>CM066032.1:861768155-866568155 GCA_033557465.1 Ichthyophis bannanicus | reverse complement strand
GCAGATAGCCCTGGTTAACCATTAGCTCAGCTTAGTAGACATACTCCATTGTGTATGTATGTTTGGAAGGCACCTCAGGATTTTAGATGGGTGTCATATACATTTTAAAATAAATTAAATACGTTAAGAGCAGCATTCCGTCCGGGATGTCCATGCCCCTGTGTGCCAGATTGGAATCGGACTCACAGAGGCAGACGTGATTCTGATCCCGCAGCGCACATCTAGCCCCACAGGATCAGAATTATGACTAGGCTTGTACGTGCAGGCCTGGGATCCAGTCCCATCGGCCTGCACCTACAGGTCTCCACCCGGCTCAGTCAGCATCCGGTTGCCATGGCACCACAGCTCTATTCGGGAGCCGTGATCCCCGGCGACTTGGTGCTTTACCCGCAGCACGACCTCTGATCTGGCCTCCCACAGCCAGAGTCAGGCTGAGGGGAATCTCCTGCACCCCCTCCACCCTTCGATGCGCCCCCAATCTGTCGTCTCCCCCTGTCTAGGGGAACTTATTTCACTTCTGAGGTGGAATAAGTTCCCCGTTCCGTCTGCCGGCCCCAGATGTACAGGACTGATAGCTGAATCAGCCCTGTAAGTCCAGGGCCGCAGACCACCCACAGCCCACTCTGTCTCCACCTCCGCACTGCCCCTTTCATGTCCCCGTCTAACCTCCACATACAAATTCCATGTTCGTACGAGAGGTTAGTCAGGAACGGCAGGGAAGTCGAATAGTGGAGATGGATGTCCATCCCCGCTATTCACGGGACAGAATGACCCTATAAATAAGACCAAATGGTAGGTAAATATTTATGCAAATGAGGCCCAGCATCACCTTTGGACCGCCCCTGCCTTGGATATTTGGTTGTGGCAGTTAGAGGCCCAGAGTCTTGTGGTGGTATTTTGAGATATCACAGCTGCATTTCATACTGTGGATCACTGTCTGTTGCTATAACATTGGTAGGTTATGGTTTAGGATTTATAGTAGGATGCAACAGACACACTTGAGCATGCAAACATCAACTCCATTTGCTATATCACATGACATCCAATAGATTTCTACTGTATTGACAATGCTCTTTAATTTGTAAATTTGTTTATTATGTGACATATAGACACACAGGTTAGATAATGCCATTTGTACCCTTGGAGATGAATTTGTCTACCATGCTCAGGTGCGGCCCATCCACTAGAAGAGCTAGGTGGCAGCATAGGGTAACTTTGGGTGGGCAAGTTTGTGCCGCCGCTTTGTTGCCTGCGACAGGCCATGTGCTTCGGTACACATGACCTGCCACTTCTGATCCCCCTCCGACCCAACTTACTGTTAGAGGGCAATCAGAAGCAGCAGACCATGTGTGCTAAAGCACATGGCCTGCTGTGGGCAAGAAAGTGGCAGCACAAAGCCACCACTTTTAAAAAATACTGCTGCTGTTGTGGATTAGCGGAAGCAGCTTGGCACGGGGCAGTGGGGCAGAGCGGCTGGGGTTTCTGGTGGGGGCAGCTTGGCACAGCCGGGGTTTCTGCCTGGGACGGCAAAAACCATTGGGCCAGCCTTGACCACCCTTGATACCAATACAAAGGGAATGGTGGAGGTTTCCTTATGGCTAACAGCCTATGGCCTTAGTTTAATTTTGCGGAAAACTGCATTAATGATTATACAATATATAGATGACAAATTATAGGTATTCATGAACAAGTACTGCACCCTCTTCTTCATTTTCTTCTCAGGCTGTGTGTGGCTGGAATTGTAATTATTTTATTGTGTTTTAATTTGTATTGTTTGATCTGTAAACCATCTAGAATGTCTTCATGTCAGTGAGACAACATAGAAATGAATAATAAAATTAATAAATACGCTGTAGACCCTCATATAATGTATCTCAATCTCATATAATGTATCTCGATATAACTTGTGATCACTTATAAATGTGGTCAAGGATCGGACCCTAATATTTTTTGCTATTACATATTATACTGTAGATCTGATATAATGCAGATTAATTTATAATTTAGTCAAATATCTTCAACTCCAGTGTACAGCGTATAAAAATACATCATTAGACAAGATAGCCACAATGGGAAGAAGTGAGCCAGAATCACTCCGGCATCCTCCCATCTGGGCGCTTCTAGAGCAAGGCGGAGTCTCGGGGTAGGATGACAGATCTCTGAGGGGTAAGGCTTTTTTTTAGTAATGTGGAAAAGGCCTAAAGGGTGTGACTTTGAAAGGTGGGGGAGATTAGTTTTAATATTTTAATTCCATATCAGGACTAGGGGGGTGGGAGGGCAGTTTTGTTATCCCAATAGACCATCTGGCTATTGATGTGTCTCTCAATGGAGCAGGTCTTAAGGAGGATTATTTTTTAACATTTATGCCCTGAGTCAAGGGCTGGGGGAGTACTGGGAGGCTGCTGGACCACCAAGGATCTGTTAATAAAAGTTTCATATGTAGCTATGTCCAGGAATGGTCATAGTTTCCAGCCAGGGCAACACAAAACATTTCTTGCAAAATTGATCTGCAGATGTAGATGAGCCAGGAATTCATTTACATCCTCTAGCTAAATTTTGCTAAAATAGGTGCTAACTCACAGTGATACAAATAGCAATACAGGAACAGTAGCAGATATAATCAATTATCTGTCATCCAACTTTATGTACTTTGGGAGGAAAATTTTATAAAAGGCTATGTGTGAAAACCAAGTATGTGCCTATTTTAAGCCTATTTTTTAAAGATATATGTGTCTTTATAAAATACCAGGGTAAATGCAGCAGAAACCACTGTCTCCATTGTATACAAAAGGGGAAAAGTAATGTATACAAGGAATGATAACTTGACTTGCATTAAGATCCTGGAGATGGAAACTGACAATGACCCCTGTATTTTAGAAAGGCTCTGCCAAATATGCAGCCTTTTGTAAAATACCTAGGTGGATGCTGGCAAGCATGTCCAGAGGGAGCAGCGATTTTTAAAAAGTTCAACATGGGGAAAAAGAGCATCCCAAGTGTGCACAGAAGCAGCTGCCTATTTAAAATCACTGCTCGTGACATCCATGCACTCCTCACCCTCGATATCCTTCCCCACCAGACAAGATTCCCTATGCCAATTTAGACCTTTTGAAGCCTCCCAACCAGATCAGCACTCCCACAAAGCCCCCCTAAACAAGATCAACATTCTCCTGAACACTATTGAAGCTGTTCAGCACTTCCCCAGACCCCGCCAAACCAGATCAACACGATCCTTATTTAGCAGCTTGACCCATAGAGATAGTTCTGTGAGACTGCAGCTAAGGGGTTAATAAATTTGGATGAGAGAAAGGTGGAAAGGAATTCCAGCAAATCAACAGCACAAGGGAAATGAAGAGGAAGGAGTACAGGATTAGTAGAGTTCGCAGAGGCTAGCAAAGTTAGCCTTCATGCATCAAAGGACCAGCCAGAACTCAGACCATCACATGTTAACATCAAGGCAGCTCATAGGCCAGGGTGAAAAGATTAGCTCCCAACCGTGCTCAAAATTTATTATGGGAGGTCTCATCTGAGAGCGAGGGGAGGTCGGGAAATCCAAAGTTTCAGAGCAACGCAAAAGAATTTGGCGCTCAATGGAGCAGGAACGACTGGCAATCACTCCTGCTCCCCACTAGACCAGCAGAGAGGCCATGGTAGGTGCTGGGGTGGGGTTGGAGCAAGGAAAGGGGAAGAGGGATCTTGCTTGCCAGGAGCTGGGGGGGGGGGGTGTCTTTGATAGATTTGGGGTTGCTGGAAAGGTTCAGGGAGGGTTGGGGAGTGCTGATTTGGTTTCGCGGGAAGGGGAATGTAAACTGGTTGGGGAGCTTTGGGCGAGTGCTGAGCTACTTCAATGGTATGATAGTGATGCTCTTGGTGGATGTCAGGGTGGGGGGAGGGGTTCTATAGGCCTTTGAATTTGCACCTTCCCCTTCAAGCTGGCGCTTATGCGTTATTTGCGGCAGGTGTAAAAGTTGATCTAGAACATGTGTATTTTTCTTGGAAAATGGGGAATATATGTTGATATTTTGGGCCCATCCAAACCCTACCTTATCCATGCCCCAATCACACCCCCTTGAAATTTCTATGTGGTGTGGCTCTCCACAGGTAAACTGCAGATTTCTAAAATTGTTATTGACACATGTAGCCGATCTACATGTATACATACTGCTGTTTAGCAATGAAGATGCTTCTAAAACAGTGGTTCTTAACCAGTCCTCCTTGAACCCCTAGGCCAGTACGGGTGTTCAGGATAGCCCTAATGAATATGCATGAGATATATATGCATTAGAGATAGGTTAGATAGAATTTGTCACATGCCTCTTTGCTTCTCACCACCACCAAAATATTGTCTATTAGACAACGTTTTGGTGGTGGTGAGAACTGAGGAGGCATGTGACACATTCTGTCTACCCTTTTGATGTCTAGGACATCTGCACCTTGCCCACTCACAATCTTAAATGACAGAGGTGTAAGGCAGGGGTCTCCAAATCCAGCCCTAGAGGGCCACAAACCAGTCAGGTTGGCAGGATATCTCTAATGCATATATATCTCATGCATATTCATTAGGGCTATCCTGAATACCCGACTGGCCTAGGGGTTCAAGGAGGACTGGTTAAGAACCACTGTTCTAAAATAACCCCCAACATTGTCTGGTTCTTATTCAGAGTGCCTTTGATTTCTTTGGCCTTTGCCATCCTAGTATACGGTTGTGGACAACATCATTGGCACGCACCCTTATGTTTTAGGTATGTTGTGTACAATAACTTGAGAAATAACTGGAAATATTCCAACTGCATGTCATCATAATATTTTAATAATATGTTCAAAAGTATACAACAGAAAAAAGATGTCTGTGAAACTTAGACATAGTAATTTCTCAGAGAAAAAACAAAATATGACCTGGGCAGGATTAATGGCATGCTTCACTAGTATTTGGTTGCACAATTCTTGGCAGTGATGACAGTCTCCAAATGTTTCTTGTAGCCATCTATAAGTTTCATATATCTATATGTTGGTAGTTTCTCCCACTCTTCAACTGCAATTTGTTCCAACTCATGAATGTTTCCAGGATTTTTTACCAATGACAGATTTCAGCTCTTTACAAAGGTTCTCGATTGGATTGAAATGAGGACTCATTGCTGATCAGTTTAGGACAGTCCATTTTTTGCTTTTTAACCATTCTTTTGTACTTTCTGGATATATGTTTTGGATCGTTGTCCTGCTAGAGGATCCATGACCTTCGACCCAGACCTAGCTTTCTGACAATAGGTAGCACGTTTCACTCCAAAATATCTTGGTGGTCCTCTGACTTCATAAATCATTTAATATGTTCCACGTCTCCAGTTCCTCAGGCAGCAAAACAGTCCCACAGCATCATATTTAACTATGGGGAGGGGGGGTGTTTTTGTCCTTATAAGCTTCATTTCTTTGCCTGTAAATATATCACTGGTGTGCACTGCCAAAGAGCTCAAGGTTGGTTTCATCTGTCCACAGAACATCTTCCCAGAAGGATCGTGGTTTCTCAAGGTGGGTTTGGTCAAGGATCAGGAGTGCCTTTTTATGTCTGTCTTTGAGCAATGGTGTCCTCCTTGGCCTTCGCCCATGAAGTCCTTCTTTGTTTAATGCGTGGCTATGGTGTGGGTTGAAACCACCAGTCCGGATTGCTCTAGCTCAGCCTTAAGCACTTTGGATGTTGTACATGGTGTTTTTCTAGCGGTTTGCACTAACCTTCAAAGACGTCTTTTAAACATTAGAGCCATCACTCTTTACTTGATTCAAGTCATTTGAGTACTGACAAATGATCACAGGTGCATCTACTTTTACTGCAGTGGGAATGTGGTTCTTCTGATTTGAATTATTTATAAGGGTGCCAATAATCATGTCCTGGCAATGTCACAGTTCTTATACTATTTCCTTTTTTTAAAATTTTATATACTATTTCCTTTTTTAATTGATCTAGTTTTATTTGATTCTTTTGGGTGTCAAATATGTGTGCTTATATAGTCCAATGCAACTTCACTGGCCACTATTTTTAGGAGATATTGGACATTAAGCAGTTGAACTGCAAGGGTGCCAATAATGTTGACCACAATTGTCTCTCAAGTGGGAACATGCTAATGTATCCGTTTCTACATTCATAGTCTGCATTTTCATTCTTAATCCGGATTCAGATACTAAAGCTGTTGCTATATGATTAGCAGCAGCGTAAACAGTTAAAGGTGGCAACGAAACGAATTACCTTCCAAAAGGTTATTTGATTTTCTGGAGATAAGAAAAGTATAGTATTAACCTTTAAAATTAAGGTCAATTCACAATGAATACAGTAAATTGCTTTATGAGCTATAAATTAGATAGGGATTCTGCTGCCACTTTGCAGACTTTGTGTATCTGCAAAATTCTCTAACCTCCAACACTGATTTTTTTTCCCATATTGCTTCATTTCACTCATTGCTTCCTGGAGCACCAGAATTAAAGAATGCAGTTGAGACTCTTGCCTAAAGCTAATAGACTTTAGAAGAGCGGCAGCTAATTCAGTAATCCTTGAGATCCAGAGGCATCTGCCTTTTCTCTGCAGAACTTTTAAGCGCATAGCTTGTGTGCTTTTATTCACCTTTCTTTTCTATTTTTGAGAGACTTGTGGCTACAAAAAACCTTTTCCTCACAGACTAAAGCATTTCTGCTTCTTAATGTGCCTTTTTCCTATTTTTGATTCCTTTTTTGGCAATCATTCTTTTATTTCTAAGAAATGAACAACTGCCTACGTTTGAAGATGGAAAGAAATCTCCTTCAGCCCTTCCAACAAGTGAATGAAATAATGGGAGAACTGTCAGGAGATAAACATCAAAGACTTCAGCTATCCTCATATGAAGACCTATTTCAGCTGCGAATCATAAAAGTCTTTTATGGATTCGATTTCTATCTTTTTTTGTGATGTACAGCCTGAGTATTTCTTATTACATTTTCAGAGTGGTATTTGTGCTGCTAAACATTAAGGGATTGAACATGGATGCGAAAATGTTCTTCTATGATGAAGGCACTTAGAGGGTTCTGCTGTAGTCCTCATGCAGGTTGCTTGAAAGAATAACTGAACTGTAAGACTTTAAGGGGGCCTATTAACTAAAGGGCACTAAAAAAGCACTACTACATGCACAAAAATTACAGTGCCAGAGATGCCAAGTTGCCCAGTTCCAGGAGTGAGATTACAAGTCAGTCCTGGTTTTCTGACAATCTCACGATGATATATTATGGGACCTGCAGCACTGATTCCAATGGACAAAGGCAGGGATTACAAGTACCCTACTGCACTGCTATGCACATTTAAAACCAGAACCGCAAAAATCTCACTCCTGGAACTGGGCAACTTGGCAACTCTGCAGTGGGATTTACTAACCCACAGTACCCGAGAACTGCAGATTAGTAAGTCTTTCAATATAATTTTGGGCATTGCTGTGACTGGGAAAGTTGTGCATTCCTGTTTGCTAGAGTGCTCATGGGTGGGCTGCCATCCTGGGTCAATGTCCTTTGAAATGGCTTGAAGGAATGAAAGAGGACAAATGCCCATCCCCCAGTGTAATAATAGCTGGAGACTAGAATTAACTGCCATATCTCCATGTTATCACCCCCCCCCCCCCCCCAGTGAAGGTCTAGATAACACAAAGCATGCCCCTATGTCTTTCTTGGCCTCTATTATCAAGGCTTTCCATCTAACTTGTCAGTGCTTATGCTATTTCCTGTTTCCTTATCTAAAACAAAATGATACAGCAGAAATTAGAAAAAGGTACAGAGAAGGGCATCCAAAATAGCAAGGGTGCTGGAACGATGCCCCTAAGTGTTAAGGCTTAGGGCTCTTCATCCTGGAGAACTGAGAGCTGAGAAGATATATGATTTATTTTTTTTTTTAGCGCTTTCAAGTCAATGCTGACACCTGGCGACCCGGCAGCCCCTGGGTTTTCTTGGCGAGGTATGACCAGAAGTAGATTGCCGGGCCTTTTTTTCTGAGGCAATCAAAAGTGACGCCCAAGGTCACAAGGAATACCAGTGGGATCAAACCTGATCTCTTAGACGCTAGGCTGTTGCTCTAGCTACTAGGTGGTTTGAGGAGACTTGAGAACAGGAGAGAAGCAGCTTGAAAGAAGCAATTCTCTAACTGCTGTGCTTCACTGTATGTACGTTTCTATGCTATACAAGCTGGAACGTCTTCTCCCATAGAACTACCACTACTACTGCTTATCATTTGTATTAGCCAGTTTATCTTGTTAATTATGTCAACACTGTTAAATGTAACTGTTACCAGTTTTGAGTTCTTTGTAAACCGCTTTGATTCACGAAAGGTGGTAAATAAGCACTAATAAATAAATAAATAAATACAATAAAAGACCTACGCAGCATTGTACATATAGAAATACACTGGACCTTTTTTGTGTGTGTGTGTGTGTGGGGGGGGGGGGGGTATTTCTTTGGAACCTCTAGTTTGATCTGGCCCATTTTCAAACTCAGTGTGTCTTTTCACCTGATTTTCCCCAATGCCAAGTTTCAACCTATATTGTTTAATTGTTGTAGAGTTATTTTGCCCTCAAACAGATGGACAGACAGATAAACATATATTCTCCACCCCCTTTGCATAATTCTTTCCAACTTCCCTTGGGTTGGAAAAAATTAAAAATAATAGGCCAAACAAACATGAAAATATGCCTGAAAAATTGGTTTCAGATGTGCATGAACTAAACTTTCTTTAGACTGTGCATATCGCTCTTTGTTTATATAAAATGGACATGATGGCATAGTTGGTTCGAGCCCCCCCCCCCCCATTTCATTCCTGCTACATTGCCTTAGACCTCAGAGTAGATTTACATTCATTATTTCTATTTTACATATCTGAGGTCACGGGGAGCTGTAATTCGAATATGATAGTTATTCCCCTGCCCAATCCAAGTTGCATCTGAGTATATTGAGAGTAAATTAACTGCTCAAGGTCACAAAGGACACTGTTAAGAGAGGCAAGATTTGAACCCTGACTTACCCTAGTTCTAAGCCCCCCAGGTCTAACCGCTAGGCTACTCCTTGTTCCCCACTGGTAGGCTGCCCAAAGTTAAAGATCTGGTGAACCTTGGAGAAATCCCTTATGAATTCTCAGGGCATATCAGAAGCTCTTCTAAAGTCTCTCCATCTTTCAGTGAAACATTAGATTCTCAGTACACACTGATGGGGATATTCTTGGAGCTCTATTCATGAGTTGGATATCTGAAAACAGGCATAGACATGCAAGGCATGGAGTCATCCGCAGAGCCATTTTAGAAAGCCAGGTATATAGACGTCCTCGGTGCAAGAGCATCTATGTAGCATGGGAGTGTGGTGGAGGCATGCCCTGGGAGGAGCAAGGGAGTTGCACATTGTGGTGCAATTTCAGAATGACACAAACATGTCAGGACCTGATTGTTGAGGCGTCCATGCCGATACCTGCTCCTGACTACTTCCAGAGGGAAGAGCAAGATGCGCTCAAATGACTGTATTTAATATTTTCAGGCTGAAGAAACCTGCTTCTAAATACATACTCCAAACATATTACTGGCCCACTGCTGCATGTCTGTCTGAAATGGCAGGGCAGGACGTGCTAGTCTCACAACATAAACGTTCCCCTTCTGAGCTACCCAGGCAGCGGGCATCCGAGTACCTGGTTCTGCAGGCATGCAATTTGGAAATGCCCACATTTGTAAAATGGCCTATACCCATGCATGTGCCCAGATTTGCAGTCTGCATGGGGCCCATCTTATGAAATGGTTACATGGACATTCGTTTTTTGGGGTGGAGACAGATCGATTCCAGAATGCACTGCTGCCACTCTCCTGGCTTTTGGACATTCTGCTCTGGACATCTCAAATTCTTCCTTGACATCCCTTCTAAAATGCCACTTCAAGACTCCATGAACTATGACCCCTCCCCCAAAACCTCTGCACCTTTTCTTCCCCCCTACTCCCCAAAAGGATGGATTTTTGCTTCCTGCTTATTAACACCCATTGGAAAAAGGGTGGCTCAGAGTGGAGGGGAAAGAAGGCGTGGGATGGTAAGAAACCCTCTGCGTCACACCGTCTGCTGAAGGAAATTAATACAGAAAAGTAAACATAGAAACATGATGGTAGATGAAGACCATACAGTTTATCCAATCTGCCCTTCCATACCAACTATTAAGCTTTGCAGTCCCTTTTTTCCTTTAGAGATCTGTGTTTGTCCCATGCTCTCTTGAATTCAGATGGGGGGTCATTCTGAGTTACGAATAGCAGAGATGGACGTCCATCCCCGCTATTCATGCCCTTTCCTGGCCCTGTCCTTCTTCCCCGCGTGTTGTATGGGGAAGTTAGATGGGGGCAGGAAAGGGGCAGATCGGGGGTGGCATTAGGGCGGCCAATGGCGGTTGTCAGCCCCGGATGTACAGGGCTGATTCTAATGTCGGCTCTGCACATCCAGGTCCGGTGACATGAATGCGAAGGAAACGGCAGGACCTGGGCTGAGAAGAGGTGGCAGGGGGCAGAGGGCATTCCCTGCAGCCCGACCCTGGCCCTGGGAGGCCAGATTGGAGTCGGACTGTGGGGAAAGCACGTTGGGTGTTAGCGGCTGGGGATCGCAGCTTTTAAATAGCCTGTTTGCAATTCTGATCCCGCAGTGCTAGAAGTGCCCTGTGGAGTCAGATTCACAACTCCTTCTGGGCATTCGGTTTCAACCGGGCTCATGAGGGCCTGTACTTCAATGATGGAATGACCCCCCCATACTGTTTCCATCTCTACTACTGCCACTGGGAAACTATTTTATGCATCCACTACTCTTTCCATAAAGAAATATTTCTGCAAATTACTCGAGTCTATTCCCTTTAAGTCACGCTATGTCCCCTCGTTGCAGAGCTTTCTTTCAATTGAAAAACAAACAGATAAGAACAGGGCACATGAAGAGATGCAAAAGATTAAAAAACAAAACAAAACAAATTAGGACAGGCAACAGAACTAAAAATAATTAGCAAAGATTAGGAAGTTTTTACTGTTTGTGAGATAATACCAATAACAGCATCTTGCTCATTATTACTCACATACAGGCCACGGCATGAGGAAGAGAATGAGGGTCTTGAGCCAAACCTGTATCTCAGTTGTAGGATACTGAATAAACTCTTCATCACCCCCCTCTCCTTCTCCCATAATCTGAGTCCCATGCCCAAAGAGGTCGATTCCATATGTGCACGTCCGGCCCGTCCAGACGTCCACAAAATGGATGGGGCACAGTTGTACCTAATTCTGCAACTGTGGGAGCTATAAGTTCCACGGCTACAGAATCAGGTGACCTGGATGGGCCGTAGTGCGATACAAAGTTCTTTTCCCCATCACCTGACCCTCAACAGGGTCAGTCAGGGCTGGGATTAGGCAGCGGAGGCTCACCTGCTGTGGCTCCGTAGGTCTGTGGGGGCTGCCTGCCCCGATCGCTGCCTCAGCTGGGACTTATTCTACCTCCGAGGTGGAATAAGTCTGATGTCTACCCTAGCCTCACTGGACATACAGAGGCCTGCCCTGAATGGTGTCTGTATGCTGGGTGCCCGGAGCCTCCTCTGCTCCAACCTCACTCTGCCCAGGCACCGCCCCCTACCGCCCCTGTCCGGTGCTCCCAGTATAAAGGCATGCAGGGAGCAGAAGGACCTGAATACGGTCCCAGTCCTGTTTGGAGGTTGTACGTCCAACCTGGACATCCAGCCCCGCTATTCGTGTTTTGGAATGCCTAGCCAACTAGTATTTTCCAGGCTAACTCCTTGAGTCAAGCATGAGTGGTGGTATTTGAAGCTTCTTGGGTAGGTGCAGTGGTGAAGTGTGGAGACCTGCATGCTTGGCTTCAGTTGTGGTATCTGCTGGTCAGTAATATTTATGAAACAGGATGGGATGGCAGACATGAGGAAGAAGGCAGGTACAAGCCCCTCTAGCTTGTGATGATAATATAATCATGGAAAAACTATTACCTGCCATTCTGCCAAGCTGATCCGACAGTCCCTTTTCAAAAGGAAAAGCCATATCTGTAGCAATATCCGAAATGGATCTGCAAAAGTGCACATGGGATCTGAGAACATCTTTTGTGTCATTTCTGAAATTGGCAGATCCCGCTGTGCTTTCTTGCAGATCTGCTTCAGAATTTTGATATGCGCTTTGCCTTTTCCAGTGCATTTCCCTTCTGGTTCTCGAGAAATGTTCCCGTTCCAGATAAATCAAAACCAGGTTGAAACCCACTCAGTTCAAGTCTGAATTGTGTGCACCTCCCTCATTCATCAGGGCCTTAAAAATATCTTGCCATGGAGATGAAATGATTCCTTATTCCAATGAGTGTGATATTCTCTGTACAGGAAAGTCAAGCGCTGGAATATCTGGAGATTTGTATTATTTATTTTCTGTTTCTACGCTGCAGGAGACTTGGGGCCCCTTTTACTAAACACTTAGCATATGCGAGCTGTGTGGCAGACAGTTCAAGCTAAGTGTTAGTAAAAGGGCTCCTTTGTGTTTTTAAGGACGTGCAGAGTTTATCACAAATAAAATTCTCATTTCTTTTGGGAAAAATACACTTTAGGGTCTAAGGAAATACTTGGAAATGTAATGCACTAAAGCAGGCGGAACTGTGCTTTTAACTAGCATTCATTCCTTAGACTTTGTGTGCATTTATTTTTTTCACACTATCACAAATGCCAAAAAGCCCTGAAGCATTCCATGTTTTCTTGAAGGTTCTTTCAACCTGTTCTTTTCTCTTAAAAGAAATAGCTTTCAAATAGTAGCACTGATAACATCTCAATTCCTTCTGCTCAGGCTAGAGGGTTGAAAGGTTTGTAAATCTGTATTTTTTAGGATTTTCAAAGGCGTATTGGATTGGCAAACTTTATGTCAGTCACAGTAGCGGAGAAAAGATAACTTGCCTCCCTCTCCAAAGAAAGGCTAATCTTACAAAATCTTCCAATCTGAACACATTATTAGTACTTAATCAAGAGCAGGAAGTATAGACTTTTCTCAAGTTAAACTTTAAAAAGCCTTAGTACCTCTAAATCCTGGTTTATAAAGTCGATAAACTACTTGTTTGTTGTGCAGAAGGACAAGGAAATGTCCAGCACTAGAAAATGCTGTTATATGTTTGCTTTCCACTACGGTTGGTTTCCTGAATTAGGTTTTCTGTTTTTATTTTGGGTCAGCTGAGACTGGAATTGGCATCATTTACAGCCGTGGGTGGAGAGATAGAAGGACCAGTATTCTGTAATTCCTGGCCCAAGAGTGCTGTTGATTTTATTGGGCTACATCAGGGGTTCTCAACCCAATTCTTAGGATGCACTTAGCCAGTCAGGTTTTCAGGATAACCACACTGAATATGCATGAAAGAGATTTGCATTGCACTACCTCTGTTGAGAAGCCTTGGGCTAGACAGAAGTTGGGGAAGACTGAGAGACAAAATGGGGAAAAGCTCTGGGAATAAAGGCTCTTGATGCCTCTCAAGCCCATTAGTGAATAAATTGGCAAACTGGGCAATACAAGGGGGGGGGGAGTCTTCGTCCAAAGTTCTGGCCAGTCATGCACTACTGGCTGGCTGGGTACCCTCCTTTCTGATGAACTGACTGTTAATATATGATCACTTCATTGGAGTATGACCCTGGTCGAGCACTGATGTGTGGCTCTGTCATTGGAGGGGGCTGCCCCATCGCAGCTGGAACTTGCAACAGCTGGTGCCAGTCTCACCTGCCTCTTCTAATGGCCCTAGTGCTGCAGTCCAGTGAGCAGTAAACCCAAAGGAATAGGGTAACTCTATTAGGACAACCCCCTCCCCAAAAAAAATATATATAATGGCCTGTATACCAGGCTCTCAGCATATTTTTAACATGCTAGTGATGGCCGTTAGAGCTCAAGAAAACTTTACAAGAAGCTTTTGTGGAGAATGATGCTGAATAACAAGCAAAGGGTATATATTATGAACTATTTAAGAACACAAAAAGTGCATGACGTTTGTAAGTCAGCAGCAATAAGAGCGTAACTATAAACACGCTGATATGGAACAATTTACATTTCACTGACTTCTTAACGCTTGGTAGGATTTTAGCTATTTGAAAGCAAAGGGATTGATATTCACTGACAAGGGACTCAAACCTTTTGACAATTTTAAAACCAAATTCAATTTAACCTAAAACATATTAAGGGAACGGTTACTAAGGTCGCTAATGTTAATTCATGTTAATTCACTATTAATGTGCATTATTTTGGCACCGGTGAATTTATTCAAAGGGCATAGTTACAAATAACTCACATTAACATTAGTGCACTTTAGTAACCAGCCCTCTAAGAGTTATTTGTAAATTGTCCATGTGCATATCATGCATATTATTATATCATTCACTGAAAAATAAGATGAGTCATCGATTAACTGTAGCTTCGGACTGGATGCTTGCACACTACATATTGAAGATAGGATCTTTTTTTTTGCATTTAAGTACTTCTTGGGCTAGAAATGTCCCTGTTTGAGAGCTATTTCTATTTGTCTTGTGCTCTGAAGGCTACTGAGGACTAACATTTCTTTGGCTTTGTGGGTCCTGAGGGATGGAGGCAGAGTTTACTCTTACGGTGTTACATGAGACGTCAATGTCTTACGTCTGCTGTGTCTTTAAGCTTACTCCTCACAGTTCACTTCCTTGAAAGATCCAATGATAGAGTTAAAAATATATGGGTCAATATTCAGTGCAGCCATCAGATGGATTTTTATACTCAGGCTGCTGCATTTAAAAAAGTATTCACATTGAGACCAGTTCCATAATATGCATGTCCAGGCCACGGGAACGTCCAAATCGTAAAAGGGCCTGATTTCACCAAGATTCCACAACCATGGGAATAAATGTGCCCACTGTTCCGGAATCGGGGACATAGACGTTTCCAGTGTGGCAATTAGCTAACCACTATGGAGGAACACAGTCCCCACTGTTATGATGAGACGTGTATCTACAGAAGACTGAATATCACCGCTACCCCATTATCCTTGGGTGCTGCACCCCCGGAATGCCTCAGTGTTAACCACCTAGCATGGGGGCATTTAGCGGCAATACTCGCAAATATTCAGCATCCTAACCACATTAGTGTTGCTGAATATCCTGGTCAGGGTAATTAAGGTGGTTACCAGGTCTACTAACCTCATTAATTGCTTAAAATATCAGGCTTAATACTCCTTTTCACTCACATCTCATTTCCTCTTCTACCCTCAGCAGGACGTCCACCTTCACCAGGACTCTAGACTTCTGTTCTTGAAGCCCCTACTGTTTTTGGAAAGTAGAATATCAAGTGATTGGGAAAAATCTTTATTACATTTCTCCAGGGTCTTAGTCAGAGCCTGGGAACAATCTAAGTTTGATACTGTCCCAGGCCTTCGTCAGCAGCTGGACCTTACTGGCTAGGAACAGCTTTGAACCCTCTCAGGTCATCTCAGCAGAATGAAGGCACCTAATACATTTTTCCGTTCAAAACTCCTCTTTCGTTTACACCTCTCCCCTGGTCTTCTAGATTACAAAGCCAACAAAAAATGTCTAACTAGTTATACATTTGTACAGGGTAGGGTTGCCAAATGGCCAGTTTTCGGATGGCCAAGACATTTTTTATATGGCCAGGCTGGCTGCCGGCAGCTAGTCAAAAACAGCCACCCACAAGCTGGCATTTTTGTGAGGGAGTTAGCAGAATGAGGAGACTGCCTCACTCCACCTTGACCTGCTGCCATAGCTGTCAACATCGCTGTTGCTGCCACTACTGCTTCTCCCAGATATGAGGCACAGCAGCATCAATCACCCCCTCCCCCAGTTGACGACAAGTTGCAGCGGCTTTAAAATAAAATAAAAACAAGCAAAAGTGCAGTGTCCCAATTCTAGTACACTTGTACGTCTCTCGCCAGTCCTGCCCCCTTCTGATATGGAAGTATGCATCAGAAGGGAGCGGTATTGGCAGAGACAAGCACATTGGAATCGGGTCCCCGCGCTTTTTGCTTGGTTTTTAAAAATGTCCTTTTTTTAAGCTGCCGCCGATGTTGAGAGAGGCAGCGGTGGCAGTTTGGGGGTAAGATGGGAGAGAGGCCACATTGGTCATCAATGGAGGAGGGGAGCTGGAGGTGGAGGTAGATGATGGACATGGGAGGTAGGGGGACAGATGCTGCACAAGGAGGGGGAGACGGGAACGGAAGTTGAATATGGGAGACAGTGCTGGGCATGGGGAAGCAGGGAGAGAGATGCTGGATGTGGTAGATGTGTGTGTGTGTTGGGGGGGGGGGAATAGATGCTGGCCAGGGGGAAGGAGAGCAGATGCTGGGAATGGGGACAATAGGGGTAAAAGGGAAGAAGCTGGGCAGACATGGGGAAAAGGGCAGGTACTGGGCATGATGGGGGCATAGAAGAGAAAGGGTGGATTCAGGACATGGGAGTATGGAGGGCAGATGCTGGGCATGGAGGTTATGGGGTAAAAGGGCAGATACTGGGTGGACACGGGGAAAATACTGGGCATTATGAGGGCAGATACTGGGCATTATGAGAGGCTTAGAGGAGAAAGGGTAGATGCAGGGCATGAGGGGCTTCCTGCTCACCCAAATAACAGACCAAAATTAAATTAGTTTCCCTATAAGAGCGGTTGCTTTATGGACTTTAATTTTGGTCAGTTATTTGGGTGAGCAGGAAGCCCCTTTATGCAATGTTTGAAGCAGAGCTCTTTTGCAAATAACTGAGCTTGGAACGCAGTACTGTGTCCACGTCATTATGGGATTAGCTTCTTTTGGCTCACATTGAATAAATGCTGTTCCCGAGATGAACGTCGCTCCCAAGATGAAAAAGAATGCTTTCTGAATGGATAAGTACCTGTTTGCTATCTTTTGTGATTTTGTTTTTACACACTATTTTTGTTGGTCACTTCACATTTTGTGGTTTCGTTACCACTTAAAAATTATTAAAAAGGAATTCGAGAGGCTTTGCCTCTTCTCATAACAAACGGTCAGACAAAAAATAATTGTTCGCATTTGGCTGACTTCTATGGTCTGACCTTACACTTTTTTGTTTTACGTTGCAGGCTTAGCATATGTAAGTTTATCTCCTGCCTATTCATTGTGGATCTCCTGAAAACTCAACTGGCTGTGATGTCCCCAGGAAACGCTTGGGGAGAGGGACCTGAGCGTAATTGTGTCTGACGATCTTAAAATGTCTAAACATGAAGAAAAGATGGCTGCAAAAGCCAGAAGGATACTTGGGTATATAGGGAGAGCAATGGCCAGCAGAAAAAAGCAGGTGATAATGCCTCTGTATAAGCCTCTGGTGTGACTTCATTTGGAGAACTGTGTGTAATTCTGGAGACAGCACATTCAAAAGGATATAAGCAGGATGGAATCGGTACAGAGGGCTACTAAAATGGTTAATGGTCTTCATTATGAAGCATATGAGGACAGACTTAAAGATCTTAATATGTATACTTTAGAGGAAAGGCAGGATAGGGGCAATATGATAGAGACATTTAAATACCACCGTGGCATAAATGCACAGGAGGGTCTCTTTCAATTGAATGCAAGCTCTGCTATGAGGGGACATAGCATGAGAGCAAAAGGGGATAGACTCAGGAGAAATATGTGGAAATATTTCTTTACAGAAAGAGTGGTAGATGTGTGGAATACTCTCCCAGCAGAGGTGGTGGACACAAGGACAGTATCTGTATACAAAAAAGCATGGGACAAACACAGAGGATCTCTAAAGGAAAAAAGGGGACTGTTATAGTGGTTGATATGGAAGGGCAGACTAGATAGGCCATGTGGTCTTTTTCTGCCGTCATGTTTCTATGTTTCTAATATAGCAGCTGCCATAGCGTTGCTGCAGAAGTCATGTGTATAGAGCCGAGGCAGAATAAGGGCCCCTGTTTTAAGCATGGAGAATTTGTTTGGGCAAATATAGAATAAAGTTACCAAATGTCTCCAATTTTCAGGGATTGTCCCCAATTTTAGAACTGTGTCCCATCTCTTTGGCAGTCTCCTGTCCCCAATTACAGCAAGGGGGTCAAAGAGGGTAGAAAAAACCCCATTTAATTTTCAATTTTGTGATTGGAACATATAGATTTTTAGAATTCACAGCCATTCTTTTTATATTTTCCATTGTACGTGGGAAATGTATCACTGTTTCTAGTTCTATGGCAATTTGTCTGCTTGGAAGTGATATTGTTGTTGTCTGGAATGGATGGGGTGAGAGTAGGGTAATGACTCCTCTTCCCTCCTTCATGCCTTGTTGCCAATGCAGGGAGATGAGGTGTGCTAAGCGAACCTCATCCCTTGCACCCCCCTTTTGGCACGCATTGCCACCGCCGCTATTACCACTCTCTGGGACTTGCAGTGGCAGCAATGGCCGCAAACAGCCCCATGGTGCTTACCTTATAACTTCAGCGCCACAGGCTGTTTGCGTCCAACCGCTCGGACCACCCAATGCCAACTTCCTGCTTACAGATAAGAAGTTGGCATTCGGCATCGGAATGGGCGGAAGGAAACTGCCCTGTGGTGCCAAAGTTGTAAAGCAAGCACCCATGGGGCTGTTTGCAGTTATAGCTACAGGTCTCAAGAGGGGTGACAGCAGCTGCAATGGGCACTCTTGGATGGTCAGTGCTGTAGACAACTGCCTAGTTCACCTAATGGTGCCACCAGCCCTGCCTGGAACTAGGGTGTCCCTTCTTCCCCCTCCCCTGCTTCTGCCTATTGTTCTGTGTTGTCTTGACTAGATTGTAAGCTCTGATGAGCAGGGACTGTCTTTTTGCTTATATTTCTGTACAGCGCTGCGTGCGTAGCATTATATAAATGCTAAATAGTAGTAGTAGTAGATAACAAGTATCCCAGATTTGCCTGCAAATCCTCTTAATATAGGACCCACTCGAAATGAAAGGGTTTAAGTTTAGACAACAGAAAAAAAAAACATTCTGGTGTCTGATGGCTATTGACCTGTAATTTATTTTGGTAAAAGCAGAAATTTCTTAAATCTATGTGCAGCCAGTTGCAGGCTCCCCAGTGTACCACAAAATCCTGGGCATTGGGAGAAAGTGCATGCCATAGTAGTGTAGAGGACATGAGGTAAGACAGGGCTGGATTTAAGATACTGGTGACCAAAGAGCAAGTTTCTGGAGGAAAAGCCCATAAACCATTATTAAAGAGGACCAGGGAAATCCACTGCTTACCTCTGGGACAAGCAACATGGAATCTGTATACCTTTTGGGAACCTGACAGGTACTTGTGACCTGGATTGACCACTGTTGGAAAAAAGGATACTGTGCTCGATGGACTTTTTTTCTTATGTTCTAGCAGTATGAAGAGGAGGTTTCTCCCCCAGAGATAATGGTCCTGAAGCAGGCAAAATTTGTCTCCTATTTAGCCCAGGTATTCCGTGCCTTCAAATGTTGGCGCCCCAGACTGTTGGCTGTGCTACTTAATCCTAAATCTGAGCATGAGTTAAGGAACAACAAGAGGGGAATTTTCTTTATAATCTTGTATTTATTTTCCCTTCCTATTATAGTTAAGGTAAAGCAGCATTTTCTGGAACTTTCCAAAACTCAAAAGCATTATGCAAAACCTAAACATTTTACATGTAAAACTTTTCAAAAACTTTTGACTTTTCATTAGAGCTCACACATCTAAGTTCTCCCTTTTCTCAGTCATGAAAAGCCAGTTCACAAGAAATATAAATTTTGGATTTGAACTGTGTCATGTATTTTCAAGTCTAAAATATTATCTGGCTTAAAACAGACAAACAAGAACACAACATAAGAACATAAGATAAGAACATAGGAACATAGGAAATGCCATACTGGGTCAGACCACAGTCCATCAAGCTCAGTATCCTGTTTCCAATAGTGGCCAATCCAGGTCACAAGTACCTAGCAGTTTCCCAAAAAGACCGACAGGTTCCACAATGCTTGTACTGGGGCAAGCAGTGAATTTCCAGGGTCCTCTTTAATAGTAATTTATGAGCCTTTCCTCAAGGAACTTGTC
Source organism: Ichthyophis bannanicus (assembly GCA_033557465.1). Lineage (NCBI taxonomy): Eukaryota > Metazoa > Chordata > Amphibia > Gymnophiona > Ichthyophiidae > Ichthyophis > Ichthyophis bannanicus. The sequence continues at coordinate 866,548,145 of CM066032.1, read as the reverse complement.
CAAACTTTTTTTAAACCCATCTACACTAACAACTTTTACTGCATCCTCTGGTAGAGAATTCCAGAGTTTGATTATGAGTCGAGTGAAAAAATATTTTCTCTTATTAGTCTTAAACGGGTTATACTGTAACTTCATTGCATATCCCCTAGCCTTTCTACTTTTTGATGGCGTAAACAATTGATCTATGTTTACCTGTTCCACTCCATTCATTAATTTATTGACCTCTATCATATCTCCCCTCAGCCGTCTCTTTTCCAGGTTGAAGAGCCCTAACCTTTTTAGCCTCTCTTCATAGGGGTATCCTTCCATCCCCTTTAACATTTTGGTGGTTCTTCTCTGTACCTTTTCTAATAACGCTATACCCTTTTTAAGATACAGCAACCAGAATTGCACATAATATTCAAGGTGTGGTCGCACCATGGAACGATACAGAGGCAGTATAATATCCTTTGTTTTATTCTCCATTCCTTTCCTTATGATTCTATGCAGATAGAAAATGATATGTAATATTAAAGGACCTCAATCATAAATGAGCTTAAAAGGACTAATGGCCCTCCAGCATAAAAGCCCTTAAAGCTCATTTACGATTCAGGTCCTTTAATATTACATATCATTTTCTATCTGGGTTGTGTTTTTATTTATATGTATTTTCAAGTGTCATAATGATGATTCTTCCAGTCAAATTAAATTTAAGATTTCAGTGCACTTTCTTCACCCATGTTCTTCCTCTCAGAGCACAATAATGCCTTCTGCTAAAGCACTGAACCCAGTAGTTTAAACCCACCTTAATATAACATCAGATCATATGTAATTATTTGCCTGGTTCAACAACAGTTTAACAGTATTTGATGCCATATGGTTATGAAGCTGAAACATAATAATAGTTAGAGGTGTTTGTAATAACCCTGCAAGCTTTGAATTAACACTCTAATCTAATGGGTCACCTAATTGTCTCACAGATGTACAGTATTGGTACAAAATGCAAATTCACATCTGTGATGCTATAAGGTTTCCACTGTTGGAACCTAACAGGAGGTAAGATGTGTGGAAGCCCTGTAGAGCTCAAGGAATCAGAGATGTCATTGTCTAATTAGTTTTGTTAACAGCAAACTATCTGAACTCTAAAGCAAACTGCAGGCAATAGGGCACAAGGTCATCATTTGTCTTCTACATGTAATTCAAGCTGGCAATGGCTAAAATAACCAAAAAAAGGCTGCTGAATCTTAAACATTTATCATACTCTAAGGGGTATGTTTACTAAAGGGTGCTAACATCGCAGCGGCGGAATTAGCATGTGATAAGTACGTTATCAGGTGATGAAGGCGCGTTATCGCATGATAATGTACCTTATCGTGCGATAACGCACCTGTGGCGTTAAGGCACCCTAACGCCGTGAAATCTGCCACTGAAGGGTGGAGGAAGGCTTCCCAGAGGGCGGAGCTTCAATGGGTGGAGAGTGGGAGGGGAGAGGCTCCAGGCACACTAACGCTGTAGAATCTGGGTCTGATCACTAACGCCAGTGAAACCCTTGCGTTAAGGCATATTTGCAGGAAAGAGAAACCATTTACGTCGGCAATGTACAGCAAAACCTTAATACATGTGCACGGAACAAAAGGGCAAATAAACATGGAAAATGACCTGAACAAAATTTAAAATCACCATAACCAAGTGATATTAATGGGAAAAATAAAAAAACACTGCTGAGAAAGCTCCAAAAAAAAGATATCAGTTTTGGAAGGGTCTATGCTCAGTCCCCCTACAAGGTGAATGATCCCACATTGAAATAGCGGTGATCAGGGTTTTCGCTTTTTATTGGACAGGTTTCTTATGGTGTGCACATGTGCGGCAACAGCAGGGTGGGCATGTCAGAAAGGGCAACTGTACAGATGCTGGAAATGGGATACAGAGGGCTACATGTGGCACAAGCTGTGGTGCAGCTGGGGCACAGTGCGGACTAGGGAGATGCCTAGGTGGCACATAGGAATGCTGAAACTGTACAGCAGCCAGACAGCAACTGATGAGTGCCCAACATGGGCACGAGTGTGCTTCTCACAGTGTCACAGGGGATAGTACCCAGCAGGTACCCCCAAGGGCACAGAACATTGGCAGACAGTGCTGGGGGGAAGCATGGACATCTATGCAGGCACCCCTACCCCAGATCCCACACCATAGGCAGCCGCCTACCAGCACATTGGATGGCCTGAGACTGCACACCACCAGTACCACCAGCATAAGCGCATCTCAGTATGGTGGCGGAGGGGTATTGGTGGTGGAGGGGGCAGTGGCATCTGCCCACAGCAGACCATGGCCTAGCCCTGTTTAGGTGGGTGCCGTGCACTGCAACAGACAGGCTCTGTCTGATGAAGAGTCATGGTATCCCCAGGGAATAAGTTGCCACTGTGACAACAGTGTGGTGCAGTACACACAGCCAGTGTGTTCAGGAGCAGAAGGTCACAGGTTCAAGTCCCAGCTGTGGCTCCTGCCAACCCAGTCCCCATATTTTACCCAGTACTAAACCATGGTAATAAAGACGGAACCTTTATTGCAGATAACATAAACATGCCTGAAATGCCTATATTTTACCCTACAGAGCACAGACACCATAAACATGTGCAATACCTAGAGCAGTTTTCCAAATGCAGTCCTGGAGGGCCAAAAACCATTCAGGTTTCATGCTGTCTCTAATAAAGATGCCTGTGCTGCATTTCTATGCGCTGCCCCCATGGTATGCAAATGTATCTCATGCATATGCATTAGGGACAGCATGAAAACCTGAACAGTGTTTGGCCCACCAAGACCGGAGGTGGGAACCTCTGCCCTAGAGCAACGGCCAACAGGGGCAGAAATACCCGCACCCACAGGCTCCATTATCCTATGCCTCCTGGAGCGGCAGGATGTTGGGCCCTGCGTGCATCTCCCAATACTAGCACTTGCATACCTTAGCAATGCCACCCTAAACCTGGGAATATGGTAAACATCTATCAAACAGTTGCTATGATTACTGGCAGATAGCAATTCCAAAGTTAAGCACAATTTGCTGATTGAGCTGCATCATAGCAACCTTTCTGATGTCTGTGGAGTGTGCTACAGGTCTTGTGTCTGACAGTGTTTACCACCCTGGGGAGTGACCCCAACAGTATTGCGTACCATAGCCATGCCTGCACTGTGCCCAGGACTGGTGCGGTGGCCAGGGCTGCCAAAAGCCTCTATATTTGCACAATGCTGGCAAAGATGTGGGAGTGTGTGTCTGTCTATCCAGTGTGTGGTGGCTGCCAACACCTTACTCAGCCCACACTGCTTGCACTGTTTCCAGTGTTAGCCTACCAATGTAGATAATGAAGAGCAAGGTACTGTGGGTATAGCCCAGACAGGGTGGCCTGGGCAGGATGCATCTGCACAGGGCATAGGGCAATGGCTGGGACATTGTAGTGCCTGGCCACAGCATGTCCTGCTGGGAGGTCACTCTCACCCTGACTGAGCAGTGACCACGGCATGGCTAGGTTCCCCCATAGTGCTACATAGTATTTCTCTCAAGTGATATTTATGGGTTCTCTTTTCTGTAGCCCAATCACTAACTTTTCTGCTTGGTGGGTGTGCTCAGATCCCAGTTTTGGGTGCACACATCTCCCCCAGGAACATGCACTATCGACTAGCTAGCAGACTGTCAGCAATTATATGTGTATGGCTGGAACACCTTGCAGGGTGCAGCAGCTGGAGACTCGCTGTGCTTGCTGCTGGAGAATGTCAGATAGTGGTGGGGGGCAGCTGAATGTTTCCAGGCCTGCCTTCTCATGCCATTGCCTTATGGATGTGTACAGATCTGCATTGACTGCCCTGTAGGGTGTCTGTTCTTCAGCAGGACTGGGGTTGATGGTCCCCTTTACTGCCACCATTGCAGGGAGGTAGAATGTGGATCTGTTTTTGGGAGATCCTGTCCCCCACTCTGAGCCACAGAGAGTGGGTTGGGTGGTGGTACATAATCTGCCTATGGGTCCAAACACCTCCCTTCACCTACATCATGTGACCATGGCACCAACAAAGAATATGCACTATTCTGGGTGACTGAGAAATACAGATGGACACAGACATATCTTAAGTGTGTCTGTAGGAACTACCTATCACGCACACTGGCACTGATGGGGACCTGCAGCATGGCCTATTTCATCCATGAAAGGTGCTGTGCTCAGGGTGAGCACAGTACCCGCACAATGTGATGGTCTGTAGCTACTCTGTGCCAGTAAAACACAAGTCAGTACCCCCTACAAGGCTGAGGTGCTGTGGGGGTGCATACCCCATCTTGTGATCATCTGTAGACTGCTGATTTGCATGTGCAGTGCATCATGGGTATGGGTGGGTTAACCCTATCCTGGTATCCACAGCAGTTTGTGTGGTGACCTGCAGTCCTTCTGTAGCCAGCCAGGGGCTTGTTAGCAGATGTAGAGATGTAGCCCACTGGCTATTTCACTGCCTGTGGAGTCAGAGGTCATGGGTTTAATCCCACAGTGGTGTTATTTGATAGGGCTGTCTGAGGCATTTCCTTTTTTAATTTAAATTAGTGCTGCCAGCAAAAACACCCTCACAGTGCTGTAACCTTAAGGTGCCTCATAAGGTGCCCTATAAAGCACCCTATAAGGCGCCTTATAAGGGACTCTATAGGGAACATTATAAGGTGCCTTGGCGGACAGTGCACTTTATAATGTGCCCTCTGGAGTGCCTTATAGGGCGCCTTATGTGGCACCTTAGGTTACGGCACTGTGAGGGTGTATTTGCTGGCAGCACTAATTTAAATTAAAAAATAAAATGCCTCAGACAGCACTGATTTAAAGTAAAGGGTAGTGCCTCACTCATAAAGCCCACTGGGGGATCAAACTCATGACCACTGTTTCATCAGTCAATGTATTAACCATTGTGTTACATCTCTGCTGCTGTGCTTGTAGGTCAGCACACCTTATTAAGGCTAACGCGCATTAATGTGCCACGGCTCCCTCTATCGCTCGATAACGGACTTTATCGCATGATAACCCGAAATGCTACCATAAGACCAGAATGGCCACTACCTTATATGGCATTTGTCACAGTAAGACTGCAACTAACGCCGGTAACATTAAGACGGTTTAGTAAACATACCCCTAAGTGAAGTAAACTGGAGCATCTTATGCTCATAATTTAAGTTAGCTATTGTTGAATTTAATTCATTTATACGTAAGTTAGAAAAAAGCCTAAAACATTGAAAAAAGGCAATGAGATACCAGAATCATAATTTTCAGAGTTGCTTCAATGTGTTGGAGCCCTAGACAAATTTTAAGCCCCACCTCCCTCCCCCCCGCTGTCAAAATCTACTGTTTAGCTTTGCATGCCCTGCTCTTTGCCGCCTCCCCTCTTCCCCCCAGAAGTTGCTGCCCTAGGTGACTGCCTAGTTTGCATGGCTTTTGGCCTGGCCCTGGGGGTAACCACGTTAGTCTGGGTAACAAAATAAAAGGCAGATGATCACAGACTAACCAATGTACTGAAGCATGAGCCTTCGAGGAGAAGAAGCCACTTTGCCAGAGGCCAAATCAGTGATAGAGTTTGAAGTGCCTAAGAGAAAATAGGAATGACTTACGCATACTTAAATAAACCATGCTGGGAACAATGTAAAAATGACTAAATGATTCATAATTAATGCCTCTCTCTTTAAAAGGTCCATAGTATATCAAACAGTGACTTTTACATTCGTGCATCAATAACAATGTTTTCCCTGTGATCAAGGGCCAGTCAAGATACCTTGGGGCTCATTCACACCCTCTCCACTCCTCACTCCCTTTATCTCTTAATCTGACCATGCATGGTTTCCTCTAAATTCGGGCCCCACTCCATTGATCTGCTGCTGCTACCCCTGATATTGAGCTTGTTGGACTTCTGTTCCTCTCATGTTGTTTTCCCAGTTCCAAAATACATCTAATGAAGCGAAGAAGTGTAAATATATATTTATGTTAGTGCTACAAGGCATACGTACTGCTATATAGGCACCTGTAAAAGACATTCCCTGCTCCTCAGAGCTTATAATCTAGTCAAGACTGACAACGCAACAACTGAGGAAAGGATATATTTAGGGGAATGGTAAGGAAACACACATGAGACTAAGCGGATTGGGATCTAAAAGCAGCCTCAAAGAAGTGAGTTTTCAGCCTGGATTTGAAAAAGGCCAGAAATGAAGCCTGTTGCACAGACTCATGTAGTTTGTTCCAGGCATAAGGAGCAGCAAGTTGGAAGGATCAAAGTCTGGAAATGGCAGTAGAAGAGAACAGCACAGATAAAAGGGATTTGCCAGAAAAGTGGGGTTCCCAAGGAGAGGTGTAGGGAGAGATAAGAGAGGAAAGGTAGTGAGGAACAGCAGAGTGAGTGCATTTATAGGTCAGTAGGAGAAGTTTGAACTGGATACGGAAACAAATAGGGAGCCAGTGAAATGACTTGAGAAGAGGGATTATATGAACATATTGAGGCTGGAGGAAGATTAGGCATGCAATTGAGTTTTCAACAGATTGAAGGGGGGGAGAGATGATTCAGAGGGAAACCAGCAAAGAGGAGGTTGCAATAGTCTAGACAGGAGGTGACCAAAGAGTGGATGCAGGTCTTAGTAATGTGTGTAGAAAGGAAGCAGGGCCGGCCCGTCCATTGAGCAAGAATGTTTTTTGCACAGGGCCCCGCGTTTCAGGGGGCCCCGCGTTTCAGGGGGCCCCGCGCAAAGAACATTCTGCTTTTTTAAAAATTAAATTTAAAAAAAAAAAAGCTGGCTACTGCCGCTGCTGCTGCCGCCGCAGCAGCAGCAGCATCAGAATGGAGTGTCCCGCGGGGCCCCCTCTGCCCGGCTGAGCCCCTCTGCACCGGCTTTCAGATACGCGAAGGGAGAGTGTCTCCCTCGCATCTCTGTTAAGCCTGCAGGGGCAGATGGGAAATTTCCCATCAGCCCCTGCTTCCCATCAGCCCCTGCTTCCCATCAGCCCCTGCGGGCTTAACAGAGACTCGAGGGAGACACTCTACCTTTGCGTATCTGAAAGCCGGCGCAGAGGGGCTCAGCCGAGCAGAGGGGGCCCCGCGGCACAATCCATTCTGAGCCGATGGGGGGGGGGGGTGTTAGGACTGGTAATGGGCTATGGAGGGGGTTAGGACTTGACTTGAGGTGGGCTGTGGGCTGTTGGGGGGGGTTAGGACTGGTAATGGGCTATGGGGGGGTTAAGACTGGTAATGGGCTGTGGGCTGATGGGGGCTGTCTGAAAATGGGGTGATGGGTGGTTAGGACTGGTAATGGGCTATGGAGGGGGCTAGGACTTGACTTGAGGTGGGCTGTGGGCTGTTGGGGGGGTTAGGACTGGTAATGGGCTATGGGGGGGGGTTAAGACTGGTAATGGGCTGTGGGCTGATGGGGGCTGTCTGGAAATGGGGTGATGGGGGTTAGGACTGGTGATGGGCTATGGGGGGGTTAAGACTGGTAATGGGCTATGGGGGGGTTAAGACTGGTAATGGGCTGTGGGATGATAGGGGCTGTCTGGAAATGGGGGGATAGGGGGTTAGGACTGGTAATGGGCTATGGAGGGGGTTAGGACTTCACTTGAGGTGGGCTGTGGGCTGATTGGGGGGGTTAGGACTGGTAATGGGCTATGGGGGTTAAGACTGGTAAAGTGCTCTCTGAAGATCGAGTCTGTCTTGAAATGGGGTGATGGGGGGTGAGGACTGGTAATGGGCGATGGGGGGTTAAGACTGGTAAGGGGCTGTGGGCTGATGGGGGCTGTCTGAAAATGAGGTGATGGGGGGTTAGGACTGGTAATGGGCTATGGAGGGGGCTAGGACTTGACTTGAGGTGGGCTGTGGGCTGCTGGGGGGGGTTAGGACTGGTAATGGGCTATGGGGGGTTAAGACTGGTAATGGGCTGTGGGCTGATGGGGGCTGTCTGGAAATTGGGTGATGGGGGTTAGGACTGGTAATGGGCTATGGAGGGGTTAGGATTTGACTGGAGGTGGGCTGGGTGCTGGTGGGGGGGTTAGGACTGGAAAAGGCCAATGGGGGGGTTAAGACTGGTAATGGGCTGTGGGCTGATGGGGGCTGTCTGGAAATGGGGTGATGGGGGTTAGGACCTGTAATGGGCTATGGGGGGGGGTTAAGACTGGTAACGGTCTATGGAGGGGGTGAGGACTTGACTTGAGGTGGGCTGTGGGCTGTTGGGGGGGTTAGGACTGGTAATGGGCTATGGGGTGGGTAAAGACTGGAAATGGGCTGTGGGCTGATGGGGGATGTCTGGAAATGGGGTGATGGGGGTTAGGACTGGCAATGGGCTATGGGGGGGGGTTAAGCCTGGTAACGGTCTATGGAGGGGGTTAGGACTTGACTTGAGGTGGGCTGTGGGCTGTTGGGGGGGTTAGGACTGGTAATGGGCTATGGGGGGTTTAAGACTGGTAATGGGCTGTGGGCTGATGGGGGCTGTCTGGAAATGGGGTGATGGGGGTTAGGACTGGTAATGGACTATGGGGGGTTTAAGACTGGTAATGGGCTGTGGGCTGATGGGGGCTGTCTGAAAATGGGGTGATGGGGGGTTAGGACTGGTAATGGGCTATGGAGGGGGCTAGGACTTGACTTGAGGTGGGCTGTGGGCTGTTGGGGGGGGTTAGGACTGGTAATGGGCTATGGGGGTGTTAAGACTGGTAATGGGCTGTGGGCTGATGGGGGCTGTCTGGAAATGGAGTGATGGGGGGTTAGGACTGGTAATGGGCTATGGAGGGGGTTAGGACTTCACCTGAGGTAGGCTGTGGGCTGTTGGGGGGGGGGGGGGTTGGTTGGACTGGTAATGGGCTATGGGGGGGGGTTAAGACTGGTAATGGGCTGTGGGTTGATGGGGGCTGTCTGGAAATGGGGTGATAGGGGGTTAGGACTGGTAATGGGCTATGGAGGGGTTAGGACTTCACTTGAGGTGGGCTGTGGGCTGTTGGGGGGGTTAGGACTGGTAATTGGCTATGGGGGGATAAGACTGTTAATGGGCTCTGGGCTGATGGGGCTGTCTGGAAATGGGGTGATGGGGGGTTAGGACTGGTAATGGGCTATGGGGGGTTAAGACTGGTAATGGGCTATGGAGGGGGTTAGGACTTGACTTGAGGTGGGCTGCGGGCTTTTGGGGGAGTTAGGACTGGTAATGGGCTATGGGGTGGTTAAGACTGGTAGTGGGCTGTGGGCTGTTGGGGGGGTTGTCTGGAAATGGGGTGATGGGGGTAAGGACTGGTAATGGACTATGGTGGGGTTAGGACTGATAATGGGCTATGGGAGGGCTAGGACAGGAATGGGCTGATGGGGAGGGGTTAGGACTTGAGGTGGGCTGATGGGGTTAGGACGGGTAATTGGCTGTGCGCTGGTGGGGTTGGGGGGGGTTAGGACTGGTCATGGGCTATTGGGGGGTTAAGAATGGTAATGGGCTGTGGGCTGATGGGGGCTGTCTGGAAATGGGGTGATGGGGGGTTAGGACTGGTAATGGGCTATGCGGGGGTTAGGACTGATAATGGGCTATGGGGAGGCTAGGACAGGAAATGGGCTGATGGGGAGGGGTTAGGACTTGAGGTGGGCTGATGTGGTTAGGACTGGTAATGGGCTGTGGGCTGATGGGGGGGTTAGGACTGGCAATGGGCTATGGGGGGCTGACTGGAAATGGGCTGATGGGGTTAGGACTGGAAGTGGGCTGATGGGGGGTTAGGACTGGTAATGGGTTATAGGGGGGCTTAAACTGAAAATGGGGTGATGGGGTGTTAGGACTGCAAGTGAGTTGATGGGAGGCTAGGACTGTTAATGGGTTCGGGGGTTGCTAGGACTGGAAATGTGCTGAGTGGAAGGGGAGGCTTGAACTGCAAATAGCTGATGGGGAGGGGGCTTGGAATGGAAATGGGCTGTGAGGGAAGGGAGCTAGGACTGAAAATGGGCTGATGGAGCAGCTAGGATAGGACTGGAAATGGGCTGTGCTGGGGGCTTGAATTGAAATGGACTCATGGAGGGGCTAGAACTGGAAGTAGGCTCATGGGGGGGCTTGGACTGGAATTGGGCTGAGTGGAGGGGAGCTAGGATTTGACATGGACTGATGGTGGGGCTAGGAAATGACTAGAAATGGGCTGATGGGGGGCTAGGATTGGAAATGAGCTGATGAAGGGACTCGGACTGGAAATGAATGGGGGAGCTAGGTCTGGAAATGGGCTGATAGGGGGCTAGGACTGGAAATGGGCTGATGCAGGGACTAGAAGGGAATGGATGCTGGGTGAGACTGGAACTAGAAGGGAGCTGATGTTGGGGGAGGATTAGAATGGGATGGGGCTGGGAGAGTAAAATGGAGAGGGGAAAAATATATTGTGTGGGAGGGATGAAAAATCTACAATTGGCCGGGTATTGGGAGAGTAAGTGGGGATTGAGGATCGAGGGGTAAAATTTGTGTGGATGAAATAGGAATGAGGAAAGAGCAAAAGGAGAAAGATTAGTATGTTAAAGCAGATGTAGAGAGAGAGAATGGAAAAAAAAACTAAAAGAGAGAAGAAAGGACAAATGGACAGCAGACGATGGAGAGTTAGCAGAAAACATGAAGAAACCAGAAGAAAGTGGCTGGAGCAATTGCAACTGAAAAAAATGCACAAAAGGTAGAAAGATATCTCTTTATTTTGAATTTATTAACTTGAATATGAAAGCTCTGGGAAATGTGCATCATTAACGTCTGCGCTTTGTTTGGTATAAGAGGAAATTAATTTATAGTTTTATTTCTACAGTGTTGTTGTACATTCCAAGTTTGGCTTTTGGGGTTCCCAGTTTAATTATTGCCTTCCTGTTTCTGAATTGTGATTCCTTGTTTGGTGATGGTCTATGTTCTGCATGTGTAACTGAGCTGAGGTATTCTGTTTATGTAATTCCTATTTGACATTGCCACTTGTTCTCTTTCCCCAGTATTCTCTGAAATGTATTGGTTTAATATTTGCAGTGTTGTCTTTTGATAGGTAGGGTATGGTGCTTTGTGAGTCCTGGTAGTGCTATCAGGATACAGCGGGTTTGCTATGGGTTCTAAATGGGCAGCGTTTGTAGTAGTTCCTAATGTGCCTGGCTGTTGACACTGGATTATAGTAATGTAGAAATCTTTTAGTCTTTCTTTATCCATACACTCATTAAGAGACATGTTTACTAAAAGTTAGTGTATGGTAACATTATGCAAATATTTATGCAAATAAGGCCACTTATGTAAATGAGGCCCCGCACTGAGTCTCCGCACATTGCCCCGCACCCCCCTTGGGCCGCCCCTGAAAGGAAGGGACTAATTTTTCCAATGTTATAGAGAAAGAAATGACAGGTTTTAGTTATCTTTTGGATATGTGCAGAGAAAGAGAGAGTCAAAGATGATCCCAAGGTTGCGAGCTGAGGAAACAGGGAGGAGTGTAGTGCTATCCACAGAAATTGAGAAGGGAGGAAGGGGGGAGGTGGGTTTAGAGGGAAAGATAAGGAGCTCAGTTTTGGCCATGTTCTATTTCAGATGACAGTGAGACATCCAGGCAGCATTGTCGGATAAGTAGAAAAAGATCCGGGCCTGGATTCTTGGAGAGATTTCAGTCACAGATAGGTAGATCTGAGATTCATCAGCATAAAGATAGTACTGAAAACCATGGGAGGAAATAAGTGCACCAAGGGACTGAGTATAGAGAGAGAAAATGAGAGGTCCTAAGACAGAGCCCTGAGGTACACCAACTGAAAGTGGGATGTCAGTAGAGGAGGAACCACCAGAGCTTATACTAAAAGTGTGATGGGAGATATGAGAAGAAAACCAAGACAGAACAGATTTCCTAAATTCAAGCAAGCAAGCACAGGATGAGAATTGAGTAGATGCCTTTGGATTTGGGGAGGAAAACGTCACTGGAGATTAAGCAAGAGCCGTTTCTGTGGAACATAGAGAACGAAAGCCAGATTACAGTGGCTCCAGAAGGTCTTGAGAGAAAAGAAAGTAAGATAGTGGCAGTGAACTGCTCATTCAAATGGTTTTGAAGAAAAGGTGAGGAGAGAGATGGGTCTATAACTGGAAGGACAGGTAGGATCTAGTGAAGGCTTTTTGAGGAGAGGTGTCTGAAGGCCATAGGAACAGTTGCAGTGTCAATCGATAGGTTAAGGATATGGCAGATGAAAGGGATGATGGTGGAAGAGATAGAGCTTAGTAGATGGGTGGGGATGGGATTAGAGGAGAAGGTAGTCAGTTTGGAGGAAGAGAGAAGATTTGCAATTTCCTCCTCAGTGATTTCAGAAAAGGATGAAAGGATGATCGAAGGTGAGGAAAGGATTTGGGATTGAAGAGGAGGAAGATGAGGTGAAGGTGACCCTGCAGAGAATTCAAGGCTTATCTTCTGGACTTTGTCATGGAAGTAGTCAGCCAAGGTCTGTGCAGACAGTGAAGGAGGGATTGGGGGAGGAGGGACCTTGAGGAGAGAGTTGAGCATAGTAAAGAGACGGTGAGGGTCAGAGGCAAGAGAGTTAGTCAGATGAACATAGTACTCTTGCTTGGTGAGAGCCATGGTCAAGTGGAAAGAGGTTAGCATGAATTTGAAATGTAGATAGCTAGCAAGTGTACATGATTTAAGCCAAAGGCTCTCAGCAGAGCGGGCACAGGAACGTAGGTAGCGGGCTGTCAAGGACAGCCAGGGTTGAGATACAATGCGCCTCACAGGAATGGAATGGAAGTGCATCCAAAGCAGAGAGTATAATGTTATTCATAGTGGAGGAAAGAGGTGATAAGACAGCAGTGGAGAGAGCTGAAGGGTTCACAGTGTGAAGATTCCTAAACATGGTGGAGATCGAGCGAGACCAAGATGGGACTGATTAAAGGTGAAGGTTAGTAGGTGATGGTCAGATAAGGGCAGAACTTAAGTGGAGATGTTTGGAGGTGAGTAGTTGGAGGAGAATACAAGGTCAAGGCAGTGGCTATGCTTGTGAGTAGGAGTGGTAGAGCACAACTGGAGGTTGAATGAGAAGCTTAGGGAAAGGAGCTTTAAGGTATAAGTGTCAGAAGGGTCATCAATGTGAAAGTTAAAATCCCCAAGAATAAGGGAAGGGGGGTCGATAAATGACAGTTACCTGGAGAAGTAGTGGAGAAAATAGGAAGATGGCATGGACTTCTTCAAAGGAAGCAAAAGAATTAGGTGGAAGCAGAAGGAAGGGCTGAAATTGCCTGGAATGAGAGAGTAGGAAGCCAACACTGCCATGGGCCGAGGTATATAGTAAAATAGGTAGCCTCCATGACAGAGGGGAGCAACTGAAGCAGAATCTTCAGGGAGAAGCCAAGTTTCAGTAAGGGCTAGGAGATGCAGAGTATTAGAGATAAAGAGGTCATGAATGCAGGCAAGTTTATTGGAGACAGAATGGACATTCCACAATGTGCATGAAAAAGGGAGAGAAGAGGGAGAGGAGATGGATATGAACAAGATTAGAAAGGATACTCATTTACCTGCCCTGGGAGTGTGAAAAAAGTCCAGGGGGGCCAGGGTTGAGGTTAACATCCCCAGATGAGAGAAGGAGAAGGAGAAGGAGAGAGCAGGGGAGAGAGGAAGCAGCATGATGGAAGAGAGGATGAAGTTCCCTCAGTGAGAGTGGAGATGGCTGAATGAGAGGAAGAAAAAGATGAAGCTCAGGGGCTGATGATAAGATAGAAGACAAAATGGTAGGGGAGGTGGGGACAGTAAGGATTGGGTAATGAGAAGTAGGGCCATGGAACTGTGGGAATGAGCAGAAACGATTAGGGAGAGTCAACATCAAGAAGACAAAATTATGTGGAGCCATAGGAGAGGGGGACGAGGAGAGAATGCATATCAAAGGAAAAACAGGTGGAGAGGGGGAGAAAGTCCTGGTAGCTACAGGTGCACCTGAGTAATTGAATCAATGAGCAGAGGAAGGCTAGGAAAGGTTGTTAGGCCAGAGGTGCATGGGTAATAAAGTGTTGAGAGGGACACACAGCACTGCAGAAGGCAGGAGCTGGGTAAAGGACAGATAGAAGATAGGACACACACTGACAAAACAGATATATAGACAGAACAATAAACAAGTTATGTTTATGTTTTATTACAAGAGCAGCAAGGCGGTGCACAATCTAAACAATAAAAAACAATGGTAGGAAAAATTAAAAGGAATGCCATGTATTAGATAGGAAAGATGGCACAGTTAAAAAAAAGGGGGAGGGGGTTAAACTAAAAGGAGTGGAGTAACCTAGTGATTAGAGCAACTGCCTAGGGTTTGATTCCCACTGGTACTCTTGTGATCTTGGGTAAGTCACTTTAGCCTCACTTGCCTTGGAAGAAAAGGTCTGTCCAGTGATACATTGCAAAGAAAACCCAGAGGCAACTGGGTTGCCAGGAGCCAGCACTGACTCAACAGCATCAAAATAGAACAGAAAGGGGGGGGGGGGGTGGGAATCTGGGGGCAGCAGGTCAAAGGCTAGCTGGAAGAGGTGTATTTTAAGTAGTGTTCTAAACTTCTGATAGGAAAGTTCAATGGAGAGCAGGGGATAGTGCGTTCCATAGGATGGGGCCAAGGAAATAAAAGGCAAAATTGTGGGTAGATTCAAGGTGGGTTCTGGAGGCAGGAGGAAGGTGCATGTGGTTAGCATGGATGGTATGAAGGACATGGTGTTGGGAGTTGAGATGCAGAAGGCCGGAAAGATATCTGGGAGTGTCGAAATGCAGTGCTCAAGACAAGAGTGAGGAGTTTGAACTGTATGTGGCTATACTATATATGGAAAAAGAAGGCAAAATCCACAATTAGAAAAGGTAATAAAATGCATTTAGGAAGCCATTTTAGAAGCCCTATTTGTGATTTGGACATCTGAAATGGCCATTCAGACACCCCAGTCACATCCATGACCCAAGAGCCATTTTAGAATGTCCTTAACTTACACATGTCTGGCGCAATCACATCCATGTCTCATGGATGCATAAGGAAGGCATGCCTAGGTTGTTCTGGAAAAGATACATGTATGCGCCCAATTTCAGAATGGGGCCACAAATTTGCAACTGGCAGTAGACGCATCCGTGTCTCTACGTGTTCCTGGGCATGCATAGACCTTGGAAAAGTGCTTCTGCCAGCTATGAACAGTAGAAGGAAGAGGAGAACACCCCCTCGCATTCTCAATATTTTTCATCAACTGAAAAAGCCTAGTAGGTACATAGTGAGGCATTGCTGTCTGTTGCTGTGCCGCTGCCCATCTCCATTTCTAAAATGGCAGACCAGGGCATGTATGTGGTAACATATACGAATGCGCCTCTTGAAATACAAGCATTGGCATGTATATGTGACTGATATGGCAAACATCTGTATTTTGCAAGGCACATTTCTAAAACCATCTGGTTTTCTGCGCATCCCCATCCAGATCTATATTGCATCAGACATGTTCATAATTTGAGGAGGAAATAGGGTGATTTTAGATTTATTTATTAGGTTTTATATACTGCTTTATCATTTCAATCAAAGTGGTTTACATTGAAGCTTAAACTTGGTAATGTACATTAAACAGGGACATTGATAACTTGGGTTTTTTTGAGGCAATGGAGGGTTGTGGTTTGCCCAAGGCCACAAGGAGTGCTATTGGGAACTGAACCCTGGTCTTTGGGTTCCCAAGCCAATGTTCTTAACCATTAGGCTACTCCTCCACTAGATAGCATTCATAGGTGTCTACCTCACTACTGTTGCTGCAACACAATTTCAGCCATTTTGACATGGACCTCCAAGATTTCACCTAAATGGCCTTTCTAAAATGTGCTTTTTACTGTTTATATTGTATGTCAAAATAATTTTCATAATGATTCACTTGTTATCTAAGTAGGTAGGCTTGTTTACTTCAAAGGCATTAATTGGATTTGAGAGTCTGGGGTGTGGCCTGGGCGGAACAAAAATCTACATGTGTATTTCCCATTTCATACAAGGAATGCAAACGCAAGCCTGAAATTGGGTATGTGCAGATTTACACCTACTCTCAGACATGATTAGGCATTTAAAAAGTGCTTGTTTTGGACAGCCTTAAAAAGAAAGGCCTCTGTAGATGAGTAAGAACAGCTGCATGACTTGGTTTCCAAAATGTCCAAGATGCACAAGTAAATGCCAACATTTACTCATGCACGTTGTGAAATACCACCACTTACACATTTAAGTGGCCGGGTTTCCTTTGTTAATGTTTCCCACATGTACTGTATATTTGTGAAATGGCTCCTCAGATTGCACCTGGATATCAATCCTCTTGCATCAATGCACTTCCTTTGTCCACGGAGAGTTGACAATATGTCGATTTTATTTCATTGTCACATGTGTACCCTCTGTCTTCTAAAATTCAAATAGATAGGTAGACTTTTTCACTTCCATATTGCTCTCACCAGAAAAATAGCCTTTTTAAAATGTGCCTTCATGTGAACAATATTTTTTGGATTAATCCTTATGTTGATCCAATAGAAGAATGACAGCCTGCATAACTCCATTGTAAACATACAATTTTCTGGTATTTATCATCATTCCTGGAAGAGCTTTTATCCTTATCTGTTTTCTTCCCCATTTTTTAAGTAATTAGCTGGAATATGCAACAATAACCTATTAGTATACATTGTGTTGCTACTTTTCCCTGGCACAGCATACGAGTATATGACTTCTGTGTAAGGCATCTTTTCCAGGTTGAAGAAACGTATGTAGTATATAAATACTGAACAGGAAATATTTTTCACTGCCATGTTCTGAACCCCACTCATCCTTCGGCAGTGGAACTTACATGCACTTTGAATGTGGGTATTCATTGAATAGATTCTGTTTCCATAAACCTTTACCCCCAGTGTCTTTATGTTCCCCTAGTAGATGTACCTAGTTACATATTTATTGCTTGGTTTCCTGCCCATGAGGATGCATCTTTTAAGTCAATGGCTCAACGAAGCAGATCCCTTTTGAATATTCATGTTTTTTGCATTGATGACATAATTTCTGATTTCCATTCAAGTAAGTTCTTCCAGCAGCTAGAGCAAGCTGAATCTCAGTGGCTTTGATGAAACAACTCCGTTAAGGAAGCCAAGCAGAGAATGTTCATAATCGTGTATGGAAAGGATAGAATACTTCACTCCTTGTGAACCTCTTATAAACCCCCTCAAAGAAACAACACTGTATAAAGGGATAAATGAAGGTTTCAGGGAAAATACTGAGGGCAGTAGGGGAAATTAGGGAAAACCTCAGGAAATCAGCTATTAATAAATCTTACAGGCTGCTGTTGAGTGGCGAGATAAGCAGCCACATATGTTCCTCCAGCAAGAGAATGGCAATCATTTTTCTTAGAAGAGACACTGATAAGACTCCCCCATTCCCTTGTTTCAACAGGCAATCATTTTACATTTTGCATTATTTGAAAAGAGCTTGATTATTTTACTTTGAATGAAACCAGATTGGTTTGCATTTACCTGTCAACAGAACACTCTGTTCCCTTATTTTGCTTTCACACTTAAAGGTACATAACCTCGAAACTAGAAGCCGGATATGTACCTTGTGTCAGATGGTGATGAATATCTAGGGAATAGCCATACATGTTGCATGGCTTTAATGTGCTTAATGATTAACACTATCAGTGATGACTTTAAAACAAAAGGGTAAAGAGCCGGTTCAAGATTAGCTGATCATTGAGACAGCACATGGAAAGGGACACATCACAAGTAGAAAATGGTTGCTTTTTCTAAATCTTGAGGGTAAGTTTATAACAGGTCACCTAGGTTAACTGGATAGGAAAGCAGCTATTTTATAAAGACATATAGGCACCTATGGCGTATGTTTACTAAAATGTGCCACCTGGTAGCATAGGATTTAGCCGTGATACAGGCACTGTGCTATAAAGTAGCATTGGGCTATGCACTAAACACCCCTTGAGGACACCTACAAATATGCACCTATTTATAACTTGTGTGCTTTTAGGCATGACATAAGATGCCTTCAAATACATAAATCAATACTTGATGCACAAAAAAGGTTTATAAATCTATTATCTCCATATGGTGGCATTCGGGGAAATTTAGAATAAGGGAGGCTGTCTGTGAGAACAGGCAGGGATGGATTAACTGAGCGACCAGATTAGGTTATGAACAGATTTCTTAGAAAACATATTTGTTTTATTTAAAAGAAACAGGAAGAGGAAATCAAGTTTTGAAATCTGTAAAAAGCTTGACCCAATGCCATCATGCGGATTCTGCTTCAAACAACACCTTTAAAAAGGGGCAATGTTAAATGGAATGCACTATTACTTTCTCTTGATCGATATTCTCTTCTTCTGAATGACAAGTGGGGGAACACCACTATAGCCACCTTCTATTCATGATCAATTGCTCCTTCTAATAAGCTGCACAATTTTTACACAGCCAGAAGAGTAAAATATGCAGAGTGAAATCAATACATAGCAACTAGAAGTGTGCATGGGAAAAATGTAATTCATTTTTGTCATATTTTTTTTTGTTTCATTTTGTTCTGATTCATTATATGCATAAAAGTATTTGTTATATTCATATGTCAATCAGGTTTTTGTGTGTGCAGTTTTTAGATCTGTACTACTTGTGGAAAGGTGTGAGCTAAATACGATTAAATAAATAAAATACGTAAAACAAAGGAAACCAAACAAAATGAATGCACATTCCTAATGGTTATTGGTGAGTGCAACTGTTCAATTTAGGGTCTCTTTTACTAAAGTGCTCTATGGTTTTGCATATAATATGCAAATAATGCACGAAACCATAGCGTGTTAAGTGCAAAGCCTCCGCATTACCTGTTGTGGGTGTGGACAGCATTTCCCTAATACAGGGGTGGGCAATTCTGGCCCTCGTGCACCACAATCCAGCCTGGTTTTCATGATGTCCCTAATGAATATTCATGGACCTATTTCCATTCAAAAGAAGGCAGTGGATGCAAATAGATCTCATGAATATTCATTAGGGACATCATGAAAACCAGGCTGGATTGTGGTGCACGAAGGCCGGAATTGCCCACCCCTGCCCTAATAGATAAATATTGCCGCCACATGAAAATGCGGGACACAGTTATCACGGGAGCAGTTGCTGTCACCTGTTGAGGTGGAGGTAATCGCACTGATATTAACTGCAAGACGCACCATTAGCATGCAATGTATACCTGCACACCGACAGCATAGCACTCATGCTCTCTCTGCCCCAACCCACCCATTTTGCCCTCCATTATGCAATTCACAGCATGGAAATTTGCTCATGCTATCTTTGATGGTCATGCACTAATAGTTACTGCAGGACGCAGTGCATAGTTAGCACATGCTAAAACCCATATCAACCATTTAGCGCACTTCAGTAAAAGGGCCCATTAGTGTAAGAAGTACAGTATGTCCAACAAAGGCATGGTATGTCCTATAGTCAACTTGATTCCTCCTTAACCAAAAATTACTATGGTATGAGAAAGTCTGATGATAACCTGAAAATTGCTAATAGTTATCAGACATCTGTTATTCCTCCATGAATGACATAGTCCCTTTATTGTATAAACCTTTTTGCAGATGACACAAAAATTTGCAACAGATTTGACTCCCCTAAGGGAGTGGATAACATGAGGAAAGATCTACAAAAGCAGGAAGAATAGTCTAATGCTTGGCAGTTAAGATTTAATGTGAAGAAGTGCAGTGTCATGCACTTGGGAAGCAGAAATCCAAGGGAATTGTATGCGATAGAGGGCAAGAGGTTGATGTGCATGGACTAGGAGAAGGACCTCGGAATGATTGCTTCTGAGGATCTCAAGGTGGCGAAATAGTGTGACAAGGTGGTGGCAAAAGCCAGAAGGATGCTGGGTTGCATACAGAAAGGAATTACTAGCAGAAAGGAAGAGGTACTAATGCCACTGTACAAGTCGCTGGTGAGGCCACAGTTGGAATACTGTGTTTCATTTTGGAGACCATTTATTTATTTATTTATTTTATTTACATTCTCTTATATACCGCGCTATTCTGCATCAGTGCAGTTTACATTGAACAAACTGAAATTACATATCTCGCAAAGGACATAAAAAGGCTGGAAACAGTTCAGAGGAAGATGACTGAAATGATTTGGAACCTGCATCAGAAGACTTATGAGAAGAGACTTGAAGACCTAAATATGTATACTCAGGAGGAGAGGAGGGACAGGGAAGATATGATTCAGACTTTTAAATACTTAGGGGTATGTTCACTAAATGGCGCTAATGGCGCAGCTGCGATGTTATTGCGTGATAATGGTGCATTACTGTGCGAGAACGTCACGTATCGCGCAATAATGTCTGTGGCGGCGTTAAGGTGCACAGAGGGTGGAGTAAGGCTTCCCAGAGGGCGGAGTAAGGCTCCCCAGGGGCGGAGAGAAGGGGTCAATGGGTGGAAAGTGGGCGGGAAGAAGCTCCATGCACACTAACGCCGTGAAATGAAGCTCTGAAAATTAGCGCCAGTGCAAACCTCATGCTAGGCACATTTGCAGGACAGAGAAACCATTTCAGTCAGCAATGTACAGCAAAGGCAGGGAGACCCTGAAAAGTGATAGTAGTGATACATGTGCAGCTACCAAAAAGGCACAAACCATAAATAATGACCTGAACCAAAATTGAAATCCAAAACACCGAGCTGGCCAATAGAACAAATAATGACAAGTGGTAATGAACGCAACCTATAAAGAGGAAAAAGGATGAGCTCACTTTTGGAAGGGTCAATTCACAGTCCCCCCCCCACAAAGTGAATGTGCCAACATAGAAATAGTGCTGATGAGGGTGTTCTGTGGTGTGTAAGGGGTAGCTTGCCTTTGTGGCTTACACATGTGCAGCAACAGCAGAGTGGGCACGTGGGAAAGGGCACTATGGTGATGGTATAACTGGGGTACAGGGGGCTGCATGCGTCACATGCAGTGGGCCAGCTGGGGCACAGTGTGGACCAGGCAGATGCCTACCTGGCACATACGAATGTAGAAGCGGAAAAGCAGCAAGACAGCAACTGACCAGGGTCCAATATGGCCACGAGTGTGTGTCCCACAGTGTCCCAGGGACAGTACCCAGCAAGTACCCCAAAGGGCACAGAACATTGGCAGGCGGTGCCAGGGGGATGTGCTGATGTCCATGTTAGCACCACTACCCCATATCACGCACCATAGGCAGCGGCCTACTGGCACATTAGAAGGCCTGGGACTGCACACCACCAGCACCACCGGCACAAGGGCATGTCAGCATGGTGGCGGAGGGGTGCTGGTGGAGGAAGGGGTAGTGGCATCTGCCCACAGCAGACCACGGCCAAGCCCTGTTTAAGTGGATGCCGTGCACTGCAACAGACAAGATCTGTCTGACAAACAGTTATGGTATCCTCAGGGAATAGTCTGCCTCTGTGGCAATGTTTTGGTGCAGTACACACAGCCAGTGTGTCCAAGGGCAGAAGGTCACAGGTTCAAGTCCCAGCTGTAGCTCCTGTAAACCATGTCCCTATACTTTACACAGTACTAAACCATGGTAATAAAGAGGGAACCGTTAATGCAGATTAAATAAACGTCTATATTTTATCCTACAGGGCACAGAACCCATAAACATCTGCAATCCCTAGAGCAGAGTTTCCCAACTGCAGTCCTGGAGGGCCAAACACCATTCACGTTTCATGCTGTCCCTAATAAATATGCCTGTGCTGCAATTGTATGCACCGCCCCATTGTATGCAAATGTATCTCATGCATATTCATTAGTGACAGCATGAAAGCTGAACCGTGTTTGGCCCACCAGGACCGGAGTTGGGAAACTCAGTCCTAGAGCAGCAGCCAACAGGGGCACAACCCACACCCACAGGCTCCACTAACCAAAGCCTCATGGAGAGTCAGGCTGTTGGGCCCTGCGCGGAGCAGCATCTCCCAATACTGGCACCTGCATACCTTAGCAATGCCGCCCTAAACTTGGGAACATGTTGCACATATATCGAAAGGTTGCTATGAGTAATGGCAGATAACAAAACCTAAGTTAAACACAATTTGTTGACAGAGCTGCATCATAGCAACTTTTCTGATATCTGTGGAGTGTGTTTCAGTTTTGGTTTCTGACAGTGTTTACCACGCCAGGGAGTGACCCCAACAGTATTGCGTACCATAGCCATGCCTGCACTGTGCCCAGGACTGGTGTGGTGGCCATTGCTGCCAAAAACCTCTATATTTGCACAATGCTGGCATAGATGTGGGAGTGTGTGTATGTCTATCCAGTGTGTTGTGGCTGCCTACACCTCGCTGAGCCCACACTGCTTGCACTGTTTCCAGTGTTAGCCTGCCAATGTGCATAATGAGGAGCAAGGTACTGTGGGTATGGCCCGGACAGGGTGGCCTGGGCAGGATGCATCTGCACAGGGCATAGGGCAATGGCTGGGACATTGTAGTGCCTGACCACCACCTGCACGGACAGGGTGGCCACAGCACGTCATGCTGGGAGGTCACTCTCACCCTGACCGAGCAGTGACCACGGCATGGATAGGTTCCCCCATAGTGCTGTAGAGTATTTCTCTCAAGTGATGTTTATATGTTCTCTTTTCTGGGGCCAAATCACTGACATACCTGCTTAGTGTGTATGCTCGCATTCCTTTTTTGAGTGCACATGGTTCCTCCAGGAATATGTACTAGCTAGTGGACTGTCTCAGTTAGCATGTGCATGGCTGGAACACCTTGCAGGGTGGAGACTGACTGTGCCCTCTGCTGGTGAGTGTCAGATAGGGGTGGGGGCAGCTCTGCTTTTCCAGGCCTACTGCCCTATGTGATGTGTATGGATCTCCATTGACCTCCCTGTAGGGGTGCCCATTCCCCTCTACTGCCACCACTACAGAGATGTAGAATGTGGATCTGTTGGTAGGAGATCCTGTCCCCCACCCTGACCCACAGGGGTGGGTTGGGTGGTGCTACATAATCCGCTTTGGGGTCTGAACACCACCCTTCACTTATAACACGTGACCATGGCACCCACACAGAATATGCACTATTTTGGGTGCATCATAGCCCAGAAGGCCTAGACATGACTGGGAAATACAGATGGACACAGACATATCTGCAGAGACTACCCATCACACACTGGCACTGATGGAGAAGCCATGCCATGTGCTGCGGACCTGGTGCTGGGCCCCCCACTTCACGCTCAGGGTGAGCACAGGAACCACACGATGTCACGATCTGTAGCTACTCTGTGCCAGTAACACACATGGTCAGTTCCCCCTACCAGGCTGGGGTGCTATAGAGGCACATACCCCATCTTGTGATCAGATGTAGATTGCTGATCTGCATGTGCAGTGCATCATGGGTATGAGTGGGTTTACCCTATCCTGGTAACCATAGCAGATAGTTTGTGTGGTGACCTGCAGTCTTTCTGTAGCCAGCCAGCAGTGTGTTAGACCCTATAGAGTTGTAGCCCACTGGTTGCTTCGATGACTGTAGGGGTAGAGGTCATGGGTTTGATTCCACAGTGGTGTTATTTAAGAATGCTGTTTGAGGCTTTTCCTTTTCATTTCAATCAGTGCTGCCAACAGAAACACCCTCACAGTGCTGGAGCCTAAGGTGCCTCATAGGCACTCTATAGGGCGCCCTGTAAAGCACACTATAAGGTGCCCTATACAGCACATTATAGGGTGCCTTGGCGGACAGGGCACTTTATAATGTGACCTATGGGGCGCCTTATAGGGCGCCTTATCAGGCACCTTAGGTTACAGCACTGTGAGAGTGTTTTTGCTGGCAGCACTGATTTAAATTAAAAGAAAATGCCTCAGACAGCCTTTTTAGATTAGGCCACTGGAGGACTGAACCCATGACCTCTGTCTCTACTGTCATTGCAGTAACCAGTAGGCTACATCTTTATAGCTTCTAACACTGTGCTGGCATGTACTTAGGTTAACATGCGTTAACGTGCCACGGTGCCCACTATCGAGCGATACAGATTCTTGCTACCTTAGGACCGGAACACCCTCTCCTTATATGGCATTCTTCACATTATTGCTGCAACTAGCGCCGGTAACATTAAGACGGTTTAGTAAACATACCCCTTAGAGTATTAATGAACAAACAAACCTCTTCCAAAAACAGGGAAGCTGTAAAACTAGAGAGCATAACATGAAGCTGCAAGGGGGTAAACTGAAAGGCAATGTCAGGAAACGTTTTCACTGAAAGAGTGGTAGATGCTTGGAATGCCCTCCCGATGGATGTGGTGGGGGCAAATACAGTGACAGAATTCAAAATGGCATGGGATAGACACAGTGGATCCCTTTATAGCAACAGGATAAAATCAAAATAAACAAAACTATCCCTTATATCTCAACAAATATGGGTGATCTACATGGAGCGGTGGATACACCCCTAAACAAAAGCATGGGGAGGAGTGACCTGCATGGAGTGGCGGGTGTACTTACTATTGTCGCCTTGCTGGGCAGACTAGATGGACCATACTGGTCTTTATCTGCTGTCATATACTATGTTACTATGTAGGTCCATTAATTTATAATAGGTAAACATAAATGCATAAAGAATTGGGCCATTTGTTACTACATGCATTCCCTCAGTAGAAAGTGTCTGAAAAAATTCATAGATGTACATAGGGAGATGCATATGGAAAATGTTTCAGTTCATTTTCAGTTTGTTTAGCCTTTTTTCCTGATTTTATGATTTTTTTTGTTTCATACATTCATGTTAACAATTTAGGAGCTTGCTAATTAAATGTTAACACATATTAACTGGTATTAACATGCACTATCTGCTGCCATACCCATGTTATTTCATGGGTGCAGAGGAAGACTGCAGACGCTAATGCCTATTAGCACACACTAAAGCTTAATACATGGCCTTTTCAATGCCTCGTTGGAGTCGGGAGAGGCACATGTGGTCCCCTTACACAAAACTGGAAGTAAGGATGTAGTTGAAAACTACAAGCCGTTTAACTTAGTGGGAAACGCTGAAAGAGAAAATAGTGAGGTTTCTGGAGTCCAGCGGATTACATGATCTGAGGCAGCATGGATTCACCACAGGCAGATCTTGTCAGAAAAATCTGATTTCTTTCTTTAACTGGGTGACCAGGGAGTTGGACCGAGGGAGAGCCCTAGATGTGATGTATTTAGATTTCAGTAAAGCCTTTGACACCATTCCCACAGGCGACTTATAAACAAACTGAGCACCC
Organism: Ichthyophis bannanicus; assembly: GCA_033557465.1. Taxonomy (NCBI): domain Eukaryota; kingdom Metazoa; phylum Chordata; class Amphibia; order Gymnophiona; family Ichthyophiidae; genus Ichthyophis; species Ichthyophis bannanicus. The sequence goes on along the minus strand of CM066032.1, from coordinate 866,522,982 downwards.
TAGGGATGGACTTTAAAGTTAATGCCTGGGTTAGAAATTGGCTGAGTGGGAGGTGAAAAAGGGTACAGGTAAATGGAGCTCACTCTAAGGAGAAGGAAGTTACCAGTGGTGTGCCCCAGGGATCTGTCCTTGGTCCGATTCTTTTTAACATCTTTGTTAGTAATATCGCAGAAGGGCCATTGGGTAAGGTCTGCCTCTTTGCTGATAATACCAAAATCTGCAATAAACACCCAGGAAGGTATAGATAACATGAGGAGGGATCTAGCTAAGCTTGAAGAATGAACTAGAATTTGGCAGCTGAGATTTAATGTTAAAAAATGCAAGGTCATGCTTTTGGGCTGCAGCAATCCAAGGGAGTAATATAGTATAGGTGGTGAAGTACTTCTGTCCACAAAAGAAGAGCAGGACCTAGGCATGATTGTGTCTGATGATCTTAAAGTAGCTAAACAGGTAGAAAAGGCGACAGCAAAAGCTGGAAGGATGCTTGGGTGCATAGAGAGAGGAATGGCCAGCAGAAGAAAGGAGGTGATAATACCTCTGTGTAAGTATTTGGTGCGACCTCATTTGGAGTATTGTGTGCAATTCTGTAGACCACATCTTCAAAAGGATATAAACAGGATAGAGTCTGTACAGAGGGTGGCTACTAAAATCGTTAGTGGTCTTCATTATAAAGCATATGACAGACTTAAGGATCTTAATATGTACATCTTAGAGGAAAGACAGGATAGAGATGATATGATAGAAATGCTTAATACCTCTTTGGCATAAATGCACGGGAGGAGAGCCTCTTTTGATTGAAAGCAAGCTCTGCTATGAGGGGACATAGGATGAGGGCGAAAGGGGATAGATTCAGGGTTAATATATGGAAATATTTCTTTATGGAAAGAGTGGTAGATGTGTGGAATAGTCTCCCAGTGGAGGTGGTAGAGATGAGGACAGTATCTGAATTCAAAAAAGCATTTGACAAACACAGACAATCTCTAAAGGAAAAAGGGGGACTGTTGTAGTAGTTGATATGGAAGGGCAGATTAGATAGGCCATGTGGTCTTTTTCTGCCATCATGTTTCTATGTTTCTAATTGTGTGAAACTGCTTAGCCCAGAGTTGGCAAGGAATACGTGCTAACTACAGTACATGGGGATATGTGTGTTAGTTTGGATCTGATGCCATTCCCGCACTAAATTTCAGGGCTTAACGTGCAGTACAGAACCTCATTTTAATAAATATTCCCCATGTGTATTGATTTGTAAGTTAATGTGAGAAATTCATTTTAAGCACACTAAGGGCTCCTGAGTGAACCCACTCTCGTCTGATCTCAGATGCTAAGCAGGATTGAGCCTTGTTGGTACTTATATGAGAAACCACTTTGGAAAATCAGGTGCCATAGACTTACTGCATGGAAGAAAAGTCTAGCAATCTGCTTCAAACTGCACTTTGCCAAGAAAACTGAGAGGATAGTCACAACATGGACAGCTAACCACAGGATTGCCAGGTGTTATCGTCGACTCGATGGCACTCAATAACAGGTGGCCCTTTTACTTATGTGCGGTAAGTGTTTCCACCACACCCTAATAGACAAAGTTACGATGCAGTAAGTGCAAACCCTGTATGGTAAATGCAAGACGCATGCCCAGTAACTGTCCTGTATTTAGTGCATAGACACTTACAGCATGGGATATTCTACATGCCGAGGCAGGGAATGTAGGCCTGGTGACCAAACACAAGTGAAAGAACAGAAAGTTATAGCCATTATGTTCTAGCCCCCCTCTCCCCAAGTCTTGATTGCACACCTCATGACAACCCCTCCCCCTGATCTGAAGCCATCCAACACATCCTACCCACTGATCAAAGCACCTAACCCCACTCTAACACCCACCACTCACCCGCTCTTCCAAACCACTCCTACCTGGAAATCAACCAAACACTTAAGGCCCTCTCAGGATCCCCATTCCTGATCAGCCCATTGTAGGCCAAATCCCAGACCATTTCCCACCTTCTCAGGGTCTTACTCAGGAGCTTCCTGGTGGTCTTAGTGGGAATGGGGCAGTAGAAGTTCCTCTCTGCTCCTGCATTGATTGCTGGTGCAGACAAATGGTGGCTTTGACTCCTAGCAGTAGATTCACAGTACAGAGCTGCCTTTTTGTCAGCCACTGGCAGCCAGAACAGGAGTGAATGGGGACCATTCCTGCCCCATTCCTATTGAGACCCTGCTCTATATCCACAAATCAAATGCATGCTGACAAATGCACATCCCTAATATCCAACCATTGTTACTGGATGGTAATCACTGCAAGAATTACTTCCTCTACCTTCAATTCTTGTTCTCTGGCTCTGACATGTTAATTTTAGAAAAATATTCTCTGGGGGTCTTTTACTAAAGACCACTAAGTTTTCACACTTAGGGTTTTATTTTAGAAGCGCTATTTGTGATTTGGGCATCTGTAAAACGGCATGCAGGTGTCCAAATCATGTCTCCGGATCCATTTTAGAAGCCAGGTCTATAGAGGTCCCCAGCTTGAATACATCCAACTCTGAATGGGGGCATGATGGAGGCATGGCCGGGACATTCCTAAGAACCTGGGCGTCCCTACCTGATCTCAGAAATGCCCTGGAATCATGTCTAAAGTTAAATCTGCTCAAGGCACGAGTAAGCATATGAAAAGAAATGATTTTGCAAGGCAAACATCAGGAAGGTGTGCAAAAGGAGCTACACTAATATCCTCTGTATTTTATATTATCTCAGTGAACACTGATGGGGAATGGGAGCTCATGTTTTCACTTTGCTATGCTACTGGATGTCTGCTTATGCTAGCTTGCCTGAGATGGATGTTCCTGAACCAAGCATCCCTAATGGGAATGTCTATATGGCCGGCCAAGTGCACATCCAGGTTGGGGATGTCTATGTTCCTGAAATAGCTGGAGACATAGATGTTCCTGGTGTTTCTCTGCACATTTTAACCTGGATGTCCCTGATTTAACTTTGACGTCCTTGCTAAAATGTCCTTCTTAACGTGCATTACGAATGTTTAATGTTCACCTCTGGAACTGCAAGGACCTAGAATTAATCTGTTCCTAAAGCCTAATAACTTGCTGATGAAGAAAGTCAGTTAAACCTGAATGTGAAAAATGTCCCTCCTATCCCCTTAACTTGCTTAAGTGCATATAAATCAAAGATTGTGCCTGGGATGAGAAATAAGCACTAAGAGGGCCATTCTAAAAGGTTTAGTTGTGGTTTGGATGTCTGCAGACATGCACATGGATGTCAAAATTACAGACACATCTCTGTAATCATTCCACAAATGCAGTTTGCAGATATCTATTGTACTGTACCAGCAACCACATCTTCCACATCAACAGAGCCAGGAGCCTTGCAGAGCAAGTCTGGGGACCTGCATCTACAACAGTCACAAGATCAGAAGGAAAAAAGAACCCAACCAACCCTCCTACACCAGTGGTACCAGATCCAAGTGTGACATCCAGCTTATCATCTTGGATATGTGTCTGCCTGACATACAGATTAAGTTACACGAGGACAATGTACTATAGAGGAGAAAGGGATTTCCACTTAGGAAAGACCAATTTAAATACCAAGGGGGTCATTTTAAAAGTCTTAGTCATGATTTGTCTGAAGATGTGCACATCCACATCATGGAGACATCTCTGGGGCCATTTTACCAATGGTTTTTAAAGACATCACCAGTGTTGGGACATCCAAGTAGGCAGGGGTGTGTGGTGAAGGTGCAATGGACTTACACGTCCCCATTTGATTTAAAAAAGATTCAGGATGTCTGCAGGCTCATCCACAATCAGACCTGCTCCAGGCACGGATAGGAACCAGGAAAGCACTTACATCCAGAGAGTTATGTGACTAACCTACGATCATGAAGGCCCACACTGGGATATGAACCCCAACTACCCTGCTCCTAGCCCACCACTATGCTAGTAGATGCCCTTGTTCTGCAATGCTATTTTGGGGACATTTATGTAGGTGTCTACATAGACATTCATATTGGGTACATCCACATTTGTTGATATTGAGCCTGAGCTTGCATGTGCCTGCTTTTTTTCAGATATTCTGGCTTTGATGTCCCAGATTGCACTTGGACCTCCCTTATAAAATGTGCCTTCACAGGTATATGAATGGCAACTAGGTAAAATCAGTTAGGGATGCCGGAGTAGTAAAGCACTAATTGACTGTTCATCTAGGAGAAAGAATAAATTGAAGAAAAGATGGTAATTGTTTCCAAATGGAGAAGAGAAAGGAATAAACAGTTTGTAACCAATTTTGGCTAATAGGAAGGAGTTAACAGCTGGCAACATAGTTCTTGTTTATTGTTCCTGCCAATTGTTATTGCTGTTTTCCCAGTGACCCTAAAGTTAAATAAACCTTAGTTTAGAACACAATTTCTGTCCTGGATTTATTTATTTGAGAAGAAAGTACTGTGAGAGTGTAAAGTGCCAGGGTCTGAGAGTATTAAGTGCCTCCTGTCTTTTGCAAGTCCCACTAAGAGAACCTCGATACTTTGAAAATCTATGATCTACAGAGTAAGGACTGAGTAAAAAGCTGATAGGATTATTGTACTGCTCCCTTGTCTACCAAGCATTTGTTGATGTAACTGTGAGGACTGCACATAAAGGGGGCTACAATTATGTTATGATTTTGATTTAATTCTTTCTTGGGTTTTATTGTTGAATGTTTCCATTATTTGTTTTTTTGTTATATTAAGTATGTATAATGTGTATGCAAACTTGTGACTTACTTATCAGATAACATAGGATATAAATCCTTTAAATACAATAACATACAATAAAATAAAAATAACAATACATTGATGACATGGCATGATTACTGATACTGCTTAGTTTTTCTTGTTTGCTGGTTTAACATTTTCTTCAAGGTCTTATTTCAAAAGGTGGCTGGAGTGTAGCTTATATGCTCAATTGATTTTGAAGGGCTGAGATGTGCTCCTTAGACTCCTGCTCACCTTGCTGCCTATTTTCCTTATAAAGACTTTTGGAAAGTAGTGAGGCCCGATTTCTTGCATCTTTACTCAAAGTAGCTCCTTTCGTTAGTTCACTCCTAACTAGTTCTCAAATTCTCCCAAATCATGACTACATGGGTTTGAACTTGAAGCTTCTTGGCTATGGGACCCTTTTACTAAAGGGCACTAATGCACCCATAAGGCGTGAAGTGATGGTGCATTAAGGCAACACAACAGCATTAACTGCAGGGAGTGTGGAAAGCCTGTTGTTGGCACTTACTGCAGTGTATGTGTCTCTGCTGTGGCACTAGAAGACTGCAAGGGTACTCAACGCCACCTATGGAGATGGCTGTGAGTGCACCTGTGCTACTAGACCGCCGTGCACTTACCCCACCCACTGGCTACCGCTAACCCTACCGTTTGCAATCCTAATGCACTATGGACAGTTAGCACCATCAGCCAGTGGGTTCATAGTCCCAAGCTATCTGTCAGTGCAGGTCCAAACCTTATTTCTTTATTTTATTTATTTGTGTATTTTATATACCACTATATCGGGTAATCATAGCAGTTTACAATTAAAACAATCGATACATTAAACTCAATAAATGGTACAATAACAGGCAATCAAGAATGTACATGATTCAAGATAGTTTTAACTTATATACAGCATATTTACAGTTCTGTTGATCGATAATATCCATCAGTACAGGATGGGGTTAAGGGATGGGTGATTTATTGACCAGTTTGATTGGTCGGCTAGCCTAGTGGTGAGGAGGGGGGAAAATTATGTTGGGTCAGTGAGAGTTGTAGTTTCATTTTGACCAAAATGTTCTGTGAAGAGATTGGTTTTGAGTTGGGAGTGGAACGAGGCTAAGGGGCATGTTTACTAAACTGCGGTAACGTTACAAAACGCGTGTTATGTAACATTAACGCACAGTATGTAACGTTAACAGCCGTTATGTAACGGTAAAGCATGTTATGTAACGTCAACGCACGTTATCGTAACTTAATGATCGTTGATGTCCCGCAGCGCAGTATACACCGCAGAAGGTGGAGAGAGGGCGGAGAGAAGGGGTCAATGGGCGTAGTGTGGGTGGGGAGAGGCTCCATTCACACTAACGCGCTGATCTGAAGGGCTGAATCCTAACGCGAATGAAAACCTGCCGTTAGATGCACATTTGCAGGACAGAGAAACCATTTACGTGTCAGCAATGTACAGCCTAGGCAGGGAGCCCAAAGACTGTGATAGCAGTGCTCCATTTACAACAATACCATAGTGCCAAAGTATGAATGGCCACTATGGCGATGGTGCAAATGGGGCATAGGGGACCACAGGTGGGACATGTAGCATGGGCAGCTGGGGCACAGGGTGGACCAGGTGGCCGCCTAGGTGGCACATAAGAACATAGAAACCGGAGATCAGCAAGACAGCAGCTGACCAAGGTCAAACACAAGCCACCTATATCTACCTGGTTCACCCTAGCCAATAGTTGCTAGGGCACTGACCTGACATCCCCCCAATGCCATCCCGCCCCCATGTGGAGGAGACATAATATTGGTAGGCAGTGATGGGGGGGGGGATGTGAGGATGTCCATGTATGCCCCCCCACCCCGGAACCCACTCCCTAGGTGGGCGCCTACCTACACAGTGGATGACCTGGGACTGCACACTACCGGCACCAACAGCAAATGGCCATGTTAGCTTGGCAGGGGGGGTGTGTGCCTGTGCTGGAGGGGGCAGTGCCACCTCCCTGCAGTGGACCTAGGCCATGCCCTGCAGCAGTACGTGGTGTGCAGTGCAACATAAAAGGTCTGGATGGGGAAAAGTGCAGGTAGCCCCAGGGACTAATATGCATCTGTGGCAACAGTGTGGTGCAGTACACCCAGCCAGTGTGTCCAGGAGCAGAGGGTCACAGGTGCAAGTCCCAGCTGTGGTTCCATCAGAGCATGTCCCTATATTTACCCTACAATGCAGATACAACAGCAACATGTGCAAAGCCCAAAGCAGCGGCGAACAGGGGTGCAAACATCCACTCACACAAGCTCCATAATCCAAAGTTGCATGGAGCGGCAGGCTGTTGGCCCCAGAATTGGGATGATGTTATCATCAGAGCACTACTACTAATCCCTGCACAGTTTAGCAATGTTGGCACTGTGATCAAGACCAGTGTGGCGGGCAGGGCTGCCAACCACCCCTATCTTTGTACATTGCTGCAATAGGAGTGAGCATGTTTGTATGTCTATCCATTGTTCTGTGGCTGCCCACCCTTCACTGGGCCCAAAATGTCCCACTGTTACCAGCGTTAGCCTGATTAGATGCATAATGAGCAGCAAGGTATTTTGGGTATGGCCAGGACAGGGCAGATTGGCCAGGATGCATCTTCACAGGGTGTGGGGCCATGGCTGGGACACTGTAGTGCCTGACCACCACCTGCATGGACAGGGTGGCCACAGCATGGCATGCTGGGAGGGCACTCACTCTGACCGAGCAGTGATCATGGGAGGTCTAGGTTCCCACATAGCGCTCTACACTATTTGTTTCTAGTGATATATTTGTGTTCCCTGGTGCTGAGATCCCAATCACTGAGATGCCTGCTTGTGGCACATAGTTTCTCTGTGAGCATGCACTATGGACTGGCTGATGGACTGTCTGCAGTTAGACTGTGTGTGGTCAGAACACCTATAAGGTACAGTCTGACTGTGCTGTATGCTGGTGACTGGGAGGCAGTGGGGGTTTTCCAGACCTAACCCCAGCATTGCTGCTGGTCTGCCACTGCCCCAGTCATAGGTATGGCTCTGGCCCACCAACCCTGGAGGGCTGTCTCATACAAATAGGATGGATGTTGCTTCCCTGGGGTGGGGGCACTGTTCTTTACCTACAAAAGGGTTATGTGGGCCCTTTGGGGTATGTAGTGTATATCATTGTGCCTTATACAGGCACTGCTACACACACCTCATGCAATTCTAGGAACCCCTCTGCCCTGATAACAGTTGCCCATGTCAGCCAGACCCCTCACATGGGATACACACTAATATGGCTGGTGTCTGGTCCCACAGGGCCACATGTGACTGCAGGATACCAAACTACCTTCAGCTGCACTGTAAGGAACACCTGTCACACACTGGTAATGATGGGGATGTACAGCAGAACCTAGCTCTACCATCACATGTCTTGCAGACCTAGTGCTGGGCACCCATCCTATCCCTCAGGGTGAATACAGAACCTGCACAATGGGCATGGTCTGTAGCTACTCTGTGCCAGTATCACACACTGCCAGTTCGTCTTTCCAAGCTGAGGTACCAGAGAGGTCCAGACCCCATTGGTGATCAGCTGTAGACTGCTATTCAGCATGTGCATTGCATCATGGGTACTGGTGGGGTTAACCTATCCTGGCACTCAGAGTAGACAGATTGTGCAGTGACCTGCAGTCCTTCTGTACCCAGCCATTGCTGTGACATACACCATGGAGGTATAGCCTACTGGTTAATACAATGCCATTCTTGGCAGTGTTCATGGGTTCAGTTCCTCATTGTTCTCTCCTCTCATGCCTGTCCTACTCAAATAGTGTGCATGCCTGTAGAGGTCATATTTTTGCAGATCTGTGCTGCTAGCCCTTAATACCCTCGCCACCATTGCCTCGGTCCGTCTATCTGTGTCTGTCAGCTGTGTAGAGTCCTGTCTGCCAGTGCAGGCTGCCACCCCATGTCCTGCACTGCTACCCTTTACTGCATTGCGCCTCTTCATGCTTGCCTTGCCTGTGCCTGATCTGCATGGCACCACCACTCCTCTGTCCACCCATTATTGTAACTATCCTGCCACTTCCGCCTCTACTGGGGGACACATATTCCCATCATCTGCCACCCACTGTCTTTGCAGTACTTTACATTGCCAACACCCAGTGCTGTGGTACAGTTGCCCCCACCATGTTTGTCAACAGTACTGGCAGCCACATGGGATGCCCGCAGATATGGCAGGTCCAGCAGCTCCCAGCTCTCCCTCCGTCACTCACCTGTTCATTGCCTTTCCTCTGTGCTCTATCTTGTGTTAGGACTACATCTGTCTCTGTGCCTCACAGGTCATGCATGTCATCCTGAAGCACCTTGCAGCCCTTAGGACACACTAACCTAGGGCACCATAACCTTGTTAGGCCACCTTAACCTATGGTTCCATAGCCCAAGGTGCCTTCTGCTGTGCCTTGTCCAAGGGTGCCTACTATGGCGCTGAGCCTGGGCAGCCCTATAGGGCGCCTTGCAAGGTACCTTACTAGGCACCTTTCAGGGCACCTTACTAGGCACTTTATACTTTGTAGGGTGCCTTATACGGCGCCTTTCAAGGTGCCTTACTAGGCACCTTATACTTTGTAGAGTGCCATATATGGCGCCTTGCAAGGTGCCTTACTAGGCCCCTTACAGGGCACCTTATACTTTGTAGGGTGCCTTATACGGCACCTTGCAAGGTGCCTTACAAGGCGCCTTGTAACGCGCGTTAGTCTACGGCACCTTGTAATGCGCGTTAGCCGCGTAACGATGTACACCCATGCCTTTATATGGTATCTCTACCTTTACCGCAGAACCTAACGTGAATGACATTACCACAGTTTAGTAAACATACCCCTACCCCTAAGTCTGTAATGTTTCGAAGACTGGGTGGTAGTGAGTTCCAGAGCATTGGGGATATAAACTCAAATGCTCTGCCTTTAGTGTGCATCAGTACTGTGCTGACAGCTAGCCCACTTTAGTAAAAGACTCCTGTGTCTTTACTAGATTGACCTCTTATTTGCATATGTACAGCATTGCTCACATCTGATAGTACTATAGAGATGTTTAATAATTAGCTCAATAACATTAGTTAGCTGGTGCACTTTTTTTTGTTTTGATAATTGCAATTTTATTAGTATCTTTGCCTAGAAATTGTGCACGTATCACATATGGCCAAAGTAACTATGCAAGTCTTAACAGCATGAGACGTTCCCTTGCTCATTTTTGAAAAGAGAACTCAGATTAGAAAGGACAATAGAGACAGAGAGAGCTCAGATACAAATTTAGATTTAAGCCCTCTGGGGACAGGAAAAAATCCCACTGTACCCAAAATGTACCTTACCTTGAACGTCTGAGAAAAGGCATGAGCTAAATCCATATTCTCTTTCCCTTCCCCTTGGCAAAACAGGAGAACAGAAACAGAATCATATAGATGGAGAATGGTGGGAATTAGAGTTACCAACTGGTTCCATTTTTTCAGACTATTCTATTTGAACTGCAGTCCCTATGGCTTGCATGGGACTGCAGTTCAAATTTCCCTCCTGATTTACCTTAGAAAAGCAAGACTGCACGTCCATGCATGCAATAGGAGTAAAACCAGAACTGGTTCAGTCTGTCCTGGGAAAAAAAATGAAGCCAGTTGGCAGTTTTAGTGAGAATATGAATTAAGCAAAGCGGAATGCACAGAGAGAGAAGGCACGCAAAAAAGAATTTACTGGTTTCCTATCCAAAAAGCCTCGATAGGCTTTGCAGTAGATTCCAGATTACACAGTCTGTGCAAATTCATGACAGGCTGTTGGAAGAATGGGAGTCTCTGAAGTGGCAAAACTTCATTAAGGAAGATGAGGGGAAACAGCAAATGAGCGATAAATGATCTATCAGCAAACTGGCTCAACCCTCTGAAGTCATTACCAGCACTAACAGAGAGCAGTGTAGAAAAAAGAAACATACAGTGCTGTCCAATGCCCCATGCGTGCATCAGTACCAAAAGAGTCAAAGGGATGGAAGGGGGAGAGGAGGAAAAGGAGGAGATGATATTGTACTGAAGCAGACTAGTGAGAACATTTTATTATTTATTTAATTATTTGAGAAGTTGATATACCGCATTTCCAATGTTCAATACGGTTTACAAATAACAGGACAGAACAAAACATTACATGGAACGTGTGAACATTATAAATAACAATTACTACAAAAAGCAACCCATATAATCATGCAGGGAACAATTATATTCGAAGGCATAATAATAACATATATACAGTATACACAAAATATACAGGTACCGAGCAGGTGTATTGGTGTGGAGATTTCTTGAAATCCCTGGAGTCTATGGCTATCCGGATTTTTGCAGGGACGGAGTTCCATATCATTAGTGCATACAATGAAAATGCTCTTTCGCATGTGAATTGGTTGCATTTTGTGAAATTTGGGTGCGATGCCAGGAGGTGTTCTGTGGTGCTTCCCCTTTGCCTACTATTGAGGAGTTTTTTTTATTATGATCAGTAGATAGATACTCAGAGGACTGGTCATGGAGGATTTTAAATATTGTGACAATGTTCTTGTATTTGATTCTGTCTATTAGCAGTAGCCAGTGGAGTTCTTTCATGACAGAGTTGATGTGTGAGCCCCTAGGCGTCCCGGTGAGTACCCTAGTCGTGGTGTGCTGAGCAAGTTAAAGCATTAATAGATGGGATTTCCACAATTCTTAGAAAATTGCATTGCAGAAGTCAATATGTGGAAGTGCCATCACCTGGAAGACAGTCCCGTAGTCATGCGGTTCCTGTTGTAGAGTCTTTTTTTTATTGTAGATTTGCTTTGTCGAATTGTTGATGTGGGTCTTTAGGATAAGGTGCTTGTCAATAGTTACACCAAGGTAATATACCTCGGATTTGACTGTTAGTTCTATTTGATTGATCTTAAGTGTCTTTGGCAGAGTGAATGATTGATCTTTGCAGATAAATATAACTTATTTTTTATTATAGTTAATGGTCAGGCCTTGTTGGTATAGCCATAGGGCAATTGAAACAAAGCACTGTATGATGGAAGTGAAATTTGGGACAGTGATTGAGAATGGAGCGTAAAACATTATGCCATCTGCATATAGATGGTATAACATATTATGTGAATGGAGGATCTGGAAGACTGTATGGATGTAAATGTTGAATAATAATGATGACAGAGATGAGTCCTGGGGTACACCACGGTTCTGCGAGAATGAGTTTGAGCTTTTGTTCTCAGATTTTACAATTTGTAAGTGATCTGTAAGATAGTATTGGATCCAGCTGAGTGCTTTGTCAGTGATTCCAATGCAGCATAGTCCTTGTAGGAGAATCTCATGACATACAGTGTCAAAGGCTACTGATGTCGAGGAATATGAGAATGAAGGCCTGTTTTGGTTTCTCAACTCCCTTGATTAGATGGTCCATGAGGGATATTAACAGTGTTTCCCTTCTGTGGTTAGTGCAGAAGCCATGCTGATGTGGGTTGAATGGGGCGTTTAGGCTGATTTAGTTTTGCAGATGAAGTTGAACCACTTTCTCCATTGTTTTCATGAGGAAAGGTAGACTTGAAATAGGTCTATATGAGTTTAGTTCGGCAGGGTCTAGCTTTAGGTTCTTCAGTAGTGGGCATATTGAGGCAGTCTTTAGACTCATTGGGATATATCCTTGCATGAAGGAGAGCTGCAATATTTTGCCTATAGTGTGGGTGAGTTCAGATCTTGTTGCTTTTATCCATCTTGCTGGACAGGGATCCAGTGGTGACGCAGTCATGTTCAGGTTTCCAATTATGTTGACGTAGTCATGTTCAGGTTTCCAATTATGGTGATCAGATGAGACTGGGGAGTATGAATTAAGGGTGCTTGGAGTGCAGGATATGTGTGAGTTTTTTGTCAGTATGGATAGAGGATAGTTCTGCCGTTTGGTTTGGAAGTTATTTGCAATTTCTAGGGGAGTGGGAATAAGCTGCGCATGGGGGGGGGTCTCTTAACATGGATTTGACTATTTTGAATAGCTCTCTGGATCTGTTTAGAGACTTTAATCATTTTTGGGAGTGATAGTCTTTTTTGGTATTATTTGATTGGACTTTGTATACATCAAGGATATGAAGGTAGTCTTTCTTAGCTTGTTTGTCTAGGGAATGTCTCCATATTCATTCTTCTTTTCTTAGGCTTTGATTCTTTTTAAATCTGTTTTGTATCATTGTATATGATGACAAGGATTGCAGGGCATTATTCTCAATGGAGGTGCTGCCACAGTGTTGGCAATTGTTTAATTCCAATTGGCTAATAAGGCATCCAAGTTATCAGAGCATATATTCAGGTTAGGGATGACTGTTTCACAGAAGTGATCCTTGTTTAATTGTTTAAATCTTCTGTGCTGTTTTAAATTGTCCTGGCTGGGTACTATGCGAGTTGGCAGATCAAGGTAGAATGAAATTGTGCAGTGGTCTGACCTTGGGACCTTGTTCAGTTGTGGCGTGGGGACAGGATTTTTCTCCAGGAGATGGGATGGCACAAAGATAAGGTCCAGCATGTTACCTTTGATGTATGTTGGTTCTGTTACAAACTGGATATAGTTTGCCAGGATATTGCTTCCATGAATGCAACTGCTTGTGGCTGTGGGATGGAGGACAGGTTCAGGTCACTCAATAGTATTAATGGGCAGTTTGGATCTGTGTGTGTACCTATAATTTCCAGGATAGCTGCAAGTTCTTCATTGGCTGTCATTGGGGATCGGTATACCAGAGCATTTGAGATTTGTTTGTTGGATATGGTGATGGTATTCAGATTATTGGTGCTTGTAGTGTTAATAAGCATAAATTGTAATAATTTTTTGGAGATTATGCAAACTCCACCTCCCCAACATCCCAATCTGGTGCAATTACTTATATAGAAGAGTATTGCCAAATAGCTTCTATTTACAAGCTGTTTAAGATTAATAACAGAAGGCCCTCACTTGGTGTGCAGCTTGTCGTGCTGTGAGGGCTTGTATGCATCAGTGATGCTGAGAGCTAAGCTATCAGTAGCTTAACTAATAGCAGGGTCTCCCAAGATGGACAGGTCTTAGCTGAGATGCCAGACCAAGACAAACTAGCAGAATGGGATGGTGTTGGCAACAATATTAGAATTACCTGTGTGGAAGAACGGCCTGACAATCTACTTCCATATCTTGCCACAAAAAACAATGGATAGTCACAACAAAATAAATTGCACTATAGTGCTGGAAGATGAGATCCCCAGGTTGGAAGGCACTCAACTGGCTACTGGAGAGGAGCTGAAGACTTTTCAGAGTAAAGCCAGCATTTATGATGTGGTTTGATCAAAGCCCTCGGGATGTCTGATTGCTGATGTAGCTATGCATGAAATAAGATTCAGAAGCTGCAAAGATGTCTTATATATTAGGACATGGAATGCACGAAGCATGAATAAAAAGATGTTGCAGGTGGTCAAGAATGAAATGGAAAGTATACAACTTGATCTCTTGGGTGTCAGCAAACTGAAATGGACTGGCATGGTCTACTGAAATGGACTGGCATGGTCTACTATGCTGGAAATGAAAGACAAAAAAGAAATGGTGTTACATTTATAATCAAGAAGAAACTTGCAAGAACTGTAATGCAATGCAATCAATGAATTCTTAATTTCTATTAATTTACGAGGAATGCCCATCAACACAACTATAATTCAGGTATATGCCCCAACAACAGCTGCAGAAGAGGATGAAGATAATGACTTCTATGAACAGGTACAAACTGAAATTGACAGAACATGCAAACAGGATATCCTGATAGTCATGGGTGTTTGGAACACAAACACTGGCAACAAAGAAGAAGGCAAAGTGGTTAGAAAATATGGACATGGCAACAGAAATGAAACTGTATTTAGGCGTTATAGTGGATAACATGTTGAAACCCTCCACCCAGTGCGCAGCGGCAGCCAAGAGAGCAAAAGGGAAGGGAATGGAGAATAAAACAAAGGATATTATAATGCCTCTGTATCATTCTATGAATATTGTGTGCAATTCTGGTAGCCGTATCTTAAAAAGGATAATATTAGAGAAGGTACAGAGAAGAGCCATCAAAATGATAAAGGGAATGGAAGAGAGGCTAAAAAGGCTAGGTCTCTTCAACCTGGAAAAGAGATGGCTGAGGGGAGATATGATAGAGGTCTATAAATTAATGAATGGAGCGGAATGGGTAAACATAGATCGATTGTTTATGCCATCAAAATATAGAAAGACTAGGGGACATGCAATGACGCTACAGGGTAACCTATTTAAGACTAATAAGAGAAAATATTTTTTCACTCAACATGTAATCAAATTCTGGAATTTGTTACCGGAGGATGTAGTAAAAGCTGTTAGTGTAGTCATAAACCATTATTAAAGGAGACCCAGGATATCTACTCTCTTGCCCCAATACAAGCATTGTGGAATCTGTGTCTTTTAGGTAAACTGCTAGGTACTTGTGACCTAGATTGGCCACTGTAGGAAACAGGATACTGGGCTTGATGGACCTTGGTCTGACCCAGTATGGCATATCTTATCTTATGTTCTTATGGAGAAAGACTGATAGAAATCTGCAAGACCAATGACCTATTTATCTGAAATACCTTCTTCCAGCAACACAAGCAGTGACTGTACACTTGGACTTCCCCAATGGATTGTACAAAAATTAAATTGACTACATCTGTGGAAGTCAACTATGGAAAAGCTCTATAACATCAACAAAGACAAAACCTGGAGATAACTGTGGTACAGATCACCAACTACTAGTATGCAAACTCAAGGTAAAGTTGAAAAAGAGCAAGGAATGCATGAATATAGCAAAATAGGACCTGCCTGCAAAATTGATTAGCTGCTTTAGATACAAATGACAGAGCTCCAGAAGACTTGTAGAATAACATCAAGAAGATTGTATTGGAAGAAAGTGAGAAGTCTCTACAAAAGGTGAAAAAGCAAAAACAGCCAAAATGAATGACTGAAGAAACTCTGAAAATTGCCCAGAAACACAGAGAAGCTAAAGCCAGAGGAGAAACAAAGGCAATCACAGAACTCAACAGAGATTTCCAACATGCAGCAAGACAAGACAAGGAGAAGTACTACAATGCCTTGCAGAAAAACAGTATATAAAACCAGTTAAATAAATAAATGAATACAATGATGCATGCAAGGAAATAGAATCAGAAATTATTAGAGGAAGATAAAGATTTGCTTTTCTAAAGCTATGAGAGTTAAAAAATTACTGCCTCAAATTGGAATGCTACAAGATGCTCAAGGATCCATTTTGAATGATGCTGAGATGATCAAGAAAAGATGGAAAGAATATGCAGAGTCATTATACCATAAAATCAGGTGGACTACCAGCTGTTTCAACCTCTTTCTTATGATCAGAAAGCAATGGCGATGAAAGAAAAAGTTGAAGCAGAATTGAAAACCTTATCACAGAAGAAAGCACTGGGCATTGATGGCATTCTCACTGAAGTATTACAGCAATTGAATGCTGCTGTTACCATACTTACAAGGCTCTGCCAGGAAATTTGGAAGACAAGATCATGGCCAACTGACTGGAAAAGATCTGTGTTTATACGAATACTAAAGAAAGATGTTCCAACTGACTGTGGAAATTATTGCAAAATCACTCTGATCCTACATAACAGCAAGGTTATACTCAAGATTATTCAGTAGAGACTACAACCATAACTGAAATGAGAACTGCCCGAAATGTAATCAGGGTTCAGGAAAGAGCGAGGAATGAGAGACATCATCACGGATGTGAGATGGATCTTTGAAAAGACAAAAGGATATCTATTTGTGTTTTATCGACTACAGCAAGGCTTTTGACTGTGTAAATCATGAGAAACTCTGGGCCATGTAAAGAAGCATGGGTATACCAGAATACCTGTTAGTTCTCTTGCACAACATTTACATTGATCAAGAAGCAACAGTTTGAACGGAGCAAAGAGAAATAGACTGGTTTAAAATCAGCAAGCTGTATGACAAGGCTGCATACTTTCTCCCTACCTGTTTAATTTATATGCAGAACAAATTATCAGAGAAGCAGGACTGTATGAAGACAACCGAGGTATGAAGATTGGTGGAAGACTCATCAATAACCTTCGCTATGCTGATGATACCACATTACTGGCTGAAAGTGAAGATGATCTGAAACATTTGCTTCTCAAGATCAAGGAACATATTCTTAAAATGGGCCTGCACCTTAATGTGAAGAAGACAAAGATCGTGACAACTGGCATAATCAATAAGTTCATCGTTGATGTAGAAGAAATTGAAATAGTTCACAACTTCAATCTACTTGGATCAACTATCAATAAAGAAACAACAAGTAGTCAAGAAATCTGACGATGCATTGCTCTTGGAAGAATGTCTATGAAGGACCTAGACAAGATTCTCAAGAGCAGAGATGTCTCTCTCCATACAAAGATTCGACTTGTTCAATCCATGGTATTTTCAATAACATCATATGGATGTGAAAGTTGGACAGTGAAAAAGATAGACAGAAAGAAAATCAATGCCTTTGAATTATGGTGCTGGCGACAAATACTGTGTATACTATGGACTATCCAAAGAACAAACTAGCCAGTACTAGAGGAGATCAAATCTAAGCTTTCTTTAAATGCTCAGATGACAAGACTTCAACTTTCATACTTTAGATACATCATGCGAAGAGAGAGATCATTAGAGAAAGACATCATGCTTGGTAAGGTAGAAGGTCACTGCAAAAGATGAAAGCCAGCAATGAGATGGACTGATAAAATATCAGCAGCTATAGGTATCACTCTATCTACAATGATCCGCCTGACTAAAGACCAAACATAGTTTAGGGGAACTATCCAGAGGGTTGCCGTGAATCGACGGCACTTAACAACAATAACAACAGAAGGACTCATTTGTTAAAGAAGGTTTAGTGGATAACATGCTAAAATGACTACACAAATCTGAATTAAGTAGCGATAAATACAACATAAAACAATCATTTCTGAAAAGCAGATAAAACCCTGAATAATATGCCTTTGGTTCAGTGACAGAGTTAAAATCAGTCAACCAGTGAGTAAAGACGTTAGGAAAGGTTTCATTTTTTCTTTCTTGATTGGCTGTCATTATTTTGCATATTGTCAATAGCAATTATTTATACAGTCAAATACTATTATAGTCATATTTTATGGTAAAGGAAAACACATAAGATAAAATTTAAAGAAAAACTAGAAAAGTTTTATTTTCTACCACAGTTCAGTTCAGATTGCACTTTGTATGTGGACTAAGAGGTCTGCAAGATACCTGGATGATTTGTGCTATACAATAATTGTTTCTTAAGCAATATTTTAAGTCACTGGTTAATGTATCTGATGCAAGAAAACTAATAAATGTAGCTGAATTTATAAAAGGGGGATTGTATAACCTTGGGATGGAAATAAGAAAGGGTTTTTCCCTTTGGGCTTTTCTCTGATTCTGTGGTGGTTGGAAAAGCCCTTGTTGAATTAGACTCTTATGGAGTCATTTTATAAGGTGGGATATACTGTAAACTGCAATGTATGCACTTATTTTGCTAATATTTTAGTAATTTACATGGATATTAAAATCTTTTCAAAATTGAGGATCTTAGGGGTATGTTTACTAAGCAGTCTTAGGGGTATGTTTACTAAAGTGTGGTAAACTTGAATAGCGCGCGTTGTATGATGTTAACGATCGTAAGTGCAGTATAACGCGCGTAATCATGCGCCAACGACCGTTAACGTCATACTACGCGCGTTAACCGCACGTAACGATCGTAAAGCCCCGCGGCGCGTTAAAACAGCGCAGAAGGTGGAGAATGGGCGGAGAGAAGGGGTCAATGGGTGGAGAGTGGGCGGGGAGAGGCTCCCCTCTCACTAACGCGCTGAATTTCTGAACTCAATTCCAACGCGAATGAAAACCTGCCGTTAAAGGCATATTACAGGGAAGAGAAACCATTTCCGTCAGCAATGTACAGCAAAACCGGGGAAACCTACAAAACGTGAGCAGTGTGATACATGTGCACAGAACAAAAGTTCACATAAAACTTTAAAAATGACCACAAGAAATATTGTAGAAAGTATAATCCTGCTGGACAACAGTGATAGCAATGGGCAACAATGAAAAACACTCCCAGGAAAGCTCAAAAAAAAAATGATGTTTGGAAGGGTCTACGCTCCGTAGACCCTTTCAAAAAGCATTTCATTTTATTGGAGCTTTCCTGGGAGTGTTTTTCATTGTTGCCCAATGATATCATTGTTGCCCAGCTCGGTTATGGGTGTTTGCCCCTTTTTTCGAGGTCTGTTTGAGGTTTATTTGCACTTTTGTCTCCATACAAGGTAAATGAGCCCACAGTAAAATTGTGCAGAGCAGGGTTTCTGACTCGGCAGGCCAGTTTTCCTATCTCCAGGGACTGCACTGTCTCTGTGGCCACAGTGTGGTGCAACGGACACAGCCAGTGCCTGTAAGACCAGAGGGTCACAGGTTCAAATCCCAGCTGGGGCTCCTGCCAACCCAGTCCCCATAGTTTTACCCACCACTAAACAGTGATAGTAAAGACACTCCTTTATTGCAGAGAACATACGCATGGTTACTACGCCTATATTTTACCACACCAAACACAGACACCAGAAACAGGCACATTACCTAAAGCAGAGTCCCGCAAATGCAGTCCTGGAGGGCCCCACACCATTCCGGTTCCATGCTGCCTCTAATAAAGATGCCTGTGCTGCATAGCTATGCACCACCCCCATGGTATGCAGATGTAGCTCATGCATATTTATGAGGGACAGCATGAAAACCCGAACAGTGTTTGGAACACCAGGACTGGAGTTGGGGAACTCTGCCGTAAAGCAGCAGCCAACAGGGCCACACACACCCACAGGCCCCATTGGCCAATGCCTCCTGGAGAGGCAAGACATTGGGCCCTGCCTGTATCTCCCAATACTAGAAGTTGCATACCTTAGCAATGCCACCCTACACCTGGGTATATGGTACACAGCTATCAAACGTTTCCTATGATAACTGGCAGATATCAATTCCTACATTAAGCACATTTTGCTCATTGAGCTCCACCATAACAATCATTCTGATGTCTGCGGTGTGTCCTGCAGGTCTGGTCTCTGACAGTGTTCATCACCCTGGGGAGTGACCCCCCAACAGTCTTCTGTACCATATCCATGCCTGTACTATGCCCATTACTGGTGTGGTGGGTATGGCTGCTGACCACCTCTATAGTAGCACAATGCTGGCATAGGTGTGGGGGTGGCTGTCTGTCTATCCAGTGTGTGGTGGCTGCAAACACCTTCCACAGCCCACACTGCCAGCAATGTTGCCAGTATTGGGCTGCCAATGTGCATAATGAGGAGCAAGGTACCATGGGTATAGGCCGGACAGGGTGGCCTGGCCAGGGTGCATCTGCACAGGGCATAGGGCAGTGACAGACACATTGTAGTGCCCGGCCACCACCTACACAAACAGGGTGACCTCAGTATATCCTGCTGAGAGATCACTCTCACCCTGACTGTGCAGTGACCACAGCATGGCTAGGCACTCCCATAGTGCTATCTAGTATTTCTCTCATGTGATAGATATGGGTTTCCTTTTGGGGCCCAGTCACTGATGTATCTGCTTGCTGTGTATGCTGACATCCCAGTTCTGGGTGCAGGCATCTCCACTGGGCACTAGCAGACTGTTTGCAGCTGGTATGTGTTGTGATGGAGTGGCTTGCAGGGTGCAGTGGCTGATGGCTTGCACTAGGGGAATATCAGATAGTGGTGGGGTGCAGCATACCATATCCAGGCCTAATATCTGTCTGTCTGCCATTGTGTTATGGATGTGTACAGAGCTGCATTGACTGCCCTGTGGGGTGTCTGTTCCTCAGCAGGACTGGGGTTGATGTTCCCCTCTACTGCCACCTTTGCAGGGAGGTAGACTGTGGATCTTTTGATAGGAGACCCTGTTTGCCATCCTCAGCCCTGGGGGAGGGGGGTGGTGGTGCATGGGGGCTACACCTGACTGAAACAGACAGAGATGTCCAAGGTGTTCCTGCAGAAACTACCTATCTCACACATTAACACTGCTTCGGACCTGTGCTGTGGACCTAGTGCTGGGCGCCTCACTGCACCCTCAGGGTGAGCACAGTACCCGCACAATGTGACAGTGTGTAGCTACTCTGTGCCAGTACAACACATGGTCAGTACCCCCTACCAGGCCGAGGTACTGTGGGGGTGCACCTGATCACTTCCCCCTACCAGGCTGAGGTGCTGTGGGGGTACATTCCCCATGGTGTGTATCTGTGGACGGCTGATTTGCATGTGCAGTGCATCATGGGTGTGACTGGCACAATCCAACCCTGGGTAAATCCAGCACCTGCTCACAGGCTCAGATACACCATAGGCCATCACACGTACATCTGTTAGCATAATGCATAGGTGCAGGACACCCTAAAGAGTCTGTAATATTAGGTGCCCACGCTGGTAAAAACACACGTACCCACGCACGATTGTACGCACGCACCAACACACGCAGCCACGCACGTGGCTAGGCACACTGCGAGGGTGTGTTTCTGGCACCACTACTCAACGTAAAGAAAAACATGCCTCCTCATTCCCTATGTAATGTACAGGGTGATGCCTGGGCCAGCCTTCTGCGTTAGGCACACTGGGGACTCGAACCCATGCTGCCTGTAACAGCAGTCAGTACACTAACCACTGTGCTACAGCTCTGTTTCAGTGCTTTGTGTTTGTACGCCTTCATACGATTAACGCGCAGTAACGCGCCACGGCGCCCTGTAACGCTCGTTAGTTTTTGGAACGCGCGTTAGTGGTTAGGATGTCCCGCCCATGTCCTTTTTTGGCTTTCCTTTCACTAACGCGGCTCCTAATGCGATTTGCACTAACGCAGTTTAGTAAACATACCCCTTAATGTGCAGCAGGCGTTAGTGTGCAGGATGCCATATAAGGAGTGGGCGTGTCGGTCTTAATGTAGCATTTCTGGTTACCGTGCAATAAAGGGAGCCGTGGCACGTCAATGCACATTAGCCTGAAGTAGGCGTGCTGACCAACAAACACAGCAAGAGAGGGGTAGCACAATGGTTAGTACATTGACTGCTGAACCAGGGGTCATGAGTTTGATCCCCCAGTGGGGTTAATGAGTAAGGCTGTCTGAGGCATTACCCTTTACTATAAAGCAGTGCTGCTAGAGGCATTTTCCTTTTTACTTTAAAGAAGTGCTGCTGGAGGCATTTTCCTTTTTACTTTAAAGCAGTGCTGCTAGCAAAAACACCCTCACAGTGCTGTAATCTTCATGTGCAGTGCATCATGGGTACGAGTGGATTAACCCTATCCTGGTAACCACAGCAGACAGTTCGTGTGGTGACC
Source organism: Ichthyophis bannanicus (assembly GCA_033557465.1). Taxonomy (NCBI): domain Eukaryota; kingdom Metazoa; phylum Chordata; class Amphibia; order Gymnophiona; family Ichthyophiidae; genus Ichthyophis; species Ichthyophis bannanicus. Next base: position 866,500,852 of record CM066032.1, on the reverse strand, counting down.
TGCAGTCCTTCTGTAGCCAGCCAGGGGTTTGCTCAGATTTATAGAGCTGTAGCCCACTGGTTACTTCACTGCCTATAGAGCCAAAGGTTGTGGGTTTGATCCCACAGTGGGGTTATTTATTGGAGCTGTCTGGGGCAGTTCCTTTTTTTAATTTAAATTAGTACTGCCAGCAAAAATACCCTCACAGTGCTGTAATCCTCAGGTGCCCCATAAGGCTCCTTATAAGGCACCGTAAGGTTATAGCACTGTGAAGGTGTTTTTGCTGGCAGTACTAATTTAGATTAAAAAAAGAAACCGCCCCAGACAGCCCTAATAAATAACCCCACTGTGGGATCAAACCCATGTCTTCTGGCTCTACAGGCAGTGAAGTAACCAGTAGGCTACAGCTCTACAGCTACAAGCAAACCTCTGGCTGGCCACTGAAGGTCTGCAGGTCACCACACAAACTGTCTGCTGTTGTTACCAGGATAGAGTTAAGCCACTCGTACCCATGATGCACTGCACATGCAAAGCAGCAGTCTACAGATGAGCACAAGATGGGGTATGCACCCCTACAGCCCCTAGGCCTGGTAGGGGGTACTGACCGTGCGGGTTACTGGCACAGTGTAGCTACGGACCGTCACATTGTGCGGGTACTGTGCTCACCCTGAGGGTGAGGTGGGGCACCCATCACCAGGTCCACAGCACCTGCTCGGCCTGAGATAGGCTATGCTGCAGGTCCCCATTAGTACCAGTGTGTGATAGGTAGTTCGTTCAGACACACCTACAATACACCTGTGCCCATATGTATATCCCAGTCACATCTAGCAGCCCTTGTGGACTATAATGCACCAGACTAGTGCATATTCTCTGTGGGTGCCATGGCCACATGATTCAGGGAGGAGGAGGTGGTGTTTGGACCCATAAGCGGCTTATGTAGTACCACCAAACTTGCTCTCTGGGGATCTGTGTGGGGGACAAGATCTCCCCCCAACAGATCCACATTCTACAGCCCTGGCATAGTGGCAGTAGAGGGGCCCAACAACCCCAGTCCTGCTGGGAAACAGATGCGCTCCAGGGCAGTCAGTGCAGATCTGTAGCATTCCATAAGGCAATAGCAGACAGGCAGTAGGCCTGGAAAGGCTCAGCTGCCCCCACCACTGTCCGACATTCTCCAGCCGCTGAACCCTGCAAGGTGCTCCAGCCATACACATACTAACTACAGACAGTCTGCTAGCTAGTCCACAGTGCATGGTCCTGGAGGAGATGTGTGCACCCAAAACTGGGATGTGAGCACACCCACCAAGCAAATAAGTCAGTGATTGGGCCCCCAAAAGAAGAACCCATATATATCACTTGAAAGAAATACTATGTAGCACTATGGGGGAACCTAGTCAGGGTGAGGGTGACCTCCCAGCAGGACATGCTGTAGCCACCCTGTCTGTGCAGGTGGTGGCCAGGCACTACAATGACCCAGCCAGTGCCCTATGCCCTGTGCAGATGCATCCTGCCCAGGCCGCCCTGTCCGGGCTATAGCCACCGTACCTTGCTCCTCATTATGCACATTGGCAGGCCAACAGTGCTAAAAGTGTGGGCTGAGGAGGGTGTTGGCAGCCACCACACACTGGATAGACAGACACACACTCCCCACACCTATGCTAGCATTGTGCAACTATAGAGGAGTTTGGCAGCCCTGGCCACCGCACCAGTCCTGGGCACAGTGCAGGCATGGCTATGGTACGCAATACTGTAGGAGTCACTCCCCAGGGTGGTAAACACTGTCAGACACAAGACCTGAAGCACACTCCACAGACATCAGAAAGGTTGCTATGATGCAGCTCAATCAGAAAATTGTGCTTAACTTAGGAATTGCTATCTGCCAGTAATCATAACAACCTTTTGATAGATGTGTACCATATTCCCAGGTTTAGGGTGGCATTGCTAAGGTATGCAAGTGCTAGTATTGGGAGATGCACACAGGGCCCAAAATCCTGCCTCTCCAGGTGGCTTTGGATGATGGAGCCTATGGGTACGGGTGAGTCTGCCCCTGTTGGCCGCTGCTCTAGGGCAGAGGTTCCCAATTCCAGTCCTGGTGGGCCAAACCCTGTTCAGGTTTTCATGCTGTCCCTAATGAATATGCATGAGATACATCTGCATACCATGGGGGCGGTGCATAGAAATGCAGCACAGCCATAGTTATTGGAGACAGCATGGGACCTGAATGGTGTTTGGCCCTCCAGGACTGCTTTTGGGAGACTCTGCTCTAGGTAATGCGCATGTTTATGGTGTCTGTGCTCTGTAGGGTAAAATGTAGGTGTTTTGGGCATGTTTACGTTATCTGCACCAAAGGTTCTGTCTGTATTACTGCATTTTAGTAGTGGGTAAAATATGGGGACTGGGTTGGCAGGAACCACAGCTGGGACTTGAACCTGTGACCTTCTGCTCCTGAACACACTGGCTGTGTGCCCTGCACCACCATGTTACCACAAAGACTGTGCATTCCCTGGAGATACCATGACTGTTTGTCAGATAGAGCCTGTCTGTTGCAGTGCACAGAACCCACCTAAACAGGGCTGGGCCATGGTCTGCTGTGGGCAGCAGCCACTGCCCCCTCCACCACCAGTACCCCTCTGTCACCATGCTGACATGCCCTTCTGCTGGTGGTGCTGGTGGTGCGCAGTCTCGGGCCATCCAGTGTGTGGGTAGGCGGCTGCCTATGGTGCGGGTTCTGGGGTAGGGGTGCCTGCATAGATGTTCACGCTTCCCCCCAGCACCGCCTGCAAATGTTCTGTACCCTTGGGGGTACCTGCTGGGTACTATCCCCTGTGACACTGTGGGAAACACACTCGTGCCCGTGTTGGGCCCTCATCAGTTGCTGTCTGGCTGCTCTACTGTTTCAGCATTCGTATGGGCCACCTAGGCATCACCCTAGTCCGCACTGTGGCCCAGCTGCACCACAGCATGTGCCGCCTGCAGCCCTCTGTGTCCCCTTTTCCAGCATCTGTCCAGTTTCCCATTCCGACATGCCCACCCTGCTGTTGCGGGACATGTGCATGCCATAGGAAACCTGTCCAGTAACAAGGGAAAGCCCTGATCAGCATTATTTCACTGTGGGATCATTCACCTTGTATGGGGAAAGAGCATAGCCCCTTCCAAAATTGATATATTTTTTGGAGCTTTCTCGGTAGTGTTTTTTGATGTTTCCCATTGATATCACTATTGCCCAGCTAGGCTATGTTTTTTTTCCAGTTTGTTCAGGTCATTTTCAATGTTTATCTGCCCTTTTGTTCTGTGCACATGTATCACACTTATCACCTTTTTTAGGTTTCCCTGGCTTTGCTGTACATTACTGACGGAAATGGTTTCTCTTCCCTTTAAATCTACTCAGCCCCGAAATCCACAGCGTTAGTGTGCAGGGAGCCTCTTCCCTCCCACTCTCCACCCATTGACCCCTTCTCTCCACCCCTGGGGAGCCTTCCTCTGCCCTCAGGGAGCCTTTACTCCACCTTCAGCGCTCGTTTGCGCTGCTGAGCGCCGCTGAGAGCGTTAGCGTGCGATAAGGCACCTTATCGCATGGTAAAGCACCATTATCACGCGATAAGGTGCCTTATCGCGCGCTAACATGTCAGAGCGCACATTAAGACGGTTTAGTAAACATACCCCTTAGACTTTACAAAAACTAACTTTGCCAAGATGAGACAATACCTCAAGGAGTCATTAGCGGGATGGGAACAGCAGAGGGATGAAGAAAAACAGTGAGCAAAATTGAAAGGATATATTTTAAGGACAACAAACCTTTTTGTTAGAAAGGTAAACAAATGGAAAAGGAGGCTGCTATGGTTCTCAAAAGAAGTAGCTGAAAAGGTGAAGAAAAAGAGGGTGGCCTTCAGGAAATACAAGAGATCACAAAGAGAGGAAGACAGACATCTATATTTGGAAAAACTCAGAGAAGCTAGCAAAGTAGTCAGGAAAGCAAAGATACTAAAATAAGAAGAAATAGCCAATGCATTAAAATGAGGGGATAAGACATTTTTCAGATAAGTTAGTGAGAGGAGGAAGGGCAACAGTGGTATTATTAGACTTAAGGGTGCAAGGGAGAAATATGTAGAAACTGATGAGGATAAAGTGGAATTGCTTAACAAATATTTCTATTCTGCATTCACAGATGAAGGGCCAGGAGCAGGATTTCAGAAAACACACACAAATAGGAACAGAAGTGACGGGAAGCTCGAACAATTTTCAGAAGACTACGTTTGTGAGGAACTAGCTAAATCAATAGTAGATAAAGTGATGGGATTGGATGGGATACATTCGAGAATACTGAAAGAACTTGGGGACATTCTAGCAGCTCCACTGACTGACCTTTTCAATGCTTCTTTGGAGTCGGGAGTAATCCCAAAGGATTGAAAAAAGGCTCATGTGGTCCCTTTGCACAAAAGCAGAAGTAAGGATGACATTGAAAATGACAGGTCTGGTAGTCTAACCTTTGTGGTGAGTGAATTATTAGAAATTCTGCTAAAAGAGAGAATAGTGAGATTTCTGGAGTCTAAGGGATTGCAGGATCCGAGGCAGCATGGGTTTACCAGAGGCAGGTCTTGTCAGACAAATCTGATTGATTTCTTTGACTGGGTGACCAGGGAGTTGGACCAAGGGAGAGCCCTTGATGTGATGTACTTAGATTTCAGTAAAGCCTTTAACACCATTGCACACAGGTGACATAAACAAACTGAACACCCTAGGGATGGACCCTAAAGTGACTGATTGGGTTAGAAATTGGTTAAGTGGGAGGAAGCAAAGGGTACAATTTAAATGGAGCTCACTCTGAGGAGAAGGAGGTTACCAGTGGTGTGCTGCAGGGATCTATCCTTGGTCCGATACTTTTTAACATCTTTGTTAGTGATATTGCGGAAGGGCTCTCAGGTAAGGTTTGCCTGTTTGCGGATGATACTAAAATCTGCAATAGAGTAGACACCTAGGAAGGAGTAGATAATATGAGAAGGGACCAAAACTCCAACAGGAGAAATAAAACTGGGGAACATCATGGTGCCAAAGTTGTTGCCCCGTTACCATTTATTCATCCACCTAGACCAGTGCGCCCTAAACTTTAATCCAATATGACCTCATTTTAATGCTTAAAAGTTCATGTGATCCCAAATTATGCAAGCAAAATAACAAACCTCCACCTTACATACATTCCTTATCCTTATCCAAAGCATGAAAGCAGCAGCAGTCAGCACAGAACCCTGGGTTCCATTATGTGCTCACAGACCATGGTTTCCAATCTTACTGGAAACCCGCACAGAGGGCATGTCCTGTAAACAGTTACTAACTCACTGACTCACTCCTGGACAGAAATCATTGTGAAGGTTAAGAAGGAGGGAGAGATTATTTCTGTGACCTCATTCATTGATGATTTGACCCTATATAGGGTCCTGCCCCATAGTATGGAAACCACTGGTCTAGACAGACAGCCTGTCCCAGGGCATGGAATTGGTTCTGTGTCCAAGATATCTGTAAGTTGAATCACTTAGAAAACAAGTTGAAGAACTGAGAGAGGAGGTGACGAGGCTAAATACCATCCATGACACTGCAAGATATATTGATGAAATGCTTCTAGAGGCACCTAGATCTCCAGTAGAGAGCAAGATGACACTTTCCAAAAAGATGACTGCTGGACACACATCACCCTAATCTGCAGACTCAACACCGTGACTCTACCTTCCCTAGAACCGAGAAACTGGCATGCAGTCCTGAAGGTGGAAGAGGTGACAGACTTCCAAGGAATAGGAAGTATCAGAGCTCAAAACCACAAAGCTATAGGATCAGCAAGCACTAGGAAGCAAAGGGTAGTGATGGTTGATGATTCTTGTCTGAGGGGTACAGAGGCTAAAGCAGAGGATGGTGCAGTTTCTGGAATCAATAGGATTACAGGATCTGAAACAGCATGGCTTTACAAGAGGTAGGTCTTGTCAGATCAAGATTTAATTTTTCCACTGATTTCTTTGACTGGGTGACCAAAGAATTAGATATGGTATGCCTGGAATTCAGCAAAGGCCTTTGATACCATTCTGCATCGGTGATCTAAGTGCCATTGGGATGGAACCTAAAGTGACTGAATTGGTAAGAAACTGGTTGAATAGGAGGCACTAGAGTAAATGGTGTGCCGCAGGCATCAGTCCTTGGTCCTGTTCTTTTTAACACTTTTATAAGTGATATTATGGAAGGTTTGTTGGAAAAGGTATGCCTCTTAAGGTTGATACCAAAATCTGCAATAAGGTATACACCCTGGAAGGATAATATGAGGAGGGATCTAATGAAATCTGAAGAATTTTTGAGAATTTGGCTGCTGGAATTTCATGCTAAAAAATGCAAGATCATGTATGTGGGCTGTAAAAACCCAAGGGAGCGCTACAGTATAGGAGGTAAAGTACTTCAAAGCATAAAAGAAAAGTAGGACCTGGGGGGCGACTCTATCAGATGATCTTATAGTACCCAAACAGGTAAAAAAGGCAACTGCAAAAGCAAGAAGGATGGGGGGGGGGGGGGAGGGCATAGGGAGAGGAATGGTCAATAGTAAAACATTGATGACAATTCTGTTATATAAATCTCTAGTGAGACATCTTTTGGAGTACTGTGTACAATTCTGGATAACATACCATCAAAAGGATATAAAAAGGACATCACTCTCCAGTAGATGGAAAACTTCCATAAGACATTTCTTAAAGATCTCTTTGGTTATTGATCCACGATTCTAGGGAAGTTCACAAACTGCATGTTGAGACTGTAGCATGCATTTTCCATTTGTTTCAGTTTATGATACACTAAATCTGTATCCTTAAATAAATTAATTGATCTGGTTTTGAGAAGGCTATACTTCAGTTGTTGGGGTACATAGTTTTAGTTTATCAGGACAGTGCAGACGTTCAGTGCTCTCCAGCTAAACTTATCCAGGTAGGTCTGGTTGCACAAACTGTAGACGTAAAGTTATCCAGGTGACTTTATCCAGAAAACTGATTATATTAAATGGCACAGTTTACATGGTTAAGTCCTACAAAATCTAGATAACTTAATACTTATTGGAGCACTGAATAATGCACTCATCACATCCTTTCTGTATAAATGTTTTGAGATTTGCATTTAAAATGTGATGGATACGTTTGCATTCTTTCTTTTCCAGGAGAAGAAGGTCAAGCTAATGCAAATCAAAGGATCTCTATGATTCACTTCCTAGTTTCATTCAATGATTTAATTTAGCTACTGAAAAATGGATGGTTCTGGGTGTGGGATTAAGTCAGAGGAAGTAAGATGAGTGATTAACACTGATTTTCAGAGCTAGCTGGCCAAGTTTATGCTCTCTTTTCTGAACACCTTAAATCTAGGATAATATATATTTACTTATTTATTTAATAGTATTTATCTCACACCTTTCCATTAGTTCATGTATATTGGTCTCATAGAATTAAGTTAATTTTAGCTGATAACCCAGAGTCTGATACTCTAAAAAAAACCTGAACTATAAATTTAGGAACCTAAGTTAGATGCCTAAATTGATTCTCTTTTATCAATCAAACTTAGGAGCTTAACGTTTTCTGTTAAAAATGTACCTAAATGTTAGGAATTTAAGTTATGACCCTAAATATTAGCCTGTTCTTCATTTGCCTAGATTTATGATTCTAATTTAGGTGTTTATTGCTGAAAATCAGTTCTAACTTTTTCTCTTTGCCCTAAATCTGTCCCTCTTGCCATCCATTTTTTTGGCTCCTACATGTAGGAGCATAGCTAACTTTTGAGAAAAGATTTAGCACCAGCCCTAGTAAATTTTCAAAAATGCTAATTTGGGAGTCTGCCTGTAAAACTAAGGAATATAAAAGCTTTGGATATCAACCTCCTCAATACCTAGGTGTTAGGATCGATGGGGCTCAAGCTTATGACCCTTGGGAGTTGAGGTGGAGAACCACTACTGGGCCGTAGGAGCAAGGGAATATTTATCCTCTTGGCCTCAATGAGGAAGTCACACCTCTAGAAGCTCCCACTGGACTAGCAATGGGTGTGTCCTGGTCTGGCTTTGAATATAAGCAAAGCTAGGTGGACACACATACTTTACTGGTCTGGCATCTTCTTTAGGGATTCACTTGGTCACATTCCTGTTATGATTCCTGCCTTGATTCCTGGTCAGACTCCTGATCCCTTCCTAGGTTATTCTGTGATTCCTGTTCCAGATCTGTGTCTAGTTAATCCTGTAATTTCCTGGTTCCTTTTCAAGTCTTGGTATTATCTGGGGACTGCCTCATTCCTAAATCATGTCTGGTTTCTATCTGCTCTGTTCCTTCCTGGGCTAGCCTCCCCAAGTACACTTGTAAGTAAGTTGCAAGTAAGTCTCCAAGTAAGTTGCAAGTACCTCTTTGTTGGGATGTCCCCTGAAAATGAGCTTAGTTTAGCCACTTGGGCTGTGCATTTTGGGATTTTTATTTACATTCTCTTATATACCGCACTATTCTGCATCAGTGTGGTTTACATTGAACAAACTCAAATTACATTGAGCAGGGCATTATAACTTGGAGACAACTATTTTACAGGGAACATGGGCTATGGAGGGTTAAGTGGCTTGCCCAAGACCACAAGGAGCACCTGTGGGACTAGAAACCCCAGTCCTTCTGGCCCAAGGTTGCTGTCCTCTAGTAGGATTTGAACCCCTGACCTTCCAGCCTGAAGTACCTTGCCCCAACCACTAGGCCACTCCTCTACTCCATTATTTAGGAATTTGTTTTCATGCCTAAAATTTAAGCATGCATACGTATTGCTAATTTGCGCATGCAGTATGCATATGATCAAACAAAAATAACAAAAAATGCGGTTCATTTTGACCAAAAGTGACACATTTTTTGGATCTGCATATGTCTATTAGCCACTGTCAATCTAGACAGCTACTTCAGCTACTGCAAGTTCAAAATCAGCCTTTCTGCAACTTAGGGGTATGTTTACTAAACTGCGGTAACGGTACATAAAGCACAGTTACTTACCTGTAACAGGTGATCTCTGGGAACAGCAGGAATTAGTCCTCACATATGGGTACGTCGGTACCTACGGAGCCTGCGCGGGAAAGCTCCCCAGCTTCCCAGAAAGAAAGCTTTTGGGAGCCTCCCACAGTGCCTGCGCGCTGCCTTCCCGCCTTTCCTAACCAACTCTCCTCAGTTCAAGTTTAAAGCTGAGACAATAGAGAGAGAGAGGAAAGGAAAGATAGAGAGAGAGATACAACTCCTAGGGGAGGTGGGAGGGTTGTGAGGACTAATTCCTGCTGTTCCCAGAGATCACCTGTTACAGGTAAGTAACTGTGCTATCTCCAGGAACAAGCAGGAATGAGTCCTCACATATGGGGACTCCCTAGCTAAGATGCCTGGGAGATCCCCAAGGGTATGAGACCCTGAAAGGTTCCTCGTCTTCCTATGGATCTCAGGCATCCATTAAGGGACGGAGGGCAGGAGTTGTTTAAGAATGGAACAGGTGTCTGAGGACAGCCTGACCAAACAAGGCATCCCGGCGGGAGTCCTTGTCCAAACAGTAATGGGCTGTGAAGGTATGAACCGAGGCCCAGGTGGCTGCTCGACAGATCTGGTCGATGGACACAGAATGAAGATGAGCCATAGAGGCGGCCATGGCCCTCACATTGTGAGCTGTGACATGGCCCTCCAGAGAAAGGTTCTTACTCTGGTAAGCAAAAAGAAATACACTGAGCAATCCAATTGGACAGTGTTCTCTTAGAGACTGGAAGTCCTAAATGAGAAGGATCAAAAGCAACAAAAAGCTGGGAAGACTTTCTATGTTGCTGTGTCCTGTGTAAGTAAAAAGCAAGAGCTATTTTACAATCTAGAGTATGAAGGTTCCTCTCTGCACTGGATGCATGAGGAGCTGGAAAAAAGACAGGTAAATATACCTCTTGATTAAGATGAAAAGGTGAGACCACTTTAGGCATAAAGTGAGGATTTGTCCTAAGGACTACCTTATCATGATGGAACCTTGTATAAGGTGGATTAGCCACTAAGGCCTGCAGTTCACTGATGCGGCGAGCAGAAGTGACTGCAATAAGGAAAATAACCTTCCATGAAAGAAATTTCAAGGAGGTAGTGGCTAAGGGTTCAAAAGGTAGCTTCATAAGCTGACCAAGAACCACGTTTAAGTCCCATGCCACCGGAGGAGGTCGAATTGGAGGTTTTGTTAAAGTTAGGCCTCTCATGAATCTTGCAATAAGAGGATGAGAGGAGATAGGTTGTCTATTGAGAGGCTTAAGGGATGCTGCAATAGCACTCAAATGGACCCTTACTGAATTTGTTTTAAGGCCTGCATTGGAGAGATGCAGGAGATATTCCAATAGAGAATTCACAGGAAGTGCCAGAGGGTCAAGACCCTTTTGAGCACACCAAATGGAAAATTTTTCCACTTAAAAGCATAGGAACGTCTAGTGGAAGGTTTTCTGGAAACATGGAGGATATCCTTCACTTGCTGAGAAAGATTGAAGTCTTGAAGGTCTAGGCCTTCAGTAACCAAGCTCTGAGGTGAAGGGACTTGGGATTTGGATGCCACAAAGTCCCTTCCTCCTGGGACAGAAGGTCTGGCGCAGCTCTCAAGTCCAGGGAGGGGGCTTGGGAGAGATGCAGAAGTAGAGGGTACCACACTTGGCGTGGCCAGCGTGGAGCTATGAGGATCATAGATCCTTGATCCCTCTGGAGTTTGAACAGAGTCTTGGGAATCAAGGGAATGGGTGGAAAGGCATACAGGAAGCCCTGACCCCAATGAAGGAGGAAGGCATCCTTGGCCTGAACTCCCTGACACGGAATTCTGGAACAGAACCGGGGAAGTTTGGCATTCCACGGACTTGCAAAGAGGTCTATGTCCGGGGTTCCCCATTCCTGGAAGATTCTGAGTACCTGATCCATGTGCAGGGACCATTCGTGTGGAAGCAGAACTCGACTGAGTCTGTCTGCCCAAGAGTTTTGGATTCCTGGGAGGTATACTGCCAGGAGATGGATTTGATGCTCTCTGGCGAAGGCCCATAATCTTAGAGCTTCGTTGCAAAGTGACAGAGAGCCAGTTCCTCCTTGCTTGTTTATGTAAAACATGGCTACTTGATTGTCCTAAGAAAGAGGACTGTCTTGTAGCTGAGGAGGGTATGAAAGACCTTGAGAGCTAGGAACACTGCTCGAAGTTCCAAGTGGTTGATATGAAGAGAGGTCTCCTGAGGGGACCAAATGCCTTGGGTGGAGAGGTCTTGTAGATGAGCTCCCCAACCTGTTTGGGAGGCATCTGTTGTAAGGGTTGCCTGGGGCAACAAAGGTTGGAAGGGGGACACCAGCAACAGATTTTGAGTGGACATCCACCATTGGAGAGACCAAAAGAGACGTTTGGAGGTTGCTATTTGGTCTGAGAGAGCTCCTGAAGCTTGAGTCCACTGGGTGGACAAAGTCCATTGAGCTGCTCTCATGTGTAGGCGAGCATAGGGTACCACATGTACTGTGGAAGCCATATGGCCTAGCAGCTGTAGCATCTCCCTGGCAGTTAAATGGCTCTTTGACTGAATCTGGGAGGCTAGCTGCACTAGACGTTGACAACGGGCCTGAGGAAGGTAGGCCCTTGCAGAAGTGGTGTCCAACCAGGCCCCTATGAATTCCAGGGACTGAGTAGGGGTAAGCTGGGACTTTGGGAGGTTCACCACAAGTCCCAGGTATTGCAGAATGTGCCTGGTGCGGTTCAGGGAGATCTGAGCTTCCGACTGGGTTGGAGCTCGGATGAGCCAGTCGTCCAGATATGGGAAGACAAATATTCCCAGAGTGCGTAGAAATGCAGCAACTATTGCCATGCATTTGGTGAACACTCTTGGAGCAGAGGCTAGACCAGGGGTCTCAAACTCAAATTGCTTTGAGGGCCGAATGAGGACTTGTAAAGTAACCCGGGGGCCGCATAAGACACGGGCCTCATTTGCATAAGGGGCCTCATTTGCATAAATATTTGCATAATGTTGCATAATGAGTGCATGGATAAAGAAAGACTAGAAAATTTCTATATTACTATAATCCAGTGCCAACCGCCAGGCACATTAGGAACTACTACTAACACTGCCCATTTGGAACCCATAGCAAACCCCCCGTATCATAACAGCACTACCAGGACTCACAAAGCACCAGACCCTACCTATCAAAAGGCAACACTGCAAATATTAAATCAATACATTTCAGAGAACAATACATGACCTACTGGGAAAAGAGAACAAGTAGCAATGTCAAATAGGAATTACACAGAATACCTCAGCACTGTAGAAATAAAACTATAAATAATTTCTTGTACCAAAGCACAGACATTAATGATGCACATTTCCCAGAGCTGACATATTCCAGTTAATAAATTCAAAATAAAGAGATATTTTTCTACCTTTTGTGCGTTTTTTTTCAGTTGCAATTGCTCCAGCCACTTCTGGTTTCTTCGTGTCTTCTGCTATCTCCATCGTCTGCTGTCCATTTGTCCTTTCTTCTCTCTTCTAGTTTTTTTCCATTCTCTCTCTCTACATCTGCTTTAACATACTAATCTTTCTCCTTTTGCTCTTTCCTCATTCCTATTTCATCCACTCAAATTTTACCCCTCCATCCTCAATCCCCACTTACTCTCCCAATACCTGGCCAATTGTAGATTTGTCTTCTCTTCCAGACAAAATATTTTTCCCCTCTCCATTTCACTTTCCCAGCTCCATCCCATTCTAATCCTCCCCCAACATCAGCTCCCTTCTAGTTCCAGCCCCACCCAGCATCTGCTCCTTTCTAGTCCCTGCATCAGTCCATTTCCAGTCCTATCCTAGCCTCACCATCAGCCCATTTCCAATCCTAGCCCCCCATCAGCCCATTTCCAATCCTAGCTCCCTCCCCTCACAGCCCATTTCCATTCCAAGCCCCCCTCCCCATCAGCCATTTGCAGTTCAAGCCCCCCTTCCACTCAGCCCATTTCCAGTCCTAGCAACCCCCCCAGCCCATTACCAGTCCTAGACCCCCCATAGCCCATAACCAGTCCTAACCTCCCCATAGCGCACTTCCAGTCTTACCCCCCCATCACCCCATTTTCAGTCTTACCCCCCCCATAGCCCATTACCAGTCCTAGTCCCCCCCATAGCCCACTTGCAGTCGTATCCCCCATCACCCCATTTTCAGTCTTACCTCCCCTCATAGGCCATTACCAGTCCTAACCCCCCAATCAGCCCACCTCCAGTCCTAACCCCCATCACCCATTTCCAGTCCTAGCCCCCACCATAGCCCATTACCAGTCATAACCCCCCCCTGCCAATAGCCCACTTCCAGTCCTAACCCCAATCGGCCCATTTCCAGTCCTAGCCCCCACCATAGCCCATTACTAGTTATAACCCCCCCCAGCCCATTACCAGTCATAACCCCCCTGCCAATAGCCCACTTCCAGTCCTAACCCCCATCTGCCCATTTCCAGTCCTAGCCCCCACCATATCCCATTACTCGTTATAACCCCCCCCATCGCCCATTACCCGTCATAACCCCCCTGCCAATAGCCCATTTCCAGTCCTAACCCCCATCTGCCCATTTCCAGTCCTAGCCCCCACCATAGCCCATTACCAGTTATAACCCCCCCCCAGCCCATTACCAGTCATAACCCCCCCCCCTCCCCCCTCTGCCAATAGCCCACTTCCAGTTCAGTCAGCCCCTCCATAGCTCATTACCGGCCAACAAAAAAAACCCCCAAAACCCTGGCTTCTGCTGCTGCCGTTGCCGCCGTGGCAGCAGCAGAATCAATTGTCAAATTTAAAAAAAAAAACTGACTTCTGCTGCTCAAGCAGCTGTCCTGCGGCCCCTTTCCCTCTGCCCGGAGATCCGACTCTGCTCTATCAGCGGCGTGCTTTTCAAGCCGCGACGAGAGTATTCCCCTCTCGCGCGGTTTTTCAAGCCGCGCGAGAGGGGAATACTCTCTTCGCGGCTTGAAAAGCACGCCGCTGAGAGCAGAGTCGGATCTCCGGGCAGAGGGAAAGGGGCCGCAGGACAGCTGCTTGAGCAGCAGAAGTCAGTTTTTTTTTAAAATTTGACAATTGATTCTGCTGCTGCCACGGCGGCAACGGCAGCAGCAGAAGCCAGGGTTTTGGGGGATTTTTGGTTTTCCGCCGTCGCGGGCCGCACAAAGTTGTCTCGCGGGCCGCATGCGGCCCGCGGGCCGCGTGTTTGAGACCCCTGGGCTAGACCGAAAGGAAGCACTCTGTATTGGTAATGTTTTCCCTGGAACAGAAAACGTAGGAATTTTCTGTGAGATGGATGGATGAGGACATGAGTGTACGCATCCTTGAGATCTAGAGAACAAAGCCAATCCTGACTCTGCAGGTATGGAAGGAGAGTGCCTAGAGAAAGCATCTTGAACTTCTCCTTGCATAGGAATTTGTTCAATTCTCTGAGATCTAGAATGGGTCTGTATCCCCCTGTTTTCTTTGGAATGAGAAAATAGGGGGAGTAAAACCCTGACCTCTGTTGAAGAAGAGGAACTTCTTCTATGGCCCCCTGGGCCAGAAGGGTAGTCACCTCCTGATCCAGAAGGTCGAGGAGAGATGTGGGAGAATTGAAGTGTCTCACCATGGTGTAGGGAGGAAGGTCTGAGAAATTAAGTTTGTAGCCCTCTTATGATAGAGAGGGTCCACTGCTCTGATGTGATTTGCTCCCATCAGGGAGCAAAATGAGCTAACCTTCCTGGAATGGTGAGAGGTTCTGGCTGTTGTAGAGCCAGAAAGGTTAAGTTCTCTAGTATCAAGTCAAAAACCCTGAGGGGGTTGGGACTGCTGAGTTGTAGCAGCCCCTGCAGGTTTAGGACTGGCCTGTTTAGGTTGCTGACGCTTAATAGCAAAGCGACCTGTAGAAGATTGTTGGCCAGAAGTGGAAGGAAATCTGCTCCTTTTGTAAAAAGGCTTTTTGAAAGACTTTTTCTTGGCTGGAATGGAAGTTGACTTAGAAAGTCTATCCAGAGCATAATTCTCTGCATCCATTTGAGTGGCTTTTATTTGCCACTCTTTGCCAAAGAGATTTTCACCCGTACAGGGCAGATTTCCTAAGCCATCCTGAACCCAGGGTTCTAGATCAGAAGCCTGGAGCCAAGCAATTCTGAGAGCAGCTATGGCAATGCCTGAGGCTCTGCTGGCACCTTCAAAGGAATCAAAGCTGCCCTGTTGGAAAACTTTGAAATATCTTGAGTATGCTTAAGCCAAAGGAGGAATTCATCCCTTCTATCCTCTGGAATAAAAGGGAGAAAGTTGTGCAGCTTTTGTGCAACTTCCTTTAGAAACATACCCATATAAAGGCTATATGAGTTGATTCTGGCAATAAGCATACTGGATTGGAAGATTTTCCTACCAAAAGCATCCAAGGTCCTGCATTCTCTTCCTGGGGGAGCAGAAGAGTGTCTTTTGGTACTCTTTATCCTTTTCATAGCTGACTGCACCACAATGGAGTGGTGAGGAAGCTGAGTTTTCTGAAATCCAGGACAAGGAGGGACACGGTACATAGTGTCCAATCTGCGAGAATGAGGAGAAAGGGTGAGAGGAGTCTCCCATAAGTCAATCATATGTTCATGAAGAATTTCATGAATTGGCAAGGTGACTGCCTCTCTGGGAGCCTTAGAGTATCCTAAAATATCAAGTTTTTTTGCTCTAGGCTCTGCTTCAGAGGTTACTGAAATAGAGAGTCCTTTAGCCACTTCTATTATGAAGTCTTGAAAGGACAAATCCTCTGGAGGAGACATTCTCCTTTTTGGAGAAGTAGGCTCCTCAGGAAGGGTAATGGATACTTCGGGAGACTCATCTGATGAATCAGAATCATCAGAGGAATCGAAGTATCGTCTGTCCCCTTCCAATGATCGATACGCGTATCGATCGGTACCGACATCGGGCGTCCCCGGTACCGAGAGATAGCCCTGGACAAGGAACCTGAGTCGGTATCCTGACCGATGTCGATGCAGTCGGTACTGGTATCGGTGTTAGTACCGGTACTGACAACGGGACTCGCTGCGGTACCAACGGCGTCGCAGCTTGAATAAAAGCCATTATAGCCTGCTGCATGGATTGCACAGTGTGATCCATGGACGCCACGACTGCCTGGATGTCGGTACCGGGAGATTGTGCCGGTACCCCAGAGCAGTCTAACAGGTGATCGGTCGAGGCCTTGCCATCGATGTTAACCTGTAACCCCATAGGAGGAGCTTTGGAAGCCGGAGCTTCCCGCCGGGGTTGATTGGCTGGGGCAGGATCCTCGAGGGCAAGCCCGGAGGCATCTCGATGCTGAGAGGGAGATTTGCCCTTCAAGGACCTGCTAGATTTATGTTTGGTTACCTGAGACCCATCAGGAGAGGAAGACCTGGAAGATGTCGATGCCACCGCCGGTGCATCCGTGGGAAACAGCACATGGAGCTTGGCTGCTCGGTTCTGTAACCCTCGTTTAGACATTAGGGAGCAGGACTGGCAATCCGGAATGCAGTGTTCAGGACCCAAACATTTAAGACACCATTCATGGGTATCTGTAACAGAAATTGTACCGCTAAACTTAGTGCAATTTTTGAACCCGGAGGCTGGTTTTTCCATGAGGGAAAATTTTCTTGTGGGCCTGTAGGCCTAAGAAGAAAAATACACCAAGTGAGGAAAAGTAGAATTTTTTTTTTTTGAAAGAAAAGAAAAGAAAAGACCGGCGGTACCGGTCCGGCGTAGGGGAAGGCAGACACGCGACCAAAGAAATAAATTAAAATAAAGAACTTCTTCAGCGGTGACAGGAACACGACCTGCTGGCTCCGTGGAAAAGAAGAACTGAGGAGAGTTGGTTAGGAAAGGCAGGAAGGCAGCGCGCAGGCGCTGTGGGAGGCTCCCAAAAGCTTTCTTTCTGGGAAGCTGGGGAGCTTTCCCGCACAGGCTCCGTCGGTATCGACGTACCCATATGTGAGGACTCATTCCTGATTCTTCCTGGAGATTGCGCGTTATGTAACGTTAACGATCGTAAAGCTCCACGGCGCGGTAAAACACCGCAGAAGGTGGAGAGAGGGTGGAGAGAAGGGGTCAGTGGGCGGAGAGTGGGCGGGGAGAGGCTCCCTTCACACTAACGCGCTGATCTGAAGAGCTGAATTCTAACGCGAATGAAAACCTGCCGTTAAATGCACATTACAGGGGAGAGAAACCATTTCAGTGTCAGCAATGTACAGTCTAGGCAGGGAAACCTATAAAAAAGTGATAAGTGTGATACATGTGCACAGAACAAAAGGGCACAGAAACACTGAAAATGACCTCAACAAACTGGAAAAAAACCTTAACCAAGCTGGCCAATAGTGGTATTAATGAGAAACATCAACCCCCCCCTGAAAAAGCTCCATAGAAAAGATATAAATCGTGGAAGGGTCTACACTCCGTCCCCATACAAGGTGAATGAGCCCACAGTGAAATAGCGCTGCTCAGGGTTTTCCACTCCATCGGACAGGGTTCCTATGGCGTGCACATGTCCCGCAACATCAGGGCGGGCATGTCGGAACGGCAACTGGACAGATTCCGGAAAAAGGGATACAGAGGGCCGCAGGCAGCACATACTGTGGTGCAGTTGGGCCACAGTGCGGACTAGGGTGATGCCTAGGTGGCCCATACGAACACTGAAACAGCACAGCAGCCAGACAGCAACTGCTGAAGGCCAAACATGGGCATGACTGTGTTTCCCACAGTGTCACAGGGGATAGTACCCAACAGCTACCCCCAAGGGCACAGAACATTGGCAGGTGGGGCTGGGGGGGGAGCGAGGATGTCTATGCAGGCACCCCTACCCCAGAACCCGCACCATAGGCAGCCGCCTACCTGCACACTGGATGGCCTGAGACTGCGCACCACCAGCACCAACAGCAGAAGGACATGTCAGCATGGTGGCTGAGGGATACTGGTGGTGGAGGGGGCAGTGGCAGCTGCCCAGAGCAGACCGTGGCCTAGCCCTGTGTAGGTGAGTGCCGTGTACTGCAACAGACGGGCCCCGTCTGACAAACAGTCATGGTATCACCAAGGAATGTACAGACTCTGTGCCAATAAGGTGGTGCAGTGCACAAAACCAGTGTATTCAGAAGGTCACAGGTTCAAGTCCCAGCTATGGTGCCTGCCAACCCAGTCCCCATATTTTACCCACTACTACAATGTGCTAATACAAACAGAACCTTTATTGCAGATGATGTAAACATGCCCAAAACACCTACATTTTACCCTACAGAGCACATACTCCATAAACAGGCGCATTACCTAGAGCAGAGTCTCCCAAATGCAGTTCTGGAGGGCCAAACACCATTCAGGTTCTTTGCTGCCTCTAATAAAGATGCCTGTGCTGCATATCTATGCACCACACCCATGGTATGCAGATGTATCTCATGCATATTCATGAGGGACAGCATGAAAACCCAAACAGTGTTTGGCACACCAGGACCGGAGTTGGGAACCTCTGCCGTAAAGCAGCAGCCAACAGGGGCAGACACACCCACACCCACAGGCTCCAATAGCCAATGTCCCCTGGAGAGGCAGGACATTGGGCCCTGCGTGCATCTCCCAATACTAGCACTTGCATGCCTTAGCAGTGCCACCCTACACCTGGGAATACGGTACACAGCTATCAAAAGGTTGCTATGATTACTGGCAGATAGCAATTCCTACGTTAAGCACAGTTTGCTGATTGAGCTCCATCATAACAACCTTTCTGATGTCTGTGGGGTGTGCTTCAGGTCTGGTCTCTGACAGTGTTTACCACCCCGGGGAGTGACCCCAACAGTTTTGCGTACCATATCCATGCCTGCACTGTGCCCAGGACTGGTGTGGTGGCCAGGGCTGCTAAACACCTCTATAGTTGCACAATGCTGGCATAGGTATGGGGAGTGTGTGTGTGTCTATCCAGTGTGTGGTGGCTGCAAACACCCTCCACAGCCCACACTGCTAGCACTGTTGCCAGTATTGGCCTGCCAATGTGCATAATGAGGAGCAAGGTACCATGGGTATAGCCCGGACAGGGTGGCCTGGCCAGGATGCATCTGCACAGGGCATAGGGCAATGGCTGGGACATTGTAGTGACTGGCCACCACCTGCACAGACAGGGTGGCCACAGTATGTCCTGCTGGGAGTTCACTCTCACCCTGACTGAGCAGTGACCATGGCATGACTAGGTTCCCCCATAGTGCCCTATAATATTTTTTTCATGTGATATTTCTGGGTTCCCTTTTGGGGCCCAATCACTGACTTATCTGCTTGGTGTGTATGCTGATATCCCAGTTCTGGGTGCATGCATTTCCTCCAGGAACATGCCCTATGGACTAGCTATCAGACCGTCTGCAGCTAGTATGTGTCTTGCTGGAACACCTTGCAGGATGCAGCGGCTGGAGGCTTGCTGCTGGAGAATGTCAGATAATGGTGGGGGGCAGCTGAGCATTTCCAGGCCTTCTGTCTGCTATTGCGTTATGGATGTGTACCGCTCTGCCTGTTCCCCAGCAGGACTGGGGTTGATGGTCCCCTCTACTGCTACCATTGCAGGGAGGTAGAATGTGGGTCTATTGGTGGGTGATCCTGTTTCCCACCCTGAGCCCCAGAGGGTGGGTCGTGTGGTGGTACATAATCTGCCTATGGGTCCATACACCCCCCCCCCCTTCACCTGCAGCAGGTAACCATGGCACCAACACAGGATATGCACTATTCTGGGTGCATCATCACCCATAAGGACTAGACATTACTGAGAAATACAGCAGGACACAGATGTATCCTAGGTGTGTCTAATGGAACTACCTATCACACACTGATGGGGACCTGCAGCATGGCGTATTTCAGCCATGAAAGGTGCTGTGGACCTGGTGCTGGGCGCCCCACCTCAACCTCAGGGTGGGCACAGTACCCACACAATGTGACTGTCTGTGGCTACTCTGTGGCAGTGCCACACATGGTCTGTTCCCCCTACCAGGCTGAGGTGCTGTGGGGGGGAATACCCAATCTTGTGCCCATCTCTCGACTGCTGATTTGCATGTGCAGTGCATCATGGGTACGGGTGGGTTAACCCTATCCTGGTAACCACAGCATACAGTTTGTGTGGTGACGTGCAGTCCTGCAGCCAGCCAGGGCTTTGTTCACATCCTTATAAGGTGTCCTATAGGGGACATTATAGGGTGCCTTTGCGGACAGTACACTTTATAATGTGCCCTATGGAGTGCGTTATGGGGTGCCTTATGCGGCACCTTAGGTTATGCTACCATGAGGGTGTGTTTGCTGGCAGCACTAATTAAAATACAGGTCAAATGCTTCAACAATCACTACTTAAATGTAAAGGATGCTGCCTCAGCCAGCCTTATACATTAGGCCCACTGGGGAATCAAACCCATGACCCCTGTACCATCAGTCGGTGTTGTAACTATTGTGCTACAGCTCTGTTGCTGTGCTTGTATGCCTGCGTGCCTTCTTAAGATTAACACGCGGTAATGTGCCCTGTTGCGCTCGTTCATTTATGGCACCTTGTAACGCGCGTTATTGGTAACGATGTACCGCCCATGTCCTTTTTTGGCATTTCTTCCACTAACGCGGCTCCTAACGCGAATCACACTAACGCAGTTTAGTAAACATACCCCTTAGTGTAATGCAACAGGATATACTATCATAGTCGAATGTCAAAAAGCAGCCAGCCAAGAGTACCTTTTATTTGGTGCTGCATGGTGGATATATAAGGACTATGGATGCTTAAAACGTTCAGAGCCCGATCCTTGAAGGGGCATGTCTGGGCCATCTGGGTGCCTCCGAGTAGGACGGGCCTGTTAGGACTTGATTCTGCACCACGGGAGCCAGACATTCCTGTGGATGCAGGATCAGGCCCTGAAACGGCCTGGCATGCCCTTGCATACCTGCGGGGACATCCTCCCCACCGCTTAGTCTGCCTGCCATAGGGCAATCCCCGTCACCCCACCACCTGATCCCCGAAGGGGGCTTCCAGGGCCTGGATGGGGCAGCAGGGACCCACAATGGTGGCCTATTGCTCCAGTGAGGGGGCTACCGGGCTGTCAGGCAGGATCGGAGGAGCACCCTGTAATTATACCACTTCAGAGGTAGAATATGCAGGGCGTCCCCAGACATATAGGACCGTGCCATGAATTGGCCCTGTACATCTAGGGGTCAGTCCCACCCATGCTCGACCCCCATCCCCCGCTGCATGTACAGTGTCTCTGTACATGCAGCGGGGCAAGGAGGCAGAATAGGTTGAGGGCAAATAGCAGAGCTGGACGTCCATTGGAACGTTCAGCCCTGCTATTCGTCTTCCTGGATCGGGTCCACAGCCTACTAAATCACAACTAAGGATTAATTTCTGATTTAACTTTGTTGTACAAGTGTTTACTTTACTGTTATGGTTGAAATACCCATAAACAAAACATTTAAAAACATCTGAATATGATGTCTGTAATGAACAATTTTGTTTGCTGTAGGGATGCCCAATAGAATAGTGCAGCGGTTAGTTGCTTTCCATGTCAGGAGTGCCAAAGCCACTAGCAGAAACCACGCAGGACAACAAGATGAATTCCCACATGCATTGTGGCACAGAAATAAATGTTAATGCAATGCATTTCATATAAGATACTTTGACGGCTCAGGACAAGAAGATGAATTAATCCTCTCCAGGCTGTTTCCCTCCTTTGTGGGAAGCTATTTTATCCTCTGGAAAAGACTTCACAATATTGACTTTGGAATCTCTGCCAAGCGTTTGGGCCAGTCTACTCAGATTGTTTTCTTTTGAACTCTAGAGATATTGACATAAGAATGACTGAATGTAAATTCCATTCTGATATTTTCCTTGAAACAGGCATGAAACAGGAGTGGAGGATTAATCTAGAGATTAGGTAATGGGCTAGACAGAGAGAGACTAGGGTTTGAATCCCACTGATGCTCCTAGTGGCTTTGGGCAAATTAGCTCTCTATTGCCTGAGGCACAAACTGAGGTTGTTAGCTCTCTGCAGACAGGGAAATGCTTTCCCTAATTGAATGCAACTTGTCTTGAGCTACTACTGGAAAGGTGTGAGCTAAATAAATAGAAAAATATCTGATCTGAAGACTCATAACGTTAGGTTGACGTTTGGGAAATCCACTGCTTATTCCTGAGGGCTGACCCTATCATCAGGTAAAGTAGGTGGGTGGCTAAGACAGCAGCTTCTGGGAGGGGGGGGGGGAGCGGTGGCAGACATCAGGGCATTCAAAACTAGTAATAAATTCTGACAGCGGGGGGTGGACGGGGGGTGGACATAAGACTTAGGGATATGTTTACTAAACCTTCTTAACATGCGCGCTGTGCAATTAGCACGCGCTAAGGTACCTTAGCGCACGATAATGGCGCTTTACTGGGCACAAAGGTGCCTTAGCGCGCGCTAACGCATGCAGCAGCACACACGAGTGCTGAAGGCGGGGAAAGGCTCCCGGAGGGCGGAGGAAGGCTCCCCAGGGGTGGAGAGAAGGGGTCAATGGGTGGAGAGTGGGAGGGGAGAGGCTCCCCGCACACTAACGATGTGAAATCCGAGGCCAAAACTAACGCCAGTGAAAACCTCGCGTTAGAGCTGATTTAAAGGGAAAAGAAACCATCTGGGATCTGCAGCATGGAATCTGCCTACCTTTGGGTTTCTGCCAGGCACTTGTGATCTGGATTGGTCACTGTTGGAAAAAAAATACTAGGCTTGATGGACCTTTGGTTTGACTCTGAATGGCAATTCTTATGAGCAGATAGGAACATCTATTTCAATTTTACCTCTCTAGAAATGGTTTCTTTTTTTTTTTTTGGATTGCATATTTATTCTGTTTACTGTATTTATTTTATGATAGCCAGTACATATTATTATTAAACATTTCTTGGTGTATTTTGGAGAATGTATCATTTTATTTCATTTACTTTCTGTATATAATCTCTGTGCTAACGTTTCTAGTTCTGTCTTTTGAAAGTATATTTCACAGAGAAAATTTAAAGTTTTTACTTAAATCAGTTCATAAGAACATAAGAACATAAGATATGACATACTGGGTCAGACCAAGGTCCATCAAGCCCGGTATCCTGTTTCCAACAGTGGCCAATCTACAGTAGGTCATAAATACCTAGCAGTCTCCTCAAAAGACACAGGTTCGTCAATGCTTGTATTGGGTAAAGCAGTGATATCTTGGATCCCTTTTGGTTTATGGACTTTTCCTCTAGGAACTTGTCCAAACCTTTTTTAAACCCAGCTACACTAACAGCTTTTACTACATCCTCCGATAACAAATTCAAGAGTTTGATTACACGTTGAGTGAAAAAATATTTTCTCTTATTGGTCTTAAATAGGTTACCCTGTAGCTTCATTGCATGTCCCCTAGTCTTTTTATATTCTGATGACGTAAACAATTGATGTACGTTTACCCGCTCCATTCCATTCATTAATTTCTGGCATACAATTGATCCTCTCTTGCATTCCTCTTTCTCACTTTAGGCCTGTAAAATAAGGGTAACATGCTTGAACTGGACTCGTTCTAGCATTTCTACACTGCCAATATAGGCAAATTTCATTTTTGGGCCACATGCTGACATGAGCCTATAGTGGCCATAGACTTGTCTTCTCCCAACCAACTCAAGATAAAAAGAGGTACACACTTGAAAACACAGCTTTTTGTTAAATTTATTTTTGGCTTTGAATGACAGCTTCATGTTTTGTCTCTCTGGATACCCATTTGTAATATCAGTGAATACATCCAGGAATGCTCAGTTTCCTCTTTGCTTATGACCTTAAGGTCATTGCACAGGAGAGAAACTTTGGTGATGTTGAGGTGATGCTATAGACTGCAATGAGTGGATTGTTGAAAGCCCAGCAAGAATCAGACCAGTTTATTCCATCTGAAAAATCATCATGCTATCTACCAAATGAACATCAGTTGGGATGATGCGAAGCTGGAACACTCAGCAATCCGGTCTACATTGGTATTGAACCCTCTCATATAAAGTATATGTTGAGAAGCTGCATGGAAGAGTCAGTGTCATTAACAAGATCCTGCAGACAGTAAATTGCAGGACAGCTAATGGGGTGCAAGACCTTAGACAAAGTACTCCAATGCCTTGGCACTTTGTTACTCTGCACCTGAATATGCGTGCCTGGTCTGGTGAAAATTATCCCAGGTGAGCAAAGATTGACCTGATGCTTAATGAGAGTTGTTGATGCATAACTGGCTGCCTAAAGCCTACCCTGATCAATAGATTGGCCGGAATTGCCCACTAGATATCAGATGAGCTGTGGTTGGCAAGACTGAATGCACAAAACAAGTTGAGGACAGTCGACACCCATTATGTAGACATGTTCAGCCACCAAAAAGAATGAAATTGCAGCAATGGGAATTAAATTTGCAGAGAGATTCCCACCTGTTGTGAGATCTACCATATGAAGGCTGTTGAATCCTCTACAGAGTCAGATGATGTTGAGCGAATATGGTAAAGTGGAGATTAACAGTTGGATCAGACAAATGTGACTATGGGCTTACACAGACATTGCAGAATTTGCTACATTGCTGCTGTCAGTCTTGTGCACAAATGCTGACTTGGCCATGGCTAATTGGTCTGCACTAATGACTGCCCAGAGATACAGTAACATTGTTTGACAGCAACATGACGTGATTATGATGTGAACATGACGTGAACATGACGTTAGTCACCTGACCGACCTCAACTCTACACCTCACAACGACCTTTAAATACATGCATAGATAGATTGAAGAGTGATGTACATAGTTTACCTGTTCTCCAAGTTCAAATTCCTGTTTATTGTAAGTCCAATGTAGACTCCCCACACTGGACATTTGTGTTACATGTGAACCGCGCTGATGTTAAATAGTGCGGTATATAAAAAATGTTAAATAAAATAAAAATAAAAATAAATAAATTATGATAGAAGGGGGTAGTTATTAATGTGCATTAGGCAAAACATGTTCCATAATAATGAGATTCAAAACAGGAAAATGCATGCGAAACACCTTATTATTATGGGAATTGAATAATGCAGCTTGTGATGAACTTTGCAAGCTACATTATTCTTTGAAAAATAAAACCAGCACAGAGCTGATCTTATTTTCCCTGCTAGAGAGCATAAGGCTGCTAACATGAGGCCCAATGTCTCCAGGAGCTATCATAAAGGGAGCAATGCCTTGCCTAAATCTTGTGGATCGCCCATTCCCCTGAAGTCATCCCCAGGACCCTCCTCCTTCTCCAAAGAAGTCCCCCCACCATAACACCCCCCAGAAAGATCTGCCGTATATGGCAGTTTGATGCTTAGCGGTACTACTGCGAGACTACTGCTAGGGGTAACCGGTAACATTTTGAACAGGGTGCCAGAAGAAGCAGGAGTGACTAAGGGATTCTTCCTACCTTATACCTTCTAGAAGACCAAGGAGGTCTTCTAGAAGGAGGTAGTCCAGGGGGCCTAAAGGAGGGGAAGGATCTTCACCAAGGATAGGGGGTTCTTTTTTTCTGTGGGGGAAGCTGCAGGTGGGGGACTTCTTCTGGGGGGAAGATGGTCTGTGGGGTGATTTTGGTGGTAAGAGGTCTACACTTGGGGGAGGGGAGGGGATTTGCAAGATTTAAGGAGGCACCAGCCCCTTTAAGATGGTGCCCAGAATCATTGAGCCATGTATTAATATCACTTATAAATTTTTTTAAAAAAGAATACCTTAGATCTAGTGTTATCTTTTTAGGAATAAAGCAGCTTGTGAATGTCAGTGCAAGCCATGATATTCTTTTACCGTGGGAGTTGTTAACCTGCAGTACCGAGTTACCACAAGTTAATGACTCCCACGGTAAACTAAGCTGCATTAAAATGCAAAATTGTACCTCAGTTTTGTAACTAGGCCACATAGTTTAGCAACTAGTCCTTAAGGGGTTCATTTTGTAATGATTATCATAGGTAATTCTGCTTTAGGTGCAGAAAAGGGCTTTTATAAAATTATGCCAGGGGTTATGTGCATATAGGAGGTAATTTTATAGCAGGCCATGCAAGGTTCCATGCCGCTGATGCGCTGTAAATCACTCATACCTGGCAATGGGCATTTACATGCATAGTTTAGGCAGGCGCTATTCTGCAAATACACACTTCATGGCAATGACATGTACTTTACATAAGAACATAAGAAATGCATACTGGGTCAGACCAAGGCCCATCAAACCCAGTATCCTGTTACCAACAGTGCCCATCCAGGTCACAGGTACCTGTCAGGTTCCCAAAAAGGTACACAGGTTCCACAATCCATGTCCTGGGGTGAGCAGTGGATTTCCCAGGTACTCACTAATAATGGCTTATGAACCTTACCTTCAGGAACTTCTCCAAACCTTTTTTAAACCCAGCTACACTAACAGCTTTTACTACCTCCTCCGGTAACGAATTCCAGAGTTTGATTAAGCATTGAGTGAAAAAATATGTTCTCTTATTGGTCTTAAATAGGTTACCCTGTAGCTTCATTGTATGTCCCCTCACCTTTCTACTTATTGATGGAGTAAAGAACTCATCTACATTTACCCATTCCACTCCATTAACTTATTTATAGACCTCTATCATAGCTCCCCCTTAGCCCTCTCTTTTCCAAGTTGAAGAGTCCTAGGGGCATGTTTACTAAACCATCTTAATGTGCGCTCTGACACGTTATCGCACGATAAGGCGCCTTATCACGCGATAATGGCGCATTACTGTACGATAAGGCGCCTTATCGCGCGCTAACGTGCGCAGCGGCGCTCAGCGGCGCAAATGAGCACTGAAGGTGGAGTAAAGGCTCCCTGAGGGCGCAGGAAGGCTCCCCAGGGGTGGAGAGAAGGGGTCAATGGGTGGAGAGTGGGAGGGGAGAGGCTCCCCGCACACTAACGTTGTGAAATTCGAGGCTCAAAACTAACGCCAGTGAAACGCTGGCATTAGAGCTGACTTAAAGGGAAGAGAAACCATTTCTGTCAGCAATGTACAGCAAATTCAGGGAAACCTACAAAAAAGTGATAAGTGTGATACATGTGCACGGAACAAAAGTGCAAATACACATTGAAAATGACCCCAACAAAATATAAAAAAACCATAACCAAGCTGGGCAATAGTGATATTAATGGGAAACATCAAAAAGCACTCCCAAGAAGGTTCCAAAAAAAAGATATGAATTGTGGAAGGGTCTGCGCTCCGTCCCCATACAAGGTGAATGATCCCACAGTGCAACTGCGCTCATCAGGGTTTCCCTCTCCATTGGACAGGTTTCCTATGGGGTGCACATGTTCCACAACAGCAGGGCGGGCATGTCGGAATGGGCAACTGGACAGATGCTTGGAAAGGGGACACAGAGGGCTGCAGACGGCACATGCTGTAATGCAGCTGGGCCACAGTGCGGACTAGGGTGATGCCTAGGTGGCCCATAGGAATGCTGAAACAGTAGAGCAGCCAGACAGCAACTGATGAGGGCCCAGCATGGGCACGAGTGTGCTTCCCACAGTGTCACAGGGGATAGTACCCAGTAGGGACCCCCAAGGGCACAGAACAGTGGCAGGCGGTGCTGGGGGGAAGCGTGAACACCTATGCAGCACCCCTACCCCCAGAACTCGCACCATAGGCAGCCGCCTACCTGCACACTGGATGGCCTGAGACTGCACTCCACCAGCATCACCAGCAGAAGGGCATGTCAGCAGGGTGGCAGAGGGGCACTGGTGGTGGAGGGGGCAGTGGCAGCTGCCCAGAGCAGACCGTGGCCTAGCCCTGTGTAGGTGGGTGCCATGCACTGCAACAGACAGGCCCCGTCTGATGAACAGTCATGGCATCCCCAGGGAATATACAGTTTCTGTGGCAACACAGTGGTGCAGTGCACACAGCCAGTGTGTTCAGGAGCAGAAGGTCACAGGTTCAAGTCCCAGCTGTGGTTCCTGCCAACCCAACCCCCATTTTTTACCCACTACTAAAACGTGCTAATATAGACAGAACCTTTATTGCAGATGACGTAAACATGCCCAAAACACCTACATTTTACCCTACAGAGCACAGACACCATAAACAGGCGCATTACCTAGAGCAGAGTCTCCCAAATGCAGTCCTGGAGGGCCAAACACCATTCAGGTTCCATGCTGCCTCTAATAAAGATGCCTGTGCTGCATATCTATGCACCACACCCATGGTATGCAGATGTATCTCATGCATATTCATGAGGGACAGCATGAAAACCCAAACAGTGTTTGGCACACCAGGACTGGAGTTGGGAACCTCTGCCGTAAAGCAGCAGCCAACAGGGGCAGACACACCCATACCCACAGGCTCCATTAGCCAATGCCTCCTGGAGAGGCAGGACATTGGGCCCTGCGTGCATCTCCCAATACTAGCACTTGCATACCTTAGCAATGCCACCCTAAACCTGGGAATACGGTACACAGCTATCAAAAGGTTGCTATGATTACTGGCAGATAGCAATTCCTACGTTAAGCACAGTTGCTGATTGAGCTCCATCATAGCAACCTTTCTGATGTCTGTGGAGTGTGCTTCAGGTCTGGTGTCTGACAGTGTTTACCACCCTGGAGAGTGACCCCCAACAGTATTGCGTACCATATCCATGCCTGCACTGTGCCCAGGACTGGTGTGGTGGCCAGGGCTGCTAAACACCTCTATAGTAGCACAATGCTGGCATAGGTGTGGGAGTGTGTGTCTGTCTATCCAGTGTGTGATGGCTGCAAACACCCTCCACAGCCCACACTGCCAGCACTGTTGCCAGTATTGGCCTGCCAATGTGCATAATGAGGAGCAAGGTACCATGGGTATAGCCCGGACAGGGTGGCCTGGCCAGGATGCACCTGCACAAGGCATAGGGCACTGGCTGGGACATTGTAGTGCCCGGCCACCACCTGCACAGACAGGGTGGCCACAGCATGTTCTGCTGGGAGATCACTCTCACCCTGACTGAGCAGTGACCACGGCATGGCTAGGTTCCCCCATAGTGCTTCTCTCATGTGATATTTATGAGTTTCCTTTTGGGGCCCAGTCACTGACTTATCTGCTTGGTGTGTATGCTGACATCCCAGTTCTGGGCACACGCATTTCCACCGGGAACATACACTATGGACTAGCTAGCAGACTGCCTGCTGCTGGTATGTGTCTTGACGGAACACCTTGCAGGGTGCAGTGGTTGAAGGCTTGCTGCAGGAGAATATCAGATAGTGGTGGGGTGCAGCTTATCATATCCAGGCCTAATGTCTGTCTACTATTGCTTTATGGATGTGTACAGAGCTGTATTGACTGCCCTGTAGGGTGTCTGTTCCCCAGCAAGACTGGGGTTGATGGTACTCTCTACTGCCACCATTGCAGGGAGGTAGAAGGTGGATCTGTTGGTGGGAGACCCTGTTTACCACCCTCAGCCCCGGAGGGGGAGGAAGGTGGTGGTACATAATCCTCCTATGGGTCCATAAGGGCTAAACCTGACTGAGAAATACAGATATAGCCAAGGTGTATCTGCAGAAACTACCTATCTCACACATTAGCACTGCTGGGGATCTGCAGCATGGCCTATCTCTGCTGTGGACTTGGTGCTGGGTGCCCCACCTCACCCTCAGGGTGAGTGCAGTATCTGCACAATGTGATGGTGTGTAGCTACTCTGTGCCAGTATCACACACGGTCAGTTCCCCCTACCAGGCCGAGGTGCTGTGGGGGTGCATACCCCATCTTGTGATCATCTGTAGACTGCTGATTTGCATGTGCAGTGCATCATGGGTATGGGTGGGTTAACCCTTTCCTGGTGACCACAGCAGACTGTTTGTGTGGTGACGTGCAGTCCTTCTGCAGCCAGCCAGGGGTTTGCTAGCAGCTCTGGCCCACTGGTTACTTCACTGCTTGTGGAGCCAGAGGTCATGGGTTCAAACCCACAGTGGGTTTATTTGATAGGGCTGTCCAAAGCATTGTCTTTTTTTTAATGTACATTAGTGCTGCCAGCAAAACACCCTCAGGGTACTGTAACTATAAGGTGCCTCAGAAGGCACCCTATAAAGCGCCTTCTGAGGCACCTTATGGTTACAGTCCGTATAAGGTGCCTTATAAGGTGTCCTATGGAGCGCCTTATAGGCTGCCCTATAGGGGACATTATAGGGTGCCGTGGCGGACAGTGCACTTTATATTGTGCCCTATGGCGTGCCTTATAGGGTGCCTTCTGCGGCACCTTGGGTTACGGCACATGAGGGTGTGTTTGCTGGCAGCAATAATTAAAATACACATAAAATGCCTCAGGAAACAATACTTACATGTCAAAGCTGATGCCTCAGCCAGCCTTATGCATTAGGCACACTGGGGGATCGAAATCATGACCCCTGTATCATCAGTCAGTGTATTAACCATTGTACTACCCCTCTGTTTCTGTGTTTGCATGTCTGGGCTCCTACTTAAGATTACCGTGCGTTAACGCGCTTAGCGGCGCTTAGCCCGTTGATGTGCACAGCAGCGCGCGTTATCGCGCGATAATCCTGTTTTGCTACTTTAAGACTGAAACGCCCACTCCTTTTATGGCAGCCTGCACACTATCGCCGGGCGCACATTAAGACGGTTTAGTAAACATACCCCCTAATCTTTTAAGCCTCTCCTCATAGGGGTATCCTTCCATCCCCTTTAGAATTTTGGTGGCTCTTCTCTGTATCTTTTCTAATTCTGCTATATCCTTTTTAAAATATGGCAACCAGAATTGCATACAATATTCAAGGTGCAGTCGCACCATGCAATGATATAGTGGCATTATAACATTCTTCATATTATTTTCCATTCTTTTCCTTATGATTCCTAGAATTATATTTGCTTTCTTGGCCGCCGCTGCACACTGGGCAGAGGGTTTCAATTGGTTATCCACGATAGCATCTAAATCCTTTTCCTGGGTGGTGGTTCATAATGTGGAACCTTGCATCATGTAACCATAGTTTGGGTTGTCCTTTCCAAGGTGCATAACTTTCAACTTATCCACATTATATTTCATCTGCGATCCAGTCTTTCAATTTATCAGATCATTTATGAATATGTAAAAAAGCTGCAGGCCAAGCACGGATCCCTAGGGTACTTCACTACTTACCTTTCTCCATTGAGAAAACTGGCCATTTAGTCGTACTCTCTGCTTTCTATCTTTTAACAGTTTCTGATCCGCAATAATACACTATCTCCTATTCCATGATTTTTTAATTTTGCCAAGAGTCTCTCATGAGGGACCTTGTCAAAGGCTTTCTGAAAAT
This sequence comes from Ichthyophis bannanicus, assembly GCA_033557465.1. Lineage (NCBI taxonomy): Eukaryota > Metazoa > Chordata > Amphibia > Gymnophiona > Ichthyophiidae > Ichthyophis > Ichthyophis bannanicus. The sequence continues at coordinate 866,469,619 of CM066032.1, read as the reverse complement.
CCAGATACATTATATCAACCAGCTCACCTTTATCTATCTGTTTATTCACACATTAAAAAATATATAACAGATTAGTAGGACAAGACCTTCCTAGTCTAAATCCATAATAATTTCTCCCATTAAACCATGACTATCTACATGTTCAGTAATTTTATTCTTTATACATCAAGCTCACTGGTCCATTGTTTCCCGCATCACCCCAGAACCCTTTTTAAAAATCGTTGTTACATTGGCCATTCTCTAATCTTCAAGTACTACAGCTGATTTTAACGTAGGTCACAGATTAGCAATAGTAGGTCTTTAATCTCATAGTTCAGTTCTTTCAGCACCCTCTGATGTATACATCCAGTCCAGGAGATTTGCTATTCTTTAATTTATCCAATAGTTGTAATACATCTTCCCGGTTTATTGAAATTTGTTTCAATTCTTCTGATACATCACCTTTAAATACCATTTCAGGCATGGGTAACTTCCCTAAATCTTCTTCAGTAAAGACCAAAACAAAGAATTCATTCAGTCTCTCTGCTATGGCCTTGCCCTCCCTTTGCACCAGTTTTACCCTTCTATCACAGGTTTTTTGCTATGAATGCACATGACTCTCTCACAGGTTTTTTGCTACGAATGCACTTGAAAAACATTTTTATTGTGTGTTTTTGCTTCCATGGCAAACTTTTTTTCAAATTCTTTGCCTACCTTATCAATGCCTTGCATCAAACTTACTAGTGCTTATGCTGTTTCCTGTTTTTGTCATTTGGCTCCTTTATTCATTTTCATAAAATATGCTTTTTTTTTTTTTGGCTACAACAGCCTGTCTGACCTCACCTTTAAACCATGCTGGCAGTTTTTTGGCCTTCATTCCATCTTCCTGCCACATCAAGGTTAAAGTGTGGAATGCATGTGGGCTGGGCTTCCAAGACAGTATTTTTAAACAAAGTCCATGCTCAATATAAATCTTTAACCTTTGCAGCTGCCCCTTTTAGTTTTTTTCTCATCTATTTTCCTCATTTTTTCATTATCTCCCTTTTGAAAGTTAAAAGGTAGTACTGAGAATTTTCTTGCCATCCTCCCTCCATTTATTAAATCAAATGCAATCATGCTATGATCACTATTGCCAAGTGGCCCTATTACCCTTATCTCTTGCACCAGATCCTGTGTTCTACTAAGGACTTGGTCCAAAATAGCTTTCCTTCTTGTTGGTTCATGAATCAGCTGCTCCAAGAAGCAGTTATTTATTTATCTCTCTCTCTTGCTATGACATTGACCCTGTCGATACCGGGGTAATTGAAATCTCCCATTATTACTGTGCTGTAACTTTTGTTAGCTTCCCTGATTCATTTTAGCATCATTCATATGTTCATTCTGGCCAGGTGGACTGTAGTACACCCCAACTGCCATTCCCCACCCCCACTGCCATTGCCTTCCCCTTTTTTACATGAAATTTATATTCATAGAGATGCTACAGTGTGTTTTGTTTCCTGCAAAACTTTCATCCTGTGTGACTCAATGAACTCCCTAACATAGAGTGCAGCTCCTCCACCAATTTGATCTACTCTATGATTGTGATAATAGTTTGTACCCAGGTATCACAGTGTCCCATTGGTTGTCCTCTTTTCACCAGGTTTCTGAGATGGGACTGTTCTCATAGGACTGTCATTCTCGACTGGGACCTTCCCCCAAAGCCTGAAACAAACAGCCATCAGGATGTTACTAAAAAAAACAGCAAGTTGGACCCAGCAAAGATGGACTCCTACAGGCCAATTTCAAGCATCCCTCTTCTGGCAAAAATCATTGAGAAGGTCGTACAGTGCCAACTTCACTACCACATCGAGACTAGCACACCCCTCAACCCCTGCCAGCACGGATTCCGGGAATCGCATGGGGTGGAAATGCTGTTGATCACATTATTCACCACATTAACCACTGGGTTGGACAACATCAGACAAGGGTTTGCCCTGATCTTCTTGGACATTGCAGCAGCCTTTGACACTGTGTGCCAGAAAATACTCCTGACACGTCTCAGTGAGAAGGGCGTCCAGGGCACTGCGCTAACTTGGTTTGCATTGTACTTAAAAGATAGATGGCAGCACGTTCATACCGGCACCTTTATCTCCTCACCTTTCCTGCAAGAGAAAGGCGTACCACAGGGATTCTTGCTCTCAGCTCTTCTATTCAACATCTACATGCAGCCCATCTGCAACCTCATCCACTCTTTCAATATTAATTGCCTAATCTACGCCGACGACGTGTTACTATACATGCCTATCTCGATAGATCATCCACTATCTGCCTGCTTTGATGCTGTCACGGATTTGCTACACATGCAGAAACTCAGAACAAATTTAAAAAAAACAGAGGTCCTCTTTATCACCAGGAATCCAACATTCAATCCACCCATCTCACTGAAGGTGCGAGATGCAGAGCTTCTCATCAAGCCCACGATTTGGTACCTAGGGGTCACGCTGGATCAACAGCTCAATATTAAGGCCCAAATAAGCAACATGGTCAAGGCGATCTATAACAAAATTTGGACGCTTTGCCACCTGTAGCAACTGCTTGAGCCAGAAGACTTTCGGACAGTCTACCAAGCACTAGTGATCCCACATTTCGACTATGCGAACGCCATGCTACATAGTCTCCTGAAAAACATGCTGAATCCTTTGCAACTTGCAATGAATGCATCCCCCAGAATCCTGCATGGAGCCTCCAGGAGGGAACATATAACCCCAATTATGAAGCACCTGCATTGGCTCCTGGTCCACTGCAGGATCTCCTTTAAGATCCTAATGATGACCTACAAAGCCATCAACAAGTGCTCCTCAACCTCCCTCACAGATCTCATACAGACTACCCCCCTCAACAGAGTAAGGAGATCAGCCGCCATCAATACCCTGAAGCTCCCGAGTGCGATCACAAAATGCTCGCAGACAACTAGAAACAGAGCATTCTCACTATATGCACCCACGTGCTGGAATGCCCTGCCACCTGCCATCCGGGCTGTCAATGAACTCACTCAGTTTAGGAAGGCATTGAAGCACTATCTGTTCCTCCAGCACTACACCGAACCTGATGATAACCCGCAGTCAGTCACACTCAGGACCCTGGTTGACGCCCCCCGACACAGCCACTCCAGGAGTCTGCAGCCCAGCCCACTAGACCCCGTTCCCCTCTACTCCAGGTAGAGATATAATCCCCTGCCCTGTCACCATGTATATAGCTGAGCCAACATGTAAATAGTGCTGAGCTGTCACCATAACATATGCAAGCGAGTTATCTTGTACATAGTTACCCTGTTAACCCTGCATATAATCCCCTGTTTATTGTAAGTCCAGTGTAGGCCTGCCTGCACTGCACAAATCTGTTACCTGTAAACTGCACTGATTTTTAAAGAGTGCGGTATAGAAGAGACATTAAATAAATAAATAAATGCCAATGATATCTAACCTTTCATTTAGTACTATACAGCGTGTTTCAAAAAGAATGACCCAATTATAAAATGTTATATTTATAGAACGACGAACATGTTGTGAATGAAAGGTGTGTTGCTCAAATGGGCGTGGCCTAGAGTTTTAGCAAACCGATGCTAGATGCCACTCCACGCGTTGGACAGAATCCTCATGCAATCGTAGAGCATGAGCGAGATTCACCAAAAGTAAACATTTTTTGTGTAATTTCTCGTACAAAGATTTATGGGCCATTCTTTTTTGAGGGAAACATAGTGATGGGACTGAGCTATCTTGAAATGCTGCGGACCTGACTTTTACCAAAACTTCATGAGGACTCTGATGATTTCGTATTCCAACAGGATGGAGCCCCACCACACTGGCACAACAATGTATGGCAATTCCTCAATGACACACTGCCTGAACGCTGGATAGGGTGCACAGGACCCCGAGACACTGCCCTACACTCTTGGCTTCCAAGATCTCCAGATATGACCCCATGCGACTTCTTCTTGTGGGGATACGTGAAGGGACATGTTTTTGTTCCACCATTACCTTGTGACCTAGACGAGTTCAACAACAGGATATCAGCAGCAGTGAATTCAGTCGAAGAAGTTACCTTGTGAAAAGTGTGGGACATGTTTAGCTATCGTCTTGATGTTGTCCATGCTGCTGATGGAGGACATATAGAGTATTTGTAATTGAAACTTTGTTATTATATTAGTATTTTGCACTTTGTTCCATTATTGTAACGCGCTCTAATCAATAAATATAATGTTTCAGAATCGGGTCATTCTCTTTGAAACATGCTGTATAGTCTAGCTCTCCCATCTTATTTTTTAGATTTCTAGCATTTGCATATAGGCAGTTTAGATGTTGTATTTTATTCATATAACAATCGGTTTATCAGTTGGAAAGCGTAATTTGGATTCTTTCAGCTCTTTCTGCTCTGTTCTTAAGGATATCTGGGTTACATTTATCTTTATTAGAACCTCCCTATCAGGATGCCTTAACTTCCCTCTTTTGCTAGTATCTTTCACGGATACATCCTTGAGAACCATGTGCTCTGTTGGCTTTCCCCTATTAGTTTAAAAGCTGCTCTCTCTCCTTTTTAAGGGTTAATATCAGCAGCCTAGTTCCATCTTGGTTAAGTTGGAGACCATCCTTTTTGGAAAAACCTCTCCCTTCTCCAGAATGTTGCCCAGTTCCTAACAAATCCAAAGCCCTCTTCCTTGACCATCGTCTCATCCACTCATTGAGATTCCAGAGCTCTGCCTGCCTTTTGAGTCCTGCATGTGGAATGGGAGGCATTTCTGAGAATGCTACTCTGGAAGTTTGGATTTGAACTTCCTACCTAAAAGTCTAAATTTGGCCTCCAGAACTTTGTTTCTACATTTTCCTATGTCATCGGTACTAACATGTACCAAGAAAGCAGGCTTCTACCCAGCACTATCTAAAATGTTGTCTAGGTGGTGTGTGAGGTCCACTACCTTCGCACTAGACAGGCATGTTACCATATGATCCTCATGTCCACAAGTCACCTAGCTGGCTACATGCCTAATGATCAAATCACCAACTATAACGGCCATCCTAACACTTCCCTCATGGCCCTGGAGAAACCACCTCAATATGAGAGGATTTTAGATCAACAGGTCCTAGCTAGAGGATTACTTCCTGCCACATCAAGGTGATATTCTTTGTTCATGTGACCAACCTCCTCCATGGCAACAGAGAGGCTGCCAGACTGGAAGTGGTACTTCAGTACTATCTCCCTGTAGGTCTTGCTTATATACCTCTCTGTCTTTCTTAGCTCCTCCAAGTCTGATACTTGAACTTCCAGAGACCAGACTTGTTCCCTAAGAACAAAGAGCTCCTTGCACCTAGGGCACATGTAAAACCTCTTACCAACTGGAAGAAAATCGTACATGTGACATTCAGTGCAAAAGACTGGATAACTCCCATCACACTACTGGACTGCAGTCTGCATCTTAGTTTTAAGGAATTGTTTAGATATTTAAATTGTTTACTTAATTGAAGTTGCTAGAGATACTTGTACCAATACAACTATACCCACTAAGTTTAAGGGACTTTGTTCACCTCAAGATTAAATAATTTCAGGACCTTAATTAGTTAATTTCAGGGTCTTAATTAATCTCATCCTGATTAGGATACTCAGCAAATCTGAAAATTAATTTGAAAACCTCTTTCCCTTTAATAGGTTTAAGAGCCTATACATCTAAAATTATGTTGGGTTGGAGTCAGACTTGGTAGGAGGGAGGGCTTGCTTCACAGTGCCCTGACCTGTGCTTCTAAGGAAATCTTTTAATTTCCTGGGTGAGTCACACAGCCATTGGTTTGGTAGAGGGAGCCTTTCAAATTTCAACTTTAATCTGTTACTTGGTTTTAATATCTATTTTAAACAATTTCATGGGTCTCTTGCCTCCTAAATGGAAGGTTTCTTTGTAAGGGTCTCTAGAAAATATTTCTTTCTGCTCAAATAATATTTAACCTATTTTACCTTCTGTGCTAAGCTATATTCTGATTTTGATTAAATGAAAAGCTCTCTGGTAATTCTTAGCCGAGACTGACTTAACAAAAACATTGAATTATAAAATACACAGATGTATCAGCTATAACCCAAAGAATTCCCTTTTCCCCAAGATTTACAGTAAAGAATTTCCCAGCAGGTAAATACAAGTGCAGATTTCTTTCCAGCAGTAGCAGTCCCTTTTGATAGTCCTTCAAGACTCAGAATCACAGAGCTTTGGTTGACCTATTTATACCTGTGCTTCTAAGGTAACTTCAACAATTTCCTGGGTGATTCACATAGCCCTTGGTTTGATAGAAGGAGCCTTTCAAATGGCTCCTTTGAACTGTCTCTTGCCTTTAACACCCATTTAAACCAATTTCACAGGTCTTTTGCCTCCTAACTAGAAGGCCTCTTTGTAAAGGTCTCTAGAAACTATTTCTACTTAAAGAATATATACCCTATTCTACCTTCTATGCTATGCTATACTTTTATTTTGATTTTAATGAAAAGCTCTCTGGGGGTATTAAGCCCTGACTGACTTAACAAAAACACCAAATTCTAAAATATACAGATTTATCAGCTTTAACCCAAAGAATTCCCTTTCCCCCAAGATTTAGAGAATTTCCCAGCAGATAAATACTTACAAAGTGCAGATTTATTTCTAGCAGTAGCAGTCACTTTTGGTAGTCCTTCATGACTTTCAGTGTGGGCAAGCACAAGAGTGGAGCTTGGGCAGAGTGAAGGTGCAGCCTAAATTTATGCATGTATATTATAAAATATGACAACTTATGAGGATTTTTTACAACTCTAGGACCAAGTCTAGGATTGATGTAAGTGGTTGTGTCTAGATTTGGCATGCATAGTTTACTACTTATTTTGCACGTACTTTATGAAACTAAGGAGCTCCGATAACGATCGTAAACCGCTACTGTAGTTTTGTAAACAAGCCCCTAAATGATCCTTATAAAATTACCTCAATAAAGGAGGCAGGGAGAATGTTTGTACGTACTTTAGCTTTGCAGGACTCAAGGGTGAGCATATTCGAGGGAGGGATTTGGGCAGAATGCAAGTGGAGTTGCGAAGTGCACATGTAGTTTCTATTTCACATACATATATTCACACCAACTCTCAAGCAGGTGCAAATATATGTGGCCGCACTTACTCATGATGGGTATAGATTTTGTAAGGGTATTTTTTAAAGACATGTGAAGGCACATTTGATGTCAAAGTGCAATCTGGGACATCCAAGCCAGAACATCAAGAAAAAAAGGCAGGGCCAATCAAGTTTGGGCACAGTTTCACAAATGGGAATATGCCTGATATGGACATCTGCAGGGCCATCTACATAGACATCCCTGGAATAGCATCCTAGACTGGAGAAGTCTGAGACATTCAGCGGTGGTTAAAACCTAAAACAAGTTTCCCAATTACACAAAATATATCATTGTGATTGTGGAGTGTACTGCGGATGGTTGAGTGCTATCTTTTCTATACCTTCCAGATGTTTAACAGCCGAAATGAGCACGTTCCCAATACTTATTTGTGCCTGGAGCAGGTGTAAACTATGACAGGATCACAGATGTCCCTGACATTTCTGCAATTGAGTGGGGATATCTAAGTCTGTCACACCGCCCCAGACACACCTTTGCCACACCCCTTGCCTTCTTGGAAGTCCCAGTGCTGGGGACACCGGTAGACATTTCTAAAATGGCCCTGGTGATGTCTTTGTGATTTAGACAGCTGCACACATGTTTTTGGATGTCCAAATCACAAATAAGGCTTCTAAAATGACCGCCATAGGTATAAATGCAGTTTTATTTTATTTTTTTTTTATTTTTTTTTATTTATCTATTTATAATTTTTACAAGAAATCCAAGCATAACAAAACTTGAATGGTAATAAGGATACAGAGAACAAAGGTTAGAACATACATCCAGCCCAATAGGAAATATAAACATAGCAAGAAAATAGTAACATTTCTGAACCTTCTATAACCCACAAATAAAGAAGAGGATCCAACTAGGATAAAAATGAAAAATAATAAATGAAGAAAATCCAGCAGAAGGGTAACAGCCAGGAAATAGACTGTGCAGTAGAACCTATACTGCATCAGAGGGGCGGCGGGCATTTATGAAAGCAAGCAGCTGAGATGGATCGTAAAAAATATATGTAGCAGAATTCAATTTAACCAAGCATTTAGAAGGAAACTTGAGAAAAAACTGGCCCCCCAGTGACAATATACCTGGACGTAAAAGCAAAAAATCTCGCCTACGCTTCTGGGTCGCCCTGGAAAAGTCAGGAAAAACCCGAATAGCCAATCCAAGAAATACAACATCTCGTTTACGAAAGAACATTTTAAGAAACCAGTCCCTATCAGAGTTTAATGCAAAAGTTACAATTAAAGTAGCTGGGGTAACAGTATCAATTAAGGAAGTTTCCAACATAGCAGGTAAATCTAATGAATCAGCCACATCCACTCCAGGTATATTTCCACCTCCCTCCACTTTTTTCTTAACAGACAGATAATATGCCTTAACCAGGGGTGGATGTGACTCAACAGGAACCCCCAATATTTCAGTCATATACTTTTTAAACATTTCCTTCGAACCAACAGACTGAGCCTTAGGAAAATTAACTAAACGTAGATTAGAATAGCGAGACTGATTTTCCAGCATTTCTACTCTTAACTGAATCGCTGAGAGATTCTTCTGGTAACCCAGCCCCAAGTTATCAACCTGAGTTATTTTCTGCTGCAACTCCGAAACAGAACTCTGTACTGCGGTGATCTTGACCGTATGTTGCTGTAGAAGGTCTGTAAGGTCCTGTATCTGGGCAGACAAACTGGAGATCTGAGGAACCAAAAGTTCACCCAACTTTACAATTGCAGACCAAATTGTCTCCAAAGTGAACTCCACAGGTTTCTCAAAGGGAAAAGACATCGGAACATATTGTCACAAGGTAGACCTAGGACAGCCCGAGAAAATGGAGATCAGCACGAATGATCAGAGGAAAAATGACAGGGTAAACAAAATAATGTCAGATGGTTGCTACAGACAACCCAGACACATGTGCACAAGGGCCAGGAAGACACACCCAGGTAGCGAAGAAAGGGAATTTGCTTTGCCTGATAGGGATCAGCTGGGTAAGGGTGGAGCCCAAAGACACGAGGATAAAACATGCTCCCAAACAGATAGAAAGAGAGAGGTGTTGAAGCAACAAGGGTCACAACCAGGGAGACCGCGGCGAACACAGCTGAAGCCGTGGAGAGAATGGATTTGGAACGAGAGAGAGAGAGAGAGAGAGAGTGAGAATGAGCTATTGGAACAGCAAGGGAGCCAATGTAAAGGTCTGAAAGAATCCAGAGACCTGTATGAAACATTGGAAAGTCAGCAGCCTGATAGCGTGTATGTGCAGGGAAGACACGAGAAACGTGGGAAGACTGCCATAGCAGGTACCAGTGCAAGGAATGAAAGTAGAGGCTATTTGCTACCTAAGTGGATAAAACCCCAGAGTAATAGAAATAGCCACACAAAGACAAGCTGTAGAGAAGCTGAGAATAACTTTTCCCCTTGTCACAGAAACCCTAGGAGAAGAGAGGTTTCCTTACCTGAAGAAGCTGAAGATTTTCCTAGTAATTGTGAGCTCCCAGCTTTTGGTAAAGTTCCGTCTAAACCTTTGCAATCTAGGTCAGCTGAGTTACGAGAGCTAGACCTGAGCAGGCTCAGAGCCTACCATAATTACCCTACTAACAAAGCAAGTAAGGATTTGAGTTATTTACTGGGATACCAGCAGGGGCAGAGCTTTGGCAAGCTCAACTCAAAGCCATACGGTATTTCCCAGAAAGGCATTAGTTCAGAGGGAGAAAGAAACTTCCTGTGTGACGGAGCAAGCCAGCAGTACTCTTATCCAACAGCTGATACTAAGAATATAAATGCATGTGAGCCTGAATTAATGGAATGTGAGAATTCAGAGATATCTATAGTTCCTGAACCGATGGATTGTTCTTTAACTATGATTGAACCGGAGTTCTCTCTAAGATAAATGCTTGATTGTGACCAGAGTTCCAGTGCTGTAACCTGTGTGCTAATTACACTTACTCTCCAACAAACAGCAGACGTGAGCTGTGCTATCAGCAACAAAAGGAGAAGCCTGTATGTGACAGTAAGGCTGTTTATTCTTTTCTTTTGTTTGATGTTTTGAAGCTGAAGTAAGCTATTTGTGTTATCCATTTGACTTTTGTTATATGCCAAAGTTGGCTCTTATTTGTGTTGCCAAAAAGGAAAGAAACCTCGGGGACGGGGAATAAAGCCCTAAACTTGGAATGAAACTTGTTATGTGATTTATACGAAAGAAAGCACAACTATCACCCTCAGAGAGCCAGGCAATACCGGTTCCTACCGATAGGGCTACGGGGGTGTGACAATATGCACCAGCCGCTGCAGCTTCCATTGGCCGTCGCTCCCCCTCTGAAACAGCAGGAGACCCCGAGGCCACCAAAGATGACGCTATGGACGTGGGAGAACTAATCGCGGCACTCCTGCCGCTCCCCAATGCCGGCGTCCCTCCGCTCTCCACTCCCCTTCCAATTACCAGGGGAAGGCTCGCTGTCGACACCAGGCTCTCATCCAACAGAGGCACTTTAGGGGGCCGCCACTGCTCCGGCGAGGAGATATCTGGTCCGGATCCTCCCGCTGAACTCAACTCAGCCGAGAGGTCCCTAGGGCCGCCAACCGCCGGTTGTCCTGACCGCTGCCGCGGGACCAAAAAAGCATCAAGCGGGCCAACCGCCGCAGGTAAAGGGGTCGAGGTCGTTGGGGCAGAGGAGGGCTTCTTAGCCCCTTTCACTTTCCTTTTCCCCATAAACTAGAAACGCAGCCACACAGCGCTCCCTTCAAACCGCCATCTTGGATCCCGGAAGCATACTTTTCTCATAAATGCATTTTTATAAAATATCCCCAAAAAGACATCTACTAGGACTTCCTAACTAGGTGACCTGTTTTAAAATTACCCTCCATAGTGGTTAAAAATATCCCAAACCATAGTGGAGGCCAATTCAGAGATGTATGTCCTTGGGCCGTCTGGATATCTGCATATCTTGCCTATACGTGCAGGGAGCTCTGTCTGCAGGATCACCAGCATGGTGTTTAGTGGGTCTGCACGTCCAGATCAGATGAACAGACCCGCTAAACACTGCTCGGAATCTACCCCATACTGTATATTAATTCACTGTAGTCTGGCATATTTCTAAGGGGGATCATTTTATCTAATGGGAACTTAATAACTCATATTAAACACATTACTAATCTAATGTTTTGCTTACAGTAAATTAGAATCAGTGAAATTATAAACTGCTCTTTTACAGAGAGTGAGAAAAAAGGAGTTCTTCAAATAGAAACCTTCTTTTAACTGAGTAACAGCAGGTAGGAGGAAGTCTTGTAGCTTCCAAATGAGTTCCAATCAATTTATGTTTTCATGTTTGCATATAATAAAACAGATTTAATTGAATCATCTTGCCCTGATGTCTTTTCTTCCATTAAAAGACTAGCAAATGAATTAGGCATGTCAGTCTATGTATATGATTAGTATCTGCTTGTTATATTTTTTATGTTTGAATCTTTTTATTAGAATATCACATAACAAAGTCACAGGCATGCATATCTTATAAAACCTTCATTACATGAAACTGCACTGTCACATACCCACCAATATCAAATGTTAAGTCTTTAGTTCTAAATTTTCCTATGTTTTAGAATTCCCTCCTCTCCTTCCTCACCTTATGAGTACACCCCCATACTATTCTATTGGAATCAAGGCCCGCAATTGGTTCTTCCTCCAGTTAGCAAATAACAACTTATCTGGCACTGAAGTATTTTAATCTAGACACATAGATGTGCTAAGTATCTCTTAGATTGCTACAAATTTACCATCACACCATTCAGTCTAGTATGAAAGACATCAAAAAGGGGTCCCATATTTTGAGACATTTGTTCATACTCTGAAGATTCACATGTACTATGAATATTTCTCCATCTTTAATAAACCATGAAGTTGATTTGTTCACATACACAGATCAAGGGCTTATCCGTTATCCATTCTATCAAATTACATTCTTTGGAAGAATTCTGGGATGAGCTATTTTCTTACATATCAAATCTTCTGGGGGAAGCAGTAATAAAAAAAAAAGGTGGAGTTAACTTAAAAAGGACAGATTTGCACCATACTACTCAGAAAATCATCTTCTGAGAGCCCTGCTTCTAGATCTCTAGCCCATTTCTGAATTGTAAGGTACAGACTACATTTACTTTCATCATTCCCATACCAAGTGACCTGCTTTGTCAGTGTCTGTGGTTGGCCACATCTGATCAAAATTTATGGCTCGAAACACTGCTTTACCTTTCACTAACAATGATGTCACATACCTCAGTGTCTGTAGATATTAATATTAGTAGGGGAGTACAGGCAAAAAATATTCATTTTATTTACTTTCCTGTGTCATTTGTGGGATTTTTCATTTTGTTTTGTGTTAACTTTTTGTTTTGGAGGAAAATGTTGTCAATAGTGTGTGCTATCATTCTGTAATATGTGCTACTGATGAATCGTGCACACTGTTGCTCAATAGTGCATGCTATAGGAGAATGGTACATGTATGATCCATGTATGCATGCACTATTGCTCAACAGTGCACACTATTGATGCATAGAAAGTACTACTGAGTGACACTGTGCACAATATACCCATAGTGCATGCTATTGAGCGATAGCGCACACTAATTATGACAGATGGTAAGTGATGACATTAAGGGGTATGTTTACCAAACTGCGGTAATGTGATTTGCGTTAGGATCCGCGATAGAGGCAGAAATCCCAAATAGGGACATGGGCGGTACATCATTACCGATAACGCGTGTTACAAGGTGCCATAAATTAACAAGCGTTACATGGCACGTTACCGCGCGTTAATCTTAAGAAGGAGCGCAGACATACAAACACAGAAACAGAGCTGTAGCACAATGGTTACTACACTGACTAATGGTACAGGGGGGTCATGGGTTTGATTCCCCAGTGTGTCTTTTGCATGAGGCAGCACCCTTTACATTTAAGTATTGATTGTTGAGGCATTTTACTTTTATTTTAATTAGTGCTGCCAGCAAACACACCCTCACGATGGCGTGACCTAAGGTGCCGCATAAGGCACCCCATAACGCACTCCATAGGGCACATTATAAAGTGCACTGTCCGCCAAGGCACCCTATAATGTCCCCATAGGACACCTTATAAGGCACCTTATAAGGTGCTTGATAGGGCACCTTATAAGGCACACTATAAGGTGCCTTATGGGGCACCTTATGAGGCACCTTAAGGTTACAGTACTCTGAGGGTGTTTTTGCTGGCAGCACTAATGTACATAAAAAATTGACAATGCCTCAGACAGCCCTATCAAATAACCCCACCATGGGTTTGAACCCATGACCTCTGGTTTCACAGGCAGTGAAGTAACCAGTGGGCTACAGCTGCTAACAAGCCCCTGGCTGGCTGCAGAAGGACTGCACCTCACCACACAAACTGTCTGCTGTGGTTACCAGGATAGGATTAACCCACCCGTACCCATGATGCACTGCACATGCAAATAAGCAGTCGACAGATGGGCACAAGATGGGGTATGCACCCCCACAGCACCTCGGCCTGGTAGGGGGAACTGACCGTGTGTGGTACTGTCACAGAGTAGCCACAGACCGTCACATTGTGCGGGCACTGTGCTCACCCTGAGGGTGAGGTGGGGCACCCAGCACCTTTCATGGCTGAAATATGCCATACTGCAAGTCCCCATCAGTGTGTGATAGGTAGTTCCTGCAGACACAGCTAGGATACATCTGTGTCCTTCTGTATTTCTCAGTCCTGTCTAGCCCTTATGGGCTATAATGCACCCAGAATAGTGCATGTCCTGTGTTGGTACCATGGGGGGGGGGGATTTTTGGGCCCATAGGCATATTATGTACCACCACACAACCCACTCTCTGGGGCTCAGGGTGGGAAACAGGATCACCCACCAACAGATCCATGTTCTACCTCCCTGCAATGGTGGCAGTAGAGGGGACCATCAACCCCAGTCCTGCTGGGGAACAGACACCCTACAAAGCAGGTAATACAGAGCTGTACACATCCATAAAGCAATAGCAGACAGACAGTAGGCCTGTAAATACACAGCTGACCCCATCACTATCTGACATTCTCCAGCAGCAAGCCTCCAGCCACTGCACCCTGCAAGGTGTTCCAGCAAGACACATACTAGCTGCAGACAGTCTGCTAGCTAGTCCATAGTACATGTTCCTGGAGAAAATGTGTGTACCCAGAACTGGGATGTCAGCATACACACCAAGCAGATAAGTCAGTGATTAGGCCCCAAAAGAAAACCCATAAATATCACATAAAAAAATTACGCTATAGCACTATGGGGGAACCTAGCCATGCCATGGTCACTGCTCAGTCAGGGTGAGAGTGACCTCCCAGCAGGACGTGCTGTGGCCACCCTGTCCGTGCAGGTGGTGGCCGGCCACTACAATGTCCGAGCCATTGCCCTATGTTATGTACAGATGGATCCAGGCCAGGCCATCCTATCCTGGCTATTCCCACAGTACCTTGCTCCTCATTATGCAGATTGGCAGGCCAATACTGGCAACAGTGCTAGCAGTGTGGGCTGTGGAGGGTGTTTGCAGCCACCACACACTGGATAGACACACACACACACTCCCCACACCTATGCCAGCATTGTGCAACTATAGAGGTGTTTGGCAGCCCTGGCCACCACACCAGTCCTGGGCAGAGTGCAGGCATGGCTATGGTAAGCAATACTGTTGGGGTCACTCCTAGGGTTGCCAACTGGCTCCAGATGCGCCCGACAGGGTAAATCCAGTCCTGGGTTTACCCCATTGCATGCAGGGATATGTAGTTCTGATTTCTCCATTGCACTCCATAAGAAATGGAAAACTACAAGTCACTGCATGCAATGGGGTAAACCCAGGACTGGATCAAGTCTGTCGGGCGCATCTGGAGCCAGTTGGCAACCCTAGTCACTCCCCAGGGTGGTAAACACTGTCAGACACCAGACCTGTAGCACACTCCACAGACATCAGAAAGGTTGCTATGATGCAGCTCAATCAGCAAATTGTGCTTAACTTTGGAATTGCTATCTGCCAGTAATCATAGCAACCGTTTGATAGATGTTTACCGTATTCCCAGGTTTAGGGTGGCATTGCCAAGGTATGCAAGTGCTAGTATTGGGAGATGCACGCAAGGCCCAACATCCTGCCGCTCCAGGAGGCATTGGATAATGGAGTCTGTGGGTGTGGGTGTGTCTGCCCCTGTTGGTCACTGCTTTAAGGCAGAGGTTCCCAACTCCAGTCCTGGTGGGCCAAACACTGTTCGGGTTTTCATGCTGTCCCTCATGAATATGCATGAGATACATCTGCATACCATGGGGGCGGCGCATAGAAATGCAGCACAGGCATCTTTTTTTTTTTTTTTTACTTTAAACTAAACTCAGAATGGTTCAGAGTCATCTCTCTAAAAGAAATAGTTTGATTCTGTTCAACTCCTGGAAATTCAATTAAAAATACTACTGAATATTAATGTGTAAAACTACTTACGAACCGCATGACTTCTTTGCCTCATAAATTACCACTCTGTAAGGCCAATAGGAACATAGCAACTGGTTAAGTGGCAATTAGTGTATGCAGTTTCACTCATGTTCAAGTATTCAGTCTCAAATATTGTATCAAAGCCTTCATTTCAGCTGCCTCTGTGCTCTCTCTGATCCTGTTGCCATTTTCCTATTTAGTCTTTTTCCAACAAGTTAAACCCTCTGTCATTTAGGAAGTGAGAGTTATGATGGCTTCCAGGGCTCTGTGTTCCCTGAATCTTCTATATTGAGTCTTGCTTTAGCCAATAGGGATGGGCTTTTGCTTTGAAATGAAAGCAGCAATAGTGCACCCTATTTCGCAATAAGGCATACTATTAAAAAAGATGAAAAATGAAAAAAAAATGAGAAAAAGTGGAGGGAATTTTAGAAGGGATGTCCAAGTATAATCTGAGATATCTAGGCCAGAATGTCTGAAAAAAAGGAGGTACGTCTAGGTTCAGGCATGATTTCACAAACATGGATATGTCCAAGATGGACGTCTGTGAGGATGTCTACATAGACATCCACAGAAACATATTTCAGAAACTGGATATCTAAGATAGCCTAATGGTTAGAGTACTGGATTATGAACAGGGCATCCAGGATTCAGATCCCACTGTATTCAGTGTAACATTGTGCTGAGTACTGGGAATAAGAGAGTGATATCTTGTCTACACCATCTGGATGATTTCAGCCAGTTTTTCAGATGCCTGTTCATGCCTGGAGCAGGTTTGAACTTAGACACAATGCTGGACGTCTATGATATTTCTGAGATCAGACAGGAACCTCCAGGTTCCTGGGAACACCCCATCCATGCCTCCAAAATACCCCTGTTCAGTTTGGACATCTTCATATTGGGGACGTCCCAAGAAGCAGCTTCTAAAATGGCTCTGGAGATAGCTCTATGCCCATTTTTGCATGTCCAAAGCATGAACAGGGCTTCCAAAATGACCCCCATACTGAATTGTAGCCCAAACAAGAAGGGCCATTGATACTTTGCATTTTCTTTTTTTAGTCACATTGTAATCTCCTTCTGGCCTGTTGTATTTGGAGCATAGTTGGAGGATTTTCACCATAGATCTCCATTGGAATATCTTCCCACATTGTACCCATTCATCTTTCTTTATTTAGGATCATCTCTTTATTGTGAGATTGTGTATTTGAGTGAAGATACCACAGAGCATGTTGTTTCACCGCGGTCCAAGTGTATGAAGGGATCTATCAATTTAAAATTTTGTAAGAATCTCTGAACCACATTCAGTCAATATGATTGAGCAAATGCTTTCTACCAGCATAGTGCAATTTTCAAACTTGCACTTCTCTGGGACATCCCAGAGTCATATGTTGTAATATCTGGGGCAATTGTCTAGAACGTCCAATCTGCCAATATTTTATTTTCTGACTCCAACATTCTTGTTCTTGTACATAGCTGGGTCAGGGATTCTGCATACAGTATTCTGCCACCCAAACGCTGATGTCAGCAGAATCATGCTTTAGCTCAGAAATCAGTTCCTTGACTCCCACATGTTCAATACAATGTCTCTTTGCAGCTGCAATTTCAGTTCAACCAACAGCTTTCTTATATCAGTTTTAGTGGATACTGGTCCTCCTTATCCCCACTTCTCCTCAATCACCTCTGCATGTGCATTCTAAGGATCATATTCAGAAATGGTCGGTTATGAAAGGGCAGCCGCATCATAGGGCTCAAATGGGGCTTCCTTCTTACCAGGACAAAATAATGTTTTTAGGGCCATAGTGGAGAGACTGAATGAATTCGTTGTTTGGTCTTTAATTAAGAAGATGTAGGGAATTTACCCATGCCTGAAATGGTATATAAAGGTGATGCATCGGAAGAATTGAAAGAAATATCGGTACACCAGGAAGATATATTACAACTATTTGATAAACTGAAGAGTACCAAATCACCTGGTATACATACAAGGGTATTGAAAGAACTGAAATATGAGATTGCAGACCTACTATTAGTAATCTGAGAACTATCATTAAAATCAACTGTAGTACCTGAAGAGTAGAGAATGCTAATGTAATGCCAATACTTAAAAAGGGTTCTGGGGTGATCTGGGAAACTACAGAGCTGTGAGTTTGACATCAGTAACAGGCAAAATGATAGAAACCATTATAAAGAATAAAATTACTGATCATGTATATAGTCATGGTTTAATGGAAGAAAGCCAACAAGGATTTAGCCAAGGAAAGCCTTGTCTTACTAATCTGTTATATTTTTTTGAAAGTGTGAATGAACAGGTTGACAAAGTAGAGACAGTTGATATAGTGTATCTGGATTTTCAGAAAGCCTTTGACAAGGTCCCTCATGAAAGACTCTTAGCGAAATTAAAAAGGCATGGGATTGGAGGCAGTGTAGTATTGTGGATCAGAAACTGGTTAAAAGATAAAAAGCAGAGAGTAGGGCTAAATGGCCAATATTCTCAACAGAGAAAAGTTAATAGTGGAGTATCCCAGGGATCTGTGCTTTTTAACATATTCATAAATAACCTGGAAATGGGAATAACGAGTGAGGTGATCAAATTTGAAGATGACACAAAATTATTCAAAATTGTTAAAACCCAAGAGGATTGTCAAAAATTGAAAGAGGACCTTGAAAAATTGGAAGACTGGGCATCCAAATGGCAGATGAAATTTAGGGGGATGTTTACTAAACTGCGGTAACGTTACATAATGCGCGTTAACGTAACTTAACGATCGTAAAGTTCCGCGGCGTGGTAAAACACCGCAGAAGGTGAAGAGAGGGTGGAGAGAAGGGGTCAATGGGCGGAGAGTGGGCGGGGAGAGGCTCCCTTCACACTAACGCGCTGATCTGAAGAGCTGAATCCTAACGCGATTGAAAACCTGCCGTTAGATGCACATTTGCAGGGGAGAGAAACCATTTCAGTGTCAGCAATGTACAGCATAGGCAGGGAAACCCACAAAAAGTGATAAGTGTGCCACAGGTGCCCAGAACAAAAGGGCACATAAACATTGAAAATGACCTCAACAAACTGGAAAAAAACCATAATCAAGCTGGCCAATAGTGATATTAATGGGAAACATCAACCCGCCCCCCCCCCAAGAAAGCTCCACAAAAAAGATATTACTCGTGGAAGGGTCTATGCTCTGTCCCCATACAAGGTGAATGAGCCCACAGTGAAATAGCGCTGATCAGGGTTTTCCCCTCCATTGGACAGGTTTCCTATGGCATGCACATATCCCGCAACATCAGGACGGGCATGTCGGAACGGCAACTGGACAGATGCCGGAAAAGGAGATACAGAGGGCCACAGGCGGCACATGCTGTGGTGCAGCTGGGCCACAGTGCGGACTAGAGTGATGCCTAGGTGGCCCATACGAATGCTGAAACAGCAGAGCAGCCAGACAGCAACTGCTGAAGGCCCAACATGGGCACGAGTGTGTTTCCCACAGTGTCACAGGGGATAGTACCCAACAGCTACCCCCAAGGGCACGGAACATTGGCAGGCGGGGCTGGGGGGAAGTGTGAACACCTATGCAGGCACCCCTACCCCAGAACCCGCACCATAGGCAGCTGCCTACCCGCACACTGGATGGCCTGAGACTGCGCTCCACCAGCAACACCAGCAGAAGGGCATGTCAGCATGGTGGCAGAGGGATACTGGTGGTGGAGGGGGCAGTGGCAGCTGCCCAGAGCAGACCGTGGCCTAGCCCTGTGTAGGTGGGTGCCGTGCACTGCAACAGACAGGCCCTGTCTGACGAACAGTCATGGTATCACCAGGGAATGTACTGACTCTGTGACAACATGGTGGAGTGCACAAAACCAGTGTATTCAGAAGCAGAAGATCACAGGTTCAAGTCCCAGCTGTGGCTCCTGCCACCCCAGTCCCCATATTTTACCCACTACTACAACATGCTAATACAGACAGCACCTTTATTGCAGATGACGTAAACATGCCCAAAACACCTACATTTTACCCTACAGAGCACAGACACCATAAGCATGTGCATTACCTAGAGCAGAGTCTCCCAAATGCAGTCCTGGAGGGCCAAACACCATTCCAGTTCCATGCTGCCTCTAATAAAGATGCCTGTGCTGCATTTCTATGCGCCACCCCCATGGTATGCAGATATATTCATGCATATTCATGAGGGACAGTATGAAAACCCGAACAGTGTTTGGCCCACCAGGACTGGAGTTGGGAACCTCTGCCGTAAAGCAACAGCCAGCAGGGGCAGACACACCCACACCCACAGGCTCCATTATCCAATGCCTCCTGGAGAGGCAGGATTTTGGGCCCTGCGTGAATCTCCCAATAATAGCACTTGCATACCTTAGCAATGCCACCCTAAACCTGGGAATACGGTACACAGCTATCAAAAGGTTGCTATGATCACTGGTAGATAGCAATTCCTAAGTTAAGCTCAATTCGCTGATTGAGATGCATCATAGCAACCTTTCTTATGTCTGTGGAGTGTGCTTCAGGTCTGGTGTCTGACAGTGTTTACCACCCTGGGGAGTGACCCTAACAATATTGCTTACCATAGCCATGCGTGCACTGTGCCCAGGACTGGTGCGGTGGCCAGGGCTGCCATACACCTCTATAGTTGCACAATGCTGGCATAGGTGTGGGGAGTGTGTGTCTGTCTATCCAGTGTGTGGTGGCTGCAAACACCCTCCACAGCCCACACTGCTAGCACTGTTGCCAGTATTGGCCTGCCAATGTGCATAATGAGGAGCAAGGTACTGTGGGAATAGCCTGGATAAGGTGGCCTGGCCTGGATGCCTCTGCACAGGGCATAGGGCAATGGCTCGGACATTGTAGTGCCTAGCCACCACCTGCACGGACAGGGTGGCCACAGCATGTCCTGCTGGGAGGTCACTCTCACCCTGACTGAGGAGTGACCATGGCATGGCTAGGTTCCCCCATAATGCTATATAGCATTTTTCTCATGTGATATTTATGGGTTTTCTTTTGGGGCCCAATCACTGACTTATCTGCTTGGTGTGTATGCTGACATCCCCGTTCTGGGTACATGCATCTCCTCCAGGACCATGCACTATGGACTAGCTAGCAGACTGTCTGCAACTAGTATGTGTCTTTCTGGAACAGCTTGCAGGGTGCAGTGGCTGGAGGCTTGCTGCTGGCGAATGTCAGATAGTGGTGGGGGGTAGCTGAGCATTTCCAGGCCTACTGTCTGTCTGCTATTGTGTTATGGGTGTGTACCGCTCTGCATTGCCTGCCCTGTAGGATGTTTGTTCCCCAGCAGAACTGGGACTGATTGTTCCCTCTACTGCTACCATTGCAGGGAGGTAGAATGTGGATGTATTGGTGGGTAATCCTGTTTCCCACCCTGAGCCTCAGAGGGTGGGTTGTGTGGTAATACATAATCTGCTTATGGGTCCAACCCCCCCCTTTACCTACATCAGGTAACTATGGCACCAACACAGGATATGCACTATTCTGGGTGCATCATTGCCCATAAGGGCTAGACATGACTGAGAAATACAGAAGGACACAGACTATCCTAGGTGTGTCTACAGGACCTACCTATCACACACTGATGGGGACCTGCAGCATGGCATATTTCAGCTATGAAAGGTGCTGTGAAAATGGTGCTGGGCACCCCACCTCACCCTCAGGGTGAGCACAGTACCCGCACAATGTGACTGTCTGTGGCTACTCTGTGCCAGTACCACACACGGTCAGTTCCCCCTACCAGGCCGAGGTGCTGTGGGGGTGCATACCCCATCTTGTGCCCATCTGTTGACTGCTGATTTGCATGTGCAGTGCATCATGGGTACGGGTTGGTTAACCCTATCCTGGTAACCACAGCAGACAGTTGGTGTGGTGACGTGCAGTCCTTCTGCAGCCAGCCAGGGCTTTGTTCACAGCCTTATAAGGTGTCCTATAGGGGACATTATAGGGTGCCTTGGCGGACAGTACACTTCATTATGTGCCCTATGGAGTGCATTATGTGGTGCCTTATGTGGCACCTTAGGTTATGCCACCGTGAGGATGTGTTTGCTGGCAGCACTAATTAAAATACAAGTCAAATGCCTCAACAATCACTACTTAAATGTTAAGGGTGATGCCTCAGCCAGCCTTATACAGTAGGCCCACTGGGGAATCGAACCGATGACCCCTGTACCATCAGTCAGTGTAGTAACCATTGTGCTACAGCTCTGTTGCTGTGCTTGTATGCCTGTGCACCTTCTTAAGCTTAACGCGTGGTAATGTGCCATGTAGAGCTCGTTAATTTATGGTGCCTTGTAACGAGCGTTATCGGTAACAATGTACCGCCCATGTCCTTATTTGGGATTTCTGCTTCTACCGCGGATCCTAACGCGAATCACATTACCGCAGTTTAGTAAACATACCCCTTAATGTGGACAAGTGCAAAGTTATGCACCTAGGAAAGAACAACCCAACTATGGTTACACGATGCAAGGTACCACCTTAGAAACCACCACCCTGGAAAAAGATTTAGGCGTCATCCTGGATAGTACGTTGAAACCCTCTGTCCAGTGTGCAGCGGCGACCAAGAAACTAATAGAATGCTAGGAATCATAAGGGAAGAAATGGAGAATAAAACCAAGGATATTATAATGCCTCTATTCGTTCCATGGTTCGACCACACCTTGAATATTGTGTGCAATTCTGGTCGCCATATCTTAAAAAGGATATAGCGGAATTAGAAATGGCAAAGAATGGTAAAGAGGATGGAAGGATACCCCTATGAGGAAAGGCTTAAAAGGTTAGGGCTCTTCAACTTGTAAAAAAAAAAGTAGAAAGACTAGAGGACAAGCAATGAAGCTACAATATAACCCCTTTAAGACTAATAAGAGAAAATATTTTTTCACTCAATCAAATTCTGTAATTCGTTACTGGAGGATGTAGTAAAAGCTGTTAGTGTTTTTATGTTGCCATCCTGCTAGTGACATCACTTTCTACTTGGTATAGGTTTTTATTACATGCTATAATTTCACATGTAAATATTTTCTGCTCAATAGCTTTTAGCACATTGTTTTTGGCCTGTAGAGGTTCTATAATTTCCTAAAATCAGTTTCAACGTTTAAAAAGCCACTTTCTGTTTCATACTATCTTGACTATTCATATCGTAGGCTATAAACTATGTACAAGAATGCCACATGTAAGTAATGAGCCAAATGGCCTGTGTGTCTTAGATGCATCCCACTTCCTAAGTGTTGAATTCATGCTTTCAGAATAGCAACTCCTTATGAGAAAAATATAGAAAATGGCCCAGCAACTTCTGGAAGATGAGGTGTTACCAAGCCTAAACCTGAGCAGAAGGAATAGATAGCACCCATTCCAGAAGAAGAGGCAGGCCCAATAGTGATGCTGTGTTGCATCATTCTGGGTCACCGACTTGGAAGATTTTATAGCTATGTGGACTGAAGGGAAGAACCACATGAGCCAAGGGATGAAGAAATGGTATCAGTTGCCAGCATGGGTTAAAAAAAGGAGGAGATGGTGGTTGTGGCAGTTATAGTATGTGGGTTAAAGAGGGCCAGACCCTGGAAGAGAAGAAGAGCTCCTCCCTGCTGGACAAGAGTGCAGAAATTTGAGACAGGCCTGTGCTACTGAAGAGGAGGAGGTAGAAAGAAGTTCAATGTAACACACTGCCTGCGACTTCTCTACCCTGGTACTTGTTTTTTTTTTTTTTTTTAAGAAAATCACCTCTGGACATGACTGCCCGTGAAAAAAAACAGTCAAAAAACGTGGATAACACAGGAAGAATACTTTTATTAAACCAGTTTCAGCCAATGACCATTGGTTGAAAGTGGTTTAATAAAAGTATTCTTCCTGTGTTATCCACGTTTTTTGACTGGGTTTGTTCGGTGCACGTGGATTTGTGCTTTTGTGTTGGACTCATGACTGCCCATGAGCCAGAAATAAGAGATCAGATTAGGCTTGATCTTGAGCCTGAGCTAGAAGGACAATGTTGGGGTAACATAACTTAGGAAGAAAAATTTGCACTGGGTCTGGCTTCAAGTAGGGAGGAGAGAAGGAGGTGGACCTAATCCCACAGAAATAAGTGTCATCGCTAAATCCATCCTACACAGAAAAAAGTAAAAACAGTTGGCACAGAACTTCTTCAAGCTGGAGCTTTAGTGAGTCTTCATAAAACAAAGACCTATGAAAGGTTAGACAGCAAATGGAAAACCTAGGTTTGTGAGCAAAACATGAATATAAAGGGATGAGAAAGAGTTGCATGGATAGAGAAGGAAGCATACAAAGGCAAATAAAAAAAAAGGTTTAGGTTTAGGTTTATTTATTTGATATAACCGCCTTTCTGGGTAATCAAAGCGGTGTACAATCGATAAAATACATAAAAATTCATAAAATACATAGAATAAAATTATACAAATAAAATTATAAAATACATAACATAATTTATACAAATCATAAAAAAAACATATTACATAAAACTTTGGGCAAGCCAGAAAGGAAAGGAAATATACAATTTGTGTAGAATAGAAGCTGGTATGCAGAGAACACAAGACAGGATACAATAGGTAGGTAGGTACAGCAGGGATAGATTCACACAAAAGGGGAAGGGATATTGAAGGCCAGTGAAAAGAGATGAGTTTTAAGGTTTTTCTTGAAAATTGTGAATTGTGGTTCCAGTCGGAGGGAAGGGGGAAGAGAGTTCCAATGTGCGGGACCAGCAAAAAAGAAAGCAGATAGATGCGTGAACTGAAGGTGAGCGCGGGAAGGTGGGGGGAGGGCAAGGCGGTTAAGATGGAAAGAACGTGGAGTGTAACGGGGGGAGTGAAAAATAGGAGGTCAGACAAATAAGATGGGATACCAGTGTGATAGACTTTATGGAGTAAAGTCAGCAGTTTAAATTGAGAGCGAAAAGGGACCAGCAACCAATGGAGGTGAAAAAGTAAGGGAGTGACATGATCTCGTAAAGCAGAATGAGTGATGAGACGTGCAGCGGTATTTTGTATTCTCTGGAGCCAATTCACATGATTTTTGGGGAGACCAAGAAACAAAGCATTAGAAAAGTCCACCCGTGACATGACTAAGGACAGTACTAACGTGGTCAGAGCAGAAGGGGAGAGAAAAGGGCGGATAGAACGGATTTGTCGAAGAAAAAAGAAAGAGGTTTTAGTAATATGAGAGATGTGAGAATGAAAGGAGAGATCCGAGTCAAAGTGAATGCCTAAATACCGGAAGGTAGAAACTAATGGAACTGGGGAGTTAGAAAAAGAAGGGGCTAAAGTGGGGGGGGGGGGGGGGAGCACCATATGTGAACCAGATAGCAAGGGTCTTTGTGAGGTTAAGATGAAGACAGTTAGAGGTGAGCCAATCTGCAACAGAGGAAAGACAAGAGTTCAGAGGGGTGAGATCAGGACAGGAGGAGGAAGTGTGATGGAGTAAGAGAATGTCATCCGCGTAAAAGAAAGCTGAAATACCTGACTGTTGGATAAGAAGTGCAAGGGGAGCGAGAAAAGAGATTAAAAAGAAGGGGGGCAAGAACGGAGCCCTGTGGAACCCCACAGAGGAGGTGCTGTGGATCAGAAGGGGAGGAGGCAGTTGAAGAAGGAAGAACCGTGCAAGAACGAGAGGAAAGAAAGGAGTGAAACCAGTGATAGACAGTACTGCAGAGACCAGCTTCACGAAGTCGGTGAAGAAGAAGGGAGTGATCGACCAGATCAAAGACTGCTGAAAGGTCCAGAGCAACCGCCACCGATATATCACCCCGATCGTGAGCTGTGTGTAGTGCATTAGTGAAAGCCAAAAGAACTGTGTCAACACTATGCCCAGAACGGAAACCTGATTGACGGGGATGAAGGAAGTTAATAGAATCAAGGTGATGAGAGAGTTGTGCAAAGACGAATTTCTCCAAGAGTTTAGACAGAAAGGGAAGGTTAGAGACAGGACGATAGCTGGAAGGAAGGGAAGGATCAAGGGAGGAGTTCTTTAAGAGGGGGCGGACCAATGCATGTTTCCAAGGAGTAGGAAAGACCCCGGTGGAAAGACTAGAGTTGAACATAACAAGGATATAGGGGAGGACACCCAGGGAGGGAGTGAGGAGCCAAGAGGAGGGAATAGGATCGGACGAGCATGAGGTCTTACGAGATGAGGAGATGAGGTGGTGAAGTTCGGGTGCAGAGATAGGAGAGAAGGTAGCCCAGAAATGAGAAAGCTGAGAGACAGGCGGGGGAGAAGGAAGAGGAGGAGGGGAAGAGATGGGAGCAGGGCATAAGGGTAGAGAATCCCTCAGAGAGACAATCTTTGTGGTAAAGAAAGAAGCCAATTGCGATGGGGAGGCGGAAGATTGGGTAGTAGTGGCTGATGAGGGGGTGGATAGGGAAGTGAGAGAACGAAGGATGGAGTATAGGTGCCGGGTTTGGTTAGGTGCTTGTGAGATGGCATTAGAAAAGAAGTCACGTTTAGCCGAGTGGAGTTGAGCACAGTAGAAGGAGTGATGAGATTTGAAAACAGATAGAGTGACAGGGGAAGGGTCCTTGCGCCAAAGGCGCTCAGCCCTTCGAAGGTGTGAACGTAAGATTCGGAGACCACCATGGAACCAGGGATGAGAAGGTCGGCGACGGGAGGGACGAGGCCGAAGAGGGTCTAGAAGGTCGAGTGAAGCAGAAAGAGAAGAAAACCAATGAGCAGCTTGAGAGTTTGGCGAGAGAAGTGAGAAGTCGCTAGGCAAAATCTCAGCAGCAGAGGGGAATCTTTGTAGGGTAAGAGGGGTGAGAGCCCGGGATAAAGGCGCTAAGGAAGATGACATGGAAGAAGCTGGGGTGACAGAAGAGGAGACCTCTGGAAGAGAACAAGAAAGAGTGAGATAAAAGTGATCTGTCCATGGGAGAGGCGTGGCGATCGGAACTGATAAGGTGAAAGGAGACGAGGCAGGGGATAAGATCAAGTCGAGGGTGTGACCAGCTTGGTGAGTAGGAGTGGAGACGTGTTGGATTAAAGAGAGATCCTGGAGGAACGAGGAGAAGGAAAGCTCTCTTGAGGAGGAAGGAGAATCCATATGAAGGTTAAAATCGCCCGCTATGATTAAATGGGGGAAAGCTAAAGAGATGTCAGTAATTGTTAGTAAAAGGGCTTCCCACAGCTGAAGGCGAAGGGCGGGGGGAGAGTAAACGAGCAATAGGTGGATAGAGGGAGAGGTGTGTAGGCGAAGAAGAAGAGCTTCAGCATAATGCAATGCTGGGGAAGAAATTAATGTGTAAGATAAAGAAGGGTGAAAAACAGCAGCTACACCACCACCGGATCGCCCAAGACGAGAAACAGAGGTTGCAGAAAAGCCAGGGGGAAGACAGCGTTTAAGAAGAGCATCCTCACCATCACGGAGCCAGGTCTCCGTGAGGAGGGTGAGTCCAGGAGGAGATCTAAGAATAAGATCTTGAAGGAGAAGAGATTTGTTCCGTAGTGACCTACAATTAAGAAGACTAATAGAGAAAGAAGTCTGGGGAACACTGGGAGGGGCAGAGATGAGAGAGACGGAAGAGGATAGAAGGGGGCATGAACGTAGGTTGGTGCTACAGCTGAAACGTTGATTGGGGAGTCTAGCAGGTCGTCTGCCCCAGTATACAGGAATAGCAGCCATGGGAAAAGGAGAGAAACAAAGTGGGGAACCGTGAGACAGAGACACCTCTGAGGAGGCTGGGCCAGGAATCGGCCTAAACGTTAACAGGGAGAGTGAAGGAGGGAGAAATGGCCCACCAAGGAGGTAGGTGATAAGGAAAACGAGCCACAGACCAATGGGGCTGGAAGGCAAAGAGGGAGCCTTCGCTGCCGGAGCGGCCCCAAGGAGCGCACCTATGGAGCACGACTCGGTGCGCGCCCCTGTCGCGCGCCGCGGCGACGAGCGCCGCAGGCGCTCGTGATTTATGGAGCAAGGCAGTGTACCTTGCTGGACGCGGCCGCGTTCACGCGGCCGCGGTGAAACCGGAAGGGGAGGACCCCTCAGGAGTGCGGGAGACGGCTGGCCCAAGCTGAAAGGGCAGTGGCTGAGAAAACAAAACAATGCAGGCAGACAAAGTAAATACAGGGATACAGCACACATAAAGGGACAAAGGAACATGCACAGCTAACGCCGCAGGCGCTCGTGATTTATGGAGCAAGGCAGTGTACCTTGCTGGACGCGGCCGCGTGAACGCGGCCGCGGTGAAACCGGAAGAGGAGGACCCCTCAGGAGTGCGGGAGACGGCTGGCCCAAGCTGAAAGGGCAGTGGCTGAGAAAACAAAACAATGCAGGCAGACAAAGTAAATACAGGGATACAGTACACATAAAGGGACAAAGGAACATGCACAGGTTTGTGAGCAAAACATGAATATAAAGGGATGAGAAAGAGTTGCATGGATAGAGAAGGAAGCATACAAAGGCAAATAAAAAAAAAACATAGGAGGGATCATAAAATCAATTCAACAAACATGCATATTTTTCAATGAATACAATACTGTGCCCTTTTAGGGCTGGCGCATTGACAAACCTAGTACACGCTAAAGAATGCATATATCTATTGCCTATCCTGGAATCTGATTTTGACTTGCCTTGGTATCTTTTCTTATGTACTTTTTGTGGCTTGCGCTTTGCGTGTTCCTGTACCCTACTTCATTTGGACTTTGGGGTTTTGGATCTTATGTCTGACCTTCTTTGCCTCATTGTCTTGCCTTATTTAATAAAGGTGTTGTGAGAAATGTAAGGCCGCGGGGCAGGGTCCTGGCGGCTGCCCGTAACCGGGTGGTCGGCCGGTGCGGGGACCCTTGCTCAGGCCGGTGGTTTGGGGTGGAGGCACGGGGACGGGTGTCGGTGAGGAGGATGGGCGCTGGCATTGAGGGTGGGTGCCGGCGGTGAGGGCGGGCTCCATCAGCGTGTGGGAGCGCGGTGGAGACTGGGAGGAGGAGATGGCCAGACGTGGGAGGAGCCAGGAGTAGGCAGTAGTGGCCGGCTCTCCTGCACCTCCTTGGAGTACGGCGGCTGTTTCCCTCCCTCCCTCCCTATGTTAGGGATGTTGGGTTGGGGTTGATGGGTTGTCGCAGTGGTGGGGGGGGGGGTGGCAGGATCCCAGAGGTTTCCGGGGTCCGGAGCCTTAGGCTAAACTTGGGACGGGGGCGGGGTGCCCCCGACCCGGATAACCCCTGGCTGACCTTTGCTAATTACATGGCGAGGTCGGGGAAAGGGGATTAGGATGATTGCCGTTGGCAAGACCGCGGCAGAAGCGGAGGCGGTGTCACCTTGCTAATAGCATGGCTGGTGGGGCATTGTTCCGCTGTTTGGAGTGTTAAGAGGATTATTCTTGGACTATAATGTTCGGTATGTTATAAAAGTTAATAAAGCTGCAAACGGTTGTTTCCCAAGATGTGGTTTGTGTGAATTTGTGGGAATTGTGGGGGCGGAATTAAAGGTGTGGGGGAGGGGAAAAGGGGTGGATGGAGAGAGGGGCCTGCAGCACCGGGTCCGATCTACCTCGGTTACTTCTTTAACAGCAATCAACATTAGCAAATGCCTTTGAGATTGTTGCTAAATCTTAGTAACTGCCGATGTCTTATTTCACTCAGCTTATCAATGATAGCAGTAACAAGCCTAAAACATTCTTCTCGGTTCTCCTCAGTTGCACGCCCCATTATTATGAATTTTTATTTTATTTTATATTTTTCATTTTACAAATAGTTCCAAGCATAGAAAACTTGTACCAGAAATAGGGAAACCAAGTTACAAATAATACCATGAAAAGCATATATGGAAAATAAACAATTTTATACAACCCCCCTCCCACCCCCACCACCACACACACGGTTTTGCCCCTTCTCCAGTCCATAGTCCACAATAAGAGGAGGGAATCACAAAGGAAAAACATTAGCACCCAGAAGTGAGAAGGAAAAATGCAAACAGACAGCATATATCATATTCTTAAACAACTTAAACAACTACTTAAACAACCCCAGAGTCCTGCCCCACCCATCCAAAGAAAAAGCTAAGTTTAGAATAGGCTGACTCCTGTATATATGTAAATAGAAAGTTGACACACAAGTTTGTTTGTATAATATGTTCCTTGTAAATAGTTAATACCACTGTTCCATGTAAAAGTTGTTCATTTGTCAACTGTAAACCGCCCTTGATCTCTGGAAGGGGCGTTATAGAAGAAATGTATAAATAAATAAAATAAATAAATATAGTTGAGAGAGTGGGGGGTCCCGGAACAATGGGCCTACTAGAATTCAGAAAGGCCAGCAGTTGTGAAAGCTCAAAGAAAATATACGTATTAGACTGAAACTTTACCATGCATTTGCACGTGAAGCCTCAGATTATAAGAGAAAGAACAAATTCCAAACTCAAATTGAAATGCTACAAGATGCTCAAGGATCTATGTTGAATGATACTGAGAAGATCAAGTAAAGGTGGAAAGAATATACAGAGTCATTATACCATAAAGATCAAGTGGATCAACAGCAGGTTCAACCTATACCTTATGATCAGGAACCATTGATGATGAAAGAAGACGAAGCAGCATTGAAAGCTTTATCAAAGAATAAAGCACCAGGCATTGATGGTGTTCCCACTGAAGTATTACAGCAATCAGCTGAAGCTGTACCATACTTACAAGGCTTTGCCAGGAAATTTGGAAGACAAATTCATGGCCAAGTGACTGAAAAAGATCTGTGTTTATACCAATACTAAAGAAAGGTGATCTGACTGACTGTGGAAATTATTGCACAATTGTTCTGATCCCACATGCCAGCAAGATTCTACTCAAGATCATTCAGCAGAGACTACAACCATATCTGGAACAAAAACTGCCTGAAGTGCAAGCAGGGTTCAGGAAAGGGCAAGGAATGAGAGACATTATTGCGGATGTGAGACTGATCCTTGAAAACACAAAAGAATACTAAAAGGATATCCATATATGTTTTATTGATTACAGCAAGGCTTTTGACAGTGTAAACCATGAGAAATTCTTGGTCACATTAAGAAGCATGAGTATACCAGAACATCTCTTGCACAACCTTTACATTGATCAAAAAGCAACAGTTCAAATGGAACTAGGAGAAACAGAATAGTTTAAAATCAACAAAGGTGTATGACAAGGCTGCATACTTTTCCCCTACCTGTTTAATTTATATGCAGAAAAAAGTCATCAGAGAAGCAGGACTGTATGAAGACAACCGAGGTGTGAAGACTGGTGGAAGACTCATCAACAACCTTTGCTATGCTGATGATATCACATTACTGGCTGAAAGTGAAGATGATCCGAAACATTTGCTTCTTAAGATTAAGGAACATAGGGGTATGTTTACAAAGCAGCAATAGTGGCCTTCGTATGATTAAAACATACATATTAAAATATGAATAAATATTGTACATACAATATAACATTAGAAGAACAAAAAAATCTTTAA
The DNA here is from genome assembly GCA_033557465.1 of Ichthyophis bannanicus. Taxonomy (NCBI): domain Eukaryota; kingdom Metazoa; phylum Chordata; class Amphibia; order Gymnophiona; family Ichthyophiidae; genus Ichthyophis; species Ichthyophis bannanicus. The sequence goes on along the minus strand of CM066032.1, from coordinate 866,438,591 downwards.
ACATGGGAAAATTATATTGTATGTACAATATTTATTCATATTTTAGTATGTATGTTTTAATGTATGTTTTATTTATTTTTAGACCCCTGAAGAAGGCCTCCGGCTGAAACCTTTTAGTTGGGTCCTCCAATAAACTTTGTCTGCATAATTATACTTTGTATAGGCCTGGTCCTTGGATTCCGCTCCTGGTTTTCCTTACCTGTTTTTGCGGATACCTCATTCTTCTCTGTTGGTTTTAAGAAAACCAATGACACATTGCTCTTGGCAGAATGGCTATGAAGGGTAAATGTAAATCTGTTGTTTATGCAATCAACAGATTTACATTTACCCTTCATAGCCTTTCACGCTGCGCATGAAATGAGAGTCAGAAGCTGTAAAGATGTCTTACGCATTGGAAAAAGGAACGTACGAAGCATTAACCAAGGGAAGTTGGAGGTGGTCAAGAATGAAATGGAACGTGTACAACTTGATCTGTTGGGTGTCAGCAAACTGAAATGTACTGGCATCGGGCACTTTGCATCAAAAGATCATATGGTCTACTATGCTGGAAATGAAAGACAAAGAAGAAATGGTGTTGCATTTATAATAAAGAAGAAACTTGCAAGAACTGTAAAGTTATTTCCAAGTTATAATGCCCTGTTCAATGTAATTTCAGTTTGTTCAATGTAAACCGCACTGATGCAGAATAGCGCGGTATATAAGAGAATGTAAATAAATAAAATAAATAATAACAAAAAATAAAATAAAATAAATAAAATAATGAAATATAATGCAGTCAGCGAACGCTTAATCTCTATTCGTCTACGAGGAATGCCTATCAACACAACTATAATTCAAGTATATGCCCCAACAACAGCTGCAGAAGAGAATGAAATTGAAGAGTTCTATGAACAAGTACAAGCTGAAATTGACAGAACATGCAAACAGGATATCCTGATAGTCATGGGTGACTGGAATGCAAAAGTTGGCAACAAGGAAGAAGGCAAAGTAGTTGGAAAATATGGACTTGGCAACAGAAATGAAGCTGGAGAAAGACTGATAGAATTCTGCAAGACCAACGATCTATTCATCTCAAACACCTTCTTCCATCAACACAAGTGGCGACTGTACACATGGACTTCACCCAATGGATTGTATAAAAATCAAATTGACTACATCTGTGGAAGTCAATGATAGAAAAGTTCTATAACATCAACAAAGACAAAACCTGGAGCTGACTGTGGTACAGATCATCAACTACTAGTATGCAAACTCAAGCTAAAGTTGAAAAAGAGCAAACCACTCATGAATGCAGCAAAATATGACCTTGAGAATATACAGCTGGAATTTAAAGACTGCCTGCAAAATCAATTTGCTGCTTTAGATACAAATGACAGAGCTCCAGAAGAGTTATGGAATGACATCAAGAAGGTTGTGTTGGAAGAAAGCGAGAAGTCTCTACAAAAGGTGAAAAAGAAAAAACGGCCAAAATGGATGATGGAAGAAACTCTGAAAATTGCCCAGAAACACAGAGAAGCTAAAGCCAGAGGAGAAAGAAAGACAATCACAGAACTCAACAGAGATTTCCAATGTGCAGCAAGACAGGACAAGGAAAAGTAATATAACCTGTATATAGTTTAAAAACACTGTTCCAGCTAACGTATAAAAGTATGTTCCCTGTAATAACACTTGTATATAGTTAAAACCATGTTCCATGTAAAGTATACAGAAGTATACAAATTTTTGTTCATTGTTCAATGTAAACCTCCCTTGATCTCTGGAAGGGGCGGTATAGAAGAAACTGTTAAATAAATAAATAAATAAAAGTACTATGATGATGCTTGCAAAGAAATAGAAACAGAAACTATTAGAGGAAGGACAAGATCGGCTTTCCTAAAGCTACGAGAGTTAAAGAAAAAGTTCCAGCCTCGAATTGGAATATTACAAGATGCTCAAGGTTGTATGTTGAATGATGCTGAGAAGATCAAGAAAAGGTGGAAGGAATATACAGAGTTTTTATATTATATAGATCAAGTGGACCAACAACCGTTTCAACCATTGGTGATGAAAGAAGAAGTTAAAGCAGCATTGAAAGCCTTATCAAAGAACAAAGCACCAGGCATTGATAGCATTTCCAGAGAAGTATTACAGCAACCTCATGCAGCTGTTACCATACTTACAAGGCTCTGCCAAGAAATATGGAAGACAACATCATGGCCAACTGACTGGAAAAGATCTGTGTTTATACCAATACTAAAGAAAGGTGATCCAACTGACTGTGGAAATTATCGCACAATTGCTCTGATCCCACATGCCAGCAAGATTCTACTGAAGATTATTCAAAAGAGACTACAACCATACCTGGAACAAGAACTACCTGAAGTGCAAGCAGGGTTCAGGAAAGGGCGAGGAACGAGAGACATCATTGCGGATGTGAAATGGATCCTTGAAAAGACTAAAGAATACCAAAAGGATATCTATTTGTGCTTTATTGACTATAGCAAGGCTTTTGACTGTGTAAACCATGAGAAACTCTGGGTCACATTAAGAAGCATGGGTATACCAGAACACCTCATCGTACTCTTGCACAAAATGTACATTGATCAAGAAACAGCAGTTCGAATGGAACAAGGAGAAACAGAATGGTTTAAAATAAGCAAAGGTGTAAGACAAGGCTGCATTCTTTCCCCCTACCTGTTTAATTTATATGCAGAACAAATAATCAGAGAAGCAGGATTGTATGAAGACAACTGAGGTGTGAAGATTGGTGGAAGACTCATCAACATCCGTCGCTATGCTGATGATACCACATTACTGGCTGAAAGTGAAGATGATCTGAAACATTTGCTTCTCACAATCAAAGAACATAGTCTCAAAATGGGCCTGCACCTTAATGTAAATAAGACAAAGATCATGATAACTGGCATAATCAACAGGTTCATCGTTGAAGGAGAAGAAATTGAAATTGTGAACAACTTTAACCTACTTGGATCAACAAGAAGCAACAAGCAGTCAAGAAATCAGACGACACATTGCTCTTGGCAGAATGGCTATGAAAGTCCTAGATAAGATTCTCAAGAGCAGAGATGTCTCTCTACAAAGATTTGACTTGTTCAAGCCATGGTATTTTCAATAACATCATATGGATGTGAAAGCTGGATAGTGAAAAAGATAGCCTGGAAGAAAACTGATGCCTTTGAATTATGGTGCTGGCGGCAAATACTGTGCATACCATGGACTGCCCGGAGAGCAAACCAGTCGGTACTAGAGGAGATCAAACCTAAGCTTTCTTTAGTAGCTCAGATGACAAGACTTCGACTTTCATACTTTGGACACATCATGCGAAGAGAGAGCTCATTAGAGAAAGACATCATGCTTGGCAAAAGAGGAAGGCCAGCAATGAGATGGATCAATACAATAACAGCAGCTATGGGTACCAGCCTGTCAACAATGAGCCGCCTGACTGAAGACCGAACACAATTTAGAATCGCTATCCAGAGGGTCGCCATGAGTCGACTCCGACTCGACGGCAATTAACAACAACAGCCTGACAGAATCTGAATGAGTTGTATGAAACTACTACCAAAGCTCAGCCATTCCATCACCCTAAATATATAGCTCCTCTCCAGTTAGTCAAAAGCCTTTTCCTTATCTGTGAAGATAACTGCAAGCGAATAGTCTCTCCTTGGCAGCATGTACTATGTGGTAAAAAAAAAAGTCTAGTGCTGTTTACAGAGTATCTGCTTTTTAAAACATGCTCTTGATCAGGATCGACTATTTGGTGGATGACTCTGCCCAGATGCAATGCTAATACCTTGGCATATATTTTACAGTTTTAATTAATAAATAGGATGGGCCTGTTTTTTCATCACTATTACCCCTTCCAAGAAAGTCCCCTCTGCTATGCCTGCCCTGCAAAAAGCCTAATATAATGTTAACGTGTAAAAGGATATATCAGCACTAAAGTGTTTAATAAACTCTGCTGTATACCCATCATCACCTGGCACCTCCCTATGTCTTTGATTCCTGGATAGCACTTAGTATTTTGGCTTCACTTACAGGATCTAATAAAAAGTCTATCATCTGACAATCTACCTCTGGGGGAGTGTGTGGGGGAGGGGGGACAGGGTCCGCAAAAACTCTTCCATCTTGTCCTTCCAATTAGTAGGATCAGTGACATGCATTTTTTTTTATTTATTTATTTATTTAAACAGATTTCTATACTACCTTCTCCTGTAATCAAGGCGGTCTACACAGCAAACAAACGATAAAATATTGTGTCTAGTGTTTTCATGCATTGAACAGTGAATGCGTGTGTGTGTAGAGTGTCGATGATTCTTGGTGAGCTATTTACAACATGCGCTATATACAATACTATATACATCAGGGCTTTACTTCAATACTATATACGTGTCAAGAAGGGAGGGTAGTTGGGCAGTGGTACTAGTATAAAACTCAAAAAATTCTTCTCGATATCCTCTTGTCTCCAAAGTCGTTTTCCATTTGCAGTTTGCAGGGCTGAGATCTTTTTTGCTTCATGCCTGATCTTAAGATAGGAGGCCAAGAACCTGCCTACTTTGTTATTCTCAGAATAGTATTTGGCACTAATAAGGGCCAGAAATTTCCATGCTTTCATACCCATTAACTTGTTATACTGTAATTTTACCTGGACCAACTCATAGAGAGTTTTAGAGCATTTGTTGAGAATATGAGCCCTCTCCAACTCCTAGTCAGTTCTTTAACTTGTTCCATGTTTATTTTAATAGCAAATGCTGTTATCACCCCCTTTAACACACCTTACATATGTCCCAAAGCATGAAATGGCTGTTCTCCTTTGTTAATGAGCTCCAGAAACTCTTGCAGAATGAACTTCTCATCTTCCAGTAAAAGGGAATTTTACTGCTCCTCTGGAACTCCACTCCTTTGGCCCATCCCTTATATCTGTGCCCTTCTATGCCGCTGCTAACTCCAGACTTTATCCATTCAACCTTTCTGCACCATATGCCTGGAACAAAATATCTGAGTCAATGCATCGGGCTCCTTCTCTGCCTCTATTCAAGTGCAGGCTGAAGACCCAACTCTTTGACACTGCTTTTGGATCCTGATGCTCCTCATTCTCTTGCCCACTACTTATGTGTATCTTGCTATATTTTAGTCCCCAGTTTTTCAATGTTTTTTCATCTTGATTAGATTATAAGCTCTGATGAGCAGGGAATGTGTCTTACATCTATATGTACAGCGCTGTGTACATCTTGTAGCACTATACAAATGATTAGTAGTAGATGTATAGGAATTAAATTTCCATAGGGGTCTTTTTTCTACACCAACTTCTACATGGAGGAATATAGTAATACAGACATGGTATGAAATTAAAATAGGTTCATTCTTGGTCTTAATTACTATAGAAAACTACTCTTTGCAGACCAGAAAATAATAGATACATGAATGCATATAATGGGGACCCAAACAAGATGTACTCTTTAGCAGCAGGTTAGACAATCCTCCAAGATTCGATTAGCCCCATATGTGCAATCAATTTATTTAGTATAATTAAGGCTTTGGTAGGTTGCATATACTGCTCAGACCTATGGTTCAGCACTCCATCAATAGGCAACTTAAAATCTCCAGCCCATTATAAGAGGTGATGGCCTTATCTGGACTATCACAGTCGCTAAGGCAGATAAAATCTCTGAGTCCTCAGCATTTGGCGAATACACATTGACTAAGGCATATTCTTCCTGTCCAAGTAATGGTTTAATAGTTTAACCATCACCCACCACCCCTGATCATCATGGATTGCCACACCATTTCTATTCTTATGGAGTGCCGAGGAAAAAATGCACTCTATCGTTATCGATTCTATTTTATTACTCCATGCATTGTAACTTTAGTTATTTGCCTAACACACTGGCTTGTTTTTTTTTTTTTTTAAGGGTAGCAAAGCAGCCTATGAGGGTCATTTTAAAAGGCTTAGATGTGATTTGGATATCCAAAAACGTGCACGTGGATGTCCAAATCATTGAGACGTCCCCAGAGCCATTTTAGAAATGGCTCTTTAAGACATCTCTGCCCAAGTAGGGATACCCAAGTAGACAGGGGTTGTGCTGGAGGCATGGACAGGGCAGAGCAATGGATGTAGATGTCCCGATCGATTTTAGAAACCTCAAAGACATCTGTGACTGTATCCTAGACCTGCTCCAGGCACAAATAAGCACTGGGGAAGTGCTTGTCAGGCCTGAAAACATGTGGAGGGCATAGAGAAGATGGCACCCAACTATTCTCAGTATGCTCCTTAATTGCAATGTTATTTTTTGTGTAATTAATACAAGTATTTTGTATTTACACCATTGCTGATCATCTCTTAGACGTCCTGGTCTGGGATACTATGCTGGGGATGCTTATGTGGATGCCCTGCAGAGATCCATATTGGGCACATCTACGTTTATGAAATCATGCCAAACTTGGATGTGTCTGGCTTTCTTTGGATGATCTGGCTTGTACGCCCCAGATTGCACTTGGAATTCCATTTTAAGATGTGTCTTTATAAAGATTTTAATTCACAAACAAAATGACCAGTGGTAAGTCTTAGGAGTGGTAAAGGACAGCAGTCCCAAGCAGCAAGATTTAAGGGTGGCGAGGGAGGAAGCAGGGCAGTTTACAAAGAACTGGACAATTCCATGGTAGGAGACAAATCCCATGACATCTGCCACAGCTGTGAAATCACATTAAACCAGGGGCCTTGTCTATATCTTAATTTTGATCCATTTTAGCCACTGTATGTACTATAGCTTCATTGGATAAACGACTATTTAAATACAATTTCAGAAAATATATTTTAATTCTGTTGTGTGTTTGTATACTGTGTGCTGATTGGATATAGGGAAGGCATTTCTGTAAGCAAAGCAATTATAACTTTGGCAGAACCAAGAAGAAGCATGCCTAAGGGCAGAATGGGGGAAGGGTATGCATTTATATGCATATTTTGAAAATACAGAAGTATAAAGGTAAGTGTGTAAATTCCCTGGGGTAATTTTTAACATATGAGGGCACATTTTTTTGTTTTGAAAATTCACTGATACCCATACAGGGAAAGGTATGCATGTATTATATATATGTGTGCCCAAATAATGGGGCCTTTTACCAAAGGAGTAGATTCCGATCCTCATTTAGTGGGTCTGGACGTCCGATCTGGACCCGCTAAATGTCCAGATTGCACTGGCGGCTACAGAGCTCCCTTTACATATAGCTGACTTGTGCGGGGAGCTCTGTTCATGGGCAGGAGGAGGTGGGCCAGGGAGGACAGAAGGAGGGCGATGGGAAGGGAAATGACCCCAGACATACAGGGCCAATTCTGAGGTCAGCCCTGTATGTCCAGGGTCGGCAGGTTAGACAGGGACTTATTCCACCTCGGAGGAACCTGACCATTTTGGTAGCTATTTTATGCACTGACTCCATCCTGTTTATATTCTTTTGAAGATGTGGTCTCCAGAATTGCACACAATATTCCAAATGAGGTCTCACCAAAGACTTATACATAGGTACTATCACCTCCTTCTTTCTGCTGGCCATTCCTCTCCCTATGCGCCCAAGCATCCTTCTGGCTTTCACCATCACCTCTTCTGCCTATTTAGCCACCTTAAGATCATCAGAAACAATCATGCCCTTTATATTGTACTGCTCTCTTGGATATTTACAGTCCAAATGCATGACCCTGCATTTTTTAGCATTAAATCTCACTTGCCAAATTCTCGACCATTGTTCAAGCTTAGCTAGACCCCTCCTTACATTATCTACTCCTTCCTAGATGTTTATTCTATTGCAGATTTTGGTATCATCTGCAAAGAGGCAAACCTTATCCAGTAGCCCTTCTGCAATGTTACAACTACTGCTACTACTGATCATTTATATAGTACTGTAAGGCATACACAGCTCTGTACAGATCCATGTAAAAGATATTCCCTGCTTGTAAGAGCTTACAATCTAGCCAAGACAGACAACACAAGAGCTGAGGCAAGGATACATCTAAGGCATGGTAAGGAGATAAATAGGAGGCTAAGCAGAACAGGATCCAAAAGCAGCCTCGAAGAGGTGACTTTTTAGCATGGATTTGAAAAGGGCAAGAGATGAAGCCTGATACACAGACTTAGGTAGTTTGTTACAGACATAAGGAGCAACAAGGTGAAAGGATCAAAGTCTAGAGTTGGCAGTGGAAGAAAAGGGCACAGACAGAAGCAATCCACCAGAAGAGTGGAGTTCATGAGGAGAGGTGTAGGGAGAGATAAGAGAGGAAAGGTAGGTAGGAGCAGCAGAAGAAGTGCATTTATAGGTCAGTAGGAGAAGTTTGAACTGGATATGGAAATGGATAGGGAGCCAATGAAGCAACTTGAGAAGAGGAGTTATATGAGTATGTTGGGGCTGGTGGAAGATTAGCCACACAGCTGAGTTTTGAACAGATTGAAGGGAAGAGAGATGATTAAGAGGGAGACCAGCAAGGAAGAGGTTGCAATAGTCAAGATGGGAGGTGACTAAAAAGTGGATAAGTGTCTTAGTTGTATGTTCAGAAAGGAAGGGCAAATTTTGCTGGTGTTATAGAGAAAGAAAAAAACTGGTTTTAGCTATCAGTGGGATGTGTGTGGTGAAGGACAAAGACGACTCCAAACTTGCAAGCCGAGGAAACAGGGAGTAGTAGAGTGTTATCCACAGAGATTGAGAAAGGTATGAAAAATAGGCAGCTCAGTTTTGGCCATGTGCAATTTCAAATGGCGGTGAGACATCCAGGCAGCAATGTCAAATAGGCAGGCAGAGATCCAAGTCTGGATTGCTGGAGAGACATCAGGTGTAGAGAGATAGATCTGAGAATCATCATCATAAAGATGGTACTTAAACCATGGAAGGAGATGAGTGCACCAAGGAACTGGGTATAGAGAGAGAAAAGGAGTAGGCCCAGAACAGACCCCTGGGGTACACCAATTGAGACAGGGATAGCAGTAGAGGAGGATCCACTAGAACAAACACTGAAAGTGTGAAGGGAGAGATAAGAAGAGAACCAAGATAGCACAGAGCCCCTAAAAACAAGCGAGGGCAAGATATTTATTTACATTCTCTTATATACTGTGCTATTCTGCATCAGTGCGGTTCACATTGAACAAACTGAAATTACATTGAACAGGGCATTATAACTTGGCAATAACTATTTTACAGAGAACATGGGCTATGGAGGGTTAAGTGGCTTGCCCAAGACCACAAGGAGCACCTGTGGGACTAGAAACCCCAGTCCTTCTGGACCAATGTTGCTGTCCTCTAGTGGGATTTGAACCCCTGACCTTCCAGCCTGAAGTACCTTGCCCCAACCACTAGGCTACTCCTCCACTCCATTTGAGGAGAAGGAGGTGGTCAATAGTGTCAAAAGCAGCAGAAAGATCAAGAAGGATGAGAATCAAGTAAAGGCCCTTGGATTTAGCCAAGAACAGGTCACTGGAGACTTGGAACTGTTTCAGTAGAATGTAAAGGATGAAAGCTAGATTGTAATGGATCCAGAAGGGCATGAGAAGAGAAAAAGTCAAGACAATGGCAGTGAAACACATTCAAGTAGTTTAGAAATGAAGGGATGAGAGAGATGGGTCAATAACTAGAAGGACAAGTAGGGTCAAGTGAGAGTTTCTTGAGGAGAGATGTGACTACAGCATGCTTGAAGGCTGCAGGTACAGTTGCAGTGGAGAACAATAGGTTGAGAATATGAGAGTTGGAAGGAATGACAGTGGAGGAAATGGAGTTTAGGAGATTGGTGGGAATAGGATCAGAGGAGCAGGTAGTAAGTTTGGAAGAGGAAAAAAGATGTGGGGTTTCCTCCTCAGACATCTTAAAAAAGGAAGAAAGGGTGGCAGAGATTGAGGGAAAGAGTTGGGAGTGAAGAGGGGGAAGAGGGGAAGAAGCTGATCTCATGGGGAATTGGAGTTAATCTTGTGGACTTTGTCAAGGAAATAGTTTGCCAAGATTTGGGCAGAAAGGGAAGAACGTATCGAAGGTGAAGGTACCTTGAGGAAAGAGTTGAGCATTGAAAAGAAACAGCGAGGGTCAGAGGCAAGAGAATTAGGTGGACATAATAGTTTTGTTTGGCTTGGGCTATGGCTGACTAGAAAGAGGCAAGCATGACTCTGAGGTGTAGAAAATCACAGGATTTGAGCCAAATACACTCAATTGTGCGGGCCCAGGAATACTGATAGTGGGTTGTTGAAGACAGCCAGGGCTGTGGTACAGTATATCTGACAGGACATGGCATGGGCGGAGCAAGAGCCTACAGAGCAGAGGAAAGTGCAGTGTTATAGGAAGCTACTGCCTCATCAACAGACTCTGTTGACATAGTGGTGGAAAGAGGTGATGAGACAGTAATGGAGAGAGCCCATGGGGCGATAGCATGAAGATTTTTTTTTAAATAGCTTTATTTAACTTTCCATCAAACAAAATAAAACCACCAACACAATCCAATACAGCACCAATCCCAACAAAACTCCCACCCACCCCACTCACCCCCCCCCCCGGCCCAAACCCAGACACCGCTCCCAACCACCCTATCCATACATATATGCCCAATACCACTACCATCATCCCCCTTTACAAGGAACAATGTATCAAAAGGTTATTCCATCACTTGAACACCGAGCAACGTTACCAAAATCTAAAAGGGATTGCCATTTCCTCCAAGAAAATAACGATTGCCTTGAGCCTTTGCGAGGCACCATCTCAAAGTTACAATACAAACATACCTGATTCCACCATGTTTGCCAGTGGAGGTCAGTAACCACCTTCCAACACCGCAATCGACAACAAAGGGCAATCCCCAACATAAAATCAAATAGAAAGGAATCATGCTTGCTCTGCAGTGGGACTGACATCTCAGAGCGGAAAACTAAAATCTCCCAGGAGAGGGGGGCTCTAAATCTTAAGACCCCCTGAATTCGCTCCCACACCTGCACCCAGAAGGATTGAAGATGTATACAGTCATATACCATATGCTTAAGAGTCCCTACAACACAATGGCATAACCAACATTTGTCACTTACAGAATTATCCCATTTAGCAATTCTCACAGGGGTAAGATGAGCCCTCTGAGCAAAAAAAAAAACAAGGACTGAGTAATCGAAGCTGATTTTGATATTCTAATCTGGGAAGCCCAGAATTTCACCCAGCTCTGCTGAGGAAGGGTAATACCCGTATCTTGCTCCCACGCTCGCTGTACCCACCCTATTTTCGAGCAACGCCTCCGGCCCAGTACTTTATACAAAAAGGAGACCTTACCATTTATCCCATGAACTTGTCTAATCAAAGCAGCCAGATCCCCTTTGGGATGCAAAAACTTTACATCCCCCACAGATCACTCTACACAGTGCTGTAATTGGACCCATTGAAAAAATAATGATCCAGGAATATTAAACTCCAACTGAAGCCTATCAAAAACCTTCCACTTGCCTTCATCAATTAGTTGACCTAAAGTCCAAATTCCTCTACTATACCACTGCTTCCATGCCACTGGATCTTAAAAAGGGGGTTAAACCACAACGGGAGACCCAATGAATATCTCTCCTCCTGCTGTCCTGACTGAATAAGGTCTTGAAACGCCCTTTGAGTATCCACCATCACTTGAGGCCTTCCACTGGATTGACTAAAGAGCATTTCAGGAGCCAGATCCAACGGGAAAGGGGCGGCTACCCTATCTTCAATTACCAACCAACTCGGACTTAACCCAGACATTTTCCCGACCCACATACTCCCTTGCTTCACCAAGAAGGCGCTATGATATAGTCGAAAGTCAGGGAAGTTCACACCTCCCTCTTCCTTAGTAGCCTTCAGCTTTACCAGTGCAATTCGAGGGGGCTTGTTGTTCCTCTCCACCCATTTATACACCTTATCTGGGAAATAGAATGGTAACATTTCTAAAATATAGTTAATTTTGGGAGCAATTGTCATTTTAATAGTCTCCAGGCGTCCCCACCATGATAACAACAAGGGCGACCATTTGGAAATCATTGTCTCCACAATAGAGAGTAAATTTTCGGCATTAAAATGGATCGTTTCTTCTAAGGGATAACAATAAAACACACCTAGGTACTTAACCATTTTCGCCTCCCAAACAAAGGGGAATTGTGACAGGTCTGCCTTAAATACATGGGCATTTAATGGAAACGCAACGGATTTTGACCAGTTTATCTTGTATCCAGAAAGAGACGCATATTTATCTATCTGCAAAAGTATGTGAGGCACCGACTCTGGATTCGTAAACAGCAGCAGGTCGTCAGCATATGCTGACAATTTAACCTCTCTCCACAGAATATTGACACCTTGGATGAGGGGATTTTGTCTGATCAGTAAGGCAAGGGACTCCAACACTAAATTAAATAATAGTGGTGAAAGCGGGCAACCCTGTCGAGTCCCCCGACCCAATACAAAATCCTGAGATTGTATATTATTTACACACATACATGCAAGCAGCCAGGCATACATTACTTTCACCAAATTAATCAATTTTTCCCCAAAGCCAAACCACCTCAAAGTAGGAAAAAGATATGACCATTCCAAGCGATCAAACTCTTTTTCAGCATCCAAGGAGAGCCCCACTAAGGGACTATCTATGATATCAGCTGCTGACAGAACATGACAAAAAAGTCTGGCATTATCAGCCGTCGATCGGCCCCCCACAAAACCACATTGGTCAGGATGAATCAAAAAAGGGGTCACTACCGCCAAACATTTCGCCAAGATAGTTGCATAAATTTTGTAATCTACATTTAACAGTGAGATGGGACGATAATTACTTGCCTCTAATGGGTCGCGCCCTGCTTTCTCCAACACAATAATGTTCGCCGACGCAAAGGAGCCCACCTGTGGACAATCCTCCAATAATGCTTGAAAATACTGTTGTAAAAAGGGACCAAGCTCTTTAGAAAAGGTCTTAAAAAATTCTGAAGGGAAGCCGTCTGAGCCCACTGCCTTCCCCGCAGCCAAAGACTTGATCGCCCCATTGATTTCTTCCAAAAAAATTGGGCTATCAAGCGCTGCCACCATATCAGAGTCCAGGGTCGGCCTCTGAACCTTTTCCATTAGGTTTCCGAATGCCTTTAGAGAACATTCTGTTTCTGAAGTGTAAAGCCGCTCATAAAAAGCTCTAAAGACCCCAACAATTTTGGAATCCTTCACAACCACCTCGGAATTATGGCCATCCCTAAGGGCAGCTATCCGGCCCGCCTCTTTGCGGGCTTTCAATTTATTAGCTAACAACCTGCCCGCCCCGTTACTTTCCCTATAATAAGTGCCGATCTGAGATTTGACAAGCTTGACAGCCTCCGAGGTGAGGATCTGATTATACTTAAATCTCAATCTTTGCAGGTGGAATAATATACAAGGATCTGAACGCCTTGCCAAAATACGCTCACCTGCCTTAATTTGCAAATCTAGCACCTTGAGCTTCTCCCTACGCAATCTAGCTTGTCCTATACTGAAACGAGTTATCTCCACTCTCATGAAGGCTTTAAAACCTTCCCATCTAGCCCATCCCCTATCAAAAAACCACCTCCCTGGCACTGGATCCAACTTCATGTCCTCTAATTCCAAACATAGAGCTGAATGATCAGATATATGGGACATAAGAATCTCAGCAGCAATCAAATTAGGCGCCAGGGATTTAGACAACAGAAAAAAGTCTATTCTAGATAAAGTCCTATGAGGGGGAGAATAAAAAGTAAATTCTTGGTCTCCCGGATGCAGCCATCTCCAAGCATCGATCAGACCGGCCTCTTTTATCAAAGACAATAAAATCCTCTGAGCTTTTGCTAGCCCTTAAGGGCCTAGGGGGTTTTCTATCTATTAAAGCATCAAGGACTAAATTGAAATCACCCCCTATTACCATAGGAGTTGCAACATCTGAATATAATTCTTCTGCAAGATTCTGAAAGAAGTCCGGAGAGTCGCCATTAGGGGCATAAACATTCATTAGGGTTAAATCCAAAGCTCCCACCTTAATTCGAGCCTTGACCCACCTCCCCTCCTGATCTGCTCTCATTTGTACCACCATCAGATGGAGGGACTTCCGAGCTAAAATAGCCACCCCATTATGCTTACTCCTCACCGGAGAAAATGCCAATAGGGTAAAGGGTCTTATATTCAATTTCAGCGACTCTCGTTCATTTAAATGTGTTTCCTGCAACATAAAAATGTCGCTGTTAACCTGCTTCCCATAAAGAATATTTTTTTTCCTTTTAATGGGGTTATTAATACCGTTCACATTTAATGAGTGGATTCTTAACAAAGCCATTTTACCAGTACCAGATACTGCTTGCTAACCCACCCAGTACGTTGCTTCCTTACCCCCAGCAAGCATGATTCCTTTCGCCAAGACAAAACCTCGGTTATCAGGACATATCACCATCATACACAGATAACTTGAGAACCAGCTATAACAGGACTACCATAAATTCCCATGGGCCACCAAGGGGGGAGAGAAACTGTAACAGAGAAAAGACCGGGTGAACCCAGCGTAGAGCAGCAGACCATACACAGATGGACAGAAACAAACATTCCCACAGAAACTGCACCCTTAACACCCAATGATAATTTCTACAATGCCAATAGACAGTGGTCCGCGAGGGAGCATGTCCCACCAAACTGAGGGAACACCTTGCCTCCACCATTCCCTCACCAACTCCGACACGCTGATAATCATTCCAGAGAATGCTCCATTAAAGTTCAGCTCATGAGCTCTGCCTCCTTATCTTCCAGGAAAGCAAGCAGGTCCTCTGGTTTATCAAAGGTTCTTGTGGAGTTATGCAGTGTGACTCTCATTCTAGCTGGTTGAAGCAGCCCAAACCTTGCTTGCAGCCGTTGTAACCTCGGTTTCAGCTCCAAAAATCTTCTCCTTTTTATCCACCGTGCTTTTAGCAAAGTCCGGGAAAAACATGATATTATGGCCCTCAAATTCCAGAGGTGATCGGGCTCGTGCTGTCTCCATGATCTTCACAGCTTGCTGATGACGCAGGACCTTAAAGATGATCGGCCGCGGCCTTTTATTCTGGAGTGAAACATGTGCGGGGACACGATGTGCTCTCTCTAATTCAAAAGGAGCCTCAAAGGAGAGCTTTAGAGTAGAGGAAATAAATTTGTGCAGAAAGGCAAAAATGTCCTTCCCTTCAGCTCCCTCCGGCACCCCCACCATCCTAATATTATTTCTCCGGGCCCTATTATTCATGTCCTCCAGCTCCTTTTGCAGCCGATCAATCTGTTTGGCGTGCTTATCTATGTTCTTCAATCTCTCCTCCTGCACCCCAAGCCATTGTTCAGTCGTTTCCTGCCAGACAGTCAGATTTTCCAACCTGTTTTTAAGCTGCCCGATGTCCTCCTTCATATTTGCAAGAGAGTCACTGTTGGCCGACACAATTTCTTTGACCGCCCGTATCTCCTGCAGCACTTCCGGCTGCTCTTGCACCACCGCCATTTTCTGAGGAGACGGAGGCTCAGTCTTCGACCATTTAACACTCACACTCTGCCCTGAAGCAAAATCCAGACAAACTGGCTTAGGGTTCGACATCTCCAGGCTCTTACACAGCGCAGGGAGCTCTCTACAACCCAATGCAATGGTGCAGACACAGGATTCAACCACTAGTCCCTCCGGAGCTCACGCTCTAGCCGTCCATGCAGCTCCGCTCCAGGCTCCGCCCCCAGCATGAAGATTTCTAAAGAGATTGGAAGAGACTGGGTGATATTGAGGTGGGTGGTGATGAAGAGTAAAACTTAGCAGGTGATGGTCAGATAAGGGAAGAACTGAGGAACAGACATTTGAGGGTAAACAATAAGAGAAAAAGACAAGGTTGAGGCAGAACAAATCAGACCAAGGAAAGATCTCTGCGGCATATTACTGGTTACATCCTTCTGCTCAGAGTAATTTTGGTTTACGTGTACCCTTTGTCACCTCTCACTCAACTGATTTCTAATCCAGTCAGTCATTTTAGAGTCCATTCTTAGAGTGCTCAACTAATTTATAAATCACCTATGTGGAACGATGTCAAAGGCTTTACTGAAATCTAAGTACACCACATCTAGGGATCTCCCTCGATCCAAGTCTCTGGTCCCCCAGTCAAACAAATTAATTAGATTTGTCTGAAAGGACTTCCAGGAGAAAAAGGTTTATAAATTACCCCAAATATGTGTAACGTTAATCTAAGGCCAAACAGCATTCTATGACATCATGCTATATTACAGTAATCTTCCATCTAATTGTGGTAAACCAATGTGGCAAACTTGGGAAGTTTATGACATAGCATCATTGCTGTATTCCTCATGACTATTAGACATAGAGATAGAATGCTATTCATGTGGTGACCAGTATACTTGGGGAACCAATCCCATGTAATCTAATTTCTTTAAATATTTTTAGGCAGTGAAGGATTTACTTACATATTGGTTTTCCTTTGAGTTGTGTTGGAGTTTCAAAACATGCAGCTCACTTTAGTGAAAATCAATACAATGTCATATGGAAACATCTCAAGACCCACCTATTCACGGAACACTTCGGGCCCACTATATAATCCTCCTCTCTTACACCCCTACATAATCCCTCCCTCCTGCTATAATCATCCCGCTCTATCTAAGCATATCACTAGCTAAATATATACAACCTACCATTTCTGTACGTAAGTTCACATACTGTTGCCAGTGTAACTTCAGAAAATGTCTGTACCATTTGTATCTATTGTTCTATGTACACTGCTTTGACCCTGTGAAAAGTGGAATAAAAAAAGTTAAATAAAATAAATAAATAATAAATGTGGATGGTGATCACAGTATCTTCCTGAGTGAATGTGTGCATGATGGGAACTGCTGGGGAGTATCTTCATTCTTTCACGTTTAGGATTCTTGATTGTAGGCAAAATTCTGTGCAAATAAGCAAGTATCTGGAGATATTTGCCATGAGGAATTACTTTTTCTGTTGTCAAAAAAGTATTTGGGTCTCAATAAGATTTATTCCTGCCCTAGAATTATCTGAATTTTGCAGCATATGGAACATACTGATGAACGATAAGGTAGAAAGAACACAGAAAACACGTGCCAAAAAAAGTTTACCATCTATTAGAAAATGGGCAGTCATTGAAAGCCATCTCATTTAAAGCCTAATAGGGTTTGCCCCACCTCCCCACAGAGAAGAACAGTGTAAGATATCCTCCATATTTGTTGATGGACGTCATGCCTACTCCAGCTGTCAGGAACACAGCTGTTCCGTTTCCTTCTGAGTGATCAGCGCCTGCCAATGCCCTCTAGCTAGTGTGTTCTCTGATAAGGTCTAGTGGAGAGGCTGCAAACCAGCTGCAACTCTGCCTTCTAATAGCAAATGCAAAAACAAATTTCACAACAAATTGCATTTTCACTGTTGCCTGATGTCACACGATTAACTGGGCTGAATTTGTTCTAGTACACTGAGTCGGAGGAAATCACAATGGAACAGTTTCTCCTGGCGACTGTTAATGCAGTTTTGGGTGAGTTTTGTTCTTTATGAGAAAGGACAAGTCAACGGCACTTGGCAGGCGGACTTTGCTCAGTGTAATTTATTGACCCTGCAGAGAAGAATGAAAAGTAAGCCTTTGGAAGCTGTATATTTAGCAGAGTTCGGAAGAGACCTTGGGCAAGATTTAGAAAGGTTTTTCTTTCATTTTGTGCTTATGGGGGAAAAATAAGTCTGCTATAACTCAAGTCTCTTGTTTTAAACTCATGTGAGGGAAATTTGAATTCCATCATAGCTGAGGAAAGCAGACACAATAAAATTCAAAAATATTGGAACACCATTTTCTGCATCATAGTCTAACATTGCATTGTGTGAGACGTATGCTGGGACATGCCAGCCAACACTCTTAGATTGTGCACACAAATTTTACCAAGATCTACAAAGCTATGAAAAGTCTGCACACGTTTTTATGCCCTTCAGATATTTACATATAGTTTATTTACATAAAACTGGAAAAAGCACCAAAAGGCCTTTTTTGTTATTCCTTATCTACCTCAATAAGGTGAAATTAGACTTACCTGCTAATTGTTGTTCCTTGAGGAACTCCAGTCCAGTCCCAGAATCTCTGGGGATATAAGTTCCTCCAGCAGCTTGGAGACTGAACAATGACATTCTTTGATGCCACCAGTACAAGTACCCGAGGGACCGCCTCCTTGCTCCAGTTTACTTATTGACAAAGCAGACTCACCAGAGCAACAATTAAGTAGCTAAAAGATATTAAACTTTAACAAATCATAATAACATTAACAAATTTTTAATTATAAATTAAGACACATAATGTGCCCTTAAAGAAATAGCATAACATTCCTATTCCTATTCCTAATATAGTCTTCCCCCCGTTTCGACAGAAAAAGAATAGTTTACAAAGATCCCCAAAAAGTATCTCCCCCCAATATGGGCCATTAAACATACCATGACCATACTATACCTCTTAGCTTCAGGACTGTAATCCAGGGAGGGATGCGGGACTGGACTGGAGTTCCTCAAGGAACAACAATTAACAGGTAAGTCAAATTTCACCTTCCTTATCGTCTCTCCAGTCCAGTCCCAAAATCTCTGGGGATGTAACAGAGCAGTAAAAACCTTTAATGGGTGGGACCTGCTAGGCCAGCCTGAAGCACTGCTGACCCAAAACAGGTATCTCTTTTT
Source organism: Ichthyophis bannanicus (assembly GCA_033557465.1). Lineage (NCBI taxonomy): Eukaryota > Metazoa > Chordata > Amphibia > Gymnophiona > Ichthyophiidae > Ichthyophis > Ichthyophis bannanicus. The sequence goes on along the minus strand of CM066032.1, from coordinate 866,419,921 downwards.
GCCTGTATATCTAATCGATAATGTTTTACAAAGGAATTCAACGAAGACCAAGTAGGTGCTTTACAGATATCCACCGGCGGCACTAAACTATACTCAGTCCAAGACGCAGCTTGCGCCCTTGTTGAATGCGCTTTAAGCCCATCAGGTTTTGTCTTACCCTTCAACAAGTACGCTGAAGCTATAGTTTCCTTGATACACCTGGCAATAGACGCTTTGGAAGCTGTGTATCCCTTTCTTGCACCTCCAAAAAGAACAGTCTATCTTACGGAATTCCTGTGTACGCTTTAAATACATCTTTAATGCTCTACGAACATCTAAAAGATGCAACCTTTTGAACTGAATTTCCTTGTCAGTATTTTCAAATACTGGTAAAGAAACTTCCTGATTGATATGAAAAGCCAACACCACCTTGGGTAGAAACGAAGGTACTGGTCTCAAAACCACTTTCCTCTCGTAAAATAACAGAAAATGTTTCCTACAAGACAATGCCTACAATTCAGAAATTCTTTGCGCCGATGAAATAGCTACAAGAATAACTGCTTTGAGTGAAAGATCTTTTAATGACGCTCATGACAAAGGCTCAAACAGTTCCCGTACTAAAGCCTCCAACACCAAATGACGAACCCAAGATGGAACTCATGGTCTACACAGCGGCCTCAATAGTGAAACTGCTCTCAAAAAACGTTTCACATCTGGATGCGCACCTAGCACCTCACCATTTATTTTTCCTCTATAACAAGAGAGACATGCCAGCTGCATCCTTAATGAAGCAGCCGCTAAGCCTTTCTCAAACCCATCTTGCAAAAAAGATAGAATTTGAGAAATAGAAGCTTTTAATGCCTCCAAACTTTTATCTTCACACCATGCTTCAAATATCCTCCAAATTCGAATATATGCCAAAGAGGTAGACCTCTTCCTTGCTTTCAACAAAGTGGAAATCACCACTGAAGAGTAACGCCTGGCCCTTAACCTCGCCTTTTCAAGAGCCAAGCCGTAAGTGAGAATCGAGTCACCTGTGGCATATGTAGAGGACCCTGACTCAACAGATCTTCCCTCATTGGTAAGAGCCATGGCCGGTCTACTAATAACCTTATGAAGTCCGCGTACCATGGTCGTCTTAGCCAATCCAGTGCTATCAATATTACTAGCCCGTTGTGCTGCTCTATTCTTTGAAGAACATGCCCTATCAATACCCATGGAGGGAAGACATACAGAAGTTGTCCCTCTGGCCACCTTTGAATGAGAGCATCTAGGCCCTCTGACAAACCTTCTCCTGATCAGTCCATTGACCTTGAACAAATTTCCTTCAAAGTGAGCTCCCCAGCCCACAAGACTGGCATCCGTTGTAACTGGAATCCAATCAGGTGATTCTAGCTGCATTCCCACCTCTAGAATCTCCGGTTGTATCCACCATTGTAGAGCTCGATGGGTCTCCAGAAGGCAGGGTAACCTCCTTGAGAGAGGATTTTTCTGAAGTGACCACCTCCTTAGTAACGCTCTCCGTAACGGTCTCATATGAGTTGTTGCCCATGGGACTAAGTCTAACGTTGATGCCATGGTTCCCAGCAACTGCAAATAATGCCATGCAGTGGAATTTTTTCTGCTCAAGAAACTCCGCACCAGATTTCTCAATGCTAGCGCTCGTGACTGAGGAAGAAATACGGCTTGGGGGCTTTCTGCCTATGGGGCCCATGTCCTTGCCCCTTGGCCTGCTGATCCTGCTGGGGAGCTGGGCAGGCCTGATAGTGAGGGAAAGGTTTCTAAGCAGATGACTTCCTCATGTAAAAGGTCTTTTTCTCCGAGCCCTTCTTCTTATGAGAAGGGGCAGAAGTTTTCAGCAGCCTTTTCGGCCATGGACTTGCCGAAGAAGTTTTCACCTTGGCATGGGACATCGACCAACTTGTTCTGTACCCATGGCTCGAGGTCCGATGACTGTAGCCATGCCTGGCGTCGAGCACCGATGCCGGCCGCCGCTACTCGGGCCGAAGCCTCAAAGCCATCGTAGGCCGCCCGGGAGATGAATTTGGAGCATTCCCGGATCCCCGAGGACAAGGTCTTGAACCTCTGCAAAGGTTCCCTGGAGAGGCCAGCCAAGAACCTGGCTATTTCCTTAGCCAGGTCCCACAAGTACATGCCCATGTACAGCTGGTAGGACTGGACACGGCAAGCAAGCATCGAGCCCTGGAAGCACTTTCTGCCGATGGCATCTAGGTTTTGGGCCTCCCTTCCGGGGGGCACTGTGGAGTGCATCTTCTGGCTCTTCATACGATGCATGGCCGATTCCACAACCATAGAATGGTGCGGCAGCTGCGCCTTCTGGAACCCAGGGCTCTTTCGGACTTGATACTTGGAATCGATCCACTTGCTCAAAACCGGCGCCGAGGCCAGTGCCTCCCACATTCGGAAGAGGAGCCGTTCTAGCATCGGAGGAACCGGCACAGTAAAGGCCTCCCTCGGGGGAGAGTCATACTGCAGGGCATCAAGCTCTTCGGCTCGAGGCTCCTCTTCGGGATCCGCAGGAACAGCCAAAGCCCTGGCCATGTCCCTTACAAACTCCGAGAACCGGGTGTCCTCCGGTGGGGACCTACTCTGGGGCTCGGACTGCGGTGAGTCCGAAGGGGCACACCGAGTCCAAAAGGTATCGAGGGACTCCTCGCCCTCCGTCTCCCATGCAGACTCATCTGAGGAAGAGTTGAGGGGCTCTGACCGTGCGGGCTCCGGTAGCACCCGCCCTGACGCCGGAGGCATTGGCGTCGACGCCCTCGGTCCCGAACGGGAGGTCGAGGGCGACCGTGACTGAGTCCGGACTCGGGCCTTCATGGCTTCGAGAACCGGCTCGGTCTCCGGAGTCGACTTAGACATCGACGTCCCAGTGGTCGGGGCAGATGCACCAGTCAAGCTGGCCATCAGTACCCGCTGCTGATCCATGAAGGCAGATAGTCTGCACTCCAAGGCTGTCAGCCTGAGTCCAAGCTCAGGAGACTCAGCAGCCACCGACTCGGGCCCCTGGCGGCACTGGGCCTGACATCGGCTTCCTGGGAGGACAGTCCTCAAGAACAACAGGACTTACGTGCTCGACGGACTCCGGCTCTGTATGAGGCACCTTAGGCGGCTTCTCCAGCTCCAAAGGCCCGGGGCGGCGGTCAGGGGTCCGGGACCTGGCCCTCGAGGAACCAGGGGTATCCTCCGATGCCACCCTCACGAGCTTTCTCTTCCTCTTATGCTCCTGACTGGGGGACCCCCTTTCAGAGGAACCCCGACGAAGCTCGGGGTCAGACTCCCGACACGTCGAGGCCTCTGACGAGGTCTGGGCTCGTCCGGAGGCAGAGTCAGAAAAATTCCTCTCCTTCTGATGCTGCCAGCTTCTGAGTGCCTTGGTGGACATCTTTCCACACGGGACACAGACCTTTGGGTCATGGTCTGGCCCGAGGCAATGCAGGCAGCAGTCGTGTGTGTCGGTATGAGACATGAGCTTCTTACAACGATCACACTTTTTAAAGCCATTGGAGGCCATCGGGGAAAAAAGGACCCCCGCAAGGTCAAAAGACCGGCCCTCCAGGGAAAAAGAAAAAGAGCGCGAACGCGTGCCACGAAGGGCAAAAAACAGAAAAATAGAGATCGGGTCGATACCGGCGTACCGAACCCAGGCAGGAAGGGGAACCGGCGTCGAACCAGACAAAAGAGAGCGAAAATCGCAGAACAAAATCTAACTTTTACAGGTGACACGGATTCACATCCATTGGGCTCCACAGAAAAAGAAAGACTGGGCAAGATGGCACCTTTGGGCGGGAAGGGGACCACGCATGCGGGGGTGTATTCCCAAAGGCTTTCTTAGAACATGACATGCTAGGGAGATAAAGTTCCTAGATGAAATAAATGACTGCTTCTTGGAGCAGCTGGTTCATGAACCGACCAGAGGGGAAGCAATATTAGACCTAGTCCTTAGTGGAACACCAGATGTAGTGCAAGAGATAAGGGTGTTGGGGCCACTTGGCAATAGTGATCATAGCATGATCGCCTTTGATTTAATTAGTGGAGGAGGGATAGTAAGGAAATCCACAGTACTACCCTTTAACTTTCGAAAGGGAGACTATGATAGAATGAGGAAAACAGTTAAGAAAAAACTAAAAGGAGCAGTTGCAAAGGTTAAAGACGTACATCAAGCTTGGGTGTTGTTGAAAAATACTATCTTGGAAGCCCAGACCAGCTGTATTCCACGCTTTAAGAAAAGTGGAAGGAAGTCCAAAAAATTGCCAGCATGGTTTAAAGCTGAGGTCAGAGAGGCTGTTGTTGCCAAAAAAGCATCTTTCAAGAAATGGAAAAAAGAGCCAAATGATGAAACCTGGAAACAGCACAAGCACTGGCAAGTCAAATGCAAGGCATTGATAAGGCAGGCAAAGAGAGAATTTGAGAAGAAGCTTGCTGCGGAAGCAAAAACGCGAAATAAAGACCTTTTCAAGTACATTCGTAGCAAAAAACCCGTGAGAGAGTCAGTTGGTCCATTAGATGATAAAGGGGTTAAAGGAGCACTAAGAGGCGACAAGGCGATAGCGGAGAGACTGAATGAATTCTTTGCTTCGGTCTTTACTGAGGAAGATGTAGGGATGTTACCCACGACTGAAGTGGTATTTAAAGGTGTGGAAGAATTGAAGGAAATATCGATACATCGGGAAGATGTCTTACAACTATTAGATAAACTGAAGAGTAGCAAATCACCTGGGCCGGATGGTATACATCCAAGGGTGTTGAAAGAACTGAAATTTGAGATTGCAGACCTGCTATCAGTAATCTGTGAACTATCATTAAAATCATCTCTAATACCTGAGGATTGGAGGATCGCCAATGTAACACCAATTTTTAAAAAGGGTTCGAGGGGTGATCCGGGAAACTACAGACCGGTGAGCCTGACATCAGTACCGGGAAAAATGGTAGAAACCATCATAAAGAATAAAATTACTCAGCATATAGATAGTCATGACCTAATGGGAGACAGCCAACATGGCTTTAGACAAGGAAGATCTTGTCTTACTAATCTGTTATGTTTTTTTGAAGGAGTGAATAAACAGGTGGACAAAGGTGAGTCGGTTGATATTGTGTATCTGGACTTTCAGAAAGCCTTTGACAAGGTCCCTCATGAGAGACTTTTGGCAAAACTAAAGAGTCATGGGATAGGAGGCAGTGTACTACTGTGGATCAGGAACTGGTTAAAAGATAGAAAGCAGAGGGTAGGGCTAAATGGCCAATTTTCCCAATGGAGAAAGGTGAATAGTGGTGTACCCCAGGGATCTGTGCTGGGTCCGCTGCTTTTTGACATATTCATAAATGACCTGGAAAGTGGAATAACGAGTGAGGTTATCAAATTTGCTGATGACACAAAACTATTTAAAGTTGTTAAAACCCAGGAGGATTGTGGAAAATTGCAAGAGGATCTTGATAAATTGGAAGACTGGGCATCAAAATGGCAGATGAAATTTAATGTGGAGAAGTGCAAGGTTATGCACCTAGGGAAGAACAACCCAAACTATGGTTACACGATGCAAGGTTCCACATTAGGAACCACCACCCAAGAAAAAGATTTAGGCATCCTTGTGGATACCATGTTAAAACCCTCGGCCCAGTGTGCAGCGGCGGCCAAGAGAGCAAATAGAATGCTAGGTATGATAAGGAAAGGAATGGAAAATAAAACAAAAGATATTATAATGCCTCTATATCGTTCCATGGTGAGACCGCACCTTGAATATTGTGTGCAATTCTGGTCGCCATATCTTAAAAAGGATATAGCAATTTTAGAAAAGGTTCAGAGAAGAGCCACCAAAATGGTAAAGGGGATGGAAGGCTACTCCTATGAAGAAAGGCTAAAAAGGTTGGGGCTCTTTAACCTGGAAAAGAGACGGCTGAGGGGAGATATGATAGAAGTCTATAAATTAATGAACGGAGTGGAACGGGTAAACGTAGATCGATTGTTTACCTTATCAGAATATAGAAAGACTAGGGGACATGCAATGAAGCTACAGGGTAAACTATTTAAGACTAATAAAAGAAAATATTTTTTCACTCAACGTGTAATCAAACTCTGGAATTTGTTACCGGAGGATGTAGTAAAGGCTGTTAGTGTAGCTGGGTTTAAAAAAGGTTTGGACAAGTTCCTGGAGGAAAGGTCCATAAACCATTATTAAGAAGGGACCCAGGATATCAATGCTTGAACCAATACAAGCATTGTGGAACCTGTGTCCCTTGGGGAAACTGCTAGGTACGTATGACCTAGATTGGCCACTGTTGGAAACAGAATACTGGGCTTGATGGACCTTGGTCTGACCCAGTATGGCATATCTTATGTTCTTATGTTCTTATGCTCCGCATGGGGGCTCCATCGACGTCGATGTCACCCATATGTGAGGACTGACTTCCTGCTTGGTCCTGGAGAATGGAATGTGAGAGACAGTGACACGGTTTAAATTGTGCTCAGAGAAGTGTCGTGCACAGGAAAACCCTGTGAATTATGGAAACCCTGATATGGTAAAAGGGTTTAAAAAAATATATTTTTTGAGGTTTTAGATGTGTGTGCCTGAGTTAGAATTTTGATTGTGACCGAGAGTGGGAGTACCTTGGTGAGTGGCAGTGCTGTGGGGTTTAAAAGTTTTACTTTGATGCCGCACTTCAGGTTTTGGAAGGTTCTTTAGTTCAAGGGAATGACAGTCGGTGTGACAGAAGGTAATGTGAGTGGGAATGATTGGAAGCTTGGATGGGTTTTGAATGGGAGCTGAATGTAGGTGAATGTGAATGTGGGGAAAAATTTAGGTGTTTTTTAAATAAAATCACGTTACACAAGAGTTCCCTGCAAACTTTCAACCTTGAGGTTTTTCTTTTTGTAAAAGAAGGGGATTAGACAGAGGTGATACGGCTTTGGGAAAATAAATAGATTTCAGTAAAACTAAGATATTTAGTAGAGACATTTTGTAAAAACTTGAAGAAAAGAAGAAAGAAGAATGACTGATCCAGAAAGAGAAAAAGAAGAAGTTATCTGACTTGTTCTGGGCACCATCATTGACTTCTGATGGATAAATGAATGATGTTTAAGTACTAAATAGCTACCAGGGTCTACCAAGATGGATAGGTCTCAGCTGAGGTGCCAGACCAAGACAAACCACCCATCTGGGCAGCAGCAGAATGGGACAGTGTTGGCTGCAGAGGATCACATATCTGTGACAATGGCAACACTAAATTAAACTGCACGGAAGAAAGGCCTGGAAATCTACTTCCGTATCTTGCCATGAAAACCCAATGGATAGTCACAATAAAACAAATTGCACTATAGTGCTGGAAGATGAGACCCCCCAGGTCAGAAGGTACTCAACTGGCTACTGTGGAGGAGCTGAAGACTTTTCATAGTAAAGCCAGCATTTATGAAGTGGTTGAATCAAAGCTCTTGGGACGTCTGACTGCCAATGTAGCTGCACATGAAATGAGAGTTAGAAGCTGCAAATATGTCTTATATATTGGGACATGGAAGGATGAACCAAGGGAAGGTGGAGGTGGTCAAGAATGAAATGGAACGTGTACAACTCGATATGTTGGGTGTTAGTGAACTGAAATGGACTGGCCTCAGGCACTTTGCATTTGATGATCACATGGTCTACTATGAAAATGAAAGACAAAAAAAATGGTATTGCATTTATAATTAAGAAGAATCTTGCACGAACTTTAATGAAATACAATGCAAACAGTGAAAGCTTAATTTCTATTCATCTACAAGGAATGCCTATCAACACAACTATAATTCAAGTATATGCCACAATAACAGCTGCAGAAGAGGATGAAATTGATGAGTTCTATGAACAAGTACAAGCTGAAACTGACGAACATGCAAACAGGATATCCTAATAATCATGGGTAACTAGAATGCAAAAGTTGGCAATAAAGAAGGCAAAATGGTTGGAAAATATGGACTTGGCAACAAAAATAAAGCTGGAGAAAGACTGATTGAATTCTGCAAGATCAACAATCTATTCATCTCAAACATCTTCTTCAAGCAACACAAGCAGCGACTGTACACATGGACTTTACCAAATGGATTTTACAAAAATCAAATTGACTACGCGATGGAAAAGCTCTATAACATCAACAAAGACAAAACCTGGTACAGATTACCAACTACTGGCATGCAAACTCAAGCTAAAGTTGAAAAAGAGCAAGCCACTCATGAATGAAGCAACATATGACCTTGAGAATATACCATCGGAATTTAAAGCCTGCCTGCAAAATTGATTTGCTGCTTTAAATACAAATGACAGAGCTCCAGAAGAGTTATGGGATGACATCAAGAAGGTTGTGTTGGAAGAAAGTGAGAAATCTCTACAAAAGATGAAAAAGCAAAAACGGCTCAAATGAAATACTGAAAAAACTCTGAAAATTGCCCAGAAATGCAGAGAAGTTAAAGCCAGAGGAAAAAGAGAGCAATCACAGAACTCAACAGGGATTTCCAATGTGCGGCAAGACAAGCTAAGGAGAAGTACTATAATGATGCACTTAAGGATGTAGAAGCAGAAACTATTAGAGGAAACACGAGATCGGCTTTCCTAAAGCTATGAAAGTTAAAGAAATAATTCCAGCCTCAAATTCAAATGTTACAAGATGCTCAATGATCCATGCTGAATGACACTGAGAAGATAAAGAAAAGATGGAAAAAAATATACAGAGTTATTATAAGATAAAGATCAAGTGGTCCAACAGCAGATGATCCCACATGCCAGCAAGATTCTATTGAAGATTATTCAGCAGAGGCTACAACCATACCTGGAATGAGAACTACCTAAGTGCAAGCAGGCTTAAGGAAAGGGTGAGGAATGAGAGACATCATCATGGATGTGAGATGGATCCTTGAAAAGACTAAGGGGTCTGTTTACTAAACGGCGCACTTGTACGGGGCGCACATGAGCGCTCTAAAAGATGTATTTAAGTGCTCTTAAGCGCCCCGTACGAGTGCGCGGCACATTAACGGGTCCCGCAAGCGTGCGCCGACAACGCGCACATTTGCGGGGCGGTAATGTGCGAAAGAGGCGTGCAAAGGCGAAATGAGGGCGGAGGAAGGCCCCCTAGGGGCGGAGAGACGGGGTCAGTGGGCGGAATGTGGGAGGGGAGAGACTCGCCGCACAGGAGCGTGCCCGAATCTGCAAAGAAATATAACGCCAGTGAAACACTCGCGTTAGAGGTGCTGTGCAGGGAAAAGAAACCGTTTCCGTCAGCAATGTGCAGCACAATAGTGGAAGCCCAAAAACCGTGAGCAGTGTGAACCATGTGCACAGATCAAACTCCGTAATGTCACAGGGCACTAACCACACGGGCGCCGCGCACCTTAGCGCATCTGTCAATCACAGCTTCTGTTCTTCACGACGGAACGCCCACTCCTTATACGGCACCCGCTCGGTACCGCGGACCGCACACCACCGGCCTTTTAGTAAACAGACCCAGAATACCAAAAGGATATCTATATGTGTTTTATTGACTACAGCAAGGCTTTTGTCTGTGTAAACCATGAGAAACTCTGGGCCACATTAAGAAGCATGGGTATACCAGAAGACCTGATCATTCGCTTGCACAACCTTTACATTGATCAAGAAGCAACAGTTCAGATGGAACAAGTAGAAACAGAATGGTTTAATATCAGCAAAGGTGTATGACAATGCTGCATACTTTTCCCCTACCTGTTTAATTTATATGCAGAAGAAATCATCAGAGAAGCAGGACTGTATGAAGACAACTGAGGTGTGAAGACTGGTGGAAGACTCATCAACAACCTTCGCTATGCTGATGATATCACATTACTGGCTGAAAGTGAAGACGATCTGAAACATTTGTTTCTCAAGATCAAGGAACAGTCTTAAAATGGGCCTGCACCTTAATGCAAAGATCCTGACAATTGGCAAGATCAATAAGTTCATTGTTGATGGAGCAGAAATTAAAATAGTGGACAACGTTAACCTACTTGGATCAACTATCAATAAAGAAGCAACAATCAGTCAAGAAATCAGGGACACATTGCTCTTGGTAGAATGACTATGAAGGACCTAGATAAGATTCTCAAGAGCAGAGGTGTCTCTCTCCATACAAAGATTCAACTTGTTCAAGCAATGGTATTTTGAATAACGTCACATGGATGTGAAAGTTGGACAGTGAAAAAAATAGACAGGAAGAAAATTGATGCCTTTGAATTATGGTGTTGGTGATGAATACTGTGTATCCCATGGACTGCCTCAAGAACAAACCAGTCAGTACTAGAGGAGATCAAACCTAAGCTTTCTTTTGAAGCTCAGATGACAAGACTTCGACTTTCATACTTTGGACATATCATGCGAAGAGACAAATCGTTAGAGAAATTCAACATGCTTGGCAAAATAGAAGGTCAAAGCAAAAGAGGAAGACCAGTAATGAGATGGATCGATACAGTAACAGCAGCTTATGGATGCCGGTTTGTCAACAATGAGCCGCCTGACTGAAGACCGAACAAAGCTTAGGACAATTATCCAGAGGGTCGCCATGAGTCAACACCATCTCAATGGCACTTAAAAACAACAACAACAACAACACTGAAATTCAAGCTGGTACTGCATTTTAAAAGAGTATTTGGGGAATTCTTGATTTTATAACATTTGTGGAATATGAGAACCTAACACAAATCTACCCTGGTATTACATGTTACAAACTGATTTGATTGTTCAGACAGTTGTGGGATGGGACTAGTAGCAACCTAATTTGAAATACTTATAATTTTACATCATTTGTGAAAAATACCTCCACATATATATAATGTCTAATTGGGGAATAGAGAATCTTTTTAACTGTGACACCTTTGGTCCTTTATCCTTTATTTAAATTTAGTTTATTCATTGTTCAGTGGGGAGGGTATTCCAGTGGACATCAGTGTTGTTAAATTTAGTTTAGAACACAATTTAGGATAGCTATCCAGAGGGTCGCCATGAGTCGACTCCGACTCAACGGCACTTAACAACATTCCAGTGGACATCAGTGTTGTTCACTATGCTTCGTTTTTTGAGAATGACCAATTCAAGGTAACATCTGGTCTTCCTTGACATATTTCAAAGGGGAAAAGTAGAGTTAAATCACCTCCGGAGTGAGCAGTGGCCTATTCTTATAATATTTTTGGGTACATAAAAAAAAAGCATCTAAAGGAGTCTGATGGATCATTAGATGACCACAGGGTAAAAGGGATATTCAGAAAGGATACACTAATAGCAGAAAGCTAAGGGCTAAATTTACTAAAATACACTACCTCATTAATGTGCACTAAAGTGCATATATGTGTATTATTTAGCACAAGTCACATTTTATACAATAGGATCTAATAACACACATTGATGGCATCAGCATGCTAACCAGCATTGGCCCCACGGCTGGTGCAAGGCAGTAGATGCCCTAGGTGAACTGTCAGCCTTATGCCTCCCCCAAGAGATTTTGATAGCTAAACTCAACAGTCAATGATCATCTGAACACCACCCTTCCAACAACAATCCTGTAAAAATGCACAACTGGATATCATACTTTTTGAAATGTTAAAGTTTGTTTTGGGCCCGATTCCATTCAAGACGTAGATCTTCTTTCTACATCCGGTCTGACCCGGATGTACAAAGGAGATTGTGATTCTGATCCCATTGGACACGTCTAACCCCGTGGGATCAGAATCACGAACAGCACTGTACATGCAGGCCGGGATTGCAATTCAGTCCTTGCCTGAACATACAGGGATAGCATGGCTTACTCAGCCAGGGCTTTTAAATGGAGCTGTGGCACTGCAGCTCCATTTAAAAGCCGTGATGCCGGCCACTTCCCACAACAACCAATGCATACAAGCATCAGAATCAATGTGTATCCAAACACATAAATAAATAATGAAAACATATAAGAAATATAATAAATAAAAATAAACATAATGAGGAGGGCCCAGAGTTTTAAAGTCTGGCGGGCTGAGCATACATTTCCTTGTTCTACATTACAGCGAGTCTGTATTTGCAACTTGTCAGACAAGGCTCTGATTTTATTATTCACATTATAATCTATGGGAAATCCTACCTTTTGCGTGTCATTTTATAGTTTATCTTTTATTCTCCTTTAGTTGACAGAAATTTTGTTTGTTTGATCGGGATGCTTGGTCCTCATTAACTTATACACGTTCACAAGATACAGGTATTTATCGTTTTATTCTCCCTCCCCCATATTGGATGTCTATCAAATGGCTGGCTTCCGTCTTTTCTCTCACCTCTCCTTGAATGAGACATTACAGCGATTCCCTCCCTGCTCTGGGTCCTTCTCATCTCATCCCAGCATTGTTGCTGGAGGTTTTATTCATTCATGAATTAGCTTTTTAAGTTTCTTTAATGGAAATTTATATGTTTGTACCAAATATGTATGGTTCCTTTGGTGTCATGTATATCTGTCTTTTAGCCTCTTATGCATTATGTTTATTTTTATTTATTATATATGATTTTATTATTTATTTATACATTTATTTCCTATGGTAGCTATTCAAGATATGCATGATATGTTTTCATTATTTATTTCTGCGTTTGGATACACATTGATTCTGATGCTTGTATGCATTGGTCGTTGTATATAATTTGATGAATGTGTGAGGTTTTAAATTATTTATTTTTATTTACTCTTATAGTTATGTTTTATCCTTTATTTTTAATATTTTTGAGGCTTGTTTTCCCCCTGAAGAAGGCCTAGATGGCCGGAACGCGTCAGGGCTTAATAAAGTCCTGTTTGACTGCTAGCGTGTGTGCCAGTTCCTTTTGTTGCTTAGTCACTGTGCTGCAGGCACCTGCCGCTCTGCTTTGTTGTTGCTTTTTATATTATATTCATTGTTTTTTAAATCCTTTTTTAATTATCATATATGTATTCATTATTTATTTGTTGTTTTACTGTTTTAATTATTTAATTAGTTTTTTGTTTTTATGACTTTGTGATTCCTCTTTTGGTTTTATTTGAGGTGTATTCCCCCTGAAGGAGGCATTCAGCCAAAACACATTGAGGTTGCTCAGTAAAGTTTTTTTTGACCTACCACTTCCTTGGTGCACCTTTTCTTGTTGTTCCTCCTGTGCTGCTTCCGGGCATGCCCCACCACGTATTGTTGTACCTTTGCTTGTCCTTCCTGTGTGCCCATCTACCCCTGCCACCCTGGCTCACCCTCCTTGCCACTTCCCTCTGTCTGCAAACCGCATGGTCTGGCAATATTATTGCATGCTGGGCTAGACACTCCTGCCCATGCCTATGCCCATGCCCTTTCTCTTCTGCCACCTTTTCTGGTGCAGTGTCTGGTGGATTGTTTATCATGTTGCATTGACCTCTTGCCAATCGGTCTGTATACGATGGGGCGGATACAGAATGTCCTGGCTGGCCAGCAAGAGGCAACACAGCTTTTTAGCTCTGCATGGGAGAAGTTGGGGAGCCTGCTGGACATGCTGCCCCCTTCTCTGCTGGTCCTCATGCTCTGGCCCTATGTATCTGTACGTGCTTGCAAATCGTCACTTGCTCATGGATGTCCTTGGGCCTGTGTGACCTTTTGTTATCCTCGTCGCTGTATTACACATGGGCTGGCTGTATGGCTGCTTCTTTCACTGCACGTCCACCGTTCCATTATACAACCAGTCTGGATGTCCCCAGGCCAGTTCTGAAATCACATTCATTTTCTGCATGTCCCCTTTTGGATTTCTGGCTCGTGCTCAGTTTTGTCTTATGTAAAATGCCCCTCTAATTGGCTGAATATCTGTGTGGAACTACCCAGTTTTTATTCTACCATTTATGTTTACTCTGAAGATGTCATTTATATTACCTTAGTAGGTGACTGATTTTCTTGTGCATGTTGCTCCTAACTGTTGCTTTGTAAATTGTCACAATATCCAGCTTTCTGTTCAGTTGGCGGTATAACAAATATTCTTAGATAAATAAATAGAATTTTCTATTTCCTCAGAATAAAGACAGTCACATGGGCAATTTAGTGCATTCAAAACATTTTATATGTTCACAGTAACTTATTTTCATTTTTTTAAAATTTTGTCTTTGTGCAATGTGTAGGTGATTTAAGAAGTTTGCTACTATCTTCCATAGCACTCACTGATAGTGACTGATCGTTAATAAATTGCTTAAACTTATTATGAATGACTTTGTCAATATCTAAATTGTTTCTCCTTCAGGCAGTTCAGATCTAGCAGTTTTATTGTATGTGAGCAATCTAATCAATCACCGTAGTCAATGTTAGTTGACTGCAGAGTTCTGTTAGCTTTCTCTGCAGTGCAGAACAGGATACTTAAGACATATATATACAGTATCTGTGGCAGTGCTCTGTGCATTGCTTTGATAAAGAACTAATTACTGAAATGTGAAGTCCTTTATTTATGTTCAGACTATGGGAAGCAGCAGTTTGAACTTTCGCATAAGCTCAGCTATTAAACATCGATACCTCACTAGGGGAACACCTCTAGTGATGGGAAGGTAGAACATCTTTTATGCCAGCTCCATCCTTCATATCTCTCTGTCAGATATTGCCAGCTAATATGCAAAATATACTGTTCCTTCTAAGCTGTACGTGAATCTACCACCTCTGTTTTAAGTATGGGGTAAGCTGGAGTCTTCCTTTTAAGGTTTGAGCTCAGTTTTCTGTGCTAGTATTTTATAAAGACATTTGACGGCACATTTTAGAAATGACATCCAGGTCTAATTTTTACAAACTTGTACGTGGCCAAAACAGATGGCAGTGGCCACAGTCACATAGAAGTCCCCGCAAAAATAATTCAGGATGGGAATGTCTATCCCATGCTGCATGCATGTCAGGCCTGATATTTTACAAGTGGAGACATGCATCAGCACGCCAACCACAAAACAAGTGTCTTTGTCTCCCTTCATTTTTCTTTACAGTTGAGAAAAGTATTGGGGATATCAGAATACCTCCTTCTCTATTCCCTCCAGGTGTTTTGGTGGCAGAACAAGAGTTTTTTTGATGCCTTTTCATGTCCTGGAGCAGGGATAGACATTGATGTCACTGCTGGTGGTTTGAGATGTGCTGACCATTTCTGAAATCGGGCGCACACATCTATCTTTTATCAAACACCCTGGGCATGGCTTCACAATGGTCATGTGCGACATGGAACTGTTCATCTCAGAGACGTCCATATATCTGGCATTCTAAAATGATTCCAAGGAAATCTTTATAATTTGCTTTTCTGAATGCCCATTTTTAGATGTCCAAATCACAAATAGAGCTTCTAAAATTACCACCATAGGCAACTATGAGGCCAATTCCCATCGGGGCCTGTCCAGACATCCAAAATCTGGATGGGCTGGTGGTGCACCTGATTCTGCACCCACGGAAGCTAGATGCTCCCACGGGAGCAGAATCAGGTGAAATGGGTCTGGAAGGCTAGGACATGCCCCGATTCAGGCCAGCTGTACGTCCAGCACACTCACTGTACGCATCACCCAAGGCTCATGTATGGAGCCTGGTGCCGTGGTGTCCTGTCACCACAGCACTGGGACGCTATGCAGGAGCCCCGATATGCCACAAGCAGTTCCAATGGCCTGTTCCTCACCACCCGACCCCCAATCGGGCCTGCCAAGGCCAGGATGAGGCTGCAGAAAGCCCCATGCCCTTGCTCACCCCCTTGCTGGATCCCTTCTTCATCTTATACAATCTTCAGGTAACTTATTCCACCTCCAAGGTAGAATAAGTTCCCCATGCATCCTTCACCCCACGGACGTACAGGGCCATGACTGGAATTGGCCCTGTACATCTGGGGTCAGGGTTCCGCCCCTGGCCCACCCTTGCTCCACCCTCATCCTGAGTTCCCCGTACATCTCCTCTATACATGCAGGGAGCTCAGGATTGGGAATTGGCCCCTGGCATTTAGCTGGGATGTACGTCTAAACCGGACATACATACCCGCTAAAACCTGCTCAGAATGACCCCCTATGTGTCTTTATAAAATAGCACCAAAGTTGGCGCCCACTTGTCCTCTTATAGTAGGCTCCCCCCTTATAAAATAAGCTTCCGTTCATGTAAGTGTTCATAGGGGCATAGGGGTTCACGTCTATTTAGTAATAACTGAAAGCAAATTACATTCAGATACAGTAGGGATTTCCCTGTCCCCAAAGGACTTACAATCAAAGTTTGTACCTGAGGTATGATAGGATGAAGTAACTTGCTCAAGGTCAGAAGAAGTGGCAGCATGATTTCAACCCTGGCTTCCCTGATTCAAAGCTTGTTGTCCTAAACACTAAGCTTCTTCTCCACTAATGCTTATATTTCATAAAATATGCATGTGTGCCTATTCTTAATGGTACATGCATATATGCAATAGGTGCAAATATTAGTGGATTTCCATAAGATCATTTCAAAGGTACATAGATGCATATGTTGCCGTTAAAAAATGGGTGCAACATATTTGTTTATATACCTGTATTGGCTAGGCACCCTGTATAAAACATGTACATGGTGATGCTTATTTTAGCATTTGTTAATATGAATGATATTATTTTTGCATGCATATAGAAAAGTGCATAGAGTACAAGAATGAGGAGATAAAGACTGAATAAAAGAAGAATAGGTTTAGATGATGATTTGGTAAATAGTGTTGCCATTTCTAGTGGGGACGGTTATAGGAATCCTTTAAAAACAGTGCAGGCAACTATTGCCAATGTTTAGCATGAGAAATGTTTGGTGGTATGTTTTTTTAGATGTAAAATATAAAATTTGTTGCATGTAGCATTGCCATTTGTCTTCAAGTGCACAAAACATTTTAAAAGTATTAACACTGCTCGGGGCTTTTTTTGAGGGGGCACTTGGTGTGCATATGAGTACCAGCACCTTTTTAGCTAGGAAAAATGCACGGACATTGCTTAAAAAGAAAGTGTTGGGCATTGCAAAGCTGTGGTAGCATTCGGGGTTGAAATGACACCTGCCTGCACAGAGAGTAAATATATTCTTACCTGAAAAGGTCTGGGAGGTAGGTAGAATGAATGCTTTTGAAATAATGAGTGTTTGTTGGCATTTCTGACACAGAAAGAAAGGAATGCATTATTGTTCCTCCTTATGTGCAATTTAAGCCACGTAAAATCTCTTCAGTACTATCACATATTTTGAATGTTTCTTTTCATGAAATTTGTTATCCAAGAGAACCAACATATCTCCTGCGTTTTGACCTTCACAGTGCAAAATTAATGTGGGTGATTCAAAAACCAAGTTCTTTATTTCACTGGAACATAGAAGCGACACTTATATACTGACCTTGCAGACATTCGGTAAACTTCATTTTTTTTCTTTTCATAGAGCTTTATTTTCTTTTCCTAATATTGATTTGTAGATTTCATTTCGGTTGCGTATCAAAGTTTATGCCAACATTATTAATTCAAGTCTTACAAGGGAAACAGAATTTATGTATGGTAAGAGCCCTCTTTTCAGACATTTTGCCTTGGACACAGGATAAGGGGAAATTCTTTTGCTTCAGCATTCATAACGTCGCATGGCAGCTGCTCTGTATCTGCATGGCATGGCATATCAACTACTAAGTTTAAATAAGGGTCCTTTAAATGTCTCTTCTGTGGTGCCTTTTTGATCACATACAAGCCTCTCATGGTGCTTATTGCCAGAGGGCGCAAATGGCAGTGGTAGATCCCCTGGAGCTTCAACTGCCAGATGGAATGACAGACAGCAATCATCTCTCTAGAAATTGTCTGTTTATTTTACACTAGAAGAATGCCTGTCATAAATAACAAAATTTGAGACTGAAAATGTCATAGTGTACTGCATACACAGGCCATTCCTTCTTGAAATAGGAAAGGTATACTCGATAGTTTTCAATTCCAAAGGCATTCTTGACACGTGTGTGTCTCTGTGTCATGGGTATGCTCAATCACCAGTCCTTTCTCTCCAACTTTCTGTCACCAGGCCTAAGTCCTTTCCCCCTCCCCTTCATAATACATCCTTCCCTTAGTGCCTTCCCACCATCGAGCCTCTTATCATTCCTCTCAATTCCCCCGCAGCCCCCTCCACCTTAATCATTCTCTTCAGCCTCATATTTCGCTTTTAGCCTTCAAGCTACCATCCAGCTCACAGTTAATTACTCTTAAGCAGCCCTCCATCCTCAATTTCCCTATCTGAGTCTTTGGGAAGGGAGAGGGAGGTAAGCTCCTTTCAGCATCTTGAAAAGAAACAAAACAGTTGCTAGCCTGGATTGTGTTTGCCTGGTTGCTTGGTAACAGATTTGAAAACTGACTGGTTGGAAAGAGGCAACTTTATTTATTCACAAACATTTCTGAACCACTTTGCTGGCCTGAATTCCCAAATTAGTTTTTATGGGTCTAATATTGAATTGAGCCAGCTATGCGCGGCTACAGTGCATAATCATCCCTGCCAGCCTCTAACCCCAGATAGTCAATGCCGGGGTCACATGAAACTGCGGCACTGAATAGCTGGAATCACCGCACATGCCTTGGAGCCACAGAAGCTAACCGGGTAGTGGTGATATTGCACCACTGCCGGGTTAGCTCCCATGGGTAAAACAAGGTCAGCTTTTGTTTCATCTAGTTCTACCCGCAGGTCGCGCACTGGGTAGTGTTGCAATATCACCACTACCCGATTAGCGACTGTCGCCACCTCTGCTCCAATCTGAAACACTCACGACATGCCCCAATGCTAAGTGGTTAGCATCTCATTGTGTAGGGCGATAATCGGGGATATTCAGTGGCACTAAATGTATTAGTGCTGTTGAATATCTCATTCAGTGGCATTTACATGGTTTACATGTAACCTAAGCTTAAAAAAATATTTAAACTGGAGGCAGAGCCAGCAGTGAAGCAAGATGGCTACATAAGAGCTTTGCTCCAGCAGACTTGTCAAGAATCCTGCATTTAAACCCTGTCCAAATGAGTTGGTTTTCTTTGGTTTCAGCTTCCTGGTTTCCCTTTAGCTCCACTCATCATGACAAGCGGCAAGCCAACCAAGTTAGAGTTTTCCCACAGCCTCTAACCCAGGCTCCAAAAGAGCTAAGCCGGCCCCTCTCTACCCACGCAAAATGGCCGCCACCCGCAATCCCGCTGATGCAATGCATGAACCTTTGATGGGAATCTGTTCAGTCTGCGCTATTGTAACCGCAAACGGTGAGTCACTCCTACAGATGCAATCAGATTTGCAGGAGTTGAAAGCTTAACTGTCTAGTCTTTCTGGTCATGTGGACAAAACTGACACCACTCTTGCAATTCATGAGGATTGCCTTAATCAGATAAGCAGGGCCTCTGAAATAGTAGACCTCCTAGAATGCAGCTTGGAAGACTTAAATAATAGAGCATGGCGAAACAACATCCAGATATTAGGTATTCCGGAGGGAGTTGAGGGTTCGGACCCTATTGCATTTCTTGAAAACCTTCTGTCCAAAATGCTTCACCTGGATTTTGCCTGGCAGCTTGAAATAGAAAGGGCCCACAGAGTACCCACACAAGCGGGGTCAGAAACCCTGAGATTGTGCCTGATAATCCTAAATTTACTTAGGCACCAACATGTGATACAAATAATGAATGCAAGATCACATACCTTGGTGACTTTTGAAGGGCATAGGGTCTCTTTCTACCCTGATTACAGTAAAAAATACAGTAGACAAACGGCAGCAATTCCTGGCACTGAGGCTGCAGTTACAACACCTACAGTCACGCTATGGGCTATTTTATTCATCACTGTTCAAGGTCACATTGGATAATTGTACAAAGACCTTTGAAGATCCTATCACTCTGCAGACTTTCATAGAAGAGCAGGAGGTACTGAGAATGCAATGAAGGAAGACTATGGCATCCGTGCAAGGTTTGTTTCTGGAGCCCTTGTAGACTCGGATCCTTAACTCGATGCTGTTGAACTTTTTTGGTTTGGCTCTGGCGCCCAGTGAAAGAGCCCCAGCAAGTATCACGCAGTGATCTACAGCCTGGGGATGGACTGAGAATTGAATTGCCTGATTGTGTTCCAGCTTGTTTGTGTCCTAGCTTGTACAGTTGTTTTCGTCTTTGAATATCTTGTTTTCCCTTCCCCTCTTTGCACCTCAGATCCAGGATAGCCTGTTTGCCACCTGTATCCTGCTGTGACTTATTTCCATTGTACACTGTCTGTTTTATGGCACCCCTTTTGCTGCAGAGGCAGCAGATTAGCGGACAGCATTTAGACAACGAGTGGAATTTTCAGACATGGCAGCTTTCTTTTTTTCTTTCTTTTTCTCTCTTCCTTCTCTCTCCCTCCCCTTCCCTGTCTGCTTACCCTTCCCTCCTTCCCTCGAGTGAGCTGATCGATTCCTTGACTCTCTATTTGGGTTTTCTTCTTTGGGGCAAAGATAGGAGGTTCCTATTTGATCTATTTTAATGTTATTATCCAATATTGATGGCAATAAATCTGTTCTTGGGGGAATCTTTGAGAGAAGGCCAGAAGCACAAGGACGTAGCCTTCTATATTTCACCATTGAGTATAGCCCACCAGCATACGTAGTATCGGAGTATGTGTTATATAATTTGATTCTTTTTTGGGTGGTCTGGGGGTTGGGTTGTGGGGGGATGTGGGGAGGAGGAAATCAGGAAAAACAAAAAAAGGTGAAAAATCAAGGTCTAAAGATGGGGGGGGGGGGGGTATATTTTTCTATGTTTAGGGTCCAGTTGCGGTCATATTGTATGTCACGTCTCACCCATTTATAATGTTCCTCTTTATTGGGGCAGGTTTGGCACTTTGTAAGTTAAATAGGATTAGGGCTGAGGTAATCAACACTTATCATCTAGGTAACTCAGGGCATGCAGTTGTGATTCATCTAAGCAACATAAGAGAGCTTTTTCATGAACCTCCTTAAAGTACTTTCTCTGAATGTTAAGGGCATCAAGAGCCCTGCTAAGAGGAAAAAAATTCTTACTCATTGTCAAAAACAAAATGCAGAAAGTAATGCTTCAAGAAACTCATCTGTCCACTGAGGAGACCAAAAAGCAAGCATTAGAGCAATACCTACTGGAAAAATGGTGTGGCCATCTTAGTAAGCAGTTCAATAAATCCCCAGGTCCTTTCTACACATTCTGATCAGCAAGGCTGTTGGGCTAAATCTTGCCTTGTCTTTGGAACCTGGCAATTGAGAATATTTAATGTATATGCTCCTAATTGTGATAACCCAAAAGTCTTCAAGGATTTAGCTGAGGCGTTACAAGAGGATGCTTCCCTTCCAGTCATATTGGGTGGTGATTTCAATATGGTCCTTAACCCATTAGTAGATTGTGCCCCAAGTAGAGTCAAAAGGCATTGCAAGGCGAGTAGGGTGTTGAAATCCCTTATGGAGTTCAATGGCCTTGTGGACATCTGGAGGCTAATGCATCCTGCTGAAAGAGATTATACTTTTTTCTCCTTTCCTTATGGCTCTCACTCCCGTATTGATTTTTTTCCAGTACATAGACCCATAGCCCATGCTGTTTGCTTTTCAGATATCTTGAGCACACATATTTCAGACCATGCAGTGATTATACTAGAATTGCAACTTCAAGATGAATCCTCTGGTCAAGTCTCCTGGTCCTTTAAAAGATCTTTACTAGCCGATGAGACCTTTAAAGCGACCATTCAGCAGGTAATTCAAGACTTTTTTACTACAAATCTACCAGATGAAACTCCTGGCTGGGCTTGCTGGGAAACCTTCAAGGCCACATTAAGAGTGGCCATTACTAGTTTTTCTATCGCTGCAGAAAGGCAAAAGCAAAACTTCAGACCCTGGATCAACAAATTAGAGCTGGGGAAAGGATTCTCCAAAGAATGGCCAACCCTATGGTTCTGAATTGCCTCCAGCAGCTACGTTACAAATATAACTCTATACTTAGTCCTGAGGTAGAACAAATCATGTTTGCCCAACAAACGTGTTACTGCACTTAACAGAACAGGGCCGGTAAATCATTAGCCTCAATACTAAAAGCACGACATTGTAAATTCCATACTGTGTCAATCATTGATGATCATCTTAAGACTCTGTCCAGTAAGGCTGAAATAATAGAGACTTTTTTTTGAAAACTCTATTTATTTATTGAAGTCTACACAATACAGATCATGCAAAACAATATAGAGAAGTCAAGAATTCCTCAGCAGATCAGTTATACAAATACAGCATTCACAATTTTCCCCCCTCATCCCCCCACCATCCCCCACCAAACCCCTCACCCCCACAGCCTCTCTCTTTAGTATCCGACCCCCCTCAATGAACATACACAGTGATTACAACACCTTACTTAAAACATTAGTATCCCATTCCCCCTATCCCTTTCCCCATCCATCTTTCAGGCCTCCTCAACCCAATTGAAGCACTTCATTTCAAACACGGGGCCTCAATATCTGAATATACGGCTCCCATATCAGCAGGAATAGAGACTTTTATATATCTAAACTGCTCTTATGCGCATAGTAAAGAGCGGTATATCAAGTGCCTAAACCATAAACCATCCAGGTCTGGATGGGTTGCCAATAGAGTTTTATCAGGTTTTTGCAAAAGATATCCTTCCCCACTTGAAGATTTACTATCAATTACTACAAGAACAGGTAAAGGACAAAGAGGCCTTTTCAAGTGCTATGATCCTGGTACTAGAGATGCCCGTCAAAGACCCACAGAAGGTAGGGAACTATAGACCAATCTAACTTTTAAATGCAGATTATAAGTTATATTCCAATGTCTTGGCCCGTTGGCTTGCAAAAGTCCTCTGTTTCCTAATTCATCCAGATCAATGTGGCTTCATTGCTGGTAGGTCGACTACTGACAATGCACGGTTACTTTGTAACTTATTAGATATCGCTGATTGCAAGGGCATGCCTTATGTCGGCCTGTCTTTAGATGTTGAAAAGGCTTTTGATAGGCTGGAATGGCCTTTCCTTTTCAAAGTGCTAGATTGGTTCGGTTTCCCAAAAAAAATTCTGAATATGCTCCAGGTTCTATATGCCAATCCCTTTGCCTGTATCTTGACAAATGGAACACTCTCCCAACCCTTTTTTCTACACCGGGGCATCCATCAAGGGTGTCCTCTGTCTCCCCTTCTCTTCAATTTGGCCTTAGAGCCTTTAGCTCTTCTCATTCGACCATCCATCAAGATTCAAGGCATAACAGTTGTGGATTTACAAATCAAGCTATCCGCCTATGCGGATGACCTCCTGCTATTTCTCCATCTGGCCTCTATTCTCAAGCTTTTACAAGTCAGCTAAGATAGCTCTTAAGAAGCTAAAGGCTAGCAAATGCAAAGGGGGAGTGCACTTCCCTGACTTTTACTGGTTTTATCTAGCCTTTCTGTTAAAGCAAGGAGCCATTTGGGCCACCTACGACAGTCTCCCACAGAAACCTATGTGGATGGAGCTTGAGGAGAGATTAGTTTCCCCATGCCCAGCTAAATTTTTTTGTTTTTTAATATTTAAATGTTTTATATTAGCATCATCTCATAACACAACAAGTTACACACAGTCACGGTTGTCTAACTGATTATAGTTTAAGAATCTGGTGAGAAACATGTCAGTGTAAGCATCTATTCTAACCCAATGTGGAGTGGAGGAGTGGCCTAGTGGTTGGGGCAAGGTACTTCAAGCCAGAAGGTCAGGGGTTCAAATCCCACTAGAGGACAGCAACCTTGGGCCAGAAGGACTGGGGTTTCTAGTCCCACAGGTGCTCCTTGTGGTCTTGGGCAAGCCACTTAACCCTCCATAGCCCATGTTCCCTGTAAAATAGTTATCTCCAAGTTATAATGCCCTGTTCAATGTAATTTCAGTTTGTTCAATGTAAACCGCACTGATGCAGAATAGCACGGTATATAAGAAAATAAATACATGTCTCTTAGGTTACTTTATACATCATTTTTCCCTAGCAAGCTAGCATGGGCTACTGCAAACCCCAAAAGGTTAGAACAAAACTGAAAAACACTATCTATCAAGCCTCTATTTATTATCTTACCTCTTCAATATCATCTACTATCTCCCTAATTAACCTCAACCAACAGTAAACGCTTGAGACTCTACTGTGTCTCCAAACTGTTCTTTTACAATCAACCTTGTTTGAAAAAATTTAATAGATATATAATATTAAACATCCCACCAACCCCAAGATCCCCCCCGACCCTACACAGTATAGTACCCCCCTTATCCCCCCTCCCCCTCCCCCCTTCCCCACCTACCCTTCTTTCCCCCCCCTCCCACCCCCACCCCGAGGCATCTCAAGACTTCAAATACTCCAGGAGAGGAAGCCACACCTCCTTAAACCTCTCTTGCTTCTGGCGTCTCACCACTGTCAACTGCTCCATCAGAGCAACTCGACGCAGCCGGCTCTTCCATTGCTCCACTCCCGATAACTGGGCCTGTTTCCATGCCCTAGCAATTTCACTCCGAGCAGCTTGGATACACGCCCGTATAGGGCGTTCCATTTTCTTACTGCTCTTAGCGGGTCAAATCCCCAACAACCCCAGTCCCATATCCAAATCCAGTTGTTCCCCAAATATTTCCTGTATTTGCTCATTCACCATTTTCCAATATATTTGTACCCTTGGGCAACCCCACAAAATATGCAGGAATGACCCCCCATGTCCACAATTTCGCCAGCACCGATCCGACACCCTGGGATACATCCTATGCAGCCACTCCGGGGTATAGTACCATCGATACAGTAACTTATAGGATGTCTCCCGGATCGCAACTGACAAAGCCTGTCGAGTTATATTCACATATATCCTCCTCCAAGCCTGCTTCCCTAATTCCCTGCCCAAATCCTTTTCCCACTCAATCTGGTGGGGAAACCTCCCCCCATCCCCCCTCCCCATTCCCCGATACAATTGGGTTATCAGCCCTCTCGAACTCTCCCAGCCCTGCCAAAGTGCTACCCTGTCATCCTGACCCCCCGCCAATGAGTCCCGAATCCTCTTCTGGGTCAGGAAATGCTTAACCTGGAGGTGTGGAAAAAAGTCCCCCCCCCCCCTCAGCTGATATTTCACCCGAAGATCCGGGAAGGGAATTAATTCCCCCTCTTCTATGAACTGCTCAAAGGTATCCAGCCCCACGCCCCCCCCCCCCACCGCCTAAATACCCCCTCTCTACCCAGGGCGAACTCGGGCATTGCCTGAACGGGGGCCAACAGCGAGAAACGAGCCCCTGGGGCAAAATAAGCATTAGCCTTCTGCCACTGCATGACCAGATGGCCCATATATAGATTCTCCCGCCACCTCCCCTTGGGGAGTTTACCAAATATCCAAGGCAAGTACTTCAAATTGGTCCACCCCAGCCCAATATTGCTCAATCTCCCGAAACCTTTTCGGCACCCCCCCAATTCCCTCCACTCAAAAACCTGGCACAATTGGGCAGCTACATAGTACCGAGTTACATCAGGGACCCCTAGTCCTCCCCCTTCCCTACTCGCATATAGAACCCTTCTGATCACCCTTGGCCTACTCCTCCCCCACACAAAAGCAAAGATCTGATTCTGCAGTTGACGCAATTCCCGACGTTGAATGTCAATTGACAGTGTTTGGAACAAATATAGCAGACGTGGGACCAGATTTATCTTTAACACCGCCACCCTCCCCAACCAAGACAACTCTACGCCTTTCCAACGATTCATATCCTTCCTCAACTGCGCAAATAGCGGAGGATAGTTTGCCCCATACATTCCGAATGGATCAGCCGTGATCTGAACACCCAGATATTTTATAATTCTACAGGCCCACCTAAACGGGAAGGAACCCTGCAGACCCTCGATAATCCGAGGTCGTAGCGAAATTGACAAAGCCTCCGTTTTATCCCAATTAACTTTAAATCCCAAAAGGGCTCCATAATCCGTAAGCTCCTTCATCAGCACGGGAAGAGAGACCACCGGCTGAGTCAAAGTAAAGAGTACATCATCTGCGAACAATACCATCTTATGCTGTGTCGTCCTGACTCCAATCCCTTAATGTCCGACACCGACTGGATCCTAGCAGCCAATGGCTCCATAACCAAGGCAAAGAGCAGCGGGGACAAAGGGCATCCCTGGCGGGTACCCCACCCCAGGGGAAAGAACTCCGAGTAACCGCCGTTCACACACACCGCCGCTGCCGGTGATGCATAGAGAGCCTTTATCCAAGTGCGGAATTTAGGACCCAGGCCAATGTATTCCAGGACCGCCTGCAGAAAATCAAAACTGACCCTATCAAACGCCTTCTCAGTGTCAATTGAGAGAAACATAGCCTTCTGTGCCTCCTGCCTTGCCAGCCACCCCAATTGAAGCACCCACCGTATCCCATCCGCCGTGTTTCTTCCCGCTATAAACCCAGATTGATCAGAGTGAATCAAGCCTGGCATAAGTGGTGCCAATCTCGTAGCCAACACCTTTGCAAGTATCTTAACATCTATATTCAAGAACGATATGGGACGATAGGACCCGCAAACCGCCGGATCCCTCCCTGGTTTGGGAATCACCACTATAGCCGCTTGGCTCATTGATGCCGGCAGAGCCTCCCCCCTCAAGACGGCATTGAACACTCTAGTCAAAATAGGGCCCAACAAGTCCACTAGTTTCTTATAAAACATACCTGAGAACCCATCGAGTCCCGGTGCCTTACCAGGAACCAGTGACCTAATGGCCGCCAACACCTCCCCCAATGCAATATCCTCCTCCAACCCCTCCCCCTCTAGGTCCCCCACCTTCGCACTTCCACACCCCCCATTTTGTAAATACTCTCGAATAGTGTCACCTTCCTGGGGGGTATCCGCTGTATACAAACCCTTATAATAGTCCCGGAACCTCTCCCGAATATCCCTATTTTTAAACAAGAGCTTATCTTGTGGCCCTTTGATTTTAGCAACAGCCTGTTGTTGCCTTTGGGTCTTTAGCTTATTACACAGCAGGCGACCGGACTTATTATCAAATTCATAGAACCGCTGGCCCACCCTCTCCAGCTGCCGAGAGACCCTTTCCAACTGAAGTACATTAAGTTGCCGTCGAGTCTCCATGACCTGCCCCCACAAAAGAACACCTCCCCTTTGCTTGTGGGCCTTCTCCAATTCTGCCAATCGCCTCGTCAGGCAACTGATCTCCTCCTCCCGTTTCCGCTTCCTTTGCGCCCCCATCTGAACCAGGTGCCCTGTACTACCGCCTTCAAACCATTCCAGAGCCCAGCCGTGGAGACCTCCCCCGTGTCATTCAACTCCATATATTCCGTTACCACCTTCTGCAACTTCTGCACCGCACCCTCTCCCTGTAACAGATAATCATTCAATCTCCAGAAGGTTCACTTCCCCTCTTCCCTAGGTGGACCAAACCGCACTCCTACCGGAGCGTGATCAGACCAAGTGACCACTCCTATAACTGTCTCATCCAAAGCCTCCCTCCAATAACCATCTCCCAACAAATAATCTATTCTGCTGTAAGATTCATGGACTGCGGAGTAAAAGGTAAAGTCCCTTGCCAAGGGGTGGGCCATCCTCCAGAGATCCTCCAGTCCAAAATACCTCAGCCACTTCTGAAATTGTCTCCCCCTCCCTCATCCCCCTTCCTCCTCCCCTCCCTCCCATCCAATGCTACGTTACAGTCCCCCCCCACCAAGAGCCTCCCCTGAGTATTCCCCTCCAGCCATTAACCCATCTCCTCCCAGAATCCCCTTTGCGCCACATTCAGGCCATACACAGACATAAATGTCACTTGTTCTCCCCCTAACTCCCCCAAAACTACCACTGCCCTCCCATCTAATTTCCTATACACCCCCCCCAACCACGAAAGGAACATCTTGCCTAATAAGGATTGCCCCCCCTGCCTTCTTTCGCCCCCCCTCCTCCGCTGCAAAGAACACCTGATACTGCCCCGACCTCAACAACCTCTCATCCCCTTCACGCATATGTGTCTCCTGTAGAAAGGCCACCTGCCACTTCTGGCTCCGCAGCTCATTCCACAGTAGTTTTCTTTTCTGTGGCGAGTTCAAACCTCTCACATTCAAACTACCTACTTGCAAACCAGTAGCCATAATCTCCATCTGTGCCCCCTCCTCCACCCAAAGCTCTTCTTCAATGCCTCACCCCCCACTCTCCTCCCCCTCCCCATCCCAAACACACGGAGCTCCACTCCGCCGCCCTGCGAGGATGTGACTCCCCCTTGGATGCACCATCCCCCATCCCTCAGCCCTCCCCTCAATGATCCTATTAACCCTCTTCCCCCTCCTTCCCCCACCTAACCCCCATTGCTCCCAAGTTACTCATAAGCCATCAACTCCTCAGGCAAAAGAAGACCCTCTCCCCTCCTCCCCCCGGCCCGCCCGGCGGAAACGGAGCGCTCCCCCCGCCCCCCTCCACCCTCCAGCCCCTTACCCCCTTCACCATCCTAAGGATCATGTCCAACTCAACAGTGTCCACACAAAAGTTTCACACAGGTCCGGATGCAGCTCCTTCAGCAGGGTCTCCTTGTCCCGCCGCTCCAAGCTTTCTCCGCAGGTGCGGGCCCTTCACCGGGACTCTCTCCCATCCTGGGTGCGCTCCCTTGCTCCCCATCTGACCAACCACCTTCACCACCTCTGGCAAATGAGGGGCCCCCTCCTATTTCAAAGTCTTCCATGCCTCTGCCTCTGACCGCACCCGATGTCCTCGACCATTTATATCCATTAACAAGGCAAAAGGAAAAGGAAAGGAACCGGTACTTCATTTTCTCTGCTTGCAAGTACTGTGTGACCTGCCTCATGTCTCGATGCCTCTGCAAAGTTCCAGCCGAAAGGTCTTGATATAGCTCAACCTTTTGGCCCTCCCAAGTGAAGCCTTTCCTGGCTGCAGCTGCTCTCATCACTTGTTCCTTCACCGCGAATGATGCAAGACAAGCCACAATGTCCCACGGCTGTCCCCCTCTCACCGGGCCCAGCGCTCGATGCGCTCGTTCCACCGCAACTTCCACTCCAGTCACCGTACTTTCACCACTCTGCAGCAGAGCGCGGCATACCTACTGGACCACCGCTGTCGCGTCAGCAAATTCCTCCGTCTCCGGTAGGCCCCTCAGACGCAAGTTGTTACGTCGGGATTGGTTTTCAAGATCCTCCAGCTTGTCTTTCAAGAGAGACTGTTCTTCTTGAAAGCGCTTCAACTCGGCCTCCACTTCCATCTCTCTCTCCTCCTGTCGATCCACGTGTTCCTCCAGCGATTCCACTCGGTGCCCGAGCTCACGCACGTCCTCTTTTATGCTCGCTAAGGTCTTTTTCAGATCTCCCCTCATGGCCACGATCTCTCTCTTTAACGATCACATCCAGCCCCATATATCTCCTCTAGTGCAGCTTTCATCCACTCATTCCAACTCTTCTTCCAACTCCTCTCCCGACGCCATATGCTCCGGCGAGTCTCGGGCTTTCTGCTCGGCGTTCCCAGTGTATGAGGACTTAAATTTGGCCAATTTCTTTCGCACTGACATCACCGCCGGACTAGCACTCTCAGGACACCAGCTTTTATTTCCTTAGATGGGGTAAAGTTGCGCTTTTTCCTCCTTGTTACTGCGTCTCGATGGGAGCTCAAAGGTTAAGCTGCCATCACCCGGGTGACATCACTTCCTCCTTCCCAGCTAAATTTTTAATGGGTATGCGCCACCTGGACAACTCTAACAGTGGTCAAATTATAACCTCTACACAATTGGCTTGTCAGGCCTTCCTCCCAAATATTACTGCGGATAATCCCAATTCCACATTGCTCCCATTATGGTATAATCTCTTATTTAAAATTAGAAAGGCCCCCTTTGCTTGGAAAAGCTGGCAGGAATGTGGTATATGGACCTTGGGGCAGTTAATGGATGGTTCTCTTTGGAAGCCCTGCTTTTCCCTTCATCCAGAATTTGGCCTCCCATCCTTCTGCTATTTTCAATGGCTCCAAATCTGGCATTGTGTCTCTAGCTCGAAAATCGACCTGTATGGTGTCTCTCCATTTTGGGGTCTTCACAAAATCGTTAAAGAAGTGGTTAGTAAATGTTGAGCAATATCGAGATTTTATGCCTTTTTCAGAGATTGTCACCTGTCCAGTAACACAGGGCTGCTGAAAATATGGGAAGGTGAGGCAAGAGTTGTTATATCACAGCAGGCTTGGGCCATTTTTTGTGGATCTCTTATCTGCATTTCAAAAGCTGACGCTCTGACTCAATCCATGTTTTTCTTCACTCATAGAGCATTTATTATCCTAGTCAAATTATCTAAGTGGGACAAGAATATGAACAGCAAATGCTGGTCTTGTAAGAGTGAAACAGGCACTCTAGTCCACATGATTCTGGATTGTCCTAACGTTCAAGTCTTTTGTGTCCCAGTTTGGGGTAAGATCCAACAAATATTAAACTTTCCATCTCCCCTAACATGGCGTATAATCATCTTGAGGTTCCTGGCTGAGATGCCAACATTGGCAAAGGAAAATGTCTTCCTGTTAAATTTTATGATTACTATAGCCATAAAGCTAATTCTGTCTAATTGGAAGAAGCCCTCAAAATTAGATTGGCATGTATGGTGGAACTAATTATGTTTATTCTCTAAGTACAAAAAAGCCCATGACAGGGTATCTAGACTTAGGAATAGAAGTACTAATTTAGCCAAATGGTCAGTTCTTGATGCTTTTGCTGTTTACGCATCAAATGGATAGTAATTGTTCTCATCGCAAGTCTACCCTAATAATGCTAATGTTAAGTTGTCAGTTGACAGCCTTTGGTGAGAGCAATGTGACTGGTGGATGTGGTGGGGTTTCTGGGTATATGTTTATTCTGTTTTGTGTTGTAGATTGATTGAGTTACGGTTTGTAAATTTCTAAATATATCAATAAAAAAATATTTCAACTTGCCAAAAATATGCAGATCCAACCCCAACTTCATT
The DNA here is from genome assembly GCA_033557465.1 of Ichthyophis bannanicus. NCBI lineage: Eukaryota > Metazoa > Chordata > Amphibia > Gymnophiona > Ichthyophiidae > Ichthyophis > Ichthyophis bannanicus. Next base: position 866,389,060 of record CM066032.1, on the reverse strand, counting down.
AATCCTACAATGTAGCCAAGGAAGACATATCAACAAGAAATTATCTAGGGATCAGTAGAAAAGACCCAAGTTTCTACCTTTTTTATGAAAGCTAGGACATTTATCTTATATTTAACCTCTGCAGGTAATGTTGGAGTCATTATAAACCATGGCAGTGTGACATACAAATTTGCTTTTATCATATGGAATAGATTTGGCCTATGAATGACAGTTGATGTGTCCTAAATGCACAACAGTGTATAGTGCTTACATGGAGGTGCTAGGGGGTTGTGAGCTCATTTTACATAACCTGCCGTTGTATGTAATTTTACATATTTTTAGGACTGTGTTTCTTTGGATGAGGGTGGTATAGACAACTTGCTTTTGTTTGGGGGGGGGGGGGGCGGGATTGCAGCCTGGAAATTTTCTGTCCCAAGTACCAGGAGTAAGACCATTCCGATCCAAGAACGTCCCCTATTATGCGGTTTCTCCTTTCCTGGCTAGAACTAAGGCTACAGAAGGTGAATGGTGCATATGCATGTGAGACAGTCTTTATTGTTTAGTTTAGTTAATTAATTTGCTTAATTGCCTTAAATAAGTGAACAGCAATGCAGTTTACAGAGAAAAGTGAAATAACTAGGAGGAGGTGATAATACGTTAACTGTAGCAACAAGGGCCCTTTGGCACGGCCCTTAGGCAAAGGCACCCCCAAGATCGTCACAGAAACATAACAGAAAAAACGACGCTGAGACTACACCTCCCTCTTGGTACAGCTGAGCTCCCTCGGGGTCGAGCTCGCGTACAATCAAGGAACTGACAATCCACCAACTCACAGTGGAAATGCAGAATACCAACTCCGAAGACGCCGAACTGCCTAAAGAGCTGAAACTCTGGGGCACGTAAGTCACACTCATTTGAGTGATTTTTAAACTATCAACACTGCTTCATTACTTATATGAATTAACTGCACTCCTAACAATAATTGAATGTATAGTTCTGTTTAAATCATCTGATTGCAGCAGCACCACTCTCTACAGCTAGGATTATCCTCCTGCCTCTCATAAAAATACTAATTTAAAGGGTAGAAATTCATGTTTGGGACTAGAATCCAAGATCAGTGTTGGGCACTCTAGTGACTAGTTCCCTCTGGATACTGTTGTTAGCTTCCAGCGTTTACAGGCCATATTAGGTATTACCATGTTTGTCCAGATCGATACTGTAAACCCAGGGATATGCCAGTGTTGTTAACTACCATCGTTTATAGGCCATATTTGGTATTACCATGTTTGTCCAGATTGATACCTTAAACCCAGAGATATGCCAGTACTGATGCTATGTTAGAGCAATGTCATCTTTAGCTAGATAAGAACATAGGGACTTGGGATGTACCATAGTGGGTCAGACCAAGAGTTCATCAACAGATCCAGCTGCACACACACGAAACAGGCTCCCTCCACGGGACAGGCTCCCGCACCGCGACAAACCCAGCTCCACATCCACGGGACAGACCCCCGCAACAGGGCGACCACCACAGATCCGGCTCCACCTCCACGGGACAGGCTCCCTCCACGGGACAGGCTCCCGCACCGCGACAGATCCAGCGTCACATCCACGGGACAGGCCCCCGCACCAAGACGACCGCCACAGATCCAGCTCCACATCCACGGGACAGGCTCCCTCCACGGGACAGGCTCCCGCACCACGACAGACCCAGCTCCACATCCACGGGACAGGCCCCCGCACCAAGGCGACCAACACAGATCCAGCTCTACACACACGGGACAGGCTCCCTCCACGGGACAGGCTCCCGCACCAAGGCGTCCGCCACAGATCCAGCTCCACATCCACGGGACAGGCTCCCTCCACGGGACAGGCTCCCGCACCGCATCAGATCCAGCTCCACATCCAAGGGACAGGCTCCCTCCACGGGACAGGCTCCCGCACCGCAACAGATACAGCTTCACATCCAAGGGACAGGCTCCCTCCACGGGACAGGCTCCCGCACCGCAACAGATACAACTTCACATCCCCAGGACAAGCCCCTGCAACAAGTACAGCTCTCCTCAAAAAAGCAAACAACAGACGAAAACCTAAGGACACAGGCGTCGCCCTATCAGAACATCACAAGCTATCAACATGCACACCACATACTTCCTCCCACTATACCTACTAGTCACACAACTCCTCCCACCAACTACACACCCCCACTACCCCCAAACAAACACACCATGGTACCCACCAACTGCACTGCCATATCTCGGTCCACAACACACACACAAAGAGACACTCGCAACCTCCCAAACAAAGAGACAAAACAGACACAAATCAAACCCCAACACCGGCCCTAAGGAAGCACAAGTCGCAACAACCTCTTCCACAAAGAAAACATCAATTGAGCTCATAAACGCCAGATCCATCTGCAACAAGATACACACTCTGGTAGACCACATTGAAGAGCGACAGCCAGACATAATATGCATCACAGAGACATGGCTCAACCCTACCGACAGTGTACTACTCAACCAACTAGTACCGAACAACTACTCAGCATACAACTGCCCACGCATCCACAAGCGTGGAGGAGGAGTCCTAATAATAGCAAAACAGAACTCAAGTTCAAGACACTGAATCTCACAGATACAAAGCAGTGTAACACAATTAGCATCAAGAACAAGAATATTGCAATCTGCCTAACCTACAGAGCACCCCGTGCTCCACCCGACGAACTAGCCTTCATACTCGAAGAAGCCTGTGCCATAACGTCAAACAACAAACCAGCACTACTAATCGGAGACTTCAACCTCAAGTCCGCCAATACAAAAGATGCAGAGGCCTTCCTTCAGGCAATGTCATCACTTCAATTCACACAGATAGTCAATGCACCAACACACAGACTAGGATCATCCCCAGACCTCATCTTCGCATCAAACTACCTAACTTCAAGAGACCTAATCTCTACACCCACCATCACCCCAGTACCATGGTCTGACCATTACTTAATCGAGACAAATCTGCAATCACAAGAAGACTGGACAAGCGAAAGAGCGAACTTCCCACACACACAAAGACGATTCAAGTCCTTTGACAAGGACGAATTCATCCAGGACACAATACAACACTTGAACATTGACTCAGAGGACCTGGAGGAACATGTTTCCAACTGGAACAATGTCCTAGCTAACGCCGCCAAACCATCCGTTGACAGGACCAAGAAACAACACCACAACAAGAGACAAAACAAACCATGGTACTCAGCAAAAATACGACAGGAAAAGAGGGAGCTCAGGAAAATTGAACGGAGATGGAGAAAAAACAAAACTACTTCCGACCAACATCTTTACCTAACAAAGCAAAAACAATACAATGAACACATCAACCAATCAAAGAGAGAATTCCACACAAACCTGATAAATTCTTCCATCAACAAACCCAGAGAACTTTTCGAAATAGTAAAAACCCTGACAAAAGAGCAAGCAGCAGAAAGAGAAATACAAGTGGATCCACAGATATTCGCCGACCACATCAAAGACAAATTTCACTCCACAGAGCGCTCAACACCCAGTAGAACCAACAGAACGAACGTCCACCCCAAAACCTGGGGCACATTCCACTCACCCTCAAAAGAGCAGATATCAGACATCATCTCCACAATCAACACAAGCACTGCTCCTACAGACCCTTGCCCAGTGTCATGGGTCAAAGCCACCAAAGCAAGCCTCATACCAAACATTCATAAAATGGTACACAACTCACTCACTCAAGGACTCATGCCACAGCAATTAAAGCTTGCCTCAGTAAGACCAATCACAAAGAAAACTTCTCTCGACAAAAAGGACCCAGCAGCATACCGACCAATCTCCAGCATACCCTTCCTCGCAAAAATAATCGAAAAGACGGTTCAACTACAACTTCAGGAACACATTGACGAACACGGAACTCTCGACGACAACCAACACGGATTTCGTCCCAACCATGGAGTCGAAACTCTCCTGATCTACCTCTTCGACAGCATCATAAGAATAATTGACGACATCAGGAATGGAATTATAATGATCTTCATCGACATCTCCTCAGCGTTCGACACAGTTGATCACAATATACTCCTGGAGAGACTGAAGAACACTGGTATACACGGTACCACTCTAAAATGGTTCCACTCGTACCTAACAGAAAGACAGCTACAGGTCAAGGTGGGACAGGACACCTCCCGGCCCATAAACGTCCAACAAGGAGTACCACAAGGATCCGCACTCTCAGCACTCCTTTTTAACATCTACATCCAACCAATATGCAACATTATGAAAGAGAACAACATCCAATACACAATATACGCAGACGATATATTGGTATACTCCCCGATATCAATCGAAAACCCGGACTTCTCTAAGATAGCAGACTGCCTTACCCAAATGGCGAAGTGGTGCCAAAACAACAATCTAGCTATAAACTACAACAAGACTGAAGCTTTAATCATCACTCGAAACCAAAGCTTCACACACACACCAAACATAAAGATACAAAGCACCACGATACCGATAAGATCGGAGGTGAGATACCTTGGGGTTACTCTGGACAGTAAACTCAACCTCAAACCACACATAGACAAAACAATCCAAAAAGCATATTACAGGATGCGAATCATCAGGAGACTGAAACCACTCCTCGCTCCAGAACACTTCCGTACAGTCTGTCAAGCACTGATAACCCCAATACTGGACTTCTGCAATCCGATATACCTCGGACTACCAAAACAAGCTCTCAAACCACTACAGCTGGCACAAAACACTGCAGCTCGAATCATATCCGGAGCTGCAAGGCAGGAGCACATCACACCTACACTAAAGGACTTACACTGGCTCCCAATCATTGCTCGCATCAGATACAAGACTATCATAAACCTATTTAAGATAAAAGAACACACATCAGCCAACAGCCTCCACCTGCTCATACAACCGGAAACCAGCGCACGTCCCAGAAGAAGTCAAACATGCAACCGAGTCAGCACCCCAAATGAGTACAAGCACACACGCAAGGACACAACAGACAGAGCTCTCTCCATGGCTGCTCCAACAATATGGAACAATCTACCGGACGATCTAAGGGCAACTCCAGACCTCAAAGACTTCAGAAAACAACTGAAAACCATGCTGTTCATAGAGCACTATGGTCACATCACATAACCTAAGAGAATGGATAACAGCACTCCAATCCTCCCAAACAACTGAATATATATAAAATATGATTCTAGCACCACTGTAAATAGCCCACCCTGTATATAGCTCAAACAAATCAAGCACCCAACACATCCCTCACACAACTAAGTTTTATCCTCACTGCATGTACAACACACACACTTTACCTGATTGCTTGCTGTGATACCACCTTGATTATTAAGATAAGGCGGTTTAGAAATACTGTTAAATAAATAAATAAATAAAATACTACAGATCATATATATAATTAATTGTCTAGTAAGCCAACACATAAATTAAGATGACATTAGATACATGGAGGAGTAATTTGATAAACTCCTGTGCAGTTAATGCATTCTACCACATGTGAATTTGGGGCCTATATTTTAAAGGGAAAAATCTGCATATTGTACTTTATAAAACAGGGACGTATTGATGCGCCCTAACCTAGTCGCGGCTGTTCCGCCTGCCCTACAGGAGATGTAACTGCTCACACCTACATTGGGTCGAAATGCATATAAGTCATAGTTTTATATAATTTGCATGTGTACATTTTAGTTAGCGATCATCCAAAGCGCACTTGTAAGTGTCCATTCACGCATGTAAGCCCTTTAAAATAGGGAATTGCCCATAAATAACATAGAACCTTCTGCACACCCCTTATGAAATCAGCCCCAACATTAGAATAGAAACCAAAGATAATTAGATGCATAGTTCAGGGTACAGGGAATCATAACACAAACAAAGCAGCCACAGGGTTTAGTCAGTTTTAGAATCTATGGCCTAAGATCTTCCTATTTTGAATGCTTGAGAGAGCCACGTCTTGTACCAGATTTAAATGAATTAAATGACTGCGAAAAAAATTTGCCCATAGGGGAAAATCAGATGGGGCAGCCCAAAATAGTAGTTGAAAGGGACACAGGAAACTCTTTCCTGTGTAAACCAGATGACTTCAAACAGGGGCGGCCCATCCATTGTACGAGAATGTTGTTCACACAGGGCCCAGCATTTCAGGGGACCCCGCAAGAACATCTTGCATAGTCGGCACCAACAAGGTCTGCTTTAGAGGACCCCAACAGACCCCAGCTCACTTCTGACAGTTGCTTTTCTTCACTTTGGCAGCTGTGTTCTAGTATAGACCGCTGGCGCGCCAGAGGTCAAAGGGAATTTCCTGTTTTCCGGCACTCAGCGCGCCAGCAGCCTATACTAGAACACAGCTGCTGAAGTGAAGAAAAATGGTGCTCTTTACTTCGGCAGCTGTCAGAAGTGAGCTGGGGCCTGCCGGGAGCACTCTAAAACCAGATGGACAGCCGCAGGGCTCTTTGGGGGCGGGGCTAGGGCTGAAAATGGCTTATGGGGGGGCTATGATAGGACTGGAAATGTCTGATAGGGGAGCTAGGACTAGAAATGGACTGATGGGGGGTGGCTAGGATAGGACTGGAAATGGACTGAAGGAGGGGCTAGGATGGGACTGCAAATAGCTGATGGGGAGCTATGACTAGAAATGGGCTTATGGGAGCTAGGATTGGAAATGGGCTGATGGGAGGCTAGGATAGGATTGGAAAGGGAAGATGGGGGCTAGGATTTGAAATGGACTGCTGGGAAGGCTAGAAAGTGGTTTGATGGAGGGCTAGGATAGGACTGGAAAAAGCTGATGGGAGGGCTAGGATTGGAAATGGGTTGATGGGAGGGCTAGGATTGGAATTGGGCTGATGGGGGGGCTAGGATAAGACTAAAATGGTTGATGGGGGGCTAGGATTGGAAATGGCTGATGGTGGACTAGGATTGGAAATGGGCTGATGGGGGAGGGCTAGGACTGGAAATGGGCTGATGTGGAGGAATGAGAGAATGGGACTAGAAGGGAGCGGATGCTGGGTGGGGCTGGAAATAGAAGGGAGATGATGTTGAGGGAGGGCCAGAAGGGGATGGAGCTGGGGGAGAAGGGAAAAGATATTTTGTGTGGAAGGAAAGAAAAATCTCCGATTGGCTGGGTATTGGGAGAGTAAGTGGGGATTGAGGATGGAGGGGTGAAATATGATTGATTGAAAAAGGAATAAAGAAAGAAAAGGAGGAAAGTGCAAAAGGGGAAAGATTAGTATGTTAAAGCAGATGAAGAGAGAGAATTGAAAAAAACTAGAATAGGAAAGATAGGACAAATGGACAACAGACAATGGAGAGTTAGCAGAAGGCACAAAGAAACCAGAAGAAAGTGACTAGAGCAATTGCAACTGAAAAATAAAATGCACAGGTAGAAAAATACTTTTTTTATTTTGAATTTATTAACTGGAATATGTCATCTCTGGGAAATGTGCATTGTTAACATCTTTGCGTTTTGTTTAGTACAAGAGGAAATTTATAGTTGTATTTCTCCAGTGTTGTTGCAAATTCCAAGTTTGGCTTTTGGGGTTCCCATTATAATTACAGTCTTCCTATTTCTAAACTGTGATCCCTTGTTCTTTGTTTGGTGATGGTCTATGTTCTGCATGTGTAACTGAGCTGAGGTATTCTGTTTATGCAGTTTCTCTTTGACAGTGCCAAAAGTTCTCTTTCCCCAGTAGGAGATGTATTGGTATTCTCTGAAATGTATTGGTTTAATATTTGTAGTATTGCCTTTTGATAGGTAAGGTATGGTACTGTGTGAATCCTGGTAGTGATGTTATGCTACGGCAGATTTGCTAAGGGTTCTAAATGGGCAGTGTGAGACCTGGTAGTGATGTTATGCTACGGCGGGTTTGCTATGGGTTCTAAAAGCAGTTAAACAACTGATAATTATGGGCTTTTTATTGTGAGCTAATCATTACTGAATATCAACCAGTCGTATAAGCTCAAACTATAACTCTTGGAATCTTCAATGAAACTATAAGTAGAAAACTTCTCCGAGGTACTCAGGTCTCAGCAACAATTTTACAGCCTTAATATAAGCTGGAGTATCATGCTTCCAAGCTTAGCTGCTGTTAACATCAACGACCTGAATAAAGTACCCTGTGTTTTCTTGAAAATTGGTCAGTCCTTCTGCCAATTGCTCTTCTGCAATTTTTCTATCTTTTTTATTATTTTTTGTATATTTTTTTAAACTATTTTCGTATTTATACACATAAAAACTGCAAAAGTCATTTTCAACACTTGTGCATTATTTACTATCAACAGCCTCTTCTTATTTCTTATATTAAATATACTTCTTGTAGATGAATCTTCACTGGGATATTTTAACTTGTAGACACTTATCTCAGTTGTGCACTCTTTCACATCCCACTATGTTCGCAAGAAGTATTCTTTAAAGTGAGCTGTCATTCTTCGCGGCTATATGAACAGAGTTGACAGTTTGACATTATTTCAGGTCGGCTACCTAACAACCTAGCCCCCACTACTAAAACATGCTAATACAGACAGAACCTTTATTGCAGATGACATAAACATGCCCAAAACACCTACATTTTACCCTACAGAGCACAGACACCATAAACAGGCGCATTACCTAGAGAAGAGTCTCCCAAATGCAGTCCTGGAGGGACAAACACCATTCAGGTTCCATGATGCCTCTAATAAAGATGCCTGAGCTGCATTTCTATGAACCGTCCCAATGGTATGCAGATGTATCTCATGCATATACATGAGGAACAGCATGAAAACCCGAACAGTGTTTGGCACACCAGGACTGGAGTTGGGAACCTCTGCCGTAAAGCAGCAGCCAACAGGGGCAGACACACCCACACTCACAGGCTCCATTAGCCAATGCCTCTTGGAGAGGCAGGACATTTGGCCCTGCATGCATCTCCCAATACTAGCACTTGCATACCTTAGCAATGCCACCCTAAACCTGGGAATACGGAAAACAGCTATTAAAAGGATAGCAATTCCTAAGTTAAGCACAATTTGCTGATTGAGCTCCATCATAGCAACCTTTCTAATGTCTGTGGAGTGTGCTTCAGGTCTGGTGTCTGACAGTGTTTACCACCCTGGGGAGTGACCCCAACAGTATTGTATACCATATCCATGCCTGCACTGTGCCCAGGACTGGTGTGGTGGCCAGGCCTGCCAAACACCTCTATAGTAACACAATGCTGGCATATGTGTGGGGAGTGTGCGTCTGTCTATCCAGTGTGTGGTGGCTGCAAACACCCTCCACAGCCCACACTGCCAGCACTGTTGCCAGTATTGGCCTGGCAATGTGCATAATGAGGAGCAAGGTACCATGGGTATAGCCTGGACAGGGTGGCCTGGCCTGGCTGCATCTGCACAGGGCATAGGGCAATGACTGGGACATTGTAGTGCCCGGCCACCACCTGCACAGACAGGGTGGCCTCAGCATGTCCTGCTGGGAGATCACTCTCACACTGACTGAGCAGTGACCACGGCATGGCTAGGTTCCCCCATAGTGCTATATAGTATTGCTCTCAAGTGATATTTATGGGTTTCTTTTTGGGGCCCAGTCACTGATTTATCTGCTTGGTGTGTATGTTAACATCCCAGTTCTGGGTGTGTGCATCTCCACCAGGAACATGCACTATGGACTAGCTAGCAGACTGTCTGCAGCTGGTATGTGTCTTGCTGGAACACCTTGCAGGGTGCAGTGGCTGAAGGCTTGCTTCAGGAGCATATCAGATAGTGGTGGTGTGCAGTTTAGCATATCCAGGCCTAATGTCTGTCTGCTATTGCTTTATTGATGTGTACAAAGCTGCATTGACTGCCCTGTAGGGTGTCTGTTCCCCAACAGGACTGGGGTTGATGATCCCCTCTACTGCCACCATTGCAGGGAGGTCAAATGTGGATCTGTTGGTGGGAGCACTGTTCCCTCTAAGCTGTGCGCGTGTGCGCGCGCACACACCTCGCCGAGCAAGCGCACATACTTTACAACAGAGCGCACAAAAATTACAGCTCTGATTCTGATAGAAAACACAGACGTCTTAAAATTTAAAAGTTATGATTGTAATTGCTAGAAATTTCCTGCTTCATTTAGTAATTGTCTAATTTCATTTAATTTGATTAAAATCAATGTGGTGTACATACTGTATTCTGATGTGTAGTCAAATTTTAAAGTATATAACTCCGAGTGTCACTATGTGGCGCACAAAAATTTAACCTTTCTTCCAAAGCTGCACACAGCCGATATTTTATGCGCACACAGCCTACAGAAAATTAGAGGGAACATTGGGTGGGAGACCCTATTTCCCACCCTCAGCACCGGGAGGAGGGGGGGGGTGGTACATAATCCTCCTATGGGTCCATAAGGGTTAAACCTGACTGCAAAATACAGATGTATCCAAGGTGTGTCTGCAGAAACTACCTATATCACACACTAGCACTGCTGGGGACCTGCAGTATGGCCTATTTCTGCCATGGAGCGTGCTGTGGACCTGGTGCTGGGCGCCCCACCTCACCCTCAGGGTGAGTACAGTACCTGCACAATGTAACGGTGTGTAGCTACTCTGTGCCAGTAACACACATGGTCAGTTCCCCCTACCAGGCCGAGGTGCTGTGGGGTGCATACCCCATCTTGTGATCATCTTTAGACTGCTGATTTGCATGTGCAGTGCATCATGGGTATGGGTGGGTTAAGTCTATTCTGGTGACCACAGCAGACTGTTTGTGTGGTGACGTGCAGTCCTTCTGCAGCCAGCCAGGGGTTTGTTAGCAGCTATGGAGCTGTAGCCCACTGGTTACTTCACTGCTTGTGGAGCCGGAGGTCATGGGTTCAGCCCCACAGTGGGGCTATTTGATAGGGTTGTCCGAAGCATTGTTTATTTTTAATGTACGTTAGTGCTGCCAGCAAAAACACCCTCAGGGTACTGTAACCATAAGGTGCCTCAGAGGCGCCCTATAAGGCACCTTATAGGGCGCCCTATAAAGCGCCTTCTGAGGCACCTTATGGTTACAGTCCATATAAGGTGCATTATAAGGTATCCTATGAAGCGCCTTATAGGGTACCCTATAGGGGACATTATAGGGTGCCATGGTGGACAGTGCACTTTATAATGTGCCCTATGGAGTGCCTTATAGGGTGCCTTATGCGGCACCTTAGGTTATGGCACGTGAGGGTGTGCTTGCTGGCAGCAATAATTAAAATGCCTCAGGAAACAATACTTACATGTCAAAGCTGGTGCCTCAACCAGCCTTATGCATTGGGCACACTGGGGGATCGAACTCATGACCCCTGTATCATCAGTCAGTGTATTAACCATTGTGCTACACTTCTGTTTTTATGTTTGGACGTCTGTGCGCCTACTTAAGAATACCGCGTGGTAATGCACTTAGCGGCGCTTCGCCCGATAATGTGTGCGGCAGTGCGCGTTATCGCGCGCTACTCCCGTTTTGCTGCTTTAGACTGAAACGCCCACTCCTTATATGGCATCCTGCACACTAACGCCGGGCGCACATTAAGAAGGTTTAGTAAACATACCCCTTAATATGTTTGGCAAGTGGTGAAAGGAAGAGGTTGAACAGTACAAGGGCTAAAGCTGAGCCTTGTGGGACGCAGTAGGAAAGCAGAGAGAAGACTGAAAAGCTTTTGTTCCAATCAAGATGGAAAGTTGGATTATGCAAGAAGAACCAGAGCCACATCAAAGCACTGTTTGAATGGCAAAATCCTGAAGTCAAGGTATGGCCCAGTAGATGAAAAGTGGGACTTTAATGGAGGAGAACAAGATTGCATCTTTTTCATGATGCAGGTTGATATGGATTTTATTTATCATGGCAACCAAGATAAATTCAGTACCAAACATAATCAAATGCATAGTTCAGGGCTGTATGGTTCAGAGCTAGGATTCATGAATAAAAGAGCAACAGTTATTGCTCACATGTGGTTTACCCGTGAAAACAATGTTTAAAAAATCACCCCCACAAATGGCATTATTCAAAAGATTTAACTTCAGTGAACATTCATTTATCTGCATGAAAATGCTGTATGAATATTGCCCCTACTTAATTGAGCAGGGTTAGTCTGAGGAAAAGAAAATACTCACACTGATTTCAAAATGAGATCACTGGCCATATTTTTGAATATGTATTTTGGACTTTTGGTATGGGTGCCAATCCAGATTTTCAAAGGAAAATGCCGCAAGAAGTTTGCCTCTGAAAATAATCTTACAGGATCAACATCCCTTGATAGCTTGATCATCATCCCCATAGCTCTGATTGTTTTAATTTCCTTGTGAGAATCTCAAGAGGTATCTTCTGGAAATCCAGATTAACTATATACACATGTCTCCGGATTGATCATGTTGGTTGAGTAATCTATTTTGTGGAAAGGTTTGGAAGTGGAATTTTTCCCACCCTTCAGAGAGAATGAAGATGGAATGAGAGTTGGATTCTTCACTGTAACTGATTATATTAGAGTGTAGGGTGCAGATCATTTTGAATTTTTGAATGCTATATGTTGTATCTTGAATGCTGTTAATTTTACTGTGTGTGTGCGTGTGTGTGTCCTTTTTTCCTTCTAGATCTTCGATCAGTCTACTCAACGGGGTATGTTTTTATGACATAATCAATGTGCTGAGGAATTGGAAGCTGCCCTTTGTGACTATGTATATATACAGTATATAGTTTTCTTTTTAAATGATAATACATCGTAAACTACTTTGAGTCCATTGTTGTAAAGCATGGTATGTACATTAAGAAGGTGCGTTTTTAAGTTCAGCACATGTTGTCACACATGTATCTTGCACCTATTTAATAAAATAAAGTGCAAACATATTTCACTTTATAAAGTAAGGTTGTATGTGGTAAGATATGCATGCTAAATCTAGACGTGACCACTTACACCAACTCAAGACTTGGGGATATGTCTACTAAGCTGGGTTAAACCAAGCTATCTGCAACTGGGTCCCGTGTTATTCAATGGGACCTAGGGGAATGTTTACTAAATCGTCTTAATGTTACCGGTGCTAGTTGCAGCGTTAATGTGAAGAATGCCATATAAGGTAGTGGGCGGTCTGGAGGGAAGGTTGCAGGGAAACGGTATCATGCGATAGTGGGCGCCGTGGCACGTTAACGCGCGTTAACTCTAAGTTCATGCCAGCGCAGTGTTAAATGCTGTAAAGATGTAGCCCACTGGTTATTGCAATGACGGTGGAGGTCATGGGTTCAATCCCACAGTGGTGTTATGTAAGAAGGTTGTCTGTTTGGTCACAATATTTTCTTGGGTGTTGATGTGGTTTGCTTTTGAACATATTTTAGAAGTTGATGTGGAAGTGAAAGTAAAGGCTGACATTAAAGTGGAAGCAGGTCCTTGATGTTAATGGGCTTATGTTCAGTGGCAGGATCTTGACTCAGTTCTTGATCACATTTGCCATTGCCCATAGACGCTGAGACCTTGCTGGCCATGACATATATTTATACCCACATTTTCTTTGAATAGAAACGATCATTCTGTTTATAATCAAGAAACGAAACAATTGTGTTTAAAGAGAGTGAGCTTTTTCTGTTTTATAGAGGCATTTCTTTTTTTTTAATTTAAATCAGTGCTATCTGAGCCATTTCCTTTTTTAATTTAAATCAGTGCTGCCAGCAAAAACACCCTCATAGTGCCGTAACCTAAGCTGCTGCAAAAGGCGACCTATATGGCACTCCATAGGGCACATTATAAAGTGGCCTGTCTGGGCCTGTCAGGGCACCTTATAATGTGCCCTATAGGGCGCCTTATAGGGCGCCTTATGAGGCACCTTAGGCTATGGCACTGTGAGGGTGTTTCTGCTGGCAGCACTGATTTAAATTAAAAGGAAAAGCCTCAGGTAGCCTAATTAAATGACACCACTGTGGGATCAAACCCATGACCTCTGCTTTCACAGTCATTGAAGTAACCAGTGGGCTACATCTTTAGAGAGTCTAACGCACTGCTGGCTGGCTACAGAAAGACTGCAGGTCGCCACACAAACTGTCTGCTGTGGTTACAAGGATAGGGTAAACCCACCCATACCCATGATGCACTGCACATGCAGATCAGCAGCCCTGGTAGGGGGAACTGACCGTGTGTGTTACTGGCACAGAGTAGCTACAGACTGTGACATTGTGCGGTTCCTGTGCTCACCCTGAGGGTGAGGTGGGGTACCCAGCACCAGGTCCGCAGCACCTGGCTTGGCTGAGATAGGCTGTGCTGCAGGTCCCCATCAATGCCAGTGTGTGATAGGTAGTCCTTACAGACACACCTAGGATACACCTGTGTCCATCTGTATTTCCCAGTCATGTCTAGCCCTTGTGGATTATGATGCACCCAGAATAGTACATGTCCTGTGTGGTTGCTAAGGTCACATGTTATAATAGAAGGGTGGTGTTTGGACCCAAAAGTGGATTATGTAGCACCACCCAACCCGCCCTCTGTGGGCCAGGGTGAGAGGACAGGATCTCCCACCAACAGATCCACATTCTACATCTCTGCAATGGTGGTAGTAGAGGGGACCATCAACCCCAGTCTTGCTGGGGAATATCACTTGAAAGAAATAGTGTATAGCACTATGGGGGAATCTAACCATGTGATGGTCACTGCTCAGTCAGGGTGAGAGTGCCCCCCCCCCCCCCGCATGACATGCTGTGGCCACCCTGTCTGTGCAGGTGGTGGTCGGGTACTACAATGTCCCAGCCATTGCCCTATGCCCTGTGCAGATGCATCCTGCCCAGGCCGCCCTGTCCGGGCCATACCCAGAGTACCTTGCTCCTCATTATGCACATTGGCAGGCTAACACTGGAAACAGTGCAATCACTGTAGGCTCACTAAAGTGTAGGCAGCCACAAAACACTGGATAGACATACACATGCTCCCACACCTATTTCAGCATTGTGCAAATATTGAGATGGTTGGCAGCCCTGGCCGCCACACCAGTCCTGGGCACAGTGCAGGCATTGCTATGGTACTCAATAATGTTAGGGTCACTCCCTGGGGTGGTAAACACTATCAGAAACAAAAACTGAAACACACTCCACAGATATCAGAAAGGTTGCTATGATGAATCTCTGTCACCAAAATGTGTTTAACTTAGGATTTGTTATCTGACGTTAATCATAGCAATCTTTTGATATATGTGGAACATGTTTCCAAGTTTAAGACAGCATTGCTAAGGTATGCAAGTGCTAGCATTGGTAGATGCTGCTCCATGCAGGACCCAACAGCCTGACTCTCCATGAGCCATTGGATATTGGAGCCTGTGGGTGTGGGTGTTTGTGGCCCTGTTGGCCTATGATCTAGGGAAGAGGTTCCCAACTCCGGTCCTGGTGGGCCAAACATGGTTCAGGTTTTAATGCTGTCCCTAATGAATATGCATGAGATACATTTGCATACAATGGGGTGGTGCATACAAATGCATCTCAAGCATATTTATTAGGGACAGCATGACACCTGAATGATGTTTGGCCCTCCAGGACTGCAGTTGGGAATTTCTGCTCTAGGGACTGCGCATGTCGATGGTGTATGTGCTCTGTAGGCTAAAATATAGGCGTTTATGGCGTATTTATTTTATCTGCAATAAAGATTCCTTCTTTATTACCATGGGTAAAATATAGGGACATTGTATGCAGGAGCCACAGCTGGGACTTGAACCTGTGACCTTTTGCCCCTGAACACACTGGCTGTGTGTACTGCACCAAACCGTTGCCAAAAAGGCAGATCATTCCCTGGGGATACCATTACTGTTCAACAGATAGACCTTGTCTTTTGCAGTGCACGGCACCCACCTAAACAGGGCTTGGCCTTGGTCTGCTGTGGGCAGATGCCACTGCCCCTTCCACCACCAGCACCCCTGTGCCACCATGCTGATATGTCCTTGTGCCGGTGGTGCTGGTGGTGCACAGTCCCAGGCCATCCAGTGTGCCGGTAGGCGGCTGCCTATGGTGCGTGATATGGGGTAATGGTGCCTGCATAGACATCCACGCTTCCCCCCGGCACCGCCTTCCAATGTTATGTGCCCTTTGGGGTACTTGCTGGGTACTTTCCCCTGGGACACTGTGGGACACACACTCGTGGACATGCTTGACCTTGGTCAGTTGCTGTCTTGCTGATTTTCTGTTTCTACATTCCTATGTGGCACTTAGGCATATGCCTAGTCCGCCCTGTGCCCCAGCTGCCCCACTGCACGTCCCGCCTGCAGCCCCCTGTACCTCATTATCAGCCTCACCGTAATGCCCTTTCATACTTGGGCACTATGCTGTTGCTGCACATGTATCACTACTATCACTTTTCTTTGTCTCCCTGCCTTTCCTGTACATTGCTGACTGAAATGGTTTCTCTCTCCTGTAAATGTGCCTCTAACGCGAGGTTTTCACTGGTGTTAATTTTCAGACCCTGATTTCACAGCATTAGTGTGCCTGGAGCCTCTCCCCACCCATTTACCCCTTCTCCCCGCCCTCTGGGGAGCCTTACTCCACCCTCTGTGCACCTTAACGCCGCCAGAGACGTTATCGCATGATACGTGACGTTATCACACGGTAATGCACCATTACCGCGCAATAATGTCACTTATCGCACGATAATATCACTTATCACGCGATAACGTCACCGCTGCAATGTTAGTGCTGTTTAGTAACCATACCCCCTAGTTGCAGATAGGTCAGGTTAACCATTAGCCCAGCTTAGTAGACATACTTCTTGGTGTAAATGCCTGCTCAGAGATTTGTAGAAAATGTTCATTAAGTCAGTTGTTATAATTTTGGTATACATTTTGGTTCTTCCTATGCTCTTCCCAAGCTCTGCCCCTGTGCTCACCCATTCCGAAAGTAAGCGTAATTGCTCTGAATTGCTTGCGTACTTACAGAATAACACCTGCCTAAATTACATGTGTAAGTGCCCTTTCCCGCACATGTTAATGAAAATAGGCAACTTACGTACATTGACTGCATGTAACTTTATGTTACTCATTATAAAATTATCTCCAAATGTAATGGATAACTAGACCAGCTTACCCTGGTCCATATGCAATAGTGGTTCCTCCTTCTATATGACGTAAATATCTATTTCAATTATTCCAAATATTTTGGTGGGGACTGAATGTCTTCTTTTTTGAGTGCTTGCAATTCAACATTTTTTTAAACTTCACTTTCAGAGGTCACATTTTTTTTGAGTGAATTGAGCCCCTTCACGCTCATGTCTAATTTGTTCCTCATGCTGCTGGTTTCTATGAAATCCATATTGAAATGCTGCAATCAATTTCACTATAGCAATTCACAGTAAAAATGCAGGCAACGGGGCTGTAATGAATGTGGGCCATATTACAAAGTTCACTGATTACTTATTATACCATATCTAATCTGGCAAAAAACTAACAAAAATAAATCACAAAACCTGTATAATAATTAAGCAATAAAAACTGAATAGGGGATATGGGTACCACTGTGTAATCATACTTTTTGGAAGCTGTTAGTCACAAAGGGAAGCTTCTAATCCCTTATAAGAATGATTATTTCATAAAAGCACACCCCACTGAGTAGACTGATTGAAGTTCTATAAGGAAAAAAAAATGCAAGATGAAATTCTTTCGTGTTGGGAGAGGATGAATTAGGTAGCTTAGAATATTAAGCAGAATTTCCAACTACGGTATTTCAGCTACATAAAAAAATTTCTGTTTTGGAATATGCATGAATCGGTCAAAACTTCCTTTGTCTAAATTGCTCTACTGTTGTCATAAACCATATTTGATCTAATGAAATATCACCCTTTGTCTGCAGCCTTTGCATACAACCGTCATGGCTTCTCCCCTATACTAAAGGGATTCTTTTAAACATTTAGCTATTATGGTATAGAAAATTACACATCACTGGCTACAGAACCTATCAATGGAATAAAGAAGAATATTCCAGTATGGTCTGCTATTTAAGAATCATATATGGTGCTTTGTTTCTTACAAAACAAGGTGCTGGTACTCAGATACAGGGCTGCCATTAAGGGGTATGATGACCACAGGAGGACCTATCTCCACAATAATTATGGTCCCTGCAACTGGATAGAGTCCATGAAAAGGAAAATTTGCAAATATTATACCAGTCCCTAGAACACATCTCTTAGGGAAGAACAAGCCCATCTGTTACAAATCTCTAGACAGAATAAACGATCACATATTAGAAACAGAACTTTACAGATAAAAACTGAACTGGAAACCTCAAGAAACTAGATTCTGTTTGTTGTGCAACACTAGAGAAATAGAAACGGAAATGTATTTCTTCCTGTACTGTGCAAAATACGAAGATCTCAGAGATGATGTGCATTTAGATGTCTAATGCTGGAATATTCAACTCACTGAAGCAAAGCTAAATATGTTTTCTTCTTTTATTGTCCACCCGTGTCTACCGCATTTTGAAGCTATTTTGCTTATATGGCAGGTTGCTTTCTAGTGGTTACCATGAGGATACCTTGAGGAGGGCTAGTCACCGTTTTCAAGCCTGGCATCTATGGGACAGGAGCAGAGGGGCACTGCTCCTGTTCAAGTCCACTAGACTACCAGGGAGACCTTTGGGTAATTTCCAGGGGGTTTGGAGTGGGGCAGGGTCGAGGTTTCCTATTGGGAGGGTGCCAAAGAAGAAAAGATAGAAGTAGGACAACTTAGTTAATAAAGAATGAAAAATAAAACCAGTTCATTTAAAAGCATCAATAGAAAGCCTGTATTTAAGACCTTTCCTAAAGAATGAGTAAACAGAGCAAGACCTCATAGTCCTAAGAAGTACATGGATGCCTCCCTTTGAAAGTCTGTTTATTTGGATTCAGCTCATGCCTTTATAGTAATAGATCAAGGCAAGTTATATTCAGGTATGCTAGGTATTTCCCTGTGTCCAAAACATTGGCAATCTAAATTTTCATCTGAGACTATAGAGAACCCAAACTCACAAGGAGCAGGAGTGGGATTAGTATCTTGGCTTCTTAGCACACTGTTCTAACCACTAGACTACCCTTTGATGCCGTTTCAGTTGATATGTTTCTGGGGCTCTGAATATTTTTATGTAGGATGCTCTTTATAGCCTAGTGCAGGGGTTCTGAAGTCAGTCCTCGAGACACACCAGGTCGGTCAGGTTTTCAGGATAGCCACGATGAATATGCAGAGAGGGATTTGCATATAATGGAGGTAATGCTTGCAAATCTTTCTCATGCATATTCATTATGGTTATCCTGAAAACCTGACTGGTTAGGTTTGTCCTAAGGATTGGGTTGAGAACCCCTGACCTAGTGGTTTGAAAAGTGGGCTGGAAATTGGAATATAAATCCTTGTCCCACTGGCACATCCTGTGAGCTTAAGCAAGTTGCTATGGATGTGAATTCGATATTGTGCTCTTGGTTCATTAGTGTGCATTAATAATATTTCGGCATGCTATATTGATTTATTGCAAACAAACCCTACTACCCCCTTAACCAAACACACTTATAAGACATAACAAGGAAGAGGCCACAAACCTCAATGTAAATCCTTACCAGGCTAGACTGACTGTGAATGCAAGATCACTAAATGAAAGCCTCGGAGAAATACTTAAAACCTTGAAGGGAAGAAATGGGATAAAGAAGCCTCAAACAGAGGTTAATGGCTGTGTGAGCACTGTTTAGAGCCTCTCATACCACTGCATCAGCTAGTGCTCTAAACACATCAATCATAGGCTTCATTAGTGTTAAATACGTTGTCATAAGGTAGCACCATTAGAACCCATGGAAGTAGGGGATTGTGAGCATTTTCCTGTTATCCTTCACAGAGGTTATCTATACGTGCTGTAGATAGAGAACACACATTACAGGTAGCCATAATCCCTACATTGCCTAGAGATGTCACTTTAGGCAGGGACTGGCCACCCTTTCTCTAGGGTCTGGCGGTAGGGTTGAATACCCGGACCGGCCTAATATCTACCCGATCGCAGGCAGGGACCTCAGGGGAAGGAAGGATAGCATCTGAGGATCCCGGGGAGCCTGAGGGGGAGGAAGAACCCCAAGAGGAGGAATTAGATGGGGGTGGATTAGGCATTCTGCCCACACATGATGAACTAATACACGAGCCGGTTAAGGAAGGCAGGAAGGTGAAAGCCAAAAAACGCCAAGAGAGGCGTCAAAGGACCCGGGGGAGGGCCGAGTTGGAAGCTGGTGCAGGGTTACCTTGGGTACCTGCTGAGGTGGTGAGTAAGTTCCCCTCATTCCCAGCAGAACAGCGGGCTGACCCAGCTCTAAAGAGAGCTTTCGAATGGGCCAGAGAAATTCGGCCTACCCTACCCAGGTTTTTCCTGGAAAAGGAAATCCTATATAGGGAAAGTACTGACCCATATTCCGGAGCGAGAAGGAAACAATTGGTCATGCCAACGACATTTAAAGCCACAGTACTAAGGTTGGCACACGACCACCCCATAGGCAGCCATAAGGGAGTCCAAGGCACCCTGGACCAAATATTGGTTCGATTCTATTGGCCAGGGGTCTTTAAAGAGACTAAACAATACTGCGAGGCTTGTCCAACTTGTCAGAGGGTCACAGCTTTAAAGCCGAAAGCTGTACCGATGGTATCCACACCCACCATAGCAGTACCTATGAAACGCATAGGTATGGATATCGTAGGACCCCTGATCCGTACGCCCAGAGGATTTCAGTATTTATTGGTGGTAGTAGACCACGCAACTAGATTCCCATGGGCTATTCCCTTAAGGAGTACATCGGCCAGAGTAATAGCCCAAGAGCTGGTAAAGATCTTTTGTGAAGTGGGTTTTCCCAGGGAGGTATTGACTGACCAAGGGAGCAATTTCTTATCAAAACACTTAGCAACGGTATGGGAAGCCTTCGGCATAAGGCACATAAAGACTGCAGCCTATCATCCTCAAACAAATGGGCTTGTTGAGAGGATGAATCAGTCTTTGAAACAGATGCTTCGGAGGGGTTTAAAGAAGGGAGAGATGGGTGAATGGGATACCCTACTCCCATTTGTAGTTTATGCATGTCGAGAACGCATACAGACGTCATTAAAAGCATCCCCATATGAGCTTATGTTTGGCAGGGCCCCTAGGGGAATTTTAGACATTCTCCATGAACAGTGGGTGGAGCCAGACTCGCAGGAAGTTGGGGTGCCTCAATTCCTTAAAAACTTGAGGGAACGCTTAGAAAGAACTGCAAAGGCCTCAAGAGAAAATTTGCAGGCCAGCAAAGAAAAGCAAAAACGTTACTATGACAGGAGCACAAGAGAAAGGCACCTGAGCATAGGGGATAAAGTCCTTGTCCAAGTAGCGGACCCGGGACCCAAGTTTGAGGCCCAATGGAAGGGACCGTGTACAGTAATAAAGAAAGTAGGTCCTGTGACATACAAGGTGGAGAATAAGAGGGGACGTCAGCAGGTGTACCACTTGAACGTTCTAAAACCTTGGAAGGAGAGATTGGCCACGGTCAGCTTGGCCTATGTAAGGCAGCGAGACAGAACCCAAGAGATGATTACGTGCTGTCCGGTTAGTCGTCCGGCAGCCCGTAATTTATTTATTTATTTTATTTATTTAACAGTATTTCTAAACCGCCTTATCTTAATAATCAAGGTGGTATCACAGCAAGCAATCAGGTAAAGTGTGTGTGTTGTACATGCAGTGAGGATAAAACTTAGTTGTGTGAGGGATGTGTTGGGTGCTTGATTTGTTTGAGCTATATACAGGGTGGGCTATTTACAGTGGTGCTAGAATCATATTTTATATATATTCAGTTGTTTGGGAGGATTGGAGTGCTGTTATCCATTCTCTTAGGTTATGTGATGTGACCATAGTGCTCTATGAACAGCATGGTTTTCAGTTGTTTTCTGAAGTCTTTGAGGTCTGGAGTTGCCCTTAGATCGTCCGGTAGATTGTTCCATATTGTTGGAGCAGCCATGGATAGAGCTCTGTCTGTTGTGTCCTTGCGTGTGTGCTTGTACTCATTTGGGGTGCTGACTCGGTTGCGTGTTTGACTTCTTCTGGGACGTGCGCTGGTTTCCGGTTGTATGAGCAGGTGGAGGCTGTTGGCTGATGTGTGTTCTTTTATCTTAAATAGGTTTATGATAGTCTTGTATCTGATGCGAGCAATGATTGGGAGCCAGTGTAAGTCCTTTAGTGTAGGTGTGATGTGCTCCTGCCTTGCGGCTCCGGATATGATTCGAGCTGCAGTGTTTTGTGCCAGCTGTAGTGGTTTGAGAGCTTGTTTTGGTAGTCCGAGGTATATCGGATTGCAGAAGTCCAGTATTGGGGTTATCAGTGCTTGACAGACTGTACGGAAGTGTTCTGGAGCGAGGAGTGGTTTCAGTCTCCTGATGATTCGCATCCTGTAATATGCTTTTTGGATTGTTTTGTCTATGTGTGGTTTGAGGTTGAGTTTACTGTCCAGAGTAACCCCAAGGTATCTCACCTCCGATCTTATCGGTATCGTGGTGCTTTGTATCTTTATGTTTGGTGGGTGTGTGAAGCTTTGGTTTCGAGTGATGATTAAAGCTTCAGTCTTGTTGTAGTTTATAGCTAGATTGTTGTTTTGGCACCACTTCGCCATTTGGGTAAGGCAGTCTGCTATCTTAGAGAAGTCCGGGTTTTCGATTGATATCGGGGAGTATACCATTATATCGTCTGCGTATATTGTGTATTGGATGTTGTTCTCTTTCATAATGTTGCATATTGGTTGAATGTAGATGTTAAAAAGGAGTGCTGAGAGTGCGGATCCTTGTGGTACTCCTTGTTGGACGTTTATGGGCCGGGAGGTGTCCTGTCCCACCTTGACCTGTAGCTGTCTTTCTGTTAGGTACGAGTGGAACCATTTTAGAGTGGTACCGTGTATACCAGTGTTCTTCAGTCTCTCCAGGAGTATATTGTGATCAACTGTGTCGAACGCTGAGGAGATGTCGATGAAGATCATTATAATTCCATTCCTGATGTCGTCAATTATTCTTATGATGCTGTCGAAGAGGTAGATCAGGAGAGTTTCGACTCCATGGTTGGGACGAAATCCGTGTTGGTTGTCATCGAGAGTTCCGTGTTCGTCAATGTGTTCCTGAAGTTGTAGTTGAACCGTCTTTTAAGGGGGGAGGATATCTGTCATAAGGTAGCGCCATCAGAACCCATGGAAGTAGGGGATTGTGAGCAAAATGTAAGGGAAACTGACAGCTCAGGTTCACACATGGGGGAAGGTTGCTATGAGCAACAGATGAAAACAAAGCCACGTGGTGTTAGGGAACGCCAGAACAGTAAGGGAGCACAGAATTCATTAGAAAATGAAGAGCACCTGCATGGGGGCGGAGCCCAGGCTAACACCAATTTGAACGTACTTAAAAATCACTTACCGGGAGGTAGAGAGAGAACTGAAGGAGAAAGTGGAACTGAGAGAGAAGTAGTAGGAACTACAAGGGCTGTAGTTGGAACTACGGGAGAAGCGTTAGGAACTGCTGAGCTTGAGAGCAGTGTCCGTGGAGCTGTGAGGACGGAGTCAAGGGGATTATCCAGAGCACAGGAGGTTGGTGATTCTCAGAGAAGCTGTTGGGAACAGCAGTGCACAGCCTCTCAATATCCCCAGGAACGTTGCTGTGAGGCAAGCAGAGAGGGCAGTCCAACAGCTAAGGCTTTAAGATATAAATTACCTAACACCAGAAATGCAGAAGGGGAAAACTTTTACCCTGAAGCACATTTGAATGAGTCAGAGAAACACCATGGAAAAGGGGCTTCCAAGCAGAGCTGTGCTTATCCGAGAGAGCAGGAAACAGCAGTGCCTAAAGGTAGGCGTATTTACCCTAATAAGAGAGGTTTGCAATACCCTGACTTTCTATGCACGTACCAAGAGCTCTGTAGTTCTCAGGAACCCAACTACAGGAAATACGGTAGTTACCCACGGGCCACTAGTATAGTTGGGGAGGGGAGTGTTTTAACTCCCCGACAAGAACCTTATAACTTTAACGGCAGTTGGGAGCCAGAGGTTTACTCAGATGAAGAGGAGATGCAGATTGAACCTCTTGGAGAATCCTTAGAGGAAAATGAGATGGACTGCACGTACACATTATCTGATTGTATAGCATCTCTATGTTAAAAGCAGCCAGAACTGTTTATGAGAAGAAACAGGTGCAAGAGTTCCTTGAGTAAAAGGAACTGTTTTCTGTTACTTTTTGTTTCCTGGTTTAATGCTGAAGAAAGCTATGTTGGGTTGAAAGTATTTTTCTTTAATTGTGTTATCAGACGAAGGGTCTGACCTGCTTTAAGTTCCACTGTTATGAATCCACCCCGGATGGGGAATAAAGCCTGAGTTTAAACCTTACCCTCTGCTTCAACTACACTTCTTTGGCTAACGGTGAAAACTACCGGATCCAGAAGGCCTTGCTAAAGCCTTCATAGGAGCTCTAAAGCCATAAAAATACTGCCACATCAAACGACCCAAGCCCTTTCTAGCCTCTGGGTACGTTAGTGGGTGACAACGTTTTCTGATTGAATACTGAATCTAAGGGGTATGTTTACTAAACTGTCTTAACGTCGCAGCGGTGGTATTATCGCACGATAAGTGACGTTATCACTCGATAATGTAACATTATCGCGCGATAACGTCACTTATCGCGTGATAATACGGCAGCGGCGTTAAGGCACACTAATGCTGTGAAATCTGGGTCTGAAGGGTGGAATAAGGCTTCCCAGAGGGTGGAGAGAAGGGGTCAATGGCCGGAGAGTGGGAGGGGAGAGGCTCAATGTGCAGCAATGCGCAATGTGCAGCAAAGGCAGGGATAGTGATATTAATGATAAACATAAAGCAACACTACTGACAAAGCATATAAATTAAGATATCATGTTTGGAAGGGTCTATGCTCTGTCCCCCTACAAAGTGAATGATCCCACATTGAAATAGCGCTGATCAGGGTTTCTGTCATTTAGATTGGGCAGGTTTGTTATGGCGTGCACATGTGCAGCAATAGCAGAGTGGTCACGTAGGAAACAGCGACTGTACTGATGCTGTAAATGGGATACAGGGGGCTGCAGGCGGCACATGCTGTGGTCTAGCTGGGGCACAGTACAGGCTAGGCAGATGCCTAGGTGGCACATAGGAATGCCGAAACTGTAAAGCAGCAAGACAGCAACTGACGAGGACCCAACATGGGCACGAGTGTGTGTCCCACAG
This sequence comes from Ichthyophis bannanicus, assembly GCA_033557465.1. Taxonomy (NCBI): domain Eukaryota; kingdom Metazoa; phylum Chordata; class Amphibia; order Gymnophiona; family Ichthyophiidae; genus Ichthyophis; species Ichthyophis bannanicus. The sequence continues at coordinate 866,363,869 of CM066032.1, read as the reverse complement.
TGTCACAGGGGAGATTACCCAGCAGGTACCCCCAAGGGCACATAACATTGGCAGGCGGTGCGGGGGGGAGGAAGCGCGCATGTCCATGTAGGCACCCCTACCCGAGAACCCACACCATAGGCAGCTGTCTACCGGCATACTGGATGGCCTGGGACTGCACACCACCAGCACCACTGGCATAATGGCATGGCAGCATGGTGGTGGAGGGGGCAGTGGCATCTGCCCACAGCAGACCATGGCCTAGCCCCGTTTAGGTGGGTGCCGTGCAATGCAACAGACAGGGTCTGTCAGACAAACAGTCATGGTATCCCTAGGGAATGAACAGTCCCTGTGGCAACAGTGTGGTGCAGTAGACACAGCCAGTGTGTTCAGGAGCAGAAGGTCAGAAGTTCAAGTCCCAGCTGTGGCTCCTGCCAACCCTTTCCCCATATTTTACCCAGTACTAAACCGTGGTAATACAGATGGAACCTTTATTGCAGATAAAATAAACATGCCTGAAACGCCTATATTTTACCCTACAGAGCACAGACACCATAAATATGTGCAATCCCTAGAGCAGAGATTCCCAACTGCAGTCCTGGAGGGCCAAACACCATTCAGGTTTCATGCTGTCTCTAATAAATATGCCTGTGCTGCATTAGTATGCGCCGCCCCATTGTATGCAAATGTATCTCATACATATTCATTAGGGACAGCATGAAAACCCGAACAGTGTTTGGCCCATCAGGACTGGAGTTGGGAACCTCTGCCCTAGAGCAGCAGCCAACAGGGGCATAAACACCCACATCCACACCCACACCCACAGGCTCTACTGTCCAAAGCCTCATGGAGAGTCAGGCTGTTGGGCCCTGTGCGCAGCAGCATCTCCCAATACTAGCACTTGCATACCTTAGCAATGCCGCCCTAAACTTGGGAATACGTTACACATATATCAAAAGGTTGCTATGATTAATGGCAGATATCAATTCCTAAGTTAAGCACAATTTGCTGATAGAGCTGCATCTTAGCAATCTTTCTGATATCTGTGGAGTGTGTTTCAGTTTTGGTTTCTGACAGTGGTTACCACCCCGGGGAGTGACCCCAACAGTATTGCGTACCATAGCCATGCCTGCACTGTGCCCAGGACTGGTGTGGTGGCCAGGCCTGCCAAAAGCCTCTATATTTGCACAATGCTGGCATAGGTGTGGGAGTGTGTGTCTGTCTATCCAGTGTGATGTGGCTGCCTACACCTTACTCAGCCCACACTGCTTGCACTGTTTCCAGTGTTAGCCTGCCAATGTGCATAATGAGGAGCAAGGTACTGTGGGTATGACCCGGACAGGGTGGCCTGGGCAGGATGCATCTGCACAGGGCATAGGGCAATGGCTGGGACATTGTAGTGCCCGGCCACAGCATGTTCTGCTGGGAGGTCACGCTCACCCTGACTGAGCAATGACCACGGCATGGCTAGGTTCCCCCATAGTGCTGTAAAGTACTTTTCTCAAGTGATATTTATGGGTTCTCTTTTCTGGGGTCCAATCACTGACTTATCTGCTTGGTGTGTGTGCTCACATCCCAGTTTTGGGTGCACACATTTCCTCCAGGAACATGCACTATGGACTAGCTAGCAGACTGTCTGCAGTTAGTATGTGTATGACTGGAACACCTTGCAGGGTGTAGCGGCTGGAGACTCACTGTGCTTGCTGCTGGAGATTGTCAGATAGTGGTGGGGGGCAGCTGAGCATTTCCAGGCCTACTGTCTGTCTGCCATTGCCTTATCGATGTGTACAGATCTGCACTGACTGCCCTGTAGGGTGCCTGTTCCCCAGCAGGACTGGGGTAAATGGTCCCCTCTACTACCACCATTGTAGGGATGTAGAATGTGGATCTGTTGGTGGGAGAGCCTGTCCCCCACCCTGAGCCCCAGAGGGCGGGTTGGGTGGTGCTACACAATCTGCTTAGGGGTCCAAACAGCCCCCCTTCACTTAAATCATGTGACCATAGCACCCACACAGGATATGCACTATTCTGGGTACATCATAGTCCACAAGAGCTAGACGTGACTGGGAAATACGGATGGACACAGGTGTATCCGAGGTGTGTCTGAAAGGACTACCTATCACACACTGGCACTGATGATGACCTGCAGGATAGCCTATTTAAGCTAAGCCAGGTGCTGCGGACCTGGTGCTGGGCACCCCACCTCACCCTCAGGGTGAGCACAGTACCCCCACAATGTGTCAGTCTGTAGCTACTCTGTGCCAGTAACACACACGGTCAGTTCCCCCTACCAGGCCGAGGTGCTGTGGGGGTGCATACCCCATCCTGTGATCATCTGTAGACTGCTGATCTGAATGTGCAGTGCATCATGGGTACGGGTGGGTTAACCCTATCCTGGTAACCACAGCAGACAGTTTGTGTGGTGACCTTCAGTCCTTCTGTAAGCAGCCAGGGGTTTGTTAGCAGCTGTAGAGATGTAGCCCACTAGTTACTTCACTGACTGTGGAGGTCATGGGTTTGATCCCACAGTGGTGTTATTTGATAGGGCTGTCTAAAGCATTTCCTTTTTTAATTTAAATTAGTGCTGCCAGCAAAAACACCCTCACAGTGCTGTAACATTAAGGTGCCTCATAAGGCGCCCTATAAAGCACCCTATAAGGCACCTTATAAGGTGCCCTATAGGCCCCGCAGTGGTCCCCAACCCAGTCCTATGGGGCCCACCGGCCAGTCAGGTTTTCAGGATATCCCTAATGACTATGCATGAGATATATATGCATTAGAGATATCCTGCCAACCTGACTGGTTTGTGGCCCTCCAGGGCTGGATTTGGAGGCCCCTGCCTTACACTTCTGTCATTTAAGATTGTGAGTGGGTAAGGTACAGATGTCCTAGACATCGAAAGGGTATATAGAATGTGTCACATTCCTCCTCGATTCTCACCACCACCAAAAAGTTGTCTAATAGACAATTTTTTGGTGGTGGTGAGAAGTGAGGAGGACTGTGACAAATTCTATCTAACCTTTTTGATGTCTTGGACATCTGCACCTTGCCCACTCACAATTTTAAATGACAGAGGTGTAAGGCAGGAGTCTCCAAATCCAGCCCTGGAGGGCCACAAACCAGTCAGGTTGGCAGGATATCTCTAATGCATATATATCTCATGCATAGTCATTAGGGATATCCCAAAAACCTGACTGGCTGGTGGGCCCCATAGGACTGGGTTGGGGACCACTGCTAGTATAGGGAACATTATAAGGTGCCTTAGCGGACAGTGCACTTTATAATGTGCCCTCTGGAGTGCCTTATGGGGCGCCTTATGTGGCACCTTAGGTTACGGCACTGTGAGGGTGTGTTTGCTGGCAGCACTAATTTAAATTAAAAAAGAAAATGCCTCAGACAGCACTGATTTAAAGTAAAGGGCAATGCCTCAGACAGCCTTACTCATTAAGCCCAATGGAGGATCAAACTCATGACCCCTGTTTCATCAGTCAATGTATTGCTGTGTTGCTGTTTTGCTAGGTCAGCGCGCCTAGTTAAGGCTAACGCGCGATAACGTACCACGGCTCCCTCTATTGCGCGATAGCGGACTTTATCGCACGATAACCTGAAATTCTACCTTAAGACCAGAACGCCCACCACCTTATATGGCATTCGTCACAGTAAGACTGCAACTAACGCCGGTAACATTAAGACGGTTTAGTAAACATACCCCTAAGTGTTACTGTAGCAACAAATACAATGCCGGAGCATAATCATTGAAAGTCTTCGGTCTGGTTTTGTTATTTGAGCAGCATAAAGGTCCACATCCATAACAGTATATACTTTGTCTCTCTTCTAAGATGTGCATAAAGGTGAAAATTTCAAAAGATATTGTGTTATTTGTAGTAGACAGAGCATCTCTCTAAGACATCTTGTATGGGCCCTACTAAATGAGTTCTTGTTCCAGTAGGACACAAATATTTTTACAGTAGAAATACTATTTGTGTGACCCTGGGTAGATATTATCATCACTGCCTCTTTACTTAGTCACACTCTGTTATCTTCTCAGCCATGCAATCCTTATTAGACAGAAGCTAATTAAAATGCCACCCCTTGGCCATAATGCAAATTCTATTCAAACCAGGAAATTGCATGCCCCAGAGTGCTTTCGTTCATAGAATGCTCAGCTGTGTGGTTGCAGTCTTCAAAGTTCACATTGTTTTATTTTGTAATTTGTTTACCCATTAATTTTTTTTGTCAGTGTCACCAAAATAAGAAGACAAATATATTGAAATCTTGCAGGGCAAGAGATAATTGAGAAACCCCTAAACTTTAGTTGCTGAATGTAAGGTTAGCAAACCTGAAGAGTTTTCTATACTGATCATTAAAGAGTACTTCGTAGTAGGATGTTTTCACTAATATGTCTCTCCATTCCAAATTCTGATAATGAGAAATAGCAATCTGCTAAAAAAGAGCTTGCCAATGCAAACTAGTCATTTATTAATAATATTCTGCTGGCTCAGCATGTTCTTATCATTTGTAATCCTATATTTTGATTCTGCTGTGACTAGACAAGAGTAGAATGGTAGCCTAGGGGCTAGAGCAATAGCCTCCTAACCAAGCAACCAGGGTTCAGTTCTCACTGGTATTCCGTCTGGTGATGGACATGTCACATTGCCCTGGAAGAAAGGCCTGGCAAACTACCAATGCTCATACCTTATCAAGAATATCCACAGCACTTTCTTCTTGTGGTTAAGTAATTTTTCTTTGGGTTTAGATCTATAGGAGAAACACTCAGTGAATCAGCCCATAAGTGTTCTATTACTTTGATAAAATGCTTAATGTCAATTGGGCTGATATTCAGCTCCCAGTAGTCAGCATTTTTTATTTTATTTTATTTTTTTGTTAGAATTTCCAACATTTTATACAAAATGGGCCTCATTCCGATCAGGATGTTCAGGCCCCTGTGCTCTCAGTCGGAATTGGATGCACAGGGGCAGACGAGATTCTGATTCCGTGGGGCACTCTAGCCCCACAGAATCAGAATCGCGACTAGGCCTGTATGTGCAGGCCAGGACCTGATTCCTGTCGGCCTGCACGTACAGGCCTCTACCCGGCTAACTCTATCAAGGCTCCTGAATGGAGCCGTGGTGCCATGGCATCCGTTTGCCATGGCTCCGCGGCTCCATTCATGAGCCGCAATCCCTGGCCTCCGACCTGTTCTCTCATTCCCCGCAGCACAACCCCTGATCTGGCCTCCCAAGGCCAGGATTGGGCTGTGGAGAATCCCCTGCGCCCCCTCCGACCCCTTCTGCCGCCCGGGCCTGCCATTCCCCGCCATCAAGTGGAACTTATTTTTAACTCAGAGGTGGAATAAGTCCCCCTGTGCAGTCTGCCAGCCCCAGACGTAGAGGGCTGACATCAGTATCAGCCTGTGCATCTGGTTCCGTGGACCTCCCACTTCCCATCCTAACTCCACCTCCGCACTGCCCCCTTCCTGTCCCCGTCTAACCTCCCCATACAAATACCTTGTTTGTGTGGAGAGTATAGCTGGGGATGCAGAGGGGACCGAATAGCGGGGGTGGATGTCCCAAATAACAGGAAGTCAAAAAATATAGTCAAGACCATACATGTGGAAGCCTATTCCAATCAGGCCGTCTAGCCCCTGTATGTCCAGGCAGAATCGGGCCATGCAGAGCTAGACCCAGTTCTGATCCCACGACCCCTGTGGGATCAGAATAGGGTCTAGTGCCTGGACGTGCAGGCCGGGGCCTGATTCTGCCTGGCTGTACGTCCCAGTGACTACCCGTCTAATGTAGTCAGGCTCCTAAATGAAGTTGCAGAACTATGGCATCCCATCGCCATGGCACCATGGCTCCATTTAGGAGCTGTGAATGCCGGCCGCCACAGATTAACTCCTTTCCCCGCAGTCGGACCCTCAATCCGGCCTCCCATGGCCAGAGTCCAGCTGCGGGGAACTTTCTTCACCCCTGCTTCACTTGTCTCTGCCGGCCGCCAAAAGAATACCGCGTCCAGGGGGACTTATTCCACCTTGGAGGTGGAATAAGTCCCCTTTCTATTTCCGAAGCCATGGACGTATAGGGCCAACCTCTGAATCAGCTCTGTATGTCTGGGGTTGTGGCCCACCCATGCCCCACTCTCGCTCAGCCTCTGGTACACCCCCTCCTGCCCCCATCTAGGCTGCCTCGTGCAAACCTGCTGTTCATGCAGGGAGGCTTTTGCAGGATAGAATGACCACCATAATATACAAGTAATATCCAAGAGTCAAGCCCATATCATAGGGGATCATATCACAAAATAAACCATAAATAAATAATGGCTTCAAGCAAAATTACATTAAACTGTATTCATTTATACTAAGTCATCTAACCAAAAAGACTAAGGAAACCAAGAAATTATAAAAGTTTATCCCTCGTTCCCAACCAAAATGTTTTAAAATAGGATCAGATCGGGAAAGGTATCATGAGTACTCTGGAACACCACCAAATATTTGCAAGGAAATTTTAGGAAAACTGTAGCCCCTGGTGCCGACACCTTTGCTCTAAAACTTAAAAAAAAAACGTACAGAGAAGTTGTGTAGACCTGGAGACATCCGGAAAAACAATAATGGACTGGCCACAAAAAGAAAACATTTGTATTCTGAAAGCATTTTTTAAGAATATTGGACTCATCTAGCAAAGAGAAAAATGTTACTAAAAGTGTGGCCTTAGAGGGAATTTTATCAACAGACGACTCGAGAAATGCAGAACGATCTAGGCTCTTAATCTGTGAGAGATAATCCAGACCTTCTGCATCCTTATCCGAACTCTGAATTTCTTTAGGAAAATAATATAAAATTAGTAATGTAAATAGAGGTAGGATCTGTAACCAATAAGATCTTTTTCAAATCACTCCCATATCAGTTAAGTTCAATTAAGGAAACCTCTGCCTTCCGGAAAAAAAACGAAAAACTTGCCTAACCACTGAATACTTTGGTACAACACTGTGCACATAGCCTTAACTCTCAAATGGTTATGACAATCACCCCTCCCACAGTATTGTATGCTACCTAAACTGAGTACTCTATATTATTAGCATAAATAGTTGATGTTGGAATGTTACACATTTCAACTTTGTGATGTACTGTATATATTATAATGTTAGCTGTAATATGAAAAATTGTTGCATTCAATGTAAACCGCCTTGATAACACTGAAAGGCAATATATTTTCGCCCAAACCATGGAGTTGAAACCTTAATGATTTATCTTTTTGATTACGTTCTCCGTACCATTGATGACATTAAAAAGGGTATTATAATGATTTTTATAGACATTTCGGCTGCATTCGATTCTGTAGATCACAATAGGTTATTACATAGATTAGAGGAGATTGGTCTACATGGGGTCACATTAAAATGGTTTCAATCATATCTGACAGAAAGATTTTTACAAGTAAAGATTGGACAAAAAACTTCTCTGCCCATAAGAGTATTACAAGGTGTGCCACAAGGTTCCGCTCTTTCTTCGCTTCTCTTCAACATTTATTTGCAGCCAATTTGCAATATTCCATTAAAAAGTGGCATAAAGTATACAATTTATGCTGACGATATTATGATTTTCACAACTATCTCCATCGAGAAACCTGATTTTTCCAGCATCACAGATTGTCTATCACAAATGTCCACCTGGTGTAAAACCAACAATATGCAAATTAATTTTAGCAAGACAGAGGCATTATTTGTATCTCGTAACCAAAATTTTGCACATCCACCTGTCATCAAGATAGATAATTCAATTATTCCTATTAAATCAGAAGTGAAATATCTTGGAGTTACTCTAGACAAGGAATTAAATCTCAGATCACACATAAACAAGACGATTAGAAGCGCTTATTATAGAATGAAAATCATCAGAAGACTAAGGCCGCTTCTGGAAACTGTTCACTTCCGCAATGTTTGTCATGCTCTAATTACACCATTACTTGACTTCTGCAATCCAATATATCTGGGTCTAGCTAAGCAGTCACTGAAGCCTTTACAGTTAGCGCAAAACACCGCTGCTCATATAATTTTTGGTCTATCAAGTAAAGAGCATATAACTCCTATCTTAAAGGAGCTTCATTGGTTACCAATATCATCTCGTATTAAATACAAAACAGTAATTTATATTTTCAAGATAAAGCAACAATGTTCTGCAAAAAGTCTGACGTATCTTATCCGGTCAGATATTAGCAACAGACCTAGGAGAAGTGTATCTGAAAATAGAATCAGCTCCTCAAATGACATCAGAAAAACACGCAAGGAGACCTCTGAGAGAGCTTTCTCGTTTGCTGCGACTTCCATCTGGAACTCCCTACCTAATGATCTGAGAGCAGCTCAGGACATCAAAGACTTTAGAAAACAACTGAAAACAGTTTTGTTTACGGAGCACTACGGTCATGCAATCAACTAATTAATTTTTAAGAAAGCAATTATTTATATATACATTGTACAATAGCTCACTTTATAGTATAGCTCACAATATATATAGTGCACCTTTCCCCAAGACATTTAATCATATATTTACAAACTATGTATATATTATCACAGATTTTTTCACTATTACTAATTTTCTCTTTTGTTAAACCGCTTTGATTGTATGATAAGGCGGTATAAAAATCCAATTAAATAAATAAAATAAATAAATAAAAATATATTAAGAAATGCTAAATAAATACTTATGAAACAGCTGCAGTGGAGAAAGAAAACACTGTATTAATAATCCTTTTTTTTTCTTTACTTTATGAAGTTTCTGGTCAGCCAATACCTAATGTTGCCAAGTGATAATAAACAATATGTGTTATTTTGGAAAGGTTACATTGCATTTGCATGTTTAAACACCAGGTTTACACATATAAATGGCCCTAAGCGTAAGTAGTAATTTTTAAAAAGTTGCTACTTAGATGTGTGTATCTGCAAAATGTGCAGTTCAGAAAGAAGGTATGGTTTGGGCAGGCCTAAAAAATATGCATGTATTTCCTATTTCATAGTGGCAATACATGTATAATTAAAAAAAAATTGCCCATCAGCATTTAAACCTATTCTGAGTTACATGTGTCATCTAACTGTTCATTTGTACATAGGCTTTGGAGATGTAATCTGTAAGGTTACTGCCTATAACAAACAGGAGCGAAGTGTAATGAAACAGTCTTTATTGAACAAACCCTGACACGGCCGCATTTCGGCTAAGTGCCCTCTTCAGGGAGTGAGCCTCAAATAAATCAAAACATAAAACATTAAAAACAATCATATCTTAATAATGGAATAAATCACATAATGAACAATATAAAACTAAATGTTAATATTAAAAGTGACAAACAATAGTGTACATTGGAATAAATATATGTAAAATATGTATTAAAAACCATGCACAATAAAATCATATGTAAAAATGGAGGACGTACTGATGGTTCAAATAAATGAATACATCTAAAAGCATGGTAAGACACCATAGGGACAAAGGGAGGACCACAGGGGGACTATTTATTTATTTATTTATTTAATTGGATTTTTATACCGCCTTATCATGTAATCAAAGTGGTTTAACATACTAAAAACACAAAAAAACGAAAGTGAAAATATGTACATAGTTTGATAAAAATATGACATAGTATCTTGGAATAAGTTGCGCTATCTACATGGTGAGCTATACTATAATGTGAGCTATTATACAACATATATATGACTGATTATTCCAAAAAATTAATTAATTGTTTACATGGGCTACATACAAAGTACATAATGCGAATCCCAATACCTCGACTTACAGTGAGTGTTTGACCGATCTTTCCTGCTTCCTGATGCCATTTATATGACTTTGTTGCTTGCCTTTCCACAATGACCCTTCAGAAGGGGGAGATTATAAAAAAATAATAATAATCTGCTCCATGTGAAGGGAGCAGGAAAGATCGGTCAAACACTCACTGTAAGTCGAGGTATTGGGCTTCGAATTATGTCCTTTGTATGTAGCCCATAGACCCCTGTAGCACATAATTCCCTGGAGTGTATTTATTGTACACATCATCACCAGGAGTAGTAGGTGGGAGGCAGCTAATAGAGCTACACCAGACCACACAGCGAAGGGGTCCTTCCCTTCTGTGTTCAAAAGTACATCCACGTTTCCTTTACTGCTGACATAGGTGTTGCTTCCACCCCAAAGATTTTAGCTCGCTGCACCTATCCCACTTTAGACTCCCCAAACAGCTCAGCCACCTGGCTGACCTGTTGGCAGTGTATGCTGCACACATATTCAGGCTTCTGCCAGCACAAACAGGGCAGGTAGAAATGCTAGCTTGGATTAAGGTGTTGTTTGCTTGCAAATTCTTTTAATTCATAAATCTGCAGTTTAAAATGTTTCCGACCCAGATATATTTTAACCAGCAGAAATTACTAGGCCCATGAGAATATACATTTGCAATAGACTCACTACTAATTCTTTGAAGCAGAATTTTTCTTTGGGAAGCTTGTACATCTTTTCTTTTTACTGAATTTATAGTGTTGTGTGTGCTTAGTGCACGTAGATTTCATGACAGATTCTCTGCATTAAGAATGTAATTGTGACTTGATGTAATTCCCTATTGATTTTAAGATTTGTCCTCCATTTATTACATTTGACATTCTATTACCTCTTCTTTGTTTGTCTTTTGCTTCATTGGAAATTTTTTAATTATGCTCAGATTAATAATATTTGTGTACCTTAAACCACTTCTTGGGGCACTGTGTAACCAAGTGGTATGAGGAGCTTAACGTCTAATCCCTTTGCCCTTGCATTTTATTACACTTGATCTGAATTTGATTTGACACACTATGCAATCCTTTGGGATGGTGCACTAATAATATACGGATGCAAATTATATTACTGAATACACTCTTGGGGGGGGGGGCGGGCAGTGTCTCCAAACGGGTTAGTTTTGTACATACTGTGACAGCAACAGGAAGGAACCTCTCTCTCAAGCCAGCGTACATTAGATGTTATCTCAGTCTTTCCAATTTACTGCAAATGCTCTTCTTAATACTTGTATTGTGCCTATGAAAGCTTCTTTTTGGAGTGTTTCATATGCACATACAACATACGAAGGTGCACTTGTGAAGGGTAATTTTATAAAAGGTCACCTAGTTTAAGTCAGCAGAGAAACACCTATTTTAAGGCTATTTTGTAAAGACATGTGGAGCCCCAGTCCAGGAGGTGGACGTCCGGGCTGTCTGGACGTCCCCACTGACGATGGGCCATTAGGATCCAATTCTGGTCCGTGGGAAGAAAACATTCCCATGGGAGCAAGAATCGGGACTGAGGACGGCTCGGCATGTCCTCCCCGCAGGTGCCCTGGCATCTGTGGCTCCAGTCCTGCAAATCCTCACCGCCTGGCCAACAGCTGGCCTCTCGTGGCCTGGATTTGTGGGCAGGGACCTGGATTTGGCCCACCACTGCTATGCCTCGATCCCACCTCCTCCTGCCCCCCCCCCCCCACTGGATCTCCCCATCCTGATGCACAGGACATATTGGGAGAGCCAGTGGGGGAATAGGGTACAGGCGGCTTAAGAGGCTGCATGCCCAACAAGACATGCAGCCCCGCAATCCGCTTTTGAGAATGAGGGCCATAGGCACCTATTTGTCATTATACAATGCTTGCGCAAATCTTGCATTTATCATGACAGATATTGAAGGTGCAGAGATTATGCCTGCTCGAGAGCAAGCCTAAATAGCTGAACGTAAACTACACAAGTATGCCTGTGTACTTACTGATTTCATTTGTGCTCCACCCAGACGATGGCCCCAGCAATGCTTGCAATTAAATTACATGCATGTATGTCTTCACATGCACTTTCAAGCCTAGCACACTTTTATAACAAACATAGGACAAAGGTAGACTTCTATAACTTTTAAAACAACCATTGCTGTCCAATAGGAACAATTTTTATATTGTTCTACCACATTCTTTTAGTCTTTGATGAATCTCTTGGCAATGGAGGATCTTCTCTCTCTCTTTCTCTCTCTCAATACATTTTCTTGTTCCCTCTATGGTTATCTTTTTCCATTTTTATTATGTCTGATTTACTTGCAGGAAGTTTTTTATTTGTGGGCATAGGAATATCTCAGGTGATCTTCACTTCTTCATTCTGTCAAGATCGAGATCTCAGTGTTCTGGTACGGAAATATTGTGGTGTATACACAGATTGCGGCAGATGATTAGCTTTATTGTGCTAAGAAATCCATGTTGTATGAAAAGATTTATGATCCTGCTAGTACTGTTAATGTTATATATCAAGTTAGTTAAAGCAAGAGTAAAGTAGAAATTACTTATGCTCGTATGCTATGAAATAAATGTATTTAAAATGGAAATGGATAAAGCTCTCTTTGCAAACATTTACTAATTGGAGAAGCGCTCCCAGCAGTATCCCAACTGACACTGAGCATGCCTTTATATTCGTGGAAAAATCCAACATTGTTCAGATCCAACCGAGCATGAAACGAATGCGCATAGCGTGCATGCAGGATGCGTATGCTCCATTCACAAACATGTCCAAACTACACAAAAACATTGCAGGCTAGGTTGTATTGCATGTTGCTTTGCATCTAGTCTATACACACCTATACATGGCTCTCTCCATGCAATCTACAAGGGGGCCCACATATAAGGACATTTGGCTAGACGTCAGCTGACATGTGGGCTCATACAATCCAATTTATCCTTAAAATACTATGATCTAGAATCTAAAAATGTGCAACATGTAAGCATTAGAATCGTAAAATTAGTCCAATGGGCAATGGGTGACAGATGCTCATGTAGGCTGACAAAAAAGGAATGTTGCTGGAGCATTGTGGAAATCTCGAGGCTAGGTAAAGGCCCATGGATTTGGCTAGGAACAAATCACAGGAGACTCTTGCAAGGCCTGTTTCTGTAGTGCGTAAAGGAAAAACAGCCAGACTGCAGTGGATTCAGAAAGGCTTGAGAGGAAAGTCAAGACAGCAGTGGTGAACCACATGCTCAAATAGTTTGAATGCGAAAGGAAGGAGGGAATGGGCCAATAACTGGAAGGTCGGGTAGGGCAAAGTGAAGGTATTTTGAGGAGTGGTATGTTCAAACATGTTTTAAGATGGCAGGAACAGCTGCAGTGGAAAGTTACAGAGAAAGAAAACAATATTTGGTGATTAACTAAAGCAAATGCTGAAGTGAGATCCAGGGATATCAGTACAGCAGCCATGCTGTCACCCAAAGTTCCTCAGGCATCAATCAGCAGGGCAGAGAGAAAGATTTCACAGCTAAGGTCATTACTGAACCCCAACTGTCTAATAAGCTGGGCAAGAATGACTTGATCGGGCTAGCTTAGAGGCAAAGATAAATTAGTGATAAGCCTAAAATGAGATGTGTCTTTGAGATCTAGCTTTCGTTATCCCCCTTGCAAGCAGGTGTGGGTACTGGTGGCTGTGCACTGTGTCCCTCTGCAGTCCCCTGGTTCCCTCCATCACTATCCACCATGCTGTGCTTGGGTATGTGTGCTGAGGTGTTATGCGTTACACACCCACCATTTTTGTATCTGTAATGTGGGCGTGGTTCTACGCACGTAACACCATGCGTTACGGCACGCATTCACGTGTCGTTGAGCTGGCGTATCCTACGTGCGTTACTATAGACGGAACGCAGCGTTGTGCCCAATTCCCCCTAGGATCCTCGAATATCGGCAAGGTTGGTGTGCACTGCACCATATACGCACCCATTAGCTTCCATCGTGAGTCCTACTGCATGCACGCACGTTGATCGTGCAGTCATTGTTTGGTGTGTGCATGCGCGTTCCCACGTGCGTATGGGGATCCTGCATTGTGTCGCAAACATTACGTCACACATATGCGCCACGCTACGTCAACGCGCGTGGGTACGCGTCGTGTGTTCCAGTCGCACCTAGTTCTCTGGGTGGGTGCGAGATGTCGGACGCCGTATATTTGCACCGTGCTGCATCAGGGAGACACGCCACCCCCTTCCCCCGCTGGCATCCAACGTGTGCGGTCACATACATCCATGTAGTTGGGGCCATTGTGGTGATGCGCGTTCCCACGTGCTCTTCGTCACTCCTGTTGCTCGGTGCATTGTGGGGACGCGCGTTCCCACGCGCGTTGCATCATTCCAGGCTCATCAGCTGTGTATTGTTGTTTTTAATGTTGACTCCGCCCCACACCCTATTTCCCAGCAACCTGTCCTCCATTGCATGTCTATGATGGCTCAAACTGTGAATGCAGGTGGTGTGGTGGTTGCGCTGCTAGAGCTGGCTGGGCTATGCGTTCTGGAGGAGGGAGATGATGTACCTGGGGCTGCGGCACTGGGCATGGGTGCTATCCCGCTGCAACTCCGGCCTGCAGCTGTGGGGGGTCCACAGGTGGATGGTGGAGGACACCGGCGCCATAGGCATGCTGAGGCACGGCCCCGCCTGCAATGCCTCTACAAGCCCAGGCCCATGCTCCAGGACATGAGAGAGGACCAGGTAATCTCCCTCTACCGGCTGGACACAGGGGCCATTAGGGAGCTCTACGAGGTTCTCAGACCTGACCTTGAGCCCCGGACTGCCCGGTCCCATGCTATACCGGGATTGGCCAAGCTCCTGGCTGCCCTACATTTCTTTGCCTCTGGCTGTTTCCAATCCTCAGTGGCTGCAGTGGGTGGGATGAGTAGGCCAACATTCTCTCGCTGTCTCCACCAGGTACTGCGTGCCATGGTCAGCCGGGTTGGGAATTACATTGCAATTCCCAACAGTAGGCAACATTGGGGGGCCCTGGGACAGGCATTCCAGCGGATTGCAGGGATACCACACGTGATGGGAGCTATAGATTGCACATATGTTGCCCTGATCCCGCCACGCGACAGGGAGGTTGTGTACCGCAACTGCAAACACTTCCATTCCCTGAATGTGCAGGTTGTTTGTGATGCAAGTATGCATATTCTGAATGTGGTTCCACTGTTCCCAGGGTCAGCCCATGACTCCTATATCCTGCAGCACTCGGCACTGTTCGGCCAGTTTGAGGCCGGACAATATGAGGACTACATCCTGCTGGGTGGGTATTCACCATATATAACGTGTGCCTACCGTATATGGTTGATGGGACCCCATTGTCACCTGTGTCCTCTGCATGCCGTACATTGCGGTGGTGTTTTGGGGTGCTACCTATTTGTGGCACTTCACACATGTGGTGAGTCCCTTCGTGACTGCATGCGATACCTCTGGCTTGCCCATGCCTTCCACACCTGGCCTCAGGCATACTGCACGGGCAGTTGTACATAGGTATGCCTGTGGGGTGTGTCCCTCTCCCACCACATGTGGCACATGTTTGTGCGTGTCCCATCCGGGGGGAGGGGAGGTAGGGGCACAGACCCATGCACATGATGTACAGTGTGTATGGGGCCTCCTCTCTTTTGGCCATGTATTTATTTATTTATTTAGTAAACATTTGTATACCGCTGCTTCCTACGATCAGCAGTGGTTTACTTTACAGAATCATAATGTATCGTACAATACAGAGAATTTTTAAGATATACATTTCGATTGAGCAATGATTTAAATAACACAGGAAATAGCAATTAGATAATTTATACATCGGATTGGGGCTCACAAATCTAAAAATACATTTGATTGTAGGTGCATGAGAGGGGCCCAAACTATACATATATACAAGATTATATACCGGTATTCCAAATGCCATCATGGCAGGCAAAAGCCATCTCGTTGAGGTAAGGTGTCGCACTTAGGTCGGGTTGTAGTGAGCCTGAAATAAGTGGGTTTTGAGTTTCTTTCTGAATTCACTCAAATTATTTGTCAGTCGCAACTCGTGTGGGAGTTGGTTCCAGTGGATTGGTGCTGTATATGTGAATGCTCTATTGCTTGTTTCTGCTTTGACAGTTCTTATGCTGATTGGAACACAGAGAGTGTTGAGATTTATGGTTCTTCTGTTCCTGTTGTGTGGTTGTATAGTGATTAGGTTGTCGAGGTAGGAGGGTGCAATGTTGTGAATGAGCTTAAACATTGTTATGAGGAGTTTGAAAATGATGCGAGCGGTTACCGGGAGCCAATGTAGTTCCATTAGCACTGGGGTTATGTGATCTGTGATGCTTTTTTCCATGATGACTCTTGCCGCAACATTTTGAGCCATTTGCAAGATATTTAGGGTGTTCTTCGGAAGCCCTTGCAGGATGGCGTTGCAGTAGTCTAGGTGAGGAATGATTAGAGCTTGTGCAACAGCCCTGAAGTCAGATTTCTCGAGGATATTGCGAAGCGGTTGCAGAACTTTCAATTTGTAAAAAATGGCTCTGTTAATTGTTCGGAGGTGCTTATCCATCTTAAGGTTGCTGTCCAGTAGGACCCCTAGATATTTTATTGCAGGCGTCGTATGATATATGTTTTTGTTGAGGGTGACTGTGGTGGGCGGGATGAAATTGGTTTTCTTGGAGATAAACATGACCTCTGTTTTCTTGTGGTTTACTGACATGTTTACTGACATGTAGGGGGCGACACATGTTCTGAACTGTGGGTGCACCTGCTACCACCCATGTCTGCTACCTGTCTGCCCACTCTATCTTGTCTCCACTGCCCCTCTCACCTGGACCCTCGGGGGGGTGTTCCGTTGATCTCTGCTCTGTGTGCACTGTATCATGACTGTCACATACTTGCACAACTGCGCATCTCTGCCCCTCCCAGTATGCCATGCCGCTGTCAGCCAAGTGCCCTCACAGCAGCCACTGCTGCTGTCTGGGCAAAGGTTTGGAACGTGTGTTTGGACATGGTAACGTGGATGGGTATTGCCCCCATTAGCCTTCCCCGGAGTTCTGGGTCTACCAGCAGCAGACTCTGGTGCACTGCCATCATGTGCAATGATGTGACATCATATGTTGTGTCCATGCTTATCTGCTGTCCAGTCGAACATTGCTACGTCATTGATTCTGTGGCTGAACATTGCTACGTCATCTCACATGTGACTGTACAATGTTTCTTTTTGCAGGTGATTCAGGATATGGGTGTCGTGCCTGGTTGCTGACCCCTGTGCGTCTCCCTCGGTCAGGTGCGGAGATGCGGTACAATGAGGCCCATGCCTCCAGCCGCTCAGTCATTGAGCGCACCTTTGGCGTTCTAAAGAGTCGCTACAGGTGTCTGGATAGGACCGGCGGTGCCTTACAGTACAGACCCCTGACTGTGGCACAGATCATTATTGCTTGTTGCATCCTCCACAACATTTCTCTCAGGCACAATGTCCCAGTCGAAATTAATGAGGATCTGGAGGTGGAACCTGTGTGCCCTCCTGCACAGGGCCGTGGTGACACACGTGCGGGGATGGCAGCCAGGCAACATATGATCAAGGAGCTCTTCTCCGGTAAGTTCTGCATGTGTGTGGATGTGCTTATGGGTCGCCATGTGTGAGATGCTCTGTGTGTTTCACGGCACTGTCATGACATGTCTCTATATGTCTCATGTGTTTTGGCTCCACAGGATAGGCTCCTGTGTTTGGGCCTCCCCAAGATGGGCTGCCAGTACTGCCCAATGATGTGCTGCATGTAGGGACTGAGTGTATGTCAATGCAACATGCAGGTGACTAGGGTGGGTGGACATACAGGTAGATATACTGTGGTGGCAGCACCGCATGACACATATATGTGTTACCCTCTCCACTGCTCCTCTGGTGTTGCACATGTCTTTGGCCTACCACTCCATCCACCATATGTTCCGTTTGGCACATATGTGTCCATTGCCTGTGCACATCTTGGGCGTCTACATACTGCACCTACCGCACATGTTACCAGGCTGTGTGTATCTTTGGACTCAGGGCATTGTATAGTTTGAGCGCACGTACAGACTTCACTGCCATTGCGGCATTAGACAACTTTGGTGCACCCATGCATGGACTGGGATGGTTGTCTTCACTGGTCCCTGATTGTCCACAGTGCAGCCATCTGGAGCTTGCAGCATGCGTACCTTGTCTCACGGTGTATGTATCTGTGTCTTTGGGACGTGTCTGCCTGACGCTACCTTCTGCTCCCCTCTGCCTTTGTCTGTTTCAGGGATGTGTCTGGCCACCTGTCTAGTGATGTTCACCCGTCTCTCTATGCCCTTCTGTACATTGTGTGCATGTATCATATGTTGTTCCCTGACGTGTCTCATGTTTGATGTAGGACGATGCATGTCAATGTTTTGTCTCCACGCAATGCAACATTCCTCGGACATGCTACACTGACAGCTGACCGTGCAGACGTGGTGATGGATGCAGTTCCTGGACATCTGCAGCCTCCACTGGGGCCCCTTGTGCCCTTGCCTGACTCAGAGTTTCCCCATCAGACCACTGCTGTACCTTTCAGGTAGATTCCACCTTCGATCATCTGGGACATACACCACATGCAGATGCTGCACTTGGCCTGTTAGTATCAACGTGCCTTTCTGTGGTATCTCTTTCCACCACCACTGCAGGACATGCTGTGGACCTCTGGGATGCCTGTGTGACATGGGCATTTACATGACCATGTTGAGATGGTGTCCTGGTCTGCAGGGTCATCTCCTGCTGTGGTCCATGTGCACAGTGCAGTGTGTTGTGGCCATGTCATGATGTGATATCTACGCATTCATGATGCACATATTGTGATGTCACTGTCTCCTTTGTATATGACAGATCTATTATGGTCTTCTTTTACAGGGTTAGTATCTGACAAACTAATGTATCAGAGCCTCTGTATGGTGCTCACAACAGTATACAGTGTATCTTCTGCTGACTCAAATTAGCGATGAATGCAGAAACGTCTTTTGAGAGCTAAGCACTGGTTTCATATTATTATTTATTTATTTATATATTTATTTATGCTATTCTTCTATACCGCTTTTTCCAGAGATCAAAGGCGGTTTACATATAACAAATATTAAACATGGTTTTACATGGAACAGCGTTTTTTTAACTATATACAGTTAACTTATCATGAACAATAACAAATTTTAGTAACTTATTGATTGACGTCAACTCAATCAGCAATAACAATGCTATTAACATGCGATAACAATGCCATTAATATGCGATAGCAATGCCATTAACTATTTACAAACATTTCTCATTAATCGTAGTTCTGTAAGACTTTCATTTTTCTTTTTAGGTGTATTGGGGTTTTTTAATCTGGGGTTATGGTGGATTGTTAGGGAGGTGTAATATGGAGGATGGGGGGATTCATTTAAATTTGCAAAGTGTTCTGTGAACAGGTGTGTTTTTAGTTCTTTCCGGAATAGATGAAGGTCTTTTTTATTACAAAATGTTTGAAGCATTACACTCCAAAATAGCTTTAAAGTCTGGAAGGGGGTGGTCGCCTCCAATCGGGGTCGTTGATGTGAAAAGGCGCTTGTCCATTTGACAGAGACAAAGGTCAATGGTAGCCTATCATTGCTGAAACCTTGCGACCACTCTGATTTACATATGAAGAATTGTCAGTAAAAAATGACAATTTGAGTCAGCAGAGGGTACACTGTATACTTTAGTGAGCACCATACAGAGGTTTTGAAACATTAGACTGTCTTCATTGTGACCTGATGGTGGGGGTTGGTTGTGTCATTCCCTTACCTTATTTCTATCCCTTTTCACACAGGACACAGACAACATACATGACACATCTACTACACTGCATCTGGAGACCCCATCAGCCATATTTGTTTGGACACGGCACCTCTGTGATACTGTCCCTGGGTGTTGTTGTCACTGGGAGATGGACCTCTGCGAGTTGGACACAGGCCTTTGTTGGAACTCATTGTTGGCCTGCTACTTCGACTGTCACTGGGGGGACTGACACACCGTCGCTGCCATAAACTGTATGGGTGTTTCGTTGATTGCAGCTGGGGGGAACACCTTTGCATTGTTGTGGAACATTGGTACATCACTGGTGACTTTGCATGGTCCCTGTTGGCTTTGCATTCTTCATCCTGTGTCTGTGGGAGGTTGAGGATGATGACTTCTGTACATACGCTGGGGGTGTGCTCACAGCATACGTTTTATCATGGAGACGAGGGCAGAGTGTAGGGCTGCCAGTAGGGGTGTGCTGCACTGGAGGTGGATGCCTGCTTGGGCACGATGTTTTCAGGGGTGGTTGTGCAGGGAGCTGGGGAATGAGGGGTGGTGGGTCACCACGGGGTCCCTGCATCTGGGTCCCTGCACAGGGGGTCTGTCATGGGTTTGGTAAGGGGTTGGGGGGGCGCCTTGCCATGACCAGACAGGGGGGTGGTGCACCCATGACTAGCATGGCACATGGTTGGATGCAGGGGGCAGGCTACTGCGGTATCAATGGGATGCAATTGGACAATGCGTGGCCATACTGGCGGTGTGTTGATGGTGGGTGGGGCGGGTGTCACTGGTGTTGTAGGGGAGGGGGGCGGGTGCTAGCTACAACTTGGATGTGTTACGTGGAGTGGGGTGGGGTCCATGGTTGGCACGGATTGCAACCTGGGGACAATGTGCGAGTTACAGAGTTATCCACAGACACTGACAATGGTGGGTGGGACAGGGATGTGTAACGATGATGAATGGAAGGTACAGTCATGGCCATGTCCACTTTCTGGCTTTGGTGAGCCATCCGGGCAACACTGTCATCATGACAGGCGTCACTCGTGGTTTGTTTAGCCAGGGAGGGATCAAGTGTGTGTAGATGGCTCTGTGGGCCATCAGTATCTACCTGGTACAGCCAGCCATGGGTGCTGATAGCAACACTGGGGGACTGTATATGGTGGTAAGCACGGGTATCCATGAATGGTCAGTTGCGTACGACACTCGGGTGCATGCCTGTGGGTGCATGGTAGGTGGTGTTGGGGCTTTTCTGGGCCTCCCCTAACTTTCCTTGGGGATTGCCTATGTTTTGTTTTGGCTGTTTGTGTTTGACCCCAACATACATCTACAGGACTTTGGTTTATGTGTTACTGACACCATGGGCGCATAGGATTTGTTTTATTGAGGTTTTGCCAGGCCTGTCACAACACACTTTGCTTTGGTAAGGTATAGATTTCATTTTCAATCCACGGTATGACATACGAGGCACCTGGCTTAGGCATACTCAATGCTGGCGATGGTGGACAGCTTCACCCCACTGGGATCGGCTATGTCTATGCATCAGGAATTCCTCTCCCTGTTTATCTCCGCAGCTTTCTGACAATTTGATTTCTTTCATTCTTCTTCTGCATTATTGTTGATATAAATTTTGATTCCCGATATGTCACACTGTAGCATCCTGTCTCCACTTTTGGCTGTTAAATCCTGTTCTCACACACTGTGTGCTGACCTGCGAGTCATGTTTCCTGCAAATAAACTGTGGATAATGATGTATGTCATCTTTGGGTATGTTTTCCTTTGTTCATTCTAGAGGCCCATGTTAGCCATGTGATAGCCTTTCATTGGCTGTATGGTATTCTGAGATACTCATTGTGTACGCTCTCTTGGACAGGGTCGGGGCTCGTTTCATTGCTCAGTCTTTGCTGGGTTTGCATTTTGAGTGTGATGAAGTTAGTGCGAGCTGTCCCTTGGGCCTTAGTTGTAGACGTTAACACAAGCGGCATTCACCATGTACTGACTGCAACTGTGGGGACTCATTTTTATCCCCACAGTGTGAAGGTGTTGCTGATGTGTACCATGTCTGGGTATGGTTACATCACATATTTTGTTCCCACTACATTCATCCCTGACACACGTACCACACCTGCACAGTGGGGATGTTGGCCTACTGGTTCAGACACAGTACCTCTGACCAGGGGTCCATGGGTTTGATCCCACAGTGGGGTTATTTGTTAGGGCTGTCTGTGGCATTCTCTTTTTTAAATTTAAATTGGTGCTGCCAGCAACAACACCCTCACAGTGCTGTCTCCTTACGGTGTTTCATCAGGAGCCCTATACGGCACCCTACAAAGTGCCCTATAGGGTGGCCCATAGGGGACATTATAGGGTGCCTTGGCAGATAGTGCACTTTATAATGTGACCTTTGGAGTGGCTTATGGGCGCCTTGTGTGGCACCTTAGGTTACGGCCCTGTGAGGGTGTATTTGCTGGCATCACTATTTGAGATTACTGAACAAAATGTCTTCGATAGCACTGATTTAAGGTACAGGGTAATGTCTCAGCCAGCTTTACTCATTAGAGCCACAGGGGGTTTAAACTCATGAACCCTACACCATCAGTCAGTGTATTAACCATTGTGCTATAGCTCTGGCTGCCTTACTCGGCACCTTTTCATGCACCTTATGGGGCACCCTGTTGGGCTACTGTCTGTAGCTACTCTGTGGCAGTGTCGCAAACGGTCAGTTCCCCCTACCAAGCCAAGGTGCTGTGGGGGTGCATACCCCATTATGTGTTCACCTATAGACTGCTGATCTGCATGTGCAGTGCGCCATGGGTATGAGTGGAGGTGCGTTGACCCAGATCCTGGCCACCACAGCAGACAGTTTGTGTGGTGTCCTGACGTCTTTCAAGAGCCAGCCAGGGATTTGCTAGTGGCACTAGTGATATGGCCTACTACTTACTTCACTACCTGTGGAGCCAGAGGTCATGGGTTTGAACACACAGTGGTGTTCTTTGGTGGGGCTGTCTGAGGCATTTTCATTTTTTACTTTACATTGGAGCTGCCAGCAACACCGCCCTCACAGTGCTGTCTCCTTATGGTACCTCATCGGGCACCCTATAACGTGCCCTATGAGGCACCCTGTACTGCGCCCTGTGGGGTGCCCCATGGGAGACATTATAGAGTGCCTTGGCGGATGCGCCCTGTGGGGTGTCCCATGGGAGACATTATAGAGTGCCTTGGCGGACAGTGCACATTATACTGTAGCCTCTGGTGTGCCTTGTAGGGTGCCTTATGCGGCACCTTAGTTTATGGCCCTGTGAGGGTGTGTTTGTTGGCAGCACTAATTAAAATTAGGAAACAAACTGCTTCAGTGTAAAAGGGGACGTCTCAGCCAGCTTTTATCATTATACCCACAGGGGGATTGAACTCACGACCCCTGCACCACCAGTCAGTGTATTAACCATTGTGCTAGAGC
Source organism: Ichthyophis bannanicus (assembly GCA_033557465.1). Taxonomy (NCBI): domain Eukaryota; kingdom Metazoa; phylum Chordata; class Amphibia; order Gymnophiona; family Ichthyophiidae; genus Ichthyophis; species Ichthyophis bannanicus. The sequence goes on along the minus strand of CM066032.1, from coordinate 866,340,857 downwards.
TCTTGACACCTTTCTAAACACCTTATCAACCGCCTTATGGGCGCTGTACAGGGCGCCTTGCGTGGTGCTCTGCACAGTGATTTTTACTGCTCGTTCAGCTATGGCGCCTGGTAACGCGCGTTATCGGTAACGATGTACCACCATGTCCTTATTTGGGATTTCTGTCTCTACCATGGATCCTAACGCGAATCACACTAACGCAGTTTAGTAAACATACCCCTAAGGGAACGTTACCAAACCTCTCTGTTCATGAATCAAAATTAATTTTATTTATTTATTAAAGCATATATAGCCCACAACTATCCAAAATCCTAGGCAGGGTACAATGAAACATACATACAAATTCACAAAACATACAATACAAATAAATCCATTCTTCCTTAAATTTTATGTAAGTGGGGCGATACCAATTCAGTTGTGAGATTCCGGAAACAAGTGACCAGAAAATTCTGTCCAAGATAAATTTAGTTAATACATGGTCTAAGAAGAAGGCCCCAAAATCATTTAGAAACACAGGGCCTGATATTCCAATGGTTGACATGCCTAACTTTGACTGTTATGCTCCTAAATTGGACTCTTTGAAAACTTCCTAGGGTTGTGTGCCTAAAGATTTGGCCAAAATCTCACTAATCTCCAAATTTAGGAGCATAAAACTAGGGTGGCAACAGGGGTATTCATAAAATATCTTAATGTACATGATACTTCAAAACTTTACATGCGTATATGACCACGATACCTAGATTTACATGTGTAAACACAAGCATAAATCTAGGTTCGCCTTATAAAATTACCCCCGTATCTTTTACACAACAATAATACATTGCACGTAACACTTCAACTGCAGTAAACTGCAGACATCCCATGTAAATTATGCACTTCAATGAGGTCATCTTCATGTCCATAGTTTGTTGTGAGTCGTGAAAAAGAAATTGAGACAGGAATGTATTTGAATATCACTGTTACTGCAAACCAGCTGTATGGTGCATTTAGTCATGCTAAACATGTACTGTAAAAGTTCCATCTTCTAGGATTGCTTTTGTTTTGTTTAGAAAGCAGGTGGATCTGGAGTTCAGCAACATGACAAAACCTTGGAGTCTAATCAATAAAGGTAGTTTTTTTTTCACACACACACAAAATATGGGAAAATTTATTTTGAATATGACCCTTTGAATCTGTTTACTGGCTATGGCAAAGAATAACATTCTGTACAGCTGAGGGCTGGTCAGCAAGTGAATGATAACCATTTTTATATTTAATCATTTCATAAATCAAACATTAGTGCATAGAACATTTATTTGTCTGAAAAATGAATTGTAAAAGATGAACTGAACTCAGAGCTTCGTACATCAGGAGCATGATGACAAACAACTTAAATCCATCTGAAACAGTTTAGGAAACAGAATCAGAGAGGCATTTTCTCTCACTGGATACATTTCGGTTGTAAAACTCAGTGAGTTTTTCAAGAGAATTTATTGTTTAAAACGTGCCTCTTTCTAAGCCCACTGGATGTCTCAGATTTCATAGTTCACCTGGTCAGCGCTACAATTCCCTAATTACATATGGGGCTAAAATGCAACTAAATTCCTTCTGTGTTGGATTTTCTGTCTTGGTATGGCTCTCAAAGGATGAATTCAATGTTTTCCATTGCAGTCTCACAGTGCTCCCATGGCTTACAGCTATTTTATTGCCTCCATTAAATTTCCATAAGTCAGACCAAAGTTATAGAATACCGACAAAGATCTTCTTGAACACAGGTATAGCTAAACCTTAAGTTCACCATACTGAAAGACCAATGATATGCAGAAAGAGACATAAAATGAGGAGTTATGTTAGAGTTTATTTTAGAAACCTTATTCGTGAATTAAACGAGTAGAAACACTTCATTTTATTAGATTTAAATGCCACAAAATGAAACACTTCTATGCATGTACACATGTAAATTGCATCCATGTGGCTGTCTATATCATGTCAAAATTGCATGGGAACATGTCAGAGGTATGTCCTGGGTAGAACAAAAATCTACATGTGTATTCCCCATGTGGAAATCCAAATTGTCAGTGCTGCGATTTACACCTGCTCCTGACAGAAACAGGTATTGAAAAAGTGCTCCTTTTGGCCATCACTTTACATCCCAGTGTTTATTTCTCCCTGCAAATTGAAATGAGGTCAAGATAGAATCCCCTGAAGATAGATAAGAGCATCTGAACGTCTAGGTGTGTCAAATGGTTCAGCTGCACATTCAAGTGCTGACACTTACAGGGATGCATTGTGAAATGCTGGCACTTGGATGTATAAGTTGTCACGTTTCCCTCACTGAATTTTCTCTTGTGTGCATTTGTGTGATGACTCCTCCCACTGCACATGGATATACATCCCCATGTGTTTCTGTACCTCTCTATTCATAATTTAGAAACGTATCCACCTTTAATAGAGGGGCAACATCTGGAAAAGGGCAAGCTCTACGGTGTGCAGAAATGCCTGTAGCATGGGAAATAAGATCCCAGATATTGAGGCTTTAATGGAAGAGGCTGACTTGGATTTAGTGGCAGTTATGGAGACATGGTTCATGGAAAACCATGACTGGGCTATAATTATACCGGGCTATACTACATTTAACAAGGACAGGGTAGGAAGAAAGGGGGGGGAGGAGGAGGAGTGGCACTACACATAAAAAATAATATTGAAACTATAGAATTACAAGGAAAGCAAAGATACAAAAAGAAGAAGAAATAGCCAATACAATAAAATGGGAGGACAAGACATTTTTTCAGATATGTTAGCGAGAGGAGGAAGTGTAAAAGTGGTATAATCAGACTCAAGGGTGAAGGGGAGGAATATGTAGAAACTAATGAGTATAAAGCAGAATTGCTTAACAAATATTTTTGTTCTGTGTTCACAGATGAAGGGCCAGGAGCAGGACCACAGAAAACACCCAGAAATAGGAATAGAAGTGAAGGGGATCTTGAACAATTTTCAGAAGACTGTGTTCATGAGGAACAAGCTAAACAAAAAGTAGACAAAGTGATAGGATTGGATGGGATATATCCAAGAACATTGAAGGAACTTGGGGAAGTTATAGTGGCTTCACTGACTGACCTTTTCAATGTTTCTTTTGAGTTGGAAGTGGTCCAAGAGGACTGGAGCAAGGCACATATGGTCCCTTTACACAAAAGCGGAAGTAAGGATGAGGTCATGAAATACGGCCAGTTAGTCTAACCTCTGTGGCGAGTAAATTATTAGAAACGCGCACAGCTTAGAGGGAACAGTGCTCAGAATCCTTCAAGACCACACAAGGAGTTCCTCAAGGCTCAGCATTATCAGCTCTCCTCTTCAACATCTATATTCAACCCATATGCAAAATATTTAACATACACTAGATACAATATGCCATATATGCTGACGACATCATGGCATATACCCCTATTCAACTGGACTCCCCAGACTATAGCAAAATATCAACATGCATTCAAGAAATAATAAACTGGCTAACTAACAACAACCTAAAAATCAACATAAAAAACTGAAGCAATTATCATCACCAGAGACTCCTCATTCATTCCTCCTACTGCTATCAACATATCTGATACATCAATTACAATAAAAGACAAAGTCAGATACCTTGGAGTGATCCTAGACAAACAACTCACCCTCCAACCGCATATTAACAAGATTTCCAGAACAGCCTTCTTCAAACTCGCAACACTCAGGAGACTAAAACCCCTCCTCAATCAAGAACATTTCTGTACAGTATGCCAAGCCATCATTACACCGCTGCTGGACTACTGTAATATACTATTCCAAGGTTTACCTAAACAAACAACCCGCCCCCTACAAATAGTCAAGAACACTGCTGCCCGCATTATCACTAGCGCTTCAATACAAGGCCACATAACTCCAATACTACAAGATCTACATTGGCTACCAATCTCCTCATGGGCAAGATATAAATCAGCGCTCACCATCTTCAAAATTAAAAACAGCATTTCAGCAGGAATACTACAGGAACTCATAGAAACCAAGACAAGCAAAAGACCAGACAGAAACAGCACCAAAAACAATATACCAACACCTACTCAATTCACAAGAACAAACAAATCCACATCCATGCAAGCCTTTTCTCTTGCAGCCTCTGCCATCTGGATTGTCCTCCCAGATAACCTAAAAGCAACAGTATATATAAAGGATTTCCGGAAACTACTAAAAACCACCCTATTCATTGAACAATTCAATGAAGACCACCAATCCACCTTAACCATACTACAAGACGAGTTATACAAGAAATGACATCCATAACATCAAAACACCCTACCACTCTAATAAACTGTATATAGCCCAATGTAGATAGCTCAACCTGTATAGATTGTACCCCAAATCAAGAGCTACCTATCCACATACTCATGAACACTAAACTCACAGCCACTGCATGCTGACACCCCCGCATTACCCTACTTGATTGGTTTGAAGTGAAATCCGCTTTGATTCAAGGATAAAGCGGGATATAAATACTTTTAAATAAATAAAATAAATAAATACAATGTTTCTATGTTTCTGTGTTTCTAAAATACTGGTACAGTGCAAAAATGGTGACCCGAAGGCCTCAATTCCGATCTCAATTTCCTACCTAAAAAGTGCTTTCACCTGTCTAAATGATGCTAGTGTCAAATGTGTATGGCTTTTATTAAGTCTAAAAGAAAGCAATCATGACAACTAAGCATTTGTTGACCAGGGCTAGCCTGTCCACAAAGCAGAGTAGGCAGCCGCCTAGCATATCTGACCCTGGTGGGTGGAGCAACTTCACTTTCGTGCCAGTAGCAGGCCATGTGCTTCATTGCCTGCAGAAACCAAACCCTCTGCTTTCAACACAGTCATGCTGCCGCCGCCACCCCGCAAATCTATCTTCTTATCTTGCCATGGCAGCGGCGGCATGACTCTGTGTTGAAAGCGGCGGCATGTACAGTATGTGTACTGCCACTTTAAAACAGAGTCATGCCACCACTGCCCCGTCTCCTGACACCGCAAGATGAGAAGATGGACTTGGGGGGTGGGGTGGATTCTGCTTTGGGGAACAGAAGCCTTTGGGCCGGCCCTGCTGTTGACTTCAGTAGATCAAGGATAACCTCTGGAAAAACACTTTGGTTTTCAGTTTTCCACAAAAGCACAGTTTCTTAAAGAATTCCTGATAGAGTTTGTTGTTAATTTTGTAGTGAATGAAGGATTGTGACTGAAACTGACTTCTATCTTAGAAACTTAGGACCCGATTTTCAGCTGTCCACATTTTGGAAGGGCTATGTGTCTCCCTACCGACCTCTAAACTTGCATAGCCCTCCCCGCCGACCTCTAAACCGGATATTCAATGTCACAGCGATAACATTGAATGACCGGTCACTGCCGCACATGCAGGAAACCGCCAAAGCTAATCGGTAACCAACAATATTACATTCTGCCAGGTTAGCTCCTGCGCTTTAAAGATAGGCAAGAGTTTTCCTCATCTATCTTTAAAGCATCGATCACTAAATGGGCAGCATGCAATATTGCTGTTTCCCGGTTACCATTTGTTGCCGTCCCCACTTCATCCCCCAACCTGCTCGATGCTAAATTTATACCTGCTCGGGAGTAGTAAATTCTCATGCAGACTTTTCATATTGGGTGAAATTTTAGAAGCCCTTTTCATGCTTTGGGCATCTGAAAATGGGCATAGATATGTCCAAAACACAGAAATGTCTCCAGAGCAATTTTAGAAAGAGGCTCTGGGGACCTCCCCTGTGTAAGGATGCCTGACTCTGAATGGAAGCATGGCTGGGGTGTTCCCAGGACTGTGGAGGCATGTTTAGGGCATTCCCATGGACCAGGACATCTTCACCTGATTACAGAAACATCATGGATGTCCGGCATCACATTTAACCTTTAACCAGCTCTGAGCCCCACATAGCAATGAACAAGCATCTGAAAAGTGCTCCTTTAGGCTGGAAAACATCCAGAGCATGTAGAGAGGAAAGCACTCGATCACGCCCAGTACTCAGCACAAGTTCAACTACAGTAGTAGTGGATTACAAATCCTGGCTGCCTTGTTCCTAAGCCATGATTCTGACCATTCTGCTGTCCAAGACGTCCAAGTTCTGACATATGGTTCTGGGGATGTCTAAGTAGATGGCCCTGCAGACATCCCTATCGGACATGTCCAGGTTTGTGAAATACAATGCCTGTACATGCCTGCATTTCTTTCAGACGTTCTGGCTTAGACGTCCCAGATTGCACTTGGACAGATCTTCTAAAAGTCCCTCCATTATGCACCCCTTAGACTCCTTCCTCAAACATCCCTACATTCAGATCACATCTAAGTAAGTGAGAACATTCTCCGTGCCAGCCTTATAAGTGCATAATCCCCAGGGTAGTTTTATAACAACCCTTTCCATGACTAAAACAGGAAAAAGATTTATAAACTTATCACCAGAGTACAAATTTACTCCTTTAAAGAGCAGCTAGAATTTGTGCACTGCTGTGGCTGGTACCAAGAGCCTATTTTATAAAGGCACATTGGTATCTATGTTGCCTTAGAAATTTGACTTAAAATAATCATCTTTGTGGACTTTTCTCATAGGCATCCTATTATAAAATTACATCCCTCCATAGCTGTATAGTGTATCTGTTTAAGTATGAATACAGATAAATTAGCAACAGCTATATATGGTTAATTATACAGACAGTTACAGCAGTGATACTTAAGCAATATGGTTCTAGATATATCCATTGCTCATATTGCATGGCTCAAAATATGTATAATGTGATACAACCAGTTTGACCCCTACTTTTCTGTTCATTATTTATGGACTTCTATTGTGTCCATTAAAGTACAGCATTGGCACTTAGCTCAGACTTTTTCTTTATGTAGAATTTGGCAGCTGGGATTTAATGTTAAAAAATGTAAGGTCATGCATTTGGGCTGCAGCAAAGGGGGTGAAGTACTTTTGTCCACTAAAGAAGAGTGGGACCTAGGCGTGGTTGTGTCTGATGATCTTAAAGTAGCTAAACAGGTAGAAAAGGCAATGTCAAAAGCTAGATGGATGCTTGGGTGCATACAGAGAGGAATGGCTAGCAGAAAAAAGGAAGTGTTAGTGCCTCTGTATAAGTCTGGTGCGACCTCATTTGGAGTATAGTGTGCAATTCTGGAGACCGCACTTTCAAAAGGATGTGAACAGGATGGAGTCGGTGCAGAGGGTGGCTACTAAAATGGTTAGTGGGCTTCATTATAAAGCATATGAGGACAGACTTAAGGATCTTAATATGTACACCTTAGAGGAAAGGCGGGATAGAGGTGATATGACTGAGATGTTTAAATACCTCCGCGGCATAAATGTTCAGGGGAGAGCCTCTTTCAATTGAAAGCAAGTTCTGCTACGAGGGGAGATGGGGTGAGGGTGAAGGGGGATAGATTCAGGAGTGATATGCGTAAATATTTCTTTACGGAAAGAGTGGTGGATCCATGGAATAGTCTCCCAGTGGAGGTGATAGAGATGAGGACAGTAACTGAATTCAAAAAAGCATGGGACAAACACAGAGGATCTCTAAAGGAAAAAAAGTGAATGTTGTAGTTGTTGATATGGAAGGACAGACTAGATAGGCCATGTGGTATTTTTCTGTCGTCATATTTCTATGTTTCTATGTAGACCATATCATATACAATTCCTGCATTGCTTCCATGGCCTCATGACTCACAACAGCAGTAAGCAAATGAAAAAAAGGCAGCTAAAGTAGGGCACTGGGACATGGAGCCTTATGTCCCTCATTTGTGTGTAGAAACTGCATAGTACAAAGGGAAAGTAGACACCCAGGAAGGGGTAGATAACATGAGGAGGGATCTAGCTAAGCTTGAAGAATGGTCTAGAATTTGGCAGCTGGGATTTAATGTTAAAAAATGTAAGGTCATGCATTTGGGCTGCAGCAATCCAAGGGAGCAATACAGTATAGGAGGTGAAGTACTTTTGTCCACTAAAGAAGAGCGGGACCTAGGCATGGTTGTGTCTGATGATCTTAAAGTAGCTAAACAGGTGGAAAAGGCGACGGCAAAAGCTAGAAGGATGCTTGGGTGCATACGGAGAGGAATGGCTAGCAGAAAAAAGGAGGTGATAATGCCTCTGTATAAGTCTTTGGTGCGACCTCATTTGGAGTATGGTGTGCAATTCTGGAGACCGCATCTTCAAAAGGATGTGAACAGGATGGAGTCGGTGCAGAGGGTTGCTACCAAAATGATTAATGGGCTTCATTATAAAGCATATGAGGACAGACATAAGGATCTTAATATGTACACCTTAGAGGAAAGGCGGGATAGAGGTGATATGATTGAGATGTTTAAATACCTCCGTGGCATAAATGTTCAGGGAGAGAGCCTCTTTCAATTGAAAGCAAGTTCTGCTACGAGGGGACATGGGATGAGGGTGAAGGGAGATAGATTCAGGAGTGATATGCGTAAATATTTCTTTACGGAAAGAGTAGTGGATCCGTGGAATAGTCTCCCAGTGGAGGTGGTAGAGATGAGGACAGTAACTGAATTCAAGAAAGCATGGGACCAACACAGAGGATCTCTAAAGGCAAAAAGTGGACTGTTGTAGTTGTTATGGAAGGACAGACTAGATAGGCCATGTGGTCTTTTTCTGTCGTCATATTTCTATGTTTCTATGTTTCATCCAGTATCCCTACTAAATATTGCAAGGAGTTAAAATAAAGGGCCCAACATTTTCCAGAACAGGGGAGGTTCTTCCTGCCATGAAAACTCCTCTGAAAGGGAAAATCCCACTTTGTATATAAACCACTCCCAGTCACTGCACCACAAGGGAGAAAGGAGTCTTTTGCAACAAGCCACTCTCGCCAGTTACACTTAACAACTGACTTGGAGCAGCTGCCTAGGAGGAGAGAGCAGAGGGTTGAGTCTGTGCAAGCCCTGCCAGAGCCCCACTATCTCAATAGAAAGCAACTGTGTGAAGAGGTTCCAAGGATTGCATCTGCACCTAAGCCTGGAGCCAGGACAAGCAGCGCTGGGGACCTGCATCTGCAGAAGCCTCCGGTGCTCAGGAGGAGAAAGAACCAAAGGGATCAGCACACACCAGTGGCAGTGGTTTCAAGTGTGACATCCAACACAGTATTAGGGATCTGCAGCACATACCAAAACAAGTATACTGGGGATAACCGGGGAGCCACACCAAGCACTCCCCTGTCCATTACACCCCCCCCCCCCCACACACACCCCCCACCTTAAAACAACCCTACCCTTCTCCAACAAACTTCAGACCACACATGGATTGGTATAACAACAGGTCGCAGCTTTATTTGCCCCATAACATATTAACATTTTAAAACATGAATAACCCAACACCCAATCCCGGTGCGAAGCGTTACCTCACCAGCCATATGACTAGCAAGGTGACAACACTACCGCACCTAGGCCGGTCAACCACCGGACAAGTTATTACCACCCCTGCCCGACCTCGCCATGTCACTAGCAAAAGTCGGCTAGGGGTTCACCGGGCCGCGGGCACCCTGCCCCGCCCCAATCAGCTATGGCTCCGGACCCCAGAAACCTCTGGGATCCCTCAACCCACACAACCCCCCCCCCCCAGCTGCAACACCCCCAAGTCCCACAACACCCAACCATCATAAACGGGTGGGAGGGCGGGACACCGGCCAGCCGCCCTTCACAAAACCATGTGCTAGCGTGCGCTCGGGCAGCCGCTGCACATGGCTCTTCCTCCCTGCTGATTGGTTCCAGCCGCGCGCATCTCGCGGCGGAACCAATCAATTCAAATGATGCGCCCTGCGTCACACACAGGCGCGCATCCGAGCTCTTCCCCCCCCCCCTTCCTTTCCCTTGCCTTCTCGTCGCCCCGCGCCCGGGCCAGGGACGCGCTGAAGCTCGCCCCCGGTTACCTCCGGGCACCAGGACTTCGCCCGTGCCCTTTTCATAACCGGGGAACCGCACCAAGCACTCCCCTGTCCATTACACCCCCCCCCACACACACCCCCCACCTTAAAACAACACTACCCTTCTCCAACAAACTTCAGACCACACATGGATTGGTATAACAACAGTTCGCAGCTTTATTTGCCCCATAACATATTAACATTTTAAAACATGAATAACCCAACACCCAATCCCGGTGCGAAGCGTTACCTCACCAGCCATATGACTAGCAAGGTGACAACACTACCGCACCTAGGCCGGTCAACCACCGGACAAGTTATTACCACCCCTGCCCGACCTCGCCATGTCACTAGCAAAAGTCGGCTAGGGGTTCACCGGGCCGCGGGCACCCTGCCCCGCCCCAATCAGCTATGGCTCCGGACCCCAGAAACCTCTGGGATCCCGCCACCGGCACAGGCACAACCCGTGCCTTTGCCGCCCCCCACACTACCGGAGCACAAGCTGCGACCTGTTCAGCCCAACCCGTACCACTCGCTCCAAAACCTCCTGCCAGTCGTTCAGGAGCAGGTCAACCCCCACAGGAGACAAATGTACTCCATCACCCTGATATAAACCCTTACAAGTAACATCCACCCAATCGTGCTGCACATGATAACCCCCATGCGCACTTAACCATTTTCCAATCTGCCTATTGATCTTCGTCAATCCCCGAGACCACCGCCGCTGACCCCAGCACGCTGGCCTTGGGATGACATCCGACCAAATAAGCACAACACCTGGAAACATTTTTAATATCCAATCCATGTCTTTTTTCGCCGCATTAATGAGTTGTTTACAAGTCCATGTTGCGAGATCATTGCCTCCCAGATGCAGTAGGATAATTCCAGGAGAAGTCCGAATTCGGGCGTGATGTCGCAGCAAAGGCAAGAGCTGCATCCAACGCAGCCCGCGCTCACCCAGCCATAACACCGACACCACATCAGGATCCAGTCCTAGGTTAGGCCCGATAGGCCATAGCTCTGCCCGTTGACCAGCCCAATAAACGAAAGAATGCCCCAGCATCCAAGAGCCCAGCACACTGCTGCCCCCACCTGAAACAAAAAACAGCAGTTAACAACGCAGGCGCAACCCAGTTGGATTAGTTCAAATTGACTCCTTTTTTTTTTTTTTTTGTTTTTGTTTTTGTTTTGTTTGTCTGTTTTCTGTTTTTGCATCACAGACGGACATAACCCCGGAAGGCCTTGGACCTCCAACGGCCAATAAGGCGTATATGCCAACCCGACAAGCCAGCACCTGCCGCACTAGACGCCGCCCCAATGCGAAAAGAGTGCGCGGCATAATGGGCCGAGTCCTCGCCCAAGCGCTGCAAACCTAAACGCAAAACTGCTGTGACCTGGTAACGCGTGACCAACCCCGCATCCTCATGCAGAAATAACCCCCCCGCTACCTCAGGGCGGCGAGCTAAATACTCCCGCATGGCTGTCACCGGACACGTGTGCCCCCCTATGGCCTGCAACACCACCCAGACACCCCGTCCTTGCTGATCCGTCTTTGACCTCTTCAAAAGGACCTGCAAGTAGGAGCCCTCCACACGCACATGTTGACGCTGCATACTGGGCCCAGCAACAGCCAACTTGGAATCCGCCACCAATTCACCCACCCTAAACGCCCCAAAAAAGGCCAAAGGAAAAACAGCCCTGAAAAGCATGGCCTCATACTCAGACCTCGCAACGACTGGCAAGACCTCACACAGTCCCCGTAACAGGTCATGTGTTACTGGCCGCCGTTGATCCGCCTGAGGAGGGTTTTCACGCCCCCACCCTTGCAACAATTTCCTCACCAAAAACCCACCACCAACCGGGCCCCACCCCACAGCTCTAGCAAAAAACGCAAAGCCCGCCAAGTGGGCCTTCACTCCAGCCCTAGTATGACCCATCCTCCTTGACCCCATGATGTACTGGGCCAGTAAACCATCAGACACCGCTCCTGACCTCCATCCCTGAGCCCACAAAAAGCCACCACCGTACTACAACCCCGACAGTAGTCGTCCCAAGTCTTCTTCGCTACAGAGCTCTTCAACATCTCCTTCATATCAGCAGGCCACTGTTCCACAACTTCCAAGGGACCGATAACCCGATCTTGTCTGCCTCCGGTGCCAGCTGCCGAAACCGCTCCCACTGCAAACGGGAAAGAGCATCCGCTATTCCATTGTGTAGCCCCGGAATGTGCCTCGCAGTTAAACCAACATTAAGCCGCAAACAGGCCAACACCACCATTCTCATGAGATCCGCTACTAATCTACAGTGTGAGGTATAATGGTTAACCACGCTCACGACAGCTTCGTTGTCGCACCACCAGACCAACCTCTTGTTCCGCAATTTGTCCGGCCACAACTCCAACGTCACTAAAATCGGAAACAACTCCAAAAATGTGATATTCTGTAGAAGCCCCCGTTCGCGCCACAACGGAGGCCACCGCTCCGCACACCACTCTCCACCAAAGTAAATACCTAATCCAACAGCCCCCGCCGCATCCGTATATAACTGCAAATCGTGCGTAGAACAGGCCAACTCCATGAGCACAGGTGCCCCGTTAAAATCCTTTAGGAACACATCCCACACCCGCAAATCATCCTTAATGCTCCTGGAGATGCGAATTCTATGATGAGGCTTACGGACGCCTGACGTGGCCGCCGCCAAACGTCGAATAAATATCCGCCCCATTGGTATGACCCGCGACGCAAAATTCAAGGACCCGATCAACGACTGAAACTCTCTCAGCGTGAACTTCGCCGCTGCCAACGCGTTCGAAATCAAGGCTCTTAACGTGTCCACTTTTGCTGGCGGCAATCGAGCCACCATCTCCTCCGAGTCTAATTCAATGCCCAAGAACGTAAGCTTAGTCGTCGGCCCTTCCGTTTTGCCCTCAGCTAAAGGTACACCCAATTCACCCGCGACACCCAGGAAAACCTCCAATAATTCCTCACACAGCAAAGTCTGCGCTGGTCCCACAAATAAAAAATCATCCAGGTAATGGACAACACTCCTAGCACCGGCACGGCTCGTAACCATCCATTGCAAAAACGTACTAAATTTCTCAAAACAGGCACATGACACGGAACAACCCATGGGCATACATTTGTCAAAATAATATTCCCCCGCGAATCGGAAACCCAAAAGATGAAAAGAAGAGGGATGAACAGGCAACAAACGAAACGCGGACTCAACGTCCACCTTCGCCATCAGCGCCCCTTTACCCGCCCTTCGGACTAACCGCACCGCCCTGTCGAAAGAAGCATAACGGACCATGCAGTACTCCCTTGGAATGTGATCATTCACCGACAATCCTGTCGGGAATGATAGATTGTGAATGAGCCTATATTTTCCCGGCTCCTTCTTAGGGACAATTCCCAAAGGGGACACTACCAAATTCGCGAACGGTGGTTCCGGAAACGGCCCGGCTATCCGCCCCAGACCCAACTCCACCTCCAATTTCTGCCAGACAACCGCTTCAAACCGCCCCTTTCTGTAAAAATTCCCTATCCCCTGCTTTTGGGTAACCGCAGAGCCAGTTGATCAATGTCTCAACCTTAATGGGCGACGGGGCTCTGCCTAAGTTCAAACCCTCACTTAGAGGTAGATGGGGTAACACCCCCAACCCCTCTCTTGATACACTTCGCCGCTGAATGACTGCCGCCGCAAGCGGAGCAGGCGTGCCGGAACTTACAGTCCGTAAATGGGCATGAGGCCTTATTAAATCGCCAACAGACATCACTGCCTCCTCCTGCCCTGGACTTACTCGGGATTCCCCCCCCCAACTCGAAAGGACCGGCTCCCCAAGGAATTCAGCCCCCCACCAAACTTATTGCCGGACCCTGACAAACCCCCTACTGGAGCCGTCCGAGCAGACATCTGGGTGAGCCACAAGTTGATGTCTTGTGTGCCCCACGATAAAAACCGGTTTTCCTCCATTTTGTCACGAAACTTCTCATCATAATTGAGCCAAGACCAGCCCTCATGGGCCTGCGAGGCTTCCAAAATAGAGTCAGCATAGGACAGCAACATCCCGTACTGCCCCGGGTACGACTGACCCCACACACTAGCCAAACGCAAAAAAGCCCTGACCCAATTCACCACTGATCTAGTCACCTTACGAACCCTCCCAGCCTTCTCATCCTCTTTGCGTTTTTTCCGACTTTCCCCAGACCTCTTACGACCTTCCAATAAACGGAAAATGTCAATATACCGTCTCTTCCTAATTTTAGTTCTCAACTTCTTAGGCACCCCCTCCCACAATTCCGACAAAGGCGTCAACCCCGAAGCACCCCCAACTGCAGGGTTTCCCGATGAAACCCCCTCCCCCACCACCCCTCTGCCACCCTCCCCACTCGCAGTACTAGTGGAAGAACTAGAGGAAGAGGAAGTGGAGGAATCCGAGCGCCGGCGTCGCCTCGAAGAACGCTTCCTTTTTTTACTCGCCTTTTCCGACCGCCCGACCCCCCCTTGAGGTAACTCACCCTCCGTAGCCGCAACAGACGTCCGTTCAGCAGCAAGCTGGATCCCATCCGAAGGTTGCTGTGCACCCGACTCCATCACCACACCGCTAGCGGATCCCAAATTGCGACTGTCTTCCCGTGGAAGTCTGCTTTGCTGCGATCCACTCAGCACTGATCCAGGTGAAGCCGTCATTGGATTCTGTGAAGAAAGAAAAGGCAAAAAAGGAGAGGGGGAAACACCCGACCAAGCAGGTTGCCAAGCCCCTAACCAATTTGCTCCTGACGTGCCTAACCCTCCCCGCTGTCATTGATCCCAAGCCTGTTGCTCCATAACCCCAATTCTCCCAGCACCACCAACACCTCCCAACGAGTAAAGCCCTGATCTCAAATCCCCACCAGGCGTCCCCCACCCCGTGCCAGGCCACAACGTGCCGCTCTCTCCCCCAGTAGCACCGAAACCAATCCCTTGCGAGGGATCCACGCTTTCCTCTCCCGATCTCCCCCCACCTGCACCCACTACACCCTGCTGAGAACCATGGGCGCCCATAACCTCGTCCCTTCCTCCGGACGGGGCCGTGTCACGTCCCCCAATCCTGCTCCGCAGTCCAGGACGAGGCCTAGCAGAAGACAGACCGCGTGGCCCCGCACCCCTGGCCCTCCTGCCCCCAGCCGCAATAGCTAAGCGGCCCCTGGAGGGACCAACAGACCTGCCATTCCGCCCACTGACCTCTCCCCTAGTTCTAGGAGCCACCCCGGAAACCTTTTTGCCCTGGCCCTGTCCCCCTTTTGCCCCTCTCGGACCCCCTCTAGTCCCTCTCTGTCCCCTTTTTCCCCCAGCCATCCCGGCCCCCAAACAATACACAAACACGCTAACTGGCAGCAATAAGAGCTAATGATGCCCTGCAGGCTTTAAAATGCACCCGCGAAGACACTTGCAGTGTATCTTGTTTTTTTTTTTTGTTTTTTTTGTTATGACCGGAACAGCTGCACGGAGTGAAGCCAATCCCCTAGCTCTCACACAGTAATCAGCACACTCTCCCCTCCCCGATCCAATAACACCGGAGTCACAATGCCGCAATGAAAAAACCCACAATCACCCCCACAATCACCCCCACTCGCCTGAGGAGCCTCCGCTCTCACACTCGATGAGCCACCGCCGCTCCCGAACTCCAACGTCGACCCGTAGTGCTCTCACACCAACACTGCCACGTCCAACACCGCAAACGCGCCAAGCACGAGAAGCCAAGAAGAAACACACCGGCCAGCCGCCCTTCACAAAACCATGTGCTAGCGTGCGCTCGGGCAGCCGCTGCACATGGCTCTTCCTCCCTGCTGATTGGTTCCAGCCGCGCGCATCTCGCGGCGGAACCAATCAATTCAAATGATGCGCCCTGCGTCACCCACAGGCGCGCATCCGAGCTCTTCCCCCCCCCTTCCTTTCCCTTGCCTTCTCGTCGCCCCGCGCCCGGGCCAGGGACGCGCTGAAGCTCGCCCCCGGTTACCTCCGGGCACCAGGACTTCGCCCGTGCCCTTTTCAAAAGCATCAGATAGAGGAGACAGGGATTTCTGAAGGTGCATAAGTGCTTGCAAACCCATATTAAATTAAATCCAGTGTTTAAGTGATGAAGAAACTAAACTAGGTAACAAGGGGCAAAGTGGTGAAAAAAAGAGTAATTGCTCAGATTAAGAGAGAGCATCTGAAAGGAGTGTGATAAAATACCTAAACTGAGAGGAGAAATAAGTAAATTACTTGTACCTAATTTTCAACTGAGGAAGGAATCAACTGCTTGTAATGTAGTTCTTGTTTGTTTCTGCCAATTACTATGGCCTCAAATAATTTCTAATTCACTCTACACATATCAGAACCCCTAACTCAAAATTTCAAAGAACTATTTCAAAAATAATAGGGATGGTCTCAGACTTCGCGGCACTTATATTTGCTAACTCCCAATCAATGGGAGATAACAGTGCCTAAATAGCTTCAATGACCAATCCACACTTATATGGAGTGGAGGAGTGGCCTAGTGGTTGGGGCAAGGTACTTCGGGCCGGAAGGTCAGGGGTTCAAATCCCACTAGAGGACAGCAACCTTGGGCCGGAAGCACTGGGGCTTCTAGTCCCACAGGTGCTCCTTGTGGTCTTGGGCAAGCCACTTAACCCTCCATAGCCCATGTTCCCTGTAAAATAGTTCTCTGTGTGCTGTGCTTTCCTGTCTAATCAATGTGTTTATACCTCAAAAAAAATTTCCTGTCATGATTTGACAATTTCCAATCTGTAATCAAACCGCTGCTGATCGCTGGAAGTAGCGGTATACAAATGTATACTAAATAAAAAATAATAAATAAATAAATAAATATGATATATCCCAATTTATAACAGTCCCTTTAAAAAATTTTCTTATCTCTTTTATTATGTTCTTCTCCCAACGCCGTCAATTAGCGCCACATCGCGTTTCACTCGTTGAAGTTTCATCAGGTGATGAATCTTCTAGAAACTCATTTAGATGTCCATCGGGATGCTATTCTTCTAAGAGATTTGTTTGTATTTCCTCCAGGATTCTTTCCTTGATGCTGCCCGCGTTTGGCATGTATTCCTCTGACTGACATCCAAGTTGAAATCATTTGAGTTAATATACGACACTCTAAGAGACTGCCTCTTTTTGCTTGTGTTTAATTACTATGGCCAGCAGTCTGAGACAGAAATAGCGGGAGTGGAAGTCCAAACCCCGCTATTCCATGGGACCCGATTCCAGAATCGAAGCTCTCCACACATACACAGCCACTGTGTGGAGAGCTCTGAATGGGGGCGGGAGGGGGTAGGCCGGAGGAGGAGCACAGGCAGGGCAGGGGCGGTCCCAGGGCCCCAGACATACAGGGCCAATTCCAGTCGTAACACTGTATGTCTGGGGTGCAGAGAGGGCTGCAGAACTTAATCCACCTCTGAGGAGGAATAAGTCTCCCCGGCCAAGAGGGACAGCACCAGCGAGCCCTATGGATCAGGTGGGCGGCATCAGGGATTCCCCACAGCCCAATCCCGGCCTTGGCAGGCTGCTTGGGGTATCAGGTGGTGGGGAACGGCATGCTTGCAGTGCGGTGGGGAGTCGGGGCTTCTGCATGGCATCCCAGTGCCATGGCGATGGAATGCCAGGGCACTGAGGCTCCATGCAGGGGCATTGGGAGGGTTGGATGGGGCTGTGACTGGACATGCAAGGTGCTGGAATAGGGGCATATCTGGCCCATCTCAGATCCTGATTCTGCTCCCACAGGAACATATGGCTCATGCGGTTGCTGAATTGGGGTCTAAATCTGGCCTGTCCAGATTTTGCATGACTGGATAGGCTGGACGTGCCCCTTTCAGCATCGGGCTCTACGGTTGTGTTATTCAGGGACGCTAAAGTTTAAGTAAACCCTTGGTTTAGAAGACAATTTCTGGCTGGGTATCAGTTATGTGAGCAGCCTCCAGACAAGGGGAAGTTTGTTTCTGACTACTCACAAGGCAGCAGAGGTTTTCCATGCCGCCAGAGAAGACTTAGAGAACCTTGCTTTTACTGACTTGCTAACTGTTGGCCTACCCAGGAGGCAGGGCTTTCAAGTTTGAATTTAAGTTGCTTTTGGTCTGAACTTAAATTTTCCATCTGCTACAAGAGAGACTGCTGTTAAAGAGAGCTTAATTCTTCATCATCAAATTGAAACATTAGAAAACTCTGCGTTCAAGGAAGATACATGTTTTGGATTTTCCAGTAATTCATTTATTATCATCAAAAATTATTTTCAGGAAGTATTTTACAGATCCCAAATGTAGATGAGTTAAAGTTAGTTAATCGTTACTACTTGCCTAAAAGTGTTCTTAATAATAATCAGAGAGAGAGGGAGCAATTGGTGATCTGAATCGTTCTATGCTGGACTTGACTGCCTTTCTAGAGAATACACAAGATAATCTGGTACATGTGCAGCTTTGCTGATGTTCTTTATTGATTACGTTGAGTCACATTTTAAAATATAACTTCTGGAAGAAGGGTTCCTCCTATTGTGGTCAACCTGCGCAAATTATTCCTGATGTTACTAAGGCTACACAAGCTAAGAGGAAAAGTTTCTAACAGTTTAAGTCTGCAGTGCTGTCCTTGGGGGCATTCTTCTTCCTGAAATATCCATGTAAATGTTTAATTTCATTGCAAGGGCACAGTTACATCTTTTTTATAATCTAATACAGCTGGAGCAGTTTTTTTCACATAGGAAAGGCTAGGATTGATTTTGTCTAGTTTCTTTAAGAATTACGGTTACTAAATCAGGAGGGAGCAGATGGATTAATTGGAATTGTTAGCTAATTTAGGACGTTTTCTCTTAACTATGGGAATGCAAACTTTTATTCCTCTTCTTCCATTGATGTGGGCCAGGATCAAAATAGGTTTTTCTTTTTTTTTTTGCTTTATATGTTTTTTTTCCCTTTTGATGTACTATATATGATTACCCTTCTGTTTTCTTGATGTATATGATAAAACAAGTGGAGAAAGCATGCAGAGCATAGCTCAGGGAATTCTTTCCAACCCCTTTGTGTATGTGTATTGTGATGATGAGAGCTGTGCTGAGCCGATGGAAACAGAAGAAAACAGTGAATATGCCTTTAAGGTGAGAGACAGGCAAGGTATTCATAGGGTTCAGACTGCAGGCAAAGGAAAGAAGCATGTAGTTGCTGAAGCCAAGCCACACCCAAGCTCTAACGTAAGTGCAGGCTTGGAGGGTAATGACAATCACCTGTGCAGAGACAGGGGAGTGTTAGTTAGGAAACAGCTTTATAAGCCCTGTTCAGAGGAGAGGAGAAGGAGAAGTGTGAAGTTTGACTTCGAGTTGGAGAACGGCTCCAGCAAGAAAGGAAGCAGCAACAGAGGAAGCAGTCCTTGTAAGAGAGGTACTCTTAATTCAGAAACCAGCAGATGGGTGGCTGGGAGAGTTGCTGACAACGAGGAACAGATTGCAGTGCAGAGTGTTCGTGAACCAGCTCAGAGAATTCAAGCTGCCAGAAGGTGGGTGAATATGGTTACAACTGGAAGTGACCAGAACCCAGCCGAGGGCAGAGAACCAGAGTTGAATACGATTGAAGCATTGAGGCAATTGATCCAGGGAAAGAAGCCCCACTCTCAAGGTACAAATATTCCATATCAGGGAGAACAGCTGTGGAAGGAAATTCAGAAGTTCCTACAGAACAGTAAGCTTGAAGGAGTTAATAAAAACCCAGAGACAGACAAGCATTTCGTAGCACAGGAAGAAATGCAAGTTGACTCTTTTGGGCAGGATTCTGTTACTGAGGAGTCTCCTATGGACTGTTCTTTGTGTAAGAAGGAAGTTTGAAAGTTGGTGATAAAAAGTGTTAACAGAAGAAGCTTTTGAGAAGCAGGGTTTTACCTAGTCATATGAATGCCAAGAACTTCTTCTAAGGCAAAGAGCCCTTGCTTAACCTAGAGTTTGATAACCAAAGCAGCACATGATAAATGAAGAAATTTAGCTGTGCTGGACGAACAAAGGAAGCTGTGATTTACTTGTTGAAATGCTTTTTGCTGAAAACAGCTGCACATGTTTAAAGGTTCTTTTGGTTTCTTCAGTTCCAGTTGCATATGTTTCCTGTTATTATTTATTTGGAGAATAATCCTTATGTCTGCATTGAACCTTAGTGCTTATGGGAATCTAAATAAAAATTCTTGTTTTACCTTAAAAACCAACGGTCTCACACTACTTTGTCTTTGAGTAAAAGAATCAACTACAAGTCCCAGAGTTCCCTGCTGGAGACAAGGATAGTAACTCTTTATTTAAGGACAAACATTGGCAGCCCTATGCCTGTAAGCCTTTGACCCAGGCGAGGGTCACGACAGTATGCACAGACTGTAACTGCATTGCCTGCATGTGTGTGTGTCGTTTGTGTGTCGTGTGTGTGTGTGTGTGTGTGTGTGTTTGTGGGTTGGTATATGTGTTTGTATGTGTGCCTGTGCATGCTCACATGTTTGTATCTGTCTATAGACATATATATTATTTATGTGTGTGTGTGCATTTATATCTGTGCTGTTAGTCCGTGTGCCTGTGATTGGGAGAAGAGATAATAGAAAATGGCTGTTTGACAGGTGCATTTCCATAATCACTATGTTACTGTGATCAGTGTTTGTATGCTAGAGCTGTTGGAATAGCTTTTTCTATAGAAATACAATGAAGCATGTTTTGTTTGGGGGAGGGAGAGCTTCTTTTCTGTTCCATCTCCGATCACATGCAGAATCTTAACTTGTACATTACATGAACCTCCAACTCACTACCAACCAACCTGACTTCCTGTGACTAAAGTAGCATTTCAGTGCTCTGCACCCACAGCCTTCCCATTGGCTGGATCCTTCCATAGTAAGTATCTGCTGCTACTTACAGGGCAGGCTCACTCACATAGGGGAGCAGATCAAAGAACTGCAGATAGGGGTTTTAAACTATGAAAAATGTACAAACATGTTAGCTATCTTTCTAGCTTTGAGACATTAATATACAAAATCAGTACAATCCTCAAATAAAACCCCAGATAGTTGTCAGTTCTAACCTCCTGATTTTGGAGCACATTTGATAGGGCCCCCCTAAACTTTGGAATGTAGGCATGTTCTGAGCTTGCCAGTTCATTAATCTAGCCCTGACCATGACAATATAATTATTTCCCAGTAAACATATGAACCAATGAGAAAGCAGTACAATTCAGTTAGCTTTCACAGTGGAAATAACAGGAAAGAAAATGAAATATACATATGGATAACACAGGTACACTACCAAAAAACTGCCTCCAGTTTTGCAACTGATTCCTATAGATTTTGGGGTGCTGAATCCAGGAAAAATAGACAAAATGTTCCATCACGTCACGTTTTCTTGCAAAATTAGATTTCTTACCCATATAAGGAATGTTCACATAATTTCTTTTTAGCCGACTGCAGTTTATTTTCTTGGCCCAAAATAGAGGTTGTAATGGTTAACTAACTAGAAACACTCCCTCATGATATTTTAGAATGTTTTGTATTCATTTTATACATTAACAGGACAATTGGGAGGCGGGGGGCTAAATCCAGTACTCGCGCTGGCGCATGTTCTTTCCTGTTCGCCTCGCCTCGTTCGCTCGCTCAAACACGGTGGTTGCGACATGAACGTTCCTGTCAAATTTCAGTTTCTTGCAAGTTCATTATTACCTTTTGTTTGCTCAGTCGTAATTCAGCTTTATTCCGAAGTGGTTCACTACAGTTGTAGTTTGCAGTGCTGTGTATTTGTGATGGCTCACAGAGCCAGAGGTTGCGTCAACTCTCCGGACAGTTTTTGTTTTATTTGTGGGGAATATACCGTGAAAAAGCGGCAGAGGAACATTTCTGCATTTATTAAAAAAGTATATTTCGCCTATTTTGGTTTGAAGTTAGGCGATCAAGACAAACCGTGGGCTCCTCACAAAGTGTGCAAGACATGTGAGGAAGATCTACGCTTATGGATGAAAGGTAAAAAACAAGCATTTCGTTTCGGAATACCTATGATGTGGCGTGAACAAAGAGACCACAGCAGTGACTGCTATTTTTGCTCTTGCATTGTGAAGGGATACAACTTAAACAATAAGAACGTAATAAGTTACCCCAACCTTCCCTCAGCAATTAGGCCTATGCCTCATAGCAACAAAGTACCTGTGCCTGAACCACCAAAATCTTTGGATCATATTTGTGTGGACGGTTCTGATCATGATGAGACTCATCAGATGGCTTTTCCCGATGAGTCCAGTACTTCCGAGTTTGAAACTGAACCAGATCTGAAACCTGAACTTTTCTCTCAAGCTGAATTGAATGATTTAGTCCGGGATTTAGGACTCCCAAAAGATGCTGCCCAACTGCTAGGTTCTCGGCTTAAACAGAAAAATCGATTGTCACCAGGAACAACTTTTTATTGGTACCGCAACCGCGAGACACAATTTTTGAAGTATTTCAGCAAAGGGGAAGATTTGGTATTTTGCAATGATATATACGGAGTGATGGAAAAGTTTAAACTCAAGTATGATCCTGCTGAATGGTGGCTGTTCATTGATTCGTCAAAAGACAGCATAAAAGGTGTTCTTCTTCATAATGGCAACACATTCACTTCAGTTCCTATTGCTCACTCTGTTATTCTCCAAGAAAAATACGAGAATTTGGCCCTGATTCTTCAGAAGATTCGTTATGATGAGCATAAGTGGATGATTTGTGGAGACTTTAAAATTCTATCCATGCTATTAGGGCAGCAATCCGGTTTCACCAAATATCCCTGCTTCCTTTGCTTGTGGGATAGCCGGGCCCGCGACCTACACTGGGGGAAAAAAGACTGGCCAATTCGGGAGTATTTGAGACCCGGTGAGAAAAATGTTCTTCATGAGAGCTTGGTACCTCGTGATAAAATTCTATTACCACCTCTCCACATTAAGTTGGGTCTCATTAAGCAATTCATCAAGTCCCTTCCAAAAGATGGTGAGTGTTTTCGGTACCTTTGCTCAAAGTTCCCCCTACTTTCTGAAGCAAAGCTAAAGGAAGGAGTGTTTGTTGGCCCTGATATAAGGAAACTCATTTCAGATGGAGCATTCGCTGAAACGATGTCTGAGAAGGAAAAAGAAGCCTGGGATTCCTTCAAGGATGTTGTTCTCAAATTCTTGGGGAACAGGCAGGATGAGAACTATAAGGATATTGTTGCCAGGATGCTCAATGCCTTCAAAGAACAAGGCTGTAACATGAGCCTGAAAGTCCATTTCTTGCACTCCCATGTGAACTACTTTCCCGAAAACGTGGGGGCGTACAGTGAAGAACAAGGTGAAAGGTTTCACCAGGACATCAAGGACGCAGAGAGAAGGTACCAAGGAAGATGGAACACCACTATGATGGCTGATTTCTGCTGGTTGCTGCTGTGGGAAACCCCAGATGAAAAATACGCCAAGCAGCGCACCAAGAGAAGCATTCGGGGGAAGAAGAAATGGGCCCACCAGGAGATTGATTGACCCAAGAATGACTTTAAAATCTAAACTGTGTTGACAAATATCGTGTTTTTACTAAACTTTGAAATAAAAATTTGCTAGTTATTACCACAGTGTCGGATCTCATTTATTAGAATTTTATTTTCACACCATCGGGTGTTTGTCTTCATGTATTGCAATGGTGCGGTTTGCGTTTTCTATTCTTACATACATACCTGTACAACATTTTTTGCACATTTCTTTGCTTTGCTTTGTGTCTAACCTCGCTCTTATATGCTCAATGTTTGTGCACATGTATGTGGCTGTTTTAAGTGCAGACAATTTTGCTACCATCACAGTGTGTTTTGTTGACATTACTCTATTCTTATGTGCTGCCTTGTTACAATTTTCTTTATTCTTATTTGAATAACTACTAAACAATTAGTATAAAGAATTCATCCAAGAAACTTTTATCTCGATCGCACTCAATCTGAAACGTTCACCTCAAACTGCTAACCCAATGTAGCAAAAAATCTGTACGTGATGGAGCAAATTGGTTACCAGATTTGGATTCAGCGCACCAAAAAACGTAAAAATCAATCGAAACATTAGAGGCAGTTTAAAAAAAATTTTTTTTAGTGTACCTGTGTAATTTAAAATGCAGTATATCCCAGCTAGAGATAATTAGCAATCCCTGTATCTCTGTGTTTGGTGTATATGCTATGCGTTTGTTGTGTCTATGGTTGGGATAGTTATTTTATTTATTTATTTAAACAGATTTATATCCCGCTTTTTCCTTCAATCAAAGCGGTCACAGTACAATACAATACAAGGTTAAACAGAGGTAAATGAAACATATACCACTCTTCATAAAATCAGAGCGGTAATAAAAGGGACTACATAACACAGGGAGTACATTACATTACATACATAGAATAACTATACAGAATAAGTTACAACATGGGTTACAGTACATTACATACCATCTGCAAGGGGTGAAAACAGACCCAGCCACCGCACCTCGCCCAAAGGTCAAGCCAAACCATAACAGTATGACACCACAACAACCCAAACCAACGGAACTTCAGAAACAGACGCCACGGACCAACGCCTAAGGGTCACGCCAAAGGGCCCTCTGGCGAGGCCCTCAGGCGCGGGCCCGCCTGTCGGCGGTTTCACAGTAAAGGAGCTGCTGCTCCCCTCCCACAGCCCCGATTGGGCCGGAGGCAGGCAGTTGATCTCGACCCTCTCGGGAGTCCGGCGGTGGAGTTCTTCCCGCCGTTGGCGGTTTCACAGTAAAGGAGCTGCTGCTCCCCTCCCACAGCCCCGATTGGGCCGGAGGCAGGCAGTTGATCTCGCCCCTCTCGGGAGTCCGGCGGTGGAGTTCTTCCCGCCGTCGGCGGTTTCACAGTAAAGGAGCTGCTGCTCCCCTCCCACAGCCCCGATTGGGCCGGAGGCAGGCAGTTGATCTCGCCCCTCTCGGGAGTCCGGCGGTGGAGTTCTTCCCGCCGTCAGCGGTTTCACAGTAAAGGAGCTGCTGCTCCCCTCCCACAGCCCCGATTGGGCCGGAGGCAGGCAGTTGATCTCGCCCCTCTCGGGAGTCCGGCGGCGGTTTCACAGTTAAGAGGTAGTATGGCATTTCCGAGTTATATAGTTTTGGGGATAGAGTTAGATGTGTGGAGGTAGTTTTGGAAAGTGAGAGTAATTTTCAGGATGGTGGTGAAAGTACAGGGTGATAGTTTTAGAGGTGGGATAGTTTGCAGGGTGGTGTGGAAGTTGCAGAGAGGTAACTTTTAGAGGGAAGGGGTAGTTAGTTGTAGGGCTGTGTGGCTTTGATAGGTTTTGAAAGAGGTGGTGTTCTTGGAGTGGTGGGGTAGTTGCAAGTGGGCAAATTTTAGAGATGGGATAGTTAGGGAAAGGTGAGGCATATAGAAGTAAGATATTTTTGGGGATGGAGTAGTTTGTTGGGAGGAGGTACAGGGAGAATAGTTTTGGGAGGTTGGTCTAGATTGTGGGATAGTTGAAAAGTTGGGGTGGGATGGGGTAGATTTTAGGGGTATGGTAGTTTGTAGGGCATTGGAATTAGAGAGGGATAGTTATTGAGGATAGGGACAGTTTGTGGGGCAATAGGATAATTGTGGTGGGGTAGTTTTTTGGGTGGGGCATTTTGTAGATTGATGGGACAGTTGCAGTGATGTGTGGTTGATAGGCTAGCGGGAGAGTTGAAGGAAGGGTTATTTTCTCCTGGTAGGGCAGTTTGTGGGTTAGGGAGGGTAGTTATAGGGTGGGTATATTTTTTGGGGGAAGTTTTCAGGGTGCTGTAGCAATAGGTTGTTTTTTGTAGTGGGAAAGTTTGCAGGACAGTGGGGCAGTGGTGGAGGACTAGGTTTTGGGGTTGCGGCAGTTTGCAGGGTGTTGGGAAAGCTTTGGGGATGAGGATAGTTGACAGGGTGAAGGGGAAGTTGCAGGAGAGGTAAGGATTTACAAGTTGGACAGTTTTGGGGGTGTGGGCCAATATGTTGGTGTTTTTTGAGAATAGGGCCATTTTTGGTATAGTGTGTCAGTTGTGGGGATGTAGTTTATGGGAGGTGGAGTAGTTTCCAAGGCGGTGAGGCAATTGCAGGAGGTTGTTTGTTGGAATGGGGTATTTTGCAGTGTAGTGGGACAACTCTAAGAATGTATTTTTAGGGGGTGGGTCAGTTAGTTGGGTGGTGAGGCAGTTGTGATGAATATTGTTTTGATGGTGTAGTATTTGTGAGGTTGGTATGGTAACTGTGAGGGAGTATTTTTTGGCTGGGAGCAGTGTACATGGTAGTGAGGCAATTTAGGGGCAATTTTTGGTGGCGGAGGCATTTTGATAGTTTGGGAGAATAGGGAACAGAGAGAGGGTGTTTAAAGGAGCAGCTCCCTAACTGTTTTGTTTCACTGCATGCACGTTTTTAGGATACAGAAGCTGGAACTCCTTCTCACAAAGAGATATATTGGACTAGTTTTTTGGAATGCTTAGTTCTCTGAAACCCTCTCTCCAATCTGGCCCCAGGGACAGCCAAAGGGGTGCAGGACCATGTGCAGAGACTCATTGTGGTGCCTCATTTGCATAGCCACTGGACCTCATTTGCATACATTTAATTTATTTTATTTTAAAATGTATATTTTGCCCATCTAAAATTTTAGGCAGCTTTCAAAGTAACCCTTCACAAGGACTTAGAGGCCTGTTTATCTGCATTAAGTGCCACTTGCCAATAGAAATAAATGGGTGTTGCTGCACTTAGCGCACATTAGCATTTGTGAATGCACATTAACTTTTAGTAGACATGCTTCTTAGTGAGTGTCTCAATACCATTTGTACCAGAGACTAGGGTTTGGACCCTTGCCACATTACCACAGTATGTGACACTATTTTATAATCTGTGGCAATATAACATACCGGGAGAGCCACTGCAAACTTACTCAGGGAGGTGGATTTGTGAGTCAGAGAGAAAGAAGATCTCAACCATCACACATTCCTCCCAAGTTTCAGGTACAAAAGATAAGCTAGTAGTGGGATATATGTGACTGAGCAGATGAAAATGCCATTGGGTAAAATTGCCAATGTGCAAGTGTATTCCCATTATAAAATATAGCATTCATGTATATTGTGAAGGAGCTATCCAAACCAATTTTCCTTTCTCTACGCATAGAATTCTGCATGTTACCAATATATGTTATGACACATAGAGCCTTTTCACATATATGCTATTGCACCCATGCAACTTGGCTTTGTATATATGCGGATTGCAACTGTGCTTCCTAACATTGCCGCTTTAATGTTATAACAGATTTGTTTTCAATTCTGATCCTTGCAATATTTGGGCCAACAATGTGTACTAGTTCCGACTGTGAATTTAAGCACACAGTGTGTGAATGGTCAGATGGAATGCAGGGAAGTAGTGGATAAAAGATAGTACTGGGACATATGGGAGGAGAGATTAAAGTCTAAAGCTGTGCTGATGCTTTAAAGCTTCAGAATAAACAAAACACCCATAAACTTTATGTTTTGTGACAGCTGCAAGAGCAAAAATCTAACATGGCAGATAGCCAATATTCTCCAACACTGCACCACGTAATTTACATCTTAGAGCTATTAAAGCCAGTGTAATCGCTTAGCTTGCCGACATTGCTAGGAATACATTTGCGACAGTAGATTATGACATCACTGAAATTTTGCAATGCAAACTTCAAGCTGGCTGCTCGAGGTTATGCTTTAAGACCACAGTCATCTATTTTCTGGTGGTGCTTCCACTTTCACAGCAAGAAACAGGAGTGTGGGGCAGGGTAGTGTTGATTTGATTCATACAATGAAAAGGCCTGCTTTAAATGTTTGGAATGGAAATATCACTAGACCTCACTGAAGTTATTTTGCAGTCTTATGCTTCCAGTTGGCCCCAGTGCAACATTTCTGCTGGGTGCATTAACTTTTTTTCTCTTGAAAATATATATTAAATCTGCAGCAAGTTTTTGCTGTAGCAAGATGTTGTTGCATCTGTTCCCCAAGACAGATAAAGTCAAAAAGCAAACAAGCCTGAAAGGAAATCAGAGTTATCTCTTTTATCTACTGAGCCACTGACTTTAATGTGATATGGGGACAATTGTTGACCCTCAGTAAATCAATGTTCATAGGCTACCAGCAGTTTACCACCAGGTTTCTATTGGCAGGCTTTATTTTTTGGCCTCTTAGTTTCTTCTTGATTCTTTGCACTTCCAGCTAAAGTCAGGACCAGCCACTATAGGCTGATGGTGCCATGAGCCTCAAAACTGATAGACTGCCAGGAAGAAATGACAAGTTGGCTAACCCAAAACAACCTAAACATCAACTACTCCAAGACTGAAGCCCTCCTGGTCACACAAAACCCAGGATTTACTCCACCACACTCAATTCAGCTCAAAAACAACACCATACCCATCAAACCAGAAGTGAAATACTTTGGAGTCACCCTGGACCACGAACTGAATATGCATTCTCACATAAAAAGACAACTAAGAGCGCCTATCACAAATTGAGTATCATCAGACGGCTCAAACCGCTACTCAGTCTAGATCACTTCCGCACCGTGCTCCAGGCTATAATCACACCCATCTTGGACTACTGCAATCCCATATACCTAGGCCTACCCAAACATGCACTCCACCCCCTACAGGTGGTACAGAATACTGCAGCCCGTATTATAACTGGTTCAACTAAATGCGACCACATCACCCCCCTCCTGAACCACCTTCATTGGCTCCCCATTACCTCCTGTATCAAATATAAATCTGCTCTGAATATTTTTAAAATCAACCAATCCATCTCAGCAGACATATTAAAGAACCTCATTAATATGAAGAACTGCTCGAGACCCAGAAGGCGCATCACTACCGACACCATCACTACCCCCAGTGCATACACCAAATCCAACCAATCCATGTCCGGACAAGCTTTCTCCCTGATTGCCCCAGCGCTATGGAATGTCCTCCCAGACTCCCTAAAAGCCACATTGGACTCCAGGAGCTCCCCTTCACCTCCCGGACCTGCCTTTTCAGCGGCCCTTCACCACCATAAAAACCGCCGCTTCTCAGGCGCGTGGGAGAGCAGTCAGTCACAGAGGGAGTGAGCAGGAGCTCCCCTTCACCTCCCGGACCTGCCTTTTCAGTGGCCCTTCACCACCATAAAATCCGCCGCTTCTCAGGCGCGTGGGAGAGCAGTCAGTCACAGAGGGAGTGAGCAGGAGCTCCCCTTCACCTCCCGGACCTGCCTTTTCAGCGGCCCTTCACCACCATAAAAACTGCCGCTTCTCAGGCGCGTGGGAGAGCAGTCAGTCACAGAGGGAGTGAGCAGGAGCTCCCCTTCACCTCCCGGACCTGCCTTTTCAGCGGCCCTTCACCACCATAAAAACCGCCGCTTCTCAGGCGCGCCCGCGCCTTGCAGGCCCACGCCTGAGGGCCTCGCCAGAGGGCCCTTTGGCGTGGTCCTTAGGCGCTGGTCCGTGGCGCTTGTTGCTGAGAGTTACACCATTGACGTGGACTGGGCTGACATGCGTCTGTGATGTGGTAACCTGCTGTTCTATGTTTCTTCTCTGCTATTATCTGTTTGACTGTCTCTATCCTCTATTCTGTCCTATTTATAATGGCGTTCTTTTCCTATTTCCTTGAATGATACTGCATTGTAAACCGCTCTAATGCCTCTGGCCTGAGCGGTATATCAAATCTAATAATAAACATAAACATAAACAAAGACTTCCGGAAGAAGCTGAAAACAACTCTCTATGTGGATCATTTTGGAGGCATTACGTAACAAGAACAGGCCATTACCCCAGCTAGTGATTCCTCCCCCCCCCCCCACCTAATTCCCCTCTTACCCCAGCTCCACCCCTTACACCCATTTAATTAATAATCCCTTGTACTATAATGTAAATAGCTCATTCTGTAAATAGTTTGAACCAATCCCTTGCATGCTCCCTCTCCCATTGTTTTATGTAAAATTTGCAAGTTACGCTGTAAACCGCTTTGATTTTAAGAAACGGCAGTATAGAAAACCTACTAAATAAATAAATAGGAGGCTGGATTGGGGGTCGGGCTGCAGGGAACTAACTTTTTTTTCAGCAGCTCCCAATGCGGCTTTTAAATGGAGCCACGGTGCCATGGCAACAAGACGCCATGGCGCCGCTGCTCCATTTAAAAGTCCTGGCTGAGTTAGCCTGGCTACGGCTGTAGGTGCAGGTCGGGACTAAAATGCAGTCCCGGCCTGCACGTACATGCCTGTTCGCGATTCTGATACTGTGGGGCTAGACGTACCCATGCAGGATCAGAATCACTATCTCCTTTGTACGTCCGGGTCAGCCCAGACATACAAAGGTGATGAATGTGAGTATCAGAATTGGGCCCTGTGTGTCTGTATATTAGGATGGTCTACAAACCAATGCAAAAAGTTAATGTTTGCAGAATAATTTCTCCACAAGCCTTATTTTGGTCCATTAGGGATAGCTTGCTTATCTGTGAAATTTCAGCCTGATTACAGAATATTTAGAGACTGCACTATATTTTGAGCATTTTATGGATGGAAAAGGGCATTTTTTTTTTGTTTTAGCATTCACTAAAATGAAATAGGACATGTTAACACAAAATAGCTTGCTTTAAAATGAAATGAAACCGGATGAACCAAAAGCACACATTGTTAATCAACGATGCTGCTTGGATGAATAAATGTACCAAGGTAAAATCAGGTGAATGCTTATATTTCTTGCTTTTAAATGCAAGTTAGAATCTCCTCTCTCTGCATAACTTTCCCTTGGCACTCAAGATTCATTCACACCTACATACTGATTTTCAGTTGTTGTTGCTGTTGTTAAGTGCCCTGGAGTCGGTGTTGACTCATGGCGACCCTCTGGATAGTTGATCTAAACTGTGTCAAGTAAAAACAAACAAACTGTGATGTAGCATTTTAGAAAGGGCATCCAAGTGCAATCTGGGATGTGAAGGGCCTGGAGTGCAGAAAAACGCTAAGATCGTCTATGTTTCAACCTGATTATAGAAACACAGAGGTCCCCAGTGTGGACGCCCACACCGGCAACCACATAGAGGTCCCTGCCACATAAATTTGGGGAAGGGATGTTTATCACATTCTCCTTTGCATATGGAGCTGTCCGGATGTTTGGTTGGCAAAATGAGTACTTTTCCAATACCTATTTGTGCTTGGAGCAGGTATAACCTTAGATGCGGCTTGGGATGTGCAAGACATTTCTGAAATCAGACGTAGATTCAGACCTCCAGAACTGAAGTGTACCCGTAGCTTTCTGTTTCATAACAAGGCCAGAGACTTACCAGCCCCCTCTCATACACTTCACTCACCTATTTGGTTTAACTCTGTGCAAACAATCATTTAACTCAATATTCAAAGGGATCTATGGGGTCTCTTTACTAAAGACTGCAAAGGTTTTGCACTTAAGGTATGTCTCTGGCAGCTAATGCGCAATCGAGTACCTTAACGTGCAACACACTTGATGCAGATTCACCTGACACCTATAGAGGTGTCGTTAGATGCACCAATGCTGTCATGTTAACTGCACTGCTGTGCAAATTTGCTCTCCATGCCCACATTCTGCCCCTGTCCTGATCGCTCTCCACATTAGCACATGAGTGCCAGTTAACATGCATTTTATTGGTCGGTAACTGGCACACCCTTGTGTTGGCGTTCACCGTGGCTCGATATTGCATGTTAAAATACACATTAACTAGTTGGTGGCATTTAGTAAAAGGGCCCCTATATGTTTATGAGCAGCCGCTGAACATATGAACTCTCAATTGTGAATTTGGATACTATAAGGATACTGCTATTGACAATTTTTCTGGAGCACTTCCGTACTATCTGAATAGTGCCGAGGTGGAGGATGTTAACTGGCACAAGGCCATGGGACCGGATGGGATACATCCCAGGATACTGAAAGAGCTCAGAGAGGTTCTTGCAGGGCCATTAAAGGATGTTTTCAACAGATCCTTGGAAACAGGAGAAGTTCCTCATGATGAGAAGGGCTGATGTGGTACCTCTTCACAAAAGTGGTGACAGGGAAGAAGTGACAAACTACAGGCCCGTGAGCCTTACCTCGGTGGCAGGAAAAGTAATGTAGGAGCTCCTGAAAGAGTGAATAATGGACTTTCTCAAAACCAACAGGTTGCATGATCAGAGGCAACATGGTTTTACCAAAGCACGATCTTGCCAAACAAATCTGATTGAGTTCTTTGACCGGGTGACCAGAGAACTAGATTCGGGGCATGCGATGGATGTCATCTACCTGGATTTCAGCAAAGCCTTTGATACTGATCCTCATAGGAGGCTTATCAATAAACTTGGTAGTTTGGGGATGGGTCCCAAGGTGGCAAACTGGATCAGAAATTGGTTGACTGACAGACAACAGAAGGTAATGGTAAATGGAGCTTACTCGGATGAAAAGAGGGTGATTAGTGGGGTGCCCCAGGGTTCAGTCCTGGGCCCGGCACTGTTCAATGTATTTGTAAGTGATATTGCTGAAGGACTGAATGGAAAAGTCTGTCTTTTTGCAGATGACATGGAAATTTGCAACTGAGTGGACTCCCCTGAGGGAGTGGATAACATGAGGAAAGCTGGAAGAATGGTCTAATGCTTGGCAAATAGAAATTACACTTACCTGGCAATTGTGGTTCCTTGAGTAACTCCAGTTAAGTCCTCCACCTCTGGGTTGTGCACCTTCTCCTGCAGCTTGGAGACTGGGCATGTCAAAGTTGTGACATCACTGGATATAGCCTGCTGGTATCTCCCATCAGTCCCAGTGTACTATTGACAAAGCAAACTCAAAGGAACAACAAATAAGTAGAATAACTTTAACTGAACTATCCAAACCTCAACTTGAGGGACCTTCACAACCTTATTATTACTATTATTTATTTTTTTTTACATTCACGTTTCTCTTATTCTTTCACTTTCCCTGTGACACCCACTCACTTAAAAAAGAGAGAAGGAAGGAACAACTCAGAGAGGAATACTCACTGCAATCCAGAGTCTGAAAGGTTTTCTCATTCCTTGAAATTGATGCTCCACTCCATCTGAAAATAATCTCTGAAAAAATCATGCACCCCCCCCCCCCCCAGCGGGAAGGAGGAAGGAGGACTAAACTGGAGTTACTCAAGGAACCACAATTACCAGGTAAGTGTAATTTCTATTTCATTATTGTTCCTCCAGTTTAGTCCTCCACCTCTGGGATGTATCAGAGCAGTAATTATTGGGAGGGACCTTTCCACCTGGATAGCTACTCCGCCAAGCCGAAACAGGCAGTGCTCTCCGCCAGAACAACCAGGTGGTGAAGGTCACCGAAAGTAACAAAACAAAAGACTATCAGGTGACCGGTCTACAAAACGCTACCAGCGTAACCAAACTATATTCTGCTCAGAATGTCATGTGCGCTCCAGTAGAGTGAACCCGTAAGCCCACTGGTCCTGGACAAGCTAGCAAAAGATAAGCCGACGCACTCGCCTCTTCCATTCACCTGGCGATAGACGCCATCGCCGTTGCTTCCCCTTTGTGGGAACTCCCGACTAGGACCAATAGGCAGTCATACTTGCGGAGACTGTGAAACCCTTAAATGCTGCTGTAGCACTCTCTCTATGTCCAAGTGGTGCAAACTACGGTCCGAGACGTTCCCCTCCGCCTAACCTAGAGCTAGAAGAGAAGCCGTTTGATTTAGGAGAAACAGAAAAAAACACCTTTGGCCAAAATGACCGAACTAGTCGCAACACCAGCCCTTTCTCCGGAAAGAACAGAATGGGTTCTTTACCCGACAGAGAATGCAATTCCGAAATCTACCTCACCGAGCAGATGTCTACCAAAAACACTATCTTTAAAGCTAAATCTTTCCAGACACCTGGCATAATGGCTCAAAATGTTTCCTGAACTAATGCCCCAAAAACCACTTTAATATCCCACGGTGGAACCAATATTCTATGCCACGGCCGCAGCCTGGATACTGCTTTGAGAAACGCAGCTCATCTGCGTGAGACCCTAGGGCCACCCCCTGAACTTTGCCTCTATAGCAAGACAGAGCTGCTAACGGAATAATTAAAGAACTGGCTGCCAGCCCCTTATCAAATCCATCATGCAGAAACTCAACCCTAAGGGCCGTCAAACTGCCGCCGGGGACACAGTCCTCAAAATTTATTTATTTATTTATTTTATTTATTTAACAGTATTTCTATACCGCCTTATCTTACAATCAAGGCGGTATCACAGCAAAACAATCAAAAGAAGTGATAGTGTTTTTCATGCAGTGAGGGTTATATCGTGATTTGTGTGTAAGATATTTTGTGTGTTTGATTAGGTTGAGCTATGTACATTGTGCGCTATGATACATCGTGTGCTATAATACATTCTTCTATAATTTGGTGTTAAGAAACATCATGTGCCGTTATACATTATCTTATCAGTGGGTCGGAGGGGGGGTATGTTGGTTGTTCCTGGTAGTTAGATCATGTGACGTGTCCATAGTGTTCTATGAACAGCGTTGTCTTCAGCTGTTTGCGAAAGTCTTTGATGTCCGTCGTCGATCTCAGATCGTCTGGGAGGGTGTTCCAGATTGTTGGGGCAGCCAGAGAGAGTGCTCTTTCTGTGGTGTCCTATGTGCACTTATGCGTGAGCTGTGTACTTATTCCTCGCTTAAAGTAAAGACGCAATTGACCGCACCTGAATAACCTTATCTCCTTAACCTTGCCCTTTCCATGGCCAAACTGTAAGCAAGATCCAAACCCACTGGGGCATTTGAAGCGTACTCTGCTGCAACAGATCCAGCAATACCGATAACCTCCAAGGATTCTCGTCAAGCTGCTGAACTAGAGTGGCTTACCATGAGCGCGTCGACCAGCCCAAGACCCCCGAAAGCGCTCTTTCCTGATGAGCTCCTATGCACGGAATCACTTGCATCACCCACGGGGAGAAGACCTAAAAGAGCCCTGACGTTGTCCACTGTTGCATCAGGACGTCGATCCCCTCCGACCTCTACTGGAAGGTAGCCATGAGAGCCATCTGCAATGGCCCCCCACCTGGGGGCAATTTTTTTTTTTCCATATCAAAAACACGTACGGTCATAGCTTTCATTCCCCCGGCAGCCATCTGGGCCCTGCTGAAAAGGTCTGCCATCACATTGTCCTTTCTTGCAATGTGCGCCGCCGAGATTGCGTGTAGTCGAGGCTCTAACCAAGCGAACAGCATCTTTGCTTCTTCTTCCATGACCATACTGCCAGTTCTGCCTTGCTGATTGATGTATGCTATTGTCTTGGAGTTGGCCGATAGTACCCGCACCGCTCGGGCAGTCACTATAGCACCAGACCTCTGAAGCGCAAGCAATACTGCTCTGAGTTCTAGTCCACTGATTGACCATCTGCTCTCAAGTCCAGTCCAAGAGCGTAGAGATTTTATTTAATTTATTTATTTAGACAGATTTGTATGCCACCTTATCCTTCAATCAAGGTGGTCACGTCACATCACACCACATTAACATTAGGGTACGTGTAAACATTTAGACATTACAGTTAGGCATTAGACATTACGTTTAGACATTACAGTTACTTGTCAGCATATAGGCAGTACAATATAAGGTAACATTTAGCATAAGAGTATTTAATAACTCGGTATGATAAACTTGTGTATGTGGGTAGGATGAGTGCCTGC
Organism: Ichthyophis bannanicus; assembly: GCA_033557465.1. Taxonomy (NCBI): domain Eukaryota; kingdom Metazoa; phylum Chordata; class Amphibia; order Gymnophiona; family Ichthyophiidae; genus Ichthyophis; species Ichthyophis bannanicus. The sequence continues at coordinate 866,305,286 of CM066032.1, read as the reverse complement.
TCAGTTGGTAGTGGTTGTAGTGTTTCAGTATGGGTTTGGGATGTTGCCTGAATGCTCATATGTTTCTATAAATAAAAATGTTTTGAGGTCTTTGCGGAAGTCTGTGAGGTCATCTAATGCCCTCAGGCTTGTCGGGAAGGAGTTCCATAGTGTGGATGCCAGTAGTGATGGTGTTCTTTTTGAGGATGTTTGTTTGGTTTTGTGATAGGCTGCAGGCGTGCTGATCATGTTGTCATTATTGGATCTTCTTGGTGATATCTCTTGTTATAATGTTTTGGAGTACGTCTGCTGAGAGACGGTGAATGACTTTGAAGATGATCATTATTGTTTTGTATTTGGCTCTTGCAACATTGGGAGCCAGTGCAGTTGTTGTAGAATGGGAGTGATGTGCTCGGTCCTTGGTGTGTCTGTAATGATGCGTGCTGTGGTGTTTTGTATCATCTGTAGTGGGTGGAGTGTCTGCTGAGGAAGGCCTTGATATAGTGAGTTTCCATAATCAAGCAATGGTGTAATGGGTGCTTGGCACACTGTGCAGAAGTGGTCCTGACGGAGCATTGGTTTGATTTGTCTGATTGTTTTCAATCGTTGATAGGCCTTGTTTGCGGTTTTTGTGATGTGAGATTTCAGATTCAGCGCTCTGTCTAGTGTGATGCCCAGATACTTAACTTCTTCTTTGACTACTATGTGTTTGTCTAAGATGCTGATAGTTTGTGGAGGTATAAAGGTGGGGTTCCTAGTGATGAACATTGCCTCAGTTTCATCATAGTTGACCATTGTTCATTTCTTCAAGGCGTTTGGTTATTGTTGTGGTGTTTAGTGCTTGTAGGTTGATTGGAGCATACACCATGATGTCGTCAGCATAAATGTGATAGTGAGGTTTGTGGTGCTTGATGATGTTGCATATAGGTTGTATGTAGATGTTAAAGAGCATTGATAATAGGGCTGAGCCCTGAGGTATTCCCTGCGTGCCGGGGAATTGTAGTGATTTTGTTTGGTTGCATTTGACTTGTTGCGTTCGCCCTTCCAAGTATGATGTAAACCACTTCAGGGTGTTATTGCATATTCCTATCGGTTGTAAGTGTTGCAATAGCTTGGTGTGGGACACAGTGTTGAAGGCCGCCGAAATGTCCATGAACATTAGCAGGAAGCCATTTCTTATGTTGTCCTTGCCTCTCAAGAGATTGTCAAAGAGGGAGGTGAGTAGTGTTTCCACGCCGTGTTGGGGCTTAAATCCATGCTGGTGTATGTCCAGTGGGGCATTTATATCAATATGGTCCTGAAGTTGCCTTTGCACTACCTTTTCCACGATTTTTGCAAGGAATGGCAGGCTGGAGATGGGACGGTATGATTTTGGTTCGGAGGGGCTCAGATTGCTATTTTTAAGTATTGGTCGTATCATTGCATGCTTTAGGGGTTGCGGCATGTATCCTTGTTGGAGTGAATCTTTGACGATTTTTTGAATGTGATGAGAGAGTTGGCTTTTTGTAGCTTTGAGCCATGTCACTGGGCATGGGTCTGATGGTGAAGATCTCCGCAATGCACTCCGCAGCCCGCGAGACTTGTGGCTGTGACCAAGGGAATCCACTCCGGTTGTTCTTGACGTATGCCCGATTTCCGAGATTCCAGAACCAGCCACCACCGAAGCGACTGTCTGGACCGGGAAGGACCAGAAAGATGTTTGTTTAGAGAGGCGGACTGGTGCGAGCAACAGCGAAGCAGCACTCTCTGAAATGGCCTCATTAAGAAATTTGGCCCATGGCACTACCCCAGGTCGCTGCCTTCTGCCCCTTTACCCACAGGTAACTCCATTCTGAGGGCGCCGGAGCAGACATGAACTGACACATCAGCTGTCGAAAGACTTGAACTGGATGGCCCAGTGGATACCCCGCTCCTCTTTGAGTGTCTAAACGCCCCACCAGATATTCAAGGTCCTGGGACGCATCCAGATGACTTCTGGCCGTATTGACTACCCAACTGAGACTTTGCTGGAACTACACCACTCTGTCTGTGACCTGCAGACATTCGACCTGTGATTTTGCTCGATTCACCAGATGACCCGATAGATATGAACTAGAATGCCGTCCCTTCGCTGCACTGCTGATACCACTACCATCATCTTGGTAAACGTGCCCAGCGCCATCGTCAGACCAAAGGGCAATGCTTGGAACTGATATTGTCCCCAGGAAACGTGAATCCCTGGAACTTTTGAAGCATGTAACCATGCTTCCGTGAGATCGCGGAAAATCAAGAAGCCTTCTTGGCAAACCTCCAGAATGACCGACCGCCAGGCTTCCCACCGGAACTGCCTAACCGAAAGCCACGATTCACTCCATTTAGGGCAAAAGTGGACGAAGGGATCCATCTTTCTGTGGCCTCCCGAAACAAACACCGAATGACCGATGCCCTAACATGATAGCGGCGCCGGCACCACCGCTACCAATTGCAGTAGGAAATCCAACGACCGACACACCACCAGCGACTTCTGCCGACCGTTGCAACTGCCAGACCACGAAGAGATAGAACACAATCTGCAGCCACCAGAATCGGAGCCTGCCACAGTGCGGGCAAACCCCCACGCTACCTATTAGGTGCGGTTCTACCCCCTCAGCTCCGCATGGGTTTAACCCCCTTCTGTCTTGGGTGCCTAAAGGAAGCAGCCACCAGAGACTAAAGCAGGCCAGAGCAAACTCTGTCAATGTAAAGCAGCCTCCCCCAAGAGGGCTAGAAGCAGATTTCTTCCTCCAATCCAGTTATTATCAGTCATTTTATTATATTTTCAGCCCCTAGAGCACTGTGTGAATCTGTGCCCCTGATAGAGACAATCGTCTTTGAAAGCCTCCCAATAACCGGCTAAGAAAAGGCCATACGACATAATGCAATGGCATTCCTGCTTCACCAACCGAAATTTGAATTTGGCCTTAAAGTTCCTGCAGGGCACGCCTGGAGCAGAGTTTGCTTAGCAGCCTTGCAGCCATCCTAGAGCCCATATATACAGGACATCTGAAAGGAAGGCCCCAAATCATCAAGACAGCGCGTAATTCTTTTAGAATATCCCTGTTGCCTTGAACTATAGTATTTGGGACATGCCCGCACACCAATTCCAACATTTCTTCTTTAAATGTAATACTCCTTCTACATGTCACCAAATATGCCACCTGTGATTGATCAGGCAGTGGCCTGTATATGCCTAGTCCATGCAAGGGGAGCTAAAAATGTGCCCGTACCTGGAAATAAATTACTGCCATATCCACAACCTGTGTGAATCACTAAGTATTTATGCTCTATTTACACTGTGTACTACAGAATTGCCAACCTATTCTAGGCCATTGAAAGGATTTGAGCCCAGAAAATTAGTAATGTCATTGGCTGAGGATTCCCAGGCTTCTGCTCTTAAAAGAATCAGATCATAGTTTTTAGAACTTGCAAACCAAACATGACTCCAGCTCTCCCTAAATGGCTGAACTTAGACAGTTTGCAGGTATGAGCTTAGCTAAGCCAAAATTGCTTGTAAGCTTAACTGTTGCACATGTTTTGCACCCCTTGCTTCTCCATCAACTATACAGCTACAGACAAATATTGTGTGTGTGTGGGGGGGGGGGGGGTGGGGGGGGGGCGGGGAAGAGGGTATAGCTCTTTAACCCCCCACATGCACTTGTAAACCTCTTGTTATATTCAGTGCTCCTCTGTGTCGGTGTGGCAACACATACCATCCAATCTCAAGCAAAGGATCACACAGATTTAAAATTCAAAGTGCCATTATCTGTGAAATAGGGGAAGGGAGACCTATTATATATATGAAGCACAGCATTTAACTGCTGCAGATCTGCAGTCCAATGACACGCAGACCCCTTCAACAGCTCCATATAATAAAGAAAAAAGAACAGATAAACCTAAATATCGTTAATTCCTGTCTCTGGTGGGAGACTTCTCCATTGCATCTACCTCGTTATTTTTTAAATCTCCTCTAAGGGTCCACGAGACAAATGAAAGAAACCCCAAAGGTCCAGAACTGCCCTGCATTAAATCAAATTAATGAAATAGCTTGCCTTCAGCCCCTGGAACAAAACGTGCCTTCCATGCTGGGCTTGCGCGATTCACCGTGGCGTGGCTGGCACAGGGCGTTTTACTATCCCCCCTGCCCCAGCGCATGTCGCAACACTAAATCGCCACATGATAGCGCTGTGCGGGCCCATGCAGCCAGGACCGTTTTGGCTCCGGAAGTTCTGAGAAGCAGCCAGGTCTTACCGTATCTTGCACGGCCCTGACGCTCCTCACGACACCTACCCAAAAAAGGATGCCAACAACCTCCATGCTTACCGGCTCGATGATCTGCCCTGCAAGCCGCGATGACGCTCAGCCAGGGGCGAGGAACGTTGGCGACAAGAGCTGCCTGTCCGGGCTCGTGCCCCTGAGTCGAAGTCTCCCGGCAAACTGAGGATCAGACAGCCGAAGGATATGTGCCTTGCAGAGCTCTCCCCCGTACAGTCCAGGGGGACAGAGCCGCTGAAGTAAGTGACCCGGCTAGAGTGACAGGACGAGGAAGAGCTTTTTTTTTTTTTTTTCAAGAGACAGATACCAAGGCAAAATAAAGAAAGTATAGGTACCAAAATAAAGTTAACCCCTGAAATCTAACTAAATTGTTTCTTATCCATTCCTCGTGAGCCCAGCACCTAGGCTCACTAAGACCTCTTGCTGCATGGAGACTGGACACACTGGGGCTGATGGGAGATACCAGCAGGCTATATGCAGTGATGTCATGACTTTGACATGCCCAGTCTCCAAGCTGCAGAAGGAGGTGTACAACCCAGAGGTGGAGGACTAAACTGGAGGAACGATAAGGAATTAAGATTTAATGTGAAGAAGTGCAGTGTCATGCACTTGGGAAGCAGAAATCCAAGGGAAATGTACGCGATAGGGGGCGAGAGGTTGGTGTGCAAGGACCAGGAGAAGGACCTTGGTGTGATTATTTCTGAGGATCCCAAGGTGGCAAAACAGTGTGACAAGGCAGTGGCAAAAGCCAGGTGGATGTTGGGCTGCATATAAAGAGTAATTACCAGCAGAAAGTAAGAGGTACTAATGCCACTGTATAATTCACTGGTGAGGCCTCACTTGGAATACTGTGTTCAGTTTTGGAGACCATATCTTGAAAAGGATGTAAAAAGACTGGAAACTGTTCAGAGGAAGGCAACCAAAATGATTTGGAGCCTGCGTCAGAAGCCTTATGAGAAGAGACTTGACGACCTAAATATGTACACTCTGGAGGAGAGGAGGGAGATATGATTCGGACCTTTAAATACTTAAGAGAAATAATGAACAAACAAACCTCTTCCAAAGATGGGGAAACTGTTAAACTAGAGGGCATAACATGAAGCTACAAGGTGGTAAATTGAAAGGCAATGTCAGGAAATACTTTTTCACTGAAAGGGTGGTGGATGCTTGGAATGCCCTCCCGATGGAAGTGGTGGGGGCAAATACAGTGACAGAAGTCAAAATGGCATGGGACAGACACAGTGGATCCCTTTACAGCAACAGGATAAAATGAAAATAAACTTAACTATCTAATTTCTCAACAATTAGGGGTGTCCTACATGGAGCGGTGGGTTCACCCCTTAACAAAGACATGGAGACGGGTGACCTGCACTGAGCGTCAGGTGCACCTGCTCTTGCCATCTTAGTGGGCAGACTGGGTGGACCATACTGGTCTTTATCTGCCGTTATTTACTATGTTACTATGAGTGACGTGTGAGTGTTCTGCATAGGGCATTATTCAGCTGCTATCCATATAGCTACAGGGTTAAATTTAGGCCAGTAAAAAGGTTGTCCTAAATTAAACATCTTAGATATATGGATTGTGGCTGAGCATCACCTCTGTGTTTCTAGCCAGAAGCAGTCAGCAGTCCGTAGTCCGTATGTGACCAGTATGGTGAAAAAACCCCACTCACTGAACTGGCTGTATATTGATCTGAATAATTCTCCAATATATTGGGAGTCATGGGCCAAAGAAAAGTCATTAGTTATGTGAAAGATTTAAAGGAAGAAGGTGGGTTTTAGGTTTTTACTATTTTAGGAGTTGCACCCCCACTCACACTAGTTTTAACATGTTCAGCCCATACACTAAGAAGCCAGCATCTTAAGAATTCTATACTTGATTTAATGAGGATCTATTTACTAGGCCATGCTGCCAATCTTATCCTTGAGATGCAAAAAATATGGGAACATACAGTAAGATGGACGTCTGCCTTACTGAACCACAGTAAGCCTCTTTCTGATCCAGATCCAATAGAATTTTAATTTCTGCAGCAATTTTGCATGTTATCCAATTTTGCATGTTATCCAAGTTGTTTTCTCCTGTTCTATGTGAAGCCAAACAGTTTGTTATGGTCATTTTGTTGTATGTAAACCGCGCTGACAATAGTGCGGTATATAAGAAATTGTAATAAATAAATAAAATAAATAATTATGGTCTATGTTCTAAGCTATGGGGTCTATTCCATAACACAAATAGCGGGGATGGATGTATCCACGCTATTCGTCTGCCTTTTCCATCCCTGCCAAGCCTCCCCGTACAAACAAGGTCTTTGTACGGGGAGTTTAGATAGGGGCAGGAAAGGGGTGGTGCAGGGATGAAGTTAGGGTGGGTGGTGGGTGGTCTGCAGCCCTGGAAATACAGGGCCAATTCTGATGTTGGCCATGTTTGTCCGGGGTCGGCAGAGTAGACGGGGGGAGGGGGGGAGTGGCAGGCCTGGGGTGCATCAAAGGGTGGAGAGGGTACAGGAGATTCCCCGCAGCCCAACCCTAGCTTGAGAGGCCAGATTGGGGGTTGGGCTGCGGGGAATGAATGGTTGTCGGTGGCCGGGGATCGCACAGAGGCCGGGACGTCCAACTCGGAATAGGCCTCCACCTGTAAAGGTTTATGAGATTAATGCAAGATAACTCACATGCTAGTTATTTAATATGAATGCTGGCATATTTGAGCATATGTTTGCTTCTTTAAAATGTCCAATTATTTACAGAATGGTTTGCCAAGAATGAAAGGAGACATCTCTTTTACATGTATCCAGGTGCTATTCCCATGGGTAAGTGCTAGATCTGTGGCTTTTAGTGACGCTGTCTGGCTAGGGCCACTGAAAATCTCTAACTATAACATATAGATAGTGTGATGGTGGAGATAGGATGGAGTGAGGGTGGCCATCTAGCTATCTGAATGACAGTGTTATTTAGCTGTTATCCAAAAAGCTAAATGGTTTCATTTGGGTCAGAAAAAAGCAATCCTAAGCGTTTGTCATTTTGGAAGTTCTATTCATGAAGTGGTAATCACAGCCGCTTCTCACCGCAACCTAACCCTCCCTCCCGACTCTCCTCTTCCTCTCTCTCCCTACTCTGACTGTCCTGTCTAGAATTGGCATTCCTTTCCCTTTCTTACACAGCCTTTATGAATTGTGAACTGCTTTGATGCCCTGATGCCTAGGGCGGTGTATCAAATGACTAATAAAGATAAAGCCTGAATTTATACCTGTCCGGCACATTCAAGTCACATGGGGACATGGCAGGGCATATCTGGGGCATTTCAGAAAAGATACACGTCAGCGTTAAATTCTGGAACTGCACCACAGGACTAAACATGCTGGTAGACACATCCATGTCTATACCTGCTTCCTGGAATGAAAAACCATCTGAAAAGTGCTTATTTTGGCATCCTAATCACTATATAAAGAAGAGGAGAATGTTCTTTTCCTGCCCCGGTAGTTTTTGCTCCTTCAAAAAAGCATGCTAGTAAATAGACAGACCTTTTTCCTCGCCACCATGCTACTGCACATCTCCATTTGCTAAATAGCAGACCGGGATGTATATGTGGCAAGAGATATATGTGCCCCTTACAGAATATCATCACGGATACCTCTATGTTATCAGACCTGCGGCCATCCATATCGGGCAGGTGCACGTTTTGGTAATCGCCTCAAAACCTCCACGCGTCTGAGGTATAATTTTGGATGTCCCAGATTGCTCCTACACAGCCTTTCTAAAAGGTGTCTTCATGTGTATAGCAGTTGAATATCACCATGATATGCATAGCTGGCAGCAGTGACCATCTTATACGCGCATTCAGCACCATCATCTATCTGGATAGGGGTGCTGAATTAATGTAATTTTTTTAAACACCATAACTGGGATTTTAAAAAAAAAATACAACCTCCACTGCCACTGAATATTGAGGCAATCCCTTTCAGAACCTAAACTCAAACTTTTACTCTTGGAAAACAAAAGATATTAATAACACTGGTCTTAAAGTTAACATTAGCTTAATGGAAGCATAATTGTTTTTGTTAAGTGTCATTGAGTCAGTGTTGACTCATGGCGACCCTCTGGATAACTGTCCTAAACAGTGTTCGGTCTTCAGTCAGGCAGCTCATTGTTATTGGAGTGGCATCATTGAGCTGCTGTTAAACTATTGGTCCATCTCATTGCTGGCCTTCTTCTTTTGCACTGACCTTTAACCTTGCCAAGCATGATGTCTTTCTCTAATGATCTCTCTCTCTTCATGTGATGTGTTCAAAGTATGAAAGTCAAAGTCTTGTCATCTGAGCTTCTAAATAAAACTTTGGTTTGATCTCCTCTAGTACTGACTGATTTGTTCTTTGGACAGTATTCTTTACCAGCATCATAATTCAAAGGCATTGATTTTCTTCCTGTCTATTATTTTACTGTCCAACTTTCGCATCCATAAGATGTTATTGAAAATACCATGGCTTGGATAAGTCAATTTTTAGTATAGAGAGAGACATCTCTGCTCTTGAGAATCTTGTCAAGGTCCTTCATAGCCATTCAGCCAGTATTGTGGTGTCATCAGCATAGCAAAGGTTGTTGATGGGTCTTCCACCAATCTTCACACCTCGGTTGTCTTCATACAGTCCTGCTTTGCTGATGATTTGTGCTGCATATAAATTGAATAGGTAGGGGGAAAGTTTGGAGCTTTGTCGTACACCTTTGCTGATTTTAAACCATTCTGTTTCTCCTAGTTCCATTCAAACTGTTGCTTTTTGATCAATGTAAAGCTTGTGTCAGAGAACTATTAGGTGTTCTTAAAGTGGCTGTATACTGGATGATCTTGAGCAGAATCTTGCTGGCATGTGGAATCAGAGTGATTGTGCGATAATTTCCACAGTCAGTCAGATCACCTTTCTTCAGTATTGGTATAAACCCAGATCTTTTCCAGTCAGCATGGAAGCATGGAGACTCAAATAATTTTCATGTTCAGTGAAATTTATTTTGCATTTGGAAATGGAATATGACCCAGTTTATAAAAAGCTTTATTGCAGCGGTTCCCACACCACTTTCAAACAAAACCTGAAGACACACCTGTTTTCCCTGGCATTTGACCTTCCCTCTCCCTTTGTCTGATCTCTCTCGTCCCTCCCATTGTCTCTACCCGGAATGCATGTGCTACTGTCTCGTCTTATCTCTCTTTTTTTTTCTCTTTCTCTCCTGTCAAAGATTTGTAACTTCTTTTCCTACTTCTCTTGGCCTTGGCCTTGATTTCCCTTCAATTTTTGAAAATTGTACACCGCCTTGATTTCAGTAGAAAGGCGGTTTTATCAAATTCAATAAACATAAACATAAACATAAACATAACATTTTAATTCGGGGATGCAATCATATATGTACGGGAAAAAAAAACAATTCAAGGCAATGCTGTCATCAGCTCACTGCAGCTGCACCAATGTCATAACTCAACAGAGGACAGGGACTACCTTGGAGCAGAGACTCTGACAAAACTGAGGGACAGGCATTGTATATTAAAATGGGATCACATAAGTAAAACTTTGGGAAGCACCACCCTAGCAAGTAATATTTTGGCTTCAGTATCAATGCAGTGACTGATGATTTTATGTATATTATGCTGGTGGGCTACTATTTGCCCTGGCAAATGTGTGAAGGCACATTTTAGATTTTATGTGGAGATTGGAAATGAGACATTGAGGTCGGGATGTACTCAGTTCTATTGATTATTTCAGAAACAGTTCTGCTAAATATGGAACTGTTTCTAAAATACACAGAAGGAAGTGCAGGAACGCATGGCGATGTATATCCACACACAAAGCAGGCAAAGCCATTTTACTACTATACACATTGGAAAAATCAGCAGTGGAACCCTGGCAGCTTATATGTGTATGTGAGCCTTTTTGCAAAGCTGCTAATAAACTACTGGTGAGCATATTGAATGGTGGCGGCCAGCCTGAAGAAAGTGGCTGGCAGTCGCCGCTTTAAATTGAAAGCTGATATTCAATGCCAGGGCCACTGGTACTGAATATCTCAGTTACCCAGATTGCCTATTTGTAATCTAGTCAGCAGAGATATTCAACCACTGGCGAAACTGCAAAACCGGCTAAAGTTTAGGACAGCCATTCACTTGTCCTAACTACAGTCAGTTTAGGTTAACTAGGCAGTGGCTTAATATCATCGCTGCCCAGTTAACGCCTGGTGCCTCCCCCTCTCTGTTTCTGGGAATGCCCCGAGGCTGTTTAGCGTTAAGGTGTTCTGCTGAGTTTGGAGGGGATATTCAGAATGGGTATGCGTCACAGAATATCCCACCTAGCAGAATTAACAAGGTTTGCAAGCCTGCAAACCACATTAATCCCTTTGAAACTACCTCCTTCAGTATGCGTGCATGCCTTGTCTATTAAAGAATTTTTTCATCCTGTTTCCCGGAGAAGATTTTTATTTAATGATTTTTCTAATTGTGAGACATCTCATGTCATATATGTTATCCAATGTCCATGCAGTAAACTCTATGTAGGTAAGACTTTACGTAGTGTGCGTACCAGAATTATAGAACATAGGAGTGTGATAAAGAGAGGCAATATAGAAAAACCTTTAGTAGAGCACTGGATTCAGCAAGCGCATAAAGTCTCAGACATTAAGTTTTTTGTCATCAAGAAGGTGAAGATGAACTGGAGAGGCGGCAACATTAATAAAACAATTTTACAATTGGAACAGAGATATATTTTTATGTTGGACTCAATGACACCCAATGGTCCTAATTTAGAACAAGATTTTTCTGTTTTTTTTATGAATTGGCTTGTGTATCTTTGGTGATAATGGTGTTCAGATAAAATATATTTCTTATCTCTGACTATCTCGTTTAAATGTGTTTGGGATTGTATATTTTGATGTCTGTGAGTCCGGGTTGTATTTTGTTTTATTTAGGCTTTTATGTCCGCTGCACCATATTGGTTTGGGTCAGGTTTTGTTGTTCTTTTATTTTATGTTTTTGACGTATATTATTCCCCCCTTTCTCTGGTTGAGGAATTGTGAATAAAATTCCCCCCTTTTTATATAAGAGGTGGTTAATTTGCGATCCCTTTGATACTAACAACGGCATTTCATTTATTACTTTTTATGATCCAGTATATACATCTTTTATCAAAGAATGTTTTTAGGTTACTGTGTGGGTTGGACCACGTTTGGGTCGCCAATGTTTATGCTTGAGCAATTTTTGGTATAGCGGGGGATCGCCGTTTTTTTCATTCAGTTCAGCATGGGGTGGTTCTTTGGTGCTGACGTCACTGCTTGGCTCCTCCCATTCTCCCGAAAGCACATGCGTCGGTGTTTTTATCATGAGTGGTTTCACAACGCTATACAGATTCTGCACAAGTTTGAATAGTAGATAAGACGATTGGTAGATCGTGGTAGGTCTCCTTTGGTTGCTTTAACGTGGTTTTTCTTTTGCCGTTTTATAGACTTAAATAATAATGTTTTGTTTTCAGTTTCTTTGCGGCACTTTTGAGTGATCTTGTATAACCACGGTTGCAGCGCCGCCATTGGTGCAGACTGTCAAGGCTTGTCATACCATGTGAGTAAGTTTGAATATACCATAATCTTAAGTTTGTTTTTACTTCTCTACGTTGCATTAACAATGCCTCCTTTGGCTTCTGATACAGTTTGTGGTCGAGAAGAGACTTTTACAGTTTTGGCCAATGAGAGACTCGCTAGTGAGTATTTTGTTCAGTTATTGAATCAGCATGGCTGGCATGGCAGCGGGCATGGTTTTTCACTTTTCAGTACTAGGGTTAGGCTCCTGTGCACACATTTACGATGTTATTTATGTATGTATTTATTTATTGTTTATTTTTTATGCATTCCTCATATATTTATGTTTTTAGAGTATAGTTTTTATATGTCTATGACATATGTTTTTATACTTACCCACAGATAATCTTCCTCTTCTTCTTTTGGTTCACGGTTGTTGCACCAGTCCAATATGGGTGGGATTTTTTGCTCTTCCCTCAGTCTCCTTTGTTTTATTTATATAGCGTTCCAACAATTTTATTTATTTAATCATATAAGTGTTTATTTACATAGTTCTTTATTTATTGACATGTTTATTATGGTTTTAACTATTTATATGCTTTCTTTTAATGCATGTTTTATTGTTATGTGTTATTTGAATGTATTTATTGGATGTATTTGTTTTTAGTTGCCCTTTACCCCTGATGAAGTTTTATTAAACGAAACACGGCCTGTGTCGGGTGGGCAGCATCCATTGGTATTGTAAATAAAAGCCTCTTTTTAAGCACATTCATTTTGTTCTATCCTTGGACACATCACGTTCCTCCACTGTGAACTGTTTCTGACGTGACGTTTTGCTCTTAGTGTGGTGCAGTACATACAGCCAATGTGTTCATGAGCTGAAGGTCATAGGTTGAAGTCCCAGCTGTGGCTCCTGCCAACCCAGTCCCCATATTTTCCCCAGTACTAAACCATGGTAATAAAGATGGAACCTTTATTGCAGATAACATAAACATGCCTGAAATGCCTATATTTTACCCTACAGAGCACAGACACTATAGACATGTGCATTACCTAGAGCAGAGTTTCCCAACTGCAGTCCTGGAGGGCCAAACAACATTCAGGTTTCATTCTCTAATAAATATGCCTGTGCTGCATTTGTATGCACCGCCCCCATGGTATGCAAATTTATCTCATGCATATTCATTAGGGACAGCATGAAAATCCGAATAGTGTTTGGCCCACCAGGACCGGAGTTGGGAACCTCTGCCCTAGAGCAGCGGCCAACAGGGGCATAAACACCCACACCCACAGGCTCCACTATCTAAAGCCTCATGGAGAATCAGGCTGTTGGGCCCTGCGTGCAGCAGCATCTCTCAATACTGGCACTTGCATACCTTAGCAATGCCGCCCTAAACCTGGGAATACGTTACACATATATCAAAAGTTTGCTATGATTAATGGCAGATAGCAATTCCTAAGTTAAGCACAATTTGCTGATAGAGCTGCATCATAGCAACTTTCTGATATCTGTGGAGTGTGTTTCAGTTTTGGTTTCTGACAGTGTTTACCACCCCGAGGAGTGACCCCAACAGTATTGCGTACCATCGCCATGCCTGCACTGTGCCCAGGACTGGTATGGTGGCCAGGGCTGCTTAAAGCCTCAATATTTGCACAATGCTGGCATAGGTGTGGGAGTGTGTGTCTGTCTATCCAGTGTGTTGTGGCTGCCTATACCTTACTCAGCCCACACTGCTTGCACTGTTTCCAATGTTAGCCTGCCAATGTGCATAATGAGGAGCAAGGTTCTGTGGGTACAGCCCGGACAGGGTGGCCTGGGCAGGATGCATCTGCACAGGGCATAGGGCAATGGCTGGGACATTGTAGTGCCCGGCCACCACTTTCATGGACAGGGTGGCCACAGCTTGTCCTGCTGGTAGGTCACTCTCACCCTGACTGAGCAGTGACCACGGCATATACTTTTACGCCGGTCGGTATTTTATAAGAGACCATGAACACACGTAAATCATCACATATGTGCTTTAAGAACTTCATACAATTAGCTCCGTACCTCAGAGGTTTTACCCGTTCTCATTAACGTCTGGTCAAAATCATGCAGAACTCTAGCAAAGCTTGTTGTTTAGACCTGAAAGGAGTTCTTGATGGTAGCACTCTGACATGGAAATCCATCACCTCCGGCACCATGAGTGAATTTAAGGGAAATGCTCCTTAATTGCTGACTCTTCTGCATGTATGTTTAGCAAATTCTCCACGTCTTTGTGTAAATATGTGCCATAGCCACTCATACGTCGTGGCTGCTTATAAATGCATGTAGCCACTTATACAAATATGTTCTCAGTGTAACATGGCTCTTTTTTGACCATGCACATTCTAAAATAGCCCTATCTAGTGTGCTTGGCAACATTTTTGTGTGCATCTTCTGTGATACTATATATATTTTGCAGGGGCTCAGCTCTTCCTTAGTTTTACATGCGAGTTTGTCTTAGACGTGATTATGCATTTTCATTTGTTTGGCCACCTTCATGGCCTATACGAAATCAGTCCCTGAATCTATAGCAGACACTGCATTACAAGGTATTACTAACACTTCTGTTACCACTATGATGTTGAATAGCTGTATATTAAATCTCATAAATAAAGTGCGTAAAGAAATGTACTGATTTTACTTAATGATTTTGGGTATGCTTTTTTCACAAAAAAGATAAAATAAAATCAGAAGATTTTTCATATATGAAAGAAATTTCCTTGATGTTGGCACCCTGTGCCACAGCATAGATCATGGGGCTGTAGCAAAAGGTGAAGCAAAATCCTTGAGGATTAATTTCTAACCTGTCCATTAGATGAATAGTCTTTGCTTCTTTGCACAAATTGTTTTGTGGATTTAGAGACTTGAAAAGTTATAAAATGGGGCCTTCAATAGCTATTTCTATAACTGCAAAGTTCCTTAATATTTGCTCTGATTATATTGTGGCTTCTCATCATGTATGAGATTCAATTTAGTAATAGTTTAGCACTTTGTGACTATCTAGTTTTTGTGCTGTTTGTATGAATTGATGCTACATGCCCTCAGAACATCCTTTATGCCTGTAGTGTACATTACAGTGAACTTTGGACCATTGTGCTTCCACGAGACAGGTTACTTGCCGAAGGTGAGACTGAAGATGACTGAGGCATCAATCTGGATGGCAATGCTATCCAAGTCCCATAACCTCTCTTCATGGAATAATTAGCTCTCCAATGTACTCTGTACACAGATATAAGTGTATGTTATCAGGGCTGGTCCCAGGGTTGGTGCAAGGTACTGGACTCCCTAAGCAAACCTTCAGCCTTATGCCCCCTGAGACTTGGTAATTAAACTCAACAATGATGATCATCTGAATACAGGCTATCCAACAACAATCCTGTAAAGTTGTGCAATTGGAGATCATACTTCTAAATAATAAACTTTGCTTTATATGTATGTGTGCGCCTTTTCTACCTGCAAGTAAGAGAATGTACTGATGGTTCTTTGTGTGGCTGTCAGGATATCTTGTTTTGCTTTGACCGATGCTGTTCTTTGCTCACCCTCAGTAGCATCTGCCCTAGGTGACTGCCTGGTCTTGCCTAATGATTGGGCCCATCCTGTGTGTTATGATTAGGGGGGAGGGGTGGTATTGAACAGAAGAATGAAACCTTGGTTGTGGAATTCAGAGATGTGGAGTCTGAGAACAGAGTGGTTGCACTTGATGGACTGGTTGCAAAAGTGATTTAGAGAATATTTAGATGAGGTAGGTTGTGAGATGTGTAAGGAAGCATGTTTGCATTTTTGTCATTAGTTTGACGCTATAGTGGGAACATTCTCATTCTGCTGTCACCAGATAAAGAGTTGGTATTGGCGAAGTCAGGAAAAACATATGCCAATGAGAATCATTTATATTATACTTAAGTTGAAAATCTATTACACAGTTCCAAAGTATAGTTGGTCTGAAAAGCTTTAGAATGGGGTACATCTGAGATGGGTTTAACAAACAGGATGTGATTTTATTTTGTCCAAGTTCAATAACTTTTGGTGATACATTTTTCCAGGTTCCAAATTTGGGAAATAACCTACTATCAGATAATACCTCTTCCACTCAGTTTTACCATTACAATATGTTATGGATATTGTATATGCAAATGTGTAATACACACATGTTGGCTACGTATAGATGCAATATCCCGACTCAATAAAAGTGAAGAAGCCACATAGTGGTTAGCACAACTGCTTGTGAATAACACATCCAAATCTCACTGCTACTCCTTGTGATCTTGGGCAAGTCAATTAACCCTTCATTACCTCAGGCAACAAACTTAGGGGGCCTTTTTACTTATGCATTCACACTAACCGCATGCAAGGGTCCGTGGTAATTGTTACCGTGAGAGCATGACAGTTACCACGCACTGATTTGTGGTCAGGATGGTGAAAGGGAAGATTCAGAGTCACAAGTGGGCATGGAAAGCACATTGCAGTTAGCACTGGGGGGGGGGGGGGACCATATCACACACACACTGTCAATATTGCAATTAGCATGGGTGCAACTAACACTACCCTCAATAGGTAGTGTTAATTGCACCTGCGATAATTGCACCAAGTGTTAGGGAATGCATCAGCACCTTAACTGCTGGGAACATGCTGGCCTTGCCCCCAAGAGCTAATGCAGACTTTGCACTTAAAGCATGTTAGTTTTAGCACTAAACACACGTTAAAAACAAAAATCTCACACACTTTAAATGAAACGAAAGTGCAGAGAGATCATTCGGACCTCCCGAACTGCAGTGTACCGGTAGCTTTCTGTTTCATTACAAGGCCAGAGACTTATCAGCTCCCTCCCCCCCCTCGTAAACAGTGTAGGCATGTTCACTTTAATTTGGTTTTCCTCTCCATTTTTCCTGCTAGCTTCCAAGGCATATACACCTATACCTTGTACATTCTGGAATAGCCAGGGCTTTTTTTTGAGTGGGTAATTAGTATTACTGAGTGCTGAGACCTTTTTTATTGCCTGCTAAACTTGACCCATGGTCCTCATGCATTAATGAAAGAGCCTTACATATCAGTACTGGCACCTCTTTTTCTAGGAATAGCTATTTTTATGCAACCGTGCACATGCCAACACATTTTTTACTGAATTCCGCAGCAACGAGCAGCTCATTAATGAAGAATTTCAGTAAACTTTTCCATGTGGCACTCTGTGGACGAAAGTTTAATTTAGAGAAGGGGAAATGTGCAAAGTTATATTGCAAAAGATGTCTTCACACAAAGAACATGCAGAACAGCAAAATGGATGTATTTTGGGTCTATACATTTTTTATACAAAGACCCTTTTTGCCAAATAGCTTCAGAGTTTAGTGTATTAGTTTCTTAGACTGAGGGGCACTTCAGGAAGATGGATCTCTCTGCTTAGTCTGTGAAATTTGCACTCTGCATCTAGCTTCAGTATTTATATGTTAATGGTCTTGGGTACTAAAACTTTTTTTTTTCAAAGTAAGAGAATTGATTAATAGGTATTTCATACATCTGGTATTTTCTCATAAAAGACTGCTAAACTTATTTCAATTATCATGCCACCAACAAGGATGCAATCTGCTCACAGTAGATGTTTACGAATGGCTGCTTGATGTAATGGCTGTTTTCTTAGCACGCAAAATGAAAAATAATATTATTAAACAGAAATATGCAGAATGATGTGTCAACTTATCCATCTGCCCGATGCTTATAGGTTTCATTTATTATTATATTTACATTATGGGACAACATGTTAAAAGTGCCTCTCATGTGAAAGATCTCATTTGCATATTCTTTATTTTCCTTGAGCATTAATGTCAAGAAAATTTCCTCTAAAACATCCAGAGGAGATCTGTGGTAGGTACTAAGTTCCTTCTCTTTAATGAAAAGTATATAATGAAGATAAAAGAAGAACAACATTTATAATGATTTGATGAAATACCATTCGTGTTTGTGCTGACTAGACCTGTTCGCAAGATTGAGGCCTTGACAAATTAAGCAGACTACCTATGAACAGTATCAGAAGGAAGTAGACACGAATGGCGAAATTAATTGAGGAACTGAACGTTGAAAATTCTAATAGCCAAAATTTACTAAGTTGAGAGAATCCCTTTTACTTGCAAAGATGAAGTGAGAGATTTGGAGATAAAGGCAATTAGTGCATTTTCTGTGTTTCCTCAAATTGCATCATCAAAGATGACTATTTCTGAATGGTTTACCAATTTTGCCCTATTTTGAAGGAGAAGGGCAAATTCTATGCAAATTATGTGTCATTCAAAATATTGCAGCAAGAATGGTTACAGGGAAAGGCATTTAAGTGGTGATCCACTCTGCATTGGTTACCAGTGGCAGAAAGAGCTACATTTAAGATAATTACTTTGGCTTTTAAGTTTTGAGGGGAATGGGGCCGATCCGTTTATACTATAGGTTGATATGGTATGTTCTCATTTAAATATTACGATCTCGTCAGATGGTTCTGTTAGAGATGCCATTGGTTTATTGGATGAGATGAGACAATCCTGCTATAGAAAAAGAGCTGTTATGGCCAAAGCCCCAATGGTTTGGAACAATCTTCCATAAGACATGTAGCCCAGGAGCTGCTATTTAAGGTTATGGAAGAAAGGGAAGGCAGTTTCTTCCCTAGCACACAATGATGAGCTAAACATGAGAGTGATAGGAAAGTTTTGAGTTGAATTGCAGTAGGTTTGAGCTGATGTTGCTGATTTGAAAGGCCTAGCTGTATTTCTTGTAGGTGTTGCTGGATGTTTTCTTTTTTATGCAAGATTTTATAATTTACAAGCAAAAACACTTCATCATGAACTGTGGGTATCCATGAAAGCAATGCAAAAAAATCATGAAATCTACAATATGCAGAACAAAAGAAAAAGAAAACTAGTTACCCATCCTCTAGCCCACAAAGGAGACCCAAAATGAACAATTCAATATATAACATCAATAGAAGAAAAACTGAAAGAGGCATGGCCAACATTATTCTAAGACCCAGGTAGGAGAAATGGGCTACCCTCACCTACAGACTCGCGGGCATGTAAAAAGAAAATTAATTGTGAGGGAAAGAATCAAATATATGCTTGCCCCTGGAACTTAATGAGACATTTACAAGGGTATTTCAAGAAAAAAGTCCCTCCCAGCTGCAGCACACCCGGACACAGGATCAGGAATTCCCGCCTGCGACGGTATATTTCTTTAGCTAAGTCGGGGAAAATATGGAGCATGCAACCCATAAAGAAAACATTTCTTTTCCTAAGGAAAATCTGGAGATGCTACTCACGAGCAGATATCAAGGTTAATGTTATTAAACAAGTTGCAGGACCAACAACACCAATATCACCACCCAGGAAAAAGATTTAGGCGTCATTGTGGATAACATGTTAAAACCCTCCGCCCAGTGTGCAGCGGTGGCTAAGAGAGCAAATAGAATGCTAGGTATCTTAAGGAAAAGAATGGAAAATAAAACAAAGGATATAATACTGCCTCTGTATCGTTCTATGGTGCGACTGCTCCTTGAATATTGTGTGCAATTCTGGTCGCTGTATCTTAAAAAGGATATAGCATTATTAGAAAAGGTTCAGAGAAGAGCCACCAAAATAGCAAAGGGGATAGAAGGATACCCCTATGAGGAGAGGCTGAAAAGGTTAGGGCTCTTTATCCTGGAAAAGAGATGGTTGAGGGGAGATATGATAGAGGTCTATAAATTAATGAATGGAGTGGAACGGGTAAACTTAGATCGATTGTTTACATCAGGGGTCTCAAACTCAAATTGCTTTGAGGGCCGAATGAGGACTTGTAAAGTAACCCGGGGGCCGCATAAGACACGGGGGGCTCATTTGCATAAGGGGCCTCATTTGCATAAATATTTGCATAATGTTGCATAATGAGTGCATGGATAAAGAAAGACTAGAAAATTACTATAATCCAGTGCCAACCGCCAGGCACATTAGGAACTACTACTAACACTGCCCATTTAGAACCCATAGCAAACCCCCCGTATCATAACAGCACTACCAGGACTCACAAAGCACCAGACCCTACCTATCAAAAGGCAACACTGCAAATATTAAATCAATACATTTCAGAGAACAATACATGACCTACCCCCCAGCCCACAGCACACTGGTAATGTGCTGGGGGGTTTAGAACTGGTAATGTGCTGTGGGGCTGGGGGGTTCAGAAATGGTGATGGTTCTGACCCCCAGCCCACAGCACATTACCAGTTCTGACCCCCCCCCATCCATCATCATCAGCAGCAGCAGCAGCAAAAATCACAGCCCCCCCCATCCATCCATCCATCCTCCCTCCCTCCCTCAGCAAAAATCACAGCCCCCCCATCCATCCATCCATCCTCCCTCAGCAAAAATCACAGCCCCCCCCATCCATCCATCCATCCTCCCTCCCTCAGCAAAAATCACAGCCCCCCCCCATCCATCCATCCATCCTCCCTCCCTCCCTCAGCAAGAATCACAGCCCCCCCATCCATCCATCCATCCTCCCTCCCTCCCTCAGCAAGAATCACAGGCCTCCCTCAGCAAGAATCACAGGCCCCCCCCGCAGAGCCATCCCTCCCTCCCTCCCTGCCTCAGTCCCTCTCCTCTTCGGCTTAGAACCGCGAAGGGAGAGTTCCTCCCTCGGGACTCTGTTAAGCCGGCTGAAATTTCCTCCCTTCGCGGTTCTAAGCCGAAGAGGAGAGGGACTGAGGGAGGCAGGGCTGGCTTAATTCTGGGCAGACTGCTTCCTTACCTGCCGAGAGCTGTGCAAGCAGGCGATCCTTCCTCCAAGCAGGCGATGCTTCATAAACCGCTGATACCTCGTGGCTGCTCAGACTGCTTCTGGGCCGGGCCCCCCCCCTCCTCCGTTGTCTCCTCCTTCTTCTGCCTGTCCCTGATTGGTGGAGGGCAGGCGCGTGACGCGGTCATGCAACCCAACTTTGTATGCAGCCCCGGGAATCGCGCTAAGCCGGAAAACAGTGAGTAAAAGTAGCAAAAATTGCAGAAAGGATACTCGCGGGTCGCGGGGCGCACAAAATGCTCTCGCGGGCCGCATGCGGCCCGCGGGCCGCGTGTTTGAGACCCCTGGTTTACATCATCAGAATATAGAAAGACTAGGGGACATGCAATGAAGCTACAGGGTAAACTATTCAAGACAAATAAGAGAAAATATTTTTTCACTCAATGTGTAATCAAACTCTGGAATTTGTTACTGGAGGATGTAGTAAAAGCTGTTAGTGTAGCTGGGTTTAAAAAAGGTTTGGACAAGTTCCTGGAGGAAAGGTCCATAAACCATTATTAAAAAGGGACCCAGCATATCACTGCTTGACCTAATACAAGCATTGTGGAACCTGTGTCTTTTGGGGAAACGGCTAGGTACGTATGACCTAGATTGGCCACTGTTGGAAACAGGATACTGGGCTTGATGGACCTTGGTCTGACCCAGTATGGCATATCTTATGTTCTTATCAGAAGTATTCAGTATCACGGAAACATTTAACACATCCATTTCAACTTTCTCAGGGACAGGAGTTACTGCCCCAACTGCAACTTTCTAATTAGTTGGAAGAAAGTAAACTTTAACCAACAGAGGGCAGCATTCCAAAGGGCCCCAACACTTCATATATATATGTGTGTGTGTGTGTGTGTGCGCATCTCTCTCTCTCTCTCTCTCTCTCTCTCTCTCTCTCTAAGTGAATTTAGATATCTCTCTTTGATGAGTGTTTGTTAGTAATATTGGATTCTAGCAGCATACAATAGTGTCTTTATAAAATAGGCATTAAATAAGTGCCTTTCTGAGATTTAGCATAGGTGCCCTATTATTTAATTAGCTTCCATAAGGGCTTTTTTCACCTTAAAAACATATTTTAAGGGAAACTTATAGTGGGCCTTTTACTAACATGTGCTAAATTGTTGCACGTAACGCGCCAATAGTGCCAAACCATGGTGCATTATTTCAACACCCCTGCATTAACCATCATGGGCATTGGAAGCATTTCCCTAGGAGTGAACATGGAGCCCTGTCTCATAGTTCATGCTGCATTAGTGCAGGTGCACCTAACCCCACCTACTGAGGTTGTGTTAGGTGGGCCCTTGCTAATGCAATTAGCGCATGGTGTGAACACAGTGATAACTGCACCAAGCTCATCATGCTCACTCCTCACCCCTACTCCACCCAATTGTGCAGTTATCATGAGAATCATCCTGCACTGTCAGGGCCCTATGCTTCCTGGCAATGCGTGCCCCAGCGTACCTTCATCCACGCCAGAACACGTGCTGCCAGGTAGCACCCATTAGTAAAAGGCACTCAGAGTTTTTAAAGAGCAACAAAAAGAATATAACGCATGAACTTTGCATTCGCTTATTAAATCCAAATACTGAGTAGACATATTCTGCATTGCCCATCTACACTAAAGACACAATAAATGAACGTGTAGGATAGAGCAGTTAGGCAGGAAACCACTTTCTTCTCGCTGTAGTACCAAGCACATATTGCAAAACTTCAACTCCATTAAACAAGAAGTTGTTCTATCTAAAATGAAAGGCGCTTACCTTCTAGGACACATGAATACACAGGCAATCACATGGATTTGAAAAATATCTACATTTATTTATATTCTCTTATATACCACACTATTATGCATCAGTGCAGTTTACATTGAACAAACTGAAATTACATTGAACAGGGCATTATAACTTGGAGATAACTATTTTACAGGGAACATGGGCTATGGAGGGTTAAGTGGCTTGCCCAAGACCACAAGGAGCACCTGTGGGACTAGAAATCCCAGTCCTTCCAGCCCAAGGTTGCTGTCCTCTAGTGGGATTTGAACCTCTGACCTTCTGGCCTGAAGTACCTTGCCCCAACCACTAGGCCACTTCTCCACATCTTTCAGAGTTCTCATGCCCTCCCCCTCTTGATGTGTCCTAGAAATCTAGTGTTGCTGAATAGGAAACATTTAAAATTAGCAAAGAGTGATTTTTCCAAAAGTAACATTTTTTTGACTCGCAAAAAGTTGTTTAACACATATGATCCGTAGTCAAAAAGAATATTCAATGATGAATATTTTCTAGTCACTTGGATGTGATTGTTATTCTAGACTGTGCAATAACATAAGAAAAAAAATCCCTGAAAAACACGGTTTTAACATGCAGTGCACTGAATTCATTAAACCTGCTAGGTGTTACAATTTAATGGAGCAGAAAAAAACATAATACTAATTAAATTATTAAAATCTCGATTGCAAGGAGTAATTAAGAAAAGCATTGCTAGGCAACAGGAATGGGTTTTGTAAACAAGAGTACCAAAAATGTGTTTCATAAGTATGTTAGTACTTTGTCTTGACCTTTCATAATCATACACCTGCCCAGACTGTCTGGGAATACATGTTTGAGAAAGGCAGTATTATAGGCACTTGGATAAAAAAGGAAACCAGCGCTCTGATTGCAATAATGATTTATCTCATATTTAAAGGTTATGAATACATAGCATGTTTCTAAAATTACCAGTGGAATTCTGCAAAGTGTTGTCTGTGGAGGGTGCTTGATGCAGCAAAGCAAAAATATGATGGTAAAAAAACAACAGAACAATCCTATATAGTTTCTCAGTTCAAGCCAGGCATGGTGAGGCATAAATTACATCACTATATCAATTTTCAACCAAATGTACTATGAGGGGCTGACTTCTCTTAAGCGGTAGGTGAAGGAATTAGTCTTCATGGAAAGGGGAACGGATGTGGACTGCAGCTGGAAATTAACATATGGTAACTTTTTACATGCCAACATTTAATGCGGCAAATGATGCAGCTCCCTTAACGCCATCTTGATGGGGGCATTATCTTTCATGCACATAAGGTTCGTTAAAGGTATTTTCTCTGGTAGCTGCAAAATGTTACAGCACTTTAGTAAAAGGGATCCTATGCATACCCCAGGATGCTTGATAAAGAAAAGGGTTCCAAGGATGTGGAACCTACTCTCTCTCTAACGAATAATTCTTGCAACATAAAGATGGTAACTTCTATAGGGCATCTAGGTAGAAAAATAGATGTTTAAATCCATGCCTGTAAAGCAATGTCAGAATTTTATGAAGGAATCAGTAAGCACTGAGTTTTTAATAAAATAAGTATACTACCATGGAAGGTATATGTAGAAATGGTGGCATGTACAACGGAAGGGGCCATTCTAGAGACCTGCATATTCAAAACAAGTTAATAAGTGTACAACTAGGGGATAATTTACATGTGAACAATGCACGTGAATCTAGGTATTGCAGTCATTTGGGCAACATCCAATTGCACCTACTTTCACTGTGGACACGCACAAGGGTGGAGTTTAGGCAGAGCATGGATGAAGTGCAAGATTATGCACATAAATTATAAAATGCTATAATTTATGTTTTTTGCTTAGAAATTTAGGTATGGGAAATTACACAAAGGAGGATGTTTACTAAAGTGCCTCAGCTGTCATCGCAGAACTAATGTCCCTGTTTAATCTATATTACCAAGTTTAAGTTGCAATGTAAACCGCTTTGACGGAAATGATAATGCGGTATATAAAACCTGTTAAATAAATAAATAAATAATGCAGGAAAGTTAGTGCTGCGGTGACAGCTAATGTGGTCCAAATGCAGATATGGCAGATAATTTTCTGCCATATCTGCATTTTGCATGGGAAAGGAGGGTGGAGGCAGGATCGGGGTGGGCAAAAGTCATGGCAATCAACATCTTCATGCTAGAGGGCAGCACCACGAGATCAGTGCCATTTGACTTAGCGCCGGAGAAGGGTATATGAGTAGGATACAGGAGTAGGGAGGACTGCTCCTTCCCCTTGCCCACCTTGGATTTTGTAGGTAAGGATTGGGGAGGGAGTTAGGGATCGATCTTTGGACTACTGCCTAGTCGGGTTTACTTTCGTTAAGGGTTTGTGCCTCGATACCCCACAGACAGTTCCCTGTAGTGTTTAAGAGCTTTCCAGGGATGGGGGTACTCAAGAGGGAGACCATTACAGGGTGCCAGTGTCCCAGATCAAGAAATCTGAGTCACTGGTACCCCTTCTTGAAAGCGGGGGAAACCCTTGGGGGTGGAGGGGGAGGGTGTTCAGAAGGATGCTGATGACTTGGGGAGGACAGAGGAACAACTTGCTCTGTCCTCCCCTTTCTCCTGCCCTTTATCCCATGAAGCCTGCATTGGCAGGCAGTGCGGGGCTATCCATGTTACCTGCCAATGCAGGGATCGTGATTCACCATGGCAAGTGTAAGCCCTCTCTGCAGGGCTGGTGCTGGCTATTTCCCCTGCAGATATCACACAACATTTTTACATATACCACGCAGTAGCTGCAAAAATACATATCACAATTTAACAAACATGCCCTTAAGTGATTGCACTTTAAATTAATGTGCATTTTTGGCCATATATGCTCGCATTTTATAAAGTTAACTACCCTTGTGGAGGGTCATTTTATAAACTCCTGCCTAATTAATACACATTTTGGGGCAGATATTTTAAGCCTATTATATAAAGCCAATCAAGCCATATACTTGATTTTGTAAAATATGAGCGTAAGTGGCAGAAAAACTCATATTAATTTGAGGCATAATTACACCAGCATCAGGGCTAGTGTAAATGCTCATGCCTACATTTGTTAGGAACACCCATAAAAGTATAGTGCTTATAATTTATGTGGATGACCTTGTGCTCCACCCATGTCATGCTCAAACTCTGCCCCTTTTCAGGCTCACAATAAAAGTGTACATAATCTTATGTAGGAGCATACTTACAAAACATAGAATGCACCATTTGTGTGCATAAATACCCTCATTAGCACATATATGACTAAAATACCTAGATTTACACACATTAAGGCCAGTTCTACTTGGGGTACATCTGGCCCGTCCGGACATCCAAAATCTGGGCGGGCCAGATTTGCACCTGATTCTGCACCTGTCGGAGCTCGATGTTCCCGCGGGAGCAGAATCGGGGCACTTGGACAGGTTGGACGGGCCCAGATTCAGATGGGCCAGACATGCTGTTCCTTCCCCACCTAACCCTCTCCATGATCCTGCTTAAGCCCCAGTGCCATGGCATCCCATCGCCATGGCACTGGGACACCATGCAGGACCCCCATTTCCCCACAACCGTTTAAAAATTCTTTTACCTGCCGCCCAACCCCAGGAGGGGCCTGCCCAGGCCAGGATCGGGCTGTGGGGAACTCCCTGCTGCCACTCATCTTGTTGGGGGATGTCCTCCATGGCTGGCCGCCAGTATCGCAGGGACTTATTCCACCACCGAGGTGGAATAAGTTCCCCATCCAACCTTGCCTCCCTGGACATACTGGGCCATGACCTGAATTGACATGGGGTCGTGGGGCCATCTCCATTCCGCCCACTCTCTGCCCTATCGCTGGCGCCTACAACCCCCATCCAGAGTGCCCCATGGGGAGCTCTATGGTGGGAATACGGTCCCTGCGAATAGTGAGGGTTTAACACCCCAGATGTTTATCACCTCTATTCGCAGGACAGATTGGACCCCATTGTGCGTAAATCTCGGCAGCGCCTTATAAATTCCCCCTTAAAGTGTGACACAATGATACATTTCCTCTTTTCTCTATTCACAGATTCATGTCTCTGTGTGTGTATGGGGGGGTGGAGACACAGTTTGTATAGCCATAGTAACAGGGCATATATGAGTGAGTGTCTGGATGGGTGGGCATAGTGTCCGTGAATCAGTGGTATGATGTGCATATCTATTTCCAAGAAGAGTTTGGCTATGGAAATGTAAGAGTGGGATGTCAGAAGGGGGGTTTATGTGTGTTTATATTGGCAGTGTGTGTTGGGGCAGGGTGTGCATATGGGGGTATTTGCTGGGTGGGGGCAGGGTGTTTGTGTGTTCACAGTATATTGGTGCTACCATTTGTTTGTGTGTATTATGAGTGTGTGTGTCATGGGGTTTGAGTGTTGACATTGTGTGTTTCGACTGTGTGTGTTTACACATTTGTGCATGCATCCATGCATATCTGTGTGTGTGTGTGTGCATGTGTGCATATGTGTCAGGGTGCTCTGTGCATGTATGCCTGTGATTGAACTGCTTTTAAACTAGATAATAGAGTGCATGTTTTGGAAGGATGTATCCTTCAAGATACTTGCAAAAGAGGGAAGGTAGGGCATCCTGATAGGGAGGCTCCACTAAAGATAAAAGTAACCCAAATACCTTTAAGTACAGAATAGAAAGAGCTGAAAGATTCCACATTACCCTTGTCTACTGATAACCAGATTGTTAATATGAATAACCTACAACCTCTAAAATGCCTGAATGCAAATGCTAGAAGTCTAAAAAATAAGATGGGAGAACTAGAATATATAGCATTAAATGAAAGGTTAGATATCATTAGCATTATTATTTATTTATTTTATTTATTATTTTATTTAGCAATTCTTCTATACCGCACTATTAAAATCAGCGCGGTGTACATCGAACAAAGATACTACAATGTATACAAATAACATCGGGTTTTACATAGAACAGGGAATTGAACAAGGGAAGAAAAACGGGGAAACTATATACATATTATACTCGGACTATGTACAGTACTCTAATATAAGTGGTGGTGGGGGCTACCTATTGTCTGTGGTATTGACATGCAGGGGCGACTGGTGTCTGGCGGAGTTTTGCTGGTTGGTGGTTGTGCTTTTATCGCTTGAGGTTCCTGGGTAACATTTTGTGAACAGGTGGAATTTTAAGGCTTTTCTGAACAGGATGAGGCTTTTTATTCCACGGATGTCATGGGGGAGTGCATTCCAGTTTAAAGGGGCGAATAAGGAGAAGGCTCTGTTGGAGGTAGCCTTTGTGCATGTGGTCATTAGTTTGGGTACTGCTAATGTGTTCAGTGCAGTGGACCTTCTGCTCCTATTTTCCAGGGTGCCATGGACTAGCTTGCTGATTGGCGTAGGGGGGCAGTTATTTAGGGCTTTGAAGGTGAGGACCAATGATTTGTATTGGAGTCTGGCATGAAGAGGTAGCCAATGCAATTCCTTCATGATGGGCGTTATGTGATCGGATCTTGACGATCCGGAGAGAACTCTTGCGGCTGTATTCAAGGCTAAGCGGAGTGGGTTTAAGGTCGATTGTGGGAGACCATGGAGGATGATGTTCGCGAAATCGACATGTGGAAGGACTAGTGCCTGGAAGGTTGTTCAGTAGTCTGTGAAGTCCAGTAGGTGTCGGAGGTGACGTAGCGTTCTGATCTTATGGTATATTGCCTTTGTAGTGTTTTTTATATGCGCTGTCATATTCAAGTGCTGGTCCAGTGTGATACCGAGGTAGCGGATTGTGGATTTAGACTTCAATTCTACGTCGTTGACACGTAGTGATGAGGGAGGCGTGAATTTGAGGTTCCTTGTGACAAATAGGACATCTGTCTTGCCGTGATTGATGCGTAAGTTTTGTGATAGTAGCCAGTCGGCTACTGCTTCGAAGCAGTTAATTATTGGGGAGAGCACTGGTTGGTCTATCAAGAACGGCATGTAGAGGAGGATGTCATCGCTAGCATCTCAGAGATCTGGTGGAAGGAGTACAACCAATGGGATACCGTGATACCTGGGTACAAAATATATGGCAATGATAGGGTAGATCAAATTGGTGGAGGAATTGTGCTCTATGTTAGAGAGGGCATTAAGTCACACAGAATAAAAGTTTTGCAGGAAATCTCTATGGATAGAATCTCCATGGATATAAATTCCATGTAAAAATGGGGAGGCAATGGCAGTGGGGGAGTACTACCATCTGCCTAGCCAGAATGAACAGATGGCTGATGAAATACTAAAAGAAATCAGGGAGCTTAACAAAAGTAATAACACAGTAATAATGGGTGATTTCAATTACCCCCGTATTGACTGGGTCGATGTCACAGCAGGACATGCTAGGGAGATAAAGTTTCTAGATGAAATAAATGACTGCAGCTAGTTAATGAACTGATAGGAAAGGAAAGGAAGCTATTTGGACCCCATCCTTAGTGAAACACAGGATCTGGTGCAAGAGATAACAGAGCCACTTGACAATAGTGCTCATAGCATGATTGCATTTGTTTTAATAAATGGAGGGAGGATGGTAAGGAAATCCACAGTGCCACTGTAACTTTCAAAAGGGAGACTATGATAAAATGAGGAAATAGTTTAATGGTTAGAGTAGTGGGCTAGGCACAGACCATCCAGGATTCAAATACCACTGCTTCTATTGTTGACATTGTGCTGAGTACTGGGATGACGGATTACTATCTTCTCTAGATGTTTTTCAGCCAGCATTCCTAAGCATTCAGCCAGCATTCCTTAAGCATTCCTAAGCGTCCCTCCAGTCCAGTCCCTTTCCTCTGGGTTGTGCCCACTTCCAGCAGCATGGAGACTGAGCATGTCATCTTTTTCTGATGACCCTAGGATATATATAGTACTGGCACCTCCCACCAGATTCAGTTTTGCTCAGTCTCCAAGCAGCTGTAGGGAGTCAGTAACCCAGAGCATAGGTTTACTGGAGAGACTTAGCTTAGTGAAGTTGAATTTTCTTTGATTTCTTAAGAAAAAACTAAAAGAAGCAGCTGCAAAGGTTTACATCAAACATGAGCGTTGTTTAAAAATACTGTCTTGGAAGCCCACACCACAGGTGAGGTCAGAGAGGCTGTTGTAGCCAAAAAGCATCTTTCAGGAAAGGGAAAAGGAGCCAAATGATGAAAATGGGAAACAAAATAAGCACTAGCAAGTTAGATACAAAACATTGATAAGGCAAACAAAGAGAGAATTTGAAAAAAGCTTGTCCTAGAAGCACAAATGCACAATAAAAACTTTTTAAAATGCATTCATAGCAATAAACCTATCGGAGAGTCAGTTGGACCATTAGATGATAGAGGAGTAAAAGGGGTGCTAAGGGCCATAGCAGAGAGACTGAATGAATTATTTGCTTCAGTCTTTACTAAAGAAGATATAGGAAAGTTACCCATGTCTGAAATGGTATTTAAAGGTGATTTATCAGAAGAATTGAAACAATTTTTGATAAACCAGGAGGATGTATTCTCAAAGTATTTGATAAATTAAAGAATAGCAAATCTGGACCAAGGTGGGTGTACATCCAAGGATGCTGAAAAAATGAAATATGAGTTTATAGACCTACTATTGGCAATCTGTGAACTATCATTAAAAACAATTGTAATACCTGGAGAATGGTCAAGGTAATGCCAATTTTTTTAACCCTTTTTGGACCAGCGTGTGTTTTACATACATAAGGTTTCCATACTTACTACTCAACTGTTTACTAATTAAGGGTTATAAATTCAATGGAACTATGTTTAGCTATTATCGTTATGTCAAAAAGCGTTATATACAGATTTTTTAATCTGAGATCTAGTTAGTTTAATAGGTATTCAAAGTTTGCTGATTTTGACGGTACTGGCGGCTCAACATAAAAAGATCACAAAAAATAGTAAGTAGCTTATAATGCTGTAATAGCTACTATTTTGCAAATAAAAGTATTTGTAGACTTTAGAAAATAGGTTTAGATAACTGCAAGTTACTTAGGGGTATGTTTACTAAACTGCGGTAATCGTGAATAACGCGCGTAACGTACACCTAACGATCGTTCAGATGTCAGAACGCGCGTTCTGACGTGCGAACGATCGTTAAGTGTACGTTACGCGCGGTAACCGCAGTTAACGATCGTAAACCCCCGCGGCGCGTTTAAACAGCGCAGAAGGTGGAGAGTGGGCGGAGAGAAGGGGTCAATGGGCGGAGAGTGGGCGGGGAGAGGCTCCCCTCACACTAACGCGCTGAATTTCAGAGCTCAATTCCAACGCGAATGAAAACCTGTCGTTAAAGGCATATTAAAGGGAAGAGAAACTATTTCCGTCAGCAATGTACAGCAAAACTGGGGAAACCTACAAAACGTGAGCAGTGTGATACATGTGCACAGAACAAAATATCAAATAAAACTTTAAAATGACCACAAGAAAAATTGTAAAACTTATAATTCAACTGGGCAACAGTGATAGCAATGGGAAACAATAAAAAACACTCCCAGGAAAGCTCCAAAAAAAAGAAATGATGTTTGGAAGGGTCTACGCTCCGTAGACCCTTTCAAAAATCATTTCATTGTATTGGAGCTTTCCTGGGAGTGTTTTTTAATGTTGCCCAATGATATCATTGTTGCCCAGCTTGGTTATGGGTGTTTGCCCCTTTTTTCGAGGTCTTTTTTGAGGTTAATTGCACTTTTGTCTCCATACAAGGTAAATGAGCCCACAGTAAAATTGTGCAGAGCAGGGTTTCTGACTCATCAGGCCGGTTTTCCTATCTCCAGGGACTGCACTGTCTCTGCGGCAACAGTGTGGTGCAACGGACACAGCCAGTGCCTGTAGGACCAGAAGGTCACAGGTTCAAATCCCAGCTGGGGCTCCTGCCAACCCAGTCCCCATAGTTTTACCCACCACTAAACAGTGATAGTAAAGACACTCCTTTATTGCAGAGAACATACGCATGGTTAATATGCCTATATTTTACCACACCAAACACAGACACCATAAACAGGCGCATTACCTAGAGCAGAGTCTCGCAAATGCAGTCCTGGAGGGCCCCACACCATTCAGGTTCCATGCTGCCTCTACTAAAGATGCCTGTGCTGCATATCTATGCACCACCCCCATGGTATGCAGATGTAGCTCATGCATATTTATGAGGGACAGCATGAAAACCCGAACAATGTTTGGAACACCAGGACTGGAGTTGAGAAACTCTGCCGTAAAGCAGCAGCCAACAGGGCCAGACACACCCACACACACACCCACAGGCCCCATTGGCCAATGCCTCCTGGAGAGGCAGGACATTGGGCCCTGCCTGTATCTCCCAATACTAGCAGTTGCATACCTTAGCAATGCCACCCTACACCTGGGTATATGGTACACAGCTATCAAACGTTTCCTATGATAACTGGCAGATATCAATTCCTACGTTAAGCACATTTTGCTCATTGAGCTCCACCATAACAATCATTCTGATGTCTGCGGTGTGTGCTGCAGGTCTGGTCTCTGACAGTGTTTACCACCCTGGGGAGTGACCCCCAACAGTATTGCGTACCATATCCATGCCTGTACTGTGCCCAGGACTGGTGTGGTGGGTATGGCTGCTGAACCCCTCTATAGTAGCACAATGCTGGCATAGGTGTGGGGGTGGCTGTCTGTCTATCCAGTGTGTGGTGGCTGCAAACACCTTCCACAGCCCACACTGCCAGCAATGTTGCCAGTATTGGGCTGCCAATGTGCATAATGAGGAGCAAGGTACCATGGGTATAGGCCAGACAGGGTGGCCTGGCCAGGGTGCATCTGCACAGGGCATAGGGCACTGACTGGGACATTTTAGTGGCTGGCCACCACCTACACAGACAGGGTGACCTCAGTATGTCCTGCTGAGAGATCACTCTCACCCTGACTGTGCAGTGCCCACAGCATGGCTAGGCACCCCCATAGTGCTATATAGTATTTCTCTCATGTGATAGATATGGGTTTCCTTTTGGGGCCCAGTCACTGATTTATCTGGGAATCAAAACTCAACCACATATAAACAAGAAATTGGATTACCACAAGGTTCAGCGCTGTCAGCCCTGCTTTTCAATATTTACATAAAACCAGTCTGCAACATTTTCAAAAAAATTTGGAGTAAAATATCATCTATATGCAGACGATATTATGATGTATATTCCATTCACGATACCCAACCTACCGCTTTTACACAAGACTTTATCAACATAATCCAGGCCACCATAACTCCACATTTTGACTTCGCCAATCTAATTCTAATAGGGCATATCAAAACAAAACATCAAACGATTGCAATTAGCGCAAAACGCAGCGGCCAGAATCATATTGAAAATTAACTCACTCCAACACATATCACCAATACTAGCCTCCCTCCATTGGCTACCAATTCAAAGCAGTATAATCTACAAAACAATAATAACGTCATTCAAGGCCTTATATGATATGGCCCCAACTATGCTATGTAACTTAATACACAAAGAACCATCAAAGCCTACACACAGAAAAGGACAATTGAACAGATTAAAGATCCCGAAAGATTATACAAGAGCCCATAAATCAACAAATAACAGAGCCTTTTCTCACATAGCCCCAACTATCTGGAATTCCCTCCCAGAGGAGCTATGAACACTAACGGAGATCATGGAACTCCATAAAAAACTGAAAACTTACCTGTTCAACAAACACTATAACATAGATAACTCATCACCTGCTTTAGACAAAGGTTAAACAGGTATCTGTCTGCTTCAAGCAAAATCCCTTTAACCCACACAGATAGCACACACTCATGATGACCTCACAGCTTATGTCCTTTCACTTCCATGTATATATACATATATAAAATTGTATATAGTTTATTCTGTTCTGTATTATCTCACATTGTTTAGACTGTATATTCTATATATAAAATGATGTTCCTTGTAAATATGCTCTGTTATAATATGACGTTCCCTGTAAAACAAACTTGCTTTGTTAATTATTGTTCACTGTGAACCGCAACTGAACTTTGGAAGATGCGGTATATAAATGTGTATAAAATAAAAAATAAAATAAATAAATAAATCTGCTTGTTATGTATGCTGATATCCCAGTTCTGGGTGCATGCTTCTCCACTGGGCACATGCATTATTGACTAACTAGCAGGCTGTTTGCAGCTGGTATGTGTCTTGATTGAGTGGTTTGCAGGGTGCAGCGGCTGATGGCTTGCAGCAGGAGAATATCAGATAGTGGTGGGGTGCAGCTTACCATATCCAGGCCTGATGTCTGTCTGCTATTGTGTTATGGATGTGTACAGAGCTGCATTGACTGCCCTGTGGGGTGTCTGTTCCTCAGCAGGACCGGGGTTGATGTTCCCCTCTACTGCCACCTTTGCAGGGAGGTAGAATGTGGATCTATTGTTGGGAGGCCCTGTTTGCCACCCTCGGCCCCTGGGGGGGGGGGTACATGGGCCACCTAGGGGTCCATGGGGGCTATACCTGACTGAAACAGACAGAGATATCCAAGGTGTTTGTGCAGAAACTACCTATCTCACACATTAACACTGCTTTGGACCTGCGCCATGGCCTCTTTCAGCCATGGACGGTGCTGTGGACCTGGTGCTGGGCGCCTCACTGCACCCTCAGGGTGAGCACAGTACACGCACAATGTGACAGTGTGTAGCTACTCTGTGCCAGTACAACACACGGTCAGTACCCCCTACCAGGCCGAGGTGCTGTGGGGGTGCACATGGTCACTTCCCCCTACCAGGCCGAGGTGCTGTGGGGGTGCACATGGTCACTTCCCCCTACCAGGCCGAGGTGCTGTGGGGGTGCATTCCCCATGGTGTGTATCTGTGGATGGCTGATTTGCATGTGAAGTGCATCATGGGTGTGACTGGCACAATCCAACCCTGGGTAAATCCAGCACCTGCTCACAGGCTCCGATACACCATAGGCCATCACACGTACATCTGTTAGCATAATGCATAGGTGCAAGACACCCTAAAGTGTCTGTAATATTAGGTGCCCACGCTGGTAAAAATACACGTACACACGCACGATTGTACGCACGCACCAACGCACGGGGCTACGCCCGTACCAACGCACGCAGCCACGCACGTGGCTAGGCACACTGCGAGGGTGTGTTTCTGACACCACTACTCAACGTAAAGAAAAACATGCCTCCTCATTCCCTATGTACTGTACAGGGTGATGCCTGGGCCAGCCTTCTGCGTTAGGCACACTGGGGACTTGAACCCATGCTGCCTGTAACAGCGGTCAGTACACTAACCATTGTGCTACAGCTCTGTTTCAGTGATTTGTGTCTGTACACCTTCATACGATTAACGCGCAGTAACGCGCCACAGCACCCTGTAACGCTCATTAGTTTTTGGAACGCGCGTTAGTGGTTACGATGTCCCGCCCATGTCCTTTTTTGGCTTTCCTTTCACTAACGCGGCTCCTAACGCGATTTGCACTAACGCAGTTTAGTAAACATACCCCTTAGTGTCAGAGTTATTGGTGCGTATATCAGCCTTGTATGTTTTTCATATGCTGGGCTAATATGTTGTTGAAACTAATTGCTGTCAAGCATTCTGTTCTAGGTGTTTCAATGTTGCAATATCAACGCACTGCATCAGAAGTGTTTTCACGTGTATCATATTCCGCCCTCAGAATGGACTGTTGACAAACTATATTATATCATAATAAAATGTTTTAAATGAAAACTGCAGTTTCAATAGTATCATACAGTATGTTTATGTCAATGAATATTGGAACTGAATCCTATCTTTTCTGAAGACGGACAATATACTATATTGGACCAGTGTATGAAAAACATACACTATGTGAAACTTCTATTTTCTGCAAAGTATTAATATTTTTTATTATTGCCGGAATTTCATAGTTGTTTGAGTGTAACAAATCTAATAAATCATCCAGAACAGAGAAAGAATATGCGAGCTGTCCAAAACGAATTAAAAAGGTTCCAGAGGAGATCCAGGAAACTAGATACCGGTGAACCTAATGTTAATACTGGGCAAAATTGTAGAAACCATTATAAAGAATAAAATTACTGAACATGTAGATAGTGATGGTTTAATGGGAGAAAGCCAACAAGGATTTAGCCAAGGAAGATTTTGTTTTACTAATCTGTCGTGTTTTTTTGAAGGTGTGAATAAACAGGTAGATAAAGGTCAGCCAGTTGATACAATGAAACTGGATTTTCAGAAAGCCTTTGACAAGGTCCTTCATGAGAGATTCTTTGTAAAATTAAATGTTATGGGATAAGAAGCAGTGTATTATTGTGAATCAGGAACTAGTTAAAAGACAGAAAGCACAGAGTAGGTCTAAATGGCCAAGTTTTTCCATGGAGAAAGATGAATAGTGGAATATTCCGAGGATATGTGCTGGACCTGCTGCTTTTTAACATATTCACAAATGACCTGGAAATGGGAACAAATGAGGTGATCAGATTTGCAGATGACACAAAATTATTCAATATTGTTAAAAAAAAGAGGATTGTGAAAAATAGCAAGAGGACCTTTATAAATTGGAATACTGGATATCAAAATGTCAGATGACATTTAATGTGGACAAATGCGAAGTTATGCACCTAGGAAAGAACAATACAAACTACGGTTACAAGATTCAAAGTTAGGAACCACCACCCAGGAAAAAGATTTAGGTGTCATTGTGGATAATACGTTAAAACCCTCCGCCCAGTGTGCAGCACTGGCCAAGAAAACAAATGGAATGCTAGGTATCATAAGGAAAGGAATGGAGAATTAAACAAAGGATATTATATGAGGTAATGCCTCTGTACTGTTCCATGGTGCGACTGCACCTTGAAAACTGTGTGCAGTTCTGGTCACCATATATTGAAAAGGATATAGCAGAATTAGAAAAGGTACCAATAAGAGCCACCAAAATTGTAAAGAGGATGGAAGAATACTCCTATTAGGAAAGACTTAAAAGGTTAGGGCTCTTCAACTTAAAAAGAGACAGCTGAGGGGAGATATGATCCAGGAGACTAGTAACCGAAAACATACTAGTTACTCCTAGTAACTCCACAAAATGGACTCAATTAACTTCTAACAGAGCTTTTGTGTCTTATGCTCCCAAATGCTGGAACAAACTCCCCCCCAGCATCAGATCAATCAGGGACATCATACAATTTAGAAAGGCCATTAAGCACTACTTATTCACTTTGCACTTCAACCTACCTTACTGACCTTAGCATTGCCTTCTGCCTGACCACCATCAATTACCTCTCACACAACTGTAATCCAGAACAGAGATAATAGAACTGCGGAAAGTGCTGCTTTTCTGTAGATATCAAGCCACAATGTTACGTGTTTAAATGTATATAGTTTTCCCCTGTTCATACCCAGTTTATATTCCCTCTTATCTGTAAACCTATGTCAGTTTTATTCTGTCTAGGTAGTATGTTGTTAGATGTAAACCGCACTGATGATAAATAGTGCGGTATATAAAACCTGTTAAATAAATAAATATGATAGAGGTCTAGAAATGAATGAATGGAATGGAACGGGTAAACATAGATCAGTTGTACTCCATCAAGAAGTAGAAAGACTAGGGGACATGCAATGAAGTTACAATGTATCTGACATAGCCCTCAACTTGGCTGATAAAACGTCCCACAGTCTGTGAGCCACCATAGTAAACATGCGATCTCACGGTGCATTGAAATACAGCTGCCTATGGGAAGGAGCGTCCATCAATATCGTGTTCGCATATCTCAAAACATGAGGATAGACATGCAGTTTAGATGGCAATCTCCAAGATACCTCATGCTGTACGGTTTTAAACACCAGTGTTATAATCTTTAACAAAATGCACCACTGTACCAGTAACCAATGTAAACTGCACAAAATAGGAGAAATATGTTCTGACCTTCTCATACCAATGATGTCACGAGCTGTAACATTTTGCATGAGTTGTAATGAATGAATAACATTTGGGTAGACCCAAATATAAGCTCTTGCTGTAATCAATGCATGTGATCACTAACGTTTCAACTAAGAACTGTGATTCAAACATTAGTGATCACATGCATTGATTGCTGCAATAGCTTATATTTTCAGGGGATCAGAATGGCTTCAACCTTATGTAATCTGTAAAAAGCTTTTTTAATGACCCATAGCACCTGCATGCACATAGACAGTTGTATGCCATTTGTTATTCCCAAATTTCTAACCTGTGGTATCAGGGGGCTCCATATGTGCATGTGTCAGTAGCTGTGTGTCTGTTTGTGTGCACTGGGAGGTTCTGTGTGTGTATGCGCAGTGTCCGGGGTTGTATGTGTGACTGAATGCATGTTTGTGTCAGAGGGCTATCTGTGTCTGTGTGAATCTGTGCTGAGACATCTGTATTTCTGTGTGTACATGTGTGTGTGTGTGTGTTGGGTATTCTGCGTGTATGCATAAGCATATCAGGGGCTGTTCACATATGTGCATGTGTCAGGGACTGTTCACAGTTGCGCATGTGTATATTGAGGAGGGGGGTCTGTGTACTTTCACTTCTTATGGTTTCTTGCACCCACTCCTTGTTTCTCCTGCCATCTTGCACTATGCCCCCTCCTTACCCTTCACTACCCTCTCTCGTGCACTCTCCCCTTTCATCTACCCATTAACTCTCCCTGGTGCAATCCACATTGCTGTTGTGGTCACTTAAATTACATTTTTAGTCTTAAGATGATCAGAGAAAGATACTTTGATCCAGGGAGGTATATAAGAGCCTTAAAGATAAAGATACTAATGATGTTTTGAAATTTGGTCATTTTTATTTTCTGTAGAAAATAAACTTGGAAAAAGCTATAACCCCTCCCCCTGCAAATCTTTCTTTCACTTTTTAAACTCAGCCAACCACACAATTTTTGTTTCTATAATGCCGTATGCTATTTCCCAGAAGGGAATAGAGAATTGTTAAGTCCACACGTGTCTACTTGAGGATTAAGAGCTTAGAGAGCTCCCTTAGTAGACTGGATTCCAGTCTACCTTCCTCTCCTCTTAAGTCTTCTATCCAGGAGCGTCAATTAAAATTCCAAAGATTGCAAATAATAATATCAGTCATTCTCACCACAATCCTCCAGCCTCTATTAGTATGTAGTGGCTTACATTCATCAGCTCCCCTAATAAATAATACTTTAGGCATTATTTCACAGATCCATGAATATCATGCTACAGAGCTTTGCATATGGCTGAATACTGCGGAGGATTAGGTTCTGCATACAATATTTTCAGCCAGTATACAAAGATGGGAATTACTTCCTTTCCCATTAACACCTTGACAGGAGATCATAAGAATAAGCTCTGTGTAGTACAGTCACTCACTTCTGCAATTAACCTTGTAGAAGTAATGGATTTATGCCAAAGAAATAATTTTGATATTTTCAGTAAGTATTTGCCAGTTTAAGTAAATAAAAGAGTGGCTTTAGGGTTATTTCCAGAGACTGCCTAACGGTTTCATGAATAGAAAGACAACAGTTTGGGTTTTGTCTTCTCTTTTGTAGCTAAAAGGATAAATATTAGGAATGTGCAGTCAGAAATTGTCATTTTATTTTATTATTTTCACTGTGCTTCGTTATTGTGTAATAGTGCACAATCTCGCAAAACTCTGCATCCTATTGTGCAATACCACACATTCTTTTGAGAGCATACACACTGTTGAGCAATAGAGCACACTATTCACACATGCATGAATAGTGTATTTGACTGCATGAGTGTGCCCTATAATGAAAGAGCGTGCCCTATTACTCGAGAGTACACACTGTTGCACAATAGGGCATGCTGTTGCGCAAGAGTGCACACTATTGATGGGATCCAGGAAAAGATGACAACATCGTCATTTCTTATCTCATAGAGCTCCTGGATTTCACTGGTGCTATCCTTAGTTATGTCACGGGTGGATTTCTCCAATGCACTGTTTCTCGGTCTCCCCAAAAATCAGGTAGCTAGGCTCCAAAGAATTCAGAATACTGCTGCACATCTCGTCACACACTCCACTCTTCGGGATCATGTCACTCCCTTGCTCTTCAATCTTCATTGGTTGCCAGTTTCGTTTCGCTTTCAGTTTAAGTTATTGACCCTGCTACACAAAGTCTACCACACCAGTACTCCATCTTATCTGACTGATCTTCTTTCTTTCCACTCCCCTCTGTACACACCTCTCTCTTTCCATCTTAACCGTCTTGCTCTTCCCTCCCCTTCCCGTGCCCATCTGCAGCTCACCCGTCTCTCTGCATTTTACTTTGCCGGTCCGGCTCATTGGAATTCTCTCCCATCCTCTCTCCGCCTGGAATCACAATATACCACCTTCAAACAAAACCTCAAAACCCATCTCTTCTCCCTAGCATTTAACGTTCCTTCTCCTTTTGTATGAGTTTACCCTTAGTGTATTTATCTGCCTTTTGTATCCTGTCCTGTACCTCCTGTACTTTTGACTCCTGTCCTTACAAATTTGTAAATTTCCTTTTCCTTTTCTGGCTTTGGCCAAAATTTTATGTATTATGTATTTTATTTATTTTATGTATTTTATTATTGTACACCGCCTTGATTGTTGCAGAAAGGCGTTTTTTTATCAAATAATTAAACCTTAAAGCACATTCCCAGTAAATATAGAGATTTAACTAAGCCTCACTAAAAATCACCTGCTATAATGTGTGTTAAAAAGGCACATTAACTACAATGCGTAATTTGATATTGAATTTTCAAATATTAAACTTTGCTTTGTATGTATGTGTGGGTCCACTCTCCCTGCAGATAAAGAATGTGCTGATGGCTCTCTGAATGTGTCTGGCTGTCAGAGTCTATCGTATTTCTTTGACTACTGCTTCACTGTCACTGCTCAGAAGCTTCTGCCCTAGGCGATTGCCTAGTCTTGCCTACTGGTTGAGCCAGTCCAAGGCAGGGCAGCTTAGTACATCAGCCCCTAAACAAGTAGAAGATGTAGACCTCCAGATACACTTGCATATGCATGTTGAAATGATTTTCCTTCCTGGAAGGGCACCTGAATAATGGGACTTTTAAGCAAACCACAGAATATTAGAGCATGTCTTTTGTCATGTATACACGAATGTCCATAGAGGAAGAGGGCACTAGCATAAAATATTTAGGGGCTTGTTTACTAAAGCATGACAAAGTTTAGCAGTTACTGTACATTAGTTGCAAAAATTAATGTGCTGAAAGTGTTGGAGGCACAGCCATCATCTGCTCATGCAGTTACTGCACAGGGCAAACATTTACTGCAAATTGCAGCATAGTAGCAGCGACACTATTTGCAGCTAACAATACCCTCTACTGCATTAATATCCCTCTCTCACATCCTTAACTCCTCCTTCTCACTACACCCCCTGATACCTGAAATAAAAGAGCCCCTGATGCCACTGTGGGCCCCCCAGCATCCTTAGCACAACCTCTATCCCTCCAGACTCCTCCTTTAGCTCTTACTAGGGGTTTCTTAGTGTCTAGTAGGGAGGGAGCAGAAGTGATTCCCATTGCTCTTGCTCCATCAAGTTTCTTGGTCCAAAATGATGCTTCTGATTCCTAGCAGTAATCTAGTGGTACTACTGCTAGGGTTCACACTGCCAAATAAGGGTATTTGGCACTTGACCCATAGAAGTGCCATTTTGAATCCAGAGGCTCTTCAGAGCAGAAGACACTGGATTTTGCTCCTGGTCCCCGCTAGACACCAGGGAAACCTCCAGTAAGAGCTGAGTTGATTGGGCTGTATTAAGGATGTAGGGGGCCAGTGGGAGGGGGTGATAGGAGGTATGGGGGCTGCTATTTCAAGTTTTGGGGGGTGTCAGACTGCTATTTCAGATGTCAGGAGGAGGTCTATTTTATTTATTTATTTATTATTATATACCGCATTTCCAAGGATCAATGCAGTTTACAGTGAGAACTGAATTACATTGAATATGTTAAGTAAAACAGAACAAGGTAACTATATACAATATAGAGAGGAAGCTCTAGGTCAGCGATGGCGAACCTATGGCACGCGTGCCAGCTGTGGCACGCGAAGGCCTTGCAGCTGGCACGCGGGAAGGTCCACAAGTAAAATTTAAAAAAAAAAAAAGCTGTCTTCTCCCGCTGCCGGGGCCGCCGCGGCAGAATCGAGTGTGCCGCGGGCCCCCCCTGCCCAGCACAGCCTGCCCTCCCCCTCTATCCGCTCTCTCGTCGCAGCTCACAGTGACACGCGCCGGCTTTCAGAGAGCGAGGGAAGAGTTTCTCCCTCGCTGCTCTGTTTAGCCCGCGGGGGCTGATGGGAAGTTCCCATCAGCCCCCGCGGGCTTAACAGAGCCGCGAAAGGGAAACTAATCCCTTCGCGCTCTGAAAGCCGGCGCGTGTCACTGTGAGCTGCGACGAGAGAGCGGATAGAGGGGGAGGGCAGGCTGTGCTGGGCAGGGGGGCCCCGCGGCACACTCGATTCTGCCGCGGCGGCCCCGGCAGCGGGAGAAGACAGCTTTAAAAAAAAAAAAAATTCCCTCGGCTGGGCTGGGCTGGGCTGGGGGGGGGGGGTAGGATTGCTGATGGGCTGGGGGGGGTTAGGATTGCTGATGGGGTGGGGGGGGGTTAGGAGTGCTGATGGGCTATGGGGGGCTGGGGGGGTTAGGAGTGCTGATGGGCTGGGGGGGTTAGGAGTGCTGATGGGCTATGGGGGGCTGGGGGGGTTAGGAGTGCTGATGGGCTATGGGGGGGTTAGGAGTTCTGATGGGCTATGGGGGGGCTGGGGGGGTTAGGAGTGCTGATGGGCTATGGGGGGTTGGGGGGGGTTAGGAGTGCTGATGGGCTATGGGGGGCTAGGACAGGAAATGGGCTGATGGGGAGGGGTTAGGACTTGAGGTGGGTTGATGGGGTTAGGACTGGTAATGGGCTGTGGGCTGTTTGGGGGGGTTAGAACTGGTAATGGGCTATGGGGGGTTAAGACTGGTAATGGGCTGTTGGCTGATGGGGGCTGTCTGGTAATGGGCTATGGGGGGTTAGGACTGATAATGGGCTATGGGGGGGGGGCTAGGACAGGAAATGGGCTGATAGGGAGGGGTTAGGACTTGAGGTGGGCTGATGGGGTTAGGACTGGTAATGGGCTGTGGGCTGATGGGGGGGTTAGGACTGGCAATGGGCTATGGGGGGCTGACTGGAAATGGGTTGATGGGGTTAGGACTGGAAGTGGGTTGATGGGGGGGCTAGGACTGGTATTGGGTTGGGGGGTTG
The DNA here is from genome assembly GCA_033557465.1 of Ichthyophis bannanicus. NCBI lineage: Eukaryota > Metazoa > Chordata > Amphibia > Gymnophiona > Ichthyophiidae > Ichthyophis > Ichthyophis bannanicus. Next base: position 866,262,685 of record CM066032.1, on the reverse strand, counting down.
CTAGGACTGGAAATGGGCTGATGGGGGGCTAGGACTGGAAATGGGCTGATGCAGGGACTAGAAGGGAATGGATGCTGGGTGAGGCTGGAACTAGAAGGGAGCTGATGTTGGGGGAGGATTAGAATGGGATGGGGCTGGGAGAGTAAAATGGAGAGGGGAAAAATATTTTGTGTGGGAGGGATAAAAAATCTACAATTGGCCGGGTATTGGGAGAGTAAGTAGGGATTGAGGATGGAGGGGTAAAATTTGAGTGGATGAAATAGGAATGAGGAAAGAGCAAAAGGAGAAAGATTAGTATGTTAAAGCGGATGTAGAGAGAGAGAATGGAAAAAAAAACTAGAAGAGAGAAGAAAGGACAAATGGACAGCAGATGATGGAGAGTTAGCAGAAAACATGAAGAAACCAGAAGAAAGTGGCTGGAGCAATTGCAACTGAAAAAAAATGCACAAAAGGTAGAAAGATATCTCTTTGACAAGTTATCAGCATGCATGCAACAACAAACATCACATTAATTTTTTTCATGTATAGATTCTTTGGGAATACACACCGAATCCTGACACAGTTAACAGTTTTAAGAAGTTTATCTTTTTTTTACTCAGGATACATTTGACATGTTATGTGAATAATACATTTAAAATATATTGTGTAACTGAATCAAATTCTTCCTAAATTCATTAAATTGAATGAAATCATTAAAACATTATAAATTGCCAATAAATTGAAATGAAAACCTAAGGATTGTGAATCAAATTGATTCTCTGACAATACAAAGATTCCAACCTTTACAAATGATGTTACATAGTTCAGGCAACTTTATAAAGAGTTTTTAGATACTAAAATCTTGTTGTTAAGGTTTAATTGACGTGCTGGCACTTTGAGGAAATTCTTTGGTTTTGTGCGGCAGTTTGGGCACTCGGGCTCAAAAAGGTTAGCCATCACTGCTCTAGGTTGTAGTATGAGTCGGTACTTAAATTAAGGGTTTAAAAGAAGGGAAGAGTGGATGGGATGGCCAATAGGATGAGAGTCAATAACTGGGTGAGTTAAATGATCCCAATTAGTTGCAATGTTGGGGCAGGCATCATTGATTGTGTGGGTGCCCTTACGGCCTTCCCTTCAAAAGGTGGTAAGGGCCTCTGCACTATCAGCAGTAGTGACAGCACCATAGCTGTAAGGCGCTCTCCACACCCATAATCTGCCCATTCTCCACCTAGTGTCTGCCCCCTTCCATCATAAGCAGTTTCTGCATGAATGAGTGCACGGTAAGTATCACAGCCATGCACTTAACAGTTCTTCTGTGTTAATTTATGCAGTAAGTGCTTATAGTACTTTAGGAAACAGGCCTCTTAGTTGTTCTTATTGAAAATAACTTTTTCAGGTTGTTTTATCATGCCTTTGATTTCCCTGAGAAACCCACATATACATAATAAATTGTGACATGAGCCATTTGAGAGCACAGCATCTATAGCAGGTGTGAAGAACGATGATGCATTCTAATCGGATCTGACTTGTAAAGGTCTCCGCTCCATATTGTGTCTGTTAGGAAAAAAAACTATTCTCGTCTCCTAAGTGAGACCTTAAATTTATGACATTGCAACAAAACAACTAACTGGGAAGCAAATAAGCAAACCTCTCATGGAGGATACAAGCTTCTTTATTTTGGGGGGATCTGGCAAATTCTTTCTTTATACTTCCAGCACAAACAGAACTAGGCCTGTCATAACGTGCCTTGAGCCTTCCTTTACAACCACCTAGCCTGATCATTGCAGTGATAGTCCCGCATACACTATACCCATGATCCCTGGAAAGAGGAACAGAAGCATGCACCAGAATTGACATGCGCCCATTGCTTAGACAATCTGTATATGTAACATCCTACCCCCGACCTATCTCCTCCCATTATTTCAGGTGAGTGAAACTATTTGTATAAAGGAGGGGGCAATCATTAATTTTGAGCCTTAATCGCTGTGAGAATGATGAAGAAAAAACCTCCAAAAATGTGATGACACACAATAATTCAAAAGATAAAAAGATAAAAAGTCAAAACATGATATACAACCCGTGAATCCGTTTATAAAGAAAACAACATTTTTCAAACTAGCATTTTTTCTGTCGGGATCCGCCGACCCAAGACGGGAAGAGGAAGGGCGTGTAAATTTATGGAACCCGCTTGATACATGGCCCTTTTTGAGCTCGAAACATGCATGTCGCTGTCTGAAACTTTGCTGCCCTTTTTGTTGAACAAATTTGTTTTTTCTTCAGATAAGTGTTTTTCACTACTATTAATCTTTTGTCTCTTAATTTAAAAAGATAAAAAGGCTTCTGCCGACATAGAGAGGGGAGCTCTTCCTCTCCCCGTCTCGGGTCGGCGGATCCCGACAGAAAAAATGCTAATTTGAAAAATGTTGTTTTCTTTATAAACGGATTCACGGGTTGTATATCATGTTTTGACTTTTTATCTTTTTAATCGCTGTGAGAGCAATGTATATTTGTTATCAAATTTTGCATTTAGCATGCATCCCAACTGCAATAGCTTCTAGCATTGTTAATCCTCATGCAAGCTGTGGAATTTGTTGCCATTGGATATAGTCAAGGCTAGAGTCTACATGGATTTGAGAAAGGTGTTGACATGTTTCTGGGAATAGCTCCATGAAAAACGATTAGTCAGAGAGACTTGGGGATCATCACTTCTTACTGGTGGGAGGGAGTGACAAGTAATGATTCAGCCCTTCAGAATCTGCTTGATAGTGACCCACACTGGCCAACAGAGATAGGGCCCTGAGGTTGTAAAACCACTGGTCTACCTCAATGTGGCATTTCTTACATTCTTAAAATTAAATGCTATATTCATCACATAATACTTAGGGATCATAACCAGGAGTTAAAGCCCTTCTCAATTTTAGAAGTATGCCTAAAGGAATTGGCGTGATCAGTTCTCGTTTTTTTTCGCTCTCTGTCAAAGTATCTGCCACTTTGCTAATCATGAAAACTGTATTAGTCTGGGACAAGATACAAACATATTTCTTTCTATATCTCCTTTAAATATTACAAGCCTTGGCCCTTTTCTATGATGCAATGAGAAAGAGAATTTTCACATTCCTCATTTCCATGAGTGCACTGAAACCTTTCAAAGCTAAGGAAATAATTGCGAGTGGCATGCTGCAGACATCCACATACCCTGTGGCTCCTGTCAGCAAACATCCACATACCCTGTGGCTCCTATGATGAGTTTGCTGGCAGTGATCTGCAGCATTTACAATGGGGGTAGGCCGGGTGGCATGGCCTGGACTGGAAACGGCCAATTTTAAAAGTTAATGTTTTAAAGTTTTTAAAAGTTCAGGGGAGTGTCCAGGATGTGAGGGAGGGCTAATGAGCTTATAAAAAATGTTTTATATGAGTTTTAATGCTGTTTAAAGTTGCGATTTGCAGCGATAATAAAAGTAAATGAAAATGAGTTTTTGGAGTTCCTGAAAAGCTTGTTAAGCTTGGCTGATGTTATGGCAATGTTTATGTGGAATAAAAATTGTATAATCAGCTAGTGTTAATGGTTAAAATTCAAGTTTAATGTATGAGAAAGTACCCGGATGTGAGTGAGGAGAAGGGATCTCAGTGACAACACTAGCAAAGGGGCTCAGCTGCAATACAGTTTGCCAAGGGTTTCTTTTTGACTGCTGAGATGAAATGAGAGCTGTGCAAACTACTGTGATACTCCTTTAGTCCTGCTATTCGGAAATGTCTTAAGAATAAGGGAAATTTAAGGTTTTATTTGGATTGGAATGGGACTACACAGAGAGTATAGGGACACTTCCCTAGGCAAATAGAATGTTGGTACCTTTGATTTTTTCAGGCAGTTGGTGTTTGGATGTGAAAGTGCAGATGTGTTGGTGTGTCTGAGCACAGAGAGCTCTGAGAGTGAATTTTTTTGAGTGAACTGAGCATTTTGATTGAGTTTGAAAGGGAATAACTGAAGTGTGAAAGAAAGATAAGGGTTTTAGAGGGGGGTTTTCAAGGAATTAGGCAAGAAATGTGGTAGAGACAGCTTATGACCATTATATTAAAGGAAAGTGAGGCAGCCTTTTAAAAACATATCAGAGCTTGGGAGTAAGTGTAAAGAGATAATTGTATTTATTTTTCCTCTCTTAGCTACAAAAAAGGGGAGAAAAATAACAGTTAAGTTTAAAACTAAAAGCCTGGTTCAGTTTTAGGGACTGAGGTTATAATTGCAGTGAGAGGGATTTTTCCTTTGGAATTAGTTTTTTTTTTTAAGTCAGTTTTAGCGACTAACTTTTCCAGTGTCAGGGAAGACAGTTGTAGGCTGTGAGCAGTGAGTAGCGAGTGGGGACAGAAAGGGTGAAAGGTTGTGGGATTGAAGAGAGAGAGCGTGAGTGAGGTTAGGCTGTATGAACGTGTGAGAGTAGCTGAATGACAGAGGATAGGAATAAGTGAAAGAGTAAGAGTGATGTTTAAGTGAAGTGAAGAGTTTATGAAAGTGTTGGTGAAAAGAGGGAACAAGAGAGAAGAGAGGGTTTTTTTGCAAGCTTGCTGCATGCCCATATTTGTTTTCCCTTTAGTTGGGTAAGGGTTGGAGTGAGAGTTCAGGTTAAAGGTGGGATTAGAATAAATTTATTGCAAAACTTCAACATAAACAGGAGCATCATCTCATCTACAGTTCCAGTCTGAAGCCAGCTGAAGATACAATATTCCTGTCATGGTTCCTGTTACAAGAAGAAGGCAACGCTAAGTAGAACTACATAGCTTTATACATGAATAATTTCAAATTTGAGCTCAAATATAAATTCTTGTGAGCGTCAAGGGATTAATAATTTCTAAAATTGAAATTGGATTGTCACCTTGGCGATAGAATCCATTTAAAGCAAACGGGAAAGTTTTATAAACTTGGGAGTTTAAGATTCTAGAGTTTGGGGAAGAAGATTTAAGTAAACTACACAGGTTGAACATAAAAGTTTATTTATATGTAATTATACAAAACACCTGTGAAGGTTGGAATTACTTTTGGACTACCTGCTGAGAGCTTATACCTTACGATACTTATCTTACTCATATACTTACTTAATTATCAGGACCTAAATGCAATTTTATATTGTAACATCTTACTGGTCCAAAGACCTTTATTCTAAGCTAGTTAAATTTTCTATTGCCACTGTTGTTCTCCTACTCTTGGAGGAGGGGTATTCCAGGGGAATTCAGTGGCTTTTTTCCTCTGATTTTACCATCCAGGCAGCAATGTCAAATAGGCAGGCAAAGATCTGGGCCTGGATTGCTGGAGGGATTTCAGTTGTAGAAAACTTGGTGCCGGAACCGGTGGGAGTGACTGAGAATTGCTCTGGCCCCATTACTCTAGACCATTAGGGGTTTCCTAAGGTCGACCTGGGGGGGGGGTGTCTATGGGGGGGGAGGTCTTCATGGAGTGGGGGTGAAGAGGTTCCACAACATAACTTCAAGGAGATGGGAGCTTCACTGGTTTGAAGAGCGTCTTCTGGGGGGCATGCAGTTATTTTCTGGGGAGATGTATGGTTTCTTGATGGCTTTCAGACCATAACTGCTCAGTTTGGTTGTTAAAATCACTTTTTCACATACTCAGTCATTGTTCAGCAAAATGTATGCGATTCCCTCAGGAACTGACATCATTATTATTTGAGGTCAATACGTGATGTGTGAAAGCAAAAAAACCCTGATTTTCATAATTTTTGGAATTTGCTAAAGGGGTCGAAATTCAGCAGAGGCAGTCAGCATTTTTAGTCTGGCAGCCACTGCTGAAACTGTTTCTGATACACTTAAGCTGCTATTTTGGCTTTAAACACAATGGGGTCGATATTCAGCTGCATAACTAAACCTGGATATTCAATGGCAAAGGCCGTCATTCTGTGCTTAATATCTAATTTCACTGTCCACAACTTTGCTATCTGGTTAGTGGCAATATTTAGCTTCTAACAGGATAGCAAAAAATGCATAGCGTTGGGAGGCCATTGACCTGTCCTAACTTTCTGCTAGCTGGGACGGCCCCCGCTTTGCCCACAGGTCACCCCAAAACAAGACACTCATTTCTAAGGCAGTCTGTGATGCTATTTGGTGGCACTAACTAGTTAGTGCTGCTGAATGTCGACCCTGAGATTTGGGGGTATTCTTTTTAATTTCACACATTCGGTTTAATATAATGTTGTAATGCATATTAGAACATTGCAATGCACAAATCAACTTAACTTGCATTAATTTGAAGGTTAAGGCATGTCAAATTGATTATGTGCACATTAATTCAATGGGGCTGTGGCTCCGATACTGCATGGCAGCCGCTACCTCTGCTTAGTAAACATACCCCTAAAAGTTTTAAGGTACACTAATGAACTGAATCTGTGTTAACAAACACACATCCTAAATTCATGTTTTTTTTATATCGTCACAGAGAAGAAAAGATGAGTGTGAGAAACGTGGAAACATGGCGGCAGACAAAGACCATACGACTATCCAGTCTGAACCTCCCATACCAATTACTAATCTCTGGAGCCACTTTTTTCCCTTTAGAGATCGTCTGTCTTGTCACATGCCTTCTTAAATTGATATAATATTTATCTCTACCACTCTTTCCATAAAGAAATATTTCTGTAAATTTCTCCCGAGTCTATCCCTCTTTGCCTTCATCCTATGCCCCCTCATTGCAGAGCTTTCTTTCAATTGAAATAGGCTCTCCTCCTGTGCATTTATGCTACAGAGGTATTTAAATGTCCCTATCATATCTCCCCTCTCTCGTCTTTCTTCCAAAGTATACATATCAAGATTTTTAGGTCTGTCCCCATATGCTTTATGACCAAGCCCACTGATCATTTTGATAGCCACCTTTTGCACCTACTCCATGCTGTTTATATCATTTTGAAGGTGTAGTCTTCAGAATTGCACACGATAATCTAAATTAGGTCTCACCAAAAACTTAATACCTCACATTCCTCTTTAAGCAACCTTCAGAAGTCATAAAATCACAGAGGAATTTCTATATGATTTTATGGCTCTTGAAGGTAGCTTATAAGTATATGAAGCATGCAGTCTTGTTGAGGTAATAAGATTTGCATTGGTGAAATCATTCTTAGCAGATAGTAATGATAGAACTCTGCAACTATGTTTAGTCCTTGTAAAGTGTTCAGCCTTTTTAATTCAAAATTCATGAACCACTACAGCTAAGGCATGAAAGAGAAGAACATGAACATGACAGGAAAATGAAAATATTGATTTTACAAGGCATAAGCCAACGACATTTTGTAACAGAGAAAACTACTTCCACATCCAATATAAATTCTCTTTAAATTAAAATTATAGTTAACCGTAAATATTCATTTCATCTAGTCATCTTTCTGTCTGTCAATCTATTATCATCCCATGTATGTACAATAGCTAACCAATTACAGCATCTAACCATGGACAGCATCTGTCTACATGCACGTTCAATCTGCCTATTCCAGACTACCAGAAGACTTAAGTTTGACAAGGTTCATGCCTTATATAAATGAATGGGTCACACAAAGTACTAGTAATGTGCTATTTTCACTGCTGGCGATGGACTCTGCCTAGTAAATTTGATGACAATCTAACTTCATATATCCCTATCATAAACAGTTTCGCACAAAACAACCCCCAATCATGGCACCCACACATAGTACATCATCCCAAAACAAAAAACCATAGATTAATTCACATAAAATATTCCTCATCCCCTCAGTCAACAAACACTATGATATGCAAAAACTTAGAATCATTATCAACAATATTAATCAATGCCAGGTCAATGAAAAATAAGCTACCTATATTCACAGAAATTCTAGACAACCAAAAACCAGATATACTATGTATAACCGAGACATGGCTATCAGACACAGACGTTTACCTAAATCAACTAAGCAACAATAACTACGACACATTCTATACACATAGAATTCACAAAAAAGGTGGTGGAGTACTAATAATGTCAAAAAAGAACTAAAAGCCAAAAAACTAACATCGAACCTACACACCAACATAGATACCATTATTGTGAAAATTGGCAACATAACAATCTGCCTAATTTACAGGCCACCAGACAAACAATCAGAAACACTAGACCCACTAATTGACTTTTTAAGTTCCTCCACTGAACAAAATCCAATTATTATGCTTGGAGACTTGAACATCCCATCACTAACAGCATCATATGCCTCCCTCTTTATGGAATCAACAATAGACATGGATTTTCACCAAATAATAAACACTAGCACGCATGAAAAAGGTAGTATCCTTGACATGGTATTCCTACCAAACGAACTCTACCAACTCTATAACCCAACATCCCTCAATTGCACACTGACCCCATGGTCAGATCATTACCTTATCAACTTTAATATCACAATAAACACATCAGTTAAACGAACAACAACTAATGCACCTACCTCAAGATTTAAAAAATACAATGAAGAAGAATTCCTTGACATAATAATCCCTAATTTATCTACATCACCAATAAACCTAGATGCAGCAGTAACGAACTGGCACAAAACCATCAAAAACGCTGCAGCTAATAAACAAATAACTAAGAAAAACACGCACCCTAAAGAAGGTCAAACCCCCTGGTACAATAAAGATTTAAAGCTAATGAAAAAGAACTTAAGAAAAGCCAAATATAAATGGAGGAAAAATAAAAACACAATTACAAAAGACTCATACCTCACGCTACTTAACAAGTATAAAGACGCAATAAACAATGCCAAGAAAAATTACCACGCCTCTATCTTAAACAACGCAATAAATAGACCTAGAGAACTTTTCTCAATTGTCCAAAAGCTGACTAATAATAATCACAACTCCAGCAATGAAATCACAGACATTACCCCACAGACACTGGCAAATTACTACATGAACAAGACAAAGTACCACCCCATACCACCTAAGCCAGTAGACACTTCCCAAATACTTAACACAGATGAATGGTCTGTATTTCAACCCTTAACCAAAGTTGAACTCAAATCCATCATCACAAACATTAATACTACAACTTCACTACTTGACCCTTGTCCAGTAACCTGGATAAAGAACTCCCTACCTGTACTCTCTCAGTTCATCCTCCCAATAATAAACCTCTCCCTAAAAAGTGGATACCTACCCGCTACTCTAAAACACGCACAGATCCGCCCAATCCTAAAAAATACTACCCTTGACAAATCATCACCTAATTCTTACAGACCCATATCGAGTATTCCATTCATGGCCAAATTAATTGAAAAAAACTGTACAAATTCAAACACAAGAATTCATTGATAGCTCAGCCCCACTTGACGACCAGCAATATGGGTTTCGCCCCAGACACGGAGTAGAATCACTACTAACAGTGCTAATCGATACACTTGTGAGGGAATAGACAAACCTAAACAAGCATTCTTACTCATATTCATAGACGTGTCTGCAGCCTTCGACAGTGTTCACCATTCAATAATGATCAATAAACTTAAACAAATAGGTATTAAATCCACTGTTCTAAAGTGGTTTACTTCTTATCTAACAGAACGATCACAAACGGTACAAATCGGTAATCTCTCATCAAAAACATACAAACAAGAACTAGGCTTCCCACAAGGCTCAGCTCTGTCAGCGTTGCTTTTTAACATATATCTAAAACACATCTGTAAAATATTTAAAAAATTCAATGTCCTCTATCACCTATATGCGGACGACATAATGATGTATGTCCCATTCAAAATCCCAAATATCCCTACACAACTCATTAACGACTGTCTCACTGAAATCAACACCTGGCTAAATGAAAACAATCTGTACATCAATCACTCAAAAACAGAAGCCCTAATAGTAACTAAATGCACAACATTCATTCCCCCCTCGCATATTACATTGCAAAATAATAATATCATACTAAAAACTGAAATACGCTACTTAGGTGTTATACTGGATAAACATCTCAGCATGGACACACATGTAAGAAACATAGCAAAAAAAGTTTACTTTAAACTAAAAATATTAAAGCAACTCCGCCCACTAATGCACTTACAGGATTTCCAACGCGTCATACAAGCAATCATAACCCCACATTTTGACTTCGCAAACCTAACCTTACTTGGCGTAACCAAGGAAGCCATAAAAAACTTCAATTAGCACAAAACGCAGCAGCGAGGACCATAACGAAAGCCCCACCTTTCCAACATATAACCCCAATTTTAGAATATCTACACTGGCTCCCGATTCAAAGCCGCATAGAATACAAAACTATATTAACCACCTACAAAGCCATAACAAAAACAGCACCCCTGCCCATAAATAACCTCTTCAAAATAGAACCTACCCATAATCTACAAAGGAGAGACCAGTTAAATAAACTAACCCCACCAAAAGAATTCATTAGGGCCAATAAATCCACTAACAAGAAAGCCTTCTCCCATGCAGCCCCTATCTTGTGGAACACAATCCCAATAGAATTAAGACAATTACCTGATATAATGGAGTTCAGAAAAAAACTCAAATCACACTTATTTACAAAGCATTATGGATCTTTGACCAGCTCATCCCACACCCCCCAACTAGATAAAGGATAATCCTACCCCAGGTAATACACAACTCAACAAAAGAATGAAGTGTTACACCCTAAAACAAAGCGAATAAGTAAATGAAAAACAGAACAATGTATATAGTTTAATTATGTTCAACTGTACATAGTTTACTAATTGTTAATTGTTAACTGTATTTACCTAGCTACAAATTGTTATATGTAAAAACAGACCACACTGTTTATTGTTGTTATATGGAAACCGCACCTGATCAATGGAAGGAGCGGTATATAAATAATCTGTTAATTAAATTAAATTAAATTAATTCATTGCCTACAGCGTATGTTTCAAATGTATATCTACTACAATTGGTCTCAATTTTGTATAAACCAGTTCCCAACCCACCGGATTTCACCACAGTTCCATATTAGCACTCATTGCATCCTGAGATCTAATATCAGACTTATGTTAGAATCAGTATAAATCAAAAACAGCCTTAATGCATATTATATATACTGAACCTAGTCAAAATTCAGGATTAATTTTGAGCTTGAATTCATATTTTAGCATTTTTATCAAGTGTTGATACCATATATCAAAACTGTTACTGACCAAAAAACAAAACAATTTGCATTAAGACCAATATCAATGGCATAATTGTAATTAACATTTGCTTGTTAATATTGCAGACATGTAATTTTGGATCTTATATATCAGAACACAGCATAGTGGAACACAGCCCCCAAACCAGTCAACATAAAATATCAATGACTAGCAAATTCTAAGCTCTTTCCAACAAACAGGAATCCAGTAATAGATGATATCTTATGTAGTTCAGCTTAAAGCTCTGAAGCTTTAGTACCCTAGTGTAGCAACCTAATTGCGGTACTATGATATGGTCTCATTTTTCCTGCATTGTTGCTCATATCTTGGCTGCAATTTATTTGCTTTGCATTTCTTGGAGACTAAATGTTCACCAGGACATTTCTTTATATATAATTAAAATGTAATTTTTTTTAAAGTTAGCAAACAACACACTAACCTCCCACTCATGTAGGTATATTGTGGGGTTATTTTTTGTTTGTTCATTACATCCAAGATACTTTGAATCAGAAGGAATTCAATCGATGGAAATTAAGCTCAGTCCAGAAAGGGTTGATCATAGGATCTATGAACTGCAAATCGTAAGCGTGATTCACTTATATTTTTCTTCTAAATCCCAGATGAAACTCCATGAGTGTGAATGTTCTCTTGGCATTGTGACTTGCTTTCTCTGCAGTCTCTGTCCAATCTCTGGTCTCTTTTCAAAATAACTCCTAGAGGGGAAAGTTAGATTGCAACATCCTGTTCTTCTGTCCCCAGACTGATGGGGCAGGGGAACAGGAGAGAATGACAATAAATGGTAGAATAGTAGAGAAAAATAAATACAGATGTTAGACGAGTAACAGAAAGGAAATGAGAAGCAGAAAAAAAAGACGAGTGTGAAGGGAAAGCAAGGACCAAAGAGGAAAATGCCGTAAGCAAGAGGTCAGCCTGTATTAACAGGAAAACATTTGCCCTGTATGAGAACTGCAAGAGCAGATGCTGGCCACACCCCCAACTGCTACTATACAGTCTTTGCACGTCTATGCATTAATTTTTGCATTTAACACATAGCAAATGCAAAACTTTACTGCACTTTAGTAAACTGGTCCCATACTAGAATATTTCCTTATTAATAAATAATTTCTCTCAAAATGAGCTGTTACAAGTCACCCAGAGGTGTGATGAAAAAGAGAAGACATTCAGTCAGGGGTCTCTGGTTTACAGATTTGCAGATCATGGATCACAACCCTTCACGACCATCATGTAAATGAAGTACATCTACCTGCATTCTTTTTGTGGTTTCCCTGAAAGGCAATGGCAGGAAACACTAAACTACACATTCCTCAAACTTATTCACAATTCTGCAGAGCTGGGAACACAAACCTTTCGCTGAAGATGAGTTCCAGGCAGTGGAGAGAGCACCTGAAAAAAAAAGGTGAAAGCATTCAGTAAATCTTAGGAGCTTTAGTTTTTAAATCATTTTAGGGTTTGCAGACCCTCCTGCTGTTAAGTAATCTGCAGCCTTAAACCCTTGAACATTGTTCATTGCACACTGTCTAGGCACACCTGAAACAGGCCTGAATCATGTCATTTCATCCATTTACACATTAAAATAAGACTATTAAAATGAATAAAAATATACCTGGACATGTTTGGGTTAAGTTTCAGCTGTACATAGATGAACAAGTTTGCATGGGCTAATCTCCTCTCTCAAGACCCAGAACCATCGATTTTTCTCCTGTTCCTCCCAGACGCAGTGTGATTTCCAGTTCCCCACTCATACTCTCAGACCTGATGTTACATTTCTTATTTTTATTTATTTATTTGGTAGTATTTAGCTCATGTCTTTCCAGTAGCAGTTCAAGGTGAGTTACTATCAAGTACAGTAGCAAGTTCCCTATCCCAGGAAGGTTTATAATCCAAGGGGCCCTTTTTAAACATGTGCTAATGAAGTTAACATGCGTTAAGTGCCCACAGCTCTCTTATTTCTATGGACACAATGGCACTTAACACACATTAACCTTTGGTAAGAGGGCTCCTAAATTTGTACCTGCTTACACATGTGAAGCATCCTATCCCCCCCCCCCCACCCGACACACACTGCCTAATGTTTCCCTACTGCTTCTCCTTGACCCATCTGCCTGGACCAGAGGCAGGGAGACATATGCTGACCTCCTCCCTGCTTCAGCACTGAGGTTCAAATGCCACTGGCAGGAAATTTTCAGCCCTGAGGATGTAGCTGAGAAACGCTTAAGTTAGACAGTCAGATCCCTTTGAAAACTGTATTGTAAATATGTCTATGAGGCAAGCAGTAACAAGATACCCACAGTAAGATGGTATTAAAAAGCACAAGGGATTTTTATTCTGTGATAGATTGTAGTTGAAAAAAGAGACATAGTGCAGGACTTGCAATAAACACAGAAGAATGAACTTTCAAAGTAACGTTATTATGAAGCAGTAATACGTGGGAGTTGGCAAAATCGGTACCAGGCTGCAACAGTAGAAAAAATGCCCTACAAAGAAACTATAGGGCTCCTTCAACAAGCATAAATTAAAAGCTCTTCTTCTAAATCAGTGCCAATGCATCTACCACAGCTGCTTCTAATTGTATCAATAGCATGGTAAGAGAACTGCTCACAGACCTCATTTTTTAGAGCATAGTTCTCATCACAGATGGCTTAACCATCACAAAACCAAACACAATAGCACCAGCAAACACACCCACATTTGCCTTGCAAGACTAACAGTTGCACTAATAAAACCAACCAAGAAAGTTTTAACGAGAAACCATAGTCTTGTTAAATCCTGCAATCACAGGCCTGAAATGACAGTTAATGATCCACAGTGCTGAATGCACAACCACTTTTAGCTGTATGTTGCTGGGCCCCTGGGCCCTCCCTGTCCCCCTGGACCACCTCGTAAGTAGCCCATTCCACTCCTTCCATTATATCTCCCTCCCCCTCCCTGCTCACACACTTGTGAGGAAAACAGAGGCATGTATTGCTTGGAAATGACATGGTTTAAGCTTTATTGAGAACAACAACTTGATCACCTATGGCCAGGACTCCTCTGGGTTCCAATAATAACCTGCACCACCACTATCCTTTTACAATTACCCATATCACTACCATAGAGCAAGGAGCAGGCAAAACCTTCCTGGAATAGGGTAATTACTCAGCATTCTCTCCATGGATAAGGAGGCCCTATCCAGCCATTTAAGCTAGGATTGACCTGACCTCCCCCCACCTAAACGTTTCCCTGGGTGCGAGGGCTCAACCCCTGCTATGAGGGAAACATGGTGGAGTGACCTTTTTTTTCAATTTGTAAGTTTTTATTAAGAAACACTTGCAACTCTTACACATAAAGCAAGAAAATAACTTCCTTACAGAACAGTCAGAATAATACACCACCATTTCTTTTTTATGTTGCTCTCCCCCCCACCCTCCCTCAGAGGACAATATTTCATACTTCAACCAGGGCAACACATTATCATATGGTATAAATCATTACTTTCACCTCTCATAAAGGCTTCTCTTGTTCCAGAGGTCTGCCGTCCCAACCAAACATCACACACCCTTTTAGTTATTCCTTCCCAACACTCACTCTTGCTAAGTAACCACCAATGTACATTCATTCTCTCTGCACCATTCAACAAAAGGCGAGCAGACTCTAGTAAAGATGATTAAGTTTTGTCGATGCATGGCAGTTAGTTTGGCCATCCTCTGAATATCTTTTGCCTTCTGGATCACCACTTCCAAAGGAGGGGTTGCGGGGCATTTCCAATATTGGGCCAAAGCTAATCTTGTGGCCGTCAGAAAAAATCTAGTAAGTGGATCAACTACCCCTCCTCCTTCATCACCCCCACCCCCCATAGAGCTGCTCCTATTTTGGGAGTGATCTGTTTCTTCAGAACCTTATTCATAAAGGAAAATATCTTCTCCCAGTAGGTTACCAAAAGGTGGCAGGCCCCTCTCTCCATACAAGTGCCAGAACATCCCGTCCCCCAGTCCCATCCTCTTTATCTTTTCTGGCATGTAGAACCACCGATAAAGCAATTTTTAGGCATTTTCAATCAAATACACAGCTGTCACCCCCTTATAGAAATTTTGGAACACAGGAGTCCACTCCTCATGGGTCCATGAGACCCACAAATCTTGCTTCCACTGCAAGATATGCCTTGATTTCTCCACCTCCCCCTCACTCAAGGCCTTATATAAGTGAGAAAGGCAACTTTTCATAGATTCGTCCTGAAATACTGACTCTAAGGGCTTCACCACTCCACCCCTCTAAGTCGAACTGACCCCATTCAAATAGCAGTGCACCTGCAAATGTTGATACCTGTCCCTTTCCTCCAACCCATATTTACTCTCTAACTCAGAGAAGGGAATCATATTGTCTTCCCTCCAAAATTGTCCTAAGTGAGACAAATCCAATCTCTCCCATCTTAAGAAGGTGGGGCCCATTGAACCTGAGGGGAAGGAAAAACTGTACCTTAGTGGGGTCAACAGGAAGGACTGCTAGTTCTCAAAGTCTCCATCTACTGTATGTTTGTCCCACACCCTCAGTGTCAGGCCTACTATTGGATTTTTCTCAGCTAAGGAATCCAAATGCAAGGGTTCACACCATAAAAGCGAGTTTAAAGGCCTACCACCAACTTGAGCCTTGCTCTAAAGAGACACACTCCTTCCAAGTTGAAAGATGCCAATCGACTGCACCCCTGAGTATCACTGCCTCCTAGTATTTCTGTAAATCGAGGACAGCTAGACCCCCATGCTCTCTTGTGCGAAAGAGAACCTCCCGGGATATCCGTGCCCTCCTGTAAACCCATATAAATTAAATAAGCCTCCTCTGACACTTAAGCAGAACGCCCTCCTAAATTTTAATTTGGAGAGAGTTAAACAAGTACAAGAACTTGGGAGTATCATCATTTTAATACTATTTATCCGACCAAACCATGACAGCCCCAAGTTCTTCCACTGTTGCAAACTGAGGACTATTGATTTCAATGAAGGGTCATAATTTAGTTGGTTCAGTCTAGTTGGATTTGCTTCCAGATTTGCTCCCATATAGCACACATGAGATAATGCCCAGCGATAAGGGAAATGCTCACAGATGGCGTTTCACTCTCCTTGTTCCAGAGAGAATTCCAAAATCTCAGACTTCAAAGTGTTCATCTTAAATCCAGAGATTGAGCCAAATCTCTCCAGCTCTTCTCCCACTTCCACCAGGGACTGCGCTGGATCGGACAAAGTAAACAACAAATTGTCCACAAATATTGAAAGTTTATGATCACACTAAGGCCTAGGGATCCCCAAAATATCTGGACGCACCATAACCAATGCAAATAGTAATGGGAAAAGTGGGCACCCCTGTCTGGTTCCCGTGCACAGTTCAAAGGGTTGAGAGTATGCAGCAATTATCTTTAGGCAGGCAGACAATTGTGTATATAAAACCTGAATCCACTGTCAAAAATTGCCATCCAGTCCAAACTTTCCTAGATCCTGGAACAAGTAGGTCCAATAGACCCTATCAAAGGCCTTCTCTGCATTAACAGTTAGATTCTTGTGAACAATTAGGAGTAAGGCTAATCTCCCATCCTGTTTCGCTAATCTGATCAAATTCAAAATCTTACGCATGTTATCGAAGCGCTGTCTCCCTGGTATGAATAAGGTCTGATTAACATGCATTAATTTTAATAGCAAGGAATGTAAGCAATTGGCAGGGCATTCACAAGAATCTTTTGATCTATACCTAGGAGTGAGATAGGTTGGTGCGACCCACACTGCAGCGGATCCTTCCCTTCCTTGTAGATCAGAGAAATCCCTGCCACTCTTATTGAAGGGGGCATCACTTGCTCCACCAGGAAGCTGCTATAAACCCTGGTCAACAGCTCCACCAATTGATTCTGGAAAGTTTTATAAAAAAAGTTGGAATACCCATCTGGAGCTTTTGATTTTTGTAGATTCTTAATAACCTTCAATATTTCCACTCCAGAAATCGGTTGCTCCAGCACCTCTCTTTCCTCATCAGAGATCCTAGGGAGCTGACAGTTCTCCAGGCGTTGATCTGTTGAGGAGTAGGCACCTCCCATTCGGGAGTGTAAAGTTGCTTATGAAATTCCTCAAAACAATTTTGGATAGCTCTCTGATCAGATACCACATTCCCCTTTTTATCCTTAATCCTCCAGATATTTTTTCTTTCCCACACCTTTTTAACTGAAATGTCAACACTTCCCTGTCTTATTTACAAACTCAAAATGCTCTTGCCCAACCTATCTAAATTGAATCAGATGTCAGCCAATTGAATGTCTTCCAAAGTTATTTTCTTATTGGCCAATTCTGTAATAACTGCAGTCTGTCTATTACCCAGCTTCATCAACCCCTCCAGTCTTGAGATGTCAGTATGGAGATCAGATACAGCTTGTTCTTTTTCCCATTTATTATGTGTCCCTAGGCTAACCAAGAGTCCTCGTAGCACAGCCTTCAGCCCATCCCACAGTATGCCCGGTGAGTAACCCTCTACATCATTGAATTCCAAATATTCTTGTATGACCTCTACCAATTTCAGCCTTATCTGCTGATCTTCCAAAAGTGTGTCATTAAGTCTCCAAAAGCTCTTGGGGCATTCAGCTGGAGGCATCATCATATCCACCCATAAGGGCACATGGTCCGACCACATGTGGTCTTCAATTCTACACTCCTGGGTCTAACCCCCCAGAGCTCTATTCCCCCACAAGTAATCTATTCTAGAGTAAGAATTATGAGCCCCCGAATAGAATGTATATTCACGCTCTCCAGGGTGGGCTACTCTCCATAAGTCCTCTAGATCTAAAAGTTGTGACCTTCCACGCAAACTCTTATGTCCAGGAGTCTGTGAGTTACCTTCATCACTAGAGATGTCCAGACACGGATTAAAGGCTACGTTATAGTCCCCATCTGCTAGCACATATCCTTCCACAAATCCAGTCATTACTTTAACTATCTGACCATATAATACCTTTTGGGCTACATTTGGGGCATACACACTGCCTAGAGTGACTTTAATGCCACAAAGCTCCTCCTTAAGGAACATATAGTGCTCCTCGTGAGCCCTACAGATATCAAAATCATTAAATGGGATCCCAGAATCCAAAAAAATAGCAACTCTACAGGACTTGGGTTTAAGCTTATTTGATGCAAACCACCATTTCTCACACTTTTTATGAAATCCCTGCTAAAATGTATCTCCTGTAGAAACAAATGGGCATGGGTCCAAACCAATTCCTTAAATAGCAACTGACGCTTGGTTGGGGAGTTCAGACCCCGAACATTAAAAGTTACCACTCTCACAGTCCCAATATCTCATATATCCTACCTGGAAACCCCTGGTCTTCTTTCCCACCCTCCAACCACCCCTCCCCGCCCACCCTTCCATCACCCCCTCCCTCCAACCCTCCCTTATGAACATCACCACTTCTCACAGGTTCTCCCTCCAGCTATTCGCAGCCCCAGTCAAACAAATAGTTATAAACCAAACTTGTCCATGTACAGCAACTTAACCATAGAAACTAACCCAGCCCAACACACCACCACCACCTCATATTAATTAATTTATTTATTTAGCAGCTCTTTTTTATACCACCTTTAAGTCAAAGTGGTTTACAGAGAGCAAACATATAACTTATTTCTGCCCTCACTCCACCGCGCACTCTTGACCCAAAAATTTAGTCTCCCATTCTGATGTCTTCAGTGAATTTATTAGTCTGGTTACAGTTCAGCTCAGACAGACATTCAAGTGGGAGAGTCAGAGCTCTTTTTGGATCAGTCTATCTGGTGATGGAGGCGTTTCCCACCCTGCTTCACTCTTTTCTACTGCGGTTTAGAGCTTGCAGCCTTCTTTGGTGCCTCTGGCTGAGTTGGTAAATTAGTCCAACCCACGTCTTTCAACACCTTCAATGCATCTTCCAGGGATTGTGCTCGATATTGACGTCCCCCTAAGGAAAATTGTAGACCACACAGGAAAGTCCATCTGTATTTTACATTGCCTTTTCTCAAACGCTGGATGATGGGATGGAATGCTCTTCCTTCCTCATGGTTGCCAAATATTTCACTTGATGTGTTTTCCCAAGTCATCTGGCCGATTTTGCATGCAGCCTGTAGAATCATTTCTTTTGAATAATATTCATGTAGACAGACCAGAATGTCTCTTGGCTTGCTATCCCTGAGCTGGCCAAGTATGCAGTGGGTCCTTTCAATTTTAAAACACACTTATTCCTGATCAACTTAGAACACCGTGCTGAAAACCTGCCCAGCCAGATCCACATAATCCATTTGAATGGTAGACTGAGGCATCCCGCAAATTCTCAAATTGGGAGACCTAGATCTATTTTCTAAGTCTTCCAATTTTCTTAGCAGGTCCTCATGCTGTCTTTGAAGGTAAGCTATCTTTGAGGATGTGCCTGCCAGGGCCTGTTCTCCACTCGCATCTCCATGTCTTCCACACATTGGCCTAGCTCATGTACGTCTGATTTTACATCCACCATCCACGATTGGAAGTCTTGCTGAAGGACGCCTTCATCACTCTTCTGCTCCATAAACCATTGCTGCACTTCAGAGCAGAAAGCAAAAATGTCCTCCATCACTGCCGATCTCTGTTCACTCTGAACGGATTCCTTACTGATAGGTGCAGGGCCAGAAGCTGCCATTTTATGGTTCCCTCCAGTGCTTGCGTCTCCGCTCTTGTAAGCAAAGGATTTACTATGCGCAAGAGGTTTTTATGATGCATTGGTAATCATTAGCTTTGGGTATTTAATGCCAAAGATATGATCTCCCTAGCTGGGCTGGGCTGCTAAGCAAAAGGAAAGTTTTACTTCACTGGTTCAGGAGTTCACGATTTAGGCTGCCATCATGGCTGTAACCTCATCGGAACCTCAGTGTGACCCTTGATTACCTGAACTTTAGTGCCATGCTCACCTCAGTAGTGCATAGGGGGCGTGACCTTATTGTATGGATGCTTGGGTGCGCAACCCCAGCCATACATCATCATAAGTGACCCATACAGGCTTCATCTTAACAAGAAGATACTTCATACAATCTGTGTATGAGGCAGACAAGCAAAAAGAGGCTATCACAAGAGTGAAGGGCTGCTCATCACAGCTCCTCCCATCCCTCTCCCTTCAGAAAGCCGATAGGCTCTCTCCAGTCAGGTGCTTCCACCTGTGCCCACCTACTCTCCCAATCCCACTCCCACCTGGCCAAGGGGGAGGCTCATAGGGCCATGCAGTTAGCAGTTGTGTTGTGCTTTCCTGTCCTCTCATTAGAGGGGATGCTCCTTCAAATATTTGGACACTATAAGAATTTTGGATCATTACTTCAGCCTGCTTCAGAAGACGGTGTAGTCTGTTTATTAACCCTGGTAAACTTTATTTGTTTTTATGCACACACAACCACAAACATTAACAAACTTATTTAATGCCAACTACTCCATCTTTTTTGGATAGTTCAGAGCAGTTTGAAAAGCTGGATTCAGGTTTTACATTTTTCAACATTTGCACATATTTTTCATGCGTCGATGTCGCACTGCAGTGCAGAAAAGGGATCAGCGAATGTAATCATTGCACAGATGCCAGCACCAATGTTAGCGCATAGCCCATTCAGATTATATGATAAACAAGCAATTAGCTATTCCTCCTGGATGCAGAGAAGTGTGCAGAAGAGCAAAGACTGAACTTAGTGCCAGAACTTTAATGCCTACTCGTAGGAGACATAAGGGGTCTGCTCTCAGTGCTGAGGAGGAATTTATGTCTGTTTCGTGAGCGGACAACCCTCTTAGCGTTTTCTGGGCCTTGCTGAAATGAGTTCTGAAAAAAAGGCAGGAGAATCTTGCTGGAATGAATGGTTGCGCATATGATGAAAATATATATGGCACATGACAACAACCATTCTGCTAATAATAATATTGGTATTTAAGGACACTGTTGTTCAGAGTAAAACTTCTGAGCAGAGATATGCATCACATAGAGTTGTACACAGGATCTAGGCGCAGCCACTGCAGATGCCTGTGCCTGCCGGTTTAGCACAGATTTTCTGCGCCTACCTCATTTGCATGCCATTTGCTTGCTGCATACAGGTGCACAACTTCTGCATTACTCTCGTGCTAGAACCAGTGCACATGGCTTTTAGCACGTAACTCTAATGCCGGCTTTCTGCATCGGTTCCATGGTGAGTTTTATTCTGGTAACTTGTAGTTGCCCGTGAATACGATGACAAGGGGAAGGATTTGGATGATGTGGATGGGGAGGCTGCTAGTAATTGGTCATGTTCATGGAACTCTTGTTGAGGTTATGTCAACCTCCTGATTCCTGCTCTGATCTGTTTACAGTACTGACAGTGACACAATTTTATCATACTTTCTGCAAGGAAGGAGGCTTATGTGATCACTCTGCATGTCCTTCCTCTACTAGCTTCTCTCCCATTCAACACTGTGTCCATGCTAGATTTTCAGGATAGGGCAGAGAGGACATAAGGAATCTGCTATGAGTACTATTTTCATCCTCATAGCCCATGGATGTGCATACATAATTGTCATCCCCTAAAACCCTTTTGTTGTTTTGCACCTATTTTATATTTGACCCACTCTAAATTTTTATGACATACACTAACAGAGTCCACAAGCATCATGAAAGGATATTATCAGTATATGATATTTAAAAGTATGATGCCCGATTATGCATTTTTACAGGACTGTTGTGGGAGGAGTGGCATTTTGATGATAATGATTGTTGAGTTTAGCTATCAAAATTTTGGGAGGGGGTGCATAAGGCTGAAGACTTGCCTAGGGTACTGAATATCTTTGCACTGGCCCTGCCCACCAGTCTCAGTTTTGCTCTTCCTTGTCCGAGCCAGTTCCCTCCAGTCTCATGCTCTCTTTTTATCTAGACATTCCCTACGAATCTCTCTCTTCCTGACAGCCAGTACCCACTAGCTCCTCTCCTTTTTCTCTTTTCAGTGTCCCATGGACCCCATGTAATGGATCACCAGTGGTCAACAGACCACAGGTTGGGAACAACTGATATAAAGATTCTCAGGCTTCCTTTTCTTTCCCCTCCCACTTCCTGCATCTCACAATAGTCTTACTGAGAGGTGCTGGTGCCATGTGCTCTAGACCACCTGCAATTGGGTAGTTTATTCTTATTTCCTAATTCTGAAATCACTGGACAACCATTTTTTAAAGGAAAGTGGTTGCGCGGAAGGAACCAATCAATTAGCTGTGGGGAAATAAAAAATGCAATGAGATCTCCGACTCATGGTGCAACCAATCCTGAAGCAGCACTATTTTATGAGAAGTTGGATAGATGTGGGTGAGGAGCATAAGGGATTGGGAGAAGGAGGAAGGGAAAACGAAGGATTAAGAAGGAAAGAACAGTGTAGGAGACAGATGTAAGAATGAAGAGGAGGAAAGCAGAAAGAAGCCTAGGATGTGAGAGACAGAAGTCAGGGAAGAGGAGACAAAGGACTAGAAGTCAGAGAGAGAGAGAGGATGGAGTAAGAGGGAGATCTGGAAGGAGGAGATAAAAAAAGAAAAGGAGATATGGAGGGGGAGATATGGGGCAGAAGAAAGGTAGAGAAGAGAAAAATCCTTGTAGGAGAAATGAATGTGGGAGAGGGAGAAGGAGGTCTGAGAGGGGAAAGAAAGGGAAGATGTGGAGTTCTTGGAAAGAACCAGAAGAAATGAGAAAGGGAGGGATTAGGTGAAAAGGGGTATTTATTTATTTAACAGGTTTTATATACCGCTTTATCATTTCAATCAAAGCGGTTTACATTGTACAGTAACGTAAACTTGGTAATGGACATTAAACAGGGATATTGATAACTTGGATATTTTTTAAAGCAATGGGGGTTTAAGTGACTTGCCCATTATATACTTGGGTATATAATGGAGAGGAAATCTGAGATGACGAAAGAAAGTGAGAGAATGGAAGCAGTGGGGATATACAAAGAGGAAAGACAGTGGAAGTGTTCTGGGAAAAATAAAATAGACAGAGGTCTGTCAGGGGAAACTAAAGACAGATATTGCATGGGACATCGAGAACAGAAAAAGGATCGCCAAATCAGGCTGTTAACAATTTCCAAGGTAGTGTAGGAAAAGCTCTCTGAACACAGAACCTTTTGTAAAATAGTATAAGGATGTGTGGGAGTACACATCTTGCAGCACAGCCAGTGGGAGTGGCTATTTTACCAAGAACCACACACACACAGACACACACTCCTCTCCTCAGATCTCTTCACTGGCTCCCTATCCGTTTCCGTATTCACTTTAAGCTTCTCCTTCTGACCTATAAGTGCATTCACTCCGTGGCTCCTCGGGAACTTTCTTCACTCATTTCTCCCTAGTTCCCCCCTCGTGTACTCCGTTCTTCTTCCCAGTTGCTTCTTGCTATACCCTTCTCCTCTATTGCCAACTCCAGATTCCGCTCTTTTCACCTTTCTGCTCCCTATGCTTGGAATAAACTTCCTTTCCCTATACGTCAGGCATCTTCTTTGCCCCTCTTCAAACTCAAGTTAAAAGCTCATCTTTTCGCCTCTGCCTTTGGCTCTTGATTTTGCTGTTCTCCTTCCTTCCCCTCTTTTATTTCACCTTTCTTTCTTCCTCTTACACTTGTTCTTACCTCTTTCCTTTGTCCTGTCTCTCCTGCTCTTGTCTCTTTGCCCTTGTTCTTATATTTTTCTACTCCTTTTCTTGCTTTGTCTTTTTAGATTGTAAGCTCTTTTGAGCAGGGATTGTCTTTTTGTGTTGTCATTGTACAGCGCTGTGTGCGCCTGGTAGCGCTTTATAAATGCTTAGTAGTAGTAGTAGTACGAACCACATCCAAAAAGAGTGGCCATTTGTAGGGGTTCGTGCATGTAAGTACTGACATTTAACCATGTGAATGTCTATTTCAGTGCTTTTCAAACTTTTATCCTTCATGACCCCATTTTAACAACTGAACATTCACGTGACACCAGATGATGATGAAATAAAAATAGCACGTCTCCAGCCTCCTTCCCATCCCTCCACTTATCTATAACAGAAAGCAACACTAGTGGCAACAGCAGCAGTCGGCACAGGGTCCCATGTGTCAGTGTGCAGTGTGTACTTACAGACCCCAGTACTCAGCATGGGTTTCCAGTCTAACAGGAAGCTTACCCAGGAGGGGGCAAGGGCCTATGAATGTTCACTGACTCACAGGCCACATGCTGACTGGTGACTTGGCATAGGTCACAGCAAAATTCCAGACAGATGGGGAAATGGCCATGTTTCTGTGACCCCATCCACTGATGATGTGACCACCATTTGGGGTCCTGACTGCATGTTTGGGAACCAATGGTCTATTTTGCAACCTATTTAGTTAAAGAGATCATTTTATAGTCCACTTATCCAAACATTCCTAGGTAGTTTACATATCTAACAATCAAAAGATGGGCCAATACCTCAGGGAGTCGTTAGTTGGATGGGAACAGCTGAGGGATGTAGAAAAACAGTGGGAAAAACTGAGAGGGGATATTTTAAGGGCAACCAACCTTTTTGTTAAAATGGTAAATAAAGGGAAAAGGAAAAGGAGACCGCTATGGTTTTCGAAAGAAGTAGCTGAAAAAGTGAAAAAAAAGAGGGAGGCCTTCATAAAATACAAGAGATCACAGAGAGAGGAAGACAGGCATCTGTATTTGGAAAAACTTAGAGAAGCTAGCAAAGTAGTCAAGAAGGCAAAGATTCAAAAGGAGGAGGAAATAGCCAATGCAATAAAATGGGGGGATAAGACATTTTTCAGATATATTAGTGAAAAGAGGAAGGGCAAGAGTGGTATTGTCAGACTCAAGGGTACAGGGGAGGAATATGTAGAAGCTGATAAGGATAAAGCGGAATTGCTTAACAAATGTTTTTGTTCTGTGTTCACAGATGAAGAACCAGGAGCAGGACCTCAGAAAACACCCACAAATAGGAACAGAAGCAAAGGACATCTTGAACAATTTTCAAAAGACTGTGTTCATGAGAAACTATCTCAACTTAAAGTAGACAAAGCAAAGGGACCGGATGGGATACACCCGAGAATACTGAGGGAACTTGGGGACGTTCTAGCAACTCCACTGACTGACCTTTTCAATGCCTCGTTGGAGTCGGTAGTGGTGCCAAAGGACTGGAGAGAGGCTCATGTGCTGCCTTTACACAAAAGCGGAACTAAGGATGTGGTTGAAAACTACAGGCCAGTTAGTTTAACTTCGGTGGTGAGTAAATTATTGGAAACGCTGCTGAAAGAGAAAATAGTGAGGTTTCTGGAGTCCAGTGGATTACAGGATCCAAGGCAGCATGGATTCACCAGAGGCAGTTCTTGTCAGACAAATCTGATTGATTTCTTTGACTGGGTGACCAGGGAGTTGGACCGAGCGAGAGCCCTAGATGTGGTGTATTTAGATTTCAGTAAAGCCTTTGACACTGTTCCTCACAGGTGACTTATAAACAAACTGAGCACCCTAGGGATGGACCCTAAAGTTACTGCTTGGGTTAGAAATTGGTTGGGTGGGAGGCAACAAAGAGTACAGGTAAATGGAGCTCACTCTGAGGAGAAGGATGTTATCAGTGGTGTGCCCCAGGGATCTGTCCTTGGACCGATTCTTTTTAACATCTTTGTTAGTGATATAGCGGAAGGGCTTTCAGGTAAGGTTTGCCTCTTTGCGGATGATACCAAAATCTGCAATAGAGTAGACACCCAGGAAGGGGTAGATAACATGAGGAGGGATCTAGCTAAGCTTGAAGAATGGTCTAGAATTTGGCAGCTGGGATTTAATGTTAAAAAATGTAAGGTCATGCATTTGGGCTGCAGCAATCCAAGGGAGCAATATAGTATAGGGGGTGAAGTACTTTTGTCCACTAAAGAAGAGCGGGACCTAGGCGTGGTTGTGTCTGATGATCTTAAAGTAGCTAAACAGGTAGAAAAGGCGACGGCAAAAGCTAGAAGGATGCTTGGGTGCATATGGAGAGGAATGGCTAGGAGAAAAAAGGAGGTGATAGTGCCTTTGTATAAGTCTTTGGTGCGACCTCATTTGGAGTATAGTGTACAATTCTGGAGACCGCACCTTCAAAAGGATGTGAACAGGATGGTGTCGGTGCAGAGGGTGGCTACTAAAATGATTAGTGGTCTTCATTATAAAGCATATGAGGACAGACTGAAGGATCTTAATAGGTACACCTTAGAGGAAAGGCGGGATAGAGGTGATATGATTGAGATGTTTAGATACCTCTGTGGCATAAATGTTCAGGGAGAGAGCCTTTTTCAATTGAAAGCATGTTCTGCTACGAGGGGACATGTGATGAGGGTGAAGGAAGATAGATTCAGGAGTGATATGCGGAAATATTTCTTTACGGAAAGAGTAGTGGATCCGTGGAATAGTCTCCCAGTGGAGGTGGTAGAGATGAGGACAGTAACTGAATTCAAAAAAGCATGGGACAAACACAGAGGATCTCTAAAGGTAAAAAGGGGACTGTTGTAGTTGTTATGGAAGGACAGACTAGATAGACCATGTGGTCTTTTTCTGTTATCATGTTTCTATGTTTCTAAAATAATGCAACATAAAAACATAACATATATACATAAATTAGAATAGGGCCATGAAACATAAACATAATGAGTTAAAAGAAAGGAAAACCTTTTAATATATTCAACATCCTAATCCTTATAACCTTCAAATGACAATGTCGCCACTTCCACACACATAAGTGGCAGCTTTAGAAAACTGGACATTCATGGCAAGGTTATTAAGGAGCAAAACTAAATAACCATTTTTTGTTTAAATTGGACATGCTTTTACACACCAGAAAGGTAAGCACAATTGGCTCCTTATTTCATGGTGTGAATTCCCTAACAAGCACTTGACACACCAGGTACATATAAAGGCTGACATCCACATGTTTTAATGTATATGTTTATTCCCTTTGCAAAACTGTGAATGCAAACATACTCCCTTCCAAACGACAACTTCTATGGATTTTGCACATGGAAAAAGTAATTTTGTAAAACCACAGTTTAGACGTTTTGGCCTTTTGCATGCATAAACTCTAAGGGCCCCTTTACTAACCCTTAGCATGTGCTACCTGCTGCATGGCCCATTTTATTCCTATGAGCTGTGTGGCGCACAGCTTGAGCTAAGTGTTAGTAAAAGGGGCCCGAGTCTTCTAAACTGATTTCCTAAGCCTAGGAAACAAGATAATACAGTGCAAGCCAGGCTAAATATCGGTTGTCATTTTTAAGAAATTAGAACTTTTTGGTAGAGAACTTTGAAATCCACCCAGGAATAATGGACATTTGAAGTTAAATGATCAAAAGGTAGAGGCTTTAAGATACAATTTCTTTTCTGATGTTCTTTCAAAAATATAATTCTTATTAAATCCCAAAAGGTATTTTTTCTTTCTTCTTTCAATATTAAAGTTGTAATCCACGCATACTTTTCTCTTTTGTTTGCATATCCAAAGCCACTACAGAGTAAGTAGATGGAAATTAAAGATGGATAAGGAAGCCAAATCTTTCTTTTTCTTCCCACCCCAAAAAATAACCCTGTTATTACTACACATCCTCTACGTATTTCTTTCAAATGGAAGACCAAACAGATAATAAGAATGTATGCAATCCAAACCGATGTCTGAACGTAGGCTGCAGAGTGAGAAGGTAAAATGCAGAAGAGTGATGCTTAATCTGCTAATGTAGGGGCAGTGAGCTGAGTGAAACTGAGCCAGAACTAAACATGGGACACAGATGTACAGCAGTGAGCCCCAAAATGAAGTGTCAAGCATACAACAATACACAGAGGAGCTACAGAGGCACAGTCTATACGATATGCTGCTGGTATGGTTGCTTAATTGCAAAAAAGATTTGCCAGTGTGTATTCGTTTTTATTTAATGTATTATGTTCTCCTCTGAGACTGATACAAATAAGAGCAAGCAGAAAATAAACCTTAGTAAATAAATACACAAAGAAAATAACATCGGCATTCACACTCTCCACCATTTATCTACTGTTTTACTTTCCTAAATATAACATGCAACAGATGAGAGGCATGGCAACTCTTTACAACTTTGCAACTTCCCGTATCTTTATATTTATTCGGGTTTTTGATAAATCGCTTAGGCCGAAGCATTAAAGTGGTGAACAACATAAAGAGCTGCAGAAGAGGGAAAGGAAAGGAACGCTGTTACCATATAGGACAGGAGAGAGAGGAGGCAGAAGAGCTAAAAGCAGTAAGAGGAGCATAGAAAGGGGGAGAAGGGGAAGGGGACAGAGTAGGGAGGGAAGAAAAGAGAGGACCCGGGAAGGCGGATTAGTGGCATGAAAAGCTAAACTGAAAAGTGTGTGTGTGTGTGGGGAGGTGGGGGCGGGTTAAAGCAGCCTTAAACCTAGTGAAAAAGTCTTCAGAATGAAGTGAGGAAGGGAGGGAGTTCCAAAGTAAGGGACCCAGAAAAAAGAAAGCAGACTGTCATGTACGTTTGAGATGGGCCTGGGAAACAGAAGGAAGGGCAAGACGATAGGTATTAACCGGGTAGTCAGACCCGGCGCTCCCTCCTTTCTTTTCAACCCTTAGCTCCCCCTTTCAACCCGCACCCCCTTTTCTAGACATTCCCCATTTCATTTTCACAGATTACACAGACTCCAAGTATGGTGACAACTGGTCGCAGCTTTATTTTATCAAATTTCAAAACAACAACAGTAACAATGATCTCAAACCCCCCCCCCCCCCACCAGCGGAGCATTGCGTCACCAGCCATGCTACTAGCAAAGCGACCTTGCTTCCGCTCTAGCCAAGCTCACACCACCGGCAACGTTCCGACTACCCCTATCCGACTTCGCCATATTACTAGCAAAAGTCTTCCAGGGGCAGTCCGGGCCGAGGGCACCCCGCCCTCGTCCCGAGTCGCCAAAGGCTCCGGACCCCGGAAACCTCCGGGATCCCGCCTCGCTCCCCCCCCCAGCTGCGACACCCCGACTCCAGCCCCATCACAAAAAGGCTGGGTGGGCGGGTGGGCTGCCGAGCCTCCCGCCAGACGACCTGTGCTCCGACGCGATAACGCACTCCGGAGCACATGGTCGCCTGCCCTCCGATTGGCTCCGCTGGCTTGCTTCTCCCAGCGGAGCCAATCAATTCAAAGAATGCGCCCCGTGCACGGCCCAGCCGCCGCCGTGCACGAGCAGGGTCCCGCGCCGGGCAGAGCACCCGGTTACGGGCAGGCGCCGGGACCCTGCCCGCGCCTTTTTACGTATTGAAAGTAGGAGACGATGAGGAGTATGAAAGTGAAGGAGGTCAGCAGGATATTGCGGAGTAGAGGTATGAATGGCTCGGTGGACGAAAGTAAGTATTTTGTATTGGATCCGAAAGCAAACAGGCAACCAATGAAGATGAGCAAGAAGCGGAGAAATGTGGTCAAAGTGACAGGAGAAAGTTAGAATATATGCGGCTGTATTTTGAAGTAGTTGGAGTCTGTGAAGGTGATATTGAGGAAGACCGGCAAAAGTGATGTTACAGTAGTCAAGCCTTGTGATGATGAGGGAGAGGAGGAGAGTGGTCAGAGCAGTAGGAGAGAGGAAAGGGCATACTATACGGATCTGACGTAGATAGTAGAAGGACCAGCGGGAGATAGAGGTGATGTGTTCTGTGAAAGATAGAGAAGAATCAAGAATCACTCCAAGATATCTGAAGGAAGAAACCAGAGATATAGAGGCAGAGGAGAGGATAGGAGCCAGAGGGGATAGGGGGCATCGAAGGTGATCCAAATAGCAGAAGATTTGGAGGGTTCAATTGAAGGACATTTTCATGCATCTAGGAATGGATGCGGTCCAAACAGGAATTAAAGGGGGCAATATCAGGAACTGAGGAGAATGTATGATGGAGGAGAATGATATCCATTAACATCAGTAAGAGAACATGGAATACCCAACAGGGTTTCCACTAGACTAGACGGTAATGTACCAGCCTCTTCACCCCAGTTCACATGTCCCTTAATATCACCCAAACATGTGGTGATACTCAGCTGAGTCCCTACTTTGATCTTGGAAGGAGCCTTTTGTAACCTACTCCCTGCATGGTGGTGATTCCTGTATTGCTGGAGTCTAAGGTCTTCTGTTCCCACTCCTCAAGCTGTCATGGGCTAACCAGCAGTAAGGGTGGCCAAATTCCTCTATATATATCACACTAGCTGTGACAACTCTCCCTCCAGCCCCATCACTCTGCCTGCCTTTCGACCCAGTTGACTTGTTACTCCCCAAGGGAAGGGTGGGTGTCTGTGTTGCATGGCCTGCGTAAGCTCAACCCCACTATCCTGCCCTGCCCTGAGCCTGCAAACAATTGAGGTCAGTCTCTCTCTTTTGTTGCCTGCACCTCTCCACCCCTCACTTTTCAAATTCATTCATAGCCCCCCCCCCCCCCCTTTTCTCCTGGACATTTGAATGGCAGGCTCAGCTGCATTAAGTGCCCACTCCTAAGTCCCCTGGAGGGAGCTGGATCTCACAAAAACATTTTTAAAACTGTTCATACAAACCAGAGCAACTTTTCACTTTTGTTCTTTGGTATCTGATGGGCCGATATTCACAACAAATGATGCATTTGCTAGCAACCTGTGAATGCATAATTTGCCTAACCATGTATTTTAAAAAAGTATATGGGCTATCTTTGCCAGCTCCTCCCCTCTAGAGACGTCCTCAGGGCAGAGGGGTCTAAAGAGCCGACATTTGTGGATCTTTCTTGCACTAAATACCTTGGGGGAGAGAAACCCTGGAACATCAGTGTTTACCAACTGACTTTTAGAACTTTGGGCTCCTGGGAAGCCAGCTGTGCTTTCAACTGCTGGACTTGTACCCACGTCTAGGCTCTTTCTGCCAGCTCCTTCCTTCCAGTGATGTCCTCGGGGTGGAGGGGGCTAAAGAGCCGGTGTGTACGCCGATGCCGATGAAGGAACATGACTAAGGAGCTCCTTAGCATGCTCTGTTGTGTGGCCTTGGCATGGTTGGTGTGCATTTGTCTGCAATGAGCAGCATTTCGTATGTACTTTTTGTAAGCCAACAATCAGCTGAGAGAGTGGGAAGTACTGCAGCAAGATTAGCCAATCAGCACAGTAGCACCGTTTAAACCACAACTGTCTGCAGTTCTCACAGCCAGAAACACCAATAATTGCATGGTTAGTACTAACTTAATAACCTAGTTCTAACGCTCTCTTACAGATCAATCCACTAGTTTTGAGACAATATGAATTTGGTCTTTACACAATAGTTATCTTTAGCCTTCTCCTCTACTAATTGTGCATTGAAATTTGCAGGAGAGATATCATATTCCCCTACAAATCAAGCTATCCCAATAATACATGGAATAATGAATAGAATGAAATGGCAAAACGCTCACCACCCAGAATACAAGCGACATTGTATTTTATTTATTTATTGGTTTTATATACCGCTTTATCACATAATCAAGGCAGCTTACAGAGAATTTAACTCACACTGCACTAGGCAGTTTACAGTGAATAACGAAATCTAACCACCCCACAAAAAGACATGTCCCTTTCGACTTAAGTGTTCATGACACTAAAAACCAGCCTATTCATTGAACAACTCAATGATGAACACCAATAACCCTAATCACGGAAACCCCCTCTTCAGACCAGACCCAGGCATCAGACCCAGAAGGCGAGGCACATAAGACACTATCAACATACCCAGTGCCTTTGCTAAAACAAGAAAAGACACTTCAAGAAGAGCACTATCCCTGGCCGCTTACGCACAAAGGAACTCACTCCCCGACAACCTGAAATTAACAAAAGACCTCAAAGACGTCCAGAAGATGCTAAAAATGATTCTCTTCACTGAACACTACAATATCATCACATGAACTGTCCAAACAAAATGTCTAAGTGTAAAAATGTAAATATAAATGTACTTGTAAAAATGTAAATAGTTCCTGTACATAGCTCACACTGTATATAGCTCAACACGCAATCAACCTCCTCACACCACTCACACACACACGCCTCGATTTTTCACTGCATGCCCACACCCACACACCTAACCACTTGATTTGTTTGCTGTGTATTTGATTTCAAGATAAAGCGGTATATAAATCCTTTTAAATAAATAAAATAAATAAAAATATTGAACAAGAACGATATCTGTAACATCAAACTCGATCTGCTAAAACATATTCAGGCCTATAGGATTATAAGCGGTCAATATATACATTTATTGATGTATATATTAATTGATGTAAAGCTAGTCTCTAACTACAAAATAAAATCATGCTTGAAACAGCAAAACACCTCATTAAGATGTTTCCTGATTAATGCCCCCTCAATTCGGAACAAAGTCCAGACAATAATGGACTATATAAAGGACCATAGGATTGACTTAATATGTATCACTGAAACTTAGTTAAATGACATAAACAATGTCATCCTAAACCAAATTGCTTCACAACCATACACCATACATAACTGCCCATGATCTACGTACCAAGATGGTGGGGTACTCATTATAGCTAGAGACGAGCATAAATTTCATACATGCTCCACATACTACTCTAAAGGTTGCAATATTATAACTATCACAAGTAGAAAGCTCTCAGTTTGCCTCACGTACCGTACTCCAAACACAAAGGATGTTGAACTCTCAGTCATCTAAGAAGCAGTATGTGAACACACAAAACCCCAAAGCCTCTCATGCTTCTAGGTGATGCAAACCTCCATTCCCTTCCAAACAAAGTCACTAATTCATTTTTACTGGCTATGAACAACCTACAATATACCCAAATTATTAATGAACCAACTCATAGGAAAGGAGCTACATGACCTCATCTTTGTGACAGTCTACTATTAGCTCAAAACCATATTACCAGTCCTATCATAACAACAGTTCCTGGTCAGACCACTACATGATTAACTTTGAAATACAAGTTTCCATGTCAAGGAAACTAACAGAAATGTCATCAATCTCAACGAGAAGATTTAATCATTTTGACAAAGATGAATTCAGACAACTTCTGTGGTGATATGCTTTAGCTACTGTTGTAGAGGGCAATTACAGACAGCAGAGCACTTCTCCTCTTCTTTCTCTCCATCCTGTTCCATGCGAGCTTGTGAGGAGGACAGTGACAATGGGGCCTCTCAGATCACATTAGCCTCTTTATTGTTGGTCCCAGAATATTACACTCTAAACTGTGCAGCACCATATTGTCTGACACTGTTCAAAGTCTGACACCACTGCTGAGCAACAAAAAAGGGTGATGTGGGCTGATATACCACATTGCGACAGTTATCCTTCTCTTTATGAGATAAGAAGAAGCATGAGTGAGGAAGTTGAAAGTTGGAGGGGCATAGGGAGGTGAGGAAAAGTAACTTAAGGGTTTGAGGGAGGGGATGTGCGAGTGGAAGCAAACTAGAAAGAAAATTATGGGGAAGGAGTACGAGGATGTAGGACAGCAAGAATAAGAGGGACAAGGGGCAATAATGAGTGAGGAATTAAGGGAGGTGAGACTGGAGGTGCTGTAGGGTGAGAGGGGATCAGAAGGGGTTTGAGGAAGGTTGGGGAGAGTGAGATAGAACTTGAGTGAGAGGATCAAGTGGGCTGTGGGATCCAGGTCTCCTCTTTTTTTTTTCCTTTTACCTCTCCCCCTTTATACCCTTTTTGCTCAATGTATTTGTGATATTGCTGAAGGAGTGAATGGAAAAGTGTCTTTTTGCAGATGACATGAAAATTTGTAACAGAGTGGACTCTCCTAAGGGAGTGGATAACATGAGGAAAGATCAACAAAAGCTGGAAGAATAGTCTAATGCTTGGCAGTTAAGACTTAATGTGAAGAAGAGCATTGTCATGCACTTGGGACACAGAAACCTAAAGGAATTGTATGTGATAGGGGGCAATAGGTTGGAATGCACGGACCAGGAGAAGGACTTCAGAGTGATTATTTTGCCACTTTGAGATCCTCAGAAACATGTGACAAGGTGGTGGCCAAAGCCAGAAGGATGCTGAGTTGCATACAAAGAGGAATTACCAGCAGAAAGGAAGAAGTATTAATGCCACTGTACAAGTAGCTGGTGAGGGCACACCTGGAATATTGTGTTCAGTTTTGGAGACCATATGTCACAAAGGATATAAAAAGACTGGAAATAGTTCAGAGGAAGGCAACCAAAATGATTTGGAGCCTGCACCAGAAGGTGTATGAAAAGAGACTCTAAGACCTAAATGTGTATATTCTAGAGTAGAGAAAGAAGAGGGGAGATATGATAAAGACGTTTAAATACTTAAGGAGTATTAATGAACAAACAAACAAATCTTTTTTCAAAGATGAGGAAGCTGTAAAACTAGAGGGCATAACATGAAGCTGCAAGGGGGTAAACTGAAAGGCAACGCCAGGAAATACCTTTTCACTGAAAGGGTGGTGGATGTTTGGAATGCCCTCTCGATGGAAGTGGTGGGGCAAATACAGTGACAGAATTCAAATGGCATGGGACAGACACAGTGGATCCCTTTCTAGAAACAGGATAAATTCAAAATAAACTTGACTGTCTCTGATATCTCAACAAAAAGGGGTGACCTGCATGAAGTGGTGGGTACACCCCTAAGCAAAGGCATAGGGAGCAGTGGACGCACCTACTCTTGCCACCTTGCTGGGCAGACTAGATGGACTATGCTGGTCTTTATCGGCCATCATATACCATGTTACTATGGTTAAACAGGAACCAAGTAATACATAATGCTGCAGCATAGAAACATAGAAACATAGAAATATGATGACAGAAAAGACCACATGGCCTATCTAGTCTGTCCTTTCATATCAACAACTAAAACAGTCCCCTTTTTACCTTTAGAGATCCTCTGTGTTTGTCCCATGCTTTTTTGAATTCAGTTACTATCTTCATCTCTACACCTCCACTGGGAGACTATTCTACAGATCCACCACTCTTTCTGTAAAGAAATATTTACGCATATCACTCCCTTCACCCTCATCCCATGTCCCCTCGTAGCAGAACTCGCTTTCAATTGAAAGAGGCTCTCTCCCTGAACATTTATGCCATGGAGGTATTTAAACATCTCAATCATATCACCTCTATCCCACCTTTCCTCTAAGGTGTACATATTAAGATCCTTCAGTCTGTCCTCATATGCTTTATAATGAAGACCACTAATCATTTTAGTAGCCACCCTCTGCACCAACTCCATCCTGTTCACATCCTTTTGAAGGTGTGGTCTCCAGAATTGCACACTATACTCCAAATGAGGTCGCACCAAAGACTTATACAGAGGCATTATCATCTCCTTTTTTCTGCTAGCCATTCCTCTCTGTATGCACCCAAGCATCCTTCTAGCTTTTGCTGTCGCCTTTTCTACCTGTTTAGCTACTTTAAGATCATCAGACACAACCACGGCTAGGTCCCGCTCTTCAGCAGCTCCATATAAGAAGACTCACAAAAAAAGAACCCACATTGCTCCATGGTACTCCTGTGAAATTAATAACCAAAAGAGAGCACAATGAAAGCTAGAGCGTAAATGGTGTCAAACTCAAAGTCCTGAGCATCTTATAAGATACAATGACATGCAAAAGAAATACCATGACTTAATAAACAATAGCAAAAAGCAATACTATACTAACCTCACAATGTGCTCCCTCAATAAACCTAGAGAGCTCTTTGACATTACACACACCCTAATTAAACAGCCTATTCCAAATTCTGGAATTATCCCTTTAAAGCCCCAAGAAATAGCCTACTTCCTAGAACGGAAATATAACCAGCTTTCAAAGTGTAAGAGCATACGACTTGAAGAGCTTCTTATATCACAAACTTTCAAGAATCTATGGGATACTTTCCTTATTCCCTCTGAAAACCAGTTAGACACCATCATCACTGATGCAATTGCATCCACATCTCCTTCAGATCCATGCCCTGTCTTTTGGATCAAACAGGCAAGAAAACATCTAATACCAAATTGCTTACCATCACATGACCATCTCTTCCTCAAGGTAACATACCCACAAACCTCAAGTAAGACCTCTTCTGAAAAGTAATAATCTTGACAAAATAGACCCTAATTCATACCGTCCAATATCAAGCTTGCCTTTTAAAATGAAGATAATTGAGAAAGCAGTACAGACACAGTTACAAGATCACATGGATATCCATGCTCCATTAGATCCTCACCAGCATGGTTTCAGGCCCAATTATAGTGTAGAGACACTATTTACAACACTTTTAGACAGCCTATTATCTGGCATAGACAATGCTAGAAGAGGCTATATTCTAATATATATTGACATCGCAGTAGCCTTTTACTCAGTGAAACACTTTACCCTAATAGAGCGACCCAGAGAAATTGGAATTAATGGCATGGTGCTGGAGTGGTTCATCTCATACCTAACTAATAGAAAACAGTAGGTCAGATGTGGAAAGGATCAGTCTATTCCATTTACTCAACCCCAAGGTGTCCCACAAGGTTCAGCTCTGTCCACCCTACTTTTTAACATCTACTTTCAATCACTATGCTCTGTTATAAATGATCACCAACAGCATTTGACGCCGCCTACGTCCCTATGCTGTCCACCACCGCAGTACCATGGTCCGACCACAAACTAATCAAATTCCAAATTCCCGTGTCCGATCGATGCCAGAGGAGCCCCGGAAGCATGAGCAGCACCACCAGGACACACCCACAAAGTTTCAGACCTTTTGACAAGGAAATTATCCTGAGTAAAACCCGACCCCTCCTCGCCTTGACATCACCCAGCATCGACGAGCTGATCACCAGCTGGAATAACAGCCTTAGTACGATTGCACAATTCCCACCA
This sequence comes from Ichthyophis bannanicus, assembly GCA_033557465.1. Lineage (NCBI taxonomy): Eukaryota > Metazoa > Chordata > Amphibia > Gymnophiona > Ichthyophiidae > Ichthyophis > Ichthyophis bannanicus. Next base: position 866,225,747 of record CM066032.1, on the reverse strand, counting down.
CCAAACAAACCACCAAGGAAATGAGCCACCGCATCCTGGTATTCCACTGAGCTGCGTACATCTCTCCTCTACCTAAGGAAGCTGGAAAGATGATGGAGGTGATCAAGATCTTTTGAAGATCAGAGCATATAACCTTCACCTGACAAAACACCGCAAAGCAATAACAGAGAAAATGAGGCAATCCCACACTGATACCCTAAAACGATCGCTAAGCAAACCACATGACTTGTTCAATCTCGTCAAGAACCTAACAAAAGAACCAGGTCCCGATCAAACAAATGGGATCCACCCTCAAGAATTCACAGACTTCCTGCAATCAAAACTATGCCAGACCAATAAGTCCACAGCACCCACCACTGCACACGAGCCAATCTACCCAACACTATTAACCACCTTCTCTACCCTGTCCAAGAAGCACATTGAAGACACCAATGCCGCGATCAACACCTCCATGGCACAAACCGACCCCTGTCCTGCCTTCTGGATAAAGGAACTACGTACCGAATTTAGTCCATTCATAGCCAGACTCATGGACCTATCTTTCGCAAGAGGCTCGTTCCTCCAAAGCCTCAAACACACGTCCATCAGACCTCGGCTGAAAAACAAAAAGCTCGACCCCCAGAAGGTTGACTCATACAGACCCATATCTAGCATACCTCTACTAGCCAAGATAATTGAAAAAGAAGTCCAACATCAAATACAACTCCACATCAATGACACCGCCCCGCTGGACCCCTGCCAACATGGATTCAGGGAATCCCATGGTGTGGAAACACTCCTCACCACCCTCTTCAACAACATAATTGCTGGAATCGATAACACCCGTCGTGGGTTTGTCCTCATCTTCATGGATATAGCCACTGCATTGGACTCAGTAAGCCATGAACTTCTCCTGAGGCGACTTGACACAGCACTAAACTGGTGCAAATCATACCTGTCCGACAGATGGCAGCACGTACGAGCTGGATCCTGTGATAGGGCTGAAACTAGTGAAGCTGTGAATTTGGAAAAAAAACGCTGTCTTTCACAAAGCAGCTGACTTGCAGGAGATGCAATTGCATAGCAACACAGCTAGAGGGAGCAGGCACGAACCTGCAGAGGCTGAGCGAGCACACCCAAGTACTGATTATGCAGGGACTAATCAGATGCACCTGAAGAGCAGGCCAGGAAACTCAAGACGAGAATGGCTTTATAAGCAGAGAGCTGCAGCCAGACTAGAGAGGGGAGAAAGAGGAGAAGAAGCCAGGATCCAAGGGAGAGAGACTCCAGGAGAAGCCAGGATCCAAGGGAGAGAGACTCCATGCCTAGAGGGAGGCCTGAGCTCACCAGAAGGATTGAGAAAGGAACTTAAAGGTACTGGAAGGAAAGTTCCTGACAGTGGAATCCCCCATACTGAGAAGCAGAGAGGCCTGGATTCGTTACCTGGCCATCCCAAGCTTCAGGGACGACAAGCAGTGCCCAGGAGACTCACAAAACAGTCTGTAAAGGAGACCGTATCCAAGGAAGGGTACCTGGTAAGGAAAATACCAGCAGCACCGACTTCAGGAAGCCAAGGTACAGTGGCACTTTAATTCTAAAAATTAACTTAGCTCCTAGAAGGGCTTTTGAATCAGCTAACCATTCCGAGAGGAATGAAAGAAGGCAGGAGTTCTGGAAGCCACACCATAGAGGCCTAAGAACAAGCCATACTTCCTGCTTGAAAAACCTTGAACAGCCCAGCTGGAGGATAGGTGAAGGAAATACTCATTTGCACAATATAGCAGCCAGGGAGAGCTCAAATACAGGAGAAAGCACAGATGAGCTGGAACCCATGCAAGTGGAGCCTGAGGATTTAGAAGCATTGTCACAGGAGGAATTAATGGACTGCTCTGTTTGTGTTGCGGGAAGCCTTGAGTCACTCCCAGAGCTATAGTTTACCAGGACATGCACTAACAATGATTTTGCTTACATTGAGCTAAAGGGTAGCTGGTTTATTTGTTTCACTCTGAAGTTTAGGAAACCCTTTATATTCTACAAGGAACTGTGAAGCCTGTAACAGTTTTACTTGTTTAATAACACTTTGGCACAAACCTGAAAATAAGGAAAACTTTACTTTTGTTACTTAGCGAACCTCAGTGCTAAAAGGGAAATAAAAGCTTTTTGTTTACCCTCTACTTGGCATCCACAACTCATTTCTATAAGGAGAAAGGACTACAAGGACCAAGGTGCATCTGGCCCCAAAAGAGTCTTTTACTTCTACAATTGATTTAAATGCACAACTTGCCCCTGCAGCCACTGGCCACCAGGGGGGGGGGGGGGGTGACAATCCACAACATTGGAACCGTTCCACCAGAAACAGGGCATACTACAGGGTTCCTCCCTCTCTGCCCTGATGTTCAACATATACATGCAGCCCATCTGTAACCTCATCCGTTCATTCAATGTTGACTGCTTGATATATGCTGACGACGTGCTACTCTATATGCCTTTCTCAACTGACCAGCTTGACCACTGACAGACGGCTTTGATGCAATGGCCAATTGGTTCCAGACCTAAAACCTCCGAATACAGCACAAGAAAACAGAAATTCTCTTCATCACGAGGAACCAGAACTTCTCCCCTCCAACCTACCTAAAGGTCAAGGAAGCGGAGCTGCAAACCAAGTCCACAATCTGATACCTTGGAGTCACATTAGACCAACACCTGGACATGAGGGTGCACATAAGCAACACGGTAAGAGCAGTCTACCATAAGATCTGGACACTCAGACACTTACACTCCCTGATAGAACCAGACGACTTCCGGTCAATCTTTCAAGCACTGGTTATCCCACATTTTGATTATGCAAATGCAATTCTACAAGGGCTCCCACATTCCACCCAGGTTCCGCAATGAATACCGCAGCTAGAGTTCTATATGGTGCCTCCAGGGGTGAGCATGTGACACCCATCCTGAAACAGTTCCACTGGCTCCCTATTCACGGTAGAATTCCCTGAAGACCCTACTGCTGACCTTCAAGGCCATCAATGGGCTCTCCTCCGCTTCACTCTCAGAGCTTATCCACACTACTCCCCCCAACAGAGCCAGAAGATCTGCAGCAATCAACACACTAGTAATACCGAAAGCAGTAACACAATGCATCCAGGCAACAGCAAGCAGGGCATTTAGGTTCTGCACGCCCAGATGCTGGAAACCCCTTCCACCTAGCATCCGGGCAATCCCTGACCTAACACAATTTAGGAAGGCTTTGAAGCACCACATCTTCCTCAAACACTACCCGGACGATTGCACACCATTAACCGCTCCCCCTTGTAGTTCCAATGCACTATGAATACTCTTTGATTCAACTTGATGTGATGCCTATATGTAAATAGTTTACCCGGTTTTACCCAAGTTTAAACACCTGTTCTTTGTAAATGCGGAGCAGATTCCGGCACCGTATAAGCTTTCTATTGTCATGTAAACCGCACTGATGTTGAATACGCGGTATAAAAGAGACTGTAAATAAAATAAAATCATAATTTAAATATGAAATATATGCAGATGACATTATGATTTTCGCTCCTTTTAACACCAATCAGCCTGATTACACTCAGATTTCAACGTGCCTAAAGGCAATGATAAGCTGCCTCAGTCCTAGCCATATAATCAACTTTGCTAAGTCAGAGATCCTATATGTCACGAGGAACACCACATTCCTACCAACTAAGAGCTCATGCATTTTAGATTATGACTTGGCTGTTAAGCAATAAGTAAAATACCCTGGAGTAACCCTTGATCATAACCTCAACTTCCAGGATCACATCAAGAAAATGACTAAGAATACTTACTATAACAATCCAGAAGCTCAAACCACTACTTAATGAGTGTGACTTCAGAACAGTGTGTCAATCCATGCTAACACCTGTTTTAGATTACTGCAATTTAATCTATCAAGGTCTTCCAAGAAAATCAACGTACCCACTGCAACTTGTCCAGAACACAGCTGCACGCCTAATAACTGGAACTACAAAACAGAGCCATATAACACCTGCACTACGTCAGCTTCACTGGCTTCTTGTTCACATTCATTCCAAGTTTAAATCACTTTTAATCATCTTTAAAATAATACATGATCTGTCACCAGCAATCCTTCAGCCTTTGATTACAATGGGACCTAATAATAGGCAAAGAAGATCTGTAAGCAGAAATGCATTATCCATCCCAAAACAATGCACGAGAGCGAGACAAACAACTTGTAACCGTGCCATATCCTTGTATGCTCCATCACTTTGGAACTCTATGCCAGAGAATATAAGATCCACCTCAGATATCAAGGATTTTAGAGGAATTCTAAAAACGCAGCTCTTCAAGGAACACTTTGGATCAGACACGTCAGCCTAATCTCCCTTTGCACCTATATTTTACTACTTTGTACCCTATGTAATCATCCAAGTTAAGATTCCCTGCTCAATGTATATTCCTTGTTTGCGTTTTATGGAAAGCACATTGAATTCAAAATAATACGGTATAGAGAACCTGTGAAATAAAAAAAAATTATAGGTAATATTTTGTTTAAATTGCTAAATGGCTCGATTCTTTTCATATAATATGGGACTAGGTCTGGTGCATTCAGAAAGCCAAAAGCTATTCAGATAATGGTGATGTTCCTCTTCTCTGAATAACAGGTCTAAACACCAGAATCAACACAGTCTCCGAACAAACTTATATTCAGCACCACTACCTATGCAGATGGCAGTACTGAATATATGGATTAAGCTAAATGGCAGTGCTAGCAAAATTTGACCCTGCATTTTAATCTTCTTTAGGTTTGAATTTTAGTTTACTTTCTGAAGGAATTTTTGTTTACGAGATCGCCATGTCTATGTGTGTCTGTGTATTCTTAATGAAGCCTCCCTCCTGAATCATCTCTGTCAAGAAGGAGTGACACTGGGGGCTGCTCAGACACTACACAACTCATTAGAGTCCTATTATCTGTTCCAAACAAGGAGGGTGCAAAGCTTCAGGACCCTTATGGTCAACACAGTCACTCACAAAGTGAATTCCAGGTTTTATTGTTTCAGCAACAAAAAATGATCTTTAAAGTTCAGCTTCTTCAATGAATAGCTGTAAGGGCCCCTCATCTCTAGAGGGCACCCCTCTATCTCTTGAACCCGAACGTGTTCCATCTCTAATCATCTGCTGTTCCTCCTCTAGGGATTTTGTACTGGATGGGTACTCTTCTTTCATTTCATCCTTCTGATGCTGGATTGGCACAAATACATTAGCTGGGTGAGTCAGTAAACTCTTTTTCCCTTCCACCAAAATGTGCAGTTGGTTGTTGCATGTTCCCAGAAAGAAACTGAAAGACAACATTTTCTTTTTCTCATTGCTCAGGAGAGAGAATAAAGGAAGAGGGACCAGTAGGAATATTCCCAGGGCAGACATTTTTGATTCATTTTCAGTTCATGTAACTTTTTTTTTCCGAATTTTCAGATTTTTTGTTCAGTTTATTTCACATATTTGTTTTAAGAAAAAGTTTTAACGTGTTGCAACTTTTTAATGCATGCTGATCAACTTAATGCACGCTAGTTCACATTTTAGATAGGACGTGGTGAGCAGAATTAAGACATCAAGGTCAGGACATACTCAGTTCTCTTGGTATTTTAGAAACAGCTCTTCAAAAGGTGGGGTCATTTCTGAACTACGCATAAGAAAATGCAGGAACACATGACGATTATGTATTTATTTAGTTATTTTTATGGACTGCTTTATCTCAGTCAAAGCGGTTACAGATAAAGGGAACTTTGAACTATTACATGAAATGTGGAGAGCTAGATCTTTACAGGGAATATTGAACAGGTACATTGAACTCTGTAGTTACTACATAGAAGTACAGAACTATTTACATCCAGGTTACATAGGGCAATGGCTGATAGACCTGGGTGTGGTGAAGGGGAGAGGATGTGATTATTAGCTAGAGGTGGAACATATAAGTGGAAGAAGGGGTTTTAGGTTTCACTATCAAAGTATTCATTGAAGAGGTGAGTTTTAAGATCCTTCTGGAAATCCTTAAGGTCAGATTAATATCCATGTGCAATGGGAGGAACCACTTCACAAATATACACAAGGGAAAAATCGACACAGTAAACCCAGCAACTTACACATTTGAGTGCTAGTATTTCACAATGCACACCTGTAAATATCAGTATTTACATATGTATCTAAGCCACTTTGATAGTCTAGATGTGCATTTGCACTTAACCACCTACTGAGGCCTCTATTTTTACCTCATTTGAATTTGGATGGGGAAGTAAACATAATCTGCAATGTTGGACTCAGACACTGAACTACGTGGGAGGGAGAGACTGCAGGAATAGTGTGTCAGCGGAAGCACTCGGCCAACCATACAGGCTGGCCCACAAAGAGAGAGGAAATTATATTGAGCCACAGTAAGAGGGCATAGGACTGGGTCATCCTCCATTTCTAATACTTTTTGTATCAGAGACTGTGATTTTTCCAGATGATGGGCGTTCAGATGGATCTTCAGGTAAAAGGGCTCCACTGTAGTAACTTAAAGGCCGATATTCAGTGTGATCCATACAGTTAAAGTAAGCTGGATAAAGCAGTTCATTTTTAACTAACTTATTTAAAAACTCAACTGACTCAGTGCCTTCGTATATACCCAGTTAAAAGTAACCAGATGTTTTTATCAGGTTAACTTTAGATCAGGTAGGTTTTCTAACCAGACTTACCTGGTTAACTTTTGATTAGATATTGCTGAATACCAGAACTATCTGGTTAAAATTTTACCAAACCCAAACCTACCCTCAACTTTTCCCATACTTAACTGGTTAACTTTTGTTTCGACACTGAATTTCAGAGACAAAATTAATGTGGACAGTGGGATGGGAAATTCAAACATTAAGATTTGGTCAATTAATTTCGAAAGTTATCACAAAAGGTTTTTGGAATATCTAACCCCATGGGTGTGACCATGTCATGCTGGGCATGAGCTTTCCTAACAAGGGCTCTACAGATCAACCAACAGTAAGGATTTGAGGGTTTATTTTATTATATTAAATTGCTAACTCTCTGACTGGGAGCTCTTAAAAGGGTTTTTTGTATATTTTTAAAGCAAGGTTACTTTCTTTTTGGTGCTTTAGTGGAACTTTCCTTGAGCACAGTAGGTTGCTGAACTCTAGTAACCTCCTCAGTTTTGGAAACTGCTAACACCTAATCAGGAGTTAGTGGGCCTGATTACCTGAGAGCAGCTGAGGCCTGCATAAAAGGTTCCAGTGCCCTGCCCTGTTGAGGCTTTCCTAACAAGGGCTCTACAGATCAACCAACAGTAAGGATTTGAGGGTTTATTTTATTATATTAAATTGCTAGCTCTCTGACTGGGAGCTCTTAAAAGGGTTTTTTTGTATATTTTTAAAGCAAGGTTACTTTCTTTTTGGTGCTTTAGTGGAACTTTCCTTGAACACAATAGGTTGCTGAACTTTAGTAACCTCCTCAGTTTTGGAAACTGCTAACACCTAATCAGGAGTTAGTGGGCCTGATTACTTGAGAGCAGCTGAGGCCTGCATAAAAGGCTCCAGTGCCCTGCCCTGTTGAGGCTTTCCTAACAAGGGCTCTACAGATCAGCCAACAGTAAGGATTTGAGGGTTTATTTTATTATATTAAATTGCTAGCTCTCTAACTGGGAGCTCTTAAAAGGGTTTTTTGTATATTTTTAAAGCAAGGTTACTTTCTTTTTGATGCTTTAGTGGAACTTTCCTTCAGCACAGTAGGTTGCTGAACTCCAGTAACCTCCTTAGTTTTGGAAACTGCTGACACCTAATCAGGAGTTAGTGGGCCTGATTACCTGAGAGCAGCTGAGGCCTGCATAAAAGGTTAGTTCCCTCCCAACCAACCCAGACTCCCACCCACCCCTAGTGAGCAGTCTTGCTTTATAGGGCACCTCCCCATTTATCAAATCACAGAGAATTGGACCAGCACATTTTGAATATAATTCAAGAGATTTAACTGCTTTTTCTCTGAAAGGACAGCTGGGAAACTGGCTGGTACTTGGTAGATCTCTCTCTTTTGCTTTAACAGATACCTAAGCTCCACGAACAGAACAATGGCTGGGAAAAATCATATCACTAAAGCTGTTGCCCCCGTTACAGCTTCTGCCTCGGTCCAGACAGAGATCCTAATGCCAGTTGAAGGACTGGTTCCATGTGCAGGGTGCCTGTATGCTGAAGCTCTGAGGAAACAAGCGGAGGAACTCAGAGAGGAGGTGGCGAGGCTGAGGAGCATTCAAGACAGTGAGAAGTGCATTGATGAGATGCTTCTTGCAGCAACCAAGCTCTCCAGCACAGGAGAAGATGGGTGCCAACAGAAAGTCGATGGTTGGGCACAAGTCACCAGGGCCTGCAAAATCACCAATCCAACTTCTCCAGCCCTTGAACTGAAGAACCATTATGCAGCCCTGGAAGTGGAGGAGGTGAAAGCATCCCTGGAAAGGGAAGAACCAGAGCTCAAGTACCGCAAAGTTGCAGAATCAGTGACCAGAATGAAATGAAGGGTAGTGGTGGTTGGAGACTCTCTTCTGAGGGGTACTGAGGCGTCCATCTGCCGACCAGACTTGATGTCCAGAGAGGTATGCTGTCTGCCTGGTGCCAAAATCCAAGATGTTACGGAGAGTTTGCCGAGACTCATCAAGCCCACTGACTATTACCCAATGTTGCTAATCCATGTTGGAACAAATGATACTGCCAGGTATACCTCGGAACGTATCAAAAATGACTTCATGGCTCTGGGACAGAGGGTGAAGCAGTTAGGTGCACAGGTGGTGTTCTCTTCAATCCTCCCTGTTGAGGGTAAAGGCCAAGGCAGAGAGGCTCGCATCCTGGAGATGAATGCATGGCTGCGTGGATGGTGTCATCGAGAGCGTTTTGGTTTCCTAGACCATGGGATGCTGTTCCAAGGGTTGCAGAGCAGAGATGGCATCCATCTGTCCAAGAAAGGTCAACGCATCTTTGGTAGTAGACTGGCTAATCTACTGAAGAGAGCTTTAAACTAGATTCGTTGGGGATGGGTGAAGAAAGCCCCCAGGTAAGTGAAAGCCCCCAGGTAGGTGATACATTAAATACCTTTATGGAAATGGGTAACAGGGGTAACATATGGAAAGCAGTGTGTATAAATGCCCGTAGCATGGGAAATAAGATCCCTGATGTTGAAGCTTTGGTGGGAGTGGCTGACTTGGATTTAGTGGCAGTTACAAAAACATGGTTCACAGAAAACCATGATTGGGATGTAACTATACCTGGCTATACTTTATTCAGAAAGGACAGGGTAGGAAGAAGGGGAGGAGGAGTGGCACTATATGTAAAAACAACTATTAAAGCTTTGGACTTACATAGCTTTAAAGGGAGAGAGGAGGCATTGTGGGTTAAACTAGAAATAGGGAAAGAGAAATCTATTTGCATTGGTGTGATATACAGACCTCCCTCACAAGAGGAAGAGGTGGAGAGAGAGTTAATTGAAGACAAACGCAGCATTGCTAGGAAAGGGGAAGTGCTACTGATAGGAGATTTCAATATGCCAGATGTTGATTGGCACATTCCTGCTGCAGTATCATCTAGAAGTAAGGAGATCCTGGATTCTCTACAGGGAGAACTATTCAGGCAATTGGTAACAGACCCCACACGTGAAGGGGCCATACTGGACTTGGTGCTTACCAATGGTGAAAGTGTTTCTGATGTTGTAGTGGGAGATCATTTTGCATCCAGTGATCACCAGATGGTGTGGTTCAGTATTAGGACTAGGGCTTTTAGAATCCATTCCAAGGTGAGGATCTTAGACTTTTGGAAGACTAACTTTGCGAAGATGAGCCAATACCTCAGGGAGTTGTTAGTGGGATGGGAACAGCTGGGGGATGTAGAAAAACAGTGGGAAAAACTGAAAGGGGATATTTTAAGGGCAGCCAACCTTTTTGTTAACATGGTAAATAAAGGTAAAAGGAAAAGGAGACCGCTATGGTTTTCGAAAGAAGTAGCTGAAAAAGTGAAGAAAAAGAGGGTGGCCTTCATGAAATACAAGAGATCACAGAGAGAGGAAGACAGGCATCTGTATTTGGAAAAACTTAGAGAAGCTAGCAAAGTAGTCAAGAAGGCAAAGATTCAAAAGGAGGAGGAAATAGCCAATGCAATAAAATGGGGGGATAAGACATTTTTCAGATATATTAGTGAGAAGAGGAAGGGCAAAAGTGGTATTGTCAGACTCAAGGGTGCAGGGGGGGAATATGTAGAAGCTGATAAGGATAAAGCGGAATTGCTTAACAAATATTTTTGTTCTGTGTTCACAGATGAAGAACCAGGAGCAGGACCTCAGAAAACACCCACAAATAAGAACAGAAGCGTAGATGGAAAACCAACTGCCTCTCTGAGTATGTGGTTTATCTTTTAATATGCCCCTGCGATCTCCTGTATGTAGGTAGGACGATTCTTTCAGTAAGGAAGAGGCTGTCGGAACATCCGTTGCAACATTACATCTGCACCGATTGTGGATCATTGCTTGGAACACAGTCACACATTCGAGGAATTTCGGTGGACTGTGATTGATTTTGTTCCCTTAGATCCTCGGGGTGGCAATCGTTTGTTGAAACTTCAACGTTTGGAGCAATGTTGGATTTTTACCTTAGACACAGTATCTCCAAAAGGACTGAATCGTGAAATTGAGTGGGAGAGTGTGCTGACATAGATAGTTAGGTGACCAATCAGAGTAGGGACTCCCTATCAGTGGGATGGGCCCTGTTTTCTGATTGGTGGGTTTCCTCTATTTTAATGTTATTGGTAGAGCGCTATGAACAAATGAAGAATCCTGGCCGCAATGACGGCGTCTTGTTGAAACGGTTGCTCGATAAGGATTGATTTCTGAAAGCACTTGATACAGGGTTTATCCCGAAACGTGGACGTCGTGCGAACATCATCGATATTTTAGCAACTTGTGATAAGGAAGCTTATCATAGCTCAGGAAGGGGCTATAGAAAAGGTGAAGTGTCTCTGAACAAGCAACCTGTCAGTGCTGGTAGAAATGAGAAAACAGAATTTTGCCATAAAAGACTACCAGTCCCAGAATGCACCAGGTTTCCAACAGCCATGAGAGGAGCTGAAGTGAGAAAACGTGTGTTCAATCAGGAGGGCTATGAGGTAATCCCTAAGCACTCATCTCAAAGGGCAGGGCCTGATTCAGCACAGCTGCGCTGTGTTAGGGAAGAGCACTCATCCAAGCAGAATAAGAGTAGAGTTTATTCTACAGATGACCATCTTCATGATCACCTTGGATATCCAGAGAATTGTCCTCAGTATCCTGAGAATCAGCTTGAGTTTGATCATCAGTTTCATCTGAAGGATCATCAGAAGCAGAAGCCAAACCGGACGGACAGAGAGGGAAAGAGACCCTTTGGAAGAAGGAAGAGAAAAGCCTTTGAGAGGTCTAGAAGAGTCCAAAGCAGTACGTATACTGGGAGGTATTCCAAGGGCCAGCATACACCATTGGACTGGGGAAAGCCAGAGGAATGGTGCTGCAGAGCTAGGAATCACCAGAGGCTACCTGTGAGGGAGACGGCTGCACGTGGAAGGGACCCTAAGACCTGTGCCAGAAGGTATGTGAAGAGAGATCCAGTGTCCAGGGATCTGGATTGGAAGGCTGGACATAAGAACTGGACTACATACTGGCCAGGCTATATAGAGAGGAACTCTAGCAGCAATGGAAGCTCAGGTATGAACACTGATCTATGCCCTAGCTATAACCTTGAAAGACAGCAGGGAAACAAGTATTCTCCTGAAAATGCTCCATTGAGAGATTCATCTGTGCCAATCCATGATATTGAACCCATGCTTGTTGAACAAGGGGGAATAATAGCAGATGAGGATCCTGTTTATATGGACTGCTCTCTATCTAAACTCCGTTGGTAACTTTCTGTTATAAAGTACAGCAACCATCACAAAGAAATACAAATTTGTTCTTTAATCTACTCAGAAAAGCTCCTGAAGCAGGATTTGACCCACACAGTGGAAGGCAAGCCAGCTAAGGGGTTTCAGCTGCTAACTGCTAGCAATTAAGCCTTACCTAATTGCTTGTGAGCTAGGAGAGAATCACTTCTGTATCTATGTGGGAAGTAATCAGAAGTTAACCTGAAAAGAACAGTTTGTTTCTTGCTTTGTGGCTTTTCATTTGTTGTTTTCCTGATTTTGACTTTGTTTTTCCAAGTTAACACTGAAAGCAAGTAACCTAATGTATGTGCTACCAAGCATATCTGTGTTGGGAGAAATAACCCCATAAATAAATATCTTATTGGCTTTACCCAAGAGCACAACTAAATTATTGTCAGCAGCTGTGTCTGGTGTGAATGAACTACATTGCCCACAATACCTTGCAAATCATATAGAAATATGCACTTGCCAAGAGTGTGAAGATTCTCACCCAGGCAGCCGTCTGACAAACTGCAGGATTTGGACATTGTTATCGTGGACGAGATATACAGATAAGTGCCCTCTTTGGCAGGGTTTAATGAAGTTTGGAAACCTTTACGTTAAATAAAAAGAAGTTTGCCGTCTGGAGGGGGTTGGACTCTTAGTTTTGGCCCTCTCTCGGCATGCTCCGACAAAAAGATTTATTATATAATAAGAAGTTCATCAGACTTTATATTTAAGTAGTTGGGGAAGTTTCTGAGGGGTTGGTTCTTGAGGGGATTTTGATTTGATCATAATTTTATCCTCTTTAGAAGGGTTCTTGTTTATAAACTCCAATTGATAGCATCCTAGCTCACACAGCACAAGATGATTCGTAATCCAAATAAGTCTGAGGCCCTCTGTATCTTTCACCCTTGAAAGCCACCCTCCCATCATCCCACAGAAGCTGGCTCCCTGATCTCTTGCAGGAATTATATCCTTAGGAGTAATTTTGGACGATAAACTCACTTTTGCCGCACATGTTTCAGGCATCATCAAGGGTTGTTTCTTTTCTCTAAGGAGAATCAAATCAATTCATCTACATTTGTTGTCTATTTAATTATTTGCCCATGTGGGCTGAAATATGTCAGCTGGACCATTAGCCCTTTCAAGATGCGTTTGACAGAACATTCCTCACGTGTAAGGACTGTGACACTCATAGCACTTATGGTGAAACCTTGTATTCAACAAAATCACACCTTTTCTCATTTATCTTGGAGAATTATTGACTGGATACCTCCCTTGGCTTGGGGGGGGGGGGGTGATCGTGAGGTGCAATTGCAATATCAGGAACAGAAATGGATTTTTCTTTTGTACTCGGTCTTCCCATAATTTGGAGATCGATTGGCACAGTCTTTCATAATCATCAGATAACAGGTTGTTTTTGGGGGTATGGCTACAGTATTGTTTTCAGCCTTCATTCGCCTTTGCAGTAGGGGCTGAGGTCAGACATGATGTCAGATACTGTCTTTTTTTATAAGAGCAGTTACTCACGGCTTGCAGCCTGGATGGTGACCTCATTTTTGTCCAACTTTCATGGATGAATTACCACCTGATGTGGGGTCAGGAAATGTGTTTGAACCCAAAACGCAATATTGCGCCTTTGTGAATGAAAGCTTGAGGGAGTGATTTTGAGGGACCGCACCACTATTTCAGCTAAATAAAGCATCTTTTGACCATACTGCAATAAATGATTAAAATTTCTCTGTAGGGGTTAATTTCTCACTTTGATATATTTTATGATAATTTGGAGTCTACTCTAATTTGGTTCACCTTGTTTTATTATGATAGATTGATTGGTGGAGGCCTCATTTTGGTTAGTGTTGTACTTTTGAATTTTCTTCAGGAACAGTATTAGCTTCCAATTTCCTTCTGTATTGACTTTAAGATCTTCTTGTTAACACATCATGCATTGTATTTGGTCTTCCCTGCTTATCTTCATTCACATCTGGTTCCCCACTCTCCTTCACATTCCCTCTATTCCTCAACAGGGAACCTTCTTGTTACCTCCGCAGTTAAAAACCTTCACCTGGCCATGTACCGATCATTAACTTTTATGACCCAAGCTCCTCGATTGTGGAACTCCCTGCCCACCGAGCTTTGGCTGCAGCCTTCATGTTTAATTTAAGTGAGGCCTAAAGACTCATCTTTCTTGTTCAGTCTTTTGTCACCTAACCTGTTGCCCCTTTATTTCCGGCACCCCCTCCCTCTGTTTTCTGCAGTTTTCTTTTCAGTAGTCCTGGTAATGGTTGTTGTGCAACCCCATCTCTCTTCTCCTTCATGTCCCTTTTTTTTCAAATCGTGCATAGACTTGTTGACTCTTATTTTATGTCATATAACTCTTGTTTTGGGTCATATAACCCCTGTTCTCGTCACTTCATTGGCTCCCCTTCCATTTCCATATCCAATTCAAACTTCTCCTTCTGACCTATAAATGTATCCATTCTACTGCTCCTCATAATCTTTCCTCTCTCCCTACGCCCCTCCTCATGAACACCGCTCTTCCTCTTGTTTACTTCTTTCTTTGCCATTTCTTCCACTGCCAACTCCAGACTTCGATCATTTTACCTTGCTGCTCCTTATACCTGGAACAAACTTCCCGAGTTTGTACATCAGGCTTCATCTCTCCTGCTTTTCAAATCCATGCTAAAGGCTTTGAGGCTGCTTTTGGATCCTGACCCCTTGTTTTCCTTGTGTCTCGTTACCTTTCCCTCTTTGGACCCTTATTCTCATCTATTGTATTGCCAGTCTTGATTAGATTGTATGCTGTGATGACAAGGGACCATCTTATTATATGCGCTGCATATGCCTTGTAGCACTATATACATGATTAATAGTAGCAGTAGTAGTAGCTATTGTTTTTCTTGTAAACCACTGCAATGCCAATAGCGGTATATAAGCCCTCTATATAAATAAATAAATAAATACATTTCACCTCATCCTATCCTTAACTTTGATTTAATAAATAATCAAGACCATATATACAAGAAGAGTAGGATCATAATTCTTCAAATTAGATATATAGGGGGGCTATTTTGGAAACCTTATTCATGATTTACACATGTATTTTGACCACATACACATGTAAATCACATCCACATATAAAAGGCCATTTTATAAAGGGGCCATTTTACATGTGGATGTCCTTGGCACATCTGTGTTGCACAGATGTATGTCAGGGGCATGGCCAGGGCAGCACCAAAATCGACACGTATATCCCCGATTTCATATAAGGAATGCAAGTGTAAGGCTAAAATTGTCTACATCTGGATTTACACCTATTCCCCAGAATAAGCAGGAAAAATAAAAGCACTCCTTTTACCTGGGAGATTATTCCTCTTTTCAACGAATAGTATTTAGCTCATGGCAACTTACATTCAGGTATAGTAGGTATTTTTCTGCCCCCAGAGGGCTTATAATGTAAATTTGCAACTAAGGCAGTGGAAGGCTAGGTGACTTACCCAAGGCTACAAGGAGTAGCAGTAGGATCTGAACTCTGTTCTTTCTAATTGCGCTGTTGCCTAAACCACTAGACTACTCCACCACTTCCTTTAGTGCTGCTGTTTATTTCCCATACTTAATCGCAATGAGGGAACAATAGAATCCTCAGTTAATTAGTAGCATCTACATGTCTAGATTTGCAAATGGAAAATATGCACATGCAAGTTGCTGAGTTTTCCAGCCACAATTTTTCCTATGTGTATTTGTGTAAAATGGATCCTTCTGCTAGCCATGTGAATGCCCATCCCCGTGTGTGTTCCTGTGCTTCGTTATTTGATATAAATCACATGTCCATGGTGTGGGGCGGAGAGATGTCAATTTTACATTGGGCTTATACGTACTGTACGGCTGTACCCACACTCTCCTCTAAAACTGAGATACAATTTTAGACATTTTTACTTGGATGCCACTGCAATCACATAAACAGCCTTTCTAAAATGTGCCACTTGCAATCTCCATTCTAAAAATTAAGGAACAACTACTGCTACGATGAAAATGAGAACTGGCTAAGAGTATACCATCCAAAAAAAAAATGATGGGACCGAATTTCCAAAGTGATTTATGCAATGGCTACCACATGGCCAGTGCATACATCCCTTACCTTGTATATTTTTAAAACGTAAATGGATAGTACTCGGGCTGTTTAAATTGTCGGGTTAGAGGCAGAGCAAGGGTCACCGTAAAATTATCTGGATAGTGACGATATTCAGCCATGATGTTATGTTATGATGTAATTTTATTAAGGATTGTTGAAGCATGAACCCTGTTTTACCTGCATAAAAGGTCTGTTATAAAATGACCTACAAGTTATGCATGTAAAGGTACCGACAGAGACGAGAAGGCGTGTATAGTATGCAACGTATGTAGGCGTAGCCACGGGCATAGTTTCAATAGAGATGCATTTGAATCAAGATTCTGCAAGTTTTGTGAGGTTATTCTATTAAGATGCAGCCTTTATAAAACAGCCTCAATAGGCACCTCCATGCATTTACTTCAGTCTCGCTGTATAACAGACATGGTGATACAGTAGCTGCATATACACATCTTCAGCAATTCAGTGGCACTATTGAAAGGGCCAGTACTGCTGAATGTAGAAATAAAGCACCACCATCACTGCTTTACTTCATCTGGAGGTTGCAGCCACTAAAAACCAGGCCCGATCTTTGTTTCTGATGTACTTAGCTGCTGTTTCTTCTTAAAACACAAGGGTCGATATTCAGCGATGGCGGTCAGTGGCTTTAAGGTGCCTGGCTGTCACCTATCTGTCATCTGGCACTGAATATCCGGATTCACCAACCAGACGTTTTGCTATCCAGTTAATGGCGATATTCAGCCACTAGCTGCACAGCAAGTAGAGCCATTGACCTATCCTTACTTTATGGAGTTTAGATCTCCGGTTGGCAGATGAATATTGTCATGAACCGAATAGCTGCCGGGGCGGCCTCAGCTCCGCCCACAGACCAGCCCAGAATTAACCAGGCATCTTTACAATGGTTTGTGGGGATATTCAGTGGCTCCATCTAGATATTGCCACTGGGTTTGGATTGCCAGGGTTTGTGTGATCTGCAGGTGCTGCAAACCACATAAACCCATCTGACTATTGAACCCAATGCTTATAAAAGCCATTACAAGTTTTTTGAACATAAACTAAATTTAAAATACATAATTAAAACAAAATACATTAGAAATTCAACTTGAAAAATGGTTACACACCACATGAATATCAGTCTTAAGCAAATAATGGAAGAAGCAGGGAGATAGTGGATGAAAATATAATTGCGTTCTGCCTAATGCATAAAGCACAATCCAATCTTCTTCTTAGATTATTCTTTATCATCGTATTATGTGAGTCAACAAACACAGAAAAAGCAGAAAATAAGACTCCTGAAGAGGCTTGTGACAAGGCGCTCGCTTTTGATTTTCAAAATCCAGTGACAATCAGCTTTGATAAACTCAATGCACTTTATCCCACCTGCAGTTTCCTTGATATATGCCTTGATTTCTGTCAACTGAAATGTTCTGACTTTTTATCAAGATGCTCAAATATGCCTTCATTACCAATCCCGGCTTTCTGCCTCATTATGTGAAATACAAGCCATGTTAGCAGGTCCTCAAGCAGCAGTGATTGCAGCACTTCCCAGTTCCCATGTGTCTAAGGCGAAGGGAAGAACAACAATTTATACCTTTTTCATGTACATTTGTAA
Organism: Ichthyophis bannanicus; assembly: GCA_033557465.1. NCBI lineage: Eukaryota > Metazoa > Chordata > Amphibia > Gymnophiona > Ichthyophiidae > Ichthyophis > Ichthyophis bannanicus. Next base: position 866,208,082 of record CM066032.1, on the reverse strand, counting down.
ACTGTGAAAATTAGTGCAAATGTTGCTGTTTTAGTTGTGTACAAGGTGAGTGACATCCTTCAGTGATGAAGATAGAAACTTTCATCCCTTCATCGTAAAACAGCAGGATTAACAAGTTCACAAGGAAGGGTAATTTTGCAAAGTCATTTTCAAATACATATGACGATGTAGAGGCATAAAATGTGGCTTATAAAATGACCTCACGCGATAACATGAACATGTGCACTTGTAGGCTGGGATTTTACAACTAATGTGCATTTAGCTCAAAACCAAATGCACTACCCACCAGGGGTGTGTCCACTATGTTACCAGCAATTACTGCATTTATCACCCACCTATTCCCCTATTGTGCCATGGACAGTTAGCACAGAATTGGGCCTTGCTGTTATGGCCATGTACTAGCTATCAACATGTGTCCCAGCGCACCTTCAGTGCGTGCCAGGACACATGCAAGCAGCTAGTGCCTGTTAGTAAAAGGTCATTTATGTAGTAGGCATGTTCAGTGGTAGCAGGTCTGCAATCTCATATTTCAGTTCTTTCAACACCCTTGGATGTATACCATCCGGCCCAGGTGATTTGCTACTCTTCAGTTTATCTAATAGTTGTAAGACATCTTCCCGATGTATCGATATTTCCTTCAATTCTTCTGCACCTTTAAATACCACTTCAGTCATGGGTAACATCCCTACATCTTCCTCAGTAAAGACCGAAGCAAAGAATTCATTCAATCTCTCCGCTATTGCCTTGTCACCTCTTAGTGCTCCTTTAACCCCTTGATCATCTAATGGACCAACTGACTCTCTCACAGGTTTTTTGCTACGAATGTACTTGAAAAGGTCTTTATTTCGCGTTTTTGCTTCCGCAGCAAACTTCTTCTCAAATTCTCTCTTTGCCTGCCTTATCAATGCCTTGCATTTGACTTGCCAGTGCTTGTGCTGTTTCCAGGTTTCGTCGTTTGGCTCTTTTTTCCATTTCCTGGAAGATGCTTTTTTGGCAACAACAGCCTCTTTGACCTCACCTTTAAACCATGCTGGCAGTTTTTTGGACTTATACAGCTGGTCTGGGCTTCCAAGATAGTATTTTTCAACAACACCCAAGCTTGATGTACGTCTTTAACCATTGCAACTGCTCCTTTCAGTTTTTTCTTAACTGTTTTCCTCATTTTATCATAGTCTCCCTTTCAAAAGTTAAAAGGTAGTACTGTGGATTTCCTTACTATCCCTCCTCCACTAATTAAATCAAAGGCGATCATGCTATGATCACTATTGCCAAGTGGCCCCAACACCCTTATCTCTTGCACTAGATCTGGTGTTCCACTAAGGACTAGGTCTAATATGGCTTCCCCTCTGGTTGGTTCATGAACCAGCTGCTCCAAGAAGCAGTCATTTATTTCATCTAGGAACTTTATCTCCCTAGCATGTCCTGACGTGACACTGACCCAGTCGATACCGGGGTAATTGAAATCACCCATTATTATTACTGCGCTGTAACTTTTGTTAGCTTCCTTGATTTCTTTGAGCATTTCATCATCCATTTGGTCATTCTGGCCAGGTGCTCGATAGTACACCCCCACTGCCATTGCCTTCCCCCTTTTATATGGAATTTCAATCCATATAGATTCTACAGCAGATTTTGTTTCCTGCAAAACTTTAATCCTTTCTGAGTCAATGCCCTCTCTAACATAGAGCGCAACCCCCCACTAATTTGATCAGCTCTATCATGATATAGTTTGTACCCAGGTATCACAGTGTCCCACTGGTTGTCCTCCTTCTACCATGTCTCTGATATTCCAATCATATCTAACCTTTCATTTAGTGTTATAAATAAATATCAGAATATAGAAAGACTAGGGGACATGCAATGAAGCTACAGGGTAAACTATTTAAGACTAATAAAAGAAAATATTTTTTCACTCAATGTGTAATCAGACTCTGGAATTTGTTACCGGAGGATGTAGTAAAGGCTGTTAGTGTAGGTGGGTTTAAAAAAGGTTTGGACAAGTTCATGGAGGAAAGGTCCATAAACCATTATTAAGAAGTGACCGAAGATATCAATGCTTAACCCAGTACAAGCATTGTGGAACTTGTGTCTCTTGGGGAAACTGCTAGGTACATATGACCTAGATTGGCCACTGTTGGATGGACCTTGGTCTGACCCAGTATGGCATATCTTATGTTCTTATGTTAGTGGTGGTTTTTGGGCAGAGCACAGTTGGAGTCACAATTTATGAATGCACTTTATAAAATACACACGTTGGCATGTACTTTATGCATGAATATGGACACCTTGACTGCTTGATGGAACAGTTGATACAGGAACTGACAAGAAGGGGGGCTATTTTAGGTCTAGTCCTTAACAGATGCAGGATATGGTGTCATAGGAAATGGTGTTGAGGCCATTTGACAATAGTGACTATAACATGATCTAATCGGAGTTAATAACTGGAATGAAAAGAGTAACTTTAACGTTCAAAAGAGTGGCTACGAAAAAATGAGGAAAATGGTGAAATAAAGCTAAAAGGAACAGCTGCAATGGTTAAGAGTTTACATCAGGCACGGATATTGTTTAAAACATCATTTTGGATGCCCAGAACAGATGTATTCCACTTATTGAAAAAGGCGGAAGAAAGGCCAAATGACAGCTGGTAGGGTTAAAATGTGAGGTGTAAGAGGCTGTTATAGCCAAAATAACATCTTTCAAAAAATGGAAAAAAGATAAGGAAGGCAAAAAGAGAATTTGAAAAGAAGCTTGCTGTAGAGGCAAAAAATAATGACTTTTTCAGGTGCATTCAAAACAAGAAGCCAATGAGGGAGTCAGTTGTATCATTAGAGGATAATGGAGTAAGAGGGCACTCAGGAAGGACGAAGCCATAGCGGAGAGACAAAGGGGCATGCTTTTAAAAGCTAACATGCATTAAGATTTGTTAAGTGCTGCTGTGCCCATAGAAATGAAAGGGTTCTGGTGGCACTCAATGTGCATTTATGTTAGTGAGTGTGAACCCTTAGTAAACAGGCCCCTAAATGAATTATTTGCTTCATCTTTTAGTTAAACCCCATAGTGAAACAAGTAACAAACAACCAGTAGACCAGATTCACAAAAAATAGAAAACCTCATCAATAGCTTATTTTTTGTCGGAGCTTAGCCGAAGGAGGGACAGTATGGAAAGCCTATCCCACACCAGACAGCTAGCTACTTTTTCTCAATTGTGGTCCCCCACCAGCAAAATAATTGTCAGTTTTATATTTTCACTTATCTCAACAGTCTCATTCATGTCCATAAAGTCCGTCGCTCTCAATGGAATAAATCGGCACGACGTGCACGTTTCAGGCTAACGCCCTGTCTCAAGTGCTTCTAAATCTTCGCTTCAATAGGCAACGAAACAACAGGACGCCGTCAGTGCAGATAGAATTTCTACCTTAGCCGCACTGACGGCGTCCTGTTGTTTCGTTGCCTATTGAAGCGAAGATTTAGAAGCACTTGAGATAGGGCGTTAGCCCGAAACGTGCACGTCGTGCCGATTTATTCCATTGAGAGCGACAGACTTTATGGACATGAATGAGACTGTTGAGATAAGTGAAAATATAAAACTGACAATTATTTTGCTGGTGGGGGACCACAATTGAGAAAAAGTAGCTAGCTGTCTGGTGTGGGATAAGTTTTCCATACTGTCCCTCCTTCGGCTAAGCTCCGACAAAAAATAAGCTATTGATGAGGTTTTCTATTTTTTGTGAATCTGATCTACTGGTCATCTTTTAGTTAATCAGCTGTAAGGGACCTCTGCTGACCTGACTGAGCCTGTTTTTGTCTAAGCAAGATTGGGCCTGGCTAGTACTTGGATGAGAGACTACTTTGGAAAAACAGGTGTTGTAGACGTACTGGAACATAGAAAGGCATGGCAATCTACTTCTGATTGCATCTTGCCAAGGAACCCACGGGGTGGGACTCCAGGAGTCAGCATTGACTCGACTGTACACACACAGCAGAGCTTTCCCATGCCAGAAATCATATTTACTTGTGCTATTTTGGAAGAACTGATAGAAATCTTCCAAGTAATAGGCCAAATCGACCAACTAAAGAGTAGCAAATTATCTGGATCCAATGGTATACACTTTGGTGAACCAAAATAAATTTTAGATCTACTTTTTTGAAATTAAGATGATGCAACACTTTCAATTGGATCATTTAGGGCTTAATAAAGATATGGGCTTTCTATCACATTATAAATTATAAATATTTACAGCCTGGTCACCTTCTGATTACCCATCCATCTCTAACACTTCTCCCACCACACCATCTTCTTCCCCGAGACTGTCACTGGAATGCCTTTGTAATTCACTTACATACTGTATTACAGTATTGTCCTCTGCTGCTCATTCTGTCCTGACCTGAAGAAGCTAATCCAAAAATTTATTAAGATAGCTCAATAAAATGGTATCAACTTATTTTTCCCTTTTTGTTTTTATTTTTCTTTAGCTAGCATTAAACTAGACTAACGGCAATCACAATAACAGCAATCTGTAACCTATCAAGTAATCTACATATCTGAAGACTGGAGGGTGTCTAACGTAATACTAATTTTTAAAAAGTGTTCGGGGATAATCCAGGAACCTACAGACCAGTAAGCCTGACTGTGCCAGGCATAATGGGAGAAACTATTATAAAGATGAAAAGTTACGGAACACACAGACATAGTTTAATGGGGCAGAGCAAATGAATTTAGCTAAGGGGAATCTTGCCATATCTGCTACCTGTTTTTGCAGGTGTGAATAAACAGAAAGCGTTGGACACAGTCCCTTATGAAAGACACTGCTGAAGAAATTAAAAATGCATGGAATAGGTGGAAAAGTCCTGTTGCAGACTGAGAACAGAGAGTAGGATTAAATGACCAATTTTCTCTGTGGAGGAAGATGAATAGTGGAGTACCTCAGGGATCTTTACTTGAAGCACTGCTTCTTAACCTATTTCTAAATTATATGGAAATGGGAACAATGAGGGAAGTGATCAGTTTTGCAGATGACACAAAATTATCCAGCTATTAAATCACATGCAGCTTGCGAGAAACTGAAGACCTTGTGAAATTAGAAGACTGAGTATTTAAATGGCATAGGGCATTTAATGTGGACAAGTGCAAAGTGCTACATGTATAGAACATTAACACATGTTATGGCTACATGGTGCTAGATTCCAGGAAAAAGATCCAGGTGTCATCATGGACCACATGTTCAGTGTGTGGTGCCAGCCAAAAAACAGAATATTAAAAACCATTAGGGAAAGAATAAAAAACTAAAACAAAGAATATCAAAATGCCTTTGTATGACTCCATAGTGTGATTGCACCTTGAGTGTTGTATACAATTCTGGTTGCATCATTGCAAAAAAAGATATAGCAGAATTGAAAAAGACAGAAAGAAGGGAAACCAAAATGACAAAGGGGATGGAATGACTCTCCGTGAGAAGGTCAATAAGGGTGAGAGGAGATATGACAAACGTTTTCACAATCCTGAGTGAAGTGGAATGGGTAAACAAAAAGGGTTTGATTCTGAGGCCCAGACAGCGAGGTTGTATGTCTGACTTGGATGTACAACCCATGAACAGGGCTGGAATGCAATGCCAGTCCCAGCGCTCACCCTTGAAGGTGGAAAAAGTGCCAGGTGTCCCAGTGATTGCGACCTGCAGCCCCCCCCACAGCACCATCGTGCCGCCACAGGAGAGTGTCAGCTGCCTGATCCAGGCCATGGGGGCCCATGGCGGGGCTCAGGCGGCAGGGTGACAGGGCCGCTTGGGGTCCTGCAATTCTTTGCCCCCAGCTGGATGTGCAGGTGCCATAATGACGGGATGCCATGGCACTGGCACGCCAGCTGGAGCACTGGGCAGGCTGAACAGGCCTGACATCTCCCTCATTGGAATAGGCTGCGCACTGGGCCATCCAAGTGCCCTGATTCTGCAACCGCGGAAAGGTATAGTTCATTCATTTTCTGGATGTCCGGACGGCTTCGACATGCAGACTTCTGAATCGGCCTCAAATTGTTTATTCTTTCAGAAAGTTCAAAGACTAGAGGGCATGCTATGAGATTACAGAGTACTATGGGCTCCTCTTACTAAAGCCCAGTAACTGTGCAGCAAGCGGCAGCCAAAAACATGAACATGGGAGCATGCCAGCGACAGTGTGGTAAAGCGCATGGTGATCGGCCATGTCCGATGGGTGGGGATAGGCGGAGTGTGGGTGTGAAGAGCACATTGCCACTAGTGTGAGGGGAATTGCCACACACTCAGGGGTAATGTGGCAATTAGTGTTTGTTGCACCTATCAACACTTCTATAGGTGTCGCTAGGCGCACCCATGTTTAGCACTCTGCACATTAAGGCAACCCATCGCACATAATTTCCAGGACATTCTGGTCACACCACTGACAGCTAACATGGTGGCTTTGCACTTAATGTGTGCTTGTATCACACATTAAGTGCAAAACCTTAGCAGGCTTTTGTTTATTTAAAACAAATAGGAGAAAATATTTTTTCAAACAGAACATAGTGGTCTGTTTACTAAAACGTGTTGTGACGTTGTACCGAGCATTCCAATAACATATAAATCCATGGCGTGTTAGGGCAACATCATAGTGTTAATTACTGGGAACATGAAAAACATACTCCTGGCAGTTACTGTGCATGTGGCCCTATGGTGAGTACACCTGTACTACTTGCCCACCATGCAGGTAGCATGGGTGTGCTGCTTTCGTGGCCCCCATCCTGACCACTCTCTAATCTTAACCCCCCCACACTTGCACCCCTAATACATCATGGACAGTTAGCACTAAACTACAGAAGTGCTTGCTGTCAATGAATATCCAATGAGCACCTTTCGGCATGACAAAAGCGAGGTGTCCACAAACAGCAGAGGTTAAATAATGCTTTATTATAAAAAAGCCCCAATGTGTTTCAGCAAACACCCTCTTTGGGAGGTAAAAGCCTCAAATAAAAAGCCAGAAATCCAGAATTACAATCATAGTAAATAAAACAGTGCAAACAATAAATGAATTAATAAGCAAAATAGATACATTAAAAACTTAAAAAACATAAAGAAGTTAAGAACACAAAGGCTATAATACCAAAACGTATAACACTATCCAAGACTAGATAAAACAGAAATAAAAATAAATTAGTGGAGTGGTGCTCAGTGAAACTACCACAGAAAAATTGTGCACCATAAATCATAAATGCAGAGGGAGCCAAACCTGCATATTAGAAAGTTTTTGAAACAGATATCAAATACAGGTACCTAGCAGTTTCCCAAAAAAACACACAGATTCCATAATGCTTGTATTGGGGCAAGCAGTGGATTACCTGGGTCCTCTTTAATAAGGGTTTAAAAAAGTTTTGGAAAGTTCCTGGAGAAAAGGTATATAAATCATTATTAAAGAGGACCCGGAAAATCCACTATTTACCTCGGGATGACCATTGTGGAACCTGTATGCCTTTTCGGGAACTTGCCAGTGGATTGGCCACTGTTGGAAACAGGATACTGGGCTTGATGGACCTTGGTGTGACCCAGTATGGCATTTCTTATGTTCTTCTGTGATTCTGGGATTCTGGGGCTATAATTACTTTAGGAAAGTTTAGATTAGAGATGTTGTTGATCAGTTTATTGCTATTTAGCATGGTAAGGTATACAGTAGAATGAATAGCCCAGTTATACCTAATTTATTGTTTATCTTACTTTCTAGGTGTGATAGCTGGCCTATTTCACAGTTGTTTTCTCAAGGTGAGGTTGAAGAAAGGAACCAGGTCAGTTTTGCTTTTTGCCCCGTTGACAGTCTATTTGGCGTTCACAATCAAAACCTTGGTTGTCTGGACGACTACATCCAATGTTTTCTTTCCATATTCCTGTAATTATCCTTGCATGCATTTCTTACAAGGTTGGGTAAGAAAATAAGAACCTTGCAATGCAAAACATAGAAAGGGAATTTGATCTGGTAGCTTTTTTGAAGGTTGATATGGGCTCCAAGCAGCATTTCAAAGCAGCTTTTATACTGTAGTATCATATAGTTTGCACTAGACAAAAGTAAACTGAAAATAATTCATGTGCATTTCCGGTCTCCCCATGTGTGTTCTACTATTCCATCATAGTAAGTCATGGAAAACTTGGGCCAGATGGTGAGCTTTCTAAATTTTTCAGTAGAAAAGATAAAATGGGCAAGGTCCATAATTTGTATAGCTAATATTCTTTTCTCTGGCAAACGTCCATGCATTATTAAATGCTACTATACAGTTCTAGGGGGCAGTTTTAAGCCGGCTCTCTTTGTGTATCAAGCGCCAGCTTCAGCAGAATGGAACTGAACTGGTAACTAATCCATTCTAAGGGTAATTTTATGAAAAGTAGCCTAGGTGCGAAGGGCAAGGAGGTGTCTATTTTTCACATAGGTGCCTGTGTGCATTTAAAAAATATTAACCCAAATCCTGCAGAAATTATGGGTGAAATGCACTCGCAAACATTTACATCAGCTCTTGTGCTGGTGTAAATATATGTGGCCTAATCTTCATGATTGTGAATATTTTATAATATATGCATATGAATCATGGTGCCATTCACTGTCCACCCAAACTCTGGGTGACCAGGGAGTTGGACTGAGGGAGAGCCCTAGATGTGGTATATTTAGATTTCAGTAAAGCCTTTGACACCATTCCTCACAGGCGACTTATAAACAAACTGAGCACCCTAGGGATGGACCCTAAAGTTATTGCTTGGGTTAGAAATTGGTTGGGTGGGAGGCGACAAAGAGTACAGATAAATGGAGCTCACTCTGAGGAGAAGTAAGTTACCAGTGGTGTGCCCCAGGGATCTGTCCTTGGTCCAATTCTTTTTGACATATTTGTTAGTGATATAGCAGAAGGGCTGTCGGGTAAGGTTTGCCTCTTTGCATATGATACCAAAATCTGCAAGAGTAGACACCCAGGAAGGTGTAGATAACATGAGGAGTGATTTAGCTAAGCTTAAAGAATGGTCTAGAATTTGGCAGCTGAGATTTAATGTTAGAAAATTCAAGGTCATGCATTTGGGCTGCAGCAATCCAAGGGAGCGATATAGTATAGGGGGTGAAGTACTTTTGTCCACTAAAGAAGAGCAGGACCTAGGCGTGGTTGTGTCTGATGATCTTAAAGTAGCTAAACAGGTAGAAAAGGTGACAGCAAAAGCTAGAAGGATGCTTGGGTGCATAGGGAGAGGAATGGCCAGCAGAAAAAAGGAGGTGATAGTGCCTCTGTATAAATCTTTGGTGCAACCTCATTTGGAGTATTGTGTGCAATTCTGGAGGCCGCACCTTCAAAAGGATATAAAAAGGATGGAGTCAGTACAGAGGATGGCTACTAAAATGGTTAGTGGTCTTCATTATAAAGCATATGAGGACAGACTTAAGGATCTTAATATGTACACCTTAGAGGAAAGGTGGGATAGAGGTGATATGATTGAGATGTTTATATACCTCCATGACATAAATACACAGGGGGAGAGCCTCTTTCGATTGAAAGCAAGTTCTTCTACGAAGAGACATGGGATGAGAGTGAAAGGGGATAGATTCAGGAGTGATACGTGGAAATATTTCTTTACGGAAAGAGTGGTGGATCCGTGGAATAGTCTCCCAGTGGAGGTGGTAGAGATGAGGACAGTATCTGAATTCAAAAAAGCATGGGACAAACACAGAGGATCTCTAAAGGTAAAAAGGGGACTGTTGTAATTGTTGATGTGGAAGGACAGACTGGATGGGTCGTGTGGTCTTTTTGTGTCATCATTTTGCTATGTTTCTAAAACATACCTATGCCTAAGTCCAATATGTGTATCAATACGTGTACCATTATCCACATTAAGGGCCCTTTTACTAAAGCCCAATAACCACCTAATGTGTGTTTTAATGTGCATCAAGTGGCAGCCAGAGAACACAATGTGCGGGCATGTCATCCACTGCATGTTAAACTGCATAGTAATTGGTCATTGCGCAACAGGATGGGGAATGGGTGGTGTTGGCATGAAAACCACACTGCCACTAGCGCCAGGGCAATTGTCCTTGCAAGTTGACCTAACGCACTTCTATAGGAATTGTTAGGTGAATCTGGAGGGCACATTAGCATTCGTGTCCCAGTGTTAACTGCCGGTATACATCCAAGGGTGTTGAAACAATTGAAATATGAGACTGCAGACCTACTATTAATAATCTGTGAACTATCATTAAAATCATCTGTAGTACCTGAAGCTTGGAGAATGGCCAGTGTAACACCCATTTTTAAAAAAGGCTCCAGAGGTGATCCGGGAATCTACAGGCCTGTGAGTCTAACGCCAGTGCCAAGCAAAATGGTAGAAACCATTATAAAGAATAACATTACTGAACATATAAATCTTGTTTTACTAATCTGTTATATTGTTTGAAGGTGTGAATAAACAGGTAGACAAAGATGAACCAGTTGATATAATATATGTGGATTGTCAGAAAGCCATTGACAAGGTCCCTCATGAGAGACTTTTGGAGAAATTAAAAAGTCATGGGATAGGAGGCAGTGTACTATTGTGGATCAGAAACTGGTTAAAAGACAGAAAGCAGAGGGTAGGGCTAAATGGCCATTTTTCTCAATGGAGAAATGTAAATAGTGGAGTAACACGGGGATCTGTGCTGTGCCCGCTGCTTTTTAACATATTCATAAATGACCTGGAAATAGGAATAATGAGTCAGTTGACTAAATTTGCAGATGACACAAAATTATTCAAAGTTGTTTAAACACAAGAGGATTGTGAAAAATTGCAAGAGGACCTTGATAAATTGGAATACTGGACATCCAAATGGCAGATGAAATTTAATGTGGACAAGTGCAAAGCTATGCACTTAGGAAAGAAGAACCCAAACTACAGTTATACAATGCAAGGTTCCACATTAGGAACCACCATCCAGGAAAAAGAATTAGGTGTCATCATGGATAATACGTTTAAATCTTCCACCCAGTGTGCAGCGATGACCAAGAAAGCAAAGAGAATGCCAGGTATCATAAGGAAAGGAATAAAACCAAGGATATTATAATGCCTCTGTATTGTTCCATGATGCAACCGCAGGTCTTGTCAGATAAATCTGATTGATTTCTTTAACTGGGTGACCAGGGAGTTGGACCGAGGAGGAGCCCTAGATGTGGAGTTCAGTAAAGCCTTTGACACCATTCTACATAGGTGACATAGGTGACTTATAAACAAACTGAGCACCCTAGGGATGGGAGGCGACAAAGGTTACACGTAAATGGAGCTCACTCAGAAGAGAAGGATGTTACCAGTGGTATGCCGCAGGGATCTGTTCTTGGTCTGATTCTTTTTAACATCTTTTTTAGTGATATTGTAGAATGGCTGTCGGGTAAGGTTTGTTTCTTTGCGGATGATACCAAAATCTGCAATAGAGTAGACACCCACGAAAGAGTAGATAACATGAGGAAGGATCTAGCTAAGTGTGAAGAATGGTTGAGAATTTAGCAGCTGAGATTTAATGCTAAAAAATGTATGGTCATGCATTTGAGCTGCAAAAGTCCAAGGTGGCAGTATAGGGTAGAGGGCTTAGTACTTCTGTAGATGAAAGAAGAACAGGACCTGGGTGTGATTGTTTCTGATGATGTTAAAGTGGCTAAACAAGTAGAAAAGGCAATGGCGAAAGCCAGAAGGATGATTGGGTGCATAGGGAGAGGAATGCCCAGCAGAAAAAAGGAGGTGATAATGCCTCTGTATAAGTTTCTGGTGCCACCTCATTTGGAGAATTGTGTGCAGTTCTGGAGACTACACTTTCAAAAGGATATAAACATTAGTGGTCTTCATTATAAAGCATATGAGGACAGACTTAAAGATCTTAATACATAAACGTTAGAGAGAAGGAGTGACAGAGGAGATACGATAGAGATGGTTAAATACCTCCAAGGCATAAATGCACAAGAGGAGAGCCTCTTTTGATTGAAAGCAAGCTCTACTATGAGGGGCATATGATAGACTCAGGAGTAATATGCGCAAATATTTCTTTATGGGAAGAGTGGTAAATGCGTGGAAAAATCTCCCAGTGGAGGTAGGAGAGATGAGGACAGTATCTGAACTCAAGAAAGCATGGGAGAAACACAGAAGATCTCTAAGGGAAAAAAAATGGGACTATTGCAGTTGGTATGGAAGGGCAAACTAGATAGGGCATGTGGTCTTTTTCTGCCAAAATGTTTCTATGTTTCTATGAATATTGTGTGCAGTTCTGGTTGCCATATGTTAAAAGGGATATAGCAGACTTAGAAAAGGTACAGAGAATAGCCACCAAAATGGTAAAGGGGATGGAAGGATACTCCTATGAGGAAAAGCTTAAGAGGTTAGGGCTCTTCAACTTGGAAGAAAGACGGCTGAGGGGAGATATGATAGAGGTCTACAAATTCATGGAGTAGAATGGGTATATGTTGATCGGTTGTTTATGCCATCAAAAAGTAGAAAGACTACCATGTAACCCATTTAAGACTAATAAGAAAAAATGTTTTTCACGAAATGCATAATCAAACTCTGAAATTTGTTACTGGAGGATGTTGAAAAAGCTATTAGTGTAGCTGGGTTTAAAAAAAGGTTTGGAAAAGTTCTTGGAGGAAAGGTCCATAAATTATTAGACGACCCAGGAAATCCACTGCTTACCCCGGGTCATGCATTGTCAAACCTGTGTACCTTTTTGAGAACCTGCCAGGTACGTGTGACCTGGATTGGCCACTGGAAACAGGATACTGGGCTTGATGGACCTTGATCTGCCTCAGTATGGCATTTCTTAACTTCTTATGGATGTTTTTCAGCCAAAACTAGCAATTTTCAAATGTCTGTTCATGCCTGGAGCAAGCCTAGACGTAGACACAAAGCTGGGCATTTCTGAGATGAGGTGGGGATGTCCACATTCCTGGGAACACCACATCTATGCCTCCACCATGCCCCTGTTCAGACTTGGATGTCCTCATGCTAGGGATATCCCAAGAGCTGGCTTTTAAAATGGCTCCGGAGATGTCTTTGTGCTTTGGACATTTCTATTCATGTTTTTGAACATCCAAAGCATGAAGAGGGCTTCCCAAATGACCCCTATAACGTATCCTCTAGTCCTCTACCAGACGCAGCACATCCTCACATCCCAGGCTGGGTACGTTTTTTATCTCCTCTCTTCTAACCCTCATTTCACTTCTGTGTTTATCTCTCATCTTTTTCATTTGGTTCTTGGCAAATGATTTTTTAACTACTGATTTATATGTTTGTGTATTGCTCTATTGTTTATATAGTTTACGAATGTTATTAACCTGTATAACTTCTTGGAAAGAACTGATAGATGAGTTTTAAATGAAAAGAAATGAATGAAAACCATTGAGCAGTCAAAGAGTATGTGAGCTTCAAGCACCACCATGGACCAAAAAATACATGTGAAATCCAAGCAATAGCTAGTTTACTCAGACCTCAAATCAGCGCATTTGCTGGGAAAATACCAGTTCCTACTTAACAATGGAAAAACGATGTTTTAATTTATTGGTGAGGCTATAGCAGCAAAAGAAAGTTTATGAAAGCAAAAACACACAAAATGTTAATACACAGTTTTACAGAAATCAGGACAGGCAACTAATATTTTGTTCTGAAAGCTGTAAATGAAAATGGTATAGAATATGCTATTTGCTAGTGGTTAAAATGGTGTTCAGTGACTCTTTTCTTAAAGGAAGTAATGGAAAGACAGCTAAATAAAAGGTATGTTATGTACTGAGAGCGTCCAGACAGGCAGAATTCTCCAACTTCCAGTGATGGTATGTTAGCTGTTTTGTTCCGTATCAAACAGTACAGTGTATCATTTTGGAAACATTGAATAGACGTCAAAGCAATGTGTCTCGGACATGAGATGCCTATAATTACCACTATGAATCAGAGTGAGCCAACCTCTTTTGAAGGCAAAAAAATATGAAAAATAAAGTATTCAAATACGGTATATGTTGAAAGTTATAAAAGGTTTGTTGTTTTCCCTATATTATAGAGCTATCTTTGCCCATCCTGACTCTTTTTTTTTCCATTGTTATTCATATTTCCAATTGCAGGCAATAAGCATGGCAACAAACCTTGTGTGGCTGGTTTGGGTTCTCCCCACCCCCCTGGTTTGCTTTCCCTGACATTTTTTTTTGTGTTTATTCCATAAGGATTAAGTAAGCCAGAGAAATAAAGCAACATTAGAGTTTCAGTCAAAGACAGGCTTCAATCTGAATAGAAAGCTTCGGTGGCAAAATTATTCTATTACAAGTCTCAGGAATTTGATCATTTCCAGTTGTACCGCAGCATATACTTTCTGGGGGGCAATTCTATAACAGGCCATCTAGGTTGGGAGGGTAAAAAGGTGCCTGTTTTATAAAAACACATAGATTTGTCTGTATCTTTATAAAATTTGAGTGATCAGGACTGGCTCAAGGGTTATGATGCCCTAGGTGGACCTCCAGTTGTGCATCAATCCGGGGGTGGCTCAAGTCTCTTCTCCCCCTTCCCAATCTTCCATAGTCTCAGCATCTCCCCTTTCCTAGACCCTTCTATGAATAACATCTCCCCTTCTCTACTTTTCCATAATACAAGCTCTCCCCTACCCCCCCCCCCCCCCACTTGGGTATCTGGCCTCTCCCCGTCACATTCCTACTTCTCCCCTCCATGCTTCTGGCTTCTCCCCTTCCTTTGCCTTCCCACAGGTTTCCAGTATCTCTTCTTTTCCATTCTGACCTGTTGCTGCTGCTGGAGCTGTGCTGCCTCAGCTGCTGGTATCCTCCAGGCAAGCACTATTTCCTCAATTCCATCTCCTCCTCCGTCATCCCTTTCATGTCACATATTCTTGACCTTTTGCTTTCCACTGCAACCTTCCCTGAAGCCTTCAAGAATGCTGTGGTCACATTTCTCTTCAAGAAACCTTCACTTGACCCTACTTGTCCTTCTAATTAATTGACCCATCTCCCTTCTCCCATTAATTTCCAAAATTCTTGAAAGTACAGTTCTATGTCACTGTCTCAAATTTCTCTCCTCTCAAGCCCTCCTTGATTCACTCCAATCTGGTTTTCATCCATTTCATTCTTCTGAAATGACTATTGACAAAGGGGGTCATTCCGAGCTGCTTTTAGTGGGGATGGACATCCGGGTCGGACATCCATTCCTGCCAAACACTAGCACCATAATCCCTGCCCAAAGCTCCCCGAATATACATAGGAGATGTATGGGGAGCTCTGAATGGGGGCGGGAGGGAGCAGACCGAGGAAGGAGCAAAGGTGGGCAGTAGGCGGAGATGCAACCCTGGACATACAGGACCAATCCTGAGGTCGGCCCTGTACATCCAGGGTCACCAACATGGGGTTGTCCTTCCTCCTTTCTCTATCACTGATGACAACACTCTTTTTCGGTTTCCTCGGCCCCCAACCTTGGGGTCATCTTTGACTCCCCCCTTTCCTTCTCCATACATATTCAACATATAGCTAAAACCTGTTGTTTCTTTCTCTACAACATTAACAAAATTCATCCCTTCCTCTCTGAACACACTACTAAGGCTCTTGTCCATTCTTTAGTCACCTCCTATCTTGACTATTGCAACCTCCTCCTTGCTGGTCTCCCTCAGTGTCTTCTCTCTCTTCTTCAATCTATCCAGAACTTTGCTGTGCGGCTAATCTTCCACCAGCCCCAATACACTCATACAACCCCTCTTCTAAAATCACTGCACTGGCTCCCCTTCCATTTCCATTTCCATATCCAATTCAAACTTCTCCTTCTAACATATAAATGCATTCACTCTTCTGCCCCTCATTACTTTTCCTCTCATCTCTCTCCCTACACCCCTCCTCGTGAACTTCGCTCCTCCTCTGGCTTTCTTCTCACGATGCCCTTTTCTTCTTCTGCAAACTCCAGACTTCAATCTTTTCTCTTTGCTGTTCCTTATGCATGGAACAAACTTCCTCTATCTTTATATCAAATCTCTTCTCTCCCCCTCTTCAAATCTGGGCTTACCTCTTTGAGAACGCATTTGGATCCTAATCCCTTGTTCTTCATGTGTCTCCTTCACTATTTGAATCCCCTTGTTTCCCTTGTATTGTTCTGTCTTGATTAGATTGTAAGCTCTATGAGCAGGGACTGTCTTCTTTATATGTTTGTACAGTGCTGCATATGCCTTGTAGTGCTATATAAATAATTAATAGTAGTAGTAATAGATGGAGGCATTCAAGGCCTGCTGTGTCCTGCCCCCTTAAAAGTTACTATTTGGAGAGGGTGGGGCACCACATGCTTTGAGCACAAATCTGCTCAAGGCTCTACACCTGCTGCTCTTACTTTGCTTTAGGTCAGGATGCTGATGACTGTTGCACCAGCACTGTCCCCAGATTTGTGCCGCTAGGTGTAAACTAGCAGAAGTCAAGGTTAGATTGAAGCTACATATGTGTATACACGCACAATCTACTTAACAATACATATTTTACAAAAAACACACTTACTTTGTGACTTTGCCCTCACTGCACCCAAACTTACCCAAGAAAATGTCTACACACGCGGCATGTAACAAGATCCATTGTTATGCCATTGTGTGTACTTTTGCAGATGTGACCCATGGGTTAATTTTATAAAAGCGCCTTCCCACTCATAAAACTGGGTTCTGCACACAGAAAAGTTTATTAAATTAACCCCTCTGTATCTGTGATTTTTCCATTCATTACTCATAAGAAGCAAAGAGCAGCACAAACCAGATCTTCATATGCAAATTAGCAATGAGAAAATTGCTGCCTATCAGCAATCAACCTTTAAATGTTTGTTGTTTCCATAATTCTAAATATCACATGAAACCTTTAAATATGACGTGAACAGTGACGTTGGTGACACCTCTCAGTGACATGCTTGTCTCACCGAAGATGAAGTCTTTTAAAGTCTTTAAGTCTTTTTTATTTGGTGACAATGTCTTTTATGGGAATAGTTTAAGAGTTATGGAAAGATTTTGGTGCACTTGAGCTATTCAGCTTTACTCTGGTCTTGTCTTTATAGCCTAAAGGTTTGATTAAAAAAAATAAGAGGTTTTCTTTATTTTACAACTCCGAAAATAGTAAGAAAAAGGCCTCATAAAACTAGAGCAAGGTCAATATATTGATCTCTAGCCACAGAAAAGTCACATGACATACAATTCACTCTCCAGAAAACCTAAACAGTCAATTACTGATTAATTTCGCTCACTTGTACACTGGAAATGAATCATACAGTAGGATGGCCTTGTCAAAGGAACTACCCAATGAGTTAGAATAATTTTCAGTTTGCTTTTCACTGTCTACAGCTAACATTATTCTTCAGTTCTGCTATCCCATAAGCACCATTGTGTAATATAACGTAAAGGTGTTAGCGGAGTATAGAAAGGGGTTTCCTCCAGCTAAGGTCATACTTTTCTCTACAGCATGGACAGCAAACAAGAAAAATGTCACAAAGCATTAAAGGAAAACTTACTTAAGCAAAATATCAGACAAAGGACTATTAGGTAGCATGACTGCAAAAACAGAATAGTTCTTTTATATTTAAAGTCTAGGTAAGACTTAGGTGACGGTGTAAAGAATCAGTCCTCTGTTATCCACAAAATTGCTAATGCCAATGCAGTGCCCTGAACTTACAGTGTAAAGGCATCATGGACTTCCATATCCGCTCACAATGTCATCCCTTAATGAAGACAGTTTTGTTATAATAGCATTCAAATAAGTAGATAAAGCATGCAGAGGCTTTGCTTCAGGAATGCTTTCCAGACTAGAGCTGTACAAGATATGAGGGGGTTCTTACCTTACATTTGAGTATATTACACCGCAGTTTGTTTTTTTTCTACTTGCTGCAACATGTTTATACCTTTGTTTCCTGATTACAAAAAAACCCAAGCTGTAAAGTATGATGCAATGGCGCGTTTCCCCTATTTACAGAATCAGGCATGTGCGAGGTACATGTGTGTGTGTATCATGGGCATGTTGGAGGGTGTGTCCATGTATGTATGCCATGCAGAGTGTTGGGAGGTATGTGCGCAGTGCATGCTTGGGTGTGTGTGTCAGAGAGTGTTAGGTGATACATGTGCATGTATCAGGGAGCGTCAGGGAGTACCTGCGGCATGGTGAGTGTCAGAGTGCATGCATATTTGTATGTCTTTCAAATGGGGAGTGTCTGGGGTATGTGTGTGAGTGTGTGTCATGGGGAGTGTCAAGGGTATGTGCATGTGCATTTCTGTTTGCATGTGTGTCATGGGAATGTCGGAGATCCTTGTGTGTTTGTGTGTGCGTATGTGATGAGAGGTGCTGGGGATATGCATGCGTGTGTGTGTCACGAGGAATGTAAAGGGTGCATGCATATGTGTGTGCATGTGTGTGTGTGTCATGGTGAGTGTTAGGGGGTGCATGTTTTATGGGAGTGTCAGGGGATGCAGATGTATGTGATGGGGTGTGTCAGGGGTGCACGTATGTGTGTGTGTGGCAGGGGGAGTGTCAGGGTGTACAAATGTGTCTGTTTTTGTGCATGTTATGAGTGTAGTGGGCTTCATGCATGCATGTGTGTATCATGTAGAGTTTTGGGGCGTGTATGCATGTGTGTGTTCCTCTATGTTTGTGCAAGTGTGTCTTGGATGCTCCATGCATGTATGCACCTCCGGGGCTGTGTATGAAAGTGTATGTTAGTGCATGTGATGGGGCTTTTTTGTGTATGTGTTTGTTGAGGTAGTGAGCTTGTGTTTGTGTGTCTCAGGGAGTGTCTGTGTGTATTGGAATGGTGTGTGTGTTGTGTGTACTTTCCCCTGTCCCCCTACACCTATTTCTTACCCTCCCACCGTCTTGCACTATTGCCCCTTCCTATCCTTTACTTCCCTCTCTTGTGCCCTCCTTCTTCTGTCTCTACACATGCATGCACTTTCCCTCCTCTGCTATACAACCTTGTACTCTCTCAGACCTTCACTCCCTCCCTCCCTTTCTTTCTTCCTTAATGCATTTACTGTCTCTTCTCATTTTCTCCTTTAATTATGCCCATTCCCTTATGCTCCACCCACTTTTCCTATCCTCTTCTAGAATTGCCCCACTCCTTCATTCCTTCTAATCCCACCCCTTCTCTTAGACTTCACCCCTCTACTGCCCCGTTGTATTAGACTCTTCCCTTCACCTGCTCTTTCTTTCAGCACTGTCTTCCTCTTCTTGCCAGTGGACCCAGGAACTTCTGCTTGCTTGTCTAGCCACAGCTCTGTTCTTCTGGCCAGCAGGATATGGGACTCCTGCTGACCTTTACAAGCCGCAGTCCCAGAGGCCTTTACAAGCCTCAGTCCCACTCTTTTGGCCAGTGAGACTCCCACAGGCCTTTTCAGGCTGCAGTCCGACTCTTCTGATCAGTGGGACACAGGGACTCCTGCAGGCCTTTGTAGGCCACAGCATCGGATTTTCATGCTGGAGAGACCAGGATCCCTGCGGGCTCTTCATCCTGCTGGTTTGGGTGTGGGTAGAACATACACGTTTGTTTGTGGAGACCCATGCACAACTAACAGACAAAGGTCCAGCAGGTTGGATCCTCAAAAATAGGCACTGTGCTTAAGTGAAACACGCCTAAAAATGTTCTGGAAAAAGGAATGAAGGGCTATTTCTGGATAAAGTATTTAAGATTATAATTTGTTATCTTGAATTTTTACCTATAAACCTTCAGAAATACTAAAGAGAAAGATGGGATTGGTGGGAGCTCCCACTCTCCCCTGTCTATAGGATGGTCTGTACTTGGAGTACTGTTGTAATCTATAAGACCCATATCTCCTTCAGCTGTTGGGATATGCCGTCTTTGCATACATTGATTCCTACAGACTAACTGGTGGACACAGATACTATTTTGTTCTTCTATCCAACTGTTTGAGGTCTCTCTGGGATTAGTTTATGTTTACAATGAACTGTAACTGTACAAGGATGCAAAACTGATCCATGGCTTATATCCTATTCTTTGCTGTAAAACTACTTTTCTGTATTAGTTTTAGTCTTTAGTACTTATAACCGTCTTATCATTTCATGCTGAATTTTTTCATAGGTATTTATATGTTTTATTATATGAGGTTTTTTTAAATTTTAGTCTTAAAATCAAGAACATGTTTTCGGTTTTCATTATGTTTTTCCAATAAATGTCATCTTGACACATTTGTCAAGGAGAAATGACATCTGTGACATTCCACTATATGATGATCATAGAAGCTTTACCTCCTCTAGAAATAGTAGAGAACCATTTGTCTCTTTGAAATCAAAGCTTAATCCATAGCCTAAGCAGTTTCCAAGAGTGAATTTACTGCAAGACAAAGAGAAATAGAAACATGATGGCAGAAAAAGATCATATGTCCTATTGAATCTGCCTTTGCACACCAACTGCCATGCTCTGTAATCACTTAATCTCCCTCAGAGATTATCTGTGTGTGTACCAGGCTTTCTTGAATTCAGATACCGTCTTTGTCTTCACTGCCTTTAGTGAGAAACATGTATCCACTACCCTTTCTATGAAGAAATATTTCCTTAGATTACACTGAAGCCTATGCCCCTTTCATCCTCATCTTCTGACCTCTTTGCAAAGTGTATTTTTTCCATTGAAAGAGAACGGCCCCTGCATATTTATACCTTGGAAATATTTAAGTGTCTCTGTCATATCTCTCCATCCTGCCTTTCCAGTTTAGATCTTGAAATCTGTTCCCTTATTATTTATGAAGAAGATCACTGACCACTTTAGTAGCCACCTCAAGGGCTAAGTTCATCTGGATTTTATCCTTTTGAAGGTGTGATCTCTACAACAAAAGTAGTAACATAAAATCTTCTTGAAATAATTGTGCTGCGCCCTGAAGATGAGAATGTCATGTTGATCTTCTTTGTATGTTGTTTGCCCCTTTTTATAGTGAATTTGATGTACTCTGTCAAACTTGGAATCCGTTTGTAAATTTCAAGACATTTTTAGTTCCAAGAGTGCAGGAAGCCCTTCCAGTCAATTCATGATATGTAAAGGTTTTATCTTTTCTTATAGTTGACCATCATTTAATTTAATATAGAATGTAGAGCTCACCTTTTCTGACGTACAGTCAGACACAATGATTCTATAAAATACATATTCATGTTCACTGTCACACTCCATCTCTTTTACTATCCTCCCCTCCCCTTCCCATTATTTACCTCAGTAATAAACTTCAACACAAAGTGGATCAGTCTATGATTCAACCCAGCAAAATAATCAATTCCATAAGAGTTATGCAAAAATGTCATCATCACTGTCACATGACATCTCCTTTGTCTTCCCTTTACCTTCTTCATTGTGAAAGTTCCAAATGACCGTCTTATTCAGCGTCAACTGGTCTTTAGTTGCATATGATCCTCTCTTTTTGCCTTCCCGCTCTATTAGCATGACAAAAATCAGGGTCAATATGCAGTAGCTGTATATTTTATCCCAGGATGCAGCCTGCACTTTGCACGAAGCTAGACAGGTGATTGGCTACTAGGTTTGGGATGCTACTTCAGTCTTCTTTTGGGAGAACTTCTTCATGCTATCAACTACTGTGGTGTATCTTCTCCTGCATAAATGGGTTTAGATTTCTCTCACATTTATCAATGCCATTTCAATCCTTAAGTCTGTCACCTTCTTTTCTTCACATATCTCACTTTTTATACATCTTCCTATTTTTTTCTTTATCTTACTTACTCCACCTTTGTTTTTTTCATCTATTTCTTACATATCTAAAGGGGTCATTCACTAACAGCGCACACTAATGTCATTAAATCATGTTATTTACTGCAGGTCCCATTTTATCTATGGGTCCTGCAGTGAAAGTATGCATGTTAATGGGTTTGGCACTTGCTTTTAATAAATAATCCCTGATTTATCTCTTCCTCGTATTGAATGGGTCATCTTCTCCTTTGCTTGGGTTTTTTTTCATCAAACTCCCCTTCTTGCCTTGTTGCTCTAAGTCCCACATCTGATTTGTCCACTTCTCCTTTAAGCAAGTTAGTTCTCCTATCAACAACAGCAATGCTGGGAGCATCTCACAAACTCTCTCTATATCTGCTTTGCAGCCATTAACTAGAGTTTAACATGTGAAATAGCCTGTCTCCCCCCTTTCCATACAAAGGTACTGTAATTCTTTG
This sequence comes from Ichthyophis bannanicus, assembly GCA_033557465.1. NCBI lineage: Eukaryota > Metazoa > Chordata > Amphibia > Gymnophiona > Ichthyophiidae > Ichthyophis > Ichthyophis bannanicus. The sequence goes on along the minus strand of CM066032.1, from coordinate 866,185,941 downwards.
AAAAATGCTGCTATCATTAACATTTGCCTAAGAATTTCCTCTAATTTCTTTAACTCCTTTTGTATTATACAGACTTGGTTCCTGGTCAGTGCATTTATCCCCAGGTGAACTATGACCTCAACCTAGCACCCACTTCATTCCACACAATCAGTACTAACAATCGGGCCGATGCAGAAAGCTAGTGCAGGCTTTACGAATCCCTAATGCTACGTTTAAGCAAAATTTACGATCTTTTAAATGCAGAAAACAGTTGTAAATAGACGGAAAAACTAGCGCCCAACTAACGCCATGTGTATTTAAATCTATTTAAATGAGCTTTAAATTATTAAAATGTAATTTAATCAACTGGTATGGTATGCAAATCATGGCTATGCTGATGCAGAGACAGGCATAGAGGATTTCACAACCAGCCATAGTGCCAAAACTTTTACTGCAGGGTCTGAGTAGACATTTTTTTTTAAATTTTATATTTATAAGTATACAATAAGTCAAGAAAAAAAAACTTGAACGTAGAAACACAATAAGACTTGCAAGGAAATATACAATAAAAAGACAATAAAGGATAAATGCTATGCAAGAATTACACAGGTACACTAAAAAAATTTTTTTTTAAACTGCCTCTAATGTTTCGATTGATTTTTACGTTTTTTGGTGCGCTGAATCCAAATCTGGTAACCAATTTGCTCCATCACGTACAGATTTTTTGCTACATTGGGTTAGCAGTTTGAGGTGAACGTTTCAGATTGAGTGCGATCGAGATAAAAGTTTCTTGGATGAATTCTTTATACTAATTGTTTAGTAGTTATTCAAATAAGAATAAAGAAAATTGTAACAAGGCAGCACATAAGAAAAGAGTAATGTCAACAAAACACATTGTGATGGTAGCAAAATTGTCTGCACTTAAAACAGCCACATACATGTGCACAAACATTGAGCATATAAGAGCGAGGTTAGACACAAAGCAAAGCAATGTGCAAAAAATGTTGTACAGGTATGTATGTAAGAATAGAAAACGCAAACCGCACCATTGCAATACATGAAGACAAACACCCGATGGTGTGAAAATAAAATTCTAATAAATGAGATCCGACACTGTGGTAATAACTAGCAAATTTTTATTTCAAAGTTTAGTAAAAACACGATATTTGTCAACACAGTTTAGATTTTAAAGTCATTCTTGGGTCAATCAATCTCCTGGTGGGCCTGTTTCTTCTTCCCCCGAATGCTTCTCTTGGTGCGCTGCTTGGCGTATTTTTCATCTGGGGTTTCCCGCAGCAGCAACCAGCAGAAATCAGCCATCATAGTGGTGTTCCATCTTCCTTGGTACCTTCTCTCTGCATCCTTGATGTCCTGGTGAAACCTTTCACCTTGTTGTTCACTGTACGCCCCCAAGTTTTCGGGAAAGTAGTTCACATGGGAGTGCAAGAAATGGACTTTCAGGCTCATGTTACAGCCTTGTTCTTTGAAGGCATTGAGCATCCTGGCAACAATATCCTTATAGTTCTCATCCCGCCTGTTCCCCAAGAATTTGAGAACAACATCCTTGAAGGAATCCCAGGCTTCTTTTTCCTTCTCAGACATCGTTTCAGCGAATGCTCCATCTGAAATGAGTTTCCTTATATCAGGGCCAACAAACACTCCTTCCTTTAACTTTGCTTCAGAAAGTCGGGGGAACTTTGAGCAAAGGTACCAAAAGCACTCACCATCTTTTGGAAGGGACTTGATGAATTGCTTAATGAGACCCAACTTAATGTGGAGAGGTGGTAATAGAATTTTATCACGAGGTACCAAGCTCTCATGAAGAACATTTTTCTCACCGGGTCTCAAATACTCCCGAATTGGCCAGTCTTTTTTCCCCCAGTGTAGGTCGCGGGCCCGGCTATCCCACAAGCAAAGGAAGCAGGGATATTTGGTGAAACCGGATTGCTGCCCTAATAGCATGGATAGAATTTTAAAGTCTCCACAAATCATCCACTTATGCTCATCATAACGAATCTTCTGAAGAATCAGGGCCAAATTCTCGTATTTTTCTTGGAGAATAACAGAGTGAGCAATAGGAACTGAAGCGAATGTGTTGCCATTATGAAGAAGAACACCTTTTATGCTGTCTTTTGACGAATCAATGAACAGCCGCCATTCAGCAGGATCATACTTGAAAGTTTAAACTTTTCCATCACTCCGTATATATCGTTGCAAAATACCAAATCTTCCTCTTTGCTGAAATACTTCAAAAATTGTGTCTCGCGGTTGCGGTACCAATAAAAAGTTGTTCCTGGTGACAATAGATTTTTCTGTTTAAGTCGAGAACCTAGCAGTTGGGCAGCATCTTTTGGGAGTCCTAAATCCCGGACTAAATCATTCAATTCAGCTTGAGAGAAAAGTTCAGGTTTCGGATCTGGTTCAGTTTCAAACTCGGAAGTACTGGACTCATTGGGAAAAGCCATCTGATGAGTCTCATCATGATCAGAACCGTCCACACAAATATGATCCAAAGATTTTGGTGGTTCAGGCACAGGTACTTTGCTGCTATGAGGCATAGGCCTAATTGCTGAGGGAAGGTTGGGGTAACTTATTACGTTCTTATTTTTTAAGTTGTATCCCTTCACAATGCAAGAGCAAAAATAGTCACTGCTGTGGTCTCTTTGTTCACGCCACATCATAGGTATTCTGAAACGAAATGCTTGTTTTTTACCTTTCACTCATAAGCGTAGATCTTCCTCACATGTCTTGCACACTTTGTGAGGAGCCCACGGTTTGTCTTGATCGCCTAACTTCAAACTGAAATAGGCGAAATATACTTTTTTAATAAATGCAGAAATGTTCCTCTGCCGCTTTTTCACGGTATATTCCCCACAAATAAAACAAAAACTGTCCGGAGAGTTGACGCAACCTCTGACTCTGTGAGCCATCACAAATACACAGCACTGCAAACTACAACTGTAGTGAACCACTTCGGAATAAAGCTGGATTACGACTGAGCAAAGAAAAGGTAATAATGAACTTGCAAGAAACTGAAACTTGACAGGAACGTTCATGTCGCAACCACCGTGTTTGAGCGAGCGAACGAGGCGAGGCGAACAGGAAAGAACATGCGCCAGCGCGAGTACTGGATTTAGCCCCCCGCCTCCCAATTGTCCTGTTAATGTATAAAATGAATACAAAACACTCTAAAATATCATGAGGGAGTGTTTCTAGTTAGTTAACCATTACAACCTCTATTTTGGGCCAAGAAAATAAACTGCAGTCGGCTAAAAAGAAATTATGTGAACATTCCTTATATGGGTAAGACATCTAATTTTGCAAGAAAACGTGACGTGATGGAACATTTTGGCTATTTTTCCTGGATTCAGCACCCCAAAATCTATAGGAATCAGTTGCAAAACTGGAGGCAGTTTTTTGGTAGTGTACCTGTGTTATTCATTAGCCCACAAAGAGGGGGGAGTATAGCTAACAGCAACTTAAGACTATAGGGAAACCCCCCCCCCCCAAGAAATTAACTAAGGAAAAACAAGACAGAGGAAGTGATCATAGGCTCCTAACTTCACAATGGGTATACATATCTTACTCAGGTGGGGGAAGCAATAGGCAATTGTGCCGAAATAAAGGTAGATAACTCCTCAGGAAAAAAGAAAATATATCTCTGCAACTTATAAACAATTAAACATTTACAGGGGAACCTTAACATAAAGGTAACACCCAAACTAATCACCCCAGGCCTCAACAAAAGAAATGCTCTACGTCGCTTCTGCGTCTCCTTGGACACATCCGGGAACAGAAAAACTTTCTTCCCATAAAACAGGGTCATTCTTTTTTTATAAAACATCTTCAGCAGCCATTCTCTGTCAGATGACAAAGCCAAAGTAACCAGTAAAGTTGAAAGGGCAATATCTTCCTCCTTAGGGGACTGTAGCAAATCGGAGACATTTAGAGAATCCAACTCCTGTAAGCCAATTACCACTTTCCCAGCCTTTTTTCCAAAAGGGAGATAGTATATCTTTGACACAGGTGGCATCAAATCGGCAGGTACTGAAAGTACCTCCTGCAAATATTTCTTGAATAGCTCTAAGGGAGCCGCCCCAGCAATAATGGGAAAATTCAGCAAACGTAGATTTGTAGATCTGATCGCATTCTCCAATGACTCCATTTTATTGCGCAAAGCAGTATTATCTTTAACCAAAGAAGCCGTAAGGTCAGCTACATCTTCAACCTTCCGCTCCACCACACACTGCTTCAAATTAATTCCTTGAATATCCGATTTAACCACAGAAATAGTTTCCTCAAGAGAAGTTGCCCTACTGGAGAATAAAGACAGCTGTTGGCCCACAACTGTAGATAAATGGGTGATAGCGTCCCAAATACTGTCCAAAGTCACAGATTCGGGGCGAGCAGGTAGTAGAGACCTTGAGCTCAGGAAATCATCCCCCGTAGAAGAACCACCAACCTGAGCAGAGACTCTGCCACTTGATGGTAAATTTGCCGCCTCAGCAGTCCGAAATCCCTCAGAAAGCACGCCGACAGATTTGTGTAGGGAAAACCCGCTCCAGCGCGGCAGCTCCCACCACTTCGGACGATGCTGCTGTGTCGATCACTAACTGAACTGCCGCGCTACTGGGGGGGGGGGCAGGAGGAACACGCCCATTAGGGGAGAGCGAGATGTCGAGAACGGAGGACGCCGATTCTTCATCACCGGCGCCTCCACGCCTGCTCGAATCCCCTGTATCTGAGCCTTCGAAAGCTGCACATAACGATCCATAGGTCACTCAGAATTGGGCAAGGGTGCCGCGGGAGCAACCTTAGACTTGCCCTTCCGTTTAGGCATCATCAGCACTCACTGCCGCCATCTTGAGAAAGCCACTCCCCCATCTGAGTAGACATTAATCTCTAACATGTGCCCCCGACAGTATCTTGATGGTACCAGATGCTTTTCCCGATGCCTAGATCATCTTCTCCTTAGATGAACAGGCATCAGGAAAAGCCCCCAATGCCATCAAAATACTGTCGGGGGGAGGGGGGAAATGGGACATTGGGCTACCAGGGAATGTTTTTTGTCAGGGAGGGCCACCAACAGTATTTTGATGGTATAGAGGGCTTTTCCTGATGCCATGATCATCCCCGATGCCATCAAAATATTCTTATGCAAAGTAGCCACGTGGTGCCCAGAGAGCAAGCCAGACTAGCGCATGCTTCTTGTGCACATGTGTTTGGTTTGCTCTCCCAGTTCAATGCTGCATTGGCTCACAATTAACCTGGGGGTCATTTACATACCCTATCCTTCCTATATCGCATGTTAAAATGTGTGGATTATCAGGGAACATAAAAAAATCGCTTCAACGCAGGTCTAGAGCCAGCTTTCTGCATCGGCCTGAATGTGCTTTATACTATGGGTGGCAATGATCCTGGAAGACTTTTGACATTCTTGTCTCTCTCCAGTTTTGGTCCCCATCCACATTATTCCCCTTGCAAACTGAGTCTCCCAAAGGAAATGTTTACTTCTTTTCTGAGAACTTTCAACAAGAAAACATCATAAATCACAGCCCCAACTCAGTTGCTAGATAAAAAAAAAGAAATCAAACCAGAAAGTTAGAAAAAATACAATTTAACAATTAAGAAGCCCCAAAACAATTGCCTTTGGAGAAAACATTAACAAGCTTTCTTCTGGTTTGTCAGGAAAGAAAATCTTACTTATCAAAGTAACATAATGAAACGTGGAGACCGATTCAGAGAGGGGGACGTCCGGATGTCCCCAAGGAAGACAGGCCCTTTAGGACCCGATTCTGGACTGCAGGAACTAACTGTTCCTCGGTACAAAGAATCGGGTCCGAGGACAAGAAAATAAGATATGCCATTCTGGGTCAGACCAAAATCCATCAAGCCCAACATCCTGTTTTTTATCAGTGGCCAATCTAGGTCACAAGTACCTAGCAGTTTCCCCATAGACACAGGTTCCACAGTGCTTGTACTAGGGCAAGCAGTGGATTTCCTGGGTCCCCTTTAATAATGGTTTATGGACCTTTCCTCCAGGAACTTGTCCAAATATTTTTTAAACCTGGCTACACTAACAGCTTTTACTACATCCTCTGGTGGCTTCTGTGGCTCAGCCCCCACCCCCTTCTCTACTGCCGATCCACGGCTGGCCAGCTGGGGCCTGGACCAGGCAGCGGGGACCCCCCTGCACTTGGCCCTGGCCTTAGGTTTTGTTCTTCTGACTCACCATGCTGAATCACGAAAACGTAGGCTCACCTACAAGCAATACACACCACACTTCAAAACACCAACAGGCAACAAAAAACAATGATAGAAGTATTGTCAGAGAGAAACTGAAGAGTTATGCTGACATCTTTGCCAGTGCTCAACAGCACCTTCCTGAGGTGGCCATAATAATCCTTCTGAAGTCCTGATGACTGGAGTCATGCTGTTCTCTGCACTGCACTGGCTGCTGCTGCGAAGCACAAAATGATATCATAGGCATTTCAAGTGTTTCTTAAAATGTGATAGGCACACTCCTGAATGGTGACATGGGCCCGAGCTAAGTCATCTTTAGAGATATTTGGGTCCATGACCTGATCCATTAAAGAATGATGATAGTGCTGCTTTTGCAGGTGGTGTGTTAAAATGTTGTAAGTTATCACAGAACGTTGATAAAATTCATGTCCCAGTTATTATTATTATTATTATTAAAGACTTATAAAGCGCCGCGATATACGAAGCGCTGTACAAACATGGAAGAGAGACAGTCCCTGCTCATCAGAGCTCACAATCTAATAAGACAGAAAACAAAATAAGTTACATAATATAAATAACAAAAATTTACAGGACAAAGTAAGCAAATGTTGATAGAGAGATCAAGATAGGGTAAGACAGGAATGGAACGCTATAGTGAAGAGGTGGGATTTTAGTCTGGACTTGAAAATGGCCAGAGAGGACGCCTGGCACACAGAGATAGGAAGACTATTTCAAGCAAAGGAAGGAGCGAAGTCTGGACTTGGCAGTACGAGTAAAGGGCACAGATAAACGAAGACTGTTAGAAGAGTGAAGCAACCGAGAGGGGGTGTAAGGAGAGATGAGAGATGAAAGGTACTGGGAGGCAGAAGAGTGAATACATTTATAGGTCAGGAGGAGAAGTTTAAATTGGATATGGAGACGGATGGGAAGCCAATGAAGCGACATGAGGAGTGGAGTGATGTGTGAAAAATGAGACTGGCAGAAAATGAGTCGAGCAGCGGAGTGTTGACTTGACTGAAGAGGAAAGAGGTGGCTTGCAAGGAGGCCGGCAAGGAGAACGTTACAATAATCAAGACGGGAGGTCCTTACCCAGAGGGGTGTGGGAAGATGCTTTTGAAGATTTTGAGCATTTAAAGAGGAGCTTCTGATATAACAGACAGATGAGGCAGCTGTGGCTGCAAGTGCCCTGGGCCCCCTCTCAGTCTATATTTAGCTTCTAGACATGATAACTGAGAGAGGCGAATGACAAGTGGCAAGTTGTAAATCTTGCAAGACCTCATATAGAGGTAGGGCAAGAATCTCCTTGGGCATTGACATGGACTAAAGGATGGATTGAAAACCTATCTGGTAGAGGGAATTTCACCAGGTCTCAAGGCTAGAGCTTTGTTGAGCTTCAGTAGGAACTTAAGATAGGAGTGGCCATCCTGAGGTTCCAGCTGAGCAGATTTTTGGATTTCAGGGATAGGAGATGACATATCACATCCTTCTGTCTCCTCATCGGAGTCATGGAGTTTAGATGGTTCATCGACTGAGCATAGATCATCCGGGTGATCCCAAGGGAGTGGTAACACCCAATTAGGCTGAGGTAGGACTTTGGAGGACATCTCCCTGAGGGGACAGCCTTCTCAATGTGGAAGCATGGAGGGAATGAACAGCTCTTGTGACCCCTTGGAGTGAGGTGTAGCTGACGAGGCACTGAAGCAGGGAGAGCCATTGAGTGCTGTAACATATTAGTTGTTTCTATAAGGAATTTTTACATTAAGAGGAGCAGAGCTCCTTGCTGTGAGGAAACTTGAAAGAGAGGAGCTGGCATGAGCCCAGGCTGAGGAAATGACATCTGGGGTGAAAGGAAGGAGGAAGTTGTGGAAATCCTAGGAACAACAAATTGACTCACTGTGGCACTTACCTCTGGCTGTGCCAGTGGAGAAAGGTGCCAGTGAGTGTCTTTAGCACATTTATCACAGCCAGTGTGCAGTGAGTCTGAGATGGTCATGTGGTTTATCTTGCATGCTTTTTAGATAGATGTTGGTTGGCCTCTGTTGGTGCTGCATTGTGCAGAGAGGTTGGTATGGAAGTACGGTCTCCCGAAGCAATTACAGCCACTGGTATGGCATACTCACCTGTGCAGCTCAGCTTCTTGTCTTTTTTGAGTATTCTCTCGCCAGTGGTGCACATGATGGTCCCAGAGGGGAAGGAGAATTTGCAGAAGTAGTATGGGTCAAGCGCAATAGTTGTTTGCTGATTGGATTTGGCATGACCCCAGCTCCTGAGATATTTGGAAGACTCCTTCTATTTTTATTTTCAGGCAAAAAAAAAGGAGAGTTAAGACCGAGAGCAATGAGCTCCAGGAATCAAAACTGCTGACTTTCAAGCTTGTTTAAAAAATGTTTCGAGCATCAAGAGAGGAGAGAGTAGTAATCATGTCTGATACTGCCACAGAGAAAAACAGACTGATTTGGTAACAGAGTGTCAGGAGGCTCAGGAGCACCTGCCCATACCCAGTGTTTAAAAAAAATCGACACATTCCAAAGCTAGGAGAGAGCTCCTCACACTGGCTCCATGCAGCTGACTTACCAACGTGTGCCTGCATCCCCCCTGTTTGTCCACAAAGAATGCAAGGTAATTATCAATTCCCCATGTAGTTTCCTTTGAAAATTTGGGTCATCAAAGAACATCTGTGGACTTTGCACCTGCTTTTACTGTGGGGACAAAGTCTTTATGGGAAAGTCCATCTGGGATTTTGAAAATGAAATCCCCATGTCTACCAGCCTTTCCCTATCGAAGCTTGCCCTCAGGTCCACCCCTTTTGCCTTGGCTAAGGGCACGTGTGCTGTGAAAGCATGTGTCTGCTTTTTCCTTCAGAGAGGAGAACACTTTTCACTCCTGGGGATTCATCAGGTTAACTGCTTAGTTCAGTGGATAAATTCCTTTACAATTATCCTCAATAAACATGTCATTAAAATATGGCTACAGTGAAATCTGTACTTAATAGCTGCCAGTATATGAGCCCTGGCTGTCAAGTACCTATTGGACAATCCAATTAATTTTTACCTGTTTATTTTGCAGTGAGGATCATGGATGCAAGGCTTAATAGTGCTAATATGCATCTCTATATATAATAAAAATAAGCACTGTAACCAAGTGTGTGGGACTTAATAAAAAGTAGTTCATCCAAAGCAGATACAGTTTTCTTTGTTGCCATATATTCAGCAATATCTGACCATTTCTGTTAATGGATTGTTATGAAGCAGTCATGGATGGAACACTTTTCTTTTAATGCCATGAAAGTGTACATTAATTGTGAGCCCTTCTTATTAGCTATATATAGTCAACATGGCTTAGCAGTTATTAACATATAGCTGCATTTTCTGTTGATTAACTGGTTTCCGCAAATGCTTTTGAGATACAGAAGGAAATTTCAGTTTTTACGAAGGCAATGACGGGCAGGGGTGGGGCTAAGGTGGGTCATCACCCTGGATATACAGAGCCGATTCTGAGCTCCGCCCTGTATGTCCGGGGTATGTCCGTTAGACGAGGGCCTTATTCCACCTCAGAGGTGGAATAAGTTCCCCTGGATGTGGCATTTCGGTGGTGGCTGGCAGGGAAAAAGGAAGGTAGGGGCACAGGAAGTTCCTCGCAGCTGGACCCTGGACATGGGAGGCCGGATCGGAGGTCCAGCTGTGGGGGAAAGAAACCTTTCAGTGGCAGCTGGGGATTGAGGCTCCATTCAGGAGCCATGATGACATGGCGATGGGATTCCATGGAACAGCGGTTCCATTCAGGAGCCTGGCTGAGTTAGCTGGGTAAGTGGCTGGATGTCCAGGGTGCCTGTATTGGGGCATTTCCCGGCCATGCAGTTACTATGCTGCAATTCTGCTCTTGCGGGGATGTCTAACCCCCATGGGAGCAGTATCAGGTGGAATTCCAGGCTTCTGAGCATCTGAACGGCTGGACAGCCTGGAGACGCACATTTCAGAATATGCCTCTATGCAATTTTATAAAAAAGCATTTTCTATTTGTAAAAATATACTTTATATGTGAAAGATGCTTTACAAAATTACCTCCTTAAAGCCATTCATATAACAACATTTCATCTCTCGTGCACCTGAACACGCAGATATTGGTTGCTGTGTATTATTTTGAAAAAATAAATTAAATCATTAAACCTATGTGCAAATTAGTTTCAGGAAGGGAGCAAATTCCTTAAGTAAGGGCTCTACAAATTCTGGCCACTGGGTCATCCTGATGCCTAGAAATTGCAACCTGGCTCCCTGGATTTCATGCCCCTGGACAATATTTGAAGCAGCACCAGCGCATACAAAAACTTCACTTATTTTCTTCCACGATGATCAGCTCTCTGCAAGGAGCCTGAGTTGCATGGTGAAGGAAGTTCATAAGAACATAATATTAAAATATATGCCATATTGGGTCAGACCAAAGGTCCTTTAAACCCAGTATCCTGCTTCCAACAGTGTCCAATCCAGGTCACAAGTACCTGTCTGGTTTCCCAAAAGATACTCAGATGCTATGCTGCTTATCCCAGTTTCAGCAAGAAGATTTCCTCAGTCCACTTTCATAATGGTTAATGGATGACTTTTCCTCCAGGAACTTAACCAAACCTCTTTTAAACCCAGCTTTTATTACATCCCCCAACAATGAATTCATAGCTTGATTGTAAAAATATATTTTCCAACTATTCTTAAAGGAGCTACATTGTAGCTTCATCGCATGTCCCCTAGTTTTTCTACTTTGTGCAGGAGTAAACAACCAATCTACATTTGTCCGTTCCACTCATTATTCCATAGACCTCTATCATATCTCCCCTGAGCTGCCTGTTTTCCAAGCTGAAGAACCCTACCTTTTTGAGCCTTTCTTCATAGGTGTACCCCAGAGGATAGACTCAGGAATAATATGTGGACATATTTCTTTACGTTCTCTGAGGCAGTACTATACCCAACCCTGGCTTTCATCCACTACTTGCTATCTACGTTCCTATGCCCATTCAGCTGAGCATGCTTGGCTCAAATCCCGCTGCCTTGCAGACTTTCTACACTTAAAATTCATGCTTGTCTCTTTCCAGTTAGCCATAGCACTTGCCAAACAAGACTATTATGTCCATCTGACTAACTGTCTTGCCTCTGATCCTCGCCGCCTCTTTACTACTCTCAACTCTCTCCTCAAGGTGCCTCCGCCTCCAACTCCTCCCTCCCTTTCTGCCCAAACCCTGACTGACTATTTCCATGACAAAATCCATAAGATCAACTTCCAGTTCCCCACAAAGGCAGCTACCCCTCCTTCCCCTCCTCTTCCTCTTCATTCCCAATTTTCCCCCTCTACCTATGCTACCCTTTCTCCCTTTTCCATGATCTCTGAGGAGGAAATTGTACACCTTCTTTCCTCCTCCAAACTCACTACCTGCTCCTCTGATCCTATTCCCACCCATCTTCTAAGCCCCATCTCCTCCACTGTTGTCCCTCCCATCTCTCATATTCTCAACCTATCGCTCTCCACTGCAACTGTCCCTGCAGCCTTCAAGCATGCTGTAGTTACACCTCTCCTCAAGAAACCCTCACTTTATCCTACCTGTCCTTCAAACTATCAACCCATCTCCCTCCTCCCCTTAGTTTCTAAATTACTTGAATGTGCAGTTCACCGCTATTGTCTTGACTTTCTCTCCTCTCAAGCCCTCCTGGATCCGTTACAATCTGGCTTTCATCCTTTACATTCTACTGAAATGGCTCTTTCCAAAGTTTCCAATGACTTGTTCCTAGAAAAATCCAAGGACCTTTACTCAGTCCTCATCCTTCTTGACTTCTCTTCTGCTTTTGACATTGTTGACCACAACCTTCTCCTTGATCCCCTATCCTCGCTTGGTTTTAAGGGCTCTGTACTATCTTGGTTCTCCTTCTATCTCTCCCATTGCTCTTTCAGTGTTTTTTTCTGGTGGATCCTCCTCTGCTGCTATCTCGTTCTCAGTTGGTGTACTCCAAGGATCTGTCTTGGATCCACTCCTTTTCTCTCTCTATACCCAGTCCCTTGGTGTGCTCATCTCTTCCCATGGTTTTCAGTACCATCTTTATGCTGATGAATCCCAGATCTACCTCTCTACACCTGAAATCTCTCCAGCAATCCAGATCTGAATCTCTGTCTGCCTTTCTGACATTTCTGCTTGGATGTCTCACTGCCACTTGAAATTGAACATGGCCAAAACTGAGCTTCTTATTTTTCCCCATAAAACCTTCTCTCCTCTTCCTTCTTTCTCAGTCTCTGTGGATAACTCTCTACTCCTCCCTGTTTCCTCAGCTCGCAACCTTGGGGTCACCTTTGACTCCTCTCTCTCCTTCTCCACACATATCCATCTGATAGCTAAGACTTGCCATTTCTTTCTCTATAACATCAACAAAATCTGCCCATTCCTTTCTGAACACACTACTAAGACACTTATCCACTCCTTAATCATCTCTCATCTTGACTATTGTAACTTACTCCTTGCTGGTTTCCCGCTGAATCATCTCTCTCCCCTTCAATCTATTCAACACTCTGCTGTGCGGCTAATCTTCCGCCAGCCTCATCATACTCATATTACCCCTCTTCTCAAGTCACTTCATTGGCTCCCTATCTGTTTCTGCATCCAGTTCAAATTTCTCCTGCTGATCTATAAATGCAGTCACTCTGCAGCTCTTCACTACCTTCCCTATCTTATACTTCCCTACACCTCTCCTCGGAAACTCCACTTATCTGGCAAATTGCTTCTATCTGTGCCCTTCTCTTCTATTGCTAACTCCAAACTTCACTCCTTTCACCTTGCTGCTCCTTATACCTGGAACAAACTACCTGTATGTCAGGCCCCTTTTCAAATCCAGGCTGAAAACTCACCTCTTCACTGCTGCTTTCGGATCTTGACTCACTTGATCTCCTTTGTGTTTCCTTACCATTCCCCCTAGATGTGTGCGTGTCTATATACCGTGTTGTCTGTCGACTAGATTGTAAGCTCTGAAGAGCAAGGACTGTCTCTTGCATGTTTGTGCAGCGCTGCATACGTCTTATAGCACTATACAAATGCTCAGTAGTAGTAAAGAGTAGTAGATGCATGGAAGTGTCTCCCAGTGGAGGGAGTAGAGGCCAGGACGGTATCTGAATTCAAGAAAGCATGAGACCAACACAGAAAATCTCTAAAGGAAAAAAGGGACTGTAGTTGTTGGTATGGAAGGGCACACTGGATAGACCATATGGTCTTTATCTGCCATCATGTTTCTATGTTTCTGAGTTTCTTCCATCTCTTTAATCCTTTTGGTCTTTCTTTTCTGTGCCTTTTCTAATTTTGCTATATGGTGACCAGAACTGCATATAATATTCAAGGTGCAGTTGTACCATGGAGCAATACAGAGGCATAATAATATCATTGGTTTTACTTGCCATTCTTTTTTGTATGATTCCTAGAATTCTATTTGCTTCCTTAGCTGCTGCTGCACACTGAGCAGAATATTTCAAGGTATTATTCATGATGATGCCCAGATTTTTTTTCAGGGTGGTGATTCCTAATGTGGGAAACTTGCATTATGTAACTATAATTTTGACTGTTCTTCCCTAAATGCATAACTTTGCACTTGTCCACATTAAATTTCATCTGACATTTGCACACCTAGTCTCCCAATTTCTCAAGGTTATTTAACAACTTTGAATAATTTTGTGACATCTGCAAATTTGATCACTTCACTCAGTCCCATTTCCAAGTCATCTTTTGCTGGTATGCCAGTGCCTTTTTGGCATCCTATTGCCATGGCACCAGCAAGTCCAGGAGGATCTCCAATGTCTCTTGGCATTGTAAACCCCACTCCCTGCCTCCCGACCCTCGGCGGGGGCAGCTGAAGCCTGGATCGATGGAAGGACATCATCTGCAGTGGCGTAATATCATTGGAGGGCAGCAGGGCCCAAATCCCCTTGCACCCGGCAGTTATTCCACCTTTTTAGGGTGGAATAAGATGGGCATGCAGCTGATAGCCGGTGGACGTACAGGGCCCTGAACGGAATAGGCCCTGTACGTCTGGGTGTTTTGACTCACCCCCCTCCACCCCACCCCACCCCACTTCATCCAGCACTCTCTGCATGAACCCTCTGTTTGTACAGGGAGCGTTAGGGCTTTAATTTACTTTATTTATTTATTTAGCAGCATTTTTATACCGCCATATCTACAAACCAAGGCGGTTTACATGGAAGAACAAACTAAATGTTTCACATAGAACATTTGTTAAATGTTAAGTTAACTGAAAACTTCATAACTATTTACATCATACTTAACTAACTGTGATATGTGTATATGAAGAGTTATGTTGGTGCTACGGAGGTTTCTGGCATGGATCTGAATGATGGAGGGGTAGTTCAGAGTCTGTGCCAAAGTATTCCAAGAAGAGGATGTTTTTTAACTTATGCCAGAATTTGGTGAGGTCTGGGAGGGCCCATATTTCTGGGTTGAGGGTGTTCCAGATGAATGGGGCATAGAATGAGAAGACTGTATTGGAGGTTATGTTGTTGGATTTGGTAAAGGTAGCTGGAACTGAAGGAGGTGTTTTTTGTTGGTGGAACGTGTCCCGGCCATTTCCCGGGTTGTACATTCATGCCAGATGTACAACCCTGCTATTCAGGATTTGGAATCTACCCCTACATTAACAGGCTCACCTTTATCTACCTATTTATTCATACCTTCAAAAAATATAAGAGATTAGTGAGATAAGGCTTTCCTTGGCTAAATCAATGTTGACTTTGTCTCATGAAACCATGACTCTCTATATATTCAGTAATTTTGTTCTTTATAATGGTTTCTATGATTTTGCCTGGCACTGATATCAGGCTCATCAGTCTGTAGTATCCCAGATCACCCCTGGTACCCTCTTTAAAAATTGGCATTGCGTTGGCCACTCTCCAGTCTTTAGGTACTATAGACAATTTAAAAGATAGTTTACAAATTTCTAATAGTACTGTAGGTCAGCATTTTCAATCTGTAGTTCTTTCAGCACCTGGGATATATATCAACTGGTCCAGGTGATTTGCTACTCTTTACACAGTAACATAGTATATGACAGCAGATAAAGACCAGTACAGTCCATCTAGTCTGCCCAGCAAGGCAGCAGGATTAGGTACACTTGCCACTCCGTGCAGGTCACCTCTCCCTATGCCTTTGTTTAGGGGTATACCCACCTCTCCGTGTGGGTCACCCCTATTTGTTCAGATATAAGAGATAGTTACGCTTATTTTGATTTTATCCTGTTGCTATAAAGGGATCCACTCTAGTTTATCAAATTGCTATATTGCATCTTCCCAATTTATTGAGAGTTGTTTCAGTTCCTCCGATACATCACCTTTAAATACTATTTCCAATATGGATAACTTCTCTATATCTTCTTCAGTAAAGATCAAAGCAAAGCTTTCGGCCGATCTCATTGTTGAAGTCTATGAGCTGGGAGCTATGAGAGAGAGAGAGACTGGGTGATAGCATAGGGGCTAAGAGAGAGAGAGAGAGAGAGAGAGAGACTAGGTGAAGGCTATGGCGATGAACTATGAGAGATTGTTTTTATTTCATGTATTACCAGAGTAAGGTGATATGTGAAGCAAAAAAGGAAGTTGCCTCAAATGCAGTTATAAAGGATTGCCAGTATGCTGCTGACAATGTGCTCACTGGGGGTGGTTAGAGGGGGAGGAGGAGAAGGGTCGCTGCCTTCTATTGGCAGTGTGTAATGGTATGTTAAGAGTCTGATTTTTTAAGCTTTCTTTTCCCATAGAAAATGGGAAAACAGTAAATCAGGCCCTTAAAGCGGCTGCAATACACCTTTTGAGGGGTGGGGAGGGGCACTGTGACAGAGGTCTCAGCGACCAGCTCCTAAATCTTTAAGCTGGCTTCTGGATCCCATGAAAATTTGTCAAGTCCTGCCTTAAGCAATAAATAGTCTCAACAAGAAGACAGAAAAATAACACTAAAGGTTCATATGAGAAGTAAATAGGTTATAGCACGTCCTGGAAATGCCAGTAATGATTACATTGATGCAGGAAATGAAGAGGAGACACAAATAACCATACTAAGGAATACCTCTGGAATTCATTGCAGGAGACTATGGTAAAAGCAGACAGCCTAGTTGGGTTTAAGAGGGTTTTGGAAATCTTCTTGGAGGAAAAGCCCATAAGCTTTTATTAAGGTGGACATGAGAAAGTCACCATTTATCCCTGAGGATGGAGTCTTGCTATTTTTTGGGATCTAGCCAGATATCTGTGACCTTTGTTTGCTGCTATTGGAAACAGGATACTGTGCTTGATGGACATTTGGACCGACACAATATGGCAATTTTTAAAGTCTTATATTCTTAACATGGCAAGGGATTTTCAGTACTGTGGAGAAGAATGTTAATAGCTGGAACTGAACTCATGAACCAAAATAAACTTCTGTTAGAGAGGCTACCAACTTGCTACTTAGGACTCCGATGTGCTGATGCCTCTGAAGTTGCTGCTTGGCAAATGTTTATGTATCTGGCCACAGAAGAGTATTATTTCCTGCCTTGCGTACATGCAGAGAACTTCTTTTCTAAGCTTTTCTCACCTGTAGAAATGCTGGCCTTGAAACTTACAACATTGTATGGGCTGCACACCATCTTCTACTGCATCTGACATTGGACTTTGGGCCAAATAATTTTGGGCATCCCCCCTCCTCAGTAATAATTTTCTAAAAGAAAACAGTATTTAGTCAAGGGAACTGTGTGGGAGGAGGAGTGGGCTGCAGTACCTTTGCATACTTTGAGTCTACATTTTCACCTGCTTTGGACAAGTACAAATGTACATGGATGCTATGAACTTGCTGTGCACGGCAAAATGCTGCAACGCTATATCCTAGAGAAACAGTTTCAGTAACAGACCTATATAACCTTTACTAGCCAAATGCGTGCAAGTAAAAATTTTTATTGAAGACCTGATTCCTAATGCTTTTTCTCCATCTAAGGGAAAAGGACCTTGATGAATGAGGCCCTAAATGCATGAATCAATACAAGACTGGAATCAAAAACTAACTCTTGCTAGAATGCAGAAAGCTCACAGGAGTACTTCGCAAAGACACGGCACAGATTCTCCAATTCCCAGAGAGATTTTGATCCTAAATAAAGCACGCTAAGTGAACTATCAAATGAGGCACAAATTATTAAAAGCACAGTCCACAGCTACTGTATCTAGACATCACCTGTCTCTTGGCATATTTAGCTTTTTAAAGCTTATTAGAAAATAAGACAGAAAGAATTAAAGTGCACTTGTCAATGAGTTTAAGCTCTAAAATATATCAATGAACTGGTGGGTGAATGTTAGAGGCACGGCATGAATGCTAAAAGAACAGAATAGTTGTAATTTTGCATGAGGATTCTTGAACGTCAAAAGATTGCCATGCATTTCGGGGCGTTTTCAGGGACTTGTCAGAAAAAAAAATGGGAAGACAAAGACCAGTAAAATTCACCTTGAAGTAATTTGCATTTTAAAGTCAACCATTGTTGACTCAGAAGAATAAACTTTGGCCCAGAGAAAAAATACATTATGGCAAAGCAATCTCAAACTAATTAATAGAAGAGAGCTATGTACAAATCATAGGCAATGCATTACCATAATAATTACAAAAACACTAATCTCATTAAACAAACCTGTAACACGATTACCGGCTTCCATACATTAGTGACGCTTGCTTCTCATCCCACAGAAAGCAAAAGGAAACCCGCATGGAAAATGTTAATTATGGCCAATACAATTAAAAGGGCACAGGGATGTCAAAGGTTTTTATGTTTTTTTACAAATAAAAAACAATGCTTATTTTTTCTAAGAAAGAGATGAGTAAATTGGCTTTTGTAAATGTTTGGAGTGCTAGCATGCTTATCAGACCTTCCATATTATTATGGTGGGGTTTATTTTTGTTTGTTTTAACATGTGATATCAATCTAGTATTGCTAATCTGAATTGATCTGCTTTCTTTCACAGGTTATATACAATTCTGTGGAAATATCTTTTTAACACTAGAAGCCCCTAAAGGAATTTTACCTATAAACCCAAAAGTGCTTCAATTGACGCATTATCACGACGACTGCGTTTAGCATGAAATGCAGATGTGAATTAATGTGAAGTTATTTAGTTAAATACGTGCAGTATGTGATGTCATTGCATTACGTGATCATGTGTTTATTGTTTGTAATGTCGGAGTAAAACTGTAAACAGTGATTGAGATGCGCCACCTAGTGGGAACATGAATTTATACCTAGAAGCCTCAAAGTACGTCAATTGACGCTTCCAAGACAATTGAGTGCGTCAATTGACGCACTTTGGGGCTTCTGGTATAAATTCATTTTCCCACTAGGTGGTGCATCTGTCATTAATTTTCGATGCACATATTTGAACATCTTGCTAACAAAGTCATGGAACATGACTGACATGGTTCTAGCAGTGGCGCTGGTATACAACTTCGAAGATGCATTTGCGTCAATTGACACACTTCAAAGATGCATTTGCGTCAATTGACGCTTCTAGTGTAAAACTAAGGGATATGTTTACTAAATGGCAGTAGTAGCTTACGTGAGATATTGGAACCACTACCGCCATTTAGTAAACATACCCCTAAGTTATGCAAGGCCCAATTTTGTGGTGCAGTAGGAGTGGTGCAGAAGAGCCTGGGCTTGATTCCAAGGTCAGATCCTACAAATCCTGGTCAGGCAATGTATAAGTTATAACTTACCTTAATAAGATATTTCCTCAGAATTGTTAAGACTTGTTGCGCTTGTCCCAACAGTTGTAAGTAATGTGGTTTAAGCAGTGACTTTTTGCTAGCTACTGGTATAATTGCAAGGTTTTCAAAGTTGCCCTGGGATGGGGTAGGGAGGGTGATGGGGAGGATGGCAATGAGGTGTCTGTGTTATGAGGAATTTGTTCTGGAATGTAGTGGCAGTTAAAGGGGTGAGGGGATGGGGTGATCATTGCTGGGTTTGCATCTGTTTGTGTTGCGTTTTAGGTTGCCCATTAGCTAGTTGCCCCGTGACTTAGGACAGTCTGGTGGAAGAGATTTTGGGGAGGTGGTCTTTTCCTCTCTGCACTGGCAATCACTTGCTTCATTATTTATCCTCAGGGCACCGGGTGAGAGACTGGTTCTTCTTTTCTTTCCTCTCTTGCCTTGCTCTTAGTTTGATCATTTTGGGAATTTTAATAGTAAGACATATTCAGCTCTTTGAGGAGGATCTGTAGGAACCAAGGGGCTACTTTACCTGAAGCCAATGGTTGGTTTTGTGTCCCTGCAATGGGTCTAAAATAGTGTGGTGGTTCCAGGCAGGCCATTCCTGCATCCTCAGCAATGACTCCAGCGAACCATGCTGCAGGTGACGCAGCACAAGGTCTGGGTCTGGTGGTCCCTGTGGAGGTTTTAGGGGTGGCTCCTAGCTGTGGCACAGCCTGAATACAGGGCCATGCAGATGCTGTGGAAAGTGGCAAGCCCGGAATGGCTGTACATTAATAGGCATTCTAAAATAAAACGAACACACCACCAGACTATCTAAAAGCCAAATAATCCAATACACCAGTCTCTCAGTAAACCAAATACAATACCCACTAGGGTTTCACTCAATTCTAATTATCTATTAGCGATTTGGGACTTGGGCTGAGTTAAGCTTTTATTGCTGCTCTGTTCTGAAACCTTTGAAAAGCTCTTTCTGCTGATTTTGCTCTGAAACCCCTGAAGAAGCCTTTGGTGAAACAGGGATCTTTGTCGGGTGTGTGCAGTAGAGTGAGAAAGCTGAACGGACTTGCCAGCACATGTCTTTACAAAGAAGGAAGCTGTGAGCTGCATGGAGCTTGGACAGCTGCAATCAAGCAGATAAGTTATTGAATACTATTGTTTGACATTGTTTAAATGCTGTTTTAATATGTGGCTCTTCTTGATTATAGATGCTGCTGTATGCTGTTTAGTGCTGTCCTGTTTAGCTTATGAAAGTATATAAAATCGCATTGGAGTTTAGCAGCTGTTGCTGACTGATGGCTGCTTTAAAGTACATTAAGAGACACTGCTAAGTTGTTGTATATAAAGGGAAATAGTTAATAGTGGGTTTAAAGTGGGTTATAAAAATACTGACAAGTACTTATCAGGATTAACAGAATTGGCTGAGAAGTAGATAGGTGGTTTTGTTTTTCTCTTAAGCTCCCTTATGTGGAGTGTAAATCACTCTTTATTGCTTGATTGTGTATGAGTAGGTTTTGATTGTCTCTCCTTGATGTGATTTACTTATGTGATAATTCTCTTTTCTGAATTTATTATTGTATTTTTGTTAAGTTTACCTTTTTTAATTGTTTGTAATCATGAAAAGCATTAAATAAAAAAAAAAAAAAAAAACATTAGCAATAATATTTAAGGTAATTTAAGGTGGGAGGTTGGAGATCCATGTTGTAAGCGTCTGATAGTTCCTATGGTGACATTTTTGCCAGATGTGGAGCATATAGCTGTACTGAGATCTCCTTGCCCTTTATGTAATTAAGGCCAATAGATAGAATTGAGTGAAACCCTAGTTGGTATTGTATTTGGTTTACTAAGGAACTGGTTTATTGTACATTAATAGGTCATGTAGCCCTTGTCAAAGTCACTACCAAGGAGCTTCAATTCCTTGGTAGGGTAGTGTACCAATGGACCCTGGGAGCTTCTCCAGTCACATGCCAGGCTATTATAAATTAAAAATACCTTTACCAAGCCCTGCTCCTTTATAAACCCATTGACTGCCCCAAAATGGAAAGCTCCACTGTGATCTCCCTATGGCAGTTTCCTCCAAAGTGAAGTCTTCCCTATCAGGGGCAGGAACAAAGCCAACTTATTTATTCTCCTGGCACTAGTTGACGCCTAGTGCTTCCCACAGCAGGACCAATTAAAACCAACAACATTATATGAAAAAAACTCAACATAGGATCAGTCATTCAAGACATGAGGGATAATTGCACATCATCATCTACCCACCCTTGTAACCCCATGGTCAGACAGAAGAGAGGGAGGGAAGAGTGGCCTAGTGGTTGCAGCAAGTTACCTCAGGCTAGAAGGTCAAGGGTTCAAATCCAACTAGAGGACAGCAACCTTGGGCCAGAAGGACTGGGGTTTCTAGCCCCACAGGTGCTCCTTGTGGTCTTGGGCAAGCCACTTAACCCTCCATTGCCCATGTTCCCTGTAAGTATTAGCACATGTGTCTCATATACCCTCATGTTAAACACATCCCCCAATTGTGTTATGACCACTTTGATTGAAGGATAAGGTGGTATACCTAACCATCTAAATAAAGAAAAGGAATTCTAGGATGTGCAGACTGAATAAAAATTATTTAGCTCTGCTGACTTTTCTTCTTAGGGAGACTGGGGTAAGAGCCCTGTCTTATGAAAGGTTATTAATAATTTTTACACTTATCTTTATAATTTGTTTTGTGAAATGTTTATATATATATAATGAAATGTATTTATGCATGTTATGTATAACACTAAATGAAAGGTTAGATATAATTTATTTATTTACTTTATTTTAGTTTATTTAACTGTTTTTCTATACCACCGATGTCCAAAGAGTTTTACAAAGAACATCATAACATAATCTCAGTAGATTTGTTTTACAATAAAGAGAGGAAAATAACTTGGGGATAAATATGGGGTTAACTGTGGAAAAAGGAATACAAATAGTAGTTCAACAGAAGATCAGGAACAAGGAGAAGAATCATTTATATTACAGAAAGGGATAAGTGTGAAGGGTTGATTTGATCAACTGAGCAGGATAGCATGTTACATTTATAGTTGGTTATTGTCATTAGGTCCATAGTATTCTCTGAAGAGGTGTATTTTGAGTAGTTTTTTCATATATTTAGTGGATAGTGCAGCTCCGCTGGTTTTGGGTAAGCAGTTCCAAATTGTGGAAGCATAAAGCGAGAATGCCCTGTTGTCTATTGTGTGGTTTTGGTCTTGAGTGGGGGAATGATCAGGAGATTCTGGTTGCAGCTCTTCTTGGTCTCGTTGTGGATGCTTTTGTGATCTGATCAGTGAGGCAGGGAGCTGAGAGGTTATGAAGGATTTTGAATGTGGTAGTGATGGCTTTGTGTTTTGTCTGTTGTGAGATTGGAAGCCAGTGTAGACTTTTCAGGATTGGTGTTAATGGCTGTTGATTTGTACTAGCTGTTAGGATTCTAGCAGCAGTATTTTGTATTAGCTGTAGCAGATATAGTGCATGTTTTGGGAGACCTTGATAGATAATGTTTCCATAGTCCAGGTGGGGTATAATGATGGCTTGCAATACAGATCTGAAATCATTGTCCTGTAATAAGTATCGTAAGGGCTTGAGGAGCTTCAACTTCCATTATGCTGCTTTTGCTGCATTTTTGATGTGTGCACACGTTGAGGCTGCTCTCAATGGTTATAGCTAGATACTTGATTTCTTTTTATTGATATTTCCGCATTATGTGTTATTATCTTATTTGGTGGCTTAACTTCAGTTTTGCTTTTGTTTCCTGTAAGGTTAATTTCTGCAAGGAGGTTTGCAACAGCAGTGAAGACATCAGATATGGTTGCAAAATCTGGGTTGGTGGTATTGAATGTCATATAGAACATGATGTCATCTGCATAGAGGTGAAAGTGAATTTTCGTTTCTTAGTAGATTACAGACAGGTTGAATGTGTAAATTGAACAATAATCAAGAGAGGGCTGATCCTTGAGGAACACCTTATGTTGAATTAAAGGGTCTTGAGTACCGACTTTTACTTGCATGGTTCTGTCTGAGTGGTAAGATGTGAACCATTTTAGTGTGCCGTCAGTTAGACCGATGTTGCTGAGTCTATCTAGTATGATGTGATGTGATGTGATACTGAGTCAAATGCACATTGATATCAAGGAAGAAGAGCAAAAATCCCTGTCAAGGCTTATCTAAGCCAATGATGAATTGGTTGAAGAGGTCCGATAACAGTGTGTCAGTGCCATGATGAGGGCAGAAGCCATGCTGTTGTGGGTCCAGTGGAGCGTGTAATTCAACATGGTCTTGAAACTGCTGTTGTATGACTTTCTCGATTATTTTGGCCACAAATGGGATGCTGTCTGTATGAACCAAGGTATGTTGTGTCTGATGAGGCCTTTTTTAGAATTGAAGCTTGTTTGAGAGCTAGAGGTAGGTATCCTTGTGAAAGGGAGGTGTGGACTCTCTTTAGAATGGTCTGAGCAAACCGATTTCATAGGATTTTTAGCCATATTACAGGACAGGTGTCCAGAGGTGAAGTTGTGGTATTGATATTGTTGATGATATCTAGAATATCTCTTTTAGTTATTAGGTTGAAGTTGTGCCATAGATGATTTTTAGCTGTGTCATTCTGTTGCTGTGGTGGTTCATAGTGTTTAGCATTGATGTGCTTTGTTTGTTGCAGAGGAAGTCACCCATAACTTGAGGATCAAATTGCACTTTCATGTTTGCTGTGTCTATTGAGTTAGGATCATTGGTTATTTGGGACATAATTGAAAATAGTTCTCTAGGGCGGTTGAGTGATTTTATTTATATTTATTTATTTATTTAATTTTCTTATATACCGCGCTATTTGTCATCAGTGCGGTTTACATTGAAACAATACAACAATTGGTCAGATATAACAGACCTATTACAAGTAACAGGAAAATTAACATGGAAGTAAACAGGGAAATCATTTATATTTCTAGAGAATACATGTTGGAGATATATAAAATCTATACAGTTAGTTAGGGTAGGTATTTTGTAAGTATGCTTGTGATGCATTCCTTTTGGGTTTTGTTTCATAGGTTGCTGTATTTTTTTTGTTTGTTATGAAGCTGTGTCTTGACAGTATTATCTTGTGACCTTTTCCATTTTCTTTCTAAGCATCTGAGGTCTCGTCTGATCTGGTCAAGGTTCTTGGAGAACCATGGGGGGGGGGGGCGGGGTGGATTTAAAATGTTTTGTAGTTTGTCGTTCATTGAATGTTGTGGCACCATTTATTATCAGGTTCCATGAGCTGATAAATGTGTCTAGGTCAGGTATGTCAGAGTCTAGAAGTGAAGAAGCCTTATCTAGGAAGTGTTGTGAGTTGAATGCCTTGAAATGATGTCTGTGCTGGTATTGTAGAGGAGTACATGGTTGGATAGAATTGGTTGGTATACTTAGAGATATCATGGCATGAACCGACCATGATACTGGGTCGATTTGTAAGCTGAGATCTACTTTATGTAGAGTACTGGGTACAAATATAAGGTCAAGAAGGGATCCTTTGCGGTGAGTTGGTACATCAATTATCTGAGTCAGATATAGCGATTCCAGCACCCCTCAGAGACCTGGTGGAAGGAGGACAACCAATGGGATACTGTGATACCTGGATACAAATTATATCACGATAGGGTAGAGCAAATTGGTGAAGGGGTTATGCTCTGTGTTAGAGAGGAGGTTGAGTCACACTGGATAAAGGCTTTGCAGGCAACAAAAACATATTGTAAAACCCTCTATGGATAGAAATTCCATGTAAAAATGGGGAGGCAATGGCAGTGGGGGTGTACTACCGTCTGCTTAGCCAGAATGAACAGATGCTTGATGAAATGCTAACAGAAATCAGATAACTTAACAAAAGTTATAACACAGTAATAATGGGTGATTTCAATTACCCCGGTATTGACTGATTCGATGTCACAGCAGGACATGCTAGGGAGATAAATTTCTAGATGAAATAAATGACTGCTTCTTGGAGAGCTGGTTCATGAACCAACAAGAGGGGGAATCTATTTTGGTCTTAGTCCTTAGTGGAACACAGGATCGGGTGAAAAAGATAACAGTGTTAGCACCACTTGGCAATAGTGATCATAGCATGATCACATTTGATTTAATAAATGGAGGGAGGACAAGGAAATTCACAGCACTACTTTTTAACTTTCAAAAGAGAAACAATGATAAAATGAGATAAATAGTGTGGGCTTTCTTAGCCCCCTCCTCACCAGCAACCTGCAGGGCTCTTGGAGCTACAGAAAACTACATTCAAAGCAATGAGAAGGTAATCTAAAAGACAGCAATAAAATACAACACACTTCTATATAGATACACCAAAGCTTTGGGAGAGAAACAAATAGAACCAAAGTTCTCTTTGTTTACTCAAACTGTTAGCCATGGTTCACTTTATTTATAAGGCTCTTTTGGATGATACAGCATAATTTCACTTTATTATTACACGTCAATTATTACGTCTTTATCACATCATAGGTCAACGTTTAATCAGTGTAGGTCAGTATGAGGAGACATACATGTATTCCAAGACATAATTGTTTACTGCTGACTGCTTGGTATCTACTAACCCTGAGACAGAGAGGCTAGAGTACAAGCTGCCCTTTTCTTTATTTACAGGACATGTAAACCTTCACCTACTTAGTAAGCAAATATATGAAGTTTATTTCTAAGCAAAGTTCTGAAGAGAATTAACTCTTTCTCAGGTTTAGACAGTCTGATTGTGTACACCACCCTGTACAAACAAACATACTTTCAGATAGTCAATAAAAAGCTAAAAGGAGCAGCTGAAAATGTTAAAAGTTTACATCAAGCATGGGCATTGTTTAAAAATACTATCATGGAAGTCCAGGTCACATGTATTCCACGCTTTAAGAAAAGTTGAAATAAGGCCAAAAAACTAACAGAATGGTTCAAAGGTGAGGTCAGAGAAGCTGTTGTAGCCAAAAAAGCATCTTTCAGAAAATGGAAAAAGTAGCCAAATGACAAAAACAAGAAAAAACATAAGCAATGGCAAATTAGATGCAAGGCAATGATAAGGCAGGCAAAGAGAGAATTTGAAAAAAAAACTTGCCATGGAAGCAAAAATGTACAATAAAAGCTTTTTTAAGTACATTCATAGCAAAAAAAACTGTGAGAGAATCAATTGTACTATTAGATGATAGAGGAGTAAAAAGAACAGTAACAGAGGACAAGGCCATAGTGGAAAAACTGAATGAATTCTTTGCTTTGGTCTTTAATGAAGATGTAGGGATGTTATCCATGTCAGAAATGGTATTTAAAGGTGATGTATCAGAAGAACTGAAACAAATTTTGATAAACTGTGAAGATGTATTACAACTATTTGATAAAGAAAAGAATAGCAAATCACCTGGACCAGATGGTATACATCTGAGGGTGCTGAAAGAACTGAAACTTATTTATTTATTTAGCAGGTTTTCTATACCACTGCATCTCTACCACTAAGTGGTTTACATGTTAACAAAAATGGCCAACAGGGATTTACATAGAAACTTCTAATAATTATAACATAGTAAGAATGTTGCGGTTAGTGAGTTAGCAGTAGAACATTGAATTATAATACATTCTTGTAGTATTTACATCAGTAGTTGAGTTTTGCTTAGGGTGTGAGAGGTCCATTAAGTCTGATTGGTTAAGTTGGGTTAGTAAAGCATCCAAGGAAGAAGTGGATATTCAGTTTTATTCTGAAGTGTGCCAGTTCATTCATGACATGTAGATCATCTGGCAGGGCATTTGAAAGAGTTGGGCAAACAGGGAGAAAGTTCCCTTGGATATTGTGTGGTTAGTCTTGGTAATTGTTGAAGGGGCGTGTAGAGTATTAAAGGTGTGTTTTCTTCTGGATCTGTTGTTTGGTGTTTTCTCAATGAGGGATTGTAGGTAGATTGATGACAGTCCATGGTTGATCTTGAAGTAGGGCTTTGTATTTAACATGCTCCTCTATGGGTAGCCAATGTAGGCATTTAAGTATCAGGGTGATGTGTGCTCCTCTGGAGGCATTGCACAGGATCCTTGCAACAGTGTTTTGGGCTAGTTGTAATGGGTGTAGTGTGCATTTGGTAGGCCTTGGAAGATGAGGTTACAGTAGTCTAGGTGGGGGAAGATGAGTGCTTGAGACACTGAGCAGAAGTTGTGGGGGTTAAGTAGAGGCTTGAGGTGCTGTACTATTTTGTGATAGATGGATTTCATAATGTTCTTGATGTGGGGGATGAGGGTAAAACCTTGATCAACTGTGACCCCCTAGGTAGCAAACTTCTTGTTTGACTTGCAGCTGAGTTCCAGCAATGGTTATGGTGGGAGGCGGTGTAAAGTTATTGTTTTTGGTGATGTACAGTGCCTCTGTCTTCTTGTAGTTTATTGTCATGTAATGTTTGGAGAGCCAGTTTGTGATGGCTTTAAAACATTTCTCAATGTGTGAGATTATGGAATTTTTGGTTGAGAATGATATGTATATCATTAGCATAAACATGGTATAATATGTTATGTGCCTGTATGATTGTGCATAATGGTTGAAGAAATTTGAGAGCAAGGATAATAGGGTGAATCCTTGAGGGAATCCTTTCTCCAGTTTGAATGATGATGATTTTTCTGTGCCCATTCTGACTGTGACATCCAGTAAGCTAGGATTTGAACCATTTTAGGGTAGTTCCAGTCAATCCTATGTCTTGTAGTCATTGCAGGATTCTGTTATGTGGGACGGAGTCAAAAGCTACCTTGATATCAAAAAAAATAAGTATAAATTATTTTTGATGTTTGTCTGTTTCACTTATTAGGTTGTCAATGAGGGCAGTTAGCAGAGTTTCCACCCTGTGCTGGGGTCGAAATCCATGTTGTATGTCAAGTGTGAAATGAGCATCAATATGATCTTGGAGTTGATTTTATATTACTTTTTCTATTATTTTGGCCATGAATTGTTAGGCTGGTGATGGGTCTGTAGGAGCTTGGACGATTTTTGTCAAGGCTTGTCCGTTTCATTATTTATTTATTTATTGAACATTTCTTCTATACCGCGCTATTTAGATCATTAGTGGGTGGATGGAAGCTAGCTTCAGTTCGGCTGGCATATACCCTTGGAGCGATCGGCTTAATCATATTGAGTACTGTGGGGATCAATTTCGCTCTTGCTTTTTAATCCAACTCACTGGGCAAGGGTCCAGTGGGGATGTGGTGATGGAATTCATGTTTTTCTGGTGCTGTGGTTGAGAATGAGTCACAATTGATTCTGTTTTGTATGTGGTTATGGATTGTATATGTGGGGTTTGTGCTGGTATCAGTATTCTGAGAGCGGGCTTGGTTTTGGAAGTGGTATGCCATTTCCTTCTAGCTAACAAATACTAGAGCCCAAACCATACCCTCCCCCACCTCTAACCACCTAACCTCAGCACACACAACTATTTATCCATCACTCAGATCAATACACCCTAATGAACTTATTTTAGCACCATGCACCTAGATGTAAGAATGAGCGAATAGTATATCCCATCATAGGCACCATATCTATAGAGTGTCCCTTTTCAGCATGTGACCTGTGATTTTAGCACTGATGATGTAATTCTCATTCTGATTGAGCAGGGGCTTCACGCTGCACCACAAAGTGCTCAGAGGCAAACAATGCAGGCAGGAGATCACCCAGAGGGGTTGATCTTAGCTTTTGCTCCCTGCTTGCAGGTAGGTGTGTGGAATGGTCAATTTGCAGTCCTTAGGACCCCAGTCAATCCTCATACTTTAGGCATCAGAAGGAAGCTGAAGTTTTGTTGACCAATGTATCTCGATGGTCTCCTGGAGGCAACCCTAGTTAGTCAGATTTTCAGGGTTACCACAATGTCCATGCATGAGATAGATTTTTATATAATGTTTTTCCAGTATATGTAAATATATCTGATGCATATTCATACTACTCATCCTAAAATTCCTACAGCTCTGTGGGGAACAATTTAATATCACTATTGTTCCCCACAGAGCTGTAGGATTTTTAGGATGAGTAGTATGAATATGCATCAGATATATTTACATATACTGGAAAAACATTATATAAAAATCTATCTCATGCATGGACATTGTGGTAACCCTGAAAATCTGACTAACTAGATCTAGACACAGATCTAGACACAGATTGACTGTTGTTTATAGCAATACAGAGAAAGATGGTTGAACTTAAGCATGAATGCAGCGTTGTGGAAGAAGACCTGGCTCATAGGTTTGCTGGGATCAGGTGCCATGTTAAAGGTACTTCAGGGGAATATCACACTGGTCAACATTGAAATCGTTACTGACTTTTAAAGGCCCTAATCTGTAGTATCTTGGTGAGCTGAACATTTAAAAAAATTTATTGGCTCTCGTTTTGAAGATATTGCATGTAGTTCATTTTGACGTTTCACCGTGTAAATTTATCCAGTAGGTCGTCAACAACATCCCAAATAAGCCTTGAATGATGTAATATTGCATCACATTGCATAATACCAGCATGCACACATCATCCAGAGTTGATTGCATCATTTTCTGATGCAATGCAATACTACTGCCAGACGGCTGCTGAAGCCATCTGACGCCAGCAGTGTACTATACACAATCAGAAAGGAAAGTAGTCTGGTATTCTGTTCCGATACTGAAAGCCTCATGAATGCCTTAAAAATCACTCATGACCCACAAGACTGGAGACTATTTATAGACTCTTCAAAACTGAATCTGAAGGCTGTGCTTTTGAACAATGGAAACCTTGTTCCATCTATTCCAGTAGCGCATGCCGTCTACATGAAAGAGACATACGATAACTTAAAGCATCTACTGACTTCCATTAACTATAACAAGTAAAGCTGGCACCTCTGTGGTGATGTGAAGGTAATGCAATGTGTGCCTTTGAGTCAGTCCTGACTCCTGGCAACCCAGAAGCTCCTGGGTTTTCTTGGCAGTGTCACCAGAAGTAGATTGCCAGGCCTTTCTTCTGAGGCAATGGAGGGTTAAGGGACTTGCCCAAGGCCACAAGGAGTGCTAGTGGGACTTGAACCCAGGTTGCTTGATTACCAAGCCAGTGTTCTAACCACTAGGCTACTCCTCCACTCTGATGTGAAGGTAGTTGCCCTTTTATTGGGACTGCAGCAGGGCTATATAAACGACATGTGTTTCTAATGTGAGTGGGATAGCCGAGCAAGGGATTGGCACTATTTGCGGAAGGAATGGAATCACCAACAAAATGTAACAGTTGGAGAGAAGAATCTCCAGCACCCAGCTCTGGTTGAGGCTCACAAAATCCTGCTACCACCCCTTCACATCAAACTAGGTTTGATGAAAAACTTCATGAAAGCCATGGACCGCACTTCGCCAGCTTTCCGATACCTGCATGAAAGCTTCCCTCGACTCAGTGAAGCAAAGATTAAAGAGGGAGTTTTTGTGGGTCCTCAGATTCAAGAGCTCTTCAAAGATGACCGGTTCAACAACTTGCTGCAGGGTGATGCGAAACAAGCATGGAATGCTTTTCGCCTAGTGTCAACAAACATTCTCGGGAATGTTAGGGCAGAAAACTACAAGGAACTAGTAGAAGACATGCTGATGCAGTATCATAAACTTGGCTGCAATATGTCTCTAAAGA
Organism: Ichthyophis bannanicus; assembly: GCA_033557465.1. NCBI lineage: Eukaryota > Metazoa > Chordata > Amphibia > Gymnophiona > Ichthyophiidae > Ichthyophis > Ichthyophis bannanicus. The sequence goes on along the minus strand of CM066032.1, from coordinate 866,155,348 downwards.
TCCATTTCCTTGATTCCCATCTCGGTTTCTTTTCTGACAACTATGGTATGGTTAGTGATGAACAGGGCAAACGTTTTCACCAGGATATCACAACGATGGAGCAAAGATACCAGGGAAAATGGTCCACTACAATGCTGGCTGACTACTGCTGGACACTCCCCAGAGAAGCTCCCGAACAGCTGTACAAAAGACAGGTGAAAAAATCTAAGTAGTAGTCTATGACTTGTTTTTTTAAGGTATTAACCAAAGGCCTATTATATTTACTATTGACATGCATTTTGTGATGTAAACATTAATTCTTGTAGATTACAAAAAAACTAGAGCCAACTTTGCAATTTCACTGTCATATTCATGTTCAGCATATAAAAATTGATAAGAAATGACTATTTTTATTTCAGTAGCATGACTTTTGTAAAACGTTGTTGCCAAGTGTGGAGGAATTGGCTTCTGAATACACTATCTTCTTTCTTTCCTTCTTTCTTTACTATACCCAAGACAGTTATTGTTGAATGCTGGCATTAAATATTATCCCGTTCAGAGAAACATCTGACTGGAGCATTAAATAAAACAACCACAATGGCCATTTAGCCGAAGTACAAGATACAGATGTGTACACTAAGAGCCACCTCAAACTGGGGAGAGCATTAAAAGCATGATGGTACCAAAAAATGTATAATGAAACCCCTCATTTTACACTTAGTAGAGAAACAATGATGTAGGATTTCCTCTTTTTCTGCAAGCTTGCACTTCAAGACTATCCTTCCCTGGAGTAAAAACAGGAGACAGCCCATTCACGGCTTCCTCTCATATATGAACTTTCAGGGTCTTCGGGGAGACTCAGCAGCTGGAACATATCTTGAAGGTAAGCATTCCCAGAAACATTACCTCGGGCTTGAACAGTATGATATTTTCAAGACACAGCATATGTAAAACACATTCTGTCATACTTAAGATGTACTGCACATGACAGTTTCAAATATAAACTACTAATGTGGAATATGATGTCACCTAAGTATGTAATAAGAACAGATTCAGAAAAATTCAAGGACTGCATAGAATAAAACTACAAAATATAACAGAAAATCTTTTATTTAATAAAACAACCCGACATGACCATAAGCATCAAGGGAAATTCTTTCTGGTTACAAATATATACATCAAGGATAAAACAGCCGTAAAAGTGGGGTTTGCACCTTAAAGTTGAAATGGCTTAATGACCTGGCACATTGGGTTACTTTTTTAAGGTTTTTTTTACTGTGACTTTTGCACACAGGTTTTCACCATTGCTTTTCACTTACTGTTCTTAGCAATGTGAAGTGGCATTTTAGAAGCAACGTCTAGGAAACATCTGGGATGTCCAGAGCAGAACATCCAAAAAACAGGGGATGGCAGCAGTGACTTCTGAAACCATTCCATCTGCACTCCGAAAAATGAATGTCCCTTACCATGCAGGGCCCCATGCAGGTTGCAAGGCTGGGTACATGCCTGGCTGTGGGCCCTTTTAATAATGTGGGTGTCCCCGACTAGTAGGTCATCAGAATTGGGTACTTGGATATGTCGGATGAGGGATGTCCCAGAAGGGGGGCGTCTATGCTATGAGACTTGCATGACCCGACCTGCCATTTGATATACTCAGACTTGCAGCAGTGGGCCGGTAAAATGTTTGCATATGTATTTATGCTCAGGCAGGAAATAACAACAGTGGCAATGTAAGTGTATTTTGTGCGTTCTCCTGGAAGCAATTTTATTACCTTATTCGTGATCAGGAGCAGGTATAGGGCTAGACATGCTGGTGTCTTTCTGAAATTGCACCACGATGTGCATCTCCTACATGGACTTTCTCACGCTGGGGATGTATATACCTGATTTCTAAAATGGGTCAGGGACATTCTTGTGATCTGCACGTCTGAGTGTTGGTTTTCAGACATCCAGCTCACAAATAGAGCTTCTAAAATACCCACCTGCATTGCACAAAATTATTTTTTCTTTTAGTTTTTTTTTCTTTTTAAAATGTCTTCTTTTTTCAAAGGAAGGGCTGATAATTACTTCCCTTCCCCTATCCCTTTTTCCATCTCTTCCCTCCTGCCCCCCATTGTTCTTCCCCTTTATTCCCTTTCCCCTCTCCTCACCCACATTCATTTCTTGATGATTTGTTTGTTAAATGGCATAATGTAATTTATTATTTTGTTTTTCTTTTTTTTTTCCTCACTTCCTTTTCCCCTTATTCTATTTTTTTAATAATTTGAATTATGTGGTTCACAATACTTTCTTGATATATGTTCTGTATGACTTGATTATATGATTTGTTCTTCACAATGCTGTTGACTATAGTTGCAATTGATTTTTTTCTTTAATTGCATAATTTATTATTTCAGGTTTGTTCGTATAATGGTTTATTTTTTAATTTTATGCATTAATGTATTTTATTCTTAAAGCGTATCTTTGTAAACAAAAAAACATGTTCTTGACAAAGGCGGTTGTTTGCCATAACACAGCTGCATCAGCCTGTTTTATTAATTAAAATATTTCATCTTATATTTTATTCGTTTGCATCCTATACTCTTTTCTCCCACATAGGAATATTGGGCCAATATTTTATTTACATTCTCTTATATACTGTGCTATTCTGCATCAGTGTGGTTTACATTGAACAAACTGAAATTACATTGAACAGGGCATTATAACTTGGAGATAACTATTTTACAGGGAACATGGGCTATGGAGGGTTAAGTGGCTTGCCCAAGACCACAAGGAGCACCTGTGGGACTAGAAACCCAGTCCTTCTGGCCCAAGGTTGCTGTCCTCTAGTGGGATTTGAACCCCTGACCTTCTGGCCTGAAGTACCTTGCCCCAACCACTAGGCCTCCACTCCTGCTTTGGGCAGGCTATGCGCCCTTATGGCCGTAGGCCAAATTTTGCTACATCTAGTTTTACCCACTGATCACTAACCATCTACCGGTTAGCGACAGGCTGTGCCCCGAAACACCCCCAATACACCCCTATGCTAACCACATAGCATAGGGGAATGTAGTGGGGTTAGAAGATGTTCAATGGCATTAGCTGTGTAAGTGCCGTTGAATATCCCAGCTGTAAGCCATGTAAATGCCTTTTGAATATTGGGCCAGATATGTATATTCAGTGCCACCGTTCAGATAGCAAGCAGTGGTGAAAATATGTATAGAGGGGTGATATTAGGTCTACTCTCTGTATAGCAACCCTGCATCACTTTTTACCTGGCGTCCCACACTGGATGTTTAATATAGCATACAGCTGATACCTGATGTGGATTACCTTAATGACGCCATCACTAATCTGATCACTATTACTTGCTGTCTGCTCATTGTATAATGATCTTCAACTCCCTCAACACATCTCCTTTCCCACTCATTCTGCTGGTCATAGTTGATCTCATCATTTAGACTCTTAATCCACCTTCAGAGCTCTTACACTTATCATCATTACCTCTTTCCTGCACCGACCATATTCTCATCTTCTTTTCTCTCCTCCTTCCTCCTATCTCACCCTGTACATCCACTATCTCCCCCCCACCCCCGAGGTTATCTCATAAAATAAATCTGGACACTATCCTAGCCTTCCCATCTGCAGATACTATTTTCCCCTCCTCCTTCCATCTGATGCCCGTAGATAAGCAGACCTCTTTCTGGGACTCACTTCTTCATTCTGCCTTGATCACATTGTGCTGGTTCAGGTATTTTGATCTAAATGAAGGTCTACCCAGCCATGGTTTCATCCTGGCATCCATCTTGCCTGTACGCATCTCCATAGAGTGCACTCCAACATTTCCAGGACTGTCATTGTTTCTATCATCGTACTATTGTGGCCGCTAAAAGGGAATATGTTTTCTTTGAACTTAGGCAGCTCAATGAGTTCTTAATAGCTAGGGAGCAAATTGTGGTAGAGGTCTCCAAGACATCCCATCCGGCTGACATTTAAGCCTTCTCATGTTCGCCTGTTTAATAATTGCTGTAATGTAGATTTTGCATTAAGAGTTTTTTCCTAATACACCCCTGTTATTTCCCTTTGTATTGGGGTCTAAATAATATGGATGACATGAATTTTGATGTTTCTTTGATATTTTAAGTTTGCCTTTGTTGGTATTTGTTTATTGATCATGTCATAATCCATTGTTTCTTTTTTCATTCATGTTATTTGCCTGGATGTTGTAATTCATATAAAATTTATAAATAAAATTTTTTAAAAAAGGGAATACTACTCTAATCTTATCGCCAACTCCTCTTCACAACATCGTCAGCTTTTCTCCATCTTCTCCTCTATATCAGCATCTCCATCCCAACCCTGCAATGTGGATTATTCTCCTACTGCCACTCAGTTAGCCACCTTCTTTTCCTCCATGATCTCTAGTTTACAATACAATTTTCCTCCAGCTCCTCCCTCTCCAGTCTCCAACCCTACATCTTCTTGCATGCCTCCAAACACCTTCATTGAAACATATATGGAACATTTTCAACCCCATTTCCTCTGCCTCCCTGTCCAAGGCCCTCACCACTTCTTGAAAGACTACTTGTAATTTGGACCCCCTCGCATCATCCTGACTTTCTGATAACTCCCTGGCGCTCAAACCAATTATTCTTTCTTAATTAACAAAAGCCTTGCTACTGGTGTCTTTCCCCATGCATGGAAAGAGGCCATATTCACCCCATCTTAAAAATACTTCCTTAGACAAGTTTGTCCTGACTAATTACTGTCCAGTCTTGAACCTATCATTCCTCTCTAAACTGCTTGAGAAGATCGTCTCTCAACAACTAGCCACCCAACTTGAATTCTCCCGTGCTTTGCACCCCTGTCAGTATGGATTTCGTACTGGTCATTCCACTGATACTATTCTTCTCTCTCTTCTTAATGAAGTCTACTGTTCATTGGACTGTGGGGATGTCATATTCACTGTTTCACTTGATCTTTCTTCAGCATTCGACCTCTTCAATCACAATCTTTTTCTCTCTCGGTTGTACGACCTTGGGTCTTATGGGATAGTTCTTTAATGGTTCACTTCTTTTCTTTCACAGCATTCCTTTTGCGCCTTCAAGGGCACGTCTGTTTCCTCCTCTCACTCTCTTTCATGTGATGTTCCTCAGGGATCCATACTAGCACCTGTTCTTTTCAATATTTTTCTCTTTCCCCTAGCTCTTATGATCCAACAGCTTGGCATTTCAGAATACTTTTATGAAGACAACATTCTTCTTCTGTTTCACACAGACCCATCTCTGCTGGATCTCTCCCTCTTGAATATATGCCTCACTCATGTTGTGGCCTGGTTGTCTACCAATCACCTTCTACTTAACACTTTGAAAACTACTGCAACCTGGCTCACTGGTCCTACTACCCCTCCTTCTGTTTCCCCTATTAGAAACATAGAAATATGACGGCAGAAAAAAGACCACATGGCCTATCTAGTCTGCCCTTTCATGTCGACTACTAGAATAGTCCCCTCTTTTCCCCTCTGTGTTTGTGCCATGCTTTCTTGAATTCAGATACTGTCCTCACCTCTACCACCTCTACTGGGAGAATATTACATGCATCTACCACTCATCATTCAGCATCTACTATTCTTGATGGGTCACCTATTCCTCTCACGTCATCATTTCACTACCTTGGAGTCACGTTGAATTTTTCACTCGCTTTCCATGATCACATCACCCAAATCATCCAACGCTCATTTTTCTTTCTTCGCCGTATGAGAGCAGTCCATTCCCTTCTGACTACTCCTGAACCACTCTGGTTGTCTCTCTCATTCTATCTAGACTTGACTCTTGTAATGTAACATTTGCTGGCTTCCCTCAATACTCTTTAAAGCGCCTTCAGCTTATTCAGCACACTGTGGCCAGATTAATTTTTCACGCATCCAGATTTGATCACATTACCCCACTCCTCATCTATTACACTGGCTTCCTGTACCATCCCGTATTCATTACAAGATATTCATCCAGCTCTATAAAACACTTAACACTGGTTCCCTAGATTACTTAGCATCCTCCCTTATTCCACTTGCACCACAACGCTCACTCTGTGCAATTTATATGAACCGTCTTCTCTTACCCTCTCCCTCTCTGGCCCATCTTCAATTTACTCCCCACTCAGCATTTTATTTCCTCAGATCCTCCCTTTGGAATGATCTTCCTCCACATCTCTGGTTAGAGTCTTTTACAAAGTTCAAAGCCCAACTAAAAATCCCACCTTTTCTGCACAGTTTTTGACCTCTCGCTAGACTCCCTCAGTTGACTTCCTTATGTTTCCTATCTGCCCCCTCCTGTTCTCTCACCACTCCCCTCCAGCCCTTCCTTGTCACATCTCATTTTCCCATCTGTCCTATACATACTGGTGTTCTTTTTATATTCTGCTTCAGTTTTAATTGTATTTTATTGTAAACCGCTTTGCTGTACCCACATTAAGTGGCATATCGAATCTTAAATAAATGAAAAATGAAATGAAATGACTTCTTTTATGCGGGCCTAAATTTATCTGCATAATATGTTTATGTTTTCGTTTATTGTTTCTTGATAAAAACCGCCTTTCTCAAAAAATCAAAGCGGTGTACAATTAAAATAATACTACGGATGGCAGACTGAATATTATCACTATCTGTATAGCTGGATAAGTGCTTTTGAATACTGGGACAACTTAAGACAAGAAGTCTTAGATATATTTATGTTATGCAATCAAATGCTTTAATGTGGATAAACATGAATTTATCAATGCATACCAGAGTTTTGAAAATGATCCCTCTGTCTGCTGCTAAAGCTATGTGCCCTCTCTGACAGCATGCATAATTTCATTGACAGTGAAAAGAAGCTGGGGAAAGTAAGAGAAGTAGGGGAAATTCATTTCCACGCTAATGTGGGCAGTTTGCACCTACTTTAAAGCAGGTGGAAAATACAGAGGTACAAAAGCGCCACATGCTCCCTGCAAATCTACATTTTGCTGCAGTGGTGGGCTGCCATTAGTGCAGATGAAAGCCCAGTGTTTGTGCAGTTTCCTGCGTTAGCCTGGGCGCAGAATGTAGAAAGGGATTCTGCCTTAACGTCATCACTGTGCAGATGGTAGCATTGATGGCAGTTCAGATCCCATTTAAATCCATTTGAATGCATTGTAACAAAGCAATTAGCTATGCTGCACAGATGCAGAGAAGTGTGTAGAAAAAGGCAGAGCTCAAGGTGGGATGTGAGCATGAAGTCTGAGGAGATGTTAAGAGTGAGCTCATAGGTCTGCAGTTAGTGCTGGGGAGGAATTTATGCCTGCATCTTGAGCTTCCAGCACTGGCAACACTTTTCCGACTTTGCTGATGAGAGTGGTGAAAAGAAAACAAAACAAAGCTGTGCTGGAACGAGGTTATGTCATGTGCAGGAATGCCCTATGGCATATAAACAATATTCTGTGCCGAATTTCTGACAGAAGGGTATCATTGTTTATAAACACTGATATTATTCTGAGCAGAATTTCAGCACATGCGCATAAATATACCAAACTCTTTTTTTTTTAATGCACATGATGTGCATGCTGTGAACTTAGACCCCTGTGCACATGTGCCTGGCTTATTCTCGTTGTTTAGCGGAAACATTCTGCTAGAACTTCAGCGCTGGACTCTAGCTCATCGTTTCTGCATCAAGGACAGCAACCTTGGGCCGGAAGGACTGGGGTTTCTAGTTCCACAGGTGCTCCTTGTGGTCTTGGGCAAGCCACTTAAACCTCCATTGCCCATGTTCCCTGTAAAATAGTTATCTCCAAGTTATAATGCCCTGTTCAATGTAATTTCAGTTTGTTCAATGTAAACCGCCTTGATATCATGAAAGGCAGTATATACGAAATGTTAAATAAATAAATATCACAAGTAGGGGAAATTACCAAACAAATATCATTAGTATTGCACATGAAATGGTATCTCTTGTGGAAATGTAAACATGGAGAGAAATCAGCAGAAAAAAAACACATCAGTTTATTGGAAGTGATTCACAAATACATTTATTCACTGCAACCCAATGGAAATTTCCCACTTATGTTGGTTGGAGTGGTAAAGCAATAGGTACCATGACTACATAGATTCCCTAATTTCTCTGATGGGGGTTCTGTGATCCTTGTTGTAGATGTGCTGATGTCGAGTCACAGTGAATAAATTTATTTGACAATGAATTTTGGACTCCTATTTATATCCCAGCTCTATGGTATGTCTTGTGGCATTATCTGGCTTATAAATCGACTGCGCTCCTGTTTTCTTACACTGCTGTTTCTTTCAACGTGGTCTTTATTATGACTATGTCATTAAATGCATTGCAATCAGATAGGTAAAAATAATTGGGGGGGGGGGGATATTCAGCGACGACGGCTAGCTTTTGTAAAGCACATAGTCATCGCTGCTGAAGACCAACCCCGGATATTCAATGTCCGGGCCATAACTCGTCAGCATTGAATATCTGGGGCAGCTGCAGAATCCGGAAGTTAACGGGGCAGGGGTGATATTGAGCTGCTACCCGTTTAGCTTCTGGGGTAAAGTTAGGCCAGCATTTGCGGCATCTGACTTTACCCGTGAGTCGGTAACCAGGAAGCAGATCGATATTGTTACGATGGGTGCCGCCTCGCCTCCACCCTGGAAAGCCTACAACATGCCCCAATGCTTACCGTGTAACAGCAAGCACCCGCAGATATCCAGTGGCACGAACTGTGTTAGTGCCGCTGAATATCCCACTAACTGACATTTACATGGTTTGCGGGTCTGCAAACCATGTAAATGTCTTTGAATATCGTGAATATCGCCCGCCCGCCCCCCCCCCCCACCAATAGTCTTTCTGACAAAAAATTGTACCTCCAACTTTTCCAATAAAAAAGCAGACCAAAATAGATATGAAGTATACAAACAGGAAAAAATACTCTTGGGATAGGTCAGCACTGAGGAGAGTAAAAAAAGGTTCAGAAAAATTAATAAGGTCAAATCTAACCAATGATATGCTTATGAGCATACTCCTAACAATGGAGACAAAATTCCTGAAAAATTTTGGGCCTGATTATTTGTGACCACAGTTGCCAGATAAAGGGCAGGGGTGGCAGTGCTTATTTTAATTTTATAGTCAGAGGTGCCAGCCATTTAAATTGTGTTGCTGAATAAATGTGTGCCAATCGCATTGCTTCTTCTTAAAATATATTGCTGTTTATAAAATCTCTTCTTGCCCCAGCCTACCCTAAGCCTTTCCTCCCAGTGTACACATATATTTTATGTTTAGAACCAAGGCAAATTTCTTAAAGACTTGTGCGATTGACATTGGCACTGACTGTATAACTCTTTTTAAATATCAAACCTTTGAAACATAATCTTTCCTCTGAAATATCAGGCATTCCATCTCTAGGCCTCTCTGGAAGTAATTTCATAAGGTTGTTCCCACGCATATGTGGCTACTTGTAAATGACCTCTTATTATATACCAACCGGTGTCAAATTGGAGTGAGATCTAAGATTGGGAGGATTGGTTTCTTATTCTAGTGTTCTCTTTATTTTTGTTTTACTTTATTCTTCTCTGGTTACTTAAAGCAGGTGGATGCCTGTGAATTTTGTTTAAAAATGCATTAAAAAACCCACTAAAATACATAAATAAATATATACTAACTGGCTTAAAAGGACATGTTTTGGCAAGAAGGTGCATACTTTACTGGTAGGCATAGCCAGGGGTTGGTCTGAGCAGACTGTGGATAGAGTTCACATGTATGTGAAATATTATAATCATAAGATGCATATGCGTAAAGTATGCATGCTCACTTGCACCTGCTTGTAAGCACATATAAGTGACTGCAGCTGCATTTGAGGCACACTCTCTGCCACATATGCTGCTGTTTTATAACGACAAGCAGGTGCCTATGTGTTTTTATAAAATAGCATCATCGTAGATAGCTATTTAGGTGCCTACCTTGGTGCCCTGTTATAACATTGGCCTCTCCATGGCTTGATGTGCCAGCCCAAGACTCAAAGTATTCATATATTTCCACTGGGCAGCCTCAGTAATTTGTATTGCCAAAGCAAGATAATGGGTTAGGCCTTGCTCTCATTTGAAGTTCAGTCCAAAAAGAGGCCTAGTCCACCTTCTTGTCTGGGTTACACAAATTATTGTGGCTGCCAAATAGAAATGTATTCTTCCTCCTAGCGTTTCAGACTGGCACGCAAAAATATTGCATACAATAGGGGGAAAGCATGCAGAGCATGGCTCATGGAATTCTTCCAACCTCTCTGCGTCTATGTGTGTGTGCATGCACACATCTATCTGTTTGTATTTGCTTTTCCTGTGTGTGTATGTATGTTTATGCCTTGTTTATCTGGCGTGTGTCATATCTTTGTTTTGTATGCATATCTGTTTTTTTTGTTTGTATCTATCTTTCTGGGCTATGATAGCTGTGCATATTTGTATGAATGTGCATGTGTTGGTTATCATTATACAGTATGTGTGTTTGCATATTTGTCTGTGCATCCTTGTATATGTGTGTCTGAATGCTTGGGCATATCAGTGTGTGGGTGTGAGTGGTTGTGTATGTATTTAATAATTGCGATGTTACTGTGAATCAGTGTTAGTATGCTGTAATTATTGGCATTGCTTTTGTTATAGAAATACACTGAGGTATTTTTTGGGGGGTAGGTACTTTTCTCTTCCATCTGCCACCACAAGAACTTTTCCCTGCTCACCTCCTCTCTTTTTATGACTAGAGCAGCATTCCAGTGCTCTGCCCCAAGAAAGCCTTCCCAGTGGCTGGATGATGCCCACAGTTTCTGTTGCTAGTCACATTTATTTATTTAAAAGGATTTCTATATCGCTTTATCCTTAAATCAAAGCGGTTTACAATAAACTCAAACGTATACATATTATGTTGGTAATATGTATACATTTGAGTACGACCGCACCTTGAATATTGTGTGTAATTCTGGTCGCCGTATCTTAAAAAGGATATAGAGTTATTAGAAAAGGTACAGAGAAGAGCCACCAAAATGGTAAAGGGGATGGACGGCTACTCCTATGAAGAGAGGCTACAAAGGTTGGGGCTCTTCAACTTGGAAAAGAGACAGCTGAGGGGAGATATGATAGAGGTCTATAAATTAATGAATGGAGTGGAATGGGTAAACGTAGATCGTTTGTTTACGCTATCAGAATATAGAAAGACTAGGGGACATGTAATGAAGCTACAGGGTAAACTATTTAAGACAAATAAGATAAAATATTTTTTCACTCAACGTGTAATCAAACTCTGGAATTTGTTACCAGAGGATGTAGTAAGAGCTGTTAGTGTGGCTGGGTTTAAAAAAGGTTTGGACAAATTCCTGGAGGAAAGGTCCATAAACTATTATTAAAAAGGGATCCAGGATATCAATGCTTGACCAAATACAAGCATTGTGGAACCTGTGTCTTTTGGGGATACTGCTAGGTATGTATGACCTAGATTGGCCACTGTTGGAAACAGGATACTGGGCTTGATGGACCTTGGTCTGACCCAGTATGGCATATCTTATGTTCTTATGTTCTTAAGGGAGCAAGTGGGAGGGTATTGCAATGTTGTTGCAGTACAACTATATACAAAAAGAGCTGCTTACAAAGAGAAATATATACAAGGTGTGCATAGATAATAAGGAATCCCAGGGGCAAGGTAGGTTCAAAAAGGGGGTTGAAGGATGAGGGAATGGGGGGGGGGAGGATTTGGGAAGGTCTGGGTTATGAGGGAGGTTAGGTAATGTCTCCAAAGTGTTCAATATAGAGTGTGGTTTTAAGCATCTTCCAAAAGTATTTAATATCTGAGTTGGTTCTTAGATGGTCAGGAAGGGCTTTCGATAGGGCAGGAGCCGCAAGGGATATAGTTCTTCCGGATGTAGTTTTGCTTGCTTTGGTGTAGTCGATGGGGGTTGTGATCATATCCGTGGTGTGACGACTACTGGGTCTGGTGCTCAAGTAAGTAGTGATAAGGGTCTTTAGGCTGTTTGCTGAGATGATTTGTCTGATTTTGAATATGTTTAACAGTGTTTTGTACTTGATGTGGGAGTTAATGGGCAGCCAGTGGAGATAGTTCAAGATGGAGATGATGTGGTCATGCTTCGCAGATCCTGTTAAAATACGAGCAGCTGGGTTTTGTGCCATCTACAGGGGGCGGAGGATTGCTTTGGTAGACCAAGGTATATGGGGTTGCAATAATCCAAGATAGGGGTGATAATGGACTGGAAGACAGTGCGAAAGTATTCGGTGCTGAGTAGTGGTTTGAGCATTGGAAGCAGGCAGGGCAGGCTCAGTTACGGGGAGAGAGGGGGGAGAGGATGAGAGAACTGCAGATAGAGGTTTAAAAATCGGAAAATATACAGATATGTTAGCCTTTCTTCTAAGTTCCAGACATCTCTCTCTACTCTTCTCCTCAGGAACTCCGCTCTTCTGGCAGATCCCTTCTATCTGTACTCTTCTCTTCCACTGCCAACTCCAGACTTCAATCTTTCTACCTTGCTGCTCCTTATGCCTGGAACAAATTACATGAGTCGGTACGTCAGGATCCATATGTGGCCCTGTTCAAATCCAGGTTAAAAACTCTCCTCTTTGAGATGGCTTTTGGATCCTGATCCCCCTTGTCTCCTGTTCACCTCCTATGTGTTTCCTTACCATTCACCTAAATATATCCTAGTCCCACTTATTGTGTTGTCAGTCTTGACTAGACAGTAAGCTTTTATGAGCAGGGACTGTCTCGTACATGTTTCTATACAGCATTGCGTATGACTTGTAGCACTACACAAATGATTATTATTAGTAAAAAATCAGTAGAATCATGAAAAAATAGACAATTGTTAATCGTAATCTCCTGATTGCTGATCACATCTAAAAGTGCCCCCTAAACTTTGGGCTATTGGTAGAATCCAAGCCTACCAGTGCTTGAATCTGGCATTGCTAATGGCAATAAATACTAATTGGCAAACCATTTTTGATTTAGTTAATCCAATTTGACTGAAACCTCCTTTCCCATCTGTTGGAAGGCAGCTATCTTTCAATCATGAATCAAAAAAACCCTTCTTTCTTTATCCCAGGATTCTAAACAATTATCATTCCATTACTACTATTTCCTTCATATTGTGATAATCAGTCAAGAAAAACCCGAGGAGAGACTCCCTTTGTGATAGTGCAGAAACCTTTGCAGCCAAAGGGAAAGCCTAGATCCTGCAGGTCTGACCAAAACCCGGCCTGGCCTCCAGATAGGAGGAAGGCTCCAGCTATGATATTTTAAATTTTATTTATTTAACAGGTTTTCATACCGCCTTATCGTTAATTCAAAGTGGTTTACATAAAACAATATAACAACATACTTCTACATGGAACAGGTATTGCGACTTGGAAGATTACATGGGACAATTAAAACATTTAACTACATACAGGTGTACTGTAGCAGTGGAAGGTATAGCGGGGTTGCCTAACAGAGATCAAGAGGTGGTTGTATCTGTGTCAGGCTGAAGATCTTCTAAGATGGGGCTATAGTATTCATAGAAGATGTGGTTTTTTATGGCTTTCCTAAGTCCATTAGGTCTTTAATTGTACATATAGCGGTGGGAAGATTGTTCCAAAGTTGGGGGGCGTACATGGAGAAGGTTCTACTACAGGTGGATTGTTTCGCTGTTCAGAAGCTTGGTGGGGTTTCCAGGATAGTGCTGTCTGATGCTCTTGGAAGGGACACAGCCAGTCCGTCAGGATACAGCAGGTTTCTGATCAAGCCCAGTATCCTTGGCTTACCAGGCAATACTCCCTGGCAACAAAAGGAGGCTGGAAGAGGGAGGGGTTGCCTGTCCCTGCTTATGAAAATGTCCTTCAGACTGAGGGGGAAGGAGGAGCAGACCAGGAAGAGCCGGTGGAGGCTGTGGAATTTGGAGAACAGGACTCTTCTGAACCCATGGATGTACTTTGCTCTTGAAGTGGTTAATGGAGCAATCCATGGGGAGGTTCAGGAGACTAAAACAAAACTTGAAGGAAGGGAGGAATGGCTACTGACACAGCTGCTAGAGCTGTGGGTTTCAGCAACACCACTGGTAGCATAAGAAAAACTGTTTGTTTGCTGAAGAAATGGGAGAGGGGGGGGGGATACGTGCTCCCTACCCGAGGACTACCAAGGGAGATATAAAGAGGAATTTTCTTTCACTGCTAAGGAACTGTCTGTGGATGTTTCCTTTTGTTTGCGACTTTTGATGCAAGGGCTCGACATGGCACTGGTTCTGAGGTAAGCACAGTAATCTTAGTGTTGCACTTTAGTGGGAACTCCCACAACTGGACTAAATTCCTGATAATTGTTGGTTGGGGGACTCGTACAAAACGCTGGACTGGATTGGAAAACTCTGAGTCGAGTGCCGGATTGGAAGACCAGTGGAACAAGCGACCTGGACGCCCGCGTCCAACGTTACAATATCCAAAATAGTAGAAAATGTTGTACTGATCCAATTAAAGCTATACATCAACAGGACAAATTTGTTTCATCCCCCCCCCCCCCCAATTCCATGAAAACCACAGCACTAAGAACTGCTTAGTGTCTTTACTCAGCAAATCCAGACAAGATCTAGACACTATTGACATTATTGTCTCTCTCAATCTTTCATCTGCATTTGACACTGAATCACCACATTTTGATATCTCAACTGATTGACTATAGATCCAAAGAAACTGAACTTAACTGGTTCAAGTCCTTTTTCACAGATAGAGCCTTTAGAGCCCTGGATAACCATTTGTCCTTCTCAGCTTACCCTTTGAACTCTGTGTAACCCCCCTCCACTCGCTATAAGGCTCAGTTCTAGCTCTTGTTTATTTAACCTCTATCTCACTCCTCTTCTTCACATTCATGCAATCTTTAGGTATCAGTCCATTTGTCTTAGCTGATGACATTCACATTCATCTACATGCCAATTGTCACATTCCTGGTCTTTCACTATTTAATGTCTGTCTTTCTCTTATAGCACAATCTCTTGACTCCTAGTCACTAAAATTGAACCCTGACAAATGTCAGGCAATGTGGATCTCCTCAGATTCTTCTACCCCTTCTTCAGCCTCTCAGGTTGCTGGGCATCGTATTACTCTAAAATCCCATCTGAAAATACTAGGAGTTATATCTGATCCACAACTTAATTTTGAACTTCAAATTTCTCCAGTTACTAAATCATGCTTTTATGCATCTTGCCAAATTAGGTCCATTTGAGCATTTTTGTTTGCACATCGCTAGTTTACATTGGTCCCATTTTACTCTTGACTACTTGAGACCCTATCCTTGACATGATGACTTTAAGAGTAAAAAGGGGCCAATGCAAACTAATGATGTGCATTCATTTGAAATGAAAGGGGAAATATCAGCAACATTTTCTATTTGATTTCATATCATTTTAATGCAAAACATGGCACTGAAATAACCAAAATTTTGGGGTTTCTCGACTGTTTTATCACAGGCCAGGCTGGTCTGGAACCTGTAATTTTTGGGTTGGAAGGTAGACATCTCGCAATTTGAGAATGCTGTATGTTTAAAATGGCAATTTTGATGTTTAACATCTTGATGGAGGGTGGCAGCTATTTTCTGGGAGTGTTAGAGTGGTACCACCCTGGCCGTGTGTTACTGTCCAGCTAGGGGAGTTTGCTGGTGGTTCCTGATAGTCAAGAAGTGCAACAACAAACATGGAGGGGGCATGCCTTTAGGGTAGCTGTGCCAGTGTGGTGGAATACGCTTCCTATTCTGGTGCAGCAGGAATTAAACAAAGGCCATTTTTGGAAATCTTAGAAAACCTTTTTGTTCCCCAGATATATTGTAGCAGAGGGAAGGTATGGGGGCCACAGTCTATTTTGTTATTTTGTATTTTCCCTGTATTATGTTTTATTACCATGTTCTTATTGTAAACCTCTTAGAATGCTGTACATGGTAGCGGTATATAAATATTTTTAAATAAATAAATAAGAGCCACCATGACTCCATGGGGGCTGGCTCTAGCAAGAACTGCTGTATTGTCTGTTATTTCCCTTCCTGTTTCCTGATTGGCCCAAAGTTTGTTTGGTCTGCAGCTCTATGTAATATGCTAGCTAGATTTTTTTTTGCCTTGTGAATCTATTAACAACGATTGTAAAGACATTTAGCAAGCCTAATACAGATCCTGGTTATCTAATGTCAAGATGAGCCTCTGACTGAGAAAAAAAATCCTTGGTCCCCTGTTGTTCTGTTTGTCTGTCTTAGCAGGAAGGAAAACACAAGCGATACACAAATGCTTGCTATAGCTAGCACCAGGGAGACGTGATGGCTCATCTGCAGGATGCTTGCCTTGTAGCAAAATGTAAACTCCATGAATCAGAGAGTGTCTTTTATGTGTACTTTTACAGTGCTGTGTATGGCTAATAGCACAGTATAAATGATAAGGAGTAGTTTTAGTAATGGTAGTCAATAGATCTACAAAGAAAAAAAAATACAGTTAGCATTTTACATAGAGCTGCAGACCAGACAGACGTTGTGCCAATTAGAAAATAGGAAGGAAAATCACAAGCAATACTAATATTACTACTACTACTAATCATTTGTATAGCACTACAAGGCATGCACATCGCTGTACAGACACATAAAAAAACAGTCCCTGCTCATCAGAGCTTACAATCTAATCAAGACACAGTACAATAGATGATAACAAGGGCACAATAGAGAAGGGTAATGAGACAGAAGGAGAACAAAAGATTAATATCCAAATGTGGCCTGAAAGAGGTGAGCCTTTAGCATGGATTTGAAAAGGGGGAGAGATGAAACCTGATGTAAAGATACAGGTAGTTTGTTCCAGGCATAAGAAGCAGAAAGGCAAAAAGTACCAAAGTCTGGAATTGGCTGTTGAAGAGAAGGGTATAGAGAGAAGCAAGCCAGAGGAAGAGTGGAGTTCATGAGGGAGGGTATAGGGAGAGAGAAGAGAGGAAAAGTAGTGAGGAGCAATAGAATGAATGCACTTATAGGTCAGAAGGAGAAGTTTGTATTAGATATGGAAATGGAAGGGAAGCCAATGAAGTGATTTGAGAAGAGGGGTTATATGAGTATACCGGGGCTGGCAGAAGATTAGACATGCAGCAAAGTTTTGAACAGACTGAATGGGAGAAAGATGACTCAGAGAGAGACCAGCAAGAAGGAGGTTGCAATAGTCGAGGTGAGAAGTAACTAAAGAGTGGATGAGTGTTTTAATAGTGTATTCAGAAAGGAAGGGGCAAATTTTGTTAATGTTGTATAGAAAGAAAGAACCGGGTTTTTTTTCTATCTTTTGGATATGTGTAGAGAAGGCGAGGGTGGAATCAAAGATGGCTCAAGGTTGTGGGTTGATAAAACAGGAAGCACAAGAGTGTTATCAACAGAGATGGAGAAGGCAGCGATGTCAGATAGGCAGGCAAATATATGGGATTGGAATATAAGAGAAATATCAGGTGTAGATAGATAGGAGAGTCATCAGTATAAAAATGATTTTGAAAGCCATAGAAGGACCAAGAGACTGGGTATAGAGAGAGAGAGAAAAGGAGAGGGCCTAGAACAGACCCATGGGGTTCACCAACTGAAAGAGGGCTAGCAGTAGAGGATGAAACACTACAACAGATACTGAAGGAGCAATGAGAGAGATAAGAAGAGAACCAGGACAGAACAGAGCCCCTAAAACAAAGTGAGGACAATGTATCAAGGAGAAGGCAGTAGTCAACAGTATCAAAAGCAGCAGAAAGAAGAATGTGGACTGAGTAAAAGCCTTTGGATTTAGCCAGGAATAAGTCACTGGAGACTTTAGCATGGGCCGTTTCAGTAGAGTGTAAGGGACAAAAGCAAAATTGAAATGGATCGAGGAGGGCTTGAGAGGAGAGAAATTCAAGACAACAGTGGAGAACTGCATGTTCAATAATTTTAGAAATGAAGGGAAGAAGGGAGATGGGTCGATAATTAGAAGGACAAGTAGGGTCAAGTGAAGGTTTCTTGAGGAGAAGTGTGACCACAGCATGCTTGAAAGCTGTAGGGAAAGTTGTAGTAGAGAATGATAGGTTGAGAATGTGTGTGATGAATGGGATGACAGAGGAGGATGTGGCGTTAAGGAGATGGGTGGGGATAGGATCAGGTAGTAAGTTTAGAGGAGGAAAGAAGATGAGAGGTTTCATCTTGAGAGATCTTAGAAAAGGAAGACAGGATAACAGAGATTGAGGGAAAAAGTTGGTATTGAAGAGGGGGAAGAGAGGGTGAAGCTAATCTTGAGGGGAATTGCAGTGTAATCTTGTGCCCCTAGTGGAAATAGTCAGCTAGGGTTTGGGCAGAAAGAGAATGGGGGGTCGGAGGCAGAGGTGCTTTGAGGAGATTGTTGAGAATAGAGAAGAACCGACGGGGGTCAGAGGCAAGAGAGTTAGTTAGATGGATATAGTAGTTTTGTTTGGTGAGAGCTATGGCAGATTGGAAGGAAATAAGCATGAATTTGAAGTGAATAAAGTCAGAAAGGGAGCGGGATTTGAGCCAAATGTGCTCAGCTGAACAGGCATAAAAGCAAAGGTAGTTGAAAACAGCCAGGACTGAGGTATAGTGCACCTCACAGGACGTAAGATAAGGGGAGCAAGAAAATCCAGAGCAGAGGAGAGAGCAATTTTTTAGGAAACTACAGCCTCATCAACCGGGATAGAAGATAAAGTGGAGGAGAGAGGTGATGAGACAATAGTGGAGATAACTAATGGATCGATACCATGAAGATTCCTAAAAAGGTAGGTGGAGACTTGGAGAAATTGAGGTGCGGAGTGATGAAGAGTGAAACTGACCAGGTAATGGTCAGATAAGGGAAGAGCTGAGATACAGAAATTAGAGGGTAAACAATTAGAGAAACAAACAAGGTCAAGGCAATGGCTGTGCTGATGAGTGGGGGACAGAAGAGCAAAACTGAAGGTTAAATGAAGAGGTAAGGGAAACGAGTTTGAAAGCTTAGGTGTCAGAAGGATTATCAACATGAATGTTAAAGTCACCAAGAATAAGGGAAGTGGAAGAAGAATTGAGAAATAAGGAAAGCCATAAATCAAAGTCAGAGAGAAAGGTAGAGATGGACTTGTCAGGTGGTCTATAGATAGAAGCTATCCAGAGAGGTAAGGGATTAAAAAGGTGGATGAAGTGGACTTCAAACAAAGAAAAGGAGTGAGGCTGAGGTAGAGGGAGGGGTTGAAATTGGCAGGAAGGAGAAAGCAGAAACCCTACACCACCACTGCGGCCAATGGCATGAGAAGTGTACGAGAATCGGTAGCCTCTGTGAAAGAGAGCAGCGATCGAAGCAGTCATCAGAAAGGAGCCAGGTTTCAGTAAAAGCTAGAAGTTAGAGAGTTAGAAATGAAGAGATCATGGGTAAAGCTGAGTTTATTAGCTATGGAATGAACATTCCTTAAGGTACAAGAAAAGGGGAGAGTGGAGGGAGAAAGGAGAGGAATATGGATGAGGTTAGAGTAGTTGAGTGAGGAGCAAGAGTGAGAGAGAAGCATTGGGGGGCCAGGGTTAGGATTATTGTCACCAGATAGGAGAAGGAGGAAAAGAGTGTGAGGCAGAGAGGATATAGAATACAGATATATTTGCTATAGCTAGCACAGAGCTCAGCTGCCAAATACTTGCTTTTCTTTTTTGTAAGCAGAAGGTCACTGGTTCGATACCAACCCTGACTTTAAGAAAATAGGCAGTTAAGTTTTTTATTTGCCCAAAAGCTCTAGTAACCTTTCAGCCATTATGATTTCCATTTAGGCAGCAGCAACAGCTATCTCTTTATTTAGCAAAATTGCCCTGAAATGAAAATTTATAAAAACAAAACACTATATGTAAAAACTACTATTAAAGCTTTGGAATTACAGAGCTTAAAAGGGAGAGAGGAGGCATAGTGGGTTAAACTAGAAAGAGGGAAAGAGAAATCTATTTACATTGGTGTGATATACAGACCTCCCTCAAAGAGGAAGAGGTGGACAGAGAGTTAATTGAAGACATACGCAGCATTGCTAGGAAAGGGGAAGTGTTACTGATAGGAGATTTCAATATGCCAGATGTTGATTGGCACATTCCTGCTGCAGTATCATCTAGAAGTAAGGAGATCCTGGATTCTCTACAGGGAGAATTATTCAGGCAATTGGTAACAGACCCCACACGTGAAGGGGCCATACTGGACTTGGTGCTTACCAATGGTGAAAGTGTTTCTGATATTGTAGTGGGAGATCATTTTGCATCCAGTGATCACCAGATGGTGTGGTTCAGTATTAGGACTAGGGCTGTTAGAATCCAGTCCAAGGTGAGGATCTTAGACTTTAGGAAGACTAACTTTGCGAAGATGGGCCAATACCTCAGGGAGTCGTTAGTGGGATGGGAACAGCTGGGGGATGTAGAAAAACAGTGGGCAAAACTGAAAGAGGGTATTTTAAGGGCAACCAACCTTTTTGTTAAAATGGTAAATAAAGGCAAAAGGAAAAGGAGACCGCTATGGTTTTCTAAGGAAGTAGCTGAAAAAGTGAAGAAAAAGAGGGAGGCCTTCATGAAATACAAGAGATCACAGAGAGAGGAAGACAGGCGTCTGTATTTGGAAAAACTTAGAGAAGCTAGCAAAGTAGTCAAGAAGGCAAAGATTCAAAAGGAGGAAGAAATAGCCAATGCAATAAAATGGGGGGATAAGACATTTTTCAGATATATTAGTGAGAAGAAGAAGGGCAAAAGTGGTTTTGTCAGACTCAAGGGTGCAGGGGGGGAATATGTAGAAGCTGATAAGGATAAAGCAGAATTGCTTAACAAATATTTTTGTTCTGTGTTCACAGATGAAGAACCAGGAGCAGGACCTCAGAAAACACCCACAAATAGGAACAGAAGCGAGGGACATCTTGAACAATTTTCAGAAGACTGTGTTTGTGAGAAACTATCTCAACTTAAAGTAGACAAAGCGATGGGACCAGATGGGATACACCCTAGAATACTGAGGGAACTTAGGGACGTTCTAGCAACTCCACTGACTGACCTTTTCAATGCCTCTTTGGAGTCAGGAGTGGTGCCAAAGGACTGGAGAGAGGCTCATGTGGTGCCTTTACACAAAAGCGAAAGTAAGGATGTGGTTGAAAACTACAGGCCGGTTAGTTTAACTTCGGTGGTGAGTAAATTATTGGAAACGCTGCTGAAAGAGAAAATAGTGAGGTTTCTGGAGTCCAGCGGATTACAGGATCCGAGGCAGCATGGATTCACCAGAGGCAGGTCTTGTCAGACAAATCTGATAGATTTCTTCGACTGGGTGACCAGGGAGTTGGACCGAGGGAGAGCTCTAGATGTGGTGTATTTAGATTTCAGTAAAGCCTTTGACACTTTTCCTCACAGGTGACTTATAAACAAACTGAGCACCCTAGGGATGGACCCTAAAGTTACTGCTTGGGTTAGAAATTGGTTGGGTGGGAGGCGACAAAGAGTACAAGTAAATGGAGCTCACTCTGAGGAGAAGGATGTTACCAGTGGTGTGCCCCAGGGATCTGTCCTTGGTCCGATTCTTTTTAACATCTTTGTTAGTGATATAGCGGAAGGGCTGTCAGGTAAGGTTTGCCTCTTCGCAGATGATACCAAAATCTGCAATAGAGTAGACACCCAGGAAGCTGTAGATAACATGAGGAGGGATCTAGCTAAGCTTGAAGAATGGTCTAGAATTTGGCAGCTGGGATTTAATGTTAAAAATGTAAGGTCATGCATTTGGGCTGCAGCAATCCAAGGGAGCAATACAGTATAGGAGGTGAAGTACTTTTGTCCACTAAAGAAGAGCGGGACCTAGGCGTGGTTGTGTCTGATGATCTTAAAGTAGCTAAAGAGGTAGAAAAGGCGACGGCAAAAGCTAGAAGGATGCTTGGGTGCATACAGAGAGGAATGGCTAGCAGAAAAAAGGAGGTGATAATGCCTCTGTATAAGTCTTTGGTGCGACCTCATTTGGAGTATAGTGTGCAATTCTGGAGACCGCACCTTCAAAAGGATGTGAACAGGATGGAGTCAGTGCAGAGGGTGGCTACTAAAATGATTAGTGGGCTTCATTATAAAGCATATGAGGACAGACTGAAGGATCTTAATATGTACACCTTAGAGGAAAGGCGGGATAGAGGTGATATGATTGAGATGTTTAAATACCTCCGTGGCATAAATGTTCAGGGAGAGAGCCTCTTTCAATTGAAAGCAAGTTCTGCTACGAGGGGACATGGGATGAGGGTGAAGAGAGATAGATTCAGGAGTGATATGCGGAAATATTTCTTTACGGAAAGAGTAGTGGATCCATGGAATAGTCTCCCAGTGGAGGTGGTAGAGATGAGGACAGTAACTGAATTCAAAAAAGCATGGGACCAAAACAGAGGATCTCTAAAGGTAAAAAGTGGACTGTTGTAGTTGTTGATATGGAAGGACAGACTAGATAGGCCATGTGGTCTTTTTCTGTCATCATGTTTCTATGTTTCTATGTAAAATGAAAAAACCTGCAAACCAGGAAATGAAACAAAATGATTTTTTTTTTTTTGCCTGCGCACCCCTAATGCAAACTATGCAGCAAAGACTGTCATTTGAGAAGGCAACAAGTGGCATTTTTCCAGTATAAAGTTAGCCTGCGACAGGAAAGTTGAAGATGCGGCCGCCTTCTTGTTCTCCACTGCAATCTTTCTCTGACTCCCACCTTCTTTCTCCTTTATCCTCCTCTTCTTCCCCTGTTCCTTTGGAAATTTGAATGAATTACTACATGGAAGCATACAGTTCAGCGCAAAGTAGCTTCTTCTCTGGAACTTATTGTTGATGACATTAAAGGTGGAAACTATTTGATTTTTTAGAAGGCACGTGCAAGTTCAGACACAATTTCAGAAAGGTGGATGTGCCTGACATGGGCATCGATGGAGATGTCTACATAGATATCCCCAGAATATCATCTCAGATAGCTCTGTGATTTCAACATCCACATGCACGTCTCTGGACATCCAAAATCACGACTAAGACTTTTAAAATGACCCCATTGCATCTATGATTGTAAAGTTCTATATCATAATCTGCCTCAAACAAATATGAGGAAAACGAGATAAAAATGTCATTTTAAATTAAATTAAATTAAATTGTATCTCTCTCTCTCTCTGTGCCCTGACAATATGTTTATTGAAGCCTTTCCTATAGCAGATACCCCGGCAACCCCTGACTTTTATACCATGTGCAATCAATACCTAATGAGTAGTCTGGAGTGGGTGATCATTTTTTTCCTATAGCACACAGTCAGTAATTAGTAACTAGTTTAGTGAATAGGGTGATAATTTGAGGGCACTCATTATGCTATCATTTTGATCTAATTACACTCATTAGTATGCCCTGCACTCTACTATCTGTGGATAAAACAGTTTTTACTGGCAGACGTAAAATTCCCAATTTTCATATGCGCATAAACTTAAGCACATATGGCCAGTATGAAAGTAAGTTTACCGGAATTGACAGAAGGTGTTCCTAGAAAATATATACATTAATTTAGAAAATTTGTGCATGCCAAAGAATAGTTGTAAATATACAGGATGATGTAATTTTATAACATGGCACATAGGCTAAGTGATCATCAGGGGGGCCATTTTGGTACTATTTTGCAAAGACATGCAGGCACCGATGTGATTTCATAAAATACTTGCACAAAACCAGCAGCAATAACGCCTATATTCAAAGCACGGCTATTATGCCTGCTCAAGAAAAGGCTGTAAATGTTAGCATGTACTTTATAAACTATGAGGGTCAGGTTAGCTCTATTTGTGATTTGGACATCTGAAAATAAGGTATTTTAGAAAGTCGGATATATAGATGTTCCCGGTACAATCATATCCACGTTGCAAGGGGGCATGTTGGAGGCATGGTCTGAGAGATGCTATGGAGATGAACATTGCTGCGTGATTTCAGAAGGCAGTCCATTACGTATGACCCCCCGCTATTGATGCATCCATCCCCATACTCTACCTGCTTCTGACCACGAATAAGTTGCAAAAAAGTGCTCATTCCATGACAGCAACACTTGCAGGGGGAAGAGTGAAATGTGCTCTCACCGTCACAGTAAACTTTGCAGGGTCAAAAGAACCCTGCATGCTAATTAACAGTGCATTCATTTTACTGCCCCACCACCGCAAGTCTACAGATCTGAAATAGCTAGCAGGAACATGCATGCAGCATGGCACAGTTGCCCCTGTCCTAAAATACCTCAGGTGGAACGTCTGTGTTCCAGTTTTTGTGGCCATGCATTTCAGGGATATTGGTATCTCTAAAATGACCTGCAAATGTTTCTGTACCCAGCCTTGCTTTATGCACAGGCCCATCTCCAGACCTGCTTGTGGGGCATGCATCCTTTAGGGTGGAGATACAGTAGCATGATTTCAGAAGGCACTTGGATGTGCTTCTCTTCGCTGCCACCACTCCTCCAGAAATTTGGACATGGTGCCCTGAACATCCCAGACTCCTCCTAGATGGCCCTTCTAAAATGGCACTTCCCATGTGTGCATTGCAAATCTGCCCAAACTCTGCCTCTATGAATGCTTGCTGTATAAGAACATAATGGCTCGCACCACACATACGTTTAATCATGACATCATTTTATAAGGTCCCTTTTACAGCAGAGTCATACTAGCCAGCACAGATGTTCTCCCTAGGTGGTCACCTTGTCAGCCTAGTGGATCTGCTAGCGCCACTGCATCACCCATATAACACCTCCTTTGCCATATCTGCAACATCAACTATGCTGTTGCTACTAATGGAGCACTACTGTCATGTTCTTGGAATCCCCTGTGTGTAGAGCACATTACAGACATTGAAATAGGCTGTCTCCCATCAAAAAGTCCCCTTTCAGCGAGCTTTTACTTGGCATCAGAGGTTCCCAGCGCTGACGCCTCTAATGCGCGCTTCTACAACCTGGCAGTAAGGGAGCACCTGCTGTCAATGCCCACTTTCCGCCCCATTAGCGCCTGCCCTCCGCCTCCTTTTCCATTAACGCTTCAGGACCCTCTAATGCTATTTAACACAGCATTATTGGCGCTTTCCATGGTGTTAACCACTCACGGGTACTGATAACGCATGTTAACGGCATACTCGCTCCTTCCTGCCCTTTAATAAACATACCCCTTAGGCTCCTAAGTATGGCTGGAAATAGGGCACACATTTAGGGGCTGAGCTTCTTTTTTTTATTTTTAACATTGGGCCCACGATGTTGATTTTTAGGCATTCTTACCAAGTTGGCCAGTAGCTGCCTTGCCTTTTGCCCCTCACTTATGCAAATTATATTTTTAGAAGAACAGTTGTGCCTTCTCCTTTTGCTCTATTTCATCAATTTCTTTTCTTACTGCCATCATCTCCTCCTCCTCTTGCAGAGATAACTTGACAAAATGCTTTTTTCTTGTTCCCCCCAATTTTTTTTTATCAGTTCCACTACCACTTATCCCTTTTCTTTCACTCATACAGTAGCTTCTTGCATCCTGGAAATTTAGAGCATTAGTCTGTGAAGGATTGGTAACATAATTATGCCCTACAACTCTCAAGTGAACCCTAAACATCTACCGAATCTAGTACAACATCTCTGCCTCAGCCCTTCAAAACCTTGTAATCAAGGACCTCAGTACAAGGCCCAGGTGTAGTAACATGATAAACAAACTTTTTACTCCTGCTGAATTCCAACGCTCCAACCAGTGAACAGCCAGAAGAGCCCCATCACTTGCTACGCCCGCCATATGGAACCCTCTACCTGATCACATGAGATCCACTAGAGACATTAAGGACTTTCTTATGATGTTAAAAACATTATTATTTGCGGATCACTTTGGTCCCTCCCAGTGATTATAACCCACTGTAATGACCTCTCCTGTTTCTCCCCATTTACCCTTAAATAATTGTAAATAACTCCTAATGTAAACCACTTTAATTGAAGGAAAAACTGGTATATAAATCTGGATAAATAAATAAATAAACTTCTGATTAGAATAAAGTATCAGATTTAATCTCCATATTCAGTCATTCTCATCATTAGTGCTACCCACGGACGCCGGAATGTCCAAATGATTGGGGGGCACCAAGCTACACCCTGACTTTGCCCCATGACCTTACCTTCCTGTTCTGCCCACAGGGATCTGATTTCCTGATCCCAGCAGGCAGAAGAGAAGGAGGATCGCTTCAGACTCCTTCTGTCTACCCCAATCTCCCATGGGCAGACAGGAGTCTTTGCCACGACTGCAAACATTCCCTTCTCTTCTCCCTGTGGGAGATCAAATTCCCTTGGCTAGACAACTTCATGGAGGCTGCAATCGGGCCTTCCCCTCCTGTTCTGCCAGCAGGATCTGATATCCAGTGGCAGACAGGTGTCTTTGCCACAATTACAGCTGCTCTCTTTTCTTCTGCCCATAGGAGATGGGATCCCTGCAAGCAGAACAGGAAGGGAAGACCATGGTTGTGGTCTCCATGCAGTTTACTGGCACCTGGCAGGCAAAATTGTGCTGGGGCCAGCCTCATGTGGCCTACCCTGTTGAGATGCCTATGGCGCTACCAGTGCATGCTTAGGTGACATAATCTCTGCCCAGTCCAAACCCGCCACCAGTACAGCCAAGACCAACAAATATTTCAGCCTGGCATGCACCCCAATCACATGAGAATAATACGTGAATTTGCTATCAGCAGAATGGAGCAGATGCTATGCGTCAATCCAGTCCAGATGTTGCATCAAAAAATGTACACCCTTTTTCTCATGCTTTCTGGCTGGTGGCTTGGTTGATTTATAGTCTATTTGTGGGTTTACTGCAATATTAAAATTCACCCCTCAAAATAATTTAATATTCTGGATTTTGCCTCAAATTCCAAAATTTGTGTGAAAAACCTATGGTCATATATATTTGGGGTGTGAGCACTCCTTAGCAAAACTTTTTTCCCATGTAATTCTCCTAGTAAGAATGTAGCAGCAAAGCGCAGACAAACCAATGATACCAGGAGTCTGTTCAGAAGGTCCAAATCATTTATTTGTGCACAAGTCTCGAACCAATCAATTTCAAAATGGCTGAGCAAAGTTTTCAAGCATTACAACAACTTTTATAGACTTCTGTTCCATTCTAGGTATAGAAAAACATTTCATTGGTCCCGGTAATCTCCCGTACCTCCCGTACCTCTTCTATTGGTCCCGGTACTGATAAGTTTATCCAGTTATATCCCTCCAGTGGGCATGACACCTGCATACCCCCCTTCTAGTCCCAATTACAATGGTCAGTTCATCAACTTGTTACTTTCACACTTTCAAGGTTATAGAACCAATTTGTACGTGCAGAGGAGCTGGGCTCTGCAACTCATCTGTCAGCACTCCCAATTATTTCTTTGCAGATGTACTTTTTCTTATCAGTAACTTTTAAACATGTTTTTCTGTATTTTTCCATCTTTCAATACTGCAGTTCTGCTTACCTAAGCTAATTCAATACTTCTACTGAGTTCTATCTTACAATAGCAGCATATTGGGGGATGTGCAATCCTATATGCCTCTCCACAGGCCTCATTTACAGGTCAAGCTAGCCATGTTGGCCTGCTTATGTTCGGACACTGTGGGTCACAGGCCTGCACCTGCCACATTCCCCCCTTTGATTAATCTCACCCTATTACTTAATAAGGTGTGAGAATTAAATCACTTTCTGAAGAATCACATCCTGGCTAAAGGATTTCTACCAGGACTGGCTGTATAAAGCCATGATTTTTGTTGCGGTCTTCCGCTCTACTGTACTATCAATAGTGTTATGAATGGAACGCATACAACATGGGATTAAACATGGTAATAAGAAGATAACAGCAACAAGGATTAGTACCAATACGATGAAAGTCTTAAATCCTCCCACCCATGAAAAGAGGTTAGCAAACCAATTAGGAAATTTCAATGAGTGCCACGTCTGTACTGGCACATAAGCATGTCTTTGCATATCTTTAGCAATTTCTTCAACTACTTGACCTTTATCATCTATTTTCAAACAGCAATTGGTTAAGTTCAGCTTACCACATACTCCTCCTTCAGCTGCTAACAAATAATCAAGTGCTAAGCGGTTCTGATATATCGCAGTGCGCATCTGAGTACTTTGTCTAGCTAAGAGCGTGAGAGCATGACTAGTTTCATTGGTTATTATTTCAACTACTGCTTGTAAGCGAATGATACGATTAATCATATAAATTGGGGTACGATAACCATACATACCATCATCATTCCAAGTGGCGGGTCCATAATACTCAATAATTCTTTCTGGTGGCCAATCATCACCTTGCCATTTCTCCCACTTGACTACCTGGATGGGTGATCTCTTCTGTCTCAAGGCTCGTTTGTGTCGGTGGGTAGTGTATACTGGGTATCCTAATTGTTCTCCATGTTCAGTGTTTAAAAGAAAGAAAGAAGGTCTGATGGTTCCTAAGACACATGCTCCTCCCCAGTGTGGTGGGAGTTGTGCATATGCTCGGTTTCCACAGATCCATTATAGGCCAGGTGGGGCCTGCCAGGCTTGGACTTCAGCAAGGTTAGTCCATAGACCTGCCAGTTCAGGAAATCTGGCTAATGGGTTAGGAGGTTCAGGATGTCCAATTCCTGACCACCATGCTGTCTTTGTGGTCGTGGCATTATAGTATTTCTGGCTAAGACAGACCAGCTGTCCTACCTTTTGGGTGAACTGGAGTCCAGTTCTGGCATAGCAAAGACGTCCAACGATTGAGTGCGCTAACACCCATTCACTGGTAGTCTTGTGTAATTCAGTCTGATTGTAAATCATGGAATAATTCAATTCTTGGGCTTCCCATGGCCACTGATCTCCCATTTGGGTTCCGCCACAGAAATAACAATCTGTGATTTTAAGACTAGATACTACTGCTC
Source organism: Ichthyophis bannanicus (assembly GCA_033557465.1). Classification (NCBI taxonomy): domain Eukaryota; kingdom Metazoa; phylum Chordata; class Amphibia; order Gymnophiona; family Ichthyophiidae; genus Ichthyophis; species Ichthyophis bannanicus. Next base: position 866,126,485 of record CM066032.1, on the reverse strand, counting down.
CGGCTAATTCTAGAAATAAATTCTGTGAGGTGTGAGGGATCTCAAACTTATTTACATGCATGGCTTCATAGAAAGTATTATGAAGATGATATTTAGATGACTTGTGGGCTTGGGTATTCAATCTGATATACACAATGGTCCCTGGATCTATTGCTCCTCCAGCAATACGTAAACCAAACTTATATCCCTGTTTCCATGCATGGGGATTGTGTATACGTAAGTGTAAGGGGTTACAAGCATCTTTCTGACATTTATCATTTGTGGTTGGCTTGGTTAAAGTAGTAGCCATTCGTTTATCTATTTTCTCATCAGTTATACCAGTGTTCCAGGTAGCATAAAAACACATCCCCAATACGGGCAATAGTAGTCTGCTGCTGGGGCAGTACTATAGCCTGGTTCCTTTTTCCCTGTACACTTTCTCCAACCTGTGGCACCTTCTGGACACATGTACTTATGGTCATTTCGATACGCTTTCTCCCATGTACCACAGGTGGAATAACTATCTCTATTAATAGCATTGCATGCATCAAAATTCAAAACAGCAGGTTTAGTAATGTCCTTAAGTGGTGGCGTTGCAGCTAATATAGGTCCATCTGCATCCTTCCATCTTATTTCCATCGTGTAATAGGATGGATTCTGATGCGGATTATAACATGTCTTAATTTTCCCATGAGTGCAAACATTTAGTTCAGTGGTGTTATAGATACACCGAGTTACTGTTCCCTCGCAGGTATAGTAAGAATGATAAAGCAAAGTCTGAGTTACTTTCAGTCCAATTCTAGTAGAAGTAATGCAGGCAGTGCATGGAGGTAAAGCATAAGTCTGTTCAAAACCTCCAAAGAAGGCAACCAAAGTAAAGCAAAAGTAAAGATGCATGTCGATGTTGATTGGAGTTCTTCTGAATCCTCAGCTTGCTGATCTTGATCACGACGATCTATTATTCTTCGTCCCGTTTGCTAATGAAGCAATTTAACGGGTGCTGAGTGTTGATTGAAGATCCTCAAGTTGTCCAGTACACATTGACCAACTTAGCAATTCAGTTGGCTTGTGGAGTCTGGCTTAGTCAGTGTAGTCTCAAAGTAGTGTGTCAAATCACACACAAATTGGGTTCGTTGAAACAAAACTGTTGCTGCATGGAAAACAGCAATCCTCTTCGAAAGACTTGGCTACTGCAAAGCACTTGTGATGAAGTGTCTATGCTGCTGGTTGCCGTCTCAGAGTAACTCGCAAGGGTACATCAGGGTGCTGTTCTGCTGTCCACTGCTCTGGTTCAGGATCGGCGGCGGGCTTGACTCTGCTGTGGTGGATCCAGGCGTCGATCTCGGCTACCTTTACTGCAGTTGGGGTAGACAGGATGACGGTGTACGGTCCCTTCCAATGGGGTTCCAACGGTGTCTTCTTCCAATCTTTGATCCACACCGAAGTACCAGGCTGGTAGGGATGCAAGGGTTCCGTCAAGTTGATAGGCAACTGGTCTTGGATCCACGTATGGAGAGTCTGCAGAACAAAACTTAGAGCTAGAAGTTCTTGTCTGGTTTTTCCGAACCAATTTGGGCTAGACTTCCTTTGATTCCCTGCACTATTGGTGGGGGTTTACCATACAAAACTTCAAAAGGGGAAAATCCTGTTGACTTTACAGGAGCTGAGCGTATTCTGAATAAAGCTATGGGGAGCACTTGGGGCCACTTCAATTGTGTCTCCTGACAAAGCTTAGACATTTGGGCTTTCAAGGTACGATTCATTCGCTCAACTTTCCCTGAACTCTGGGGTCTGTATGCAGTGTGGAGTTTCCATTGTATCTGCAAAGCTTTTGCTAACCGCTGAGTAACTTGGGAGACAAATGAGGGTCCATTATCTGACCCTATTACTGCTGGAATTCCGAATCTGGGGACAATCTCTCTCATTAAGACTTTGGTAACTTCTCGGGCTTTCTCAGTTCTGGTTGGGAAAGCTTCTACCCACCCAGAGAAAGTACAAACTAATACTAGTAGATAATGATATCCATTGGCTTTTGGCATTTCGGTAAAATCAACTTGGAGGTTGTGCATGGGGGTCACACCTCTTGACTGAACTCGGGGTGCTGTAATAAGGCCTTGCTTGGCATTATTCTTGGCACAAGTTTGACATTGTCGTGCTACTGAAGCTGATATGGTTGTCATCAGAGGGATGTAGAAATGTGGTCTGAGTGCTTTTTCCATAGCACTCTTCCCATAGTGGGTGGCTTCGTGGAAAGCTTTGACAAAGGATGGTCCTAACAGTTCAGGAATTACTATTCGTCCTGGAGGTTGACTGCCCTCTTCTGGTGGCAGCTCAATCCATCCGTCTTTCAATACTCCATTTTCTTTGTCACAATAGTAGTCCAATTCTTTGGTGGTATATCGTGGGGTCCATAGATTCAAAGGTACTGGAAACAACGCTGCTTGCATTGGCATAGCTTGTGGGGCAATTTGTCCTGTCATAGCTGCTTGTCGTGCTGAGGCATCTGCAAATCTATTTCCTCGGGCAACTTCTCCTTTTCCTGCTTGATGTCCTCTGCAATGCATGACAGCTACACGTGTTGGGGCCCAAACGGCATCAAGTAACATCAATATTTCGGGACCATATTTGACTGATTTTCCTCCGGATGTGATGAGTCCTCTTTCTTTATAGAGAGCTCCATGGGCATGCAGGGTAGTGAAGGCATATTTGGAATCTGTATATACATTCAGTATAAGTTTTTCTCCTAACAACAATGCTCTGGTGAGTGAGTGCTATCAATTCGGCTTTCTGGGCTGATGTGCCTGAGGCTAGGGCTGATGATTCAACTACTTCGTGTTGAGTGACGACTGCATATCCGGCACAGCGTCGTCCATCAAGGATGAGACTGCTCCCATCAACATAATAGGTTTGGTCAGGATTTTCTATGGGCACATCTGTCAAGTCGGGTCGGCTGGAGAACACAGTCTCCATGACTTCGATACAGTCATGTTCTGGGAGTTCTTCACTGATAGGTATCAAGGTGGCTGGATTCAGGGCATGGCTCACTTCAAGTTGTATCTGTGGGTTTTCACATAACATGCTCTGGTACTTCAACATTCGGGAATTGGTGAGCCAATAATTTGCTTTTTGTTCCATAAGGGCAAGGACTGCATGTGGCACAGTGACTCGTATGTTCTGTCCTAGTGTGAGTTTGTCTGCTTCACTCACTAGTAGTGCTGTAGCTGCAACTGCTCTCAAGCAAGGTGGCCATCCTTTGGCCACAGGGTCCAATTGTTTCGATAGGTAGGCTACAGGTCGTTCCCAATTTCCCAATTTCTGAGTCAACATGCCTAGGGCATTTCCCTGTGCTTCATGTACAAACAAGTGAAAAGGTTTGTGGACATCTGGTAGTCCAAGTGCTGGTGATGACATCAATTCTTCTTTTAACTTCTGGAAGGCTGTGTCCTGCTCAAGTCCCCACTCCAGTGGTGACTTCTCTTCTCCTTTTGTGGCTTCATACAGTGGTTTGGCAATTTGGGCAAAGTTGGGTATCCAAATTCGGCAATATCCTGCCGCTCCCAGAAAGGCTCTGACTTGCTTTCTGGTTGTTGGAGTTGGAATTCTACATACTGCTTCTTTTCTTTCTCTGCCTAATCTTCTGCTTCCTTGGGTGATACGAAAACCCAAGTATTTCACTTCTTTTTGGCATAGCTGTGCTTTGGCTCTGGAAACTTTGTATCCAGCTTCCTCTAGTAACTGCAAGAGATCTTTGGTGGCTAATATACATTCACTTTCTGATACGGCAGCTATCAACAGATCATCCACGTATTGGAGAAGCACTCTCTTCCCCGGGGCTACTGGATAGCTTGAAAGGTCTTGATTTAGTGCGGCACTAAAGATGGTAGGCGAATTCTTGAATCCTTGGGGTAATCTTGTCCAGGTAAGTTGGCCCCCTCTTCCACAGATGGGGTCCTGCCATTCGAATGCAAACAATATTTGGCTTACAGGGGCTAATCTTATGCAAAAGAATGCATCTTTCAAATCCAGTACAGTGAAATGGGTAGCTTCAGCAGGTATCAGTCCTAGGAGGGTGTAAGGATTGGGTACGACTGGATGTATGGTCTCAGCTGCATCATTTACTCTTCTCAAATCTTGCACTGGGCGATAATCATCTGTCCCAGGCTTCTTTACTGGCAAAAGTGGAGTGTTCCATGGGGATTGGCATACTTTTAGTAGGCCATACTCAAGCAATCTTTGTAGGTGGCGATGGATGCCTTCAATTGCGGCTCTTGGGAGAGGGTACTGTTTGACGTGCACTGGTGTAGCACTAGGCTTGAGGGTTACAATCACTGGAGCTATATGTTTAGCTAGGCCTGGGGGGCTGCCTTCTGCCCATACTCCAGGTGGTGCATCAATACTTTTCAAAGTTTGTTCAAAATAGGTATCTTGTATCGAATCATCAATGTAATACCTCCATTCTTCTTCTCGGGGAACTGTCAGCAGCATTACTCCTGCTGGTTTGGTTTGGGGATTTACTGTCATTTGCATTTCTCCTTGCTCAGAGAAAGATATCTGTGCTTGAAGCTTGGCTAGCATATCTCGTCCCAGTAGTGGCACTGGACATTCGGGCATGTAAAGGAATTGATGAGTTATTTGCTGTCCTCCCAGACTGCATATTCGGTTTTGAAGAAAAGACTTTGTGGCTCTGGCACCAGTTGCTCCTATGATAGTGACTGCTTTTGTAGTGAATGGGGCTATCTTTTTGTCTATTACTGAATGTTGTGCTCCAGTATCAACCATAAAGTCCATAATTTGGTCTCCTATTTGTATTCCGACCATAGGCTCCTGGAGACCTAAAGCAAACTTGGAGCCCGGTCTGTCCTAATCCACGTCATTCTCATCATGGGCTGGTGTGGCCAATGCTTGAATGGTTCCTCCTCTCTCTCGCTGGAATTGTTCTCGATTGGCTCCTCCTCGGCTTCGGGGATAGCTTCGTCTTTCTTCTCGCCACTGATGGCTGCTGTCGTCATCATGCTGGGCGTCTTCGAGTTGCGGGCACATATCTCTCCAATGTCCTTCCTCTCTGCAATAGGCGCATTGGTTCACGCCTAGTCTCTGGGTCCGGCCTCCGCCTTGACCCCGCCCTCTTCCTCTGCTCCTTCGACTAGGGACACCTCCCCTTTTCTGTTCCACTATGGCCGCAGCCAAAAAATCAGCTTTCTTCTTCATCTTTCTATCACATTCTCTCTGTCTTTCAGTATCACGATTCACATACACTTTATGAGCGACTTCCAATAACTGTGTTGCATTCATGCCCGCAAACCCTTCTAACTTCTGTAATTTGCGTCTAATGTCTGGTTGAGACTGGTTTACAAAAGCAGAATTCACCATACATAAACTTCCTGGTGCCTCGGGATCATAGGGAGTATACATTCTGTATGCTTCAGTTAATCTTTCATAAAAATCTGCTGGGCTCTCATCTATCCCTTGGATAACTCCTGTAACTTTGGAAAGGTTCATAGCTTTCTGGCCCCCCCTTCTCAGGCCTTGTAAAAAGCCTTGGCGAAAACGGGCTAGGGCTGTGGATCCTTCATCTGTATTTGGATCCCATTGGGGGTCTTCATTCGGGAATTCTCTCTGAGCTGCTTCCCTACGGTCTATTATATTCTGCCCCTGTGCCGGAGCTGCAGGGTTTCTGCCATCCATTCAATAGCTGCTTTTCTAATTCTTGCTCGTTCTTCTGTAGTGAATAGGGTGGTCAGGAGCTGACGGCAATCTGGCCAAGTGGGTTGGTGAGTTTCCATAATACTAGTTACTAATTCTGTCAGCTCCTGGGGCTTGCTAGTATAGGAGGCATAATGCGACCTCCAATTTAATAAATCAGTTGTAGAGAAAGGGATATACACATAAGTTAGGGGTCCCGCTACCACTTCATCATTATCATTCTTTACGGGCACTCCCGGGACTTGCCGTAAGGGAAACAGTTTAGCTGCTATGGGTGTCTTTTGGGATCTAAGGGTTATTGTCGTTGCCTTTGCAGGAGTCACTTTCTTTTTCTCAACAGGTTTTGCTTTGGGTTTCTCTGTCACTGGCATGCTAGTGCTAGTGCTGACTTTCTCAATTATTTGTACACTTTCCTCATCTGGGGGATTCTCTCTTTCTCCTTCTTCAGTCTCCACTTCTGACTCGCTTTTTAGGTCCTCCTCTTCTTTTCCCACTAATTCTTCCTCTTTCTCTTCTCCAGGAGGGGGATCAGGGGTTGGGTCCCGCCTCGGCTCTGGCCGTCTCTGGGGTTCTGGGGCAGGACGCCGGGCTACTCTTACTGGACCTGGGGTTCGGGGCTGCCTGAGAATTATTTCTGGGGAATCAGGATCTGCCAGGATGGGCTTCTTTCTGGCTTTCTTATCCTGCTCTTTTATTCTAGGCTGTTCCGTCTTCTGTCTAGAATCTGCTTTAGCTAACATTATTCTGCACTGTTCCTCATAACAGCGCTGCGCCCAGGGGGGCGGATCTTCACAAATACTTAACCAGGAATCTATATAGGGGTACTGGTCGGGGTGCGCTATCCGCACTCTACGGTGTATTGACTGAATAATCTCTACTTTGAACGTTCCCTCTCGGGGCCAGATGGGGTCTAGATCGGGCCACTCCCTAGTACACAAAATCTGCAAACGGGCTGCTGTCATTTTAATACCATAATCTCCTGAATATCCCTCTTTAAAATGTGCGATCATACATTCTAATGGAGTGTTTCTAGTAGACCCCGCCCCTCCCATTTCGATGTGTGCGCGCAACAACAGACAGAAGGGAAAAGGAGGGCGGACCGTGGGTAAGGGGTCCTCACGGCCCTGGAAACGTATAAGGAGTACAAATAACAAGACAAGACGACAATCGCTTCCCCCTTTTCGCGACCTGAACGCGGTCGCCCGGTCAGGAAATGCGCTACTCAGGGGTCCGCCTTCACTTGGTCCGTGCTGCCAGACCTCTCATTCACACTTCGTTCACACAATCATGCTAGCAACGTATCCCAGAATGCATTCGTTTCTATCTATTCTGACTAGTCTTTTCCAATTTCCCAATTACAAAAAGGATGGGGGTTTCACCCGGCGAATTCCCATGCCAGGCTACTCGGCCCTTCCTTGAGAGGTGATCATGCTCTCTTACCAATTCCCAATATCTCGAGATTACAAATTCCAAAGTTCCAAGTTCCAATGGCAGTACTGCGCTTTCTATTTCTGTCTAGACCCAAAATCAAAACTATACTCACCGGATCCGGTCCTCAAACTTCCCAAGCAGGCGCATGAGTTGGACCTCGGACTCCCCTCACTCGGGTTCGAGGCGTTGACTCCAGCCGGGCTCGTCACCCGCCGAGGTCCGACCAGCTCCCTCCGATACAAGGGACCGGTGGCGCCAGGGAGCAGCCCTCGTCGGAAGGGCGCGATCCCGGCAGGACCAAGCCTATAGAGGCGGAAAGTCGTGGTATATTGCCCTATATACACTTTGATTCCACAACTTCCCGGCCAACGCACCAAGGAATATGTAGCAGCAAAGCGCAGACAAACCAATGATACCAGGAGTCTGTTCAGAAGGTCCAAATCATTTATTTGTGCACAAGTCTCGAACCAATCAATTTCAAAATGGCTGAGCAAAGTTTTCAAGCATTACAACAACTTTTATAGACTTCTGTTCCATTCTAGGTATAGAAAAACATTTCATTGGTCCCGGTAATCTCCCGTACCTCCCGTACCTCTTCTATTGGTCCCGGTACTGATAAGTTTATCCAGTTATATCCCTCCAGTGGGCATGACACCTGCATACCCCCCTTCTAGTCCCAATTACAATGGTCAGTTCATCAACTTGTTACTTTCACACTTTCAAGGTTATAGAACCAATTTGTACGTGCAGAGGAGCTGGGCTCTGCAACTCATCTGTCAGCACTCCCAATTATTTCTTTGCAGATGTACTTTTTCTTATCAGTAACTTTTAAACATGTTTTTCTGTATTTTTCCATCTTTCAATACTGCAGTTCTGCTTACCTAAGCTAATTCAATACTTCTACTGAGTTCTATCTTACAATAGCAGCATATTGGGGGATGTGCAATCCTATATGCCTCTCCACAGGCCTCATTTACAGGTCAAGCTAGCCATGTTGGCCTGCTTATGTTCGGACACTGTGGGTCACAGGCCTGCACCTGCCACAAGAACATTTACCGTCCATTTACAGCCAGGCTTCTACGCAAAAGAATTGCTTCCCCTATTTCCTGCTTTTAAAGGATCCAGATAAGCCATGCCCTTTTCGACTTCATCTGTTCAGTGAGAGAGAAGTGCATCTCCTGCAGTAAGGCAACATCAATTCTATGCCTCTTAAGGTATGCCAAAATCTTTGTTCTTTTGACAGGAGAGTGGATGCTATCCACATTCAAAGTTGAAATTTTAACCATGATCATTCTTCCTCCTAATATTTTTATTTTTATTTATTTATTTATATTATTTCTATACTGCACTCTTTAAAATCAGCGTGGTTTACATGTAATAACAATTTCTACAAAGCAGCGGAGCATGCAGTGTACATTACAGAGAACAGGTTCATACAACTTGGGTTTAACAGGGGTAACTATATACTGTACAACTATGTACAACTGAGCTGTTCGTCAACAGGTATGCCACAGGTACTGCTATGGAATACATGACACTCTCTCAACTACTTACATATTAGGTTAGTTTGGGCAGTCGTATTCAGACTGTGGGTATGTTATCATGCCCTGGGTGTATCGGTGGTGTCATTGTGGTGGGTGGGGGGTAAACTTGGTTGTGTTGTTTCACTTGACAGGGAGTAATGTAGGAGGAATAAATGGTGCTTCAGTGCCTTCCAAAATTGGGCAAGGTCAGTTATTGCCCAGATGGGGGTTGGGAGGGCATTCCAGAGCGTAGGTGCGTAAAATACAAATGCTCTGTTCTTTGCTGTCTGGGAGCATTTTGTTATTGCTCTAGGGATTACGAGGGTGTTTACAGTGAATGACCTTCTGGCCCTGTTTGCAGGTATGGGGAAGATAAGGTCTGTTAGGGAAATAGTGGATAGGTTGTTGATGGCCTTGAAAGTCATTAGTAAAACTTTTAAAGTGAGTCTGCAGTGGATCGGCAACCAGTGGAGGTGTTTTAGGACAGGGGTTATGTGGTCCCTTCTGGAGGCTCCATGCAGGACTCGGACAGCTGTGTTCATTGCCAGCTGCAGGTGGGTTCAAGGTGTTCATGGGGAATCCTTGCAGAATGGCGTTGGCATAATCGAAGTGCGGGGTTACCAATGCTTGGAAAATCATCCAGAAATCATCTGGTTCTAATAAGAGTCGCAGGTGGCGGACGGTTTGTATCTTATGATAGATTGCTCTGACTGTGTTGCTTATGTGTGCTTTCATGTTGAGATGCTGGTCAAGGGTGATCCCCAAGTAGCGGATGGTGGGCTTGCTCAAGAGCTCCGCGTCTCTTACTCTTATTGATGTGAAGGAGTGATTCCTAGTGATGAAGAGGACATCGGTTTTCTTGAAATTAATTCTGAGGCTCTGTGTGTGGAGCCAATCTGTGACAGCCTCGAAGCATTTTGTCAGGGTCGAGAAATCGGGTTGGTTGATTGAGAATGGAGAGACGAGTAGCACATCGTCGGTGTACACTAGGCAGGAGACCTTAAAGGAACGGATGATTGCGCAAATGGGTTGCATGTATATGTTAAAAATGAGGGCTGAGAGTGATGATCCTTGGGGGACCCCTTGCATTTGTTTAAACAGCTTGGAGGTCCCTGAGTCAGATCTTACCTGCTGCCATCTATCTGTCAGGTATGACTTGCACCAACTCAAGGCTGAGCCATGGATTCCCTTCTCTTGGAGCCGTGTCAGAAGCATCTCGTGGTTAACCAAGTCAAAAGCGGCAGCAATGTCCATGAAGATTAATGCATATCCTTTACTGCTGTTATCGATCCCTGTGATTAGGGTGCTGAGTAGAGTGGTGAGGAGGGTCTCAACACCATGGGATTCTCTAAATCCATGTTGACATGGGTCAAGTGGGGCAGTAGTATCAATGTGGTGTTGGATTTGTCGTTGTACATCCTTCTCTATTATCTTGGCCAGTAGGGGAATGCTGGAGATTGGACGGTAGGATTCTGCTTTTTTGGGGTCAAGCTTGTTGTTTTTAAGGAGGGGTCAGATGGAGGTCTGTTTTAGGGCTGTCGGGAACACACCTTAATACCCAAATCTTCCTGCACTATCTTCTATCTTCCTGCCCTGCAAACCTCCCAGCTGGACCTCCAGGACACTTCATGCAGAATTCAAGCAGCTTATGAACACCTCTTCTTCAATGACTTCCCTCCCAGGCTTGTCCCCCTCTCTCATGAGCCTCTGTTCATCTTCCCCACTCACTCGACCTTCACAAGCTCCCCCCTTTCAACACTTGCTCCTTCTTTCATCCTTCCCCCCCTCCATCCCTCTCCAATTTAGACCCACTTTGAATACCATGCCAGGATCTTCTATCTCTCTCCCCTTCCCCCCATATTTCTATTCTGCAAAGGAGTGCTTTCCCAAACCACTATCCTTCCCAAACTCCTTCCCATCCATGAACATTCAAAGCATAACACAACATTTGATCCTGAACACGTCCCTCCATTATTAACTTATTTACACAAGCACCCCTTATCCGAACTCCCGCCACTTCCAATCTCAGATACCACACTCCATTCTGCATATGTTGCAGCCCCCTAGCTCAATCAGCATCAACTCTGCTTGATGACCCACCACTTTTCCTTTGTAGCCTTACAGTTCAATGCTACTTGTCTTGCTGATCTCTGGTACAAAGATCATGAATCCAATGCTGTGATGCAGTAGCACCTTCAAAGAATAAGCGCATTATCTGTTTGTGATCATCTCCAACCAAGGCCTGTTACTGGCCTAAGACCAACCTCATGCCATTCGCTAGACTGCCTGCAGCCACTCCAGTGCTCATGAACATAGATAGCACTATGTCTTTTTATGCTTTCCCTTTATACAGTCATAAATCTTTCATACAGTCAACACTTGACCACCTTCTGACTCTTAAGTCCAAAATTGCAGCCTTTTGTCATATTTACAGCATCCACCAAATCCATTCAGAGTTTCTTATTTCATGGGCCCTCACTGTGCACTTGTGCCGACCTTCACTTCCTCCATTCACCTCATGAATTGCCATAGTTCCTCGGGCTTTGTAAAAACCCTCCTAAAGTTGTTATAAAAAACTTTTACAATTGCCGAGTAAAGCTAACTGAAACATATCCCTCTGTTGAACAGCTGCAGTCCGTATGGTATCATTGCCCACTGGCGTGCCATGACCTAGGCAGAGAAATCTTCAAAAAGTACCAGCTTGACCCCTTTCCAATCAAGTCCCTTGGTATTTAATAGGGTCTCATCAGCCCTGCTTTCCACTTGTAGTTGAGCAGCCTCCCTATTACAGTCCATGGCCTCCTGGCCATATCATGCAGTGGCCCACATTTAATGAGTTGCATGTCTTCCTCCAAGCCTAGGACCTCGGGAAATTTTTTCTCACAGTTTTAGCAAGCCAGTGTAGCTGACCTCCTCAGGCACTCCCGCCATCCTGATATTGTTCCTATGTTGTCTGTTTTCTTGATCATAGAGTCAGCCAGTTGCATGTTTTAATGCCTTAATTGCTCAACTTGGCCTCTTAGCTCCTCCATTGCTATTTCCTATGTGTTGCTCATTCTCTGTGATTTTACTCACCTGGTTACTCAAGGTATCTTTCCTGCAGCTTTGCCATCTTGTTTTCTAGCACCACCATGGCACAGTGCCTTAAATGGTGAGCTACCTCCTTGGACATGATCATCACTGGTTGCTCTTGTTCTGCCACCTTCTTGGGGTCTCTTATTCTGCCTTTCTTGAGTGCCTTCTCTAATGCCTGCTTTTTTACTCTCCCAGCCATCTCTTCTCCTTTGTCTTAGTGCCAGGGTTAGCTGCCACTCTCCCAGTGCTAACAATGTGGTTTATATCAGTTCAGCGGCATGCTCTCCCACTATTAAACTGGGGGTTAGGTTAGGGAGTTTGCAGAGGTGAGCCCACATGCTACATAGTGACTCCCCTCGATTAGTCTTAAACGTACTATTTTGGAGCTTCATTGCATGTACCCTAGTCTTTATACTTTGTGAAGGAGTAAACAGCCAAGTCATGTTTACTCATTCTGCTCTGCTTGTTATTTTATAGAAAATGAGAGGCAAGTTGGAGATAGCATGAATTCTTGCAAGTCAGATGCATGCAATTGTGAGTGTGTTAGATATAGTGGAATGAATATGAAACAGTAGCATGTGCAGGACCAAACCTTTCATTGTTTTTGCTGCATATGAACCATATTTTTTTTAAAATTATGACTGAGCATGCACAGTTTGCTTGTGTGTATGTATGTCTCCAAATTTATGCATACGCTATTGATACACGATTTGCACACAAGTTAAATCTTAGGCATACAAATGAATGGCTAAAGAAATCAGGAAATACACAAGCCTTTGAGACAGACAGGAAGAAATTATGTAAGCACAAGCTAGGTTTAGACTACAGTAACAGTATGCAGAGTGGAGGAACAGCCTTGTGGTTAGAGCAGTAGACTAATGATCAAAAGAAAAACAATGCTTAAATCCCATGGGCCCATCTTGGTCAAGTCACTCAATCCTCTATTGCCTCAGGTGCAAACTAGGATTGTAATCTCTCAGGGATAGGAAAATACCTACCGTACGTGACTAACTTTCTTTGAGCTAGTTTTGGAAAGGCCTGTGCTTAATAATGTTAAGGAGATGCTAATTGGGTCTGCCCAAGCAGTTCTTTAAAGAAAATCATGTTATGCCTGTCAAGAAATGTAGAACTAACCCTTCAAAAGCAGCTTTTACATTGGGATGTATAGCAAGTATATAAAAATAATGGAAAGTTGTTATTTTGTGGGGCTAGTTTTATAAAGCATTTTCCACATAGAGTAGAAAACAGGTTTTGTACAAGGAAAATGGCCATGATCAAACTGTGCAGTGGTACACATGTGTACCAGTATGCATGCTGCCAAGAGCAAACATTTTTGGGGGGGATCTGGGGCACTGTTTTCACAGAGCTGGGACAAAGTTGCAGTGTACATGCATAGAGTAGATATACTGTGAAACAGCAGCTGGCATAGAACCCATGGAGTTAAGGGAAAGTAAGGAACTTACCTTAGAATCAGCTGGGCAGCAGACAAACTCAGCTCATGTAGAATTAGCTGAGCAGCAGTCAAACTCAGCACATGTAGAATTAGCTGAGCAGCAAACAAACTCAGCACAAGAAAAGCAAAAAGGCATTAGAGTAAAATGCCCTTGCACTAGTCCTGATGTAGCTAGAAGCAGGAAGGCTAATCAGGAACACCTGTTCTCAGAAACCCAGGCAGCATGCAAAGAGAACAAGGATTCTCCTTGGACAGGGGTCGGCAACCCGCGGCTCCGGAGCCGCATGCGGCTCTTTCTCACCTTTGCCGCGGCTCCGGAGCACACTGCCCGCTTTAAACGTCGCGTTATGGGCTCCCTCCATGTCAGCTCCCTCCCTTCTTCTGCAGCCGCGGTTCCCTGTCTCTTAGGGAACCGCGGCTGTGCTTTTAAAATCATCTCGGAGCCCTTCCTGTCTTGACGGGCTCCGTGCAGCATTGTCCCGCCTCTAAAGGAAGTTTTGGAGGCGGGACAATGCTGCACGGAGCCCGTCAAGACAGGAAGGGCTCCGAGATGATTTTAATAGCACAGCCGCGGTTCCGTAAGAGGCAGTGAGCCGAGGCTGCATAAGAAGGGAGGGAGCTGACATGGAGGGAGGGAGCAGATATGGATGGATGGAGGGGGATGGAGGGGGATGGAGGGGGAGGGGGGGGCTGACATGGAGGGAGGGAGCAGATATGAATGGATGGAGGGAGGGGGGCTGACATGGAGGGATGGAGGGGGCTGACATGGAGGGAGGGGGCTGACATGAAGGGAGGGAGCTGATATGAATGGAAGGAGGGAGGGGGCTGACATGGAGGGAGGGAGCAGATATGAATGGATGGAGGGAGGGGGGCTGACATGGAGGGATGGGGGGGGCTGACATGGAGGGAGGGAGCAGATATGAATGAATGGAGGGAGGGGGGCTGACATGGAGGGATGGATCGAGGGGGGCTTACATGGAGGGAGGGAGCAGAAATGAATGAATGGAGGGAGGGAGGGGGCTGACATGGAGGGAGGGGGGCTGACATGGAGGGATGGATCGAGGGGGGCTGACATGGAGGGAGGGAGCAGATATGAATGGATGGAGGGAGGGGGGCTGACATGGAGGGATGGAGGGGGCTGACATGGAGGGAGGGGGGCTGACATGGAGGGAGGGAGCTGATATGAATGGATGGAGGGAGGGAGGGCGGGGGCTGACATGGAGGGAGGGGGGCTGACATGGAGGGAGGGAGCAGATATGAATGGATGGAGGGAGGGGGGCTGACATGGAGGGATGGAGGGGGCTGACATGGAGGGAGGGGGGCTGACATGGAGGGAGGGGGGCTGATATGGATGGATGGATGGAGGGAGGGGGGCTGACATGGAGGGAGGGAGCTGATATGGATGGAGGGAGGGGGGCTGACATGGAGGGATGGAGGGGGCTGACATGGAGGGATTGGGGAGGCGGGCTGACATGGAGGGAGGGAGCTGATATGGATGGAGGGAGGGAGGGGGCTGACATGGAGGGATGGAGCACTGGTAATGGGGTTGAGGGGACGAGCACTGGAAATGAGCTGATTAGGGGAGGCTAGGACTGGTAATGAGCTGATGGGGGGTAGGACTGGTATTGGGCTGATTAGGGGAGGCTAGCACTGGTAATGGGGTTGAGGGGGGATTAGCACTGGAAGCGAGCTGATTGGGGGGCTTTGACTGGGCATGGGCTGATTGTGGGGAGGGGAGGATAGAGCTGCTGGCCCTGGAAGATAACTGGGGGCTAAGGCTACAAATGGGCTGATATGAGGGGATGGGAGAATGGAACTGGATCTGAGAGGGGCTGCCATGGTATTTGTACTAGAAGGGACTGGTCAGTGGGGAAGGAGGGGGACTGGAAGGAAATGGACACCAGTGGCAATCATGGGAATGCAAGTTGACATTGGAAGGTACTGGGAGTGAGGACTGGAAAGGGGCTGATATTGGGGAGGGTTACTGGGACTGGAAATAGGCTGATGGAAAGAAGTGAAGAAAACGAAAGAAGAGATAAGAACTGGCAGATGGACCATAGACCACAGAAAGAGAGCTAAGAGAAGACAGGAAAGCAGAAGCCTCAGATCGGGACCAGCATGATCAAAGAATAAATTGGTCAGACAACAAAGGTAGAAAAAATAATTTTATTTCATATTAGTGATTTGACTACAAAATCATCATAATTTTGAAATCAAATATTGTTACTTCTTGTTGTTATATTTTCTGGCGTATTTTTTTTGGTGTGCGAAGGAAGAGGGGTAGTCTTATACGGCGAGTATAGGCCAAACACCTATATTTTAACAGGAAAAGTAGGGGGTCGTATATAGCATTAAGGTAAGAAACAATATATGCAGTGTTAGATTTGTTTTAAATGTCGCAATGGTTTTGCGGCTCCCAGTTTTTTTTTTCCCTTCGGAAACGGGTCCAAGTGGCTCTTTATGTCTTAAAGGTTGCAGACCCCTGTCCTAGGACAAGCAGGATGTGTCAGCCACAACTGGTGACGTCATCCGACGGCGCCATGACGGAAGTGCTCTCTAGCTCAGAAGCTTCTGAGCATGTGTGAGGTGGCCCCACCTCCCTGGCCCGCCCCTAGCTGGTCAGTCTTTTTCCTTCCGCCTTTGCCTCAAGACGGAATTTAAGCTCTCTTATACAAACTTGAATACAATCTGCATCTACAATGCCTAAACCAGGATTTAAAAAGTGTCTACACTGCAGCATAAAGATCAACATCATGGAGGCTGCCCGGACAGCGGGCACGGCCATCTCGGCCCGCCGCTGGGCATGGCTTCGTGCATCAGGGCTTTTGGACAATACCCACGACAAAATTGCGGACGCCCCCTGCTTGGGTGACTCCCTTTTCGGAGACAAAGTCGCAGACACGGTGAACGGTCTAAAAGAGAATTGCACAACTCTAAAGACGCTGGCAGCGGACGGACTCAAACGCCCTTCCTGGTCTCGGAAAGGGAGCTAGTCCCGCAAGCCCTTTTCCTCTACAAAACAATATTACGGATACAATTCTGGCTCCAACCGACAGTGGCAGATGCCCAGATTCAAGCAGGCCTACCATAAGTCTTCCTTTCAGAGACAGCAACCACGACAACGCAAGCAAAAACAGACAAACACTCCACATTCCGGCAAAGACGCAGCTTCCTTCTGACTACACTGGCCGGATCCTGCGCTGGGTACATCGCCGTCCCCCCCGGTGGGGGGTCGCCTATCACATTTCCTCTCGGCCTGGCAGGAGATCACCACGGACAAGTGGGTCCTAAAAATAATCCAGTCAGGCTACTGCCTGCACTTCTCCTCCCCTCCTTGGCAGCGCAAGCAGCCTATCAGCCAGCCTCCAGAGCATCTAGAAAAACCACTAGCGGAGCTCCTGCACCAACTTCTCCTGACTCGGACGATAGAACGGGTGCCCCCGGGCGAAATCAACACTGGCTTCTACTCCCGGTACTTCCTGATTCCCAAGAAGTCAGGGGGCCTCCGCCCCATCCTGGACCTCCGCAAGTTGAACAACTTCATCACAAAGGAGAAGTTCAGGATGTATTCGCTCAACTCCATCCTTCCCCTCATCAGAGCGGGGGACTGGATGGCCACGCTGGACTTACAAGATGCTTACTCCCACATCCCTGTCCACTCCTCACACAGGAAATTCCTGAGATTCATAGCGCTGGGTTGCCATTACCAGTATCGAGTCCTGCCATTTGGCCTCTCCCCAGCACCCAGAGTCTTCACGAAATGTGTGGCAGTGGCCGCGGCACATCTCCGCAAACAAGGCGTCGCCATCTTTCCTTACCTGGATGACTGGCTCCTGTCGGCGAGCTCTGCACCCGAACTCAGAAGAGCAGTGCGCCAAACCATGGCCGTACTACTCACACTGGGGTTCCTTCTCAACAAAGACAAGTCCCGGTTGGAACCAGTACAGCGCACAGAGTTCATCGGGGCGGTAATCGACACCAAGGCCTGCAAGGCCTTCCTGCCCCAGACCCGGATCTATGCCATCGTCAGCCTAGCCGCGAAAGTGTCGGCGACACAACAGACTTCGGCCCACGCGATCCTTCGCCTGCTAGGCCACATGGCGGCGACAACTTCGGTCTTCGCAGTGGCAAGGCTCCATATGCGCTCCCTTCAGTGGCACCTACGGAATCACTGGAAGCAACTCTCCCAGCCACTCAACACACGCATACCGATCACTGCCGAGATTGTTCAGAGTTTGAGTTGGTGGACAAACCCTATCAACCTCTCAGTGGGAAAGAACCTGCAGCCCCACATTCCTCAACTCATCCTCACCACGGACGCGTCATCCAAAGGATGGGGAGCTCATCTACTAGATCTCAACACGCAAGGAGCCTGGACCAAAGCGGAGAAATCCCTCCACATCAATGTTCTCGAACTCCAGGCTGTCAAATACGCCCTCCAGACCTTTATGCCTCACCTGGCGGGGGAAGCGGTCTTGGTGCAGACCGACAACCAGGTGACCATGTTCTATATAAACAAACAAGGGGGCACTGGCTCCCGTTCTCTCTGCAAGGAAAGGCTAAAAAGGTTAGGGCTCTTTAACCTGGAAAAGAGACGGCTGAGGGGAGATATGATAGAAGTCTATAAATTAATGAACGGAGTGGAACGGGTAAACGTAGATTGATTGTTTACGTTATCAGAATATAGAAAGACTAGGGGACATGCAATGAAGCTACAGGGTAAACTATTTAAGACTAATAAAAGAAAATATTTTTTCACTCAACGTGTAATCAGACTCTGGAATTTGTTACCGGAGGATGTAGTAAAGGTTGTTAGTGTAGCTGGGTTTAAAAAAGGTTTGGACAAGTTCCTGGAGGAAAGGTCCATAAACCATTATTAAGAAGTGACCGAAGATATCAATGCTTGACCCAGTACAAGCATTGATATCTTCGGTCACTTCTTAACCGGAGGATGTAGTAAAGGCTGTTAGTGTAGCTGGGTTTAAAAAAGGTTTGGACAAGTTCCTGGAGGAAAGGTCCATAAACCATTATTAAGAAGTGACCGAAGATATCAATGCTTGACCCAGTACAAGCATTGTGGAACTTGTGTCTCTTGGGGAAACTGCTAGGTACATATGACCTAGATTGGCCACTGTTGGAAACAGAATACTGGGCTTGATGGACCTTGGTCTGACCCAGTATGGCATATCTTATGTTCTTATGTTCTTAAGGAAGCCCTCGAGACATGGGCCATAGCGCTAGCCAACAACTGCGTCCTACAGGCGACTTACCTCCCAGGGGAACAGAACGCAGTGGCGGACAGTCTCAGCAGACAACTCCAGCCGCACGAGTGGATGCTCCACGGGGAGGTAACAGACAACCTCTTCAGACGCTGGGGAGCCCCCCAGATCGACCTCTTCGCGACCGAAGCGAACACCAGGTGTCCCGTGTTCTGCTCCAAACACCCGTCGAAGCACAGATTGGCTTCGGATGCTTTCGCCATCCCCTGGGGAACTTGGGAGTTGGTATACGCCTTCCCTCCAACACCTCTAGTGACAACCACGATACAGCGCATCATCAAGGAGAAAGCGCACGTGATTCTGATCGCCCCCTATTGGCCACGGCAGATGTGGTTCTCCCTGCTGTTGCAGCTCGCTCAGGAACCTCCAGTTCGGCTACCAATGAGACCAGACCTGTTGACCTAGAACGGCGGCAGTACCTGGCACGCCAACCTCCAGACGTTAGCCTTGACAGTCTGGAGGCTGAGAGGCGGACCTTGAATGACTCGCAGCTACCCCCGAAGGTACAACAGATTGTTCTAGATTCCAGAAGACCGTCAACCAGAAAGGCATACGGTCTCAAGTGGAAGCGCTTCAGTATATGGTGCAAGGACCACGGCGTCCAACCAACCTCTTGCCCGGTTCCCACTGTGCTACAGTACCTCTCCTCCCTCTTCACCTCAGGCTTGAAACCGCAATCCATCAAGGTACACCTGGCAGCTATCGCCTCGCTGTATGAGCACCCTGGAGACCCAGCTTCAGCCTCCATAGCCGCTCTCCCCATTGTGACACGTTTCATGAGAGGGCTCCGGAACCTGCAGCCCCCGGTGCAGAAGCCGGTACCTTCGTGGGACCTTAACGTCGTCCTCCAACAGCTCATGCAGGAACCTTTTGAGCCATTGTCCACAGCCAGCGGTAAATACCTTTCCTGGAAGACCCTTTTCCTCGTTGCCATCACCTCTGCTCGGAGGGTTAGCGAGTTGCAGGCCCTGGTTGCACACCCGCCATACACAAAACTCTACCACAATCGGGCGTCCCTCCGGACTCACCCCAAGTTCGTGCTGAAGATCGCCTCTGCCTTTCACATCAACCAGTCAGTGGAGCTACCATCCTTCTTCCCAGCCCCACACTCATCACCGGAGGAGCAACGCCGGCACTCCCTTGACTGTGTACGCGCCCTGCGCATCTACATCAGCAGAACTTCTGCCTTTCGAACGGGGACCCAGCTCTTCGTCTCCTTTGACCCGAACAGACCAGGGCGCCCTGTCACCAAGTGCACACTCTCCCACTGGATCTCAGACTGCATAACGTATTGCCTACAGAGGGCGGGTGCGCTCCCAGCAAACAAGGCGACAGCGCACCAGCTCTGTGCCATAGCCACCTCCTGGCCTGCGCGCATGAAATTCCAGTGAGCGAGATCTGCAAAGCCGCCACATAGTCCTCTCAGCTAACCTTCCAGAAACACTACTGCCTTGACATCCACGCAGAGACCGATGGCTCCTTTTGCCGAGCAGTCCTATCTGCGGCCACGGCACCCTTGGGCGGGGGCCCAACGGAACTACCCCAGGACTAGGCTGGAGTACCACATTCCAGACTCTTGCTGCTATTTACCAGTTACTGTTTTGCACAGACTGTTATTGCACTGTTGTCATTGTTGCCCAGTTGTTGCACTGCCTACTTGATCGCACGGTTATTATTTGCACTGTATGCTTGTTGCACGGTTACTGTTCTACCTCTTGTATTGCACTATTGTTAGTTCTATCTCCCGGCATGTTGCCTAGGAGTTTGCACCTTACTTGGTACACTGGTTGTGTCTCAATAAACAGTACTGCAATTCCAGTTATCGCATGCCTCCCTCATTCTCCACAGCGTATACGCTTAGCTTGGGAGACACCAGTTGTGGCTGACACATCCTGCTTGTCCTAGGAGAAAACAGAGTTACTTACCTGTAACAGAGTTCTCTGTGGACAGCAGGATAAGTCAGCCACACAATCCCACCCACCTCCCTTGCATGAGGGTGGCCTGCGTTCCCGCACCTAGCCGCGAGGGTACAGCTAGTAAATCACTGACCGGCTAGGGGCAGGCCGGGGAGGTGGGGCCACCTCACACATGCTCAGAAGCTTCTGAGCTAGAGAGCACTTCCGTCAGATGACATCACCAGTTGTGGCTGACTTATCCTGCTGTCCACGGAGAACTCTGTTACAGGTAAGTAACTCTGTTTAAAAGCTGCAGGGTAGGAAGGCGGAGCCTGGCGCAGAGCAGGACAGCGGTGTAGAGTGGAGCTCCGGCGGGGCCTAACATTGAATCCGGCGATTGTGCCTACTTTTGGAGTGCAAACGAAGCGTCAGCGGCTGTAAAGGAGCACTGCGATGTCCGTCTCTAAGCCGGCCCGCTTAGATTTCACCGCGGGTCAGAGCGGGAGCGTGAAGAGGTCCAAGACGGAGCCGCCGTCTCCGCAAAAGATGGCGGCTATGCGTGAGACTCCCGATGCTCTCCAGGAGTTGTTGGTGGAGGTGCGCGCCATTAAAGTGATCGTGACGGCGAATAGCGAGTCACTCTCTGCAGTGCAAGAGGAGATCGGTAGGCTTAAAACCAACTTTGAGACTCTTAATCTGAGACAAGAGCAAATGGAGCAGAAGGTGGCTGTGCATGAGGAGCGCTTGAAGGCAGTCAGCAAACAGGCCAAGCAGATCCAACAACTGCAAAGGGAGCTAGAGGACAACAATAATCGCTCCCGAAGGAATAACATTCGTATTGTTGGAGTGCCTGAGGGGGCTGAAGGGAAGGATATCTACGGCTTTTTGCTCAAAATGATCCCTGCAGTGTTAAAGCTTGTGTTTGACATGCCTTTTGAAATAGAGAGGGCGCACAGGGTTCCCTCGCAGGTATTCCCTAACAGCACTAGGCCTCGGCTGATTATACTGAAAGTCCTACGTCATCAACAAGTACTCAGAATCATGGAGGCTGCGCGTTCTCGATCTCCAACTGAGTTCGAAGGGCACAAGTTGCTGTTTTTCCCGGATCTAGCCAAAGTGACTGTGGAAAAGAGGAAGCGCCTCCTGGAGCTACGGCCCCGACTACAGCGGCTGCAAGCGCGATTCGGGTTGCTTCATCCGGCGAGAATGAGAGTCACCCTCCATAACAGCACGCGTACCTTTGAGGATCCGGATGCTTTGCTGGCCTTCATTGATGAAAGGGAGCAGGAGCTGATGCGTTGATGTCTCTGGAGCGCTGGCTCTTTTGTGGACCTTTGCTGTGGTACTGAGACTGTGTGCTGCACGGGAGGGTTGCGGGAAGGAGGCTCTGTGCGGCCTTGCCCTGTTGGGCTACAGCTGCTGAAAATGTATATGTATGTTCAGAGTGATTTATCTATATTGGTGGTAATGCGAACGTAATTTGCAGTAAGGGAATGGGATTTGTAATGTTTTGGAGGGCACAATCCATTAGGTGCTTTAAGGGGGATGGCTCCCTGCACATGTTCTGCCTGTGTGGGTTCACCCGGTTGGTTTTTGGGTTCTCTCCCCTCCCTAAGTTCCACCATGCTTGGGTATGTCTGCAATATTTGGTGGTGGTTTTGCAGTGTCACTATGGATGAGATAGGATGTGCTAGGATTTGGAGTGTGATGAGGGCGACGGATGCTAGACGGGTAATGAATGTATGTGGGTGTTTGATTGTGGAGCCTATTGGGCATAGCTATAACCACAACTTGGTACAGTGGGTAAGGATTAATATATATCTACTGGGGTATGGCACCTATTAGGATTTTATCCCTTAATGTAAAGGGTGTAAATAACCCCATCAAACGGAAGAAAATTGTTCTTTATGGTAAGCAGGAGCAGGGAGATATCTTGATGTTGCAGGAGACTCATCTCAGTGCGCGTGAGTCCTTGAAACTAAACGTCAAGCCTTTCTCACTGGTCGCTTACTCTGCAGCAAGGGGTAAACATAATGTGGTGGCTATTTTGATTCGGAAGTCCCTTAGTTTTACGGTGCTCCAAACAAGAGCGGACCAGGAAGGGAGATGGGCCAAGGCTCATATTAAATTGGGGTCCCTTGAGGTAATCCTAGTAACTGTCTATGCCCCCAACAAAGACTGCCCTGAGTTTTTCCGTGTACTGGCCGAGGAGATGTGTGCGGATCTGGGGATTCCGAAGGTTCTGGGTGGGGACTTCAATTTGGTTTTGGATGCCCTGGTTGATAGGAAGCCTCCTAGGTCCGTTGGGCCCTCCCGGGCGCAGAGGGTCCTTGCCTCTATGATTGCAGAGATTGGGCTAGTAGATGTTTGGCGTATATGTCATCCGGAGGAGTCGGGGTTTACATTTTATTCACCGCCTCATAAATCTCTATCGCGGATTGACTATTTTCTGATCTCCAAATCTTTGACCCCTAATATGCTGGCGGCAGAGATCTTTGCGGCTCATATCTCAGATCACGCTGCTATCTCAGTGGTGATACAGGACAGTGGCTTAGACTCCCCATCTGTTAGGTGGACTTTTGATCGAACTCTGTTACACAGTGAAGAGTTTTGTCTAGGAGTGAAGGCGGCTATTGCGGAATATTTTTCTTTTAACCCCCCCATTTGACCTCGGGGTGGGCCAGATGGGAAGGCTTTAAAGCCTCCCTGAGAGCAGTTGTTACAAGCTTTGGCATAGGACGAGCTAAACAGCATAAGGCGCAGCTGCGCGTGTTAGAGACTCAGATAAGGGCTGGTGAGCGTGTGCTGGCCAAACGGGCAGATCCCTGTATTCTTCTGCGACTTCAGAGGTTGAGGTTTAGCTATAATCAAGCCCTAACTTCTGAGGCCTCTCAGAATGTCAAGGCTCAGGAAGGGCTGTATTACCGAGAGGGAAACAGAGCTGGAGGGCTCCTGGCCAATACTCTGAAAGCACGTAGAGAGGCTAGCCGAATTGCCGCCATACGGGATCAAGGTGGCCCAACGCTCTTGGTATCTGACTCCGCGATCGCCGAATCTTTCAGAGACTTTTTGTGCAGTTGTATGCCTCGGAGACGGCATGTTCTCAGGCAGCCTTTACGCGGCTGGTAGATGGCCTTCAACGGCCCAGTTTGGAGTTGGCGGAGGCTGCTCTGTTAGATGGGCCGATTTCTTTGGAGGAAATACAGCGGGCGAGTGAGGCCCTGGCGACTGGGAAAGCAGCTGGACCGGATGGTTTCCCTTCGGAATTCTTTAAGGTCTTTGCCAAGGACCTGGGGCCGTTTTTGCAACAGTATTTTCAAGCGTTATTGGTGGAGAGCCCTCAGGTAGGCTCCTTTGCTTCTGCGAATGTGGTCGTGCTAGAAAAGGCAGGGAGGGATCCCCAACTAGTTGGTAATTATCGTCCAATTTCACTATTGAACGTGGATTATAAGATATATGCGACAGTGCTAGCAGAGCGTTTGGCGAAGGTACTCCCGGCCCTGATACACTCCGATCAGTGTGGCTTTGTGGAAGGTCGGTCGACGGCTGACAATGCCAGACTTCTTTGTCATGTTCTTGTAGGTGCGGAGAACTCAGAGAGCCCGTTAGTGGGACTGTCTCTGGATGCTGAAAAGGCTTTTGATAGGTTGGAATGGGAGTTTTTGTTCTCTACGCTCAAGTGGTTTGGCTTTGGTGATGGCTTTCTTAGTTTAGTCAAGGTGCTGTACGCTCGGCCATTAGCACGTATCTGCGTTAATGGCACCCAGTCCCAGGAGCTTCTGCTGGGCCGTGGTACCAGGCAAGGGTGCCCGTTATCCCCAATGCTCTTTGATATAGCGCTGGAACCTCTCGCTCTACTGTTGCGACAGCATCCCCGTATTCAAGGCTTTACTATGATGGGCAAAGAGATTAAACTGTCAGCTTATGCTGATGATCTTCTCCTATTTACCACTCCCGGATCAATCGGGGAAATCTTAGATCAGATTGGTCGGTACTCGGAGCTATCGGGGTACAAAATCAACTGGTCTAAGTCCGTGGCGTTCCCGCTTTATTCTCATGTGTTTAAAGGTGACTTGGCCCAATTTCCTTTTGTTTGGGAGTCAGCTCCAGTGAAATATCTTGGAGTCTACTACTGTTTTCCCTTAGAAAAGGCAGTCAGTTACAACATTGAAGTTTTACTATCCACAGTGAAGTCAATGACCACCAAGTGGTCCCCCTTGTTGTTGTCTTGGTGGGGGCGACTAGAGACAATCAAAATGGCAATTGTCCCCAAAATAAATTATTTCCTGGAAATGTTACCTATGTATCTCCCGCTGCATGTATATCGGCAGATGGAGAGACTTTTGAGCGTGTTCTTATGGCAGGGTAAACCCCCTAGAATTGCTCTTACTAAATTGAAGGCGAGCAAGGAGGCGGGTGGGGTAAATTTCCCAGATTTTCACCTATATCATAGTGCCTTTATGATGAAGCAGGGAGTCAGATGGACGGAGGGGGTAACTGAACAAAGCCCGGTGTGGCTAAGTTTGGAGGAAAAACTTGCCGCCCCCTTTCCGCTGTATCTGATCCCGGGTATGGTCTTTGGATGTTCTCCTCTGCGGCCCAAGATGCTGGTGGACACGCAGAGAGCTTTTCAGGCATTACTTCAAGTGTATGGCCCTGGGACTGAGAGTGCTATGACCTCGCCCCTGTGGTACAATCCCCTTTTTAAGATTCAGCATAAAGTCTTTGCCTGGGAGTCATGGTTCAGCAGAGGTGTGTGGACTGTAGGCCAATTGGTTGAAGCTGGCAGGTGGAAAAGCTTTGAGCAGTTACAGCTGGACTTTAACCTCCCTGGGTCGGCCTATTTCCAATGGGTCCAGTTGCGGCACTGTGTTGGGGGAGCTCTTGGAGATGTCCAGCACTGGACAGCAGAGGGGGCATTAACGGCCACGATCATGCAGGTGCGGGAGGGTTTGCGCAAGGGTAAAGCCTCGGCCCTATACAGGGAGTTGAAACGATACTGTCCCACTCGTCCGGAGAGTCTGGGGGGGGGGGTGTGGGAGAAAGACACTGGAATAGGTCTGTCAGGTAAGGGCTGGGAGAAATTCTGGTCCGCCATTGTACGGGTCTCGAAGTCTGCTTCCCTTACTCAAACGCTGTTCTTTTTTGCCCATAGGGCCTACATTACCCCAGTGCGGGTGAGTAGATGGGACAAGTCTGCTAATGGTATGTGTTGGCTGTGTCAGTCGGATCTTGGTACCTTCCGACATGTAGCCTATGACTGTGTGAATGTTCAGCCCTACTGGCGGGGGGTCTGGGATCGTATTCAACAGATACTGGGCCTGCGGGTACCCCTCTCTTGGGAAGTCATTGGTTACCGCTCTGCTCTGGAGTCCTCGTTAAGGTGTCGACGAGACGCCTTTCTGCTTGACTTCATGGTGGGGATTGCTATATGTCACCGTATGCGGAATTGGAAGGATACTGCTGACCTGCATTGGCAAGCATGGTGGAACCAAGTCTGTGTTTATAGTAAGTACGAGTTGATGCCCCGAAAAGGTTTATTGCCTTCCCCGGCGAGTAGAATTAAATGGAAAACTCTGCTAGAGTTCGGGGAGGCGGCGCAATGTTAAATTGGTCTCTTTGTGAGGACTGTAAACCACTTTGTCAGGGAACTGATTAGCGGGATCGGTTTTGTATAAGTGTCTAGTTACCCGTTGCTGGTGGTCCTTGGGGGGGGGGGAGGGGGGGAAAGGGTGCGGGATTATAGGGGTTTTGTTGGTTGTGCTTGTTGGTTGTCTGTTATGTTTATTTGTATTGTTTGCTAAAAACTTAAATAAAGACTTTAAAAAAAAAAAGAAAAAAAAAGCTGCAGGGTAGAACCAGGAAAGGCCAGTAGGGGCAGCGACCTGGGAGGACTAAGCCAGCATCCAGTGAACACACGTCATGCTGGAGGAAATCCACTGAGGGAAGGGAGCAGTAAGTGTGGCAGCAGAGCAGGAAACAGACAGCATCGTGCCCTGGACCCTGCTAGGATTCCTGGTAGTTGGAGAGCCAAGGAGAGAGCTGCCAGAAACCCAGATATAAGAGACAGAACCACAGCTAAGAGGTGGGAACCTAGCTTTGCTAAAGAAAAGGCAAGAAGTTCTGTTTGGTTTGAAAGGCAAGGGCGTGGCACCAGAAGTAACTTTGACACTGAAAGTTACACAGTAATTCCACCAGCGTGGAGAAGAAGGGAAAGCCAGAAGGAATCTTTTAATATACCAGGCATTCAGAGCCCTGGATTTAAAGAGCCCTTTCTAGAAAAGCTAGCCCATGACTCACAGGAGAGATTTACGGAAGACAGCAGCTGTGAAGAGTGTGACCCATATGCAATCGTAAGTGACTCTGAGTTAATGCAGTGGGAGAACAGCAGCTATAATTCTGACCCTGTGCCCATGGATTGTACAATTTGTTTATCTGACAATATTGTATCTTTATGTTGAACGTGTGCAAAGCAGCCAGCTGATGGTGCCTAAAGGAAAGAAGATATTTTTCTGTGCGACAGTTCTTTTGTTTCATATTGTTTGTTATATCCCAGGAATATCCCCTCAGAGCAGGGAATAAAGCCCTAATATTATTTTTGCCTTACCACTTGACTACAAGACTCTTTTTGTATCAAAGGCAACTTAAATCTTAACACCCTAGGCAGCCGCCTAATAGGGTCATATGAGGTAGCTATCACTCACTATCTCTCACAAATGGCGTAGTTGTTGTGGATCTATTCCTAAGAGGAGCATACAACCGTGATACAACGCAGAGGAATCCTACGAGTGCCAAGGCTGGACACGCCCAGAAGGTTTCAGATCCTGAGGGAAAGGATAAGCCCCTTCTCAAAATGTGAATCTCCACCTGGCTCAGGTAACGGTATATGGGCACAGGATGAGGGGGATTCGAGTGAGAAGGTGTAGCTAAAAAGTAAGGTGGGGCTAGGCACAATAACATTAGTAGTGCCACACTTGGTGTTTTCTTTTGTTTGTTTCCAGAGTGGGTGAGCATCAAGATGGATGTTCAAGAAGTCCTAAGATGGATGAGTGCACAGTTCGAGAAGCAAGCGGAGATGGCTCAGCTGAGCCAAGAGCAGGCCATGGCGGTATTGCAACTCCAACAGAAGCCCCTGACCGAACTGGTACACACTCTGCTGGATGAACGAAGGGAGGAGAAACCACCGCAACAGCCTTTCTGTGGGGTAGGCCCACATAACTGTGGGGCATTGGCATTTGGACAAATGACTGAGGCTGATAATTTTGACGATTTTATTGAGGCATTCGAGAGGGTAGCCCTCAATGCACATTGTGCCAAAGAGCACTGGGCAGTCAGGCTGGCCACCTCCTTAACAGGAGAGGCCTTATCAGCATACCAAGCCATGCCAGCTACCCTGGCAACCGACTATGGAGAAATAAAGAAAGCAATAAAGGATAGGCTAGGCCTAACGCCTATGGTCTATCGGCATATGCTAAGGTCTACCCGTCTCCAACCAGGTGAAACACCTAAGGCGCTGTGCCAGAGGTTGCGCAGCCTGGTTTGGAAGTGGTTGACTCCAGAGGGGAAGACTCTGGAAAGTATATTGGATATGATTGTATTAGAAAAGTTCTCGGAAGCAGTTCTGGCAGAAGTGAAAGCATTTTTAACCTTGCAGAATTGCCAGACCTCAGCCGAAGCCGCGCAGCTCACAGAACGGTTCATGGAAGCCGAATTGGCTAATAGGCCACAAGGAGGCGCTGGGAATAAGTGGGGTATGGTCGATTCTGGAAAGGCAGTCAAAGAGCCTAGGATGTATGCTCAAAATGCGAATGAATGTTTGCCTGAGAGGGATGCTAGAAATGCATTGAAAAAATGTTTTAAATGTGGGAAAATTGGTCACATGAAAAAAGATTGTATATGGCGTACAGCTCTGATAACAGGTGACAGAAAAAGCATACAGGCAGGGTTCCGTATAGATGTTGAAGTACAAGGAGTCCCCGCTAAAGCATTACTTGACTCAGGCGCGGACCAAAGTATGGTTTCTGGAAAATTATGGCAAACCATACAGGCCCGCCCTGGCTCCACCCCGAGTCAAACAGAAGGGAGATCCAAGATAAGGTGTGTACATGGGTCATCAGCATATTACCCTCTCTATAGAGTGAAAGTCAAGGGTTTAGGAACCTGGAGGGAAATCCCAGTGGCCGTAATTCCCAGACTACCCTACGACATTGTATTAGGCAAGGACTGGCCACCATTTTATAGGGGAATAGAGGAAGGCACCCACACAAAGGGAGGCATGGTTTCCACCAGGTCACAGGCCCATAGCTCAGAGGCACAAGCTGAGCTCCCAGAGGAGGATTCTGACCCTCTAGAAGAGGAAAAAGAACACCTAGGGTAGGAGGGTAGGACCACAGATGAAAACCTAGGAGAGCTTCCCCAGCATGAGGACTTATTTAGTGCCCCATCTAAAAATACGAGGAAGAGTAAGGGCGAAAAGCGCCAAGAGAGACATCACAGAGCTCAACTAAGGGCAGGAGTAGAAGATGGACAGGGGTTGCCCTGGGTACCTGCCGACCTTGTGGAAAAGTTCCCGTCTTTTCCGAAGGAACAAAAGGCGGATCAAGCGTTTTAAAGCACGCCTTTGAATTTGCTCAGACGGGTAGGGACGTGCTCCCCAGGTTCCTTATGGAAGGAGGCATATTATACAGGGAGAGCAATGATCCCCAAACAGGTGCTGTTAGGAAACAATTAGTGGTTCCTACAACTTTTAAAGCAGTCGTTATGAGACTGGCCCACGACCACCCCGTTGGGGGACATAAGGGAGTTCAGGGTACGCTCGACCAGATCCTGGCCCGTTTTTATTGGCCAGGGGTGTTCAGGGAAACAAAACGGTTCTGCGAGGCCTTTCCCTCCTGTCAGCGGGTGAGCGCCACCAAGCCCATAAGAGTCCCTATGATACCAACCCCCACAATAGCTGAACCCATGCGCCGGATGGTGATGGACATTGTTGGAACCCTCGTAAAGACCCCTAGGGGATTCCAGTATATCCTGGTGATAATGGATCACGCCACCAGGTTCCCCTGGGCTATACCCCTAAGAAACATCTCAGCTAGGTTCATAGCATTAGAACTGATCAAGCTATTCTGCGAGGTGGGATTCCCAAAGGAAATGCTGACTGACAGGGGGAGTAATTTTGTATCAAAAAACCTAGCCCAGGTATGGGATGCTTTCGGCATCCACCATATAAAAACTGTCGCTTATCATTCACAGACCAATGGACTTGTGGAATGCTTCAACCAGACCCTAAAACAGATATTAAGAAGGGGGCTGGATGGGAAAATGACCGACTGGGACATTATGCTCCCGTTCGCTTTGTACGCTAGTAGAGAACATACACAAGCCTCACTAGGAGCTTCTCCGTATGAACTGATGTTTGGCCGTGCCCCAAGGGGAGTCCTGGACATTTTAAGGGACCAGTGGGTCGAGCCTGAAGGGGAAGTAATGGGAGTGCCTCAGTTCCTCTGCGAGCTCAGAAGTCGCTTAGAGAGGGCTTCTCAAGCCGCAGAAGGGCATTTGCAGAATAGCCAGCAGTACCAGAAGCGGTATTATGATAGGGGCAAGAAACCACGACAACTGGCCATAGGCGACCGTGTTGTAGTAATGGTTGCAGACCCTGGGTCGAAGTTTGAGGCCCAGTGGAAAGGTCCCTATACAATAGTAAAGGACCAGTATCTTATATGGTAGAGAATGACAGGGGACGTTGTCAGGTGTACCATATAAATGTACTAAAACCTTGGCAGGAGAGAACGGCAGCAATTAGCCAGTCCAGGGTGAATGTCAAGAGTCCAGCAAAGATTACGTGCTGTGGGAACAGTTGTTCCCCATCCCGTAATATCTTAAGGGGGGGATTTGTGACACAGCAGCTGGCACAGAGCCCATGGAGTTAAGGGAAAGTAAGGAACTTACCTTAGAATCAGCTGGGCAGCAGACAAACTCAGCTCATGTAGAATTAGCTGAGCAGCAAACAAACGCAGCTCATGTAGAATTAGCTGAGCAGCAGACAAACTCAGCACATGTAGAATTAGCTGAGCAGCAAACAAACTCAGCACAAGAAAAGCAAAAAGGCATTAGAGTAACATGTCCTTGCACTAGTCCTGACGTAGCTAGAAGCAGGAAGGCTAATCAGGAACACCTGTTCTCAGAAACCCAGGCAGCATGCAAAGAGAACAAGGATAAAAGCTGCAGGGTAGAACCAGGGAAGGCCAGTAGGGGCAGCGACCTGGGAGGACTTGCCAGCATCCAGTGAACACACGTCATGCTGGAGGAAATCCACCAAGGGAAGGAAGCAGTAGGTGTGGCAGCAGAGCAGGAAACAACCAGCATCGTGCCCAGGACCCTACTAGGATTCCTGGTAGTTGGAGAGCCCAGGAGAGATCTGCCAGAAGCCCAGATATAAGAGACAGAACCACAGCTAAGAGGTGGGAACCTAGCTTTGCTAAATAAAAGGCAAGAAGTTCTGTTTGGTTTGAAAGGCAAGGGCGTGGCACCAGAAGTAACTTTGACACTGAAAGTTACACAGTAATTACACCAGCGTGGAGAAGAAGGGAAAGCCAGAAGGAAGCTTTTAATATACCAGGCATTCAGAGCCCTGGATTTAAAGAGCCCTTTCTAGAAAAGCTAGCCCATGACTCAAGGAGAGTTTTAAGGAAGACAGCAGCTGTGAAGAGTGTGACCCATATGCAATCGTAAGTGACTCTGAGTTAATGCAGTGGGAGAACAGCAGCTATAATTCTGACCCTGTGCCCATGGATTGTACAATTTGTTTATCTGACGATATTGTATCTTTATGTTGAACGTGTGCAAAGCAGCCAGCTGATGGTGCCCAAAGGAAAGAAGATATTTTTCTGTGCGACAGTTCTTTTGTTTCATATTGTTTGTTGTATCCCAGGAATATCCCCTCAGGGCAGGGAATAAAGCCCTAATATTATTTTTGCCTTACCACTTGACTACAAGACTCTTTTTGTATCAAAGGCAACTTAAATCTTAACACACTAGGCAGCCGCCTAATAGGGTCATATGAGGTAGCTATCACTCACTATCTCTCACAATACACATATAGTATATTCACATCTTCCTCTGAGCAGGTATACATTTATATGAAAGAATCTGTGAATTATTAGGGATGTTGCCTTTATCAAATAGATATAAAATATCGGATTGGCATTTCACATAGGAACGGGATTACAATATTACCCCCATATTGTGTAAAGACGTTTCAAAACTGCCACTGTGACTTTGATGGGAGCGGTGTGGCTGTTGTAGTGCTCCACTTTAGACTTAAGCCATTCTCAAATGGAAGTAAGTTCACATTTGAGGACTCATGGAAGTGAATAAAGTGTGTCTGTATTTGGTTTACTAGGTATTTGCAGCCATGTCTATGGCAGTGATGAAGGCTTACATCTTTAAGTGGAATATCTTAGGGAGTCTGTGCCTACTAAATTCTACTATTTTTTTATGGGGGAGGGGGGAATGATAAATATCCTTATTTGGCTCAGTAAGAGTATTTACTCACCTGTAACAGGTGTTCTCCAGGAGCAGCAGGAATCAGTCCTCACATCTGGGTGACGTTGGCGGCGATGGAGCCCTCGTGCAGAGCATTTCCCCAGCTTTCAAAGAAAGCCTTTGGGAATGCAGCGCGCATGCGCGGTCCCCTTCCCGCCCAAGGGTGCCATCTTGCTCAGTCTGATGACATAGCTAAAAGACAGCAAAAAAACCAAAATGAAATATAGGACTGCAACTCCAAGGGGAGGAGGGAGGGTCATGAGGACTGATTCCTGCTGCTCCTGGAGAACACCTGTTACAGGTGAGTAACTACTCTTTCTCCAGGACCAAGCAGGAAGTCAGTCCTCACATATGGAACTCCCCAGCTCTAGGCTACCAAGAACCCAAAGCCGAAATATAAGCTCCCTCTAGAGCCTCAGCATGCGTGATAAGAATCTTCTCTTGAACGCCCCCGACCGGTAGTCCAACACAAGGGCTGGAGGGTAGGAGTTGCCTAAATCTCAAAGAGATTACAGAGTACCGCCTGTCCGAAAGCACTGTCCCTGCGGGACTCCCTCTCGAGGCAGTAATGGGCCGCAAAAATCTGGCTTGAAGACCAAGTAGTGGCCCGGCAGATGTCTGTCAATGGAACAGAGCAGAGATAAGCTACTGATACAGCCTTCGCCCTGACACGGTGGGCTGTGACTTGACCTGCAAGGAGAGGCCGGCTGCCCTGTATGCCCAGGCGATACAGTCTGCTACCCAAATGGACAGGGTACGCTTGGACACAGGTAACCCCAGTTTATTAGGGTCAAAAGATACGAAGAGCTGAACAGCCCTTCGATGCCCCTGCGTACGGTCAATGTAGAAAGACAACACCCTCCTACAGTCCAGGGTATGCAAAACCATCTCAGCCCGGCTGGCGTGCGGCCTGGGAAAGAAGGTCGGAAGAACCACCTCCTGATTGAGGTGGAAGGAGGAGACAACCTTTGGAAGGAACTTAGGATGAGTCCGTAAGACCACCCGGCTCCTATAGAACCGTGTGTACGGTCTATCAGAAACCAGAGCCTGTAGTTCATTCACACGCCTGGCCGAGGTAAGAGCCACCAAGAATAACGCCTTCCAGGAAAGGAAGCGTAAATGACAGGTAGCCATTAGCTCAAATGGTGGGCGAGTAAGTTGTTGCAAGACCACATTCAAATCCCACTCAGGGGCTGGTGGACGAATCAGAGGCTTGAGCAAAAGCAGGCCTCTGAGGAAGCGGGCCACTAAGGGGTGGACCGACAGAGACTGTCCGTCCACTGACAAATGGCACACTGACAGAGCACTGAGGTGGACCCGAACAGAGTTGAATTTAAGGCCTAGGTCCGACAGGTGAAGCAGATACTGCAGCACCACTGGTACCAGGCATGAAAACGGATCCTCTTGGCGCTGAGCACACCAGGTGGAGAACCTACACCACTTGAGGGCATAAGATTTCCGGGTGGATTGTTTCCTAGAGGCCAAAACCACCTCCTCCACTTCCGTAGGTAGAAGTAAGGGGGCTAGAACTACCCTTTCAGCAGCCAGGCTATCAAAAGGAGAGACTGGAGGTTGGGGTGCAGGAGAGATCCCTGATCCTGAGACAGGAGATTGGGTTTCACCCCCAGAGGGAGTGGAGTGTCCACCGCCAAGTGCAGAAGGAGTGGAAACCACAGTTGCCTCAGCCATCTGGGGGCTACCAGGATCAACGAGGCCCTGTACCGAAGAACCTTGAATAGAGTTCGGGCCACTAGAGGCATTGGAGGAAACGCATACAGCAGGCCTGTAGACCAAGAGATTAGGAAGGCATCTGCTGCCATTCTCAGAGGATGTGGTTGTCTGGAACAGAACCTGGGCAGCTGACAGTTCAGTGGACTGGCAAAGAGATCAATGGTTGAAAGACCCCATTTTAGGAAGATCTGTTGGACCACTAGGGGATTCAAATGCCATTCGTGAGGCTGTAGAATCCTGCTCAATCTGTCTGCCAGGTAATTTTCTTGGCCAGGTAGATAAACTGCCTTGAGAAACATGCCGTGCTGGACTGCAAAGGCGCACAGGGCCTGCGATTCCTGACACAGAAGCCGGGATCCTGTGCCTCCTTGTTTGTTCACAAAGAATATTGCTACTTGGTTGTCAATCTGAATCAAGACAGACTGGTGAGAGAGGGCATGAGAGAAAATTTGTAGGGCTAATCGAATAGCTCGCAACTCCAACAGATTGATCTGCTGTGTGGCCTCCCAAGGGGACCATAGGCCCTGAGTGCATGCCCCCTGGCAGTGTGCACCCCACCCTTGAAGAGAAGCATCGATCATCAGCACCTGTGTGTGGTGGTGCCTGGAAAGGGACCCCTTTGATCAGGTTCCGGAGATGGAGCCAGCACTGCAGGGAGGCAACCAGCAGTTTGGACACTCTTACTATGTCTCTTAAGTCCCCTGTGGCCTGTGTCCACTGAGCTCTGAGGCACCATTGAGCAGGCCGCATATGCAGATGAGCATTTGGAGTTACATGGACTGTGGATGCCATGTGGCCCAAAAGCCTCAGGAAATGTCTGGCAGAGACCAGAGATCCACAGCGAAACTGCTGGGCCAGAGCCATCAGTCTGCGAGCCCTGTTCCTGGGCAAATAAACCATTGCTTGTAAGGTATCCAACCTTGTCCCTATGAACTCTACGTCCTGTGAGGGGAGCAAAGTGGACTTTGCGAAGTTTATGACGAAGCCCAGGTGCTGGAGAAGAGAGACAGTGCGAAGAGTGGCTCGTCTGGCCTCCTGTGGAGACTGACCCCTGATGAGCCAGTCGTCCAGATATGGAAAGACAAAGATGCCCTGGTTTCTGAGATAGGCCGCCACCACCGCTAGACATTTGGTGAAAACCCTGGGTGCGGATGTTAGGCCAAATGGAAGTACTCTGTACTGAAAATGATTTCCTCCCACTACAAATCTGAGATATTGTCTGTGGTCTGAATGAATGAGGATGTGAGTATAAGCATTCTTTAAGTCTAAGGAGCATAGCCAATCTCCCTGCTGGAGGTAGGGCAGCAGTATTCCAAGGGTAAGCATCTTGAACTTTTCCCTCTCCAGGAACTTGTTGAGATTTCGCAAGTCTAGGATGGGCCTGAGGCCTCCTGTCCTTTTTGGTACCAGAAAGTACCTGGAATAGAAGTCTCGTCCTATCAGGTGGTGAGGCACCGGTTCCACCGCCTGCTCCTGTAGAAGACTTGACAACTCCTGAAGGAGGAGGTTCCTGTGCAGAGGGAGTCTTGGAGGCTCCCCTGGAAAATAGGAGGGAGGTAACTGGTTGAAGTGGAGCAAGTAGCCCTTTTGGACTATGATCAGTACCCAGATATCCCCTGTTATAGCTGACCATCTTTGGGCGTACAGTGTCAGCCGGCCTCCTTCGCTGAGTGGAGCCAGTTGTGGGGAAGAGGCTATGCAGTGGGAGTCAAAACCCCGCTCCCTGCTGTGCAGGAGCCGGAGCTGGCGGCTCGGGGGGTTTCTGCCTACGGGGCCCATATCCCTGCCCCTTGGCCTGCTGACGCTGTTGGGGAGCTGTAGAGGCCTGGAATCGAGGGTAAGATTTGTAGGCAGAGGCCTTCCTCGGGTAAAAGGGCTTTTTCCCTGAGCCCTTCTTCTTTTGAGAAGGGGCAGAATTCTTCCTGGACAGCCTTGTCCTGGTGAGAGTCTCAGTCTCGATTTCTGCAGCCTTTTCAGCCATGGGTTTGCCAAAGAGGTTCTCACCCCGGCAAGGGACATCAACCAACTTGTCCTGGACCCATGGCTCGAGGTCAGATGACTGTAGCCAGGCCTGACTGCGCGCACCGATGACGGCCGCTGCTACTCGGGCCGAAGCCTCGAAGCCATCATAGGCTGCTCAAGATATAAACTTCGAGCACTCTCGAATCCCCGATGACAAAGCCTTGAACCTCTGCAAAGGTTCCTTGGAGAGGCCAGCAGAGAACCCGGCAATCTCCTTTGCCAGGTCTCGGAGGTACATGCCCATGTACAGCTGGTAAGTCTGGATACAGCAAGCCAGCATAGAGCCCTGGAAGCACTTTCTACCAAGGGCATCCAGGTTCTGGGCCTCCCTGCTGGGGGGCACCGAGGAGTGCATCTTCTGACTCTTCAGACGATGCATGGCCGATTCCACAACCATGGAGTGGTGCGGTAGCTGTGCCTTCTGGAACCCAGGACTCTTACGGACTCGATAAATGGAATCGGCCCGTTTGCTGAGAACCGGCACCGAGGCCGGTGCCTCCCACATGCGGAAGAGCAGCTGATCCGGCATTGGAGGAACCGGTACAGTAAAGGCCTCCTTCGGTGGAGAGTTATACTGGAGGGCCTCGAGCTCCTCGGCTCAAGGCTCCTCCTCTGTGTCCGCGGGGAAGGCCAAGGCCTTGGCCATGTCCCTCACGAAGTCCGAAAACTGGGTATCCTCCAGGGGGGACCTTCTTGAGGCTTGGACTCTGGTGAGTCTGATGGGATGCACCGGGTCTGGAAAGTGTCCGGGGACTCCTCGTCCTCCATCTCCCACCCCGACCCCTCCGAGGAGGAATCAAGTGGCTCCGGTCGGGAGGGCACCGATGCCATCCGCCCCGGCGCCGAGGGTACCAGTGTCGGGAGGCCGAGGGAGACCTTGGCCGAGGATCGAATCGAGACCGCATTGACTCAAGGATCGGCTTGGCCTCCAGGGTCGACTTGGATGTCGAGGTCCCGGTGGTTGGGGCAGATGCACCGGTCAGACCGGCGATCAGCACCCGCTGCTGTTCCAAGAAGGCAGCCAAGCTGCTCTCCAAGGCTGTCAACCTGAGTTCGAGCTCAGGAGACTCAGCAGCTCCCGACTCGGCCCCCGACGGTGTCGGGGCTGATGTCGGCTCCCCCAGAGGAGAGTCCACGAGGACAACAGCACTCACTTGACTCGGGGACTCCGACTCCACACGGGGCAATTTGGCAGGCCTCTCCGACTCCGAGGACCCAGGATGGCGGTCGGGGCTATGCGACCTGGCCCTCGAGGGACCAAGAGCATCCACCGACGCCACCCTCATGGGTTTCTTCTTCCTTTTTTGTTCCCGTGAGGGAGACCCCCACTCAGAGGAGCCCCGACGATGCTCGGGGTCGGACTCCTGAGATGTCGAGGCCTCTGACGAAGTCCGGGCCTGGCCGGAAGCGGAGTCGGAGAAGATCCTTTCACGTTGAAGTTGACGGCTCCTCAGCGCCTTAGAGTACATTTTGCCGCACGGGCCACAGATCATCGGGTCATGATCGGGCCCAAGGCACCGGATTCAGTAGTCGTGTGTGTCGGTGAGAGACATTAGTTTCTTACACCGATCACACTTCTTGAACCCGCTGGCAGCCATCGGGGGAAAAAGGGCCCCTGCAAGATCAAAAGACCGGGCTGCCCATGAAAAAGAAAAAAAGTGCAAACTCTAGTATCAAAGGGCAAAAACAGAAAAAGTAGCTCCGGGCTCAATACCGGTGTACCGTGCCCAGGCGGCAAGGGGAACCAGCGTCAAACCGGCAAAAAACCACAAATCTTCGAAGGAAAAATCAACTTTTAACTGGGTGACTAAGGCACACGTCCGTCGGGCTCCGTCGAAAAAAGAAAACTGAGCAAGATGGCACCCTTTGGCGGGAAGGGGACCGTGCATGCGCGCTGCATTCCCAAAGGCTTTCTTTGAAAGCTGGGGAAATGCTCCACACGAGGGCTCCGTCGGCGCCGACGTCACTCATATGTGAGGACTGACTTCCTGCTTGGTCCTGAAGAATTGGTTATTACAACAGTTGCTCTTTAAACTTTGTCTCTGTTCACTTGCTACAAGTAGAAAAGCTTTTGCACATTGAATAGCATATTTATTCCAAATCTTAAAGGGTATTATTTGTTTGTTAAGTTGTGCTTGTTAGTTTTAGGAAGGTTTCAATCTAAAACTGTTAGGCACAGACAGGGGAAAATATTTATTTTAATTTGAATTTTAAAATATGTTTTTAGTCAGAAGATGTGGAAAATCCATTACAATTCAAATACCAATTAAATAAATAACATAGAATATTGCAGAATAATCTAGCCATTACACTGCAACTTTTCCGCATCTTATTTCCCCCCTCATAAACATACACTCTGGAATCACTCACTCACCCTTACTCTAATATTCTTGCTTACAACCAGTTGTCAGTTCTTAAAATGGACCCTTAAGATCCGTTGTTTTGTTTTAATGCGTACTAGCACAAACCAGTGCATATTTAGTGTTAGCGAAAGGTGCTTCATATTAGCATGTGCTATTTAGTGCATGATGATCACTAAAATGAAACACAGTTGACCAAAAGGAAATTTGCATCTCTGAAAATATAATCTTACTAACTTGATATTGTATGAAACTCAGAAGTTAGAAGAAAGTTCTCTCCCCGCAGCATCTCTGCAGTGATCTCACCTGTCACATTCATGCTAACTCTCACAAAAGAGTTGATTGGATTCCTTGCTTTAGGAAATTAGTTTGTCCTAGAATCTGACTCATGCCGCAAAAAAAGGAATTAGTGGAGGGTCTATGGAGTGGAGGGCATGAGAACATGGTGAGAATGGACTTGTGGCTGAATCAGATTCTGACTTCTTGATTAATCCTACAACTATGAGTTTTGAGAACCAATCATTAATGCCATTAAGCTTCTTGTTTCTTAATTGCATTCTTGTAGTGAGAACTGAAGGTAGAAATGAGCTAACTTGAAGAAGCCTACAATCAAATTTGATTGCATCCAGCCTCATTGCTGTGCCTCTATTAACCTGCATGCTTTGTGGCCTAGACTTACAGAAGTCATACTGAGGAGAAAGAATAATCCCTTTCAGCTTCTGCTATGCTTGCATTTATTATGAATTTTCTAAAAATTCTGAGAACTTAAAAAAAAAACATGCTAGAAGCCGCAATTATCTCTAACTGTGAATGCAGCCTATGACTTCCTGAGTCAACTTGATGTTGACCTTATTGGCAGACATTGCTTTCTCGCCCTTATACATCCCCAATCAACTCTATGGCCTTCAATTAAATGAAAAAAGTCTTTGTACAATTAAAAACCTATCTTTTGCAGGAAGAAAGGTGCAGGGTTAAACTGTCATTTAGACTGCATTATGCTGAATTTAACTTTGGGCTATTTTCTAACCGCTACTGTAGCTGTTCATAAATTATCGTCAACGAAGAACACATTGAAGAGAATTCAGTGAAATTGATCTAATTATATGCATAAAATAAAAATTCCATTTCTGCAAAACTTCAAAAGAGGATACAATAGCCAGATTCTACCCAGTGCTGATTTTCAAGTAATCACAATCTTGTTGTTTTAGTACCATAATCATTGAAACCAAAGCTCTGAAAATTCTCTTTTCTTTAAGTTCATCATTAAGATGCCTGGTGGGCATACTCTGAGGAACGGGGCATCTCTTATCATGTTTTATATTTGTTTGCATAAACCACTCCTTCATAGGTTACTTAATCAATATATTCTGCCAAGCAATACAAAACATCCCAAAGAAATTCAGATGCATGACCTCTGCATAAAGACAAACAGATGACACTTATCATTATGCCTAATATTCAGCAACCCTTTCTGTTTTGGTAAGACCGCTGAGTATCTGCTTAGGACTGTATAACACAGATGGACTAGAAATATTTGTAAATAAACAAATAAAATATTGTGTGACTAGAGATAAGTGATTCAGTGGCAGGGCTCTATGTACTACCTGGCTTCCGTTTCTGGTTCCTGACCAGCTAAGCTGAAGGATATAATGAAAGCAACATTCAACTCCCAGAGGACTGAAGTTAAATCAATGATTTTTGCCCTTATACAGCATCTTGACCCCTAGCGGTAGTACCATAAGATTACCACAAGGTGTCATCTAGTACTATTTTGAACCCAGCACCAGAAGGGATAGGAGTGGCTGGTGATTGTTTAGTGAGGTGAGATTTTTTGTCAGAGGGGGAAGTCTTTAGAGAGTTGTTTTATTAGGGGGACTTCTTCCTGGAGAGAGATAGTCTACAAGATGTCTTTGGGGAGTTTGGACTGGAGAGAATAAGGGGGGTCCATGCCAATTTCTTCTTAAAGTAGCCCCTTTAAGAAAGCTCCCAGGGACAGTCGGCTGTGTGTTAGTGGCCCAGTGCTCCCAGAGAGCAGAATGATGCAGCTTGCAAGGTTGATCACAAATCACAGTATTCAATTATCACAGGATTCACTGAGTTACTGCAGAGAAACTCTGGGCCACATTAAGAAGCATGGGTATACCAGAACACCTGATCGTTCTCTTGCACAATCTGTACAACGATCAAGAAGCAACAGTTCGAATGGAACAAGGAGAAACAGAATGATTTAAAATAAGCAAAGGTGTAAGACAAAGCTGCATACCTTTCCCCTACCTGTTTAATTTATATGCAGAACAAATCATCAGAGAAGCAGGATTTTATGAAGACAACAGAGGTGTGAAGATTGGTGGAAGGCTCATCAACGACCTTTGTTATGCTGATACCACCACTCTACTGGCTGAAAGTGAAGATGATCTGAAACATTTGCTTCTCATGATCAAAGAACATAGTCTTAAAATGGGCCTGCACCTTAATGTAAAGAAGACAAAGATCATGACAACTGCCAAAATCAACAAGTTCATCATTGAAGGAGAAGAAATTGAAATCATGGACAACTTTGGAGTGGAGGAATAGCCTAGTGGTTGGGGCAAGGTACTTCAGGCTGGAAGGTCGGGGGTTCAAATCCCACTAGAGGACAGCAACCTTGGGCCGGAAGGACTGGGATTTCTAGTCCCACAGGTGCTCCTTGTGGTCTTGGGCAAGCCACTTAACCCTCCATAGCCCATGTTCCCTGTAAAATAGTTATCTCCAAGTCATAATGCCCTGTTCAATGTAATTTCAGTTTGTTCAATGTAAACCGCACTGATGCAGAATAGCGCAGTATATAAGAGAATGTAAATAAATAAATAAAATAAACTTTAACCCACTTGGATCAACTATCAATAAAGAAGGAACAAGCAGTCAAGAAATCAGATGACGCATTGCTCTTGGCAGAATGACTATGAAAGACCTAAACAAGATTCTCAACACAAAGATTCAACTCATTCAAGCCATGGTATTTTCATTAACATCATATGGATGCGAAAGCTGGACAGTGAAAAAAATAGACAGAAAGAAAATTAATGCCTTTGAATTATGGTGCTGGTGGTGAATACTGCATATACCATGGACTGTCCAAAGTACAAATTAGTCAGTACTAGAGGAGATCAAACCTATGCTTTCTTCAGAAGCTCAGATGACAAGACTTTGACTTTCATACTTTGGACACATCATGCGAAGAGAGAGATCATTAGAGAAAGACATCATGCTTGGCAAAATAGAAGGTCAACGTAAAAGAGGAAGGCCAGCAATGAGATGGGTCGATACAATAACAGCAGCTACAAGTACCAGTCTGTCAATAATGAGCCGCCTGACTGAAGGCCGAACACAATTTAGGACAACTATCCAGAGGGTCGCTATGAGTCGACACCGATGCGACGGCACTTAACAACAGTGACTCATAATAAATAAAACTTTGGTAAAATGTTGTATTTTTACTGCAGCTTAGTAAATAGTCCCTTAATCTGAAAGCTTAATTAAGCATGATGGGTGAAAATGGTTTTTTTGCTCCATTTTTTGAATTCAATGGGGCTGTGGCTCCGATATCACCCGGAAGCCACTACTGCTGATTAGTAAACAGTCTTTAAACTGGGCCTGCACCTTAACATAAAGAAGACAAATACAGTGACAACTAGCAAAATCAATAAGTTCATCATTGATGGAGAAGAAATTGAAATAGTGGACAACTTTAAGCTGTGTGGATCAATAGTCAATAAACATAGA
Source organism: Ichthyophis bannanicus (assembly GCA_033557465.1). Classification (NCBI taxonomy): domain Eukaryota; kingdom Metazoa; phylum Chordata; class Amphibia; order Gymnophiona; family Ichthyophiidae; genus Ichthyophis; species Ichthyophis bannanicus. The sequence continues at coordinate 866,084,731 of CM066032.1, read as the reverse complement.
AACATAGAAATATGACGACAGAAAAAGACCACATGGCCTATCTAGTCTGTCCTTCCATAACAACTACAACAGTCCCCTTTTTACCTTTAGAGATCCTCTGTGTTTGTCCCATGCTTTTTTGAATTCAGTTACTGTCCTCATCTCTACCACCTCCACTGGGAGACTATTCCACGGATCCACTACTCTTTCTGTAAAGAAATATTTCCGCATATCACTCCAGAATCTATCTCCCCTCACCCTCATCCCATGTCCCCTCGTAGCAGAACTTGCTTTCAATTGAAAGAGGCTCTCTCCCTGAACATTTATGCCACGGAGGTATTTAAACATCTCAATCATATCACCTCTATCCCGCCTTTCCTCTAAGGTGTACATATTAAGATCCTTCAGTCTGTCCTCATATGCTTTATAATGAAGCCCACTAATTATTTTAGTAGCCACCCTCTGCACCGACTCCATCCTGTTCACATCCTTTTGAAGGTGCGGTCTCCAGAATTGCACACTATACTCCAAATGAGGTCGCACCAAAGACTTATACAGAGGCATTATCACCTCCTTTTTTCTGCTAGCCATTCCTCTCCGTATGCACCCAAGCATCCTTCTAGCTTTTGCCGTCGCCTTTTCTACCTGTTTAGCTACTTTAAGATCATCAGACACAACCACGCCTAGGTCCCGCTCTTCTTTAGTGGACAAAAGTACTTCAACCCCTATACAATATTGCTCCCTTGGATTGCTGCAGCCTAAATTCATGACCTTACATTTTTTAACATTAAATCCCAGCTTCCAAATTCTAGACCATTCTTCAAGCTTAGCTAGATCCCTCCTCATGTTATCTACCCCTTCCTGGGTGTCTACTCTATTGCAGATTTTGGTATCATCCGCAAAGAGGCAAACCTTACCTGAAAGCCCTTCTGCTATACCACTAACAAAGATGTTAAAAAGAATCGGACCAAGGACAGATCCCTGGGGCACACCACTGATAACATCCTTCTCCTTAGAATGAGCTCCATTTACTTGTACTCTTTGTTGCCTCCCACCCAACCATTTTCTAACCCAAGCAGTAACTTTAGGGTCCATCCCTAGGGTGCTCAGTTTGTTTATAAGTCGCCTGTGAGGAACCATGTCAAAGGCTTTACTGAAATCTAAATACACCACATCTAGGGCTCTCCCTCGGTCCAACTCCCTGGTCACCCAGTCAAAGAAATCAATCAGATTTGTCTGACAAGACCTGCCTCTGGTGAATCCATGCTGCCTCGGATCCTGTAATCCGCTGGACTCCAGAAACCTCACTATTTTCTCTTTCAGCAGCATTTCCAATAATTTACTCACCACCAAAGTTAAACTAACCGGCCTGTAGTTTTCAACCACATCCTTACTTCCGCTTTTGTGTAAAGGCATCACATGAGCCTCTCTCCAGTCCTTTGGCACCACTCCTGACTCCAACGAGGCATTGAAAAGGTCAGTCAGTGGAGCTGCTAGAACGTCCCCAAGTTCCCTCAGTATCCTCGGGTGTATCTCATCCGGTCCCATCGCTTTTTCTACTTTAAGTTGAGATAGTTTCTCACGAACACAGTCTTTTGAAAATTGTTCAAGATGTCCTTTGCTTCTGTTCCTATTTGTGGGTGTTTTCTGAGATCCTGCTCCTAGTTCTTCATCTGTGAACACAGAACAAAAATATTTGTTAAGCAATTCCGCTTTATCCTTATCAGCTTCTACATATTCCCCCCCTGCACCCTTGAGTCTGACAATACCACTCTTGCCCTTCCTCTTCTCACTAATATATCTGAAAAATGTCTTATCCCCCCATTTTATTGTATTGGCTATTTCCTCCTCCTTTTGAATCTTTGCCTTCTTGACTACTTTGCTAGCTTCTCTAAGTTTTTCCAAATACAGATGCCTGTCTTCCTCTCTCTGTGATCTCTTGTATTTAATGAAGGCCTCCCTCTTTTTCTTCACTTTTTCAGCTACTTCTTTCGAAAACCATAGCGGTCTCCTTTTCCTTTTACCTTTATTTACCATTTTAACAAAAAGGTTGGTTGCCCTTAAAATATTCCCTTTCAGTTTTTCCCACTGTTTTTCTACATCCCTCAGCTGTTCCCATCCAACTAACGACTCCCTGAGGTATTGGCCCATCTTCGCAAAGTTAGTCTTCCTAAAGTCTAAGATCCTCACCTTTGAATGGATTCTAACAGCCCTAGTCCTAATACTGAGCCACACCATCTGGTGATCACTGGATGCAAAATGATCTCCCACTACAACATCAGAAACACTTTCACCATTGGTAAGCACCAAGTCCAGTATGGCCCCTTCACATGTGGGGTCTGTTACCAATTGCCTGAATAGTTCTCCCTGTAGAGAATCCAGGATCTCCTTACTTCTAGATGATACTGCAGCAGGAATGTGCCAATCAACATCTGGCATATTGAAATCTCCTATCAGTAGCACTTCCCCTTTCCTAGTAATGCTGCACATGTCTTCAATTAACTCTCTGTCCACCTCTTCCTCTTTTGAGGGAGGTCTGTATATCACACCAATGTAAATAGTTTTCTCTTTCCCTCTTTCTAGTTTAACCCACAATGCCTCCCCTCTCCCTTTTAAGCTCTGTAATTCCAAAGCTTTAATAGTAGTTTTTACATATAGTGCCACTCCTCCTCCCCTACTTCCTACCCTGTCTTTCTGAATAAAGTATAGCCAGGTATAGTTACATCCCAGTCATGGTTTTCTGTGAACCATGTTTCTGTAACTGCCACTAAATCCAAGTCAGCCACTCCCACCAAAGCTTCAACATCAGGAATCTTATTTCCCATGCTACGGGCATTTATACACACTGCTTTCCATATGTTACCCCTGTTACCCATTTCCATAAAGTTATTTAATGTATCACCTACCTGGGGGCTTTCACTTACCTGGGGGCTTTCTTCACCCATCCCCAATGAATCTAGTTTAAAGCCCTCTTCAGTAGATTAGCCAGTCTACTACTGAAGACGCGTTGACCTTTCTTGGACAGATGGATGCCCTCTCTGCTCTTCAACCCTTGGAACACCATCCCATGGTCTAGGAAACCAAAACGCTGTCGATGACACCATCCATGCAGCCATGCATTCATCTCTAGGATGCGAGCCTCTCTGCCTTGGCCTTTACCCTCAACAGGGAGGATTAAAGAGAACACCACCTGTGCACCTAACTGCTTCACCCTCTGTCCCAGAGCCATGAAGTCACTTTTGATACGTTCTGAGGTATACCTGGCAGTATCATTTGTTCCAACATGGATTAGCAACATTGGGTAATAGTCAGTGGGCTTGATGAGTCTTGGTAAACTCTCCATAACATCTTGGATTTTGGCACCAGGCAGACAGCATACCTCTCTGAACATCAAGTCTGGTCGGCAGATGGACGCCTCAGTACCCCTCAGAAGAGAGTCTTCAACCACCACTACCCTTCGTTTCCTTGTGGTTACTAATTCTGCAACTTTGGGGTACTTGAGCTCTGGTTCTTCCCTTTCCAGGGCTGCATAATGGTTCTTCAATTCAAGGGCTGAAGAAGTTGGATTGGTGATTTTGCAGGCCCTGGTGACTTGTGTCCAACCATCGACATTCTGTTGGCACCCATCTTCTCTTCTGCTGGAGAGCTTGGTTACTGCAAGAAGCATCTCATCAATGTACTTCTCACTGTCTTGAATGCTCTTCAGCCTCGCCACCTCCTCTCTGAGTTCCTCCACTTGTTTCCTCAGAGCTTCAGCCTGCAGGCACCCTGCACCTGGAAATGGTCCTTCAACTGGCATTAGGACCTCTGTCTGGACCGAGGCAGAAGCTGTAACGGGGGCAACAGCTTTAGCGATACGATTTTTCCCAGCCATTGTTCTGTTCGTGGAGCTCAGGTATCCGTTAAAGCAAAAGAGAGAGATCTACCAAGTACCAGACGGTTTCCCAGCTGTCCTTTCAGAGAAAAAGCAGTTAAATCTCCTTAATTATATTCAAAATGTGCTGGTCCAATTCTCTGTGCTTTGTCAAATGGGGAGGTGCCCTATAAAGCAAGACTACTTGCTAGGGGTGGGTGGGAGTCGGGGTGGGTAGGGAGGGAACTAACACCTGATTAAAGAAACAACATGACACATTGCTCTTGGCAGAATGGCTATAAAGGACCTAGATAAGATTCTCAAGAGTAGAGATGTCTCTCTACTTACAAAGATTCAACTTATCCAACCCATGGTATTTTCAATAACATCTTATGGATGCGAAGGTTGGACAGTGGAAAAGACAGACAGGAAGAAAATTGATTCCTTTGAATTATGATGCTGGTGAAGAGTATCGTGTTTACCACATGGATTGCCCGAAGAACAAACCAGTCAGTACTATAGAACAAACCAAAGCTCTCTTTAGAAGCTAAGATTACAAGATATCAACTTTCATACTTTGGACACATCATGCGAAGAGAGAGATCATTTGAGAAAGACATCATGCTTGCAAGGTTGAAGTTTGAAGGTCAACACAAAAGAGGAAGGCCAGCAACGAGATAGATTGATATAATAACAGCAGCTATGGATGCCACTTTATCAACAATGAGCCTCCTAAAGATCGAATACAGTTTAGGACAGCTATCCAGAGGGTCACCATGGCACCCACTTTTCATTCCTTTCAGAATGAGACAAATATTTTATTCACCATCCGGTATATCTTTGGTACGTTCTCGTGTGTCTTGTCAATCAGCCTTGACTAAATTGTAAGCTCCAAAGGGAAGAAACTGTCTATTATGTGCCTCTATAAAGTAGTATATGATTTTAGGACAGTTGCTATTTGATTCTTCCCCACTCTTTACCCTCAAAAGAGCAAAAATAATTAGGTTGAATCAACCTTGCTGTAGGAAAAACCTTAAGGTTTTTTGGTTTCAGTTCTGAGCTTGTGGTTAAGTTCAAGTGGATTACTGTTGGACTTTGAAGTGCAGGATAAGCATCTGGTTGCAGTATTGTTATGCTATTTTGATGTTTTATTGCTTTATTTGTATATTATTATATTTTATTTGTGTGAACCATGTTGAATCTATATACAGGAACAATGTTTAAATAAATAAATATATGATTATGGTTGTTATAATGGGGTTTAGGGCTTCCATTCTAAAGTAGATGTAAATATCAAATATAATTTCTATCCTTTTGATTTTAATCCTTTGCTACAAAAAAATAAGTCTACCAAAATGATAAATTCACAGCTCTGTTCCAGGATGATCGGGAGCAAGGAACATATGTTACATCACATATATAAATAAACATGAAACCATATTCAAAGGAAGTATGTTGTATAAAATGAGTTGAAAGCACTCATTCATCCTGCCTCGGTGACAGAAGGCAATTGCAGCAAAAAGATGTGTGATGAGAGACAGGCATCTAATTCAGTTGTCTTAAGAAAGAAACATCTCTAAATAGCATTGGATGAGTTTAATGAAATAACCTTCAAGCTGAAATGAAACTGTGGTTTTGAGGTACAAAGAGAAACTTGCTACTTAAGCACTTAGGTGTTTCATATAATGGATCCTAATTTCGAAACATGTCCCCTGTGGGCAAGACATCCTGAATACAAAGCCCATTTAATAAATATCAAACTACTCTATTAGATAAAGAAAAGCTGTTTAGGTTCATGCACATTCGGCAGCATTTCTTAATTCGGCTACATAGCAATTGAATTTAAAAAAAAAATTAAAGCAACGCAAATTTAAAACACATGAATTATGGAACAATGCTAAAATTACAAAAACATAACAAAATAGTCTCTCCACATTGAATCAATGACAGCATCAATTGCCTAGCAACCAAACCACATAACTATAATCAATTAAGAAATGTGTGCACTAGAACTATTTGGAATCACTTAGTGGCATACATTTTAATATCATCAGCAAATATAACCTATTGCTCTCATGTGAGGTAAAATGGGTTTTCAAGCATATATTTCAGAAGTAGGTATGTAATATCAGCATGCTGGTTTTAAAATTTTAGCTGGTTTAGATTAGGTATGGGGCTGATGAAAAACTTTCACAGGCTGGCAAACGTTTTTCTGGAAAATTTAGCTACAAGATCCAAATGAATTCCTGGCTCATACCTATATTTCTGAAGAAATGTCTTGCATATTGTCATGACTAAGATCTTTGATCATTCCCAGCAATACTGATACTGAAAAAAAACCCCAGCTCCTTTAAATTGACTGATGCCAAGCAACACATGGTGGCAGGTGTCAATTTAAAGGGGCGGTTTGCCCTGACTCAAAGACCTCTCCATAAGGGGGCCTCACATTTCTGGTGGGTCAGAGGGTCATATCCTCCCACTCAGACTATAGGACATCATGGGGTGAGGCCTCACGTCCCTGCTGTGGTTTCCATGTCCAGGTAGCTTGCTGTCAAATCTACGTCTGTTCCTTTCCCCAAGGAGCCCCAGTCCAGGAATCATTATTTATTTATTTTTTATTATTTATTACAATCTTTTATATACCACGCTATTTGGTATCAGCGCGGTTTACATGAAACAAAATAACCAGAACAAACTATTCTGAGTTTACAGAGAACAGGTATACAAACTTGGGTAACATGGGGAACTATATACAAAAATTATTTACATACAGTCGTTATGGTAATGACCATAAAAAGTAAGCCACTTCCTTCCCAAAAGCTTCACCTGCTACTGCAAAACACACTGCGTTTTAAAAAAAGTGACCTCTGGCTCAAGGACCAATGATTCAGCCTAAAGTGGTCAAATCTAGCAAGGGGAAGGAGTGATCCCACTTGCTCCTGCCTCTCTGCTGCCATCTTCCAAAATTGTATTCAGACCAATGATATCATATAAGGGTTGAATCAATGTCCACAATGTCCTCCTAGAAAGCCTTTTTCTTTAAGAACCAAAAGCTCACCATTAACCGATGGCACCGATACTTAATGAAATGTCTTTTTGTTGGGCTGAGCTCACAATCCTTCTTATAAACTAATATATAACAAGCCTTGGCAACAGGCGGACAAGCCACCTGAGGTATTTTCAAAATTTCTGTAAAATACTTCTTTAGAAGATCAAGTGGAGTTGTGAATGCAGTCTTTGGAAAATAAACAAATCTCAAAGTACACTTCAGTTGAGTATTCTGTAAATTCTTCAACATTTCACGTAAATATTATCCTTCACCAATATACTCTTCTCTTCTTGAATCTTCTCTGTTGCTCTAAAACTGTAATCCTCTGGTTAACCACAATATTTTCTTCTGCCATGGCATGCAATTTACCTCAGACTATAGGCATTTTGCATACAGATTGCCTTTTCTAAAGCGTCCCAAATACCTTTGAGGGATAAGGTTTAGGTTTAGAGAGCATTCACGTGAAAATTTCAGAACTTGTCTGAGATCCTGAAGGGAGCCTCAAGATGTCTGGAGGAAGGAGCTTCTTTTCCAGTTTTGAACATCCAGCTTTCCTTTTCTTTTTCCTCTAGTTCAGTGGTTCTTAACCTTGTTGGAGGTACTGAACCCCACCAGTTTCATATGCACATTCACCAAACCCTTCTTTATTGAAAAAGAAAATATGATTTTTTTTCAAATTCAAGACATAGGTATATGTTTTACTGGTTCACAAAATGAATCGTGCATTAACATCACTGTGTTCAAAGAACAAAACCAATACAAATCATGAACTCACAACAAATTACATACATAACGTTTCACAAAGACATGACCTTTTTTAATACTACCACACTGAAATGGTTTTAATTTTTAACCTTATGTATTCCAATAATGAACTTATTGTATTAATGCTCTTTATTATTTTTAACATTTTAACACACACCCATCACCTAATTTCCATCAGGTTATCCCGCTACAATAATAATGAATATTTACTGCAAATCAGTGTGACTTCTGCTGTTACCTTTGAGAGACCAGTTTAGAAATGTGTGGCTTCACCTTGGCAAGTGCCACTCTCATGTCATTTTCACAGCAAAGTCTGTTCCTTTTCTTCGTTTTTATGTCCAGCATCCTCGAAAATGATTGCTCGCAAAGATATGTTGTAACAAATAGTATAAACATTTCCAGGACTTTCCTAAGAATAACAGGATACGTTACCATTTGTCGACACCAAAACGTTGAGAGCGTTTTTGTTCTGAAGAGTTGCTGTTGAACCTGGCTCTGCTGAATTTCAATGATTTCGTCGAGGTATTCATCATTGACATCTGCTGTCTCAACACCAAATATGAACGGCTGTCTCACCCATGCTGGATATGACTGTCTTGTAGGGAAGTATCCGTCGAGAGACTTTGCAAGCTCATCTAAGTGCGTGGCAATTGCTTGCTTCAGTTCCGTGGGTACAGAAATGTCTCCGATTCCAGACACATCTTCGATCTTACTTACACAGTTGTCCAGCAGGGGAAAGTTTGCAAAGTTATCGTTCTCTGTTCGTCGTTTCCATAACGGTAGCTTTTTTTGAAAAGCCTTCACGTTTTCTTCTGCTTCGATGTTGTTGACTCCACCACCCTGCATCTGCTGATTGAGATGATTGAGAGATGCAAATATATCAGCCATGTACGCTAAAATGAGAATGAACTTAGAATTTTTGAAGCAATCTGCATGACGATGTTGGTGCTCTTGCAAAAACAGGGCTAATTCCACACGCATGGCAAAAACACGATTCAGCACCTGTACCCGGGATAACCACCGAACGTTAGAATGGTACAGAAGTACCTCAAATTCAGAGCCCATTTCTGTACACAGCTCACTGAAGATGCGGTGCCTCAGTGCACTATTTTGCACATAGTTCACACATTCCACTACAATTTTTAATACTTCTGTCATTTCTGGAGGCAAGGTTGCCAATGCATGCCTGGTTGGGGCAAGGTAGTTCAGGCCGGAAGGTCGGGGGTTCAAATCCCACTAGAGGACAGCAACCTTGGGCCGGAAGGACTGGGGTTTCTAGTCCCACAGATGCTCCTTGTGGTCTTGGGCAAGCCACTTAACCCTCCATTGCCCATGTTCCCTGTAAGTATTAGTGTATGTGTTTCATATCCCCATGTGTTAAATGTATCCCCCAATTGTGTTGTGACCGCTTTGATTGAAGGATAAGGCGGTATACAAAACTGTCTAAATAAATAAATAAATAAATAAATAAATGCCTGTGCAGAATACAATAACAATGATGTGTGGTGCATCGGCTTACACTAGCGTACCAAAACCAGACTTTCTTCCCAACATGACTGGAGCTCCGTCCGTACAAACTGCAGAGACCATATCCCACGAAAGATTGTTGTCTCTGAAGAAGTCATCCACAAGTTTCTTCATATCGGCTGCCTTAGTTGTTGTTGTAAGAGGCTTACAAAATAAAAAATCTTCCTTTATCATGTCGTCTTTCACATAGCGCACAAATACAGCAAGCTGACTTAGATTAGAAAAGTCTGTGGTTTCGTCGAGTTGGAGACTGAATTTTGCCGGGCTTGAAATCAGATCTGCAACTACTTGAGCTAAGATGTCTTTGCTCATGTCCTCTATTCTGTCGCTGATGGTGTCATTTGAAAGAGGAATTTGGGATAATTTAACTTCGGCCGCTTTTCCCAGCATCAGATTCGCCATCTTCAACACAGCTGGTTTTATGAGTGTTTCACCAATGGTGTGTGGTTTGCCCTGCTTTGCGATGAGGTAAGCAACTTCGTACGATGCTGTGAGGATCGATTTGTTGATGGGTACAAAGCCGAGAGCAGGCAGAGTAGCCTTTTCTTCAAATCTGGCTCTCTTCACCTTGAATTCAGCAAGCGTTGTGTTCTTGTATTCCCCATCTCCATGCAGGTTAAGGAAGTGTTCCTTTAGTTTTGCCGGTACTAGACTAGAATTGCTTAACTTGGCATTGCAAATCATGCAGATAGGACGCTGACTCCCATCACGTTCTGTTATATATGCGAATCCATGTTGTACATATTCGTCCGACCACTTTCTTTTTTTGCTTGACATAGTTAGTATGGATTAAAATATTAAGAAAGAAATCACACGAGATACCATCACGACAGTCACAAGTCGACTACTGAGTGCACCAAATTCCCTGCAGCACAGATTGGCCAAGCAATGTAGCGTGATCACCTGCAGCCAATGATGGCCAAGCGGGGCATGTCATCACGAATCATATGAGTCGGGTGCGTGTCTTGACCTCCGCCGAACCCCTGAGACTGACTCACCGAACCTCTAGGGTTCGATCGGACCCAAGTTAAGAACCACTGCCCTAGTTGGAACACTAAGCCCTTCTTCCATTTCGGCAGTCATCTGTGCCTCTCACCTCCATTGGAGCCAGATTGCTGATGTCATATGACCACATCTGACTCAGAGATGATACAAGATACATCTGCATGGCTGCTTAGGGGTTTTCCATATCCAGGTAGCTTGCGTCAAACTTTCCCCTGCTTCTCTCTCCAAGGATGCTGTCAGAGCCCATTTGCTGGCCATTGGGCCTTGTTGTCACATTGGTCTCACTTGGTTTTAGGGACTCTGTAGTGTCCCGGTTGTCCTCTTATCTCTCCTATCACTCTTATAAGGACTTCGGTCCTTTCATCTTGCTGCTTCTTATGCCTGGAACATGCTCCCTGAGTCTGTGCGTCAGGCTTTATATCCACCCCTTTTCAAGTCCATGCTGAAGGTTCACCTCTTTGAAGCTACTTTTGGATCCTGACCTCTTATTCCTTATGTCTCCTCACCCTTCGCTTTTCCCCTTATTCTTATCTTTTTTCATATCTGTCTTAATTAGATTGTGAGCTCTAGCGAGTAGGGATGGTCTATATATATGTGTCTGTATAGTGCTTTGTATGCCTTGTAGCGCTTTATAAATGTTTAATAGTAGTAGAAGTAGTAGCAGACCCCAAAGAAGTGGAGGGGCTTTGGGCCTCTCTCTTCCTTTTTCTCATGGAATCAAAAATAAACTCAAGGAAAAATGAGCCTGATACTCAGCAGCATCTCATGCTGATGGCATCTTAAGCTCTGCCCCTGGAGTTGCAGCTTATACATGCATTTTATAAAATATGCTCATCTGCATGTACTTTATGTGCTGACATTTATTGTATGCCTGCATAAGATCAATCATAATGTCTGCACCTTCAATTTAAGCAGGTTTTCTCCTAGTCTAGGCACCTAAGTAAACATATATTAATGCCAATCAACATGCTGTTTCATAGCTGTCAGAGGGCTTTTTTTAAGTGCCTCCAAAGCAATGATGGGTTTTCTTGGCAAGGTATGACTAGAAGTAGATTACCAGGCCTTTTCTTCCAAGCTAGTAGAGGGTAAAGTGATGCTCCAGAGGGAATCAAACCCAGATTTTTTGAGTAGTAGGCTGTTGCTCTAACCACTAGGCTACTTCTGCCCTCTGTAAGAGGGCTACCTGTATTAAAATATACTGTAATTGTGGAACTAAGATGGCGGTCTGCTGAGTTTGCTTGTATGGCTGTGTTTCTTATGGGGAAAAAGTGTAAAGTTAAAAGGGATTTGCTGACACCTTTAGCTGCAGTGGCCTCCGGTCCTTTGGACCCATACTTTCGGCCATTACAACAATAGGCAAATACAGGGGAGGTAAGCCTGGCTGCGGGTACGCTGGAGACAGAGGACACAGCGTATGCCTTGGGCGTGTCTTCTTTCTCCCCTGACTTGCGGCAGGTTTCAAAAGTGCCGTGCCTACAGCATACCTCTGGAGTAATCTGCAGCGGAGCCCTTCCTTGTAAGGGAGAGGAGATCAGCTGCGAGGGTCAGATGACAGAGGTCCGAATACTGAGGTGGGTTTGCCAGAGTCTTCTCAGCACCCGTCTGTTTGGAGCCTGCTGGGAGAGCAGTTGCCAGCCGGTTTGCCTGCCTTGGATCAAGAGAGCCAGACGTCGAGTAATATAGAGGAGAGGTTATCTAGAGGGGTGGACTGGTCGGAATTTATCCTGTTCACCTGGAGACATTCATGCTGGAGACTATTTGGGCAACTACTGCCTCCCTGGGAAAGCGCTGCTGCCTCAGATGTCTACTTTGGTGGTTAAAGTTTCTTCTCATGTTAATTTGGATTGATGTCTTAAACCAGCGATGGCGAACCTATGGCACGCGTGCCAGCTGTGGCACGCGAAGGCCTTGCAGCTGGCACGCGGGAAGGTCCACAATTAGTTTTTTTTTTTTTTTTCAATTTTACTTGTCTGCTGCCGCTGTCGGGGCCGCCGCGGCAAAATCGAGCGTGCCGCGGGGCCCCCCTGTACCCGGCAGAGCCTGCCCTCCCCGTAGCAGCTCTCTCTTTGGCAGCTCTCTTTGGAGCTGCAGTCAGACGCGCCGGCTTGCAGAGCGCGAAGGGAAGAGTTTCCCTTTCGCGACTCTGTTAAGCCCGCGGGGGCTGATGGGAACTTCCCATCAGCCCCCGCGGGTTTAACAGAGCAGCGAGGGAGAAACTCTTCCCTCGCGCTCGGCAAGCCGGCGCGTCTGACTGCAGCTCCAAAGAGAGAGCTGCGACGGGGAGGGCCGGCTCTGCCGGATACAGGGGGGCCCCGCGGCCCGCTCGCTTCGGCCGCGGCGGCCCCGACAGCGGCAACAGCCCGGTTTTCTTTGTTTTTAATTTCCCCCGGGCTGGGGGGGGGATAGGAGTGGTGATGTGATGGGCTGGGCTGGGCTGGGCTGGGGGGGGTTAGGAGTGGTGATGGGCTGGGCTGGGGGGGTTAGGAGTGGTGATGGGCTGGGCTGGGCTGGGCTGGTGGGGGTTAGGAGTGGTGATGGGCTGGGCTGGGGGGGGGGTTAGGAGTAGTGATGGGCTGGGCTGGGGGGGTGTTAGGAGTAGTGCTGGGCTGGGGGGATTTAGGAGTGGTGATGGGCACTGGGCTGGCTGGGGGGGGGGTAGGAGTGGTGATGGGCACTGGGCTGGCTGGGGGGGTTAGGAGTGGTGATGGGCGCTGGGCTGGGGGGGTTAGGAGTGGTGATGGGTGCTGGGGGGGCTTAAACTAAAAATTGGGTGATGGGGGATTAGGACTGGAAATGGGCTGGTGGGATTAGGACTGGAAGTGGGTTGATGGGGGGTTAGGACTGGTAATGGGCTATGGGGGGGCTAAAACTGAAAATTGGATGTTGGGGGATTAGGACTGGAAATGGGCTGGTGGGATTAGGACTGGAAGTGGGTTGATGGGGGGTTAGGACTGGTAATGGGCTATGGGGGGGCTTAAACTGAAAATTGGGTGATGGGGGATTAGGACTGGGAGTGGGCTGATGGGGAGGTTAGGACTGGTAATGGGCTATGGGGGGGCTGAAACTGAAAATTGGGTGATGGGGGATTAGGACTGGAAATGGGCTGGGGGGAGTAGGACTGGGAGTGGGCGAGGGGGGGCTAGGACTGGTAATGGGTTGGGGTTGCTAGGACTGGAAATGGGCTGAGTGGAAGGGGGCTTGAACTGCAAATAGCTGTTGGGGATGGGGCTTGGAATGGAAATGGGCTGAGGGGAAGTGGGGGGCTTGAACTGCAAATAGCTGATGGGGACGGGGCTTGGAATGGAAATGGGCTGAGGGGAAGTGGGGGGCTTGAACTGCAAATAGATAATGGGGAGGGGATTAGGACTGGAAATGGGCTGAGTGGAAGGGGGCTTGAACTGCAAATAACTGATGGGAAGGGGGGCTTGGAATGGGCTCTTAGGGGAGGGAGCTAGGACAGGAACTGGGCTGATGGATGGGCTAGGATAGAACTGAGAATTGGGTGTTGGGGGAGCTAAGATTGGAAATGGGCTGTGGTGGGGGCTTGGATTGAAATGGACTCATGGAGGGGCTAGAACTGGAGGTAGGCTCATGGGGGGCTTGGATTAGAAATGGGCTGAGTGGAGGGGAGCTAGGATTTAACATGGGCTGATGGTGGGGCTAGGAAAGGACTAGAAATGGGCTGATGGGAGGCTGGTATTGGAAATGAGCTGATGAAGGGACTCGGATAGGACTGGAAATGGATGGGGGAGCTAGGACTGGAAATGGACTGATGAGGGGACTAGAAGGGAGCGGATACTGGGTGGGGCTTGGACTAAAAGGGAGCTGATGTTGGGGGAGATTAGAAGGGGATGGGGCTGGGAGAATGAAATGGAGAGGGGAAAAATATTTTGTGTGTGAGGGAAGAAAAATGTATAATTGGCCGGGTATTGGGAGAGTAAGTGGGGATTGAGGATGGAGGGGTAAAATTTGAGTGGATGAAATAGGAATGAGGAAAGAGCAAAAGGAGAAAGATTAGTATGTTAAAGCGGATGTAGAGAGAGAGAATGGAAAAAAAAAACTAGAAGAGAGAAGAAAGGACAAATGGACAGCAGATGATGGAGAGTTAGCAGAAAACATGAAGAAACCAGAAGAAAGTGGCTGGAGCAATTGCAACTGTGTAACTGAGCTGAGGTATTCTGTTTATGTAATTCCTTTTTGACATTGCCACTTGTTCTCTTTCCCCAGTAGGTCATGTATTGTTGTTCTCTGAAATGTATTGGTTTAATATTTGCAGTGTTGCCTTTTGATAGGTATGGTATGGTGCTTTGTGACTCCTAGTAGTGCTGTTAGGATACGGCGGGTTTGCTATTGGTTCTAAATGGGCAGTGTTTGTAGTAGTTCCTAATGTGCCTGGCGGTTGGCACTGGATTATAGTAATGTAGAAATCTTTTAGTCTGTCTTTATCCATACACTCATTAAGAGACATGTTTACTAAAAGTTAGTGTATGTTAGCATTATGCAAATATTTATGCAAATTGACGTGCTGGCACTTTGAGGAAATTCTTTGGTTTTGTGCGGCAGTTTGGGCACTCGGGCTCAAAAAGGTTAGCCATCACTGTCTTAAACGCTCAGGTCACTACTATTCAGACTTCCTTTACTGAGGCTAAATGTAGAGTGGCAGCTTTGGAGAATCAAGTTTAAACTAACATTAAGAGTGCCTCTGTTATTCAAGCGAAGATTGAGCATCTTGAAAACCTGGCTCGTGCTACAAATCTGAGGATTATTAACTTTCCCAGGATAGCTATGTTCTCAGCACGTGAAATGTTTTTAAAAGTATTTGACTGATGTATTGGCAATCCCAGCAGAATCACAGAGGATACTGTATTTAAATTGGAAGCAAGGAATGCAAAAAAGTCAACTCTAATAGCCAAATGTATCCCTTTTGACGTGGTAGAAAGATGAATATGCTGGGCTAACGCAAAATTTAAAAAAATGTTAGTACGAAAAACGCAAAACTCACAAGTGATTCCAGACTTTTGCACACCACTGTACAGTAGTTATTGGGAAATATATATATTTTTTCAGTTTTCTTGATTATATATTTTATGCCCACTTTCTGTACAAGATTGATTCTTGGATATTTGTTTAAATAGCATAAATACAAAATAAATAAATACATCTATCTATCTATCTATCTATCTATCTATATATATATATATATATATATATATATATATATATATATATATATATACTGTAATTGAAATATACTGTACTGTTTAAACTCACTTCCACTACATTCCAGTTGATATAGGAGGCATTATTATAGTTGTGAAACATTGGTAACCTGAATGATATTAATGTATACTATGATAAGGAAGCTTATCATGACAGAGGAGAAAGGGATAAAGGAAAGGAATTCACCCTTATAAAAGGACCTATTTTGCAAGGTCAGAGAAACAAAACCCCAATCACACCTAGAAAGCAGGAAATTCCCAGATGGGATAGGTTTCAGAGTTCCCCTAGTGGAGAAAAGGAGAGGGAATACAGACCCAGGGTAAAGGACCCTTACGTCACTGAGTTCCCTAATTACCCAGCTGCCAGGAGGCAAGCTGATCTCCTTCACCTGAGAGGAGAAGAGGTGGGGCTGGGGCCTTGGGGATTTAAGTCTAGGATAGAGAAAGAAGCAGGGGAGAGGAGGAGGAGAGTCCCAGAGAGAGTCTCAGGGAGAGACCCAAGTAGAAACACAAGCTGGAGGACAGGACGAGGAAGCACAGGAGAATGGTGGCCAGAGCATTAGAAAGGAGAAGCTGCTACAAGCCCAGGCCCAGGTTTGAGCCTTGAAAGCTTGTCTAATATAGAGCAGTGCAGAGTTGCAAGGGATACTCTCAGCTCTAACGGAAGGCAGTCAGCTGAACCCTGTGAACTGGAAGGAGAGGTAGAGCCTATGCAACTAGGTGAACCAGACCTAGCTGTGAAAGACGAAGACTCATACATGGATTGCTCCTTGTGGCAATTCTTTACTGCAGAGGGATTGAAAGAAAACCACCCTTAAGAGAAAACCTTCAGAGTCAGGTAACCTTGAAAGTCTGTTGATGGTTTTGTGCATGTCCTGTGTTAAAGAAGAAATACGTTTGCTGAGAAAGCAAGAGCAAGCTGAAGCTCTCTGATTGTGCTTGATAAACACCTTATATCCAGATCAGTGCACCGGCAAGAAGCTGAGCTAATGGTGAAAGGAAGGAAAGTTTTTGGCTTTGTTTTTGAATATTCCTAAAGCATGGAATAGAGCATTATTTGCTTATGAGAAGTTTTTGTCCTGGATATAAGAGTTGAACCCTCTCCCCCAGTGTCCTCAAGAAGACCGGTCACGTCCAAAATATTAAAGTTCACATTAGATACCGACTCAACAGTCTCAGCTTTCTTCTTCTGACGCGGTAAATAGTATACCTTACTGAGAGGTGGAATCAAATCAGCAGGAACTTTCAAAACCTCCTTCATATACCATTTAAACATATCCAGAGCCGTGACTTCAGGAAGACGTGGAAAATTCAAAACATGTAGATTCGCTGCTCTGGAGGCATTTTCTAACACTTCCAAATTGTATTTAAGCAAGCCATTTTCCTTAGTCAGGTCCGAGGACACATCCGAAACAGTGTCCAGCTGAGAACTGAAAGCAAGATTTTGTACCTTAATCTGCTCACATGTAGACAAAGCCACATCAATATTTTCAACATTCTTCTGGATGTTAGCCGCATTTTCTTGGACCCGGGTCATCAACGTTGCAGTTTGTGAAGTTATAGAACTGGAAAGAGAGGAAATCGCTTCCCAAATAGTCTCTAAGATGAAAACCTGAGGACGAATCAGAGATGGTAGTGCTAGCGAAGGCGTTGAAGCAAACTGCGGGACAAGATTTTCCACCGAAGTACATGGCACCAAACATCCGCCTGAAGCCTCCCCGAGACTATCAGGGGTCAAAGAACCCAATCGCTCAGACTGCACCCTCTCCACAGTTGGCATCCCCACCTCGGGAGACGTCGGCGTCGCAAGAACTGAGGAGGGTTCCAACGCAGCAGGGCGTGGTGGTGGGCTCCTCACTACAGGAGAGAGAGATGTTTCAGAATCCAATGGCCACGTCTGAGCCTCTGCACTAGGCGCGACCAAGTCGGCTCGTATCTCCTGTGCGTTAGTATCAGACAAAGACTGGCTCTTAAAAATGTTTTTTAAGAAAAGATTGGAAACCTTCCTAGGTTTTAGAATATCAATGTTTCCAGACTTAGTTAAGGAAACAAAAAAGAGGAGGAAGCAGTTTTTGCTATATAAATCTGGCATGTTAAAAATTGGGGGTACTTTTTTTTTGAGATTTCCTTGCAGATGTTTAGTATTCTTTCATGATTTGAAATATGTTTTTTCTGATCCTAATGATCTAAATGCTTTCATTAACGCTAGACTGTCTGCTGTTTCTCCACCTTTGTAATATTGTGGTAATTATACCAACTAAATCCTCCTTGATATAGTCCCGGGGCTACCCGCAGTCACCTTGTCTTCTTTTGCTGTTCAAGTCATATTAGTGATTTAGCCAAAGGCTCTGTTTTGGTTGAATATTTCTTTTCTTTTCCTCCCCATTGTAGCGAACTACAACAGTGTATGATTATTATATTTGTTCTTTTATTGTTCTGTTATTGGTTATTATCTTAACATACTCTGTAATCTTTGCAGGGAATAATGTTCTTTTGCTGTATAAGTTAAAATTGCATAAATAAATAAATTAAAACAATTAAAAAAAAGAAGTTTTTGTCCTGTTAAAAGTTTTACTTTGTTTGTAAGGAGACAAACCAGCCTGGAAGTGTTTGGGACTATGAGAACAGAAAACTGCCATTGAGAAATGCTGTTTTTGTTTGCTTTAAACAGCAATGTTAGCCAAGCTGGTAGCATTGACTGTTAAAAGGCTTTTCCTTTGAGTTGAAGAACATTATAAGCTGAAAGTTTGCTTTGAGTTTATTTATGTCCTGATGTGTATTGTGAAGAACCCTGGAGAAAGTATCCAAGGGTAGTATTTGTGAACCTTGCATTTGAGTCAATAAATTCTGTCATTGCCTTATCATTCGAGCCAACTACAAGTGTTTTTTTCTACCTGAAGCCAAGTGGATTGTGACTGAACTACCTTTCCCAAAGGGCATGGCAAAGGAACCAGTTAGTTAAAGGCTAAAAGGTGAAACTTTCTATGATAACCACGCCCCTCCATACTGGAAGTAAGGGGCAAGGGCGTAACAGTGGCGTAGTTTTTAGGATTTTTACACTCAAGGATATACCAGGAGGTCATTTCAGGATACAGCTGCAAGGATTTCCAAGCTGAAGAACGTAGCAGCAGGATTTTTCCTGATGGTTGTGGTGAGCATAGTGACTGGTCCGGTTGCAGTGCCAAGAAAAAAGACACCTGTATAAGCGAGAGTCAACGCCTGAATAAGGTAAAAGATACCTAGGTGTGGCTTGTACTGGATTGAGGGAAAAGAGAATGCTTGTGCATTAAAGTGGGCACATATAAGAAAAAAAAAAGCTGTTGTGGGGTGCCGCCCTTGGTGTTTTCTCTCTCTTTTTTCTTGCAGGTCACCGAAGATATGGATCCTAAAGAGCTGGTGAATTGGATGGCGATCCAGTTCACATGTCAACAGGAGTTAGCGCAGCTGGCACAGGACAATGCAATTGCTGCAATGAGGGAACAGCAAAAAACAGTCTTAGACCTGGTGGAAGCTTTGATCACACTCCGGAGCCAAGGAAGCGGAGGAGTACACCAGTAGGACCAGCTACACCTCGTGTGGACAGTCCGGTAGACTTTCATAATACTGGAGCATTTAGTTTTGGGAAGCTTACCCCAGAGGACAATATAGATGACTTTCTTGAGTCATTTGAAAGAGTGGCTCAGGCTATAGGTTGGCCAGAGACCCAGTGGGCAGTGCGTCTAGCTACATCCTTAACTGGAGAGGCACTGGCAACTTATAGAGCCATGCCGGCAGCCCAAGCTATGGATTATAAGGCCGTAAAGAGTGCCATTAAGGATCACTTAGGGTTAACAGCCACAGTATATCGCCGCATGTTTAGAGCCACAGTCCTGAGAGCTGGCGAGATACCAAAGGCTTTAAGCCAGAGGATTCGTGGTTTAGCACTGAAATGACTGGCGCCAGAGGGAAAAACTTTAGAAATGGTCATTGATATGATAATGTTAGAAAACTTTATGGCAGCAGTGCCAAAAGACATACAGTCCTTTCTTATCCAGCAGAATTGCCAAAGCATGGGAGAGGCAACCCTTTTGGCTGAACGTTTTATGGAGGCTGAGTTAGCTCGTCAGCAAAAGGGAAGCGCTCCAAAGATAGGTGCTGAGGTCAGCTTTGCTGCATCAGAAAAGAGGAAGGAGAATACTGTTGAGTGTGGAAACGTTTGCCTGCCTACTCAGGATGGGAGGTGGGCTGGAAAAAAATGTTTCTGATTTGGAAATGGGGACACTTGCAAAAAGGTTGCAAAGCCTGCACTAACTTAATGGGAACAACTACGAAACAACTTGGGGAAGGTTTTCTCTTAACGGTTAGCATACAAGGGATTACTACTAACACTCTCTTGGACTCTGGTGCGGACCAAAGCATGTTGTCACAAAGGCTTTGGCGAGCAATAGAGGCCCAGAATAAGTCCGAGCAGAGGAAGCCAGAAGGTAGCGTTCAAATTAGATGCAGTCACGGTGTTGCTTCTTTTTACCCCACATACAAACTAATGATCAAAGGGTTAGGGGTGCAGAGAGAGATCCAAGTGGCAGTGGTTCCCAAACTCCTGTATGACTTAGTATTGGGAAGGGACTGGCCCCAATTTAAGCAGGGATTAGAGGAAGGCTTAGGGCAGAAGAGTGGCCTTATATCCACCCGATCCCAGTCCATGGCCAATAGCCAAAGGGATGAGACCCTGTAAGATTCACTAGGAGTTTTACCTTCACACAATGATTTAGTGGCTTCCCCATCTGCTAAAATTAAGAAGGGAAAGCGCAAAAGCGTCATGAAAGGTGGTGTAGGGCACAGGGAAGGGCTAAGATGGAGGTTAGCCAAGGGTTACCCTGGGTCCCAGCTGAATTAGTTGAGAAGTTTCCAACTTTTCCCCAAGAACAGCGAGCAGATCCGGCTCTCACTCAAGCATTTGAGTATGCCCAAGTTGTACGTGAAGTCCTTCCCAGATTCCTTCTAGGCAACTAGATACTGTATAGGGAAAGTCAGGATCCCTGAACAAGTACGATGAGAAAACAGTTGGTGGTACCCACGACTTTTAAGGGGTTGGTTTTAAGACTTGCCCATGATCATCCAGTAGGTGGCCATAAAGGGGTACAGGGAACATTAGATCAGATTCTGATATGCTTTTACTGGCCTGGCGTTTTTTTTTTTTTTTTTTTTTAAATTTTATTTTCATTTTGCAACAGACAAAAGAAACAACACACCAAAGGAGACAAAACAAGTATACAATAAGGAAAGTAAACCCAATTACCCCCCACCCCCATGCTTCTTCTCTAACCGATTATGTCAGCATGTGAGCGCTTCCAATTAACAGTGATTATACATCAAAACGATCAAAAGAGTATCTACGATACAGCATGATCATGGGACAGAGATATATACAAATTTAGACAGTCAGAGGAGAGCATTTAGCAGAATATACATAGTCATTGAGCATCTTTTATTTAGACCGATGATGAGGAGTCTGAACGGGGGAAGCAAACATACAAGATATTTGTTCATATTTACTGTAGAGACAAACATGATTCCACCATTCATTGGGGCTCAGAAGGGAGCTAGTTTTCCAGTATTACTTAATTAGGGAAAGAGCAATGCCAAGCATAAATTCCAAAAGGAGGTAAGCCATTTTTGGAAGAGAGGGGATCCCCGCAACTGGGCGAAGTCCCGTTATCCTCCAAGAAAGGGCCTCTTGAAAGTGCAAAATAGACTGGATACGACCCCAGACCCGACGCCAGTAATACTGTAGTGCGGAATATTCAGACATAACATGAGGTAGTGAACCAATGGCCGCTGGGCTTATCCAACAACTATTGCCCTGAGTAGTGTTCCATTTGTCTAATCTGTCAGGGGTGTAAAAACACCGGTGGGCTAGAAAAAAGAGGGTCTGAGTGAGTGAGGCGGATCGGGAAACCCGTGTCCCTCTACTCCAGACAAGGCTCCATTGCTCCAAGGTCAAAGTCACATGCAATTCTCTCTCCCATGCCTTCTGCGCTATAGGGGTATCTCGAATTATAGCATTACATAAGGTTTTGTAAAATTGGATGCTACACCCGGTGAACTGCCGATAGATCGGAAAGTCTCCGATCAACCTTATGTAGGGGATGCCGATGGCGGGAGTACCTTAGCACTCCGAAGGCAATGCTGAGGTTGCACCGACCAGAGTCGGGAGTCTAAAGATTGCATAAGAGTATTAAAGGCACCTAAAGTGTCTAAAGCATTGGTGGATAGTGGGAGTCTGGTGGGAGAGTCATACCAGAGAGAAAAGTAAGAGGAATCGGTTTGCAAAGGTCCTCTTCTATATCTAGCCACACAGGTCTACTCGGTACTGGATCGTCCAGCCAACGAGCACCTTGTTTGAGAAGAAAAGATTGATGGAGCACTTGAGGAAAATCACCACCAAGTAATAATGGAGCATTGGCAGAGGCCAATGCCAACTGCGCAATACTTGTATAGTAAGCAGGGTCGTCCACATTCGGGGCATAAATGCAAATACACGTGAATTCACTACCTCCAACCTCAAGGTGTACACGGGCCCATCTACCCTCCTTGTCAGCGCTATGATCAATTACAGTAGCTTGCAAAGACTTCATAACCAGAATGGCTACCCCGTACCGTTTGGAAATGGCGGGAGAATAGGCAGCCACCATGTAAGGCTTAGCAGTGAGTTTCAGTGTTTCAGCAGAGTTTAGATGCGTTTCCGGAAAAAACACTAAATCAGCATGCTCATGGCTAAGATAGCTAAGGATTTTCTTTCTTTTGAGTGGACTATTAATGCCTTTTACGTTGAGTGATAAGATTTTACATAAGGCCATTCAGAAAAGTTAAAATTCTGAGCATGATAGCACACATAATTTCACAATGTCCCTCATATTGACTGTATCTGGCTGTACACATGACATAAAAAAAAATAAGCTAATATAATACAATGAAGCGCCCACACATTAACAAAGAAAACCGCAGTGCGGTAGAGGAGAAGCAAAACCCCAAAATTACTGGCGACCATGTGTCTGCGGGGAGAAACCCCAGAGAAGGCCGAAATTGAAAAAACATAACCTGTAGGACTGTGCGTGCTCCGAATCCGACCGAGGCACACATCATGGAGGGATAGGAGACAAACAAACTAAAAAGTTATATAGAGAAAGAAAGAAAGTCCAGGTAGTCTCTGTGCTTGGCTATGACCGCCGCATCGGGCCCTTCAAAATGGCGGACAGAGCCGGCAGATAAAAGTCCAAGTGTTTGGATTAGCGCATCTGCTCTGCTTCTTTGGAGTCTAAAAATGTTGATAGTAGATCAGGATCTTCGAATGTCCTGGTTTGGTTGTGGAGAGTCACTCGGAGCTTCGCTGGATACAACAGGCCAAAGCGAGCCTGTAGCTGTTGAAGTCGAGGGCGAAAAGCAAGGAGCTTCTTCCGACGGTCAACGGTAGGCTTTGCCAAATCAGGGAAGAAGGAGACTTTGCGACCTTCAAATTCCAAATGATGATTCGCCCGGGCAGCATTTAAAATTTGTTCCACTTGTTGATATCGTAGCAAGCTAAAGATAATAGGCCGGGGGGTCGATCGGTTGAGCGCCATGTGGGTAGGAACACGGTGTGCACGATCGATTTCCAGTTCTCTATGAAAAGTAATCTTCAGCAAGGAGGGAAGAGTTTTGAGCAAGAATTCTCTTATATCTCCTGCTTCCACCCCCTCCGGTATTCCGAGGAGCCTCACATTGTTGCGACGGGCTCGATTATTGCTATCTTCTAACTCCTTTTGAAGATTCTGTATCTGGCGCTCAGCCTTGTCCAGTTTGCCCAAGCGCACCGCGTGCGAGTCGAGGACCCCCGCCATGTTGTCCTGCCGTAATGAGAGACTTTCAAGTCGGTCCTGGAGCACTCCAAAGTCTTCTCGCATGGCTCGAAGCGCTTCTCCATTGGACTGCACCAATTCCTTCACGCCGCGTATTTCCTCCAAAATCTCCAGGTGCATTTCGGGGTTTTCACGAAATGGAACCATCTTCTGTGGGGAGGACACCTCTGTTTTGGAGCGTTTTCCGTGAGAAGAAGAAGGAGACCCGAAGTCCAAGCACGCTGGTTTATGGGCCGCCATCCCCCCCGAGGTACCCCGGTCAGCTCGGAGCGAAATAGTAAGTTTGTATAGGTATTAAGTCAGGATTCTAAGTAGGCCTCTCGGGAGCTTCAGCGCGAAGCGTCTTACCCGCTGGACCTGGCCTGGCGTTTTTAAAGAAACTGCCCGGTTCTGTGCCGCATGCCTGGCATGCCAGCGCATCACAGCTGCACGACCCCCAGTCGTGCCTCTCATTCCAACGCTCATCATATCGGAGCCCGTAGGGTGTATCGCTATGGATATAGTGGGACCCCTGGTTAAAACACCCTGAGGTTTCCAGTACATTCTAGTCATGGTGGATCAGGCTACAAGGTGTCACTGGGCAGTTCCCTTATGAAATATCTCGGCCAAGACAATAGCCTTAGAGCTAATAAAGCTGTTTTGCGAAATTGGCTTCCCCAGAGAAGTATTAACAGACCATGGGACCAACTTTGTATCAAAGTATCTGGCCCAGGTTTGGAATGCTTTGGGAATTCATCATGTAAAAACAGCCGCTTACCATCCCCAATCGAATGGTTTGGTGGAGAGGCTAAATCAAACATTGAAACAAATGTTGAGAAGAGGTTTAGACGGAAACTTGCAGGATTGGGACATGCTACTACCTTTTGTTTTGTACGCTTGCTGGGAACGGATTCAAGTTTCCCTGGGCATATCTCCCTACGAGTTGATGTACGGTCCAGCCCCTCGTGGTCTTTTAGACATATTAAGGGAGCAGTGGTTAGAGCCGGAGAAGGAGGCCAAGGGAGTCCCCCACTTCTTACGTGATCTAAGAGCACGATTGAATAGGACCGCACAGATTGCCGAGAAGAATTTACAGGGCAGTCAAGTCCGCCAGAAGGAGCGGTATGACCGAAGGGCCAAGCCTCGCCAGTTAACCTTGGGAGAAAAAGTCCTGGTACAGGTAGCAGGTGCCACTCCAAAGTTTGAGGTTCAGTGGAAAGGGCCATGGAGGGTGGTCAAACAAGTGGGCCCAGTGTCATATGAAGTGGAAAGTAATAGGGGATGCAGACATATTTATGACATAAATGTGCTTAGGTCTTGGCAAGAAAGATCTACAGCAGATAGTTTACCCAGTGCAGAACATAGCGCAGAAAACCCCCATCCAGACAAGGATGCCCTCTCAGGAATTATGGACTGTTCGGAGGGACACTCACCACCTCCACCAGCCCGTAATATCATGGGTAGGGGGTATATGATAAGGAAGCTTATCATGACAGAGGAGAAAGGGATAAAGGAAAGGAATTCACCCTTATAAAAGGACCTATTTTGCAATGTCAGAGAAACAAAACCCCAATCACACCTAGAAAGCAGGAAATTCCCAGATGGGATAGGTTTCAGAGTTCCCCTAGTGGAGAAAAGGAGAGGGAATACAGACCCAGGGTAAAGGACCCTTACGTCACTGAGTTCCCTAATTACCCAGCTGCCAGGAGGCAAGCTGATCTCCTTCACCTGAGAGGAGAAGAGGTGGTGCTGGAGCCTTGGGGATTTAAGTCTAGGATAAAGAAAGAAGCAGGGGAGAGGAGGAGGAGAGTCCTAGAGAGAGTCTCAGAGAGAGACCCAAGCCGAAACACAAGCTGGAGGACAGGATGAGGAAGCACAGGAGAATGGTGGCCAAAACATGAGAAAGGAGAAGCTGCTACAAGCCCAGGCCCAGGTATGAGCCTTGAAAGCTTGTCTAATACAGAGCAGTGTAGAGTTGCAAGGGATACTCTCAGCTCTAATGGAAGGCAGTCAGCTGAACCCTGTGAACTGGAAGGAGAGGTAGAGCCTATGCAACTAGGTGAACCAGACCTAGCTGTGAATGATGAAGACTCATACATGGATTGCTCCTTGTGTCAATCCTTTACTGCAAAGGGATTGAAAGAAAACCACCCTTAAGAGAAAACCTTCAGAGTCAGGTAACCTTGAAAGCCTGTAGAAGGTTTTGTGCAAGTCCTGTGTTAAATAAGAAATACGTTTGCTGAGAAAGCAAGAGCAAGCTGAAGCTCTCTGATTGTGCTTGATAAACACCTGATATCCAGAGCAGTGTACCGGCAAGAAACCGAGCTAATGGTGAAAGGAAGGAAAGTTTTTGGCTTTGTTTTTGAATATTCCTAAAGCATGAAATAGAGCATTATTTGCTTATGAGACGTTTTTGTCCTGTTAAAAGTTTTACTTTGTTTGTAAGGAGACAAACCAGCCTGGAAGTGTTTGGGACTATGAGAACAGAAAACTGCCATTGAGAAATGCTGTTTTTGTTTGCTTTAAACAGCAATGCTAGCCAAGCTGGTAGCATTGACTGTTAAAAGGCTTTTCCTTTGAGTTGAAGAACACTATAAACTGAAAGTTTCCTTTGAGTTTATTTATGTCCTGATATGTATTGTGAAGAATCCTGGAGAAAGTATCCAAGTGTAATATTTGTGAACCTTGCGTTTGAGTCAATAAATTCTGTCATTGCCTTATCATTCGAGCCAACTACAAGTGTTTTTTTCTACCTGAAGCCAAGTGGATTGTGACTGAACTACCTTTCCCAAAGGGCATGGCAAAGGAACCAGTCAGTTAAAGGCTAAAAGGTGAAACTTTCTATGATAACCACGCCCCTCCATACTGGAAGTAAGGGGCAAGGGCGTGACAATACCTATGACAACATTATTTAAATTATGGGCTCAGCCAATGGGCTAAAGATAAATTCATGAAGTGTAACAGTAATGGATCTGGGACCTTCATAAGCATTTTGCCAAGACCAATATTTCGTCATTTCATTATTGAAAATTGAAACACGCTGGTTAAAGTTGCCTATTATTTCTATTTCTTCTCTGAAAAGGGTGAAATTATTGATTCTGCCAGTTGTCAGGATCTTTGTCGTCTTTGCGTTAAGGTGCAGGCTCGTTTTAAGATTATAATTCTTGATTTGGTAAGCATATGTTTAGATCATCTTTATTTTCAGCCAGTAACAGGGTATTGTCAGCATAGCGAAGGCTTTTGATGAGTCTTCCACCAATCTTCACATTTCAGTTGTCTTCATATAGACCTGCTTCTCTGATGATTTGTGCTGCATTTAAATTTAATAGGTATGAGCAAAGTATGTTTCTCCATGTTCCATTCAAACTGTTGCTTCTTGATCAATGTAAAGATTGTGCATGGGAATTATCAGGTGTTCTGGTATACCCTTAAAGTGGCTCAGAGTTCTCATGATTTATGTAATCAAAGGCCTTGCTGTAGTCAATAAAACCAATATTTATTTATTTAAAATTTTTTATATACCGCTTTGTCATACAATCAAAGCAGTTTACATTGAAATGAGAAAGGGAATGCTTACATCATAACCAAGGGATTATAAACAAAAATGCAGTGCAGGGGGAGTATAAACTTGGGTTAAAAGGTGAGAGAGGAAGTAAAGGAAACAGCATTACTATATTACTATTTATAATGGATCAACATTCTGGGTGGACTGTCCGATCTGTAATATTTGAGGAACAGGTGGGTGTTTCAATTTTTTTGTAAGTCAGGAACAGAGCCGGAGGAGTGTAAGTGTTAAGGGAGTGAGTTCCAGATGGCAGGTGCAAATTGGGTGAAGGCTCTGTTGCATGTTTGAGTGCTTTTTGTTTTGATAGATGGAATGGGGAGGAGATTCTGAGCATTGTGTCATCTTGATTGTGTGTTTGAAACTTTGGTTATTAAATTTCATAGATCGGTTGGGGCTTGGTTCTGCAGGAGTTTGAAAATGGCGATGACTATCTTGTTAATGATTGTTTGTGATATTGGGAGCCAGTGTAGGGATTTTAGTACAGGAGTGATTTGATCAAAATTTTGTCTCTTGTTCCTCACTTACACTTTTGATAGTTCTCATTCCAGGTATGGTTGTAGTCTCCAATGAGTGAACTTGAGTATAATCTTACAGGTATGTAGGAACAGAGTGATTGTGTGATAATTTCCACAGTCAGTCAGATCATCTTTCTTCAGTATCGGTATGAACACACATCTTTTCCAGTCAGTTGGCCATGATGTTGTCTTCCAAATTTCCAGGCAGATTCTCGGCATACAAAAATGTGACTTTTCCAAGTCATGATATTTTCAATAATGTTATTTGGATGGGAAAATTGGAAGGTGAAGGCAGGGGCAGCTCAAGGTAATCTGCTGCTTGAGGCGAAGGATGAGATGGCGCTCCCCCACCCCCCCATAGAGGGGGCGGGACTTTTTCAAAACTCCAATCAGATTAGATTATATGGAGGAAATGCAAGATGTTTGCACACCAAGGAACTAAAAGGGAGCAAGAACTACAGCACAGGTTATAAAACTAAATTATAACTCATTTTTATTTTGTTATAAACTGCATTATGGTTATTGCTTTTTCTTTTTCAACATATATTTTGTATCCACAGAACCACTTCAACAGTGGTTGCAGAGCAGAATCAGGACATTCACCCACAGAACTAAAAGAAAAAAAATCAGTTCTGATCATCTCACTAACAACAACAACCACCATTCTCCAGTACCAGGCATATGGTGAACTAATACAAAACCCTACAACAAAGTCACTGAGTATCTATAGAGCAAATTTACCATACCATATCAGCACCAACTTCCAAAATTCACATTAGGAGCCCACCAAAAAAAGCGTCACTACAATGGACCCTGGAACATCCATATACCTATTTGAAAAGCTGAACATGTCAAATTACTACACTACAGTATAGATCTTTATATACAAACTCTATGTTAACAGAACGCTTGGGCTCAGTGACACACTCAGAACACAAACCCTCACCAAGTACAGAATAAGTGACTTACAATCTAAAGTAAAAATAAAAATATGTAGAGAAAATTTAAACTGAAACCCGAAGAAGCCAGACTCTTCAAGCAGTGCAACATCAGATAAATAAGAAATGCAGTTCCCCCACACAGTATAAAATATAAAGATAACACAAAGTCCAATCACTAAAATGAAATTATTTTTTTTCTACCTTTGTTTTCTGACCATTTTATTCTCTGATCATCCTGGTCCCTATCTGAGGCTTCTGCTTTCCTGTCTTCTCTTAGCTCTCTTTATGTGGTCTATGGTCCATCTGCCATTTCTTATCTCTTTTGTTTTCTTCACTTCTTTACATCAGCCTATTTCCAGTCCCAGTAACCCTTCCCAGTATCAGCCCCTTTCCAGTCCTCCCTCCTAGTACTTTCCAATGGTGTCCATTCCCTTCCAGTCCCCCTCCTTCTTCCCCACTGTCCAGTCCCTTCTAGTCCAAATACCATGGTAGCCCCTCTCAGCATCCACTCCCTTCCAGTTCCATTCTCCCATCCCCTCGTATCAGCCATTTGTAGCCCTAGCCCCCAGTTTTCTTCCAGGGCCAGCAGCTCTATCCCCCCTCCCCCCACCATCTTTATCTTTATCTTTATTTACATTTAATATACCGCCCTTGTCGAAACATGAGGGCGGTTTACAATAAAATAATACAAATAAAAGCATTAAAAACAGAAAAGAAATCCATTAAAATAAGGAAAAGATGGACCAAAGAGGTCACAAAACAAGACAGACAGTAAACAGACTAGACAAACCATACGTAAACATAAGCAGACAAAACAAGTGGACAGGGCTACTGGGAGGGGAGATCATATGCCTGTTGAAACAGATGAGTTTTGAGCAGACTTTTGAAATGTTGATAGGAGGATTCTAGGCGAAGAGAGGAAGGTAGAGAATTCCAGAGTGAGGGACCCAAAAAGAAAAAAGCGGCATGACGTGTCTGTTCAAGGTGAGCTCGAGAAGGGGGGGGGGGGAAGAAACAGACGGTTAGCATGCAATGACCGGAGCTGACGATAGGGAGTGTGAAGAGAAACCAAATTTTCTAAGTACTGAGGATTAGAAGTGTGGATGACTTTATGTAATATTATAAGAACCTTGTATTTGAACCGGAAGTACAGCAGAAGCCAGTGGAGGCGAAACAAAAGAGGAGTGACATGGTCTGATTTCCGGGCAAAAGTGACAAGACGGGCGGCTGTGTTCTGTAGGAGTTGAAGGCGTTTGAGTTGATAGGCAGGAAGATTGGCATAAATTACATTACAATAGTCCAACCTGGACATGACTAGGGCTAGTATCAGAGTGGTAAGGGCATCCGGGGACAAAATTGAACGGACTGAGCGAATTTGGCGTAGAGTAAAGAAGGAACGACGAGATAAGGAAGATACGTGTTCGTGAAAGGACAGTGAGGAATCTAAGATCACCCCTAAATACCGGAGGGAGGAAGTGAGAGGAATAGGAGTAGAATTTATTTGGGGTGCAATTACCGGGCAGGAAGAGCTCAAAGACACCCACATGGCTGACGACTTAGAGGGATTCAGGTGAAGAAAATTAGACGAGAGCCAGGTGGCAATGTGGGAAAGGCAGTCATTGAGGGGGGTGATATCAATCGCGACTGGAGAAGTGTGAAAGAGAAAGACAATATCGTCTGCGTAAATGTAGGTGGAAACAGGGAATTGTTGGGCTAGAAGGGGAAGAGGAGCAAGAAAAATATTGAAGAGCAGAGAGGACAGGACTGATCCCTGGGGGACTCCACAGACCAATGGAATAGACGGTGAGGTTTGGTGAGCGGCATGAACAACATAGGAACGAGTAGTGAGAAAGGAACGGAACCAGCGTAACACCACACCCCGTAAACCAATATCAGAGAGACGTGACAGGAGAGTCTGATGATCAATTAAATCAAATGCAGCAGATAGATCCAGTGAAACCAAAAGAGTAATGTCACCCCGTTCATGTGCTACGTGAATTTCGTTTACCAGAGCGAGAAGGATAGTTTCAGTGCTATGTCCTGATCTAAAACCAGCCTGACGGGGATGAAGAACGTTGGTAGCCTCAACATGAGAGGAGAGTTGCAGAAAGACTAGACGCTCCAACATTTTAGCAAGGAAGGGGAGGTTAGATACCGGGCGCCAATGAGATAACACAGAGGGGTCTAGGGCGGGCTGCTTCAACAAGGGATGGACTACAGCGGATCTCCACGCCAAAGGAAATTGACCTGATGATAGACTGGAGTTAAATAAAGTAGTGATGAGAGGTATAAACTGGAGAGAAGGTTCCACCAGCCAAGTGGAAGGGACTGGATCCAGAGGGCAGGTGGTCTTCCTAGACCTGGATAGAGTGAGTAAAACCTCCGCTGTAGTAAGGGGATGGAAAGAGGACCATGTGTGAGATAAAGCCCTGTTAGGAGAGCTAGTCTCACAGGGGGTATCAGTACCAGAGGATTCAATAAGGGTTGGCTCATCAGTAGTGAGGGGCAAGAGAGATGCCGGAAAGATGTCGGACGGTGACAGAGGAGGAGGAGGAGCAACATGAAAGGAAGAACGTAAGTTCTG
The DNA here is from genome assembly GCA_033557465.1 of Ichthyophis bannanicus. Lineage (NCBI taxonomy): Eukaryota > Metazoa > Chordata > Amphibia > Gymnophiona > Ichthyophiidae > Ichthyophis > Ichthyophis bannanicus. Next base: position 866,053,873 of record CM066032.1, on the reverse strand, counting down.
GAATTTGTCAGAGAAAAAAGATGCTAAGGATGCGGCGGCTGGTATGGCAACTCGAGAAGTAGAGGGGGAAACAGTAGAAGAAAGTTGCCGCAAAATCGTGTGTAGTTGTCTAGAAGAATTGGCAGCTTGTGAAATCCCTAAGGTGTGTAGAAGGCACGTTTTGCAGATTGAACTGCAGAGCGGTATTCCAGAAATAACAGCTTAAAGCATGCCATGGTAGATGGAGATGGGTGAGAACGCCAATGTCGTTGAGCTTGGCGTAATTGAGTACGTTGTAAACGTAAACCCTGGTGAAACCAAAGTGAATGAGTCTGGGATGGAGCTCAGCTCATTCCCAGTCAAAGCCCCAGAATCAGGTCACTTTCAGTGCTAGTCCCCTCTCAACCCCATTACCAGTCCTAGCCTCCACTAATCAGCCCATTTCCAGTCCTAGCCCCTCCGATCAGCTCATTTCCAATGCTAGCCCCCCATCTGCCCATTACCAGTCCTAGCCTCCCCTAATCGGCTCATGTCCAGTGCTAGTCCCCCCTGAGCCCATTACCAATGCTAGCCCTCCTAATTAGCCCATTACTAGTCCCAGTCCCCTCTCGATCAGTCCATTCCCAGTCCTAGTCTTCCCTAATCAATCCATTACCAGTCCCAGCCCCTCCCGATCTGCCCATTACAGTACTAGCCTCCCATCAGCCCATTATAATCCTAACCCGCACAGTTTCTCCCCTTTGTCCAGCATTTCTCCCCTGTCTGTCCACTATGTCCCCCTGTCTGTCCCCTTTGTCCAACATTTGCCTACTGTCTCCCCCCTTTGTCTATACTTATTCCCCTGTCTCCCCCCTTTTTCCAGCACTTGTCCCCCTGTCTCCCCCTTTGTCCAGCATCATGTCCCCTTGTCTCCCCCTTTGTCCAGCATGTCCCTTGTCTCCCCCTTCGTCCCCCCCTGTCACTCACCGTTGTCCTCCTCCTGTCACGATTCCCTCCACCCGTATCTCTTATCCGGCAGTGGTGGGGACACTCCGGCTGTTTTCATTTGAGACTTTTCCACCTCTGCCCTGTCTCTGCCTTCCCGCCGCATTTTTTTTCCTGAGGAAATGCTTGCAGCGAAAAAATAAAAGTGGCGGGAAGGCAGAGGCAGGGCAGAGGCGGCAAAATCTAAAATTAAAACAACCGGAGTGCCACTGCCGCCGCTGCTGCACAAATCAGCCTGATCGCTTGCAAGTTGCAAGCAATCAGACTGATTTGTCTGACGCTGGCAGCACTCAGGCTCCGTTTTAATTTTAGATTTTGCCGCCTCTGCCCTGTCTCTGCCTTCCCGTGCGGGAAATCAGAGTCACCCCCCTCAGAGTGCCGCCTGAGGTGATTGCCTCAGATGGCCTAATGGAAGACCCGCCCCTGGGTGAAGGAGAAAGACAGGAAGAAAATCAGTGCCTTCAAATTATGGTGCTGGTGAAGAATACTGTATATATCATGGATTGCCTGAAGAACAAATCAATCAGTACTAGAGGAGATCAAACCTAAGCTTTCTTTAAACTCAAATGAAAAGACTTCAACTTTCATACTTTGGACACATCATGCAAAGAGAAAGATCATTAGAGAAAGACATTTTATTTGGCAAGGTTGAAGGTCAACGCAAATAAGGAAGACCAGCAATGCAGTGGATTGATACTATAACAGAAGGTATGGATGCCACTCTCTCAACAATTAGCTACCTGACTGAAGACCGCACACAGGTTAGAACAAAAATCCAAATGGTTGTCATGAGTTAACAATGACTCGTTGACACTTAACAAAAACAACAATAATGGATAGAAGGAATTTATGAAGATGATCCTACAAACTGTACACAGGGTAATTTCTCATGAAATCTGAGAAAGAGAAAATGGAAAAAGGGTTAACATGAAAATGTTTCTGCGAGCGATGTAAAAGTATAATTCTTAAGAGTGAAGACTATTATTTGCAGTTTATGTCTGGCACAATGTGTTTGTATATTTCTATGTATCTTTCTAAATGAGCTTCACCTCTCTTTAGTGCCTGCCCTTCTTTACTATATCCCTAAACTAAGTGATGTAAAAACAAGTCCTTTGATTCAGAACAAGATGACTTGCCATTGTATGTGTCATGGCTTTACGAATATGAGGCACACTTCAGTATGTTTGGGCTTGTGGCAACTTTTCAAAAATGGATGCGGTCCAGATTCATTTAGCAACAGAGCTGGTGTGAAAGGAAAATGTAGGCAGCTTCACTCCAGTTTTCCTTTGATGATTACAGGAATTGGCAGCAGATTTAAGAACATAAGAACATAAAAGAAATGTCATACTGGTTCAGACCAAGGTCCATCAAACCCAGTATCCTGTTTTCAACAGTGGCCAATCCAGGTCACACGTACCTGTCAGGTTGCCAAAAAGACACACAGGTTTCACAATGCTTGAATTGAGGCAAGCAGTGTATTTCCCGGGTCCTCTTTAATAGTGGTTTATGGACTTTTCCTCCAGGATCTTGTCCAAACCTTTTTTTAAACCCAGCTACACTAACTGCTTTTACTACATCCTCTAGTAACAAATTCCAGAGTTTGATTACGTGTTGAGTGAAAAACTATTTTTTTCAATTAGTCTTAAATGGGCCACATTGTATCTTCACTGCATTTCCCTTAGTCTTCCTATTTTTTGAAGGAGTAAACAGTCGATCTACATTTATCCATTCCACTCCATTCATTATTTTATATATCTCTATCAACACACCCCTCAGCCATCATTTTTCCAAGTTGAAGAGCCCTAACCTTTTAAGCCTTTTCTGAAAGGGGTATCCTTCCATCCCCTTTACCATTTTGGTGGCTCTTCTCTGTAACTTTTCTAATTCTGCTATATCCTTTTTAAGATATGGTCACCAGAATTGCACACAATATTCAAGGTGCAGGCATGATACAACGATATTATAATGTTCTTAGTTTTATTCTCCATTCTTTTCTTTATGATTCCTAGCATTCTATGAGTATTTGCTTTTTTGGCTGCCGCTGCACATTGTGTAGTGGGCTTCAATGTATTATCCATCATGACACCTAAATCCTTTTCCTGGGTGGTGGTTCCTAATGTGGAATCTTGCATTGTGTAACCATAGTAACATAGTAATATAGTATATGATGACAGAAAAAGACCAGAATGGTCCATCTATTTTGCCCAGCAAAGTGGCAAGGGCAGGTGCACCTGCAGCTCCATGCAGGTCACCCCTCCCCATGCCTTTGTTTAGAGGTGTACCCATTGTTTCCTGATGTTGCCTTTCAGTTTACCCTCTTGCAGTTTCATGTTATGCCCTCTACGTTTACAGCTTCTCTGTCTTTGAAAAAAGGTTTGTTTGTTTGTTAATACTCTTTACGTATTTTAAGGTCTGAATCATATCTCCCCTGTTTCTCCTCTCCTCTAGCATACACATATTTAGGTCTTCAAATCTCTTCTCATACAGCTTCTGGTGCAGGCTCCAAATCATTTTGGGCACCTTCCTCTGAACTGTTTCCAGTCTTTTTATATCCTTTGTGAGATATTGTCTCCAAAACTGAACACAGTATTCCAAGTGAGTCCTCACCAGAGACTTGTACAATGGCATTAGTACCTCCTTCTTTCTGCTGATAATTCTTTTCTGTATGCAACCCAGCATCCTTCTGGCTTTGGCCACTGCCTTGTCACGCTGTTTTGCCACCTTGAGATGCTCAGAAACAATCACTCCAAGGCCCTTGTCCTGGTCTGTGGACACTGATTTTTCGCCCCCTATTGTATTACTTACAATTACCTTGGATTTCTGCATCCCAAGTGCATGATACTTTTGTAGATCTTTCCTCATGTTATCCACTCCCTCAGCAGAGTCCACTGTGTTGCAAATTTTCATGTCATCTGCAAAAAGACAGACTTTTCCATTCAATCCTTCAGCAATATCACTCACAAATACATTGAATAGTACCGGTCCCAAGACCGATCCCTGGGGCAGTCACTAATCACCTTTGTTTCATTTGAGTGAGTTCCGTTTACCATCATCTTCTGTCATCTGTCAGTCAACCAATTTCTGATACAGTTCACCACCTTGGGATCCATCCCCAGGCTGTTCAGTTTATTGATAGACCTCCTATGAGGAACACTTGTATTTGGATCCCATTGGGGGTCTTCATTCGGGAATTCTCTCTGAGCTGCTTCCCGACGGTCTATTATATTCTGCCCTGGTCCCGGAGCTACGGGGTTCTCTGCCATCCATTCAATAGCTGCTTTTCTAATTCTTGCTCGTTCTTCTGTTGTGAATAGGGTGGTCAGGAGCTGACGGCAATCTGGCCAAGTGGGTTGGTGAGTTTCCATAATACTAGTTACTAATTCTGTCAGCTCCTGGGGCTTACTAGTATAGGAGGCATAATGCGACCTCCAATTTAACAAATCAGTTGTAGAAAAAGGGATATATACATAAGTTAGGGGTCCCGCTACCACTTCATCATTATCATTCTTTACGGGCACTCCCGGGACTTGCCGTAAGGGAAACAGTTTGGCTGCCATAGGTGTCTTTTGGGATCTAAGGGTTATTGTCGTTGCCTTTGCATGAGTCACTTTCTTTTTCTCAACAGGTTTTGCTTTGGGTTTCTCTTTTACTGGCGTGCTAGTGCTAGCGCTGGCTTTTTCAATTATTTGTACACTGTCCTCCTCGTCTGGGGGATTCTCTCTTTCTCCTTCTTCTATCTCCACTTCTGACTCGCTTTTTATGTCCTCCTCTTCTTTTTCCACTAATTCTTCCTCTTTCTCTCCTCCGGGAGGGGGATCAGGGGTTGGGTCCAAAGGCTTTGCTGAAATCTAGGTAGATCACATCCATCGCATGCCCTTGATCTAGTTCTCTGGTCACCCGTTTAAAGAACTCAATCAGATTTGTTTGGCATGATCATCCTTTGGTAAAACCATGTTGCCTCAGATCATGCAACCTATTGGTTTTGAGAAAGTCCACTATTCGCTCTTTCATTACTTTTTTTGTCACCGAGGTAAGGCTTACTGGCCTAAAGTTTGTCACTTCTTCTCTATTACCACTTTTGTGAAGAGGTAGCACATCAGCCCTCCTCCAGTCCTGTGGAACTTCTCCTGTCTCCAAGAATCTACTGGAAACATCCTTTAAAGGCCCTGCAAGAATCTCTGAGCTCTTTCAGTATCCTGGGATGTATCCCATCCGGTCCCATGACCTTGTCCACTTTCAGTTTTGCAAGCTGTTCAAACACATCATCTTCTGTGAATGGTGTAGTATCTACTCCATTCCCATTGTATATTTGTCAATCAGAGGCGGTCCTTCTCCAGGATTTTCTTTAGTAAATCAGAACAAAAGTATTTGTTTAGCATTTTTGATTTTTTTCAATATCACTTTCCACTTCCATTCTCTGAACTTTTGAGTCTTGCGATTCCATCTCTGATCTTCCGCTTCTCCTGAAAATACCTGAAAAAGGTTGGCCGTTTGTGAACTTTTGAATTTTGTGAAGGCTGTGGTTTTTTGCCTTTATTTGTGCAGCCACTTCTTTGGAGAACCAAATAGGTTTCCTTTTCCTCTTTTTTTTTAATTTACTTTCCTTACATATCTATCTGTTGCCCCTTTTATTGTCTCCTTTAGTTTAGCCCACTGCTATTCCACTTCCCTTACCTCATCCCACTTTGCCAACTCCTCCTTCAGGCACTTGGCCATTTTACTGAAGTCAGCATTTTTGAGCTTGCTGTGATTGTACTCTATCTAGGTTTTTATCTCAAACCACACCCTGTGATGATCGCTGCTTCTCACATGGGCACCCACCTGGATATTTGACACACTATCTCCATTGGCGATTACTAAATCCAGCATCAAACTTTCCCCGGTTGGTTCCATCACCATTTATCTTTGGGTATGTAGTTTGGGTTCTTCTTTCCTAGGTGCCTAACTTTGCACTTGTTTCGTAATATAGAATGGTCTAGAAATCTGCTGTGAGAGTGATTATTTCTATTGAAATTTTATTGAGAAAACGTTTTTTTTAACCTCTTGTCCTCTCAGTTATGATTTTTTTTTCCATCATGGGTTGTCATGAGGCATACCAAAGTGATATTTTATATGATGTAATGAAAAATATCTTATACAAACTAACTTTTCATTTCCTGAAGATGGTTCATTGTTCAATTGAGAACTGGTTCATATCACATTTTCGGTTTTATGGGCCTTTTTAAAAAAATCCCAGTAAGACTGCACACTTAACATGCATTTTTGAAACACGCCGAGTGCAGAGCCTCCATAGTAAAGCTGTTGGTGGCGTAATTAGCATATTTCCAGAAGTTAATACATGACTCTGTATGTTAACGTGTGGTGCAGGGAATGCGGGTGAATAATACCACACTAATTGCCGCATTAAGATAATTGCACAGTAATGTGTTCTCCAGGACCACATGGCGCCCCCTAACCCACCCACTCTCCCCATTACCACACTAATTGCCGCATTAAGATAATTGCACAGTAATGTGTTCTCCAGGACCACACAGCGCCCCCTAACCCACCCACTCTCCCCATTACCACACTAATTGCCGCATTTTTATTTTATTATTTATTTTATTTATTTTATTAACAATTCTTATATACCGCACTATTAGACATCAGCGCGGTTTACATTGAACAGAAAACATCCGACAGTTTACATATGTCTGGTCATTACATTTAACAGGAAGAATAACTTGGCGAAATAGGGAAACTAAATACAATGCAGGGTTATCTGATAAAGGATATCCTGGTTAACTATTTACAATAGTGGTACAATAGTATATGGAACAACTAGTTATTTACATTGTGAAGTTGGTCTGTTGCGGTAGTCTATCTGGTTTGACCACTTCTGCTATTCACCTGGGGGTTATGTTCGGAGCTGTCATTGAGATATTTAAGGAAGAGGAAATGCTTTAAAGCCTTTCTGAACTGACTTAGATTAGGTATTGCTCTGATTTGTGCTGGTAAGGTGTTCCATAGAGAAGGGGCGCAGAATTGGAAGGCTCTGTTGGCTGTTGATCTAGTGCATCTGGTGGTGTCATTTGGGATAACTAGTGTGTTTAATTCTGCTGTTCTTCGTGGCCTGTTTGGTGCAAGTGGTTGTATGAGGTTGGAGAGAGAGGAAGAGGTGAGCCCCTTAGCTGCTTTGAATGTTAGCAATAAGGTCTTGAAACTGATCCTTGCTTGAATGGGGAGCCAGTGTAGCTGTTTTAGGAGGGGTGTTACGTGATCTCTCCTGGATGCCCCGAGGAGTACCCTCGCTGCACTATTCATGGCTAATTGCAGGGGGTTCAGGGTAGACCGGGGGAGTCCTTGTAGTATGGAGTTTGAGAAGTCGAAATGGGGGAGTATAAGGGCTTGATAAATGGTACGGAAATCATCCGGTTCAAGTAGCATGCGTAGGTGTCTGAGGGATCTGATTTTAAAGTAGATTGCCTTGACTGTGTTGGCTATGTGGTTCTTCATGTCAAGGTTTTGGTCCAGTGTTACTCCCAGGTAGCGTATTGCCGGTTTAACTTGGAGTTGGGCATCCTTTACGTTAATACAACTAGGTGGGGTGAAGTTGGTGTTCCTCGAGACGAACAGGACTTCCATCTTTTTGTGTTGTATTCTCAGGTTTTGTGATAGGAGCCACTCTGATATGGTATTAAAGCAGTTAGTCAGCGGGGTAAGGTCTAGGTAAATACTATAAGATAATTGCACAGTAATATGTTCTCCAGGACCACACAGCGCCCCCTAACCCACCCACTCTCCCCATTACCACACTAATTGCCGCATTAAGATAATTGCACAGTAATGTGTTCTCCAGGACCACACAGCGCCCCCTAACCCACCCACTCTCCCCATTACCACACTAATTGCCGCATTAAGATAATTGCACAGTAATGTGTTCTCCAGGACCACACGGCGCCCCCTAACCCACCCACTCTCCCCATTACCACACGAGTGCCATTGAACGTACTTTGTGGTGATTAATAGCTGGCATGCCCTTGCATTAATGTTCACCACAGCCAGTCTCTGATTAGTGGTGCTTTGTAAAAGGGCTCTTAAATTTTGTAAAATAACAATAACCTTTTTTTTTCATATACTTCCTTCAGGATATATAGTTCTCCATATTTCTATAGTATTTACTTGGTGTGAAATCTCTTCTCATCTTTAAAACTCTGACACAACCTATCTCGTCATAGAACAGCCTGAGAAATGGCTAGCTCGGTCTAGATAAGCACAAAATACACTGATGGAAATGGCTGAATTTGACAAACTGACAAAACTGAAACCCTTTCTAATTTTTATACTGTTCATCAAACTATCTGGAGGGTTTGAGCTTAAAACTGTTATTTTCAAAAGTAATTCTAGTTTTCAGTGAGTATTTATGGCATTTTTCATTCCCAGGTTAAAGCTTATTGATTTAAAATGTCTTCTAAACAAACAGCCTCAATTTGTCTTCTCTTGAACCATTAATAGCAGCTCACCTATGGACAGCAAATGATTTTTATTACCTGGAGCTATGGTTTCCTAAAGTGGTAAAAAAGGCTTAATTTATACAGATCAATAGCAAATAACTGAATGGGGGACGGATGGGGGAGGGGTTCCGATTAGGAATGGGAAGGATTATCTGATTAAGGGAATTAAGTAAATACATAAAATGAAAACACAGCACATTCTTTTTTTCCACATTAAGGGACTTCACATGTATCACTGAAGCTGGGAAATATGAGTTCAGTGATATTAAGATGGACAAATGAGGGTAATTTTATAGCAAGACGCGTAGGTTAAGTGAGCCGAAAGACACCTATTTTGGTGCTATTTTATAACGACACATAGGGGCCTATATGACTTTATAAAATACCAGCACAAGTCCTGCAGAAGTAGTGGTTAGACTCAAGGTGCAGACATTATGCCTTCCTGAGAGCAGGTGAAGATATAAGCATGTGTTTTATAAAATGCGCACAGAAATCACAACTTTGGTCATGCTATGCCCAAATTTCATCCCTGTACATGCCTATTGCATATGTTCATGCCGGCTTGCACCACGAGTACTTTTAGGCATAATCTAATTTTACAAGAACCTGTTTATGTGTGTAAACCACAGCTTTACATTGGAAATGGTTTATAGGAGCTAGAATAGTTTAGAGCGGGCATGTCCAACAGGTAGATCGCGATCTACCTGTAGATCACAGAGGGGTCAGAGGTAGATCGCCAGCCCCACTTAGCTCTATCTCTCCAGCAGCTCGCCCCGTTGCTAGGAGAGAGCTTGTGCCAGCAGGTCATCTGCTGAGAGCTTGCCGCTGCTGCTGATCCTTTGCCTGTCTTTTTTCCCTGCCTGCGGGAATCTTGCCTGTGGGTGTATTGGGGACGCTTGTTGTTTTCATGCCAATAGTTTGTGGGTACCCCAGGGGGCTGCCGCCAACACCCCATGATGAGATGCCACAGACCCGCATCATACCTGGTCTCCTGCCTCTCAGAAACACCCATTCCTGCCCCCGCCCCAACACCCCTTAGAAGTGTGTTATATACCGGGTGATATCCATTCGCCCGGGCTTTACCTGAATACACTTACCGTATTAGTTGTGTCGTGTGCTGGTCATTGGTCGCTTTATAGTTCACTTTCATTAAATGTTTTCAGGCAGACACAACAAAGTGTCAAGAATTTGGTGATTTTGGCGGGCTTTTCCAATTTTGTTCTAACTTGCCTTTGCCTTGCCTTCGAATTGGTTCAAACCACTGTGACCTTTGCTTGCATCTGCAATTTTATTTTGCCTAACCTTTGTGTTGATTCTACACTGCAATTTTATTTTTCCTTGCCTTTGCGTTGATTCTACACTGTGTGCAGAATTTATTAAATCGCGTGTGGTAGTATTTGAACTTGTTTGGCGGTATTTGATTTTATCTGCTTTGCTGGACAGGTCACTGGCATTGATCTGTAGTCATTGTCCAGCTGGTGTGGATGGATGTGTGAGTTATTTGATGTGATGTTGCCAAAATGTCCACCTCTCTGCTGATTCAGGACACAAACCTGGATAACGTTGACCGAAATACGACGAGTATGTATTTGTATATAGTTCACACTGTTTAAATTGTAAATAATGCCAAGTTACATGTAGAACCTGATACCAATTTGTATATAGTTCACCTGTTCTCCCTGTTTAAACTCCCTGTTTACTGTAAGTCCAATGTAGATCTTTCTACATTGCACAATTATGTTAACTGTGAACCGCACTGATGACGAATAGCGCGGTATAGAAAAACCATTAAATAAATAAATAAAATGAATGTGATTTACACTTTTACTGAAAGGTGTTATGGTGTTGCACCTAAGGTGGCAAAAGCACTGAAATGATGGTGTGTTAGGTGCAACACCATTTCATTAAGTGTCAGGGGCATGGAAAGCCTTTCCCAGCCAGTTAACATGAAGCCTTGTCTCATAGTGTTAGCAAGGGTACACCTACTGCCTCCTATTAAGGTTGCGTTAGGTGATCCTGTTCTAATACAGTTACTGTAGTGTGCAGTTTGAACCCATGCTAGCACAGAGCACACCTCATCCACTGTCCATCACAACCCCACCCACTCGCACCCTTAGCATGCGTTGGACAGTTAGCACAGAAAGCATCATGTGCTAACAGTTTTGGCCCTACGCTAGCTGGCGATATGTGTCCCAATGTTCATTACTTGCCAGAGCACATGTTGCGAGCTACCAGCCTTTAGTAAAAGGGTCTCTATATATGCTCGGTTATACACATGTAAATCACAAATAATATGTCTAAAATAACCTCCAAAATATTTCATTGTGCTGCCCAAATTACAACTGCTTTTTGGGCAGCATTTTAGAAGTGGTGTCTAGGTGCAATCTGGGGCATATAGGTCAAAACATAAGAAAAAAGGCCAGCTATGTACAAGTTTTGGCTTGATTTCTGAAACTTGCACGTGCCCAAACTGGACTTCGGTAACCACAGCTACATAGATGTCCCCATGACAAAATCTTAGAATGGGGATCTCTATCCCATGCTGCATACACATCCCTGCCTGCTATTTTGTAAGTAGAGATCTATATCGGCATTCTGACCAGAAAACAAATACATGCATTTCCCTTCAGTTGTCTTCATGTTTATGAAAAATATTATGGATATCAGAGTGCCTTCTTCTCTACGCCATCTGCTTGTTTTGCCTATTTGTGCCCTGGAGCAGAAATTGGGCGCACATGTGCATCTTTTCTAGAACACCCCGGCATGCCTTCACCATGCCTCCGCACAACATGGACATGCTTGCCCCGGAGATGTCCATGTATGCAACTTTCTTTTTTTTTTAATTCTTTATTTTCGTTTTATAACAACAAAGGAAAAGAAGACATACAGCTAAAAGACAGATACATAAAGTGTAATACATACACCAAAGTAAACCCCTACCACCCCCCTCCCCCCTGCTTCTTCTCTAGAAAACTAGTCATTCCCGAAACGGGCGTGTACTTACATTATTGTGTTACAAAACCTAACGGTGATCTGAAACATGATGAGTGCACATTATACAGGCATGTTGGAACAATGAGCAGATTGTACATAATCATTAAGCATCTGCCATTTAGACAAGCGAGAGTGAATTTGGGCATGGGGAATAGCTCTCCGAGGTATCTGCTCATATTTGCTATATAAGCAGACGAGGTTCCACCATTCATTGACAGTAAGTCGAGAGCTATCCTTCCAATTCCTCGTGATTAAGCATATGGCAATACCCAGCATGAAATCAAGGAGAAAGCGACCCTTCTTAGGAAGAGAGGGGACCTCCGCCGCAGAGCGGAGTCCCACGATCTTCCAAGAGAGAGGTTCGTGAAGGTGCAAGATAAATTGAATACGACCCCAGACCCGCCCCCAATAAACCTGTAGGTGAGGACACTCATAAATAACATGAACAAAGGTTCCCACAGCAGTATGGCAAGACCAACACTGGTCCCTAGCATTTATGTTCCATTTGGCTATTTTTTCTGGGGTATAAAAGCATCTGTGTGCAAAAAAGAAGAGAGTTTGGGTAACCGAGGCAGACCGGGAAACCCGCACTACCTTGCTCCAGAATACGCTCCATTGCACAGGGGTTAAAGTGGTTTGCAGTTCGCGCTCCCAGGCTTGTTGGGCTCTGAAAGTGGCCGTGTCTGCACCCTGACATAATATTTTATAAAAGTTAGAGGCTACCCCATGTGTACTACTTATAGAGTGAACTATCTCTAATAGCCCATCCTCAGTAGGGGCAGAGGGCGGCATGATTCGAGCACTTTTAAGGCAGTGTTGAAGCTGCATCAATTGAAAGTAGTGTTTCGCTAGTAGCGCAAATTCCTTTTGTAAATCAGGAAAGGTTTTCCAACGAGCTGCAGAGAAAAGCTGTTGGGGTGTCCAGATCCCCCTTGAGTACCAGGGTTTCCATGCTATCGTTCTATTTAGGACTTGAATTCTGGGGTTATTCCATAGCGGGAGTCCGTCCCGAGGACATACGTTCGGGCCCAGTGATAGAATGAGAGTATTAAAGGCCGCAAGAGTATCGACAATCATTGGTGGATGGCGAGTGTCTACTTGATAGGACATACCGGGGAGATGGGTCAACGGAATTGGGCTACTAAGCTCCTCTTCTATGTCAAGCCAAACTGGTCTACTGTCTGTTGAGGCATCTAGCCATCGGGCACCTTGCTTAAGTAGGAAGGCTTGATGATATCTAAGAAAATCAGGAAATCTGGTACCCCCTCTTTCCTTTACAGACTGTAGTTTTTGTTTAGCTATCCTTGGTGGCTTGCCCTGCCAGAGATAACGGACGAGAAGGCCCTCAATATCTTTATAAGTATGTAGCGGGAGTAAGCATGGCAGCATTTCTAAAATGTAGTTCACTTTGGGGACTATCATCATTTTCACAGTTTCTAAGCGGCCCCACCATGTAAGAGATAAGGGAGACCAACGATTTGTGAGCTCGCGGACTTTGGAGACTACCTCTTTGGCATTAAAACTGATAGTATCTTCTAAAGGAGAACAGTAATGGACCCCGAGATACTTCACCATGCGGGATTGCCAAAGGAAGGGAAAGGCCTGCATGTCAGCCTCATGTACCCAGCGGTTCAGTGGGAATGCGACAGATTTAGTCCAGTTGATTTTATAGCCCGATAATTGTGAGTATCCGTCAATCAGATCCAAGACAGCTGGAACCGATTCGAGGGATACGAAAAGCATAAGGTCATCTGCATATGCAGAGAGTTTAATCTCCCTATGACTGAAGGGGATACCTCGAATACGTGCGGACTGTCTAATAAGGAGGGCTAGGGGTTCAAGAGCCAGATCAAAGAGCATTGGTGATAGGGGGCAACCTTGACGCGTACCTCTTTGGAGATTAAATGGCTGAGACTTGATGGCATTTACGCAAATACTGGCGACGGGTTGAGTATACATGACTTGGAGATATCGGAGGAAACCCTCCCCGAAGCCATACCATCGGAGAACAGCAAATAAGAAGGGCCATTCTAGACGATCAAAGGCTTTTTCGGCATCCAGGGAAAGACCCACCCATGGCTGATCTAGATTGGCAGCACTGGATAGCACATGACACAAGGTCCGAGCATTGTCAGCAGTTGATCTGCCGGGTATAAAGCCGCATTGGTCGGGGTGAATTAGGGTGGCCATCCTGTCAGATAACCGGGTGGCCAAAATCGTAGCGAAGATCTTATAATCGGCATTGAGTAGGGAGATTGGGCGATAGTTGGCGGTTAGTAGTGGGTCTCTGCCTTCTTTCTCAAATACTACCACATTAGCTGCAGCAAAGGATCCCAAAGAGGATGTATCTACCGCAAGGGCAGTAAAATAGAGTTTTAAATAGGGAACTAAGTCTGCGCTGAACGTTCTGTAGAATTCGGTCGGGAGACCATCGGGCCCTGCGGCACGGCCCGAGGCTGTTCGTTTCAGGGCAGATTGGATCTCTGAAGTAGAGAAGGGTTCATCCATCGCATCCCTATCATCTTCAGAGAGGGTCGGACGCTGAATGCCAGAGAGCAATCGCTCGAATGTCTCTGACGAGAACTCACATTCAGATTGATATAGGCGGGAATAGAAATCCCGAAAGAGCTCTACTATGTCGGAATCTGTGGTCACTATGCCCCCTCCCTGTGGAGCACGAAGGGCCGCTACGCGTTTGGCTTCTTTTTGACCTTTCAAGGCGTTGGCTAAGAGTCGACCGGCTCGGTTATTTTCACGATAATATGTCCCTCGCTGAAGCTCAATGCTCTTAGAAGCTGCAGTGGAGAGGATTGAATTATATTGAAAACGGAGACGCTGTAATCGAATTAATACACATGGATCAGTACGTGAAGTTAGAACTCGTTCGCCTGCTTTTATTTGTTGGTCTAGTATGAGTAGCTGCTGTTTGCGTTGTTTCCGCAGGCGGATTTGATAGCTAGTGATCGTTGCTCGAATGGCCGCTTTGAAGCCCTCCCACCAAGCCCAATTCGCAGTATCCTGGGGTAGATTAAAATGGAAGTAATCCTGTATGGCTGCTCGAATTTCTAACTGGAACTCTGGCTGAGTTAACAGGGCTCTATCAAAGAACCAGGCCTCCGAATTCCCTTGGGGTGCAGTAGTGTGTAATTGAAAGGAAATGGCAGCATGATCTGAAATATGTTGGGAGTGAATCTTTGCAGTGTCCACCTGAGGAACTAACAGTTTTGATATTAGAAAGAAGTCTATGCGAGACTGGGATTTATGAGGAGAAGAGAAGAAGGTGAAGTCAAGCTCATTGGGGTGTAGTAACCTCCAAAGATCAACTAAAGCAAGATCTTTGATCAGGGAGGTAAGCGTGATGTGACTCTTGGGGGGACCACTTGTCCTAGGCGGCTGTTTGTCAATCAGGGGATCAAGGACTAGATTGAAATCCCCCCCAATTATCAATGAAGTATTAGCAGAGGCCTGTGCAACCTGAGCAATGGTAGCAAAAAAGGCAGGGTCATCCACATTAGGAGCGTAAAGGCATATACATGTAAATTCAAGGCTACCTATCTTGAGGTGAACTCTGGACCATCTACCTTCTGTATCTGAGCTAGTCGCAATAATAGTAGCATGCAAAGATTTCCTAACCAGTATGGCAACCCCACATTTCTTAGAAATGGCTGGAGAATAGGCGGCCACCATGTAAGGTTTAATATTGAGTTTAAGAGTTTCCTTCGAATTTAAATGCGTTTCTTGAAGAAAAATCAGATCCGCAGCTTCATGACTTAGGTAGCTCAGGATTTTCTTCCGTTTTATCGGATTATTGATTCCTTTTACGTTCAATGAGAAAATCTTACATGGTGCCATCAATCGGTAATAGACATTTTAGGTAAGGGCGCTTGAAAACATACAACATAATCAGAATCTGTGCAACAATGACATAATCACCGAGTATTCTGTCTAATACACCCCATATTGAAAAGTATGTACCAAAGTATCTTAGAGAAGAAGCAAAACCCCCAAAGAATATGGCGACCATATGTCTGCGGGAGGAGGCCCTAGAGAGGAAATGGAAAGACATAAAAAAAAAGAAAAGAAACACCAGAGTCATAATTAACACTGTCTCTGATACTCATCGAGGCTACTGTGGGTAGATGGATTCGGGTCACAGATATTATCAAAAGTAAGGCAACAAACTGCCCTCGCCAGACTCTTTGCTGAGCTACGGCAGATCCAATATGGCAGGTACAGCGGATATGAGAATACTTGCAGGAACATTCTAGAAGTCAGCGCATCAAGTCGGCTTCTTTGGAATCCAAAAACTCCGCTAGTAGATCAGGGTCCTCAAATGTTCTTGTCTGATTGTGAAGCGTGACTCGGAGCTTGGCCGGGTACATCAGGCCATAGCGGGCTTGTAGTTGTTGAAGCCTCGGCCGGAATTCCAGAAAGCGCTTTCGGCGGTCGACCGTGGGTTTAGCCAAGTCGGGATAGAAGGAGATCTTGTGGCTTTCAAACTCCATATGGCCCTTTGCCCGAGAGGCACTTAGAATTTGCTCCACGTGTTGATACCTCAAAAGTCGAAAAATGATAGGCCGCGGGGTCTTCCTGTTGAGCGTTATGCTTGTGGGTACACGATGAGCACGATCGATCTCCAAATCTTTGACAAAAGTGATTTGGAGCAGGGAAGGGAGGATTTTGTATAAAAACTCTTTCATGTCACCCGATTCCGCTCCCTCCGGTATGCCCACGAGTCGTATGTTGTTGCGGCGCGCTCTATTATTGCCATCTTCCACTTCTTTCTGCAAGGCCCGCACCTGGCGTTCAACTTTGTCGAGTTTGGACAACCGGGCCGCATGGGAGTCCAATATGCTCTCCATTTTGTCCTGACGCGAAGAAAGCCCTTCTAGCTTGCTTTGCAGCACACCAAGATCTTCCCGCAGCGCTCGGAGTGCTTCACCGTTCGACTGCACGAGGTCTTTGACCCCTCTAATCTCTGCGAGAATTTCCTGCTGCATTTCGGGGCCCTCGCACAAGGCCAGCCCCTTCTGCGGGGACGGAGGTTCAGTTTTGGAGCGTTTGCCGTGAGAAGCCGCTGGAGATCCAAATTCCAGGCGCGTAGGTTTGGTCCCCGCCATCTCACCAATGTGCCCCAGTAAGATCAGAGTAGAAGTTCCAAGTATGTACGGTGTTAATTCAGGATTCTGAGTAGGCCTCTCGGGAGCCTCAGCGTTATGCGACCATCCCGCTGGACATCAGGCTCCGCCCCCCCCTGGACATCAGGCTCCGCCCCCCCATGTATGCAACTTTCTAAAATGGCTCTGGGGATGCCCTACTCACCATTTACACATGTACAGTATAATCCACGTGCAAAGGGGCATTTTAGAAAGGGATGACATAGATAACAATACCACGTCAAAAGCAGCTGGGGATGTGGTCTGGGGAGAACAAAAATTCACATGTGTCTTCCCTATTTCACATAGGGAATGCATTTGCAAGCCCAATATTAGCACCATCCAGATGTACACCTGTGCCCTGACATGAATACGTATGTAAAAGCGGCTCCATGTGCTCTCTCCCTGTACAAGACAGATTAATGTTTATTCCCCCTTCTGAACTGAAATGATGTAACAATAGAGTCCTCTGTAGTTCAGTAGCAGCATCTCCCTTGCTCGGTTTCCAAATGGCTTGGCTACGCATGTAACTGCTGGCAGTTACATGTATCCATTGTGACATGCTGGCGCTTCCACGTGTAAGTTGCCAGGTTCCTCTGTCAATTTTTCCCACATGTATACATATGAAATAACTCCTCTCACTGCACGTGGATGTGTATTTTAGAAATGGCTCCACATTTAGCAGAACTATTCCTAAAATATATTCTCAGAACCGACTATGTCGATGTCGCAATTCTGATCTCCACGTCCTATCTAAAATGTGCCCTGGCTTGTATAATTCATTCTGCCCCGACATACCTTTTCTTTTTTACATATACGTCCACATTTACAGTATATTGTACATGTGGATGTACATGCATAATGCTGGCGAATTTTGAAAAAAACTCCCCCCACCATTTATGCATTGCACACTGGCGTCAAATATATAAGTGGTTTTGAATATCAGATCCCACCATAAAAAAATAAGATCTGCAGCTCTAAAGTAAATATATTTAGGAGTAAAACTAAACATGGAAAGGGAAAAAGACGGCGACAACTCAGGGAACTTCATAATCTGAGGACTGCAGCAATTACTGGAGCTCTAAAATGCTGACTGTGAGGCTCAAAATTGAGTACCATATGGCAATGCTTGCATATTACTGCTTAAACTGCCGTAAAAGCATGCTCTACTGACACATTCATAGACAGAGAGTAAACAAAAAGGTGACATAACAGGATGCATCAGCACAGTGCCCCTGCCCTCCCACTAACATCCAGCCCTACCGAACACATCACAGTGCAGCACTGACCAGCGGCAGTCTCTCTTTCAGCTCTGGCCATGCAAAGTAAATAAAGAGCCTATTACATTTTATAGCCAATCTGGTTGTTACTGTGTGTGATTGGCATATGCTAGATTTTTTTTTCTCTCTTTTTGTTGCAGATCTGACCAACTGTGTTAAAAAGAAAAATCAAGTTGAATGTCTTAACCTTCTGTTTGAGGGACTAGAGGAAAGAATATTGCAGCTAAGATTGGTTATGCTAATTTATAGTGTATTTGCATTGTACCGCTTCCCAAACCGGCAATAAAAATAGATTTAGAAACAAACCACCCCAAAAAATAGGCAACCTTGCAGGAGGCCGACAGTCAGACTCACTGTGGTTTTGTTAATAGATGTCTTGCAACTTGACTTGCTGCACCTCTCTTCATATTACCAGTTCTCCAAAGCATTTGCTATTTGTAAACATTTTTTTACCAGAGTCAAAAGTGTGTGGCATCATTGCAGATTCAATGTTTCTAAACCCTAAGGCTTGTTTTGATCACACAAGAGAATTACTGGGTTAGTCCACACCAGTTATTCCAATTCTCAACCTTCCATTCCTTCAGAAAGGTACACGCTTGTATTCAGTGGTTTTCAAAGCAAGATGTATGTTATAGCAATATCAGTGTTGACAACTCATATTGCTATTCCATCTGTTCTCTCAACTCTCCCAGTTCAAAGACTGCCACATTGGGAGACTGAGGCTGTTTCAACACAGGAAATTAAAAAAAAAAGGATTAACTCAATTGCCCTTTATAGCCCAGAGCCAGATGGTCGATCAGTGTAAAAGGTGCTACTCTATAGACCCATGTAATAAAGACTGCTTTGAAAATCTGCATTTGATTTTCAGAGTAGTTTTTTGCTTCCATGCTAATTTTGTACTTTACTTCTGATGTAATAAGATGATGACATGCAAAAAGCAGTGAACTAAAAAATTAGAACCGGAACATCAGAGCAAAAGAGGTTGAAAAGTGAACGCTGACAGTGTGACTAAATACTGCGGGTGACTACAGTGTGGTTTAGTAGCATAGCGAAAGATGTGTCTGGGTGGGGGGGTTACAGTCTAAGTGGAGACAGTGTATGTGAGGTGCTCACATGTGTGTGTACCAGTAGTATAACGGGTATTTCTGTCTTCATGGGCAGACTTCAGCTGTCTGTTTCTGAGGACTTGAGGGTGGGATGTCAGGGGGGAGGGGATGTGTTTATGTGTCTGTGTTTGCATGTCAAAGGGGTATGTGCATGTTAGAGGTGTATGATTGTTGCCAGTGTGTGTTGGCGCTGTCTATGTATTCATGCGTGCATCTATGTCTATGTGTGTCAGTGTATATATGTGCATGTTGAAAGTGTGCAAATGTTGGCAGTTGTCTTGGAGGCTACGGAAGTCATTTAAAAAGTCTTAGTCATGATTTGGATGTTCATGCATGTGGACAGCGAAGTCATGCAGACGTCTCTGGAGTTATTTTACAAATGACATTTAGAGAGATCTCCAGTGCAGGGGTGTCCAAGTATGCAGAGGGCGTGTCTGGGGAAGTGCAATGAACTTTGCCATCCTCATTTCATTCCATGGCATGAACAGGCATCAGGAAAGTGCTTGTTGTGGCCTTAAAACATCCAATGTGTGTAGAGAAAATGGAGAATTAAGTGACTAGCTTAAGATCATGAAGGCCCACATAGGGATTTGAACCCTGGCCACCCTGCTCCCAACCCCTACTCTAAGCATTGTAGCCCGATATTGAATTGGGCAGACTATGCACCAATATGGTGCATAGCCTGCCCGCTGACCCTTAACCCCCGATATTCAATGCTGCGGCAACGACATTGAATATCCAGGATCACCGCACATGGAGCCATCGAAGCTAACCTGGTAGTGGCGATATTGCACTCAGTTAGCTTCCGCAGGTAAAACTAGGCCAGCTTTTGCTACGCCTAGTTTTACCCGCTGATCGCTAACTGGGTAGCAGTACAATATCGCTGCTACCCGGTTAGTGACAGTCTCTGCCCCCGCTCCACCCCAATGCGAACCACATAGCAATGGGGTGTGTAGTGGGGTTGGAAGGGGATATTCAATGGCACTAACCATATAAGTGCAGGTGAATATTCCGATTTAAGATATTTACATGGTTAACTGGGCTGTAAGCTTTGTAAATGCCTTTAGAATATTGGGCCCTATGCTATTAGACATCCATCTTCTGAGATGCTATTTGGGAATGTCTATGTAGACATCTCTATAGACATCCAGATCGGGCATGTCCATGTTTCTGAAATCATGCCCGAACTTGCATGTGCCTGGGGTTTTTTTTTTTCTTCTTCAGATGCTCTGGTTTTGAAATCCCAGATTGCACTTGGACATCCCATTGTAAAGTATAACTTTACGTGTATATATGTGTGTGGATGTTGGGGGGAGGGGTATACTAGGATTGTGTCTTGGAGGCTATGTGAGTGTGTTAGGGGTGTATTTTTGTCTCAGGGAGCTGCATGTATGGGTTGATGATGTGTCCATATTGCTAGTGTGTGTGTGTGTATAAGTGTGTCTGTGATCATGTAGACTTCTCTACCCCCTGGCACTTTCTCTGTCCTCCTGAACTAACTTCCTGCCCCTTCTACTGTCTTGCGCTATTCTATTTCCCATCATTCATCACTTTTTCTTCTTCCCCTGCCACCCAACCTTGCACTGCGCCTCCTTTTCTTGTCACCCCCTTACACTCCTTCTCTTCCCCTCTCCTCTCTCTGTACCATCCCTGTACCCTTGCACTCTTCCATTTCCCATCCTCTCTATGCACTTTCCCTTTCCTTCCCTCCTCTCTAGGCATGCCCATCCCTTCCCTTCGCCTTTCCGCCTTTCTGCGCCTCTCCTTCCCTTCTGCTTCACCCCTCTCTTTGTTTCCTCCTAATATATCCCCCCTTCCCTTATATTCCATCCCTTTACTTTCTTCCACCCAACCCCACCCCATCCCATTCTCTCTGCCCCCCACCTCACCCACCTCTGTCCTCCTTTTCTCTTCTACAATTAAATGCCATTTTCACAGATGCACATGTGGGAAAGATCAGTGGGGGAAACCTAGCAATTTATGCGTATACGTGTCAGCATTTCACATGTACGAGTAAATGTGAGCACTTGCGTGTGTATCTGAGGCATTTTGCAAACATAGACATACAGCCACTCTTTATCACTTTGATTTTTTCCTCATTTCAATCTGCAGGAAGAAATGAACATTGTGGGATTGAGAGGTATATCCCCCTTAATCACTCCTGTAAAGGGTACGCTGAAAAGAGCATTAAAAAAATACATTATACGTGGCAGGGGACAGGCGTAAATGCAAATGTGGACAATTTTGGTTTTACACATGCATTCCTTTGATGAAATGGGGAGTACGCAGGTCGATTTTGTCTTGCCTAGGCTACGCCCCCTAACACGCCTCTCTGTACTTTGGACATAGCATGGACAGCCACGAGTACTTTGGACTTCTTATAAAATGGTCATTTATACATATATATATCTACAACTGAAAAGGCATGAGCTAAAAACTACTAAATAAAATATATGCCATGTAAATCGTGAATAGGGCTTCTTAAATAACTCCCTTAATGTGAACTAATCATCATAGCACTTCTTGATTCATCAGTAAGTATGTCTTCATTGAATATAAGGTGCACTAAAAATCCCTTATTAAAACAAATGTATGACACTGACTGGAAAAAATAACTGAAAAAATGGGAAAAAAACAAAAACCTGATATTTGTTATTTAGCTCATGCCTTTCCAGGAGGAGATCAAAGTGAGTTACAGTAGGCATTCTCTGTCCCCAAAGAGATCACAATCTAAGCTTGTACCTCAGGCAGTGGAGGATTAAAGTGGCTTGCCCAAGGCCACAAGGAGTGCTAGTGGGATTTAGCCACTCCTCCACTGCCTGCTGGCCATGTTAATTGTACTGACTGGGATATTCATGCTGAATATCTGCAGGTGCTGTTGCTGCGTGCCCTGGCGCTAACTGACTAGTATCAGGGAATTCCGGGGGCAGCAGCCAAGGTTAGGGCTCTTCAAAGTGGAAAAGAGACACTGCAGGGAGATATGATAGACGTCTGTAAAATAATGAATGGAGTGGAACTGGTAAACATAGATCGGTTGTTTACTCTTTCAAAAAGTAAAAAGACTGGGGGACACACAATGAAACTACAATGTAGCCCACTTAAGACTAATCATAAAAATATTTCAAACAATACGTAATCAAATGCTGAAATTCATTACTGGAGGATGTAGTAAAAGCTCTTAGGGAGTCATTCTGACCTCCAAATAGTAGTGTTGTAGATCTGGCTTGGACATACAACCCATGAACAGGCTTGGGACGTGATTCCTGCCCCAGTGTTCCTCACATGTACAGAGGGTTTGTGTGGGGAGTGCTGGATGGGGGCAGGATGGAAGTGAAACAGGGGCAGACATGGGGAATGGCATTCCGAGCTGTCCTTTGGATGGCTCGTTGCCATGATGCCAGGACACCATGGCTCCCACGCTCCAGCCGTGTTGGTCTGGCATCTGGATGGTCATCTCCTGTATGCCAATCTCATTAGCATAAGGGGGTGCAAAGATGTCCAAGTCACAGATTCTGTCGTTGTGGGTACGTCTCAGCCCTGCGGCAGCAGAATCGAGTACATTCCCCATAGGTCCAGTTTTTACATGGCCAATGTGTTTGGACATGCAGGAAACAGAATCGACCTCTTAATGTAGCTGAGTTTAAAAGAGGTTTGGAAAAGTTTCTGGATGAAACGTCTATAAAACATTATTACAGTGGACTGGGAAATCTATGGCTTACCCCTGGGATAAGCAGCATGGAATTGTCTATCTTTTGGGAACCCGACAGGTACTTGTGAACTGCATTGGCCATTATTGGGAACAGGTTATTGGGAGCGATGGACCTTTGGTATGGCCCAGTATGGCGTATCTTATGTTAAAATCACTTTAGAATGTGAATCAACACAGTATATCATGTGCAGTAAAGCACCAATTAGTATAGTATGTATTATGATTTACTGGGTGCATGTTAAATTTTTACCTCACTAGTGCAAATGCTGTTTTCACAAACACTGTAAGATCAATCTGTCGAAATCCACCATATTAACCAGCCTGAAATAAAAAGGCCAGTTAGAATGGGGAATTCCCTAGACTGAGTCTTCACTGCCACAAAGGAGGGGATTGGGGATAGGGTTGGGGCAAGGTTGTTGATTCTGATTACATATTTCAAAGGGAACATGATTGCATTGTCCCCTACCAAAGGATCATTATTAAGATGACTTTAGATTACGCTATAAAGACAGGGATAAAGTATCCTCATTATTTGCAAAATGCAAATATATGCTCATGGCACCAGCAATAGCAGTGGAGGAGTAGGCTAGTGGTTAGAAGAGGGTTCAAATCCCACTGACATTTCTTGTGGCCTTGAGCAACTCTCCTTTGTCTGAGGTGCAAACCTAGATTATAAGCCCTCTGGGGATAGGGAAATACCTATTGTACCTGAATACCTTGTTCCTGCATTGATAGCAATCTTCCAGGATTCTCCTGAGAAAAGAGGCATTTGAAACAAGAAAGGGAAAGAGTACCCTAGAGGGGAGAGTAAATGATAGAGCAGTCCAGGTTCTTCCTGACTCACAATCTGAATATGCAGCGGGGTAGTTTTACCACTTGCAAGAAGACCTACTGAAATTAGTGAGGTAAATCCAAATCCAAAACAGGGGGCATTATCTCCAATTAAGAATGTTTCCAAACAGACTCAGAGCATGGGAAGGCAGACAATGTTTTCGGTTCAGCAGGTTGCACTCTATGGAACACGGTTGGTTTGTTACCGGGAACAAAGAATTTGTTCTAAGTGCTTTTGTAGAAAGTTTCATAGATGTCACATAATCTGTGAACCTTCATATTTTTGTTTGTGCATGGTTGTGTGTGTGTCTTTACAATTTTCTTTTAGTATGAAATTGCCAAAGGCACGTCTGGTTTATGGAACACCCAAAAGGCCTCCTACAGTAGCAGCAAGCAAAATAAAGGCAGATAAAATCAGAAACCTTGAAAGGGTCACATGTGTTGGAAAGAGAAACTGATTATAGGTAACTGTACTAGATTCAGCTTGGGCACCATGGCTTCCCTTTTTTTTACCCTTACATCTATCCTTTTTCACCTTCCCCATCCTCTTACTGCACACATAGTTTTTGTGACTAGTTAAAATCAGCCTTTTCATCATTCAGTAAAGCAATCTTGGCTAAAGTATTTGTATGGAAATGCTACTCTACTTTGTAGAATTATAACTGTCGCCTATTAATCTAGTTTTGTAACCTTTGATTGATGTCAATTGATCAAATGAGCATCAATAATTTTCTATTATGTTAAAATCAATCTAGCATTACATTAAGTCATATATATAAAAATGAAATACTTCCAGTTCTGTTTTACACTCAGAAAAAAATATATCAAGGTCAGTATTCAGCCAGGTGGTGAACATTCAATTTGTAAGGACGAGCCTAGGTATTTTAAAATTACACCCATTTTCAGCAGTGCTATTTATGTGGTATCACGAATATACTTTACTTCTGTTGGAATTCTGCAAATATAATTCAAACTTAAGTGTCAAAAGTTCTGAATTATGCAAAAATTCTGCATGCTTTGTTTGTCCAAATAGCAAAGCATATTGTTTTTGAGTGATACAGTACTTGATTTTAAATACAATACGGAAAAACAAATCACAAAAAAGTACAACATTTTGAATTATTTTGTGCAGAATCCCAACAGGAGTAATACTTACATGACCTGAACTAGCTGAGTTAGACATTTCAAGTTACACCTTATCAACCTAACTGATATGTTTAAAGGTTGAATATTGCCCCTTAGACAAAACATTTATACATCTAAGTGGCACTGGCTAAATTTCTGCATTAAACAACTAGAAAATAAAAACATAAGATATGTCATACTGGGTCAGATCAAAGGTCCATCAAGCCCAGTATCCTGTTTCCAACAGTAGCCAATTCAGGTCACAAGCACCTGTCAGGTTCCCAAAAGGTAAACTAAAATGGTTTAGTCAATATCTCCCATAGTACAGTATGTACTCTGCTGATAAATAACACTGAAATACTCTTAATAGTCTCATTTGCATGCAGTGGCATACCAGTGGCTTAATTTGGGTAATTTTCTAAGCAAGTGCCTCTTGGGATGAGCTCCTGCTGGACCCATCTTTCCCAGACTTGGCTTCTGGTGATCAAATCACCTGTCTTCCACTCTCCATTCTTGCCCCTTTCACAATCGGCATGCTGAAAAGTAAAGAGCCAAACCAAACCTACAGAGGTTAACATAATACCAAAGAACACCCTAAACTCAAACTCCCACATAGATCTGGAAGCAAAGTATGTGATGCCACTTGTCACTGCTTCCACCTGGCCAGTACTCTCCACCCACCTATAGGATAGACATTCATGCAAAATGCAGCTCTATATTTACAGCATAATGGTGGACAAAGGCTGAAAAGGGGAAACATAGATCTGTTTCCTGTGTTGTCTGCAGGTCTTCCTACTTTTATTTCATTATAATAAATTTTCATTGTTTCATTTTTTTTTATAAATGCTCATTTCAGGCAAATTTGGTTAATTAAAGATTTCTGGGGAAATAGCTCTACTGACTTTTTTTGTCACAGTCAGAGACTGGCCTGAAACCAATGAACTTCGGGTTAGAAGGCAGCTGTTGATTTTATTTTTATTTTTAGGATTGATTACTGTTATTTTATTGTATTATTGCATCTGTGGTTATGTTCTGTTTATTGTCCTTTTTATATTTTGTTCATTAACATCAAAGATCAATTTAAATTAAATTACCTTAAATTATTTTATATGTCTTTATAAAATCAGCTAGTGGCTGCACTGAATATACCTAGAGAGCAGTCGGGACCATCACTACAGTATATGGATAGCAGTGATATTCACTACGCTGTCTGCACAGTATCTGTATAAATCTGACATAGCTTTTTTACTGTGCTAAATTTATCTGTGTGGCGGACTGAATATCATGGCCACCTACGGTGCCTTGCAAAAGTATTCATCCCTTTGTTTTTGTCCTGTTTTGTCACATTATGTACAACCTGGAATGAAAATGGAAGTTCATTTGGATGTTAGGTAGTGGACCTAACAATATAGCCCAAATTGGTGAAGTGAAATGACAATAAAATACCGTGTATATATAAAAAAACAAGTAAAAAACTGAAACATTGTGAGTGCATATGTATTCATCTCTTTTGCTATGAAACCTCTAAATAAGATCTGGTCCAGCCAATTAACCTCAGAAGTCACAGAAGTCTCAAAAGTCAATTAGGGTCCACCTGTGTGCAATCAGTGTCACATGATCTATCACATGATGCCTGTATAAATATACCTGTTCTGAAAGGCCCCTGACTCTGCAGCACCACTAAGCAAACAACATGAAGACAGGTAAGAGACAAAGTTGTAGAGAAGTATAGATGAGGGTTGCGTTATAGAAAAATATCCCAAATTCTGAATATCCCATAGAGCACCATCAAATCCATTATAACAAATTAGAAAGAATATGGCACCACTACAAACCTGACAAGAGAAGGCCGTCCACCAAAACTCACAGACTGGGCAAGGAGGGCATTAATCAGAGATGCTACAAAGACACCAAGGATAACACTGAAGGACCTAGAAAGATCCACAGCGGAGATAGGAGTATCTGTCCATAGGACCACTTTAAGTCATACACTCCAAAGAGTGGGGCTTTATGAAAAAGTGGCCAGAAAAGAGCTATTGCTTAAAGAAAGAAATAAGAAAACACGTTTGGAGTTTGCACAACAGCATGTGGTGGACCCCCCAAACACATGGAAGAAGATTCTCTGGTCAGATGAGATGAAAATTGAACTCTTGGCCATTATGGGAAACACCATGTGTGGCACAAACCCAACATTTCCCATCATCCGAGAACACCATTCCCACAGTGAAACATGGTGGTGGCAGCATCATGCTATGGGGATGTTTTTCATCGGCAGGGACAGGAAAACTGGTCAGGATTGAAGAAACGATGGATGATAACAAATACAGGGCAATTCTTGAGGAAAACCTGTTTCAGTTTGCCAGAGATTTGACACTGGGATGAAGGTTCACCTTCCAGCAGGACAATAACCCTAAACATACTGCTAAAGCTGGTTTACAAGGAATGCCCAGACCTCTATCCAATTGAGAATCTGTGGCATTACTTGAAGATTGCTGTACACCAACGCAACCCATCTAACTTGAAAGAGTTGGAGCAGTTTTGTCTTAAGGAATGGGTGAAAATCCCAGTGGCTAGATGTGCTAAGCTAATAGAGACATACCCAAAGAGACTTGCAGCTGTAATAGCAGCAAAAGGTGGCTCTGCAATGTATTGACATTGTTGGGGGGGGGGGGGGGTGAATACATCTGCACTCTCCTGCTTTCAGCCCAAAACTTCATTTTAATTCCAGGATGTAATGTGACAAAACAGGACAAACATAGAGGGGATGAATACGTTTGCAATGCACTGTATAGTTAAGTGGAGTGCTCACGCCCTGCCTCACTCTGGGGAAGTCTGTAATAATTTTTACTGACTCTCAGGATAAGTGCCTTTGAATACTGACCTTAGCATTTTAATTTCTTTCTTTTTGCACAATTCATGCATGGTCGTCCATCTTCAAGTTTATCAGGCTTTTAATGAACATTCTGGATTTCATTTTTCATCTTTCCAAACCTGTGCTCAAAAGAGTTCTAATTCAGGTACAGCAAGCAGATCATGAGACCTGAGAAGACTTACAATCTAAATTGGTACTCGGGGCAATGGAGGACAAATTGATTGACCGAAGTCGCAGGGAGCATTAGTGGTTTTCCCAATTTCCATGCTGATGCTGTTGGTTCAACCTCTCAACCACAGCTAGAAGTCGGCATAATAACCTATGGGATTTCATTGGCTTCCCTTCCGTTTCTGTATCCAATTCAAACTCATCCTTCTAACCTTTAAATGCATTCATTCTTCTGCTCCTCGCTAACTTTCCTCTCTCCTCTCCCCCTACACTCCTCCTCGTGAACTCTGCTCTTCTACTGGCTTGCTCCTCTCTTTACCCTTTTCGTCCACTGCTAACTCCAGACTTTTATCCTTTCACCTTGCTGCTCCTTATGCCTGGAACAGACTTCCTGAGTCTGTATGTCAGGCTTCATCTCTGCCCCTTTTCAAGTCTATGCTAAAGGCTCACCTCTTTGAGGATGCTTTTGGATCCTGATACCTTGTTTCTTTGTGTCTCCTCACCCTTCCCTATTCAATCCTCCTTCTTTTGTCTTGTCTGGCTTGATTAGACTCTAAGCTCTAACGAGTAGGGACTGTCTCTATCTGTGTTTGTACAGCGCTGGAAATGTCTTGTAGCGCTTTATAAATGTTTAATAGTAGTAGTAGTAGTAGTAGTAGATTTTTGTGGAGTGCTGGCCTATTTGCACAAATGTTTCTATGGATGCAAATGACTGACCTAGCAAAGTTTCATGTGAAAGTTTGCTATGGGGAAGCTGACAACAAAGATAAGTGTACCTGTACTAGATATGCTTATTCTTCTCTACAGATTCATAATTAATGAGCTGCTTTGCATTATCTTGTATTGAAGAAGATAATTAAGGATGAATTTAATTGAAAAACAAAGACAAATCTCCACTCAATATTCCACCGGGCTAATGTTTAAATGCTGCCACAGCCAGCCACTGCATTTCAATATAATCCAGCTATCTAACGGTCGTATACGGATAGCGGCTGCTGCTATCCAGACTGTGCAACCACTATCCGGATAAGTGCTGACTTTATCCATATAGCAGTGATTAAAAGCCGTTATTGAGGTAAACTACCCAGACAGCAATTTAGGCCTGCTTTCCAGGGGGCATAAACTATCCAGATAAGTCTGTGGAAAATCGATGCTATCTGCTTACGGACGACACTTATCAAAAATGTGACCACACTGCCCTAGCTCTGCCCACGACTGTTCCTGCACCAACTGGATAGTGTGGGGCGGTCTGTGGAGATATTTAGTCGCGCTATCCAGATAGTGCTGCTGAAACTCTCTCTCCACGACCTTATTTGTATAACCCTCGGTGGGCTACCCAAGAAGAGCTTTGAAAATCGGCCCTTAATTCTTGCAAAAGTTAAAACCTGCAAAAGAGTTAGCCAATGGAGCTTCATACATTACCTTTCAAATCTGAAATAAGTATAAAACTACTTTGCCATGCCTTGATTTAACTGGTAATGCATCTTCAAAGGTAGCAAATTTCCCTATTCTGCGAAAAAGAATTATGCATGGAATCACAGTCTTTGTTTTTTTAAGTTTAAGCCATTATGTTAACAACAAAGAGTAAGATAAACCATCCAGAGTCCTTCTTTCCACAAATGCAATCAGATCTACCGGAGCCAATGATTGACATAACTAGTAACAGTGTATGACTGCAGATAAAGACCAGTATGGTCCATCTAGTCTGCCGCTCCATGCAGGTCATCCCACTCTATGCCTTTGTTTAGAATTGTACCTGCTGCTCTGTGCAGGTCACCTCCTTCTATTTGTCGAAGTACAGACGATAGTGAAGTTTATTTTGATTATATCCTCTTGGTATAAAGGGATCTACAGTGTCTGTCCCATGCCATTTTGAATTCTGTATTTGCCCCAACACCTCTATTGGGAGGGAACTGCAAGCATCCACCACCCTTTCAGTGAAAAAGTATTTCCTGACACCACTTTTAAGTTCACTCCTCCTTGCGGCTTCATTTTATGCCCTCTAGTTTTACAGCTTCTCCTTCTTTGAAAAAAGATTTGTTTCTTCATTAATACCCTTTAAGCATTTAAACATCTGTATCATATTTCTCCAGTCCCTCCTCTCCTTTATGGTATACATATTCAGGTCTTCAAGTCTCTTCTCATATGTCTTCTGGTACAGGCTCCAAACCATTTTGGTTGCTTTCCTTTGAACTATTTCATGTCTTTTTATATCCTTTGTGAGATACAGTCTCTAAAATTGAACACTATACTCCAAGTGAGGCCTGACCAATGCTTGTACAGGGGCATTAATACCTCCTTCTTTCTGCTGGTTATGCCTCTCTGTATACAACTCAGCATCCTTTAGGCTTTGGCTACCGCCTTGTCACATTGCTTTGGCACCTTGAGATTCTCAGACAATATCACTCTGAGGTCCCTCTCCTGGTCCATGCACACCAACCCCTATCACATACAATTCCTTTGGCTTTCTGCATCCCAAGTGCATGACTTTGCACTTCTTTGCATTAAATCTTAACTGCCAAGCATTAGACCATTCTTCCAGATTTTGCAGATCTTTCTTCATGTTGTCCACTCCCTCAGAGGAGTCCACTCCATTGTAAATTTTCGTGTCATCTGTAAAAAGGCAGACTTTTCCCTTCAATCCTTCAGCAATATCACTCACAAATACATTGAACACTACCAGTCCCTGGACCAATCCCTGGGTCACACCACTACTCACCCTCCTTTCTTCCAAGTGAGTTCCATTTACCAACACCATCTTTTGTCTGTCAATCAACCAATTTCTGATCCAATTCACCACCTTGGGATCCATCCTCAGGCTGCTCAGTTTATTGATAAACCTCCTATGAGGAAAAGTATCAAATAGTTTGCTGAAATCTAGGTAGATCACATCCATTGCATGCCCTTGATCTAGCTCTCATGTCATCCAGTCCAGAAGCAGTGGAAGGTCTTTTTCTATGGGGGAGGGGGCCCAAGCACCACCCCAAGCTCCATCCTAAGCCCACCTAAGCCCTGCCCTGTGGGCAGAGACCCTTCGTGATCACAGACAGGAAGGATCTTTGCTACAATTGTGTTTTTTTTAAAGGTGTGAATAAACAGGTAGATAAAGGTGAGCCAGACGATATAGTGTATCTGGATTTTCAGAAAGTCTTTGACAAGGTCCCTCATGAGAGACTGTGGGTGAAATTAAAAAGTCATGGGATAGGAGACAGTGTACTATTGTGGATCAGGAACTATATCAGTTCAGGAAGGCTCTCAAAACATACCTTTTCCGCCAATATTTCCCAGACAGCAACTAAACCAGATATCCCCTCCAAGAAATAACCCAATCTAGAAATGCCCGCACACTGCAGTGTAAATAGATTATGTATATAGTTAACCCAGTTATCCAAGTTTGTACTCCTGTTCAATGTAAAACCTGACAGTTTGTCGTAATGGTCGTTTTGTTATGATGTAAACCGCGCTGATTCTAAATAGCGCGGTATATAAGAAACTGTAATAAATAAATAAATATAGAAAGCAGAGAGTAGGGCTAAATAGTCAATTTTCTCATTTGGTAAAAGTGAATAGTAGTGTACCCCCGGGATCTGTGCTGGGCCCGCTGCTTTTTTAACATGTTCATAAATAACCTGGAAATAGGAATAATGAGTGAGATGATCAAATTTGCAGATGACACAAAATTATTCAAAGTTCTTAAAACACAAGAGAATTGTCAAAAATTGCAAGAGGACCTTGATAAATTGGAAGACTGGACATCCAAATGGCAGATGAAATTTAATGTGGACAAGTTTAAAGTTATGCATCTAGGAAAGAAGAACCTAAACTATGGTTACACGATGCAACATTCCACATTAGGAACCACCATTCAGGAAAAAGATTTAGGCGTCATCATGAATAATATGTTGAAACCCTATGCCAAGTGTGCAGTGGCAGCCAAGAAAGGCAATAGAATGCTAGGAATCATAAGGAAAGGAATGGAGAATAAAACCAAGGATATTATAATGCCTCTATACTGTACCATGGTATGACCGCACCTTGAATATTCTGGTTGCCATATCTTAAAAAGGATATAGTAGAATTAGAAAAGGTACAGAGAAGAGACATCGAAATGGTAAAGGGAATGGAAGGACACCCCTATCAGGAAAGGCTCAAAAGATTAGGGCTCTTCAACTTGGAAAAGAGATGACTGAGGGGAGATATGATAGAGGTCTATAAATTAAAAAATGGTGTAGAATGGGCAAATGTAGATAGGTTGTTTATCAAAAAGTAGAAAGATTAAGGGACACGCAATGAAGCTGCAATGTAACCCATTTAAAAGTAATAATAGAAACTATGTTTTCACTCAGTACGTAATCAAACTCTGGAATTTGTTACCGGAGCATGTACAGTAGTAACAGCTGTTAATGTAGCTGGATTTAAAAAAGATTTGAGCAAGTTCCTGGAGGAAAGGTCCATAAACCATTATTAAAGAGGACCTGAGAAATCCACTGCTTAATTCAGGAAAAGCATTTTGGAACCTATGTACCTTTCTGGGAACCTGGCAGGTGCTTGTAACCTGGACTGGCCACTGTTGGAAACAGGATGCTGGGCTTGATGGACCTTGCTCTGACCCAGTATGGCATTTCTTATGTTCTTATATTCTTCTGCCAATAGGGCATGGGATGGGATTTTCGCAGGCAGACTGCTTCCTACTAGCCATGATCATTAGAAAAGACCCTTCCTGTCCACCCATGATCCTTGCAGGCAGACAGGAAGGGTCTTTGCAATTATCATCACCGGCAGGCCGTGGGCTGCCCATAGGGATCCTATCCCCCACAGGAGCTTTTCTTCTGCCTGTGGGGGATGGGATCATCACAAGCAGCCTAATGCCTGCTATGGAACCAGGGCCTGTGTGGCCCACCCTTTCCGATGCCTATGATCCAGTCAACGAATTCAATCAAATTTGTTTGGCATGATCTTCCCCTGGTAAAACCATGTTGCCTCGGATCATGTAACCCATTGGTTTCTAGAATGTAAGAACATAAGAACATACGATATGCCATACTGGATCAGACCGAGGTCCATCAAGCCCAGTATCCTGTTTCCAACAGTGGCCAATCTAGGTCATACGTACCTAGCAGTTTCCCCAAAAGACACAGGTTCCACAATACTTGTATTGGGTCAAGCATTGATATCCTGGGTCCCTTCTTAATAATGGTTTATGGACCTTTCCTCCAGGAACTTGTCCAAACCTTTTTTAAACCCAGATACACTAACAGCCTTTAGTACATCCGCCGGTAACAAATTGCAGAGTTTGATTACACGTTGAGTGAAAAAATATTTTGTTTTATTAGTCTTAAATAGTTTACCCTGTAGCTTCATTGCATGTCCCCTAGTCTTTCAATATTCTGATAACGTAAACAATCAATCTACATTTTTGTGAAGAGTTCTCCAGTCCTGCTGAGCCTCTCCCATCTCCAAGAATCTATAAAAACATCCTTTAAAGTTCCTGCCAGAATCTCTCTGAGCTCTTTTTAGTATCCTGGGAATGTATCCCATCTTGTTCCATGGCCTTGGCCACTTTAATTTTTCAGGCTCTTCAAAAACATCATCTGCTGTGAACGGTGTGGGTTCTACTCCATTTCCATTTGTATATTTGTCAATCATATGTGGTCCTTGGCGTTTTTGAGTCTTGCAATTCCACCTCTGGTCTTCCTCTTCTCTTGAACATACCTAAAAAACGTTTTGTCTCCATGCTTCATATCTTTAGCCATCTTTTCTTCCACCATTGCTTTTGCTATCCTCATTTCTCTCTTTGTCACTTTTAGCTTTATCTTATATTCTTTTCTGTGTTCCTCTGTGATCTTCTGAAATTTGTGCTTTTTGCCTTTATTTGTGCTGCTACTTCTTTGGAGAACCATATACGTTTCCTTTTCCTCTTGTTTTTATTTACTTTCCTTACATATCTATCTCTTGCCCCTTTTATTGCCTCTTTTAGTTTAGCCCACTGCAATTCTGCTTCCCTTATCTCTTCCCACCTTGCCAACTTCTCCTTCAGGCAATTTGCCATTTTACTGCTCAGTATTTTTAAAGTCTAGGACTTTGAGTCACTGTGATTGCAACCTGCCTTGGCTTTTACCTCAAACCAGACTGTGTAAAAATCGCTGCTGCTCATGTTGGCACTCACCCGGTCATTCAACACGCTATCTCCATTAGTGAGTACTAGATCCAGCTTCAAACTTTCCCTGGTTGGTTTCATCACCATTTGTCTGAGCAATGCTTCTTGGAAGGTTTCCACAATCTTTTTACTTCTTTCCAGATTGCAGAATGCATACACCAATCCAGATCTGGTAAATTAAAATCATCCAATATGATCACTTCTCCCTTCATGGCTACTGTTGCAGTATTAGTGATCAAATGTCTCTCCATCTCTTCTGGTTGAGTTGGAGGCCTGTAGATTACACTAGTATGGATGACAGTGCCATTTCTTCTTTCCAATACAATCCATGGGGCTTCTTCTTTTCCTCATGTCCCTTGCATTTCAACAGCTTTAATATTGCTTTTGACATACAGGACTACTCCTCCTTTTCTGCCTTTTCTATGTCTTCTAAATAAATTATAGCCAGCTATGGCTATATCCCATTCATGTGACTCGTTAAACCATGTTTCTGTAATGGCAACAATGTCCAAGTCCATTATCACCATCAGGGCTTCCAGGTCAAGAAATTTGTTGGCTAGGCTTTGAGCATTTGTGTGCATTGCCTTCCAGCAATTATTGGTTGGCTTGCTTGTATTTTGCATAGATTTTATTCTAGACTCCTTTTCCCTCTTGTCATTGATGTGTGAATTAATGTGATGGCTATTTGCAATGTTATGTTTTTGCTGGGAGTGGCATCCTGAACTTCTTTTCTAACCATCACCCCCTTTCACTAGTTTAAATGCTTGTCCATATATTGCCCGAATTTTTCACTTAAGATTCTTTTGCCTGCCACAGAGAGATACAGTCCATCAACACAGTATAGCTTCTTGTTATTCCATCTATTGCCCTATTTGCCAATATATCTAAATCCTTCTTGTTTACACCAGATTTGGAGCTACATATGAAATTTGGTTATGTGATGCAGCCTCTCTTCCCCTTTATTATGAACAGGTAGAATTTTTGAGAATGCTATAGTGATGACAATGGGTTTACGTTTCTCTTTTCTTCTGTAGAGGTACTTTTTCAAGCCAGGCCATTGTACCCAAGTGGATAAAAACATCAATTTTGGAGTGCTCATTGTCCACAGTGACTATGCTAACAATTTGGTTTCTGTTCCTGCTGGCTGAAGAGCCAGGGAGGCACTTGACCATCTTTTGTCCTTTGGAATATGTTCCCAATTTAATCCCTCTAATGAGGGTGTCTCCAAGTTGCAACAGTTTCCTGTTTTGCAATTTTTTGTTCATGTCTGGTGCATTATCAGTAGATTGGGTGTTAACCTTCTCATTTAAGGCCACTTCAGTTTCCACTAACTGGGCACTCTCATTTTCCAAGGCAGAGAAGGCATTATGCAGGGATATCTCTTGCTGGAGAAGGTGTCTCCGTTTTACAGGTCACATCCTACCAGAGCCCACTGTAATCCATCTGTTCCTGGAATGTTTGATTCTTTGTGGGAGTGCTGATGGATTGTTTTCAATTTGTACCCTAGGAGAGATGAGTTTCATTGTAGCAAATTCTTCCCTTAATAGCGTCAATTCTTTAAGCATGGCAGATAGCTTGCGACAAATAGGCCAAGCTCTAAGGCTCCAAATAATTCTTCCTAGAATGAAGGCACCGCAGCTACTGCATTGAATACTCGACATGTTGATTAAGAGTGTTATAAAGCAGTTTTAGCACAAGGAGAAAAGGTGGGCATCCCACCTAATTGGAGAATGACTATCTATAATATTTATTTATTTATTTATTAGTGCTTATTTACTGCTTTTCGTGAATTTAAGCGGTTTACAGAGAACTCAAGGATTGAACATTACATTAAACAAAAAATATATGTAACATCTTAACAGGGAGTGAAAGGGGAAAAGGGACGAATTAACTTAAATCAGCAACAGCTGATTTAAGCAATAACTATATACAGAGAACTAAGCTTATATATAAATTAGTTACAATGAACTTGAAAGCATCTTGAAAACTGTGAGGACTGTAGTATATGAAGACTATATAGGCAATGCATTTCTGGGGTTGGGGAGTAAGGGGTAGGACGGTGTGAATTTAAACTACCCAGGCCAGTAGACCTTATACGAAATGAGGATACACTCAAATTTCTGATTAAAAATGCTAGGCAAGGAATACAGGCAACCTAAATATTCCTAAGTTTATAATCAAAATTTAGGTTGTTTGCCACTAGAATTTAGATCAAGAAGGCCGTGAAGAGATAGAAATTTGCAAGAAAAAAAAAACATCTCCTTTATAGAAAGAACAAAGAGGAACAGCAAAGTAGTTTTTCTTTCTTTTTTTTTTTTTTGTACAGCTACCCTAACACACAACAGAGACTAAGAAATATTATAAAACAGGTAAGGCCCGATTCCATTCAAGACGTAGATCTCCTTTGTATTTCCGGACTGACCTGGATGTACAAAGGAGATCGCAATTCTGATCCCACAGGACATGTCTAACCCCGCGGGATCAGAATCGCGAATAGCACTGTATGTGCAGGCAGGGACTGCGATTCAGTCCCAGCCTGCACGTACAGCGCTAGCCTGGCTAACTCAGCCAGAGCTTTTAAATGGAGCCATGGTGTCCTGGCGTCTTGTTGCCATGGCACCGCGGCTCCATTAAAAGCCACGACGCTGGCCGCTTCCTAAAAAGTTAATTCCCTGCAGCCCGACCCCTGAACCAGCCTTCTAAGGCCAGGTTTGGGCTGCTGGGGATTAATTTTGCCCCCCCCCAACCCCTTCCATGCCCCAACACCACGAAAAAAAGCGTCCAGGGAAGTTATTACACCCCAGGGGGTGGAATAACTTCCCGGGGCATTTCGCCGGCCCTGGACGTATAGGGCCGACATTAGAATTGGCCCTGTAGTCCAGGGTGGGCGACCGCCCACTGCCCGCCTATTCTCCGTCTCCATGGCCACCTCTTTCCCGCCCGACTAACTTCCCTGCACAACCAGCGAGGAAGTTATTCGGCGGCCTGCAGCCATACGAATAGCGGGAATGGATGTCGCACTATTCGTGGTTCAAAATACCCCCCGTAATGAATAGGCATGGTAAATCTACATAAAAAATCTGCTAAAAAGTAAAAGGTTTGAAAGGCTTAGCTGTGCAGATTCTCTTGAAGTTATGAGGATGAGTTCCACACATGTGCTGACCACTCCAGGTGTTATGGATAAAACCTCCCCCCTCATCCCCATGGAAAGAAGACCTCTAGCCTATATCTTAACTGCTGACTGAGGGAAGTCATAGATTCACTATAGCTGCTTACCGTTGCTAGTTAAATGTGATTGTATGAATGTGTACAGCTTAATATCACTCACTTATTAAGAGCACAGTGGAAGTACATTTCCTCAAGAGCCAAACAGTTAGTAAGAAAAAGACAAAAATGGATTTTATATGACAAAATAAATTCCTTACAATTGCGATGAATGCGACTGAAATTGGAATGAGATACTTCAGTCTAGAGAAGCGCTGCTATTGATGCAGCAACAAGAAAGTATAATTTGAAGATTTGCTGAACAACTTTGATAATGACTTAGCAGTTTTTTTTATAAGGATCTTTACTTTTATTGTGAATGACTGAATAAAGATTTTGCAATGGGCCTGCTTGACTCTACCTAGTGTGACAGTATCTAAAATATATATCAGAGACCAGTGAGAGGGATGGGGGTGAGGGATCCAAGCACTGCCTGAAGAGTGAACTTGAGATCACAGAGACATTGAGAAAGGATGAGCCACGCAGGCTCTGCAGGCCCATCCAAACTCCCTCCATCCCACTGCTATGGCCCATCAGTTGGCTGAGCCTCTGGCATCAAAAGCAGCAGAGGTAGTAATATTGAAAAGGGAATGAGCACCAGGGAGCCTCCAGCTGTTGTGCACTGCTTTCTAATGTTTTGCCACTTCCTGCCCCCTCTGACTCTGCTTCCTGTTGCTATGGAGGTGAGAGGTAGCAAGGCCTCAGAGAATGCAGGAGCTCAAGGTTCTAAAGTGCTTGTTTCCTTTTTAGTTGTACTATAACTGCTGCTTTTGCTGCTGGCAGCTTAACCAGCTGATAAGACATGGCAGTAGGAGGGAGGGAGGGAGAGAAAATGCTGGATTGCAGGGGATGTAGTGAAGTAGGGAGGGAGGGGGGAGGAACATGCTAGACCTTGAGGGAGTGGGACTAAAGGAAAGAGGAGAGATGTTGAATCACAGAATTGGGAGGAGGGGGAAGAGAACAGGGAGATATTGAATCATTGAGTGAAGTAGGGTGGAAGACCATGCGAGGAGGAGTGGAAAGAGAAAGGGGAAATTCTGGACCAGGGAGTGGGGTAAGGGTGGGAGGAAAGAGAAAATAACAGGGAGATACTGGCTATTGAATAGGATAGTGGTTGGGGAGGGGGATAGGGAAGAGAATTACTGTAGAAGATGCTGGAAAATTTGTGGGGGGGGGATGGAGGAGTGGGAAATAGGGAGACAGATGAGAGATGTTGGACATAGAAGGGGAATGGGAATAAGTTGACAGGGGGCAGATGATGGGGATGAGGGTGGAAGAAAAGTGCTGATATTGGTAGATTATGGAGTTTAGAGAAGGAGACTGAATGCTGAGAGGAGGAGTTGGAATGCTTGTTCTGCGAGAAAGAAGCTGTAGGCTGACGTGGGCTGGGGATGGGATATGGAGATGGTAAGTAGGGACATGAGAGAAATAGGTGGAAAACTGCTAGATGGTGAAAGGTAAAAGAAGGAGATTTATGACTAGAGGGATGAATAGGGGTGTGTATAAAATTTGAGTATATATAGAAAAGAAAGTTATGGAGGAAAGAGCTGAAACAGAAAGATCATTGTCAGAAAGAAATGTAGGGGAGGAATGGAAGAAGACAGGAAGAGAAAATGAAAATGCATAGAGAACTTTGGAAAGAAAATTTAGATAAGACAAATAGAAGACAGTAGAAAACAGACTTGGACCAAAATGGCTATGGACAATAAAGTGCCCAGGCAAAAAAAAGTAGCAAAATGCATTCATTTTGAATTTAGTAAAATGGAATATGTCAGCTTTGAGAAATGTATATCTCTGATGTCTTTGTAATGAAAGCATATTTGAAGCTTTTGGTTAGCAGGTCACAGTTGATAGTTGATAACTGTAGAAATGTAGTTGCATGCCATTTTGTTCAAAATGTTTTATGCTGCTTTTAGGCTTGTTCTTAATTTATGTATTTTAATCATGTATGTCTGTTGTAAAATATATTGGTCCCAATATTCAGTTGGGCCGCCAACCCTTAATGCCAGATATTCAATGCTGGGGTCATATGTGGCCCCAGCATTGAATATCTGGGGATTGCCACACATGCCGGAAACAGCTGTAGCTAACCGGGCAGCAGCAATGTTGCAAGCAGCCCAGTTAGCTCCTGTGCCTAAAAGATAGGCCAAGGGTTTTCAATATCGCTGCTGCCTGGTTATCAATTGTCTACACCTCTGCTTCTCCCTGGAACACCCCCCAACATGTCCCGATGCTAAGCGGGGCACGTAAAGGCCATAATTGGGGAAATTAAAACTTATCTGTATCAGGGATAAGCTGTCTGGTATGTCTGCCTACAGCTGTTTTGAGCAGGAAGTCACTTGGATTTATGGAAGAGCCTGTGAAATATCTCTGGAGACAGTTTATCCCTGATGCAGGTAAGTTCGAAACTCAATATTGTGTTGGATGTATTATGTATATTGTGTGTTTTCGGATACATTTTCCAGCTGTTATGATTTTTTGCCGGAATTAATGGTTCATGTTGACTTTTTGTTAATTTTGAGTATAATTCAAAAATTGAAGTTAAAAAAAGAAAAAAAGAATAAAAAATAAAAAGAAATATTTATTTTTTAGACTGCCTGATAAAGGCTTTGCAGTTATTTAGTGGACCAATGATGATTTAAGAGCAATTCTGGCTTTGTAGCCTTAATTATCTTTTGGCTCTCTTGCTATAAGCAATATCAGCTCATATTATTTTGCGGTCCTTATTACTATTTATTGTGTCAGGAGTTTTTGGATGTACTTTGCTATTACTGAAGAGACATCAAAATTAAAATTTCATTTACAATTTAATATTTAACAGTATGATATCCAGCTATATATTCTTGATGGGGGGAAGGGAGGTGTCAGGATATTTATTTATTAATCAAAATCTTGAGTGAAAGCTCTGAACCCTGATTCAGATTGTTTGATCTGGCTAGGTAGTTATAGTAATGCCTTTGCCCAGTGGTCAGAGGACCATAATCTATGTTTTTGTATACCTCTCTAGTTTCCTGCTCATACTTTGCTACCCAAACCTAGATGACAGCAGTGGAGGAAGAGAAGAATTGGTTGCAGGACAGGCCCAGGTGCCTCTCCATGTTATCTGATGGGGGCATAATTAGCATGTTCCCGGCTGCCAGTTGACATGCGTTAAAGGGGGGTAATTTTAAGGAGCTGCCTAGACTTATGTACGAACAATATTCTGGTATTTTAGCTACTTACCTGCTTAAATGGTCTCTTACAAATTTACTGACTGGGGTGAAAGTATTCATGTAGTTTGCTTTGTGCCTGCTTTCACTGAGGGTGTGCACATAGGTGAAGTTTGGGCAGAACATGGGTGATGCGGGCAATTATACAAATAGATGATAAAAATCTTCAGTTTATACACATATTTGCAAAACGTTGATGTGGTCAATTACATCAACTCTACAAATGTGCGTACTTACATAAAAACAGAGAAACATGATGGCAGAAAAAGACCATATGGCCTATCTAGTCTGCTCTTCCATACCAATTACTGCAGTTCTTTTTTTATCCTTTTAGAGATCTTCTGTGTTTGTCCCATGCTTTCTTGAATTCGGATACTGTCCTGTTCTCTACTACCTCAACTGGGAGACTATTTCATGCATCTACCACTCTTTCCATAAAGAAATATTTCTACATATTACTCCTAAGTCTATCCCCTTTCACCTTCATCCTATGTTCCTTTGTTGCAGAGCTTTACAAATGATAAAAACGATTACTAGCAATAGTAGTAGCTTTCTTTCAATTGAAAGACGTTCGCCCCCATGCATTTATGTCATGGAGGTATTTAAACATCTCTATTATATCGCCCCTCTCCCACCTTTATATACATACATATTACAATCTTTAAGTCTGTCCTCTTATGCCTTATGATGAAGCCCACTGACCATTATGGTAGCCACTCTCTGCACAGACTCAATCCTGTTTATATCCTTTTGAGGGTGTGGTCTCCAGAATTGCACACAATACTCCAAATGAGATCTCACCAAAGATTTGTACAGAGGCACTATCACCTCCTTCTTCCTGCTGGCCACTCCTCTCCCTATGCACCCAGGCATCCTTTTGGCTTTTGCTGTTGCATTTTCTACCTGTTTAGCCACTTTAAGATCATCAGAATCATAGCTAGGTCCCGCTCTTCTTTCATGAACAAAAGTACCTCACTTCCTATACTGTACCACTCCCTTGGATTTTTGCAGCCCAAAGGCATGGTCCTGCATTTTTTAGCATTATATCTCAGCTACCAAATTCTTGACCATTCTTCAAGCTTAGCTAGAGCCCACCTCATGTTATCTGTACCTACCCTGGGTGTCTGCTCTACTGCAGATTTTGATATCATCCACAAAGAGACAATCCTTATCTGACAGCCCTTCTGCATTATCACTAATAAATATGTTAAAAAGAATCGGACCAAAGACAGATCCCTGTGGCATACCACTGGTAACATCCTTCTCCTCAGAGTGAGCTCCATTTACCTGTACTCTTTGTCACCTCCTACTCAACCAATTTTTAAGCTAGTCAGTCACTTTAGGGTCCATCATCAGGGTGCTCAATTTATTTATAAATTTGTTTGTGCACTCTGCACCTCCCCTCACCGGTAGCTCACCAGGGCTCTTGGGTAACGGATGTCCACTTGCAGAGCAATGAGAAGGAGCAAGTACGGTAAATCAGTAAATAATACACAACACATTTGTATTATTAAAACTACAACCAAAGCTTTGGGAGAGCAAACCAAGTTAGCACCTTGTTTACTCTGCCATCACAGCTTTCAGCCATTTTATTTATAGGTAAATATTCCATTACACAGCATAATTTCCAGCTTATTGTTCTACGTCAAGCATCACGTATATTCATAGCATGCATCTCTATATCTCTACGTCATAGGTCAGTTCTTATTAGCATAGGTCATCATGAGGAGACATACATGTATTCCCAGACATAACTTTTAGACAATAATTCTAACACTTGCAGTTTTGATATCTCTGAATTAAGACTGAGAGACTGTGAAACAAACTCCTCCCTGCACTATCTTTTGTATAACAAACCTAATGTCTTTGTTATTAGGAACGGTCAGCCTAGTTATTTCAGTAGAGTCTTTCAAGGTTGTTGCTGAGTAATAAGCTCTGGAATGTCTGTGGTGTTAACTCTTTCTTAGGGCTTTTAGTAATATGATGTTATTAAGTATCCTGACTGTATACACAGCCCTGTACAGACAAGCTTCCTTTCAAAATTGTCTGTGTGGAATGGTGTCAAAGGCTTTACTGAAATCTAAGTACACCACATCTAGTCTCTCCCATGGTCCAACTCCCTGGTCACCCAGTCAAAGAAATCTGTTTAAATGTATCTGACAAGACCTGCTCTGGTAAACCCTCAGATCCTGCAATCCATGGGACTCCAGAAACCTTACTATACTCTGTTTTAGCTGTGTTTCAATCAATTTACTCAGCACAGAAGCCATAATAACTAGCCTGTAGTTCTAAACCTCATTCTTACTTCCACTTTTGTGTAAAGGGACCTTCCTGAATAAATTACTAGTACTTTCACACTTACACTCTATTTTATAAAGTCACGTGCACATATAAATGACTTTATGAAATAGGCATCAGGTACACACATGACAACAAGCATTAGCCAGGTGTGGTTTATAAAATTATTTCCCTCCCCCCCCCCCCCATCAATTTAATGGGTGTTAAGCTGACAAATACATATAAGTTGTCCAAATGCAAACTTTTTTAAAATTAATGTTGTTGTTGTTAAAGTGCAGTCAAGTCGGTGTCGACTCATGGTGACCTTCTGGATAGTTGTCCTAAATTGTGTTCGATCTTCAGTGAGGTGGCTCATTGTTGACAGAGTGGCACCCATAGCTGCTGTTATTGTATCGATCCATCTCATTTCTGGCCTTCCACTTTTGTGTTGACCTTCTACCTTGTCAAGCATGATGTCTTTCTCTAATGATCTTTTTCTTTGCATGATGTGTCCAAAGTATGAAAGTCAAAGTCTTGTCATCTAAGCTTCTAAAGAAAGCTTAGGTTTGCTCTCCTCTAGTACTGACTGGTTTGTTCTTCGGGCAGTCCATGGTATTCATGTATTTTTATTAATATGAACATGTAAACCAATCTTTGCACATCACTAATATTCAAGAACCTTGATCAACGTGAGCTAAGTAATACAAAATAACTAAATAAATAAGTAACAACTTTATAGAGCTTCTCATCTCATAGCTTGAGACAGGAAGTGAGTAGCATCTCTATAGTGGAAAGGATCAATTAACAGATAATAGCTAACATACAACCAGGGCTCTACCAAGCTATAACTGTGCTCTGTGTGAATTGTGAACATGAGGCACCCCCTCCCCTCCATGCCCACTGGGCCTCATTTGCATATATTTAATTCTAAAATTTATATGCTGCCCATCTAACATTTTAGGAGGCTTCCAAAGAAGTTCTTAACAGACATCTTTTTTGTCCCAGCAATGAATTAGAGACATGTTTACTAAACATTAATATGCGTATCACTACACCCATAGAAATAAATAGGTGCAGCTGCACTTAGTGCGTGTTAACATTTGT
The DNA here is from genome assembly GCA_033557465.1 of Ichthyophis bannanicus. NCBI lineage: Eukaryota > Metazoa > Chordata > Amphibia > Gymnophiona > Ichthyophiidae > Ichthyophis > Ichthyophis bannanicus. The sequence goes on along the minus strand of CM066032.1, from coordinate 866,010,165 downwards.
GAATACGTATTAACCTTTAGTAAACATGCCTCTTAATGAGTGTCTTAATACCATTTGCATGGACAGTGAGGATAAAGAAAGGCGACCATATTTCTACATTACCATCCTCCAATGTCAACTGCCAAGTACATTAGGAAGTACTACAAAACTCTGCTCATTTAGAACCCATAGCAAACCTGTAATATCATAACAGCACTACCAGTACTCACACAGAATTAAACTCTACATATAAAGAGTCATCACGGAAAATATAAAATCAATAAATCTCATAGAAAACCAATACATCTCCTACTGGGGAAAGAGAATAAGTAGGATTGCTACACAGAAACTACATGAACAGAATACAGCAGCTTGGTCATATATGCAAAACATATACCATCATCAAATACAGAACAAGGGATCACAGTTTAGAAATATGAAAGGAATAATTGAACTGGGAACCCCAAAAGCCAAACTTGGAATGCACTACAACACTGGAGAAATAAAACTATACATTCATTTTCTCTTGTACTGGACAAATACAAAGACATCAGTGATGTGCATTTCCCAAGGCTGACATATTCCAGTTTATAAAGTCATAATAAAATAATTTCTCTCTACCTTTTGTTGTTTGGGCATTTTATTTTTCAGTCACAATTACCCAAGTTTCTGTCTTCTACTTTCTTCATATCTTCTGCTAATCCTCCATTGTCTGCTGTCCATTTGTCCTTTCTTCTCTCATCACTTATTTTTTCCACTTCCTCTCTACATCCACCTCTGACATATTGATCTTTCCCTTTTTGCTCTTTCTTCCATTTTTTTTCACACATACTCACCCATCCTAAATTCTTCTTTGACTTATCACTCCTCTAACCTCCAACCCAACCCATCTCTTCCATTTCCCATCTCACTCTGCTAGCCTTATATTCCCTTCTGTCTTTCACTCATGCCCCATTACCATATTTCCACCCTCTGTAATCACCATCCTCCTCTCACTCATCTCCTTGCCAACTTCTCATGACTTTTCTCATATAGTTCTACTATGCCCACTATCCCCACACTCTCACCACACATTTTCAGCATCTCCCAGTCCCCTAACCCTTCCCCTTTACCCCCAAGGTCCAGCATCTTCCTCTCCTCCACCTCCACAGTCCTTTGTTTCCTTCCACCTATGGACCAGGAGCCTTCTATCCCCTTCCCATTCTCCATCCTCTCCCTCTCCAGTGGCCTGGCATCTCTCCTATCTCCCCTTCCAGCCCAGCATCTTTCCCCCTGTCTCCCCCCATCCCCAGTCCAATATATCTCTTCTAGCTCATAATCCCAAATTCTTCTCTTTCTCTGCGCCTCCCCCATCCTGCAAACCCCTTCTCTCTCACATAAACCAAAATCTCCCTCTCTGTTTCTCCTCTCTGCCCCATGGCAAAAATATCATGTGACACTATCCTGGCATCATCTTTCTTTCTCTGAGTCAGCATGCTGCCGATAGTGCTGCCTGTAGCTTTCACTTATGGTGCACAGTACAATGGCCCCGCATACTGGAAGTGAATGCTACGGGCAGCAGTGTCTGCTCTCACTGACTCGGAGAAAGAAAGATGAAGCTTGGGATGGCGCTGTGATCTTTCTACTGCCAGGGCTGCATGCATAGTGAGTTGCACTGGCACTTGCCCGCCACCTCAGTACCCAATTACTCGCCCAATACCCAGTCAATCTTAGAATTTGTCATCTTCTTTTCTCCCACCGAATTTTAAAGTCTCCACTCCACCTAAATCCCAGTCCCGGCTATCCCCCATCTCCCTCTCCCAAGTACCTACCCTCCTGCCTCCTACATCCCCCTTCCATACCCACCCAGCTACTTCCTTCTCTGATGTTCATTAACTCTGTATTTCCTTCTCTTATTCCTCTCCCTCTCAGTCTTTCACTCTGTATGACTTCTTTCTTCCCTCCTCCACAAAATATTTGTCCCCCTCCCCATCCTCACTCCCCCAGCCTTTTTCTCCACCCTGAATGCAGCTCCTGCCCCCTTTCACCTCCCCAGCCCCCAATATCACTCCCTTCCAGTCCTCTCCAGCATCAGCTCCCTCCAGTCCCAGCCACTGTTCCCTCTAAGCTGTGTGCGTGTGTGCGCGCGCACACACCTTGCAGAGCGAGCGCGCATACTTTACAACAGAGCGCACAAAAATTACAGCTCTGATTTTGATAGAAAACAATCACAGACGTCTTAAAATTTAAAAGTTATGATTGTAATTACTAGAAATTTCCCGCTTCATTTGGTAATCGTCTATTTTCATTTAATTTGATTAAAATCAATGTGGTGTACATACTGTATTCTGACGTGTAGTCAAATTTTAAAGTATATAACTCAGAGTGTCGTTATGTGGTGCACAAAAATTTAACCTTCCTTCAAAAGCTGCACACAGCTGATATTTTATGCGCACACAGCTAACAGAAAATTAGAGGGAACGTTGGTCCCAGCCCAGCCCTCCCCCCCCAGCATCAGCTCTCCTTCAGTTCCAGCAATAACTCCCTTCCAATCTGTCCCTCCCCCACTTCCTCTTCATCCCAGTGGACTGGACCTGTCTGCTGCAATCATTACATAGCCCAGGACTATTCTCCTTTGGTCCCATGGCTGTGCTAAACTGCAGCTGCCGGCATGATCGCATCACTGCACTATTAAAAGTGAAACAGAGGAACTTCCTGTCTCTTGCTTCATACAGGTGAGCCATTTAGGTGGGCTTGCGGTGCCCTGAGCCTCACCACTTAAGTTAACCAGGTGCAGTGCTGAGCCTACTCTGGAGCGGGGCCATAAGAACAATATCGTCGTCTTCAGCTCATGAAAGTAACAGGCTGCTCTCGCCACTGCACTCCTAGCCTTTAACATTCCCCCACCTCCACCCCCCCCCCCCCCGCCGTGCTCACCTTGTGTGGTCCCTGAATTCAGGAGGTCTAATGGTAAGCTTTCACTTCCAGGGGGGGGGGGGGGATTCAACTTCCAGTCCCTCAGTCCCTCTGTAAATGCACCCATACTTTTTTTAACCCTGTGTGGCTGCATCGCATGCACCGAACTAGATACGGTCCTGCATACAACTCTTCAACCCCTTAAGAAGAAAAGTGCCATCTGGTGGACTGACAATAGATTATAGTCTCTTTCAGCCTTTAAACTTACAGTTGTTGTATAATTCTATACTATAGGCCCATGAGCTTGAGATAAATACACCTGCGGAGTGTCATTTTATAGATTCCCATGCAAGCAATGCACGTTAGGGTGCAGGTTTTTGGGGCCTACAGTATTTTATAAACGGAATGATGCATATTCCTTATTTATAAAATAGGGGCATACTGGAGTGTCTGAACCTAGTTGCGGCAATTGGGCCTGCTCTACAGCATGCGACTGGATTGGTGAAGAATCGTGCATAGGTTATAGCATCCTATAACCTACACACAGGCAAAGATTAGGCTCATTCTAAATTCATAAGTTCCACCCTTGTGCACACCCCTACAGAAAGTATCTGCAATGAGACTTATGGGTAAGCTTCCAGAATAGCGACTGCCCAAAGCACATGCCCACTGACACGCGCAAGTCCTTGAGAATAGGGAATAACATACATTTCTAGTATGTAACTGTCCAAGTGGTTTATCCTTTGGCTATACAGTTTTTTCCCAAAAGGTAAAGCACTTGGTGGGAATTCATACAGACACCTTTTTTTCTCTGGATTAGCCCAGTGTGTGTGTATATGTGAGTGGTGGCTGGTGGGAGGAGGCTGCAGAGTAGTTTTTCTTTCTGCTCTCTGCCACAGTGTGGTCACCCCTTCCCACCTGATCTCAACAGGCTACTGTCTGTGAGAGGAGAGGTAGGGATGAGCAGGAAGCAAAACATTGATTATTGCAATGCTATCTAACAAGGACTACCCCGTTCCGCTCTCTTCTCAATACAACAGCCTGCATTGCACTGAAAGCAGTTAAATATGACCACATTACACCCATCCTAAAACAGCTCCACTGGTTTCTTCTAGAAAGCCGCATCAAGTACAAGACCCTCCTCCTCACCCACAAAGCTATCCACCATCAGGACACATCCCACCTACACACACTGCTAAAAAACACAAACCCACCAGAACTACAAGACAATCTGCGAACATCACACTACTCATACTCCACGCAAGAATAAAGAACAACAACCAAGCTTCTGCTCGCTCCTTCGAACTCTATGCACCATCAACATGGAACACACTACCAATCAACATCAGATTTACCATCGGCCTCCTCACCTTTCGGAAACAGTTCAAGACATACCTCTTCATGGAACACTTTGGCCCCTCATCATAACATCCCTCCCCCCCTCCCCCCAAAATACTGAACATTGCCATGTAAATAAGCTAAATTTCCAGGAAACTACTTCCCACATTGTAAATAAGTTAATACCCAGCTCTTTTACCTAATATATACCTGTAAATAAGTTACCTATTGCCTGCCTATATTACTAACACCACGCTAAATGTACATAAGCTAACAGGATGTTCGATGTAAACTGCTTTGATCCAGAGAAAAGCAGTATATAAACCCAGCTAAATAAATAAATAACTTGTTCTTTATAGGGCACTAGCTAACAGAGTTGAGGAACCAGCCCTGTCTACTGTGACCAGGGACAATATAGAGCAACACCAGAACCTAGCGATTTTCCATACCATTAACCCAGGACTGGCCTCAGAGTTGCTTGAAGGTGTTGGCGCCCTAGGTATACTTTAAGCCGTAAGCCCCCCTGGCTGTCAGAATCTATCGTTTAGCTTTAAATGTCCTGCTTTTTGCTGCTCCCCTCCCCCGCATTAGCCATTCTCTACCTGTGATTTTAATTATTATTATTGTCATTATGAAATATTTTTTTCTGTTTTTCTCCTTTTAACCTCTTTATGTATTCTTTGACACTATTCACAAATGTTCTCAAGCCAATAAAGTTTCCCGAATCTGAAAAAAGCACCAGTAAGGGGAATAGAGAATAAAAATACCAGTAGTGTCTCTCACTCTCTCTCTCCCTTTCTCTGTCATCCTCCCCTTCCAGGACCATACCAAGCTCGAAATGCACCCTGTGACCCCTTCCACTTAGCCATGATCATGAACTCACTCTTTTCGAGTTTCCTGGAAGCACAGTGAGTATATCAGTGCCCTATTCAGTGCTTGCACAGCTCTTGGTATGGCCGTGATCCCCCTCCCTCCCTGGTGCTGATCCCATCTTACGACAGTAGCAGCGGAAGCACCAGCAGAATGGTAAGGTGAAAGATTGGATTTGCTTTGACTGAGCTCTGCAGCCAGTTGCAGGGGGTATGGCTACTATGGGGTTATGGGGCATTAGATGGTTGGTCCGATTCCAGCCTCCCATCCCCCACCCCAAGGACAGCCCTGCAAGTGAATACGGGTACCTTTTTTTTTCTAAAATATTTAGCAGCAGGGGTCTGCATTATTATTTTTTTAACATTGGCCACTGCGGCTAAATTAATCGTGGATATTCGGCACCAGTCTCCAGATAGTGACCAATGCTGAATCCCCAGATTCTGCAGTCAGCACCTGGCACTATCTATACAGTAGTAATTCTCAGTACCACTGTGCAGATACATAAATGGCTAGCCATTTACAGTAGGACAAAGTTTTGCCAACCTAAGCTAGGTCCACATAGCGGCACTGAAATTACCAAAATACAGATAACTTTCTGTTCTTCCCCAAGTCCCCCTTGGTAGTATCAGGAGAGCACCGAGGTGGACACACAGAATATTCAGCAGCACTATCTGTATAGTGCTACAGAATATCCATCTGATTTATATGAATAATGTTATACTGATTATACCATATGCACTGTGCCCAAGAAATACAGATTTCTTATTATTGAGAAACGGCTTTAGTCATAGCCTGGCAGTAATGTATGCAGACATATCTGAACAACGATATCATCTTCCTACAATAAGATTCCCCAGGTCCTTGTTTGTGTCATGCAATCTGAGAACATTGTCAGTAAAAGCAGCCTGTAAAACCTCTTTCTCTCTTTTCATTTTGTACGGAACACAAAGGGGGGAAAAATCTAACAACAAGTGACAGGGCAAGGATGGGTATACTTGCTTCAGTGCTGCCCTGGAAACAAACTTGATTTAGGTGCAGCAGTCAAACACATGGCACTTGCCGTTCATTCATTGGATAATAATAGGGCTGATTCACCACGACACTCGTAGGGATATGTTTACAAAGCAGCGGTAGCGGCCTCCATGCGATATCGGAGCAGCGGCCCCATTGGATTCAATGAATTCAATGGGGCCATGGCTCCGATATCGCACGGAGGCCGCTCCCGCAGCTTTGTAAACATACACCTTGATATGGCAAATCCTAAAATCACTGCTGTGCAGATTTGCTTGGCTGGCAGCGCTTGCATGTGTGCAGGCTAAAACAAAATGTCTATGCTGAAATATTTAAGTGTTAGCCAACTTCTCCAGCACCCGCCTCTTTCCTTGTAAGCTTAAAATTCTATATTTCTTTTTTTTTAATTCTTTATTTTCGTTTTATAACAACAAAGGAAAGGAAGACATACAGCTAAAAGACAGATACATACATAGAATAAGATACATACACCAAAGTAAACCCCTACCACCCCCCTCCCCCCTGCTTCTTCTCTAGAAAACTAATCATTCCCGAAACGGGCGTGTACTGACATTATTGTGTTACAAAACCTAACGGTGATCTGAAACATGATGAGTGTACATTAAACAGACATGTCGGAGCAATGAGCAGATTGTACATAATCATTGAGCATCTGCCATTTAGACAAGCGAGAGTGAGTTTGGGCATGGGGAATAGCTCTCCGAGATATCTGCTCATATTTACTATATAAGCAGACAAGGTTCCACCATTCATTGACAGTAAGTCAAGAGCTATCCTTCCAATTCCTCGTGATTAAACATATAGCTATACCCAGCATGAAATCAAGGAGAAAGCGACCCTTCTTAGGAAGAGAGGGGACCTCCGCCACTGAGCGGAGTCCCACAATCTTCCAAGAAAGAGGCTCGTGGAGGTGTAAGATAAATTGAATACGACCCCAGACCCGCCCCCAGTAAACCTGTAGTTGAGGACATTCATAAATAACATGAGCGAGGGTTCCCACAGCAGTATGGCAAGACCAACACTGGTCCCTAGCAGTTGTGTTCCATTTGGCTATTTTTTCTGGAGTATAAAAGCATCTATGTGCAAAAAAGAAGAGAGTTTGGGTAACTGAGGCAGATCGGGAAACCCGCACTACTTTGCTCCAGAAAACGCTCCATTGCACAGGGGTTAAAGTGGTTTGCAGTTCGCGCTCCCAGGCTTGTTGGGCTCTACAAGTAGCAGTATCTGTACCCTGACATAATAGTTTATAAAAGTTAGAGGCTACCCCATGTGTACTACTAATAGAGTGAATTAGGTCTAATAGCCCGTCCTCAGTAGGGACAGAGGGCGGCAGGATTCGAGCACTTTTGAGGCAGTGTTGAAGCTGCATAAATTGAAAGTAATGTTTCGCTGGTAACGCAAATTCCTTTTGTAAATCAGAAAAGGTTTTCCAACGAGCTGCAGAGAAGAGCTGTTGGGGTGTCCAGATCCCCCTAGAGTACCAGGGTTTCCATGCTATCGTTCTATTTAGGACTTGAATTCTGGGGTTATTCCACAGCGGGAGTCCGTCCTGAGGACATACGTTTGGGCCCAGTGATAGAATGAGAGTATTAAAGGCCGCAAGAGTATCAACAATCATTGGGGGATGGCGGGTGTCTACTTGATGGGACATACCGGGGAGATGGATCAACGGAATTGGGTTACTAAGCTCCTCTTCTATGTCAAGCCAAACTGGTCTGCTGTCTGTCGAGGCATCTAGCCATCGGGCACCTTGTTTAAGTAAGAAGGCTTGATGATATCTGAGAAAATCAGGAAAGCGGGTACCCCCTAGTTCCTTCGCAGACTGTAGTTTTTGTTTAGCTATCCTTGGTGGTTTGCCCTGCCAGAGATAGCGGACGAGAAGGCCCTCAATATCTTTGTAGGTGTGTAGCGGGAGTAAGCATGGCAGCATTTCTAAAATATAGTTCACTTTGGGGACTATCATCATTTTCACAGTTTCTAGGCGGCCCCACCATGTAAGGGATAAGGGAGACCAACGATTTGTGAGCTCACGGACTTTGGAGACTACCTCTTTGGCATTAAAACTAATAGTGTCTGCTAAAGGAGAACAGTAATGGACCCCAAGATATTTCACCATGCGGGATTGCCAAAGGAAAGGAAAGGCCTGCATGTCAGCCTCATGTACCCAGCGGTTCAGTGGGAATGCTACGGATTTGGTCCAGTTTATTTTATAGCCCGATAATTGCGAGTATCCATCAATCAGATCCAAGACAGCTGGAACCGAATCAAGGGATACGAAGAGCATAAGGTCATCTGCATATGCAGAGAGTTTAATCTCTCTGTGACTGAAGGGGACACCTCGAATACGTGCAGACTGTCTAATAAGGAGGGCGAGGGGTTCAAGAGCGAGATCAAAGAGCATTGGTGATAGGGGGCAACCTTGACGCGTGCCTCTTTGGAGATTAAAAGGCTGAGACTTAATAGCATTTACACAAATACTGGCAACGGGTTGAGTATACATGACTTGGAGGTATCGGAGGAAGCCCTCCCCAAAGCCATACCATCGGAGAACTGCAAATAAAAAGGGCCATTCTAGGCGATCAAAGGCTTTTTCAGCATCTAGGGAAAGACCCACCCAGGGGTGGTCCAAGTTGGCAGCACTGGATAGCACATGGCACAAGGTCCGAGCATTGTCAGCGGTGGATCGGCCGGGTATAAAACCGCATTGGTCGGGATGGATTAAGGTGGCCATCCTGTCAGATAGCCGGGAGGCCAAGATCGTTGCGAAGATCTTATAATCGGCATTAAGTAGGGAGATTGGATGATAGTTGGCGGTTAGCAGCGGGTCTCTGCCTTCTTTCTCAAATACTACCACATTAGCTGCAGAAAAGGATCCCAAAGAGGATGTATCTACCGCAAGGGCAGCAAAATAGAGTTTTAAGTAGGGAACTAAATCTGCACTGAACGTTCTGTAGAATTCGGTCGGGAGACCATCAGGCCCGGCGGCTCGACCCGAGGCTGTGCGTTTTAGGGCAGATTGGATCTCTGAAGTAGAGAAGGGTTCATCTAGCGCATCCCTATCAGCTTCAGAAAGGGTCGGCCGCTGAATACCATAAACAATCGCTCGAAGGTCTCTGATGAGAATTCACATTCAGATTGATATAGACGGGTATAGAAATCCCGAAAGAGTTCTACGATATCGGAGTCTGTGGTCAGTATGCCCCCTCCCTGTGGGGCTCGAAGGGCCGCTACGCGTTTGGCTTCTTTTTGACCTTTCAAGGCGTTGGCTAAAAGTCGACCGGCTCGGTTGCTTTCACGGTAGTATGTCCCTCGTTGAAGCTCAATACTCTTAGAAGCTGCAGTTGAGAGGATTGCATTATATTGAAAACGGAGACGCTGTAAGCGAACTAAGACGCATGGATCAGTACGGGAAGTTAGAACTCGTTCGCCTGCTTTGATTTGTTGGTCTAGTATAAGTAGCTGCTGTTTGCGTTGTTTCCGCAGGCGAATTTGATAACTAGTGATCGTTGCACGAATGGCCGCTTTGAAACCCTCCCACCAAGCCCAATTTGCAGTATTCTGGGGTAAATTAAAATGGAAGTAATCCTGTATGGCTGCTCGAATTTCTAACTGGAACTCTGGCTGAGTTAATAGGGCTCTATCAAAGAACCAGGCCCCCGAGTTCCCGTGGGGTGCAGTAGTGTGTAATTGAAAAGAAATAGCAGCATGATCTGAAATATGTTGGGAGTGAATCTTTGCAGTGTCCACCTGAGGGACTAACAGTTTTGATATGAGAAAGAAATCTATACGAGACTGGGATTTATGAGGGGAAGAAAAGAAGGTAAAGTCAAGCTCATTGGGGTGTAGTAACCTCCATAGATCGACTAAAGCAAGATCTTTGATCACAGAGGTAAGCGTGGTGTGACTCTTGGGGGGACCACTTGTCCTAGGCGGCTGTTTGTCAATCAGGGGATCAAGAACTAAATTGAAATCCCCCCCTATTATCAATGAAGTATTAGCAGAGGCCTGCGCAACCTGAGCAATGGTAGCAAAAAAGGCCGGGTCATCCACATTAGGAGCATAAAGGCATATACATGTAACTTCAAGGTTACCTATCTTGAGGTGAACTCTGGACCATCTACCTGCTGTATCTGAGCTAGTCACAATAATAGTAGCATGCAGAGATTTCCTAACCAGTATGGCAACCCCACATTTCTTAGAGACGGCTGGAGAATAGGCGGCCACCATGTAAGGTTTAATATTGAGTTTAAGAGTTTCCTTCGAATTTAAATGCGTTTCTTGGAGGAAAATCAGATCCGCAGCTTCATGACTTAGATAGCTTAGGATTTTCTTCCGTTTTATCGGATTATTGATTCCTTTTACGTTCAATGATAAAATCTTACATGGTGCCATCGATCGGTAATAGACATTTTAGATAAGGGCGCTTGAAAACATACAACATAATCAGAATCTGTACAACAATGATATTATCACCGAGTCTGCTGACTAATACACCCCATATTGAAAAGTATGTACCAAAGTAACTTAGAGAAGAAGCAAAACCCCCAATGAAAATGGCGACCATATGTCTGCGGGAGGAGGCCCTAGAGAGGAAGATAGAGACATAAAAAAAAGAAAAAAAACCCCACCAGAGTCCATAATTAACACTGTCTCTGATACTCATCGAGGCTACGATGGGTAGATGGAGTCGGGTCACAGATATCATCAAGATAAGGCAACAAACCGCCCTCGGCAGACTTTTGCTGAGCCGCGGCAAATCCAATATGGCAGGCACAGCGGATATGAGAATACTGGCAGGAAGATTCTGGAAGTCAACGCATCAAGTCGGCTTCTTTAGCATCCAGAAACTCCGCTAGTAGATCAGGGTCCTCAAATGTTCTTGTCTGATTGTGAAGCGTGACTCGGAGCTTGGCCGGGTACATCAGGCCATAGCGTGCTTGTAGTTGTTGAAGCCACGGCCGGAATTCCAGAAAGCGCTTTCGGCGGTCGACCGTGGGTTTAGCCAAGTCAGGATAGAAGGAGATCTTATGGCTCTCAAACTCCATATGGCCCTTTGCCCGAGAGGCACTGAGAATTTTCTCCACATGTTGATATCTCAAAAGTCGAAAGATGATAGGCCGCGGGGTCTTCCTGTTGAGCGTTATGTTTGTGGGTACACGATGAGCGCGATCGATCTCCAATTCTTTGGTAAAGGTGATTTGGAGCAAGGAAGGGAGGATTTTATATAAAAACTCCTTCATGTCTCCCGATTCCGCTCCCTCCGGTATGCCCACGAGTCGTAGGTTGTTGCGGCGCGCTCTATTATTGCCATCTTCCACTTCTTTCTGCAAGGCCCGCACCTGACGTTCAACTTTGTCGAGTTTGGACAGCCGGACCGCGTGGGAGTCTAATACGCTCTCCATTTTGTCCTGACGCGAAGAGAGCCCCTCTAGCCTGCCTTGCAATACACCAAGATCTTCCCGCAGCGCTCGGAGTGCTTCACCGTTTGACTGCACGAGGTCCTTAACCCCTCTAATCTCTGCGAGGATTTCCTGCTGCATTTCGGGGCCCTCGCGCAAAGCCAGCCCCTTCTGCGGGGACGGGGGTTCAGTTTTGGAGCGTTTGCCGTGAGAAGCCGCTGGAGATCCAAATTCCAGGCGCGTAGGTTTGGTCCCCGCCATCTCACCAATGTGCCCCGGCAAGATCAGAGCAGAAATTCAAGTATGTCCGGTGTTAATTCAGGATTCTGAGTAGGCCTCTCGGGAGCCTCAGCGTTATGCGACCATCCCGCTGGACATCAGGCTCCGCCCCCTAAAATTCTATATTTCATATTATCATTTTATGGTCTTTGATTCAATATTTTTACAATTGTGAAATACAACATATAAAAGCACGCATTTGCTCAAGCAATCCTTTCTTTCTTTGGTGGAAGCCAGTCCTAGGGATACATAACCAGTCAGGTTTTCAGGATAACCACAATGAATATGAATCTGAGAAATTTGCATGCACTACCTCCATTGTATGCAAATCTCTCTCATGCAAATTCATTGTGGTTATCCTGAAAACCTCACTGGCTAGGTGTGTTGCAAAGACTGAGTTGGGAACTCCCTGCTCTACAGTAAAAGAAATGCAAGTTAGTTTAAACCAGTGGTTCTCAACCCAGTCCTCTGGGACCCCCCCCCCCCCCAGGCTAATCAAGTTTTCAGGCTATCTACAATAAACATAAATTAGATAGATCTGCATGCACTGCTTCCATTGTATGCAGATCTATCTCATGCATATTCATTATGGATTCACTGAAAACCCAACTGGACTAGTGGTCCCAGAGGACTGGGTTGAGAACCACTGATTTAAACCAAATATCCTTTTCCAAAACAAGACAGAGGAGAAATTTTCTGGGTTTAATTCAAAATTACCATCCTAGTACATCCTGCCCTGGAAGTCTTTCTGGGGCAGAAATGAAACATATCATCTCATTCTGAGAAAGAACATCAAACTTCACAGAGAGGGGATTAACAAGGCATAAGGCATGGAACAAACCTGGGGCAGATTTTCTCGTTTTTATAGAAGCCTACCACAATGGGTTGGCTCTGCCTGCGGTAAGAAGAGGGGGAATCTCAGCTGTGGCTATTCAGGCTATTTAAACCTCTATTATGTTATGCCTTTTATTATTTATTCTGAAAGAAATAATCTTACATCTGTCAGTATGAAATCATTTAATTGTGAATACATCGCACAGCTGAAGCTGAACATAGTCCTCCTCTAATCCTTTCAGGATGCAGTTATGTCTCCGATGGCCCATAGTGTTATCCTATCCTATCCTTCCCTCCCATTGACTTGCTTCGGCTCAATACAGAGACAAATATCAGGTAGTGACGGGTAACTTCATTCTAGTGCATCTGTATCTGGGCTTCTGGGATATTCTATTTTGCATCTGAAATTAGTTTCCCTTACAGTTCCAGGTGTATGATAAAAACAAAACAAAACACAATGCAATAATTTAAATAAACTCCATTAAGTGGCTTGACAGAAATAAGACTAAAATGGACATATAAGTGACTGAAGTGATTAAAGACCATCAAGTTCTCTTGGGTACTGTCAAAGAATGAAAGTGCTGTGGGATTATTATTTATCTCATTAATGCGGGTTTTATATTCAATTTAATTAAAGGCATTCTATTATATTTTCCAAAGACTTGAGATTATAAATCAAAAACTGCAAAGAGAGCATGTTATCATTAATGGGAAAATGGATAGCTGTGTGGTTTGGTGATATCCATTTCAACCTTATCCTTTTTGTTGTTTGTGGTCAAATGTTTCTGGGAATACATTATTCAAAGGGCACTTTAAACATTTCAGTTTTCATTCTGAAGTGTAAGGCTTTCAGAAACATCTTTGAACATTCCTTTCTCAGTGACCAGTGCTATCAGCAGTTAGATATAAAAGAGAAATCAGACAGGAAAATAAGGTGGTATCTTTTTATTGGACTGACTTTCAACATTTTTAGACTAGCTTTCTAAGGTTAAAACCTTCATCAGATCAGGACATCATGAGCAACTGATGACATCTGCAAGGAAGGATGTCTCTCAACAGAAAGTCAAAAAGAGGAGTACGTGGAGGCGGAGCCAGCAAGACTCCAACATGGCTGCTTGAGATTTCTCTCCCACGGACCCCATCTTCTATTCTCCTACATCTTTGCTGACATTCGTTGCCAATATTGGTGCATCTTGCTTGGGGGTTCCTAACAATGGCCGGGAGCAAACAAACTCGCTTGGAGTTCGGCAATCCACCGGCAGCAGGCTCAAAACGGTCCAAGACGGATCCGCTGTCCCCGCAGAAGCAGGCCTCTTCACAAGACAAGTCGGAAGGCATATCCGAGCTTCTGCAAGAGGTGCGGGCCATTCGAACGCGTGTTGAGCTAAATGGGGATACCTTGGCTGACCTGCAGTCTGATATGAAGGAGATGCGGTCGCAAATGCAAACTCTATCCCTCAGATTGGAAAAAGCTGAGGCGGCAATAGCCAAAGGTGAGACGGGTGCCCTCAATTTTGTAAAGACGGCTCGGAGAGTGGATCATTTGGAGAAGTCCTTAGAGGACATGAACAATAGGGCCAGATGTAACAATCTTCGAATTATAGGCTTACCGGAGGGCCTGGAGGGGGGCGACGCGATCCGGTACTTGGAATCTTGGTTACCGGAGTTTCTACATCTTGATTTTGCCCGGCCCCTGGAGATAGAAAGGGCGCACCGGATTCCATCTTCTCCCAGCTCACAAAGTAGCAGGCCGCGGCCGCTGATCTTCTGTGTGCTACGCCACCAACATGCTATCCAGATCCTGGCTGCGGTCAAGGGGAAACAACTTTTGTTGCCTGCTGGGCAAAAAATTCTCTTCTTTCCGGACTACAGTAAGGCTACGGCGGAGAAACGAAAGCTTTTTCTCGCGCTCAGACCGCGTCTGCATCACTTGCAAGCCCGATTTGGCCTTTTTAATCCTGCAAGGTTTAAAGTAACTCTGAACAACGCGACCAGGACCTTTGAGGATCCGACGGCTCTCAAGAGTTTCATTGAAGAGCAGGAGGCCCTCATGATGCACCAGAACTAGTTGACCGTGCCCTCGGTCTTGTTCACAGATTCTTGGTGGAGCGGGGTGGGCCATTGGTAAGGGGGTGGCTTCCTGCCCGACCACCGGCTTTATCTCCCAAGCTGGAGGCCCCGGTCTGTCTTGGCGGAAAGTGGGGTGAGGCCTGCCCATGTAAATGACGAGTGACCGGGAGGCTTCTTTAGCCTTCATGTGAGTCGGTTGGGGCGGTGAACGGTCTGTATTTATGTTTGAATGTGAGATGTTGGAGTGTTGTTATAATGTTATTACTTCATGTATGATGGGCTGTGGGGTCCTGGGTCAGCCATGTTTTTGGTTAAGCTGTCTCACCCATATGAGGGGTTGTGGGATTGGGTTCTTTATGTGGGTTCTCTGAGGAAAATGGGGAAGTTTGGCTGTAAAAGTGTGTGCAATGGAATCTCTTATGTGCTGGATGCTGCATGTATTTTTGCCCTTCAGGTATCATGGCTGCCAGATTGAAGCTCTTGTCCCTTAATGTTAAAGGCATCAAATCCCCGGTCAAACGCCAGAAAATCTTGGCCTATTGCAGGAGGCAAAAGGCCGATATCATTTTGCTGCAAGAAACACACCTCACGCCTGGGGAAACATGTAAATTGGGTAACAAATTCTTTAGTGTGATAGGCTCCTCCCCTGCATGCCGCAAGAAAAATGGGGTTGTCACGCTAATCCGGACTGCCCTGGGGGCTACAGTGGTAAGTTCCTCTCACGATGAGGTGGGCAGATGGGCAAACTCCTTGATCCAGGTTGGGAATATCTCTCTCCTTATTTCGAATGTATATGGCCCTAACTGTGATGATCCCTTGTTTTTTCGTTCTCTCTCGGGTCGGCTACAGCTGGAGATTCCGGCCCCCATCATTGTGGGGGGGGACTTTAATGTGGTAAGTGACCCGTTGGTGGATCGTAACCCCGGGAAAGTTGAGAAACCTTCTAAAGCCATGTTAGCTATTCAAGCTCTGTCTGAGTCTAACGGGTTGGCAGATGTGTGGAGAATGCTCTACCCTAAGGGGAAAGATTTCACTTACTTCTCCCCCTCGCATAAATCCTCCTCGCGCATCGATTATTTTCTGGTGTCCAAATCTTTGATCTCCTCGGGCTGTGCGGCGGGAATTGAAAGTATGTGTATCTCTGATCATGCTGCAGTAATTTTGGAGCTTGATCTCTCTGGGTTAGAGAGGCCCGCATCATCTTGGTCCTTTAACAGATCCTGGCTAGCAGACCCCGTATTTCACACAGAAATTCGGGGAGTCATTAGCTCTTACTTTGCGTCTAACATGGTGGGCGAAACCACGATATGGGCCTGGTGGGAGGCTTTTAAAGCCACCCTTCGGGCCGCTATCACCAGTTATGCGATTCGGGAACGCAAAAAGCAAAGGGCCCGTCTTACAGCGCTTGAAAAGCAGATTAAAGCGGGGGAACGGTTGTGGGTGAAATGCCCTGATCCCAGTATTTTGCTCCGCCTCCAAAGGTTAAGGTTTCAGTATAATGAGATAGCTTCCGCAGAGGTGGAACAAACTCTCCTTAAACAATCAGCCAGATTTCATATTGAGCAGAACAGGGCGAGTAAAACTCTGGCTAGCTCTCTCCGGGGACAACAGGAAAGGAAAAGAATAGTTGCCCTTCTAGATGACAATTTAAAGCGGCAAACTAAGAGCGAACTAATACTGGCAGAATTCTCAAAATATTATGGGAAGCTATATTCCTCGGATATTACACCAGATCTGAATGCGTATTCAACCTTTCTGGGAAACCTCTCGCACCCTTCCGCGTCTCGACAGATGGGCGACCTTGGGGCTCCTTTTACCAGCAAGGAAATCCGCGCAGTTGTTAGGGATATGCCTAGGGGCAAGGCCACTGGACCAGATGGCATTCCAGCGGAATTTTATTTGGTTTTTTGTGAGGACCTGCTCCCCTATCTCCTGATTTATTATACCGAGCTGGTAAAGGGACAAGAACCCACTGGTAACTTCTCTGAAGCCACAATTGTGGTTCTGGAGAAGCCTGGGAAGGACCCAGAGCTTGTGACAAATAATCGCCCGATTTCGTTACTAAATTCCGATTATAAAATTTATGCAAGTATCTTAGCCCAAAGGCTTACTAAGGTTATTGGTGACCTTATCCACCCAGACCAATGCGGCTTTGTCCCTGGGAGAGCTACCTCAGACAACGCGCGGTTGCTCTGTAACTTACTGGAAAGTGCCTCTATTAGTTCTTTACCTTATATTGGCCTCTCGCTCGACGCGGAGAAAATGTTTGATAGGCTAGAGTGGTCCTTTCTTTTACAGGTACTCCACTGGTTTGGTTTAGGAGACGAGTTCATCAGTATGGTTAAAGTGCTCTATGCGAATCCCAGTGCCCGCATCTTTGCCAACGGAATTCTGTCTAGCTCTTTTCCCCTGCATAGGGGTACTAGACAGGGCTGCCCCCTTTCTCCTCTTTTGTTCAATCTTGCGTTGGAACCTTTGGCTATAGCTATTAGGCAGCATGAGGGGATCTCTGGCTTCGGACTGGGTGACCTACAGGTGAAACTTTCTGCTTATGCGGACGATCTCCTGCTCTTCACCCAGCCAGAAGAGGTCCCGTTAATCCTGACTTTA
This sequence comes from Ichthyophis bannanicus, assembly GCA_033557465.1. Taxonomy (NCBI): domain Eukaryota; kingdom Metazoa; phylum Chordata; class Amphibia; order Gymnophiona; family Ichthyophiidae; genus Ichthyophis; species Ichthyophis bannanicus. The sequence continues at coordinate 865,992,859 of CM066032.1, read as the reverse complement.
ATTGAGAGCTATTCTTCAATCTCGGGGTATAAAATTAACTGGTCCAAGTCGGTAGCATTCCCAATGAACAAGGTCTCCAATTCGAGATTAATGGCGGAGTTTCCCTTTCGGTGGGTGTAGGATAGCATCACATACTTAGGTACCCAGTATTGTGCTTCTCGAGATGATACCATCACCTCTAATCTGGCGGGCCTTCTATTCTGGATTCGTAAGCGGACCTTAAACTGGTCCCCTCTTCACCTCTCTTGGTGGGGCAGATTGGAGACCATAAAAATGTCTCTTACTCCCAAAATAAATTACCTGTTGGGAATGCTACCTTTTGAACTCCCGACGGGTGCATACGGGGAACTCGAGCGTGCGTTGTTAAGCTTTTTGTGGAATGGGAAATGCCCAAGGATTGCTACCAAAAAGCTCAAGGCTTCCAAGGAGGACGGGGGCGTCCAATTCCCCGATTTCCGGCGCTATCATCTGGCTCTCTTATTAAGACAGGGGGCCTTGTGGAAGGATGCTGCGGACTTGGGGCACAGGCCAATCTGGCTCGCGGTTGAAGAGCAATTGGAGGCTCCGTATCCCTTGCAGTACTTGCTGGGCATGCAATTTCCCAGGGATTCTGCAGCCGGGGGGGTCATTCGGGCTACGCAAGAGGCTTTTTTACAACTGGTAAGGCTTGTGGGTGACAGAGCTACTATCTCTTGGCATACTCCTTTGTGGTGGAATCCTCTGTTTAAGATCCGGAATCAAGTGTTCGCCTGGCGCACGTGGATGAACTGCGGTATTTGGGTGGTTGGACAGGTGGCCGATGGGACTGGTTGGCGTGATTTCTCAGCCTTGCAAAAGGAGTTTGCTCTTCCCCGGTCTTGTTATTTTCAATGGCTGCAACTTAAACATTGCTTGGCCGCTAAGGGTGTGCGGGAAAGGAATCTGGCTGCTGTTGCGGTCCCTCTCAGTCTTCTTCAGGGGGCTCTTGATCAGCGGGGCGCTATGTCCTTCATTTACAGATCTATTAGGGACCTGACTCCCATGTCCTTAAGGGGATTAAGTAAAACCTGGGAAGGGGACTTGATGGATGAGATCCCCTATACTTCCTGGAAGGTCTTGTGGGGCCCCATCACGAGGGCTTCACGCTCAGCAGCACTTACTCAATCTATGTATTTCTTTTTACATAGGGCTTACCTTACCCCTGTCAAGATTTCTAAATGGGATAAGTTGTCATCTGGCAGCTGTTGGTCCTGTCAGCAGGAGTTGGGCACTTTTCGGCACATGTTTTTTGATTGTCCTCTGCTTCAAGTTTTTTGGCAGAAGGTCGGTGCTCGGATACGGAGTGTGTTAGGTATTCCTTTTGTTTCTTCAAGGATAATGATCCTGCTTCGCTCTGTTGCACCCTCCTTGGTCTGTTCTAAAGAGCAGGCATTTTTATTAAATTTCATGATTGCCATTGCACTGAAACTTATCCTTACTCATTGGAAACAGTTTAGTATGGTACATTTTGATCGCTGGTGGAATTTAGTATGTTATTATGCTAATTTGGAAAAACTGTATAGTAAGCTCCATTCTCCGCACCAGGTGACCCTCAATGTACAGAGATGGGCACTTCTCGACCAATACTGTGCCCGCTCGTCCGTTAGTTGAGGGGGGATTCTGACTTTTAGATGGCAGTGGGTTAGTTTTTACTTCATGTCAGATCCGGCGGTTCTTTGTTGGATTGTAGAGTGTTAGGAACCTTCCTCAGAGAATCGGAGGGGGGGGGGGGGTGGATGGAGGGTTTATGTTGTTGTTTTAGGTGCATTATTTGACAATTTGGATTATTTATGTTTGTAGTGTGGTTTTTCTAAAAAAGCTTAACTAAACGTTTAAAAAAAAAAAAAAAAGAGGAGTACGTTTTAAAGGAATTTGGTGGGAAAGAACAGAGGTGTTACTGTGTATGTCTTGTAGCGCTATACAGATGCTCAGTATTAGTAGTAGTAAATCCCCTCTCTGAATGTTGTCCTCCTCTTGATGGGTAAAAGTACGGGATGTGTGAGCATTCCATGGGCAAAAAGGATGGGCCCCAGGATGGATGAAGACTAGTGAAGGGAAAGTGCAAGTGGGTATTTCATTCTGAAATCCTAAGTCCATTTATTGAATTTATATTCTATATAATAAAAAAATAAGTCCTTAAAGCACCACAAAACCATCCTTCAGATAAAACATTAAATAACAGAACTTGATGAACAGCCAAATAACATGACCAAATAGAAACAAGATAACACATGATAATCTGATTAAATGGCAGGAGGTCCCTGCCATCCTAAAGCTCATAATACCATTCAGCATCAAAGACTTGAGCAAACAGGAATGGTTTTAATCTTTGTTAAAATACCAGATAATCAGATTCAAATCCACAAGAGGCTGGAAGAGCACACTTTCACACCTGGCATATGATGATGACCCTCAGATCTACCTCTCTGCACCTGAAATCTTTCCAGGAATCCTGTCCAGATCTTTGCCTGCTTATCCAACATTGCTTCCGTCTGCAATCAAACATGCAACAGAAAGTTAAAACCTGTTGCTTCTTTCTCTATAACATCAGCAAAATTCGCCCCTTCCATTCTGAACACACTACTAAGACCCTCATCCACTCACTAGTCACCTCCTGTCTTGACTATTGCAACCTGCTCCTCGCTGGTCTTCTTCTGAATCATTTCTCTCCCCTTCAATCTGCTCAAAACTCAGCTGCATGGCTTATCTCCTGCCAGTGTTGCTATGCTCATGTAACCCCTCTTCTCAAGTCACTTCACTGGCTCCCTATCCATTTCCTCATCCAGTTCAAATGTCTCCTACTGCCCTACAAGTGCATTTATTCTGCGGCTCCTCACTACCTTCCTCCCTTTTCTACACTTCTCCTTGGGAACTCCGCACCTCTGGCAAATCCCTTTTATCTGTGTCCTTCTCTGTCCCTGCCAACTCCAGACTTTGTTCATTCCACCTTGCTGCTCCATATGCCTGAAACAAACTATCTGAGTCAGTGCGTCGGGCCCCTTCTCTGGCCCAATTCAAATCCAAGCTAAAAACCCACCTCTTTGAGGCTACTTTTGATCCTGATGCTCCTCACTCTCTTCTATCTTACTGTTCTCTATTTCCAAGTTTTGCGGTGATTTTTTTTGTCTTGTTTAGATTGATGAGCAGGGACTGTGTCTTACATCTACAGGGTGTCCCAAAAAAGTGAGAACATCTCGTAAATTAAAAGCTTAAATAGTTTACTTATTTACCTTTTTTTAGCTATATAAGGTCTTTATTTCGACAATTTCCGGTCACCATCCCTTTATTTTAAATTTGACAATCGTTTACATCTGTCTTTTTGAATTTTTAAATAAGTTATATGCTACAAGATATTCTCATTTTTTTGGGGGACACCCTGTATATGTACAGCACTACATATGCCTTCAAATAATAACACAGGTACACTACCCAAAAACTGCCTCCACTTTTGCAACTGGTTCCTATAGATTTTGGGGTGCTGAATCCAGGAAAAATAGCCAAAATGTTCCATCACATCACGTTTTCTTGCAAAATTAGATTTCTTACCCATATAAGGAATGTTCACATAATTTCTTTTTAGCCGACTGCAGTTTATTTTCTTGGCCCAAAATAGAGGTTGTAATGGTTAACTAACTAGAAACACTCCCTCATGATATTTTAGAGTGTTTTGTATTCATTTTATACATTAACAGGATAATTGGGAGGCGGGGGGCTAAATCCAGTACTCGTGCTGGCGCATGTTCTTTCCTGTTCGCCTCGCCTCGTTCGCTCGCTCAAACACGGTGGTTGCGACATGAACGTTCCTGTCAAATTTCAGTTTCTTGCAAGTTCATTATTACCTTTTGTTTGCTCAGTCGTAATCCAGCTTTATTCCAAAGTGGTTCACTAAAGTTGCAGTTTGCAGTGCTGTGTATTTGTGATGGCTCACAGAGCCAGAGGTTGCGTCAACTCTCCGGACAGTTTTTGTTTTATTTGTGGGGATTATACCGTGAAAAAGCGGCAGAGGAACATTTCTGCATTTATTAAAAAAGTATATTTCGCCTATTTCGGTTTGAAGTTAGGCGATCAAGACAAACCGTGGGCTCCTCACAAAGTGTGCAAGACATGTGAGGAAGATCTACGCTTATGGATGAAAGGTAAAAAACAAGCATTTCGTTTCGGAATACCTATGATGTGGCGTGAACAAAGAGACCACAGCAGTGACTGCTATTTTTGCTCTTGCATTGTGAAGGGATACAACTTAAAAAATAAGAACATAATAAGTTACCCCAACCTTCCCTCAGCAATTAGACCTATGCCTCATAGCAACGAAGTACCTGTGCCTGAACCACCAAAATCTTTGGATCATATTTGTGTGGACGGTTCTGATCATGATGAGACTCAGATGGCTTTTAACGATGAGTCCAGTACTTCCGAGTTTGAAACTGAACCAGATCCGAAACCTGAACTTTTCTCTCAAGCTGAATTGAATGATTTAGTCCAGGATTTAGGACTCCCAAAAGATGCTGTCCAACTGCTAGGTTCTCGGCTTAAACAGAAAAATCTATTGTCACCAGGAACAACTTTTTATTGGTACCGCAACTGCGAGACACAATTTTTGAAGTATTTCAGCAAAGAGGAAGATTTGGTATTTTGCAACGATATATACGGAGTGATGGAAAAGTTTAAACTCAAGTATGATCCTGCTGAATGGCGGCTGTTCATTGATTCGTCAAAAGACAGCATAAAAGGTGTTCTTCTTCATAATGGCAACACATTCGCTTCAGTTCCTATTGCTCACTCTGTTATTCTCCAAGAAAAATACGAGAATTTGGCCCTGATTCTTCAGAAGATTCGTTATGATGAGCATAAGTGGATGATTTGTGGAGACTGTAAAATTCTATCCATGCTATTAGGGCAGCAATCCGGTTTCACCAAATATCCCTGCTTTCTTTGCTTGTGGGATAGCCGGGCCCGCGACCTACACTGGGGGAAAAAAGACTGGCTAATTCGGGAGTATTTGAGACCCGGTGAGAAAAATGTTCTTCATGAGAGCTTGGTACCTCGTGATAAAATTCTATTACCACCTCTCCACATTAAGTTGGGTCTCATTAAGCAATTCATCAAGTCCCTTCCAAAAGATGGTGAGTGCTTTCGGTACCTTTGCTCAAAGTTCCCCCGACTTTCTGAAGCAAAGCTAAAGGAAGGAGTGTTTGTTGGCCCTGATATAAGGAAACTCATTTCAGATGGAGCATTCGCTGAAACAATGTCTGAGAAGGAAAAAGAAGCCTGGGATTCCTTCAAGGATGTTGTTCTCAAATTCTTGGGGAACTGGCGGGATGAGAACTATAAGGATATTGTTGCCAGGATGCTCAGTGCCTTCAAAGAACAAGGCTGTAACATGAGCCTGAAAGTCCATTTCTTGCACTCCCATGTGAACTACTTTCCCGAAACCTTGAGGGCGTACAGTGAAGAACAAGGTGAAAGGTTTCACCAGGACATCAAGGACGCAGAGAGAAGGTACCAAGGAAGATGGAACACCACTATGATGGCTGATTTCTGCTGGTTGCTGCTGCGGGAAACCCCAGATGAAAAATACGCCAAGCAGCGCACCAAGAGAAGCATTCGGGGGAAGAAGAAACGGGCCCACCAGGAGATTGATTGACCCAAGAATGACTTTAAAATCTAAACTGTGTTGACAAATATCGTGTTTTTACTAAACTTTGAAATAAAAATTTGCTAGTTATTACCACAGTGTCGGATCTCATTTATTAGAATTTTATTTTCACACCATCGGGTGTTTGTCTTCATGTATTGCAATGGTGCGGTTTGCGTTTTCTATTCTTACATACATACCTGTACAACATTTTTTGCACATTTCTTTGCTTTGCTTTGTGTCTAACCTCGCTCTTATATGCTCAATGTTTGTGCACATGTATGTGGCTGTTTTAAGTGCAGACAATTTTGCTACCATCACAGTGTGTTTTGTTGACATTACTCTATTCTTATGTGCTGCCTTGTTACAATTTTCTTTATTCTTATTTGAATAACTACTAAACAATTAGTATAAAGAATTCATCCAAGAAACTTTTATCTTCATCGCACTCAATCTGAAACGTTCACTTCAAACTGCTAACCCAATGTAGCAAAAAATCTGTACGTGATGGAGCAAATTGGTTACCAGATTTGGATTCAGCGCACCAAAAAACGTAAAAATCAATCGAAACATTAGAGGCAGTTTAAAAAAATTTTTTTTAGTGTACCTGTGAATTATTAGTAGTAGCAGTAGCATAAAACAGATTTAAAGTCTGTAGATGGGTTCATTTTCATGCATTTGCCAGCCTGGATTTCCAACAGAAACCCTAGCTTGCAGGTCCATGGGTACAGGCAGTTTAAAAATTGGCCCCCAACGTGTTAATTTTTACCCAAGAAAACATCATCTTTCTCTGTGAACCTGCTTCTTTGTTCACTTGCATTTTTACCCATGGAATTGGACTAGCCTGGTAACCAGTCTATTTCCCATCAACACTCTTAAAGCAATATGGATCCTAAATCACTACAAGCTTGTCAAGCAAGGAAGATTAGAGTTTAACAACAAAGCAAAATGATTTATTTAAGATGAACTTTGATTTCTAAGGAGAAAGCCATTCTGCTCTTAGCAACGAAAGCATTTCATATTCAAATGCTTGGGATAGTGATGCACAATGAATATAAAGCATCTCAGTTGCATGAAGGGCAAATATCTGAGGAAGAGCAAGCACTGCTCGAGCAAGGATCCCGCTCGCAGCAGCGATGGCGGATTCTGAAAGGGATTACTGTAAATTATGTGTACCATGGCAATAGGACTATACAGAGAAAATCATATAAAACATATTTTAGGGCAAGACTTTAGTTTGCTGTACTATTTTAATGCAATTTTATCACGGTTCCCATTTTATGCAATGGGGCCTATTTACTAATGACATGTATTGACATCATTTGTTTTCACTACCACAGTAGCGCACTTTGGAGCCTTTTTACTAGAGCATGGTATGAGTTTCCACATACTGCACTTTAATTGCAAAAATTAACGAATGCTCGGTAAGTGCAAAGGCTATGTACTAACTGTAGGGGGCATGCCCAGCTTTTCCCCTGCAGTTGCCACACAGAAATGTTCTTTACTGCAGTTTGAGTGAACGGCCAGTGCAAGGGTATGAGGGCTCAAGGTGAACGTCATTCCCAGTGCTGCCCCTGCCCCATCCCTCCACCCATTGCCGCCGTTGACACCGCTCTGTGGGACATGCAGCAGCAGTAATACATTTTAGAAAGGCATTGCGGCACTGTAGCTACCTTCTGTTCTGATGCCACAGGGCCATGAATGCTCCCGGCCCCTCAGAGTCCACTTCCTTCCTATTAAAGGAAGTGGAATCGGGGGGGGGGGGGGAGCATGAACCACACTGTGGCGCCGTGGTGCCTTTTTAAATGTATTTCCGCTGCTGCACATCCCAGAGAGGGGCAGTAATGGGTGCTTTTGACCACTGGCACTCTAGGCAGCTGCCTAGTTTTTGTAATCATTGTGACAGCCCTGATTAAGTGCGACGAAAATGAGCATGTATGCCTTTAATGTCTCTTCTTGAGACGGTGAGAACTACAGAAGTGACAGCACATTGTATAGTCCAATGAGCTTCTTAAATGTTTAGTTTGTGCCCATTATCAGTTTATAACCCACTGTTTCTGTCACATAGCACAGCATGTAGTTAATGCATGAATTAGTGCATGCAGTCATGCTAGGACGGTAATAGTGCTACCACAGGCACGCACTAGCGGCTCACATTAATTCTTATGGTAAGGGGGTTATTTCAGCAGCCCTAACTGTGCATTGGGCATCTCAAACCAGGTATGCAGACATCCAATTTTCAAGGGTGTCCCTGGAGCCATTTTAGAAACCAGGTATATGGACATCCAAGTAGAATGGGAACATGCCGGAGGCGTGGCCTAAGTGGAGCAGCAAAGATGCACATTGCAGTGTGATTCCAAAACAGCACAAGCATGTCTGGCCCTGATGGTTGAAGTGTCCATGCTTATACCTGCTCCTGACCATGAATAAGGAGAAGAAAAGTTCTCAATTTATGGCAGCAGCACCAACAGGGAGAAGAGCACAATGCACTGTCATCATCACTGTCAATATGTCAGTATATCCTGGGCAAAAAAATCTGGATGGAAATAGAAACCCCAAACAGATTACTAGCCTGCCACCGCACATCTGAGTGTCTGTAAAGTCACTGAACATGGGTCTCCCCCTTCTGGAACATGCCATCTGGAATATCCAAGAAGCCGTTTCCATGGTTGTCCATTTCGGGACATCCATGTTTCTAAAACTGGGCTGAAATGTAAACGCCCCTGGGGTTTTCTGAGAAGTTTTGCCCTGGACATCCTGGATTGCACCTGGGCGTCCTTTCTAAAATGCCACTCCATATGCTTAGTACACTTTAGTAAAAGGGCCCCATTGCTAAATGTCATGACCATTCCCTTTTATATTTGAGCAAATAATTACTTTCAGCAAATATCTACTGTGTCCGAATGTAATTTGTCTTGAACTTCTGAGAAGCGTTGTGAGATATATCCCAAAAGGAAAAGAAAAGGAAAGGGAAATTGGATTTATCATCTCATTACTCCCAATATAAGACATTAATCTATGCACAAATTTTGTTGACTTACATCAACAGTAACACAAGTTTGGCTCCATTCATAAACACTTAATAGGCCCAATAATTCCCTATCAATTTGCTAAATTTTAAAGAAGTTGGGGTCTATATGACAAGGTATTAAATGGAATTGTGATGTACTAAGTATGCAGATTGAAGTGTTTGAATAAAGATAAAGATAAAGATGCAATGAGCATGAAAATCTTCCTCATACATATTCATTAGTAATATCCTAAACATCTAAACTGATTGGTGTTCATAGGGACTGGAGATTGCCTACTCCTACTGCAGCCCCATTCCCATGACCCAGTTTAGAAAAAAAGAGGCAGTAACACTCGCAATATGAATCGGTAAGGAGACAACAAGGTGACAATGAAATGCTAAGCAAAGTATATTGTAAAATAAATATGTAATAAATATTCAATAAAATATAACATCAATACAAATTATAAAATAAAACCCATCATGACTACATTTTGGCATAGGTCTTCCTCAGGGTTATACATAGTGAAATCTCTATATAAAGAAAGCTCAGAAAAGCTCAATTTAAACTGTATCTCCTACTCCAATTCTGAGCTGAATTGGGTTATTTGAACTGGATCTGTCATGTTAGAACTTAATAGATAACACATGTTAATTTTTAGATTAACATTTATTAAATCAATTTTGCATACATCAAGATGGTCATTTTAGAAGCCCTGTTCATGAGCTGGATTTCCAAAAATGGGCACATTAATGTGCAAATCATGGAGATGTTCCTCGATCCATTTTAGAGGCTAGGTATGGAGACACCTTCCACATAAGAATCTTTACATCACATGGGGGTATGGTGGGGTGTGGCAGAGGTATGTCTAGGTGCGTTTCATAAAGATACACATCTGCGCTCAATTTCAGAACCAGTGAGCACATCTCTACCTAGAAACAGTAATGTCCACGTCTATACCTGCTGCAGGCATATATATATACATCAGAAAAGCTATCGCTCTGCCACCAAAACACATGAATGGAGTAAAGTGAAAGGTACTCTGATATCCCTATTATGTTTCTCGACTATAAAGAAAACTGAAGGGAAATGGATCTGGGATGTAACTATACCAAGCTATACTTTATTCAGAAAGGACAGGGAAGAAAGAAGGGGAGGAGGAGTGGCACTATATGTAAATAATAATATTAAAACTTTGGAACTACAGAGCTTAAAAGGGAGAGAGGAGGCACTGTTGGCTAAACTACAAAGAGGGGAAGAGAAATTTATTTGCATTGGTGTGATATACAGACCTCCCTGACAGGTGGAAGAGGTGAACCGAGAGTTAATTGAAGACATACACAGCATTGCTAGAGAAGGGGATTTCAATATGCCAGATGTTGACTGGCACATTCCTGATGCAGTATCGTCTAAAACTAAGGAGATCCTGGACTCTCTACAGGAAGAACTATTCAGGCAACTGGTAACAGACCCCACACGTGAAGAGGCCATACTGGACTTGATGTTTACCAATGGTGAAAGTGTTTCTGATGTTATAGTGGGAGATCATTTTACATCCAGTGATCACCAGATGGTGTGGTTCAGTATTAGGACTAGGACTGTTAGAATCCATTCAAAGGTGGGAACAGCTGGGTGATGTAGAAAAACAATGGGCAGATCTGAAATGGAATATTTTAAGGGCAACCAATGGTAAATAAAGGACTGGAGAGAGGAACATGTGATACCTTTACACAAAAGCAGAAGTAGGATGTGGTTGAAAACTACAGGCTGGTTATTTAACTTTGGTAGTGAGCAAATAATTGGAAGCACTGCTGAAAGAGAAAATAGTGAGGTTTCTAGAGTCCAGCAGATTACAGGATCAGAGGCAACATGGATTCACCAGAGACGGGTCTTGTCAGACAAATCTGATTGATTTCTTTGACTGGGTGATCAGGGAGTTGGACTGAGGGAGAGCCCTAGATGTGGTGTATTTAGATTTCAGTAAAGCCTTTGACACCGTTCCTCAGAGGCAACTTATAAACAAACTGAGCACCCTTGGGATGGACCCTAAAGTTACTGCTTGAGTTAGAAATTGGTTGAGTGGGAGGTGAGAAAGGGTACAGGTAAATGGAGCTCACTCTGAGGAGAAGGAGGTTACCGGTGGTGTGTCTCAGGGATCTGTCCTTGGTCCGATTCTTTTTAACATCTTTGTTAGTGATATAGCGGAAGGGCTGTCGGGAAAGGTTTGCCTCTTTGCAGATGATACCAAAATCTGTAATAGAGTAGACACCCAGGAAGGTGTAGATAGCATGAGGAGGGATCTAGCTAAGCTTGAAGAATGGTCTAGAATTTGGCAGCTGAGATTTAATATTAAAAAATGCAAGGTCATTCATTTGGGCTGCAGCAATCCAAGGGAGCAATATAGTATAGGGGTTGAAGTACTTTTGTCCACTAAAGAAGAGTGGAACCTAGGCGTGATTGTGTCTGATGATCTTAAAGTAGCTAAACAGGTAGAAAAGGTGACGGCAAAAGCTAGAAGGATGTTTGGGTGCATAGGGAGAGGAATGGCCAGCAGAAGAAAGGGAGTGATAGTGCCTCTGTATAAGTCTTTGGTGCGACCTCATTTGGAGTATTGTGGGAAACCCTGGAGACCACACCTTCAAAAGGATATAAATAAGTTGGAGTCCGTACAGAGGGTGGCTACTAAAATGGTTAGTGGTCTTCATTGTAAAGCATATGAGGACAGACTTAAGGATCTTAATATGTACACCTTAGAGCAGAGGTTCCCAACTCCAGTCCTGGAGGGCCAAACACCATTCAGGTTTTCAGGCTGTCCCTAATAAATATGCATGAGAAGCATTTGCATGCACTGCCCCCATTGCATTCAAATGTATCTCATGAATATTCATTAGGGACAGTCTGAAAACCTGAATGGTGTTTGGCCCTCCAGGACTGGAGATGGGAACCTCTGCCTTAGAGGAAAGGAGGATAGAGGTGATATGATTGAGATATTTAAATACCTCCGTGGCATAAATGCATAGGAGAGCCTCTTTCGATTGAAAGCAAGCTCTGCTATGAGGGGACATGGGATGATGGTGAAAGGGGATAGATTCAGGAGTGATATGCGGAAATATTTCTTTATGGAAAGAGTGCTGGATCTGTGGAATAGTCTTCCAGTGGAGGTGATAGAGATGAGAAAAACAAGTCCAAAACGTAGCACAAGGAAGGCTTTAGCTTGAAAACTTTTTATTTTGCACTCAATTGAGACTGCGTGCCAAAGACCCGACACAGGCCGTGTTTCGTCACACCTTCATCAGGGGTATTGGCATACTCTCTTAGCAGTATGTTCAATATTCACAATTATTGCTTAGATAATTTACCGCTCATGCACAATTCTTATGTGCATTGCCGTAGCTAAACTTCTCAAACTACAACATGAAGTTTCAATCACGAGCACTCGCTTCTACTGAAAATCCTCTCCTGATCCTATCAGCTTTAAGCAAAATATTCCTATACTCACTTGTATTAGTTTTTGTATATAAAAATAAAACCAGCAATGATCAATACATTCACACTTTTTCAACAGCTAGTCAAATATGTGTTACTTGTCAATTCTTAAAGTTGACTTCTAAATCACCTAATAAAGACATAATACAATTGAGAACAACAATATACAAAAGAAAATAAGACTTTGGCGAATACTGATAATGTAGAGGTTGCTGGCATGATGTTTCCTATCATGGATCTTGTCATTCTCTGAGGAAGAGGGTTCAAACAGCATTGCAAACATGTATCCCATCTTTTATCAGGCTTTTAAATCTAAAACCATGAACTAAAATCAATGACCGAAAGAAATATTTCTCTGTTGCCTGATTTCGGCAAACCATATTCTGAGGTCACGGTGTTTGGGGATTGGTCAAAAACTTATGAAGCAGGTACACTACAAATGAAAGTCTTTTTGAACACAGATAAGTTGGTTGGAGAGCACCACAATAACTTTAAATGCTTGGTAGTGTGTCAAACTGCAAGAGGTCCATTTAGTGTGCAGTGCAAATGTTTGGGACTTGGGGCAATGATGATATGATGGGAATTGCAGGCTGAGGTTTTATCAACAGTAAGACCACCCGTTGAGCCCCTTGTTGTCTCTTTCATTGATATAAATGGCAGGGGCCATATGTATATTATAATAAATTTAAAATAATTTTTTGAAGAATAATTTCTCTGAATTAAGAAGGACATTGGACTCAGAAATTATGTGAATAAAAAGGAGATGTAAAAAGATATAAATTTTAAAAGAAGATGGCTTTCTTAAAGTATTATTTTTTCCACATGTTCTGTATTTGTGAAGTTTTGACTGTCTGTGGACTTTTTTGATATAAAAGATTATCTTTATCCCATTTGTAAATAATTGTCATATGCAGCTTTAACTACCAGTTCCTTGATCAATCTTCTAATTTGGTTCCAGTTGAGATTTCCAGAGCATTAAAATGATTTCTCTTACATAGTTATTTTAATTCAGTCAAATTGATTGCTTAGTTTGCCAGCTCAAAATAGTGTATAAATTAAACAAAATCAACAAATAACAAAATGTAAAAATTAAGGTGCTTTTAACAAGCTTCAGTTTATCACAGAACTATTAGCAAAGTGTAAAATGATAAAATGGACAAACATTTCCTGTTATTCTCATTCAACGACTGCATCTCTTAAAAAGCTCATACTATCGGAACTTAAGACTTCAATTGCATGAATCAAATTTTTTAAAAATCCTTTGGGCTTCTCAAATGATATTCACATTTTCCTTAGAGCCCCTGCTAAAATCTCCATGAATCCCTCATTTCTATCTCCAAGTGCACTTGAGTGCTTAAAACCTCTCTAACGTTCTTCCTGGCACACCATCCCAGACTTATTAAGAGTTAACATCTGGTCCAGTATACACATTATCCACTTGTGCCCTCCAGCCGATGCTAGTCCTCAACCTGGACCAGATCTTGATTTTTTGGATGGATCACTATCTCCTTCTTTGTCTTCCACCCAAGTACCTAACTGACTATTGTCCTTCTTCCTCTTTTCTAATGACTACATTACAGTAAATGTCTCATACCATGGTAACATTAGCCACTGTTCCAGGGAAAACACACTTTGCAAGCTTGGTACCAGGGATCTTCCCCAGTCAGCCAAATGGGATGTTCCCCACTTCTGAGGTCTCTTCCCAAGTTGTTCCTCACTCCTTTATTGACTTGAGGTACTCAAAGAGCTTCCTGGTGTCATTTAACCAAACCTTCAAGTGAACTGGATACAATAGACAAAAATGTATATGCCTCTGATATAGCATCTTTTTCATTCCCATTAAGTTGCTTGCCACTGCTGAGTTTTCAAAATGTAATCCGCAAATATAGAAATGACATGCTCACCAAATTCATGAACTCACAGGAGGATCCATCCTTTAGTCTGGAATTTGTGCAGTTTAATCAGCACTGTTCTGCCTTTCCCTCCACTCTCTGAGCACCTGAGGTCTGTCAATTAGCAGGTCATTAGCATTCATACCAGGCTTTAAAATATCTCTCAGCAATCCCTTGTAAAATAATATTGAGATCTCTTTTTCAATGACTTCCATCAGCCCCACCAGTCTAATACTGCATCAGCGGTAGCAGTTTTCTAAATCTGAAACTTTTTTGCCTGCTTTCACAAGGTTTTCAGCACATTCTCTGAATTTGTCTCTCAGTTCTCCTACTTAGAAACTGTTATCTCAGAGCTTTCAAACTGGGGTCATAGGGTATCAAATTTCACACTCATTTCACCTAGTTTGTGATATATCTCTGATTTTTGTCTAGCATTTCCTGTAGTCCTCTTTATGGTTTCCAATACATATCTACTTCTGTATCTTGCCATGAAAACCCATCTGGGCAGCAGCAGAATGGGACGGTGTTGGCGGCGGAGGATCACATTTCTGTGACAATGGCAACAATATTAAACTTAAACTGCGTGGAGGAAAGGATCAGCAATCTACTTCTGTATCTTGCCATGAAAACCCAATGGATAGTCACAACAAAACAAATTGCACTATAGTGCTGGAAGATGAGACCCCCAGGTCGGAAGGCACTCAACTAGATACTGGGGAGGAGCTGAAGACTTTTCAGAGTAAAACCAGCATTTATGATGTGGTTAGATCAAAGCCCTCAGGATGTCTGACTGCTGATGTAGCTGCGCATGAAATGAGAGTCAGAAGCTGTAAAGATGTTTTACATATTGGGACATGGAACATACAAAGCATGAAACAAGGGAAGTTGGAGGTGGTCAAGAATGAAATTAAACGTGTACAACTTGATCTGCTGGGTGTCAGTGAACTGAAATGGACTGGCATTGGGCACTTTGCATCAGATGATCACATGTTCTACTATGCTGGAAATAAAAGGCAGAAGAAATGGTGTTGCATTTATAATAAAGAAGGAATTTGCAAGAACTGTAATGCAATACAGTGCAGTCAATGAACGCTTAATCTCTATTCGTCTACGAGGAATGCCTATCGACACAACTATAATTCAAGTATATGCCCCAACAACAGCTGCAGAAGAGAATGAAATTGAAGAGTTCTATGAGCAAGTACAAGCTGAAATTGACAGAACATGCAAACAGAATATCCTGATGGTCATGAGTGACTGGAACGCAAACGTTGGCAACAAAGAAGAAGGCAAAGTGGTTGGAAAATATGAACTTGGCAACAGAAACAAAGCTGGAGAAAGACTGATAGAATTCTGCAAGACCAATGACCTATTCATCTCAAACACCTTCTTCCAGCAACACAAGCGGTGACTGTACACATGGACTTCACCCAATGGATTATACAAAAATCAAATTGACTACATCTGTGAAAGACAACGATGGAAAAGCTCTATAACATCAACAAAGACAAAACATGGAGCTGACTGTGGTACAGATCACCAACTACTAGTATGCAAACTCAAGTTAAAGTTGAAAAAGAGCAAGCCACTCAAGAATGTAGCAAATATACCACTGGAATATAAAGACTGCCTGTAAAATTGATTTGCTGCTTTAGATACAAATGACAGAGCTCCAGAAAGGTTATGGAATGAAATCAAGAAGGTTGTGTTGGAAGAAAGCGAGAAGTCTCTACAAAAGGTGAAAAAGCAAAATGGATAACAGAAGAAACACTGAAAATTGCCCAGAAATGCAGAGAAGCTAAAGCCAGATGAGAAAGAAAGACAAACGCAGAACTCAACAGAGATTTCCAACGTGCAGCAAGACAAAATTCTGTTTAATGTAAACAGAATTTGTTTAATGTAAACCGCGCTGACGAAAAAGAGTGCGGTATAAAAGAACTATAAATAAAATAAATAAATAAATAAAATAAAATAAGGAAAAGTACTACAATTACACATGCAAGGAAATAGAAGCAGAAACTATTAGAGGAAAAGCAAGATCGGTTTTCTTAAAGCTAAGAGAGTTAAAGAAAAAATTCCATCCTCAAATTGAAATGTTACAAGATGCTCAAGGTTCTATGTTGAATGATGCTGAGAAGATCAAGAAAAGGTGGAAAGAATATACAAAGCTTTTATATGATAAAGATCAAGTGGGCCAACAGCCTTTTCAACCTGTACCTTATGATCCGGAACTATTGGTGATGAAAGAAGAAGTCGAAGCAGCATTGAAAGCCTTATCAAAGAACAAAGCACCAGGCATTGATGACATTCCCATAGAAGCATTACAGCAATATGATGCAGCTGATACCATACTTAAAAGGCTCTGCCAGGAAATTTGGAAGACAACATCATGGCCTACTGACTGGAAAAGATCTGTGTTTATACCAATACTAAAGAAAGGTGATCCAACTGACTGGAAATTATCGCACAATCGCTCTGATCCCACATGCCAGCAAGATTCTACTGAAGATTATTCAACAGAGACTACAACCATACCTGGAACAAGAACTACCTGAAGTGCAAACAGGGTTCAGGAAAGGGCGAGGAATGAGAGACATCATCATGGATGTGAGATTGATCCTTGAAAAGACGAAAGGATACCAAAAGTATCTCTATTTGTGCTTTATCGACTACAGCAAGGCTTTTGACTCTGTAAACCATGAGATACTCTGGGCCACATTAAGAAGGATGGGTATACCAGAGCACCTGGTCGTTCTCTTGCACAATCTGTACATTGATCGGGAAACAGCTGTTGGAGCAGAACAAGGAGAAGCAAAATGGTTTGAAATGAGCAGGGGTGTATGACAGTGTTGCATACTTTCCCCCCTACCTGTTTGGTTTGTGTGCAGAGCAAATCATCAGAGAAGCAGGATTGTATAAAGACGGCTGAGGTGTGAAGTTTGTTGGAAGACTCATCAACAACCTTTGCTATGCTGATTACTGGCTGAAAGTGAAGATGATCTAAAGCATTTGGTTCTCATGATCAAGGAGCATGATCTTGGGGTGGGTCTGCACCTTTGTGTGAAGAGGGAAGGGATCATGACCACTGACAAAATCAATGAGTTTATCATTGAGGGAGAAGAGGTTGAGGTCGTGGACAACTTTGGCTTACTTGGATCAACTATCAGTGGAGAGGCAGCAAGATGTCAGGAGATCTGATGACACATTGTTCTTGGCAGGGTGGCTGTGGAGGACCTAGACAAGATTCTCAAGAGCGGAGATGTCTCTCTCCATGCAGGGATTCGACTTGTTCAGACCATGGTGTTTCAGTGACATCATATGAATGTGAAAGCTGGACAGTGAAGGGGATGGACAGGAAGAGGGTTGATGCTTTTGAATTATGGTACTGGCAGCGAATACTGCATATACCATGGACTGCCCGATGGCAAGCCTGTCGGTACTAGAGGAGGTCAAACCAGGGCTTTCTTTAGAAGCTCAGATGACAAGACTTCGACTTTCATACTTTGGACACATCATGCGAGGAGAGAGATCATTAGAGAAAGACATCATGCTTGGCAAGATAGAGGGTCAACGCAGAAGGGCCAGCAATGAGATGGATCGATACAATGATAGCAGCAATGGGTACCAGTCTGTCAGCAATGAGCTGCCTGACTGAAGACCGAACATGATTTGGGACGACTATCAAGAGGGTCACCATGAGTTGACAAAGACTTGACGGCATTAACAACAACAACATATTTAGTCTTGTGTTTCATGCCTATATATTATTATTATTATATACTTCTTTTAATTTTCCTCTTTATGTGTTTTCTGAGGTCAGACCTCTGATGAAGGCCTTAGCTGAAACACGACCTATGTAGTGTATGACTAAATAAAGTCTTGTTTCATCACCTTGCTCTTGTTTTGTGTTTCCTGGATTGCTGCGAGGGTTTTTGCTCTCCTCTGCATGAGCAAGCAGCTCTCACTTCTCTTCTATTAGTGCATTAGGTGCAACAGCATAGTACCTTTAGTAAAAGGACCCCAAGCTATCTTTAGTTGGTGCCATACCAGTGGCCTGCAAGGTAATAACATGAGGCTTTAGGGCTTTCATTTGCTTAGCCAAGAACCAAACATTGATGTCCATTTCCTCCAAGTTAAGAACATAAGAACATAAGATATGCCATACTGGGTCAGACCGAGGTCCATCAAGCCCAGTATCCTGTTTCCAACAGTGGCCAATCTAGGTCATACGTACCTAGCAGTATCCCCAAAAGACACAGGTTCCACAATGCTTGTACTGGGTCAAGCACTGATTATCCTGGGTCCCTTTTTAATAGTGGTTTATGGACCTTTCCTCCAGGAACTTGTCCAAACCTTTTTTAAACCCAGCTACACTAACAGCCCTTACCACATCCTCCGGTAACAAATTCCAGAGTTTGATTACACGTTGAGTGAAAAAATATTTTCTCTTATTTGTCTTAAATAGTTTACACTGTAGCTTCATTGCATGTCCCCTAGTCTTTCTATATTCTGATAGCATAAACAATTGATCCACGTTTACCTGTTCCACTCCATTCATTAATTTATAGACCTCTATCATATCTCCCATCAGCCGTCTCTTTTCCAGGTTGAAGAGCCCCAACCATAGGAGTAGCCTTCCATCCCCTTCACCATTTTGGTGGCTCTTCTCTGTACTTTTTCTAATAATGCTATGTCCTTTTTAAGATACGGTGACCAGAACTGCACACAATATTCAAGGTGCGGTCGTAACATGGAACGATACAGAGGCATTATAATATCCTTTGTTTTATTTTCCATCCCTTTCCTTATGATACCTAGCATTCTATTTGCTTTCTTGGCTGCCGCTGCACACTGGGCAGAGGGTTTTAACATGTTATCCACGATGACTCCTAAATCTTTTTCCTGGGTGGTGGTTCCCAATGTGGAACCTTGCATTGTGTAACTATAGTGTGGATTGTTCTTTCCTAGGTGCATAACTTTGCACTTGTCCACATTAAATTTCATCTGCCATTTGGATGCCCAGTCTTCCAATTTATCCAGATCCTCCTGCAGTTTTCCACAATCCTCTTGGGTATTAACAACTTTAAACAGTTTTGTATCATCTGCAAATTTGATAACCTCACTCGTTATTCCCTTTTCCAGGTCATTTATGAATATGTCAAAAAGTAGCGGACCCAGTACAGATCCCTGGGGTACTCCACTATTCACCTTTTTCCATTGGGAATATTGGCCATTTAGCCCTACCCTCTGCTTTCTATCTTTTAACCAGTTCCCGATCCACAATAGTACACTGCCTCCTATCCCATGACTTTTTAGTTTCGCCAAAAGTCTCTGATGAGGGACCTTATCAAAAGCTTTCTGAAAGTCCAGATACACTATATCAACCGACTCACCTTTGTCTACCTGTTTATGCACACCTTCAAAAAAACATATCAGATTAGTAAGACAAGATCTTCCTTGTCTAAAGCCATGTTGGCTGTCTCCCATTAGGCCATGACTATCTACATGCTGTGTAATTTTGTTCTTTATGATGGTTTCTACCATTTTCCCCGGTACTGAAGTCAGACTCACCGGTTTGTAATTTCCCGGGTCATCCCTGGAACCCTTTTTAAAGATTGGTGTTACGTTGGTGACCCTCCAATCTTCAGGTATTACAGATGATTTTAATGAAAGTTCACAGATTACCAATAGCAGGTCCGCAATCTCATATTTCAGTTCTTTCAACACTCTTGGATGTATACCATCCGGTCCAGGTGATTTGCTACTATTCAGTTTATCAAATAGTTGTAATATATCTTCCCAGTGTAGCAATATTTCTCTCAATTCCTCTGCAGTATCACCTTTAAATACCACTTCAGTCTTGGGTAACATCCCTACATCTTCCTCAGTAAAGACCGAAGCAAAGAATTCATTCAGTCTCTCTGCTATAGCCTTGTCTCCTCTTACTGCCCCTTTTACCCCTCTATCATCTAATGGCCCAACGGACTCTCTCACAGGCCTTTTGCTACGAATGTACTTGAAAAAGTCTTTATTTCGTGTTTTTGCTTCCGTAGCAAGTTCCTTCTCAAATTCTCACTTTGCGTGCCTTGTCAATGCTTTGCATTTAACTTGCCAGTGCTTGTGCTGTTTCCAGTTTTCTTCATTTGACTCTTTTTTCCATTTCCTGAAGGGTGCTTTTTTGGCAGCAACAGCCTCTCTGACCTCACCTTTAAACCATGCTGGCAGTTTTTTGGACTTTCTTCCACTTTTCTTAATGCATGGAATACATCTGGTCTGGGCTTCGAGGATAGTATTTTTAAATAACACCCAAGCTTGCTGTAAGTCTTTAACCTTTGCAACCGCTCCTTTTAGTTTTTTCTTAACTATATTCCTCGTTTTATCATAGTCTCCCTTTTGAAAGTTAAAAGGTAGTACTGTGGATTTCTTTACTATCCCTCCTCCACTAATTAAATCAAACATGATCATGCTATGATCACTATTGCCAAGTGGTCCCAACACCCTTATTTCTTGCACCAGATCTGGCGTTCCACTAAGGACTAGGTCCAGTATGGCTTCCCCTCTGGTCGGTTCCTGAACCAGCTGCTCCAAGAAACAGTTATTTATTTTGTCTAGAAATTTTATCTCCCTAGCTTGTCCTGCCGTAACACTGACCCAGTCGATACCAGGGTTATGCAATTTCCTTAGAAAACTTAGGAGTATGTTCACTAATCGGTGGTAGTGGATTCCGTGTGATATCGGAGCCGTGGCCCCATTGTTATTCAATGGGGCTGCGGCTCCGATATCGCATGGAAGCCGCTACCGCCAATTAATAAACATACCCTCACAGAGCTTCTAAGCATACCCCCCAGTTCTGGTATCACATTCCACATATCAACCAAGGACATATCAATTACCCACTCATCCAACTGAGGAGCATCCATACTCAAAGATGGCGGCAAATCTGAGGAATGGGAAGGCCTCTTGAAAGCAAACTGTTCAAAGAGTAGAAAAAACTTGTTCCACCTCTGAAACTGTATCTTAATTTGAAGAGATTGCAAATGCCCCCTCCTCCTAGGTGTTAAATCTTGGACCTTGGGTGGGAAGATCTTCTAAATATTAGTAGGGAGCTCAAGTAAAAAACACAGAGAATCTCATAATGCCAGTGTACTGAATCACAGATATGTTTACTAAAGAATGCACTAGTAGTGTACATTTGGACCACAATACCTGTGCAGAGGCCCATGCAAACTTCAAGGGCATGTCCGCCCCCTGCCAATGGCATATTGAGAAAGCTTGGCACCATGGTAAGCCAGCACATGGATGCAGTAATGCTGCCCATTGAGGTGGCAATAAGTGCACCCACATTAATGACAACAATCACAGTTAGTATGTACCCATTATGCCTGCTTTAACTGTGATGCACCATCAACGTCTATGTTCCGTCCAACCCTCCTTGTTTCCACCCATCCATTGGATTTTCGGGCCTGCACAAACTTTTAATATTGTGTGTTTTCCACACACTGAACAGCATGCTAGTGGTTAGGGTGGTTTAGTAAACATACCCCTTTGAATACTGTGTGCATTTTTGGTTGCCCCATCTGAAAAAGATGCAACAAAGCTAGAAGAGTTTCAGATAAGAGTGACAAAAATTATATAGGAATGAAACAGTTTGACTATAGAAAGTGGCAAGGAACTTAGAAGTCTTTAGCTTAGAGAAGAGAGAACTGAGATGAGGTATGATGGAAGTCTATAAAATCATCAGTGGTGTAGAATGAGTAAAACAGGCACAAATAGTTATTTAACCTTTCAAATAGTACTGAGATCAGAGGATATCCCATGAAGCTAATAGATAACACTTTTAAAGACTGGAATAAGTATTTGTTTATTCAGTACTCAATTAAGATGTTGAATTTGTTGCCAGAATACGTGGTATATACTGTTGACAAAGCTGGGTTCAAAAAGCATTTAGACAAGTTCCCAAAGGAAAGGCCAGTAAACCATTATTACCCAGGTAGACTCTTGGGATGTGTGTTCATTTTAAATGACATGTCAACATTTCGATTTCCCATGTCATTTTTAACTCCAGATGACAGAAAACCTCTTCAAAATATTGTTTTTCCCCATGTTGTCAATAGAATGTACTACTGAATGAGACTGCACACTATTGATGACTAGTCTATGAAACGAAAAAAAAAAAAATCAGAATTTTTTTTTAAACCACATAGGTAACAGGAAACTACACAAAAAGCAAACCCTAATGGATTTGTGCTTGCGACCCAGATTGGTCACTGCTGGAAACAGGATACCAGGCATAATGGATCTTTGGTCTGACAGTATGGAACTTTACATTTTTTACATTCTTATGGCTTCTTTTTTGGCTTAGCTGGTAGAGTGGAGAAGAAAGACATCATTAGGTCACTGTGACATGGATAGGCCACTGTTGGAAACAGGATACTGATGGACTTTTGTCCTGATCCAGTAAGGAAAATCTTACCTTGTATATAATAAAGACGTGAATATATATCAGCATTCATTTCTGTGGAGGTAACTTTATAACAGGGCACCTGGGGTACTGGCACAGAAAGGCATCTATTTTTAGCCTATTTTATAAGGATACATAAGTGCCAAAATGTCTTTATGAAATACTAGCACAAATCTTATGGAAATTGAACCTAGATGGAAGAGGTGGATATTGTATCTGCTCAGCCTTTACTAGCATGCACTTTACATTCATATGCATGCGGTGTATAAAACATGCATGTTGGGCCCAAGATTCAAAGGCACTTATATGGACTTCACAGCTGCAAACCGTGTAAATGCTGCTAAGTGTGATATTCAGCGGCACTAACATGGTTCCTGCTGCTGAATATCTGTGGGTACCGCCGCTACACGCACTGATGCTAACCAGTTAGCATTGGGGCGTTCTTGGGGCATTCTATGGGCAGTTCCCAGGGATAACTGGTCAGTGGCGATATTCAGAGGCAGCTAAAGTCAGGCACAGCAAAGGCTGTCCTAACCTTTGCCGCCAAAGCTAACTTAGCAGTGGCTGAAGATCGCTGCTGTCCGGTTAGCTTCCTGCTTCAGCAGTTGACCTGGATAGTCAATGCTGGTGGCTGGATATGCCCCTGGTTTAATGTTCAGTGGTCACAGCTAGCCACTGTAATCGTGCTAGTTGCCGCCACTGAATAACGAGCCTGTAAATTGTAAATCTGCCCAGTTCCACCAACACCCCTCCCTTGAGCTTGGCTATTCTATAAGTACGAGCATACTAGCTTGTACCTCATGTACTTTTAGGCATGACCTAATTTTATAATAGACCTTTTATATGTGAAAAAAGGCTTATAAAAATGCCCTCAAATGTTTTATGCGTCAACTAAATCTGACCATATGAGATCACTTGTTTTAACTGCATTGTTTGGAACCAGGAGGTGTCCTATTGCCATTTCTAAATCGAAAACGCAAAGCACAAAATAAAAGTAGTGAAGATATTATTGATTGGCTCAACATAAGAATTATCTAAAGACATTCGATATGAACACATGAAATCACATAGCTTTGTGTGGCCCTCATGTCGGCAGTCTGCATTACATTAATGCAGGTCAAATCAATGTCATCACAGTCTCCCAAGAATGAAAACAAAACATAATGCAATTATGCCAGCAGATCTTTGTTGCTTGCTGAGCTGAGATCACACATGCTTCTATGAGATATACTGCTGGATCTGACAAATTTTAAAGCTCCAGTTGTGAAGCAGTATGAGCTTCATCCAGTTTGCATTATGAGTTTAATTAGCTGTACCTGAACAGACGAGAAGCAAATGACCATAACTCTGTATGTAAGAATCTGATATGCCTAATTAAGCTCACAGAACTTGATTCATCCAGTTTTGTACCTCTAGAAAGTGAATATTTGAGAAATTTTAAGAGTAAACATCATGAAACCAGATATTCTTCAGATATATAGTACAGCAAAAAAATATATATTTGTGCATTCAAAAAATTAGATTACAGATCTTTTTTTTTAAAGGTTCATAGATTCCTCTTTATTGTGTAGAGCTGTGTTATGGACATGAGAGGCAAATATCTGCAAAATGGATTTTGTATATAAAGTGCAGAACACTTTGCATATAAAGTGACACAGTTTACTTTTGTATTTTAGAAAAATGAGGAAAAATGACTGCCCCTCCTAGAAAGGCTAAAGTTTTACCCTATTGCATGATTACTGACCAGAGGATCATTCACTACCTGGAGAATGATACAATGGGGTCTGTTTACTAAAGGTCAATGTGTGTTAAGTAAAGATAATGCGCATTAAGTGCTGCAATGGCCCACAGAAATGGGCAGTGGAAGTACATACAGCATGATTACTTAGTGCACTTTAACCTTTGGTAAACATGTCCTGTGATGGGGTGTATAGAATGCTACCCATCCCTCTCCAAAGGGATTATCAATAGTCCCCTTTAAGGGCGTCTGCAGCCCAGAGATCAGGGCTGGGAGGGCATGGCTCACAGGGAGAGATTTAGAACCCAACATTGGGACAGGGGAGAGAGGCCCTTCCAAGGCAAGCAGTGCAAAGGAGTTCTGACCGAGGTAGGAATTTTAACTGGGGCTGAAGAAAGGACCAGGAGAACAAGCTTGTGGAGACTTAACAAGCTGGGACAGATCCAACTGCGAATCATTGCAGCGGCGCACAGGCGCGCATTAGGAGGGAATATCAACCAGAAAATGCAAATAAAACCATATATATGTTGTTTTTGGAAAAGAGGCCCTATGGAGGGGACGTTTGATAGGGGGACATTATATATTTGAAACAGTATGTACAGGGACACATAGAGGTAGTCAATATGAGGCTGGGGGCCTAGGGTTGATACAAGAGAATGAGACAGAGTGTAATTCAGACTTTCCCTTACCCCCTTCAGTAGTAGATATCGCCCTAGAATAGAGATGCCAAGGAAAGAGACGCAGAAGGCTAAGACACAACGAGCCCGGCAGGCAGAGAGCAGGGCTACGACAAGGACAACCGCAAGGACGCGGGCGGCTACTGGCTCAGGAAGCAAGAGAGCACATGGGGACGGCCATGATGCAGCTAGTAGCGCAACAGCAAGACAGACGAGGCGGAGCAACCGGAAGAAGGCACCACAGCAGCAGCAGCAAATACCAGCTCCTGCACAAGGGCAGGAGCTGGACGACCTGCTCCAGATGATACGGGAGCAGGTTACCCAGCACGGCCTGTCCGCAGTTAAGCAACGACTGGGGACAACAGGCTTTATGAGCGAAGGACAGCCGTCAGCGAGCACCAGCGCCTTGATACCCAGCACAACAGATGGTAAGTCTAGGGCGAACAGAGGGACCACGGAATTAACAACTTCATCATCTGATGACTCGGGTTCTGGGAGTGATAGTGATACTGCATTGGCAGATGTAATTAAATACACTTTGAGGAAGGTTAAAAGAAAGAAGACCTCAAAGCAGGCAAAATCCTTAAGGCAAGCCTGGGCGGGACAGGTGCAAGATGGGGTGCACCACGGGGACACGCCACCAGGGACGGCTCAGAGAACTCTGCAGGATTGGCGCGACACCAGCCGCGATCCACGCTGCGGGGTGAGCTCCCTGGCAGTGTCAGTACCCAAAAAATTAAAGAAAAGAATTTGGAAGCGAGAATACATTGACCTATTCTCTCTCCTGCTTAGAGACCAGGATGAAGAAGCCGGCAATGGGAAAGATAAAGATAAAAGGAGTGATAGGGACAGAAAACCAAAAATTCCCAAGTCCCTTAATAACTGGGTCTCAGCATTTCACATCTTTATGAGTGTAATTATGGAGAAAGAACCTGACTCAGGCCCATATCTGACCAGGTACCTGGATACGATCACCAGGGCATATAAACAATACGGGGGATGGGCCTGGCTAAATTATGATGTGAGGTTCAGAAGAAGCATGGCGGAGGATCCCACCTTAGCATGGCATCATAGAATTCTGGACATGTGGACAGAAGAAATGGCGCCAAATAGGCCATTCTGTCAGGACAGGATGCTGCAGCCTCTCCCAGGCACGCAATGGCAACAGCCAACCCAAAACACCCAAGGGAGGCAAGCCAATCAGTGGACAGGGAGGCGGGCGTGCCGCCAATACAACGCAGGGAGTTGTACATGGCAGCCAAGTTCAGACATGCCAGCTCATTATGCGGAAATGGACACCCCGCTTTCACCTGCAGAGCACCCAGGGAAGCCAAGCCTTTCAGAGCGCTACAGCAGCGCTCAACGGAAGGGGTTGGCCCCAACGCCCATCAGGCTTGAGAGCATGCGTCCCTGGCTGAGAGCCTACCCGAAGAAGGACATAGCTCACAGCATTGAGGTGGGTTTCTCACAGGGTTTTCGCATCCCATCACTAATAAGCAGGAAAGAATTAATAACGCAGGCGATCATGGACCCCCCATCGGTCCGGAGACATAACACCATAGCACACAAAAAAATAGCCAAAGAAATAGGTTTAGGGAGGGTGGCAGGTCCGTTTCGGTCACCCCCATTCAAAGACCTAGTAATCTCACCTTTGGGAGTCATACCAAAAAAGGAACCGGGGCAATACCGGTTAATTCATAACCTGTCACACCCAGAGGGGAAGTCAGTTAATGACCATATTGACCCGGCGCTATGCTCGGTCAAATATGCAACCATTGACCATGCGATTATGTTGATTCGAAGCAAGGGACGACGGGCGCAGCTGGCAAAAGCCGACATTGAGTCCGCGTTCCGTCTATTGCCAATATATCCTGAGTCTTTCCCATTATTGGGATTCGTTTTCAACGGGGAATATTTCTACGATAAATGCTTACCCATGGGATGTGCGGTATCATGCGCATACTTTGAACAATTCAGTTCCTTCCTACACTGGGTGGTCGAGGACATCGCGGGCCCCAACACGGTGGTCCACTATCTGGACGATTTCCTTTTTATTGGAAAAGACCATGACGAATGCAAAAGGATCCTGAGTATCTTTCAGCAGACGGCACAGTCGTTCGGGATCCCGTTAGTGAAGGAAAAGACCGATGGCCCGACAGGGATCATCACTTTCCTAGGCATACAGTTGGATGTGCCGGCACAGATGTCTCGCCTCCCAGTAGATAAAGTGGCGAACTTGGGAAAAGACATACAGCTACTGCATAGTCAGCGAAAGGCGACCCTGCAACAATTTCAATCAATCCTCGGCCTGCTATGCTTTGCATGCAGGATAATGCCAATGGGGAGAGTCTTCTGCCGCCGTATGGCTTGGGCAACGAGAGGGGTCACGAAACGGCATCATCGCATCCGAGTTACCAAAGAGATGCGGGAAGACCTTCGGGTCTGGATGCAATTCCTCCACACCTTCAATGGCCGGGCCTTCTGGCAGGCCCCCCCGGTGTCTAATGCGGAACTCGACTTCTTCACCGATGCTTCCGGAGGAATTGGTTTCGGCATTTACTATAAAGGGGCATGGTGCTCAGAGGAATGGCTCACGGAATGGCGAGCGGAAGGAACCACCAGGGATATCATGTTCTTGGAGCTTTTCCCGCTCATGGTAGCCTTAAGTATATGGGCTCCGGGGCTTGCTAACAGGGCTATCACCGTCCATATTGATAATCTAGCAGTGGTGTGGGCAGTGAACGGGATGAGAGCGAAGACGCCAAGGGTAATAGCACTATTAAGAAGGATCGTGTTACTATGTCTAGTGCATAACATAACCCTGAGAGCGGAACATATCACAGGCAAAACCAATAACATTGCGGACGCTCTTTCCCGTTCTAAGATCAGGCTTTTCCACCAACTGGCGCCCAAGGCGGACGCAGTCAAGACAACAGTCCCCGAACAGATCTGGGAGTATAGCCCGCCGAAGTATGGGAGCTCCTCTTGGGCTCCCTAGCAGAGCAGACCCGGCGAAAATACATAGCAGCATGGGAAGCGTACCAAACCTTCTGCAATGAGTCCAGAATACAGCAAGAGGACAGATTTGAAGCGCCTATGCTTCTGAGATGGATTTTGCCGTGTAAAAGCAGTGGACAGACAAAAGGTTCAGTGCAAGCCCGCTTAGCCGCGCTTTCATTCTTTGCAAAGGCCATGGGTAAGAAGAGCCCGACGGCGGAGTTTGTCATTAAAAAAGTGATGAGAGGTTGGTCCTTAGGGCAGCCCCGAAGGGTAGACCAACGCCGCCCGATCACGCACCAGATGCTCCAGCAACTGATGGTGGTCAGTAGCCAGGTGTGTTATGACGAATATGAAGCCAGGCTTTTCAGGTGTGCCTTCTCCTGGGCCTTTTACGGAGCATTTCGGGTGGGAGAGCTAGTCGCCCCGTCAGCGACAAAGCACGGGGCGACCTATGGCGGAATCGAAGAACGCAATGTGAACATTCTCCAGGAGGCTATAGTGCTGCACTTGCCCAGATCCAAAACGGACATGGATAGAAAAGGGACTCAAATCGTCCTGTCGGCAATGCACAATGATCCCTCATGCCCACTGAGAAATGCTCTGGCCTATCAAGAACTACGGGCACACACAAGCCAAAAATGGTTCATCCACGCTAACGGCAACCCACTTTCACGTTTCCAATTCATCAGAGTACTCAGGCTGTCTTTGGAGCGAACGGGAAGGAATGCCAGCTTATACGGCTCGCACTCCTTTCGCATCGGAGCCGCTTCAACGGCGGCCAGCATAGGGATGTCCAGAGCACAAATAATGAATATTGGACGATGGCACTCGGACAGATATAAACTGTACATACGTCCAGCAGAATGAGGAAGGGGGAGTGTAAAAAAAAAAAAAGTTGTACTAACCCACATATGACGGCTAAATATACTGTTTGATTGAAATCATGATGTCCTATGTTCATTATCTCGATATTGCTTCTGTAACCATTTCCTGCTAATTGTGCTCCAACCCAGGTTCAAGTCACTGCCTATGGCCCCGCGAAGTATGGATATGCGGCCATTCATTTGTTCACTGGGCGCAAAAGCGGACTCAGAGTAGGCCACAGGGGCTAAACCTGGGACTCCCAAGTACAGAGGTGTCAGTAATATGGCTCGGTCGACGGGGTATGTTGTGGAACCAGCTAGTGCCGCTCCTGCTGCAAAGGAAGCGGGTGACCAGAAACCCAGCGATGATCGTAATACATCTAGGGGGCAACAACTTGGTGGCCATACGCAGCGTCGAGCTCACCAAACGGATGCAGAGCGACATGCTGACGCTGGCAAACGCATTTCCTGGAGCGTGCCTAGCGTGGTCCCACATCATACCGCGGAGAGTGTGGAGGGGCGAGATTTCGCACAAAGCCGTCGAAAAGACGAGACAGAAAGTGAACAGGTGGATGGCCCGCTTCATGGGGATGATAGGAGGTGACAGCATCAAGCATGACCTCATTGAAGAAAGATGCCCAGGACTGTATCGTGCGGATGGTATACACTTGTCAGACATAGGGATGGACATTTTTCTGTGCACCATACAAGATGCGGTGGAGAGGCTATGGAAGAAAGAGGTGTTGGCCACAGCGGCGTGTTAAGGGGTGGGGGCCCCGTCAACAAGCGAGGATTCGTGGTTGGCGGGGTTGGCAGAAGAAACGCACCCGGTGAGAGAGAACACAACCTAGGTTTTAAGTAAAGGGGGAGAGTTGCAGGGGAGAAACCTGGACATGCCCCCCGGTGAGATGGATCAGGCACAAGAACATGGCGCAGAGGGCCCCTGGCCTCGCTTTGACGGCGGGCAAAAGGAGGGGTAAAGCAAGAAAAGTGCCAAACCTGCTTGAACGGCAGGCGTAACAGCTTTGCGACGGAAAGAGATAGAGAAGATTAAGGACTGGGGAAAGCTTGAACGGCTATCTCCTACTGACAGTTAAAAGGACCCGGGGATAATGGCTGTGTCTC
This sequence comes from Ichthyophis bannanicus, assembly GCA_033557465.1. NCBI lineage: Eukaryota > Metazoa > Chordata > Amphibia > Gymnophiona > Ichthyophiidae > Ichthyophis > Ichthyophis bannanicus. The sequence continues at coordinate 865,962,953 of CM066032.1, read as the reverse complement.
TCGAGGGACGAATGGAAAGGAATTGTGTACAGTGTCTAGTGATATGTTAGGCGCATGCTGTGGCCAACAGTTTTGGACTGTTAATAACCATTGTTAATAATATAAATAAATGTAGATACTTGTTGAAAGAAAACCTGTGGAGAATTGTGGATTATTGGGGGGGGGGGGAAGGGGAGGGGGGGAAGGAGGGGGGCAGGGGTGGGGCCAAGTACCCGAGGCTATAATGCCGGTTGCGCGGCTGAGACCCGACTGCGAATCATTGCAGCGGCGCACAGGCGCGCACAGGCGAGCTGAGGGCAGGGGGAGGGGCGGGGGGACGGCGAAAGGGGGCGGGCCGTGAGCCGCCGATAAAGGAGTGGGCCCTAAGCCGGCTCGGCCTCTTTCCCCATTCCCCCCCCCGTCGGGCAGAGAGCAGTTGAGACACCCTCCCGACCCACCCCGGTGGCAAGAGGGCGGAATAGTCGCAGCATGCGAGAGAAGGCAGAAGAAACGCACCCGGTGAGAGAGAACACAGCCTAGGTTTTAAGTAAAGGGGGAGAGTTGCAGGGGAGAAACCTGGACATGCCCCCCGGTGAGATGGATCAGGCACAAGAACACGGCGCAGAGGGCCCCTGGCCTCGCTTTGACGGCGGGCAAAAGGAGGGGTAAAGCAAGAAAAGTGCCAAACCTGCTTGAACGGCAGGCGTAACAGCTTTGCGACGGAAAGAGATAGAGAAGATTAAGGACTGGGGAAAGCTTGAACGGCTATCTCCTACTGACAGTTAAAAGGACCCGGGGATAATGGCTGTGTCTCTCGAGGGACGAATGGAAAGGAATTGTGTACAGTGTCTAGTGATATGTTAGGCGCATGCTGTGGCCAACAGTTTTGGACTGTTAATAACCATTGTTAATAATATAAATAAATGTAGATACTTGTTGAAAGAAAACCTGTGGAGAATTGTGGATTATTGGGGGGGGGGGGGGGAAGGGGGGGGGGGGGAAGGAGGGGGGCAGGGGTGGGGCCAAGTACCCGAGGCTATAATGCCGGTTGCGCGGCTGAGAATTAAAGCTGTTTTTGTTTTCCCTGAACTGCTGTCTGTTCTGGCTTTTGCTCTGTGGAGGTTTAACAAGCTGGGACAAAATAAAAAACAATTTTGTTTTCCATGAACTGCTGTACAGCCTGTGTTTTAACGAAAACCCCTTCCCACCACATGCCATGCTTACTACATGCCCCTATATTCTAGGTCTCAGGACCAGTGTTAGAGGGTTCTGATCTTCAAAGCAATACATCTAATATATTTTTTAACTCTTCATAGTCATGCACTCTATGAAGCATGACCAAGTCACACCATTACTTAAAGACCACCGTTGACTTTCAGTCTACAATTGTATTAAGTTTAAGATCCTAATATTGGCACATATGGCCTTCTATATGGGCCTTCTGGTGTATTTTCCCAATCTACTGACCCCATACATCTCAGGGGGAATCCTATGAACCCTCCAACAAAACAGAGTAGTGATTTCTTTAAACTCAAGGGCACACTTTGATGCCACTTGACAATATGCATTGTATTATCTGGCTCGCACATTATGGAATGCCATACCAGAAGATATCTGGTTAGATTCATCTTTTCCTAAGTTCAAGATAGCAATACAAACAGTTTATTTTGGACTAGTATACCATGATTGAAAAGATTAATGAATGTTTAACAGGATTGACCTAGGCAGTAACAGGGATAGACTGTAGAATTTCTCTTCTTTTAGCTTTAATTTCTGGGATTCTGCCCCCATGGATATTGTAACTTTTTCTTACTTATGACTATATTTCAAGGAGCCAATATTCAAAGATATCGATGTGGTTAACAGACCTTCTGATTTCCTTAATTACGGCAATCGGGATATTCTGCAGCACTAACGCAGTTACTGGCACTGAAATTCCTGGGTGCCGTCACTGAACCGGCAGGCAGTCGGTGAAACAGAGGATTGGCAAGTGGCAGTCTGGAGCCTTTGCCAGATGCATTCGATCGCAAGAGTAGGTTCTGGGTTCACCCACTATGGGGGGGCGGGTTTGAGTAACTATTCTGTTCTTCTTTCAGATGATGGCCATTGTCCTCAATGGTGGTTATTGCTGGGACATTCATTCATATATTGAACTGGAAGGCATGTTGCATCATGGCCATTGGGAACTCACCTAGGTCTGGCTTCATGGGAGGTGTCACTGGAGTTTCTCCGAGAGAGAGAGATGCATTGGTGCCAGCTTGTCCCTGTTCTTTGCCAATGCCTGACAGGAATTGTGGTTTACCTGGGAGTCAACGATCTCTCCGCTTGGAAATGCAAACAGCTAATCTGAGCTGCCCAGTGGGACTTGGCTGTTATTTATACCATGGGGCTGGGGGTAATCATCTGTTGGTTGGACATTATTCTGACACTAGCTTGCCAGTCCTAGCGGCGGTGGTCCATGGGTTTGGTAAAGGTGAACCAGCAGGCAGACCGGTGGGTGGTTCGGTCCGGTGGATATGAGATTATGCACCCTATGGTCGAAGTGGGTTTTGCGGTCCTGTATGGGTCAGATAGTATGCACTTTTTGCCTGTGGGGCAGGATTTGCTCCTGAATGACTGGCAGGAGGCCTTGGAGTTGTTGGCACAGAGGGCTGACCTTGGTCGCAGCTGGGTTAGTTATAGCTATGGGGTGCGGAGCGGGGATAGCAGTACTACGTCGCTCCAGTGACAGTGACCCAAGCCAATTTATAGTGTTGGAGTGGGGGCAGTGCCCAGGAGCAGGATCAGGTGATCTCAGCTTGATGTATAAGAGGGAGTGGGGAAGATCTCGGTTGGGATCTTCACCCGGATGGGGGGGGGGGAGACCTTTCTAATAATATGGTGAAGCCGGTGGTGGAAAAGTGAGGGGGGGGGGGATGTTGCATCACCTTGCTAATAATATGGCTGATGGAGGCATCATCCGAAAATGGGGGATAGGCGGGGGAGTATTTGTGAAAGTTGATTATGTTGGCTCAGGTTGCTATTTGTAAAATGCTATTTATAAAATGAGTTATGTAATAAAACTGTGACCAAGTTAAATACCAATTAGATGTGAGTGTTAATTATTGGGGGAGAAGGGGTAGGGTGAGGGTATTGGAGTGGGGGCAGTGAGTCCGGGTTCCCATAGTTAATGAGAGGCCGATGAACAGTGATTCCAGTGGGATGTAGGATAACCTGGGCCCATACCCACAGCCCCAGTCTTGAACAAGATCCATTAAGGATCCAAAAGGTGTGCGTTGGGGGGGCGATGGAAAAGTTGTGTCGTGGCGGTTTTAAATCCTCTGACGCGGCAGCATCGGGGATTTCATTGGCAAGCTGGCTCAGAGGGTAGAGAGGGAGGCGGGCTTGGGGGGTGGGGAGGTTGGCAGGCCAGTGAGCTTCTTGACCATGTGGCTGGGCTCCCTCTTTCCTCCAGTGGCGAGCAGGAGGAAAGGCAGCTGGTACGTGCCCACCCACCAACCTAGTAGGTAAATGGGGGGAGCAGACAGTTACAGCTGGAGAGAGAGAAGGAGCCAATTTCTGGTGTGGGGTGGGGGCCTAAGCGTCTGGGAGCAGGATCAGGTGATCTCAGCTTGGTGTAGAAGAGGGAGTGGGGAAGATCTTGGTTGGGATCTTCACCTGGATGGGGGGTCTAGTCTTTGCTAGTAATATGGCAAGGCCAGCGGTGGAAAAACGAGGGGTGGGGGGAAGTTGCATCTCCTTGCAAGTTATAAGGCTAGTGGAGGCATCATCCAGAAATGGGGGGATAGGCGGTGAGTATTTGTGTAAGTTGACTATGTTGGCTTGGGTTGCTATTTGTAAATTGTTGACTTATGTAATAAAACTGCAACCATGTTAAATACCAATTAGTTGTGAGCGTGAATTATTGGGGGTAGGGGTAGGGTGAGGGTATTGAGGTGGTGCGGGGGGGGGGGGGACGACGACGACTCCGGGCTACCATGGTTACCCTCATACAGGTATTTATATACACGAAGATAAAAGCTATACAGGAATCTGCCATTTCAAATGATTAAAGCCTGACAAGGGCATGAATTAAGAGTGTGAACATCTTGGAAGATTAACACAGTCCAAATGGCTACTTAAATAGCTGCCTGTCTTTAATTATCAGAGACTGCCAAAAAGATTCTCTCTATGCAAGCCCTCTGACTCCAGGGGATAGTGCAGTATAATTTTTCCTGCCTTCCTTAATTCATGCCCTTGTCACATCCAAATTAGATTACTGTAATGCAGTATACTGTAGTCGTGGATCTGTAAATTTGAAAAAGCTGCAATTGGTGCAGAATATGGCAGTTAGATTATTTACAAATTCCTCAAGGTATGACCATTTCTCTCCACTTCTATATAAGCACCACTGGCTTCCACTCTCTTTTCGCTTTCGCTTCGAGATTCGTGTTCTTACACATAAAGCCTTTTATTCTGGCCTTCCTCTCTGTTTGTCATCATTATTAATTCCTTACTGTTCAACAAGATGTCTTTGTTCTCAAAATTCAAATCTCCTGGTCCTACCCACAGTAACACGTGAAAGATATGAGTCCACTCATCGAGCTGCTTCTTCAATTTTTGGCCCTCTTTCTTTGGAACTCTTTACCTGCATATATCCATTTAGAATCATCATTTACAAAATTTAAATCAACGTTAAAAACATATTTTTTTGTTCTGTCTTTTCCTGATTCTGCTGCAAAAGACACATTGGTCTTTCTGCATTGGCTTACAAGTTCGTACCTAAGGCAATGGAGGGCTAAGAAACTTTCCCAATTAGTGGCAGTGAAATTGTGAACCTGGCTTTCCTCATTCTCAGTGTGCTGCTCTATTAGGTTACTCCTCCCTTGGAGCACTTTACTTGCCATGGTAGGAAAATTCATCAGGACATCTTTCCTCAGTCATATTCACAACAATATGGCATTTACTATGGATATTGTTTTTGTAGGCTGCTACTTGAACATGCTTTTGTTGTGGAATGACAGCTGTAGCTATTTCTTAATACTGATTGTTCATACTGCATGGTCATAGTGGTAAGTTTGTTATTGTGTGCATATTTAGCATGAGTTTTGTTGTAACATAGTAGATGACAAAAAAAGGTACACCAACTAGTTTCAGAAAGCCTTTGACAAGATCTCGCATGAGAGACTCTTGGTGAAGTTAAAAATTCATGGGCTAGGAGGCAGTATACTATTGTGGATCAGGAACTGGATAAAAGATAGAAAGCAGAGGGTAGGGCTGATTGGCCAATTTTCCCAATGGAGAAAGGTGAATAGTGGGTACTCTGGGGATCTGTGCTGGGTCTGCTGCTTTTTTAACATATTCCTAAATGGAAATGGGAATAACGAGTACTGTAGTCAAATTTCAAGATGACACAAAATTATTAAAAGTTGTTAAAACCTAAGAAGATTGTGAAAAATTGCAAGATGACCTTGATAAATTTGAAGACTGGATGTTCAAATGGCAGATGAAATTTAATGTGGACAAGTGCAAAGTTATGCATCTAGGAAAGAACAACCCAAACTATGGTTATACGATGCAAGGTTCCATATTAGGAACCACCACCCAGGAAAAAGATTTAAGCGTCACAGTGTTTAAACCCTCTGCCCAGTGTGCAGCGGCAGCCAAGAGAGCAAATAGAATGTTAGGTTTCATAAAAAGGAATGGAGAATAAAACAAAGGACATTATGGTGCGACCACACCTTAAATATTGTGTGCAATTCTGGTCGCCATATTTTAAAAAGGATATGACAGAATTAGAAAAGGTACTGAGAAAAGCCACCAAAATGGTAAAGGGGATGGAAGGATACCCCTATGAGGAGAGGCTTAAAAGGTTAGGGCTCTTCAACCTGGAAAAGAGACGGCTGAGGGGAGATATGATAGAGGTCTAAAAATTAATGGAGTGGAACGGGTAAACATAGATAGATTGTTTATACCATCAAAATATAGAAAGACTAGGGGACATGCAATGAAGCTACAGTGTAACCTATTTAAGACTAATAAGAGAAAATATTTTTTCACTCATCATGTAATCAAACTCTGGAATTTGTTACGGGAGCATGTAGTAAAAGCTGTAAGTGTAGCTGGGTTGCTAGGCACTTGTGACCTAAATTGGCCAGGATACTGTGCTTGATGGAGCTTGGTCTGACCCAGTATGGCATATCTTATATTCTTATGTAATAAAAGCATCCTGAAGGTGTAGAGGAAATGGCCTGCTAATATCCTCATTACAGTCGATAAAAGTAAAGAAAATTGATAAGATTAGGGGATATCTAGTGTGCATTTCCCAAGCTGAAAACGATCTCCATGAATAGAATGGCAGGCTACAGTACAATCTATAGTACAATTGCAGGGATGTCTATGTAGACATCCCCAACAATGTCCATGTTGAGGACATCTATGCTTCAGAAATCATCTCCGGACTTAAACATTCTTGGGGATATTTTGGTCTGGACATCCTCAATAGCACCTAGATATCCTTTATAAAATGTTCCTTTACATATATCTAAAACATAAAATAAAACACCTAAACCAAAATCAACTACTATATAATAAAATCAAGAAAACAAGATCACATTGGAACTAAAAAGAAACAGAAATAAACATAAAACACACCGAACACATAAAACACCTGAATCAGAATCTACTATATTAAAATCAAGAATAAGCCCAATTAAAAAGAAAACCCTTTGACTTCTTTCTAAACTCTTAATAATCACGAATTAATAGGCAGATGATGCCACAATATACTATTGCTAATGAAAAAAAGCCTATCAATAGCTCTGACTCCCTGACATTCTAATGGTGCACTAATCAACAACGAAGCGTGATCCTGAGAACATAGATTATGTAAAGATGAACCAAACTCCACAGAGAAATACTTGTGTCAAAGATACCCAGTCATAACACTTTAAATTTTAATGTTAGTACCTTAAATTTGGCTCAACTAGTCAGTGGAAGCCAGTGAAGAGAAAATAGCACTGTAATACTATGTTCACACATAGGAACCTGTTGAGGTATCTGCAAACGTGTATCTCTCCTAATGATGACAATTGGAGACACCATTTATAATTTAACTCTTTATTGGCATTTATAATAACACTCAGGTATTCACATAAATGAAAATATAGAAAATATGGGACTTACACATTAAATACATGCATAGCTACTCATACATAATTAAGAAATAAATTGTCCCAAAATTTTAGTCCACAAGAAAAATTAGGGGGCTACAAGAAATATCATTACCAACATTTACACGCCTTCTCAGGAACAAAATAAGGCTCCCAGAAAAAGAATATTTACTGGCAGGATAATACTTATGCGTCAGCTGGAATGGGTCCAACCTCTACCCCAATCTCTTCCCTAGCACATATAAATTCTGAGAGCTGCTTAGGATAAAAAAAGGAAATTCTTCCCCTATTAGGAAATATAACACCTAGACGGATACTTTAATACAAAAGAAGCACCCAAGGAGATGGTCCTGGCACGGTAAGCCAAGAATTCTTTCCTCCTCAATTGGGTTAAACGTGACAAGTCAGGAAATATACGAACATTAGATCCTAAGAACTTCTCATTAATATTTTTGAAAAAAGATCCCATTTAAATGTATATAAAGCCCAAGGTATATTTATTTAGATACCAAATGCAAATTGCATGTTAACTCAAAATGAATCTGTATCAAGGGTGTGCATATTTTTTTAAAAGGCTTCCATAGCACATGCTGCTTCTCTGTTCAACACAAGGGTCTTGGCTGCTCCTATGACTGCCCAAAACAATTTCATCTTTTTTCATGCCCCCCCCCCAAGCTCTATCTATATCAGGGGTGGAAAGGTTTTGTCCTTCAGGACCACAAACAGGCCAGGTTTTAAGGAAACCATAAAGAATATACATGAGATCTTCATACATACTACCTCCATTGTATGCAAATCTATTTCATGCATAGTCATCAGAGATATCCTGAAAATCTGGCCTGTTTGTGGCCCTGAAGGACTGAACTTCTGAACCCCTAATCTATATATTGGCATACATACATTCAAGCACATATTTATTTTTATTTTTTATTTTGTAATGAATATCATTGACAGTGTGAGGTTCCACTGCCAGCCTGAAGGTGGCTCATTTCCTAGAAGAATTTTACCCAGATGAACCTCTGACCTCCAGCCAGCAGGTGTCAGTAATTCCAGTCAACTGACTGGCCCCATCAGCCTGCTCTAAACCTGCTACTTCATTTCAGAGGCCATCTTGTTTTGATATAGGTCCTGTATATAAACACAGCTCTGGTTAGACCTCTTTGCCAGAACTCGATCTGTACCTTGGTGTTGTCTTCTGCTTTGGATCCCTAATACTCTCAAATCCTGTTTTGGCTTGTTGGATGGTCCTAGATCTTGTAACATTTCCTCAGCTTTACTCCTGTCGTTCTGTTATTTGGGGAGTGTCCTGTGTATGTGTGCTTCTATCTCCTCCAAAGTTCTCCTAGTTCCTGGTTCTCACTTTGTATACTGGGATTGGGCACTGAAGTCCTTGCAGTCACCAGAAATGGAGAGCCCAACTTAAAGAGAGGATGACCTTGTCCTATCACCACTGGACCCATCCTTTGGAGAACCTGTCTGTGGATCACACATGCTCACTGTTCTTGGGTCTTCTCTACTGACAGGAACCATTATTTGAATGTTTTATTCCCGCTATCATCTAGGGTAATATTTTGTCTGAATGAAGTCTATCTAAAACTTAGAATGCTTAATCTGGAACATTGTAGCGTTGTTTTCCATTATGTCACAGGGTCTACTGTTTTATACATTCAGATGTTAATGGTGTGTAACCAAAGTGCTGACTGCAAGTAAAGAGAGCTCTGAAAACTCAGGAGATATATTCATTTGACACCAGTCTTATATACCTTCACATAATGTTATTGAAAATGCAACTATACTATCTGTATAAAGTGTTGCTATTTGAATCCATATTGTCTATAGAAACCTATAGGTGAACCATGGGTTTAATAGTTCTAGTATTTAGTCCCTTCTTCCTCTAAAGTCAATTCCAAAAATCTGCTAAAGAATTTAAATGGCAATCTAATTATAATGTTGAATTGCAAAAGATCTCTGATTAATTTATGCTCCATAAAGCAAAATATCCTTACCCAAAGAATTACTGTACTAGTAAAAGTACGTATTTACAAGACAATATTAAGAAAAAAATATATAAAGTATATTAAATAATTAAACTAACAAATATAACTTCATTAGCATAACAAATCACATGGCACTTCCTAAATATAAAAATCAAAATCATATATCCCATATCAATACCTAGATATTTAAAAATATAAATTGAATGAATAAATAACCTTTATTAAAATGTCATGGATTAATGAAAAATTTGGTAGCCATTTGAATTATATGATATTATGCTTTCACAGTTTCTCAGCTCAGATACCTGTCAGTTATATAGCAGTTTTGGATAATTTAATGTAATATATGATAATTCAGAGCAATTTGTATTATCATTAATTATAACACAACTGTATTCTACACTAGGGCCCCTTTATTCAAATATGCTACCATTTTGCAGTTATTATGTAGTAATAACCAAAATTAATGCACGGTAATTATAAATCCTGTGTGGGGAATTCTCAGTATTTTTGGGAAGACTGCCATGCAGTTAATGCCAAGAAAATGTCACTAATGGCATGGTCAATAATGTATGATGTGGCTTGCTAGGCCTCTTGAGATGGTGTTAACTGCTCTGCATGATCTGCTGTGTTAACAATTAATATGCAGCAACAACCTCAACATTAATGGCCCATTCTTTGCCCTTTCCCCTCCCTCCAAAATGGTGTTTATCAAGTTAGCTGTATAATGTAGCAATTAGTACACACTATTAGCTAACATAGCATGTCAGCACACTATTAACATGCACTAAAAGCCAGATTAAACAGCCAATGCAGCCTAATAGTAGGCCCCTAAATTTTAAATACTGTCTGCTACTTAGATTCCATGCCACATAAAACTTTTTCATTGGATGAATCTGAACATATTTGTAGGTGTTCTTTAGTCATTCTGAAGGTATAATGGAACCCTAAATTAAGTTTACTCACTCTGAGAAAGATGCACATTTTTATTTCATTCAAGATTTAGAATTATTGGACATGTAAATGTATTATTAATTGAAGGAACTTGTTTCCTTTTTCAGGTAATATTTTTTGTGAGCTGTTACCAGTTAGTAGCAGGAACACCCAACTTAGGGGATTTGTGGCACACTCTTTTCCTAACTTCTCTTGGAACATATTTAGCAAATATCCCTACCAGAAACTGAGTCTGTGCTGATACAACTCTCAGGATCATCATCATCAATATGGTCATCCCAAGACTAGGAAATCTCAGTAATTTGGGGTAAGAGAGTTACATTATTGAATCTATACAGAGATAGAAAAAAACAATTTTCCACATTTTAAATAGATCCATTTTGTTTGGAAAGGAAGAAGATTTAGAAACCTTGGGGTGATAATGTCTGGGGATCTCGAGGTGGTGAAACTCTGTGACCAAATGGTAGCCAAAGCCAGAAGAAGGCTAGGCTGCATAGAGAGGGGCATAACCAGTAGGAAGGAGGAAGTGATAATGTTCCTGTACAGGACACTGGTAAGGTGTCACTTGAACAACTGTGCTCAGTTTTGGAAGCCAATTCTCGCTAAGGACATTCAAAGGCACATTTTAGATAGTTCATGGAAATCACATTGAGAGGTCAATGTGAGGACATGCTCATTTTAGAGGTGGTGATCAGACCAGGGGACTGGGGTAGATGTGGGAGAAAGGGGGTGTGAAGAGGAGAGTAAGTTGTTAGGGAGGAAGAGTAGGTCAAGCGTACCCCCCTTGAGATGAGTTGAGGTGTTGATTAGTTGTATGAATTGCAGATCATCCATGGCTTGGAGGAAAGTGTTGCTTTGGCTGAGGGAAGGTTGAAATTTCCAATGAGGATAAAGTAGCATTGAGAGGAGGTGTGAGAGCATGCAGCTTCAAGAAGTATGTCAAGTTGGTCTGCATTGTGATGAGGTGCTCTATAGACAAGGCAGATGGTGAATCGCTTGTTGTTTATGACGAGGGTGTCTAGCCCATGGGAGGATGTTGCGCTCAAAGTGGTGAAGCTGAGTTGTTTGTTTGATAGAATGCAGACCACACCTCCTCTGCTGTTAGATCGAGGGCAGTTATGGATGTTGTGGGTGCTGCAATTCAGTTGATTAAGAAGGACACTGTTGGTCTCAGAGAACCAGGTTTCTTACTGCAGAGAATATCTATTGCAATGTCAGCAAGAGTTTGTATCTTGTTGCGGGTGGAGTGAGCATTGTTCAAACTGCATTTTATTGTATGGATTGGGTGGGTGGTGAGGAGGGTAGGGGGATGAGTAGCTTGGTTTGGGGTGAGGTGGGGATAGAAAGGAGGCAAGGATGCCTCTTGTATTGGTGGGTGTGCTGTTTAGTTAGAGTAGAGGGTATGATAGGCCTCAAAAGGTGGATGATTGGTATAGGAGAGGGGAGGGTGAGATGAATCAAAATGCTAAGCGTAAAAAGCGAAGGGAGGAATATGAGTGCTAGCCAGCTATGGCATGATTGAATGAGGATATTTAGAGGAGGTCCTGGGCAGTACAGATAAGAATATGAAAAGCAACAGCGTTTAGGATGCAAAGAAATACAGTTGCGCTAAGACTGCAGTTCAAGGCCTTCATTTCCTGAGGCAGCAAAACAGCCCCACAATGTTATGGAACCCCCACCATATTTGACTGTAGGAACGGTGTTTTTTCCTTATAAGATTCATTTTATCACCTGAAAATGTATTATTGGTCTTCATTGCCCTTGTGAAGTTTGGTTTAATCTATCCACAGAACATTTTCCCAGAAGGATTTTGGTTTCTCAAGATAGGTTTGGGCAAAGATCAGGTGTGGGCTTTTTATGTCTGTCTTTGAGCAGTGGGATCCTCCCAGGCCTTTGTCCATGAAGTCCTTCTTTGTTTAGTGTGTTGCGTATGGTCTGGATTGCTCCAGCTCAGCCTTAAGCTCTTTGGATGTTGTATGTGGTACTTTTCCAACAGTTTGCACTAACCTTTGAAGACTTCTTAATTTTACTCTTCCCACCATGTCTTGGAGGTTCTTGACATTTCTATGAGCAGAAAACATCTTAATAACATTGCAAACTGTAGACATAGGAATCCCAAGATCTTTGAAGATGGTCTTTTACCCCTTTGAAGTTTGTTGTTTGGTGATGGAAACATGACGGCAGAAAAAGATCACATGGCCTAGTCTGCCTTTCCATATCGACTACAATAGCCTCCTTTTTATCTTTAGAGATCCTCTGTGTTTGTCCCATGATTTTGTGAATTCAGATACTGTCCTCGTGTCCTCCACCTTCACTGGAAGATTATTCCACACATCTACCACTCTTTCCATAAAGAAATATTTCCACATATTACTCCTGAGTCTATCGCTCTTCACCCTCATCCTATGTCTCCTCGTAGCAGAGCTTGCCTTCAATTGAAAGAGACCCTCCTGTGCATTTATGCCATGATGCTATTTAAATGTCTCTATCATACTACCCCTATCCTGCCTTTCCTCTAAAGTATACATATCAAAATCTTTAAGTCTGTTCTCATATGCTTCATAACGAAAACTACTAACTCTGCACCGATTATAACCTGCTTATATCCTTTTGAAGGTGCAGTCTCCAGAACTGCACACAATACTCAAAAAAAGGTCGCACCAGAGACTTATACAGAGGCATTATCACCTCATTTTTTCTGCTGGCCATTCCTCCCCCTATACACCCAAGCATTCTTCTGGCTTTAACAGTTGTCTTTTCTGTTTAGCTACTCTAAGATATTCAGACACAATTATACCCAGGTCCTGCTCTTCTTTTGTGGACAGAAGTATCTTACCCCCTAACTGTACAGCTCCTTTGGATTTTTGCAATCTAAATGCATGACCCTGCATTTTTTAGCATTAAATTTCAGCTGCCAAATTCTAGACCATTCTTCAAGCTTAACTAGATCCCTCCTCACGTTATCTACTCCTTCCTGTGTGTCTATTCTATTGCAGATTTTGGTATCATCCGCAAACAAGCAAACCTTACCTGAAAGTCCTTCTGCAATATCACTAATAAAGATGTTAAACAGAAAGAGGTAATGGAAACAAAAATGGTACTAGAATTCAAAAAGTGTGGGAGAAACACAATGGATCTCTAAAAGGCAAGGTAATGATAATCAAGAATGGAGCATCTCACATCAAAACAGATGTTAAATATCTGTTTAAGAAACCAAGGGGAAAGTAACCTGCACTGTGTGGCATACAATCCCCAACTAAAATATGTTGCATAGCACAGTTCTGATAGTTGTGTCTGTGGATGGGCAACCTGTCTGTACAGTGTGGGGCTCAGGACTGGTTACAAAAACAAATGCTATGGAGTGGAGTTAGGATAGTTGTACCTGAGGATGAGCTTTCATGGCCAGGGGTCCTGGACATACCCTATATTTGCTGCAGAAAGAATGACAGCATTTCTGGTCTCACAGTGGGCTGAGGACTTAATGCAATATGTTTGAGGATTGTTTAATCACAAAGGTGTAGGGAAAGTAACCTGTATTACATGGCAGTTACAACCTCCTGAAAACAACAAAGGCATAGGGAAAGTAAGCCCTGTCACCGGTCTTCCCAGGAGACTGGAAGGGCCATGTCAGTCTTTATCTGCCATCATCCACCATGTTACTAAGTTCTTTTCAATAAATATGTTATCGATGGCCCCATAACTGATGAACACTCAAGGACAGAGGCATTTGTTCCATCCATAATGTTCAGATCCCGTGGTAGTTCGATACTTTGTGAGTCTTAACAGCACCTTGTTGATTCAAGAATAAGCACCAGCTGCCATTAGGCTACTATAAATTATTACTCATTACTGCAATTATTATTAGGTTCAGTATTTCTTCTCTTCCTTAAATGACTGCGCTTGGTATACACCAGAACCCCTGCTGGTAGAGGCCTGCATAAGAAATATCTTCTGACATGGAAACCACTAACTCCGCTCGTCTCGCACATATAATCAGCCTATTCTCATGGCCCAAATGTGTCATCTCGATGACACATCCTTTTCATTTTTTTTAACAAAGATATTCTAAAACAGAAAAACATGTGCTACTGATATTTAATATGAGCTTTTTCCTTTCCTCCCAAGATATTTGAATTCATGAAATATGATTTTTGGCAGATGGAAAATCAAGGGTCAGTTTTACCACAAAATACTTCCCAGGGCAGCCAGAGTTGGAAGTGTTGTTGAAATGCAATTATGAGCCCATGGGAGAAGGTCGGAGCTAGTTCTTGATCAGCCAAGCAAAATTGTTACAATTCTTAGCCTTTACAGTCTGCAGTAAATTGTAAACTGCTAACAGCTGCAAAAAATAATTCCCAGAAAAACGGTCTGATGGGAAGGTGCAAGATTAACAGAAAAATAATACATATTGAGCTAGATGTATATCTCTGATGGACTGATATGCCATAATATATGAGAAATTTTCAAAGATCCTCCTGGCTTATATACTCTCTTATTCCCTTTCTATAGATGCGACCCTATGCCTGATTTTGGGATATAAAGTTCTCACTGATTTAAACTAAACAGAATAGAGTGCATTATGGAGGTGTTTTTATACTTATATAAAAACACTAATTAACTAATATACTAATATATACTAATTAGCATATACTAATATACTAATTAACTAATATAACTAATTAAAAAGCATATACAATATGGCAGTTTATGCACGTTAATAGCTCTTATAAAATACCGACCAAAGTAAAAGTACACAAATTGGCATGAAGGAGTGTACTTTGCTGGTAGGTGTAGCTGAGCATGCAATCTGGTCAAAACATGGGCAGAGGTTGGAAGCATGCACATTGATTATAAAATACTTAAATCTATATGCGTACTTGCAAATTGTAGACATGTTCATTTAACACCTGCTATTGAGCATACTTAAGTGTCTGCCCTTGAATTTAAGGCGTGGTCTCTGCTTTAGGGCAAACTGGATGGGTTGTATGGTCTTTTTCTGCCATTATGTTTCTCTGTTTCTACACACCTGCTTTATCAAACAGGCTTAAACTAGGCATATTGTGACTGCCTGAATCTAGGTGCTCTGTTATAAAATTACCCTTAAAGGGTACTGTGAAGCTCTATTTGAAAATAGAAAAAGGCTTATTAGCCAGCCAAGGTGAAAGCAATTAGAAAGATAAAAATGTTCTGAAAAAAGTAAGACAAAGTTAAAGATAGGACTTTGGGAAAGTAAGGAATTATTAGGAAATGAATAGAAAATAAAACGAAGCATATCACAATGTCTTTCTGTCGCTCCATGGTGCAACTGCACCTTGAGTATTGTGTGCACATCTCAGAAAAGATATAGCAGCATTAGAAAAGGCACAGAGAAGGGTGACTAAAATGATAAAGGGGATAGAATGACTCTCCTATGAGGAAAGGTTAAAGAGATTAGGGCTCTTCAGCCTGGAGAAGAGATTGCTAATGGGAGATAAGATAGAGGTTTATCCAATTCGGTGTGCAGTGGAATAGATGAACATGAATGGATAGTTTACTCTTTCAAAAAGTACAAGACTAAGGGATATGTTTACTAAACTGCGTTAGTGCAATTCGCGTTAGGAGCCGCGTTAGTGAAAGGAAAGCCAAAAAACGACATGGGTGGGACATCGTAACCAATAACGCGCAGTTACGTGCATTATTGCACGCCACGCAGCAACGATCGTTACAGCGCGCGCTACTGCGCGCACGCTTAAGACAGCGCGCAGACCCCCAAAGACAGAAACAGAGCTGTAGCACAATGGTTACTACACAGACTGATGGTACAAGAGTCATGGGTTTGATTCCCCAGTGTGCCTAATGAGTAAGGCTGGCTGAGGCATCCTGTGAAAGACAACTATAATATTTTAATCTGCAGGCAGGTTACAGTTTGCATATGTCAGGAAAAGTGTACCCTTCCTATGAAATATGTTCCAATAGTGACGTTCTCTCTGACATGGTCATATATTATATACCAGTTGATAGGAATATTTAGGCGCTCCCTATAAGGCGAAGTGTAAGACGTGCCCTATAGGGAGCGCCTAAATATGCCTTTCAAATGGCATATAATACATATAATATAGGGCGAAGTGTAATGTGTGCCCTATAGGCTGCCGCGTAATGTGCGCGCTATAGGGCGGCGCGTAAGTCGTGCCCTATTGGGCGCCACGTAAGTCACGCCCTATTGGGCGCTGCGTAAGTCACGCCCTATTGGGCGCCACGTAAATCACGCCCTATAGGGCACCATATAAGGTGCTCTATAGGGCGCCTTATAAGGCGCTCTATAGGGCGCCCTCTGAGCTACCCTAAGGTGACAGTACCCTGAGGGTGGTTCTGCTGGCAGCACAAATATACAGTAAAAATAGACAATGCCTAAGACAGCCCTATCAATGAACCCCACTGTGGGTTGTGAACCTATGACCACTGGTTCCATGGGCAGTGAAGTAACCAGTGGGCTAGAGCTGCTAATAAACACATGGCTGGCTACAGGAGGACTGCACGGCACCACACCCACATTCTGCTGTGGTTACCAGGGAGATCACATACCACCACCCAACGCACCCTCTAGGGCTCAGTGTGGGGGACAGGATCTCCCGCCCACAGATCCACTTTCAACCCTCTGCAATGGTGGCAGTAGAGGGGACCATCACCCCAGTCCCACTCAGGATCAAACACCCTACAGGGCAGGCAATGCAGAGCAGTACACACCCATACAGCAAAAGCAGACAGACGGCAGGTCTGGAAATGCTCAGCTGCCCCCCACCATTATCTGACATTCTCCAGCAGCAAGCCTCTAGCCGCTGCACCCTGCACGGTGTTCCAGCAAGACACATACTAGCTGCAGACAGTCCGCCAGCTAGTCCATAGTGCATGGTCCTGGAGGAGATGCATGTACCCAGAACGGGGATATCAGCATACACACCAAGCAGATAAGTCCATGATTGGGCCCCAAAAGGAAACCCATAAATATCACATAAGAGAAATGCTATATAGCACTATGGTGGAACCTAGCCATGCCATGGTCACTGCTCAGTCAGGGTGAGAGTGACCTCTCAGCAGGACATGCTATGGCCACCCTGTCCGTGCAGGTGGTGGCCAGGCACTACAATTGCCATTGCCCTATGCCGTGTGCAGATGCATTCAGGCCAGGCCACCCTATCCAGGCTATTCCCACAGTACCTTGCTCCTCATTATGCACATTGGCAGGCCAATACTGGCAACAGTGCTAGCAGTGTGGGCTGTGGAGGGTGTTGGAAGCCACCACACACTGGATAGACAGACAAGCACTCCCCACACCTATGCAAGCACTGTGCTACTCTAGAGGTGTTGGGCAGCCCAGGCCACCACACCAGTCCTGGGCACAGTGCAGGCATGGCTATGGTACGCAATACTGTAGGAGTCACTCCCCAGGTTGGTAAACACTGTTAGACACAGGACCTGTAGCACACTCCACAGACATCAGAAAGGTTGCTATGATGCAGCTCACTCAGGAAATTGTACTTAACCTAGGAATTGCTATCTGCCAGTGCTCATAGCAACCTTGTGATAGCTGTGTAACATATTCCCAGGTTTAGGGTGGCATTACTACGGTATGCATGTGCTAGTATTGGGAGATGCACGCAGAGCCCAATGTCCTGCCTCTCCAGGAGGCTTTGGAAAATGGGACCTGTGGGTGCGGGTGTGTCTGCCCCAGTTGGCTGCTTCTTTACGACAGAGGTTCCCAACTCCAGTCCTGCGGTGCCAAACACTGTTCGGGTTTTCATGCTGTCCCTCATGAATATGCATGAGATACATCTGCATACCATGGGGGTGGCGCATAGAAATGCAGCACAGGCATCTTTATCAGAGGCAGCATGGAACCGGGATGGTGTTTGGCCCTCCAGGACTGCATTTGGGAGGCTCTGCTCTAGGTAATGTGCATGTTTATGGTGTCTGTGCTCTGTAGGGTAAAATGTGGGTGTTTTGGGCATGTTTACGTCATCTGCAAGACTGGTTCTGTCTGTATTAGCCCGTTATAGTAGTGGGTAAAATATGAGGACTGGGTTGGCGGAAACCACAGCTGGGACTTGAACCTGTGACCCTCTGCTTCTGTATACACTGGTTCTGTGCACTGCACCACCATGTTCTCAAAGAGATGGTGCGTTCCCTGGTGATACCATGACTGTTGGTCAGACAGGGCCTGTCTGTTGGAGTGAACTGCACCCACGTGAAGGGGGCTAGGACACGGTCTGCTCTGGGCAGCTGCCACTGCCCCCTCCACCACCAGTATCCCTCAGCCACCATGCTGACATGCCCTTCTGCTGGTGGTGCTGGTGGTGTGCGGTCTCAAGCCATCCATCAAGCAGCAAGATGGAATGAACAAAGTCTGGAGTTGGCAGTGCCAAGAAGGGGACACATAAAAAGGATCTGCTATAGTTCCCAGGAGGGGTATAGAGTGAGATAAGAGAGGAAAGGTAGCCACAGAGTGAATGTTTGTTGGTTTATTTGGTATTTGATTATACTGCCCTTTGTGGGATGTACAGGGCGGTTTGCAACACAAATTTAAAAAACATGTAACGCAGAGAAGATTAGAAGGAAACTACAATGTCGGATAGGAAAGTGGACAGGAGATAGAGGACCGTATAGACATTCAAACCAGAGTCAGTTATACAGATGCAGCTGCAGCTTAGAGCATACCCACATCGAAAGCCTGTTCGAAAAGGAGGGTTTTTAAGAGGGTTTTAAATTTTAGGTTCTAAACAAATGTGAGAGGGGAGGCAGTTCCAAATGGATGGGACCTGGGAGAAAAAAGTGGAGCGTCGCATGGACTCATATTTGATGTGAGCAGGGGAAGGAATGACCAGTCTGCGATCATGAAGGGGCCGCAAGCAATGAAGTATAGCATATGGAGTAATGAGGGCAGAGAGTGGAGTGGAGGAGTGGCCTAGTGGTTGGGGCAAGGTACTTCAGGCCGGAAGGTCGGGGGTTCAAATCCCACTAGAGGACAGCAACCTTGGACCGGAAGGACTGGGGTTTCTAGTCCCACAGGTGCTCCTTGTGGTCTTGGGCAAGCCACTTAACCCTCCATAGCCCATGTTCCCTGTAAAATAGTTATCTCCAAGTTATAATGCCCTGTTCAATGTAATTTCAGTTTGTTCAATGTAAACCGCACTGATGCTGAATAGCACAGTATATAAGAGAATGTAAATAAATAATAAAATCCAGTGTGCAGGTAGGCAGCTGCCTATGGTGCATGTTCTGGGGTGGGGGTGCCTGCATAGCTGCCCATGCTTTCCCCCAGCACAGCCTGCCAATGTTCCGTGCCATTGGGGGTACCTGCTGGGCAATGTTCCCTCTAATTTTCTGTAGGCTGTGTGCGCATAAAATATCAGCTGTGCAGCTTTTGAAGGAAGGTTAAATTTTTGTGCGCCACATAACGATGCTGAGTTATATACTTTAAAATTTGACTACACGTCAGAATACAGTATGTACACCACATTGATTTTAATCAAATTAAATGAAAATAGATGATTACTAAATGAAGAGGAAAATTTCTAGTAATTACAATCACAACTTTTAAATTTTAAGGTGTCTGTGCTGTTTTCTATCAAAATCAGAACCATAATTTTTGTGCGCTCTGTTGTAAAGTATGTGCGCTCGCTTGGCGAGGTGTGTGCGCGCGCACACGCGCACAGCTTAGAGGGAACAGTGCTGCTGGGTACTATTCTTTGTGACACTGTGGGAAGCACACTCTTGCCCATGTTGGGTCCTCAGCAGTTTCTGTATGGCTGCTCTACTGTTTCAGCATTCCTATGGGCCAGCTAGGTATCACCCTAGACCCCACTGTGGCCCAGCTGCACCACAGCATGTGCCCTCTGCAGTCCTCTGTATCCCCTTCTCCAGCATCTGACCGGTTGCCCGTTCCGACATGCCTGCCCTGATGTTGCGGGACATGTGCATGCCATAGGAACCCTGTCCGATGGTGGGGAAGTCCCTGAACAGTGCTATTTCACTATGGGCCCATGCACCTTGTATGGGGATGGGGTATGGACCCTTCCGCGGTTTATAAATACATAACTAAAACAAAGACATACATAAATATCTGTTCAATGGAGCTTACTCGTGGGTGGGGGGTTTGATGTTTCTCATTGATACCACTATTGTCCAGCTTGGTTGCTGTTTTTTTCCAGTTTGTTGGGGTAATTTTCAGTGTTTCTGTGCCCTTTTGTTCTGTGCACCTGTATCACACTTATCACCTTTTTTTGGTTTCCCTGCCTAGGCTGTACATTGCTGACATTTAAATGGTTTCTCTCCCCTTTAATATGCCTTTAACGGCAGGTTTTCATTCGCGTTGGAATTCAGCTCTGAAATTCAGCGTGTTAGTGTAATGGGAGCATCTCCACGCCCACTCTCCGCCCATTGACCCCTTCTCTCCGCCCTCTCTCTGCCTTCTGCGTTGTTTTACCACGCCGCGGAGCATCATGCACGTTAGCGCGTGATAACGCACGCTATAGCGCGTTTACGATCGTTAATGCACTACAGCGCACGCTATAGCACGCTAACAATCGTTAATGTTGTACAACGCGCGTTATTCACGTTTACCGCAGTTTAGTAAACATACCCCTAAGAGTCACAACATGAAGTTACATGTAGTACATTTACAACAAATAGGAGAAAATATTTGTTCACTCTGCAGAGTTATGTGCTGGAACTTGTTGCTGGAGGATGTGGTAAAATCAGGCAGTGTCGGGTTTCGGCAAATTCCTGCCATTATTAAGGGAGATATGGAGCAAAAAGGTCACTACTTATCCCTGTAGCATGGAAATCAACTGACCTTTGGGACCTTGCTAGGAACTTCTTGCCTGGACTGACCACGGTTAGAAACAGGATAGTAGTGGGGGGGGCGGAGCCTGATGTCCAGCGGGATAGACGCTTTGCGTTGAAGCTCCCGAGAGGCCTACTCAGAATCCTGAATTAATACCTGCATAAATTTCATTTTTTTGCTCTGAACTTACCGGGGTGCCTCGGGGGGAACGGCGGGCCACAAACCAGTGCGACTGGACCTCGGGTCTCCCTCTTCTTCACACGAAAACGCTCCAAAACAGAGTTCTTCCCCACAAAAGATGGCCCCATTTTGGGAAAACCCCGCAACGCCACAGGGGATCTTGGAGGAGATACGTGGTGTGAAGGAGCTGGTACAATCCAACGGAGCGGCGCTCCGAACCATGCGTGAAGACTTTGGCACACTTCAGAACCGGCTTGAAAGTCTCCCACTACGACAGGACAACATGGCGGAGGTCCTTGACTCGCACGCGGTGCACTTGGTGAAATTGGGCAAGGCTGAGCGTATGATACCGAATTTTCAAAAAGAGCTGGAGGATAGCAATGATCGAGCTGGTTGCAACCATATGGGGCTCATTGGAGTACCGGAGGATGTGAGAGCAGGAGACATGCGAGAATTCTTGGTCAAAACTCTCCCCCCCTTGCTAAAGATTATTATTTACAGAGATCTGGAGACTGACCGAGCGCATCGTGTTCGTGTTCCTGCTAATATGGCGCTCACTCGGACGACCCCTCGGGCTCTCAATTTTCGATTATTGCGATATCAGTGAGTAGAGCAAATTCGTATTGCTGCCCGGGCGAACTATCATCTTGAATTTGAAAGTCCTAAGGTTTCTTTTTCCCTGACGTGGCAAAGTCCACAGTTGACCGACGGAGGAGACTCCTTGCTTTTCGCCCTGGACTTCAATAACTGCAGGCTCACTTTGGCCTAATATATCCAGTGAAGCTCAGAGTAACTCTCCATAACCCAGCCATAACATTCGAAGATTCCGATCTACTAGCAATGTTTTTGGACTCCAAATAACGCAGATCAGATGCGCTAATCCAACCACTATGATTCAACAATTTGGATCTGTAATTCGCCGGATTTGCCCGCCATCTTGAACGGCCCGACGCGGTGATCCCAGCCTGGAATAGAGACTGCCTGGACTTTTCTTTCTATCTATAATTTACTTGGCCTTCTCTCCCTCCATGATGTGCACCTCGGTGGGATTCGAAACATGCATAGTTTTACAGGTTATATGTTTTAGCTTGGGCCCTCTCTGGAGTTTCTCCCCGCAGACATTAGGTCGCCAGTAATTTCTGGGGTTTTGCTTCTTCTCTAGTGCACCTCGGTGCTTATTTGTTTATATGGGGCGTTTCCATGATTTTCATTAACCCATTGATTATTAGGTTATGTGCACAGTCATACATAGTTAAGATGAGGGACATTGGGAAACTGTGTGCATTATTGTGTTCTTTCTCAGAATTTATAATCTTTCTTGATGGCCTTGTGTCGGTTCTTCTCATAAAACGTAAATGGCATTAATAGTCCAATCAAAAGAAAGAAAATCCTTAGCTATCTTAATCATGAGCATGTTAATTTAATGTTTCTTCAGGAAATGCATTTAAATTCCGCTGCGGCATTGAAACTTAATACCACGCCTAATATGGCGATTGCCTTCTCTTCCGCTGTTTCCAAGCGGTGTGGAGTAGCCATTTTGGTTAAGAAGTCTCTGCAAGCTATTGTAATGGATGTTAGTTTTGATAAGGAGGGTGGATGGGCCCGTGCACATCTTCAGGTTGAGACTGTACTTTACGTGTATTGGTATTTATGCTCCGAATGTGGATAATCCTGTTTCTTATGCAAGTTTTATGCAGTTAGCACAGGCATTTGCCAGCCCTCCATTAATGCTCGGCGGCGATTTCAACCAAGTACTTGAGCCCTTGACAGCTTGGCTGCCGCCCAGAACGAGTGGTCCACCCAAGAGTCTTGATTCTTTTACTGCTTTGATAACAGCTTTTGCGTTAGAAGATATATGGAGGCTGCTTCTCCCCTCGCTCCCATTATTCACCAATGCGCTCAGATAGCACAGAAATTCTGGGAGCGGGAGTTGCATGTAGCTTTGACCCCGGAGCCTGGGAGCCCAGCCTGGAGCTGGTTGACCTGGATCTCTTGATCTCCCTCACTTACTCAGACACTTTTTTCTTTTAATCCACCGAAGTTTCTATACTCCTGATAGGTTAGTCAAATGACCGCTACCCAGAGCAACAGATTTTGGATATGCCACACGGCCATTCACATCCTAACTTATATTATGTTTGAATGCCCGGTACTACAATATTACTGGAAACTACTGGGGGGAAAAATAGGTCCCCTCTTAATTTCAATGAATGGTGGCATCCTGTCAGTCTATACAGTAAATATGAACAAATACCTCATCTGTTGGTTTCTCCGTTCAGACTCTCTATCATTTATCTGAATGGAGGATACTCCACGATTATGTTTGAAATGCTAAAATGCTAAATGCTCCCATCTGACTGTTTAAATCTATTTCACCTGATCAGTCTATATTGCTGATACTCTTTTGTTTGTTTGGATGTACATATGTATACGCCTCTTTGATGATACTCCTCAGTTCCAGAGAAGAAGCTTAGGGGTGGGGGGTAATTGGGGTTGCTTTCCTTATGTGTATATTTGTATTTGTCTCCTTTGGTCTGTTGTTTCGTTTGCTTGTTGTAAAATGAAAATAAAAGTTTCAAAAAAAAAAAAAGAAACAGGATAGTGGGCTTGATTGACCTTTGGTATGATCCAGTATGGCAATTCTTATGTTGTATTCTTATGAAGATCAAGGAAAATAAATGTTGATACTGTGCTGGAGACGTTGAAGATAGAATTAATAATTTTACATTTTGAAAAGTAACCAGTTATGGTTAGGCCTGATTTATCATTAATATTACAACAACCCCCCAACGGTGATCAATTAGAATATTAACTACAAGAAGGACACCATAGTAATCCCAAAGCCCCAATGGACAATATTTTTGTCAGGCAAGACTGTGGGAGGAAGGTACTTCAAAACTTCTCCACCAGTCAGATCATGCCCATTTTATTCATCCAAAATGTCTGAGATGCGTGTTTTAAAATCCATTCATGCAAAATGACACTTATCTGAGTCCAATTGAAGGCACCAACTCCTGTATCAAGTGCTCCAAAATATTCATACAAATTGTCCTAAAGCTTCTCACAACTGCCAAAAAACACCGAAATCTCAGCTGGTGAAATAAGGGAATACAAGCTCAGGATTGGCTAACAGCAAACTGCCCGTCATCTTAGAACACACCAGTCACAAAGGGGATTCCCACATCACCAGGGAACACCCAACTGTGAATGACTACCTGACAACATAGTCCCATCCAATCTCACGATTCATTCCAGTTGGGTAAACAGATCGTAGATTAAAAATCCATCGTTGTTCAAGCCATCATAATCACGCCATTCGATCACCACCCCTGGGATCATCCGGAACATTATCAATAACAGTCCAAACCAATTGCTCAAAGGAATGATGCAACTCCAAACATTGTTGTACTACTGGGGCCGCTTGTACTGACTGACGAAGTCTCGATGCATGTTCGCCCAATCACACTTTCACAGCACGCGTTGTGCTTCCCATGTACCTAAATGGACAGGTGCATTGCAAAAAGTAAATAACAAAAGTAGAATCACAGGTGGTCTGCCACCGCCTGTGAAAGATCCAGCCAGTATGTAAATCGGACCATGATTCACCAGTTGCAGTGGTGGTACAATACCTGCATCCATTGCAAGGGAAATTCCCCCCCCCCCAACCCACCTCTGGATAGATTGGTCTGTCCGCCATAATTGCAGACTTAATCAAAAGGTCCCGTAAATTTACACCCTGTGAATATGCCATTCGCAAAGGTTTATTGAAGCAGGAATACAACGATAACACCGACCAATATTTTTGCAAAATACTCATCACCTCAGACGAATGACTCATATAAGGTAAAACACCCACCAACACATCCTCAGCTGTGTCCTGAGCCATCAAAGAATCTGAATCCAACAGCCATTCACGATGGGTATATAAGATTCTGCGATAAGCTCGAGAGATCACACTGGAAGGGTAACCCCTACATAGGAGTCGAGATGAAAAATCCCGTGAAGATGTTTAAACTCCGTTATTGAGGTACAGAGCCGACAAATCCGCAAAAACTGGCCATATGGCAGACCCCTGCGCAAAGGTCCTGGATGAAAGCTCCGAAAATTCAATAAGCAATTATGCTGAACAGGTTTCTGATATAAAGTGGTGGATAAGGAATTCTCTTCACGATAAACCACCATATCCAAAAACTCCAAATGGTTAGGGTCAACATGAGCCATGAACTTAATACTTGATTTCAGTGTGTCCAACCACTCCACAAACTTAGGTAAAGAAACCAAATCAGAGGTCCAAACAAAAAAGATGTCATCTAGAAATCTTTTCCACAGCGGCACATGCACAAAAAATGGTGACAAATATATATATATTGTTCCTCCACAGATGCCATATATTAATGTAGCAAGAGATGGAGCTACCGTGGCTCCCATGGCGATGCCAAATATTTGTTGGAAAAAATTCCCCTCAAACAAAAAATAATTTTGAGTGAGTACCATCGTGATTAGATCCATTAAAAAGGACCTAGGAAGACGTGACGGTGCTCCAGAAAACTGAGTTTGAAGGAGTTGTAAAGCCTCACGCTGATCAATATTCATGTACAAGGCAAAAACATCCAAAGTTACTATTAAAAACTCAGAAGATGGCAGAACTAACTGATTTAGAAACCTCATAAAATGTGTGGAGTCCCAAATAAAAGAGCGAACCTTAGCAGCCTCATCCTTCAAAAAACATCGCAAAATTTTGATAGTGGTTTTAAAACCGAACCACGACACGAAACAATTGGTCTGCCCGGTGGATTACATATGGAGTTATGTATCTATGGCAAGGCTCTCAAGCACCATCTTCTGATAGACACCAGAGCTTTGCTGTCACTGCAATGCCCAAATCTGAGCTGGTCCTGGAGCAGCGCAGCAATGACGATAGGAAGTATACTGTATAGCTTCAGCACAGGGCAGGCAAACCCTCACACTCTGTACAGGATCCATGGAGCTCTGCCGGAGCTGTCTGTAGCATAAGGGTCTGTCTGCCCCGCACTGAAACTTTACGATGAACTTCCTACTGCTGCTGCCGCTGCTTCAGGAAGAAGGTGAAAGAATGGGATCGGGGGGGGGGGGGGGATGTTGCTCCATTGCAGAAGGAAGGCATGGAGTTGGAATGCAAATCCCCCCTCCTCCATTGCCTATAGGCACTCAGAAGATAAATCCAGCTCTTGTTATGACAAATGTCATAAGGAAAGCCTGACAAGCACCGGGATCATGATTCTAAAAGAATTGCAGGGAATGACGAGGTTATGATCACCTGCGATACTCCCATTCTGACCGATATAAAGCTGGATGCAAGAAAGCCAGAAATAGTGGTAAAGAGGAAAAACATCAGAACAACATTGATTATAGAGGTGTCAGTTCCAAGCGACTATTTTGAATCATGTTAAGAGGGAGAAAATCTTCAAGTACCAAGAAATGCAGTCGGAGACCAAGAAAATGTGGCAGAAAGATACTGAGCTATTTCCCATCATGTTGGGTGCCACAGGCTTAATTAAGAGGAATTTCCAAGCACACCTAGATAAATTACCTATACACATAACATCTTACGAACTCCAGAGGGAGACTGTCTTTGGCATGGTGCAGGTACTACGCCGAGCATTAGCAGTAAATTTGAGAGACTGAGATAATACTCCACATATCGCATACTATTAGAAGTCATCAATTAAGTTTATGTTATTAACATAGAGTGAGCGTAGGGAATGGGTGGATGTAAACGTCAGCAACTTTGAATGTTTTGATTGGTGGCTGAGCATTCATATAGTACGACATCAGACGCTGTAGCTACTTCCTGAGCTGGTCATTGAGTAGTGATTGTAAGCCCCTGAAGAAGCCTTTTTCGAGGAGAAACAAAGATCTTTGTCGAGTTTACCGATGACACACTGAACAACGGGAGTATGAAGATAAGTACTAAGAACTCTTTCTAGTGATTATTTACTTGTAGTTATAAACACATAGCTCTTGTTTGTCCACAGGGCTTGTGAAGGAAGATCCATTGTTCTGTTGTGAGTTTCACTTGAGTTTTCAATAAGGAATGTTTGTGTGTCCTTTGTGGACCGCTATTAAAGCAGATAGAGATACTTTTAACTGAGGTATATTAAGAAGGAATTGGTAGTTTGGATTAATACAATTTGGTATAAAATAAATGTTTTTTAGAATATGATTTAGAAAAGTACTTTTCTGAGATTGTTGTTTTGAACATTAATATGGGGGAAGTTGGAGACCGGTGATGTGAGTATCTCACTATTCCCTATGGTGATTGATTTCGCCATATGGAAAATTTTTAGCCATCCTGAGGTCTCTACCCCTATGGATAACTTTTATATGTTTAGCCACTGCTGGTTTTGAGTCTTTGGAAGGTGTGGTATCTTATTGGATAGTCTTAAATAAGACAATAACTAAGAGTTGGTCTGTTTGGTTTGTTTTGTTTATTCTTAGGGCAGTTTCCTTTTTGATGCACAAAACTAACCCATTTGCAGAAACTGCCCCAAAAGAGATAATTTAAAAGCTATTCAGCAAAGGTTAGTGAACAAAAATAATGATATGCTGTCTTGAAAAACACAGTGGTGGTTTTCAGTCAGGTCAGGTTGGATAAATTTCAGACATACGTGTACCAAAAATGCAGTTTAGAATAAGCTAACATAATATTCCCTGATATCAGATGACAAACTGTTTCACTTCGCTATGCTCAAGACAGTCTATACTCAGTTACATGATAGGAATCAATGGGGGAAAATTAAATTTTGAAAAAAAACCCATGTTGAAATATGATTGAAAATACATTCATGTTTACGATGCTAGAATTAAGGAAGGATTATATGTATAACCAATAAATCTAAATCTCCTAATGCTGGCTTCAACTCCATTGCACACTTTGCCTTTCTTTCCCTTTCCTTTATTAGGGCCAGCACAGCACATCGTGGCGGATGAATACCTTCATGTACGAGAAGTTAGGCATTTGTATGATTCCAAAACGTCATTATGCACCCTAGCATACAGTATCACAGTCTCACAAAGCATTATCCAGTATGTGTGTGAGTGTACCTAGACTAGCTAATGGTTCAGAGGCAATGTGGATGGACCTGGGTTAAAATCTTGGCAAAGGTCTTCAGGCTGATCATGATGGGGATATTATATAGGCTGCACACGGAGTGGAGGAGTAGCCTGGTGGTTAGTGCACTGGAGTGCTAACCAAGCAACCAGCATTCAATCCCCCCTAACATCACATGGAGTCTTGCACAAGTCACTTCACCCTCCATTGCCTCAGAAGAAAGGCCTGGTAATCTACCTTCATTCACACTGGCAAGAAAACCCAAGAGCTGCTGGGTTACCAGGAGTCAGCAATGCATATACTGTAGCTCCCTGGGGGGGGGGGGGGGGGTCATAGACATTGTATAGTAGCAACAGTGGGTTTGGAAGGGGTCCTAGTATAGGGCTTTCAGATAAAGAGTGTTGTAACAAATGGACTAAAGTGAAAATTTGTGTGTTAAGTATATACACATTAAGGCTTGTGGTGAGGAAACCACAGCTGATTATAGAAATGCACAGGAAAAAAGGTCCTGTCACTTTAATTCAGGTTGTATCAAAGGTTTCCCCGGTAACCAGGAGTCTGTGACTCAGAAGCTAGTCATCCCTAAGCCCCGCCCACAGCAGCACGTCAGAGAGAAGCTTGTCCCTAGTCACATGTGCTGGGAGCAGGGTGTGCCTCAAAGGGAAGGAAAGTTTAAAAAGCTGATTCACAGAACAGAAGTTAGTTCAGAGGAGAGCCTAATCCGTAGTCCACGGAGTTCACGAGGTTCAAAGAGTTCAGAAGAGGGGCCAACATGGAGTCCAGGAGGCAGAGCAAGTAAGAGAGTGTTTGCAGAGCCTGAGGGACAGAGTGTGAGAAATACTATTTGCTGTGAAGAGGAGATTGATGAGAGACTGCCAGACACAGCTGGGAATGAGAGGCTGGTGTCAGCAAACGGAAGGTCTGCACTTGAAGAAAAGCATGACTGGTTTGCAGGACGGAGGGAATCCCTAAATACCTCAGAACCAAGGCAAGTCTGTCCTTCTCAATGCCTACAGAGGACAAGCCCCAGAGAATTACCCATAGGAGAGAAAGCTAAGTTTAAGCATAGCCAGAGTCCCAGGGAAAAGAGAGACAGCTGGTCTAATCAGCACGTAGCTCAGCTAACAGACGAGTTGCTGCAGAAGCAGACTTTACTGAGAAGGCTAAGTGATTTAATAAAGAAAGAAAATACTCAGCTCTCTGTGCAGATACCTTATGCCATAAGTGAGGGTGATAGAGAGGAAGAAATGGACACAACGAATGTGGATAATAGTATTATGGATTGTCAGTGTACTATGTGTTTTAACTCTGACGGTGAAGAATCCTAGAAAAGCCATTATAGCTGTGCCATGCTCAGGAAGCACGTTAATTTGTGAAGACGTCACAAACTGCAAGAAACAGCTGACTGTGCTGACAAAGTGAAAAGCTAAGTTACATGTTTAAGGAACATTTAAAAGTTTTGTTTGGACAACAAGAAGTTGTTCCTGTCTAAGAAGAAAGCATTTATCTGTTTAAAGTTCTGAAAGTGCCAATTTGATTTCTCAAGCAAAGTGATGCCTATTTATGTTGGAAGTTATATTGCAAAGCATAATTTGTTCCTGTTGTTTTGAAGCAGTACCGTGGATTAAAAATCCTTTCCATACTTTATGCCTCACGCCTCCTGTGTATGAAGAAACCCTGATTACATTAAAAGAAATATTCTCTGTCTTGTGCCTAAACCCTCGGATCACAACTCCTTTGCTTTAGGATAAACTACGATTCCCATCAGCCCTTCTGGCAGCCATTACAGGGAGTCTTGTCTTAAGGCTAAAAGGCGACCTCACCTGCTGCCAGTCATCTACCTGGCCAGGAGGGGGCGACAGGCTATAATGATTATTTAGCTACTATAGTCACCCTTAGCTTCAAATCACATTGAAAAATATGACTCCTACTAGCACAGCTTGTCTTTCATATAGTATAAGCACGTCTGGATACAGAGTGCTGTTAATCGCCCGCCATATCTACTCTTACCATTGAAGCCTACAATGTCTGTTTACTAAAAGCGCATTAGTCTTTTGCAGCTGACATGGCAAAAAAGTGCAGACAGTATGACATTAGCTGCAAAATTCATGCGTTATATGTTGGAAGCATGCCCAGCATTTCCTCAGCAGATAATACACCGGAATTGTAGAGGGTATGGCCCAGCAGCAGCATGGATGCACATAAAGCCACCCATCGAGGTGGCGTTATGAGTACCCATGCTATCTGCAATTTTGATAGTTACCACGTGCTGTTGAGGCCCATGATAACTGTGTGTTGCAGACCCGTCACATCTCTGCTCATATCCTGCCCATTCTTGCAGATAAAGCAGTTTCTGCAAACAGCACAGAATATCACTGTGCTATCTGCAATTTCTCTGCATTATCAGTTAACATGCCTACATAGCATGCACTATCTGCTGCATTAACAGGTAACACCACTTAGAAAATATAATTAGGAGAAGGTTTACTGACTAAACTCTTCTAGCAACTGAAAGCATTAGGCTGATAAGACAGTCAGTCAAACACTGATCATAACTTTGTGGTCCCTACTGTTTCGCCCCTAATCCTACCCTAATTTAAGTATTTTATCTTATACAGCCAAACTGTGCATTTGGCCTGGATTTTTTTTTTTAATCCTTATGCGGTAATTCTGTAAGGAACCACTCATAGCCATGCACCATCAACATGCAGAAATCACAGGGGTTTGTTTTTTTAGTGATTTACATATAGAAGTGAGCATTTACAGGTGTAAATGATGGGGCCCCTATTTTATAAGTCCTCACGCTGCTCAAACGGCATGGACTTTTTTCACTTTAGTCCTACGCATGAGTGGAGTTTGGGCAGAGTGCACATGTACACGATAAAATCTTGTAATTTATAAATCTATGCATCAGTATTTACACTAGCTCTTTTCATTTTTTAGTGCCTTCAGGTCCATGCTGACTCCTGGCAACCCAGCCGCCTCTGGGATGTCTTGGCAAGGTATGACTGGATGTAGATTGTCAGGCTTTTCCTTTTGAGGCAATGGAGAGTAAAGTAACTTATCCAAGTTTAAAAGGAGTGCCAGTGGGAATCAAACTGTTGATTTTCTAGGTAGAAGGCAGTTGCTCTAACCACTAGACTATTCCTACACTCTCATGAGTTTTAAGCCTGGTGTAACTGATTGTGCTTTAAATTAGCACACATTTCTGATCATTTATGAAAGTATTTTATAAAAAAAAGTTGGCACCTACTTTTTTTTTTTAATAAAATAGGCTTCACATAGGCACCTTAAAAAGTGCTTTAATCAGATACCCCCTTATAAACTTACCCTTCACATAGGCATCACCTGATGCTGGTTGCATATAAGGACTTTTGAGTATCATATCTAATCTCTCGGCCAATACTTTTATGTCAAGCACAAAAGCATCCTACATACAGAAAGTGAATATAAAAAGTCACATTGTCTGGACTTATTTTACAAGGTTTTTCCTCTAAATCTGCTTTTCTGGCTGCCCAAATGCAAGGGGAAGTTAAAGGTATCATGCCCTTCAAAGCTGAAGTCTGAAATGACTTGTCAGACCTCTGTTACTGCCTTTGTGTAACCCTTACATGGATTGGGCATTTCTGCTATAGTGGAGGCAAGGAAGAGCCCTGAGCTAGAGAACAAGATCAGAGGGTCCACTAGCCCCTTCTGGGTCTGTGTTGGGTTGCAGTTGTGGAATCGCATAGCAGATTGACAGAAGACTCACTTGTGGAAGTTAGACTGGTGGTGGTGACACATTCTCTCTGGTTTGATGTTGGAAGCTGAGGCAGATGGTGTAGTCATTTCATTGCACTCAGAGGTCAACATGGAGCTGCCTGGTGCAGTGGCTAGTCTGAGTCCCAGAGTTATTGTAGTTGAGGGCCTGGATGAAATGGGACAAACAAATTCTTTTGGAGCTCCTGTCTTTGAAATAACATCTCTGCAGCCTTTGCCTTGGCTGGAGATGGTGACTCTGGAAACTATTTAATCCACTATGGAATGTGCGCATAAAGTCTGTTCCAGATTTATTAATGCTTTAGTGATTAATTCAACTAAAATTACAGTAATGGAGGCTAAAATTATTGCTCAAATAGAAAAAGGAAGATTTTAATTCTTCTATTTATGTACAGTCAAACCTCGGTTTTCATTTGCCCCGGTTTTCATACGCTTCGGTTTTCAACGTCTTTTTTGACTGAGATTTTGTCCCGGTTTTCATACATTGCTTCGGTTTTCAACGTCTTTTGACTGAGATTTTGTCCCGGTTCTCGTACATCGCCTTGGTTTTCGTAAAGTACAGTACTGTAAATACATACACCCTCGCGCTGCACACCATTCTGTATACACTGCCAGAACGCCTGCCCGGTCCCGGCAGCACTGCCCCCCGGACTCACCGATCGCCAGCGTGATGAAAAGCAAAAGCCAGCTGAGCACATAAATGAAACACATCCTCGAGCCTGGTCAGAGTCAGAGAGGCAAGGATTGCGCAGAGAGGAAGGCCCCGATCTCGTCCACCGCCTGCCCGTTCTCTGGAGCGCCCCCTCAGGCTCGGAGGTAGCAGGGAAGAAAAGCTGTCAACATAAGCAGGAGATGTTGCATGAATGTGGGAGGCAGTTCTCTCTCTTGCATGGTACGTCTGAAGCTATATCATTAAGATTTTCTGCCATTCTGAAGCATTGAGCAGATAATGTAAAGGTATTTTAATGGGCTGAATCCAATGTGATTCCGAAGAGAGCTGGGCACAGCAGCTTGTCAGGGGTGGCTAAGGCCAGATGTTAACATACTGTACTGTACAGTACTGAACTTAGCTTGCTTTCAGTGATGTTAAATGTTCATTTGTCCATTTCATTAGTCATTTATATTTATTTCTCATTGTTTTCTGTATGTAAAAATATAGTTATTCTCTATAAAATGTATTTTTGTGAATATTTTTGGGTGTCTGGAACGGATTAATTGGATTTACATTATTTCTTATGGGAAATATTGCTTCAGTTTTCATACGTTTCGGTTTTAGTCAGACTTTTTGGAACGGATTAATCATGAAAACCGAGGTTTGACTGTATTATTTTTCAGCTTAAGAGGAAGCAGGGGACTGTGGCCCAGGATAAATGTAGTTCCTTAGGAACACTGGAAACCTGGAAAACCAGTCCAATAATGTATATCTCCGTGCTCTACTTTACCTCAGATCAAGTTGATGGCCCCCAAGGGAACATTTCTTAAGGTTTTCAAAAGAAGTTGTAGGTGTCTGATGAAGGGATATTTAAGAACTTCTATCAAAAAGGTCAATGGGAGCCATCAGTTTAATTTGGAGTTTCCTGCCTCCCCTACAAAACGTGTATTATTTGCCATCTAAACAATCTGCAAGGGCCTCTGAACAAGAAGATACCTTGATAGCAGAAGCATCCTCAGATAGTTTGTAATAGGTTGGAGAAATCAGAAGAAGAAATTGTTGATAGAGGTACTTTGTTCGCATCTTACGTTTTCTTATAAGATAAAAAGGCCTTATTGCATCTATATTTTAGAATGACTGAAGTTCTTTTTCTGGGAGGAAGAATTTAAATTTTTCCCGAGGCATGGAATGGGGGTCCAAATGGTATCTGCCCTGTGTGCTAATTCCAGGGTAGATGCTAGGGCCCTGATTTTGTACTTACTATATTTTATGCAAAAAATAATGCATGTAAGTGCAAACAATTACCTACTGTAACTTTTGTAAATATGCCCCTTAAAGTGTTTTTTTAAAATTCATTTCATGCATTCATTTGAAATCTGCTCTCCTGGAAGATCCCTGATATCTGTGTCCTTCTCTTCTACTGCCAACTCCAGACTTCAATCTTTCTACCTTGCTGCTCCTTATGCCTGGAACAAATTACCTGAGTCAGTATGTCAGGCTCCATCTGTAGCCCTGTTCAAATACATGCTAAAAACTCAGGGCCTAATATTCAATTGGGATGGCTATGTGCTGCTACAGCACATAGCCATCACTGTTGACCTTGGATATTCAATGCTGGGGTCATATGCGGCCTCAGCATTGAATATCTAGGGTCAACACACAGCCTCCAGCACCATACAAGCTAACTGGGGAAAGAGAGGGAGGAATCAAAGACAACCCCCAGATTGAGGGCTGAGGAAACAGGAAGGAGTACAGAGTTATCCACAGAGACTGAGAAAGGAGGAAGAGGATGGGAGGTTTTAGGGGGAAAGATAAGAAGTTCAGTCTTGGCCATGTTCAGTTTCAAGCGGCAGTGAGACATTCAGGCAGCAATGTCAGAAAGGCAGGCAGCGATCTGGGTCTGGATTGCCAGAGAGATTTCAGGTGTCGAGAGGTAGATCTGGGAGTTATCAGCGTACAGATGGTACTGAAAGCCATGGGAAGAGAAAAGCGCACCAAAGGACTGGATGTAGAGAGAAAAAAGGAGCGGACCCAAGACAGATCCTTGGGGTACACCAACTGGGGACAGGGTAGCAGAGGAGGAGGAGCCACCAGAACACACACTGAAAGAACGATGAGAGAGATAGGAGGAGAACCAGGATAGTACAGAGCCCCGAAAACTAAGCGAGGATAGGGTATTGAGGAGACGGTTGTGGTCAACAGTGTCAAAAGCAGAGAGGTCAAGAAGGATGAGGACAGAGTAAAGGCCCTTGGAGTTTGCCAGGAACAAGTCACTGGAGACTTTGGAAAGAGCCGTTTTGGTAGAGTGTAAAGGACGAAAGCCAGACTCTAAGGGATCCAGTAGGGCATTAGAGCACAGGAAGTCGAGACAGCGGCGGTGAACCACACGTTCAAGTAGTTTAGAAGTGAAGGGAAGGAGAGAGGTGGGTCGATGATTAGAAAGACAGGTGGGATCAAGTGAGGGTTTCTTGAGGAGTGGTGTGACCACAGCATGCTTGAAGTCTGCAGGGACTGTTGCAGTGGAGAGCGATAGGTTGAGAATATGAAAGATGGAAGGGACAATGGTGGAGGAGATGGGGCTTAGGAGATGGGTGGGGATAGGATCAGAGGAGCAGGTGGTGAGTTTGGAGGAAGAAAGAAGGTGTGCAGTTTCCTCTTCAGAGATCACAGGAAAGGAAGAGAGTGAAGAGGAGGAGGAGGGGAAGTAGCTGGCTTTGTGGGGAATTGGAGGGTGATCTTGTGGATTTTGTCATGGAAATAGTCAGCCAGGGTTTGGGCAGAAAAGGAGGGAGGGATCAGAGGCGGAGGCACTTTGAGAAGAGAACTGAGAGTAGTAATTGTGAACATCCAGGGCAGAACATGTCAAGAAACGCAAGGGATGTCTATGTCTCCACCCAATTTTAGTAACATCGATACCTCCAAAGTAGACAACTGTGCCAGTGGTCACATAGACACCCTCCTTAGGAAAACAGGGACATGGATGTCCATCTCATGCAAGCTAGCATAAGGGGCATCCAGCGTCATAGCAAAATGAAAACATGAGCCTTCATTCCCCATCAGTGTTCATTTTCAGCATGGAAAATTTAGGAAACATGAGCATACCTCCTTCTCCACACCCTCCAGATGTCTGTCTGATAAAACAAGTGCTTTTCTGATGCCTATTCATGCCTAGAGCAGGTACAAGTTTGGACATGGTTCAAGATGTCCAGGGCATTTCTGAAATTGGGCAAGGATGCCCAAGTTTTGGGAACACCCAGGATGTGCCTACTCCATGCCCTTGTTCAGACTTTGATATCCTCACCCCAGAGACATCCACAGAGCTGGCTTCTAAAATGGCTCTGGTGACATTTCTTATCATATTCAGACCTCCAAAGCACCAATATGGATTTTAAAATAACCCCATAAATGCATGAAAATTGAATTTATGCACATTGGTTGATAGATGTATGCATAAAGAAGATATTTGTGTGCACTAAAATATTTAAAGGTACTCAAATGAACCAAATGCATGCTAATGAATATATATCCCTGCCTCTCTCCAAGATAATATTTTGAATATGGTTTCTTGTTTTCTTTAGGAGATAAACAAGAGGGATTTAATGTGAAATCTGTGGAGTATGAATCTTCAAAGGGGCAAAAACATCCAATGTCCTAGTCATCTATTGGTTCTATGCACAAACCACTTTATCCAGTGTTAAATGATCATGTAAAGTTTTAAATCTAGATACATCAGCAAAATAAAGAACATTTATAACAAAATTCTCTTTGGCTATAGTGTGAATCCATCTCAGAATAGCTAACTGCAACCTGACTCTAATCATGGCATGAATGGTCCATGCAACTGGAAACACATCTACCATATTTATTAGCATTTCATCCCTGTTCTATGGGAGAAATAGTCTATCTAATATATGAGTATCCCAATGCATAGAGCAGAAAATTTTCAGTTTGAAGACCAAAGCAAAGGTAGCATCAATGAATGTTGAATTTAAATCTGAATCCACCTATCAAAGGAGGGTGATATGTTTTCTGCAGCAGACTGGCTAACCTACTGAAGAGCGCTTTAACTAGTTTTGTTGGGGCTGGGTGAAGGAAGCCCTTATGTAAATAAAACATTAAATAGCAGTGTACAAATGGGAAAATGGCAACATCTGGAAAGCTGTGTATGGGAAATACGATTCTGGATCTAGAGGCTATAGTGGAAGAGGTTTGCTTGGATTTAGTGACAGTCATGGAGACATGCTTCACAGAAAACCATTTATATAATTATATTGGGCTATAATCTATTCAGGAAGGGAAGGAAGAAAGGCAGGGGGGATGGTACTATATGTAAAAAATAATATTGCACAACAGAATTGAAAGGCTAATGAGGTCAATCTGGAAAGAGGGAATGGAAATCTATTTACATTGATGTGATATACAGACCTCCTTCAGAGACAGAGATTTAATTGAAGACATTCACAATATTGCTATGAAAGGAGAAGTGCTACTGATAGATGACTGCAATATGTCAAATGTTGACTGGGACATTTCTGATGCGGTATCAGCTAGGAGCAGGGAGATCCTGGATTCTCTAGAGGGATAACTATTCTTGCAACTGGTAATGGAACCTGCACGGGAGGGGTCAAACTGGACCTGGTGCTTACAAATGGAGAAGGCATTTCTGATGTTATAGGGGGTGATTATCTGACATTCAATGATCATTGGATGGTGTCGTTCAGTAGGACATGAGTGGAAATGGTTCATTCAAAAGTGAGGGTCATAGACATCAGGAAAACTAACTTTGTCAAGAGGGGAAAATACCTCAGAGTCATTAGTTGGATCAGTACATCTGGGGAAGTAAAAACATAATTGGCAAAACTAAAAGGAGATACTTTATTTATTAATTTGTAAACTTTCTTTTATACCGCTTTTGAAGGTGTCAAAGCGATTTATAGAGAACATTAATATTTTAAGGGCAAAGAACCTTTTTGTTAGGAAAGTAAATAAAAGTAATTCATATTACTAAAGATCAGATCCCAAAAGTAGCAGCTGAAATGGTAAGGGAAAAGAGGTTAAACGTCATAAAGTTTATGAGTTCGCAGAGAGAGGAAGACAAGCAACAATATCTGGAAAAGAGAAGCTGGGAAAATAGTGAGGAGAGCAAAAATGCAAATGCAAAGAAAATATAGCCAATACAGTGAAAGGGGTCACAATATGAAGCTCCAAGGGGGCAGAATCAGTAAACATTTCAGACTTATTTTTTTATGGGAAGGGCAGTGGATGATGGGAATAATCTCCTGGAAGAAGAAGGCAGCAGAATTCCAAAACGTATGGGTTATCATAGAGGATTCCTGGCGGCAAACAGATGGAAATGAAGCACTGAGGTAGCATGAAGAGGTAGTTATAACATACAGATCCAAAACGGCAAGATAGTATTGTAGACAACCTGCAAGAAGCAACAGTTGCAATCCAGAAAGGTCATCGTAGTATTTTAATAGATTGGGAGAGGTAACGGGGGAAGGGGAGTTGGGTATATGTTTCTATACAGCTCGGCATATGCCTTGTAGCACTATATAAATGTACAATAGTAGTAGGTATTGAGTTCCATATAGGAATCCATTTGAAGATCTACCCACTGTGAACAAATTGTTGCTGAGAAGACGGAATAGACCATTTTGTTCTTTATCTGATGTCAATAACTACATTAGTATAAAATATTTCTTTATATTATCTTATAAAAAGCAGTCACTGGGCAAAATAAGTCCTTGCATATGTGAAATATATCCATATGACATTAGAGGTATACTGTAAATGAATAAATACCCTGCTCACACTTACCTCAGACCAAGTCTGCTAATAAAATATTCATTGAGTGAGAGCATTTTAAGAAAAAATGTGGGCTGTAATGGCCTCGTAGTTTTAAGCTTAACCTTTCTACCATTCTATCATTTTTATCCTACACATTATGTGTGTCAGGCCAAAGATTACTGAGATTACTGCAGTAATGGACTAAAAATCTCCAGATCATCTAAAATATGATGGGCGGGAGGATTATTGACTTATTTGCTCCTGCCTTGTGAAAATAAAAACAAACACCTTTTCCGGAATTTCCATGAAAATCTGTTTGACCCTCATCACCCCTTACATTGCTTTTTGGACTGCAAGTATTATATACTTTAATAAAAAAAAACTTCATAAGCATGATATAATTTTGTTAGGGTGTTAACACACGTAAGGCACGCTTGGATTTGTAGATCCATAAAATATCTGTGTAGTTGGCCCATTGTTTTCTTCCCATTTGATTTTCATGCATGATTGAATAGCCAAGGATACACATTTCCTAAAAAAGTTCCAATTTACAGCTCAATACTGGGAGAAAGTTAGAATCCATGTTGTATTTTCCAGCAAACAATATTTTTACAAGTAGAAAAGTGAACACTTTGTGTGACACAATGGCCTGTTTCGCCTTTCTTCCATTTGCAAACTCAGGTATGCCTGTGTAGGGAACTTGCTTGAAACAGCCATGGGAAAGCGTTTCTCAGTAGGGTAGCAGGGGATGTGTGTGTGGGCAGGTGAGTATAGTGTGGGTAGTGATTGATAGTATATGTGAGCTGTGTGGATGTGTCTATATTTCAGTGATATAATGTGGATATTTCCATAGAGTTTCTGTTTATCTATGAGGATCTGAACATGGGATGCAAGAAAGTGAGGATATGTGTGTGAATGTGTGTTAAGGGTATTTGTGTATGTTGAATGTGTGTGCTTGCAGGCAATGGTGTCAGGAGCTATATATATGTGTCTGTCATTGATGTGTGTGGCAGAGACTGTGCATATTGCCATTGTGTTTGGGGCTGCAAATGTATATAATACATATTTATATCTGCGTGTATATACATGTTGGCATTGTGTCTTCAGCTGTGTGTGTGTATCACCGGGGGAGGGTGTTGTGTGGCATGTTTGTATATGCATGTTATGGGGCATTGTTTGGGGTATTTGTATGTGTGTGAATCATGTAGTATGTTTGTGTGTCATGGGGTGTCATTTGATATATTTGTGTATATGTGTCAAGGGAGAGTGTTGTGTGGTATATTTGTGTGTTTGTGTGTATGCTAGGGATGTGTATATGTTAACAGTGTATATTGGGGACCTGTGCATGTGCATGTTGGGGCTATGTACATGTTAGCAGTCTTTGTTGGAGACCTGGTTATGTGTATTTTAGGGCTGTAAATGTGTTAGAAATATATGTTGGGGATCTCTGTGTGTATGTGTGGAGCATGCATAGTTTGGCAGTGTGTGTTGGGGGCCTGTATGTATGTGTACCACAGAGGGCATGTTTATGTATATATGTGTACTGTCATACGGGCCCCAGCCCTCCGCCTAGGGGTCAGAGGGTTGGGGTTGCCATGATGTCCTTTATCCAGAAAATGACTATAGCTTTACTCCCGCTATGCCTTATGGGAGTGGTAGTTTTTAGTCCTCTGATAAAAGGATAGCTGTGAGTCGAGTGTTAGGCAAAAGTTGACAAGAAATGTATTCCCCTTCCCAAACGGACTTAGTGCAGAACAAAACAGTACTCTTTAAAGGAGCTTTTGCTTGAAGGTTATTTACACAAACAAAATAGCTGTATTTTCATACTCTTGGCTTCCAAAACGTGTAAGGCATTTTTCCATATAACAAAGTAGTAAAACAAAACAGCTTCTTCTTTTTCCTTAAAGAAAAACACTTCCTTTTCTTTGCTTTCCCTCAGCTCATTCACACAATCTTTAGCGAAGGGATTTTATGTTGTCTGCCAGGCAGGGCGTACAATCCATTGGAATTGCTTCTGAGTCAGCAGAAGTAAATTCCCATTGCATATCCTCAACCTCAGAGCTTACTGAGTTTTGTTTTAAGCTGTTACTGCTAGGCTTGGAATGACCTCTCTCTAAGAACTGGGGTGCTTCCCCTGGGTACAGTTCTAGAGGGTGAGGTCTTGTAAGGCTTGTGGCTGTGGAGATTCTTCCCTGGCTCTCCCCTAGCTCTCTCCAGCTGCTAGGAAATGCTTTATAACTTTCTGCATTCAAATCCAGACTAGAGCATTGCCCTAGCTCTCTAGTAGAAGCTGAGCTTCTTGACTTCCCTGGTTTAGTGTTAGGCACCCACCTGTATAGACCTCAAAGCCTTTCCTCCAGCAGTGAGATCTGAAGGGCCCCCAGCTCTCTCCGTCTAGGCAGGTTCCTAGTAACCGGCTGTGCCTTCTCTCCTTCTGCTCAGCTGGACTCACTTCCTGAACTGAAACCAGGTTCTTCACAGGGTCTCCAACCTTCTGAAGTCTCTGAGCCTCTCTACTTCTCTGAAGCTCTCCATGTGCCAGTCTCTCCTTCCTGGCCACTGCTTCCTTCTCTGCCAGGCCTTCCGCTTCTTTGCTCTCTGCCAGGCCTTCTGCTTCCCTCCTTCTCTGCCTCCTTCTCCACCCTTCGTGGAGCTACTGAGCAGCATTTATATTTCTCCTCTCTGAAGCTTGGCTCAGCTTTTC
Source organism: Ichthyophis bannanicus (assembly GCA_033557465.1). NCBI lineage: Eukaryota > Metazoa > Chordata > Amphibia > Gymnophiona > Ichthyophiidae > Ichthyophis > Ichthyophis bannanicus. Next base: position 865,921,878 of record CM066032.1, on the reverse strand, counting down.
TAAGCAGGTGAGAGTAATCAAACTCCAAGCTTGCTGCTATGTCAGAGCTTGGGTGTGTCAGCTCAACTGCTCCCTCTCCCTGCTTGCTTCCCTTGTGCAGACTCTGAGCTGTGTTTGTTGGCTGACTGTCATTTTCAAAGGTAAAATCCACCTTTCTTTCTACTTCCATAGGCTCTGCCTGTGCTTCTGTATTACATATCCCCCCTCCTTAAGATATTACGGGCTGGCAAACCGTCACTTGCACAGCTCGTAATACGTGATAACGCATCAGCATTAAGATGTAACCTTCCTGGTCTGTGTTGCACTGTAAAATTGAAGGCTTGCAACGCTAAGTGCCAGCGAGTCAGTCGAGCATTATGGTTCTTCATATGGCTCAACCACTTCAGGGGTGCGTGGTCCGTGATTAATAAAAACTTACGCCCAGTAAGGTAAAATCTGAGAGCCTCTACTGCCCACTTAATGGCCAAGCACTCTTTCTCTATTGTAGAGTAGTTCTGTTCAGCCTTGGACAGCTTTCGTCTGAGATACATAATGGGGTGCTCGGTACCCTCTATCTCCCCTAGGGGTTCATCTTTCCCTTCTGGGGGTTCCTCCTCCTCCTCTGGGGGTTCATCTTTTTCTTCTGAGGTTCCTGCCTGGGATCTAGTGGAGACCATACTTGTCTTCATGTGTAGGCCCTTCTCCATCCCTCTGCGAACCTGGGGCCAGTCCCTACCCAGTACAATATCATGGGGCAACTTAGGGACTACTGCCACTAGCACCTCCTTCCATGTACCTAACCCTTTTACTGAAAGTTTGTACAGAGGGTAAAAGGAAGACACTCCGTGTATACAACGGATCTTAACTCTGCCTTCTGGTTGACTCAGTACTGACCCGCTGCGGGCTTCTATGGTCCGCCAGAGTTTTCTCAAAACCATACTTTGGTCTGCACCCGAGTCAAGCAAGGCACTGGCTAAAACACCCTCCACATTCAGAAGAAAACCTTCTTGTGCGTGTTTACCATTAGCAATTATCAGTGCTGTACGCATCATGCAATCTCTTTTCATATGACCTGCTTTACCACACTTATAACATTTTCCTCGTTCCCATTTACTTTCTTGCTTTGGCAGACAATTAGTTACATGTTTCACATTTGGTTTTAGCTCCTTTTCTGATTTTTCAAAGTTTGCCTCTCCCAACACGCTGAGAGCGCCCCTTTTGCCTTACCCACCAACTCGGCCTCGAGATACCGTTCTGTAAGGAGGGCAGCCTCTGCTGTTGTCTGGCAACTTTGCAAAATCAAAAAAGCACGTATTTCTTTAGGAACTGCTTCCATGTATTGTTCCAACACAATGGCATCTATTACAGATTCAAGGGTTTTTCCTTCAGGAGCGAGCCACTTCCAGGCTAAGCTCCGTACCCTTCGTACCAAAGCCTTAGGTGTTTCATTTAGCTTTAGCTTAGTAGTTCTCAACATTCTTCTATAGACCATAGGTGTCAAACCCAATCTGTCTCGAATAGCTTTCTTGAGCTCCTCATAGCTCGTCACAAGAGCAGCAGGCATGGCTTTATAGGCCGCTAAGGCCTCTCCCGTTAAGGACGTCGCAAGCCTAACTGCCCATTGTTCTGGAGGCCACTTCACATTAAGGGCTACTCTTTCGAATGCCTCGATAAAGTCATCTATATCATCATTAACTGTAAGTTGTCCAAAGGCTAAAGTCTCACAGTGCTGTGGTCCTACCACATAGGTATACGCGGGTCTTGCTTGTCCTTCTGCCTTCTGGCCGGCCAGCAAAGCCTGGACCAAGTCCACAATCAGATTTTGCTGGGCCTGGAGTGTTGCAGCAGCCTGTTCCTGGGCGTGCTGAAACATCTCCCGCTGTTTTTCGAATTGGGAGGCCATCCAACAAAACATCTCCTGCGGATCCATCTCTCGTGCTTTCTTCTGCAGAGAAACAAAAGAAAGAAAAGGCCCACCAAGTGCAGCACTACCACTGTTTTTTCAGACTGCCTAGCTTAGGTGCTGGTCATGAGCTCTCCTTCTCACCGGAATCCCCTACACCCACGCCCAAATACCGTTTACCTGAGCATGGTGTAGATTCAGGCCTTGAAAAGGGGCATTTTCGCTGGTCTCCGGTCCCTCTGGCCGATACTGCCAGCGATCTCCCACTCTGCTCCTCAGCACCCAAATTTGCAGCTTTGGTTGCTTCAGTTGAAAAAAACCTTTTGTGTATCTCCTGGAGTTTTTCCACTTGTATCCTCTTATATCCGTAAGTTCTACACAAAAATCCGAAAAACTACGCCACGTGTCATACGCGCCCCAGCCCTCCACCTAGGGTTCAGAGGGTTGGAGTTGCCATGATATCCTTTATGCAGAAAATGACTATAGCTTTACTCCCGCTATGCCTTATGGGAGTGGTAGTTTTTAGTCCTCTGATAAAAGGATAGCCGTGAGTCGAGTGTTAGGCAAAAGTTGACAAGAAATTTATTCCCCTTCCCAAATGGACTTAGTGCAGAACAAAACAGTACTCTTTACAGGAGCTGTTGCTTGAAGGTTATTTACACAAACAAAATAGCCGTATTTTCATACTTTTGGCTTCCAAAACGTGTAAGGCATTTTTCCATATAACAAAGTAGTAAAACAAAACAGCTTCTTCTTTTTCCTTAAAGAAAAACACTTCCTTTTCTTTGCTTTCCCTCAGCTCATTCACACAATCTTTAGCGAAGGGATTTTATGTTGTCTGCCAGGCAGAGCGTACAATCCATTGGAATTGCTTCTGAGTCAGCAGAAGTAAATTCCCATTGCATATCCTCAACCTCAGAGCTTACTGAGTTTTGTTTTAAGCTGTTACTGCTAGGCTTGGAATGACCTCTCTCTAAGAACTGGGGCGCTTCCCCTGGGTACAGTTCTAGAGGGTGAGGTCTTGTAAGGCTTGTGGCTGTGGAGATTCTTCCCTGGCTCTCCCCTAGCTCTCTCCAGTTGCTAGGAAATGCTTTATAACTTTCTGCATTCAAATCCAGACTAGAGCATTGCCCTAGCTCTCTAGTAGAAGCTGAGCTTCTTGACTTCCCTGTTTTAGTGTTAGGCTCCCACCTGTATAGACCTCGAAGCCTTTCCTCCGGCAGTGAGATCTGAAGGGCCCCCAGCTCTTTCCGTCTAGGCAGGTTCCTAGTAACCGGCTCTGCCTTCTCTCCTTCTGCTCGGCTGGACTCACTTCCTGAACTGCAACCAGGTTCTTCACAGGGTCTCCAACCTTCTGAAGTCTCTGAGCTTCTCCACCTCTCTGAAACTCTCCGTGTGCCAGTCTCTCCTTCCTGGCCACTGCTTCCTTCTCTGCCACGCTTTCCGCTTCTTTGCTCTGTGCCAGGCCTTCTGCTTCCCTCCTTCTCTGCCTCCTTCTCCTCCCTTCCTGGAGCTACTGAGCAGCGTTTATATTTCTCCTCTCTGAAGCTTGGCTCGGCTTTTCTAAGCAGGTGAGAGTAATCAAACTCCAAGCTTGCTGCTACGTCAGAGCTTGGGTGTGTCAGCTCAACTGCTCCCTCTCCCTGCTTGCTTCCCTTGTGCAGTCTCTGAGCTGTGTGTGTTGGCTGACTGTCATTTTTAAAGGTAAAATCCACCTTTCTTTCTACTTCCATAGGCTCTGCCTGTGCTTCTGTATTACAGTATGTATCATGGGGGTGTTGGGGAGGTGTATGCATATGTAAATGTGCCTCAGATGGGTGCCGGGTGGTGTGTGTGTGATGGAAGGTGTTGGGATGTGCGTGTTTGTGTGTGATAGGGTGTTTTGTGTATGTGTGTATGATAGAGATGTCAGGGCTGCGTGAGTGTGTCATAGAGGGCGTCAAAGTGTGAGCATACATGTGTGCATGTGTGTTATGGGGTGTCGGGTGCTGTGTGTGTGTCATGGGGATGTTGGGTGATATGCATGAGCACGTTATGGGAGGTTTCGGGCGGTGTGTTTGTGGAAAATCAGGTTTCTCTGTCCCCTGCCCTCACTCTACCTCCCACCCTCTCACACTATTTCTTCTCCCTGCCATTTGCCTCTTTCATTGTCACTCATCCATGTGCTCTCCCTCCTCAATTCCCACCCTTTCCATTTTGCTCTGCCCCTTCACCCCTCGCTGATTATTCCATTTTTCATCTGTAACTCTACCCCCTATCATGCCCCATCCCAGGACCCTTCCCCTCTCTATTCTTCCTCTCTAATTGCACCCCCTCTCTTGTATGCTATTCTTTGCTCTGCCCTTTTCCTTCTTTGACAGACCCATGCTTGCTGCCAAGGAGAGATGGAGATTCCCGCTGGTGTCTTGGGGATGCTCTCCTCTTTTTTCTGGTGAGAGATGGGGACTCCTGCCAGCTCTTGACATTTCATGTTGCTCCAGGGAAGGCCTAGGCATCTGTTTGTTGGTTCATGTCTACAGACAGACACCTAGATGAAACCTCCCTTATAAGTACTATCACTTATTTATTTATCTATCCATTCTTATATACTGCTTTTCAATAAATCAAAGCGGTTTACATCAAAACCAACAAGTTACAGCGAACACATGGTAACAACGGAGAAGTATAGAATTAATAAGAGAGAACTATATAATTGTTAGGTTACAAATGTAATTAGAGGGGTGCTGTGGGAAGTGGGAATACATTAGCAGTAGTATAGGGTGAGGGTTGTACTGGTATGCGTAGAGTGGGAGGGTAGAATTGTGTTGGGGAATAACTAACGTGATATAAACCTATTTACAGGTGTAGGTAATGAATAGCATCATAGAGTTGGATATTTGTAAAAATCTAGGTAGGGTGTATGGATTTGGTGAGGGGTTCAATTTATGTGAATCATGTCTAATAATTATTATTATGGTCTACAAAGCATATATAGCAAATATCATCTTAAAGTTGTGAAAATATTTTGTCAGATTTTCTAGCTATAAAATTGCATAGACTATGTATTAAGAAAACATTGGAAGGCTATAAAAGCTGATGGACCAAAGAGTCTAGCAACACACACACACTACAGGGGTCATTCATGCTTTGGATGTCTGCAGATGGGCACTGAAACATCCAATGCACAGAGGCTGTCTCCAGAGCCATTTTAGAAACCGGCTCTGGGGATGTCCAAATCTGAACCGAAGTGTGGAGGAGGCCTTCCTGGGAACCTGGAGTCATGGTTAGGGTATTCCCAGGGACCAGGATGTCCCTGCCTAATGACAGAGACATCATGGATTTCCAGCATCACCTCTAACTTTAGACCTGCTCCAAGGTACACATAGCAACAAACAAACAAACATCTGAAAATGAGAAGTGTTTGTTTTAGCTGAAAAACATCTGGAACATGTAGAGAAGAAAGTATTTGGCACAATTTCAACTATAGCAGCAGCATTTGAACCCTGGTTTCCCTGTTCCTAACCCACTACTCTAACCACTAGGCTATTCTACTGGAATACAGGTCTGGGGATGCTGAAGTAGAGGCTCCTGCAGACGTCCCTATCAGGTTTATGAAATCACATCAGCACCTGGACATGCCTGCATTTTTTTTCAGATGTTCTGGCTTAGATGTCCCAGATTGCACTTGGACGGATCTTCCAAAATTCCCCTCTATAATATTTTAGTATGTACAATAAATAGGATTGTATACACTAAAGCCTTAATGTGCACTTAAGCTGCTGCTAATGTTTTAACACATGTTGCTGAGCAAAAGGGTATGCGAATGAAGAATTCCTAATGAGCATGCAGAAGCTATTCATTAAACCACATGCTGTTTGGATACAGAAGCAGGAGACACGGTGAGGGGAACCTCTGAAAATGCAATAAGCAGATGTGACTGTGAGATCTGCAAGGTGGATGGCACTAGCCTGAGAGGCAGGAACATTGATATTACTAAAGACAAAACCAGGAGGCAAAGCTAATAGCTAAGGTAAAGTGGAAAAAGGCAAAAAAGGGTGCAAGTCAAAGTCAGGCAGCATCAAGCAATTCCCGAGAGTTGTCTTAGTGGGTCTGGGGAGAAGGCAGTGAGGAGGAGCTTGACCTTGACTGATTTTACAGAGTTATAGGATAAAGCTGTAAGATCATCCAAAGAAAATAAGGAAATGCAAGTTCATTAATATTTTTTAGGGGTGTACACAGCCAAAAAATGTTAAGTTAATCTTGGTTTTAAACAAATGTTATATAATTTCTGTGGTTTTTTTCATGTTTTTTTTTAGCAAATTTGTGTTTTTTTGCACACATTGTATGCATGCAAGAACTTTACTAGAAACACAAATTGACTGTGCACCTTAATTCATAGGTAATACCCACATATAAGAGATTTGCATGCACAAAAATGTTTTAGATGCCCAACGTTACAAAATTGACCATGGCAAAAAGACATCCTTAACATTTTTAAATTGCTGGAAGAAGCATGTAAAGATTAATTAAATGAAAAGGGACTAGGCAATGTTCAAGGAAAGAAGAAGAATTTCAATTATTAACCTAAGGCCTTCATTTTGTATCATGGCCTTCTTAAGGGGTGAGTTACTGAAGGACTGGCTCAGGATGCTCAAAGTTAAGGGCGCCAAATGCCTACCTCATCAGCAGTGGCTGGAACTTCATACATTTGCTTCAGCTACCCTCTGCAGTTCTGACTGGTTTGGATGGCTTATGGGAGAGCTTAAAAGTCAAGAACATTGCCACTTAGGATACTATGGATCCCGATTTGTCTTTCTAAATTAAGTAGGGAGCCATCTAATAAATGACTTTTACACACATGCTACTACCACGGCCCAGTCTTCAGGGGTTATGATGTGGTGTGTAGAGCCATAAAGAGGGTATTTTTGAAGTAAAGGAGCCCTGGCTCTATAAAACGATAAGTATGATGCTTCAGTCTGATTTATCACAATCTGATTCCCATTTTATTTCTTTGGCTGTCAAGATAATCCTTTTGTATTGGAAAACTAGCATAGTCCTGGAAGTGAATGGCTGGTGGAACCTTGTTTGCTCAACCTATCACTATGAAACTGCTGTGGCAGAAAAAAAAATAAAACCTTATTTCATTGTCATCCTGTGTGGTCCTTGTTGGAGAAATACTTGATCGGCTCGTCCTGCTTTCCTTTTATAGGGCTAGACTTGGTGCAAGTTGATTGCTGGTTTCTTTTTTTTTTTGCATTGTATATGTTAAAAGCTGAATAAAGATATTTGAAATAAAAAACAAACTTGAGAATAGTCTGATGCTGGGAGCTGGGAGGGAGGCTGATGTTTGAGTCTAGGAGAGTGTAAAAAAACCCAAGTGATTCATAGCAAGGGAAATATTATTTTCTAAATGTCGGAGATACCAGCAAGGGGGAGAGTGAGATCCAAACTCACTCCCCCAAAGCAGTAGCTCCTTTTAATCATTTTTATTAGTCAAAAGGTCACTTATCTCATAAAATGAAGTGCTGACAGAGTCAAATGGCAGATATAGAATCTCATACAACGTGCCAAGTTTCAAGACCAACTGCAGACACTGCTTCAGATTTACAGGATTCCAAAACTCAAGCAGCAAATCTCTCTCGCTGGCAGTTTGAATTTTGGAATCCTGTATATCTGAAGCAGGGCCCACAGTTGAGCTCAAAACTGTGGCACATTGTAGGAGATTCTATATCTGCCATTTGACTCTGTCAGCACTTCATTTGCTGACAGAGTCAAATGGCAGATATAGAATCTCCTACAACGTGCCACAGGGGGCAGAAGAGAGGCTAAAAAGGTTAGGGTTCTTCAACCTGGAAAAGAGACGGCTGAGAGGAGATATGATAGAGGTCTATAAATTAATGAATGGAGTGGAACGGGTAAACGTAGATCGATTGTTTACATCATCAGAATATAGAAAGACTAGGGGACATGCAATGAAGCTCCTCTTTTAAGACTAATGAGTGAAAAAATAGTTTCTCTTAATGTGTAATCAAACTCTGGAATTTGTTACCGGAGGATGTATTAAAAGCTGTTAGTGTAGCTGGGTTTAAAAAAGGTTTGGACAAGTTCCTGGAGGAAAGGTCCATAAACCATTATTAAAAGGGACCCGGGAAATCACTGCTTGACCCAATACAAGCATTGTGGAACCTGGGTCTTCCGGGGAAACGGCTAAGTACTTATGACCTAGATTGGCCACTGTTGGAAACAGGATACTGGGCTTGATTGACCTTGGTCTGACCCAGTATGGCATATCTTATGTTCCTATGTAGAAGAAATCCCAGGAAAGAGCCATGAGATACACTGACAAATAGTGGGTAGTAGTTCAAGGCGGATCCACAACAGCTTACACTAAAGTGCAATGGAAGAGATAAGAAGAAAATCAAGACAGATCAAAGTCTCAACATCCTAGCAAGGACAGCACATCAAAGATAAGGTGGTGATCAGAAGTGTCAAAAGCACCAGATATGCCCAGAAGGATGAGGACTGAGTAAAGGCCCCTGGAGTTGGCCAGGAACAGGTTAGTGGAGACCTTGGCAAGGGCCGTTTCTATAGAATGTGGAGGACAAAAGCCAGATTGGAGTGGATCCAGAATGGCTTGAGATAAAAGAAATTCAAGACAGCTGCAGTAAGCAGTACATCCAAGAAGTTTAAATACAAAAGGAAAGAGGGAGATGGGATGATTATTGGTAAGACAGGTAGAGTCAAGATTTTGAAGAGTGTTGTAACCACAGCATGTTTGAAAGCTTCAGGAACAGCTGGAGTGGAAAGCGATAGATTGAGGATATGCCAGATGGATGGGATGTCAGCAGGGGAGATAGAGCTGAGCAGCTGGGTGGGGATGGGATCAGAGGAACAGGTAGTAAATTTGAAGGAGAGAAGATGCACAGTTTACTCCTCTGTGATTTTAGAGAAGGAAGAAAGGGTGACAAGGGGTTAAGAAAGGTGTGAGAATGAAGTCGGGGAAGGGGAGACAGATGCTGAGATCCATGGAAGCAGTTCTGTGAACATTGTCATATAAGTAGTCAGCCATGATCTGTCAGAGAGTGAGGGGAGGGTTGGAGACAGAAGCACTTTGAGGAGAGATTTGAATGTGGCAAAGAGAGGGTGAAGGTTGGAGGCAAGAGTTGGAGTGAAGGTTGGAGACACAGAATTCTTCCTTGGCAAGTGCCATAGTAGCCTGGAAAGAGGTTAGTAAGAATTTGAAACAGAAAATCTTTTCAAGGGATGAATTTTCTAGCATTCTTTTCATTTACCTTATAGAAGGACATTTTCAATAGAGTAATTGTCAACCCTAGGTCTATGTCCTTACCCCCCTGACATTTGGAACCATTCATAGTGTTTTCTTTTAATAATGCCAAAGCTTAAATATTAAAAAATACAAATAAATAAAATAGAGAAGCAGGCTTGGAGGAGCTGTTGTTGTTGTTAAGTGTCAGGAAATCAATGTCAACTCATGGTGACACTGTGGATAATTGTCCTAAACTGTGTTTGGTCTTCAGTCAGGTGGCTAATTGTTGATAGATAGGTGCCGTTATTGTATCAACCCATCACATTGCTGGCATTCCCCATTTGCGTTGATCCTGTCAAGCATGATGTATTTGTCTAATGATCTTTCTCTTCGCATGATGTGTCCAAAGTATAAACATCAAAGTCTTGTCATTTGAACTTCTAAAGAAAGCTTAAGTTTGATCTCTAGTACTGATTGATTTGTTCTTCGGGCAGTCCATGGTGTATACCGTATTCTTCACCATCACCTTAATTTGAAGGCATCGATTTTCTTCTTGTATTTCTTTTTCATTGAAGGAGTTGAGGAATACAGATAGGTATATAGAGGAGACCTTCAGAAACATAACATAAAAAAACTCACCTTCAGTCTGGTAGTCTCAGTGCTGCAATAGAGAAGCGAGGCCACCTGGAAGGAGAGCATCAACTTGGTGTGGCAGGAAATTATCCTATAGCCATGACCAGCCCTCCAGTGGATGAAATATTCTCTTGTAATGAGGATGTGTCTCATGGGCTTCTGCCTAAGAGGGAAGTGTTAGGCAGCCATTTTAATTGGTGATTCAATCATTAGGCATGTAGATAGCTGGTTGGCTGGTCGGTACAAGGATTGCTTAGTCACTTGCTTGCCTGGTGCAAAGGTGGTGGATCTCATTCATCACTTAGATAGGATTCTAGACAGTGTCAGAGAGAAGTTGGCTGCCTTGGTACATATGGGCACCAACAACATAGGAAAGTGTAGGAGGGAGGTTGTGGAAAAATATTTAGGCTTTTAGGTAGAAAGCTGCAATTCAGCACCTACAGAGTAACATTCTCAGAGAGGCTCCCTATTCCATCTACAGGACCCAAGAGGCAGACAGACCTCTGGAGTCTCAATGCCTGGATGAGATAAAGATGCAGGGAATAGGGCTTTAGATTTGTAAGGAATAGACAACACTCTGGAGGAGTGGCACCTTTTCTGGAAGGATGGACTCCACCTAAACCAGGGTATAACCAGTTTGCTGCCACTAGCCTTTCAAAAGGATATAGAACAGCTTGTAAATTAGATATTGGGGGAAAGCCAGAAGTCACCCAGAGTGAATGGTTTTGAATAGTGCATCTTTGATAGATACTACCAAGAGAGGTTAGGGCATCCTGTCAGAGAGGTTGCAATAAAGGTAAAAGTAGCACAGATGCCTTATGTGAACAGCAGACAGAGTTGAAAGATTCCAAATTACCCTTGTCAACTGATAAGCAAGTTGTCCATAGAAGCAAAGAAACATACTTTGAAATTCCTATACAGCAATCTAAAACACAAGATGTGAGAGTTAGAATATATAGCACTGAACGAAGATGTGGATATATTTGGTATCTCAGAGACATAGTGGAAGGAGGATAACCAATGAGACACTTTGATACCAGAGTACAAATTATATCGAAATGATAGGGTAGATCAAATTGGTGGATGGGTAGTGCTGTGTGATAAAGTGGGCATTGAGTCAAACAGGATAAAGTGTTTGTAGGAAATGAAATGCACCGTAGAATCATTAGGGATAGAAATTCCATTTGAGAACAGGAAGGGAATATCAGTGGGGGTATACTACTGTCTGCTTGGCCAGGATGAACAGAGGATGAAATGCTAACAGAAATTAGGGAAGCTAAAAAAATTGACAACACAGTAATAATGGGTGATTTCAATTGCTCCGCCATCAACTGGGTGAATGTCACATCAGAGCATGCTAGGGAGATACAGTTTCTAGATGAAATAATTGTCTGCTTCATTGACCAGTTGGATTAGGAACTAACATAAGAGGGAGCTATTTTGGACCTAATTCTTAATGGAACACAGGCTCTGATACAAGAAGTGATAATGTTGGAACTAGTTGGCAAGTAAAATTTGATTTAATAAATAGAAGAACAACAAGTAAATCTAATGCCCTAGCATTTAACTTTTGAAATGGATACCATGATAAAATGAGGGAAATAGTTAAGAAAACAACAAAAGTAGCAGCTGCAAAGCTTAAGGGGTAGATTCTGACCTGCGTTTAGTGGAGACATGTGCCCCGGTCAGACATATAATCCCTGCTAAACATTCGGGTCCTACTCCAGCCACAGAGCTCCCCACACATACAGCAGAGATGCCACTCAACCCAGACTACAGGGCCTATTCCGCTGAAGGCCCTCTATGTCTGGGAATAGTGAAGCAGATGGGGGACTTATTTCACCTCGGAGTTGGAATAAGTCCCCTGTGATGTGGACGGACAGCCTGGATGGACCCTCTCCCCCCAAAGAGATGAGCCAGCCAGTATGTTCCCCACAGCCTGATCCAGGCCCTGGATGACATTTTTAGGAGGCAGTGTGGGCGATCAGGGCTCCTGCATGGAACCATAGTGCCACGGCAATGGCACATGACAACACCGAGGATCCTTGCAGGAGCCCAGGCTGAGCTAGCCGAAGAAATTCCTGGACATGCTGCGGGTCAGAATCAGGGCACATCCTGCCCATCCAGACCCATTGCACCCAATTCTGATCCCATGGGGACATCTAGCCCACTCAGATAAAGGTTAAAAATATGACAGAGTAATACTTATCCCAAAAATTTAACAGACATTACGCTATTATAAACTCTACGATCCAACTCTGAGTACCCCCAACATGTACCTGTATATAGTTTTTTGTACATAGTTTAATAAGCCAGTTTTGCTATTTTGCATTAGTTCAAGCTGTTACCCATTACTTTTATTGTTACAAAAATGTTCGATGTAAAACTAAGCTTTTTGCTATGTGGTATGTTGTTTTATTGTGAACCGCAACTGAACTCTGGAAGTTGCGGGTTATAAATATATGTTAAATAAATAAAATAAATAAATAACAGGATCAGAAATGGGTGCAAATCTGGCACCATCCAGATTTTGGACATCCAAATGGTCCGAATGGGCCCCAATTGGAATTGGCTTCCATATGATTGGCTTCCATGTGTTTACATCAGGCCTGCATATTATTTAAAAATATCATCTTGGGGGGGCGGAGCCTAGCGGTGAAGCAAGATAGACGCATAGGAGCTCTGCTCCTGTAGACCCGAAGAGAATTTCCTGAAATATTGCCTAATCGGGTGCTTATTGTGGACAAATCTTTCTGCCATAGTGCACTATATAAGAGAGATGGCGGCTGGGAAACAAACCAAATTGGAGTTTGCTTTGAGTGGCAGCGCGGGCTCTAAGCGTGCCAAACAAGATCCCCCTTCTCCTATCAAGATGGCGTCTGGACGTGAGGCCGACGAAGGGAAGAGGGAAATACTGGCTGAGATCCGGGCTGTGCGGGAGTTAATCTCGGCGAACGGAGAAACATTGCTACAGATGCAGGCGGATATGCTGGAGATTAAGGAGAGAACACAGGGGTTGGCAGCCTGCGTGGAAAAGATGGATGGCGCGGTGGCAGCGCATGAGGAGCACTTGCAAAAGCTGACTAAGGCCATGAAAAAGGTAAATCTCCTCGAGGCAAGCGTGGAGGACCTTTCAAATAGAACCCGCAGAAATAACATCAGGCTCGTAGGAGTCCCTGAAGGAGCGGAGGGCACGGACACAATAGGCTTCCTGGGAAGAGTACTGCCTCAAATGCTTAAAATAAATTTTAGCAAGCCACTGGAAGTGGAACGGGCACACAGGATACCTGCACATACAGGAGGGTGCAGTCCGCGGCCGAGGCCCCTAATATTTTGCTTATTGCATCACCAGCAGGCCATGCAAATCATGGCTGCAGCGAAGGCCTTGTCTTCAGTATCATATGAAGGCCACAGAGTTTCGTTTTTCCCTGATCTCTGTAAGGCAACCATGGATAGAAGGAAAAAATTCTTAGAGCTGCGGCCTCGCCTCCAGCAACTACAGGCGAAATATGGCTTATTCTACCCAGCGCGTTTCAAAGTGACTCTGGATAACCGTACGAGAACTTTTGAGGAGCCTGAAGGACTGGTACAGTTCCTGGAAGAGCAGGAAGCCTTGAAAATGCACACGGAAAGTGGACCATAACTGCTGTTATTAAAGGCTGCCATCTCGCATCAGCACGCTTTCTGGCTGGGCATGAATCAGCGCAAGCACGCTTTGCGCTTTTGGCTCCGTCTCCTCCTAAAATAGCAGAGGGACTTTTCTGTTTCTCCATAATCATATTATGGTAATAACTTGAGGGTGGGAGGCTAGGGATGTATAAGAAGCTATTGTTTTGTACTGTCTCAGAAAAATGTTTATCAGTTACTATGACATATTATCAATGTATAGGCAATTTCCTGATGTAGGGACTAACTGAATTGGGTCTTGCAGATGCTGCTATGTTCCAGTTCTGGTCTTCACGCTGTCTCACCCTTGGTTGTTGCTCCTTTTGGGGAGGGATAGGTTTGCACGCTGCAGGCAATTAGGGTTTCCTTATGCACCATGGTCTAACTTGCAAGGTAACGTGTTGCTTAAGTCCATGGAGAGCTTGGCAGACCATATTATGTATTTTTGTATTAATGCACCCTCTTAAGCTTTTGTCTCTGAATGTGAAGGGTATAATGCACCCTATAAAACGAAAGAAGATAATGGTCTATGCCCAAAAGCAAGGAGCGGATCTAGTTTTTCTCCAAGAGACTCATTTGTCATCTAAGGAAACTATGAAGTTGAATTCCACGCATTATAAGCTGATTGCACACTCACCAGCCCTGGGGAAGAAGAACGGGGTTGCAATTTTAGGCAAGGGCAGGTCACAGATCCAGGTTCTATCTACAAGAGCGGATAAGGAGGGGCGCTGGGCTAAGGCTCATGTCGTCATTGGTTCTAGGCACCTAGTTGTTATGTGCATTTATGCTCCAAATACCGACCAGCCTAACTTTTTTTGTGCCCTCGCAAAAGAGGTACAGGATAATGCCTCGCTCCTGGTAATCCTCGGGGGAGACTTCAACTTGGTTCTAGACCCCTTGTTAGATTGCAGTCCCAGCAGGCCAAGGAGTGGCAGAGCCCTAACGATGTTACACTCGCTTATGCAAGAAATTTGCCTTGTGGATGTCTGGAGAATCCTTTTTCCGAGGGAGAGAGACTATACGTTTTTCTCCTGTCCTCATGGCTCGTTTTCAAGGATAGATTTCTTCTTAATCTCCAGGCCGCTGGTACAAGAAGCTTGTGGAGCCAGTATCCTGAGCACACATATATCCGACCATGCGGCAATTGCTTTAGAACTAAACCTTGATGGTGACCTGCCTGGACAACAGTTCTGGTCTTTTAATAGAGCGCTCCTGGTCGATACAGATTTCAAGGTGGTAATAAAACGAGCTATAAAGGATTATTTTGCTTTCAACAGCCCGGAGGATTCGCCAGTCTGGGCCTGGTGGGAGGCCTTTAAAGCTTCCATGAGAGCGCACGTAACCAGCTTCGCAATAGCTAAGGCCAAGAAGGCACAGGCGAAGCTACAAGAGCTTGACCAACAGATCAGAGCAGGAGAAAGAATTCTGCAAAGAGATTTTAATACAACAGTGCTGAACCGTATTCACAAGCTGAGATACCAGTATAATACGATATTAAGCACTGAAGTGGAACAGAGCATGTTTGAAGGTCAAGCTCGCTATTACTTGGAAAAAAATAAGGCTGGTAAGCTGCTGGCTACCAGCCTAAAGGCACGTCGCAACAAGACACATGTAACTCATGTGCTGGATGCACAGCAGAACCGTCTTTTTTTTTTAAACTTTTATTTTCATTTTGCAACAAACAAAAGAAACAACACACCAAAAGAGACAAAACAGGTATACAATAAGGAAAAGTAAACCCATTACCCCCCACCCCGATGCTTCTTCTCTACCCGATTATATCAGCATGTGAGCGCTTCCAATTAACAGTGATTATACATCAAACGATCAAAAGAGTATCTACAATACAGCATGATCATGGGACAGAGATATATACAAAGTTAGACAGTCAGATGAGAGCATTTAGCAAAATGTACATAGTCATTGAGCAGCTTCCATTGAGACCAATGAGAAGGAGTCTGAACGGAGGAAGCAAACAGACGAGGTATTTGTTCATATTTACTGTAAAGACAGGCATGATTCCACCATTCATTGGGGCTCAGATGGGAGCTAATTTTCCAGTATTACTTAATTAGGGAAATAGCAATGCCAAGCATAAAGTTCGAAAGGAGATAAGCCATTTTTGGGAGAGAGGGGATCCCCGCAATTGGGCGAAGTCCCACTATCCTCCAAGAAAGGGGCTCCTGAGAGTGCGAGATAGACTAAATACGACCCCAGACCCGACGCCAGTAATGCTGTAGTGCGGGATATTCATGCATAACATGAGGCAATGAACCAATGGCCGCAGGACGTGTCCAGCAACCATTGCCCTGAGTAGTGTTCCATTTGTCTAATCTGTGAGAAGTGTAAAAACACCGGTGGGCTAGAAAGAAGAGGGTCTGAGTGAGTGAGGCGGATCGGGAACCCGTGTCCCTCTACTCCAGATAAGGCTCCATTGCTCCGAGGTCAAAGTCACATGCAATTCTCTCTCCCATACTTTCTGCGCTATAGGGGTATCTCTAGTTATAGCATTACATAAGGTTTAGTAAAATTGGATGCTACACCCGGTGAACTACCGAGAGATCGGAAAGTCTCCAATCAACCTTATGTAGGGAATGCCGATGGCAGGAGTACTCTAGTGCTCCGAAGGCGATGCTGAAGTTGCACTGACCAGAGTCGGGAGTCTAAAGATTGCATAAGAGTATTAAAGGCACCTAAAGTGTCTAAAAGCATTGGTAGATAGTAGGAGTCTGATGGGAGAGTCATACCAGGGAGAAAGGTAAGAGGAATCGGTTTGCAAAGGCCCGCTTCTATATCTAGCCACACAGGTCTACTCGGTACTGGATCTTCCAACCAACGAGCACCTTGTTTGAGAAGAAAAGATTGAGGGAACACTTGAGTAAAATCGCCACCAAGTATTAATGGAGCATTGGCAGAGGCCAAGGCCAACTGCGCAATACTTGCATAGTAAGCAGGGTTGTCCACATTCGGGGCATAATGCAAATACACGTGAATTCACTATCTCCAACCTCAAGGTGTACACGGGCCCATCTACCCTCCTTGTCAGCGCTAATATCAGGTACAGTAGCATGCAAAGACTTCTTAACCAGAATGGTTATCCCGTACCATTTGGAAACGGTGGGAGAATAGGCAGCTACCATGTGAGGCTTAGCATTGAGTTTCAGTGTTTCAGCAGAGTTTGAATGCGTTTCCTGAAGAAACACTAAATCAACATGCACATGACTAAGATAGCTAAGGATTTTCTTTCCTTTGAGTGGACCATTAATGCCTTTGACGGTGAATGATAAGATTTTACATAAGGCCATTCAGAAAAGTTAAAAATTCTGAGCATGATAGCACACATAATTTCACTATATCCCTCAAACTGACTGTATCTGGCTGTACACATGACATAGGAAAAATAAGCTAATATAATACAATGAAGCGCCCCACATTAACAAAGAAAACCGCAGTACGGTAGAGGAGAAGCAAAACCCCAAAATTACTGGCGACCATGTGTCTGCGGGGAGAAACCCCAGAGAAGGCCAAAATTGAAAAAACACATAACCTGTAGGACTGTGCGTGCTCCGAATCCGACCGAGGCACACATCATGAAGGGATAGGAGACCAAAAAAACAAAAGTCATATAGAGAAAGAAAGAAAGTCCAGGCTATTTCTGTGCTTGGCTATGACCGCCGCATCGGGCCCTTCAAAATGGCGGATAGAGCCGGCAGATAAGAGTCCAAGATTTGGGATTAGCGCATCTGCTCTGCTTCTTTGGAGTCTAAAAATGTTGATAGTAGATCAGGATCTTCGAACGTCCTGGTTTGGTTGTGGAGAGTCACTCGGAGCTTCGCTGGATACAACAGGCCAAAGCGAGCCTGTAGCTGTTGAAGTCGAGGGCGAAAAGCAAGGAGTTTCTTCCGACGGT
This sequence comes from Ichthyophis bannanicus, assembly GCA_033557465.1. Classification (NCBI taxonomy): domain Eukaryota; kingdom Metazoa; phylum Chordata; class Amphibia; order Gymnophiona; family Ichthyophiidae; genus Ichthyophis; species Ichthyophis bannanicus. Next base: position 865,904,541 of record CM066032.1, on the reverse strand, counting down.
CAACGGTAGGCTTTGCCAAATCAGGAAAGAAGGAGACCTTACGACCGTCAAATTCCAAATGATGATTCGCTCGGGCAGCATGTAAAATTTGTTCCACTTGTTGATATCGTAGCAAGCTAAAGATAATAGGCCGGGGGGTCGTGCGGTTGAGCGCCATGTGGGCAGGAACACGGTGTGCTCGATCGATTTCCAGTTCTCTGTGAAAAGTGATCTTCAGCAAGGAGGGAAGAGTTTTGAGCAAGAATTCTCTTATATCTCCTGCTTCCACCCCCTCCGGCATTCCGAGGAGCCTCACATTGTTGCGACGGGCTCGATTATTGCTATCTTCTAACTCCTTTTGAAGATTCTGTATCTGGCGCTCAGCCTTGTCCAGTTTGCCCAAGCGCACCTCGTGCGAGTCGAGGACCCCCGCCATGTTGTCCTGCCGTAATGAAAGACTTTCAAGTCGGTCCTGGAGCACTCCAAAGTCTTCTCGCATGGCTCGAAGCGCTTCTCCATTGGACTGCACCAATTCCTTCACGCCGCGTATTTCCTCCAAAATCTCCAGGTGCATTTCGGGGTTTTCACGAAATGGGACCATCTTCTGTGGGGAGGACACCTCTGTTTTGGAGCGTTTTCCGTGAGAAGAAGAAGGAGACCCGAAGTCCAAGCGCGCTGGTTTATGGGCCGCCATCCCCCCCGAGGTGCCCCGGTCAGCTCGGAGCGAAATAGTAAATTTGTATAGGTATTAAGTCAGGATTCTAAGTAGGCCTCTCGGGAGCTTCAACGCAAAGCGTCCTACCCGCTGGACATCAGGCTCCGCCCCCTCACAGCAGAACCGTCTAACCAACAGCGGCGATATCGCGGCGGCATTTCAGAAGTATTATGAGCAATTGTATACCTCAGAAATAACCTTTGACGAAAAGGCCTGTGAGAATCTTCTTGCCAGGGTCGAAAGGCCTATCCTGCGGGAGCCTCATGTGGCCGGACTGGGGAAGCCCTTCTCAGATAATGAACTAAGAGAGACCTTAGCTGCTATGAAGATTGGCAAGGCGGCAGGACCAGATGGGATCCCGGTAGAATTCTACAGGACCTTTGCAGATGAGCTGCTTCCACAGCTCCTGAAATATTTCCAAGGACTACTTGCGCAGGATCAGAAGAAGGGAGCATTTGCTGAGGCAACTATTGTGGTGCTAGAAAAACCGTGGAGGGACCCAACTGAGGTTGGCAATTACAGGCCTATCTCACTCTTAAATGCCGATTACAAGTTGTTCTCCAGTGTGCTGGCCAGGCGATTGAATAATGTGTTACATCTGTTGATTCACCCCGACCAATGCGGGTTCGTGTCAGGAAGATCCACAGCTGATAATAGTCGTCTGCTGTGCGACGTGCTGGAGCGAGCTTCTACTATGGATACCCCTGTCGTGGGCCTCTCAATAGATGCTGAAAAGGCCTTTGATAGGCTTGAGTGGCCTTTCTTATATCGTGTGCTAGTTTGGTTTGGCCTGCCCAAAGATTTTGTTGACAAGGTTCGGGTTCTGTATAATTGCCCCACTCCCCGCTCCTATTTAACTTAGCATTGGAGCCGCTGGCTTTGTTAATCCGTCAGTCTGAAGAGATTCAAAGTATCCAGGTTGACGACCTTCATGTTAAATTGTCAGCTTACGCTGATGACCTGCTGGTATTTCTCAGGCCTGACTCCATATCGCCACTTCTACACCTAATATCTCAGTACTCGCTGTTTTCCGGATATAGAGTGAACTGGACTAAATCAGTAGCCTTCCCTCTGAACAATAAGGCGAATTCGTCCTTGGTAGATAACTTCCCCTTCCAATGGGAATCCACAGCGATAAAATACCTAGGGGTGCTGTACTCTACTTCCTTAGAAGAAACTGCACAACTGAATGCTGCGAAATTGTTGGAAATGGCACGGTCCTATACCCTGACGTGGTCTCCACTTCATCTGACATGGTGGGGTCGTGTAGAAGCTATTAAAATGACGCTGGTGCCTAAGATAAACTATACCTTAAGTATGCTCCCCTTTTTCTTCCCTCCTACAATCTAAAAAAGCCTTCAATGGATTATAAGTGCCTTCCTTTGGGCTGGGAAAATCCCTAGAATTGCATTAAAGAAGCTAAAAGCTAACAAAGCAAATGCTGGAATATACTTCCCTGATTTCTCTTGGTATCATAAATCCTTTCTTTTGAAGCAGGGTTCGCTTTGGGCCTTGAGCGACACTATGGAAGATACACCCACATGGCTCAAGATGGAAGAGCGACTTGTAGCGCCTTGTCCTATTAAACTGCTTATTGGAATGATGTACCCAAAGACATTTAATATGGGGAGAGTGATAGCTTCGACTCAATCAGCGTTCCAGTCTTTCCTCCCCGTCATTGCGCAGAGAAATCCCCCTTTGCGGTTAGTACCGATCTGGTTCAACCCTGCTTTTGTAATCCATAAAGGGATTTGTACCTGGGTGCAGTGGCAACGAAGAGGAATATGGACCGTTGGGCAACTGCTGGAGCGTTCCTCTTGGAAATCCTTTAGCACCCTTCAACGGGAGTTTGACCTGCCGCCCTCTTGGCATTACCAGTGGCTACAGTTGAGACACTATATCGGAAGTGTGTTTCCGTCCCCGGAGGGGATAGCTAGCTCCTGGGGTTTGCTGAAGATTGTTGAAGAAATAAATGCTCGGAGAGGAGCAGCCTCGCGTTTCTATGCTATGTATGTGGATCATTTTGCTCCAGCAAATTTAGGGCTGCGCCGCATCTGGGAAGCAGAAACGCAATTCAATCTGTCACCGCTGGAATGGAAAAAATTCTGGGGCTTTTCGATTCGAGCATCTAAGTCAGCGGCCCTTACGCAATCTCTTTTCTTCCTTGCGCATAGGGCTTATATTACTCCGTTGTCCTGAGCAAATGGAATGACAGAGGGCAATGCATGTTGGACTTGCCATGGGGAAGTTGGCATGCTCAGACACATGATACTGGAGTGCCCTCACATTCAGCAGTTTTGGATAAAAGTCTGGGACAAGATTCAACTAATTTTAAACTTCACGGCTGACTTAACCTGGCGAATACTTGCATTCAGAAATGTGGGATCATTACCAGATCTTGATAAGAACAACCGCTTCCTTCTTAATTTTATGATAATGGTAGCTATAAAGCTTCTTCTTACGCATTGGAAGAATACCTGCAAGCCTACTTATGGGGAATGGTGGAATCAATTATGCTTGTTCGCCAAGTATGAGAAAGCCTCGGACAGAGTTTCACGTATGAGAGGTGTTATGCCAAAACTCTCCAAGTGGTCTGCACTAGATAATTTTGTCAATGCAACATGTTAAAATCCTGCATTCACAGTGGTGCAAGTAACACCGGGTGCATTAGGTGTATCTGTTTCGGACCCCTGTTGCCTGCAGTGTCCAGGGAGGGAGGGGGGGTGGGAACTGTTGTGGGTTTTCTTTTGTATTGGAAGCTTGATGTTACATATTGGGTGGGAAGTTTAGAAGGATAGGATTGAGATTTGCGAGTCCTTCGGACTCTGGCAGTTCCTACTTGAAGGCTCGTTGTAATGTCTATTTTTATTATTAGTTGTACTGTGTTATCTTTTCTCTTTTGTTTTTGTAATATTGTATTTTTCTTTTGTGTGTGGTGTGTTATGATATAATCAATAAAAATATTAATAAAAAAAAATCATCTTGGAAGCACAGACCAGATGTATTCCACACTTTAAAAAAGGTAGAAGGAGGGACAAAATCCTGCCAGCATAATTTAAAGGTGAGCTGAGAGCTGTTATAGCCCAAAAAACATAATTCAAAAAAAGGAAAAAGGATCTGAGAGAAGAAAACAGGAAACAGCATAAGCACTGGCAAGTTCCATTCAAAGCATTGGTAAGGCAGGCAAAGAGAATTTGAAAAGAAGTTTGCCGTAAAGTAAAAACTCATAGTAAAACTTTTCAGGTGCATTGGAAGCAAAAAGCCTGTGAGGGAATCAATGGACACTAAGGGAGTACTCACCCATAGTAGTGAGTCTAAATGAATTATTTGCTTTGGTACTTCTTCACAAAAGTGGCCTTTTGTGAAGAGATACCATTTGCTCCTTTTGGGGGAGGAGTGGCCTAGTGGCTGGGGCAAGTTACCTCAGGTCAGAAGGTTGGGGGGTTCAAATCTCTCTAGAGGACAGCAACCTTGAGTCAGAAGGACTGGGGTTTCTAGTCCCACAGGTGCTCCTTGTGGCCTTGGGCAAGCCACCTAAACCTCCATTTCCCATGTTCCCTGTAAGCATTAGCATACACATCTCATATGCCCCTCATGTTAAATGTATTCCCAATCATTCTGTGACCACTTTGATTGAAGGATAAGGCAGCATATAAAACTGTCTAAATAAATAAAAGTGATAATAGGGAAGAAGTGGCAAACTACATGCCAGTAAGCCTTACCTCAGTGTCAAGAAAAATAATGAAGGTGCTCCTGAAAGAAAGAATAGTGGACTTTCTCAAAACCAATAATTTGCATGATCTGAGACAACATGGTCCTACCAAAGGACAATCATGCCAAACAAATCCAATTGAGTTCTTTGACTGGGTGACCAGAGAACTACATAAAGGGCATGCAATGGATTTGATCTACCTAGATTTCAGCAGTCTCTGAAACCGTTCCTCATAGGAGGCTTATCAATAAACTGACCAGCATGGGGATGGGTCCCAAGATAGTGAACTGGATCAGAAACTGGTTGACAACAGAAGGTGATGGTAAACAGAACTCACTCAAATGAAAGGAAAGTGATTAGTGGCATGCCCCAGGGATCAGTCCTGGGGCCAGTACTGTTCTCTTTGCATTTGTGAGCGATATTGCTGGAGGACTGAATGGAAAAGTCTCTCTTTTTGCAGATGACAAGAAAATTTGCAACAGAGTGGATTCCCCTGGAGGAGTGGATAACATGATGAAAGTTCTGCAAAAGATGGAAGAATGGTCTAATGCTTGGTAGTTAAATTTAATGTGAAAAGGTGCAGTGTCATGCACTGGGATGCAGAAATCCAAGGGAATTGAATGAGATAGGGGCAATAGGTTGGTGTGTATGGACCAGGAGAAGGGCCTCAGAGTGATTGTTTCTGAGGATTTCAAAGTAGCTAAACAGTGTGACAAGGCGGTGGCTAAAGCCAGAAGGATGCTGAATTGCATACAAAAAGGAATTACCAGCAGAAAGGAAAAGGTACTAATGCCACTGTGCAAGTCACTGGTGAGGCCTCACATGGAATATTGTGTTCAGTTTTGGAGACCATATCTCACAAAGGATATAAAAAGACTGGAGGGGGAGAAGGCTTTTCAAAATGGCCCGGAACCTTTTCTCTTAATCAATGCTAAATGAAAAGGGAAGCTATGGGCTTTCCCCTCAGAGCCCCAGCCACCATCTGCTGGTCCTATGGATTGCTTTGTCACACTTACCCCAACTCATTGAACAATATGGATCAACAATTGACTAAATATATTATATTTATTTTAATTATTTTAACTAATTTGCCTTATTGTTAACCCTTGTTATTTTTCCTATATTACCATTGTACTGTTATGTTTATACTGTGTTTGTTTCCCTTGCCTATAACCTTTGTATTTCTTGTGACCGCTTTGATTGAAGGAAAAGGCGGTATAGAAAACTTGTTAAATAAATAAATAAATAAACTCAGAAGCAGGAGAGAGGACGCTGCCGCAATGCTCTGCTGCTTCAAGTCTAACCTGAGTGGTCTCGGCATTGCCTTCTTCCGCAGAGGAGATTGTAATCATTGGCAGAGGGGAGATAGCAGGTGGCTTGGCTTTGTTGGCCCCTGGGGTTCCCAGGGAGGATTCAGACGCATCGTAGCTGACTGAAACTCTGGCGAACTCTCGGATGGGAGTTATCTGGGAGGTCATAGTTAATCTCTCTGAAGCTGTGCAAAGTCAGACTGTGGCCTTATCTTCCAGGATTCAAGAGAATGTGGTGAAAATTCAAGAGAACGTTGTGAAAATAGATGCAGTAATGTCTAATTGTGAGCATGTTAAGCTACAACTGGAAGATCATGGAACTCAACTGGGAACTTTGTCTGAAACAACTTCATCACTGATTAAAGATAATAGGGTTCTTCAGTACAAATTGGAGGTCCTGGAAAATGCTGTAAGGGCCGTGAACTTGAGGGTTTTAAATTTTCCTAAGATGAGAGGTGTTACGGCACTGGATATGTTTAAAAGATATCTCCATGAGGTTTTGAAAGTCCCCTCCGAGTTAATTCCACCTATGACTAAAGTTTATTATCTCCTACAAGGGAAGAAGGAACCAGTGTCTCCTGCTGAAGTTTGTAATTTAAACTTTGATGTTTTGAATGTATCGGATCTTCTTGAGGATACTAGAGGTGGATCGTGTGTTCTATCTACTTTATTGGTCCAATGTGCGCTGGTTTCTGACAAAGACTGGTTATTATTTTTATTTATTTATTTATTTATTTATTTAACATTTCTTATATACCGCCTTTCATGATATCAAGGCGGTATTATTAAGGATTATTAAGGATGTTCTTTAAAAAGCGTTTGGAGACTTTCTATGATTTTTCTATATCTGTGTTTCCAGATATTACTAGAGAGACACAGAAGCGAAGGAAACTGTTTCTTTTACATAAAGCTGGTGTTCTACGTATTGGGGGGTCCTTTTTCCTAAGATTTCCTTGTAAATGCTTGGTATTATATAATTCCATGAGATATGTTTTCTTTCAACCTACTGATCTTGCTACCTTTATTAACGCCAAGCTATCTGTTGATAATGTGTTAGAGTAATGTACAAGAATCCTCTCACTAAGAAAGATATTCAGGGGTTACTCTGTGGTCATTTTGTGTTTCCTGGTTGAATACTATTTAGATAGTTTATTCCTTCGGATATCTGAGGCTTTCTCCTGCCCAAGATTTTGTTTCTTTATTCTTTCTCCCCCAAATTTGTGGACTAAAAGAGATCTTTGGGGATATATCTTAATGTTTGATTTATGTTGCTTTATTTTTCTCCTGACGATTCTCTTTTCTTACAAGACTGTAATTTTCTTGTTGAGTATATATAAATTCAATAAATATTAAAATTTTAAAAAAAAGGCTGGGAATGGTTTAGAGCAGGGGTTCTCAAACCTGTCCTCGGGACCCACCTAGCCAGTCGGGTTTTCAGGATAACCACAATGAATATGCATGGGAGAGATTTGCATATAATGGAGGCAGTGTATGCAAATCTCTCTCATATATATTCATTGTGGTTATCCTGAAAACCCGACTGGCTAGGTGGGTCCCGAGGACAGGGTTGAGAACCCCTGGTTTAGAGGAAGGTGACCAAAATGATTTGGAGCCTCCACCAAAAGAGCATATGAAAAGACCCTAATATGTATACTCTAGAGAAGAGGAGGGACAAGGGAGATATGATACAGATCGTTAAATACTTAAGGAGTATTGATGAACAAACAAACCTTTTTCAAAGATGGGGAAGCTGTAAAACTAGAAGGCATAACATGAAACTGCAAGGGGGTAAACTGAAAGGCAATGTCAGGAAATACTTTTTCACTGAAAGGGTGGTGGATGCATGGAATGCCCTATCGATGGAAGTGGTGGGGCAAATACAGTGACAATTCAAAATGGAATACGACAGACACAGTGGATCCTTTATAGAAACAGGATAAAATCAAAATAAACGTAACTGTCTCTGATATCTCAACAAGTAGAAGTGACTTGCACGGAGCGGTGGGTACACTCCTAAACAAAGGCATGGGGAGAGGTGACCTGCACAGAGCAGTGGGCACACCTATTCTTGCCACCTTGCTGGGCAGACTAGATGGACCATGCTGGTCTTTATTGAAGATGACATAGAAAAGATATCCATGCCATAAATGATATTTAAAGGTATTGAATTGAAGGAATTGAAATTGATCTTGGTGAACCTGGAAGATATAATAGTCAATTTGACAAATAAAGAATAGCAAATCATTTGAACCAGATGGTATACATCCTAGTGTGCTGAAAGAACTCAAAAATGAAATTGTAGATCTGTGAGTACAATCCTAACAAAGGCATGGAAGAGGAGGGGTGACATGCACGGAGCAGTGGTTACTACCACTCTAGCCATCTTACTGGGCAAACTAGATAGACTATACTGGTCTTTATCTGCCATCATATACTATGTTACTATTAGTAATTTGAAAACTGTCATTAACATCTTTGATAGTATTCAAAGTTGGAGAGCAGTCAATGTAATATCAATTTTTAAAAAAGGTTCTAGGAGTGATCAACAAAACTATAGACTAGTGAGCTGATGGCAGTGCCAGGCAACATGGTATAAACCATTATAACAACAAAATTACTAAACATATAGACTGTCATGGTTTAATGGGACAAAGCCAACATGGATTTAGCCAAGGGAAGTCTTACTTCACTAATCTACTACTTTTTCTGAAACTGTGAATGAACTGGTAGATAAAGGTGAGTGTATCTGAATTTTTAGAATCATTTGACAAGGGTCCCTTATGAGAGATTATTGAGGAAATTAAAAAGTCATGAGATATGAAGTGTCTAGTTATGGATTAGGGACTGATTAAAAAACAGAAAACAGAGAGTAGGACTAAATGGTCAATTTTCTCAGTGGAGAAAGGTAAATAGTACCCCAGGAATCTGTGTTCAGCTCAATACTTAACATATTTATAAATGACCTGGAATGGGAACAGTGATTGAGGCAATCACATTTGCAGATGATACAAAATTATTCAAAGTTGCTAAATCAGAAGAGGATTGTAAACAAATTCAAAAAGATCTTCAGAAACTGGGAGATTAAACATCCAAATGGCAAATGAAATTCAATATGGGCAAGTGCAAAGTTATAGAAACATAGAAACATAGAAACATAGAAATATGACGACAGAAAAAGACCACATGGCCTATCTAGTCTGTCCTTCCATAACAACTACAACAGTCCACTTTTTGCCTTTAGAGATCCTCTGTGTTGGTCCCATGCTTTCTTGAATTCAGTTACTGTCCTCATCTCTACCACCTCCACTGGGAGACTATTCCACGGATCCACTACTCTTTCCGTAAAGAAATATTTCCGCATATCACTCCTGAATCTATCTCCCTTCACCCTCATCCCATGTCCCCTCGTAGCAGAACTTGCTTTCAATTGAAAGAGGCTCTCTCCCTGAACATCTCCCTGAACTTACAGTTCTGATCAACATTATTGGCACCCTTGCAGTTGAATCCTTTAATATCTCCTAAAAAAAAGTGGCCAGTGAAATGGCTTTGGACTATATGTGCATAGATTTGATACATAAAATAATAAAATAAAATAAGACCAATTAAAAAAAAAGAAATAGGAGGAAATAGTACAAAAACTGGGACATTGCCAAGACATGATTATTCTCAAAACCAAAAATAAAAAGGTCCCAGTCAGCAAATAATTACCAGTGGTTATGGAGTTCTCTGTATTGATTATTTATGAATTGGCTATCACACAATTAACCTTAATGTTTTATTGACTGGTTACATTTTTAGCCTATTAGGCATAGAGACCCCTTCTGGATAGGGAATTTTCCCTTCCTATTGGCTTTGAGCCTTTAAAGGTGTTACCTCATTGGCCGGTTTTGTTCTTGTGATCAACAATGACGTCAGACGCCATTTTTTAAAAATATACCACATTAGCAGTAACGTGAATTTCAAGTTTGTGCTTGCAAGACTGTTAGGTTTAATTTTCCTTTCAACCTGAAGCAGGGCCAAGGATACTGGCCTGAAATGTGGCATGTTGTTGCTATTGGGCGGCGAAGAAGCACAATCTTTTAGCTAAGTGGTCTTTGATTGTTTTTTCACTTTACAAATATAAAATTAAAATTAAAAGGGAGCTACTATAGCAAGGGGATGGATAGTTTTTGCTGCCCTATTTTGATTTGAAGCTCTGACAAATATTCTGGTAATTATTTGTTGACTGGGACCTTTTTATTTTTGGTTTTGGGAATTCATGGTCACTGGTTCAATTGGGATATTATACAAGGATATGATTATTGGCACCCTTATAAACAATTCAGTTTGAACAGACGAACCACATTCCCACTGCAGTAAAATTGAATGCACCTGTGTCACTATTCACCTGACTTGAATCGTCTAATGAATAATGGCTCTAATGTTTAAAATGCTCACATTCATGCCCTGTTCCATTTTCACACTGGTGAAGATAAGAGAGCTGCCTGAGACCATCAGAAAAGCCATTATTACCAAACATTAAACTTCAAAGGGGTACAAGACCATCTCCAAAGACCTTGGGATTCCCGTGTCTATATTTTACGATGTTGAGAAGCTTTCTGCTCTTGTAGCTGTCAAGAACATCCCAGGACGTGGTGAGAAGAGGAAAATTAATCCAAGAAGTCTTCAAAGGTTAGTGTGAAATGATGCAAAACCACCATGAACATCCAAAGAGCTTAAGGCTGACTTGGAGCAATCTGGAATGATAGTTTCAACTTGCACCAGATGCCACACACTAAACAAGAAGGACTTCACGAGGAAAGGACAAGGAGGACCCTATTGCTGAAAGACAGACATAAAATGGCACACCTGATCTTTGCCCAAACCCACCCTGAGAAATCACAGTTCTTCTGGGAAAATGTTCTATGGACAGATGAAACCAAATTTGAGCTCTTTGGAAATGCAGACCAGCAATACATTTACAGGCAAAGAAATGAAACGTCTAAGGAAAAAAACACCCTGCCTACAGTTAAATATGGTGGAGGTCGATAATGTTGTGGGGCTGTTTTGCTACCTCAGGAACTGGAAGCCTGGAATGTATTAAAGGAATCATGAAGTCAGAGGACTACCAAATTATTTTGGAGCAATATGTGGTACCTACTGTCAGAAAACTAGTTCTGGGTCAAAGGTCATGGGTCTTCCAGCAGGACAATGACCCAAAACATACATCCAAAAGTACAAAAGAATGGCTAAAAAATTAAACATGGACTGTTTTAAACTGGCCAGCAATGAGTCCCGATTTCAATCCAATCAAGAGAACCTTTGGAAAGAGCTGAAATTTGCCATTGGTAAAAGGAATCCTGGAAACATTCATGAGCTGGAACAAATCGCAGTTGAGTGGGAGAAATTATTAGCAGATAGATGTACAAAACTTATAGATGGCTACAAGAAACATTTGGAGGCTGTCATCACTGCCAAGGGTCGTACAACCAAATATTAGTGAAGGGTGCTATTTATCTTGTCCAGGTAATATTTTGTTTATTTCTCAGAAATTACTACGTCTAAGTTGCACAGACATCTTTTTTTTTGTATATCTTTGAACATATTATTAAAATATTATGATGACATACAGTTGGAATATTTCCAATTATTTCTCAAGATATTGTACACAGCATACCCAAAATGCAAGGGTGCCAATATTGTTGACCACAACTGTAGGAAAGAACAATCCAAACTACAGCTCCAGAATGCAAGGTTCTGCATTCGGAGTCACCACCCAAGAAAAGGATTTAGGCCTCATCGTGGATAGCACAATGAAATCCTCTACTCAATGTTAAGCAGCAATCAATAGAATGGCAAATAAAACGAAAGGTATCATAAGTCTCCGTGAGTACTGCATGCAGTTCTGGTCACCCCATCTAAGAAAAGACAGAAGAATCAGAAAAGGTTCAGAGATGGGCAAGCAAAATGATTAAGGGCATGGAAGGATACCTCTATGAGGAAAAGCTTAAAAGGTTAGGGCTCTTCTGCTTTAAAATAATAAGAGGAGTAGAACAAGTAAATGTGAAATGATTGTTTACTCCTTTAAAAAGTATAACAACTAAGGGACATGCAATGAGGCTACAAAGTAGTACTTTTAAGACTAATCAGGAAATATTTCTTCACTCGACATGTTATTAAGCTTTCACATTCTTTGCCAGAGGACATAGTAAAAACTGCTAGTGTAGCTGGTTTTAAAAAAAAGAATTGGACAAGTTCCTGGTAGGACAAACCCATAAACCAGTACTAAAGTGGACTGTGATAAGCAGCATGGAATCTGTCTACATTTTGGGCACCTGTCAGATACTTGTGATCTGCACTGGCCACTGGTGGAAACAGGAAATTGTGCTTGGTAGACCAGTGGTCTGACCCTGTAAAAGAAATCTTATCTTCTTATGTTCTAAAATAAATAAATGTAAACAAGAAAATGCAATGCAAACATGAAAAAACACAACAAAAGCAAGGTGATATCTCTTTACATCAATAAAGCCCACATCATGGAGAAAATCAATCATTCCCAAGAAGAGCTGGCTAATTTATAACAAAAAACACCTATAGCATTCCTCTTAGATACACTGATATCAGACTATTTCCCCTATAGAAATTCTTTCAACTGCAAATGTTAAAAAAATGCTCACCTATTTCCCAAGCACTCACAAAGAAATTTGAGAAAAAATAAGTAGTACCTAGGTGTAAAGCTCACAGCTAGAGACATCAGGAAATACATTTTTTATTTTCTTTCTTTCTTTCTTTCTTTATTTATTTTTACCTGAAAAATTGATTTCAAAATAACCATGAAGTTGGACCTGGTGGGAATCTTATCCTGGGATGTTTCCAAAAATGCAGATAGATCCAACATGTCTGGGGGAGACGACAGCCACAGCATAAGAACATAATATATGCCATACTGGGTCAAACCAAGGTCCATCAAGCCCAGTATCCTGTTTCCAATAGTGGCCAATCTAGCTCATACGTACCTAGCAGTTTCCCCAAAAGACATAGGTTCCACAAAGCTTGTACTGGGTCAAGCATTGATATCCTGGGTCCCTTCTTAATAATGGTTTATGGACCTTTCCTCCAGGAACTTGTCCAAACCTTTTTTAAACCCAGCTACACTAACAGCCTTTACTACATCCTCTGGTAACAAATTCCAGAGTTTGATTACACGTTGAGTGAAAAAATATATTTTTTTATTAGTCTTAAATAGTTTACCCTGTAGCTTCATTGCATGTCCCCTAGTCTTTCTATATTCTGATAACGTAAACAATCGATATACGTTTAGCCGTTCATTAATTTATAGACTTCTATCATATCTCCCCTCAGCTGTCTCTTTTCCAGGTTAAAGAGCCCTAACCTTTTTAGCCTTTCTTCATAGGAGTATCCTTCTATCCCCTTTACCATTTTGATGGCTCTTCTCTGAACCTTTCCTAATAACACTATATCCTTTTTAAGATACGGTGACCAGAATTGCACACAATATTCAAGGTGCGGTCTCACCATGGAACGATATAGAGGCATTATAATATCTTTTGTTTTATTTTCCATTCCTTTCCTTATGATAACTAGCATTCTATTTGCTCTCTTGGCCGCCGCTGCACACTGGGCCGAGGGTTTTAACATGTTATCCACAATGACGCCTAAATCTTTTTTCCTGGGTGGTGGTTCCTAATGTGGAACCTTGCATCGTGTAACCATAGATTGGGTTGCTCTTCCCTAGGTGCATAACTTTGCACTTGTCCACATTAAATTTCATCTGCCATTTTGATGCCCAATTTTCCAATTTATCAAGATCCTCTTGCAATTTTCCACAATCCTCTTGGGTTTTAACAACTTTAAATAGTTTTGTGTCATCTGCAAATTTGATAACCTCACTCGTTATTCCCTTTTCCAGGTAATTTATGAATATGTCAAAAAGCAGCGCACCCAGCACAGATCCCAGGGGTACACCACTATTCACCTTTCTCCATTGGGAAAATTGGTGATTTAGCCCTACCCTCTGCTTTCTATCTTTCAACCAGTTCCTGATCCACAATAGTACACTGCCTCCTATCCCATGACTCTTTAGTTTTGCCAAAAGTCTCTGATGAGGGACCTTGTCAAAGGCTTTCTGAAAGTCCAGATACACAATATCAACCAACTCACCTTTGTCCACCTGTTTATTCACACCTTCAAAAAAACATAACAGATTAGTAAGACAAGATCTTCCTTGTCTAAAGCCATGTTGGCTGTCTCCCATTAGGCCATGTCTATCTACATGCTGAGTAATTTTGTTCTTTATGATGGTTTCTTCCATTTTTCCCGGTACTGATGTCAGGCTCACCAGTCTGTAGTTTCCCGGATCACCCCTGGAACCCTTTTTAAAAATTGGCGTTACATTGGTGATCCTCCAATCTTCAGGTATTACAGATGATTTTAATGAAAGTTCACAGATTACTAATAGCAGGTCTGAAATCTCATATTTCAGTTCTTTCAACACCCTTGGATGTATACCATCTGGCCCAGGTGATTTGCTACTCTTCAGTTTATCTAATAGTTGTAATACATATTCCCGATGTATCAATATTTCCTTCAATTCTTCCACAACTTTAAATACCAGTTCAGTCATGGGTAACATCCCTACATCTTCCTCAGTAAAGACCAAAGCAAAGAATTCATTCAGTCTCTCCGCTATCGCCTTGTTGCCTCTTAGTGCCCCTTTAATTCCTCTATCATCTAATGGACCAACTGATTCTGTCACAGGTTTTTTGCTACGATTGTACTTGAAAAAGTCCTTATTTCACATTTTTGCTTCCGCAGCAAGCTTCTTCTCAAATTCTCCCTTTGCCTGCTTATCAATGCCTTGTATTTGACTTGCCAGTGCTTGTGCTGTTTCCAGGTTTTGTCATTTGGCTCCTTTTTCCATTTCCTGAAAGATGCTTTTTTGGCAACAACAGCCTCTCTGACCTCACCTTTAAACCATGCTGGCAGTTTTTTGGACTTCCTTCCACTTTTCTTAAAGTGTGGAATACAGCTGGTCTGGGCTTCCAAGTTAGTATTTTTCAACAACACCCAAGCTTGATGTAAGTCTGCTATGAGGGGACATGGGATGAGGGTGAAGGGAGATAGATTCAGGAGTGATATGCGGAAATATTTCTTTACAGAAAGAGTAGTGGATCCATGGAATAGTCTCCCAGTGGAGGTGGTAGAGACAGGGCCGGCCCGTCCATTGAGCAAGTATGTTTTTTGCACAGGGCTCCGCGCTTCAGGGGGCCCCACGCAAAGAACATTCTGCTTTTTTTTAAATTACATTAAAAAAAAGCTGGCTCTGGCTGCTGCCGCTGCCGCTGCCACCGCAGCAGCGGCAGAATGAAGTGTCCCACGGGGCCTCCTCTGCACGCTGAGCCCCTCTGCAAGGGCTTTCAGATTCACGAAGGGAGAGTGTCTCCCTCGCATCTCTGTTAAGCCCGCAGGGGCTAATGGGAAATTTCCCATCAGCCCCTCACGTCTAAATTTTGCCATAAGCCGATGGGGGGGGGGGGTTAGGACTGGTAATGGGCTATAGGGGGGGTTTTATGACTGGTAATGGGCTGTGGGCTGATGGGGGCTGTCTGTAAATGGGGCGATGGGGGGTTAGGACTGGTAATGGGCTATGGGAGGGTTAGGACTGGTAATTGGCTATGGGGGGGGCTAGGACAGGAAATGGGCTGATGGGGAGGGGTTAGAACTGGAGTTGGGCTGTGGTCTGTTGGGGGGGTAAGGACTGATAATGGGCTATGGGGGGGCTAGGGCAGGAAATGGGCTGATGGGGAGGGGTTAGGACTGTAAAAGGGAAGGGGGCTGGTGGGGGGGTTAGGACTAGTAATGGGCTATGGGGGGGTTAAGACTTGTAGTGGGCTGTGGGCTGATGGGGGCTGTCTGGAAATGGGGTGATGGGGGGTTAGGACTGGTAATGGGCTATGGGGGGGTTAGGACTGGTAATTGGCTATGGGGGGGGCTAGGACAGGAAATGGGCTGATGGGGAGGGGTTAGGACTTGAGGAGGGCTGATGTGGTTAGGACTGGTAATGGGTTATAGGGGGGGCTTAAACTGAAAATGGGGTGATGGGGGTTAGGACTGGAAGTGGGTTGATGGGGGGCTAGGACTGGTAATGGGTTGGGGGGTTGCTATGACTGGAAATGGGCTGAGTGGAAGGGGAGGCTTGAACTGCAAATAGCTGATGGGGAGAGAGCTTGGAATGGAAATGGGCTGTGAGGGAAGGGAGCTAGGACTGAAAATGGGCTGATGGAGCAGCTAGGATAGGACTGGAAATGGGCTGTTGGGGGAGCTAAGATTGTAAATGGGCTGTGGTGGGGGCTTGAATTGAAATGGACTCATGAGGGGCTAGAACTGGAAGTAGGCTCATGGGGGGCTTGGACTGGAATTGGGCTGAGTGGAGGGGAGCTAGGATTTGACATGGGCTGATGGTGGGGCTAGGAAATGACTAGAAATGGGCTGATGGGGGCTAGGATTGGAAATGAGCTGATGAAGGGACTCAGACTGAAAATGGATGGGGGAGCTAGGACTGGAAATGGGTTGATGGGGGGCTAGGACTGGAAATGGACTGATGCAGGGACTAGAAGGGAATGGATGCTGGGTGAGACTGGAACTAGAAGGGAGCTGATGTTGGGGGAGGATTAGAATGGGATGGGGCTGGGAGAGTAAAATGGAGAGGGGAAAAATATTTTGTGTGGGAGGGATGAAAAATCTACAATTGGCCGGGTATTGGGAGAGTAAGTGGGGATTGAGGATGGAGGGGTAAAATTTATGTGGATGAAATAGGAATGAGGAAAGAGCAAATGGAGAAAGATTAGTATGTCAAAGCAGATGTAGAGAGAGAGAATGGAAAAAAAAACTAGAAGAGAGAAGAAAGAACAAATGGACAGCAGACGATGGACAGTTAGCAGAAAACATGAAGAAACCAGAAGAAAGTGGCTGGAGCAATTGCAACTGAAAAAAATGCACAAAAGGTAGAAAGATATCTCTTTATTTTGAATTTATTAGCTGGAATATGAAAGCTCTGGGAAATGTGCATCATTAACGTCTGCGCTTTGTTTGGTACAAGAGGAAATTAATTTATAGTTTTATTTCTACAGTGTTGTTGTACATTCCAAGTTTGGCTTTTGGGGTTCCCAGTTTAATTATTGCCTTCCTGTTTCTAAATTGTGATTCCTTGTTTGGTAATGGTCTATGTTCTGCATGTGTAACTGAGCTGAGGTATTCTATTTATGTAATTCCTATTTGACATTGCCACTTGTTCTCTTTCCCCAGTATTCTCTGAAATGTATTGGTTTAATATTTGCAGTGTTGCCTTTTGATAGGTAGGGTATGGTGCTTTGTGAGTCCTGGTAATGCTGTCAGGATACGGCGGGTTTGCTATGGGCTCTAAATGGGCAGCGTTTGTAGTAGTTCCTAATGTGCCTGGCGGTTGGCACTGGATTATAGTAATGTAGAAATATTTTAGTCTTTCTTTATCCATACACTCATTAAGAGACATGTTTACTAAAAGTTAGTGTATGGTAACATTATGCAAATATTTATGCAAATAAGGCCACTTATGCAAATGAGGCCCTGCACCGAGTCTCCGCACATGGCCCCGCACCCCCCTTGGGTCGCCCCTGGGTAGAGATGAGGACAGTAACTGAATTAAAAAAAAGCATGGGACCAACACAGAGGATCTCTAAAGGTAAAAAGTGGACTGTTGTAGTTGTTGTTATGGAAGGACAGACTAGATAGGCCATGTGGTCTTTTTCTGTCATCATGTTTCTATGTTTCTATAGAGATTCTACAGCAAATTTTGTTTCCTGCAAAACCTTAATCCTTTCTGACTCAATGCCCTCTCTAACATAGAGTGCAACCCCTCCACCAATTTGATCAGCTCTATCATTACGATATAGTTTGTACCCAGGTATCACAGTGTCCCACTGGTTGTCCTCCTTCCACCATGTCTCTGAGATTCCAATCATATCTAACCTCTCATTTAGTGCTATATATTCTAACTCTCCCATCTTATTTTTTAGACTTCTAGCATTTGCATACAAGCATTTTAGAGCTCTGTCTGCTGCATACTCGAGGGCATTTGGGCTACTTTACTCTTTTTGGAACCTCTCTGCTTTTGGTAGTATCCTTCAAGGATACATTCTTCCGAACCATGCTCTCTTGGGCGACTGTCGGCTTTCCCCTATTATCTAGTTTAAAAGCTGCTCTATCTCCTTTTTAAAGGTTAATGCCAGCAGCCTGGTTCTATCCTGGTTAATGTGAAGCCCATCCCTTCAGAAGAACCCCTCCTTTGCCCATAATGTTCCCCAGTTCCTAACAAATCCAAAACCCTTATCCTTGCACCATCGTCTCATCCACACATTGAGACTCCGGAGCTCTGCGTCACCATAATTTCCATTATGCAAATCGAAATTGTAATTGTGAGGCATTAATGAGTAATAGAACCTTTGTTTAATGACAGGTTGCAGTGGAATTGTTTATGTACCGCTCATGCAAGCGGGAGCCACCAAAACCCAGTCATGTTGGGTGCGATAAAATAATAATAAATGAGTCATTATAATTAATGATTTATCCTCTACTGTGTGTGCTTTTTGCCTGTTGCTAAAGTGTGGGGAATTCTCTCTTTTGATGAAACTATGGAGGGTCCAAAAACCTCTGTCCAACCACATTATCCAAAGATATATAATCAGCTGGACAAAAAGCACCTACTTTACACAGACCTTCTACCCTTAGTCTGTTGCAACTTTACAGGATAAGCAAATATAAGAGATTCCTGCTTACTTGCAATACCTTGGTCTGATTTGGAAGCCTCCAAATTGCATATATTAGGAAGAGGAGGAGGAATTCTAAAACTGGGACTTAATTATTCAGATCTAATGAGAAACAAATGTTCAATAATCACTGCGCTATATCAGTGCAAACCGATACAACGTAGTGTTTAGAACAAAGCTCATTTCAGTGATTATTGAATATTTATTTCTTATTAGATTTGAATAATTAAAGTAAAATGGACTCTGGGCAGAACTAGCTTAATATAAGCTGGAATCTTGAAAAAGGTGTCCAAGAAAATCTTTTTTTTTAGGACTGCAAGTAGTTATGGACTCAAGATAATACACAGGGAGGCCAATTCCATTATGTGCGTCCCCGCCTGTCCGGCAGGTCAGAATCAGGACGTGTTCCAGTGCACCCGATTCTGATCCAATGGGAGCAAGACGTGCTCATGGGATCAGAATCAGTTCTACTGCCCTGGATGTTCAGGCCGTGCTCTGATATTGGCCACCCGGACATCCAAGCAACTCCCTGGCTATCCCAGCCTGGCTCCTGCATGGAGCAGCAGAGGCATGGCGTCCTGTTGCCATGCCACTGCAGCTCCATGCAGGAGCTGCGATCCCCAGAACATCCTGCAAATTTCTTTTCCCCGCTTTCCAAGCCCCGATTGGGCCTGTCATGGCCAGGGTCAGGTTATGGAGTGCCCCCTTCATCCCTTTACCTCACTTTCAGGCCTATAGCATTAATGTCCTGCCATCTAGCAAGATTTATTCCAACTCCGAGGTGGAATAAGTCCCCCATCTAGATTGCCAACCCCAGATGTACAGGGCTGACACCGGACTCGACCCTGTATATCTGGGGTCAGGGTCCAGCCCACAGCCTGCCCTCGCTCTGCTTGCAGCCTACTTCCTCCTTCCCACAGAGCTCCCCACACAGCTCCGATCTATATGCGGGGAGCTATGTTTCCAGGACACAGGCCAGGTATTTAACAGGTCTGAACATCTGTATCGGACATCCAGACCCGCTAAACGTGTTTCAGATTAGACCCATGGTAAAAAGTACCTGTCAGCTTTACATGCAAGTGCATTTTTAGAAAGTTGCTCCTTCATAAACTGCCCTTTTACTCTGGTAATTAGCATTTACATAGGTAAACTAGGTGCCATATTTTGAAGGGTGCTTCCAGGACAAAGGAATGAGTTTTAGTGCTGCTCAGTGGGGTGAGGTCAAAGGTGAACTTTGTGCTGCATGGACGGGGACCTGGGCAATGAAAAAACTCCTTCAGTTGCCGGCTCTTTGTATAGGGGTTCCAAATTGAAATATTGTTAATAGAAAAAGGGCTTGATTTAGGGATCCTGCCAATCAGTTAGGTATGAAACTGAATGCTTCTCTCAAATAATTAAAGAATATATAGCTACATATTTATGTCTGCCACTCAGTTTCTGTAAACCAAAGCAGCATATATCTTTTCATTCCCTTTCAGACTGTTAGCAATGCATTTTACACAGAAGTCCTGGGGTAACTGATCTTGTCATGCAGAAGCTATACAGATAAACAGATTTACTCAACGACGATGAAAATCAATAGTCTTGTATTAGAATACTCCGATGTATGAAAAAATAACAGCAAGCACAAATATCTGCTTCACAGCTACCTCCCTCTCCTTCCGTTAACACATACACATTCTCTTCCCCCCTCCCGTTGATTTTTCATGCTCTGGCTCAGGACCTAACAGGAAAAATTACAATTGATTTTCCATTAATGTTCTTGTCTTTCATTTATGTGAATGTTTTCAGAGTGGGAGCAGCTGTAGTGCAACTTAGGGTCTATTACAGCCAAGTGTTGATTGGCAGTTTCATCAAGCTGCCAGTTTAGGATTCTTAAGAGTACAAAAGGAAAAGAGGAAAGATATATATTTTTCCCTGCTTTGTGCATAGATTCAGCTGAGCTGTATTCAGGCCTACTCTCTGACAGAGCCATTGCAGAATGCCAGATGATGTCTTTTCAGGTTTCTTACGTTCATTTATTTTTCTGGTTATTTCTATGGATCATAAAGGACACGCACTTGGTGATTTTGAACTCATATAAGTTGAATTTCAAGCTCTCTTGAGTTCAGGAAGTCAAAAAGCTTGAATCATCATCTGCTATCTGGAGAGCGCCTGCTGAATATTTTACAGAATACCTTGGCGCTATCTGGATAGTGTCAGGGCATTCCTTGAACAGAAGAGCGAATTATCCGGACGGAGGCAATATTCAGTCCTCTATCTGGATAGCAATCATCATAAAAGACAGCAAAAAGGCTTCCCTAATCTTTACAAATTGTTTATCTGGGATAGAAGACCAAATGTCACCACTATCCACCGCATTAACCAGATATTCAGCAGTAGCCACTATCCAAATACTGACACTGAATATTTGTGTTTTTTAATCCATTACAACTGACATTTAACACAACACTGATCGCAGCAGTTGAATATTGGCCTCTCCGCAATATAGCCTACCATTCTTTTGCCTAGATTTATGAGCCTAATTTCTGATCCCTAGTGCTGAAAATCAGTGTTAAGCTCCCAAATATTTCCCTTGCCCTAAATTTGTCCCTGTTGCCACCCACTTTTTAGGGTCCTAAATTTACGAATTTATTGAAATTCTGAGCATACATTTAGGACTTAGCACTAGCACGTTTTCAAAAAGGCAAGTTTAGCAGCATAATTCTGAAAGTTAGGAGCATTAGACCTTTGAATATCAGCCTTTAGGCATATAACTTTTAATCTTCTAAATTTAGGAGAATTTTCATCAGAAAACTGAGGAGAATGTTTACTAAAGGGGCTTAAAGCACTTAGCATGGGTTTTACTGTGTATAAGCCATTAGCGTGATCCTAAGATAAGATGTACTGCTGCTGCAAAAAATCCATGCTAAGCAGATAGCACCTGTTTGGGCGAGGCAGGGCAGAGAGAGGGAGTGGTGGCTGGTGACAGCTAGCACATGGGAGGATACCATGAGCAAGCAGTCATGACTGCTAGCAATGCGTCTGCACTTAATGCACCTCAAGAAATGGAATTAAGTGTAGTTTTGCTACCAGCAGTTCGGTAGTGGTAGTAGCCATGCCTGAAGAAAAAAAGCTGTGGCTGCTTACTCTCCCCTCCCCTCCCGATCCATTTATCACCCTCAACACAGTCTCTGCCCACCCCCCTCCCCCAATCACCCCCAGCTGGTGACAACCTCCTTTCCATCAGCAACAACTCTCCCCAGTACACAATCCCCCTCACAACCAGCACCCAAGCATGATGGATAGCAGGCCACCCCATACTGAAGGCCCCCTTAACAATTCATTGCACTGTTCATCTGATTCCCTTTCCCCCACCCCACCCCCAAAGATCAGTCCCACCAAAAAGGAATCATCCACCAACATCAAAACCCATCCGACCACAAAGGTGAAGTTCCCCTGAAAAGGATGAGTACCATCCAAAAGCTCCCCACCACAGGCCATATCCCTATCCCCGATCACCAGGGACTCATTGGGCGGGAAAAATGCTTCCAAAATAGCAGGGAACACCCCTAACAGCAGTCTTGCAGTACTAACACTTGAGGTTAATCTTTCATATAAGGCCAATCAGTAGTATTGCAAGACTACCACTAGGGGTCACTGCTGTCATTTTGGAAGTGGCCAGTAACTGGACAGGAGCAATGGGGGAATATTTCTGCCTGATGATCATAGATACCAGGGAGACTCCTGGGTGAAGGGTCAGGGACTGGAAGAAGGGTGGGGACATGGCCTATTGAGGGTCCTTCTGATGGCACCCATCTTTTTCAGGGGAAATTTCACCTTGGATGGAGGAGGAAGATAGGGTTTGATGCTTGTGGGTGGATTCTGAGGTGGGGATCTGATTTTGGAGAGGTATTGGATCAGGTGAGTTGTTGGAGAGGTCTTCACCATGGGGCAGATGTACTATTCACTGTACTTAGGTGCTGACTGGGAAGGGGTTAGACACGAAAGAGAGTTGGTGGTAATGGGGAGAGGTTTGTCACTGAGGAGGGAGAATGGATGGGACCACAGACTGTGCTGAGGAGGATGTGGATAAAAAGAGGGAATGGAGGATTGCAGCTGCAGGAATTTTACATGCATCATTTTTGGTGCTGTATTCACATTACAGATAACACCGAGGCATGTAATATGGTCCCATGAGGTAAGTGTCTTCCCTGCATGGTAAATTAAGGGCAGATGATAGGCACATCTCCCTGCATTTATCTCACTGGGTCTGCACGTACTGTATGATTATTTTTACACATAACATGTGATAGGTGCAGAAACGTCCCACATTTTAGTATACATGCACCTAGGCATGTCAATATTTGTACAGTTTCTTGATAGTAGGATGAATCCAATGGTCAGAAGCAACAGGGAGAGCACACATATTGCAATGACGACAAGGTGCATGACCAGCCATCTCCTCTACTGGCCTACATAGGATATATGTATACATTATTTTGTCTCTTAAATTAGATGACCGATGGAAAACAACATAGGGTCTTTTACTGAACACCCGATGTAATGCCAAAACATGCCAATGTGCACTTATTATACTAGCCACTTGCTGAGACATGTTAGGATGTTGTAATACACAGACAGGTCTCTGGGTAGCCTCCCGATCATGATCTTGAAAAAGAAAGTGCCTATTGGCCTACAGTGCTCGTAAAAAGGCCTGTCTAAGGGCTAATTGTGGGTAACCCCTTTGTGATAGCCTATTTCACCAAAGGGCTGCCTGTGTTTTCTATTCAGTCACTGTAGAATACATGCAGTGTATCTGCAAGAATTGCCCTATAGGTAGTGAGTGATGTAACTTCACAGGGTGATGACTGAAGTACAACAGTAAGCTGTTTCGATTGACCGTTTTTTGAAAGAATGTAGTTCGTAATTGTCCCTCAACTTTCATCACCAATACACCCAAAAACTGAATACTGAATAAGTGATACATGAAGGTAAATTTTAAGTGATTGTCCAAGGAACGCAGCCAAGTTGGAAAATGCAATAACTCAGCTTCAGTAGATGTCCAAAGGCAAAAGGTGTTGTCAATAAATCGTAGCCACAATTTAACATGTTGTTTCCAATGAGATCCATAGAAATGTTGCTCTTCAAAATTGGTCATGTAAACATTGGCTACGCTGGGAACCATAGCCATACCCATGTTAATTGTATTTATTTATTTATTTTTTAATAAACTTTATATAAATAACAACATCCAAACAGTATAAAATTCGGGCATGGCGGGTGCTCTTACACCACACCCAAGTTAACATCATAACAATTTTGTTGTTTTCAGGTTCAACTATTCATGTACTTAAATTGCATTCCCCTCCTCCCCCTACTCCCTCCCTCCCCTTCCCTGGTGTGGTCCATCCTTAGAACAGTTCAATATAAATCTCAAATCACAGCCGTCTATTGGTATGCTCCCATGCTAGCGGTCTGGGCACCTCCCCTCACAAGGCACTATATTGTTATTAATTCATTGAGCATATAGGATGTCATGGTATCAATATAGGGGCCCCAGAGTGCAAGAAACTCCTCCCACTTATCCTGATCCCCCTTGGAGTCCATCCAATTCCACAACATGAGCTGGTGAAAGTGCGCTCTCCACTCCCAATAAGTGGATCCTGTGGGATCTCGCCAATGATGCAAGATCAGTTGTTTGCCTACCAGACAGGCCTTCTGCACCAGCAGTCTATTCCACTTTACTTAAGGATTCACTTGGAGTAATTGATCAAAAATTACCAAGCTACTGGTCCAGTTCATCTCCTGTCCCAAGGACCCACTGAGATATCTCTGTATCTGCCCCCAATAGTACTGCACTTTCCCACATGTGGTCTAATCCTACCAGTGGTGCATTACACCAGGTGAAGCGACCATCTAATGTTATACCACTGTACCGTGCTGTCCATGGGGAGAAATGGGCCCGGTTAAGCACTTTGAATTGCATCTCTCTGAGCTTGGCTGACTGAGTTAATGTTGAGATACACCGTACTGTTCCCATCACTGTGTCCGGCATTACCTGGGCACTAAAATCCTCCTCCCATTTCTTTTCCACTATGCTATAGTCTATATGAGTCTTCCATTTGATGTTTTGAGACATAATGAGAGATTGTCATTCTCATCTCTTCTTCTAACTTGAAGAATTCTAAGATTTGAGATGCCGAAGACGCTTCCAGAGCCTCTTTCGGCAGGGATCCAACATAGTGTTGCAACTGCAAATATGCAAACCGGTGTTGGGTTTGGATTACAAAGGTTTGTTCTAAATCACTATAGAGCTGACAGCCACCTGCTGCATCCACTACATTACCCATATAGCGAATATCACGTTTTTCCCAGTCCCTAAATCTCTGTGTTTCTGTCCCTCGGGGGAATTTTATATTACCCTGGAGAGGTATCCAACTTGACACATTATAGGGTCTGCGTCATCACTTGCACAGGTATCATCACACTCTCCACAATGGCGATATCAACACACTCTTTACCAAGTGGCCCGGCATCTCTGCTGCCTCCATATACAATACTGCCAGCAGGGAACAGGCACCACACAGGCTCGCTCAGTCGCACGCAGGGTATAAATATCCTTTTCCTCAAGCCAGTCCCCAATGTGTCTTAGCTGGCAGGCCATGATTGGTACAGATTGGACAACCCCATCCTGGGGGGCGGAGCTAGCCACTGAACAGAATGGACGCCTGAATTTTTGCTCCCGTTGCTGCCCAAGAATCCTGAACATATCCCGGTATTCCATTGAAGTTTGTACCCCCTACCTACATCAATAACACCGCAATACAGCTGGATGGCATCCCTGAAGCCTGCCCGGCTGGAATTTCCACAGGGATCCGGCTCAGCAGCGAAACGATCCAAACCCGAAGTGGGTTCCCCGCAGAAAATGGCCGCGGGAGAGAGAAGGAGGGAGTGACTGCCGGTGGCCTACGTGAAGTGCTACAGGAATTGAAATGCGTTAAAGAAATGATTGCAGCCAATTCTAGTTCACTGAACATGATTCAAGAAGACTTGCTGGAGGTAAAAGAGAAACTCCTCACCATCACCACTCGACTTAATGCAGTTGAATTACAAACCCAGAAGCATGGCGTTGCATTAGAACAGCTGGGCCCTTTGGCCAAACGAGTCCGGCACATAGAAAATCTGATTGAAGATCAAAATAACCATTCCCGTAGAAATAATATCCGCCTTGTTGGAGTCCCTGAAGGCGCTGAAGGTACCGATCCGATTGGATTTCTGGAAAAAACCATACCGGAGATGCTGCAGCTTGTCTTTGCAAGGCCTTTTGAACTAGAACGGGCCCATCGAATCCCAGCGCACAAAGCTGAAAACACACGATACCCGCGCCCACTCATAATGAAGGTACTGAGATACCCACAGGTCCTACAGATCTTTCAAGCTGCACGGAAGGCCGGATCACTGCAAATCCAGGGACACAAAGTAACACTTTATCCGGATTTGAGCAAGCAAACGGTAGATCGGAGAAAAGCGTTGCTGGCCTGTAGACCCATGCTACAAAGTGCACAGGCAAGATACGGGCTATACTACCCAGGAACCATGCGGGTCACGCTGCATAATGAAACGAGGAATTTTGTTGATGCTGAAAAACTGAAAACTTTCCTACAAGAAAAATGCGGTATGGAAACCTGAGGTCAATATTCTGATCTCTCACGCAGTGTAGAGAACTCAGCATATACTCAGGGGGTGCGGCCGTGCGTTCTCACAAATTTTAGAACGCCTTAAGCCTTGTTAAACACCTCATTGATTGTATTTCTGTTGTTCTAAATAGTTTTAATTAAACAGATATTTCTGCTTGAAATGTAGGGGTGGCAACGGGAGGTCGGGGTTGGTTACTGTTCCAGTGGATTGTGTTCACCTTAGCGATACAATGTTTGCCAGTTATGCAGTTGTTTGTGTCAGTCCAGTCCAGTACAAAACCCTCCACATACACGCAAATGCAAGTACGCGGCAGGCCTATCCATAGGATAGCTTTCACCTATAAGACAGCTTATCCCAACGTTGATGTCTAGTGATCTTTTAATGCTTTCGTTAAATGTAAAAGGTATTACTGGCCCTGTCAAGCGAAAGAAGATTTTAGCGTACTGCCAGCAAAAAAAAGCAGATATTGCCCTCTTACAAGAGACACATTTAACAGATACTGAATCGCAGAAAGTAACCTCTAAATACTTCCTGGTGGCAGCCTCGGCCTCTGCCACTCAACGCAAAGGGGGGGTAATAATATTAGTGCGCAAATTCCTGCAATCTGCCATTACCGACACACGGATTGATCCGCTAGGTCGATGGGCCAGAGTGACGATGAAAATAAATCAACAGCTTTACACATTCTTCAATATTTACGCGCCCAACCTCGATGACCCTAACTTTTTCAAACTGATAGCTAAAGAAGTTACAGCCGCGGCTCACACCAATATCATATTAGGGGGCGATTTCAATGTCATCTTGGATCCACTGTTAGATCGCACGCCCTATCGGGCTGTAGACAAAGTCAAATCGCAGGCGATTCTTAAAGGCATCATAACAGAGCTACACTTGGTAGACCCCTGGCGCCTACTTCATCCCCAAGAAAGAGACTACACATTTTATTCCATCCCACATAATACCCAAACAAGGATCGATTTCTTCCTACTGTCCACAGAGCTGATGCCCCAAGTGTTGTCCGCAGAGATATATGCTACAACGGTATCGGACCACGCCGCTGTCTCCCTAGTGTTGAATACCAACGTTACACAGCATGTTCCACCAAGATGGACATTTGATAAATCCCTACTAGCAGATGACTCCTTTGTACAGCTACTGTCAGGGGAAATTGAGACCTATTTTAAATATAATACACCCACTGATACCTCCATCTGGAGCTGGTGGGAAGGTTTTAAAGCGACCATACGAGCTCATATTACCACCTACACCATTAGACGGCGTAAAGCCAGGAAAAAAGAAAAAGATGAATTGGAACTCCAAATAAAAGCTGGGGAAAGGTTACTAGCCAAAAGAGCTGACTCAATGATATTGATTAGACTCCAAAAATTGCGATACCAATATAATGCTCTCCTCAACAAAGAAGCACTGAGTAGCATCCAGCTACAACGTAGTATATACTACTATGACAGCAACCGCTCAGGATCCCTCTTAGCTCGGCAGCTCAGACCAAAAACCAGCAAGACCGCTATAGCGGCGTTGCAGGACACTTCCGGGGGCCTTCTCCTGAGATCTGACACAATACTAGACCGCTGCAAAGAATTCTATGAGGAACTATATCGCTCAGATACCCAATGTAGTGACAGAGCCTTTGAAGATTTTGTCTCCAAGATAGTAGGACCCACATTAACCAGTCATCAAAGTCGAACGCTGGAACAAGAGATCTCAGTAACTGAAATACAAGATGCGATCAAACAGATGGCTCGTGGCAAAGCCGCCGGTCCAGATGGTATCCCGTTGGAATTCTATAATAAATATTGCATTCAATTGGCTCCCATGCTACAGATCTACTACAGTGGCCTGCAAGATGAATCTCCAGAGATTGGAGCCCTGGCAGAGGCTGTGGTGGTAATTCACCCGAAACCGGGCAGGGATACACAAAAGATAGAGAATTACAGACCCATCTCTCTCCTAAACTCTGATTATAAAATCTATGCTAAAGTGCTTGCTAACCGATTAGGACGGATCTTAAAAGATTTGATACATGAGGATCAATGTGGATTTATACAAAACAGATCCACTACAGATAATGGAAGATTATTGGCACATGTACTGGCATCTGCCAAGACCAAGGCCGAGCCCCTGATAGGGCTAGCATTGGATGCCGAAAAAAGCCTTCGATCGACTGGAATGGTCCTTTCTATTTCGATCCCTACGGTGGTTTGGGATAGGAGAAAAGTTCCTAAAACGCGTTGAATTGTTATATACCAAACCCACAGCTCGAATAGCGGTCAACTCACACCTCTCAGCCCCTTTTCAGTTGCAAAGAGGGACCAGACAGGGTTGCCCCCTGTCACCGATGCTTTTTAATTTAGCCCTGGAACCCTTATTAATAGCGCTCCGACAGAAGGAAAACATAAAAGGAATTGAGTTAGCTGATGGTCCCTGTAAATTGTCAGCATATGCCGATGACCTGCTCATTTTTCTACAACCATCAGACCTTCCTGAAACACTGCAACTCATAGATGCATACTCAGCGATATCCGGATATAAAGTAAATTTGAATAAAACAACAATTATTCCTCTGAATGAACAGGTCAGCGAAGAAATGATGCGTGGATACCCCTTTCAATATGAGAAGTCATCCTTTAGATACCTGGGCGTGACCTATGGCACCACCTTGGAAGAGACTGTCGCAATCAACATTAAGATGTGTCAAGAAATTGTACATGATAACATCTGCAAGTGGACCCCCCTTCATTTGAGCTGGTGGGGCAGGCTAGAAACGATAAAAATGATGTTGGTACCAAAACTCAGCTATATATGAAGTATGATACCCTTACGTTTCCCGACAGCCTTCTATAAGAAAATGAATAGTCAACTGATAGCCTTTCTATGGAACAACCGAGTACCCCGAATAGCTGCCTGGAAACTGAAGTTACCTAATACACAAGGAGGTGTCCATTTCCCAGATCTCGGCTGGCTACACACTGCCTCTCTTTTAAAGCAGGGTGCTCAATGGGTCGACTCTGACGACACGGATAAAGGACCTAGATGGCTGAGTGTGGAGCGGGCCCTACATTCCCCCCTGCCCACATGGCTACTGGTAGGCACAGTAGTAGACCAGACTGCACCACATAATGCTATTATCCGAGAAACACAGCATGCCTGTCGATTATTGGCATCATGTATCGATGGAGGGGATGACTTTGCCGCAGATATGCCCATATGGCTGAACCCGCGCCTTATCATCGGAGGGAAGCCTGTCTTATGGAAAAAATGGGTGGAACATGATCTTATCACCATTGGACAACTGATCAATGGAAGTGCATTTAAAACCTTTGACAGATTAAGAACGGAATTCCGATTGCCTAATACATGCTATTTCCAATGGTGTCAGCTCCGATCCTGCATGAGCAAAGCGGGTGTGTCACCTGTCTTGATACGTACAGGATGGCCACTGCGACAGAAACTTCAAGAATTACAAACAGATGCTAAAGCTGTTTCAAGATGTGTTGCGATTCTCCGATCCAAAAGTGACAAGACATGTTCTAAGATACAGTCGGTGTGGGCTACTGAAACCGGTCAAGATCTACCTCCGGAAAATTGGGACACTTTTTGGGGAACTCAAATACGCGCCACGAGAGCAGCGTCTCTCACACAATCTATGTACTTTATAGCACATCGAGCGCATATTACACCGGCTAAGAAAATGAAATGGACACTACAGGAGGGAAATCGATGTTGGTCCTGTAACATGGAAATTGGGACACTGGCACATATGTTGTTCCATTGTAAATCCCTGGAAATATATTGGAACAGAGTTTGGGAACGCATATCACAGATCCTCAACTTACAAACTCCTATCACTTATCGGATAGTGATATATAAATCCATAGCTCTGGAACCTACTCTGATGAAATGGGATGGTAAACTGCTGGACTTAATGCTCGGGATAGCGCTTAAAATAGTTCTAATACACTGGAAGAATCTCGACAAAGCTTGTTTCGAGCATTGGTGGAGTCTCTTAATCCTACATAAGACCTACGAAGAGATCTATATAGCCAAGAACCCATGGTCTGGTAAACTAAGTAAGAAATGGTCAGCTTTACAAAATTATGTTTGATGAAAATGATTGCTGGAGGCTGCCTTGTGGAATGGTCTCTGCTGTAACCACATTGAACGGAGAGAGGGAGGGTGGCGTGCTGGCATGGACTGATACTAGTTCTTGTTAACGTTATTGTACTGTCTTGTTCAAGTTATTATATTCTTTTGCTATTTTGATCAATAACATCTGCTTGTATCCTGCTATATCACGATCGTTTGTATTGTTATTTTATATGTTAAAACTGAATAAAAACTACTATTAAAAAAAAAAAAAAAGGACAACCCCATCCTTTCCTGCCTCCAAGAGCCTCTAATTCTTTGCAGCGGAATATGTGCCCTGCGACCCTGCCACCGAAACCCTCACAGAGCCCGCTCTAACTGAACCACATCTTTCTGGACCAGTTGGCAAGGCAGTACCTGTAGCATATACAAGAGCTTGGGAAACAGCATCATTTGGAAGGCCGCAACATGCCCTGCCAGAGATAGCGGCAGTTGGGTCCAGTCTCTCATGCATGTCTGGAGCTGTCGTAAAAGCCTGGTGATGTTAAGCCTATAAAGCTGGGTCAGGTCTCCCAGCAACAGAGTACCCAAGTACATAAAGGCACCTCTCACCACTGCAACAGGAATGAGGGGCCCCAGAAATTTTGTAGACCCCCTAACACATCCAATGCTTCAGATTTATCATAATTGATACGAAGGCCTGCTACACTACCAAACAATTCCAATTCTGCCAGCACCCTAGGCAGGGACTGGTCGGGACAAGTCAGATGCATGAGGAGGTTATCCGCAAATGCTGGTATCTTGAACAATTGGTGACCCATTTTTACTCCTGAGATGTCCTTGTTGTTCATCAACCGCCGAATCAAAAGGTTTAAAGAGGGCACAAACAGCAGCGGTGAAAGGGGGCATCCCTGTTGCGTCCCTTGACTTAGCAAAAAGTCTCTGATAGCCCCCCATTTACCACTTCTGCTGTGGTGGGGATGCATAAAAAACCTATACCATATGAATAAATTCATTTCCAGGGCCATACTTTGGCAACAAGTGGACTAGGTAGCTCCATCCAACCCAGTCAAAGGCCTTTTCGGTGTCAAAACGTATTAGTAATGATGGGTTCTGATGCTTATGAACCCATTCTAAGGAGGCTATGATCTTTCACAAATTGCTACAGGTATGGCGCCCCTGTACAAATCCAACCTGTGATTACCATACTAGGTTAGGCAATATACTTGCCAGACGGTCAGCCAAAATTTTGGCGTACAATTTTAGATCAAAATTGATAAAAGAAATCGGCCGATATGATGTGGTCTGTAGGCCATCTTTCCCAGGTTTTGGAATTAGTATAATATTCGTTTGATTGCCTCCCCATTTAATCTTCCCAGAGTGAGCCCGGACTTTGAACACTGTCACCATAGGTGCCGTCACTACCTCCTTAAGCATCTTGTAAAATTCTGCTCTAAACCTGTCTGGGCTAGGTGCCTTACAACACTGTGACCTTTGAATACCCCTCATTATTTCCACTACCGTGATGGGTACCCCAAAATGCTGCGTCTGCTGTTCTGTAAGATGTGGCAGTGGGATATCCCGCAGATAATTTGCTATCCGTATACAACGTTTTATGGAAACTATGAAATAGATGTATAATGCTTTTGGTATCTTAGTTTATCTTCCCTGAGTCATCTCTTAACACTGCTATATCTGTGGCCTCCCCCTCCCTTTGAGACACCTCCCCAAGAGTTTACCAGTTTTGTCACCGTATCTATACAATTGGTATTTGCTGTACATAAGGGATTTTTTGGCTTGCTTGATGCAGTGCTTCATTTTGTGCTGCCTGAGCCTCCAGCAATCTGGCCCGGGACTCAATTGTGGGACAAGACGCTTGTCTCTTTCTCTCTGTTACCACTTCCGGGCTACATACCCTATGATGTCCCCTTTAAGAACTGTTATTTATTTATTTATTTATTTATTTAATTAACATTTCTTCTATACCGCGCTATTATAATCAGTGCGGTGTACATCGAACAAAACATACTACAATGCATACAAGCAACATTGAGTTTACATAGAACAGGAAAAGAAACATAGGACAACCGGGGTAACTATTCACAGGGTAACTATTTACAGGTTAAATTGGTATTGTCACCAATACTCTAAGCTAATTTGGTATCATCTTCATTTTGTGGACAGGTGTAAAAATTAGTGGGTGGGCAAGAGTATAGGCTAACCATTTTCTGGTTGTAATAAGGTGCTATGGTAGCTGTGACATGAGGGAAGTTTACCCGATGTGTGGGTGTCAGGGTTGGTGTCAGGGTAGCATATTGTGAATAGGTGGTGTTTCAAAGCTTTACGGAATAGGATTAAGCTTTTGATGCCACGGATTTCATGAGGAAGGGCATTCCAATTTAGGGGAGCGAATATAGAGAAAGCCCTGTTGGAAGTGGTCTTAGTACATGACGTCATCATCTTGGGGACTATTAAGGTGTTCATTGCAGTGGATCTCCTGTCTCTGTTTTCCAGGGTGCTGTGGATTAGTTTGCTAATCGGTGTAGGTGGGTAGTTATTCAGGGCTTTGAAAGTAAGGACTAATGACTTATATTGGAGTCTGGCGTGTAACGGTAGCCAATGCAGATTTTTCATGATTGGTGTTATGTGGTCAGTTCTTGATGATCCAGAGAGAACTCTTGCGGCTGCATTCAAAGCCAGGCGGAGCGGATTTAAAGTTGATTGAGGCAGGCCGTAGAGGATGATGTTCGCAAAGTCCAGGTGTGGGAGGACTAATGCCTGAAAGGTTGTCCGGTAGTCATTGGATTCCAGTAGGGGGCGGAGGTGACGTAATGTTCTGATCTTGTGATATATAGACTTTGTAACGTTCTTCACATGTGTGGTCATATCTAGGTGCTGGTCCAATGTGATGCCCAGATATCTGATTGTAGGTTTGGACTTCAATTCTACATCGTTGACAAGTAGCGATGGGGGGGGGGGTATGAATTTACTGTTTTGGCAGTCTCTCAAAATAGCTCTGGCTCATCCATATGTTGGGCATTATGAGTAGTGTAGAACTGCCATCGTTCCCTCATATAGGCCTGGAACTGCTCATCTCTGTAGAGATGTATGGGGAATTGCCATGTCCCTCGGTTATGTGAAAAAATACATCACTTTAGGTCTATCCAGATGGGGGAATGGTCCGAGATAACATCAGGGCCTATTTGAACATCCTCTACTTGGAGGAAGACATGTTCCGTTACTAAAATAAAATCAATTGTTGCACTGGACCCATGCGCTCGAGTAGTCCTGATCAGTAGGGTGCAATAAACACCATGGATCCACTAGCTGCAGCTGGTGCTTAAAGTGATCCAATATACGCGCTATCCCGCCCCGCGAGTACTGTGCTGTATCATCTGACACGTCCATGAGAGGCTCTAAAACCCCATTAAAATCTCGTCCCACTATCAGGGGGTCTTCTGGAAGCTGCTCTAAGACTGAGGCCAATCGGGCGTGCGTGACTGCACTCAGGGTGTTGGGACCATACACATTACATAGAATTACTGGTTTGCCTTCTAAGTATCCCTACAAAATGAGATATCGGCCATTAGTGTCAGAATATTCGCCGGTGCAGGTGAACTGGAGATTTCGGTGTATCAAAATGGTCAACCCCCCTTTTTTCCCCTATGCAGGGATCCCATAGACCTGCCCCACCCACTCCCTAATTTTGCATGCTGTACTATATTCTGATGTGTCTCCTGCGAGTATGCTATATCACATTTTTGTCTAGCCAAAGCTTTTAATACTTTATACCTCTTAATGGGAGTGTCCAAACTGCATACATTCCACGAGATAACTCTCAAGGCACATCCCAGACCACCCAAGCCAAATTAGTCCTGCAATTAATCTTACCAAGAGGTAGGCCCTCCCAGCCCGGAATCCCCCTTACGCAAAGCACTCTCCCACTTGAACACCAAATAACATATATTTCAAGCATTATGAACCACACACCCCTCCCTAGCCAATCTACCCTCTTCCACCCTCTCTCCCTCTCCCTTTCAACCCCTCTCCCTCTCTCCCCTCCCACCCACATCCTATCCCGACTTCCCTCTTTTTTGTTCCTCCTCCCTAATATCTGGTCACTTCTAGACGATGGGCTCTCCCCTATTTCTATGGCCCATCCTGCTCCCACTGTACCCCCTCCCCACCACTTTGTTTAACTATAAATGCTCCGTCTTTCCCTCCTCACTGTACCTCCCCTAATTTACTTTACCCCTCACCTTCTTTAACCATTCTCCCCCTCATCTTATGTTATGTCCCATCTTCCACATAAATATTTATTATGTCCAGCATTCCACCAAAACCACTCGTCTCCGCAGCCTAGGAAGCTGCTGTCCTTCTCTCTCCCTCCCATCCCCAGACCTTCTCCGCCACTGCATATAACCAAATACAATCTGATCAACTTTGGAGTTTCAGCTAACCCACCTGATACTGAGCAGAAAACAAACATCACTTTTAGTCTCTTTGCTGCTATTTAGGACACAGTCTCCGGGCCTCAACTCAGAATTTTACCGCTTCCAGCCTGTCCATAACAGGCCAACTGAGTTGGGGCCCACCCGCCTTCCATGGAACCCTATGATACATTCTTTACTTTGGGCTCTTTATTGGTCTCTTGTTGTCCCACCGGCTGCTGTATTAATGTGTCCACATATGGTGTTGCGGCCTCTGGTGTCTCAAAAGGTCTAAGTGTCACATTAGCATAAATCTGGAGATGTGCGAGGTAAACCACTGCAAATTTAATCTTGGCCTCTACTAGACGTTGACAAACTGCAGCGTACACCTTTTGTTTCTGGCTGAGGGCCTGTGAGTAACCTTGGAAGGCTCTGATATGAGACCCCTCAAAGAGTAATTGTCCTTTGACCCGTATTGCTCGCAATACCTCCTCTTTATGAAGATAATTGAGAAAACGGGCCATAATGATCCTCAGTCTCTGATCTTGGGACCGTGGAGGACCTACTCTATGCACTCTTTCAAGCACTATTGGGCCTTCTGTTTCAGAGCTGGCACAGCAGCCTGTAGCAAAGTATCCAGGTAATCCCATAGCTATTGTCCTTCACTGTCTTATAGATAACGTGAAAATGTAAGTTGTTTCACTGGCTACGGTTTTCTAAATCTTCTAGCTTTTCAGCTTCCCAATTCACCAACTTAGTGAGCCATTGGATTTTCTTTCCCACCTCCATAGCCACCTCATCCTGCTGCATAATCTGATGTTCCGCTGCCAACAGTCTTTGTCCAACTTCAGCATATTTTAGAACGGGGTGAGCAATTCCGGCCCTCGTGCACCACAATCCAGGCTGGTTTTCATGATGTCCCTAATGAATATTCATGCGATCTATTTGCATACACTGCCTTCCCTTGTATGGAAATAGGTCAATGAATATTCATTAGGGACATCATGAAAACCAGGCTGGATTGTGGTGCACGAGGGCCGGAATTGCCCACCCCTGTTTTAGAACCATTATATCCAACTTGGTGTTCAATTCGTTCAGGCGCGAGCTCAACGCACCTATGACTGCTTTTGTCACCTCTCCCACCAACGTGGATTGCGAGGGAGATGTTGGGTCCGCATGCTCTGCCATTTTTACAGACCCAGAGGTGTGTCGCTGTCATTCTTTTCTCATCGATTTCATCGGCTCGGCTTGCAGCTTTACCACCCGGTCTGTACTCGTTAATGCTCACAGGTGTTCTGCTCACGTGGGAGTGTTCGGGGCACAGCTCAAAGCCGATAGAGATTGCCCATGGGAAGGAGCTCAGGAGAGAACTCAAAAAGCGGCCAACTCTCCCAACATGTCACGGGACCTCCTTATTTATTTTTATATTTGTACGTTTTTTCTATACTGCCCCTTCCCACGATCAAGGGCGGTTTACATCGAACAAGTAAGTTCAAAAAGAACTTGAAAACATCATGAAACAGCAAACTAAAAGAAAACAATTGCATGCACCCGTAGATAGAAAGATTCCTCAAACTGAAAATAATTTTCTCCGAACACCAACTTCGCTAAATCCATCAAAGAAGAAGTGGGTATATACGTAGGGGAGGCTCATGCTTATAACTTCTGCAAAATGATGGTATAGTTCCATCTGATCAAAAATGGCTCAATCTGATGGACTCCTTCCCATTTTCATAATATTTTCAAGACAGAAAATAAGTAGTATGTATCCACTAGAACAGGCATGTCCAACAGGTATAACCCGATCTACCTGTAGATCACGGAGGGGTCAGAGGTAGATCGCCAGCCCCACTTGGCTCCATCTCTCCAGCAGCTCGCCCCATCGCTTGGAGAGAGCTCGTGCCATGTGGTTGTCTGCCGAGGGCTTGCCACCGCTGCTGATCCTTTGCCTGTCTTTTTTCCCTGCCTGCGGGAGTCTTGCCTGCAGGTGTATTGGAAGCACTTGTTGTTTTTGTGCCAATAGTTTGTGGGTACCCCATGGAGCTGCCGCCCACCGCCCGCGCCCCGAGAAGAAATGCCACGCCATGCCATATTCCCGGCATCATACCTGTTCTCCTGCCTCTCAGAATCACCCATTCCTGCCCCCGCCCTAAACCCCTTAGAATGTGTTATATACCGGGCGGTATCCATTCGTCTGGGGTTTACCTGAAAACACTTACCGTATTAGTTGTGTCGTGTGCTGGTCGTTGGTCGCTTTATAGTTCGCTTTCATTAAACATTTTCAGCCAGACACAACAAAGTGTCAAGAATTTGGTGATTTTGGCGGGCTTTTCCAATTTTATTCTAACTTGCCTATTCCTTGCCTTTGAATTGGTTCAAACCACTGTGACATTTGCTTGCCTCTGCAATTTTATTTTGCCTAACCTTTGTGTTGATTCTACACTGCAATTTTATTTCGCCTTGCCTTTGCATTGATTCTACACTGTGTGCAGAATTTATTAAATCGCATGTGGTGGTATTTCAATTTGTTTGGCAGTATTTGATTTTATCTGGTTTGCTGGACAGGTGTTTGAGTTTTTTTGATGATTGTTTGGTGGTATTTGATTATTGATGCCAGTATGATGAATTCTTATTTTTACTTTTAGAACTGCATGTGTGGTTTTGGCATCTCCAATCCTTGTATTGCACATCATCCAGAGGTCTTCAGTTCCTATTGATCTTTAATACTTTGGGACAGTAACAGTTTTGGAACAGATTCAGCCAGTGTTTATACTAACTTAGCAGATTTGGCCTTACATCCAGCCACCCCAGTATAACGAAGATAAGTGTTCCAAAGAAGAGCAAAACCTACCACTTTCATGATGAATGGGAAATGGGGTACTTCTTCATCATGGTGAAAGACAAGTGTTGTTGTCTAATTTGTAACGCCCCAGTATCCTTGCCCAAAAAGGGTAATTTGGAACGTCATTATAAGGCTCTGCATAGCAATAAGTTTGATGCTGATTTTCCACCCAAAAGTGAAATTCGTAAACTGAAGCCCAAAGAACTTAAATCAAAATTGGCTTCTCAGCAACAGTTGATAGTGAAGCCAAGGTCACATTCGGTTAATGCAACTACAGCATCTTTCAAGGTCAGCAACCTGATTGAAAAGAAATGCAAACCTTTCACTGAAGGGGCATTTGTAAAAAATTGTTTTCTTGAAGCAGCTGACAATCTTTTTGAAGGATTTAAAAATAAGAAAGAGATCATAGCTGCTATTCAAGATGTACAATTGTCAAGAAACACCGTCGTGCGGCGAATAGAAAAGATGTGTGGAGACACAACTGAACAATTGTTGGAGGATGCTTCAAATTGTGTTGCTTTCTCACTCCAACTGGATGAATCTACAGACATAAGAGACATAGCCCAGTTACTAGTCTTTATCTGAATGGGTTTGAAGACTTCAGTGTTAAAGAAGAACTACTTGGAATGATTTCTGTAAAAGGGAGAACTACTGGTCAGGAAATATTCAGTTCTTTCCATTCCTTTGTGATAAAATGTAATCTTCCATTGCATAGACTTGTTTCCATCACTACTGATGGAGCAAGAGCAATGACAGGTGAGGTTAATAGTTTCATAGCCCTCTATAGACAGCATGACGACTTCCCAGATTTCCTTTCTTGCCACTGCATCATTCACCAGCAAGTTTTGGCAAGCAAGAGACTCAATACAAAGACTGTCATGGACATCACTTTCAAAATTGTAAATTCAGTTTGTGGAAGATCACTTTCATTTTTATTTAACCAGTTTTCTATACCGCCTTATCCTTCAATCAAAGCGATGGGCAATGGAGAGTTAAGTGGCTTCCCAAGGCCACAAGGAGTGCCTATAGGACTAGAAGCCCCAGTCCCTCCTGCCTGAGATTGCTGTCCCCAGGTGGGACTTGAACCCCTGGCCCTCTGGCATTAAGTACCTTCTCCTAACCACTAGGCCACTCTTCAAAGATGGCGTGTCAATTTTACTCTTGATGAAGGGTCAGTGGAAATCATTTTGCACACAGATGTAAGGTGGCTAAGTAGGCACAAATTTCTGCAAAGATTTCAAGATTTGCTGAATGAAATAAGAAGCTTTTTGAAGGGGAGGGGAGATGACCAAGCAGAGTTGGAAGATGAAGAGTGGTTATGTGATCTGGCATTTCTCGCTGACTTTATAAGCAAACTAAGTGATATGAACCTTGAACTACAAGGTAAAGACAAATGCATTGGTGAGATGATGAGTACAGTTTCATCCTACAAGAGCAAATTTGAGCTAATGATGACTGACCTTGGAAACAACACTTTTGATCATTTTCCTAATACGCAGGGCCATCTGGGACAATATCCAAATTTTCTTTTTCAGAATGAGAAATATGTGACAGAAATCTGTTCTGTTATCCAGGAATTTTAAAATAGATTCTGTGACGTCCAAAAAATTGGAACAGTTGTGGAGTACTTGTCATACCCATTCAAAGTAGACATGGACATTAAAGAAACTGCAGCTGCTATCAGTAAAAATTACTCATTGAACAAGCCATCTTTTGAAAACGAAATATTAACCCTTAAAAATGACATTTTTCTCTAGACCCGTGCTGAGCAAGAATCGTTTTGGAAGCTAGTGCCTAGAGACAAATTTCCCAACTTGAGAAGATGCAGTGAAGCTGTACACTCCTGTTTCAGTTCAACTTATTTGTGTGAATCTTCATTTTCCCATCTGAAAATTACAAAGAGTACACAACGTTCCAACATGACAATTGAACATCTCTAGGATTCCCTGAGACTGGCCCTCACGCAATATTCACCCAACTTCAAAAAGCTGGTGGATGAAATGCAGGCTCAGACATCTCACTAATGAGCATTAATATTAAAGATTGTGCAAGATCAGCCTGGATCAATACTCAACCTAAATTTAACACAAATTACTCAATAAAAGTTAAAGAAAGTTATTAAGACAGTTAAAGTTATTACTCAATAAAACTTTAAGAAAAAATGTACTTTTCATTTCCCCTTGCAGTTCTTACTGGATCTTCGTCTCTCTGTTTTGTTTTTGCTTAATTTGCTTAACAGCTGATCACATCCAAGTAAATGACAGAAGGGTCATTAAAATGGGGAGGGGGGAATCCTCCAACTTTGTTGGGTTAAAATTTAATTTAAAACTTATTTGAAACTTCATTTTCATGGTGGTAGATCACCGGCACTTTTGGCCGGAAAACGTAGATCACAACCTGTTCGAAGTTGGACATGCCTGCACTAGAATAATTTAAGGTGGATAATCCCTAAAGGGAAAGGTAGAAGCCCTATTATTTACCTAAGGCTAACGAGAAGTAAGATAACAAATGGAATAAATGTTACAACTGGAGTAATTGAGAGTGAATGGGAAAGCTCCATTGTTCTAATCCCAAACCAGATGGGTCAGCTTGATTTTGTATTGATTTTGGAAAAGTAAACATAATGTTCTAGTTCAATGTGTACACAATGCCTAAGCACCTAGTGGGAGAACAGTATATATCTACATTAGACCTTATGAAAGGGTATTGGCAGCCTGGAAGCCTCGTCCTGCCAGGATAAGTGACGCTGAATATCAGGTCCTTAGTTCTGTATGGTTTGCTTTATGCATAGGAATAATCTGAATCTACCTGCTGCTTCATCATTTAAGTTAGCTGCAACAAGTAAGATGATATTTCATTCCATTTCCTCTAGAATATGAAATGCATGTTCTCCAGAACTATGTAATGAATGATCCTATTCAAAATTTTGGAAATCTTTAAAAACATGTCTTTTTACAAAACTTTTCAGCTTTGATGACTGACCAGACTTTGATATTCTAAAGTCGGGTCAGTGAGGGTGGAAATTGATTACTTTCATAAGCTTATGCTATTTTATGTTGCATTACTATTTTTAGATTTGTTTTAAGTACTCTGGGCCCAATATTGAATGCCGATGGCTAGTGTTACTAATGTGGCTAGCTGCTGGTGCTGAACAGTAAACCCTTATATTCAATGTTGGGGTTATATCCAACCCTGCATTAAATATTCAGGTTCGCCGATCTTGGTGATCGCAAACCAGTCAGCAGCGATATTGAGCCGCTGCCCAGTCTGCGATGTGTAGAAGAATCTAGGCAAGGATTTTCTGCACCTGACTTTCACGGCATATTGCAAACCGAGCAGCAGCTCAATATTGCCACTGACCAGATAATATCACCACTCCACCCCGGAACACCTCGAATATGCCTCAATGCTAAGCGGCTAACATTGGGGCGTGTAATGCTGACAGCCCAGATATTCAGTAGCACTAATCATTTTAATGTTAAAGGTCTGTAAAACATGTTAAAGCGTTTGAATATTGCGCCCTCTGTCTCTAAATTGTAAGCTAATCTGAACTAACAAGTATGAACGAAGAAAAAATTGTAGGTTTCCTTAGGACTGGTAGGTGTTAATGAAAGTATATTCCAAAGTCTGCAAGCTGAACAAAATGAATTAGGAAAATCTTTGTTACCAAGCTTTCAATAATTTGAAGGAGAAGTTCTGCATATGGTGGTTTGTCCTTGTCTAAAGGGCCTTAAGCTAGATCCTTCTGACCCAGTGCATTATCACCCTATTTCCAATCTGCAGTTTATCTCTAACCTGGTGGAGCATTCAATCCTGACACAGCTGACAATCACGTGGAACATACTTTTACATTACACCCTTGCCAGTCTGGCTTCCTTGCTCTCCATAGCACAGATACTATTGTCACCTCTATCCTCAACAATCTCCACTGCATTCTTGATCAGGTAATGTTTGGATTGACTATCTCACTTAACCTTGCAGCTGCCTTCGAACCGGTGGACCATAATCTTCTGCCTTATTGACTATTCAATATTAGCCTCTGGGACAATGTTCTTACCTGGATCTCCTCCTTCCTCTCCAATATAACTTACCAGGTTAGTATGCATCACACCATTTCTGTCCCTTATTCCTTTCCATGTGGGGTCCCACAGGGCTCAGCTCTGTCACCAATACTATTCAGTATTTTTCTCAGCCCCCTAGTTAACCTCATTCAGTCCTTTGGAAGTCTATTTTACATGTATGCTGACAACATCCTTCTCATTGCCCGTATTGACAGTTCCCTTCCTGAGCTTTCTACTATCAATGCTGCTTTAGAGAGCATATCCTCCCAGCTTCATCTGATTGCTTTGAAATGTAACCCATCAAACATGATGGATCGCTGGTTTGAGTACTGCTCCATCCCTAGCCCCATTTCTTGGCTCCACTCCCATTGCTCTGCATCCTTTCTTTAAATACCTGGGAATATACATTGACTCAGAGCTCTGCTTTAGTACACATATCAGTCCCCTTTCCAAATCCACTTTCTTTGCTCTGCATAGACTTCATGCATTAGGCCCCTTCCTAGTCTCTGCCGCACAAATATCCATCCTACTTAAAACTGTAATTGCATGTCTTGACTATTGCAATATTGTTTTCGACGATCTCTCTAACCGCTAGTTGAAGAGGCTTCATTCTAACCAAAATATTTATTTATTTATTTATTTTATTTATTTTTATTTCTTATATACCGCACTTTCAGTCAGTGCGGTTTACAAATGAACAAATTTAAACACAATGAGACAGTCAATATTGGTTTTACAGAGAACAGGGTACAAAAAACTTGGGATAAACAGGGTTAACTATATACAAATAAAATGTAGCAGTAAGTATGGTTGACTATATACATGGCATTTTGGTTAATTGCATTGTAGTAGTAAATATATAGAATTATAGTACAGTATAAATATCGTATGAGTATAGTGTGCAGGTATGAGCCATCTTGATTAGCCATTTTCTACCGGGGTCAAGTGGGAAAGATCAACACGTAAACTATGTTCAATCGGAGTTGCTTCAGGGTAGTATATTAGGAACAAATAATGTTTTAAGACTTTTCTGAATGTCATGAGACTAGTGATGGCTCTAATTTCGGGTGGGAGGGCATTCCAGGCTCTGGGTGCAAACAGTGAGAAGGCTCTAGCGGCTGTCAATTTAGAGCATTTCGTAAGGAGTTTCGGAAGGTCAATGGAGTTCAGTGCAGCAGATCTCCTAGATCTGTTTGTTGGAGTAACATGTATCATAATACTGATAGGTGATAGAGATGGGCTCTTTGCAGCTTTAAAAGTCATGACCAGGGTTTTATAAAGGGTTATGGCCTGGAGGGGTAGCCAGTGTAAACTCTTCAGTATTGGGGTTATGTGCTCAAAGCGTGGAGCACCTACGAGAATTCTCGCGGCTGGTTTCATGGCCAGACGGAGTGGATTTAGAGTAGATTGTGGGAGACCGTGTAGTATGATATTGGCAAAATCGAAGTGAGGTAGTACTAAAGCTTGGAAGATAGTGCGGAAATCGGAGTAGTCTAGAAGAGGTCTGAGGTTACGTAGGGAACGAATCTTTTGGTAAATTGAGTTTGTTGTTTTCTTGATGTGTGTTGACATATCGAGCCGCTGATCTAATGTAATCCCTAGGTATCGGATTGAGGGTTGTGCCTTCAGCTCAATGTTGTTTACTTGTAATGAGGCAGGGGGTATGAATGTTGGATTCCTTGTTACGAATAGGACGTCTGTTTTGTTGTGATTTATACGTAAGTTCTGTTTGTGTAGCCAATTTGATACAGCTTCGAAACAATGAACTATTGATGTAAAATCTGGTTTTTCTACGGTGAATGGAGCATACATCAGGATGTCGTCAGCATATGCTAGACATTGAATGTTGAAAGTACGTATCACATCACAGATTGGCTGCATATAGATATTGAACATTAGTGCGGATAAGGAGGATCCCTGAGGGACACCTTGTTTAAGTGGGAATGAGTCGGATGTTGCTTCTCCTGTTCTGACTTGCTGCTGTCTATCAGATAAGTAAGATTTGCACCAGTTCAGGGCTAGGCCTTGGATACCCTTATCTTTGAGGTGCTGTAGGAGAGTATTGTGGTTTACTGAATCAAATGCAGCAGCTATGTCGAGAAATATGAGAATGAACCCTTGATGAATGTTGTCGATGCTTATGATTAGGTTATTGAAGAGGGTTGTGAGGAGGGTGTCAACACCATGTTCTTCTCTAAAACCATGTTGTGAGGGGTCCAGAGGAGCTTCTGAGTCAATGTGTTGTTGTATTTGTCGCTGGACTACTTTTTCCATGATTTTTGCTAATAGCGGGATGCTAGAAATAGG
This sequence comes from Ichthyophis bannanicus, assembly GCA_033557465.1. Taxonomy (NCBI): domain Eukaryota; kingdom Metazoa; phylum Chordata; class Amphibia; order Gymnophiona; family Ichthyophiidae; genus Ichthyophis; species Ichthyophis bannanicus. The sequence continues at coordinate 865,860,598 of CM066032.1, read as the reverse complement.
TCTAAAAGATTCGACTTTTGTTGGGTCTAGCTTGTTGTTCTTCAGGAGGGGACGGATGGATGACTGCTTGAGGCTCTGGGGGAAGGATCCAGTTGAGAAGGAATGGTTGACAATCTTGCTTATAGTTGGGCTAAGTTAATGTCGTAGTTCTTTGATCCACCTGGCTGGGCAGGGATCGTTAGGTGCGGTAGTTAAGTTAATAGCTGCTATTATTTCTTCAATCTCTTTATTGGATACCTGAGAGAAATTGTCAAGCATGGTAAGTTGAGTTACAGACTGTGGGGTGGAAGGTGCTGATGCTGTGAGTATCGAACTAGTCTGTATCATTTTTGATTGTAAGTATTCGGCATAGTCTTGAGGGTGAGGCATAGGTGGTTGGGTTGTGGTTGGATCACCTGTCAAGGATTTAACGATATTGAAGAGGTCATGTGGCTTGTTCAATGACCGCATTAATGTATCCGAGTGGTATTTCTTTCTTTTCTCCATTGTCATCTTCCGGTGAGTTTGTAAGTATGAATTGTATGAGCAGAGTGCATCAGGAGATCGGGAGGAACGCCATCGTCTCTCAAGTCTACGTAGGTGGAGGAGAGATTCTTGTAGTTCAGAGGAGAACCATGGTTTATGTTTGCCCTTGGTCTTGGTCCTGTCAGTAGCAGGGATGCAGGCAGCGGCTTTCAATGTGTTGTCCCAGTTGGTTATTAAATCATCTTGAGAAGGTAAGTCCTTGTGGAGAGCAGGTAGGATTTTCTCCAAGACTTCAACCTTATCAAATGGACGGAAGCGAGATTCAAGGGCACTTGGGGGGCGACCAGAAGTGTTGCTGTCGTTGGTGAGGTGTTCAGTGGGGATATAAAAGAGGAGTAAATTGTGGTCAGACCAGGGTATGGGGGATATGTGGATCGGGGGCTTCTGAGATGTGTTGAGTACCACTTGAGGAGCGAAGATTAGATCCAACGTGCCTCCTTTGCTATGGATGGGAGCGTTGATAAGTTGTTCATATCCTAATTGGTACATGGCTTCAAGGAATGCTGAGGAGTGTGAGGTTTGTAGAGATGGTAGGTTAAAATCACCCAGTAGCCAGTTAGGGGATTGAGGGTTGGGAGAGTTACATGCAATATTGATTATTGATGGAAGGTCTGCTGGTGAGGATGACGGTGCTCGATAGAGAAGATTGATCGTACAGATCCTATTAGATATGGAAAGAGCATCAAGGTGTAGAGTGCTGATGGAATTGCTCATCTTGAATTGGAGGTCCGATTTGGCGAGAATGAGTGTGCCACCGCCTCTCTGGTTAGATCTGTGGCAGGCATAGATGGAAAATTCTGGTGGAATCATCTGGTTGATGAGGACGTTGTCGTTGTCGGTTAGCCATGTCTCGGTTACCAGCAGTATGTCTAGGTTATGTGCTGTTATCAGATCAATAGCTGCAGGCCATTTAGAACGTATAGATCTGGCATTTATTAAGGCGCACTTGAGTAGACAATTGGTCTTGTGCTTCTCATTAGGGTCTTTATCAGAGAGCAGCAGCGGGATATGTATTAGGTATGAGTAGGATGTTCTGGTTCTCATGTTGGAGAGGCATGGATATTCCATTGAGCACCTTCCCATGCTATAAAGGATAGAGATCTGCTTAATGCCAGGGTCTAGTGCCAGCGTTAGGACTGGGATCGATGCTAAGAGCAAGATGAGGACTAAGTGATGTATTTGATACATGATAGAGGACATGGCTATAGGCAGCGTGGTCAGCTGGAGGGAGATAATTGGGTGTGCTAGAATAGTCAGCAGAGAAATCGATGTACAGCAAAGCAAACAAATATTGCCATTTGGGGGCTAGCTCAGGCCAAGAAATTTGGCCATGTGACTCCACTTTTCATTCATCATCGGCTCCACTTTCCCAACTTATTCATTATAAGATCTTCACTTTGACACATAAGACTCTTCACAATAATGTTCCCCAGTACCTCTCACATCTTACTATTCCATATATCCCCACCACCCTTGCTGCCTACTCTCCCTTCATGGTAACAGATTAGTTCAACCTTCTCTATCCAATGCCAAATACGAGTCCACTAGGTGGGACACTTTTTTCTTTGTGGCCTTATCCTTTGGAATGGTCTACCATCATATATCCGCTTTGAGCTTTCTTTTGTCAAGTTTAAATGCCTTCTAAAAACATATTTGAGCAGGCATTTGACCGGGGCCAGGGTATGATATATTTTATTTATTTTTATTTAGTTTACACTTATATACCGCTACTTCCAGCGATCAGCAGCGGTTTGATTACAAATGTGGGATATGTCAAATCAAGACAGGAAAATTGGATCATATATACATAGATTTAGGGTTAGGCACAACATGCAGGGTTAGACACTTCAAAAATTAGGTTTACAATATTTACATAATTACAGTTCTCTATTAATTACATTTACACAGGTCGGCTTCATGGTTTCACTTTTTACATCAGGTTATAGTGACATTTGAAAAGATGGGTTTTTATTTTCCTTCTAAAGTCATTTATGTCTTTTATAGCTCGCAGTTCATGTGGTAGATGATTCCAGGTTATCGGGGCTGAGAATGAGAATGCTTTGTTGCTGGTGCTTGTTTTTACTGATCTGATATTATTAGGAACTTCTAATGTGTCAGAGTTAATAGTTCGCCTGTCTCTGTTGGTTGGTTGCTTGTTGATCAGTGTTGAGAGGAATGAGGGTGCTATGTCATGTATGAGCTTGAATGTGGTTACCAAAGTTTTGTATTGTATTCTGGCCACAACTGGTAACCAATGTAGATCGATCAGTACAGGTGTGATGCGCTGAGTGATTCTTGTTCGTGTGATGATCCTTGCCGCCACATTTTGGGCCAATTGCAATATATTTAGCGTTTTCTTTGGCAGACCCTGTAGTATGGCGTTACAGTAGTCTATGTGCAGCATAATGAGTGCTTGTGCCACCGTCCGAAAATCACAGGGTTCGATTAAGTTCCTCAGTGGCTGTAGGACTCTGAGCTTGTGGAAGATGGCTTTGTTTGTTCTTCGCAGATGTTTTTCCAGTTGGAGCTTGCTGTCCAGTGTGACACCCAGGTATTTGATCTCGTTTTTTGTGTTGTATGTGTTGTTGCAGAGGGTAACTGTCGGAGGGGGTTCAAAGTTCGGTTTACTTGATATATACATTACTTCGGTTTTCTTATGGTTAATCGCCATGTTGTTTTGCTAGAGCCATGCTAACATCTCGTACAGGCATGCTTCAAGCTGTGTATACTTTGGGTTATTAGTGTCCAATTGAGTGTATAACATAATATCGTCTGCATAGTTATATACCATACTGGGTCAGACCAAAGGTCCATCAAGCCCAGTATCCTGTTTCCAACAGTGGCCAATCCAAGTCACAAATACCTGGCAGGTTCCCAATCAGGCACACAGGTTTCACCATGCTTCTTCTGGGGCAAGCAGTAGATTTCCCTAGCCCTTACAGTAATAACGGTTTATGGACCTTTCCTCTAGGAGCTTGTCCAAACCTTTTTTTTTAAACCCAGCTACACATCGGGGAGATCTAAGATGGCGGATCAATGAGAAGGTTGTGTGGTGGCGTTTTTTCCTCTTCTTCCCTGCAATGGGTAAAAGGAAAGCTAAAGGGCCTAAAAAGCCCTCCTCTGGCCCGGCAGCTCCTCTTGCATCTGTCTCTCGAGTGGTTAGTCCGCTCGACGCTTTTGTCACACCAGCACAGCAGTCGGTAGAACCGGTGGCGAAGAGTCCCTCTGCTCTCCTGGTGGAGCGGGAAAGCTCGCTGGAGGGCTTGGGTCCGGAGATCTCACCACCGGAGCAGTGGCGGCCTCCTAAGGATCCCCTAGTGAGACGAAGTTCAGTGCAGCAGGAGGTTGTGCCTCTCCCCGGAGTGGGAGGGAGTGTCGATAGCGGGGGGCCGGCTACACGGAAAGGGGGTGAAGCAATTGCATCGGCTTCCCCTTCGTCTTTGGAGGTTCCTGTATTGCAGAGGCCGACATCCAGTATGGCAGAAGCCCTTTTGGAGTTCGAGGCATTGGGAGGTGAGCGGTGTGAGTCGGAGAGCAGTTCTGTGCAGGCAACAACTTTCACGTTTACATTTGAGAGACCGGCAGTTTTCACTTTTGAATCCATTTGGTCGGCGATAGTTAAATTAGGGGAACTTTTTGCTCCTCAGATGGGGGCTCTTGCGACCAAATCTCAGGAGTATGAAATATCTCTCCAACAACACTCTGAGGGACTTTCAGTTCTGCAAACAACAGTGGCAGAGTTGAAGCAGACTGTTTCTGGTTATGAAGAAAGTACTTCTTCTTATCAAAAAGATTCGTTGGCTTTGAGAGCACGGATTGAGATGTTGGAGAATGTGTCTAGATATTCTAATTTGCGTCTAATTAATTTTCCAAAATCATCTGTTATATCTGCGAAAGAGATGTTTCGTAAATATTTAGTTGATGTTTTGGATGTACCGGTGGATTCTCATCCTCCTATGGTTAAATTGTATTATTTACCGCGTGGGAGAAAAGTGTCTGGTGGAAATATGGAGGGTCTTGGGCAAATTGATGTATTGGATGTGTCAGCTATTTTGGAAACTTCTCTATCTGAATCTGTTTCTTCTTCTACTTTAATAGCAACTTTTGCTCTTGCTTCTGATAGAGACTGGTTTCTGTGTATGTTTTTTAGGAAACGAACGGTGCCCTTTTGTGGGTTGCAGGTTCGGGTGTTTCCTGACATAGCTAAAGAAACTCAGAAACGTAGAAAGGAGTTTCTATTGCTCCGCCCTGGAGTTTTGTTATTGGGGGTATGTTTTTTCTCAAATTCCCTTGTAAATGTATGATTAAATTGAATGCTCAGTCGTATATATTCTTTGAGCCTTCTCAAATGCTTGCTTTTCTAAGCTCCCGTCGCCCTCCCGAGACAGTCCTTGATCCATTGCTATAGAATATACAGTCTGTAGTTCTCATCTTGTTTTCTTCTCAATTTACCTTAAATCTATGATGTTAATAGATCTCTTCCACCTTTGTGGGCTATTTGTAGGGGCTGATGTTTTATTTTCTTCTTAAGTTTTACTATTATATTGAATGTTTCAATATTGTTATATTTTCTTCATGCCTTCTATATTTACCATGCAAGTGTATATGCTTGGATTTATTGTAAAATTATAAAGTTTAAATAAAAAAAACAAAAACAGCTACACTACAGCTTTAACTACATCCTCCAGTAACGAATTCCAGTCTGATTACACATTCAATAAAAAAATATTTTCTCTTATTAGTCTTAAATGGGTTGCATTGTAGCTTCTTTGTGTGTCCTCTAGTTTTTCTACTTTTTGATGGCGTAAACAACCAATCTACATCTACCCATTCACTCCATTCACTAATATATAGACCTCTATCATATGCCCTATCAGCCATCTCTTTTCCAAGTTGAAGAGCCTCGAACCTTTAAGTCTCTCTTCATAGGGGTATCCTTCCATTCCCTTTACCATTTTTGTCTCTTTTCTTTGTACCTTTTCTAATTCAGCCATATCCTTTTTAAGATATGGTGACCAGAAATGCACACAATATTCAAGATGCGGTTGCAGCATGGAATGATATAGAAGCATTATAATATCCTTTGTTTTATTATCCATTCATTTCTTTATGATTCCTAGCATTCTATTTGCTTTCTTGGCTGCCACTGCACAATGGGCAGAGGGTTTCAAAGTATTATCCATGATGATGCTTAAATCATTTTCCTGGGTGGTGGTTTCTAAGGAGGTACCTTGCATCATGTAACCATAGTTTGGGTTGTCCTTTCCTAGGTGTATTCCTTTGCACTTGTCCACATTAAATTTCTTCTGCCATTTGGACGTCCAGTCTTCCAATTTTTCAAGGTTCTTTTGGAATTTGTCACAATCCTCTTGCATTTTTATAACTTTGAATAATTTTGTGTCATCTACAAATTTGATCACCTCACTTGTTATTCCTATTTCCAGGTCATTTATGAATATGCTAAAAAGCTGCAGGCCCAGCACAGATCCCTAGGGTACTCCACTACTCACCTTTCTCCATTGAGAAAATTGGTAATTTAGTCCTGCTCTCTGCTTTCTATCTTTTAACTAGTTCCTGATCCACAATACTACACTGACTCCAAGCCCATTATTTTTTTTATTTCGCCAAGAGTCTCTTGAAGGACCTTGTCAAAGGCTCTCTGAAAATCCAGATACACTATATCAACTGGCTCACCTTTGTCTTCCTGTTTATTCACACCTTCAAAAAATTATAACAGATTAGTAAAACAAGACTTCCCTTGGCTAAATCCATGTTGGCTTTTTCACATTAAACCATGGCTATATACATGTTCAGTAATTTTATAATTTATAATGTTTTTTTACCATTTTGCTTGGTACTGACATGAGGCTCACTGGTCTGTAGTTTCCTGGATCACCCCTGGAACCCTTTTTAAAAATTGGAGTTATATTGGCCACTCTCCAATCCTCAGGTACTACAGATGATTTTAATGATAATTCACAGATTACTAAGAGTAGGTCGCAATCCCATATTTCAGTTCTTTCAATACCCTTGGATGTATACCATCTGGTCCAGGTGATTTGCTACTCTTCAGTTTAACAGTTGTAATATATCCTCCTGGTTTATCAATGTTTCTTTCAATTCTTCTGCTACATCACCTTTATATACCATTTAAGGCACAGGTAACTTCCCTAAATCTTCTTCAGTAAAGACAAAAGCAAAGAATTCATTCAATCTCTCCACTATGTCCTTGTACTCCCTTAGCACCCCTTTTACTCCTCTATCATCCAGCGGTCCAACTGACTCACTGTTTTTTTGTTAAAAATGTATTTGAAAAAGGTTGTATTATGCATTTTTCCTTCCATTGCAAGATCCTTTTCAAATTCACTCTTTATCTGCATTATCAATGCCTTGCATCTATCTTGCCAATACTTATGTTGTTTCCAGTGTTTGTCATTAGTCTCCTTTTTCCATTTCCTAAAGGATGCTTTTTTTGGCAACAGCCTCTCTAATCTCGCCTTTAAACTAAGCTGCAAGTTTTTTGGCCTTCCTTCTACTTTTCTTAATGCATAGAATACATATGGTCTGGGCTTCCAGGATAGTACTTTTAAACAACACCCATGCTTGATGTAAATCTTTAATCTTTGCAGCTGTTCCTTTTTTGTTTTTTCTTAACTATTTTCCTCATTTTATCATAGTCTCCCTTTTGAAAGTTAAAAGATAGTATGTGGAGATATACACATATATAAATACACACATGCATATATATCTTTGTATGTTTGTACATATTTTTATCTCCTTCCTTTCCTGTACTATGATGCTGTTTCTTTCTGTTCTTATGTTTTTTAAAATGGTTTGTAAACCATCCTGTATGCCCCACAAAGGGCAATATTTCAAGACCGATAGTTAATATCAATAAACTATTTTTAAAATAGCAGACTAAATTTAATGTGGTGCACATAGGGAAAAATAATCAGCCTATAGCTGCACAATCCTAGGTTCCACATTAGAAGTCATCACCTGAGAAAAGGATCTAGGCATCATCATGGACAACATGTTGAAATCCTCTCCTCGGTGCAGCCAAAACAGCAAGTAGACCCTTATGAATAATTAGGCAAGGGATGGAGTATAAAACAGAGAAGGTATACATGCTTCTGTATCTCTCCATGGTGTAACTACACATTGGGGCATGTTGACTAAACAGCATGGCATGCCAATAGCCTTCAAATGGTCCCAAAAATGAGTGTGTGGTGGCACTTGGCCCATGCTAGTAATTGGAGATATGAAATCAGCCCCATGCTTGTTGCCTTTGACACAATCAGCATGGGTGTGCTTAACTCCACCCATTGAGGTAGCAGTAAGTGCACCAACACTAAGTAGTACATTGATGGAGAGAACATGCCAACAACAGCTGCACAACTCGCAATGTACGAGGTGTGTCCGATATTAAAGGTACAGGTGGCAATCATACCGGCTCCGCATGTGCAATAGTGCCGTCATATGCAGGACTACTTGTACTCGTAGTAGGAGAGTCTGTAGCATTGTTTTGTTAAATACTCAAATTATGAGTAGTTTTTGGGAAGCAAACAAACATGGCATGTGTAATCGCAGAGTATTTGAAGTTTGAGGTGCGTGGAGTTAATCAGAGCAAATTTCATCGCAGATTAGAGGGCGTATATGGCCCAAACATTTTAAGACTAAAAGAAGTCAGCGTCTGGTGTAACAAGTCTACAGATGGCCGAACGGAGTTGAATGATGATCTGGAAAAGAAAAGAGGCAGACCAAGGACCTCACACACGGATGACAACTCGCAATTGTCGAACGCCTGATTAGGGAGGATCGGCGCATTAAAGTTGGTGAAATTGCTGAAATGACTGGCATTCCTAAGAGTTCTGTTCAAGAAATCATATGCGATCTCAACTTCCGCAAGGTGTCATCTCGCTGAGTGCCGAAAATTCTCTCCGATGAAAACAAATCCAATCGAATGGGTGCTTCACTGCAACATCTCACCTGATACCAACAGGAAAGGGATTCTTTCATGGAAAACATCATTACCGGAGATGAAACCTGGGTTTATGAGTTCACCCCAGAGATGAAACAACAGTCCATGATGTGGAAACATCCAGGTTCCCCAGTTCAAAAGAAATTCAAAACTCAACCATCTGCCCGCAAAACCATGGCCACCATGTTCTGGGATAGTGAGGGCATAATGCTGTGTGATTTCCTCGAACCGCGCACAACCATTAACAGTGACAGATACTGCGGAACTCTCCAGAAATTGCATGCAGCCATAAGACAGAAAAGTCCAGGACGATTACGCGAAGGAGTTAAACTTCTGCACGACGGCGCAAGACCCCACATGTCAAAACAAACCAATCTGTGATTGACACAGTGGAAGTGAGAGGTCCTGCTACATCCTCCTTATAGTTCGGACTTAGCCCCTTTGGATTTTCATTTATTCGGACCTTTGAAGAAATTCTTGGTGGGGAAACGCTTTGTGGATCACGAGAAATTGCAAGACACCGTTATGGACTACTTCAAGCAACTTGACATGCAACTGCACTGCGAAGGGATGTTCAAACTAGTGTCACGCTGGGATAAATGTCTCAATGTTTATGGCAATTATGTGGAGAAGTAAACAAAAGTATGTAGTTTTTGGTGGAATGTATTGCATAATTTCTTTAAATACAAATGTTAGTGTAAGTTTGGCCTGTACCTTTAATATCGGACACCCCTCATATAAGGACATTCTACCCAAGAACCACATTTTCTCCTCCCCAACCCATGATGCTTGGGTTGCATGGGACTTTTAGCACGGCCACATTTTCAGCATACAGTACTTTATACCATGGTGCAATTGACACATGCTGATCCCTGTGCTGCCCAGGAACAGATTTTAGTAAACATGCCTTATCAAATACTGTAAACAATTCTAGTCGCCACACCGCAAAAAAAGATTTAAGGTAATTAGAAAAAGTACCACGAAAGGTAACCAAAATGATAGAGGATGGAATGACTCCCCTGAGAGGAGGGTTTTGAGAAGAGATGGCTGGGGTGAGATATATGGAATGGGTAAATATGAATGCATTATTTACACTTTCAAAAAAATACAAAGATTAGGGGACATACTATGACCTAACTAAGTACTACATTTAAAACAAATAGGAAGAAATATATATATATAGTGTGATGGGAAAAGTGTATCTGAGCCTATGGAACTGGAAGAAAAACAGGCTTTTACCTTTAAGGAAAGAGACAGGCCATAAAGCAGTGGTTTTCAGACTGCAGGCAAAGAGAAAAAAACACACGTAGTTGCTGGGTACAGACCACGCCCAAGCTCTGAGGCAAGCTGTGAAGTTAATGAGAGGCACCTGGGGGAGGAGCATGGCCCGATAGTTCAGGCACACTCATATAAGCCCAGGGGATTAGAAGAGTGGGGAGAGGCCACCAGGAAAAAGGAAGGAGAGAGGACCACCAGGGGTGCAGAAGGAGAAAGAAACTTCAGGGGAGCTGAAGGACAAAGAGTTACCAGGGTCAGCACCAGAGAGGATTCCAAAGGAAACCAGCACACAGGGAGCCATGTTCCAGAAGGAAGTCAGTACTGCAGGGGAACTCAGCTGATTCTGGAGGCAGGAGGGTTTTGCCTGGGAGAGCTACTGACAAGGAGCAAGGTACGATAGCAGCAGCTCATGAACCTGCTGGAAAACTGCCAACTCCCAAAAGGTGTGTGAATAGAACTGTAAATAAAAGTAATGTGAGCCAGTTAGAGGCTCTATGCCGGTTAATGAAAGAAAATAATCTCCATGTGCCTGCTAAGAACCCTGAGTACAAAGAGAAGTCTCACTGGAGAAAGGTCCTAGAGCTGTTAGAAGAGATTAATCCTGAGTTTTTGCAAGCTGATTTAAACCCAGATATAACAGACACAGGTTATGAAGAAATGCAAACGGAGGGTTATGATTCTGACTAGGAGTCTGTAGAATCATTAATGGATTGCTCTCTATGTAAGAAAACAGCGTAAAAGTGCTAGGTTTTGAAAGGAGAAAAGCCTAGAAACAAATTGTTCTGGTAAACTGACAGAAACAGTTAAAGTGTTATTTTGAATGCTGAAAGCTTTGAAAGAAACCGCTACATATGCTTAAAGCTGACAGAAGCACTTAAAGCTTTATGTTTGAATGCTGACAGTTTGAAAGAGACAACTACGCGCGCTTAAAGCTGGCAGAAGCAGTTAAAGCTTTATTTTTGAATGCTGAAAGTTTAAAAGAAAACAGCTATTTGTGCTTAAAGCTGATAGAAGCAGTTGTAGTGTTCTATTCCGGTGAAAAGGGTCTTCTTTTTGTTAGAATTTTTGTGTGGAGAATAATCCCATTTATTTTGCCATGCGTTGAGTTTTTGAATGCTCTTTTGGAAAGGAAAATAAAGATTCCTGTGTTTGCCTAAAACCCTCGAGTCACAACTTTATTGTTTGAGACCTCACAACTACAACTCCCAGAAGCCTCGGCTCTGGATTCCTTATTTAAGGACAATACAAAGGCACGTCCCAGCCTATAGGCGACCGCCTGGGCATGGGGCGCGACAATAGTTTTTTACTTAATACATAACTGAGTTCTGGAATTCATTGTGGGGATGTGGTAAAAACATTTAGCCTAGCTGCATTTAAAAAAAAAAGCTTTGGACAAGTTCCTGGAGGAAAAGTACATAAACCATGATTAACATAGACTTAGAGAAAACTGCTTATTCCTCGAGGTAAGCACCATGGGATGTTGCTACTTTTTGGGATCCTGCCAGGTATTTTTGACCTGAATTGGCCAATGTTGGAAACAGGATATTGGGCTTGATATACCTTCCGTCTGACTCCATATGGCATGTTCTTATGCTATTTTACAAGTTGTATGTTACAGACAGATGTATAAGAGGTTGATTTTGAGAAATACTAATACAAGGGGAAGGCCAGGAAGAACATCTTATTTGGTATGCTCCTTGAAAGAGGGTGGGGCTAATTAAAAATATTAATCCGAGGCTCATGCGTTGATACCTCACTTTACAAGGATATGAAATCCAATGATACACAAGCTGGGAAGGGAGCATTAATACCAATTTTCTTTCCCAGAATGTGAGAAAAGAAAATGAAGAGAAAGAGAGAAATCCAGTTGAAAAGAATGGATATATGTGATGTTGTATATGTACCATCAGTGGGCGGAGGGAGAGACAGAGAGAATGTTCCAGTTTAGAATTTCTTGAGAAGATGAGGCAGAAAGAGTTTAGTTTTCATGATAACCTGGAATGGTGGGGCAAGAAGGGAGGGGCCAGCCATGGTATAAAGAGATGGTGCAGGAACAGACAGGAGTTCTCTAGGGTGGGCCAAATATGAACCTTCTTACCAGAGAAAGTGACTACCAGAGAATGCCCATCAGAAGATATAAAGGGCCATTTTCTCTGTTTGAGTTAAGGTTTTTCTACAGGGTTGACAGTAGGTGGTACTAGATTCTGGTTTGAATAAACCCCATGAAAAATAGGAAGGCTGAATTAGAGGCTATGAGAAAGGTGTCATGGGAGCTGCTGTGAAACCACATTGGAATTGGAACTGTACTTCAAAGGTTGCTTGGGGAATTGCAAGGGGATTTGAACCAGCACTGTGCTTTAAACTATATCAAATTTATAAATAAACTAAATTCATCTTGGGGACTATAAGAAATTTTGAAGTGGAAATGAGATTAAGGTGGACTGGCAAGTAGAGGATGAAGATGAATTCAGTACCCTTCCAGGACAGAACATAGGATTAAAAAGGGGCTATTATCATGAAAGTATATAAATAATTGGTATGGCTAGTTGTGATGACAGAAATGCAGTTTTGTAGTCCAGAGTTTTGAGCAGCAGTGATCATCACATGGTGTGGTTTGAGGTAAAAGCCAAGGCAGAGTTCAATCATGGCAAACTCAAAGTCCTAGACTTCAACAATACTGACTTCAGTAAAATGGGAAAGTACCTGAAGGAGAAGTTGGCAGGATGGGAGGACATAAGGGAAGTGGAATTGCAGTGGGCTAACCTAAAAGCCGCAACAAAAGGGGCAACATATATATATGTAAGGAAAGTAAATAAAAAGAAGAGGAAAAGGAAACCTATTTGGTTCACCAAAGACGTAGCTGAACAAATAAAGGCAAAAAACACCACAGCTTTCACAGAATTCAGAAGATCACAGGATAAAGCTAAAAGAAACAAAGAGAAGAAAAGATGGCTAAAAATGTAAAGCATGGAGAAGAGGAAGATCAGAGGTGGAATTGCAAGGCTCAAAAGTGCCGAGGACAGATTTTGGAAACTGACATTGAAAAAGTGAAAGTGCTAAACAAATACTTCTGTTCTGAATTCATTAAAGAAAATCCTGGAGAAGGACCATGTATAACTGACAAATATATAAATGGGAATGGAATAGATGCCATACCATTCACAGAAGATGATCTTTTGAACAGCTTGCAAAACTGAAATTGGGCAAGGCCAAGGGACTGGATGGGATACATCCCAGGATACTGAAAGAGCTCAGAGAGGTTCTGGCAGGGCCATTAAAGGATGTATCTAATTAATCCTTGGAGACAGGAGAGGTTCCGCAGGACTTCAGAAGGGCTGATGTGGCATCTCTTCACAGAAGTGGTAATAGGGAAGAGGTGACAAACCACAGTATAGGCCTTACCTCTTTGGGGGAGGGGGGGGTAATGGAGGCGCTCTTGAAAGAAAGAATAGTGGTCTTTCTGGAAACCAATGGATTTCATGATCTCAGACATCATGGTTTTACGAGGGGATGATTGGATGACCAGAGAACTAGATCAAGGGCATGTGATGGATGTGATACACCTAGATTTCAGCAAAGCCTTTGACATTGTTCCTCATAAGAGGCTCATCAATAAACTGAACAGCCTGGAGATAGGTCCCAATGTGGTTGACTGGATCAGAAATTGGTGGACTGACAGACAGAAGGTGGTGGTAAATGGAACTCACTCAGAAGAAAGGAAGGTGCTGGGACTGATATTGTACGCCCTGGAGGAGAGGAAGCACAGGAGAGATATGATATAGACCTTTAAATACTTAAAGGGTATTAATGAACAAACCAACCTTTTTCAAAGAAGAGGACTCTGTAAAACTAGTGGGCATATGATGAAGCTGCAAGGCAGTAAACTTAAAAGTAACATCAAGAAATACTTTTTCACTGAAAGGGTGATGGATGCTTGGAAAGTCCTCCTGATGGAGGTGAAGGGGGCGAATACAGTGTTGGAATTCAAAATGGCATGGGATGGACACAGTAGATCTCTTTATAGCAAGAGGATGCAATCAAAGCAAACTTAAATATATTTTATACTTCAATAAATAGAGGGGGGCTGACCTGCACGGTGCAGCAGGTACAACTCTAAACATAGGCATAGAGGAGGTGCACTGCATGGAGTAGCAGGTACAACCACATTACTGGGCAGACTAGATGGACCATACCGGTCTTTATCTGCCATCATATACCATGGGTGTCTATGTTAGTATGTTAGAAGCCTTTGTAAATTTAAGATGTTGCTTTGTTGGATGACTCCACAAAACCACTTAATATCTTGATGCACTATGGCATGGTGAGCACATGACAGTGTGGAGGGAGGGGACATATCAGACACTATCAATGTTGCCAGTAGTGTGGGTGCACCTAATGCCACCTCTGTAGACTGAAGTCTATCCGTGGTGATAGCACCATGTGTTGGGGTACTCATCCATTCAGTAGCATGCTGGTCACATCCGACAATAACCATGGAGGCTTTAGCACAAAAGCTAAGGTAAAAAGTGCAAACATGCCAGCTCTGCAGACCTTCTTTCATTTTTGGAGATACTGTAAGCACATTTCTATACATTAAACGGGATAGTATAAAATGATTTATTTATTTTATTTATTTATTTGCAATTTCTTATATACCGCACTATTCGTCATCAGCGCAGTTTACATGGAACAGAAAAATCAGACAGGAATATATATGCCTGATATTACAATTAACAGGACAGCAAAACTTGGATAACCGAGGGTAGGTTTACAGTTAAACAGGACAGCAAAACTTGGATAACCAAGGGTAACTATTTACACACAAGTGACACAGAATAATGTAACATGTGATTCAATGGTCAAGGACACCTCGATGAGTGTGTTCTCCTTGCTGACCAGGTGTGTTGGTGTAGCTACAAATATTTGAGTGGGGATATGATTCAGTGTTCTCTGGGAAGTATTTGAGGAAAAGGTAGTGTTTGAGGGCCTTTCTAAACTGGGTTAGGTTAGTGACTGCTCTGATGTTTGTTGGTAAGGCGTTCCAGAGTCTTGGGGCACAGAGTCTGAAGGCCCTATTTGCTGTTGTCGTGGTGCATCTTGTTAATTCTCTCGGAATCATTAGCGTATTTATTGCTGTGGATCTTCTTGATCTGTTAGGGGCTATGGTTTGGATGAGGTCGGTTAGTGAGGAGGAGGAGAGACTATTGACCGTTTTGAATGTCAGTAACACTGTCTTGAAGACGATCCTGGCCTGTATAGGAAGCCAGTGTAACGGTTTCAGAAGAGGCGTTACATGGTCCCTCCTAGATGCACCATGAAGAACCCTCGCTGCACTATTCATTGCGAGCTGAAGAGGGTTCAAGGTGGATTGGGGGAGTCCTTGTAATATGGCATTGGCATAATCAAAATGAGGTATGATCAGAGCCTGGTAAATTGTACGGAAATCCCCTGGTTCAAGCAAGGGGCATAGATGTCTGAGTGAACGGATCTTATTGAAGGATAATATTGAAGTCTCGACTTACTGGCATATGATGATGCCTTCAAATGCACTTTCTGTGTTGTTTCATGGTCATCCTCTGTGCTGACTGAAGGTTTGATGTCATTGTAGATACATGAGTTTTTTTGAACTTTTTTGTGACTGTGAAAAGTTTATTTAGACTGTTTTTGTTAATTATCGCCTCCTCTTTTTTTGATGTATTTAACTCATGCCTTTCCAATCTAAGTTCATGGAGAGTTAAGTGACATTCAAGGCTACAAGGAGCATCAGTGGGATTTGAAATCTGGCTCTCCTGGTTCCCACCCACTGCTCTAACCACAAGGCTTCTTCTCCACGTCTCATATAGCATGACTAGCCAGCGTCTTAGTTACTGAGACCTTTTTAAAACATAGGAAACAGAATATGCCTTATATTACAAACCAATATATCTGGACAAAACAGTGATTTACTTGGAAATAACTGCAAAGTCTTACTTTATGTGAAAAAGAGAGGATGAAAACTATTTTCATAAATCAAGAGAAGCTAGTTACAGATGTTTAACACCCCAAGGGCAAAATTGTGGACAAATTTTCAGCTGGTGACTTAGGAATGTGCTGTTCAATTAGTTGTTATTCTATGGAACCCCAAGTGTGAGGCTTCCATAGAACAGAGGCAGGTCACAGACTTGCTGAATAGGACTTGTTAGTGATTTTTTTCGGCAAAGGCACAAATTCTTGAAGTGGCTTGTCTTTTAAACATTCAGCCTCAGGTGTTCTGCTATAGGATTTTTATGTCAGAAAACATTACAGGCAAGTTGCGGAGAGACTTTATTGCATTTCCCTGAGAAGCTTTGACAGAGAAGTCTATAAGCAAACCTCGTGAATCAAGTCTCTTGAGAAAGGCAGTCAAATATATATTCTCTGGCAGAGAAGTGAATTATGCCTTTGATGGAGAAGCAGTCAAGTGTTTAAGAGGACAGCTGGCAATAATGAAATATTCTTAAATCACATTCTGCTAACAAGCACCCCTAAATGTTAACTCCTAAAATTGCACAGAATAAAAACAGAAATCATCTTTCCTGAAGGATGTTCAAGTAAAGTACAAGAAATGAAGAGTTTCTGACTGAAGAAAGGAGCAAGATCGGGATCCATTTGCAAAGGAAGTTGTACTTTTACTGGTGACGGGTAAAGATCTAATGTCTCTATCCATGCATTTACAGCCATGATACAGGTGATAGAGAGCTGAAAATATTCTCTTACTGGTTCAATACTATCCATATAGTGAAGGGGTGGAGGGCGGCAACCAAAGATTAACTGTATAATGGCAAACTTCTGCCACTATACGGACCGGCAGGCTCCTAGCAAATGGAAAGTGGCGGTGCATTTAATGCCACCAAATATACATATTATTTGAAAAGCCAACAGTGGCTACCATTGCTACAAATTATACTGTTAATTATAAACTGACAAAAAAATGCTAACTCTATTGCAAGGTATGGTAGGGTGCGATATGATGTAACTCGTATAAGCCAATTACAAAACAAAAGTACAATCAACTTCACCCCTGCCATTAAAACCTGTTCTCTGCCTATTTGGTTACCTAGTCATTTTGTGCATTGCACTTTTCTCAAAATGTGAAGATTATAGTGAGCGATCGATGGAGACCCTTATTCACTTTTGCTTTCTTTGCAATTGCTCACAGGTTTTCCACAGGAATCTATAATTGTTAGCTTCATCGCCCTCTCTTGCAGTTCCTTCATGGTTATAAACCTCCTATAGAAATATACAGTCAAACCTCGGTTTTCATTTGCCTCGGTTTTCATACGCTTCGGTTTTCAACGTCTTTTCTGACTGAGATTTTGTCCCGGTTTTCATGCATTGCTTCGGTTTTCAACGTCTTTTGACTGAGATTTTGTCCCGGTAGCAGGGAAGAAAAGCTGTCAACGTAAGCAGGAGATGTTGCATGAATGTGGGAGGCAGTTCTTTCTCTTGCAGGGTACGTCTGAAGCTATATCATTAAGATTTTCTGCCATTCTGAAGCATTGAGCAGATAATGTAAAGGTATTTTAATGGACTGAATTCAATGTGATTCCGAAGAGAGCTGGGCACAGCAGCTTGTCAGGGGTGGCTAAGGCCAGATGTTAACATACTGTACTGTACAGTACTGTACTTAGCTTGCTTTCAGTGATGTTAAATGTTCATTTATCCATTTCATTAGTCATTTATATTTATTTCTCATTGTTTTCTGTATGTAAAAATATAGTTATTCTCTATAAAATGTATTTTTTGTGAATATTTTTGGGTGTCTGGAACGGATTAATTGGATTTACATTATTTCTTATGGGAAATATTGCTTCAGTTTTCATACGTTTCGGTTTTAGTCAGACTTTTTCGAACGGATTAATCATGAAAACCGAGGTTTGACTGTATTGGCATTTTGCATTTGATCTGTAACCTAAATCTGATTGACTAGTTTCTACTCATGCCTGGAGGAAATCCATAAAACACTACAATATGGGCTGCACTGCAGGTGACCTAGTCGTGGAAAATGCATTTTCTGGGGCTGGCAGCTGAGTATACATAGTAAGGGCAGTAGAGCAAGTTCACAGTTGGGCGGGGCCAGCCCCAAAGTTGGTTGAAGGTGCTGGTGCTCTAGGCAGACCTTAAGCCTTATACCCCCTTGGCTGTCAAAATCTATTGTTTCGCTTTGAATACTCTGCTCTTTCCTGCCTCTCCAGAGGTTGTTGCCCTTTGTAGTGTTATACAAATGATTAGTAGTGGTAGTAGAAGTCGTATGTGGACTGCCAAGTCTGCCTGATGGTTGGGCCAACCCTAAAGTTGAGAAAATACTTTTTGCGACTGCCCATACATTCTTCAGCTCTTGATGGAACTTCCTATCTTGTGATGCAGACAAAAAATAACAAAAACAAAAACAGTGTGGTTTCTTTTGTCTATTCCTCTGATATGGAATCCATTTTTTAAGTTATTTTGTAAAGTAAGAATGGATTATTTCATGGTAAATGTAGGTAGGTTGTCTCAGATGTGCCTCCTAGGACTCATGTCTCTAGGAAAGAATTCCTGTAGCTCAGACCAAAGGTTATTGCCCTAGGGGTGAGTTTCTTTCCTAATAATTTTAGGAAATGTGTAATTTTAAGGGTAGAGGTAAGGAATTTTTTTTCTCAGCAAGTTTTCCTCCAGGGTCAGGTTACTCCCAGCTACTTAGGCAGTATTTGATAGTCTTTACTTTCTTAAGGGAATACTGTATAGGGCGTGACTAAATTGCTGTCTTAGGGTTAGATTTTGTTTGAGTTTTTTCCTTTATGTTTAAAATATGTTTGACTCTCCTCCAACAGGTGGACTTGTGGAGTTAAGAGGGATGATGTATAGATTGGATTGCATTTCTTTATCGTGGCATACTGTAACTGTTCTTTTTTGTACCTTTTGAGAGGGTCTTATTCTAGACTTATTGTGTAGGATTTTTCAGTAAATATTAAATGAACATATACTGTGATTTCAGTAAATATTAAATGAACATATATTGTGACATGTTACTCTTGTGAACAGCAAATTGGCAGTCGCAAGCCTGGCTGGGACCTTGTTACATCTTCCCCAAGGGGCATGCTTACTATGCTGTGCTACCTGTTAATGCAGACGTGAGCATACACTAATGGCCAGCAATACCAGCTTGCACATACAGTAAACAGACAGCGCAGGGTTAATTTCCCACTTTCTGCTTAGCACGGGACAAAGGGAAATGGGCAGGATGGGGATGGAACAGGGGTTTCTCTGCACATTGCGGTTAGCATGGGTGTTGAGTGTGCACCGGTGTTGCTGCTGGCACATGTTAGGGTCCGAATCAGTGCTCGGTCTGCTGGGGCCATGCTGTGCATGCCCCCAACAGGTAGTGCACAGCTTTTACGTGTACTGCACGTTGATATCTACCCTAAACGCATGGTACCGGCAAAGCCCTAGCACACTTTAGCAAACATACCCCTGAGAATGCATACAACATGGAATCATGCAGATGGAAAGATGGAGGCTGCCTAACCAAACATTTATTGGTGGTACAGAGGAAGGAGGAAGGAAGGAAATGGATTAAATTAGACAAGTCCTATCCAGGGCTGGCTCAACTATTAGGCAAGACTAGGCAATTGTCTAAGTAGCTTCTGGGGGCAAATAAAGAGCAGTAACAGTCAAAGCACAACTATAGATCCTGACAGCCAGACAAGAGCCGTCAGCACATTCTCTTATCTGCAGCAGGAGCAGACACACACTTAACAGAGAATGATGATCAATTATGCATATTTCCAGGATTGTGGTTGGAACAGATGATGATGATTGTCACGTTTAATTACAAAAATCTCTGGGGTGGGGGGAGTGGAAGGCTGAACGTTTGCCTAGGATGCCCAGTACTGTGCGTTGGCCTAGGGCCAGCACTGGTCCTATGAACGATTTCCAGCAAATGTAAAAGGATACTTTGAATAACCTGGACCAGCTCCCTTAGGGTATGGTGTACGTACTCTCCTATAAGTGATTTTGCAACAATATAAGTCTGTGTTTTGGAAAAGTAATCTGTCTAGAAAATTAATTGCCTGCTATACTGGTCTAAAGGTCAAGTGTGGAAACCAAGTTTCCAAACTGTAAGCTCAGAAAACACAGGTACACTAAAAAAAAATTTTTTTAAACTGCCTCTAATGTTTCGATTGATTTTTACGTTTTTTGGTGCGCTGAATCCAAATCTGGTAACCAATTTGCTCCATCACGTACAGATTTTTTGCTACATTGGGTTAGCAGTTTGAGGTGAAAGTTTCAGATTGAGTGCGATCGAGATAAAGGTTTCTTGGATGAATTCTTTATACTAATTGTTTAGTAGTTATTCAAATAAGAATAAAGAAAATTGTAACAAGGCAGCACATAAGAATAGAGTAATGTCAACAAAACACACTGTGATGGTAGCAAAATTGTCTGCACTTAAAACAGCCACATACATGTGCACAAACATTGAGCATATAAGAGCGAGGTTAGACACAAAGCAAAGCAAAGAAATGTGCAAAAAATGTTGTACAGGTATGTATGTAAGAATAGAAAACGCAAACCACACCATTGCAATACATGAAAACAAACACCCGATGGTGTGAAAATAAAATTCTAATAAATGAGATCCGACACTGTGGTAATAACTAGCAAATTTTTATTTCAAAGTTTAGTAAAAACACGATATTTGTCAACACAGTTTAGATTTTAAAGTCATTCTTGGGTCAATCAATCTCCTGGTGGGCCCGTTTCTTCTTCCCCCGAATGCTTCTCTTGGTGCGCTGCTTGGCGTATTTTTCATCTGGGGTTTCCCGCAGCAGCAACCAGCAGAAATCAGCCATCATAGTGGTGTTCCATCTTCCTTGGTACCTTCTCTCTGCGTCCTTGATGTCCTGGTGAAACCTTTCACCTTGTTCTTCACTGTACGCCCCCAGGTTTTCGGGAAAGTAGTTCACATGGGAGTGCAAGAAATGGACTTTCAGGCTCATGTTACAGCCTTGTTCTTTGAAGGCATTGAGCATCCTGGCAACAATATCCTTATAGTTCTCATCCCGCCTGTTCCCCAAGAATTTGAGAACAACAACCTTGAAGGAATCCCAGGCTTCTTTTTCCTTCTCAGACATCGTTTCAGCGAATGCTCCATCTGAAATGAGTTTCCTTATATCAGGGCCAACAAACACTCCTTCCTTTAGCTTTGCTTCAGAAAGTCGGGGGAACTTTGAGCAAAGGTACTGAAAGCACTCACCATCTTTTGGAAGGGACTTGATGAATTGCTTAATGAGACCCAACTTAATGTGGAGAGGTGGTAATAGAATTTTATCACAAGGTACCAAGCTCTCATGAAGAACATTTTTCTCACCGGGTCTCAAATACTCCCAAATTGGCCAGTCTTTTTTCCCCCAGTGTAGGTCGCGGGCCCGGCTATCCCACAAGCAAAGGAAGCAGGGATATTTGGTGAAACCGGATTGCTGCCCTAATAGCATGGATAGAATTTTAAAGTCTCCACAAATCATCCACTTATGCTCATCATAACGAATCTTCTGAAGAATCAGGGCCAAATTCTCGTATTTTTCTTGGAGAATAACAGAGTGAGCATAGGAACTGAAGCGAATGTGTTGCCATTATGAAGAAGAACATCTTTTATGCTGTCTTTTGACGAATCAATGAACAGCCGCCATTCAGCAGGATCATACTTGAGTTTAAACTTTTCCATCACTCCGTATATATCATTGCAAAATACCAAATCTTCCTCTTTGCTGAAATACTTCAAAAATTGTGTCTCGCGGTTGCGGTACCAATAAAAAGTTGTTCCTGGTGACAATAGATTTTTCTGTTTAAGCCGAGAACCTAGCAGTTGGGCAGCATCTTTTGGGCGTCCTAAATCCCGGACTAAATCATTCAATTCAGCTTGAGAGAAAAGTTCAAGTTTCGGATCTGGTTCAGTTTCAAACTCGGAAGTACTGGACTCATCAGGAAAAGCCATCTGATGAGTCTCATCATGATCAGAACCGTCCACACAAATATGATCCAAAGATTTTGGTGGTTCAGGCACAGGTACTTCGTTGCTATGAGGCATAGGCCTAATTGCTGAGGGAAGGTTGGGGTAACTTATTACGTTCTTATTTTTTAAGTTGTATCCCTTCACAATGCAAGAGCAAAATAGCAGTCACTGCTGTGGTCTCTTTGTTCACACCACATCATAGGTATTCCGAAACGAAATGCTTGTTTTTACCTTTCATCCATAAGCGTAGATCTTCCTCACATGTCTTGCACACTTTGTGAGGAGCCCACGGTTTGTCTTGATCGCCTAACTTCAAACCGAAATAGGCGAAATATACTTTTTTAATAAATGCAGAAATGTTCCTCTGCCGCTTTTTCACGGTATATTCCCCACAAATAAAACAAAAACTGTCCGGAGAGTTGACGCAACCTCTGGCTCTGTGAGCCATCACAAATACACAGCACTGCAAACTACAACTGTAGTGAACCACTTCAGAATAAAGCTGGATTACGACTGAGCAAACAAAAGGTAATAATGAACTTGCAAAAAACTGAAATTTGACAGGAACGTTCATGTCGCAACCACCGTGTTTGAGCGAGCGAACGAGGCGAGGCAAACAGGAAAGAACATGTGCCAGCGTGAGTACTGGATTTAGCCCCCCCGCCTCCCAATTGTCCTGTTAATGTATAAAATGAATACAAAACACTCTAAAATATCATGAGGGAGTGTTTCTAGTTAGTTAACCATTACAACCTCTATTTTGGGCCAAGAAAATAAACTGCAGTCGGCTAAAAAGAAATTATGTGAACATTCCTTATATGGGTAAGAAATCTAACTTTGCAAGAAAACGTGACGTGATGGAACATTTTGGCTATTTTTCCTGGATTCAGCACCCCAAAATCTATAGGAATCAGTTGCAAAACTGGAGGCAGTTTTTTGGTAGTGTACCTCTGAAATCATCATAAGCAAATAGTGGTGAAGTCCCATTTTGCATGGAACATGTACAATATGTAGGAATTCCGATATCCAGATCGGGATACTCACAATTCCCTGAGTATTTTATAAAGTTCTCTCCTTAGTACTGGGCTTTTTGTAAAGTATGTATAAGGATGCCAGCATGTATATTTGACAGCATGAAGAAGCAGGAGTATCGGTTTCACAGACTGCACAGCCTACAAAGGAGCAGCATAAGAACATAAGATATGCCATACTGGGTCAGACCAAGGTCCATCAAGCCCAGTATCCTTTTTCCAACAGTGGCCAATCTAGGTCATATGTACCTAGCAGTTTCCCCAAAAGACACAGGTTCCTCAATGCTTGTATTGGGTCAAGGGGTGATATCCTGGGTCCCTTTTAATAATGGTTTATGGACCTTTCCTCCAGGAACTTGTCCAAACCTTTTTTAAACCCAGCTACACTAACAGCTTTTAGTATTACCCTTTAGCTTCATTGCATATCCCCCTAGTCTTTCTATATTCTGATGATGTAAACAATCTATCTACATTTACCCGTTCCCATGGGAATTTACATGTGCAATTAATGGTTAATTCATGTGAAGATATAATTTTCACAACATACATGTATATTTTCCAGCATTTAGACCCCTTGGAATACCAGCTTCTGCAGCCTTACTGCATGGAACAAAGGCCTAGCAATCTACTTCTGATTGCACCCTGCCAAGAAAACCCAAAGGTTGGGTCACCAGGAGTCAGCATCGACTCAACGGTACGCAACAACAATATATTTCAGGTGCTGTTAAGCATCACTGAGATGAACACACTTAAAAAGGATATAGAGATTTTAGAAAAGGTTCAGAGAAGAGCCACCAAAATGGTAAAGGGGATGGAAGGATACTCCTATGAAGAAAGGCTAAAAAGGTTGGGGCTCTTTAACCTGGAAAAGAGATGGCTGAGGGGAGTAACCGAAGGAGCGCGGACTTACCGCTCCTCGATTTCCATGATTTGACTCCTTCCCCTTGGCCCCCCCTTTTTGGGTATTTCTCCCCCACCCCTCTTTTCCGCAGAGGCACAAAATACACAGACAATCAGGCGTATTGGTCAACAAACTGGTCGCAGCTTTATTAATTTTTAAATGCATGAATATATAACATCCCATAACCAAAACCAGCGGACTCATCCCATCACCAGCCATATCACTAGCAAGGTGATAAGGCCTCCGCTTATTCCTACTTCCCCCCCCCCCTTAGCCCCCGGCTTCGCCATATCATTAGCAAAAACCCAGCCAGGGGGGTTGTCCGGGTCGGGGGTACCCACCCCTGTCCCAAGCTTATCCTAAGTTCCGGACCCCGGAAACCTCTGGGATCCCGCCACCGGCGCAGTCGTCCTGCACGTCACTGCGCCGCCCCCACAGAACAAAGCTGTGACCAGCGAGCATCCTGCATAACAGCCCACTCTATAGCCTCCAGCCAATCATTCAATAAGAGATCCAGGCCTTCAGGAGATAAATGTACGCCATCCCCCCTATACAAACACGCACAACCCACCTCCACCCAGGAATGGAGAATCTGGTATCCCCGATGCTCACAGACCCATCGGCCGATTTGTCGATTGATCTTTACAAGGCCCCGCGACCATCGCCGCTGGTCCCGACAACTCGGCCGAGGGATAATGGGCGCAAAACCAGATCCAAATCCTTCTGTACAGCTCGTATTAACTGTTTACAAGTCCATGCCAATAAGTCATTGCCACCCAAATGCAGTAGAAGTAAGCGAGGCGGCTCTCGAAGTCTGGCATGGTGCCTCAGCAAGGGGAGCAATTGCGTCCACCGCAAACCCCGCTCACCCAGCCATGAGACGGTCACCACTGCTGAATCCAGGCCTAAATTCGGCCCCAAAGGCCGCACAGCTGCATAGCGACCTGCCCAGAACATGTAAGAGTGGCCAATCAGCCAGCAGCAATGCGAAGTCCGCTCCCGGTCTGCAAAAGAAACACATCATTAGTTTTCCCCATCCCCAATCCCCCGCTCACATTAGAAACGGACA
This sequence comes from Ichthyophis bannanicus, assembly GCA_033557465.1. NCBI lineage: Eukaryota > Metazoa > Chordata > Amphibia > Gymnophiona > Ichthyophiidae > Ichthyophis > Ichthyophis bannanicus. Next base: position 865,835,803 of record CM066032.1, on the reverse strand, counting down.
TAATCCAAAAAAGCCTTCGACCGCCATCTCCCTATGCGCTGCACATCAGGAGCCGAGAAATCCGCCGCAGCCGCACAAGTCGTAGCCCCTATGCGGAAGGAATGTGGCGCAAAAAACTGTGGCTCTTCCCCAACCTGCCGCAGGGCCAGGCGTAACACCGCGGTGACCTGAAATCTAGTCACCGGTCTAGCATCCGCATGTACAAACAGCAAACCCCCGCCCTCCGGACAAAGGTCAAGATAACCCCTTAAGGCCGCCACCGGACAAGTAGAGGCATTGACCAACGCTCGACCGGGTCAACAATACCCGCAAGATTGCTTTGTCAAGCAGAACATGCCGCAACATCAAACCTCCCACCCTTGCCAAAGTTCCGGAAGTGGCCACTAACTCCCCCACCCGAAAAGCCCCAAAAAACGCTAAACAGAATATCGCTTTGAACAGAACCCCCTCGTAGCTGGACGATGCCACCTCGGGTAGTACAGCACACAGCCTCTCAAGCAAGCCGTGGGTAATAGGCCGTCTACGGTCCCGGGGAGTCGGCTCAATATGCTCCCAACCGTGCATCAACCTCCCGGTTAAGAAAGCTGCCCCAGCAGGGGCCCAACCCACCGCTCGTGCAAAAAACATGAACCTCGCCAGATGACACCGGACCTCAGTCCGTGATAGCCCGCAAGATTTTGCTGCCACCACATATTCAGCCAACCATCGATCCGAAACCGCGTCCAGCCTCCATCCATTCGCCTCGCAGAACTCTTCGATCTTGCCACAGCCACGCCAATAAGCTGCCCAGGTGGAGCGTGCTACTGAGCTTCGGAGCAAACTCATCATCTCTCCAGGCCAACTTGCCACAATCGCTCGGGGACCGGGCACCCATCGACCGCCGCTCCTGGTGCGAGCTTGCGAAAACGCTCCCACTGTAAACGAGAAAGAGCATCAGCCAACTCATTGCAGCAACCCGGAATATGGCTAGCCCTAATTACAACATTTAACCGTAAGCAAGACAACACCACCTCCTGCATTAGCTCTGCCACCAGCCGACACCGGGGGGTAAAATTATTAATGACACTCACCACCGCGGCATTATCACACCACCACAATATCCGCCTGTTACGGAAGCGGTCAGGCCACAATTCCAAGGCCACCCATATGGGAAATAGCTCCAAAAAAGCTACATTTTTCACTAGACCCATATCCCGCCACAGTTGTGGCCACCTCTCGGCACACCAAGCCCCGTCAAAATAAATGCCCAGCCCGATCCCTCCCGCCGCATCCGTAAACAACTGCAACTCATCCGAGGACAGCTCCTCCTCCAGCATGACCAAAGACCCATTAAAATCCCTCAGGAAGACATCCCAAATCCGTAAGTCCGCCCTCATCACACCGGACACCCGGATGCGATGATGTGGTTGGAGTACCCCCGCGGTAGCCCTCGCCAAACGACGTAGAAACACTCTGCCCATTGGAATTACCCTGCACGCAAAATTCAACGCCCCCAACAAGGACTGCAACTCCCTCAATGTCAACTTACGGGAAGCCCTGGCGTTTGCTACTAACACTCTTAATCGGACCACTTTATCGCGAGGGAGACGCACCATCATTGCAGCTGAATCCAATTCGACACCTAAGAGGGTCAAGGACCGCGCGGGACCTTCCGTTTTTTCCTCCGCTAGCGGAACCCCCAACTCACCCGCCAATACCATAAAACCATGGACTAGCGCCTGGCAATCCCCGGAATGCTCACTTCCCACAAACAAAAAATTGTCCAAATAGTGAACAACATTTGCACAACCGACCTCCTTCACTAATGCCCAATGCAAAAATGTGCTAAACTTTTCGAAGTATGCACAGGACACCGAACAACCCATCGGCATGCACTTATCAAAATAAAATTGATCCGCAAACCGAAACCCCAACAAAGGAAAACTATCCGGATGCACCGGAAGGAGTCGAAAGGCCGACTCAATGTTGACCTTCGCCATCCACGCCCCTTGACCCGCACGCCTCACCAATTCTACTGCCCGATCAAACGACGCATAGCGCACCACGCACATATCACACGGTATTTGATCATTAACCGACTCTCCAACCGGGAAGGACAGGTTATGAATTAATCTAAACTTCCCCACTTCTTTTTTTGGGATAATCCCCAATGGAGAAACCACGAACTCCGGGAATGGCGTATCGGGGAAGGGACCCGCCACATGCCCTAGTTCCAACTCAGCTAAAAACTGTTCTTGTACAATGGCTGCCAACCGTCGAACGGAAGGTGAATTGCGCGACAACCTGCCGCGCACTGCACCCACCACCGGAATGAAAAAAACCCTCCCGAAACCCTTCGTCTAAAATTACCCTGTCCCCCTTTTTTGGATAACCGGCCAACCTAGCTTGTAACGCCGGTACCTTAATTGGGGTAGGGGCTAACGTGTGTAACGCCCTACTTTGGCATTGGCCCACCTGGGGGGGGGGGCTTCTTGCCACACTTGGCAGCAGGATGCCCCCCCCTCCGCAGCTTGAACAGGCATGCCGAAACTTACAGTCGGGAAAGGGACACGAGGCTTTATTAAATCTCCAGCACACATCCCCTGTTCCCCCTGCCAATCCCTTCTGTGGCAAACCAGCTCCCGAATTCTGAAAGGAATGACCCCCGCTCCCCTGAGCAGTGCCCCCTACCTTTCCGCCACCTGACCCCCTAGACCCACCTCTGGATGACATCTGAGTGAGCCATAAATTAATGTCTTGGGAGCCCCAAGACAGAGAAGGGTTCTCCTCCATTTTATCCCGAAAACGCTCATTGTAGTTTAACCACAACCAACCTTCATGCATCTGCGCCGCCTCCAAAATAGCATCTGCGTATGCCAGCAACATCCCGTATTGCTCGGGATGATAATGGCCCCAGACGCTCGCTAAGCGCAAAAACGATCTCGTCCAATTTACTACGTTCCGTGAGACTTTTTTAACTCTACCCGCTTTTTCATCCTCCTTCCTCTTCTTCTTGCTGTCTCCATAACGCCTCCTCCCCTCCATCAAGCGGAAAATATCAATATACCTATGCTTTTTGATCCTCCGACGTAATTTTTTAGGGACCCCCACCCACAATTCCGTATAGGCCGCCAATGAAGAAGCGCCCCCCACTGGTAAATCCGCCGCACCACCACCCGCCCACGGCCCCGTGCCACCTCCGGGCAAAGAGGAGGACGACGACCAACTGGACGAAGAGGACGACGAATCCGATCCGCGCCGTCTCTTACCACCCCACCTATGTTTCTTGTGCTGCTTCGTGGTGCATTTTGCCGACCTCTTTCTGTGCCCAGATGCATCACCTCGCACAGCAGTTAACTCACCTGGGTCCCCTCGTCCAGCCATGCCCCCAACTGCTCCAGCAGGACTCAGCGGTCGGTCGATCCGCGGCGAGCTGGCTCCAACTCCTCCTTGCTCTTGCACAGCCAACTGGGGAACGTCATCCTGGGAGCCCTCTCCACCCCTCGCTGTTGCGTTCGCACCCCGCAAAGGCATCTGTGGAGACACAGCAGGAAAAACAGGGGAAGGAACATCCGCAGGCCAAGCCGGCCGCCAAGCTCCTAGCCACTCGGCTCCTGAGGACCCTTGCCCCCCCCTTGCCCAATGATCCCAAGCCGTTAAGCTCCCCATGGGCCACGATCCCCCCTGCTCACCCCAGCCTGGATAAAACATGCACGGGCCACTGGCAAAAGGATTGTCATAACCCCCATTCCCCCTTCCTCCAGAGCTCTGGGGAGCCCCTGCACCCCGCGCTCCCCAACCATCTCCAGAACCAGGGTCCCCGCCCCGCCCACCGCCCCTCTGTGCTCCCAAAGCCTCTCCCCGCTGCACCCCCCTCTTACGTGCCCGGGAACGTGACCCCCGTGCGGGGTCCCTTAAACTCCCCTCTACCAGGGCCGCTGCACCACTCCCCCCAGTCACGACCGTGACCAGGGCCCCCTGTTTAGCAGACCGCCCTCCCCTTGATGCCCTACCTGCTCGAAGACCTCTCCCATGGGCTCCCAAACCCCCTTTCTCCCGCCCCTCCGTGTTTTGGGCTTCCCCCTCCCTCACCCCCAGAGATCCCTGCCTAGAATGCCCGGTCTGCCGCCCAGAAGGGCCCTTGGCCTTCCCTGGCACTTTGCCCTGTTGCTGCCTGCGAGCGGGCATAATAGTGCACAAATTACAGACCAAGGAATTGTAGTAAGCGCTATATTATGGGTATTTTATTTTATTTTTTTTTAAGACTTCACGCAGCTCCGCGGAGCTCCGCTAACCGTTTTTTTTTTTTTGTACTTGCCTCACCAAATGCTCCTCCAGAACCGCCAGGAAAATGCGCTGCTGAAATCGCCAACCACGTGTCACACACGCTGCTCCGGCTCTACGGGCCCCAAAGCGCCGGCCTCAGCGATCAGCCACTGCACCCAGCAAGGCCCGTCCAGCTGCTGCCCTCCTAGTAGCCATCCACCGCCTGGCTCGCCGTCCCGAGAAAAAACGCCAGAACAGCTACCACCGCGCACCCGCTCCTGGCGAACTGGTAAAACAAAAAAAAAACGCTCCAAAAACCTCTCCCGGCAAAAACCGCTTCCGTCTCCTCGCCGATCCCTCCGAGGCCCCGAACTCAACTGCCACCTCTCTGATCCAATGCCTTACCTCATTGGCTCCCGCGTTCGCGTGGTACGGGAGCCAATGAGTTTGAAGGACGCGGACTTGCTCCCCTAGTAACCCCCCCCACCCTTCTGCCTCCTCTCGTTGCGTGCCGCGCCGCCTGGTTGCAGGCGGCCGGCCTGGACTCCGCCACGCGACCTTTACATATGATAGAAGTCTATAAATTAATGAACGGAGTGGAACGGGTAAATGTAGATCGATTGTTTACCTTATCAGAAGACTAGGGGACATGCAATGAAGCTACAGGGTAAACTATTTAAGACTAATAAAAGAAAATATTTTTTCACTCAACGTATAATCAAACTCTGGAATTTGTTACCGGAGGATGTAGTAAAGGCTGTTAGTGTAGCTGGGTTTAAAAAAGTTTTGGACAAGTTCCTGGAGGAAGGGTCCATAAACCATTATTAAGAAGGGACCCAGGATATCAATGCTTGAACCAATACAAGCATTGTGGAACCTGTGTCCCTTGGGGAAACTGCTAGGTACGTAGGACCTAGATTGGCCACTGTTGGAAACAGAATACTGGGCTTGATGGACCTTGGTTTGACCCAGTATGGCATATCTTATGTTCTTATGTTCTTATGCCCCTATAATCATTGGTGGGGACCTGCAGGTCCAAACAAAGAGGTAGCTTATACTTATGCTTGCCTCAGAGCAGGAGTAAAGCCAATGGCAGTTTTTAAAAATATGCATGTATTGCTATTGAAAATTGGGTAGTACAAACATATAGGGGCCGATATCGAAAACCATGTATCTATAGCTAACCAGCAACATTCAGCAGCACTGTCTGGATAGCGCCAGGGTGGTACATGGGCGGGGCAGTGAATTATCTACATAGCAGAACTAGTCAGTCATCTACCCAGATGAAGTAATAGGTTAATTTAAGACGTGAAAAATGCTGTCCTAAACTGGCTAATCTGTCCTTTTAAACCCATGCCTCCTGCAGCATCTACATGTTCTAATTGACCTTCTTTTTCTCAGAATCTCATGGCTCTTTCAAACACTGCAAAAGCAATTCAAGTTTCAAATCACATGTGATCCAATGCAAGTAGAAATAGGTCAAAAGAAATTTGTAACACCATTGCTTCCCACAGTGCCCAATGTATGAGTGGATCTACAGTACTCTACATAAGCTCAGTATGGTTTCAGTCTCTGCACCAATCCCTTAGCCTGTACTCGGTAGTGAGGGCACTCGACACCCAAGACTTCATCACTTCCTTATTAAAACGTATGCAGACCTCAGTTTCTGTTGCATGGAAAACACCAACATGCTGGTTTGCTAATTGACAGATCCAATATATTCTTGGTTTTGTGTTTGTTTTATTAGTATTTGAAAGAATTGTATATCTGTGCTTCCAATATCTTGTTTCCTACTAATAATATTCTACCTTCTGTTTTGTACATCTCTGATGTATTTGATGTAACAATCTAGTTTCAATAGCCAGAAGAATGTATCCTGGAGCTGCATCTTATCTTTACTTATTGTCACACCTGATGCTATGAAAACGAGATTCAAATAAAATGGCAAACAAAATACCTCCTATCAAGCACAATTATATCATAAATCACTGACTGTCAATTGCTCACAAGGCTGGTATATATATATATATATATAAGTAAACACATGTTAAAGATACTATTCTTCCCTGAAGAAGGCTGGATTTTTATTTTAGGTTACATTTTACTTATAGCCCAATGCTGCATGTGATACCCCCCAAACTCTCCATATTCTTGCTCGGTTGCTGATATGAGCAGCAGGTGGTGTTTTTACTAGAGGTGTGCATTTGGTTTCTTAAGGCACCTTAAAAAATTGAGTGTCCCTCCTAAACTGATGTAATACTTGTCGATTGGCTTAGTGTGCCTTAATTTGACATTTAGTATGGATTTAATCAATTTATCATGCACGAGAAATTGCCTGTTAAAATAAATATGTTAACCTGACCAAAAAAGCTCCCCAATCAGGAAAAACATATGAAAAAAAAATGAAATGTAGCCAAATGTTTCTTTCCTGTGCACAGCCCTACTTTTTTTTTACCAGCAAAGCGAGTCAATGAATCATTAAGAAGTGCCACCATCTTTAAGTAGTGCCTGCTATTTCAGGCTTTCAAAGAGTTTTACTGAATGGTGAAAACGAGAGGCAGGGCAAAATCTTTCCATGAACAATGATTTATAACCGCTTGGGATCATTTTGTAAAGTGCTGTTGCCTTTTTTCTTAGTAGGAGGGGGAACTTAATAACCAATAACTTCCTTTTGCTAGCTATGTCAGGATTGTAATGTGTTTGATAAATGAGCTTCCATTCAATGCTCCTACTTGCCAATGTCCCATGCACAATTGATTAAAGCAGCTTTCTATTGTATGTTTACCTGTTCTTGCCATTTATCATTGTACAATATAGTACAGGACAATGTACACATGGTCTTAGTGAAGCTTTCCCTGCCGAATGATAACATTACAAGCTTAATAGTGTCATTTATGAGAGGCATTGCCTGCAAAATGTATTCTTTTATACTGTCAAATTCAAACAAAACATATGGTACTGGCTGTGATTGCATTTATCTAGGTGAGAGGAAGCGAAAACCTGAAGAAGCAAGATAAAAACGGGAAGAAATGAACAGAAAGATCACCGTACAAGTGTTAGCTGAAACTAAACAACAAAAAAAAAAGAAAAAAAGAAAAAGAATCAAACCTTCAAAATACAAAGAAAAATCACCAAGACGCTATAATTACCGCACTTTCTGAGTTGGTTTTGAATGTAGCGTGCTGGCATCAAGATACAGAACAGTGGTTCCTAACCTGTCCTGGGGATCCCCAGGCAGTTAAGTTTGCAAGATATCAACAATGAATATATACAAGAGAGACCTCAGTTTGCTCTTCCTGTGCAGACAGACTAATCTCATGTTTATTCATTGCAGAAATCTTAAAAACCCCACTGGCTAGGGGTTCCTCAGGACATGCTTGGATATCTGTGATGTAAAGGCCAGACCAATATAAAAAGACATTATTTTTTAAAAATAAATACATTTACTGCAGTGAGCAGAACCATTGTAGATTCCACGGATCTGTGATAGAAATCACAGGCAGCGTTACCTTTTGGAGAACTGAATTTATTACCCAGTTTAACCTGTAATTGTTTGCATATCCTTGTCTTTTGCCTGTTTTTAGCTGAAATGAGCATTGTTTGGCAACTTAAACCAAAACTATTCAAAGAATCAGAAAAGAAGGAAAAGTATAATATAGATTGGCTGTGACACTTGGCACCCATAAAATACACTGGGCATCCTTTCTCACATATTTGTATAACCTCATATGTGCATGACTATAGCCTACATTTTTTTGCCTCTAGACAGTGCAGTCATGAAATCAAATAGACATTCACAGACCTACTACTACTACTATTTAGCATTTATATAGTGCTACGCACGCAGAGCTCTACAGAAATATAAGCAAAAAGACAGTCCCTGCTCGTCAGAGCTAACAATCTAGACCTCCAGATAGACTGATCCCAAGATAGCATGCAAAGCTTTCACCACAGCAAAAACATGCAAGTGCCATGATCAGCATTTTAAAAAAAAGCCTGCCATGATGGAATTTGTATATTCAGGGCCAATATCCAGATAGCAGTGAATATGCACAGAGCATGGTCAGGGCTGGAGTTATCCAGAGAGTAGTAATTCTTAGTCTGCTATCTTGATAACTTAGGACAGCCTTTTATCTGGATTTTTTTTAAGTGTCATTAAGTCAGTGTTGACTTATAGTGACTGAGCTATCTCTGGGTTTTCTTGGCAATGTATCACCAGAAGTATCTATCTATTTAACATGTATAAAGTGCTACCTCATACGCAGCACTGTACAGACATATAAATGTGATAAAGTCTGGATTGCCAACCTTTTCTTCAGAGGCAATGGAGGGTAAAGTGACTTGTCTAAGGTCACAAGGAATGCCAGTGGGACTTGAACCCTTGATCTTCTGGGTGCTAGGAAGTTGCTCTAACCACTAGGCTACTCCTCTGGATAGTAGATTGAATGTTGCCACTATCTGGCTAATTTCTGGGACTGCACATGGTCCTCCATGCTCTACCCCTATACTATGCGGATACTGCAGGGGTGACTGATAATCATTCTCAGCAGCACTATTCAGATGTGTGGCTCTCCAGATAAGTGGTTTTAAATATTGGATTCTTGGAGGATCCAAGAAGTACAGTATCCTAAAGCATGGCAATATTGCCAAGAAAAGTCTGTTCTGGAATGTCAGGGATAACCCACTGCACACTGTACACAAATCTAATATTTAGTAGCTTTCAGAGGGATGCCAAAAGAAAACAGAATGAATGCATAAATATTGAATCTTTAAGATATTATAAATAAGCCCCTTTAAATGAGTCAAACAGCAACAAGAGCTGTGAAAGTTTGCACTGTTCTAACCTAAAGATTGTTGACATAGTAACATGGACACCCTCTTTAGTCTTCAAAAAAATGCATGCATGTTCTCTTTTTTTATTCCTCTAGAAGAAATTCATATGCCTACTATGTAACAGGAATGTGGTGTGTGCAGAGTGCAGACACAGTTCACAAGTGCACTTGATTATGAAATACTTAAGTGTATGCAAATGTACTCGTGTACTTAACACACATTCATTTATACCTGCTCGTAAATGGTCTCTTATAAAATAGCATCCAGTATAAATGTGCACGTGTTGATTTCATGGCATGTATGTAGGCGGAGTCTGGGCAGAACACTGAAAGAGTGTGTAAGTACATGCATAGATTATAAATTACAATAATTTACGTGCATACTTGCAAAATACAATATATATCAAGGCTGGTGTAAATGTCTACACCTTCTGGCACAATTTCTGCCACACATTCTAGTGTTTTATAAAGAAAAGTAGGTGCCCACTTTGATTTATAAAATAGCACTTATGCAGGTGCCTAGTTTCGTGTTTCAAGTAGCCACTTCCTTATAAAATTATGCTCATGGGTAATTTGACATCTGAAAGTAGCAATGCTTTATATCAACAAGCAGGGAGGAATGGGGTCATGTCTCCTGTGATTTATGGCTTATGGTTTATTAGGACTTTTTATACCATCCTTCAAACATCAGAGTGGTTTACAAAAATATAAAAATCATAAAAAGGGAGAAAAGAACTCCAAATAAAAAGACAAAGCAGATAGAGAAACATAAACATACTCCAGGGGACACAGTATGGGAATAACTAGGATTCATTCTTAAAGGCCTCTTGGAAAAGGTGGGTTTTCAAGTCAGTCTTAAATTGACGAACAAAAGTTCCTGGTGGAGGTCAGAAGGGAGGGAGTTCCAGAGAGCAGGGGCATGGTAGTAAAAGGCAGAGTGGTTGAATAATAGCAAGCTTTGGAAACTGGAAAATGTAGAGAGATGAAGTTGTTAAGTATGAAAAGAGCAGAGGCCAGCTAGCAGAGTGGGATAAAAAAAAAAAAAGAGGACAGATAGGAGAAAACACCAGTGTGTAGGACCCTGTGTGTGATGGTCAAAATTTTAAAATGAACATGAAAAGCAATTGGAAACCAGTGGTATTGAAATAACAAAGGGATGGCGTGATCGAATCTGGAGGCATGTGCAAGTAGTCTGACTCTTTTCAGCTGGCAGACGGGAAGGCCTGCATAGAAATAAGGAGGCTAAGAATAAATGTGGGCAGTGAAGAGGAATTAAGGAAGGAGCACAGGGAACAAATTTGATAGAAAGAACTTTGAATAACAAAGCTGATTTGTTCATGAAATGTGAGGCCGGAATAGAGCATCACACACAGATATCGAAAGGAAGAAGAAAGTAGAAGAGGAACACCATCCAGAGTGGGAGAAATAGTTGAAGAAGAGGAGTTCCTAGTGAACCACCTAATGGCAGCCTTAGAGATATTGAGATTAAGCAGATTATTCCTAATCCAAGAGGCCATTTTGGAGAGGCAGGTGTTTATTAGGGTAATGTCTTGATGTATGGGATTGGTGTGATAAGTGAGAAGGATGTCATCTGCATAATAGCAAGCAGTGATCCTGAAATTATGGTGGTAAGAGGGGAAATGAAAATATTAAAAGATGTGGGGTGAGAACATAGCCCTGGGGAATACCACAAAGAAGAGGATAGGTATTGGAAGTGGAAGAACCAAAGGAGATTGAGAAGGAATGATCAGAGAAGACTGAACGAAACCAGGAGAGAACAGTTCCTCGAGGACCCAGGTCATAGAGATGTGAACAGAGGATAGAATGATCCACCAGATCGAAAGCAGGTCCAAAAAAACCACAAAAGTGATATTGTCTTGATCAAGAGTATTGTGTATGTCATTAAGCAAAGCGGTCAGGATGATCTTGGTACTGTGGCCAGGACAAAAGCCAGACTACCTAAAGTGCAGTGCATGTGTGCCAGTCAGATAAGAGGAGAGTTGTGTGAAGACAAGTTTCTCAAGAATTTTAGAGAGGAAGATGAGTTTGGAGACGGGGGTGATAGTTTCAAACAGAGGTCCTGTCAAGTGATGTTTTTTTCAGAATAGGGAGAATTACAGGCAGACTCTGGGAATGGTCCTGGAGGAAAGACATGTGTTGATAGCACAATAAGAAGAAGTGCCAAAGATGCGATGGGAATCCAGGATGAGTGTAATGGATCAAGTGAAGAGGTCATTTCCTAGAGTTGAGAAGAAGCTCAGGAAAGTCACACATTGAAATGGTATTGAAGGCAGATTAGAGATGGGGCAAGGTGGGGGAGGCCGATTGAGAGATAGATAGATGAAGAGCAATCGATGATTCAGAGGGACAAAGATGGGGGCAATGAAGGCAAAGGGGAACTGGGAACTCCACCAGAAAGGAGTCCAGACTAGATGTCAGATATTTTGCTGGAGAAGTATGCAGCAAAGTGTTCACATGATGGGGAAACTGTCCGGGTGTCTGAACTGTCCTTTTACTTTCTATCTTTTGCAGTCATTTTTACTTTGTAAATGGCCCTGCCAGGCCTGTGTGAAGGTGTGGTATAAGTCTCGCAATAAAGATAAAGATAAAAGGGAGGGATAATTCTACCAGAGAAAAGGAGGACTGATACAAGGGGCCACACCGCCACTGATTCTTGAGGGGTGGGGAACCAAGAGAACACTGTAGGACAGAGGGAGACCCCAGTAAAGGATTCAGTTCTCACCATCCCTCAGCCATGATTCAGTAAGCAGAAAATGGGACAATGGTAGATCAGTCTTCTATCAGAACTTCAAGAGATTACACACTCAGCTAAGACTTTCAAACATGATCATTGCCTGTCTTTTGATAAAACGTTATCTGTTTTCGGGATCTTCAGCTTACCTGTGTTCCTTGCATAGCCTTTAAATCAAATATCTGAGTGTGCCTTCAGTTCATAGGCCAACAGACCAGGGACACGTGTGATATATAGCTACTTGAAACAGAAATATACTTTGCTTTTGGACTTGCAGCTAGACCTGGTCTTCTACTTAGGTCTCCTACTTAATTTTGCAAGCAAGGGTTATCATTTTAAGGTTGCAGGGACCTTTGCTTAGTAGGTTGATACATAGCAGTAAGATTTCAGTTTGAATTTTTTAGTTTCCTTTGTCTGTTGCAAGCCTGCCTTACAGGGAGGGGCTAATTATATTGAAACTGCTCTGCTACTGACCAAATACCTGAATCAGTCTGCTATCAGAACTTCAAGAGACTATACACTCAGCTAAGACTTTCAGAGATTATCATTGCCTGTCTTTTGATAAAACTTTACCTGTTGCATATAGGTTTTTCAGAATCTTCAGCCTGCCTGTGTTCCTTGCATAGCCTTTAAATCAAATATCTGAGTGTGCCCTCTGTGCTTTAAATAGGTAAGGGGGCAGAAAGGCTGCATCACATAAACAAATTTAATACATGGCTCCAAACCTGGTGCAAACAAGAAGGATTTAGATATATAGGTGACTGGAGAAACACATGGATCAACAAGAGACTATACTGTACTAACAGACTACGTCTCTCTGCCACAGGGAAAAGGATCCTAAGTGAAAAATTCAGGCATTATGTGGACAGGCATTTAAACTAGGGAAAGGAGGCAATGGATGGAGAAAGACAAATTCAGTATGTCACTCCAGCAAAAGAAAAACATTGGAAACAGTCATATACCTGAACAAAACATCAATGGCAAGCAGGAAAGGGCGTGTAGAACAAAACCCATGCAAAAGGCAGGCAAGCCATTCAACAAATGCTGGAAAGCAATGAGTAAAAATGCACAAAGCCTAGCCATCAAAGTTCTTGATCTGGAAGCCCTAATGTCAAGAGCAATATTAAAGCTGCTGAAATGCAGGGGACGTGGGGAAAAGAAGAAGCGCTGTGGATAGTGTTGGAAAGAGGAGATGACACTGTCATCCATACTGCTATGGTCTACAGGCCTCCAACTCAAACCGAAGAAATGGAAAGCAAATTGATTGTTCATATTGCAAAGACAGCCATGAAGGGGGAAGTAATCATATTGGGTGACTTTAATCTACCCAATGTGGATTGGAGTATTTCTCCGGCAAATCTGGAAAGAAGTAAAAAAACTGTGGATGCCTTCCAAGATGCGTTACTTAAACAAATGGTGATGGAACCGACCGGGGAGAACTCCGTGCTGGATTTAGTGCTCACCAACGGAGATAGCATGATGAATATCTAGGTGGGTGCCCATGTGAGCAGCAGTGATCATTACACGGTGTGGTTTGAGATAAAAGCCAAGGTGGAATCCAATCACAGCAAACTCAAAGTCTTGGGCTTCAAAAATGCTGACTTTAGTAAAATGGCCAAGTACCTGAAGGAGGAGTTGGTAGGGTTGGAGGGGTTAAGGGAAGTGGAATTGAAATGGGCTAAAGAAAGAAAGCAATAAAAGGTGCAATAGATACATACGTAAGGAAAGTAAATAAAAGCAAGAGGAAAAGGAAACCTATTTGGTTCTCCAAAGAAGTGGCTGCACAAATAAAAGCAAAAAACACAGCTTTCACAAATTTCAGAAACTCGCAAACAGAGGAACAGAGAAAAGAATATAGGATCAAACTAAAAAAGACATAATGAGAAATAAGGATAGCAATATCAAAGGCAGAAGAAAAGAAGGCTAAAGATGTGAAGTGTGGTGACAAATCTTTTTTCAGGTATATTCAGGAGAAGAGGAATTGCAGGACTCAAAAGTGCTGGGAATGGATTCGTGGAAAGTGACATTGAAAAGTGACATTGTTAAACAAATACTTCTGCTCTGTTTTCACTAGAGAAAATCCTGGAGAAGGACCACCTGTGATTGACAAATATACAAATGGGAATGGACTAGATACCACAACATTCACAAAAGACGATGTGTTAGAACAGCTTGCAAAACTGAAAGTGGGCGAGTCTATGGGACCAGATGGGATACACCCCAGGATACTGAAAGAGCTCAGAGAAGTTCTTGCAGGGCCTTTAAAGGATGTTTTTAATAGATCCTTGGAGACAGGAGAGGTTCACGGGACTGGAGAAGGGATGATGTGGTACCTCTCCACAAAAGTGGTAATAGGGAAGAAGTGACAAACTACAGGCCAGTAAGCCTTACCTCGGTGGTGGGAAAAGTAATGGAGGTGCTCCTGAAAGAGCGAATAGTGGACTTCCTTGAAATCAACAGGTAGCATGATCTGAGGCAACATGGTTTTACGAAAGGACGATCTTTCCAAACAATTCTGATTGAGTTCTTTGACTGGGTGACCAGAGAATTAGATCAAGGGCAAGCGATGGATGTGATCTACCTATTTTTCAACAAAGCCTTTGATACTGTTCCTCATAGGAGACTTATTAATAAACTCAACAGCTTGGTGATGGGTCCCAAGATGGTGAACTGGATCAGAAATTGGTTGACTGACAGACAGCAGCAGGTGATGGTAAAAGGAACCCACTCGGATGAAAGGAAGGTGATTAGCGGTGTGCCCCAGGGTTCAGTCTTGGGACCGGTATTGTTTAATGTATTTGTTAGTGATATTGCTTAAGGACTGAATGGAAAAGTCTGTCTTTTTGCAGAAGGCACGAAAATTTGCAACAGAATGGACTCCCCTGAGGGAATAGATAACATGAGGAAAGATCTACAAAAGCTGGAATTATGGTCTAATGCTTGACAGTTAAGATTCAATGTGAAGAAGTACAGTGTCATGCACTTGAGAAGCAGAAATATAAGGGAATTGTATGTGATAGGGGGCGAGAGATTGATGTGCACAGACCAGGAGAAAGACCTCGGTGTGATTGTTTCTGATGATCTCAAGGTGGCAAAACAGTGTGACAAGGCGGTGACAAAAGCCAGAAGGATGCTAAATACTTTTTCACTGAAAGGGTGGTGGATCCTTGAAATGCCCCCCTGAGGGAGTGGTGGGGGCAAACAGAGTGACAGAATTCAAAATGGCATGGGACAGACATAGTGGATCCCTTTATAGCAACAGGATAAAATCAAAATAAGCATAACTATCTCTGATATCTGAACAAATAAAGGTGACCTACACGGAGCAGTGGGTACACCCCTAAACAAAGGCATGGGGAGAGGTGACCTGCACGGAGTGGCAAGTGCACCTACTCTTGCCGCCTTGCTGGGAAGACTAGATGGCCCATGCTGGTCTTTATTTGCCGTCATATACTATGTTGCTGTGTTACTATGAGAACGTTTTTGTGCATAAAGAGGGACAGTATAGAAAGGTGCAATGACAGGAGGGGGATGAGGAGGAAGTGATGGAAGAGGAATGAGAGCTAAAAGAGTAATCAACCAGATTGCTCACACGAAACCCAGCTCTGGAGTGCAAAGGGGAAGGGGATGTGGCACTATGTCATCTCTCATGGGGTGACATTGAGTCATTTACTTGGCTGAAGAAGACAACGTCCTGGCAGACAAACTGAGTTGTGTACTCTGACCACATAAGTGGTTCTTGGACTAACACATGACCTGGAGCTTCTTTTGAGAGGGGCACTCCTTACATAGATCCGCTTGCTACTCTTCAGAACAGATAGGTACCTCAATACTGCTCCAGAATAAGGATGCATGACTTTTTTCTTGCTTTGGGGAGAGGGTCATCTGTACATGTATCATCTAGTGCCTCTCATATTGTCTTAATGGCCCAGGCAACCATGGTTTCTTCTTTGCCTCATCAAGCTATTGGAGGAAGATTCTCTAATCACATAAGACTGAGGAACACTACTGAATCCCAATATCACGTCCCTTGCCCTTACTGCTTGGATGTTGAAGAGCTAACTCTGTCCTGCCAGTTATCATAGCAAACGTTATTCTGGTTTCAAATAGAAGAGGTTTTCCTCTGGTGTTACATAAAGTCCCTAGATCATTTCACTTGTCCTACACAAATTGCTTGAATGCCTTCTACATCTATCAGGGTCAGGTCTAAAAGACAATCCGGTAAGGGTACACTTCAGAGCGATTGCTGCATATCAAACAGCATGTAGAAGGTAAACCCATCACTCTACAGCCTTAGTTGTTCATTTTTTGTGGGGCTTGCTTCTTATGAAGCCTCCTATTAAGCTACCCATACTGTCATAGGACTTTGATGCAGTTTTAATGCAGCTGATGAAAGTTCCCTTTGAGTCACTTGATACCTATGAACTGAAGATCTTGACCTGCTCAAAACCCTCAGGTCTAGGGTGGGACAGAATCCCCTCATCTTTTTATTTTGACCAGAAAGTATGTGGAGTAGAATTCCCACCCTTCTTTCCATGGTAGAATGGATTTGACTACACTGGCCTCGAAAAAGGAGGAGAGCTTCTTTTCAAGCACTTCCTGGTTCTGAGAGTTGTTGAAAGACATTCTTGGTGGATGATTTGAGAGTTGTCTAATAGACACAATCTATACCTGTACCAGACAATGGTTAGAACCCAACTGTCAGATTACAAGGATCCATTGATTTGTGTAGAATTGTAGCCCCCTGGGAGTGCGACTAGAGAGCGAGTGGAGGTGTGCTGGGCCTCTTTGATCGGGCCCTGAGACTGCCGGGACTGTTCCTGAGTGGCCGACGCTGCCACTGCCAGATAACATCAGGCAGGCACGCCTGGGACAGCCTGCTCCTGGTGGAGCCTTTGGAAGTGTTTAAAAGGCTCCTGCAGGTAACCCATCATTGGAGTGTGACTGGAGAACGAGTGGAGGTGTGCTGGGCCTCTTTGATCGGGCCCAGAGACTGCCGGGACTGTTCCTGAGTGGCCGACGCTGCCGCTGCCAGATAACATCAGGCAGGCACGCCCGGGACAGCCTGCTCCTGGTGGGGCCTTTTTTTCCCCTTTAAATTGATTATTGCTGTTCTCCGCGACCGTGGAGCGCGACCGTGAGGCATGTTTAAAGGGGCAGGTTCTGCCCCTTAGATGCCCCTTCGACGTCACTGTGGCGTTGCTCTGAGCTTGCGACCACGCTGTGGGGAGTTTGAGGGCCTGAATGTTACGGCTTGTTTGTTTGCTGAGTTCACCTTTTCCTTTGTGTAAGTAGTTTACCTTTTGTTCTAAAGTTTATTATAATGGGGAAAAGGCAGGCTAAGGCGTATAACAAGCCCCAGAGTGCTGATACCAGTAGTTCAAAACCGGTCAGCCCTTTGGATAGACATCTTGTCCCTCTACCCATGGCACAGTCCTTTCCCGAGGGTGCTTCGTTGAGCCCCGGTGGGAGATCCCCTCCTCCTTGCCCTGGGTCTGGGATATCTGTTATTTCCAGGGTGCCCTCTGAGGTGGATAGAGATGTTAAAGCCTTGATTAGCTTGCCTACTCCAGTTCAGTTTGCAACTTCCAGGGGTTCTTTGGAGCTTCCGGAGCTGCTTCCTGAAGCAGATGTGACCTTGAAGGATGTTTGGGGGGGCCTTAAAATGTATTGATTCTAATGTATCTTCAACATTAAACTCTATGTACTTTTTCTCAGGAAGCTGCTGTTTCTTTGCAGCAACTAGATGAAAAATTCTCATTAATGGATATGGCCTTTTCTAAATTAGAATCTCAAGTGCTCCTGCTTCATTCAGTTCATATTGCTGGTATTAAAAATTCCTTAACGTTGCATTCTAAGTTGGAATAGCTTTAAAATTCTATGCGAATACGTAACTTATGGTTTTTGAATTTTCCTCAGTTGGCCTTACTATCACCTAAGATTCTCTTGGATAAATACCTAAAGGAGATTTTGGCCATACCTGATTTTATTGATGTCCTGCAAATTTATTATATTCCCTCAGCTTCTAAAAAGATTAACTCTGCTGATGGTGAATTGGATGAGGTAATTCCTTCTATTTCTAATCTCACTGCCTTTTTGGAGGACTCTCTGGATGTCATCACTTTACGGTCTACCCTGCTGGTCACTTTTCCATCTGTGGTGATTAAGCAGAGGATTCTTAAAGCTTTCTTTAAAGTTAAGGCGGTTAAGTTTTGTGGGCAGGTAGTCAATGTTTTTCCTCATGTGTCTCGTGCCACCCAACTTTGCCGGAGGCAATTTCTATCCTTAAAGCCCCAGGTGCTAGCTTTGGGTGCCATTTTTTTTTTTTTTACGCTTCCCGTGTAAATGTGTTATCAATTTTGATGGCGCTTCTTATGTTTTCATGGATGTTATGCATTTGGAAAAATTTTTGATTGATAGACAGGGTTTGGGTGGGGAAGGCAATATTTGATTGTATTTACCTCCTAATATGTGGGCTTTTAGCCCTGTTTTCTGACTGATGGTTATTATTTTTCTTTTTTTTATTCCAGTCTTGCTCTCATGATGTGGGCTATATCAGTTACTGCTTTTTCTTTGTTATATTTTGTTGCCTTTTATTGATTTTTGATTCTCCTGTACTTATATTTGGTTATTGTATTTTGACTAAAATCCATAAATTAAAAAAAAAAAAAAAAAAGAATTGTAGCCCCCTCCCTCCTTCCTTCCTAATGGTAGGTTCTCCAACACTACTACTTGAACATTGGCCATGTTCTTGTGAAGACAGTCAAAACCACACCAAACCAACCTGCAAGATTGCTCTACATTCACACATATACACCTACTCATCCTCATCCATTAAAAAAAAAAAAAGACTTGCACCCTATTCTGCATGCATTGCACCCCATACTCTTATACATGCCATCGGCAATGTCAACTCCCATACTACAATCAGTTCACTTCTGGGTTGAACAGTTTATTCTTGTTTCCTTTGGATCCAGTGCCATGAAGCTCAGCTGCTTCTTACTTCCAGACACTTTGTATCTTGGGCACTGACATTTTCCATTCGGAGGTTTGTGATGCTCTCAACAGCCAATCTGTCTCACTTTTTCCTGTGAGCTACTCCAGTAAGTGTAGACCACCCTTCATATCCACAATTCAATAAGAAGATCATTTGAATTCAAAGTGCAAGGAAAAGGAGTAACCCCCATCTGTACTGTACTTCCTTTGAATGCAAAAACCGAGTTAAGAGTCAAAGGTTCTTCCTCCTCTGTAGAGTAAATGATGAGAAATCCAAAAAGACACATATTTTTGAGCCTTTGTACAGAACAACTGATTATCACTGAAACTGTGAGGCTGCCATATTTGTGTTGCAGATTACATAGGCTTCTATAGGCCCTCTACAGCTTGACATCTTGAGTCATATTTAGAATACAAGCTTTGAACAAGCCTTTCACCAGTTGCTTCACATCTTCTTTACCTACTGCTTGTTCCAGGAGCCCCATGATTCTAATTATTGCATTTCCTCTGCCTTTTCTCAAGATCATCTAATTTTTCTGTTGTGTCAGTAAGATCCTTAATTTTCATGTTAAAGATGGCAACTGAATCTATTTGTTTGTTGATGTGAATCTCATTTAGTATAACTTGAGAGTCTTAATAATGGCCTTCAGTTCTCCTACCTCTTTGAAGAGATCTTCTCATTATTTTATTCACCAGATCGGCCATATCAGTCTTGGCTACAAATGCATTCTCTCCAAAGGGGCGGTCATACACTTCCGCTCTTATCACTAAATGTATTGCCAAAATCTCTGCTCTGACATCCTGCTCCTTAGGAGTCCAGCTAAATTTTGCTAGAGTAGTCACATAGCTAGCCTTTGATTCCATACACTAGAGGATCCTCCGTATCCTAGTGGCATACAAAAGTGTGGGAAAAGGACTTATATGCATACTAAATCACTGTAGAGTAAACAGTGATATATGTGCAGAGACAGGAGTTGGTATATGCTATACTTAGTCACTCAGGTTTAGGTTCAATCGATTTTGCAATAGCATGCTTTTATGAATCACAGATGAAGGATCTTGAAATATCCAAAAATCTAATAGATAGAGAAAAAAACAACAACTATTTAACCATGTAGCCTCCTGTGCTAAATAAGGAAACTGCTCCTCAGCCTGTCAAATGCTGTAATTTTGGAATCTGGAGATCAAATGGGTCACTACTTCTTTGCTCTAATAATTTACTCACAGTCTTGCAGCTTGCCAGTATTTCCACTGGGCCTCCCCTGCAATGCATGCGTGATGCAAAAGCAAGTCTCATCGCCTATGAACACTGATGGATTCCTTCCATGAATTAAAGACGTGTGAGGAATGCTTGTTTGTAGGAACAGTCACCCTGCTTCATGGAAGCATACACTTTCCTGTCGCATACATTTTCAGGCAGCCGCCCCAGTGCATTTGTCACTGTGACACTTGATCTATGTTGGTTGTAGGCAATTTCAGGTTGCACATGACCTCCCAGGAAGGTCCCTTACAACAGGCCACAAGGAGTATCGCTGCTATGGGTAGAGAAATTGTAGCTTCAGCAAGTCTGACAGTACTGGTAGATTGGTAGTTTTGGTGCAAAAAAGGAGAGTCGGTATAGGGAACTATTCTGCTCTGCAGCCATTTTCTTCAGGCTCGCTAATCCTCACCCAATAATTTTCATTTTAAGGGTTGAAACAGCTACCCAGGAGAAGGAGTGTTAGCATAACTGACCCTTAATTCAATCCTGACCAACCCTGGGTAACACAAGCACCGTTTATGAGGCATGCTGACACTTATGTGTGCTTCAGAGGAAGTACAAAAGGCAATGCCCCGTTTTTTCTGCACATGCGCATTGCCATTGTGAAATAGGAACTTAGAAACATCAAACATGACGGCAGAAAAAGATCACATGGCCTAACTAGTCTGCCCTTTGAGCCCGATATTCAAAGGCATTTACATGGTTAACAGACCCTGATATCGCCCCTGCCTGGTTATCGATGGGTGCTACCCCCATAATACCCTGGTGCTAACTGGTTAGCATTGGGGTGTGAAGTGGCAGAACCCCCGGCCATTCGGCTGCACTAACTGTGTTAATGCCACTGAATATCCTAGTCAAGAGGATTGACACAGCTAGTAGGTCTGCGAACTGCATTAATCCCTTTCAATATATTTTTTAAGTGCCATCAAGCCAAAGCTAACTCCTGGTGACCCAGCAGCCCCTAAGTTTTCTTGGCAAGGTACGACCGGAAGTAGATTGCCAGGCATTTTCTTCAGAAGCAATGGAGGATAAAATGACTGGCCCGAGGTGTGCCTATGAAAATTAAACACTGATTGCTTGAATAGTAGGCTGTTGCTCTAACCACCACGATACTCCTCCGCTCATAGGTCCCATTTTACAATGACAATACATACATTTTTAAACAATCCCCCTTAGCAGCTACACTTGATTTGAAGCACACAGATCGGCTACCTGTGTTTTTGAAATGGTGGGCTACATTAGTCATTCATGGGTTGCTTGTGCTTGCTTCAATAGTGACTAATACCGCCTGAAAACCTTTACCAAGCACACTATTTCACTGGGTTCTTTAATGGGTTCCTCTCATATACTGTATGCAGATTTGTGAAATTAGGACACATGTACTGTATGTGTAGGCAAATACACTTGTATGTTGCTATATTAGTACTTACATGTGTAGTTGTCCGTGCTTAATCACATTACACTCTGAGTGATGCTGCTGCTGTTTATTTGAATGTGTTTATTTGTGAAATTGATGCTCCCACTGTACCTGCTAGCAAAAGGTGTATTTGCCAACATCCTTCTATATATTTTTCAAAAGGCTCCATGTCGAGCTGAACCTTTTGTCAAATACTCAGGGAACTGTGAACATCTCATCCTAGACAACCCAAATGTTACCCAATTGCTACCTATGCAAAACTGTGCCTTCAGTGTATAATTTATTTATTTATTTATTTATTAACAATTCTTATATACCGCACTATTAGCCATCAGCGCGGTTTACATTGAACAGAAACATCCGACAATTTACATATGTCTGGTCATTACATTTAACAGGAAGTAGAACTTGGATAAACGGGTTAACTATATACATTGGTGGTTCACCTGATAATGGACACGGTCAACTATATACATAGGCGGTACAACAATACAGGAAACTGCTTGTTATTTACATTGTGGGGTAAGCCTGTTGCGTGGGTCTGCCTGTTTGACTACTTCTTGCTTTTAAGTTACATAGACACAGGTATAGATCTCCAAACTCAGTACTCAGGAGGATATTAATTGTTGGATTTCCACACTAATAAGGAGACATTCTCACATGCTTTATACCTTTGCAACAATATATGAAAATTGTGGATACGAGTATGGGGAAATAGAATATGGAAGATATTTATGTTAACAATAAAAAATTAGATAATTTAAGGAGGGAGTCACTAAACTATGGCAAACTATTGTATTTTACCACAGCTAAATTTATCCCAGGAGTCACTAACCTGAGCTAAATTGATGCTACAAGTTAGTAACTCTCATGGTGAACGAGTAACATAACCTGCAATCAACTTCATGAGCTTGTTATTCTGTTCCCTGGAAGCATGGGGCTGCTAACATGCTGCCCGATGTTCCCACAGAGCTTTTCTTAAAGAGATATTCCCCACCCCCCCCCCAATAAAGAAACCTCACAAACTTACATTTAATATTTTTACTTCTAAGTCCATTCTTGCCTCATAGCGCCCCCGCCCCCCCCAGTCATAACAACTCAAAGACCCTCTCATCCTGCCTTAGAAGGCACCCCAGGCCTACCTCAACCATTCCCTGCTGGTCTAGGAGTCCCAGGCAGGAACAATCCCCAGTTGTTCCTACCCTCACTGATGTGGGGCTCAAAATGGCACCCACGACCCCTAGTGGTAGTCTCATGGTACTACTGCTATGAGGTCAAGCTTAATAAGGCAATTTTATAACAGGCCACCTAGGCAAGAACGACACATAAGCATATATGTTGTGCCTATTTTATAAGTCTTTGTGTGGATCTCTAAAGGTAAAAAGGGGACTGTTGTAGTTGTTGATATGGAAGGACAGACTAGATAGGTCATGTGGTCTTTTTCTGTCATCATATTTCTATGTTCCTATGTTTCTATGTCTGTGCCAGATGGTATCAATGTGTATTTTATGATGCATGAGCATAAGAGCCAATCCAGTCTATTTTCCACCTCTCCTCTATCCTAAAGAGCACCTACACATCTAAAGGGTAATTTTATAGAAGGCGCCTAGGTTAAAGCAGCCAAAACACCCGTAGGACTTATTTGTCTGTATAAAATACTAGCGCAAGTACCAAAGATCGCACCTTAAATCCAGACCTGGATGTTTACATCTGCTCTATAGCAGGTATAAAGGAACATGCATAAAGTGTGCAAGTGCATATGTAAATTAAGGGATTCTATAAGCAATGCATATAATTGGGAACTTTGCCCTTGCTATGCCCAGACCAAGCCCATGGATACATGTTGGCCAAATACTTGCCTTCATGTCTACGCATATACTTTTTCACCGGTAGGTATTTTATATGAGGCCATTAACAGGTGTAAAATGCCACACCACATATTAATAGCTTTATAAAATGACCTCTAAATTGGGTAGAATTAGGCTCTATGCTTTCTTTACACATGCATATACCCTTTGCAATTTAGAAGAGCATGAGTGTTTAAACTTCTATACAATACTGGCAGGACTGGAGAAGTGCTGGTGTGGTACCTCTTCACAAAAGGGGTAATAGGGAAGAGGCTAAACTATAGGCTGGTAAGCCTTACCTCTGTGGTGGGAAAAGTAATGGAGGCACTCTTGAAAGACAGAATAGTGGTCTTGAAACCAAAGGATTGCATGATCTGAGGCAACATGGTTTACCAGGATAAGATCATGCCAAACAAATTTGATTAAGTTCTTTGACTGGGTGACCAGAGAAATAGATCAAGGGCATGCGATGGATGTGATCTACCTAGATTTCAGCAAAGCCTTTGTTACTGTTCCTCACAGGATGTTGTTGTTGTTGTTAAGTGCCGTCGAGTCGGAGTCGACTCATGGCGACCCTCTGGATAGCTATCCTAAATTGTGTTCGGTCTTCAGTCAGGCGGCTTATTGATGACAGACTGGTACCCGTAGCTGCTGTTATTGTATCGATCCATCTCATTGCTGGCCTTCCTCTTTTGCGTTGACCTTCTATCTTGCCAAGCATGATGTCTTTCTCTAATGATCTCTCTCTCCGCATGATGTGTCCAAAGTATGAAAGTCGAAGTCCTCAAAGGATACTTATCAATAAACTGAGCAGCCTGGGGATAGGTCCCAAGATCATGAATTAGATCAGAAACTGGTTAACAGACAGCTGACAGAAGGTGGTGGTAAATGGAACTCATTCAGAAGAAAGGAAGGTGCATAGTGGCGTGCCTCAGGGATCAGTCCTGGGACCGATACTGTTCAATGTATTTGTGAGTAATATTGTGGAAGGACTGAATGGAAATGTCTGCCTTTTTGCAAATAAAACAAAAATTTAAAACAGAGTGGACACTTCTGAGGGAGTGGACAACATGAGGAAAGAACTAAAAACTCTGGAAGAATGTCTAATGTCGGCAGTTATGATTTAATGCAAAGAAGTGCAGAGTCATGCACTTGGGATGCAGACATCCAAAGGAAATGTATGCATTAGGAGGTGAGAGGTTGATGTGCACGGACCAGGAGAGGGACCTGGGAATGCTAGTGTCTGAGGATCACAAGGTGGCAAAACAATGCGATAAGGCAGTAGTCAAATTCAGAAGGATGCTGGGCTACATATAGAGAGGAATAACCAGCAGAAAGAAGGGTGTATTAATGCCCCTGTACAAGTTGTTGGCCTGACTTGGAGTACTGTGTTCAGTTTTGGAGACCATATCTCAAAGAACAGAAAAATAAATTAAACGGTTCAGAGGAAGGGGACCAAAATGATTTGGAGTCTGAGCCAGAAGATGTATGAGGAGAGACTTGAAGACCTAAATACGTATACACGAGAGGAGAGGAGGGAGAGGGAGATATGAAACAGACTTTTAAATACTTAAAGGGCATCAATGAAGAAACAAACCTTTTTTCAAAGAATGGGAAGCTGTAAAACTAGAGGGCATAACATAAAGCTGCAAGGGGGTAAACTGATAGGAAACGTCAGGAAATACTTTTTCACTGAAAGGGTGCTGGATGCTTGGAATGCCCTCCCGATGGAAGTGTTGGGGGCAAATATAGTGATGGAATTCAAAATGGCATAGGACAGACACAGTGGATCCCTTTATAGCAAGAGGATGAAATCAAAGCTAGCTTAAATATATTTTAATAGAGGGGGCTGACCTGCACAAAACTGCTGGTATAACCCTAAACAAAGGCATAGAAGGGGGTGACCTGCACAGCTGCAGTTTCAACCACTGTAGCTTGGGCAGATTAGATGGGCCATACTGGTCGTTATCTGCCATCATATACTATGTTACTATGCATGTATTGTCAGTCTCTCCTATCATGCTAAAAGAATCGCCTTTTTGGATGTTTGGGTGATAAAGCAGACTGCAGGATGGGTGACGACCATACATCAGAAGGAAACTGATAGAAATACCTACTTGCATTTTAATCGTTCTCATCCTCATAGACCAGTTGAGGTTTTGCCTTTTTCTCAGTTTATACTCTTCCGTCACCTACTTAACTGAATAGTAAGAAGAGATTTAGACATTTAGTGGAAGAGATTCCTGTGGCAGCAGCTAGCACAATTACAGTGGCTAGCCTTCGCTGTTAAACTTACACCTACATATACAACACCAGAGCCATATCCAGGTTAGCCAGAGAAGAAGGAAGCTAACCAGGCAGCAGAGATATTCAGCCACTGCTGGGTTAGCTTCTGTGTTGAGAGTTACTTTCGCTACTCCGCAACCCAATTATCACTGACTGCCAACTCCACTCCACCTACGGAGCATCCTGATGGCAGCCGGTTAGCATTGGGTCATGCAGAGGCCCAAGTTAGTACCCCGGAATATCGCAGTGACCATGATTAATGTACTAATCTCATTGAATATCCGCCCCCCCCCCTTAATATTCTGCAAGCACAGGGAGTTAAACTAATCATTTTTATAAGTTCACGAAGAGAAAGAAAAATAGACACCAACCGGGTGATTCTTTTAGAATCGTTTAAAAGAAATGAACCAAGCTTCAAGCAAGTGTACAAACACAAAAGGATTAGTGCATAAGTGCAAGGACTCAGTTGATTATAGCTGTCACCTGGAAAGATCGGGTCAGATAAGAACTGAGGCTATGGTTTAGCCTCAGTCAGACTATAACGTCAAATTTCACCTAAGACTTAGTGGTGATCTGATAATACTTTTATCTTAGAGACCTGTACGCCTGCAGTGTAATTCATTTTCACTTCATCAGTATTCTATAAAACTGCCTTTAAAACATGAGGATGGCAGTGATCTCACTCTGGCTCGTGTTATACAATGCTGTATAAAACAGTGCTTAACATACCACTTGCTCATGATTTGCTTTGCTGCGGTAGCTCAAGCATTATGCAAAAGGTATCACAAAGTTTGATTAATGGCATCCTGTGACCTCTGCATTACTCCAATATTTAGAGACTTGTTTACTAATATCCAGGCATATGCAGAACCAGGATCTAAATTGCTCATAATATATATCATTTATCATCCTGTCATGCTCTCATAGGAAATTGCTAGTAGATGTAGGCAGCTTCTACTGTATCCTTGGCTCTCTGAATTAGGCCACATAGTTATTTCTAGCAGGCAATAGCGAGGAGGAGAGGAAATATTACACAATCCAGATAGTGTGGCAGAATGTCTCTTTCCGTGAAACTTACAGTAGAAGGTCCTTTTACATAGTGGCCCAGGATGCTGAGCCTAATGAACCACTGTTCTCATCCAAGCTGGCATCCCTTAAGTTCTTATCTAATGATGACTTAGAAGCTATGAACATAAGAAGTGCCATACTGGGTCAGACCAAAGGACCATCAAACCCAGTACCCTGTTTCCAACAGTGGCCAAACCAGGTCACAAGTACCTGAAAGATTCCCAAAGAGTTGGCATGTCCTCCTGTTTGAGTTATGCCCCCTCTCACAGACATGCCAAGTGTTGTGTGCGAGTCTCATGTTCGCATGCAGTGAGTCCATCCTCAGAAACATGCTGGAGTCAGGACCAGTATGTGTGCGTGTGTCCATCCATTTGGTATTGCAGATTGCAGTATATATAAAGGGTGGCCCAAAAAAAGAGAGAACATCTCGTAAATTAAAAGCTTAAATAGTTTACTTATTTACCTTTTTTAGCTATATAATGTCTTTATTTCGACAATTTCCGGTCGCCATCTTTTTTTTGAAATTTGTCAATCTTTTTGAATCTTTAAATAACTTATATGCTACGAGATGTTCTCACTTTTTTTGGGCCACCCTGTCTATATATATATATGTGTGTGTGTGTGTGTCCATTCATCCATTTGTTGTGTCTGTTCATCTACACTCTGTGTGTGTGTGTGTGTGTGTGTGTGTCTAGAATTTCATATGTGGATGTGCGTGTGCATCCAATACTGCAGTCTGCCCGCCCATCTGTTTTTGAAGTATGTGTGTCTCTCTGTCCATCCATCTGGTATTGCAGCGTGACTTATAAATGAGCTTAATACTATAATGCGGGAGGGGCTGTTGCTGTTTAGTGTGGCTGCACAATGTCGCCTCAAGGGGTGGCAGTAAGTACACTTGTATAGCATTTAGCATGGTGCAGCAAATTAGCAACATGCTAATGGTAGATGATGGCTGCACATGCCCTTAAAGTTAACACAGTATTCTACACTAGTTTGCAGCTGAAACACATGCTACCAGAGTGTCCTTTAGTAAACAAGCCCCTATATCTTTTTGAAAAGTAATGGCAGGGTTCTCTTATTTGAGTTGAAAATCTAGGGTTAAAATAAGAACATAAACAAATTGCTAGCTTGAAATAAATGTTAGGCTTTACCTGAACGCTCCTGGAATTATAATCTTTGCCAGGGTTGAGACAAGATTGACAATACACATCATATGTGGCTGATTAGTTAGAAAATATACCCCATCCTTGACTCCAAAGGGCCTTCAAAGGAGTTTCTCAATCCCATTAAAAAATAGGTTGTAGATACGGCTGAGGCCCAGATGAAATCTCCATGAGAAATCCTTCTAGTTTATTGAAGGGAAACACTGGTAGAATGAGGTTCTAACAACAATAGGAATAGTTTACAGAGGGAATAGGTTTTGGCCATAAGGAAGAGAACTCAAGGGGGCAGAAAAACACCTGTAAGGCAAGTGTAGGCTGTCAGTGGATGCAAAGTCAAGAATGCAACTGCTCTCCTATCATAGAGTTTGGAAGGACGAAAGGTTGAAAAAGGACTGGGGATCAAAATGGGGGTGGCAGAGTGATGGATCAGTAGAAGTGGTTTCAAATATGATTGCCTGCCCCAGGTATCTAGTTCCAACTATGTTAGTACTAGGCTACTAAGGCCATACAGCATAAAACCCTTTGGAAAGATATTGTATTAAATACCTGATAATGAATTCCTAACTAACTTCACCTTTAAGGCCATACCATTTTAGAATTTGAAAAATATTTGAAAAAAAAAACACTTTGGGGGTTATTTACTAACATTTTGCACATGCTAATGTTGTCAATACATGTTGAACTTGATATTTAAGAGCACTTATCTAGATGACAGCACCTTCTATAGGGATACGTGCCATTAGACAGAGTTATCAACAGTTTCTAGTGGCATAGGTGGAGAAAAAAGGCTGTTCTAACTTATCTGACTAGCGGGCTGAATATTGCCGCTCTCTGGATAACTCTGGCACTGACTGTACTCTAGGTATATTCAGTTCCGGCCACTATATGGGTAATTTTATAAGGGTCAGCTAGATTTACACACATCTTTTAAAGCACATATTTCATGCTACTTTATAATGCAAGGTAAGAGCATATTTTATACAACAGGGGTGTTAAGTGGTCTAAACCGCATGTTAAACTTAGGCCTGCCCTATGGCTGGTGTAAATGCCCATGACTAGATTCTGCATGCATAAATTTGTGCCTTGCCCATGCTCTGTCCACAGTGCAAGTACATGTCTTTGGTCCACACATGTACAGTGTGTGTCTTCGGTCCACCATAGAATAAAGACCGACTGCAGTACAGGTGTAAGTGGTCATTTATACATGTAGATCACTAAAGTATCATGCATGGAAATGTGGACACACCATATAGAATGGCCCCCATCTGAATAGTGGTGCTGAATATGCATAATTTATTTAACTGTTGTAGATGGTGTTTAAAAAATAATGCATGGTGGCTAAATACCGACCGTGGTGGCTGAATCTTTATTTTACTTGTTTTTAAGTTTTTAAACTGTTTATTTATTTAGCTGTATTTATATCCCGCTTTTCACCGGGTCAAAGCGGTCAATTGGGAGATACATTTAACACGAGGGGATATGACACGCATACGCTAATACTTACAGGGAACATGGGCAATTTATTTTATGTTAATTTTATGTTTCTCTTATCTCTTTCCTCATTATTTTACCTTATTTGTGGTCTTTTGATTTTAATCTCACTGTTACTGAACATTTGTACTAGTTCTTTTGTTGGTTCCTTGTGGTTTTCTTTTTGTCCTGTCCCTTCCCTGGTAACCCTTTTATATTTTGAGATTCCAGATGTACACCACTTTGGCATCCATTTGGATGTTCTGAGGTTAATCAGATTAAACATACTGCCTGACTGAAGACCTAGAGGTCCCCGCATGTACAAGGCCTTTGTGTGAGAAGCTCTGGACAGGGGCAGGAGGGGCGATGTCAGAGCAGAGGGTGGGTGGAGCAGGGGCAGACATACAGGGCCAGTTCAGGTCACACCCTGTATGTCCTGTGTTGTCAGGATGGACGTGGGACTTATTCCACCTTGGAGGTTGTGGGGATCGAGGAATTCAGGGCTGCCAAAGACACAGGCCTGCTAAAGGTAAGTCCCCACCACCCGGACCCAGACCTGGCTGCCCCCACTGAGGGCAATGTGGCGGGGAAAGGAGAGCGGGGGATGTCGGACCGTTTGATGCTCCTGCATGGTGTCCCGGTGCCATGGCGATGAGATGCCACAGCAACATGGCTCCATGCAGGAGCAGAGGGAGGGTTAGCTGGGGAAAGCATTGCATGTCTTGGCCGTCAGAATCATGGCCTGTATGGCCTGCCCAATTGCTCCACTTATGCTCCCGCATGTGCAGAATCGGATGGAAATCCAGCTTGTCCATATTTTTGGGCGTACAGATGGGCCGAATGTGCCCCGTTTGGAATTGACCTCAGTGTTCAGTGAAGCTGCTGGGGTGGGTACCCCTCCAACCTTCTTGCCTTCTGCTTAATTATGCTAAGATTTAAAGGAGGAATAAAAAGACTATAAGCAGCATGTTAGTAAACGACATGCCGGTAGCACAGGTTTGAACTGCAAAACTAGCATGGGGGCCCGTCCTAACTGTAGGGGGCATGTGCGTCTGTCCTCCTGCCAAAAGCACATTAAGGCACTGCGCCAATTTAACTAGCATGTGAGTACACTTATCGCCACCCCTTGGCATTAAGTGCAAGCATGCAAATAGCAACATTTGCAATTTATATACATCTATAATGCCCATGCTGTGATGCACCATCAATGTCCACATTCTGCCACTAACCCATCCTGTCCCCACCGATGATAGTGAGTTAGCACAGGGTTTTTAGTGCAATGTCCCATGCTGTTAGTGTGGCGTGCTTACTACCTGGCAAACCCTGCGCTAACAGTTAGCTCATGTTAGTAAACACGCCCCGAAGAAAGTTAAAGAAACATTTCTTCTCTTTTGCAATGTTTGAGCTTCAGTTTAAAAGCAGCTCTGATGATTTAGAGAGACCTTTCTCCTTTTCTGCAACACTTATATGCAGGATTAAAAGCAGCTCTGAGGATTTAAAGAGAGAATTCTTCATTTCAACTATATATTATGCTACAGGGTATACAGCAGCCCTTTTGATTTAAAGAATCATTTCTTCCTTGCCGCAATGTGAGTGCTGCTGTCAGTTTAAAGACAGTCCCAGACAGCTAAACAGACTATTTTTAGCATTTAACGGAACTGGTGACCAGATTGTAAGTATGGCAGGAAATTGTGGAGAAAGATTGCTCCAAGGGCAGACAGCCATTTTCTAAAGATGACATATAGAAAGGGTCTCCAAACTCATGTAACATCTAAGTATCTGTCTTTAACCAAAAATGTCACCTTTTGCATAGCAAAATCATTCCATATATCTGAAAACCAGCAAGATGGCTTATTCAGTGAATTCCACTGGAAAGCTATAGCCAATACTATCATATGGGAAATCAGATGAACTCCTTTAATAATGTTACTGAGAAAGAACGTGAGCCTATATCTCAATAAAATAACTGCTGGGCAGATTTAGGCGTATTGTAGAAAGGCTGTGTAGGTGCAACCTGGGATGTTCAAGAGAAAGCATCTCAAAATCTGTGGGGGGGAAGGAGTGAGTGTTTCTAAAATCATCTCATTTCCATTCTAAAAGATTAGCATTTCTGTCAGATAGAAAAGACCAGGGATGTGCAGAATTATACCCCAGACAAACGTATGTAGCTTTTTGGTTGCTGAAATAAGCACTTTGCAGATGCCTATTTGTGCCCAGGGGTGAGTACAGACATGGATGTGTCTGCCACCAAGTCCAAACCTAAAGTACCATTCTACAATCAGGCATATGTGTTTATCCTTATGGTAATGCCCTGGGCATAGTTTTGGCATGGCCCCATGTGACAAAGATGCGATAACTCTGAACACGTGTAAATTCAGTGTTCTTAAATGGTTCTTGGGATGTCAATGTGATTCACACATTTGAATGGCCATTTTCAAACGGGGGAATCATGAATAGCATTCTAAAATTATCTCCTTAGTTTAAAAACTATGGGGTCTATTCTATCCCATTGGGACGTCCATCCCCGATATTCGCCCCCCTGATAGCCCTATCAAAAGCCTCCCCATGCAAACAAGGAATTTGTATGGGGAGGCTTAAATGGGGGCGGGAGGGGGCAATGTGGAGGTGGAGTTAGAGCGGACAGTGGGTAGTCTGCGACCGCGGACATGCAGGGCTGATTCTGAAGTCAGCCCTGTATGTCCAGGGTAAGCAGTAGAACACAAGGAGCAAGAGATGTGTGATGGTCACAGGAATCTTTATTAGATAAACCCCAACGCGTTTCGGCAACGCCTTCTTCAGGGGGTATGCAGCTTTTAAAATGAAATAAAGCAAAATAAAATCCAACATTAACCCAATATACAAATGTCATAAATAGTTAAAACAAATACAACATATAAAATTGTATCAATGTAAAACTATAATTAAAAGAACAGAACGCAGGGCAGAGAAACATATAAATACTACGTTAAAATTATAAAAAAAGGAGTGAGTGGAACTATAGGGAGAAGACATAAAATCTTAAAAATGTTTTGAAATAGCAACAAAAAGGTACTCACTAGAGCACCCTCTGATGGATTGCACGTAGAAGGTAATCTTTTACGTATTGCTGTAGTTGCAAAATGAATAACAAAGCAATGTTTATACATAACATTATAAGAAGATATATGTACTAACAGATAATGAAGAAAGTAAAACAAATTATTAACAAAATTTCAAAATTGAAAGGTACAATCTGTTGATGCTCTTTACCTGTTGTGTAATGCGTTACATTTAGACACCATAAGATACACTAAAATTGAGAATTTATACAAAATGCCGCCAAAAAAAGAAATACAAAACATGGATGCTTGAAAATGAACTTGGGATATATTTGATTATGTCTGATGGTTCATCAACTTAAAAACCGCTAATACCCAAGGGAGAACCTATGCTATATTATGAACAAGTTTTAATAGAAATAGTGATGCTGATAGCTTGGGGAGCCGAAGTAACTGACCTAAGAATCTATATGCAAGGAATCCAAATTTTCTGGCGATAATAACTAGAAATAGAAGACATTCGGATAAACTGGCAACCTTTTATATAAATGCTTTAAACCGCGCCATGCAGATCTCATAGACAGCGGAAAGGGGTGTGCCACAGGGTCATGCCCCCACCAATATTTTGCCCAACACAAAATCAGCACTAGAGAGCTTAGGAGCAGCACCAGGGACTGGTTTGTTTGGCCCTTCCATCCAAAAAGGAGTTCCATTGCCTTTGGCAGATCTGATTCTTGCAATCATTTCTTGTTAAAAGGGCATGAACTCTATGGCCAAAAACATTTATTTCTACAATTGACTTGCTATCGGCAGTCTTTAATGTACATCGTTGCGATCCAGTGTTTTCCAGCTCTCCCTTGGAAACATACTGATCCAGTCAGGTTTTCAGGATTGCTCAATGAATATTTATGAGATGCATTTATTTATTTTAACTCTTACTGCAAATATGTCATATATTCTATGCGATTTACATAATGTTAATATTCACAAATACACGTACATAAACTGGATCTCCGGTGTATGTGCATCTATCTTACACCACAACACAGCAAGTAATCACGTGGATTAAAGCACCCAGTCCAAACATGATTAATGTGGAAAAGACAGAGCTTTTAGACTGGGTGCTTTAATCCACGGGGTTGTCAATGGTTCAATAAAATTAAGCTCTGTCTTTTCCACATTAATCACATTTTGGACTGTGTGCATCTATCTTATGCATATTGCCAACGTCCCCTCCAATCTCCTCGAAACATGGGTCTCTCACCCTCCTCTCTATTGGGCTTCACCCACTGCTCCCGCACCTGTCGGACTACCCCCTTCCATTTGGATACTGGTAATCCATCCGACCTTTGCCGGAGAATTCCTCCTTGAGGGTTCGCTCTATCCTGGGCCACAAACCTAGTGTCTCCGGGCACATGGGTTAAGATATCCGGAAACTTCTCTATTATTTTCAGCAGGGCTTGCTACTGATGCCAAGAGAGCTTCCCCCTGACCCTGGGCAATGTCTTGGTCTTGCACTCAGCCAACTGAGAATCAAGGTCTACGTTCACCTTTTCCTCTTCCCTAGTGGCTGTCAAACCTGGCATTATGTCTTGGCCTGTGGATCCAAATCCACTCGACCCCCTTATCGTAGTGTTCAGCTCTGCAACTTCTTCTACGGGTGGAAACCCAACCCTTTCCAGAATGAGCTGTGCTATCCTGTCCCCAGTGGTAACCCTAAAATCCTTTTTAGAAAAGTTCAATAACAAAACCTTTATGGCTCCTCTAAAATCAGGGTCTACCACCCCGGCACCTACATCAATATAGTCTTTTACTGCTATACCGGACCGTGGAGCGATCCGTCCGTAGCATCCGGGCGGTATCTCCATCTGTATACCTGTTTCTACCAACGCTCTTCCCTGCCACGGGATAACAGTATCCTCGGCACTATAAAGATCATAGCCTGCCGCTTGCTCGGAGGCTCGCTTGGGAATCTGAGCATTTGGAGTGAGATGACAACACTTCAATACAAATTTTGTCTTAGTGGCAGGGCCAGGACTTGGGGCTGTTTCCCTACCTGTCTTTCCCTGTCGGGTTTCAAACAAAGGGGCAGGCATTATCCTCACCCTAGATTTTCCTTTCTGAGAGGATGTCACCTGTTTCTCCTTTATTTTCCCTCCTAAGGATTCCTTTTCTGTCTTTTCTGAGCTTAAGGCTTCTGCATCAGGTATGGGGGATGTCAACCCTTCAACTAGGCCTTTCCTGAACTGTGGCCAATCCTTTCCCAAAACTAAGGAATGTGGTAGTCTGGGTATTACTGCCACAGGAATTTTCTTTTTTAAGCCTAGGCCTGATACTGTGACTGTGTGCAAGGGATACGCTGAAGCAGCGCCGTACACACACCTTATCTTTATTTTCCCTTCAGCTTCATTTACAGAACCTTTACCTTGAGCTTCAATATCCCTCCATAACCTTTCAGAGATCATTGATTGGTCGACCCCTGAGTCTAAAAGGGCGTCGATTGGGATATTGTCCACCTCGACTGCTAGTGGAAATCCCTCCCCAACCTCCTTGGATTGGTTGGTCACTAGTACTACTTTTTCTCTGCACTCTCTTTTTATGTGGCCCTTTTCTCCACAAGAGAAACATTTACGCTGTTCTCAACCAGCTTTGCCTAGGGGTCTCTTTGGCACACATTCCCCCAGCATTACCTTTTCTTTCCTTTCTGTAATTCCCAGGACTGCTGGACCAGAAACACCCATCTTCCTCTGGCCTACTGCTCCAGCCTCTAGGAAACGCTCGGCCAAAGAAATGGCATCCTTAGTGTTTCTGCAGTTCTGCAGAATTAAGAAAAACTGTAATTCGCCTGGTACAGCATCAACAAATTGCTCCGGAACAATATTATCCAGAATTGTATCCACACTCTTTCCCTCTGGAGTTAACCATTTATCTACAAGAGTTTTAATTCGGTGGCATAAGGCCTGTGGTGTTTCGCCTGGCTTCAATTTGCAAGCCCGCAAAAGGCGGCGATAGACCACTGGTGTTAAGCCCATCTGGTCTCTTATGGCCTTTTTCGCTTCATCGTAGTTGGATGCAAGATCATTGGGCATAGCTCGGTAGGCTGTGAGAGCCTCTCCCATGAGGGATGTTGCTAACCTTATGGCCCATTGGTCTTTCGGCCAACCACTCATGAGAGCAATACGTTCAAAAACTTCAAGAAATCATCTACATCATCATCCTTTGCTAACTGTCCAAGAGATAATACCCCCTTCCCTAGGGTTCCCAGTCCAGATACTGTTCCTAGAGAACCTGACACAGTCTTAAGGGCATCCGTTGTCTGTTTCTGCTCGCCGATCCAGGCGCCTAGCATGTTCAACAGCGGTTTTTGCTGAGCCCTTAACATCTCTGCCATTCTCTCCTGGGCTTGGGCTGACATCTCCTGCTGATGTCGGAATCTGTCCGCCATCCAATTCATCAGGTCTGCTGCCTCCATCTTGGTTCAGCTGTAACAAAACAGAAAGCAAACAACCCAAGTGTGGCTCACACACAAACGCCCCCTCTCTCCGCTTCCACTCCGGTTCTGCACACCCCCTCCCCCTTGTAGCAGAATCCAAGATAACCCCTTCCTATCTATGGGTTACCTGCTACAAGTGGTGAGTCTCGCTTCACAGGATAGTAGTATCACTGGAACACCGGATCCGGTCCGCTTCGGTAGATACTCCACTCCACGATTTCCTGCAGAACTTGGTAAGCTCTTCAGAGGTACTTTTTTATTTATTTATTTATTTGGCATAAATTTATATACCGCTCCTTCCAGCGATCAGAAGCGCTCCTTAGGTGGACAAGACAAGGGAATATGTACAGCATAAATTTAGGAATACAGTCTGATTAAGGTAGGGGGGACTAACAACCATCAGATCACAGTTATACATTTGATTATTCAATAAATTACAGATTGAGCAACCAGAGAGGTTATAATTGTACATAGAGATCGCAAAAATACAGGCAATTAGCAGAGCAATATATACATATAAACAATTTAAAAAAAAATCATCAAGGATGTGATGCATCAATGAGAAATAGGTTCCTATTAACCTTATGCTTAAGAGGTAGGAAGGCAGCATGGGAAGATATAGTTGAGATCGGCTAGGTGATGCCGTAATGTGATTGGAACAGGTGTGTTTTAAGCTCTTTTCTGAAGGTGTGCAAGTCTTTGGTCTGGCGTAACTCGTGTGGCAGCCGGTTCCAGAGCATAGGTGCTGAGTACGTGAATGCCCGGTTGCTCGTTTGTTCTTTGACTGATCTTATGCTGCTGGGTACGCAGAGTGTGTTCAGGTTTGCAGTCCGTCGGCATCTGTTGGAGGGCTGAGTGGTGATTAGGATATCGAGAAATGAGGGAGATATCTTATGGATAATTTTGAATGTCATTATCAGCATTTTGTAGATTATTCTGGCGGGTATGGGGAGCCAGTGGAGCTCTATAAGAACTGGAGTGATGTGATCTGTCAGGCTCTTATTCATAATAATCCTGGCTGATACATTCTGCGCCATCTGTAGGATGTTTAATGTTTTTTTCGGTAGCCCTTGTAATATAGCATTACAGTAGTCAAAGTGGGGAATGATGAGCGCCTGTGCTACTGTTCTAAAGTCTGAGTAGTCAATGATGCAGCGTAAGGGTTGTAGAACTTTTAGCTTGTGAAATATTGCTCTATTTGTTATCCGGAGGTGTTTGTCCATTTTTAGGTTTGCATCGATTAGTACTCCTAGATATTTGATCTCATTTTTTGAGTGATAAGTGTTGCCGTTCAGGGTGATAGATGCAGGAGGTTTGAAGTCTTGCGCTGCTTGGTTTCTTTTCCAGAGAACTTCTTTGGATATAGTATTATACAAGACCTTTGTATCTGTGAGGTAGTAGTTTAATCCGAAAAATTACGCCAGCTGTCGCGTCCACCCCTTATATAGGCGGTTGCCTAGCGGGAGTGGGCGGACCACATATTCATTTGTATCCCTTTAAGTGCTGCGGTCTCTGTTCCCTTGTAGTTGTGGCACAGACTGAGTCAGCAAGGAATAGGGTTAACAATAACTTTTATTGTTATTGTTGCACAAGTGTTCATCTACTATCCCAATAAACAGAAATAAAGGATTCTTCTCCAAAGCAAATTCTCTTTAACTGAAACAGGATTATTCAGCTTCTAAACATACAGGCATATTCCTTTCACAGCACTGTCTTCAAGCTTCCTTCTGTTATAAACCATTCACTGCTTTCTCCTTCAGCAATAAAAATGTTTCCTTAAAACACCAAAAGCAGTAATGCTCTTTTCTTCCAGGTTTTGCCTAATTGGCCTGGCTTTTACACTCCAGCAGCTCTCTGCCTCTTCCCGTGTAAAATCCTACTGGCACAATGTCAGGCTTCTTCCAGCACTTACAATTAGTATATCATTTAGCTTTTACCCTCTCTGGCAAAATGCACAATCAGTTTCCATATCAGAACCCTCACTAGCAATACCAGCTTCTTCAAACTGCATGGGCTCTCCCTCTGAGTCTGATATGCTTTCTTCCAATACAGGCTTCTCTTGAACAGGTTTCCACTGCTCTAATAAAGCCTTTAACTGTTTCAAACGGGATTCTTCTTTAGTCTGAGCTATGGGGGAGGAACTTAGGACACCAGACTCTTTGAGTACTGCCTTAATAGATTCAAAAGGGCTCACCTTTTTCCTGGCTTTCCGTACCCTTTCTGGCAAGCTTACAGGCAACCTTTTGTCCCCAGACTGCTTCCTCTGCTCCCGGCCGTTAAGTTGCTCAACAGGGTCTGACTCTGACTCCTGTCTCCAGAGCTTCCAATCAGCCACTTGCTCATATGCAGCTGTGCTTCTCTCTGAACTAGAGCTACTCACACGTTGCCTGCAATCAGAGTGTCTGTGCAGCCTTTCAGTTGGAACTTTGCTCCTGCTTAAATTCCCATCTCGGTTTCTCTCACAGGTCCTCTCAGAACTCCTTCCAGCGTCTCTTCCAGAACTCTTACAGCTCCTTGCTGCTGACGTTCTTCCTGACCTTTCGGTTCTTCCTGTTCCTGACCTCTCTCTAACTGTTTCCTCGTGCCTAAATGTTTGGGGCTGTCCTATAAGCTTTGACTCCGCCCCCCTGCCTCTCACGTCAGCTCCCCTGGTTGTCATGGAGCTGAGGTGTGGCTCCCTCTCCTGCTTTCTGTGCACAGGGTTTTTTCCATTAGTTGAAGGTTTAACCCTTTCTCTGCCTGCACTGCTCTTAGCTACAGGGGAAAAAGAGTGATTTCTGCTCCTTTCACTAGCGTTTAACCCAGCTGCGCCATCACAATATTCATTATGCATATCAAGAAAAATGGATCAGTGAAGTACGCCTGCAGGAGAAGGTTGGAAGACATTGCTGTAATCAGAGAGCAAGATAAAACAGGCAAACATTTGTGGTCCCACAGATTTAGCTGAAGGGATCAGTTTATGAAACACCTTTTTATAAATACTTAGAATTCATTGCAAAACTGTGGCAGTACACAATAAGTCTAGAGCACAATTCCCTATTTCAAGGTGCCCTCTGAGAAAGAAATGTAGGTAGTCTCCAAAAGCTCATGTACCATCTTCTGATCATTGTCATGTTGGCCAACTAAAAGTTATCATAGCCTACAGGACATCTCATTTTCTAGAGGTCTAATACAACTCAACACATTCACATTTGTCACTGGGAAACAGAGTAGAAATCCTCAGTCAATCTACAATGAATGCTCCAAAACATATGTGGCTTTATCATGAGTTGAAACGGTGGGCAGCAGCAAATGGCATGCATGTTAATATAAGCTATATCTCTTCACACATTATAAGAACAAATATATTCAGCAGTCACAGCTACTGAAATATCATCTGAACCCAACAGCTCAAAAGCAATATTAATTTACTGAGGAGCACAAAACTCTTTCAAGCAAAAACAATGCATAATTTGGATCTTTCACTTGACATTCTCTCATAAATAAAAGATAAGTAGGTAATGAATTACAGTTTGTAAACAGCAGAGCCAAATAATAATCACTGATTGTTAATAAACTGCAATAAAATCAGATCCATGGATATCACACGTGATAAAGCAACAATGAATATATCGAGGAGGGGACGACACATTAATAACCATGACTTTTCACCCTTCTCCGAATATTAATTTCCCATTGTGTAGCTTTCAACTGAAAATAAAAGGACTAGACAGTCCTCTAACATGTTGGCACCAATAGGCCTGTCAACTTATTTCTCTCTTCATTTGAAACCCAATAGATGATTCTTCTTGTGACAAATAAAGTAGTCTTCTTCCACTGTTTACAGAAACCAAATGCTACAAAAAATTCAATCTTTCATTGTAAATGCTGGGAGCGCTGTCAAAGCGGCCAGGTTTTAAAACCATTCCAGTGACAGAGATGATCCTATTCCCTCATGCTCTTTTGGTTTTTTGAAGGTTATGTATTCAGTTTATGCTAAACATAGTTCTGTTGATGCTGGCATTATAAGACTGGTGTAATTGTCAGAAGACTTACTGGGTAGACCCTGCCTGGTGGATCCCATTATTTGAACTATTGAAGCATGCTTTGCACTCCTAATTATCACAAATGATCCAGCGGCTATTAGTAATTACAGTATTAGAATAAAAGGGAAAATGACAGCATGTGACCTCAGATTCATCAGCAGGTACAAAGATAAGGATGACTGTCATGTATATCTTTGTTTAAGACATTCTCTCTGACTCTGCAGCCCAGACAGTAATAGATCAGCTTTGAGATTTGACTCTTTTTTTTTTTTTTTTTTTTGCTGAAATCAATGCCCATTTAGCTGCAACAGAGTGGAGGAGCAGCCTAGTGGTTAGAACACTGGCTTGGTAACCAAGCAACCAGGGTTCAATCTCCACTAGCACTCCTTGTGGCCTTGGGCAAGTCACTTAACCCTCTATTGCCTCAGAAGAAAGGCCTGGCAATCTACCTCCAATGAAACTGCCAAGAAAACCCAGGAGAGTTTCTGGGTCACCAGGAGTCAGGACTGACTCAAAGGCACACATTGCATTTTGCATTTTTAGCTGAAATGGGATAGTCCAAATTTTGAGCTGCAATTCGTAAGCCGAGATTTGGACTTTTCTTTTATTTAATTCAACAGTGATTCACATTAGAAAAAAACACACATCTTTGGATATTTTTTAACCTAGCTGTGTGTTAAGTACATAAGAACATAAGATATGCCAAACTGGGTCAGACCAACATCCATTAAGCCCAATATCCTGTTTCCAACAGTGGCCAATCCAGGTCACAAGTACCTAGAAGTTTCCTAAAAAGACACACAGGTTCCACAATGCTTGAAATGGGGCAAGCAGTGGATTTCTCAAGTCCTCCAGGAACTTGTCCAAACCTTTTTTAAACCCAGCTACAGTAACAGCTTTTACTACATCTTCTGGTAACGAGTTCCAGAGTTCGGTGGAAAAATATTTACTCTTATTAGTCTTAGGGGTATGTTTTCTAAATGGCGGTAGCGGCTTCCTTGCAATATTGGAGCCACAGCCACATTGATTTCAATATTGCACGGAAGCCACTACTGCTATTTAGTAAATATACCCCTTAGTCTTAAACAGGTTACACTGTAGCTTCATTGCATGTCCCCTAGTATTTCTACTTTTTGATGGTGTCAATCAATCTATATTTACCCGCTCTACTCCATTCATTAATTTATAGACCTCTATCATATCTCCCCTCAACCATCTCTTTTCCAAATTGCTGAGTCCTAAATTTTAAGCCTTTCCTCATAGGGTATCCTTCCATCCCCTTTACCATTTTTGTCACTCTTTTCTGTATCTTTTCTAATTCTGCTATATCCTTCTTAAGATATGGCGACCAGGATTGTATATAATATTCGAGGTGTGGATGTACAATGAAGCAATACAGAGGCATTATAATATCCTTTGTTTTATTTTCCATTCCTTTCCTTATGATACCTAGCATTCTATTTGCTCTCTTGGCCACCGCTGCACACTGGGCCGAGGGTTTTAACATGTTATCCACAATGATGCCTAAATCCTTTTCCTGGGTGGTGGTTCCTAATATGAAACCTTGCATCGTGTAACCATAGTTTGGGTTGTTCTTTCCTAGGTGCATAACTTTGCACTTGTCCACATTAAATTTCATCAGCTATTTGAATGTCCAGTCTTCCAATTTATCAAGGTCCTCTTGCAGTTTTTCACAATTCACTCATTGTACCCTTTTCCAGGTCATTTATGAATATGTTAAAAAGCAGCGGGCCCAGCAGAAATCGCTGGGGTACTCACTATTCACCTTTCTCCATTGGGAAAATTGGCTATTTAGCCGTACCCTCTGCTTTCTATCTTTTAATCAGTTCCTGATCCACAATAGTACACTGCCTCTTATCTCATTGTTTTTTAATTTCCCCAAGAATCTCTCTTGAGGGACTTTGTCAAAAGCTTTCTGAAAATTGAGATACACCATATCAACTGGCTCCTGGCTTACCTTTATCTAC
Source organism: Ichthyophis bannanicus (assembly GCA_033557465.1). NCBI lineage: Eukaryota > Metazoa > Chordata > Amphibia > Gymnophiona > Ichthyophiidae > Ichthyophis > Ichthyophis bannanicus. The sequence goes on along the minus strand of CM066032.1, from coordinate 865,793,922 downwards.
CTGTTTATTCACACTTATAAATAAATATAATCCTTGGCTAAGCCCATGTTGACTTTCTGCCATTAAACCATGACTATCTTCATGTTAGTCATTTTGGTTTTTATAATGGTTTATACCATTTTACTCATGGAGTAAGTGAGCTTCAAACACCACTCTCTTATTCCCATCTTATTCCGCAATAAAGCAGTCCTTCAAACTCACCTAAAGCTTTTACCAAAAGTGTTTTGAATTTTCCACATAAATTTTTAGTTCTTCCCACTTTCTTTCCAAGACCTCATGTATATAGAGATGAGCAGGTCCCAGAGATGTGTATTCATTTCTATTTTGTTTCTTTTATGTTTATATTTTTTACGTGAAAAAAATCACAACTTATATGTGTATGGTAATTTGTACTTATTAATTGGCATTTAACACATCTAAATGGTATCTTCCTGGAAAGAGGGAACTCATGAGGTGATAGCTGCAAGGGAGGCCCTGCCCATGCTTAGAAAACCTTCTGGATTTCTTTGGGCTCTGAGAAAGTAATTTGTCTGTGCCAATGGAAGACATATCCACTTTGTATCTGATTTATCATATTGACTGAGCAAAACCCATCTTATAGGTAAGCGCCACTGCTTTCTCTGATTTCAGCTACCTGGAAAAGGGTACCCGTTTATTTTCTGTCATTACTTAGTAAACGATGGGAAAGTCCAGGGGAAGCAGAAGCGCTCGAAGCCGGTAGGAACACTGCCTAGGAAATGGGTGTGAATTCATTAGTGCTCGTTTGGTTTGCTAGTGCGCTTTAAAAAAATGTAGTGTGTGCAAAATTGATTGACGGTGCACCGAGTTACAAATGAGCATGTGTTATGTTGATTAGCACCCATTAAAATGCTATAGTACACGTTAAAACATATACTCAAAACAAATGTGTGAAATGAACAAAAATAAACATCTCAAAAGTGGGAAAACCTTTGGAACTAGTGAAAATGTACTGCATTTTTTTGCCTATGCACATCTCTGTCTATGAAAGGCCAGTCCCCTAACACCTTCATGTGCTTGAAATGTGAAACAGGTGAGTAATTGACCAATGAGGAAGTTGCATAACTTGAAACAAATTTAAAATTAATTTAAAGCTCTGTGAATTCTCAGAGGTAAAACATATATACAAGGGCCACTAGTGAAAGTCCACATAGACCATTACATGAGTATATTTCTTTAAATTTATATCTGTTCTATACCCATTTGCACTTACAAATTAATTTCACTTCAAAACATATGAAGGCACATTTTAGAAAGGCCGTTTACATGGTGGGAGAGACGTGGAAATGAAAATGTCTTCAAATCTATGTCAACTTTAGAAGAGAGGATGTGCGCGTGTAAGGATGCAAACTTGACATCTCTCTGCCCCTTTAAAGGGACATGCTTGTGATCGTTGGGTCACAGACGGAAGGAAGTGTTTGAATGCATGGAGAGTGATAGCCGTGTGCAGCTGGGAGAGCCATTTCGGGAATATACAATGAGGAAAAAACAACATCAGAAAACCAGAAACATGCATGTCAAGTGTTGGCAGTTCACAATGTGCACATGCAAATATCGACATTTCCATGTGTATCTCGGTCATTTTGCAGACCTAGATGCTCAGCCGCTCTTAGGCCTCTATCTTTACCTCATTTTTAGATTTGGAGAAGGAAGGAAGTGAATATTGAGCAATTAAAGGATATATCCCTTTAATCCCTCCTGGCCAAAATAAGCACTTTTTAAAATCCCCATTCATGTCAGGCAGCAGATGTGAATCGGGACATGCACAAGTTCAGTCCCGCATGTGCCGATATTAAATGGGAAATAAACTGTAGACATTTTTGCTGCCTAGGTCATGCACCTGTGCATTTTGGATATCGCTGGGTCATCCATATGTAAATCTGGCCTTTTCTAAGAACATAAGAAATGTCATACTGGGTCAGACCAAGATCCATCAAGCCCGGTATCCTGTTTCCAACAGTGGCCAATCCAAGTCACAAGTACCTGGCAGTTTCTTAAAAGTCCACAGATTCCACAATGCTCATCCTGGGCTCAGCAGTGGATCTCTCGGTTCCTCTTTAATAAAACGTTTATTTACATGTTGATGTAATTTACACATTAAATTGCAACTAGGGCTCCTAAATAGCTCCCATAACGTTTGCCTGCTCTCACCTTGCAATAAATCACACCACTTTTTAAAATGACAACTTTGGCCATTTTCTGACTTAAATAATTACAGTTAGGTATATATCTATCTGGCCCAGAATGTTTTAAAAAAGCATTTATATGTCCGGCGCTGCCACCAGCTGCCTAAATATTTTCAAATATCAACCAACATTTAATAAGTGTAATATATAGTTCAAAAGAGTAAGCAATTCTACATTAAGCCCATCTCAAAAATGAAAGGTGAACGTTTTACAGCTTTACTACTTAATTGGCTCCCTTTTAGATTCTCAGTTTTGTAAAATACTGTATTTACAGATCTGAAGGCAATTTCATAAAGGATTTTTCATGAGCATATTTCTGTATACAGGCATAACATGCCCCTTATAAAATTATCCCATGTGTGTAGGTATGCATTATGACAAGTAAGCGCTTACCTGCACATGATCGAGATATAGGTGTGTGGAAGGGGAGGTCATAAAGTATGCAGGTACGTTATACATAACATTTTAGCATGTGCTCTAGCTGCATACATTTTCATCAGCTCAAAATTTTGTCTGCTTTCATACTGGTATTTTATAAAGACACATGAACGCCTATGAGCCCTTTATTAAAGTCTAGTCAAGCTGTGCACTTATCGTGCATTTGTAGTGTATTTTGAGTATTATTTTAAAAGTGCTATTTGCGATTTTTATGTCTGCAAACAGGCATGCAGCTGTCAAAATCAGAGACATCTCCAGAGCCATTTAGAAGCCAGGGCAAGGACATCCTCGTCTGAATGGGGTCATTGCAGAGACATGGCTGGGGTGTTCCTAAGAACCTATACATCCCCGCCTGATCTTAGAAACCCCCCTGGACATCCCAAATCACATCTGAAATTAAACCTGCTCCAGGCATGAACAGGCATCTGAAAAGTGTTAGTTTTGTCAGACAAATATCTCGAAGATGTGGAGAAGGAGCTGCACTAATACCCCCAGAATTTTACACTATCTTAGTTAACACTGATGGGGGATGGGAGCTCATGATTTCATTTTGCTATGTCGCTGGATGTCCCCTTATGCTAGCTTGTCTGAAATGAGCGTTCCCAACCCATGCATCCCTAATGGGGGTGTCTATGTGTCCGCCTGCATGCATGTACAAGTCAGGGACGTCTATCTTCCTGAAATCAGCCGGAGACATAGGCATCCCTGGTGTATGTCTGCATGTTCTGCCCTGGATGTCCTTGATTTAACTTGGACGCCCTTTCTAAAATTCCCCAGTTTATGTGCAAAGTCTCCATTTAGCCATCATGGTCCTGACCAGCATGTTCTCAGCAGTTAGTCCACCACTGAGTAGTTAACATTCTGTGCACTTAAGCCAGGTGCAGCTAGTGATACCCACAGAGGCATCACTGGGTGTACTCACGCCAATTGCCATGTTAATGGTGCTCACACGCTAATGTGTTCTCCATGCCCACTCTTCACCCCTAATCCACCCACTCTCCACATTAGCACTCAAGTGCTGCTAAGATGTGTTCCAGGGGTCAGTAGTTGGCATGGCATTCAAACCTAGAAGACCTGTTATAAAATTATACTTCTAGGTCACAATATTGCCACTTATAAGTGCAAATGATAACACTTAAACGTTGAAAACCCCAAGTGATTTTGATGCTTTTTTTTCAAATGCTTTCCTTTGTAATTGATTGTACCCACTGGATGCACCGCAAACTACATGAGTTCACCACTGTGCCTAGAAATTGTACCCTGGTGCTGATATTTCATACCCATGAAGGTTTCTGTTTACTAGTGCTGCAGCAAAAATGGCACGCTGCAAATTTTGCTTCTGCGATTGGCTTTTTCCAAGCAGCGCAGTGTCAGATGTTTGGGGTTATCTTGTGGTTTCACATCTCACAAGATCTACATGAACTTCCTTCAGCGCACAACTCAGGCAGCTTGAAGAGAGTCAATTGCTGAAGTAAAGTTATCAGAGTGCCGGTTTCACTACGAATCTCACAAGGCGGCCATCTTATTCTTGGGTAATGTAGTTATATATGCAGGGCTAATTTTAAATGCTGTATAAGACAGATGAGTGCTGTTCTCTCAATGTACACTTTGCTTCCAGCTCTTCCATGAACATTCTTAAATGTGGTCAACTAAGAATGTGCAGCAGTTACAGAAATGGTAGATTATATTGGAGAAAAGCAAACCAACAGGAATGGTGAGTGTGAGAGAGACTGGCTGAATGGGGTCTGGGATTCTGATAGAGAGAGGGGGGGGGTTCAGAGAGAGAGGGGAGAGAGAGAGACTGTGTGAAGGCTAGGGCGGAGCAATGAGAGAGAGAAAAAAACTAGGTGGAGGCTGAGAGTGCTATGAGAGAGAGATTTGGGAGATGCATGGTGTGTGACTGTGAAGATGTGGAGAGAGAGAGAGAGAGAGACTGGGTGAAGGAAGAGGCTATAGAGAGAGAGAGAGAGAGAGAAAGAGAGTGGGCAAACGCAGGGTACAAGAGTTATTAGAGATACTTTTTTTTGCTTCCTCTATTACCAGGCTATGGGTGATGCATGAAGCAAAAAAAAGAAGTTGCATTAGACGCAGCTATTGTATAAAGCAGGGGTCTCAAACTCCAGTCCTGGAGGGCCACAAACCAGTCAGGTTTTCAGGGTATCCCTAATGAATATGCATGAAATATATTTGCATACAATAGGGCAGGGCATACAAAAATATCTCATGCATATTCATTAGGGGCACCCTGAAACCCTGACTGGTTTGCGGCACTCCAGGACTGGAGTTTGAAACCCCTGGTATAAAGGGTCACCAAGCTCCTAACAATATGCTTATTAAGGGAGGTGGTAGAGGCAGGGGGAGAAAGGTCACTGTCTTTTAATGTACCACTATAGAATGGCACATTAAGGGCCTGATCAAACAAGCTTTCTTTTCTCAAATAGAAAATGGGAAAACAGTAAATCAGGCCCTAAAAAATGAACTGTGATACACATTGAAAGGGGGGGGGGGGTGGGACGGCACTGCAACCTGGAAAATGGTGGCTGGCTCCTAAATTTTTAAGCAATCTCCTAGATTCTGAGAAAATTGTCAAGACCTGCCTTATAGGTGGTTTACAAAAGGCTCTACGTTCACTGAGCTTTGTGTGAAATAATTCTGCTAATTGTGAGACACCAATGAGGCCATGTCTGAAACCTTGCATATCCTTTACACATGTAAATAGATGCATTTATAAATATAAATAACAAAAACATATAAATGGCTCTTTTAGAAATCTGCTATTTCTATCTGTCCCTTACACTACAAGCTTCTAAACACCTAGGAGAAAGATTCTCATAGTGAATCCCTGGTTGGAAAAAACAATTCTTTCACCACTGCGGTGCCCATTATAGAGATGATCCTGATCCTAAAGGACTAGAAAAGGGGACTGTTACTTCTGGACAGAGATCTGCAATTGTGAGTATATACTTCTGAGATTTTTCTGAAAGGAATTCTTTCTATTAAAGCAAATTAAACCGTGAATCCACTATTTTTTGTTAAATCAGGGCCTAGTAGCAGCAGTTTAAGTTTAAATTTAAAACACAGAAGAGAACTTTCTGGTTACATTTCATACCTAGCAGAGAGCTTGTAGTTTAAATTTCATAATAAGTTAGAGCCTAGCAGCAGCAAAGAGCTATAATTTAAATCAAATCAGAATATAGCTTACCTCAGCAGCACAGGACAGGGTACTGTGTAGCAGTCCTCTTTTAATAAGTGTTATTTCCTTTTCTCCCTCCCCAACACCCACCCACTCCTGGGATAATCATAGCTTTATAGGTACTTACACATCTTAAAAGACAGGAGGTGCTCTCAGGTGAAGCTCGTTACCCAAATCAGTCATACACTAAGGACCTGAGATTAATTAAGCTTTAGGTGAACAAGGTATATTAAACGTATTAGGTACAGTTTTATTAGTATAAATATCCATAGCAAAATTTTAAACACAAACCTAAAACTAAGATGCAGACAGCAGCTCAGCAGCGAGATGGGGGCTTTCCAGTCTTTTGCATTGAGTGTCACATGTATGATTTTCTCCCAGTTGATGAGAGGTCTTACGTGTGCACTAGGTGCAAGGAGCTCTTTGCTCTCAGGGAACGAGTCCATTCTCTAGAGACTAGAGTATCAGACTTGGAAAACATAAGAAAGTCAGAGAGGTACATAGACGAGACCTACAGGGATATAGTCCTGAAGTCGCACCTCCAGTTTGGCAGTATCCTTGTTGCCATGGAGGAGAGAGGTCACGTGACAGGAAAGCATCACCCTGGTGTGGCAGGAAGTGATCCTGTAACTAGGACCAGTCCTCCAGGTGATGTAAAACTCTCTCGCACCGAGGAAGTTTCTCCAGGGCCATGTGCCCATGAGGGAAGGGTTAGGACAGCTGTTATAGATGGTGATTCGATCATTAGGCATGTAGATAGCTGGGTGGCTGGTGGACGTGAGGATCGCCTGGTAACACGTCTGCCTGGTGCGAAGGTAGCAGACCTCACGTGCCACCTAGATAGGGTCTTAGATAGTGCTGGGGAGGAGTCTGCTGTCTTCGTACATGTTGGTACCAATGACATAGTAAAATGTGGCAGGGAGCTTCTGGAGGCTAAATTTAGGCTTTTAGGTGGGAAGTTGAAATCCAGAACTTCCAGGATAGCGTTCTCCGAAATGCTTCCCGTTCCACGCGCAGGACCCAAAAGGCAGGCAGAGCTCCGGAGTCTCAATGCGTGGATGAAACAATGATGCAGAGAAGAGTGTTTTGGATTTATTAGGAACTGGGGAACATTCTGGGGAAAGGAGGGGCTCTTCCGAAGGGATGGGCTTCACCTTAACCGGGATGGAACCAGGCTGCTGGCATTAAACTTTAAAAAGAGGATAGAGCAGCTTTTAAACTAGATAATAGGGGAAAGCCGACAGTCGCCCAAGAGTGGATGGTTCGGAAGAATGTATCCTTGAAGGATACTACCAAAAGCAGAGATGTTCCAAAAAATAGTAAAGTAGCCCAAATGCCCTCAAGTATGGAGCAGACAGAGCTTAAAGATCCCAAGTTACCCATGTCTACCAATAGCCAAATTAATATGAATAAAATACAGTCTCTAAAATGCTTGTATGCAAATGCTAGAAGTCTAAAAAATAAGTTGGGAGAGTTAGAATATATAGCACTAAATGAGAGGTTAGATATGATTGGAAAATCAGAGACATGGTGGAAGGAGGACAGCCAGTGGGACACTATGATACCTGGGTACAAACTATATTGTAATGATGGAGCTGATCAAATTGGTGGAGGGGTTGTGCTCTATGTTAGAGAGGGCATTGAGTCAGAAAGGATTAAAGTTTTGCAGGAAAAAAAATTTGCTGTAGAATCTCTATGGATTGAAATTCCATGAAAAAAGGAGAAGGCGATGGCAGTGGGGGTGTACTATCAACCGCCTGGCCAGAATGAACAAATGGATGATGAAATGCTCAAAGAAATCAAGGAAGCTAACAAAAGTTACTGTGCAGTAATAATAAAGGGTGAGTTCAATTACCCCGGTATCGACTGGGTCAGTGTCACGGCAGGACATGCTAGGGAGATAAAGTTCCTAGGTGAAATAAATGACTGTTTCTTCGAGCAGCTGGTTAATGAACCGACCAGAGGGGAAGCCATATTAGACCTAGTCCTTAGTGGAACACCAGATCTAGTGCAAGAGATAAAGGTGTTGGGGCCACTTGGCAATAGTGATCATAGCATGATCGCCTTTGATTTAATTAGTGGAGGAGGGATAGTAAGGAAATCCACAGTACAATCTTTTAACTTTCGAAAGGGAGACTATGATAAAATGAGGAAAATAGTTAAGAAAACACTAAAAGGAGCAGTTGCAAAGGTTAAAGACTTACATCAAGCTTGGGTGTTGTTGAAAAATACTATCATGGAAGCCCAGACCAGCTGTATTCCACACTTTAAGAAAAGTGGAAGGAAGTCCAAAAAACTGCCAGCATGGTTTAAAGGTGAGGTCAGAGAGGCTGTTGTTGCCAAAAAAGCATCTCTCAGGAAATGGAAAAAAGAGCCAAACGACGAAACCTGGAAACAGCACAAGCACTGGCAAGTCAAATTCAAGGCATTGATAAGGCAGGCAAAGGGAGAATTTGAGAAGAAGCTTGCTGCGGAAGAATAAACATGAAATAAAGTCTTTTTTAAGTACATTCGTAGCAAAAAACCTGTGAGAGAGTCAGTTGGTCCATTAGATGATAGAGGAGTTAAAGGGACACTAAGAGGCGACAAGGCGATAGCGGAGAGACTGAATGAATTCTTTGCTTCAGTCTTTACTGATGAAGATGTAGGGATGTTACCCATGACTGAAGTGGTATTTAAAGGTGCGGAAGAATTGAAGGAAATATCGATATATCGGGAAGATGTATTACAACTATTAGATAAACTGAAGAGTACCAAATCACCTGGGCCGGATGGTATACATCCAAGGGTGTTGAAAGAACTGAAATATGAGATTGCAGACCTGCTATTAGCAATCTGTGAACTATCATTAAAAGCATCTCTAATACCTGAAGATTGGAGGATCGCCAATGTAACACCAATTTCTAAAAAGGGTTCTAGGGGTGATCTGGGAAACACAGACCGGTGAGCCTGACGTCAGTACCAGGAAAAATGGTAGAAACCATCATAAAGAATAAAATTACCCAGAATGTAGATAGTCATGGCCTAATGGGAGACAGCCAACATGGCTTTAGACATGGAAGATCTTGTCTTATTAATCTCTTATGTTTTTTAGAAGGTGTGAATAAACAGGTGGACAAAGGTGAGTCAGTTGATATAGTGTATCTGGACTTTCAGAAAGCCTTTGACAAGGTCCCACATCAGAGACTTTTGCAAAACTAAAGAGTAATGGGATAGGAGGCAGTGTACTACTGTGTATCAGGAACTGGTTAAAAGATAGAAAGCAGAGGGTAGGGCTAAATGGCCAATTTTCCCAATGGAGAAAGGTGAATAGTGGTGTACCCCAGGGATCTGTGCTGGGTCTGCTGCTTTTTGACATATTCATAAATGGCCTGGAAAGTGGAATAACGAGTGAGGTTATCAAATTTGCAGATGACACAAAACTATTTAAAGTTTTTAAAACCCAAGAGGATTGTGGAAAATTGCAAGAGGAAAATTGGAAGACTGGGCATGAAAATGGCAGATGAAATTTAATGTGGAAAAGTGCAAAGTTAAGCACCTAGGGAAGAACAACCCAAACTATGGTTACACAATGCAAGGTTCCACATTAGGAACCACCACCCAGGAAAAAAGATTTAGGCGTCATTGTGGATAACATTTTAAAACCTCAGCCCAGTGTGCAGTGGCGGCCATGAGAGCAAATAGAATGCTAGGTATCATAAGGAAAGGAATCGAAAATAAAACAAAGGATATTATAATGCCTCTATATCGTTTCATGGTGAGACCGCACCTTGAATATTGTGTTCAATTCTTGTCACTGTATCTTAAAAAGGATATAGCGTTATTAGAAAAGGTTCAGAGAAGAGCCACCAAAATGGTAAAGGGGCTGGAAGGATACACCTATGAAGAAAGGCTAAAAAGGTTAGGGCTCTTTAACCTGGAAAGGAGACGGCTGAGGGGAGATATGAGGGAAGTCTATAAATTAATGAATGGAGTGGAATGGGTAAACGTATATTGATTGTTTACGTTATCAGAATATAGAAAGACTAGGGGACATGCAATGAAGCTACAGGGTAAACTATTTAAGACTAATAAAAGAAAATATTTTTTCACTCAACGTGTAATCAAACTCTGGAATTTGTTACTGGGGGATGTAGTAAAGGCTGTTAGTGTAGCTGGGTTTAAAAAAGGTTTGGACAAGTTCCTGGAAGAAGGGTCCATAAACCATTATTAAGAAGGGACCCAGGATATCAATGCTTGAACCAATACAAGCATTGTGGAACCTCTGTCTTTTGGGGAAATTGCTAGGTATGTATGACCTAGATTGGCCACTGTTGGAAACAGGATACTGGGCTTGATGGACCTTGGTCTGACCCAGTATGGCATATCTTATGTTCTTATGTTATCCTCAGAGGAGTAGGTGGGAAAGGCAGCCTCAGAGGGGGTGCCGGCTAAATAAGGCAGCAATTCCTACTGCACTGCAAGTAAGCACATAAGCTATCCCCCAACTGTCATTCATAGGGTTCCTAAGTGCAATAACAGATTTTACAATTTTTAAAATGCATGTAAAATGATCAAAAAACTTATCTAAAGCACTTAGCTGATAACAAAATCCCACACATTCGCCAGGCTTCGATGACGCCCTCTGCACCGCACAGTTTTCAAGAGGACTTGCTGTGACCCTGTTTTGGGAGGGCTGGACAAGTGCGAATTGACGATACATGCATTGTTAAAAAATCTGCATGTCAGCCAATTACCTCTTTGCACCATTGACTGAGGGCCAATTGTGCCTCCCTCCATGAGTTTAAAACTACCTTGGAATTTTCATGGCCACTTCTTAATTGCCCTTTCTTAGTTGTCCAATTTTGTGACATCCAGAACTTAAGAAATTTAAGTGCTGATACTTATATGCTCATAACTCCGAGTAAAGCCAGCCTTTTTTGGCCCACGTTGCCCCTGGACATTGTGGCACTTTCACTGTGAAATTTCCAGCATCCTTATACATATCTTACAAAGGTTCTGAATTCAATGAGCATTTTGGAAATTACCTGGGAAATGGTGCAATCCTAATTTGGATATCTCAAATCCTGTCAATGCAAATTCAGTCTTCACATATCTGGGCATGATATAATAGAAACGTAAACCAGGTCAGACTATTGAGAGAGGGATTTTGGTAACCCCTATTGCCAGTGTTTTGATCTCTTACCTGAGACCTTCAGCAGTGTAACCATTTAAACACACAGCAATAAATCAAATGTATGCTTGCTAAACTGAGGTTATATGTCCAGGACATTGCCTATGTGAGTATTTGATTTATTGATGTATGAATAAAGACTTCCTTTCTAATGAAATGCTATCATACATCTCCTGATTGCCTTTAATTAAAACATGCTGATTACAAAATAACTCCTGGAAGACACGTGGCTCCAAAAAGCCCCACAAAATATTAAGATTCTTTGCAGTCAGTTTATCTCCCATTGCAGAATAATAAGCCTACGTGCTAACCAGCATAAAAACTGGCATTGTAATACATATTTCCCAGTGGTTTAAATATCACTGCTTTAACATGTGATGCAAGAATTAATGAGATGCAGAATATTGCAGAACTACAACAGAGTGTGTTATAGTTACAACTTAGGCTACTAGCCAATGTTCACAATTAGCAAATTGTATATAGTAGAATGAATGAGTTACTGTTTTGTAATGAGAAACTTTATACAACAGTTAAACAAAGTCATGAATACTGAATGGAAGAAACAAATATGTGTATATCCTCCAATTACCCCATTTCAAGTTGACCAACATAAACCACTTTATTATCGCATTGGGCCACCCCAGGGACTTATGGGGGTCATTTTAGAAGCCCTATTTGTGATTTCTATGTCTGAAAATACCCATTCAGATGTGGAAATCACATGGATGTCCCTTGAGTCATTTTAGAAAGCCCTGAATATATATCTGCCTGCTATGAGCGTAATGACCAAGTCACACAGAGGCATAGCAGGGACATTTCTGGGGTGCACCGAAGAAAATACACGTGCATGCCTGATCTTAGACCTGCCCTGCACATCTCAATTCACTGTCCGAGGTGTCCATGAATATACCTGATCAAGAACATGAAGAGGACTCTGAAAAGTGTTAATTTTAGCAAAACAAGAACTGTACGGTGAAGAGAGAATTGCTCCTCACTCCCTCAATATTTTACGTTCTTTAGAAAAACTTGGCAGGGGGCGGAGCTTGCCTGCGACGGGAGATGGCTGCCTGAAAGCACTGTTCCTACCCAGACTAGAATCCTGTCTCTCCTTCTTGACTACAGTCAGCGGTCGTTGTTGAATTTAGGTGGGGAACACAAAGGAGATGTCGTCCTTGAAGCCGGCGAGATTAGAATTCCAACCGGCGACCGGACAGGCGGTCAAACGCACGAAGCAAGAATCGGCTTCCCCACAAAAGATGGCGCCGGATAAAGAAACCACGGCTGGGGAAAGAGAAATATTGCAGGAGTTGAGAGCGGTTAAAGAGATGGTTGCCTCTAGTACTATGGCACTTACTCAGATGCAAGTGGATTTGCAGGAGGTTAAAGACAGGCTAACAGATGTTGCAGGATGCCTACATAAGGTGGAAGCTGTGATTGGACAGCATGAAACTCTGCTGGCGCAGGTGGGCCCGCTAGCCAAGCGCGTGATGGCACTGGAAAATCAAGTGGAGGACCAGAGTAATCATGCCAAACGAAGCAATGTCAGAATCACGGGTATACCAGAAGGACGTGAGGGGGTGGATCCCATAGGGTATTTGGAGAAGTTGATACCAGAATTGCTGCAAATCTCTTTCGTCGATCCATTAGAGTTAGAGCAGGCCCATCGAGTTCCTTCCCACGCTACTAATCGAATCCAACGACCGCATCCCTTTGTTGTGAAAGTACTACGTTAACAGCAGGCCTTGCAGATATTACAATCAGCGAAGTTGAAACCTGCACTGCAGATAGAAGGACATAAGATTGCATTCTACCCTGATTTATGTAAGAAAACGGTAGAGAGACGTAAGGAGCTACTAGCATGTAGACCCCTGCTGCAGAAATGAAACGCACGATATGGTCTCTTCTACCCAGCGCAGATGAGGGTCACATTGGATAATTCCACGTGAACCTTTGATAATGGAGAAGCCCTACGATCTTACCTTCAGGAGCACGCTCCAATGGAGGTTGGGACATGAGTGGACTATGGGAGTCTATTGCTTAGTCACCTAAATGGGGAAAGCACGGGCTGAGTGTGTATATGAGCGATAATTACAAGTCTGTATGGGTGGGGTAGCGTGGGATATAAGTATGTTAAATATTCTGCCACTGGCTGATCGGGGGGAGAGACTGTTGAGAGGATTGTTGATGGGGTGTGGGGTGGGGGAGGGTACAGGGAGTCTGTTACTCATAGGGGTGGGATGAGCTTCACCATGCAAGTTAATATAAGTTGTACTATGTGGTTGGCATGGGGATATGAGATTGTGGTTAACCGACAATATGTGCTGATAAGAATGATGGTAACGAGTGCTATTATTGCAGGGGTCAAGAAACTGCCGTTATGGCTAGCTGTGGATTAAGGGTAGTGTCCCTTAATGTACAGGGTATCTCTAATCCTGTTAAGAGAAAGAAAATTTTGAATTATTGTAAGCGGCAATGGGCAGACGTAGTATATATACAAGAAACACATCTTTCATTATTTGAATCCCACAAAGTTGGCGGAGAGTATTACCAGAATGTGGTGTCGGCTCCTGCTCAAAAAAAAAAGGGTGGAGTAATTATATTACTCCGGAAAGCTCTTGGGCCTTTAATTGAAGAAACTGTGATAGACCCTTGTGGGAGATGGGCTAAAGCGAAAGTCAGGATCAGAGATGACAGCTATACCCTGATGACAATATATGGCCCGGATCAAGATGATCAGCTGTATTTTGAGCAAGTGGCACGGGAGCTCCTAGAGGCAGGATCTACGTCTATCATATTGGGTGGAGACTTTAATCTTATTCAAGATCCATTGATAGATCGCACCCCTAACAGGCAACAGCATAAACCTAAGTCTAGCAAGGTGCTGCTAAGTATGATGGAATCCTTGGGGCTTGTAGATCCATGGAGATTATTATTCCCCAAAGAGACAGAGTATACGTTTTATTCTCTGCCTCACAACACGCAAACCCGTATTGATTTCTTTATAGTATCTAAGACACTTGTGTCAAGGGTCACTGATACAGGACATCTGGCTAAAACAGTTTCAGATCACGCCACAGTCATGTTGGAGCTAGAGTCCGGAATGAGAAAGAGATCCCAGGTGAGATGGCATTTTGATTGGTCCTGGCTGACAGATGGCGAGTTTCTAGGCTCCATAGAGCAAGCTATATCTGAGTATTTTCAACACAATCAGATTACAGAGACACCGGCATGGGCCTGGTGGGAAGCATTTAAAGCAAGTATGTGGGGGCGAATAACAACATTCAGCATTCAAAAGAAAAGAGCTGCACTGAAAAGATTGGCTGAAATAGATCTGGAGATACGAGCCGGGGAAAGGCTACTATCTAAGCGATCAGATTCATTAATACTGCCCAGGTTGCAGAAGCTGAGATACCAATACAACTCAATTTTAAATGCAGAAGCGGACTTGCAGATTAAGGCACAGCATGGGGTGTATTACCACGAAAGTAACCGTGCGAGTACATTATTGGCTCGTATGCTTAGAGCTAAGAAGGCTATTACGAGGATAACGGGCTTGAAAGATGCTTCCGGAAAGTTGCAAATAAAGGATGAGGAGATACTAACACTGTGTGAAGAATTTTATTCCAAGCTTTATTAGTCTGAAGGGGCATGCAGTGAGGACACATTCTCTAATTTCGTTTCATCGATAGTCGGCCCTAAGTTGGCGGAACCACAGACGCTAGTGCTTGAGGAAGATATCACGTATAAGGAGATAGAACAGGCAATGGAACAGCTAGCTAAGGGGAAAGCAAGCGGACCTGATGGACTGCCAGTTGAGTTTTATGTTACCTTTGCAAAATCGTTACTCCCTGAGCTTCAGCTATACTACAGAAGAGTTAATGAAGAATGCCCGGCAGTTGGGGTGTTTGCGTCTGCCATGATTGTCATACATCCGAAGCTGGGCAGAGACCGTCAGATGGTAGAGAATTACCGACCCATATCATTGCTGAACGCCGACTATAAAATTTATGCCAAGATTTTGGCTAATCGGCTGGTTAAAGTGATTGAGATGCTAATTCACCCAGACCAATGTGGTTTCATGCCAGGAAGATCGACAACTGATAATGGATGACTGATGGCACATGTGCTGACAAAAGCACAACAGCTTAAGGAGCCGGTCGTGGGCTTAGCCTTGGATGCCGAAAAGGCCTTTGACAGGGTCGAACTTCCGTATCTTTTTTCCACAATGCGCTGGTTCGGCATCCCAGAGGCTTTTATAAAGAAAGTGGAGCTGATTTACATCAAACCGATGGCTCGGGTTGCTGTGAATGGTGCGCTTTCGCCGGAGTTTAAGCTCACTAGGGGCACGAGGCAAGGATGCCCGTTATCGCCTCTATTATTTAACCTTGCATTGGAACCCCTAATAATCAAAATACGTCAGCAGCGTAATATTCTTGGCATGAGATTTGAAGGTTATCACTGCAAAGTATCAGCGTATGCAGACGATCTATTTTTAATTTTGGAGCCCAGCTCGTTGGATGCTGCTCTGGATGTCATCACTGAATATTCACATGTATCTGGTTATAAGCTAAACCTCTCTAAAACGACTGTTATACCTTTAAATACAAAGGTGTTAAAGACTGCCCTTAACCAATACCCATTCAAAGTGGAAAATTCATCCTTTAAATACTTAGGGTGTAAACTACGGGGTCACTATACAAGATACAGTGTGTCAGAGCATGGCGTTATGCGATCACATACTGCAAGAATATGTGAATAAATGGTCCCCGTTGAATCTGTCCTAGTGGGGCAGATTAGAAACCATCAAAATGGTCATAATGCCCAAGATAAATTACATACTTAGCATGGTGCCGATTCTGTTTGAGCGGAAATTCTATGCTAGGATGGAGAAATCCCTGGGAGTGTTTTTGTGGCGTAGCAAAACACCAAGAATCGCGATGTGGAAGCTTAAGCTGTCTAAGCAATGGGGGGGAGTTCATTTCCCAGATTTTTATCTATATCATGTGGCAGCTATGTTGAAACAAGGTGCCTGGTGGTGTGAGGAGGAGGATGTACTCAACAGACCATCGTGGATGTGAGTGGAGGATTCACTGAGTGAGCCGGTTCCGTTATGGATGCGTATTGGGGCGGAGGTCCCCTCTTATGAGATTGGAGACCAAATCATGCGGGCCACTCAGATTGCATACAAGTTTCTTGCAACGATTATAGATGAAGGCCAGGAGTTTACTGAGTCTACAATTATATGGCTCAATGCGAAGTTCAAGATTGATGGTCAAAGCTTCCTGTGGATCCCATGGATGAGGAAGGGCATATTTAACTTGGGACATTTAATATGTAACAAAGCGTTTAAACCCTTTCGGATTCTACAGCAGGAATATAGTTTGCCAAATTCCTGTATGTACCAATGGTGCCAGCTGAGACACTGCCTGGTTAAAGCCGGAGCATCGCCTATGTTCATTGGTGCTGGGCGATCGTTACATCTCAAGATTCAAGAGATAGCGGAGGGGCCTAGGCTAATCTCCAAGTATGTGGCTCTTATCCAGGATGATGAGAAGAGAAGATGTAAAGGATCTCAACTAGTACGGGAATCCGAAGTGGGTGAGCTTGAAGATCCCAAAATGTGGAATGACTTTTGGAATTCGCAGATAAGGATAACGAGAGCGGCTTCTCTCACTCAAACATTATTCTTTTTGACACACCGTGCTTACTTAACGCCTGTGGAAGTAGCTAAATGGCAAATGCACTGTGGGAGTAAGTGCTGGTCATGTGGATCAGAAGATGGCACGTTGGCACACATGCTATACTATTGTGCAATGCTGCAGGAGTTCTGGCAACAAGTATGGAAGCAAATTACACAATTATTGAAAATGTGGACTCCTTTGACATTCCGTATTGTGATATACAAGTCGCAGGCAGGATTGCCGATGATAGAGAAACGCGCACATGCCATCTTCGACTTGCTGCTCAGTTTGGCGGTAAAGACAATTCTAAGTCATTGTAAGAACTTCGAGCTTTTGAATGTAGAATATTGGTGGAATCTGGTTTGTTACCATCGATCTTGTGAAAAAGCTTATGTGAGTAGAAATCCGACTTATCGTAATATACTCAAAATGTGGGATACCCTTGACCAACAATTGCTCTAGGATTTTGTTGACTGACTCCTGTATGGAATAGCACTCATTACCGGTGGAGAAAATGTATCTCGGAAATGCTAGACAAGTACATGGGCTGATTGAGGTTAGTGACACTTCTGATTGTATTATTTGATAATATTGGCCTATGGTCATGCTATCCACATTGTAATGTTATATCTGGTTCTGTTTTGGTTGTGTTAATAGGTTTGTAGATTATAAATGCTAAATAAAGAAATTTAAAAAAAAAAAGAAAAACTTGGCAGGAAATAATTATTTCTCCTGGCTTCTGCACCACTGCAAGTCCCCCTTTGCAAAATGTCAGGCTGGTATATATAGGAAGCAGAGATACACGGACGTATTCTGAAATAGGACCACAGGCATGTCTAGGTTCACAAAACGGTGGACATCCATATGCAACACATGCAAGTTTCTAAAATCAGGGGAAAACCTGCATATCTCAGACGTATTGCTCTGCATGTCCCATTTTTACTTCTACTTTTATGCATTTTTCAGAGTGGGGAAGGGCTGATTTTACAAGGTGTTTATATGTGCCCATCTTCTCAGTTGCCCATTCCTCTGAATGTTGTTTTTTTGGCTTGGAAGTCCCAAATTTCACTTACATGGCCTTTCTAAAATGTGCCTTCACATTAACCTACTGTAACTTTTTGAGACTGCCTTTGGATCCTGATATCCTTGTTCTCCTGATTTCCACCCTTTTGTGTTGCAACCATATCCTCTTAGTTTAAACCCTGGTCCCCTTTGTGTTGTGTTGTGTCTCAAATAGGTGATAAGCTCTATTGATAAGAGACTGTCTCTTATGTATATATGAACAGCACTGTGTATGCCTCATAGCACCCTGGAAATATTGAGTAGCAGTAGTAGCGATGACATGATATATTTTCTAACAGTGTTGCAAAGGATGTTCTTGGAGACCCCCTGAAGAAGTCCATGTTTGGATGAAACATGATTGATGATGGGGCAAAGAACAAACCCTGCTGCTTATTCTGAGTGACTACCAAGTTTCATGAGGAGCATTTGGTTTGTAGCCCCAAGGCATTGGATACGGTGTTCTCCATTTTGGTGATTTGATATCTTGCCTTTATACTGTCAGCCATGTATTGTTGAATATTAAAGGTCACATGATCATAATAGTGTCCCTTTTTTCAGGAAAATTATTATACCATGGTCCTTGCAATATGGGAATTAATGGACATGTTCATTTGCACATTTTTGAAATACAGTGTTTTTTGTATAGTGTTTTCTATGAAAGAGTATTTGCACAATTGATGAATTGTTCTGATGTGTCACTTTTATTAAGGGGCCTGTAATGGAGTATATAGAATGTTAACCATCCCTCTCCAAAGCGATCAGTCATTCCCTTTAAGAGAGTCTGCAGCCCAAGTTCAGGGCAGGGAGGGCTCATAGGGAGAGGTTAAGGAGGGAGAGAGGCCCATGGATCCAGGTGCTTCCAAGACAAGCTGTGAAAGGAGTTCTGAGGTAGGAACTTTAACCACAGCTGAAGAAAAGGCTGGAAGAACCAGCTTGTGGAGGTTTAACAAGCTGGGACAGAAGTAAAGCTGCTTTTGTTTTCCCTGAACTGCTGTCTGTTCCGGGTTTTGCTTTGGGGAGGTTTAAGAAGCTGTGGCAGAATAAAAACTGCTTTTGTTTTCCCTGAACTGCTATCTGGCCTGTGTTGAAAGAAAACCCCTTCCCACCACACGCCGCACTACCACAGGGCCTTTTATTAAAGATGTGCACTAACTGCATGATTAGCAGCAAAACTAATGTGCGATACATGCACACATCATACATTGTCAGGGGTGTGCCCAATAAATTCCTGACAGCGCATGATCGTGAACCCTAATACATGGTGTGATCATTGCAGGTGCACCTAATGATTCCCCATGCTAATTACCAGATTGTCACTGAACACGCAGCAATTACCACTATACTAGTGGCAATGCAATCTCCTTGCCCACTCTCTACCTCTATTCTCACCCAATCTTCACCTTAGCATGCCCTGAATGTAAGTTGCCTTGAGCTTCTCTTGGAAAGGTGTGAGCTAAATATTAATAACTAAAATAAATAAAAATGGCCACTTAGGCTTTAGTAAAAGGGTCTCTAAGTGTTGTGTGTCTTTGTTTTGTCTTATATGGTTTGTGTCTGAAAACTGTAATGACATAATCTACTTAAGAACATAATAGAAGCTATATTGAGCTAGACAAAAGTCTATCAAGCCCAGCATTCTTCTTCCAACAGTGGCCAGTCCAGGTAACAAGTACTGGACTTATCCCAAAATGCAGATTGAATTTCTCATAGCTCTTTTCCAGGGATAAGTGTTGACTTTCCCGGTTCTACCTAGCTGCTATTTATTTTATGGAATTTTCTTCCAAAAATATGTCCAAGAGTCTTTTGAACCTTGTTGTGTTAAAGCCATGACCACATTCTACATCAACAGATTCTAGAACACCCTTCATGAAAAAAGAACTTCCTAAATTTGGTTCTGAGGCTGCAGTCTTAGTTTCATGGAGGGCCTGCTTGTTTTAGTGTTTTTTGAGAGGTTAAAAAACATTCTATATTTATTAATTCATAAGCAGATGGAACAATTAAACTTCTATCGTTTCCTTCTCATTTGCATTTTTCCCAAGTGGAAGAGCTGTAACTTGCTTAGCCTGTCTTCATAAGGGAGGTGTTCCAACTCATGTATTACTTTTGTCACCTTCCCATGACCTTTTCTAGTTCTGCTGATATCCTTTTTACAATGGGCTACCAGAACAGAACATAATGTTCAAGGTGCAGTCTGCCCATGGACCTATACAAGGGCATAGTGATAGCCTCTCTTTTGTTCTCCATTCCTTTTTATTAAATTCATACTATTGTATTTGTTTTTTTGTTTTTGTTTTGGGGGGGGGGGGTCGGGAGCTGCAGCATGCTGGGCTAAAACTTGCAGGCGTATGTTTAATAAAATATGCTATCCAGTAGTATGGGTTTGACCTAACAGCAGGGGGCTTCAAAGTAATAATCCCATGCTAGCCAGTCAGCATGCGATTGAGCGGTGACTGAGTGGGTTGGGGTGTAAGATGGGTGCTGATGGTGCATTGAGGTTAGAGTTGGGCATGCACTAACCATGCCTGTCGCTGTTAGTGCGGGTGTACCTAGTACCACTTCAGTGGGTAGCATTGCGTGCACTTGCGTGCCGGCTAGCATGGTGCTACTCATTAGAATCATGCTATCAGCACGGGGATGGACGCACCCTGCTCCCGAATTAACTCAGCAAATTGGACCGTTGACTACAGTTGCCCTTGTAACTTGGAACCTTGATGCAGTGATACGAATTTCAGTTATATTATATACATGGCCACAAGTCGGCATGTGTTTTCATATATGCTGATTCCTTTCCAGTGACAGTTGGGTAACACAGTTTGTTTCGCTTGGTTACCTGATATGTACAGATTGTTATTCTTAATATTTTCATTCTTTGAAATAAACACATTATTATATTATGGGATTGCCTAATAAGTAATCATGTGTACTATCAATAATGTTGGGTGTAAAATACATAGGGGATAATCAATCTTTCTGTATGCTGGAATCCTCTATGAATTAGAAAATGTTTAGTAAAAACAGCAGCTTACAGATCCATATTCAAAAAGATTTTGTTCAATTAACTTGCTGTTTCAACCACCATCCCCTCCTCCTCTTAAATTTTTTTTTCGGCAAATTATAGCTGTGTGAAAAGAGACATTCATAGGGATGTTTCCGGACAGTGGTTAAACTCTGGTCAGTCGGACAATAAGGGGCATGTTTGCTAAACTATGGATGCTGTCTGGGGAAGGGGATCCTGAAGTTGTTTTTTGGAGGTGACAGAGGACTTGTGATGCACTTGGGAGATGGCTGGGGGGCCCATGGGTGTGTCCCAATATCAGCATCGCCACTACTTCAATTGGTTGTAGCCGTGCAGAATCCATATCAATACTGTAGCTCTGCTGCTCTTACCACTACCTGCCATGGCATTATCTGCAACTGCTGTTTCGACATTGACAGCCTGCGCAGGGCACTTGCTTGTGCGCTGGTCTGCACCCTGTCGCCATGGCTTCTCCTGTACTAACTATCTAATCGGCGTTAGGGTCATGAGTGGGCGGTGTAGGGGGGCATGGTGTGCTTCGTGCAGTTGGCACCAGCTTCACACCGCACACTAACTGCATTAGCATGGGATCACCTAACACTACCTCAATACCTACTAATGTGGCATGTGATAAGGGACAGGACTCCACGCCCCTACAGTTAACAAAGTGGTGTCGCACCTAATGCACCATAATGTCTGAGCTTTTAGCGTGTTAGCAACACCCTAGTGCCCGTTAGTAAAAGGCGTGCCTAAGTGTTCCAGTGGTTCCTTTTATTGTCTTCCTTTTAAGTTTGCATGTTCCAAGGCTGGTTTGCAGGACATAGGAGCCAACTTTTCAGATCACTGGGTTGCTGAACTCCCAATAAATTATGCTCCTCCCCACATACCCCAGTGGTAAAAAAAGAAGAAAATAAAGTCATGCGCATGACTGGCCAGCCTGTATCTAAATGTTCAGAGCAATTGAGGTGTGTGGGGAGGAGCATAATTTATTGGGAGTTCAGCAACTCAGTGATCTGAAAATTTGGCTCCTATGTCCTGCAAACCAGCCTTGAGAACCACTGGAATGCAGCTATAACATGCAAACGTATAACCAATAAAAGGAAGACAATTTATAGCAACCATCAGGACAAAGTCTAAAGACAGCATCAAAAAGACCTCTGCAATCAAGATCAACTGCAGCCACACCCATTGCTATCCAGCACTTCCTGTACATTGCCAACACGTTTAAACTATTCCGGTCTTTGTGAAATGCTTCCCCCCCTCCCCCCGAGTCCCTGCACCTGTCTCTCCCAACAGGACCTCATTTCTGGAATTTTGTCATAAACAGAACTCTGAGGTTTCAAATGTGCTGGAAACCCAAGACGTAGATGCTCTGATCAGAAAAATAAAGCATTTTCCTTAGAGCTTTACAAAAAGAGAATGACAATTAAAATGTCCCCTCTTTTGTGACAATGGGTTCCCTTTATTGAGCCTTTGCTTATATTCCATTCCATATATTATAGACAGTCCAACAAGCAACTTGATTCTGAGATTAACATTATGACCTGCATTGTGAGGAGGTGTCATAACCAAGATCAGATTCAGGGACTTTTTGACCTAAAGCCTTTTATCTAAAATTTATAAAGGCTTTATCAGTCAACGCGAAGAATAACCGTGATGTCTTTTAGTTTTGATTTTGACCTCTTTGCCATTAGAAGGTGCTTAGCGCTGTATAATTCCAGGTCAAGACTCAGCCAGGCTTTCATTACTGTCAGTCACTTAATATTCACAAACACTGAAAGAATAGCAAGTAAATAATTGCCATAATTAAGCTGTGGCAGAAAACATGCATTGCAAAATGGGGATTTATGCAAACCGCACCTCGGATCTCTAAGGCACCAGGAGCACCATTCCGACCGCGGCTTTTGAATGAATGCTAATTCCGTGCCCAGGCACAGAATAAAATATGTATTTCAAATCTGTCATGTAGGAGTGGCAAATTGAAACATTCTTGCCTAACAATCTGCAATGGCGAGGTAAAGGGCTTTTCTTCTACATCTGCTGCCTGTGTTCACTAGATATCATGTGATCTCCCTGTTGCGCATACCGTAAACCAAATCGTTTCTGCTCCCAGTGTTAGTGCGGCGTTGCTCCTGATTGTAATTAGACTTCATATGTTTAGCTTTCATTATAAACCTAGTGCTGCAAAGACTTGGAGAAATAATGTCTGCCACTGTTTCATAGAAGGAAATCTGCAGCTTGTCTTTATGTACTTTTTTATAAAGCTCATTATTTTTGCATCATTGGATTTGCCTGCAGAAAAGCATGCTGTTTTAATGAAATTACAGCTGATGATGTCTGGGATAGACTGTGATCAGAGACTTTGCCTTTTTTTTTGTTCTTTCATTTTTTTCTCCTAAGTGTGTTCATTTGTATGCTATCTGGCATTGAGATCCTTGATCAGTATCACGTGGGGAATGACCTTCATAACTAATGTAAGTCTGCCTTATGTGAGTTATAGATCATTCTCTCCATAGCTGAAATAAACTGTATTATTATTTACCGGAACTCTTCATTCTGGGTGGCTTTACCCAAATACAGGACTTAGAAAAATGCCTAGTCAAGAGAAATTTCTTTATTTCAGAGCATAAAAAATCATTGCATTTTTACGTGAAAAAAAGCAACTCAGAAGCTCAAACTTTTGCTGAAAAAATGAATAAATTCCCTTTTTGCATTTTGTTTGAGATTAGCCTCACCTTCCTTTCCGTATACCGTGATCATCATTATCTCTTTCTTGATACGCAGAATCACATTCTTGGCACTGACACCGAGCAGAAGTGATCTGAGCGTGCTCATGTTTTAACGTTAGCTCCAAGTATGAGCAAGAACAGACGTTTCAGCCATTATAATGCCGCAATTAAATATGCCCAAAACCACTTGTGCTAAGCAATTATACATCATGCAATGAAAAAAAAGACAAGTTAAAGAAACAATGACATGGTTCTTGAAAAGAAAATGCTGTCAGACGTAAAGACATGGTAAAGAGAATATTATATAGAAACTCAGGATGACTTTCGTGTATGTGAAAAAAAAGTTACTGCTTAAATTTTTTGGCATACTTCTTTTGGACCTTTAGTACTAAAATAGGAAGTGAATGCAGAAGTGAACTTCATGTGAGAAATAGCGAAAAATGCCAGAAAAAAACATAAAACTCCCAAAGTTCAAGTGTGTTTTGTGTTATTTTTCATGCGACATGCACTTTTACAAAGTACATTTGACATTAATGAGTTCCTGTAATGCAAAGTCATTCAAAGCAACTCATAAATGGGTAGTAATGCTGTACCAACCATGTGAAAGGGGCTTTGCAGGCCCGTTTTCACTGAAAAATAGCTACAACTTAAGATTTGAAGTAAAAAAAAAAAGGTGTCCTTCGTCTGACTGAATGATAAAATTAAAGGGCCACTGGCCTGAATTAGATGTCTCCCTGGAAGGCTTTATAATCCATAGTGGCTCTGTGGCCTGATGCCCTCCCAATCCACAGCTCTGACACAGGGCTAAATGGTATAAATACCACCATATCCCTAAAGCCCTGCCCCTTAAACATCGTAATGCTGAGGGTTGACTCAGCTCACTCACGCACCATGAATTACCTCAAGGGGTCTAGGGAATAATGGAGGAGGAGCAATCCTCATTCACTCCTGCCCTGGTGGCTGCCTAGATGAAAATGGTGCTGGCTGAACCTAGATGTAATTTTGTAGTACACTCACTGAGGGTCAGCCAGCACCATTTTGAAGCTGGCAATCTAAAAGGCAGGAGTGAGAGAGGTGAACAGGGTACCAGGGGACAAGGCTGATGCTGGGGTCTCCAGCGCCTCCCTGCAGCCTACAGATCGGCGTCCCTCCTTCCTCATTACTATTAATAGTAGTCGGCACTCTCCCTCTTTGCCAAGACTCCTTTGTGAACTCTGTTCTCAAGATGCTAGTACTTCTTCTTCAAATCAAATATTATAATAAGAATATTGCACTGAAGGGACAAATGCATTGCTGGAATAAAAATCAGTACCAAGGCTTAAATATTTAACATGATATGAACAGAATTAGAAAAGGTACAGAAAAGAGCCACCAAAATGATAAAAGGGTTGGAAAGATATCACTATGAGGAAGGGCTCTTCAACTTGGAAAAAAAGACAGCTGAAGAGAGTTTTGATAGAGGTCAATGAAATAATGAATGGATTGGTTGTTTACTTCTTCAAAAAATAGAAAGGTTAGGGGCCGCACAATGAAGAAATTGGAGAAATTGCCCTAAATCTGCCGTTCCACCATAGCACTAGCTTCCAAAACTCATGCAACAAGGGTCCTACCTAGAAAAGGACAGCATCATAGATACTGATATTTCAGCCGCTGCAATCAGGCAAACACGCGATTTTACTCAAGAAAATCAGGGAAACTAATTCGGATCAGAGATGTAATGGGTTCATAAGAAAGAAAAAGAAAGTGTTTCCATGCTCAAATGATTTAAATATAAATCTGCTTTAAAATACCAAGTGCCTTGAATATGGGACATGTATTCCCAACTTTGAGTCAGCCAGTTCTCATTCCTCATCCTCCTAGAGATGTAAAGACCTGGAAAAAATGGAAACATTTTGGAAAAAATGTTCGAGAACAAAATTTTTTTTTCCAGAGATTAGAAGTAGAAAAATCTGAAACTCTGGAAAAACTGAGATAAAAGTAGTATGAAATATTTTTGTCTATAATATGTAAAATACAGAGTGGAGCCATAAAAATGAATTGTTTCACCTCGCTGCAGAGTCTGCAAAGGGCCTCCATTTGGGGAGGGGGGGATGTTGAGGTTGCTGGCTGTGGACTCCAGTGGTATTTTTTGGTCCCGGGCAAAAAACAATACAAGTATGCTGGGCAGAGCCATGATGGTTGGGGTTTCAAAGGAGATGGGGAAAAAAAACTCTGCTACCATTCAGGCTGAGGGCCGTGAAGGCTGTAGTCTGCTTCGGGCCAGAATTTGTGTGCAGCCACGGCAGAGGTAGCGATCAGAAGCCGAGGGAATGATGTGCTTCTGGCTTCAGGCTGCTTCCATGGCCCCATGACTGACTCCAAAGTTGGTCAACCATAATGGGAGGCCACAGTTTGTAGCAAGATCCGCAATATCCACTGGTGAATAAGGCCTGCATCGGGCCGAAAATGAGTTAAGGGGGAGCTGTAACAGGTCATGCTACTCCCAGAGCACCGAGCAGAAAAAACTCCAGTAGCTCGTAGAGCCGATGTGGCATGGGGCTGTGTTCAATCAACATGCCCAGGGCTGGCCCTGACAGGCACCACCACTGGCTACGATTACATCTTCAGCCCGCGGGAGCAGCCTGGCCTGTGGATGCAAAAAAGTACTGCTGGCTGTGATCACGGCTCTTTTGTCCATGGAACAGACATTTCCTGCAGGTCGAAGAGCAAAAGAAAAGCTGCGCTTGGGGACAGCAATAATTTTGTGTGAGGTCAGCCAGGCTGTTCCCACAGCCTAGGCACCATAACTGGCCGAGATAGCTTTCTTCATCTCTTTGGTCTGCAAGAGTAGCCCGTCCCACAGGCCCACAAGAAACTTCTGGCCGCGATCCCTTCCGTCCTTGGGGCAGGCTACTCCCATGGGCCCACACATCATTGCTGGCTGTGATTCCAGTCTTCTTCACTTTTTCGACCCATGAGAATTCTCTGTCCCATGGGCCGAAGAGCAAAAGAAAGCCACGATCGAAGTTAGCAGTAATTTTGTGTGCCTGGGGCACAGGCTCCACTGTTTTTTTCTTTGGCCCATAGCTGCAACTTCAATTCCCCTTACTACCACCACCTGCTGCTATGTTTACCCGGCTTACCGGGTAGCACCAGCCCTGCCAGGGGAAATGGGAAGGCAATGCGGGCCAGCTCTCAGCATTACATTGTTTGGGACAATGTATCATGGAGGAGGGGAAAATTAAACTGCTTGGACCATTGTCAAGGCAGAGGAAGGCAAGGGAGTTGGGGCAGGGAGGGAGAAAGAGAGAGTGGGGGAGAAAGAGGGGCTGCTGGCTATGTATTTCTGTCAGTGGCCTGTAGAGGTGCAGTGAAGGTCTGATGTACTAAGCTTTCTTTCTTTCATGTAGATACATAATTGGGGAAAAATGCTTAATAAATCAGACCTTAAAGGAGCTGCCGTAGGCTTCTGAGGCAATCTCAACCTCCACTCCCTCCCACACACATAAGAACATAAGATATGCAATACTGGGTGAGACCAAGGTCCATCAAGCCCAGTATCCTGTTTCCAGCAGTGGCCAATCTAGGTCGTAATTACCTAGCAGTCTCCCCAAAAAACAAAGGTTCCACAATGCTTGTACTGGGTCAAGCAGTGATATCCCAGGTCCCTTTTAATAATGGTTTATGGACCTTTCATTTAGGAACTTCTCCAAACACTTTTTAAACCCAGCTAAACTAATAGTTTTTATTACCTCCTCCAGTAAAGAATTCCAGAGTTTGATTATGCTTTGAGTAAAAAAAATATTTTCTCTTATTAGTCTTAAATGGATTACATTGTAGCTTCATTGCATGTCCTCTAGTCTTTCTACTTTTTCACTGAGTAAACAACCAATCTACATTTACCTATTCTGCTCCATTCATTAATTTATAGACCTCTAACATATCTCACCTCAGCCAACTCTTTTCCAACTTGAAGTGTCCTAATCTTTAAAGCTTTTCCTCACAGGGATATCATTACATCCTCTTTACCATTTTTGATGGCTCTTCTCTGTACCTTTTCTAATTGTGCTATGTCCTTGAAGGCATAAAAAAGACGTAGCAGAATTAGAAAAGGTACAGAGAAAAGCCGCCCAAATGGAGACAAGGAGGGAGGGGGGACCTCAGACAATGACTCCTAAGATTGGGCTGGCTCTAAATCCAAAGAAAATTTATCAAGGCCTGGTACTAACCCAGAAACATTTTTGTGGTTTAGAATGTATGGGCCTTTGTTTGCCTTTACTCCCAAAACAAGAGTTCAATAGATTTAAGAGGATCATCTCATCACAAGAAATACCGTATCTCTGCATTCTGTAACAATGAGCCATTACTTTCCACCAAAGCCATCCTCCTATAGTAAGAATTGATGATGCTAAAGTGTACAATATCAGGAAAACAGAAAAAAATAGGGGGAAAGGAAAACATGCAGTCAGGACTCTAAACATATGTAGATCAATATTTGATTATCCCTCAAGAAGGCAGAAATCAATATTTTTCCTGATGGCCAATCAAGTGCTTACAGACTGTTGTGCATTTTGTGAAGTTAAAATCATTGGTTTATTTCCAAGGTCTGGCACCTTTATGCTCATCTCCTGGGCTCTAAAAATCCAACTATATCTTTTTCCAAATTGCCTGACAGAGGCTGCCTTTCCCCACATCAATACTCCTTACTAGTTTGGCTGTCCAAAATAGTATGAGAATACAATATGGATGCACTAGTGCGGTGCTTCACAAACCTTTATCAAACATGACCTCATCTTAACACTTAAACATTAACATGATCCAAAAGGATGATGAAAGCAAAATAGTAGGCCCCAGTTCCGTCCCTCATTCAATTCCTCCTCTCCCCACTCATCCAAAGCATAAAAGCAGCAGCAGTCAGCTTGGGATCCTGTGTGCCAGGATGCAGTCAGAGTTTTTGGACTAACATAAAATCAACAAAGGAGGAAGAGGCCATTCACCGACTCAAAGGTCTCATGCTGACTGCCATTGCTGGGCACAGATCACAGTGAAGGTCCAGAAGGAGGTAAAGAAGGCTTGTTTCTCTGACCTCATCCAATGATGGCATGACTCCATTTAGAGCCTGACCCATGGTGGGAGAACCACTGCACTAGTGATTACTCTTACCATATAAGTAGGTGGTATCTATCGATCCCTATTGTACTGCTATCAGGTACAAACTTAGATTGTAAGCCCTCTGGGGAAAGGGAAATATTTGTGTACCTAAATGTAACTCACCTTGAACTACCATTGGAAAGGCATGAGCTAAATATTAGTAAATAAAAACAACAAGTAAATAATTATTATGTATGCATAACAATTTACATAATGATAATAGTTTCTAATGGCCACACCGCCGTGAATGTTGTCTGATCTTGGAAGCTAAGCTAAGCTTATAGGAGAAAGACCTGCCATCGATTTTGAGTCACACCTTGCCAAGTCACAGTATGGACAGCTATCCCAGGCTATAGACGTTGACATCGACAAAACTGCATTCAACAGTAGTTTTGAATGGGCCCCATTTTAGTTTCTCTATTGAACATCACCCTCTCTTTCCTACCTGACCCCTGTCACCGGCTCTTGTTAATCTGATGCTGCGGGGCCACTGCTGCAGCTTTCCTCCTCATCACCAGCTGTTGGGAGGACAGTTGCATTCTCCGTTCTCCTTCAAGCTCCATGAAGGCTGATGCAAGCATCACTCTACCTTCTTATGGCCCGTTGAGGGTATTCAGTCCTTGAATAGATTACTTTATCAGTATAGCTGGCCTGTTGAAAGAGCTGGCCGAATTTTAAGTGGTTAACTTTCAATGGGTTTGCTTAAATATTCAGCCACTCATTTTAATTTGTAGGATGGCTGGACATTACGCTTAATTTTTGCTGCTCTGTGCAAGCGATTACCATGCCCCCCCCCCCTTCCCCATGGATTTCAATGGAACCTTTCACAAGCCTCTCTTTTATCCCAACATAATGACAATTTTGCAGAGGCTAGCTGTGTTAGTCTGGAGTAGCAAAAATGACAGAGGCAGGTGGCATCTTTTGGATGACACCTTTTAGACTTACCAATTAATTAAGGGTCCTGTGCCGATAAATTTGTCACTCTACAAAGTGCCACCTGCCTCTGTCATTTTTGTTTGATCATCATTTGCTGTTCATGCGCAGTGGGGTTATGTATGTGAATGTGTGGGTGTGTCATAGGGAGGGTCAGGGGCTGCACATATGTGTGTGCGATGGAAGCTGCAGGTATATGTGTGTGGGTATTCGTCATGGGGAGTGTGTGGAGCTGGATATGTGTGTCTGCATGTCTGTCTGTCTATCATAGGGAATTCAGGGTGGAATATGTGTGTGTGCGCACATGTCTGGCATGGGGAGTGTCACAGGTTGTCTGCGAATGTGTGTCTCTCTCTCACTCTCTCTCATATGACCCCCCTCCCAGACTTCCTCCTGTCTGTTTCTCTCTTTCTCTCAAATTAGTGGCATTGTCCACTTTAAGTTTTGCAAGCTCTTCAAACACATCATCTTCTGTGAATGGTGTAGTATCTACTCCATTCTCATTTGCATATTTGTCAGTCACAGGTGGTCCTTCTCCATGATTTTCTTTAGATAGCATTTTCACTTTTCAATGTCACTTTCCATTGTCTCAGCACTTTTGAACCTTGCAATTCCACCTGCAATCTTCCTCTTCTCCTGAATATACCTAAAAAAGGTTTTGTTTCCACCCTTCAGATCTTTAGTCATCTTTTCTTCCGACTTTGCTTTGGCTATTCTACTCTTAGTTTGATTTGAATTTTGTGAAAGCTGTGGTTTTTGCCTTTATTTGTGCAGCTACTTTGTTGGAGAACCAAATAGGTTTCCTTTTCTTCTTGATTTTATTTATTTTCCTTACATATGTAACTTTTGCCCCTTGTATTGCCGCCTTTAGTTTAGCCCACTGCAATTCCACTTCCCTTACTGACTCCCACCCTGCCAACTCCTCCTTCAGGCACTTGGCCATTTTACTGAAGTCAGTGTTTTTGAAGTCTAGGACTTTGAGCTTGCTGTGATTGGACTCCACCTTGGCTTTTATCTCAAACCACACCGTGTGATGATCTTGCTGCTGACATGGGCACCCACCTGGACATTCGACACACTATCTCTGTTGGTGAATACTAAATCCAGCATCAAACTTTCCCTGATCAGTTCCATCACTATTTGTCTAAGCAATGCTTCTTGGAAGGCATCCACATTTTTATTTGTTCTTTTTCCAGATATGCAGAAGAAATACTCCAATCCACATTGGGTAGATTAAAGTCATCCAATATAATCACTTTCCCCTTCATGGCTATCTTTGCAATATCAATAATCAAGTCTCTATCCATTTCTTCGGTTTGAGTTGGAGGCCTGTAGACTACACCAATATGAATAGCAGCTCCATCTCCTCTTTCCAACACAATCCACAGCACTTCTTCTTTTCCCCACGTCCCCTGCTTTAATATTGCTTTGACATATAGGGCTACTCCTCCTCCTTTTCTGCCTTCTCTAGCTCTTCTAAATAAATTATAGCCAGCTATGGCTATATCCCATTCATTGACTCGTTAAACCATGTTTCTCTAATGGCCACAATGTCCAAGTCCATTTCCACCATTAGGGCTTCCAGGTCAGGAACTTTGTCGGCTAGACTTCAAGCATTTGTGCTCATTGCTTTCCAGCATTTGTTGACTGGCTTGCCTATATATTGCATAGATTTTGTTCTGCATGCCTCTTCCCGCTTGCCATTGATGTGTGGGTTAATAGTGTGGCTGTTTCCAATGTTATTATGGTTTTGCTGGGAGTGACATCCTGAACTTGTTCTTCTCCATCCATCACCCCCTTTCCTTAGTTTAAATGCCCGTCTATATAATGGCTGCATTTTTCACTTAGAATACTTTTCCCTGTGACAGAGAGATGTAGTCTATCAGCACAGTATAGTCTCCTGCTGTTCCATCTGTTTCCCCAGTCGCCTATATATCTAAATCCTTCTTGTTTGCACCAGGTTTGGAGCCATGTATTAAAGTTGTTTATGTGATGCAGCCTTTCTGGCCCCTTACTAAGAACAGGTAGAGTTTCTGACAATGCTATAGTGTTAGCAATGGGCATGAGTTTCTCTCCCAGAGTCTGGAAGTCCCTTTGAACTGCAGAGGCACTGTTTCTAGCCAGGTCATTTGTACCCAAGTGGATGATAACATCAGTTTTGGAGTGTTCACTTTCTGTACTAACTAAACCAACAATTTGGTTCATATGACTGCTGGATAAACAGCCTGGGAGGCATTTGACCATCTTCTCTCCTTTGAACTGTGTTCCCAAGTTGGTGCTCCTGATGATGGAATCTCCAAGTAGTAGTAGTTTCCTGTTTTGTGATTTCTTTCTTTATATTTGGTGCATTCAGCAGATTGGGCATTGACCTTAAAGGCACTTCAGTTTCCACTAATTGAGCACTCTCATTGTCCAAGGCAGAGAAGGCATTATGTAGGGATATCTCTTGCTGGAGAGGGTATCTCCATGTTACAGGTCGCAACCTATCAGAGCCCACTGTGAACTATTTGTTTCTGGGCTGTTTGATTCCTTGCGGGAGCAGTGGTGGATTTTTTTCAATTTGTACCCTAGAGGAGGTGTCTGATCTAGCCTGGCTTTAAAAGGAGTCTTTTAGTTCTTGTGCATTGTTCTAGAGTAGGCATGTCCAACTTCGAACAGGTCGTGATCTACTTTTTCCAGCCAAAAGTGCTGGTGATCTACCACCATGACAATTAAGTTTCAAATTAATTTCAAATTAAATTTTAACCCAATAAAGTTGGAGGATTCACCCCCCCCCCCATTTTTAATGAACCTTCTGTCATTTACTTGGATGTGATCAGCTGTTAAGCAAATTAAGCAAAAACAAAACAGAGAGACAAAGATCCAGTAAGAACTGCGAGGGGAGATGGAAAGTACATTTTTTCTTAAAGTTTTATTGAGTAATAATATTCTTTAACTGTCTTAATAACTTTCTTTAACTTTTATTGAGTAATTTGTATTAAATTTAGGTTGAGTATTGATCCAGGCTGATCTTGCACAATCTTTAATATTTTGCTCTTGCACATTAGTGGGACGTCTGAGCCTGCATTTCATCCACCAGCTTTTTGAAGTTGGGTGAATTTTGCGTGAGGGCCAGTCTCAGGGAATCCTGGAGATGTTCATCTGTCATGTTGGAACGTTGTGTACTCTTTGTCATTTTCAGATGGAAAAACACAGATTCACACAAATAAGTTGAACCAAAACAGGAGTGTACAGTTTCACTGCATCTTCTCAAGCTGGGAAATTTGTCTCTAGGCACTAGCTTCCAAAACGATTCTTGCTCAGCACAAGTCTTGAGAAAAATGTCATTTTTAAGGGTTAATATTTCATTTTCAAGAGATGGCTTGTTCAATGAGTAATTTTTACTGATAGCAGCTGCAGTTTCTTTAATGTCCACATCTAATTTGAATAGGTAAGACAAGTACTCTACAACTGTTCCAATTTTTTGGAAGTCACAGAATCTATTTTCGAATTCCTGGGTAACAGAACAGATTCTGTCGCATACTTCTCGTTCTGAAAAACTAAATTTGGATATTGTCCCAGATGGTTCTGCGTATTAGGAAAATGATCAAAAGTGTTTGCAAGGTGTCATCATTAGCTCAAATTTGCTCTTGTAGGATAAAACTGTACTCATCATCTCACCAATGCATTTGTTTTTACTTTGTAGTTCAAGGTTCATATCACTTAGTTCGCCTGTAAAGTCAGCGAGAAATGCCAGATCACATAACCACTCCTCATCTTCCAACTCTGCATTGTCATCTCCCCTCTCCTTCAAAAAACTTCTTATTTAATTGAGCAGATCACAAAATCTTTGCAGAAATGTGTGCCTACTTAGCCACCTTACATCTGTGTGCAAAATAATTTCTGCTGCCCCTTCATCAAGAGTAAGATTGAAAAGCCGACTTTGAAGTGATTTTCCACAAACTGAATTTACAATTTTGAAAGTGATGTACATGACAGTCTTTGTATTGAGTCTCTTGCTTGCCAAAACTTGCTGGTGAATGATGCAGTGGTAAGAAAGGAAATCTGGGAAGTTGTCATGCTGTCTACAGAGGGCTATGAAACCGTTAACCTCACCTGTCATTGTTCCTGCTCCATCAGTAGTGATGGAAAGAAGTCTATGCAATTTTGTCACAAAATAATGGAAAAAACTGAATATGTCCTGACTGGTTGTTCTCCCTTTTAAAGAAATCATTCCAAGTAGTTCTTCTTTAACACTGAAGTCTTCAAAAACCATCCGGATAAAGGCTAGTAACTGGGCTATGTCTCTTATGTCTGTAGATAAATCCAGTTGGAGTGAGAAAGCAACACAATTTGAAACATCCTCCAACAATGGTTCAGTTGTGTCTCCACACATCTTTTCTATTCACCACATGACGGTGTTTCTTGACAATTGTACATCTTGAATAGCAGCTATGATCTCTTTCTTATTTTTAAATCCTTCAAAAAGATTGTCAGCTGCTTCAAGAAAACAATATTTTACAAATTCCCCTTCATGTTTGCATTTCTTTGTGATCAGGTTGCTGACCTTGAAGGATGCTATGGTTCCATTAACCAAATGTGACCTTGGCTTCACCATCAACTGCTGTTGAGTAGCCAATTTCTGTTTAAGTTCTTTGAGCTTCAGTTTACAAATTTCACTTTTGGGCGGAAAATCAGCATCAAACTTATTGCTATGCAGAGCCTGTGATAAGGAAGCTTATCATAGCTCAGGAAGGAGCTATAGAAAAGGTGAAGTGACTCTGAACAAGCAACCTGTCAGTTCTGGTAGAAATAAGAAAACATAATTTTCCCATAAAAGACTACCAGTCCCAGAATGCACCAGGTTTCCAGCAGCCATTAGAGGAGCTGAAGTGGGGAAACGTGTGTTCAATCAGGAGGGCTATGAGGTAATCCCTAAGCACTCATCTCAAAGGGCAGGGCCTGATTCAGCACAGCTGCGCTGTGTTAGGGAGGATCACTCATCTAAGCAGAATAAGAGTAGAGTTTATTCTACAGTTGACCATCTTCATGATCACCTTGGATATCCAGAGAATTGTCCTCAGTATCCTGAGAATCAGCTTGAGTTTGATCATCAGTTTCATCTGAAGGATCATCAGAAGCAGAAGCCAAACCAGACGGACAGAGAGGGAAAGAGCCTTTGGAAGAAGGAAGAGAAAAGCCTTTGAGAGGTCTAGAAGAGTCCAAAGCAGTACGTATACTGGGAGGTATTCCAAGGGCCAGCATACACCATTGGACTGGGGAAAGCCAGAGGAATGGTGCTGCAGAGCTAGGAATCACCAGAGGCTACCTGTGAGGGAGACGGCTGCACGTGGAAGGGACCCTAAGACCTGTGCCAGATGGTGTGTGAAGGGAGAGATCCAGTGTCCAGGGATCTGGATTGGAAGGCTGGACATAAGAACTGGACTACATACTGGCCAGGCCTATATAGAGAGGAACTCTAGCAGCAATGGAAGCTCAGGTATGAACACTGATCTATGCCCTAGCTATAACCTTGAAAGACAGCAGGGAAACAAGTATTCTCCTGAAAATGCTCCATTGAGAGATTCATCTGTGCCAATCCATGATATTGAACCCATGCTTGTTGAACAAGGGGGAATAATAGCAGATGAGGATCCTGTTTATATGGACTGCTCTCTATCTAAACTCCGTTGGTAACTTTCTGTTATAAAGTACAGCAACCATCACAAAGAAATACAAATTTGTTCTTTAATCTATTCAAAAAAGCTCCTGAAGCAGGTTTTGACCCACACAGAAGAAAGCAAGCCAGCTAAGGGGTTTCAGCTGGATAACTGCTAGCATTAAGCCTTACCTAATTGCTTGTGAGCTAGGAGAGAATCTAGTCTGAATCTGTGTGGGAAGTAATCAGAAGTTAATCTGAAAAGAACAGTTTGTTTCTTGCTTTGTGGCTTTTCATTTGTTGTTTTCCTGATTTTAACTTTGTTTTTCCAAGTTAACACTGAAAGCAAGTAACCTAATTTATGTGCTACCAAGCATATCTGTGTTGGGAGAAATAACCCCATAAATAAATATCTTATTGGCTTTACCCAAGAGCACAACTAAATTATTGTCAGCAGCTGTGTCTGGTGTGAATGAACTACATTGCCCACAATACCTTGCAAATCATTTAGAGATATGCACTTGCAAAGACTGTGAAGATTCTCACCCAGGCAGCCGTCTGACAAGCCTTATAATAACGTTCCAGATTATCCTTTTTGGGCAAGGATACTGGGGAGTTACAAATTAGACAACAACACTTGTCTTTCACCATGATAAAGAAGTAGTCCATTTCCCATTCATCATGAAAGTGGTAGGTTTTGCTCTTCTTTGGAACGCTCATCTTCGTTATACTGGGGTGGCTGGATGTAAGAAGGTCAAATCTGCTAAGTTAGTATAAACACTGGGTGAATCTGGTCCAAAGCTGTCACTGTCCCAAAGTATTAAAGATCAAGAGTTACTGAAGACCTCTGGATGGTGTGTAATACAAGGACTGGAGATGCCAAAACCACACATGAAGTTCTAAAAGTAAAAATAAGAATTCATCATACTGGCACCAATATCAAATACCACCAAACAATCATCAAAAAAACTCAAACACCTGTCCAGCAAGCCAGATAAAATCAAATACCACCAAACAAGTTCAAATACCACCACACACGATTTAATAAATTCTGCACACAGTGTAGAATCAATGCAAAGGCAAGGCAAAATAAAATTGCAGTATAGAATCAACGCAAAGGCTAGGCAAAACAAAATTGCAGAGGCAAGGAAATGTCACAGTGGTTTGAACCAATTCGAAGGCAAGGCATAGGCAAGTTAGAACAAAATTGGAAAAGCCCGCCAAAATCACCAAATTCTTGACACTTTGTTGGGTCTGCCCGAAAATGTTTAATGAAAGCGAACTATGAAGCGACCAACAACCAGCACACGACACAACTAATACAGTAAGTGTATTCAGGTAAAGCCCGGGTGAATGGATATGGTCCGGTATATAACACGCTTCTAACGGGTGTTGGGGCGGGGGCAGGAATGGGTGATTCTGAGAGACAGGAGACCAGGTATGAAGCTGGGCCTGTGGCGTCTCGTCGCAGGGCGCAGGCGGCGGCCCCCTGGGGTACCCACAAACTATTGGCACGAAAACAACAAGCACCCCAATACACCCGCAGACATGATTCCCACAGGCAGGAAAAAAGACAGGCAAAGGATCAGCAGCGGCAGCAAGCCCTCGGCAGACGACCTGCCGGCATGAGCTCTCTCCTAGCGACGGGGTGAGCTGCTGGAGAGATGGAGCCAAGTCAGGCTGGCGATCTACCTCTGACCCCTGTAGATCGCGATCTACCTGTTGGACATGCCTGTTCTAGAGCAAGTATCTTTCCAACATTCTCCAAAGGAAAAAAATTAATGGATTATTTTTCAAATATGTCTTTATCCACTCTGATTGCCCCTTTTAATCACTCTTTACCCGGGTCTTCTAATTGCCCAATTGACTCCCTTGCAGGTGTCTTGTTTTTTTTTAATTGTTTGAAGAAGTCTTTCCTCAAAATGTATTTATTATTCTCCTTCCTGGGATTATTTCAAATTCAATTGCATTATAATCATTGCTGCCAACTATTTCCACCACTGTAACCCCTTCCACCAGATACTGCATTCTGTTGAGAACTAGTAAGTCTCTTTCTACCTTCTATTTATGTCATCTAGAAACCTGAGCTTCTTCAGTGCCCTGATGAGACATTCACCCAATCAATAATATATTAACTGAGATCTCCCATTCTTGTTATATCACCACATTTAGGGGCTATTTAATTACAGTAAATGAATAGCAACATGTTGGAAACACCCTCAAAAATGAGCACAATTCTTTATCATGTGTGTGTGGGGGGGGCAGGGGGTAGTCGAATATGCTGGGTAAGATCACCTGTCAGGAGCTTTGAGGTGGATCAAGGTGAGTGATTGGGGGGGGGGACTTTCTCCTGCTGGATCAGGATGTCCATGTACAGTGGGACAGCAATTTTAGAAAGCTGCTTCCATGCATATTTGTGGAGTATTTCTATAGTTTGTTTCCCCCACATGCAGCTTTGTACAGTCTCTCTGCTTCCGCTAGATGCAAAAGGACATACGCATGCAATCCTGCACTAATTTACTAGAAGCTTTATGTCTGGCAGAGCCTCTTGTAAAGACGATGGGAATTCTCCACATCCTGACCTTGACGTGTAACTCCCCCTTTCCATGTCCTATTGCGCAAATATCTTCATTTAATATTATGCGTTCTAACTCTGCAATTGTACTTTTCAGGTTCCCTCCATTTGCATACAGACACTATTAAATTTTATAAAATCTCACCTAGTTAATGCACATTCTCACACACTTATTTAACCTATTTTATAAAGTCAAGCACGTGCTAATTTAAGTTTATAAAATGCAAGCATAAATGCAAAAGAATGTGTTTACGGGTACAAACTCGAGGGCTGGTATAAATGTTTGCACACACTTTCCACAAGTATGCACAGAAATTATGGAATTTTATAACCTACGTGCATAACTTCAGACTCCAATAACTCCTGGACTCCATGGACCCCGGGTGTCTGTGAGACCATTATAGGGGGTCTGCACGGCACAGAAAAGAGGAAAAAATACAAATAGGCTTGGTAGAAAGAGAGAGACTGGAGTGAAATGGTTGGGAGGAGGATGAAAGACTGTTGGGGGCTGGCTGGAAGAAGACAGAAAGGCTGGTGGAGCCAGGAAGGGGAAGGTAGATAAGGAGGGCTAGTGGGGGGCAGGCTTGGTGCTGACTGAAGGGGGCCTGGGAAAAGGGGTGGGGATACACTGGACCTTTTGGAGGCTAATAAGCAGCCCACACAATCAAAAAGATTGGCAAACTCAGGTCTAGGCCAGTGTTTCCCAGTTCAGTTCTTGTGGTATACCTAGCCAGTCAGGTTTTCAGGATATTCATAATAAAGAGGTTTGCATACAACGGAGGCGGTATATATAAGTCTCTCTCATGCATATTCACTGTGTGAATCCTGAAAATCTGACTGGCTAGATGTTTCCCGAAGACTGCGTTGAAAACCACTGGTCTAGACTGTGTAGCAATACCGTGTACCGAGATAATAAAGAGAACATATCAAAAGCTGATGACAAATGCCTTAACTTAGTTCAATCAAAAGATAACACCTACAATTTTCATGCTGACCTTAATTTCTACTTAACCTAGTCAATGATAGCTAAACTTTAACACATCTTGACCTGAAAGATTTTAGAGCTCTCAAGTAGTGACTCTTAAATAAAGAATCGCTGAATGAATAACAAATAGCGGTGCTCTTGCGAATCCTTAATGTTCTTCTTTTGAGACACTTTCAGTTAAGAGGGAAAATGACTCGTGGTGACTTTATTCTGTTGCAGATGTACGCTTCTGGTTCACTACTTGGGCTCCTGCGCCGTTCTTTAAATTTTATTCTGCATTGCAACATTACCTGCCTTCCTTGCTCTTTCCCCATCTCCAGGCTATCTGATAAGAATTTCAAATGTTCTGAATGAGTGACAATGTGTGGAATGACCTTCAGATAAAAAGTATTACTTCACTTTTTTTTAACCAGGCTTAATTCAATACAATTTGTCACATCTGATTCAATTCTCTTTATTTCACATGCACTTGCTAACCCATTGTAATATTAATGACATTATCTGTCTACTTGCATTCACTGACAGTATAAGCTCATATATCCTAAGCTCAACGCAGTCTGCATGTTTTCATGCTATTTATGTTGGATGAGAAATGTCTGAAGAACTCAGGCATTCACTCTAAAGATTCTGCCGCATTTATTTCCACAAAAATGAATACATACCCCTTATTTAATGATCCTTTTATTTTCCCAGAAAGGATCTTCATTCAGGAAATTCTCCTTGGAAGACATTTCTCATGGAATTTAATAATAATTTGGGATCGGTAAACTCTTTCAGATTAATGCCAGAACCCCCTAAAACCTGTGTATACTTGAACTAGTTTGAAGTATGTTAGTTACAGTTCCCTCCAATGTCTGGCTCAAATTGATCCCTATTTTTTTTTATCACACTCACTGATCCCAGGCAAGGACAGTTCTGTTCTCTAACTGCGGTAAAAGCATTGCTGCAAGTAACAATTTAAGTGTAAGTACCGCGTAAATCATGAGAAATTATCCAAGCCATGCTTGCCTTCTGAACTTAGCAAATCTGAGTCAGTTTGCATTAAAAATGTGAGTTGACATAGTTAAAAGTGCTCAGTTAGAGACCCATGAGAATTATGCTTCCAACAGCTGCAGCTCACTTGGAAATCCAAACTAAGATCAGAGCCAGGGTAAACCTATCAAAGCTAGATTTCAACTTACCTAGGTGGAAAGTGTCTAACTAATGCCTAGGACGGTGGCAGTATTTTAGTTAAACGATCTGCTTTGGGCCAGCGTAGGGATATCACTGCATGTTGCCACAACAAAGACCCGAGTTTGATTCCACGCCCAAATCCTCTTCTTTGGCCCAGATGTGGTTAAGGATGTCACAGAGATAGTGGTCCTCAGGTAAGGAGTATAAATTAGAGGTGGCATTTGAAAAATGTCATAAATTCAGCACTGCTATATTCAGCAGCGCTGGATATAGATATTTGCCACTGACCACAGGCCATTATCGACAAAGCGGTGATTTTCAGCCCATGAGTATTACTTTAGATGCGCGTGCTTTCATAGCTGCTCCCGAGATATAAATATCCATAGCTTCATTTAGGATGCATTTCTGCAGAATTTGTGCTAATAGTTTATAAAGACACATAGAGGCCCTTTTACCAATGGGCATTAGGGTATTGCACCTAACGTGCCAAAACTATGGCGTGTTAGGTGCAACACCACTGCGTTAACTGTCAGGGGTGTGGAAACCATTTCCCTGGCATTTAACACAGAGCACCTTCCCCTCACGTGGGCTGCATTAGCATGGGCACACTTAACGCCACCTACTAAGAGGGTATTAAGTGAAGCTGTGCGAATACCTTCGCATATGTTGTGAAACCAGAGCTAGCTGCACCGAGATCCCCAAACCCACTCCACCCACTAACCTTTTCATGGCCCCGTGCTCTCTGGCAATGTGTGCCCCAGCATGCCTTCAGTGTGCACCAGAAGACGCTCTGCCAACTAGCACCCAGTAATGAAAGATACCCATAGGCACCTATATATCTTTATAAAATAGGCTTTGAATAGACACCATTTTGAATATCTCAGGTAGATAACCTGTTATAAAATCAACCCTATCAGTGGCGCTGAATATATGCATTAATTTAGATGCAAATGCTGGTCCTTAAATGAATGTGCCAGCTATCGGCACTTAAAATTGACCCCTTAGAGGACAATATTCAACTGCACATTAAACATGTAATTCGAATGTCTAATTTAGACATTTAAAAGCATGCATATCTTCAGTGATGACTGCTGATGGCGGGGCGCTACTGAATATCCATGTATAACTCTGACCATCTAAATCAGATCTTCAGGTCAGACATATCTAGATGCATAATTTGTGAGGCTGATATTCAAAGCTTCTGCTCATAACTTTGAGAATTAGATTCCTAAACTGACCTCTGAAAACTTACTAGGGCTAAGGGACTAAGTCTACATAGGGCGTGCAGAGAGTTATGCGCTTGAAAGGCACATAAGTCCCTATTCTAAAGGACTTATATACATGAATGGGCATTTACAAACATGCTTTGGTTGCTATTCTGCAAGCATGCGTGTAAGTTTTATCGTCCTTATTTTCAGTTGAGCTGTGCACAGGGTGGATCATAGTAGCGCCTAAATTTTCACCTACAAGTAACAGTATACTATGATGTATGAATATTTACTCCAAATCTAGGAGCCGCTAGTTATGCCTGCTAGAGCAGGCCCAATTTATTTATTTATTTAGCTGTATTTATATCCCGCTTTTCACCAGGTCAAAGCGGTCAATTGGGGGATACATTTAACACGAGGGGATATTGACTCCGTCATTCACTATGCTCCAGTCAACAGGTCTTATTGCTGCTCCTTGAATAAAAACTTACAAATTTTTACAAACATCGGCCAATGACATAGACGTCTCTGGCGTTATACTGCACATTCTGTCCTATATTTGATTTTGATATCCTTTCTAAAGTGCCACTTTTAGCAATTAGTGAATGGTAACTGCAAAAACATTTAAAGATACAAAAACTACAAAAACATTTAAAGATACAAAAACATACCATGCTTAAATAAATAGGACTCAGAACATAAGAACATAAGATATGCCATACTGGGTCAGACCAAGGTCCATCAAGCCCAGTATCCTGTTTCCAACAGTGGCCAATCTAGGTCATATGTACCTAGCAGTTTTCCCAAGGGACACAGGTTCCTCAATGCTTGTACTAGGGCAAGCAGTGATATCTTGGGTCCCTTTTAATAATGGTTTATGGACCTTTCCTCCAGGAACTTGTTCAAACCTTTTTTAAACCCAGCTACACTAACAGCCTTTACTACATCCTCCGGTAACAAATTCCAGAGTTTGATTACACGTTGAGTGAAAAAATATTTTCTCTTATTAGTCTTAAATAGGTTTCCCTGTAGCTTCATTGCATGTCCCCCTAGTATTTTTATATTCTGATGACGTAAACAATCAATCTACATTTACCCATTCCACTCCATTCATTAATTTATAGACTTCTATCATATCTCCCCTCAGCCGTCTCTTTTCCAGGTTGAAGAGCTCTAACCTTTTTTTAGTCTCTCTTTATAGGAGTATCCTTCCATCCCTTTTACCATTTTGGTGGCTCTTCTCTGTACCTTTTCTAACAATGCTCTATCCTTTTTAAGATACAACGACCAGAACTGCACACAATATTCAAGGTGCATGCAGTGTGTTGTGTTATTACTGGTGTAAAACGTTTTGAATCTATTATTCCACACCTTCTCACGTCACATGTTTTTGATTGTAAAATGTCACCAATTCAAGTTACTTCTGTTAGTATTCAAAGCTCTGTGTTACATAAACTCCATTCCATAGAAAAATATATTGATGCTCTATTGACCCCTTCATTCACTATGCTGAAATCCAAAGGAACTTTGAATTCTTCCTGAATAAAAGCGGTTTATGAAGTTGAGACAGTCACACTTTTTTCCAGTTTTGGACCAAATATGTGAAATGGGCTAACTGCTTCCACTCAATTTGATACTGATATTTTAGCCTGTAGGCAGTTACCGAACGTTTGACTGACCTCATGTCTATTCATTGTTAGCTCAAGGTGAGTTCCATTCGGGTATGCTAGATATTGCCCTGTTTTCAGAAGGCTTACAATCTAAGGGACTGATATCCAGTGGTGACATTGGCTAAGCTATTTAAAGCTGCAGCCAATTTATTTAAACACTGATATTCAGTGCCAGAACTTAATCGTCATCATGTGCTGAACATCCAGTTTTACTGGTCAGTGCATCTCTGTCCTGTTCTCAGTGATATTCAGCAGCTAACTAGATAGTGAAAATCAGTTAAAGTAAGGACAGCTATTGAGATGACCTAACTTTAACCGGTTAAGCTATCCGGTCAGTGGCTGAATATCGCCACTAATCGGATAGTTATTGGCGTGGCCCCCAATCCATCCACAGACCACCCTAGTTTTAATCAAGCGTTTTTTACGCAGTCTGTGAGATACTCAGCAGCACTAACTGATCCGGATATTCAGTAGCTCTAACCAGTGAGTTTTATCCAGTTGGCAGACTCACAGGTGTGTAATGTTCTAGACTACTTCTGGAGCCCTTTTTAAACAGCTGGCATTATCATAGCCACCTTTCAATGACAGGTTACAGACGACTAATCATAGGACTGCGGTTTCCTTTTTGAGTTCCTTCAGAATCCTGGTGATTTGTTACTCTTT
Organism: Ichthyophis bannanicus; assembly: GCA_033557465.1. Taxonomy (NCBI): domain Eukaryota; kingdom Metazoa; phylum Chordata; class Amphibia; order Gymnophiona; family Ichthyophiidae; genus Ichthyophis; species Ichthyophis bannanicus. The sequence goes on along the minus strand of CM066032.1, from coordinate 865,750,451 downwards.
GTCAGTTTGCTCTATAACATCCTCCAGGTTCATTGTGATGTGCTTCAGTTCCTCTGAATTTTCACTATCAAAGAACATATCAAGCTTTTGTATCTGCCTGACATCCTTCTCAGTAAAGGCCAAACCAAAATATTAATTTAGCTTTTCTGTTATGGCCTTGCCTGCATTGAGCGCCCCCTCTACTACTAGGTGATCTAGTAGTGGTCCACCTTATCCATCACAGACTTATTGCTTCAAATGTAGATAGATTTTAATAGCAGGCTTTTTCCAAATTTTCTTTTGCCCTGCTTTATTACAGCTTCACATGTAATGTGCCAGTGTTTATGTTCTTTGCTATTTTCTTCATTTGGATTCCATTTTTTTAAAGATATTTGTGCTTTAATGACCTCTTTTACCTCACCACTGAATCACTCTGGTAATCATTTGGTCCTCTTTTGATCTTTTCTAATATCCAGAATATATTACGTCTTGGCTTCTATTTTTAAGTAGCGTCTACAATGGATACAAATGTTTTACCATCACAACAAATCCTTTGAGATTTTTCAGTCAGGTTTCCTCATTTTTTTCACAGTCTACCTTTCTAAATGTTATTATAGTAGCTTTCTTTAATATCCACTTTCTAGTGATTATGTCATTCGATTGTGTTATGATCACCTATTGCCAACAGGCCTCATTACTGTTAACCTTTGCATCAGGTCCTGCAGTAAAATGAGGACTAGGTCGAGTAGTTTATCCTTTTATCTTTTGAGGAACCAGTTGCTCCATGGAGCAATCATTTTTGGCCCCTAGAAATTTTAGATTCCTAGTATGTCTTGATGATTTAGTGAATACAAGGGTAATTGATTACTGTTCATTTTGCTAGCTTTCCTAATAGGTGTTAGCATGAATTCACTCTCTGTTTCCTCATTCTGGCCCGGTTCTGGAAGTATACCCCTACTTCTGTACTCTTCCCAGTCAAACATGGAATTTTTATTCTTAAAATATGGGAGGGGAAGCATGTCTGAATACTATTCTGGAGGTTCTAGATTTTTATTTCCTACCTAGAAGCCTAAATTTGCCTTTCAGAAATGCCCTCCAGCACCTTCTTACTAGATGGCTTTGATATTTTGGAGTACCATGAGAGTCAGTTCCTCCCAAGTATTTTCTAAGGGCCCGATATTCAAAGGCAGTTACATGGCTTACAGACCTGTAGACCATATAACTGCCTCTAAGTGGAAATTTCAGCAGCACTAACATGGTTAGTGCCACTGAATATACCTGGATATGCCGTTATCTGTCTCAATGCTACACGGGAGCATTGTGGCATTCCAGGGGTGGTACCCGTTGCTAACCAGTCAGTGGTGATATTGAGCCACTGCCCAGTTAGCGACCCATGGGTAAAGATAGGCCTAGTAAAAGCTAGCCTTTAACGTGCAGGAGCTAATCGGACAGCGGCTCAATATTACCGCTGACCAGTTAGCTTCTGGGGCTATGCGGCAAACCTGGATATTCAATGTCAGTGACGAGGCATGGCCTGGCGCTGAATGTCTGGGTTTGGCGTTCAGCACAGATGGCTAGATGCTGTAATTGTGCTAGCTGCCGCCGCCACCAAATCGTGGGTCCTACAATCCTAGTTAAGTGACACATGGGAGGTCATTTTATAAAGGGTGCATTTTTTAAACAGTATAGCATGAGATATTTTGGCAGTATTCTAGTCAGTTACACATGCATGTTGCCACTTACACACGTGAATAGCCTCTTATGAAATACTGATCAACATAAAATGACATGTGTTCATATGATGGTGTGCACTTTGCCAGTAGGTGTGCACCTGGGTGGCCAATGAGGCAGAAGTGGTCCCCTTGGCTCTGGCAGCTCTGATTATATTGCATTATGGAAATTAAGATTGTATATGCTTACGTTTGAAATGCTTTGCGTTTAATAATGAGAAAGGTAATATGTCTATGCAATAATGCAATAATATAATAGAATACAATAATGTGACATCTTAACATATATATTATGGATTTTTTTCTGTTTAGTTCTCGCAGTATTGGAAACCCTTTCTTTGACTGTCATCCCCTTATCCAAGAGTAGCATTGAAAAAGGTTTTTGTTGCTTGATAATTAGACTTCAAGGAATTCTCATTAAGTTTTGCCCTCCTTCCTAGCAAAGGGAGAATGATAAAACTGAATAAAAAAAATCAGACTGAGGGGATTATAACATGGTATAGAGTCACATTCAGTTTTTCTGCCTTGGTTACAAGATCTTCCAAAGCTATAAAATATATGCCTTAACATGCTTGGTTAATAATATATTAACTACACAAGAAAAACTGACTTATCAAACCAGAATATCTATTAAATATATATAAAGCTAGTAGAAATGTTCATATGGCTGGTCATTCTATTATTTTAATACACAATACTGCCACCTTTTGGCCACATCTAGTACTGAAACCTCTTGCATTTCATTGCATTAACATGCACTAAATACAAATAATATGTGGCACAAGGAAATAGCACATCTTAAATACAGATAATGTACAATGAAAGGAATTAGCAAACACTTAAAATGAATAATGTGTGCAAAGTGTAATTAGCATACACTAAATTTGAATGTGTTTTAAAGGGAATTAACACACAATAATGGAAAAAACACACACTAAAAGGAGAACACTGGGAAAATTCTACTTCTGCTGGTGATTGCCAATGAAGAGTAAAGCAGAGGCAGAGAGAAGAGTAGAGGAATGAGAGAGGAAGGAAAAAGGGAAGAAGGAAAGGAGAAGCAGTGAAAGGAAAGAATTGGGATGGGAGATGAGGGCAAGGGGAGTAGGGAAAAGGAGAAGAAGAAGAATGAGAAGAGGGGAGTATTTTGGGAATGGCTGGAGTTAAAAGAAGGGGAGAAGGATGGGTAGAGAGGAAAGGAGAATGGAGAGTTTTGCAATGGCAAAACAGAAGGACAAATGAAATAAGAATGAAAATGAAGAAGATGTGGGGAGAGAAGGGAAAAGGGAAAACGTAGAGGAGTGGGAAGAGGGACAAGGAGGTAAAATATTTTAGGAAAAATTGCCAGTGTGGTCAAATACATGTGCCTCCAATCCATGTTAGAAAAGAAGGGTGTCCCCAGGGATGACAGGAGAGTGACTCCATGGATGTATATGTTATGTTGTCCTGTCATTTTGACAAGCCCATGAATTACTGTTAAAATATATCACAAACCTGAAAAACATTTGCATATAATTCATAGAGAGTGACTGAGCTATTTTGTCAACGCACCAGGAAATCCAAGTAGAAGGCAAGAAAGTTCCTTTCTTTGAATGCTCCTCATGATATCCCACCACATTGCCACCTGGAAAGTGACTTCATGCATCTAAACTGGATAATGGTCTTCATGCAAGCTATGGGATATGTGAAATATTTTTGGAATCTGAGTAAGGGATGGCAGGAAGGGTATTCAAAGGAAAGGTGGGTTTACATGGAAGGACTGAAGGTGGGAAGAGGTATTGCTTCCAGGGGTTACTCACTTTGGAGTGGAGAGGGGGATTGTGCCTTTTGGGGTGAGGGGGTTTCATACTTAGAGTTACTTGCTCCATTTCAGACTGACGGCTAGGGAGGAGGGCATGAGAGCACTGGAGGCATATTAACATTCCAGTGTTCTCAGGGAAAGCTATCTCACAATCCACATTAAGGATTAGTGTGAAGTCTCTTATCATTCAAATTAAGTTATCTGAATAGTGGTGAGCTGATTTGCAGCCATTTATATGTTACACAGCTCATAACATGAGCATTCACACCCATCACCATCCATCTGTCTCACCATCAATGACACACATTAAAAACCACTGGAGAAGTGCTTGGCAGAACATTGGCCGCAGCTTTACTCCAACATCCAAAACACTTGACCACAACAAATCACATCAAACAGTATCAAAATTCCTCCAAATGATCAGGCTAGATGGTGTCACCCTAGCCAGCCCTAATCCATGTCCTAGGCATTGCCAGGCTGTGGCTTACTTTCAACCATGGGAGCCTTATTGTGACAAGGATCACACATGGCGGTGATGCCCTTGCTGCAGGAAGCCCCCAATACACCCATCATGTGTCTTTCCCTCTGCCCTTTTGGAGGAACAAATTAACCATAGGGGAAGGCCATCTACCTTTAAATCCCGCCAAGAGCGATGACTGCACAATGCATGTCTCCACCCCCTCCCCACCACCAATGCTGCAGCCTGGAATGGCTTGCTGTACCCCTGCAAAACATCTTGAATGGAACTAAGATAGATATCATGACCAGTATCCGACAAATGCACACCATTTGGCCAAACAAAAGACATGGACAATCTACAGAAATTAGATCATGAGACAGGACAAACCGTTTCAACAAATGCACAAACTTGGACACCTCAGCATTCACCCGCCTCCTTAAATACTCCACAGCATATGGGCGAATGGCATGAAGCCACTACCGTCAAGGATGTGCGACCAAAGGAAAGTCGCAGAGGGGAAATATCAATGGATTAAGAAAATAAAGTGTTCTTCATTTGTCGGGTAAGGACCACCCCTTTGACATCGCAAAGATCAATCCCGTCCAAATGAACAAACATACAGTGCAGTATATTATATTGATTAGCTTCAAATAACAAGGGAAGCAATTGGGACCAGTGCATCCCATGGAGGCCCACCCACTGCAACAGCACTCCATCTTTGGCCATGCCAAGATTCAAACCCCATTTGGATTCTGCTGCCTCTTCTGGGCCCAGAAATCAAAATAATGTCCACACATCCAAACCAGAAACTCCTACCTGCTGCTAACCTGTTGAAGAAACTGAAAAAAAATTAAGCTGACCACTCCTTAGCATACATATCTCTTATATGCATTAAACTGCATAAACCTATATACTGAATTGCCTGCGCAGAAAAACCTTGTGTGTCCAGCAGCGTGGCAGCCCCTATGTGGAACAAATGTGTTCCAAGCTCCCTTGGAGGGAAACCTGCCGCAGCCAATCTCTGCTTCAGTATAGTAGAAAACTGGAATCAGGTCAACGGATCCCTCCATGCATGACACAACCAAAAACAGGCCACCCGTTGGATGAGACATGGAAAAAGGTACAGACACAATGAACTGGGCATGAAACCAAGCCTGGAACCCTCAAATCCGGATCCAAGCTCCTCGGCCCAACTGATCCATCTTACTACGATGAATTCACAACAGCACTTCCTCAGGCAAGAGCACCACATCATCAGCTAATAACCCCCTATTGCCAGAAGAGGATTTAGAGCTCACCACCAGCTCCCCAACTCGAAGCACTGCAAAGAAAGCCAAGGAAAAGGCAACCCAAAATAAATCCATTTTGAAGGGGGTAGCACACATCCATGGCAATACTGCCAAAAGAGCAGTCAGAATATCATGCACCGACTGTACCACAGAGGCCGACCGTGCTCTCGCAAATCTTTTCACCAGCTTTCGAACCACAAAAGAAGATGTAGGATCCCCAAGGCCAAGGACCTTAGGCACAAAAGATACGCTCGCCAAGGCCCCTGAAAGAGCATGAGGCAACATGCGCCACTCGTAGGCCAGCATCTGAAATTGCAACACATCTTCAGGAGTAATCCGCGAGCTGTGCAACCAAACTCCACATGGCACTAAAGCAGAAAAATGACATCAACCAGCGACATAGACTTTCCAAGTGTTCGCAGCTAAAGTCGCCCTCAGCAACCTTGCAAATGATGTGGAAGGACATCCCAACAATGCCCTGAGATCTGGGAAGGGGTGTTGTCCGCAGCTGGAGCCAAAGTACGAAATCGAGTCCACTGCAAATGAGATATAGCATCAGCAATTGAATTATCCACACCAGGTACATGCTTCACCACCAACAATACATTCAACTGCAGGCACCAAAGTACCAACTTGCGCTATAGTCTCACAACCAAGGGGGAACTAGAAGACTGCAAACACAACAACCATATTATCAAAACACAATAGCATGCTCCTGAGTGTGCTGGCGCTTCCCCCCCCCCCCCCAAAGCAAGAATGCAACCCATACAGAGAAAACCTCCAAAAAGTAATGTTTCAACACTAACCTCTGTCTCTCCAAGCCTCTGGCCAAGACTCAGCACACCATGCCCCACCAAATTATATCCTGGTACCAATCCCCCCAGAAGCATCCATACAGAGCTCCAGATCATGATTTAACACCACGGGCATTTGCTACACACAGACCCCATGGAAATCCTGCAAAACCTCCACCCAAATGGCCAAGTCTGCCCTCACACCCCTACTCAACCAGATAAAGTGATGCTTCCTCCACACCCCTTTTGACAGGAAAGCAAGTCTGCATGTAAAGACTCTACCCATAGGGGTCACACGACAGGCAAAATTGAAATGCCTCAAGATTTTCCTGTACCTGCCCCAACGTCAACTTTGAACGAGATAAGACATGCTGGATCAACTCCGCCAACTTTGAAACCTTCTCCTGTAGCAACCATTCCATGCGACAGGAATCTAGCTCAATGCCCAGAAAAATGAGAGAAGTAGTAGGACCCTCTGTATTTTTGGCTGTCAGTGGCACTCTATAAACCTGTGCCAACAACTGCTGAAAAACCCTCAACAACCGGGCGCACTCATTGGAAATGAAACCCAAGCAAATAAAAGGAGCTGGGGTAAATAGGGAGCAATCGAAATGTGGACTCTACATCTGTCTTCGCCATTAAGGCCCTTTGCCCAATTCTCTGAAGAAGGTGGACAGAGGAATCAAAAGAAGCATGTAGCAACAAACAAAGAGCTGGGTCAATAACATCATCCAGTCACACTTCTCCCTACCGGGTAGGACAAATTATATATCAACCGATACTTGCCTGGCTCTTTCTTTGGCACAACACCTAAAAGGGACACCACCAGATTGGACAGAGGAGGATGGTCAAACGGACCTGCTATTCTGCGCAGCTCCAGCTCCTTCTGCAACTTGGTCATGACAATCCCCTGGAAACCACTGTAATGAAGGCGTATTGTGAGACTGGTTAAACAAAGGTGCCCAGAATAAGGAATAACAAACCCCTTCCAAAAATCCTTCTGCAACAACTGGGCCACTGACAAATCTTGGTATCCCTGCAACAATACTCCACCATCAGGTTAATGGTCAATGGCTCCTTGTCCAGGGACCATCACTAAAGGTCTGCCATCTGGCCTGCCCTGTCCACCTCTAAGAATTCCCCCACCCCGAGCGAAACACTGAAAGGCTGGGTGCCCTCCCCCACACATCAAGCATCGATGCTTGAAAAGACACACCACTCAGTCGCAAATAGAATGGTAGGTATCAAAAGGAAAGGAATGGAGTATAAAACAATGGATATTGTAATGCCTCTATATTGTTCCATGGTGTGACTGCACCTTGAATTTTGTGTACAATTCTGGTCACCGTATCTTAAAAAGGATATAGTGTTATTTGAAAAGGTAAAGAGAAGAGCCACCAAAATGGTAAAGGGGATGGAAGGATACCCCTATGAAGAGAGGCTAAAAAGGTTAGGGCTCTTGAACCTGGAAAAGAGACGGCTGAGGGGAGATATGATAGAGATCTATAAATTAAAGAATGGAGTGGAACGGGTAAACATAGATCAATTGTTTATGCCATCAAAATATAGAAAGACTAGGGGACATGCAATGAAGCTACAGAGTAACCTATTTAAGACTAATAAGAGAAAATATTTTTTCACTCAACGTGTAATCAAACTCTGGAATTTGCTACCAGAGGATGTAGTAAAAGCAGTTAGTGTAGCCTGGTTTAAAAAAGGTTTGGACAAGTTCCTGGAGGAAAGGTCCATAAACCATTATTAAAGTGGACCCAGAATATCCATTGCTTGCCCCAATACAAGCATTGTGGAACCGTGTCTTTTGGAAAAACTGCTAGATACTTGTGACCTAGAGTGGCCACTGCCGGAAACAGGATACTGGGCTTGATGGACCTTGGCCTGACACAGTGGATCCCTTTATAGCAACAGAATAAAATCAAAATAAACTTAACTAATTTCTCAACAAACAAGGGTGTCCTACACGGAGCAGTGGGTTCACCCCTAAAACAAAGACATGGGGAGGGGTGGTCTGCACGGAGAAGCAGGTTCACCTACTCTTCCCATCTTACTGAGCAGACTAGATGGACCATACTGATCTTTATCTGCCGTCATTTACTATGTTACTATGTATTTTCTTATGGCCCGTGTTGAATTGAAAAGAGGTATTGTCCACTCCGGGGCTCCGAACTCCCCCCCCCCACCGATTGGGAAAATTCCCCCCACTGTTAGAAAACCAGTAGCAAGTTCCTCTCCCCACCCAACCCACCACCGGCGACCAATCTCCTCTAGGCGACCGCAGCAGCAGACACATGCGGCCCTGTGGCCTCTATTCTCTCACCATGAGACCTAGAAGGAGTTATCTTTTCCAGCCAAATGTCCACATACCAAAACCCCAAAGCATCAGACTTGTCTTTAGTGAGGGTCTTCTGAAATTGCTTGTCTTAATTGAGCCATACCCAGGCCCCATAAATCCTTTAAGCCCTCAAATTTACATCCGAATAGCGCAACAAATCTTGGTAAAGAGAGGCCTTAGCCCCACCCAAAATAGTTGAAAAAACATGTAATGCCAACAACCAGTTACTAATGGTGCTGGGAACCTTGGAACACCCCTTCTTACCATCCTCCTTAGAACTTTTCTCCTTTTTCTTGTCACCTACCTCCTGATCACTAGCCATAAAAGAAAAGATGTTGATATATTTACCCCACAATACCCACACCCGCAGTTTCCGAGATACATGACAATTCAGAGGAGCGATCAAACTCAAAGTGTGCCCACTACAAGCAAACTGCTGGTCATTGCCAGCACCACCCACCGCCTGCACCACCAGACCAGACCCGGCAATTCTGAACAGTGTCGATCACCCCCACTACCACTATCTTCTTTTGATGAAAGTTAAATATGAAATGTGACACGATAACCTTGGAGATTACATTTTTCAAAAGAAACACTGGGGCCCTGCTAAGGTTTTGTTACAAACACACATTAAGTGCAAAGCCTCCACATTAGCTGTCGGGACATGACCAGCATGTTCCCAGCAGCCAAAGCACGACAGAGTACCTTAATGTGAAGTGCATTTAATGTGGGTGCACCTAAGAATACCCATAGAGACGTTGCGAGGTGCACTCACGCCGAGTGCTACAGTGACATGGAGCACATGGCGATTGCTTTCGTGATAAGAGCAATGTGTTCTCCAAACCTACATTCTGACCATTTCCCGCCCCATTCTGTGATGGCCAATTACCATGTACTTTAACGCACAGTCAATGGAATTGCCCCATGTTAGCATTCCTGACAGCTGTGCATTAAAACTCACATTCACCTGGGACCTTTTTGGATGGGGTACTCGGTGGTACTGAGAATCAGCACCTTTTTCATGGACTGCTAAATTTGATCTATGGCCCTCATGTGTTTATGAAAGAGCCCTGCATATGAATACTGGCACTTTTTGCTAGGAAAAAGACAATGTGTTAATCAGTTACCAGCCTTTGGTAAAAGGGCCGCAACGGCCACTTAGAAAGCATGATCTATAAAACAGCAAGGAATTTAAAAACCCTTCCTGTAAATGTTCAAATGGGAAACTGGTAATAGTATCAAAAATGCTGTTTACATCTTTCCAAACATCATTTTTTTCATGAAGAAAGTCAACACATGAGGCTTGTATTCAGACTGAACTGAGCTTGAAAATCTTCCGTATACCCCGCTAGGCTTGCCTTTGTTGAAATATAAGAAATACTGTAATAAGAAGCTCTCTGAACTAATTCTGCCAAATCTTCATTAAAGAAAATGAAGGCAAAAATTGCACGCCGTTTGAATCGGAGATGATTCTAACAGTATCTTAATTGACACTGCCTTGGAGTCCTGGGGTTTGCTCTTAAAATGGTATACTTTTTTTACCTATATAACATCAAATATTTATGAGGTTCATTTTAAGGCATGTTATTTTGAAAAACCGAGGGAGTGCCCAGTGCATTTGTAGATATATTCTTTTCAGATATTGAACACTTGAGTAGCTTTAAGGGAAAAAAGAACATTCAGTGACCCTATCTTGAATTTTTTCCCAGCTGACTAAGTTTGTAGGAGTTATCAAGCATTCAGAATTCACAGGTATTTTTTCTGATGCTCTAATAGACTTTCTTTAGTACCTCACTGCTTTGTCAATGCTCTGAATCCTTATTTTCTTGATAATGCCTGCTCAAAGGAAATTTTTGTAAAGGGATAGATTTGCTCTTTCTTGAACTAGTTTGAGAAAAACAGAACTATATCTTAACCGGCTGTCACTTGGTGAAATTCACTGGAGGATGGTTCCCCTTCCTGCTCCATCACCACCTGTCTCTCCCACCTCCTTATTTCTATGTCCGCATGCTCCTCACCTCCCAGACTCATCTGAATGACCACCTGATCCCCCACTCAACCATACTTGATTCCTACAGCCGAGTCCCTCCTCTGAGCCACCAGGCACCCTGCTGGTCCCCAACAGATGGATGCCACGTTGCCATCTCTAAGGGTTTCGCACCTGAAATTCGAAAGGCATTTAAACTGTGTAAAAGCCTTAAATAGGAATATTCAATGGCACCTACATGAATATTCCTGTTGAATAACCCCGTCCATGTCCCCTATGTGCCCCCAAGCTATCCGGCTGGCATTGGGTCATGTCGGGGGTGTTCTGGGGTGGATCACAGGCGGTGAATACTGCTAACCAAGTAATGGCAATATTGCCCCACTACCTGGTGTGTGATCCATGGCTAAAACTAGGCAAGCTTTCGGCTCGTCTAGTATTTTTTTTTTTAATGTTTATTACATTTCCAATATACATCCAAGATGAGTATATACAATAGAAATACGAGAATACATAATATAGAAAGAAAGAAAAAACAAAATCAAACAGCCATACAAATCTCTATAGAACAGCCCGCTTCAAAAAGAAAGAAGCATCAGGAAATAAGAAAAAAATGCTTCAGGGTAATTGGTCCCTAATTTAACAATACAAACATACAAAACAGGGCGGAGGCTTATGCATCAGCTACAGGGGGTAGCATACTAACCACAGAACTTTCCCTCGCAACAAGGACCTCCAAAAGCTGCCCTGGTTCAAACAACAAAAAAGTTCTATCCTGCTAGGAAATTATACAACGAGAAGTAAATCTCGAAATAAATTGCCCCCCCCCACCCCCCCAGGGAGAGGACTCTGGGTCGAAGGCCCAGGAACTTCTTCCTCCGCTGTTGGGTAACATGTGATAAATCTGGGAAAATACAAACATATGAACCAAAAAACTGCTCAATGAAATTCCTAAAATACGAACGAAGAATTTTAGATTTATTAGATTCCAAGGCCAGAGTCATAAGCAAGGTAGTTCTCTCAGTAATCACCTCCAAGGAACTCTCCAGAAACCCGTCAGGACACCGGGAGCCTGAGAGGCTTCTCTAGAGCTCATACCCTGAGAACTGGAGCCCAAGGACAGATACTGAGCACATACTAGAGGTAGGGTTGCCAACTGGCTCCAGATGCGCCCGACAGACTTGATCCAGTCCTGGGTGTACCCCATTGCATGCAGTGACTTGTAGTTTTCCATTTCTTATGGAGTGCAATGGAGAAATTAGAACTACATATCCCTGCATGCAATGGGGTAAACCCAGGACTGGATTGACCCTGTCGGGCGCATCTGGAGCCAGTTGGCAACCCTAACTAGAGGGGGCAAATTATCCGGAGGCAGCTTAAGTACCTCCTGGAAACACTTCATAGCAGACAGAACAGGAGACTTAGGAAAACTGAGCAAACACAAATTATTTCTACAAACTTGATTGTCCAAGTATTCTGTCTTTTTTGTAAGCACAATTCTGTCTTTTAACTTGGGCAGCACACAAACCACGGAGTTGCACCATATCCTCCTCCAAAAGAGCTATCTCCTCCACTCAGGGGCGGTCCAAGGGGGGTGTAGGGCCATGTGTGGAGACTCGGTGCGGGGCCTCATTTAAAATAAATATTTGCATAATATTACCATACACTAACTTTTAGTAAACATGTCTCTTAATGAGTGTATGGATAAAGAAAGACTAAAAGATTTCTACATTACTATAACCCAGTGCAAACTGCCAGGCACATTAGGAACTAGTACAAACACTGCCCATTTAGAACCCATATAACATAAGGATCGAGACAGAACCTCATGGACCTACAGGTTCACCAAGCCCAAAAGTCAGATAAGAATACCAGTAGGTGAATTTAAAAAACAGGACAAGTCCCTCAAAAATCCCCAAAAAAAACCTGAAGCAGGGTGTTGGAAAATGGAAATCCAAAATGCAGGACTTCAAAATAAAGAGATATTTTTCTACCTTTTGTGCATTTTTTTTTCAGTTGCAATTGCTCCAGCCACTTTCTTCTAGTTTCTTCGTGTCTTCTGCCAACTCTCCATCGTCTGCTGTCCATTTATTCTTTCTTACCTCTTCTAGTTTTTTTTCCATTCTCTCTCTACATCTGCTTTAATATTAATCTTTCGCCTTTTGCTCTTTCCTCATTCCTATTTCATCAACTCAAATGTTACCCCTCCATCCTCAATCCCCACTTAGTCTCCAAATACCCGGCCAATTGTCGATTTTTCTTCCCTCCCACACAAAATATTTTCCCCTCTCCATTTCACTCTCCCAGCCCCATCCCATTCTAATCCTCCCCCAACATCAGCTCATTTCTAGTTCCAGCCCCACCCAGCATCCATTCCCTTCTAGTCCCTGCATCAGCTCATTTCCAATCCTAGCCCCCCACCATCAGCCCATTTCTAAGCCTATCCTAGCCACACCATCAGCCCATTTCCAGTCCTAGCTCCCCCATCCATTTCCAGTCCTATCCGAGTCCCTCCATCAGCTCATTTCCAATCCCAGCCCCCCCATCAGCCCATTTCTAGTCCTTTCCTAGCCCCACCATCAGCCCATGTCAAATCCTAGCTCCCCTCCACTCAGCCCATTTCCAATCCAAGCCCCCCATGAGCCTACTTCCAGTTCTAGCCCCTCCTTGAGTCCATTTCAATACAAGCCCCCACCACAGCCCATTTCCAATCTTAGCACCCCCCGAAAACCCATTTCCAGTCCTATCCTAGCCCCTCCATCAGCCCATTTCCTGTCCTAGCTCCCCCCCAGTCAGCCCATTTCCAGTCCTAGCTCCCTCCCTTCACAGCCCATTTCCATCACAAGCCCCCCTCCCCATCAGCTATTTGCAGTTCAAGACCCCCTTTCCACTCAGCCCATTTCAAATCTTAGCACCCTCCATCAGCCCATTTCCAGTCCTAGCTCCCTCCCTTCACAGCCCATTTCCATTCCAAGCCCCCTCCCCATCAGCTATTTGCAGTTCAAGTCCCCCCTTCCACTCAGCCAATTTGCAGTCCTAGCAACCCCCCCCAGCCCATTACCAGTCCTAAGCCCCCATCACCCCATTTTCAGTCTTAGCCCCCCAGAGTCCATGACCAGTCTTAACCCCCTCCCCCCATCAGCCCAGGGAACCTTTAAAAGAAAAAACAAAACTTGCTGCTGCTGCTGCCACTGCTGCTGCCACCATCTTGCTTCCAACTTTGAATCACTTTTGGCTAGTCTAGTTTTAGCCATGGATGCTAACCGGATAGCAGTGCAATATCGCGGCTACCTGGTTAGCCTCAGCAGGTCTGGGGCTTGTGCGGTGACCCCATATATTCAATGCCATGACCGTGGCATTGAATATCTGGGATTAGGGGTTGGCGGGCAGGGTGTTCTTTTTCATTTTTTTGTTTGTAGCTTGCATTTGATTTTGTACACCATCCTGATGCTTGTATAGCAAGCGCTAAAATAAAGATAAGATAGCCTGCCTAAGTGAATATCGGGCCCTTTGTGTATATAGACACTTTGGGTCCGATATTTAAAAGAACTTAGCAGGTAGCAAGACCTGCTAAATGGCTGAGCTCAGAGAAACTACGGAAAAAGCCTGAGTGTTTGGATTCTTGTCCAAGCTTGAGGAGCAGTTTGTCAGATTATTTCATCTAAGAATCTCATTTTCAGCAGTGTGGAGTGTGATATTTGCACGTTTACTACCTGGATTACTGAAAAAGATAACAGTTGAACCTGAAGCTTATTTCAACCCTCTTCTCAGTGGAAAGAACCACCTCCAATGTCCCCTTTCTATTGAGGATGGAGGAAGGAAGCTTAAACCTGGCACCAAGAGAAATGCCATTGATTGTGCAAAGAAGTCAATTTGCTATCACTTCTTGCCTAAGCAAGAGAAGGACTATTTTTAAATCTGCCAGTAGTTTAAAAAGGGCAAATCGACACTGATTTTAACTGCCCTGCAGGACCATACCTCGCCCTGTGCAACCGGTGTGGCTGCACAGGGCGCAAAGGCTTAAGGGGCGCATTTTGGCTGCTTGTTGTTGCCCTGCCAGCGCCACTTTTTCTTCTCTCAGCGGCGGCAGGGCGACAGCAGGCAGCCAAAATGCCTCCCTTTAAACCTCTTCATGGTACTTTAAGCAGGTCTGGACCCCTCCCTCCTCTGACATGATGTCAGAGCAGGGAAGGACAGATCTACTTAACGTGCCGGCGACTAGCACATCGGGCACGCGCCCTCTCCTCCACCTCTGTCTATCCACTTTCTGCTCTAGCCCTGCTGCTGGCGCCACTGTGGAGAAAACAGAGGGTGGCAGCAGCAAGGTAAGAGCTGCAAATGGCTGGATGGAGGTGCAGGGGGCGGAAGGGGGGATGCACCCAATGCACAAGTCACACAGGGTGCAATTCTGGCTTGGTACAGCCCTGCTGCCCTGTTATCCAAAAAGCGGCACTGACTATCGCCATCCTGGCCATGCTCTCAGATATTGGCGCTGAACAGCCAGATAATTTTTAGACGTGGTATCTCCACTCCATCCACAGATCACTCCAGCACTATTCAGATAATGCTGAGGTGGTCTGTAAGGATATTCAGCACCACTATCTAGCCTGGTCAGCACCATTTATCTGGTTAGGTGATGTTAGTAACTGGAAATGTTCCAGTGAATATCGTTCTGGCTATACCTATAGTCCAGAGAAAGGATCGTCTGCTTTGTAAATCTCCCACAATTGTATTTCTGTATTCTTCAGTCTGCTATTGCTACAGCATGACTATGAGCAGGGTAATTTTTAAAGCCACTTCCAAGTGTGGAACATGGAAATGTGCTTTCAGAAATCTGCCTGCGAAGTACCACTACGCGTGCCAATTAATTTACTTGCATCTTGCAGCGTGTTCCTGGGTGCAAAGTTTGAGAGAAGCTTGCACTTGCAACGCATCATTTTTTGCATTTTAAAGGGCGAGTACGCTATTTTTCTCTGAAAACTATACAAATCAGCATATGCAAATGTGAACAGATAGTTTGCTAAGTAATTTTTATACATAACCTCACTTCGAAAATTCTTGAAAAATCCACAGAGTAAATGGTATCTATAGGACTCTAGCATTTATCATTATTTCTAACTTGCTATTTCACAAAAAGCCTGAGGAAAGCGGTGCACAATAAAAGCAAACAAAAACATAAAGTGGGGACATTACAATCCTGCAGTGAAATGTCAGATTTTACCACAGCTTAATTTACCATGGGAGTCACAAACCTGCAGTAACTCAGTATCACAGGTTAGTGACTCCTGCAGTGAAAGAATAAAGCAATGTGCAATCAACCTTATAAGCTGCGCTATTCTTCTTCCCAGGAAAAGACTGCTAGCACATGACCTGATGTCCCTGAGGAGCCCTCTTAAAGAGCCAGTGCATTTACAGATGTACATGGACCCCTGTCCTCCCCCAGTTGACTCCCTTAGACTGCCAATCTAGGTCTTCCACAGACCTTCTTCACCCCCTTTGAAAGAAGTCCCTCACCCACAAGTTCCCCTGAAGAAGACCCACAACCTCTCAAAAGACTCCTCCCCATAGGTCCTCCTGGGTCAATCTCTGAAATAAGCAGTGGTCTAGGGTATGGAACAGGACGGCTCCCCATTCGCTTCTGCCCCATGTAGTTCAAGGTTCAAAATGATGCCAATTAGCCGCTAGTGATAGTCTTGCCATACTACCACTAGAGCTAAAAGCTGTCATATAAGGGCTTTCTGCATTTATTTGGCAGTTTGACCCTTAACAAAATATTTATTCAGTCCTTTGCAGTTCATTGAAAGTCAAACATAATCTCGAGACACTTTAAAGTAGTACAAACAATTTAACAATATTAAGATGCAGGCAGCAGTCCAGCAATGAGATAGGAGCTATCCAGTCGTTTGCATCAAATGATACACGTATGATTTCTTCCAGTTGGTGGAAACGCATTAAGTGCAGAGAAGAACAGAAATCATTCAGAGTTAATCACCACAAGATTATCGGAGCAAACGTGTTTTGAACAGTGCTTTGGATTGCTTCTAAAAGCTTTCAGACTGAATGTCCAGTTGAAGGGAAATCCACAGTGCAGGGGAACAATATGCAAAGGTGAAATTATGGATCCACTGACACCACAGCTTGCAAACGTTGGAGTATATGACATGAGAAGAGCGGAGAAATAGAGGGGGTAACCTGTATAGGAGGACTGTTGGGCTCACATTAAAATTTAGAATTTTATCTGACTTAATATTGGCAACAAATGCTGGTCGATAAGGAGGGGTGTAGCGTGGTCTGTATGATTTGCAAAATCAATCAACTTAACAGCAGTATTTTGTATGAATTGGAGTAATTTAATAAAGTTCTCAGGAAGTCCACCAAACAATGAATTGCAAAAGCCTGATCTATTCAGTATCAATGCAAGAATTAAAGTCTTTAAGAATCTGTTGTCCAGGTAGGGTCTGATAGATCTAATCATCCTTAAAGTGCACAGGAACATAAGAACATAAGAAATCCATACTGAGTCAGACCAAGGACCTCAAGCCCAGGATCCTATTTCGAACAGTGATCAATCCAGGTCACAAGTACTTGGCAGGTTCCCAAAAAGGCACATAGGTTCTGCAATGCTCATCCAAGGGTAAACAGTGGATTTCCTGGGTCCTCTTTAAAAATGGTTTATGGACTTTTACTCCAGGAACTTGTCTAAACCTTATTTAAACCCAGCTACACTAACAGCTTTTACTACAACCTTTGGTAACAAATTCCAAAGTTTGATTATGTGTTGAGTAAAAAAGTATTATTAGTCTTAAATAGGTTACATTGTAGCTTCATTGCATGTCCTCAAGTCTTTCTACTTTTAGATGGCATAAACAACTAATCTATGTTTACCTGTTCAACTTCATTCAGTAATTTATAGACCTCTATCATATTCCCCCTCAGCCGTCTCTTTTCCAGGTTGAAGAGCCCTAACCTTTTAAGCCTTTCCTCATAGGGGTATCCTTCCATCCCCTTCACCATTTTTGTTGCTCTGTACCTTTTCTAATTCTACTATATCCTTTATAAGATATGATGATCAGAATTGCACAAAGTATTCAAGTTGCAGCTGTACCATGGAACAATGCAGAGGCATTATAATATACTTGGTTTTAATGTCCTTTCCTTTCATTATGATACCTAGCATTCTATTTGCTTTCTTGGCCGCCGCTGCACACTGGGCAGATGGTTTCAAAGTTTTATCCATGATGACCGCTAAATCTTTTTTCCTGGGTGGTGGTTTCTAAGGGTACACCATTATTCACCTTTCTCCATTGAGAAAATTGGCTACTTAGCTCTATTCTCAGCTTTCTATCTTTGAACCAGTTCCTGATCCATAATACTCATTGCCTCTAATCCCATGACTTTTGAATTTTGCCAAGAGTCTCTCATGAAGGACCTTCTCAAAGGCTTTCTAAAAATCCAGATACACTATGAAGGCACTATGAAGGTCCTTCCAAAACATAACTAAGGGGTTTCTATATGTGGCGGGGACTTTGATGTGCTAAAATTTTCCCTGACCGTATTCTGAAACACTGCTGTGGTGCATGTCTATGGCACTAGCATGGGGATCTAGAAGGGATGGAACAAGGGCATGGTCAGCCATGGAGATGTGCATAGTGTATTCCAGAAAGGCCCATGTACGTTCCACAAAATCCCCGTGGAAGATTTAGGTGTCATTGTGGATATGTTGAAACCCTCAGTTCAGTGTGCAGCAGCAGCTGCCAAGAAAGCAAATAGAATGCTAGGAATCATAAAGAAAAGAATGGAAAATAAAACCAAGGATATTATAATGTCACTGCATTGTTCCATGGTGCGACTGCACCTTGAATATTGCGTGCAATTCTGGTCGTCATATCTTAAAAAGGATATAGCAGAATTCAAAAAGCTACAGAGGAGAGCCACCTCTATAATCAACTGGCTTACTGTTGTCTTCATGTTTATTCACACCTTCAAAAAATATAACTGATTAATAAGACAAGGCTTTCCTTGGCTAAATCCATGCTGGCTTTCTCCCATTCAACCATGACTATCTATATGTTCAGGCTTACTGGTCTGTAATTTCCTGGATCACCCCTGGAACCCTTTTTAAATATTGGCCATTAAGGTACTACAGCTGATTTTAATGATAGTTCACAGATTACTAATAGTAGATCTGAAATCTCATATTTCAATTTTTTCAACACCCTTGGATGTATACCATCTAGTTCAGGTGATTTGCCACTCTTCAGTTTATCAAAAAGTTGTAATACATCCTCCTGATTTATCGATATTTCTTTCAATTCTTCTGATACATCATCTTTATATCTCATTTCAGGGATGGGTAATTTCCCTACATTTTCTGCAGTAAAGACCGAAGCAAAGAATTCATTCAGTCTCTCCAACATGGCCTTGTGCTCACTTAGCGTCCCTTTTACCCCTTGTCATCCAGTGGTCCAACTGACTGTCTCACAGGGTTTTTGCTACAAATATACTTGCTGTGGAAGCAAATATACTTTTGCTTCCACAGCAGGCCTTTTTTCAAATTCTCTTTGCCTGCCTTATCAGTGCCTTGCATCTAACTTGCCAGTGCTTATCTTGTTTCCCATTTTTGTCATTTGGCTCCTTTTTCCATTTCCTGAAAAATGCTTTTTTGGCAACAGCTGCATCTGACCTTGCCTTTAAACCATGAGGCAGTTTTTTGGCATTCCTTTCACTTTTTTTTAAAGCGTGGAATACATCTGTTCTGGGCTTCCAAGATAGTACTTTTAAACAATGGCCATGCTTGATGTAAATCATTATCTTTTGCAGCTCTCTTAAAAGATTTCAAATAGCCTAGTAAGTGGGTACAAAGCCAAAAAAAAATTGAGCTCAACTAAAACAATTTTTTTTTATTTTTGGACATTTTTTTTGTTTCATATATTTGTTCTTTAGGTGAACACCTTAAGCACATTACTACCTTTAAGTATATAAATCAATTGTATGCATTAACTGGCAGCTACAATGAGTATAGAAATGATTTGCAAGGATTTATATTTTTTTCCATCCAAATTAATTAAAAAATGCACGCCCCTATAATCCAGTGGTACTTCTGGTTACTAAACAAAATTATTTGACAACATATAGGCTATTTGGAAAAAAAAGAAAAGCAATTGGTCTTTCTTTTTTAGGGAACATGTTCAGTAAAAATAGAGAGTGATTCTTAGGCATGGAACCACACTGCCCTTTCGGGAGATCCAAGATTTCTGGCAACTGGTCTCTCAGACAACTTAAGTGCCTGAGAACAAATGAAATACCGGGAGCAATGCTTTTGTTATTTTGTAGGCCTGATTTCATCTTTCTCCTTAGAACACATTTTTCTTCAATAAGCCTTTTCAGGCTACATGGCAAAACATTCTCTTCTCTGTCACAGAGGAAGCCAGTTTGCCCTTACTTGCTAGATCAAAACTTAGAACAATATAAATAGGAGACATATGGAATACACCGGAATGAAAAAATAGCAGAATTAATAGCAGTAAATCCATTACACCATTATGTATGGGTCACTGCAGTGCAGATGGCAATGGGGGGAAAATAGTATATTTGCGTTCTTTATTAATTTAGGTACATGGACAACAATATAATATACCAAAAAACATCTTACCGAGGATATTACTTAAAATTCTTACAAAAACTCAGCATGACACTAACTGTATCACAAATTATCATAATTTGAATAAGGGAATCTCCAGAGAAAACACCATAAATCACATTAATTCTCATAAGAGGAGGAGAAAAGACCTCAGAAAAATGTGCTGTCCCTCTATACGGCAGTTATTCATTGCCCAAACGGGAACTGCTTAAGGGGAAGCAATATATAATAACATAGTAAACGATAGCAGATAAAGACCAGCACAGCCCATGTAGTTTGCCCAATAAGGTGCTTTTACTTTGGGTTGTAACTGTTATTCCATGCAGCTTAGTCCCACCTTGTGCCTTTTTTGAAGTGTAAAAAATCATTCAGGTTTTGCTTTGTGCAGGAGTGCTCTACCTGCTCTATGTGGATCCTCTGTGTTTATCCCATGCCTTTTTGAATTCAGTCACTGTTTTTGTCCCCACCATCTCTATTGGAAGGGCATTCCAGGCATTAACCACCCTTCTGTAAAAAGTACTTCCGGATGTTGCTTTCTAGTTTACCTCCTTGTAGCTTAATTTCATGCCCTCTAGTTTTATAGCTTCTGCACCTTTGAAAAAGATTTGTTTGCTCATTAATTTCTGTCAAGTATTTAAATTTCTGTATTGTGTCTCCCCCATTTCGCCTTTCCTCTAGGGTATATATATATTCAGGTCTTCAAATCTTTTCTCATATGTCCCCTGGAACAAACTGCATATCATTTTGGTCACTGTCCACTGTACCACTTCAAATCTTAGGAAAGCGACCAAAATGGTATGTTTGCACGTTAAATAGCCTTAGATTTGTTCTGCTTGCTCAATAGAGAGTCAGGAGAACTAAGAACCATGATAAATCAAAATAGCTGAATGGCTTTGAGATAATATAGTGCAATATTTCAGAATGCATTTTTACAAACAAATTCCTATTTTGCATCAGTTGAAGTATGGGGGTTTTACCTACTAAGTGTTTTATTTGGGAGTGGGAAGGCTACTAAAGTATTGATATTAAGGGGCTTGTTTACTAAGCAGCAGTAACGGCTTCCGACCAAATTCAATGGGGCCACGGCTCCGATATCGGTCGGAAGCCGCTACCACTGCTTAGTAAACAAGCCCCTAATATAGTAATATTTTTTTGTACTTAGAGGCCTATCCAGGAAAGCTTATGCTAAATATTCTAACTTAGATCCTGTTTGTCTGTGATTCAAAATTGGTTGGTTGAAAACAATTTAGTGCTAAATGTGTCAAAAAAACCCAAAACAGAACAAACCAGAAATTATTCTCATCACATTGTAAGAAATTTGATTTAGGCTGGACTTTTCATGATCGCTTATGATCAATGATAGCTGCTGCTTTTTAAGCTTTGTCTGCTTGGTAGATTGAAATGTTTGCTGCACCTGGATAATCTTTGTGCCATTTTGTGTTCTATTGTCATGAATGGCATTGACTTTTGTAATATGTGCAGTCGCTTCTTATTTGTTGAAACCTCTACAAATGATTCAAAATGCATCTGCTCATCTGTTTAGTGAGCGCATATTCCAGGGGCATCTTACCCCATATCTTGACTCCCTTCATTGGCTTCCAATTGTGCAAAATTTAAGTAGTGCTTCTTGATTTTTGGAGACTTATCTGTTGCGGACTCATGCTTTTGTAGGAAGTGCTAACTCAGTTTAATTCCACATTCACTCTTTGTTCTGTTGGAATGAACAAGTTGGTGGTTCCTTACCTCCATGGTAGATCCATAAATCTTAAATACCCTTCCTCCAGAGTTGACAGTCATATCTAATTGTATAGACCTCTATCGCTTATTTAGTGCTTCACTAGCTCTTCTTTTAGACACAAGATCACCCATCAGCTGTTCTCTGCATTTCAATATAGTCTGACAATATGTACCCATGACCCACCATGCTTTGGTTTTCTTTTTTTTGGCCATGGTAATGCATGTTGAGTTTAGCACCCCAATTCTTTTGAAAAGTTTGCTCCTAAGGAAGACGGCAACACATCAGAGTTCAGGAGAGCTGTCAGATGACATTGCAATTGGGCTGCAGGAAAGGCCAAAAACAGTAGCTCAGTTTCTGACAAATGGAGAAGGCATGCATGAGAGGTTATATTGATCCAGGAGAAGTTTGGCTATGCAAGTAAAGCGTAGTTACCCACCTGTAACAGGTGATCTCCGGGAAGAGCAGGAATTTAGTCTTCACATATGGGTACCGACGGAGCCCGTGCGGGAACGCTCCCCAGCGTACAATAGGAAAGCTTTTGGGAGCATCCCACAGCGCATGCGTGCTTCCTTCCCACCTCTGTACCTCTCTCACTTCAGTTGAGTTTATAGTTGAGACCAAAGGAGAGAAGTAGAGAAAGAGAGAGATAGAGACAACTCCTAAGGGAGGTGGGTGCGTTGTGAAGACTAAATTCCTGCTGTTCCTGGAGATCACCTGTTACAGGTGAGTAACTACGCTATCTCCAGGAACAAGCAGGAATGTAGTCTTCACATATGGGGACTCCCCAGCTGAGAGATGCCAAAGGGTGACCCCAGCAAGCTGCGAACCAAGGTGAGATGGGTCCTGCTTCCCCCCATGGACCTCTGGCATCCAAACCATGGATGGTGGGTAGGAGTTGTATTAAGTATGGAAGAGGTGCTGGAGAACAGCCTGGCCAAACGAGGCATCCTGACGGGAGTCCTTGTCTAAGCAGTAGTGGGCTGTGAAGGTGTGTACTGAAGCCCAAGTGGCTGCTTTGCAGATGTCATCAACAGACACAGAACGAAGGTTAGCCATTGAGGGAGGAGTGGCTCAGTGGTTGGGACAGGTTACTTCAAGCCAGAAGGCTGGGGGTTCAATTCCCACATGGGGACATGCAACTTCAGGCTGGAGGGACTGGGGTCTCTAGTCCCATGGCCACTCCTTGTGGCCTTGGGCAAGCCACTTAACCCTCCATTGCCTCAGGTATACTTAGATTGTGAGCCCTTCGGGGGACAAGGGAATAAAAAGTACCTGTTAGTATACATGTAAACCACACTGATTCTAAAGAGCACAGTATAAAAAATAAAAATAAATAAATTGAGGCTGCCATTACTCTCACATTGTGAGCCGTGACATGGCCTTCGAGAGAAAGTCCTTTACTCTGATATGCATAGGATATGCAATTTGCAATCCGATTTGACAGAGTTCTTTTGGAAACTGGAAGTCCCAAATGACTAGAGTCAAAAGCCACAAAAAGCTGCAAAGATTTTCTATGTGGCTTAGTTCTTTGGAGATATAAGGCTAAAGCTATTTTACAATCTAATGTGTGAAGATTCCTTTCCGCACTGGAGGCATGAGGCCTATGGAAGAATATAGGAAGATAAACCGACTGGTTTAAATGAAAAGGCGAAACCACCTTTGGCTTAAAGTGAGGATGAGTACCGAGGACTACTTTATCATGGTTGAACCTTGTATAAGGAAGGTCAGCTATCAACGCCTGTAGTTCACTAAAGCGTCTTGCAGAAGTGATGGCAATTAGGAAAATAAATTTCCATGAAAGAAACTTTAGGTCTGAAGTGGCTAAATGTTCAAAGGATGGTTTCATAAGCTGACCAAGAACAAGATTCAGATCCCATGCCACCAGTGGTGGTTTAATGGGAGGTTTTGTTAAGAGTAGGCCTCTCATAAATCTTGATACAAGTAGATGAGAGGAAATAGGTTGTCCATCGAAAGGTTTATGAAAAGCAGCAATAGCACTAAGATGGACTCTCACTGAATTGGTCTTCAGACCAGAAGTTGATAATTGGAGGAGATACTCTAGTAGCGACTTTACAGGTACTAAAAGGGGGTTAAGACCCGTTTGTGAACACCAGACAGAGAACCTTTTCCACTTAAAAGCATAGGAACATCTTGTGGAAGGTTTTCTGGAAGCCAGAAGGATATCCTTTACTTGTTGAGAAAGGTTAATATCCTGGAATTCTAGGCTTTCAGTAACCAGGCCCTGAGATGAAGGGACTGGGGATTGGGATGCAGTAAGCATCCGTCCTCCTGAGACAGAAGATCTGGAACATTTCCCAACTCTAGAGGAGTGGTTTGAGAGAGACACAGAAGAAGAGGATACCATATTTGTCGTGGCCAACATGGAGCTATGAGTATCATATGACCTCTGTCTCTCTGCAGTTTGAATAAGGTCTTGGGAATGAGGGGAATGGGTGGGAAGGCATAGAGGAAGTCCTGTCCCCAGTGGAGTAGGAAAGCATCTCTTGCCTGACAGTTTTGAGCCGGAATTCTGGAACATAATCGGGGAAGTTTGGCATTCTGTGGACTTGCAGAGGTCTATATCTGGTGTTCCCCAGATTTGAAACAATTGAGCAAGCTGGTGAGAGTGGAAATTTTGTTTATTTAGACAGGCAACAGAAAAACAGACAAAAAGCAAAAACAATCACCCCAACCAAGTCCCACCCCCCCCAAAACCCCCACCTCCCCGACATAGTACACAACAAGAATCCTAACCCCCCGTGACCCACCTCCCCAAACCCACCACCAAACCCAGCAACCAACATACGTGCCACTCCCCCAACATCAACCCACAATAATCCATACAATGTCCATATCCCACCCTCCCCCCCCCGGTCCACTGTCCATGCCTGATCCAACCCCCCCTGCAACAACACCCCAGAGCAGTCCAAACATTGTCCATTATTCATTCCCAAACCCCTCCCCCTCACAACAACCCCCACCAGTCCAATTGTCCGCAATGTCCGCTGGTTGAGGACTGCCCAAATCCCCCCCCAAACCCACCCAACTACAGAGTCCCCTATCCCCATCCCCTCCCCTGCAGAGGGAGCCGCAGCTCCCACCGCCCACCCCGATCCCCGCCTCCTCCCCATCCATCCCACAAAACAAATATAACAAACAGCAAAACTCCCCACCCCCCTCCCCCCAAACAAAAACAAAAGGGCACCATGAGCCCGTCCCCAACAGAATCCCACCAACAACAAAAAACAATTATACAAAGCAAACAATAAACACAAACCATTGCTGCCCTGCAACCTAGACAGCGGAACAGGATGCACAAAACACGAAAAAGACGTACACAAAGCCAGAAAAAGGTGGGACATCCCACCCCCAAGGAGAAAGGGAGAGCAGACAAGTGGTCAACCGCTGCAGCACCAGCGCACCCCCCCTGCCCCCCCCCCGGGAGGAAAGCAACCCCAAAGGCCTACCAAAGAACAAAACCCCAGGGAAGGGAACCGTCCCCCTTCTGTCACACCCCCCCCCCCCCCGGGAAACAAAGCAAACCCAAACCTCTACTAAGGACGAAAACCCCAGGGAACCCCTCCCCCTCATGGGGGGCGGAGTGTGAGGTGACGCCACAGACGCTCCCAACGATGGGCCTCCACCACCCGCCTTTCGCGTTGCGCCATGCTGGACACTTCCTCCAGAATGTCCCGCACCACCTCGTCGAGGGGCAGGACCAACCCCCGGGTCGAGACATGACAGTGCGCTTGCCACAGGTGGTAGCGCACTACGGCCGTGACAAGGTAGAGGGTCCCGGAGTCCTGCCTTAGAGGAAAGGACCAGGCCCCGTACACCCACTCCGCATACGTGAGGAGGGAAAGATCGCGCAGGTGAAGAGCAGCAGACACCAACCGGCAGGCCTCCACGTTAAAGGGGCACTGCCGGAGGAAATGGTCCATGGTCTCCATCTGCCCCTCACACCCGGCCCTCGGACAGACCCGCTCGGCCTGTGACCTGTACTTGAGGTTGTCCCTCACGTACAAACGCCCGTGGAAAGACAACCAGGCCACATCCCGAACCTTCTTCGGTAGCCGAGGGGAGTTCAACAGCCGAAGGCCCCACTGCATCACATCCACCGGACAGTCCCGCAGGGCCCACCGTGGTTGAAAGTGGGAGGTGAGTACCATCCGATATCATCCTTTCCGCCCCAAGGACTGGGCGAGCGGGTCGGTCACCCCCCACCGCCGAATGAGCCCCACCATCGCAAATACGTACGATGGGGCCTGTTCCCCGCTCCGACGCACACGTGGGACCGAGGACGCCCCCTCCCACTGCTCCCAGAAGCGGGAGAACCATTCCCAATAGGAGGCCACCCACCAAACCCCACCCCCTTCCCGCATCCTACCTAAGTGAAACGCCATAGACAGGACTGACAGGAAAACAAGGGGGTGCAACATACCCAAACCGCCCTCTGCCCGATCCAGGCAAATGATGTTGCGCTGGACAGGGTTCAGGCGGTTACCCCACAGAAAACAGAAAAAGGCGGCACTGACAGACGCCTGACGGGATGACGGAAGGACGAAGACCGTGGCCACGTGCAGAAAGAGAGGAAGCAGAAACGTCCCGAGGAGTTTGATCTTCTCCTCGTACGTACACCTCCACCCCCTCCACCGTAGCACCCGACACCGTGCAGTCTCAAGACAACAGTCCCAATTGGAC
Source organism: Ichthyophis bannanicus (assembly GCA_033557465.1). Taxonomy (NCBI): domain Eukaryota; kingdom Metazoa; phylum Chordata; class Amphibia; order Gymnophiona; family Ichthyophiidae; genus Ichthyophis; species Ichthyophis bannanicus. The sequence goes on along the minus strand of CM066032.1, from coordinate 865,723,988 downwards.
TCCGCACAGTCCTCCGACCCGAAGACGAGGCCCAAAACGCGGACCTCCCCCACGGGAGGAGGAAAGGGGGCGCAGGAAGGCGGGGAGGCCTCCGAGGGGCCCAACCACAGCGTCTGGCACTTGCTGTGGTTGACAACAGAGTGGGCTACCTCCGAGTACTCCTCCACGGCCTCCCGCAGGGCCTCTACCCCTTCAGTGCCGTCCACATAAACTGAGATGTCGTCAGCATAGGCAACGACGGTCACCGGGGGCGCACCAGGCGACTCCAGGCCCCGCAACCCACCTGAGGACAATCTCCGGAGGAAGGGGTCGAGGGAGAAGACATACAGCAGGGGGCTCAAAGGGCACCCCTGCCGCACCCCCGAGGCGACACCAAACGGCCGTCCGAGCCACCCGTTAATAAACGGGAAGCTCACCCCCCCTCGGTACAGCGCCTGCACGACGAAGAGGAAACCTGCGGGGAGGCCGAAGTGCTGGAGCACCACCCACAGGTACCGGTGACTGACTCGATCGAAGGCTTTGGACTGGTCCAAGGAGACCAACCAATGGTCCCGTTGGAGCGACCGGCCTCTCTCCACCACCTCCCGGACTGTGGCGACAGCGTCCAGAACCCCTCTCCCCCGAATGGAACAATACTGGGAAGGGGACAGCAAAACGCCCGACACCTCCACCAGTCGGTTGGCCAAACACTTGGCCAGAATCTTCCGGTCCGCATTCAGAAGAGAGAGCGGCCGCCAAAAGTCCAAAGAGCTATCGTCCTTCCCCTTGGAGAGCAGCAGCAGGACAGACTCGCGAAATGACCGCGGGAAAAACCCCGTGTCCATGATCTCCTGAAACAGAGAGGTCAGGAAGGGGGCCAGCTGGGCGATGAAAGTACGATAGAACTCCACAGGGAGCCCATCGTGCCCAGGCACCTTCCCCAACGGCATGGCACGAATCGCCCTCCCCACCTCCACCTGCTGAATCGGAGCAGCGAGTGCATCAACCTGTGCCTGGACCACAGCCGAATACACCGGGGGAAGGCCCAAGTACTCTCGGATATGGGTGAGGTCGACGGGGCGATCCCCAAACAGGTCCGAGAAGTATTCCCCCACCATCCCCAAAAGGTCCTCCTGGGAGGTATGAATGGTACCGTCCTCGCCCCGCAGGGCCATGACCTCCCGACGCCGAACCCTCTCCCTGCAAGTTAGGAAGGGGTCTGGAGCAGCGACCCCACCGGCCGCCCCCTCGAAGCATAGGGAGGCATGGCGATCATAAAGCAGGCCACGGAGCTGGACTCGCACCTCTTCCACCTCCTCCCGCACTGCCCCTCGGGATACCAAACGATCCAGCGACCTCCGGAGGACAGTGTAAGTGAGGTAGCGGGATCGAGCCATGGAGGTACCCCGGGAACGGAAGAGTTGGCGGGCACGCGTCTTCACCTCGTCCCACCAGGCACCTCGGGAAGGAAAAACACCCAACAGGGTCTCCTGGTCTGCGAGAAAGGCCAAGAACTCCTGGACCACCTCTGATGTTGCCAACAACTGCACATTCAGTCGCCACAGGTCAGGACCCCTGCTAAGCTCCTCGTGGTTAGCCAGGAAGGACACGGAGAGGATGCGGTTGTCCGAAAAGTCAACCGCCTGCAACTGCGGAGGGGAACACTCCACCCGGGCACTCACATATATCCGATCGATACGACTCCTGCAGGTCCCATGGTAGTAGGTGAACCCCGGCGACCGAGGAAAGGCCCGGTGGAAGACATCCACCAGGTCAGCCGTCCGGGTCATCTCGGCCAAAAAGAGGCCCTCGTAACTGGGTGGGCAACGCTCCCCCCCTCGGTCCTGCAAAAAGGTGGTGGTGTTGAAATCCCCGGCGAGGACCACCAAACGGGAGGTGTGTAAGTAGGGGCGGATGACCCGAAAAAGGGTCTTCCGCGCCAACATAGACTGGGGGCCGTAGACCACCACGAAACGAAACCGATGGGGCCCGCAGTAGCCGTCTAAGAGCAAACACCGGCCCTGCTCCAGTTCCCACACGTACTGCACCTGAAATCGGTTCGACGTGAACAAAACCGCCACTCCTGCTTAGGGCTGGGCCGCAAGGGACCAGTACGAAGGACCCCACCTCCACTCCCACTTCGCCCGATGAAGGTTAGCGAGCGAGGTGAGCCTGGTCTCCTGCAAGAAGATGACATCCAGCCCACTCGTGGAAAGAAAGTCATAGGCCGAAGCCCGCGCCTGGTCCGTGAAAATGCTGGCCACGTTGATGGTGGCACACGAGAACGCAGGAGTGCACGCCATGCCTATTTCAAGTGCAGTGACCCTTTCCTCTTCTCACCAACCCCGGGATCCCCAGAATCCAGCTTGCAGGACAAGCCCGCGAGCTGGAGCAAATCCTCCCGGTCCACGTTGACCACCTCGAGGATCTCCCCCTCCTCCCGCTCGACCCTGTCACCCCAGAAGGTGCTGGCGCCCCCGGGACCACCAGGCAAAGCTGTCGCGAGGGCAGACCCAGCCCCCACGGGATGAGGAGGCACAAACGGGTCAGGGGTCGGAGGAATGACCTCCTCCATGGGGTCCACCACCGGTGCTGCCCCCCCCTCCACAGACAAAGACTGCAACAATAAGACAGTGCCCACCCCCGCGGGGGAGGCCGGGATGGCCGGGTCAGCAGGGGGCTCCTGCGAAGGCCCCGAACCCAACTGCGGGGGCAAACGCCCGTCCTCCCTCACCCGTCGGGCGCCAGTATCCCCCTTGATTGGAGGACCCTGACCGCGGCGCGCCTTCGTTATTTTGGGAGGCCGCCGCTGAGGAAGAGGGGCCGCCCCCGCCGCTAACCGCTCCGAGCGCCGCACAGGAAGCCCTGCCTCCACAGGCAAGCCCTCATCCGCCTCAGCCGCATCAGCAGCCAAAAAGACGAAACGGTTGATGTCCAACACGGGCTCTTCATCCGGCAATGGGGATGTCTCCCGTTTCTTCCTTTTGGACTTGTCACCCCTAGAAGGGACCGTGGTCCATTCCTGAGGTGGCTCCACCCGCAACCCACTATCCTGTCGTGACACAGCAACCTTCACCACATTAACCCTCTCCTCCTTCCTACCCGAATCCCCTCCCCCTGGTGGCTCCCTCGGCTCAATGGACTCCTCCACCCTAGGGCCCTCGGTCTCCTCCTGAGGGAGAGGGGCCTCCATAACCTCCTCCCGCACAGGAGCCCGAGGTGGGGCGACGGCATCCCCCCCCCGGTCCATTGTGTGACGCGGAGGGGCAGCGGGCGAAGGGGTGGCCCAACTCCCCGCAAAGGTTACACCGAATAAGCAAACACCCGGCCGAGGCGTGACCCCGTCCACCACAACGGGTGCAGACCTGCTCGGGACAGTTCATGCTCAGATGACGAAATGAGCCACAGCGGTGACACTCGCGGGGTTGCCCGGGGTAATAGCACAAGATGCGATCCCGACCGAAGAAACCGGCCGAGGGCACGTGCTGCACCACGTTTCCCACCTCACGCAAACGGATCCTACCCTTCCACGACCCGTCCCACACCCCTAGGGGCCCAGAGCCCTTAACCAGGGGTGCGAGGAGCACCGCATGGCGTGACAACCAAAACTGGATGTCCTGCCCTGGGAGCGACTCATTCCGGGATGGGATGGTCACAGGTACTGTCCCCTGGCGAGAGATAGGCACAACACGAAAGTCAGCCCACCCTCCCTGCCCCCTCTGCTGCTGGTATCGGTCCCAGAATATCTCCAGCCCCCGTCTCAGCATGAAACTAACATCATATTCAATGGTGTTGTTCATGTGGATGAAGGCGTAGAGATCTCCCGGGAGAAACCCCAGCCCAAGGACCATCCTCAAGACCTGTTCCCTGGCTGGAGGGGGCCCCTCCCCAGCCCACCGGATCTGCGCCACGTTGCGCCGTCGGACCTCACCCCCTACCCCTTGGAACCCTCCCCCACCTCCTCCCCCTCCTGCAGGACCATTCCCCTGGGAACCCCCCCTCCCCCCAGCCCCACCTGACGTCCCCGGAGTGGTGCCGGACCACCTCAGAGCCTCTGCAAAGGTACGGGGGGGGGGGAAACTGACCCCCCAGCTCCCATCCCCTGCTCTCCTCTTTCCTCTCCTGCATCCACCTGCGGGGGACCCTGCTGCTGGTCTGCAGGATCCGCAACCGCCGTACAGGGGGCGACCGGGGGGCTGGGCAGGGTCAGCTCCGCAAAAACAGAGTCAGGGATACTATCCCTTCCGGATCCCTGGGTGCCACCGAGAACCTCCGGATCACCCCCTTCTGCCACATCTTGCTGCTGCCGAAAGGCAGCAAAGGCCCTTGGAGGGCCGGTCGGGGTCTCCAAAGCCAATTGGATGGCATCACGGACCTGATTCTCGGTAACACCCAGGGGACCAGAAAGCCCCCCCAAACCCCCGTCCCGTGTTCCCGACCCAGCGCAAAGTTCCTGGGTTTTGGCCACCACTACCGGGGACGAACCCTGCTCCCCTCCATTCCCGGGATCCATGGGGACCACCCCATCCCCCAACCCCACTGATAGCAGACCCTTCCCCCCATCAGGACAAAACACTACCGCCTCCCCCACTACTAGACCAGTCGTCTGCTCCCCCTCTCCTTCCACCAGACCCTCCACTGACCCACCGTCCGCTACCCCCTGTAAGGCTACCGGCAATAAGGCAGGCTCCTCCCGAGACAGTAGGGCAGATCCCCCCAGAACTAATCCCCCCAAACCTCCGCCCCCCTGCCCCCCGTCACTCCTAGGTCCTACCTTATTGCCGGTGCCAGACGTGGCACAGGGGTCCGGAACATCCTGGCCGGCAGCCAGGGCTCCAGCAGCAAGGGCGGACGCCCCCCTGCGAGCCAGGCCCCCCTCGGCCATACCAGCAGGGACCACAGACAGCTGCGCATCCTGCTTCGCCAACACAGGTTGCAGGGACAGGGGAATAGCCTTCTTCCGCCCCCCCCCCCAGGGACTACCAAAAAGGAACAGCAGCCCTTACCCTTTTTCTTCCCCTGCTCCGTCCCCCCTCCTCCGCCCCCCCAATGCCATACAGCCACTTCAGAACAATGGGACCGGTCAGTCTGCTGCCTCTGGGGATCCTGGAGAGAGGACGCAGAACCCCCCAAAGTTCCTTGCACAGCCAGAGGTTGGATAGCATCAGCAATCTTCTGGGCTGCAACAGGCAGCCGATGAGCCTCAACAGCATTCTTTGACCCCCGATGTGGGAAAGCAGCCTCTGCACATTTCTCTTTTTCTGCAACATCCCCTCTGATAGAGGGGCACGGGAACCAATCCCCTACTGCCCCCGCTGATCGCCGCCGGTACTACTGCCGTGGCAGGGCAGAGGGTTGAAAATGGCCGTCTGTACACTTCCGGGAGAACCCGGAAGTGACCTCATCGGACTTGCGGCGGCCATCTTTGGAGTGCAAACTGGTGGAGGGAAGCCCTACCACAGCAGCCTGCAGCGGGACAGCCTTCTCAGGATCGCGAATACCATCTGCAGGCACTCCTTGCCAATCAGGATGGCAAGATGCTTCTTCAGCTGCTGCTTTGAGGGAAGCAGAAACATCGGCAGAAAATGCCCGTGGGTGGGGGGATCGATGCCTCCAGACCCCCCCTCCAATGCAGAGCCGACATTGCTGGACACAGGGAGCAACAGACGAGGGGCCAGTACAGAAGCCCGTAAATGCTGGGAAGCTGCACCATCCTTGGAGAAAGGCCAGGCTCCAGAGTGAGAAGAGTGATGCAGTGAGCCAGGGATCACCGGCTCAACCTCCAGGAATGGGATAGCCCTCCTTCCATTGACACCTGTTGCTTGCAGGTAAGGGTCTACGGACCACAAACATTCTTCTCCCCTCACAGGGATCGGGTATGGGACAGGCAAGCTGCGGGATTGGGGATAGCCACCCACTGTACCTACCCCTGGGGGCCTCCCCTGGACTGCAGACACACCATGTGTAGTCCACCTATCATAATTATGATATATTTCAGACAGGGACCCACAACCCTGGCTCTTCAAATAGATTATCTGCTGATTCTTGGCCTTCAGGGCCCGCTTTACCCCCCTCCTATAGGTGTTATAGGCCACCCATTCCTCCCCGGGAATGGTGGCCTGCAGGCTCTCCAGGTGGGAGAGCTGAGCTTGTAGCTGGGCCGCCTCCTCCTGGAGACCCCGGAGCTGCTGTACCACCGCCACAATTTCATCTGGGGCCCTAGCTGGCTGCTGGAAGGATGGAAGGCCCGACCCCCCATCCTCATCCTCACTGGAGGAGGTAGAGGCCTCCTCCAGGACCCGAGGTGGAGGGGGGAACCCGCCTCCTCCAGCACCGTACAAGGCAGGCCTCCAAGGCCTCCCTAGGGCCTCTCCCTGCCTCCACCCAGCCTCCACACCCCGCCTGGGAAGGAGAGAGGAGCCTCCTCCCTGGGGCAGCGGGCCCAAGCCTCCGGGCAAGTGGGTCCCTTTTCCCTAGTCATTTGCAGTCCTACCTGGGGAGTCCCCCTCCCGGGGTACAGGCTGCAGCCTGCTTCCAGGTTCTCCATCTGGGTCCAGCAAAAGAGGCCCACCAGGCTTGGTAGGCCTCTGGGCCTGGGCCTCTCCTGCTTTAGGTGGCCCAGGACCCGACATCCAGGCTCCAACTGTTCGCTAAGCTCCGCCCCCAGCAGGAGCTCACTCAGAGAGGTCCTCCCTCTAGCTCTGCTGAACAGCAACTGAGTGGAAATTTTGTTTATTGTGACAAGCAACAGAAAAACAGACAAAAAGCAAAAACAATCACCCCAACCAAGTCCCACACCCCCCCAAAACCCCCACCCCCCCGACATAGCACAGAACAAATATCATAACCCCCCCCGTGACCCACCTCCCCAAACCCACCACCAGACCCAGCACCCAACACACGTGCCCCTCCCCCCAACAACAACCCGCAATAGTCCATGACAATGTCCATGTACCCCCCCTTCAGCCCAATGTCCATGGTGCATCGCAAAACCCCTCCCTCGCACAACAACCCCCACCAGTCCAAATTGTCCGCACTGTCCGTTGGTGGGGATTGCCGGAACCCCCCCCCCAAACCCACCCAAATACAACATCCCCTGTCCCCATCCCCTCCCCTGCAGAGGGAGCAGCAGCTCCCCCCTCCCCTTCCCCGATCCCTGCCTCCTACCCATCCACCCCACAAAACAAGAACAGCCATAGCAAAAATTCCCCGCCCCCACCCCCCCAAACAAAAACATAAGGGCACCTTGAGCCCGTCCCCAACAAAATCCCTCCAAACAAAACCAATTATACAAAAACAAAAGATAAAAGAGAAACACGCCCCAGCCCTGCCCTGCAACCGAGACAGCGGAACGGGATGCACAGAACACGAAAAAAAAAGACAAGGACATGTACAACAATAAAACCACACACCCGGGGGGACGTCCACCCCCCTCGGAGAAAGGGAGAGCGGACAAGTGGACAAACCCAGCACACCCCCTCCCCACCCCCCCCTGAGAGAAAAACAACCCCAAAATCCTACCCCTGCACAAACCCCAGGGAAGGAACCCTCCCTCTCCTGTCACACACCCCCCTCCCCAGGGAAACAACACAACCCCAAAGCTCTACAGGGACGAGAACCCCAGGGAACCCCTCCCCCTCACGGGGGGCGGAGGGTGAGGTGACGCCACAGACGCTCCCAAAGATGGGCCTCCACCACCCGCCTTTCGCGTTGCGCCATGCTGGACACTTCCTCCAGAATGTCCCGCACCACCTCGTCGAGGGGCAGGACCAACCCCCGGGTCGAGACATGACAGCGCGCTTGCCACAGGTGGTAGCGCACTACTGCCGTGACGAGGTAGAGGGTCCCGGAGTCCTGCCTTAGAGGAAAGGACCAGGCCCCGTACACCCACTCCGCATACGTGAGAAGGGAAAGGTCGCGCAGGTGAAGAGCAGCGGACACCAACCGGCAGGCCTCCACGTTGAAGGGGCACTGCCGGAGGAAATGGTCCATAGTCTCCGTCTGCCCTTCACACCCGGCCCTCGGACAGACCCGCTCAGCCTGTGACCTGTACTTGAGGTTGTCCCTCACGTACAAACGCCCGTGGAAAGACAACCAGGCCACATCCCGAACCTTCTTCGGTAGCCGAGGGGAGTTCAACAGCCGAAGGCCCCACTGCATCACATCCGCCGGACAGTCCCGCAGGGCCCACCGTGGTTGAAAGTGAGAGGCGAGTACCATCCGGTACAATCCTTTCCGCCCGAAGGACTGGGCGAGCGGGTCGGTCACCCCCCACCGCCGAATGAGCCCCACCATCGCAAATACGTACGATGGGGCCTGTTCCCCGCTCCGACGCACACGTGGGACCGAGGACGCCCCCTCCCACTGCTCCCAGAAGCGGGAGAACCATTCCCGATAGGAGGCCACCCACCAAACCCCACCCCCTTCCCGCATCCTACCTAAGTGAAACGCCATAGACAGGACTGACAGGAAAACAAGGGGGTGCAACATACCCAAACCGCCCTCTGCCCGATCCAGGCAAATGATGTTGCGCTGGACAGGGTTCAGGCGGTTACCCCACAGAAAACAGAAAAAGACAGCACAGACAGACGCCTGACGGGACGACGGAAGGACGAAGACCGTGGCCACGTGCAGAAAGAGAGGAAGCAGAAACGTCCCGAGGAGTTTGATCTTCTCCTCGTATGTACACCTCCACCCCCTCCACCGCAGCACCCGACACCGTGCAGTCTCAAGACAACGGTCCCAATTGGACTCCGCACAGTCCTCCGACCCGAAGACGAGGCCCAAAACGCGGACCCCTCCCACGGGAGGAGGAAAGGGGGCGCAGGAAGGCGGGGAGGCCTCCGAGGGGCCCAACCACAGCGTCTGGCACTTGCTGTGGTTAACAACAGAATGGGCTACCTCCGAGTACTCCTCCACGGCCTCCCGCAGGGCCTCTACCCCCTTAGTGCCGTCCACGTAAACTGAGATGTCATCAGCGTAGGCAACAACGGACACCGGGGGCACACCCGGCACCTCCAGGCCCCGCAACCCACCTGAGGACAATCTACGGAGGAAGGGGTTGAGGGAGAAGACATACAGCAAGGGGCTCAAAGGGCACCCCTGCCGCACCCCCGAGGCGACACCAAACGGCCGTCCGAGCCACCCGTTAATAAACGGGAAGCTCACCCCCCCTCGGTACAGCACCTGCACGATGAAGAGGAAACCTGCGGGGAGGCCGAAGTGCTGGAGCACCACCCACAAGTACCGGTGACTGACTCGATCGAAGGCTTTGGACTGGTCCAAAGAGACCAACCAATGGTCCCGTTGGAGCGACCGGCCTCTCTCCACCACCTCCCGGACTGTGGCGACAGCGTCCAGAACCCCTCTCCCCCGAACGGAACAATACTGGGAAGGTGACAGCAAAGCGCCCGACACCTCCACCAGTCGGTTGGCCAAACACTTGGCCAGGATCTTCCGGTCCGGGTTCAGAAGAGAGAGCGGCCGCCAAAAGTCCAAGGAGCTATCGTCCTTCCCCTTGGAGAGCAGCAGCAGGACAGACTCGCGAAATGACCGCGGGAGAAACCCCGTATCCATGATCTCCTGAAACAGAGAGGTCAGGAAGGGGGCCAGCTGGGCGATGAAAGTGCGATAGAACTCCACAGGGAGCCCATCGCGCCCAGGCACCTTCCCCAACGGCATGGCACGAATCGCCCTCTCCACCTCCACCTGCTGAATCGGAGCAGCAAGTGCATCAACCTGTGCCTGAACCACAGCCGAATACACCGGGGGAAGGTCCAAGTACTCTCGGATATGGGTGAGGTCCACGGGGCGATCCCCAAACAGGTCCGAGAAGTATTCCCCCACCATCCGCAAAAGGTCCTCCTGGGAGGTATGAATGGTACCGTCCTCGACCCGCAGGGCCATGACCTCCCGACGCTGAACCCTCTCCTTGCAAGTCAAGAAAGGGTCTGGAGTGCCGACCCCACCGGCCGCCCCCTCAAAGCAGAGGGAGGCATGGCGATCATAAAGCAGGCCACGGAGCTGGACGCGTACCTCTTCCACCTCCTCCCGCGCTGCCCCTCGGGATACCAAACGATCCAGCGACCTCCGGAGGACAGTGTAGGTGAGGTAGCGGGATCGAGCCATGGAGGTACCCCGGGAATGGAAGAGTTGGCGGGCACGCGTTTTCACCTCATCCCACCAGGTGCCACGGGAAGGAAAAACGCCCAACAGGGTCTCCTGGTCTGCGAGAAAGGCCAAGAACTCCTGGACCACCTCTGATGTTGCCAACAACTGCACATTCAGTCGCCACAGACCAGGACCCCTGCTGAGCTCCTCGTGGTTAGCCAGGAAGGACACGGAGAGGACGCGGTGGTCCGAGAAGTCAACCGCCTGCAACTGCGGAGGGAACACTCCACCCGGGCACTCACATATATCCGATCGATACGACTCCTGCAGGTCCCATGGTAATAGGTGAAACCCGGCGACCGTGGAAAGGCCCGGTGGAAGACATCCACTAGGTCAGCCGTCCGGGTCATCTCGGCCAAAAAGAGGCCCTCGTAACTGGGTGGGTAATGATCCCCCCCTCGGTCCTGCAAAAAGGTGGTGGTGTTGAAATCCCCGGCGAGGAACACCAAACGGGAGGTGTGTAGGTAGGGGCGGATGACCCCAAACAGGGTCTTCCGCGCCAACTTAGACTGGGGGCCGTAGACCACCACGAAACGAAACCGATGGGGCCCACAGTAGCCGTCTAAGAGCAGACACCGGCCCTGCTCCAGTTCCCACACGTACTGCACCTGAAATCGGTTAGACGTGAACAAAACCGCCACTCCTGCGTAGGGCTGTGCCGCAAGGGACCAGTACGAAGGGCCCCACCTCCACTCCCGCTTCGCCCGATGAAGGCTAGCGAGCGAGGTGAGCCTGGTCTCCTGCAAGAAGATGACATCCAGCCCACTCGTGGAAAGAAAATCATAGGCCGTAGCCCGCGCCTGGTCTGAGAATATGCTGGCCACGTTGATGGTGGCGCACGAGAACGCAGGAGTGCACGCCATGCCTATTTCGAGTGCAGTGACCCTTTCCTCCTCTTCTCACCAACCCCAGGATCCCCAGAATCCCGCTTGCAGGACAAGCCCGCAAGCTGGAGCAATTCCTCCTGGTCCACGTCGACCACCTCGAGGATCTCCTCCTCCTCCCGCTCAACCCTATCACCCCAGGAGGTGCTGGCGCCCCCGGGACCACCAGGCAAAGCTGTCACGAGGGCAGACACAGTCCCCATGGGATGAGGAGGCACAAACGGGTCAGGGGTCGGAGGAATGACCTCCTCCGTGGGGTCCACCCCCTGTGCTGCCCCCCCTCCCTGGACAAAGACTGCGACAATACGACAGTGCCCACCCCCACGGGGGAGGCCAGGGCAGCCGGGTCAGCAGGGGGCTCCTGCGAAGGCCCCGAACCCAACTGCGGGGGTACAAACCCATCCTCCCTCACCCGTCGGGCGCCAGTATCCCCCTTGATTGGAGGACCCTGACCGCGGCGCGCCTTTGTTATTTTGGAAGGCCGCCGCTGAGGAAGAGGGGCCGCCCCCCGCCGCTAACCGCTCCGAGCGCCGCACAGGAAGCCCTGCCTCCACAGGCAAGTCCTCATCCGCCTCAGCCACATCAGCAGCCAAAAAGACGAAACGGTTGATGTCCAACACGGGCTCTGCATCCGACAACGGGGATGTCTCCCGTTTCTTCCTTTTGGACTTGCCACCCTTGGAAGGGACCGTGGTCCATTCCTCAGGTGGCACCACCCGCAACCCGCTATCCTGTCGTGATACATTAACCTCCACCACATCAACCCTCTCCTCCTTCCTACCCGAATCCCCTCCCCCTGGTGGCTCCCTCGGCTCGATGGACTCCTCCACCCTAGGGCCCTCGGACTCCTCCTGAGGGAGAGGGGCCTCCACAACCTCCTCCCGCACAGGAGCCCTAGGTGGAGTGACGGCATCCCCCCCCGGTCCATTGTGTGATGCGGAGGGGCAGCGGGCGAAGGGGTGGCCCAACTCCCCGCAAAGGTTACACCGAATAAGCAAACACCCGGCCGATGCGTGACCCCGTCCACCACAACGGGTGCAGACCTGCTCGGGACAGTTCATGCTCAAATGGCGGAATGAGCCACAGCGGTGACACTCGCGGGGTTGCCCGGGGTAATAGCACAAGATGCGATCCCGACCGAGGAAACCGGCCGAGGGCACGTGCTGCACCACGTTTCCCACCTCACGCAAACGGATCCTGCCCTTCCACGGCCCGTCCCACACCCCTAGGGGCCCAGCGCCCTTAACCAGGGGTGCGAGGAGCACCGCATGGCGCGACAACCAAAACTGGATGTCCTGCCCTGGGAGCGACTCATTCCGGGATAGGATGGTCACAGGTACCGTCCCCTGGCGAGAGATAGGCACAACACGAAAGTCAGCCCACCCTCCCTGCCCCCTCTGCTGCTGGTATCAGTCCCAGAAAATCTCCAGCCCCCGTCTCAGCATGAAACTAACATCATATTCAATGGTGTTGTTCATGTGGATGAAGGCATAGAGATCTCCCGGGAGAAATCCCAACCCAAGGACCATCCTCAAGACCTGTTCCCTGGCTGGAGGGGGCCCCTCCCCAGCCCACCGGATCTGCGCCACGTTGTGCCGTCTGACCTCACCCCCTACCCCTCGGAAACCTCCCCCACCTCCTCCCCCTCCTGTGGGACCATTCCCTTGGGAACCCCCCCTCCCCCCACCTGACGTCCCCGGAGTTGTGCCGGCCCCCCTCAGAGCCTCTGCAAATGTACGGGGGGGGAGCTGACCCCCCAGTTCCCACCCCCTAATCTCCTCATTCTTCTCCTGCAGCCACCTGCGGTGGACCCTGTTGCTGGTCTGCAGGGTCCGCAGCCACCGCACAGGAGGTGGCCCGGGGGCTGGGCAGGACCAACTCTGCAAAGATGGCATCAGGTATACTATCCCTTCCGGATCCCTGGGTGCCACCGAGAACCTCCTGAGCACCCCCTTCCATCGACTCTTGCTGCTGCCGAAAGGCAGCAAAGGCCCCTTGTGGGCCGTCCGGGGTCTCCAATGCCAATTTGATGGCTTCACTGACCTGGTTCTCGGTAACACCCAGAGGACCAGGGAACCCCCCCGTACCCCTATCCTGTGCTCCTAACCCCTCGCAGGGCTCTTGGGTTTCAGCTACCACTACCGGGAACAAACACTTCTCCCCCCCAATCCCGGGATCCATGGGGACCACCCCCTCCTCCAGCCCCCCCAATAAAAGGCCCTTCCCCCCATCCGAACCAACTATTCCCTCCTCACCTACCGGCAGACCAGTCGTCCTCTCCCCCTTTCCCTCCCTACCAGCGACCACAGTATTCTGCTCCTCCCCATCCACTACCCCCTTCAAGGCTACCGGCACTAAAGCAGGACCGTCCCGAGACATCAGGGCAGATCCCCCCAACATGCCGCCCCCCCAACCTCCGCCCCCCGGCCCGCCGGCTCCCCCCGGGCATACCGGATGGCCGGTGCCAGACGTGGCACAGGGGGCCGGAACAGCTCGGCCAGTAGCCAGGGCTCCAACAGCAAGGGCGGACGCCCCCCTGCGAGCCAGGCTTCCCTCGGCCACAGCAACAGACAAAACAGGCAGCTGTACAGCCCGCTCCGCGGTCCCAGACTGCAGAAACAGCAGGCCAACACTCTTCCCTCCCTGGCCCCCCCCCCTTGACCCCCTCCGGGGGCCGCAGAAAAGAAAGAGCAGCCCCCATCCTGCTTCTTCCCCCTTCCAGCACCCCTCCGACCCCAGCCAGCCACCTCAGAACACCCTGGGCGAGTACTCTGTTGCTTGCTAGGGGCCGGAAGGGCAGCCAAAACAGGGGAATCCGGCCTGCCAGCCATCCTCCTATCAAAACCCTGCACCGGGATTTGAACTGCTGCCGGGATAGATGGAGCCACCGAAACCGCGGCCATGTGGCCCGCAGACCCCCGATGTTGAACTTCCGGTAAGAATCCAGAAGAGCCAGCCCCCCGAGGACCATCAGACACCAAACCTCGCTGGGACAGCAGCAAGAAATCCTCCACAGCATCACTGCAAATAGCCGGCATCAGAAGAGCAGCAGACTCATAGTGACTTGCAGACTTCCTGGAAGACCCGGAAATGATGCAATCATCCCGACGGCGGCCATCTTGGGGTTCCAAAGGAGCCGAAGTAAGCCCTGCCAACCGCACTTCCTGTAGAGGAACTCCATCAGCTGCACCAAGACACCTGCGGGGACTCCGGCGGCCATCTTGGAAACTCTGTTCAGCTGCCACAGACCCAGGGAGTGCCGGAATGGACAGAGACGGAGCCCCGGGAACCGGTTTCTGGCTTCGGTTTTCATCCACCAGCCCTTCCTCCTGATACAGGGGTGCAACATCGGTTGTGGGATCCTGTGCAGTACGCTGGGCCAGTGCCCCTCCCCCAACCGCCCCGGGGGCATCGGACCTCAGAGAACACACTGAAGGAACAGCAGGACATGCCACCATAGCCACTGATGCCTCATCCGTCGATCCAGCTTCCACAGTAGCCGACAGGTAAGGAAATCTGGGGTCTGGAACATTATGCACTACTGTCAATGATGATAACCCTTTCTCCACTGTACCCAGGACAGGCAAGGGTGGGTAACAAAACCTTCTGGGATCCACCGGCCGTCCCACCCCCGGGGGCCCCCCCTGAACTGCACCTAGGGCTGCCCAACGATCATACTGTTGATAAATTTCTGTGAGGGACCCACAACCCTGGGTTTTTAAAGACATAATCTGTATATACCTGTCTCTCAGGGCCCGCTTCACCCCCTTTCTATAGGTTTTATATGCCACCCATTCCTCACCGGGAATGGTGGCCTGCAGGCTCTCCAGGTGGGAGAGCTGGGCTTGCAGCTGGGCCGCCTCCTCCTGGAGACCCCGGAGCCACCGCACCGCCGCCACGATCTCGTCTGGGGCCCTAGCTGGCTGCTGGAAGGATGGCAGGCCCGACCCTCCGTCCTCATCCTCACTGGAGGAGGTAGAGGCCTCCTCCAGGACCCGAGGCGGAGGGGGGAACCCGCCTCCTCCAGTGCTATACTGCACGGTCCTCCAGGGTCTCCCCAGGGCCTCTTCCTGCTGCCACCCAGCCTCCACACCCTGCCTGGGGAGGAGACAGGAGCCTCCTCCCTGGGGTAGCGGGCCCAAACCTCCATACCTGTGGGTCCCTCCTCCCTGGCCAGGCACAGTCCTACCTGGGGGGTCCCCCACCCGGGCACCGGCTGTTCCAGGCTGCTGGTTCCTCCATCCGGGTTCAGAGAAGGAGGCCCACCAGACTTGGTAGGCCTCTGGGCCTGGGCCTCTCCTGCTGGAGGTGGCCCAGGACCCGACATCCAGTCTCAGGTAGTTGCGAAGCCCCGCCCCCTAGCAGGAGCTCTCTGGGAGAGGTCTGCACTCTAGCTCTGCTGAACAGGAACTGAGTGGAGGGACCACTCGTGTGGCAGCAGTATTCGACTGAGTTTGTCTGCCCATGAGTTTTGAATGCCCGGAAGGTATACCGCAAACAGGTGAATTTGCAATTGTCTGGAGAGGGCCCATAGTCGCAAAGCTTCATTGCATAACGACAGAGAGCCTGTTCCACCTTGCTTGTTCACATAGAACATAGCTACCTGATTGTCGGTTTGGACCAGAACTGTCTTGTTGCTGAGATGGCACAGAAAGACTTGAATAGCATTGAAAATGGCTCTTAGCTCTAGGAGGTTTATGTGAAGGGAAACCTCCTTTGGTGTCCAAAGACCCTGTGTTGAGAGATCGTGCAAGTGGGCCCCCCAACCCATCTTGTCCATCTGTTGTTAGGGTGGTTTGGCATAGAGGTTGCTGGAAAGGAGAACCTATGAGGAGGTTTTCTAGGGAATGCCACCACTGCAGGAACAAAATCAGACGTTTGGTGATTCTGATTTTGTCTGTTAGCCAACCCGAGGCTTGTGACCACTGAGAGGATAGGGTCCACTGGGCTGCTCGCATTTGGAGGCGAGCATAGGGAACGACATGGACAGTGGATGCCATATACCCCAGGAGTTGAAGCATCTCTCAAGCAGTGAGGAATACCTTCATAGCTGCTTGAGATGTCAGTTGTATTATATGTAGACAGCGTGGCTGTGGCAGGAAAGCCTTTGACTGCCGCATGTCTAGACGAGCCCCTATGAATTCCAGTGATTGAGAGGGGGTGAATGGGATTTTGGGAGGTTTATGACCAGTCCCAAGTATTGAAGAATTCTCATTGCTCGAGAAAGAGCGAAGCTGGCCTCTGGAGCTGTTGATGCTCGAATGAGCCAATCGTCTAAGTAAGGGAAGACAAATATTTCCAGAGTCCTCATAAATGCTGCTACCACTTCCATGGATTTTGTGAAGACTCTTGGAGCAGAGGCCAGTCCAAAAGGGAGAACTCTGTACTGGAAGTGTCTTCCTTAAACCAGGAAACAAAGGAATTTCCTGTGATCTATGTGTATGAGAATATGCGTGTACGCATCTCTTAGATCTAGAGAACATAGCCAGTCCTGACTTTGAAGGTATGGTAGAAGTGTCCCAAGGGAGATCATTTTGAACTTTTCTCAGAACAAATATTTGTTTAATTCTCTGAGGTCTAGTATAGACCTTTGTCCCCCTGTCTTCTTTGGAAAAAGAAAATAGGGGGAGTTAAACCCGGTACGCTGTTGGGATATGGGTGCTTCTTCGATTACTCCTTGAGCAAGAAGCGATGTGACCTCCTGCCACAACAGGTCAGTGGCAGGGACCTGAGAATTGAACTGTTTGATTATTGTAGGTGGGGGCAAGTTGAGAAAATGAAGCTTGTACCCCAGTCGTATGATGGACAGAGTCCAGTTTTCTGATGTTATTTGTTCCCAACTTTTGGCAAAAAGGCACAGTCTGCCTGGAATGGTCAAGGGTTCTGGACCTTTTAGGGGCAGAATGATTAAGTTCTCTAGGTAGAAGACAAAGACCCTGAGGGGGCTGGGTCTGTTGAGCCGGTTGAGCTCTTTGAGCTTGCCGCTTTCATTGCTGTCTGTTCTGTGGTTGCCCTTTCTGGGGAACATGAAGTGGACAGTGGCTCTGATGGGTGTAAGATAGGTAAGGCTTCTTTTTTTTACTGAAAAAAGGTTTTTTGAATATTTTCTTCTTTGCTGGATTGGCTGTAGACTTTGATAGTCTGTTCAAGGTAGTATTTTCAGATTCAAGCTGAGTAGCCTTGTCCTGCCAGTCCTTGCCAAAGAGATTTTCTCCTGTACAAGGAATGTTTCCCAGCTTTTCTTGCACCCACTGTTCTAAGTATGATGCTTGAAGCCAAGCAATACAACGTGCTCCTATGGATATAGCAGAGGTTCTGCTAATACATTCAAAGCAATCAAAAGTAGCACGGTTCATAAATTTAGAGACATTCTGGGCGGGCTTGACCAAAATAAGGTAGTCTGCTCTTTCTTCCTCTGAGACACAAGGGCTAATGAGCTCTAAGTCTTTTGTGACTTCTTCCAGGAACATTTCCGTATAAAGAATGTAGGAACTGATCCTGGCTGATAGCATGGAGAATTGAAAGCATCGACGCCCAAAGGCATCAAGTGTCCTGGATTCACGGCCTGGAGGATTAGAAGAATGTGTTTTAGCACTCTTGATTCTTCACATGGCCGATTCCATTACCATTGAATGGTGTGGTAACTGAGTTTTCTGAAAACCAGGACAACTTGGCACTCGGTACATAGTATCAAGGCGTCGGGAATGTGAACATATTATTAAAGGAGTTTCTCACATTCTCAACATTAGATCATGTAAGATGTTGTGAATGGGAAGCATAGCTGCCTCCTTGGGAGCCATAGGTATTGTAGAATTCTTAATTCTTCTGGCTCTGGTACCGGTAGAATTGTCAGAGTCATTGGAATCGGAAGATTCAAGGCCACTCTGTACCAGGGGCTCCCATAATGCATGGTATCGGTACCGCTCAAAGTCGGTACCGAAATGTCTCAGTTTCTGATCCGATACCTGAGATCGATTCAAGGCTCGGCATGGGGGGAAGCAGTCCTGTCGAAGCAGGTACTGTCGGTACCGGTACCGATGTTGGTACTGATACCTGTTGAACCGTCTGTAGCGGTCTTAGCGGTACCGAAGCTGCTAAGAGGGATGCTAGACTGCGTTCAATAGCGAGGATTATTTTATCCATCGCTCCTGCCGATG
Organism: Ichthyophis bannanicus; assembly: GCA_033557465.1. Taxonomy (NCBI): domain Eukaryota; kingdom Metazoa; phylum Chordata; class Amphibia; order Gymnophiona; family Ichthyophiidae; genus Ichthyophis; species Ichthyophis bannanicus. The sequence goes on along the minus strand of CM066032.1, from coordinate 865,705,798 downwards.
CCTGGATGCTGGTACCGGTGGAAGCGGCTACGACCCCAGAACATGGCACCAGTAGTTCTGCAGAGGTGGAGGCCTCTGGAACATCCTGGTGCCCCGTTAATGCTTTGGAGCCCGAAGACTCCTGCCGGGTTTGTTTTGCCAGTGAAATATCCTTGAGGGCAATGCCAGTGGCATCTCGATACTTTGAAGGAGATTTACCCTTAGAGGACCGGCTAGTCTTAAAAGACTTAGGGTTAGTTACCTGAGATCCATGGGAGGAAGATGAAGCCCTGGAAGATGTCGATGCAACTAACATCGTGTCGGTGGCAAACAGGGTACCGAGTTTTACAGCTCTATTCTGCAGGCCTCTTTTGGTCATCCTCATGCAGGAGAGACACTCTGTTGGATAATGTTCAGGACCCAAACATTTCAGACACCAATCATGGGTGTCGGTGATGGAAATGGTACTGCCACATTTTGAGCATATTTTGAAACCACTAGCTGGTTTCTCCATGCCTGAAGAAAAATGAGCCTAATGCCCAAAATGGAGCCTAGAACTAGAACAGGGGAAAAAACCCTGAAAATAAAAGTTTTTTGTTTTTTTTTTAAAGAAAGAAGAAGAACTACCAGTAACGGTAGGTGTCAAATGAAGGCAGACGCGACCACAAAAAAGAAAGAAATAAAAGGAAATTTTTTGCGGTGACAGGGTACACGTCCTGTCGGCTCCACAGAAAACGAAGAACTGAACTGACAGAGGTACAGAGGCAGGAAGGCAGCACGCATGCGCTGTGGGATGCTCCCAAAAGCTTTCCTATTGGACGCTGGGGAGCATTCCCGCGCGGGCTCCGTCGGTACCGATGATGCCAATATGTGAAGACTACATTCCTGCTTGTTCCTGGAGATACCTCTATGCACCACTGCTATGCAGGAGGATAAATTAGCACGTGATCATCCTAAACAGTCTCCTAGGTTGCTGGTCTACTCCTAGCATGACCTTCCCCATGGCCATTGTTCTGATTATACATAACAGGGAAACATTTCTCCACCATTATCAAAATACCACCACCACCCTACTTGGGCTGCCCATCCACATTTCCCTCTCATTCCCATTGGTAACAATTAGTAAGGGAAAGGGGTAAGGTGGCCACCTGGAAATGATATCCATTTTTTCTGAAAAGCACTAGATCAAACTGAAGGTGCACCAACAGAATCAGGACCTCTGACTCCGCTAATGCTAAGGTCTGGCACTTTTGTCTAATTTAGTTTATGATATTAGCTTGTTGGAGTATATGCAATAAAAACAATTCTAAAACTTAATATCTAGAGGCTTCTTTATCAGGAAGCAAAATATATAAAGCTTCACCAGTTTGTCAATTTCCTCCCATCATTCCCATTATAGATTATCAGTTTCAGTATTACTTCTATTAGCCAAATATCTGCCTAAGCACTGTAAACTGTTGCAAACTTGTTAATCTAAATTCAATCTATTTTCCCAGCAGAAATCTCATCTGTCCTTCAGCCTAGATCTACATGATATGAGCCGTGTATCTGTAAGGGTAAGGTAAAGATTTTAAAATGAACATCTGAAAAACAACCCTCCATTTGTTTTTTCCTGCTGTCTCTTAATCAAGTCTTACAGAGTCTGTTCTAATGTAATATTTACCCCATTAATATGAAATGTGGTACCACCCTAGAATTAACCTCTGTTTCCTCTTATGTTTCTGCATACTTGCTGTGGTCCAGGAAGGTAGTTTCATGAATAACTGCAGCCTGAGAATGAAGTCGGTATGTAAACATAAAGAAAAGGCTTCCTGATCCTAGAAATGAATTTCTATCTCAAAACCATTCTGTGTGCCTTGCCATCATAGAATGAATCTGAAGTACAATGGAAATGCTGCATATTTTATTCATTTCAACTCCATGTCCTCCTGCAGTATGCCCCAAGGAACAATTATCCTTGATCTCAGTACAAAAAAATTAGCTTTATAGAACAATGTAAATGTTTAAAAATTCAAATAGTCCATAGCAGCTGTACAGACAACGAACTGCATGCCAGGACATTGTGGCATTGGTTGTAGCCATGAATTCAGTCTGGCCATCAATAACTTAAGCAAATTGATTGCCCTGACATTCATAATGGATATCCTCGACATCCATGTACATCTGCTGGTATGGCATCGAGCCTACTTATGAGGTGGTAAACTGCTATCAGTGGGCCTGTGGAGCCAAGAAAACATTGATTTATATGAATGGCCTGCATAATATAGTGACATTTTTTTAAAGTCAGTCTCCTTTTTTTGTACCAGCTCTTATATCCATGCTACATGCCTCATCATACTGGCTAATATGTATTTATTTATTTATTTGCAGGCTCTTTTATACTGCGCTATTCAACATCGGTGCAGTTTACATGAAACAGAATAACTAGCACAGTGCAGCAAGCTGATCTGTGTTTACAAAGAACAGGTACTAGAACTTGGATAAAACTGGGGTAACTATTTACATCTAGGCGACACGTTATGTCGTGTCAAAAGTAATCGTAGTCATGGATGGCTTGCGGGGTATGTTGCTGTGGTTGTACTAGATGGGGAGGGGGCTATTGGTTAAGTTGCTGTGGCTGTACTAGATGGGGGAGGGGGCTATTGGAGCGCTGTCTTCCGGGTAGTATTTGAGGAAGAGGTGGTGCTTCAATGCCTTCCTAAACTGGGTTAGGTTAGGGATTGCCCGGATGCTGGGTGGTAGGGTGTTCCAGCATCTGGGTGCATAGAATCTGAAAGCCCTTTTTGCTGTTGCATGGGTGCATTGGGTTATTTCCTTCGGGATTACCAGTGTGTTGACTGCTGAAGATCTTCTGGACCTATTGGGGGACATGGTTTGCATAAGCTCTGCTAGTGATGTGGAGGAGAGCCCATTGATGGCCTTGAAAGTCAGCAGTAGGGTTTTGAAAGCGAGTCTGCCATGTATAGGGAGCCAGTGGAGGTGCTTCAGGATGGGCGTAACATGATCGCCCCTAGAAGCCCCGTGTAGGACTATCCCCGTGGCATTAATCGCGAGTTGGAGCGGGTTCAGGGTGGATTGTGGGAGCCCTTGTAGGATTGCATTAGCATAATCAAAGTGCAGTATAATCAATGCTTGATAGATTGTCTGGAAGTCGTCCGGCTCTAGTAGGAAGCGTAAGTGCCTGAGTGTTCGGATTTTGTGGTAAATTGCTCTTGCTATGTTGCTTATGTGCACCTTCATGTCCAGTCATTGGTCTAATGTGACTCCAAGGTATCGGATTGTGGATTTGGTTTGTAGCTCTGCTTCCTTAACCTTTAAGTGGGGTGGTGCGGTGAAGTTTTGGTTCCTCGTAATGAAAAGGACCTCTGTTTTCTTGTGCTGTATTCGGAGGTTTTGTAAAAGCAAAAGACAAAGATATACAGCCCTTCTTATGATGTGTTTACTTCTACCACTACTACACATAATAATAATTTGTTTAATGCCAAACAATTTCTTACAATGAGTTCAATTCATGGTATAACACTAGGGATTTTTTCACAAAAGGACATCGGCTGACAACGTGGGTTATGGCATGAACTAAATGCATGTTGGGACAAACGTTGCCAGCTAGCCCAGGACCATGATGGCACAGGATGATTCCCATGCTGTGCAGCCCAAATTAGGGTCCTGAGAGAGTGGGGTCGGGCTGGAGAGTGGCTGTGGTGTGCTCTGTGCAGATACTGCTGTGTTCACACCTGCGCTAACTGCATTAGCACAGGATCACCAAATACCACCTCAGTAGGCAGAGGGACAGGGTTCTGTGTTAACCACCAGGGAAATACTTTACGCACCCCTGAAAGTTAACGCATTGGTGTTGCACCTAACGCGACCTAGTTTGGGCACTTTTGGTGCATTAGGTGCAACACCATAGCACCCAATAGTAAAAGGGCCCCTATAATGAATTATGCAATCACAATCGTGATATGCATCGTGGTGAGATGGTAGGATTGTACTGCAGTATGAATGCCCAGGGTAGTCATTGAAATCCAAGAGGAATGTGCAATCATGCTTTATTAGTGTGCTTTTAAAGAACGACTGCATGCAAAACTGATTTAACGTGCCTAAAGTCAATTAAAGTGCATTAAACATAAATGCAAAGGTTGGAAACAAAAAGAAAAAAATGTTTGAAAATCCAGAAATAAATCTAAAAATGACCCGAAAACTAACCATTTTTGTACACGTACATTTCTAGAATCAAACATCAGGTAAATATTCACTATGACATCTAGGTGCAAAGATACACATGCATATTTATTTCAAAGACAAAATAGCTTTTCTTTGACAATTAGGAGTGTACACTGCTGAGTGAGCATTTGGTTTATTTGGGTGTTTAGTAATTTCAAGTGCATGTCATTCGCTTATATACTCGTATACATGCAAATTAAAACATGTACAATCAATTTGCTGATTAAAAAAGAGCAAATAGGTGACATGGACACAACAAATGCCTGAAAACTGGAAGAAAATTCATTTACAATAAGCAAAAACAAGCTTTTTATTTTGGCCATGTACATCTCTAGTAACAATGCATAAGGGTAAGTAGGAGAAGACTACATTTTTTCAAGATCAGGGTTTAAAAAGCTAAGCTAACCAGGACAGAATTTTTAACTGCAAATGCAAAAAAAGCATAGGGTATTAGATTAAATGCAAATAAATCAATAAAAAACACTATTACATCCAAGTATCAACATGAATGAAACAACAAGTGGTTCATACACCAAAAGAAAGGAAAAAATGTCCAAGAAAAAATCCTCTAACCATATAAATATTAGCCCACAAATAAAGGGAAAAAAGGGGGGATACATGAACATTTGGCACGAAATACCAATTCAAACAGGAAACTAGTTCATTAAAGGTAAATGGAAACTTACACCAGCCAAGGGGGACTCCAACACTATTCTAGGTTCTCTAGCAATCAAGAATTCCAAGAGTTGTTTTGGCTCAAAGAACAGAAAAGACTTATTATTATAAGTAACATAACAGTGAGAGAGAAACATCAAAATAAACATAGCCCCAAGGGAAAGGACCCTGGGCCTATAGCCTAGAAACTCCTTTGTCCTCAGCTGAGTGGCACGAGACAAATCAAGAAACATTCGAACAAATGAACCAGAAACTTCTCATTGAAATCCTTAAAATATGCTCTAAGAATTAAGCTTTTATCAGGTTCAAGGGCCAACGTAACCAGTAGAGTGGCTCTCTCAGTGATCACTTCCAGTCTTGAAGGACTAGAAAGGGGGACTGTTACTTCTGGAGAGAAATCTGCAACTGTGAGTATATACTTCTGGTAATTTTCTAAAAAGAATTCTTTGTATTAAAGCTACTTAATCTGTGACCCACTGTTTTTTGTTGGATCAGTTAGGGCCTAGTAGCAGCAATTAAAGTTTGAATTTAAAACACAGAGGAGAGCTTTCTGGTTACATTTCATACCCAGCAGAGAGCTTGTAGTTTAAATTTAATAGTCACTCAGGGCCAAGTAACAGCAAAGTACTTTTAGTTTAAATTTAACACACAGAAGAGAGCTTTCTGGTTAAATTTAGTACCCAGCAGAGAGCTTGTAGTTTAAATTTCATAAGAAGTTAGAGCCTAGCAGCAGCTAAGAGCTATAATTTAAATCAAATCAGAATTTAGCTTACCTCAGCAGCACAAGACAGGGTACTGTGTAGCAGCCCTCTTTTAATAAGTGTTATTTCCCTTCCTCCCTCCCCACACCCAACCTCCCCTGGGATAATCATAGCTTTATAGGTACTTACACATCTTAAAAGACAGGAGGTGCTTTCAGGTGAAGCTCATTACCCAAATCAGTCATACACTAAGGACCTGAGATTAAATTAAGCTTCAGGTGAACAAGGCATATTAAACGTATTAGGTACAGTTTTATTGGTATAAATACCCATAGCAACCCCTAGTAAGTAAGAACATAAAGATCTAGACACAAACTTAAAACTAAGATGCAGACAGCAGTCCAGAAGCGGGATGGGGGCTTTCCAGTCTTTTGCATTGAGTGTCACATGTATGATTTTCTCCCAGTTGGTGAGAGGTCTTACGTGTGCACTAGGTGCAAGGAGCTCTTTGCTCTCAGGGAACAAGTCCGTTCTCTAGAGGCTAAAGTAGCAGACTTGGAAAACATAAGACAGACAGAGAGGTACATAGACGAGACCTACAGGGATATAGTCCTGAAGTCCCACCTCCAGTCTGGCAGCACCCCTGTTGCCATGGAGGAGAGAGGTCACATGACAGGAGAGCATCACCCTGGTGTGGCAGGAAGTGATCCTGTAACTAGGACCTGTCCTCCAGGTGATGTAAAACCCTCTCGCACCGAGGAAGTTTCTCAAGGGCCATGTGCCCATGAGGGAAGGGTTAGGACAGCCGTTATAGTTGGTGATTCGATCATTAGGCATGTAGATAGCTGGGTGGCTGGTGGACGTGAGGATCGCCTAGTAACATGCCTGCCTGGTGCGAAGGTAGCGGACCTCACGCGCCACCTAGATAAGGTCTTATATAGTGCTGGGGAGAAGTCTGCTGTCTTGGTACATGTCGGTACCAATGACATAGGAAAATGTGGTAGGGAGGTTCTGAAGGCAAAAGTTAGGCTTTTAGGTAGGAAGTTGAAATCCAGAACTTCCATGGTGGCATTCTCCGAAATGCTTCCTGTTCCACACGCAGGACCCAAAAGGCAGGCAGAGCTCCTGAGTCTCAATGCGTGGATGAGACAATGGTGCAGAGATGAGGGTTTTGGATTTGTTAGGAACTGGGGAACATTCTGGGGAAAGGAGTGGCTCTTCCGAAGGGATGGGCTTCACCTTAACCGGGATGGAACCAGGCTGCTGGCATTAACCTTTAAAAAGGAGATAGAGTAGCTTTTAAACTAGATATTAGGGGAAAGCCGACAGTCGCCCAAGAGCGGATGGTTTGGAAGAATGTATCCTTGAAGGATACTACCAAAAGCAGAGAGGTTCCACAAAAGAGTAAAGTAGCCCAAATGCCCTCAAGTATGGAGCAGACAGAGCTTAAAGATCCCAATTTACCCATGTCTAACAATAGCCAAATTAACATGAATAAATTACATTCTCTAAAATGCTTGTATGCAAATGCTAGAAGTCTAAAGAATAAGATGGGAGAGTTAGAATATGTAGCACTAAATGAAAGGTTAGATATGATTGAAATATCAGAGACATGGTGGAAGGAGGACAACCAGTGGGACACTGTGATACCTGGGTACAAACTCTATCGTAATGATAGAGCTGATCAAATTGGTGGAGGGGTTGCGCTCTATGTTAGAGAGGGCATTGAGTCAGAAAGGATTAAAGTTTTGCAGGAAACAAAATCTGCTGTAGAATCTATATGGATTGAAATTCCATATAAAAGGGGGAAGGCAATGGCAGTGGGGGTGTACTATCGAGCACCTGGCCAGAATGACCAAATGGATGATGAAATGCTCAAAGAAACCAAAGGAAGCTAACAAAAGTTACAGCACAGTAATAATAATGGGTGATTTCAATTACCCAGGTATCGACTGGGTCAGTGTCATGTCAGGACATGCTAGGGAGATAAAGTTCCTAGATGAAATAAATGACTGCTTCCTGGAGCAGCTGGTTCATGAAACGACCAGAGGGGAAGCCATATTAGACCTAGTCCTTAGTGGAACACCAGATCTAGTGTAAGAGATAAGGGTATTGGGGCCACTTGGCAATAGTGATCATAGCATGATCGCCTTTGATTTAATTAGTGGAGGAGGGATAGTAAGGAAATCCACAGTACTACCTTTTAACTTTCGAAAGGGAGACTATGATAAAATGAGGAAAACAGTTAAGAAAAAACTAAAAGGAGCAGTTGCAAAGGTTAAAGACTACATCAGGCTTGGCTAGTGTTGAAAAATACTATCTTGGAAGCCCAGACCAGCTGTATTCCACGCTTTAAGAAAAGTGGAAGGAAGTCCAAAAAACTGCCAGCATGGTTTAAAGGTGAGGTCAGAGGGGCTGTTGTTGCCAAAAAAGCATCTTTCAGGAAATGGAAAAAAGAGCCAAACGACGAAACCTGGAAACAGCACAAGCACTGGCAAGTCAAATGCAAGGCATTGATAAGGCAGGCAAAGGGAGAATTTGAGAAGAAGCTTGCTGCGGAAGCAAAAACGCGAAGTAAAGACCTTTTCAAGTACATTCGTAGCAAAAAACCTGTGAGAGAGTCAGTTGGTCCATTAGAAGATAAAGGGGTTAAAGGAGCACTAAGAGGCGACAAGGCGATAGCGGAGAGATTGAATGAATTCTTTGCTTCGGTCTTTACTGAGGAAGATGTAGGGATGTTACCCATGACTGAAGTGGTATTTAAAGGTGCGGAAGAATTGAAGGAAATATCGATACATCGGGAAGATGTATTACAACTATTAGATAAACTGAAGAGTAGCAAATCACCTGGGCCGGATGGTATACATCCAAGGGTGTTGAAAGAACTGAAATACGAGATTGCAGACCTGCTATTAGTAATCTGTGAACTATCATTAAAATCATCTCTAATACCTGAAGATTGGAGGATCGCCAATGTAACAACAATTTTTAAAAAGGGTTCCAGGGGTGATCCGGGAAATTACAGACCGGTGAGCCTGACATCAGTATCGGGAAAAATGGTAGAAACCATCATAAAGAATAAAATTACTCAGCATGTAGATAGTCATGACCTAATGGGAGACAGCCAACATGGCTTTAGACAAGGAAGATCTTGTCTTACTAATCTGTTATGTTTCTTTGAAGGAGTGAAAAATCAGGTGGAGAAAGGTGAGTCGGTTGATATTGTGTATGTGGACTTTCAGAAAGCCTTTGACAAGGTCCCTCATCAGAGACTTTTGGCAAAACTAAAGAGTCGTGGGATAGGAGGCAGTGTACTATTGTGGATCAGGAACTGGTTAAAAGATAGAAAGCAGAGGGTAGGGCTAAATGGCCAATTTTCCCAATGGAGAAAGGTGAATAGTGGTGTACCCCAGGGATCTGTGCTGGGTCCGATGCTTTTTGACATATTCATAAATGACCTGGAAAGTGGAATAACGAGTGAGGTTATCAAATTTGCAGATGACACAAAACTATTTAAAGTTGTTAAAACCCAAGAGGATTGTGGAAAATTGCAAGAGGATCTTGATAAATTGGAAGACTGGGCATCAAAATGGCAGATGAAATTGAATGTGGACAAGTGCAAGGTTATGCACCTAGGGAAGAACAACCCAAACTATGGTTACACGATGCAAGGTTCCACATTAGGAACCACCACCCAGGAAAAAGATTTAGGCGTCATTGTGGATACCATGTTAAAACCCTCAGCCCAGTGTGCAGCGGCGGCCAAGAGAGCAAATAGAATGCTAGGTATGATAAGGAAAGGAATGGAAAATAAAACAAAAGATATTATAATGCCTCTATATCGTTCCATGGTGAGACCGCACCTTGAATATTGTGTGCAATTCTGGTCGCCGTATCTTAAAAAGGATATAGCAATTTTAGAAAAGGTTCAGAGAAGAGCCACCAAAATGGTAAAGGGGATGGAAGGATACTCCTATGAAGAAAGGCTAAAAAGATTGGGGCTCTTTAACCTGGAAATGAGACGGCTGAGGGGAGATATGATAGAAGTCTATAAATTAATGAACGGAGTGGAACGGGTAAACGTAGATCGATTGTTTACCTTATCAGAATATAGAAAGACTAGGGGACATGCAATGAAGCTACAGGGTAAACTATTTAAGACTAATAAAAGAAAATATTTTTTCACTCAACGTGTAACCAAACTCTGGAATTTGTTACCGGAGGATGTAGTAAAGGCTGTTAGTGTAGCTGGGTTTAAAAAAGGTTTGGACAAGTTCCTGGAGAAAAGGTCCATAAACCATTATTAAGAAGGGACCCAGGATATCAATGCTTGAACCAATACAAGCATTGTGGAACCTGTGTCCCTTGGGGAAACTGCTAGGTACGTATGACCTAGATTGGCCACTGTTGGAAACAGAATACTGGGCTTGATGGACCTTGGTCTGACCCAGTATGGCATATCTTATGTTCTTAAGTTCTTATTTTCTTATGAGTCTTCCAGGAACCCTGCAAAGTCCCCCAGATCCAAAGGTGCAGCCTCATCACCCTGGTTACTCATGCCCAGAGATAGATATTGTACCTGAGAAATGGGAAGTAGAAACTCGAAGGGGATTTTTAATATCTGCCTGAAGTATCTATGAACCATCTCCACTGGAGATAGGACAGGGGATCTTGGAACATTTAATAGTCTCAAATTATTTTTTGTGGACCAGATTCTCTAGATATGCTGCTTTCTTCTGTTGCACTGCCCCATCCTTAACCTGGGCCACCTGGAGCTCCCAGAGGTGCCGAAGTTCTTTTTCCACTTGAGAAAGCCTCTCCTGCTTGGTCTGCTTGAGCCCTGGATACGAGATGGAGATCCTGTTTAACTTGCAACAAATCCTTAGTTATAGCCCCGCAATAATAATGAGGATGAGTACAGAGCAGCCGTTAAGTCCCACAGTGCTTCAAGTGTAATGTGTAGGCTTTACCAATCCCGTACCTCCATGAAGCTACAATCATCCAGATCTTCTGGATGTTAACTCCAACAAAGGAGATAGTCCAATGTCACTGGCAGAACTCTGCCCTGGATCTTGACGAGTTGCCAACACCGCTGGGGTGCTCTCTTCACTCTCCCATAACGGTATACTCATCCAAACACTGCCGGAAAGCACTTCTCCAGCAAGCGCTACACTTCTGGGTCACGGCGGAAGGGGGTGGGGGTACGCTGATCTGGGGATAACCAAACCCTGATGCGCTCAGGACTGACGAATACTCACTAACTGGTCCTGCCGAAAATTCCGCTCCGGTTCCAGTGGGAAGAAAGCCACAAGAATACTGAGCCACTGTGATGGTAGATGCTTAGCCTGAGGGTAGGTTGGTTGGTTTCCTTTTTCCTCTGCCCCATTGCAGGGTAATCGGAAAAGAGGAGCTTCAGAACCAGAGAACCAATATCGAGCTGCCTCACCGCGGATCCTTTCTGCTGCCATCTTGATTCCCCCCAAGATGCTCCATGGGTGAAAAATCCTCTTTCTACATTTTCCACAATTTTCAGGGTTTTTTTCTCCATGCAGAAAGTTTGGTGCTAAGAAAAATACACATGGGGAGGGTTACTTTATAATAGGTTTCCTAAGTTGGGAGGTCTAGTAGGCATTTATTTTCATCCCATTTAACATAGATATATAAGCATTTATGTGTCTGTTTAAAATTGCACAACAAAATCAGCTAAAATCACAGCTAAAATGCAGCAATTTAAAACTATACCATGGGAGCATGTGTAGATATGCACAGCTGAAGCACTTCTATAAGTATGGATTTTGTAGGCTACTGTATGTTCCATGCTCTGTCGGAACTCCTCCCCCAAACATGCAGACCCTCAGATCATGTACAAGCAAATACCTGCATGTCAGTGGGGCATGCTTACTATGTGGAAAGGCTTAAAAGGTTAGGGCTCTTCAGCTCGGAAAAGATAGGGCTGAGAGGAGATATGATAGATATGAGGTAGAATGGGTAGACTGGTAGTTTACACCTTCAAATAAGAACATAGGAACATAAGATATGCCATACTGGGTCAGACCAAGGTCCATCAAGCCCAGTATCCTCTTTCCAACAGTGGCCAACCTAGGTCATACGTACCTAGCAGTTTCCCCAAAAGACACAGGTTCCGCAATGCTTGTACTGGGTCAAGCATTGATATCCTGGGTCCCTTCTTAATAATGGTTTATGGACCTTTCCTCCAGGAACTTGTCCAAACCTTTTTTAAACCCAGCTACACTTACAGCCTTTACTACATCCTCCGGTAACAAATTCCAGAGTTTGATTACACGTTGAGTGAAAAAATATTTTCTTTTATTAGTCTTAAATAGTTTACCCTGTAGCTTCATTGCATGTCCCCTAGTCTTTCTATATTCTGATAACGTAAACAATCGATCTGCGTTTACCCATTCCACTCCGTTCATTAATTTATAGACATCTATCAAATCTCCCCTCAGCCGTCTCTTTTCCAGGTTAAAGAGCCCTAACCTTTTTAGCCTTTCTTCATAGGAGTATCCTTCCATCCCTTTTACCATTTTGGTGGCTCTTCTCTGTACCTTTTCTAAAAACGCTATATCCTTTTTAAGATACGGCGACTAGAATTGCACGCAATATTCAAGCTGCGGTCTCACCATGGAACGATATAGAGGCATTATAATATCTTTTGTTTTATTTTCCATTCCTTTCCTTATGATACCTAGCATTCTATTTTCTCTCTTGGCCGCCGCTGCACACTGGGCCGAGGGTTTTAACATGTTATCCACAATGACGCCTAAATCTTTTTCCTGGGTGGTGGTTCCTAATGTGGAACCTTGCATTGTGTAACCATAGTTTGGGTTGTTCTTCCCTAGGTGCATAACTTTGCACTTGTCCACATTAAATTTCATCTGCCATTTTGATGCCCAGTCTTCTAATTTATCAAGATCCTCTTGCAATTTTCCACAATCCTCTTGGGTTTTAAAAACTTTAAATAGTATTGTGTCATCTGCAAATCTGATAACCTCACTCGTTATTCCACTTTCCAGGTCATTTATGAATATGTCAAAAAGCAGTGGACCCAGCACAGATCCCTGAGGTACACCACTATTCACCTTTCTCTCTTGGGAAAATTGGCCATTTAGCCCAACCCTCTGCCTTCTATCTTTTAACCAGTTCTTGATCCACAGTAGTACACTGCCTCCTATCCCATGACTCTTTAGTTTTGCCAAAAGTCTCTGATGAAGGACCTTTTCAAAGGCTTTCTGAAAGTCCAGATACACTATATCAACCGACTCACCTTTGTCTGCCTGTTTATTCACACTTTCAAAAAAACATAACAGATTATTAAGCCAAGATCTTCCTTGTCTAAAGCCATGTTGGCTGTCTCCCATTAGGCCATGACTATCTACATGGTGAGTAGTTTTATTCTTTATGTTGGTTTCTACCATTTTTCCCGGTACTGACTTGAGGCTCACTGGTCTGTAGTTTCCCGGATCACCCCTGGAACCCTTTTTAAAAATTGGTGTTACATTGGCGATCCTCTAATCTTCAGGTATTAGAGATGATTTTAATGATAGTTCACAGATTACTAATAGCAGGTCTGCAATCTCATATTTCAGTTCTTTGAACACCCTTGGATGTATACCATCAGGCCCAGGTGATTTGCTACTCTTCAGTTTATCTAATAGTTGTAATACATCTTCCCGATGTATCGATATTTCCTTAAATTCTTCCGCACCTTTAAATACCACTTCAGTCATGGGTAACATCCCTTCATCTTCCTCAGTAAAGACCGAAGCAAAGAATTCATTCAGTCTCTCCGCTATCGCCTTGTCGCCTCTTAGTGGCCCTTTAACTCCTCTATCATCTAATAGACCAACTGACTCTCTCACAGGTTTTTTGCTACGAACGTACTTGAAAAAATCTTTATTTCATGTTTTTGCTTCCGCAGCAAGCTTCTCATCAAATTCTCCCTTTGCCTGCTTTATCAATGCCTTGCATTTGACTTGCCAGTGCTTGTGCTGTTTCCGGGTTTCGTCGTTTGGCTCTTTTTTCCATTTCCTGAAAGATGCTTTTTTGGCAACAACAGCCTCTCTGACCTCACCTTTAAACCACGCTGGCAGTTTTTTTGACTTCCTTCCACTTTTCTTAAAGCATGGAATACAGCTGGTCTGGGCTGCCAAGATATTATTTTTCAACAACACCCAAGCTTGATGTAAGTCTTTAACCTTTGCAACTGCTCCTTTTAGTTTTTTCTTAACTATTTTCCTCATTTTATCATAGTCTCCCTTTCAAAAGTTAGAATGTAGTACTGTGGATTTCTGTACTATCCTTCCTCCACTAATTAAATCAAAGGCGATCATGCTATGATCACTATTGCCAAGTGGCCCCAACACCCTTATCTCTTGCACTAGATCTGGTGTTCCACTAAGGACTAGGTCTCCCTAGCATGTCCTGCCGTGACATTGACCCAGTCGATACCGAAGTAATTGAAATCACCCATTATTATAACTGCGCTGTAACTTTTGTTAGCTTCCTTGATTTCTCTGAGCATTTCATCATCCATTTGTTCATTCTGGCCAGGTGGTCGATAGTACACCCCCACTGCCATCGCCTTCCACTTTTTACATGGATTTTCAATCCTTAGAGATTCTACAGCAAATTTTGTTTCCTGCAAAACTTTAATCCTTTCTGACTCAATGCCCTAACATAGAGCGCAACCCCTCCACCAATTTGATCAGCTCTATCATTACAATATAGTTTGTACCCAGGTATCACAGTGTCCCACTGGTTGTCCTCCTTCCACCATGTCTCTGATATTCCAATCATATCTAACCTCTCATTTAGTGCTATATATTCTAACTCTCCCATCTTATTTTTTAGACTTCTAGCATTTGCAAACAAGCATTTTAGAGACTATATTTTATTCATATTAATTTGGATATTGGTAGACTTGGGTAATTTGGGATCTTTAAGCTCTGTCTGCTCCATACTCGAAGGCAGTTGAGCTACTTTACTCTTTTTTGGAACCTCTCTGCTTTTGGTAGTATCCTTCAAGGATTCATTCTTTCGAACCATGTGCTCTTGGGTGACTGTCGGCTTTTCCCTATTATCTAGTTTAAAAGCTGCTCTATCTCCTTTTTAAAGATTAATGCCAGCAGCCTGGTTCCATCCCAGTTAAGGTGAAGCCCATCCCTTAGGAAGAGCCCCTCCTTTCCCCAGAATGTTCCCCAGTTCCTAACAAATCCAAAACCCTCATCTCTGCACCATTGTCTCATCCACGCATTGAGACTCCAGAGCTCTGCCTGCCTTTTGGGTCCTGCACGTGGAACGGGAAGCATTTTGGAGAACGCTACCCTGGAAGTTCTGGATTTCAACTTCCTACCTAAAAGCCTAAATTTAGCCTCCAGAACCTCCCTACCACATTTTCCTATGTCATTGGTACCGACATGTACCAAGACAGCAGACTCCTCCCCAGCACTATCTAAGACCTTATCTAGGTGGCGCGTGAGGTCTGCTACCTTCTCACCAGGCAGGTATGTTACCAGGCGATCCTCATGTCCACCAGCCACCCAGGTTTCTACATGCCTAATGATCGAATCACCAACTATAACGGCTGTCCTAACCCTTCCCTCATGGGCACATGGCCCTGGAGAAACTTCCTCGGTGCGAGAGGGTTTTACATCACCTGGAGGACAGGTCCTAGTTACAAGATCACTTCCTGCCACACCAGGGTGATGCTCTCCTATCACGTGACCTCTCTCCTCCATGGCAACAGGGATGCTGCCAGACTGGAGGTGGGACTTCAGGACTATATGCCTGTAGGTCTCGTCTATGTACCTCTCTGTCTGTCTTATGTTTTCCAAGTCTGCTACTCTAGCCTCTAGAGAACGGACTCATTCCCTGAGAGCAAAGAGCTCCTTGCACCTAGTGCGCACGTAAGACCTCACCAACTGGGAGAAAATCATACATGTGACACTCAATGCAAAAGATTGGAAAGCCCCCATCTCGCTGCTGGACTGCTGTCTGCATCTTAGTTTTAAGTTTTTGTTTAGATCTTTAAGTTCTTTATTTACTAAGGGTTGCTATGGATATGTATACCATTAAAACTGTACCTAATATGTTTAATATACCTTGTTCACCTGAAGCTTAATTAATCTCAGGTCCTTAGTGTATGACTGAATTGGGTAACGAGCTTCACTTGAGAGTACCTCCTGTCTTTTAAAATGTGTAAGTACCTATAAAGCTATGATTATCCCAAGAGTGGGTGGGTGTGGGGAGGGAGGGAGGGAGGGAAATAACACTTATTAAAAGAGGGCTGCTACACAGTACCGTGTCCTGTGCTGCTGAGGTAAGCTATGTTCTTATTTGATTTAAATTATAGCTCTTTGCTGCTGCTAGGCTCTAATTTATGAAATTTACACTACAAGCTCTCTGCTGGGTTCTAAATTTAACCAGAAAGCTCTCTTCTGTGTTTTAAATTTAAACTAAAAGTACTTTGCTGATGCTAGGCCCTGAGTGACTATTAAATTTAAACTACAAGCTCTCTGCTGGGTTCTAAATTTAACCAGAAAGCTCTCTTCTGTGTTTTAAATTTAAACTAAAAGTACTTTGCTGATGCTAGGCCCTGAGTGACTATTAAATTTAAACTACAAGCTCTCTACTGGCTTCTAAATTTAACCAGAAAGCTCTCTTCTGTGTTTTAAATGTAAACTTAAACTGCTGCTACTAGGCCCTGACTGATTTAACAAAAAATAGTGGGTTCACAGGTTAATTAGCTTTAATAAAAAGAATCCCTTTCAGAAAATTCCCAGAAGTATATACTCACAATTGCAGATCTCTCTCTAGAAGTAACAGTCCCCTTTTCTAGTCCTTCAATAGTAGAAAGACTAGGGGACATGCAATGAAGCTGGAATGTAGCGCATTTAAGATTAATTGGATATAGTAAAAGCTGTTAGTGTGGTTGGGTTTAATAGAGGTCCAGACAAGTTCCTGGAGGAAAAGTCCATAAATCAGTATTAAAGTGGACTGAGGAATCCATCCGTGGAATAAGCAGCATGGAATCTGTCTACCTTTTGGGAACCTGAAAAGTGCTTGTGACCTGGATTGGCCACTGTTGGAAAGAGGAGACTGGTCTCGATGGATCTTTGGTCTAACCCGCTATGGCATATCTTATAATGGTTAATGAGGGTTTAGCGCGTGCTAAGAGTGCTGTGGTAACTGTTACTGCTTGCTGAAAATGCGACTGCACTAAAAGTCCTGCATTAATTGCTTAGCACAGGTTCGAGCAGAGATCGAGATGTTGAGGGAGAAAGCTAGCACACTGCAATTAGTCTGGGTATCTTTAATGCACGCTAACTGGCAATGTTGCACTTAGCCCGGGTGCACTTATTGCCACCTCATCGGGTGGCATCAGGTACACATATGTTAATTGTAGCAAACTGGTTAGCACTGGGTGGCATGGAACTCATGCTAACTACATGGGAGCATGCCAAGTTCACCCCCATCCCTGTACTAGCCTTTGGGGCTTAACGTATGGTACGCTACTGAATTTTAGTAAGCATGCCCCATGGAGTGTATTTGTATGCGGGGCGTCATTTTTGAAGAGGCCTTTTACATGCATATAAAGGCATATATGCACAAAAAAAGCCTTTATACATTTACCACTGCTGTAACTGGGGCATGTAAAGAGTGGAGGAGTAGTTTAGCAGTTAGGGTAGCAACCTAGGGCTAGCAAGACCAATATTTAAATCCCACTGACACTCCTTGTGACCTTGGATGAGTCGCTTAACCCTCCATTGCCTCAGTTACAAACTTAGATTGTACAGTAAGTCCACTGGGGAGAGAGAAATGACTATTGTACCTAAACGCAGCCCACCTTGAGCCTCTTTGAAAATGTGCAAACTAAATGGTAATAAATGCAGTACAAGAAACTAATATAAATATTCAGGGCAATTCATGACATGAAGAAACACAGTTTTGTACTAGTAAAAACATGCTTTCGACCTAGATAATTCTGGCAAGTGCCTCCCTGCTTAGACTACATAATTAATAAAAGAAATGTACTTGGTCTGTTTCTAAGACCAAAGATTCAGTCGGGCAGTTGACTGTACTTTATAATAAACTGAAAAATGATTTGCTGACAACAGACTAGCGGCAGGTGTGCTTTGATGTCGACAGATGCATTTTTGACATGGATCAAAGAAATATCCTTCTAATCATATTCTAACATCTGGGATATTGGTTAGATTCGCTTTTCTCCCCCATCTCAGACAACATTGAAAATCAGAGATTCTAGTGTTTAGAATACATAAAGGAAAGAGGGGATAAATAAGCAATAATAAGATTATAATTCCACAGAGGGCTTTAAGTAATACCATACAATGATTTGTGGTTTACCTTTCATTACAGTGAAACTCTAATTCACATTTTTAGCTTTGTTTTATGATTAAGTGGATGTGTTGTATTAAACAGTAATCATGATGCCAATGCATATATAACTTGCTCGAGAAATTAAACTCTTAGAATTTTTCTAGAGCAGTCAAGATTCAAATTCCACCATTGTACCTTGTGATCTTGGGCAAGTCACTTATTGCTCCACTGCCTCAAATACAGAATACCCTTAGTCAGCCCTTTAACTAAAGTATGTCATTTTTTCCCCAACACTCATTTTGAGTAAAGACAGTGTGCATTAAGTGCCACCGCGCCATGGTAATTGTTTGGGGTGAGGCCAGCCTGTTTCTGACAGTTGCTGTACAGAAATTTATGGAAGATGCACTTAACTCTACTAACTGATGTGGCGTTAGCAGCCCCACACTAATTGCAGTATTGCCAATGCACAATATGTTCCCTCATGCTAACTGCAAGGTGCTCCTCGTGACTGCTTTCTGCCTCTAATCCACCCATTCCTCACCCAAGCGCACGATCTGCAGGTAGCACGGGAATTAGCATGAGATAACTGTCATGCCTGCATGGTAACAGTTACTATGGGCCCTTGTGCACAGTTACTTTATATCAAAATATGTGTTAACTTTTTAATGCACTTTATTAAAACAACCCCTTAGACTGTAAGCCATCTTGGAAAAAGGAAATACCTACAGTACCTGATAATTCTGCTTGAGCCTAGGCCAAGCCCGCCCACTAGGCAAGCTAGGTGGCTGCCTAGGGCAGCTGACTCTCATGGGCGGCTTTGTGCTGCTGCTTTGTTGCCTGTGGCAGACCATGTGCCCTGGCACACATGACCTGCCTCTTCTGATCCCCCTCTGACACAACTTACTGTCGGAGAGGGTTTGGAAGCGGCAGACCATGTGCGCTGAAGCCCATGGCCTGTCACAAGCAATAAAGCAGTGGCACAAAACTGCCACTTTTAAAATATTGCCACTGCTACCTGCCCCCAAAACCAGATCAGTGGCAGCAGGGTGCGGCGGCATGGCTCGTGGGGGTGGCTTTGTGGGGGGCGGGGGCAGCACATCAGAAACCCTTGGGCTGGCCCTGTCTTGAACTACCAATGAAAAATGTAATTCCTTGTGAACTAAACAAAAATCTTGTCATTGCTTGGTCAATATGGTTTTCTATTCTCCATCACTCACAGTTCAATCACTTTCTCCCCTGGAGTTTACTTTGTCTATTCCAAGGCTGGCAAATAAAATGTGAGGTGAATAGCTATATGTCAAGGATGGTGAGGAACTATGGAGCCAATATACTAAAGTCAAGATGAATAGTGGGACTTATACAAATTGTTCTCTATATACCGGAACATCTAAAACATTCTCAAAATACACATCATAGAAATTTGTTAGTAATATTTGTAAGAAACACATTTTTTACAAGCAGTTTTTAGCTCTTGACAATTTTTAACCATATTTATTGCAAACAGGAACTCAAACCATAGAGTCTACTGGTATAACACACTGTAACTTTGCAAACCACCTGGTCACCACCATCATTGGTCCCACAGCCTTATAAAGCTGATCAACATTAACAACATTTGCAACACAATAGTTAGAATCAAACACCATACATTCTTAAAAACCCTTAAGCAATTAAGTGCTAAACAGTCAAAGGACTTCAATATAGCTAGAGGAATACAACAGCCAAAACTGTGACTCCACCATATAATACACAAATTCCAATCTGCAGATACACTCCAATAGTTTTTCCAACAGCTTCACCACTGCTGTCCCTGCTACTTACTACTGCTTCTCAGATTTCGCTTCAAAGAAACTTTACATTTACTTTTTTTTTCTTTTGAAACAAAATGCCAAAATCACAGGCGACTCCTTCCAGAAAATGCAGGTACTCACACCCAACAGAACAGAGCCCTTAAATGCCTCTTAGCCATTCAAAACACCCCTCCCACAATTCAAAGCCTTACTACAGCAAGATGCATTCATAAAAGAGCAGACAAACAATAGCCCCAAACCACGGGCCAACTAACACATATGCCTCTTAAAAAGCCACTCATACAATTCCACTTCACTTCACCTAGAACGCCCAGAATACTTCCAACCAAAAAGCAAAAAATTGTGCGTCTTATCTTATTCACCTGAAGCTTTTGCTGTTAAGAATATTGTGAGGAAATACTGGTATTTGTTGCGTATGCATAGGGTGTTTTCTCAGGATTTTCTGTTTGCGATAGCTGCTCTCATAATCTTCGTGAACATTTGGTAATTACACGCCCACATGTTTTGTTAAGCCAGTGGCAGGGGGGACATAGAGTAATGGTCATTGTGTTATCTGCTTGTTGTCTTTAGAGATATTTGAGTATTGACATCCGACATTGGGTACTATGTATGTGTTGCGATCATGCACTAGTTGTAATAAGATTCATATTGGACAAACATCACAGAAATTTAAAACTTGTAATTTAAAACTTGGGCAAGTCACTTTACACTCCATTGACTCAGAAGAAAAGGCTGGCGATCTACTTCCGGTGATACGTTGCCAAGAAAACCCAGGGGCTGCTGGGTCGCCAGGAGTCAGCACTAACTCGATGGCGCTAAAAAAATAAAAATAATTGAACATGTTTCTGCCCTGCATAGGGGAGTTCTGTCGGCTCCATTGGTAGAGTATTGGCAGACATTTGGCCATCAGATATCACAACTTAGATGTTGCATGCTTACACGGTTTACGGTGGAAGGTGGAGGGGATTTAATGTTACAGTTACTGCGTAGGGAATAATCCTTCATTTTCTGGTGGCAGACGGTGGCTCTGAGGGGTCTTAATACAGGTGTGGAATGGCATTGTTTTTATTGAAAAGTTCTTTTGGAAGTCTAGAGAAGAAAAACATTTTTTTGGTTTGAAGTATTCCGGATGTTCTAGGTGAAGTGAAGTGGATCTGTGTTGTACCAGTAAAATCCACGGTTTGAGTTCCCGCCTGCCAATAAATATGGTTAAATAAATATGGTTAAAAATTGTCAAGAGCTAAAAACTGCTTGTGATCCAAGATGGCTACCAGCAGCATTTGAGCTCCAGCCGCACTTTTCTTATGTGAAAAAGAGAATGAGGAAGCAGGTTGTGCTGACTCAGGTGGACCCGCGGACTTCTACTCCTCTTACCTTAGGTCCTTTGGATGCATTTATTCAGCAACTGGAGCAGTAGACTAGTGCGTGGATAGAGGCTCGGCTGAGAGGCAGTTGGAGCTGGGTGGTTCGGCGTCTCTCTCGAGCAGAGATCTAACTTCCCCTGATTCGCAGCAGCCGCAGAAGCTTCTCTGCCCTGATTCAGACCTTGGGGTTCATGGAACATTTGAAGTTCCTTTACTGGCTTCTTCGGCATCTCTCCTGGGGACGAGTGCAGGTCTGGAGGCCAAGTGGAGTTGTAGCAATTAGCAGAACACCGAGGCAGGAGCTATCTCATCAAGGATGAGTGAAGGCAGCACTCTATCTCCGGTGGACCTCTCAACTTCTGAAGCTTTGCCAGACAGTGAACAGCGGGTATCGGCGTTTTCCTTTCCTTTGCAGCAACTGCATCAGTTCATGTTGGAAAATATTTGGTCAGCCATAAACTAGCTGGGAGAGGCGATTATGGGTCAGATGCAAGGACTTCAAGGTCAGGTACAAGTGAACTCTGGGCTGTTCTCTAAGAATGTTGGAGATATTGGACAGATGAAAACTGATTTAGAAGGGCTGTCTTTGAGGTCTGAACAGTTGGAAAGTTTTTCGGAAGCTTCCATGAAAGACACTAATAGTTTAAAAACTTGCTTGGAACAATTAGACAATTTCTCTAGGTTGGTGAATCTTCGATTGACTAATTTCCCCATTCACCAAGTATTTCCACTAAAGAAATGTTTAAGAAATATTTACTTGAGGTGTTAGGGGTGCCAGGGGAAACATGTCCACCTATTGCTAAAGTATATTATTTACCGTCAGGCCAAAGGGCCCCCCAGGCTGCGGAGTCCCCTGGCAATTTGATGTTTTGAATGTTTCAGCTATGTTGGAGTCTTCGGACTCCAATAATATTGTACCTGCAACATGTTTAGTGACCTTGGCCCTTGTATCAGATAGAGATTGTCCGTTAAGATTATTTTTCAGAAGGCATAAAATGTTCAAGGCTGCTTCATTCGCATTTTTCCAGACCTCGCCAGAGAAGCTAAGCGACACAGAAAATAATTTTTAATTCTGCATCCTCGGGTCCAACAGGCTGGGGGTTTATTGTTCCTTAAATACCCCTGTAGGTGCCTAGAAAAGCTACAGAGTAATGCTTATGTTTTTCTACATCCCTCACAATTACTTTCCTTTTTGAATGCGAAGGGGCCCATTGGAGTGGAATAGCCTGTGGTCGATGCTGTGCATTAATGTATAGTTACTTAAACTCTGTTATTTTCTTCCTTTGTTTTGGATTATAAACATTTCCTTTCTTGGATCTCTCTTTCTAGTGGGCTAGGGGAGGGGCTACTTGTTCTTTGTTATATTTTAGTCATAGGTTTACTTAAATGATGTTTATAGTTGGAGGATGCTCCCATTTCATGCAAGTGATTGTATTGCTTGTATTGTTTTGCTGAAACTATAAATATTAAATTTTTAAAAACCTGAATGTAAAAAATGTGTTTGTTAGAAATTTGCTATTAATATTTGTACGGTGTGTATTTTCAGAATTTTTTAGATGTTACAGTGTACATTGAACAATTTGTATAAGTCCCACTATTCATCTTGACTAGTTGTTTTTATGTCACTTTTTTGGATGTATTTTTGAGATATTGTCAATATGCTAAAGTGCATTAAGGCAAAAAAAAAAGCCACTTACACCCATATAGGAGGTTCATTGATGAGTGAGCAGTCTCGGAGTGGACGCCATGATGATGATGAAGTGGATTAAAAACTGTCTGGTGGTATAGGGTGGTGTCAAATGGAATGCACCCGAGGACCAGAAACTGCATGGGAAGCCAAATATGGGCATAGAGGGCAAAATGGCCAATGAACATTTTATCCTTCCCAATATCAAATTGCACAATGCATTAGCTTTCTTACCTTTAAACCATGCTGGCCATCGTCTGGCCTTCCTTTCACCTTTCTTAAAGTATAGAATATTTATTTTATTTTATTTATTTAACAGGTTTATTTATACCGCTTTATCATTTCAGTCAAAGTGGTTTATATTGTAACTTAAACTTGGTAATGTATATTAAACAGAACATTGATATCTTGCATTTTTCTGAGGAAATGAAGGTTAAGTGACTTGCCCAAGGCACAAGAAGAGCTAGGAATACATCTGGTCTGGGCTTCCAAGATAATATTATTAAACAACGTCCAGGCTTAATGTAAACCTGTAGCCTTTTTTGCTGCTCCATCCATGAATCTGGTATGTTTATGCTTATTACACCATCTGATATATCACAACAATATGTGCATCTGCAAATGCTTTATATGTTTTGCTATTTACTGTGTATCATTTGTTATGTTTCCAGAGTGCATATTCCCTCCTTCTGCTTCTTTCTATTGTCTCTCTGAATGTGTTTGCATGTGTTGTGGCATTGTTTCTTTCTGTGATCCCCTGTTGCATGCAACATGACCCCTGAGGAACCTCGACCATGATGACTTCCTTTCTCTTTCTTGATACCATACTACATCCATCAAAGAATAGTCTCTTTAAAAACAAGAGAAACAGGTCTAAATAGACATTTTTCACTCTTTGCAGAGATGCTTATCTATTTCATTTCTAATAATATAAAAAGGGCAAAACAAAAGTACTTGACAAGGTCAGTTTCCGTGATTTTCAAGAGGATAAAAAGACAATATTTATTTTTGTCCCAGTGGGAGCTTTGTGGGCAAAAGTGAAGTGGGCTTACTCCTGCTCTGAGCTTTAGTAAATATATTTAGGGTAGAGATCCTAGAAAGGTGAATACAAGTTCTGTTTCTAAGAGTCTAGGTGAATAAATAAGCTTTTGTGAAATGTGGCATAGTTGGAGAGACATATAAAGGCAAATATTTACATCCTGCTTGCTCTGAATAGTTTTATCCCCGTCTTTGCTAATAACCTTTGACGAGTTTGAAAATGTACAGAACAGCTGCAAAATAGTATCCTCTTCTGACACTAGATATTTGTGAAACTTCTATTTTGCTAATATTTGTTTCTTGAATGCCAAATCTGCCAGGTGTGATTCTTCCTTATGCTTCTAGTTTCCCACATCCCTAGAATCTCCTTCTTCCTGCTAGTTGGTGTATAATTAAAATGTTCATATATCGCCCTGCCAGAATTATGCATGAATGTATTTTTGATGTCACAACGCTGGGTATTTTATGAATATAGTTGAGTCAACATTATTGGCACCCATGCAGTTCAACCCCTTAATGTCCAATATCTCCTAAAAAAATAGCCAGTGACTATATATGCACACATATTTGACACATAAAAGAATCAAATAAAACAAGACCAATTAAAAAAGGAAATGGGAGGAAATAGTATAAAAACTGTGACATTGCCAGGACATGATTATTCAAAAAATTAGAGCAGAAATGGCTGAGCACTATATTCTGTTTATATGTTGGAAGGTTATTCTTGAGGAAAAAATCCCTCTCGTGACCACTCTTCCATTTTACTCAGTGAAAGGTTTACTACAATGTGAACCCTTGTTAAAATTATATGAAAAAACACACAACAATGCGCCTCACGCATTAACCTAAAAATTATGTGAAAACCGTTTCTGTTATCTTATCTAAAAAAACCACTCTGTGAACACCAGTATTTCACTAAAACCATAATTTCAATAGCGCAAAAACATTTGTTCACTTATCTGAAGAGATGACCTCCGCAAACAATTTTTCATTGCAGAGAAATTGCAGTATCAACAGCGGATACAGCATTGCGTTTAGGGTGCAATCAGCAATGAATGCCCTGTTTCAATGCTCCAAAGACTGCAATAATGCCCTGTGTAGGGCAACCAAACGTTTTAGATGCCATGTAGAACTCAGCTGAAATTTAATCCACATAACTAATGAGACCAATGAAGAAGGGGCCAGAATGAACCAATCAACCAGTGCCATGTCATAGGAAACTCACCCAATCTAATTCTTGATTAAGACCTCCAGGGGAAACAAATGACAATTTAAAAATCCAAGACTGCTCCAAAACTGAAGTTTTTGTTCCCGATGTCCACCTCAAGGATTTGACGGAACAAAGTCCAGCACTCTCGATTTCAGATAACTAAAAGAATGACGATAGTCCAAACAATGCTGGGCTATGGGAGCATTAACAGTCCAGTTTCATAAACGAGATGCAAGTTCTCGTAAATGCACACGAACTGGGCGTATATAAATCAGTCCTATATAAATCAATAAACCTGGACAAAGTAGCAAGTAGACCCAGGGTTTAGCTTATTTTGCTGGCGGATCTATTTGATGTTTGTTTTTGAACAGTGAATAGTGAATGATTTCTCTACAGGATTGTTTTTGTGGTAAATTGTGTTAATCCTTGAGAAACGTTGTACAAATTAGATTTTGCCATAGTGTTAACAGAGGATTATAGCGCATCGTTGATGTTTTATGTCAAGGACGACACCTCTGACCCTTGCGGGTAAATTGGTGCCCTTGCAGATTCTGAGATTTGCTTTCCTCGGATTTGATGCCTAGAGTAAGGTGTTACAGTGTGGTTAGTAGCAGAGCATCTTTTGTTATGCTATTGAAGTATTGTGATTTGCTCTGAAAGTGCCCAATAATATTATTGTATGAATACACTTTAAACTTTGGCACAAATAGCAGCATTTAACTGGGAGATCAAACGAAACACATGCGCACAGAAGTCGGTACAAGTTTGGCATTGTCTCCCAGAGAAATAGGGGCACCGCATGGATAATTTTCATATACAACCCAACAGTATTTTGATGGCATCAGGGGCTTTCCAAAATGCCAGGATCATCTGAGGAAAAGTGTCAAACTTTCCTTCAGATGACCCAGGCATCGGGGAAAGCCCCTGATGCCATCAAAATACTGTCAGAGGGCTGGTGCCCCCGACAGAAATGAAATCCCTGATGGCTCAGTGGCCCTGATCCCCCCATCCACCTAATTAAAAATCAACCTGTTGGCCCAGCAGCCTCAACACCCCCCCCCCCCCCCGCCAGCCTCCTGGTACATTTACAGTGGAACAGGAGTGTTACCTATGCAGTTCTGCTTATATGGCAGCCTGACCCCACCCGGCGTATCCCAGGATGTACTGTGCAGGGCCAGGCGCCGCTATTTTTCAAGATGGCAGCACAGTAGCGGTTGGGGGGGATTGGGACCACAGGCCCCCTGACAGTATTTTGATGGCATTGGGGGTTTTCCCCGATGCCTGGATCATCTGAGGGGAAGTTTGACACTTTACTTCAGATGATCCAGGCTTTGGGGAAAGCCCCCGATGCCATCAAAATACTGTTGAGTGTACGCGCAGGATGTTTAAGCCACCTCAGACCCGGGTCTAGAGATACTGGCGCATTGACTGGATATGAAATCTCTATGTGTTTCTCTGCATCGGACGCAGACAATATTATCATTCCATTTTAATATGCGCAGCTCATTTGCCTATAATTTATATATGCTTGGCATTACTGTGTGCACTTGCTTGTCTTTTGCTATTTACACGCAGCAGTTTTTTCTGCATTTGGCATGGCGGTAATTGTGCATATAAGTTCCGTTATCTGCACATAAAGGCTGCACTAGTTTTCTGCATCAGCCCGTAAGGGAGTTATTCTCCTTAATCTCCTAGGACTCGACTTTTACTTGGGTGGGCTATATGCCATGTCGGCACATATCCCACCCGCTGTCCATCTAACCCAGATTTTCAATGCTGGTGTCCTATGCGGCCCTGACATTGAAAATACGGTTCACGCCGCACAACTCGGAAGCTGCAGGAACTAGCTGGGTAGGAGCGATTTTCAATGCTATGCGCTTAGCCCCTGTGCCTTAAAGATAGACGAGGAAAAATCTCACCTATCTTTAAGGCGCAGAGGGCTAAGTGGGCAGCATTGAAAATCACTGCCACCCATTTAACCTTTCCTCTGCCCCCGGAATGACCTCAATATGCCCCAATGCACTACCCATATAGGTGCTTTTGGAAAATCCCAGATAAAGCATTTACATGGGTAGCTAGGACAGTTACCCATGTAAATGCCTTTGAAAATGCCGCCCAATTGTTTATTTTCCCTTTCAAACTGAAATGAATTAAAGATAGCAGTCTCTGTAGTTGTCTGCATTTATATATATATATATATATATATATATATTTGCAAAACACCAGCTTACACATGTGAGTTACAAAATGCCAACTTACAAAAGCATGGGCCAGCACTTTTTATTTTATTGTTTAATTAGTATTCAATTCCCTCCTTTCCAATGGTAGTTCAAGGCAAGTTACATTTAGGTACGCAGGTATTTCCCTGTCCCCAGAGGGCTTACTATCTAAGTTTGTACCTGAGGCAACAGAGGGATAAGGGACTTGACCAAGCCATAAAGCAGTGCCAGTGGAAATCAGACCCGTACCTCTTGGGTACGAGGCGGTTGCTCTAACGACTAGGTGACTCCTCCATTTATACATGTAAATTGCTGAGTTGCCTACATTGATTTTATTTTTCAGCATGTAGATTTGTAAAGCAGCTCTTCTGGCTCTACGTGTTGACAAATGCATGTGCACACCTCCATGTTCTTATACCTGTTTTAGAAAATGCTCCACATTCGACAGAACCTTTGCTAAATGCTGCCAGTATTATGAACATCTCAATCTAGATGTCTTAATTTCAGTCTTCGTGCTATGTAAAATCTGCTTTAATTTTTTTAAACCATGCTAACAAGCTAAATTCAGGCTAACTAATGTATATTGCTGCTAACTAATAGGAATGTTCTTTTATTTTGAAAAAAAACCCAGCAATAGTGTGTCGTATCATGCAATTGCACACCCTATTGCACGACAGCATGCGCTGTTTACACATGTGTGAATAGTGGGCACTATGGACCCGATTCAGAGAGGTGGGACATGCAGCCCTGCAAGCAGTCCTGTCCCTATTTATCCTCAGACCCTCCCCACACAGCTAGAGCAGAAGTACCGGGAGAGCGGGCGGAGGATGGGGGTGGAGTTTGAGCGGAGCGAGGGTGGGCCAAGGCAGCAGGACATACAGAGCCAATTCTGGTCATGGCCCTGTATGTCCAGTGGGGTTAGGGGAAACGTGCTGCTTATTCCACCCCAAAGGTGGGAGAAACAGCACAAACCGGGCGATCAGGGTAGAACACCCCTCGGGACTGGGGCTGGGTGTAGGTAGGTCCCCGCTGCCCAATCCAGGTCCCGGCTGTCCAGCTGTGGGTCAGGTGGTGGGGAAGATGAGGATTGGCACTGTGGGTGGCAAGGGAGCCTGTGGAGAGTGCATCCCCACAAGCATGCAGGGGCATGCCAGGCTGTCCTCGGACCTGATTCTGCATGCCGTGTGAACATTTGGCTGCAGCGTTACAGAATTAGGTCCTAACAGTCCCGTCCTGCTCAGAGCCATCCGGATGTGCCCCTTTCTGAATCGGGCTCTATGGGGGTTATTTTAGAAGCCCAATTCATACTTAGAATGTCTGAAAATGGGTACACAGACATCCAAATCACAGAGACGTTCCCAGAACCATTTTAGAAGCCTGTTCTATAGACATCTCCAGCACGAGGACATCCAAGTCGCAAAAGGGGTGTGATGGAGGCTTGACTGTTAGCATTATGGGCAAGTTGGACATGCGCTCCCAATTTCAGAAATGGCAAGCACATTCTCACCCACTAGCAGAACCGTCCATATCAATTGCTGCTCCAGGGCACAAAAAGACATCAGAAAAGCTCTTGTTCTGCCATTCAGATACCTGGAGGGCATAGAGAGGAAGGTACTTTGATATCCTCCCACACTTTCCATGATGACAATGGCAATTTCAGGGAAATTAGGACACTTATTTTCAGTTTGACATGTGAATGCACAGCCCCTCAAGCAAAATAGCTTGCATGGACATGCATTCAGCATAGGATAGATGTCCCTGACTCAAGAGGGGACATCTATGAGGCCGTCTGCATGGCCATCCATTTCTGGGATGTCCATGTTGCTAAATTCTCGATAAAAAATAAACATCCCTGGGGTTTTTGGGGACATTTTGACCTGGACATCCTTTCTAAAATGTCACTTCATTCGTAAATCTATGAAAAGTGTGCGCTATTGCACAATAGTGTGCCTTTGGCGCAATAGGGTACATTATTAAAACAACAATATGAAGAAAAAACCCAACAAACTCTAATGAAATGAAATAAAATGTTTTCCCTGCACACCCCTACTAGCTACTATGTTTGATATGTGATTACCTTGCATTCTTTGATATCAGTGGTTCTCAGCCTTTTCCTCAGGATAGACCCAGCTAGTTTCCTCTTCAGGATATTCACAATGAATATGTATGAGATAGATTTGCATGCAATGGATATAGTTTATGTAAATGTTATCTTATACATATTTATTGTCGCTATCCTTAAAATCCGATGACTGGGTTGAGATCTGCCATCTTAGATAACTGACACTCAGGACCATACCAA
The DNA here is from genome assembly GCA_033557465.1 of Ichthyophis bannanicus. NCBI lineage: Eukaryota > Metazoa > Chordata > Amphibia > Gymnophiona > Ichthyophiidae > Ichthyophis > Ichthyophis bannanicus. Next base: position 865,676,225 of record CM066032.1, on the reverse strand, counting down.
GCTAGACGTGTACCCTGTGCGACTAACGAATCTGGTGCCCCCACTCCATCCATTCACATCCAGTAACTCAGTATTTTTGAGCTTCCTGGAAAGCCAATGATGATGTCCTTGCCCTTTCTGTACTTGCGTCTTGTGCGGCCGCACGGCTCGCACAGCCCTAGGTACGGCCCTGCTAACACTACTCTTAGCTTAGGCAACAATTGTCAGGTGGTGCTTTCTCATTTTTTTTGCTCATCTGTGCAACTAGAAGAAACTTGAGTTTTAATACTAAAATAACACAAACCTGTATATAATTGATAGTTGCTTAGGTAGAGGAATATTTGGGCAGCAGTAAACATATTCCTCCAGTTAGGAAGCATCTGGTGCCTAGAATGACTCAGTAGTGCTGTAGTTACTTAGTAGATTGAAAGTCTTTTACAGAAAACATCGGAAATAGCTCCATTTATCTGTTTTATTAGCATGCCACTTCACTGGGTTTAATTACATCATTTAACTATATAGTTTGTTTAGATTACTCATCTGTTGCATGAAAAATCTGTATATTTCAGCAATTTTCATCTTCTGGTAGTGCCATTATTGTAAATTTGCTGAGAAATGTGCCATTAAGCCCCTAAAAACCTGTACACTGCAAGCCCTCCCAATGCATAATTTAGCAACTGATCTGTTGCATTCCTTCCTTATAATGCAGTTGCAATTCTTAACCATTTACTACTGACATGCTGATATCATCTTTGTTCAAAGAACAAATATATGAGCCTTAATGTTATCATTTTCAAACTAGTTCAGCAATACGAGAGTAGGTCAAATCAGTCTGCAAATATTTTTTTATTTTAAAAAACACATGCGTGTTCCCTGAAATGATACAAGGCACATTCAGTTACTTTTTACAAAGGAGATCCAAAAGCAAACTGGGAGGTCCAAGCTAGAATGTCTGGAAAAAAAAAGCAGATACATGACTTGAACATTCAGGCACAATTTCACAAATTTGGGTGTGCCTGATATGGATGTGTATGGAGGCATCTAGATAGACATCTGCAGAATAACATTTTAGAAGAGGGAGGTCTAATAGCTTAATGGTCAGAGTAGTAAGTTGTGGCCAGAGTTCAAATCCCATTGCTGTTCCCTGTGATCTTAAGCTAGTCACTTAACTGCCCATCTTCTCTACAATCTCTGGATGTTTTAAGGCTGAAACAAGCACTTTCCTCATGTTATTCATGCCTGGAGCAGGTCTAAACGCGGACAGGAGTCACAGACATCCCTGATGCTTCTGAAATCGAGCAGGGATGTCTAAGTTCATTGAGCCTCCCCAGATGCACCTCCACCATGCCCTGGACATCCTTGTCTGGGAGATGTCTTTAAAAGTCACTTAAAAAATGCCTTCAGGGTCATCTCTGTGATTTGGATGTCCACATGCATGCCTTCTGATGTCCAAATCACGACTAAGCGCAGGTTTGGCATGGTTTTACTCTTTGTTGATTTCAATCGGGCCGTGGCTCCGATAGTTCATGGAAGTCGCTACCGCTGTTTAGTAAACATATCCCTAAGACATTTAAAATGACCCCCATTGCCAATAAGCAGTAAATCCATGCCAAACCTGCACTGAATCTCAAATTTTTATCAGATTTGCTGGGGAAATTCCGGTATCTCCCAGTCTAATTTGCACAAACACACCAGAAAACCTGAAAAATTGAAACAGGCTGAAAACCTGCCTGCATTGACTTTAATCTTGAATGTTTTGTAGTTTTAAAGTCCCATGATTCGAGTGCAGCCACTGGAGAGTTTTGATACGGTCACTGCACTATAGAGTGATAACAATTGCACAATACCTATTGTACCTGAATGTAACTTGCCTTGAAGTACTGTGAGCTAAATCTTTTTAAATGTGAGCCGGTGTCATTGGCTAGGCAATAATAGCCTGCATAGTCTGAGAGAGAGGCGGGAACTCCCTTCATCAGACTGCATGGGTCTGGAAAGAGAAGTAGGCACAGTTCCACACAAGTTGTGAGAGCTGGAAGCTGCAGTCTTCAGTTACACAGAGCCAGAAAAGATGTTGGCAGCCCACTTGTGCTAAGAGAGAGCAACTGGCCAGCGGGAGTGGCCTATGTGGTTCCTCAAAGAGGAGGCAACAAACAGTGACAGCTGTATGCTGGGAAGAGGAGGTGGCTAGGAAGTATTAATAGGGAGTCAGAACTTTTTCTTCATTAGGTGAACTGGCCAATCGTCTAGGTTATCACTGTTTGGGATCAATGAGAAATCTAGAAATCTCCATGACCATCCATCTACTTTTAAGGCCTGATAATGCAGGCATTTTTAAAACTTGTGGGCTGGTACTTCCTGATCACTGATGTTATGTATCACGGGAGTCAGCAGTCAGGACATCAGAAATATCAGCAAGTGAGTTTTTTAAAGCACTTATAATACTGGCGTGGTGCCACTGATAGAGCTTATTCTGATAGAAGCCAAAGAGAAGAAGAGACTTAAAGCTGCTGGCAAACAGAAGAGAGACCAGTGACTAAGCAGAGGAGGGCACCTAGGGCTGATGGAGGAGTTTATTTAATCAGTGACTAAAGAGAGGAGGACACCTAGGGCTGTTGGAAGAAGTCACCTCTACAGTGAGTGAAGAAAGGGGAGGGTCGAATGGGTGCAGAGGAGGTATGGGGTGGAGAGAGAGAGAGAGGATGCTGAGTGGGTGGGGAATGAGAGAAGGCATTAGAGGTGTACGGGCCAAAACTTTTGTTTTGTTTACCTTCCCTGTTGTTTACAGAATTTTTCATTTTGTTCCGACATTTTATTTTTGTCATTTCAGAAAAGAATGCCATCAATAGTGTGGGCTATTGCTCATAAAGTATGCACTGTTGCTTAATGGTATGCACTATGCTCAACATTGCAAACTATTGCTCAGTGCTGCACCCTATTGTTCAATAGTGTGCACTACTGAGAAATAGAGTGCATTATTGAGAATAGGGCACACTTTTAGGTCATAATGCACACTATAGAGATACTGAGGATAATGAACAAACCCTGAACATTCAGATTTTGTTCCTTTGTTTCAGGTTTAAAATGACATGAAAGAACATGGGAAATGGGCATGTAATATCCTTGCAGAAACCCTGAAAAAAAGGATGCTGGGCATGGGCTGCCACCAATAGGAAGATGCATAAAAGGGAGGATGAAAAATGAATGTTCACCTTGGGTGCATAATACCTTTGCACTGGCGTGTGAAGAACCCATGGGGGCCTGGAGAAAAGGCAGGGAATGTTGGTAATAGTACATTGGGGTCTTTGGAGTGAGGGGAGAAGTTGTGTGAGAGCTTAACAGAGAGGGAAGGGAATGAGTGTATGTTGGGGGAAACACACGGATGGGAGTGTGCGAGGGAGAAAAGGGTACAGTATCAGGGACTGGGGATCAGTTAGGGCTGGCCCAACCATTAGGTGATCGCATAAGGAAGCAGATTCTGGGGGGAGGGGGACAGCAAAGAGCAAGACATGCAAAACTAATGATAGATTCTGATAGCCAGTGGGGCATAAAGCTTAAGGTTTGCCTAAGGAGTCAACACTTTGAACCAACTCTTGGGCTGCCACAGAGATCAGAGTGAGCAAAGGGACTCAAGGTCCATTGACAGAAGGGAACATGAAAAAAATAAAGGACTGGAGGTCCAGAAGAAGAGAGGATTTTTTGGGGGTTTTTTTACATTTTTTATTTATGCACATTTACAATTATAAAATGCAAACATAACACTTGTATTGGAATAGAGAGGTACTAGAAGAAGAGAGGGTTGACCTGGTGGAGGATGGGATGGAGATGAGGGCAGATGGAGAAAAGACACACAATAGGAGAAAGAATTGCCAGCCTTTTTCTGTGCTAATATGGATCAATAATTGTGGCCAGAATCTTTATTTCTTTAGAGCTGCTACTCTCATCCATGTCCCTGTTGTCCCTGTTTAATGCACATTACCAAGTTTAAGTTACAATGTAAACTGCTTTGATTGAAATGATAAAGCAGTATTTATTTTATTTATTTATTTAACTGAATTTTTATACCGTCTTTCTACAAATCAAAACGGTTTACATAAAACAATTAAGGCAGTATGTTTCAACTGTTTACATGGAACAAAGTAACAGAGATATATATAGGCAACAAGAAAATTAATTACAAGAACAGTGAGCAACTATTTACAACGGCAAATACCAGGATATCATGTGGCTGTATGATAGGTTTTTGACAGGGCAGGAGCGAGAGGGTGGAAGGTACTAAGGTGGTAGGGAAAAATGTTCAAGGAAAAGAAGAGATTTTAGCTTCTTTCGGAACTCAGAGTGGGTTGGACAGTTCCGCAGCTCGTAAGGAAGGGAGTTCCATAGGGATGGAGCATAGAGGGAGAAGGCCCTGTTACTGGTAGATTGTTTGCAATATCTTCTAGTTGTGGGGATAGTCAGAAGGTTTTTGGTAATTGAGCGGCGGGTTCTTGTGTTAATGGGGAAGAGAATGAGTGGGGAGAGGCATGGAGCTGATTCATTGGAAATGATTTTATGTATGAGGGTAAGCACTTTGAATTTAATCCTGTATTGAACGGGGAGCCAGTGGAGATCATAGAGGACTAGTGTGATGTGTGAACGTCTGGGGTGGTTGGTTATAAGCCGTGCAATCGTGTTCTGGGCTAATTGGAGCTGTTGTATGGTGTTCTTGGGAAGGCCATGATAGATGAGGTTACAATAATCAAGAGATGGAGTTGTGAGGGCCTGACAGACAGAACAAAATGAGTTAGGGCTTAGGAGGGGTTTGAGGTTACGGAGGGTTCGTAGCTTTGCATATATTGTGTTGGTGGTTCTCTTGATTTGATTAGTGAAGGATAGATTCTGATCAAGGATGACACCAAGATATTTCACTTGGTTTTTTATAGTAAGATTGAGGTCTCCAATATTGATGGTTGGAGGTGATGTGTATGAAGTATTGGAAAACACCTGTAGGACTTCAGTCTTGGATTGGTTAATTAGGAGGTTGTACTGGGCTAGCCAGGATTTTAGAGTGGTAATGCAATCGCATAGCTTGGTAAAGTCAGGGTTAATGAGATTAAATGGGGTGAAGCACATCATGTCGTCCGCATATAATTGGTACTGAATATCATAGTTTTGGAAGATGTTGCAGACAGGTTGAAGGAAAATGTTGAATAGGAGAGCGGACAGACTAGATCCTTGGGGAACACCTTGTTTTAGAGTAAATGGGAGGGAGGTATCCTTTCCAATACGGACTTGTTGGGTTCTGTCATCTAAGTAGGATCGGAACCAGTTTAGTGTTGTTCCTCTGAGTCCTATTTCGTGGAGTCTGTTTAAAAGTTGATGGTGAGGAAGGGAGTCAAAAGCAGCAGATAAATCAAGGAATATGAGTAAGCATCCCTGGGTAGGAGTCTGAGTGTGCAGGTACAGGGAGTCTAGTAGGGAGGTAAGGAGGGTTTCAATTCCATGGTTCTTTTTGAAACCATGTTGGAATAAGTCAAGGGGAGAGTGGTCATCAATATAGTTCTGGAGTTGGGTTTGAACTAGTTTCTCGGTTATTTTTGCAAGAAGAGGTATGCTAGAAATGGGTCTGTAGGAGATGGGGGAAGTAGGATCAAGTTTTGTTCCTTTTAGAATTGGCCGGATAGTGGCACACTTAAGTGGAGGTGGTACAGATCCAGTCTGGAGGGAGGTTTGAACAATAGAAAGGATGTAGGGGCTGAGAGAATCTCTAGTGGATTTGATCCAAGGGACAGGGCAAGGGTCAAGGGCAGAGGTAGAGGCATTTAAGTCTTTTATAATATTAGAAACATTTTCTAGTGTGAGGGGGTCAAATTCACTCCAAGAGGTTGGGAGGGTAGGTTCAAGAGGTTGAGTGTTGAAGTCGGGGGTGGATTGGGAGTTATTGGTTGAGGAGGGCGGGAGGAATTTGGAGATTAGGTGGTTGGCGATAGCTTGTACAGTTATTTTTGGTGGTTGGTCCTGTGGTGAGGGTTCATTTTTTAAGGATTTGACAATGGAGAAAAGTTCTCTTGGTTTGTTGAGTGACCGTTGGATCATGTTTTCGTTATATTCCTTTTTATGGTTGAGGGTCTCAGAGCAGTAAGTTTGGCGTTTAGTTGTGTAAGTAGTATGTGCATTAGGGTCATGTGAGCGTCTCCAGATACGTTCAAGACGCCTGAGTTCTCTTTTGAGGTTTCTTAGCTTTGTCGAGAACCAGGGAGCTCTATTGCGGTGCTTTTGAGAGAATTGTTTAGGCGGGAGTAGAGAGGCTGCAGATAGGGTTTCATTCCATTTAGAGATGTGGGACTCTTGGTTCAGTTTCGAATCATTCAGTAGGTCAAGAGATGGGATAGTTTGCTCTAGAAAGTTGGCTGCATTGAATTGTTTAAATTTTTGGGTATGTTGAGGATGGGTAGAAGGTTGGGTTTTGTGAGTAGAGTATTGTGATGCAGCAGACCAGCAGGGCATAGAAGAAAATGTTTTAAACTTGAAAAAAGACGTGTACAAGCTGCAGTATTTGCAGGAGCCTGATAGGGGGAGCAAGAGGGACCTCTGGAAGACCGAGGATCCACGCCCTACAGGGTGTAACCTGAAACCAGCCAGCCTCCAATCCAGGAAGACAGGAACTCCTTTTAAAGGAAGTCAGGAAGACTGGAAGGAGGACAGGAGGAGCAGGGAGAACAGGAGGAGCAGGGAGTACAGGAGGAGCAGGAGGAGAAGTAGGAGCAGTGAGAGCTCTGGAAGAAGTGCTGTGCCGAGCAGAAGTGACTGGACAGGCAGAAGTAGCCTTAAAGCCAGAAGCAGCAGAGAAGGCCGCAGAGAAGCTGCAGAACCTTCAGAAGCCGAAGGAGCGGCAGGAGCTGCAGAAGCTACAGACACTAATGGAGTGCAGGAAAGAGGTACAAGCCAAAGGAACCTGAATGGACAGAGACTACAAAAGGGTCCAAGAGATTCAGGTACGCAAAAGCTGCATTGTGATTGCTGTGGGCAGAACCCAAGCCATATTGCTGGAGCAAGGCAGAATCTCCCTAGGAGTAGGCCACAAACCTCATCCTCAGGAAAGAAGCAAGAGTTACAAGGTAAACCATATTGTATTGGAAACAGCCTATGGAAAGGGCAAGAGACAGCAGCTCCCTGTACATGTCCCACTGCTCAAAAGAAAAGGTATGAAAAGTTTTTATTGAATAAGAAACTTTTAAGTAAGCCAGGTTTGCAGGAAGTGCATGTAAACCCTTGGAAGAAAGAAAGAGATTCACACTGTAAAAATGCTCATGGCCGACGCCCCACGCTAAACTCCAAACACTGGGAGGTCATACAGCATTTGGGTGAGAAACCTAACTATAGCTGGCCGGGAACTGTTGACTTTGTCTCAGATACTTTGCTAGAGGAACCGATGCAAGTGGAAGAGGTAGAATCCCTTTCAGAGGAAGACATGGATTGCAGCTATTGCATCATGGGAAGCGTGGAATGCTTGTGTAACCAGTGAGCACTAAAACCGGTGTAAATAGGAATGCCTGCTTTTGTAACCTTTCTGTGAAAAGAACAGTTTTTGTTTAGAATCTGAGTTGTGATTTTTATAACCTGATGTAAGGAGATTTCTGTTGGTGTTTGAAGCCGATCCTTTGAACCTTTGTGAAAACCAGGGGAAATAAAGCCTTATTTTCCCTACACTCGATGACCTTTTGTTCTCTGTGTATTTTTTGTAATACAGGATGTTACCAAGGCTATACAACCTGGGGCCCTAGAAAGAGAAACATACCAAACCCAACTTTACTTTTATTTATGTCCGACCTGCCTTGGCCACCTTTAACCACCAGGGCGGCGTTGTGACAGTATGGAAAGGAGAAGAGGATGAGAGCATGATCAGACCAAGGTATGGGTTGAATAGTATGTATGACTTGTTCAGCGAAAAGAGCTGATTGTGGGATAAATATTAGGTCAAGGATGTTCCCTTTGGAGTGTGTAGGGTGATTTAGGATTTGAGTGAAGTGGAGGGCATTCATAGCTCGGAGGAAGGTTGAGGATTGGGTTGGAGTTGTGGAGTGTAAATTTAGATCGCCCAAGATTATAAGGGGGCGTAAGGCTGGTTGGGGGGAGCAGGCTGTGTCTAGGATCGTAGAGAGATCAGTTGAGTCAATCTGGGGTGCTCGGTATAATAGGTGCAAGGATAGAGTTGAGTTGGAAACTGTAATGGAATCCATGCCTGAGGTAGAGATGGATTCAGTAGTTGAGAGTTGTAGGATGGATCTGGCAATAATAGCTACACCACCTCCTCTGCCATATGTTCTGTTACATATATTAATTGAGTATGTCTTGGGGCATAGTTGGTTTATTAGGACCATGTCAGAGTCTTGGAACCAAGTTTCAGTGAGGCAAAGTATATTAAGATCGTAATCAGTTATAAGGTCAGCAAGTAAGGGGATTTTATTTCTGGCTGAGCAAACATTGAGTAGGGGGGATTGGGGATGTCGGAGGGAGAGTTGGGTTTGGGGTTGGGAATTATGTTAATAGGTTTGAGTTTGCATGTGCGGTAGTAGGGGTTATGATGAGAGTGAGATAGATGTTGTGGGGTGTATAGGTGTCTGGGAGAGTGGATTATTGGAATGGGGGCACTATGGGTCAGAGTTAGTGCGTAAGGGAAGGCAAGCAAGGAGATGAATAGAATGATGAGGGCGACCCTCATGGTGAGTGGGTTGGATTTGAGAGGGACCATTCTGGGGTAGATAGGAGTATGGTGATAACAGGAAATGGACAAGGATAATGTGTAGGAGGCAGAGAATGGAAGGGACAGAAGACTGGCTGGGAGTAGGGTCAGTGAAGGGGTAATAGAGGAAGCAGAGAATATTACAGTGAATTAAATACTTTTAAAATAGTAGCAGTGAATGTTACATTAATTAGGTACTTTTGTAGCAGAGGATGCAACAGTGAAACAGCAGTTATAACGGTTGTAACAGTTGTAGGATTGATTAGTTGTAACAATATAGCAACCATGAATATTGGTAGCAGTATAAGACACAGTAATTAGGTGCTCTAGTAGCACAAGTTGTCACAGAATAGCATTAAGTAGTTACAATTATTATTAACATAAGGAAAGTTAGATTAGCTTGGAGGACACAATGTATATTAGGGTAGTAAGAAGAGTTGCTTACGATTGGAGCTGGAAGGTGCTCAAGATTGGTGTTGGAACAAATTATTGCAGTGGGTTTAAGAGACTCAAGTTGCTAGAGTTTCGGGGGTAGCTGAGTCACAAGTATGGTAGTCAGTCCGAGAAATATCAGTTCATGGACATCCAGAAACTCAGAGGTCAGATGTGGAGATGTAGTTTGGTCCTCAATCAGATTGTCGTGCAATTAAGGCTAGAGGGGTGCGTCGATACACGGACAGTTCATTGCTTAGTTCCACGCCTAAGGGCCATGCCAAAGGGCCCTCTGGCGAGGCCCTCAGGTGCGGGCCCGCCAGGCACGGGTGCGCCCGATAGTGCTTGCTTTATATCTGAAGTGCTCTGCTCCGATTGGGCAGAGCTGTGCAGCTGGCTGATGTTCCCGCCGCTGATCTGGCTGAAGGGGCTTGATCCCACAAGGGGAGAGCAGGACTTGGTGGCTGCCGCGTGTCCCAGCGCCCGATAGCGCTTGCTTTATATCTGAAGTGCTCTGCCCCGATTGGGCAGAGCTGTGCAGCTGGCTGATGTTCCCGCCGCTGATCTGGCTGAAGGGGCTCGATCCCGCAAGGGGAGAGCAGGACTTAGTGGCTTCCGCGTAAAAAAAAATCCTGCCGCGTATAAAAAATCCTGTTAAATAAATAAATCCATGTCACTTTAGGAATAGATTGAACAACTGTTCTTAGCCAGCAAGAATAGGCACTTATTTTGTGCCTTTTGGCAGGCTGAAGGCCAGTGATCAATCTGCCATACAAGAGCCTTTTGCAATAGTACCACTAGACTGCCACTAGGGTTTGTGGGCGCCATTTTGAATTCAGTGCCAACAACAGCAAAAACAAGAGGGGGTTGTTCCTGGCAGCCTTCCTCTAGACCACCAAGGACTCTTCTAACTAGGTCTGAATGGCCTCCGGGAAGTGAGGCGGGGTTTCAGGTGCAGGGGAGGTCTGCTTCAGGGTCCTGGGGATAGAGATGGGTTCTTTTGGAGGGGGCATCTTATATGCCTTTAGGGGTGGGGTCTTTTCAAGGAGGGTGTACCTTTAGGGGTGATCTTTTGCTTGTACTGGGGGGGACCCTTAGACCATAGATTCTTAACAATGGCTCCTTTAAAAAGGTGACCAGTGTTAGCAGCCCTATGCTCTTGGGAAGAAAAAATAACGCCAGCTTATGTACCCTTGGGATAACATGGCTTGCAGCGTTCAACACAAACTGTGTGATTCCTTTACCATGGGGGTCACTAATCTATGGTACTGAGTTAAGCTGAGGTAAAATGGTAAGTTACAGAGCAACTTAGTAAGTAGCGCCCAAAATTCATCTGCGACGGTCTGTGTATTTTAAATGGCAGTTGCCACAGCCAAATGATTCAGTTCTTGTTCATGGGTAGTGGCGGGTGATGGATCCCCAGATTCAGAGATGCTGAGTCTGCTATCCAGAGAGAAAAACGCATCAAGTTAGGACTGCCTTTTTCTGCTCGTTTAGTCATCTGGTACGTGGACTGAATATCACCACAAACTGAATGATCTTGAGCTCCAGCCATGGTCCTCCCTGGCGCTATCCAGATAGTGCTGAGGTGGTCAGGGGGAATATTCAGAGGCGTTATCGGATGGCACGGTTGAATATCATGCTGGCTGGCATTGATCCGGTCAGAAGATGCTGCTAATAATCAGAAAAGTGCTTTTGAGTACTGGCCCTAAATTCCTTTTCTGCCATGATTTCAGATAATTGAGCAAAACGTGTTCTTTTGTATACAAACATAAAGATTACTATGCCACTGATAAGTAAGATGGTAACAAATAATGTGCGTGCAATGACATAACCTATGTAATGGTAAAGCACTCGTACAAATGAGAGCTCAGATTTTATGGATGGGTATGTGAGTAATGAGTAATGATTAATGTAAACCCTTCCTCGCTCTTTCTGAAAACCAAGTATTAATTCAGACGTTCGCCCTATGACAAATGGCTCCACTTTTAAAGCTTTTGCACTGGCTACAGTCAATTGGTTGGTTTTATAGATTACACCAATAGCTACTTTGCAAAACAGAGTGATCTTGACAAGATATCAGGTTAAATGCCAAAGTAAATGGTTAAGGAGGTTACACCAAGTGGAGTTCTGTTGAATTCCTGCCTCCGTATTTCATTCTGTCAGATCCCATGAACAAAGCAAGCTTGCATGGCCATTTATATGCTGCCAGCATTTGGGAACTGAGCAGGGTTATGAAGGTTCCATCCGTCATTATGTAATATAACAGATGCAAATGCCATTCCATTTTGTAGAAAATAGCTTCTTCTTAAGGAAAACTATGAGCTCGGAATATCAAAATAATGTACTGACTATTTTAGTTTCAAGCTAATAAAAAGCAATCATGGAAGATGGGGCTCAGCTGATTGCAGAAGAAGTTTATTACGACTCTTATTATGTAAAAATGATATCCTAGGTGCGGAACGCTGTTCAGCAACACAATGAAATCTAGCTTTCTTAAAATGTAACTCCACGATTATGTACATTCTTTCTAAAGGCTCTTTCAGGCTGATAAAAACCATTGTAAAACTCTTTCATCAACATAATTCTCTGTGTTTCTCAATTCCAAGACTGTATTATTGAGAAGATAAATCAACAAATGCCTTCTCTTCATTCACTTGTTTATCCATAGCTCAGCACCGAAATAGCAGGCTTCCCGTTAGACACACACTTTGATAAGCGCTGATAGCTTTCCTATCAAATGGAACTTGCAGACTCAGAATGAATTTGTAACATGCACAGTCATGATACTTGGACAGAAAAGGGGAAAAGAGATGAAGAACTTGGTGTAAATGATCCTATGAATGCAGATGACATGCGTGACATTTACTGCTGAAGACACTTTGAAGTCTATTCTGTAACACAAATAGTGGGGGTGGACGTCTGCCTTTCCTGTCCCCGCCAAGCCTCCCCATATGAACAATGAGTTTGTACGGGGAGGTTAGATGGGGGTGAGAAAGGGGTGGTGAAGAGGCGGAATTAGGGTTGGCAGTGGGCAGTCTGCAGCCCTGGACATACAGAGACAATTCTGATGTCGACCCTGTATCTCCGGGGCTGGCAGACTGGACAAAGTGGGATGGCAGGCCCGGGCGGTGACAAAGGCTGGAGGGGGTGCAGGAGATTCCCCACAGTCCAATCCCCGATCTGGCCTCCCATGGCGCGAAAGAACGAAGTCGGCGGTGGCCGGTGATCGTGGCTCCTGAATGGAGCCGCGGTGCCATGGCAACCAGTCACCATGGCACCGCAGCTCCATTCAGGAGCCTTGACTGAGTTAGCTAGGCATATGCCTGTATGTGCAGGCCGAACGAATCAGGTCCGGGCCTGCATGTACAGGCTTAGATGGGATTCTGATCCCACGGGGGTTAGATGTGCCCCACAGGATGAGAATCCCATCTACCTCTGTGTCTCCAGTTCCAACCGGACGCACAGAGGGCTGGGCCACACATCTTAGAATATGCCTCCACCACTCTAGTCGCCTCTTCTACCGAATCATTTTGGCAGTGAATGTCTAATTGTAAGTTTGAACTGAATATAAAACCAAAGTCATGGTGCTTAGTGGAATTCCAACACCAGATTTGCCAACATGTACAAATAGGTAAATGGTCAATACCTTGTTCTGTCACAACTTCAAAATATTGACATTAGAATGGGTTCTAATCTTCCAATACCTCCACAGTGGAAGGCTATTGTGAAAAGTGTATTTTTTAACTTACGCGTAATTCCTTACATGAAACCTTTTCTTAGTCCAAGAAACTTTCAAACTGTAATCCGGTCCCTGATAATTTCTATCCTAGACTTCTACTGTGATTCAATAAACATGGGCCTGCTTGCTTTATTAAGAACGTTGCAGACAGTGCAAAATCAACAAGAGCATGACAGGACAAGCATAGGATAGGAGCCTAGTGGTTATAGCTGTGGCAAAGGACTAGGGTTCAAATCCCACTGGCCTTCCTTGTGGCCTTGAGCAAATCACTTAACCCTCTATTGCCTCAGGTACAAGCCATCTGGGGACAGGGAAATATCTACTGTACCTGATTGTAACTCGCCTTGAACTGCTACTAGAAAGGCGTGAAGTAAATACTACTAAAATAAACACCTATATAATATTCTCAGCATTGGCGTCAGTCAATGGCGAATCAATTTAAAAATTTTGAGCCTGTTCCTTCATGAAGTTCAATTTTGTATTAGTTGTGTATTCAGCTCCCACATGCCTTGCGTCCATTATGATGGACATTCCCTCTGTATGAGTATTACGTTTTTCTGAGATCTGTGCTTGAGTTTTCTCAGCAGGGGGACCTACTCCCTGGAACTCTTTTCTTGAGGAACTAAGAGCAGTGACTCACACTATCATCTTAAGGAAAAAACATAAAGCTTAGTATTTTAAGTAGAAATACTTAAGCCACAAAATCACATGGCTCTTATTGTGAGAGTTGACTCTACGCCATCAGATGTACTTCTCTTGCTGCCAGGCCCCATGGGGTAATTCAAAAGCAAGGTCAAGAGGTGGCCATACAAAGTGAAAGATGTAGCTCTCTGGTTACTGGGCCCCTTCTTAATGGAGCTTCCTGCAGTGCTGGGCTGCTTGGATGGTATTTATAGCCTGAATGTGGACTGATGTAATAACAGAGGAGATAATGTGGTAGTGTGATAATCATTCTAGGGTATAAAAAAAGAGTCCGGCTGGTAGTAACTTATTTTGTGTTAAATTCTGTCAGGGCATAATTTTATTACCTTCTATAATATCCTGGCTTTACTCACATTCAAGTAAATAGGCCTTATTATGTGTTATTTATTTATTTCGATACCACATATCTCACTGCACCAAAGGGAGTCAAAATCAATACATACAACAAATAAAATATCCAAAAATAACAATGGCATAAACTACAAAAGTAACATCCTAATGTAAACCTGGGATAAGCTATGTTAAATGTATTTTTAGTTTCAACACAATAAATCACTTTCTGTCCTGATAGCCATAGGTAAGTCATTCGAGACCTGGCACGGAGAAGATGCAGAAGCATATTAAAGATTTCCTGACAGCCACACACAGGGCAAATTCAAGTGTTCTTGATAAATTAGAGTGTGCAGTGTGAGTGGGGGTTTTTCTCTGTAGCAGTGGTGGGAAGCCTCGTGGACCATCTGACCTAAGTACTTTGAAAATTAAAAGCAACAAATTAAACATTAGTTTATTTATTTGTTTGAGTTGTACTGCAGAACAGTTTTATTTTTGTGTTATTTGTCTATCCTTATTGTAAATTAGGTATGTTCACCTGTTACCCGTTGAGGACTTTGGAACAGTGGGCTATAAATATTTGAAATTGGTAAATAAATAGATAAATAGAATTCCACTGGCATCAGGAGCAAATCTATTTTATTTCTCCTGCTCCTCTTGTTGGACTTTCCCCTCGACTGAATTCCCTGCCCATGCTCACCCTTCTCTACTTGATCAGAGTCCTAGCTTTCCCCTCCCCCCGAGACCTCTTTCTCCACATAGCCCCAGAGTCAAGGTTCTTCCCTCTAAGTTCTCATTCTCACACTCATTCCTGCATTCCTTACTCACCTCATATCCAATCTGAGTTTCTACTTTTAACTCCTCAGGTATAACTTTATTCTTCATCTTTATTTCCCCTCTCTACTATACCCTTCCTCTTATTCTCCATATTCTTGCTCTTCTACTAAGTTCCTTGGTTTCCTCCAAAATCTAGGCTTTTAATAAACATATGTTGTCATGGCTTTTGAATGCCAAGTTATTGCTTAACAGGGAATGTTTCTTCCTTGGATTCTGCCAAAGAATAATACTTTTAGTGAGATTTCTGTAAATTGGCAAGGAAGGTCAAAGAAAGGTCAAAGACACAACATGAAATCAACCCAATAGCGATTACTGAAATTATGTCATTAGAAAGAATGACAACACAATTTCCCTCAGTTCACCAGAAATACACCTATGTTTCAGACTGGCTTGTTTTTCTAATTTCATTTATGCAGGTTTCTTTAATGTTTATGGATTTTCTCCCCCAAACAGAATAGTGTAACAATTCCCAGTCTACAAAGGGGCCCTTTTATTAAAGGGAGCTATGGAGTTGCATCTAGCATGCCGATAACAAGCAAATAATTCAAGTCTCTTCTTCCACCAGTTTCCACTCTCCTCTAATTGCTGAGGTCTGCTCTTTTCCTCTAGTCCTACTCCAAAATCACCCAGTGCCCATACTTCCTCATCCAATTTCTCTTCTCCTGTTCTGTCCCCTGTCTCTCCATGAATTCCGAGTCCCTGCTATTTTCACCCCAGGTATCCCTTTCTCCCCCTAACATTTCCCAGGTCCTACTAACTCCTTCACTCCAATTAATAGTCATCCCCTCAAATCCAAGTACCTTCTTCCCCCCTCCAAGTTCCCACTTCATTTGCCATCTGCTCCCCAAATTCCAGATTTCCTACTAAATGTCCCAGTCCCCGCTCAACTATCCCATAACATGTTCCTTCTGCCTCTTCCTTAATTCCTTCCCCCCCCCCCAAAGCCATCTACTTTTCTTTCTCATATCCTCCATGCTGAATAAGATTGTTCCCTTTCTCTCTCCTCAATGTGGTTGTCTTACCTCTGTGGGGTGCCTACAACAGGTCTTACCATCATTCATTTTCCCTCTGTGCCTGCTTGTGAGCAAGCTGAAAATGCACAATCAGGCCTGGCTCTGATGCTAATCTCATGATGAACAAGATCAGAATCAAAGCCTGGCCTTCCTTCATATTTTGAGCATGCGCCCATGCAGAACAGGTGATCAGTGGCTACAGCGGGGACAAATGTTCCCTGAGCCATGCCCGGCTACACATGAATATGCACCAGATGGAGAAAACTGTTGTTGTCTTGAAAGTCTGGAAGTGAAGTATAAAGTATATTCCCAAAGTCAATTTGTCAAAGGGGGAATAGTTAACTACGAACCACAGGCCAAATGTTAAAACCAAGAATCAGTTGACAATGAGAGGGTGTTCCGGGTTTTGCTAGTGAGTGTTGGAATGCTCTGCCACTGGATCCTAGCACCCAGACCTCCTTATATTGGCCTTCAGAAGGCCTTGAAAATATGGCTATTTTCTGAGGGTTGATGTAGTGTGATGTCTTTTGGGCGGGGGGAGATGTTTCTGGGTGGTTTCCTTCTTACAGTATGGTGCATGTTAATTTTTTGTGTACACCCTTTTGATTAACTTCTTTGTCAGAAAGGTGGTTTAAATGTCGGTAAATAAATAAATAGTACCATATCAGATCCCGCAAAGCAAACCAAGGTGACACCACTAGGAAGGAACACTTTTGAGGACCAGACCACTGCATCAATTACCATATGGTCAGAATACTAAGAGGAAAATATAAAACAATCCATGAATGTAAGACGCTTGAAGTTAAAATGCTAAAATACTTTGAAACTGACAAGAAAGGACTTAACAAATATCTGGGTTTTCTCATTACAAGCCATAAAATTCCACTGCTTTATCACCTTCTGATCACCCATCCATTTCTCCCTCTGTTCCTAATCCACCCTCCCTTCCTCTGCCCCCACCACCTTTTTTTTCCCTTTGAGACTATCACTGGTATGCTTCACTTATACTCGCATATTCTTGTATTGTCATCTTTTGCTTATGCTATTCTGATCTGAGCACAGAGATTTTGCCCTCTGAAAGCTAGTCTAAATGTATTAAGTTGGTCCAATATAAAGGTATCATTGTATTATCTTTTTTTTTTTGTTTGCCTTTAAAGTAGACAGACACGGCAGCTACTACTCTATTCAGCATGTTTGAAAGCAGTAGAGAAGGACAATATAAAAATGTGACTGAGGATGCATCAGAGAGGGGAGATGATGACAGCGAAGATACTGTAAAATTGAGAAACTCAGTGGGCATAGGATCAAAGTGCTCAGTTTGCAGGAGGAAGAGGAGGAGAAAAGGTAAATATTTTCCTGCTGCATCATTTCAGAGATTGAGAATAGTGATTTTATTATAACCAGCACCATGGTATCCTACAGTTCTTTGGTCTTTGTAAGGACAATAGAATATAAATAGAGGAGGAAGAGAACTTGGAGAAAGAAAAGTAATGAAAAAGAAAACAAAAAGATATTAATGGAAAACAAAACAAAAAAAACTGAGTTTACAATTAAAAACTTGACTTTGATTAAGTAATGTAGGCCACGTGTGATTTTATGCAAATGTCACAAAATAGCTGCAGACTTTCTTAGTCCTTCCTGTAGAATCTACCTTTGAATTGCCACAGGATACAGAAGACCTTCTGTATAACCTGGACAACCTAATTTGCTAATATGCTGTCTGACAATCTTTTTATTAGCAGACTATTGTGGAAAATGTTTTCTTTTGTATTAATGTGGTGATTCATATTCTCAAAACTAGACTTACTGAGAACATACAATGGAGAAAGATGGAAAGTTATTGTGTGACCCATTAATACATTTGTTCTGCAGTTCAGAGTATACAGATTTAAAGTACGTTTGGTTGTCTATTTTGTTTTCTGGGAAGGCAAGGATTTTGGTTTGGGGAGGAATGATATTTTCACAATATAATTCATTGAAGATGATGAGCATAATTCTTTTTATTTGAGAAAGAAGAGGGAGAGTTAGCCTGTGTCAGGTTTTTTTCAGTATCTGACCCTTTAGGAGCACCAAATGTGGTCTGCCCAAGTAGTAAGGGCGCGGGCAGGGTCCCGGCGCCCGCGTGTAACCGGGTGCCCGGTCCGGCGCGGGACCCTGCTCGCATCTTGGCCAGGGGAAGGGGGGGTTGTGCTGGGCGACGCGCGCTCAGGCTGTGAGCGCTGTGGCGTCCGGCGCATCTTTTGAACTGATTGGCTCCGCTCGTTGCTGTGCGCGAGCGGAGCCAATCAGGGACGGTTTCGCCATGTGCTCCAGCGTGCGCGCAGCCGGGCTGGAGCACATGAGGCTGGTCTGTCGGGCAGGTTGCTTGCTGTGTCGGGGCCAGCGGTTTTCGGCGGTTCTGGTGGTGTGAGCTTCGGAAGGCACAGAGGTCGACGGCGGTTCACGGACACCGTGGTCAGCGACGGGGGTGCTCTTCTTTGTGGAGTTCGTGGACGTGGCAGTGTTTCCGTGGCAGTCCTTCCACAGGTGCTGGGGGTTTCTGTCCGTGGGCTCTTCTGCCATAGCCTGTGTCTTGCTTTGTGGGAACAGGGGGGGTGGGGTGTGCGGTTTGGGAATTTCTGTGGGCTGGTTTGTCTTTGCTTCCTGTGCAGGGTCGGGTGGTTGGGTTTGATGGCTGGTAAGCAGGCTGTTAGAGGTCGGGGGGGCTGCAGGCCTGCTGTGCGTAGTCCGATGGGGAGGCAGAGGGGTCGGGGTTTGGTCCGGGGGGGGAGGCTCGGGCTACAGCGTGGGGGTGATGGATCAAGGGCTCATAGGGGAGGTGGGCGTGCTGCCAGGGCTACACGGGAGTTTTATTTTGATAAGTGTATGCCGATGGGCTGTTCGTTGTCTTGCTCTTACTTTGAGAAGTTTAGCACTTTTTTGCACTGGCTTGTAGTGCGGAGAGTGGGGTATCCGGATTTCGTTCATTATCTGGACGATTTTTTATTCGTCGGCAAAGCTGGGTCTACGCATTGTGGTGCGCTTCTTGATGGTTTTGTTGTTTTGGCCCATGAGTTGGGGTTGCCTTTAGCTCAGGATAAAACTGTGGGCCCAACAACATGTCTCACCTTTTTGGGCGTGGAATTCGACTCGGAGCACATGGTAGCGCGGTTGCCTTTGGAGAAAGTGGACAAATTGCGGGTTCTGGTGGCTAATTCCTTAGCTTCTTCCAAGTTGACTTTGCGGGAATTACAGGCGTTGATCGGATCACTTAATTTTGCCTGTAGGGTAATTCCGATGGGGAGGGTGTTTATTTGGCAGTTAGCAGCGTCGACGGCGGGTGTGCGCAAACCACATCATCGCATTCATGTGTCTCCAGTAATGCGGGACGACTTGCGGATTTGGGACATCTTTTTGCGGGACTTTAATGGCGTTTCCGTCTTGCGGGATGGGGCGATTTCCAGTGAGGACTTGCAGTTGTATACGGATGCGGCCGGCGGTGTTGGTATGGGTATATATTTTGGCAGAGCCTGGTGCGCCGACAGATGGCCTCAGGCGTGGGTTGATGAGGGGCTGGTTCGCAATATTACATTCCTAGAACTTTTTTCCATTCTGGTGGCGCTCGAGTTATGGCCTGACAGGTTGGCTAACCGTAAGGTGGTGTGGTGGTGTGATAATGAGGCTGTGGTGGCGGTCATTAATCATTATTCCCCGCGCTGTCCGGTCATTGCGTCCCTCATTCTGGGGACTGGTCATTCTTGCATGTTTGCGTTTGAATGTGGACTTGAGGGCTCTCCATATCCGGGGCGTACTAATAATATCGCTGATGCTCTTTCTCGTTTGCAGTGGAAGCGATTTCGGTGCTTGGCTCCGGAGGCGGACGAGAAGGGGCTCTTGGTCCCCTGGAGATTGTGGAGCTGTGGCCGGCTGAGATGAAGAGCCTACTTCAGAATTCGGTGGCTGAGCGGACATGGGTCGCATATCAAGGTGATTGTGAGCGGGTGTTAGACTATTTGCGGCAGGCTGGTTGGGATGGGGGGGAAGTGCCGGAGTATTTGTTGGGGGGTTATGTTGGTTGGGCGAAAGGGCGCGGGGTTGCCAGATCGGCTGTGAGGCTTCATCTGGCTGGGTTTGGATTTTTTGCCAAGGCGGTGGGTTGGGGATTTGGCGGTGGCGGTTTTCTGGTGCGGCGGCTGTTGCATGGCTGGGAGCATTCTCTGCTGGGGCCGTGCGATCACCGGCTGCCAATTACGCATGACTTGTTGAGGAGGCTGTGCCAAGTATTGCCGGGAGTGGCGGCGTCCCCTTACGAGGTGGCTCTTTTTCGAGCGGTTTTCTGTCTGGCTTTCTTTGGTGCTTTTCGGGTTGGTGAGTTGGCCGTCGAGTCGGGAACAGTGGGCTTAGGCAATTGCTTGCGCCTCCGACATGTGTAGTGCGAGCATGGACTCCTGCGCGTGTTGTTGGCTAGATCCAAGACGGATCAGAAAGGGAAGGGGTTGTGGGTGGTACTTGGGGTGATTGGTGGGTTCACGTACCCGGTGGTTGCCATGGAGGGCTATTTGGGCGTGCGCCCGTTGGGTGGAGAGGGGCTGTTTGTGCATAGGGATTCCCGTGCGCTAACGCGTTTTCAGGTGACGACGGTGCTGCGCTTGGCATTGCGCCGGCTCGGGGTGGATCCTCGGTGTTTTTCAGCTCATTCATTTCGTATTGGTGCGGCAACTAGCGCTGCAGCGGCGGGATTGTCTGGGGCTCAGATTCAAGGCATTGGTCGGTGGCGGTCAAAGGCTTTTAAGGGTTATGTTCGCCTTTGAAAAAGTGTCTTATGCTTGGGGGGGGGGATATTAATGTTGTTTTTTCTGTTTCAGATGTGGGCTCCGTAGTCCGGGGCTGTTGGATCGTGGGGCACTCCTATGTGTTCTGGGCTGGCCAGCGGGCGGCCGTGCGGCCTATCGGGCTGAATCTTGGACTGGATCCTGCGGTGGTGGCTGTTTCGTGGCTGGGCGAGCGGGGGCTCCGCTGGCCTCTGCTTATGCCTTTGCTTCGTCATCATCGGCGCATCCGGGGAGTGCCAGCGATTATAATTTTGCATTATAATCATTCCTCATTTTGATTACTCAAACGCCATCCTACAAGGACTCCCTCAGGCCACCTTACGTCCCCTGCAACTTGCCATGAACAGTGCAGCGCGGATTCTCCTCGGAACGCCAAGAAGAGATCATATCACACCCCTCCTGAAGCAGCTTCACTGGCTCCCCATTCAAGCCAGGATCAGTTTCAAAACCCTAGTGATGACATTCAAGGCGATCAAGGGGCTCTCCTCCTCTTCACTATGTGACCTCATCCAACCACCCACACCCAACAGGCTAAGAAGAACCACTGTAGACAACATGCTAGCGATACCGAGAGACATGACAAAATGCTCCAAAGCAACATCGAACAGAGCCTTTAGACTATGCGCCCCAAGTCTCTGGAACTCCCTACCACCACACATCAGAGCAATCCCCAACTTGAGCCAATTCAGGAAGGCCCTGAAACACTTTCTCTTTATCAAACACCTCACTGACTGCCCCGAACCCCAGCCACCAAATATGATCAATACTCAATAACCCCATCTGACATGTATATAGTTACCCTTTTCAATGCTCCGCATATGTATATAGTTTACCCTGTTCTCCAAGTTACTTGTTCCTGTTTCAATGTAATGACCTGACTTTGTTTATTGTCGGATACCATTTTGTTGTATGTAAACCGCGCTGATCGCAAATAGTGCGGTATATAAGAAATGTAAATAAATAAATAAATAAATAAATTTAGGGGGCAATGTTCTGGCTGAGTGGTCCTGCAAGCAGTTGATCAGGGCTGCAAAAAGAGACTTTGCTGTACTGTTCCGTATGTTGATGGGTGTTATTTTGGTTTGGTCCGATATTATTCCCCGACCATCTTGCTGGGGGCAGAGAAGATGGTCTCGGGGAATAACCAAAATAAATCAGCAGATTGGGAGGTGGGTGTGCGAGCATGGGGGGTATCAGGTGCAGCATGCTTGGGTCGAGGTGGCCTGTACTGGTTTGTATCAGGCGGATGGGGTGCACCTCTCTCCGGTGGGGACGGATTTGCTCCTCAACGATTGGCAGGAGGCCTTGGAGAGGGTGTTGCGGGATCAGACACGCTGGTCGCAGCTTTTGGGGGGGCGGCACAGGTAAGGTTGGTGCCTGTGCCGGTGGCGGGATCCCGGAGGTTTCCGGGGTCCGGAGCCTTAGGCGACTTGGTGTCGGGGGCGGGGTGCCCTCGACCCGGACTACCCCTGGAAGACTTTTGCTAGTAATATGGCGAAGTCGGATAGGGGTGGTTGGAGCGTTGCCGGTGGTGGGGCTAGAGTGGAGGCGAGGTCGCCTTGCTAATGGCATGGCTGGTGACTCATCGCGCCGCTGGGGGGTTTGCTGGAATCCTGTTATTGTCAGTTATGTTGTTTGGAAATAAAGCTGCGACCAGTTGTTACCACAAAGGTTGTCTGTACAATTTGTGGGATGGGGTGGTGGAGGAGTAACTGATAAGGTTAAGCTATACAGGGGGAGCGTCGGGTCTGGCTACCCGGTTAGTAGTAAGGGCGCGGGCAGGGTCCCGGCGCCCGCGCGTAACCGGGTGCCCGGTCCGGCGCCGGACCCTGCTCGCATCTTGGCCGGGGGAAGGGGGGGGTTGTGCTGGGCGACGCGCGCTCAGGCTGTGAGCGCTGTGGCGTCCGGCGCATCTTTTGAACTGATTGGCTCCGCTCGTTGCTGTGCGTGAGCGGAGCCAATCAGGGACGGTTTCGCCATGTGCTCCAGCGTGCGCGCAGCCGGGCTGGAGCACATGAGGCCGGTCTGTCGGGCAGGTTGCCCACCCGCCCACCCTCTTTTGCTTTCGTGGGGGGCGTGAGTTTGGGTCGGGTTGTCGCAGCTGGGTGGGGGGGGGGGGTAGGGGCGAGCAGCGGGATCCCGGAGGTTTCCGGGGTCCGGAGCCTTAGGCGACTTGGGTCGGGGGCGGGGTGCCCTCGACCCGGACTACCCCTGGAAGACTTTTGCTAGTAATATGGCGAAGTCGGATAGGGGTGGTTGGAGCGTTGCCGTTGGTGGGGCTGGAGCGGAGGCGAGGTCGCCTTGCTAATGGCATGGCTGGTGACTCATCGCGCCGCTGGGGGGTTTGCTGGAATCCTGTTATTGTCAGTTATGTTGTTTGGAAATAAAGCTGCGACCAGTTGTTACCACAAAGGTTGTCTGTACAATTTGTCAGATGGGGTGGTGGAGGAGTAACTGATAAGGTTAAGCTATACAGGGGGAGCGTCGGGTCCGGCTACCCGGTTACAGCCTGTTGGAAGCATATTCGTAGCACAAGGCTCTGTGGAATATGGATTGCTCCCTGTGAGAATATATCTGAGGAAAGAGCTAGCTCATTTATGCTCTGTTATTGCAATTTATAAAGAATGTCATACCAATAAAGAGAGATTTTAATTCTACCTGGTACTGATATTCAATTAAAGAGCTGAAAATAAATTCACTTTGTTAATATGGCTTTCATATTTCTTTTCAAATAACTGTTTGCTTATCACTGGCATAATTACTTTCTCTTGAAGTCAGAAGACCTTTGATTTCAATAAATAAGCAGTGATCTGTTTGCTAAGCAATGGAGTCTAAGCCATTCTCTGTGCATTTCAGATATTTAATAAGGGCACTGAGGTTGTCTAGGAGAGATATTGCTGCCTTTAACTTGTGATTCATCCTTTTCCAAGCCTGAACACTGAAAATGGTAAAAATCTAGGCTTTTGATAAGCGTATGTTGTCATGGTTTTTGAATGCCATGTTATTGCTTAACAGGGAATGTTTCTTCCCTACAGCCTGCTAGAAAATAACGCTAATTGCATTTAGTGAGATGCCTGTAAATTTGCAAGGAAGGTCAAAGACACATCATGAAATCAACCCAACAGTGATTATAGATATGATGTCATTAGAAAGAATGGGGACACAATTGCCCTCTGTTTACCAGAACTTTCACCAATGTATCAGATTGATTTGTCTTCCTAATTTCATTTTTGCAGGCTTCTTTAATGTTCAGGGGATCTCTCTCCTAAACAGAATAATGCAACAGTTTCCCATCTACTTAAGAGTTTCAGGAGTTGCTAGGTTCAGTTATAGGTATTAGAAATCAGTATTGCAGAACCAAAAACAGTGCAAGCAGTAAGGAACAGGCAATGGAATACAAACAAAAGGAAGGAAAAAAAACTTGATTAAGAAGGAATCCATCTTCTGGCTCCTCCCCCAATAATGTAGGCCAGTTTCTAACAACTTGAAATCCCTCCTTTGTGCACCATCATCTCACCCATGTATTGAGAATTCAGAGCTCTGGCTGCCTCTTGGGTCTTGCACACGGAACAGGGAACATTTCTGAGAATGTTCCCTGTTCCATGGACTGGAGGTTCTAGATTTCAACTTTCCACCTAAAAGCCTAAATTTGGCTTCTAGAGCCTCGCACCCTCAGCTTGGCCTCGGTTTTCACCAGGATGTCTTCAGCATAAATTAAAACATCTTGTTTAGCCGCTTCAATTTATCAATATTCAGTGGTGCTAGGTGTTTACTTCCTGACACTAATATAGGCACCTGGTTATGTGAAAAAGTGGGTGCATAGGTTATATGTAGCAGAGTGGAAAATAGGCACCTATGCCTTTAGATTATGTATTTGGCTAGGTGCTCCAGATTAAACCTGATTTTGCAGTGCCTAAACCAAACACATAATCCATCAGGGTATTGAAAAATGGCAACCAGATACCTAAACTATGCATTCTGGTGACCCAGCCCCCCAAAATCTCCAAATCCGTCCTACCCGCTGAACACATGGCAGTATAAATAGAGCAGGATACTTAAATCATGCTCTATGTATATTGCCACCAAAATTCGAGAACAGCAGGCACTTAGGTGTTCAGCACAGTGCAGAAAGTATAGACACCCTTTCAAAAATCAATACTCCTCAGTGAAAAATATATACTCTTCCTTGCTTAAATTTAAAAAAATTCACTAGTGCTACTCTGAAAAAATGATATACTCTTTTGCAATAATAAACAAACATCCATTTAACATCATAAGCTTAAAAACCCTATTTTACAATTATATAATATTCACCAAATCATCCTGATTGTTCAGTTTCTCTTCAATGGGGCCGCGGCTCCGATATCGCGCGGAAGCTGCTACCGCTGTTTAGTAAACATACCTCTTAAAAGAACTTTTCATGCTCTCATACTGTTTAATCTTGTATTATACCTTTTTTGATTTGTTCTCCCTTTATTCAAGCCCTGGTTCTATGTAAAGCCATGTTGGCTTCTTTTTTTTCCCATTGTAAACCACTTTGACTTTTTAGACTAAGCGGTATATAAGCCTAGCCAAATAAATAAATAAAGTCTTTGCATCTTCAACTAGGCTAAGTCGTGACGATGACTATGTCATCGTTTCCTCTGCTAGCATTGCTTCACCGCCTCAGCCTTACATAAGCAAGAATTTTATAAATAAATACAATAAGGTTCACAAAAAATAAATAAGAAAGTTAGGTAAAAATTGGTAGCTATTTTCTGTGGAGACTGATCAAGACCTGTACTTACCATTCATTGTGGGACATATTTACAAAAGGCAGTATAGCATGCATTTGAGCAACAAAATTTTATGTTAAATAATTGACAACATGATATACTGTATGTATGTATTCTTTTTATAACTTGCGGTTATGTAATTATTTATGTATATATTCATGTCTGATTGCCTATGGAGTTCATTCTAAAAGGCTTAGACACGATTTGTACGTACAGAAATGTACATGCGGACATTTTATGTTTATGTTCTATGTTTTATTAATACTTATTGCATGCAGTTACTGAGCAAGTTACAGTGAATAACATACATAATAAAATAACAGTTTTCATGAAAACATACAACATCCATAGCTAAATCCAGTCAATGCTAACACTAAAAAATCAGCGCAAATTAAATAAGTGTGCTTTCAAATTTTCCTGGATCCATTTTACAAATGGCTTTTTATGACATCTCTGCTGCAGGGATATCCAAATAGAAGGGGGGAGTGCCAGAGTCATGACCAGGGCCAGGCGATGAACATAGACATCCCCGATTTCAGAAACCTCAAGGACATCTGCGACCTTGTCAACTTTAGACCTGCCTCAGGCACACATAAGCATTGGCAAAGTGTTCATTTGGGCCTGAAAACATCTGGAGTGTGTAAAGAAGATGGCACGCCACTATCCTCATAATCACAATTTAGCTATATAATTGATACAAGTGTTTTGTGTTTGAACCAACACTAATCATCTCTTAGATGTCCCTGGTCTTGGGTTCTACGCTGGAGATGCCTATGTAGACGCACCCGTAGATGTCCATAATGGGCACATCCACATTTGTAGAATCATGCCTGAACTTGGATATGCATGAGGGGTGAGTTTTGATTGTTCGGACTTGGCAGCCCCAGACATACTTTGACATACTTTGTAAAACATGCCTTCACATGTACATGTCAATTCTATGTAAAAATATTTTTAATAAGTAAGATACCCTTAAGGCAGGCATGGTATGCCACAAAATGGCCGTGTCGGATCCTTTGGCTGCATATTAAATGCATTTTTGCTGCAAAATAAATATCTATTTAATAGAATCCCTTTTGCCCACTCATTTTGGTTTTGGCATGAAATGATGCATGAGAATTGGGAAAAGATCATCTAAAATTAGCACACACCAAATTTTTCCATGGCTGTGCACACCCCAAGTAGCTACCCCTCTCATCAGTTCCAGGACCAGCAGTCATTTCTGGCATCCAGAAACTTTACTGCAATAACAAGTCCTGATGGGCATTTACCCAATCAAAATCTCAGTAATTGAAATCTACCATTACTACTGAGTTTGCCAATTTCTTTTTAAATTTACCATTCTACTTTCTGTCTCTGCCTAGTCATATTGGCCTGAATAGGGGTTGTAACTATTTAGCTATATTACTTGCACAGCAGTACTTCCAAAAATACCCCCAACAGTTAATACAGAGGTTTTGCAATTATAACATATTAATTTGTCACTTGCCACATGGTAACGGCCCAACTTTACTTCCTTTTAGTAAATAAGGGCCTAAGTCATGCAGTGCAACATTTCCTGCACAAAGGTTCCCTCAAGCACAAAACTTATTGCACCCATGATGATTCACGAGCTTTAGGTTTCACACAAAAAAATCATACAATGTTGCTTAATACATAGCCAGTAAACACAACGGCTCTTTTCATAGCAGGATCAAAGCACACTATGGAGGTTATTTTTGAAGCTTTATTTGCAATTTCAACAAGTACACGTTAATACTACTTACACATGTAACTTGCAGTCACATGTAAATGGTCATTTTAGAAAGACTTATTTCACATGTGGATATCCATACTACATCGAAACTGCAAGGTGGTTTGTTGGGGCATGTCAGGGCATGGCCTGGGCAGAATAAATATCTATATGTGCATTCTCCAGTTCATCTGGGGAATGCACGTGTGTGTCCAAAATTGTCCACCACTGGATTTACACCTGCTTCCTGACATGAATAGGTATTTTAAAAATGTTGCTTTTGGCCATTCCTTTACAGGAAGGATGAGGGGGGAGAGGGCAGTATTCTCCAAAAACCCTCAATGCCTCTTTCTCCCGCAAAATTGAAATGAGGTAAAGATAGAGTCCTCTATAGTTAATTAGCAGCATCTGCACATCTAGATTTGTAAATAGCGGCATGTAATACATTTAATTTGCCAGGGCTTCTCCATCAATTTCCCATACATGTGTATTTTTGAAATGGCCCCTCCTGCTGCATGCGGATATACATCTCTGCACATTCCTGCACCTCCTACTGTCTTTTAAAAACGCTGCCACCTTTATCAGAGCCGTTTCTAACTGTCGGATCAAGCACGTCCCCACTAGTAGCTAGTGGAGAATGCATTCAATTTAACTCTTACCTATTTTATTTATTTTTTATTTATTTAAAGTCTCTTTTATACCGCGCTATTCAGCATCAGCGCGGTTTACAATAAACAGTGAACATACACATTTCCAATAGTACTTTGTGTTTACATATGAACAGGATAATCAACTTGGCTAACAGGGTAACTATGCACAACCATAAAATATACAATATATACAATTTGTAGGCTATTGCTTTCTGTATGATTATAGTCTGGTTAAGAAGCAATTTGACTGATTGAAATGGAACTTTTATTTCCAACAAGAAATAGTTGCATTAAGGCGTTCATTTTAGAAGCATTTCCATGTGTAAATATCGCTATTACATCTATAAATCTTAGACATGTATAAATGATGATTTCACAAACCCACTATTTACACATGCAGATCCACCGGATGCAGAGTTTTCAAGGAAGCAGGGATTGGCATGGCTTGGTTCTGCCAAAAGTCTACATGTGTATTCCTCATCTTCTATTGGGAATACACATTCAGATTTGCATAAGAGAATAGGGGGGTAATTGTCCCTAATCTCCTATTGTTGTTTTTTTATTTTCCTCTACAAATTTTGGAAAGAAAATGTCCTTTCACTAGTTAATTGTTGGCAGTTCTCAAATTAGATTTGTTAAATGACCCCACTCTGGAAGTCATTTTATAAAGGGATGCATACTTTTAGGGGTCAAGTGCTTAAATGACCTCATAAAATAGCACACATACTTTGCAGGTGTGTGGGCATATGTGCAGAGTTTGGGTGGAGCATGCACGTGTATATGCAGATTATAAAATGCTATAACAAATAAGCATACTTGAAAAATATAGTGTGAACACTCACACCAGCTCTTATGGTGCATTTCTGCCATTTACACTAGTATTTATAAAGAAAAGTACACTCCTACCTTTCTTTATAAAATAGCGTGCAAGTAGATGCCTATTTTCTTGCTTAAATAAGTGCCTTCTTCTAAAATTCCCCTCTATGAGTATCAATTTGTAACTCCCAGCAGAGGTAACATACCTCACTGTACACGTATCTGTCCTATTTTATAATATGATGCATGAGGATGTCTTACTTTATAATAGCAGCATACTGATCTACCATATGCTAGGTGTGACAGACATGCCGGCACCTAGATCAGTGCAGAGCCATGTGTATATCATAGTATTCTCTAACGTATGTGTGTCTTTTGAGGTTGTACCTATGATCCTCCCATAGCACACCCTTATGCAAACCCCATCCGAAGATCATCATGCTGGGCACTTCTGTACGTGCTTCCGGAATCCCAACCGGTCAATGCATGCGTGGAATGGACCATGTACATGCGTGCATAGGAGGTGTGGATCTTTAAGTGGTGCCTTCATACAATCTCCCCCTACAAATTTAAGTGCCAGTGCATCTATCTGGAAGTTGTAAAATTGGTACTCTGGCAACAAGAATTCTGGTGGACTTTCTTCACATGTGGAACAAGTCCATGCTTTACATCCTAGACAGTCTGAATTTTGATCTCAACATAGTACAGAAACAATCTTAGCAGCCATATTGAATGTTCATAAGGCCTGGATCAGGGAAAGGCTCTGCTTGCAGTTTCCTTGGATTTATCAGCAGCATTCGATCTTGTTAATCATAATCTGTTTATGGCTCAGCTTTTTGACATAGGTCTTCGTGACCATCCGCTTGCATGATTTTATTCTTTTTTTACAAGAGTGTATATATCAGATACTATTTCCTCCGCATATGATTTTACATGCGGAGTACCTCACGGTTCTATATCATCCCTTCTTTTGTTTAATATTTTTTTAAGTCCATTAACTACACTAATTCAGAGTTTAGGGATTACTGCTTTTATGTAAGCAGATTATATTTTATTATATCCGATGGACCTATCTACACCAGATATGTCAGCAATTAATTCTTGTTTAGCTTGTGTTGCTAATTGGCTATGTAATAACTTCCTGGTACTTAACCCAAGTAAATCAGTGGCAATGTGCTTTTCAGATTCGACAAAAGGTACCAGTCCTGCTCCTCTTATAGAAGATATCCCATTAACACTACAGATGTTGCTTAAATATTTAGATGTGACGCTTGACTCCAATTTGTCTTTTGCGCCACAAATATCTCGTATTATAAAGTCATCATTTTATGTACTCTATCGTTTTAGAGCTATTCAACCATTTTTAGACCTGGCTGCGCAGGTGAAAGTGATAATCCATTCTGTGGTATCCATTTTGGACTACTGTAATATTATTTACGTAGGCTTACCTCATTTCCAACTTCAGCACTTCCAAACAATGCAGAACATGGCGGTACACATCTTGGCTCATGCACATCGCTATGACCACATTACTCCATTGCTTTTGAAGTATCATTGGCTCCCAATTACTATAAGATATTACTTCTCACGTTTAAGGCAATTCATGATTTAGCTTCAGATCTATTTTCTTTGGTAACCCTTTATGCCCCAGCTAGAGCTCTATGTTCATTGCATGGATTTTGTTTAACTATCCAATAAACCAGTCTCTTAGTAAACCAAGTACAATACCAGCTAGGGTTTCACTCAATTCTAACTATCTATTGACCTTAATTACAAAAAGGGCAAGGAGGTCTCAGTACAGCTATATGCCCTACATCTGACAAAAATTTCACCATAGAGACTAGCAGACGCTTACATCACGGATCTCCAACCTCCCACCTTAAATTACCTTAAATATTATTGCTGATGTTAATCCTGATAAGTACTTGTCAGTATTTCTATAACCCACTTTAAACCCACTATTAACTATTCCCCTTTACACACAATAACTTAGCGACGTATCTTAATGTACTTTTAAACAAGTTTCTTTAAAGCAGCCATCAAACAGTCAGCAACAGCTGCTAAACTCCAATGCAATTTTATATACTTTCATAAGCTAAACAGGACAGCACCAAACAGCACACAGCAGCATCTATAAGCAAGAAGAGCCACATAATAAAACAGCATTTAAACAATGTCAAACAATAGTATTCAATAACTTACCTGCTTTATTGCAGCTGTCCAAGCTCCATGCAGCTCACAGCTTCCTTCTTTGTAAAGATGTGCTGGCAAGTCCGTTCAGCTTTCTCACTCTACTGCACACGCCCGACAAAGATCCCTGTTTCACCAAAGGCTTCTTCAGGGGTTTCAAAGCAAAATCAGCAGAAAGAGCTTTTCAAAGGTTTCAGAACAAAGCAGCAGTTTGAAACCCCTGAAGAAGCCTTCGGTGAAACAGAGATCTTTGTCGGGTGTCGGGTGTGTGC
The DNA here is from genome assembly GCA_033557465.1 of Ichthyophis bannanicus. Taxonomy (NCBI): domain Eukaryota; kingdom Metazoa; phylum Chordata; class Amphibia; order Gymnophiona; family Ichthyophiidae; genus Ichthyophis; species Ichthyophis bannanicus. Next base: position 865,645,225 of record CM066032.1, on the reverse strand, counting down.
AGTAGAGTGAGAAAGTTGAACGGACTTGCCAGCACATCTTTACAAAGAAGGAAGCTGTGAGCTGCATGGAGCTTGGACAGCTGCAATTAAGCAGATCAGTTATTGAATACTATTGTTTGACATTGTTTAAATGCTGTTTTAATATGTGGCTCTTCTCGCTTTTTATATGATAAAGATCAAATGGACCAACAGCTGTTTCAACCTGTACCTTATGATCGGGAACCATTGGTGATGAAAGAAGAAGTTAAAGCAGCATTGAAGGCCTTATCAAAGAACAAAGCACCAGGCATTGATAGCATTCCCATAGAAGTATTACAGCATTCTGATGCAGCTGTTACCGTACTTACAAGGCTCTGCCAAGAAATATGGAAGACAACATCATGGCCAACTGTCTGGAAAAGATCTGTGTTTATACCAATACTAAAGAAAGGTGATCCAACTGACTGTGGAAATTATCGCACAATCGCTCTGATCCCACATGTCAGCAAGATTCTACTGAAGATTACTCAAAAGAGACTACAACCATACCTGGAACAAGAACTAACTGAAGTGCAAGCAGGGTTCAGGAAAGGGCGAGGAATGAGAGACATCATTGCAGATGTGAGATGAATCCTTGAAAAGACTAAAGAATACCAAAGGATATCTATTTGTGCTTTATCAACTATAGCAAGGCTTTTGACTGTGTTAACCATGAGAAACTCTGGGCCACATTAAGAAGCATGGGTATACCAGAACACCTGATCGTACTCTTGCACAATCTGTACATTGATCAAGAAGCAACAGTTCGAACAGATCAAGGAGAAACTGGTTTAAAATAAGCAAAGGTGTAAGACAAGGCTGCATACTTTCCCCCTACCTGTTTAATTTATATGCAGAACAAATCATCAGAGAAGCAGGATTGTATGAAGACAACAGAGGTGTGAAGATTGGTGGAAGACTCATCAACAGCCTTCGCTATGCTGATGATACCACATTACTAGCTGAAAGTGAAGATGATCTGAAACATTTGCTTCTCACAATCAAAGAACATAGTCTCAAAATGGGCCTGCACCTTAATGTAAAGAAGACAAAGATCATGACAACTGGCATAATCAACAGGTTCATCATTGAAGGAGAAGAAATTGAAATTGTGAACTTCTTTAACCTACTTGGATCAACTATCAATAAAGAAGCAACAAACAGTCAAGAAATCAGACGACGCATTGCTCTTGGCAGAATGGCTATGAAAGACCTAGATAAGATTCTCAAGAGCAGAGATGTCTCTCTCCATACAAAGATTTGACTTGTTCAAGCCATGGTATTTTCAATAACAACATATGGATGTGAAAGCTGGACAGTGAAAAAGATAGACAGGAAGAAAATTGATGCCTTTGAATTATGGTGCTGGTGGCGAATACTGTGTATACCATGGACTGCCCGAAGAACAAACCAGTCGGTACTAGAGGAGATCAAACCTAAGCTTTCTTTAGAAGCTCAGATGACAAGACTTCAACTTTCATACTTTGGACACATCATGCGAAGAGAGAGATCATTAGAGAAAGACATCATGCTTGGCAAGATAGAAGGTAAACGCAAAAGAGGAACATAAGAACATAAGACATGCCATACTGGGTCAGACCGAGGTCCATCAAGCCCAGTATCCTGTTTCCAACAGTGGCCAATCTAAGTCATACGTACCTAGCAATATCCCCAAAAGACACAGGTTCCACAATGCTTGTACTGGGTCAAGCATTGATATCCTGGGTCCCTTTTTAATAGTGGTTTATGGACCTTTCCTCCAGGAACTTGTCCAAACCTTTTTTAAACCCAGCTATACTAACAGCCCTTACTACATCCTCTGGTAACAGATTCCAGAGTTTGATTACACGTTGAGTGAAAAAATATTTTCTCTTATTTGTCTTAAATAGTTTACCCTGTAGCTTTATTACATGTCCCCTAGTCTTTCTATACTCTGATAGCGTAAACAATTGATCCACGTTTATCCGTTCCACTCCATTCATTAATTTATAGACCTCTATCATATCTCCCCTCAGCCGTCTCTTCTCCAGGCTAAAGAGCCCTAACCTTCTTAGCCTCTCTTCATAGGAGTAGCCTTCCATCCCCTTCACCAATTTGGTGGCTCTTCTCTGTACTTTTTCTAATAACGCTATGTCCTTTTTAAGATACGGTGACCAGAATTGCACACAATATTCAAGGTGCGGTCGTACCATGGAGCGATACAGAGGCATTATAACATCCTTTGTTTTATTCTCCATCCCTTTCCTTATGATACCTAGCAATCTATTTGCTTTCTTGGCCGCCGCTGCACACTGGGCGGAGGGTTTTAACATGTTTTCCACGATGACTCCTAAATCTTTTTCCTGGGTGGTGGTTTCTAATGTGGAGCCTTGCATCGTGTAACTATAGTGTGGGTTGTTCTTTCCTAGGTGCATAACTTTGCACTTGTCCACATTAAATTTCATCTGCCATTTGGATGCCCAGTCTTCCAATTTATCCAGATCCTCCTGCAGTTTTCCACAATCCTCTTGGGTTTTAACAACTTTAAACAGTTTTGTGTCATCTGCAAATTTGATAACCTCACTAGTTATTCCCTTTTCCAGGTCATTTATGAATATGTCAAAAAGCAGCGGACCCACTACAGATCCCTGGGGTACTCCACTATTCACCTTTTTCCATTGGGAATATTGGCCATTTAGCCCTACCCTCTGCTTTCTATCTTTTAACCAGTTCCCGATCCACAATAGTACACTGCCTCCTATCCCATGACTTTTTAGCTTCGCCAAAAGTCTCTGATGGGGGACTTTGTCAAAAGCTTTCTGAAAGTCCAGATACACTATATCAACCGACTCACCTTCGTCTACCTGTTTATGCACACCTTCAAAAAAACATATCAGATTAGTAAGACAACATCTTCCTTGTCTAAAGCCATGTTGGCTGTCTCCCATTAGGCCATGACTATCTACATGCTGTGTAATTTTGTTCTTTATGATGGTTTCTACCATTTTCCCTGGTACTGACGTCAGGCTCACCAATCTGTAATTTCCTGGGTCACCCCTGGAACCCTTTTTAAAAATTGGTGTTACGTTGGCGACCCTCCAATCTTCAGGTATTACAGATGATTTTAATGAAAGTTCACAGATTACCAATAGCAGGTCTGCAATCTCATATTTCAGTTCTTTCAACACTCTGGGATGTATACCATCTGGTCCAGGTGATTTGCTACTATTCAGTTTATCAAATAGTTGTAATATATCTTCCTGGTGTAGCGATATTTCTCTCAATTCCTCTGCAGTATCACCTTTAAATACCACTTCAGTCTTGGGTAACATCCCTACATCTTCCTCAGTAAAGACCGAAGCAAAGAATTCATTCAGTCTCTCTGCTATAGCCTTGTTTCCTCTTACTGCCCCTTTTACCCCTCTATCATCTAATGGTCCAACTGACTCTCTCACAGGCCTTTTGCTATGAATGTACTTGAAAAAGTCTTTATTTCGTGTTTTTGCTTCCGTAGCAAGTTTCTTCTCAAATTCCCGCTTTGCCTGCCTTATCAATGCTTTGCATTTAACTTGCCAGTGCTTGTGCTGTTTCCAGTTTTCATCATTTGGCTCTTTTTACCATTTCCTGAAGGTTGCTTTTTTGGCAGCAACAGCCTCTCTGACCTCACCTTTAAACCACGCTGGCAGTTTTTTGGACTTTCTTCCACTTTTCCTAATGCGTGGAATACAGCTGGTCTGGGCTTTGAGGATAGTATTTTTAAATAACACCTAAGCTTGCTGTAAGTCTTTAACCTTTGGAACCGCTCCTTTTAGTTTTTTCCTAACTATATTCCTCATTCTATCATAGTCTCCCTTTTGAAAGTTAAAAGGTAGTACTGTGGATGCCTTTACTATCTGTCCTCCACTAATTAAATCAAACATGATCATACTATGATCACTATTGCCAAGTGGTCCCAACACCCTTATTTCTTGCACCAGATCTGGCGTTCCACTAAGGACTAGGTCCAGTATGGCTTCCCCTCTGGTCGGTTCATGAACCAGCTGCTCCAAGAAGCAGTCATTTATTCCATCTAGAAACTTTATCTCTTTAGCTTGTCCTGCTGTGACACTGACCCAGTCGATACCGGGGTAATTGAAATCACCCATTATTACTACTCTGTTGTGACTTTTGTTAGCTTCCTTGATTTCTTTGAGCATTTCATCATTCATTTGTTCATTCTGGCCAGGCGGTTGATAGTATACTCCAACTGCCATCACCTTCCCCTTCATAAATGGAATTTCAATCCATAGAGATTCTACAGCAAATTTTGTTCCCTGCAAAACTTTAATCCTTTCTGACTCAATGCCCTCTCTAACATAGAGGGCAACCCCTCCACCAATTTGATCAGCTCTATCATTACGATATAGTGTGTATCCAGGTATCACAGTGTCCCACTGGTTATCCTCCTTCCACCATGTCTCTGAGAGTGCAATCATATCTCACCTCTCATTTAGTGCTATATATTCTAACTCTCCCATCTTATTGTTTAGACTTCTAGCATTGGCATACAAGCATTTTAGAGACTGTATTTTATTCATATTAATCTGGTTATTGGTAGGCAGGGGTAATTTGGAATCTTTATGCTCTGTCTGCTCCTTACTCAAGGGCATTTGGGCTACTATACTCCCTTTTGGAACCTCACTGCTTTTGGTAGTATCCTTCAAGGATACCTTTGTCCGAACCATGCACTCCTGGGTGACTGTCGGCTTTCCCCTAATTTCTAGTTTAAAAGCTTCTCTATCTCTTTTTTAAAGGTTAATGCCAGCAGTCTTGTCCCATCCTGATTAAGGTGAAGCCCATCCCTTCGGAAGAACCCCCCCCCCTTTCCCCAGAATGTTCCCCAGTTCCTAACAAATCCAAAACCCTCATCCTTGCACATTGTCTCATCCACGCATTGAGACTTCGGAACTCTGCCTGTCTTTTGGGTCCTGCACGTGGAACAGGAAGCATTTCGGAGAACGCTATCCTGGAAGTTCTGGATTTCAACTTCCTACCTAAAAGCTTAAATTTAGCCTCCAGAACTTCCCTACCACATTTTCCTATGTCATTGGTACCAACATTTACCAAGACAGCAGACTCCTCCCCAGCACTATCTATGATCCTATCTAGGCGGTGTGTGAGGTCCGCTACCTTCGCACCAGGCAGGCATGTTACCAGGCAATCCTCATGTCCACCAGCCACCCAGCTATCTACATTCCTAATGATTGAATCACCAACTATAACAGCTGTCCTGACCCTCCCCTCATGGGGACATGGCCCTGGAGAAACGTCCTCGGTGCGAGAGGGTTTTACATCACCTGGAGGACAGGTCCTAATTACAGGATCATTTCCTGCCACACCAGGGTGATGCTCTCCTGTCACGTGACCTCTCTCCTCCATGGCAACAGGGATGCTGCCAGACTGGAGGTGGGACTTCAGGACTATATCCCTGTAGGTCTCGTCCATGTACTTCTCTGTCTTTCTTATGTCTTCCAGGTCTGCTACTCTAGCCTCTAGAGAACGGACTCGTTCCCTGAGAGCAAAGAGTTCTTTGCACTTAGTGCATACGTAAGACCTCTCACCAACTGGGAGAAAATCATACATGTGACACTCAATGCAAAAGACCGGAGAACCCCCATCTCGTTGCTGGACTTCTGTCTGCATCTTAGTTTAAAGCTTGTGTTTAGGTCTTTTAAATTCTGTATATAATAAGGATTGGTGTGGATGCTTATACCAATAAAAGTGTATCTAATACCCCTAATACACCTTGTGTACCTGAAGCTTAAGTAATTAATCTCAGGTCCTCTGTGAATGACTGATTTGGATAACGAGCTGCACCTGAGAGCAGCCCCTTTTCTCTAAGATGTGCAAGTACCTATAAAACTACAATTACCCCAGGGGTGGGTGGGTGCTGGGGAGGGAGGGAGGGAGATAAGTCCTATTAAAGAGGGCAGTTACAAGGTACCCTGTCCTGAACCCTCAGCAGGGGGGAAGGGGGTACCACACAAAGCCCAGTTAGTTGAGAGAGGCAAGGTAAGTTATAGCTGAGAAGGCTGAAATAGCACACCACTAAGACAAACAATAAATAATTAAATAAACAGTTAGACAAACAATAAATAATTAATAAACAGCTAGAACTCACAGCAAGGTGTCACAGGAGACAAATATCCACTACTCTAGCAGAGCACTGTAAAAAGCACTTCTCTTCTCTGATCAGAGAAAAGCAGACTAAAACAGACTATGAACACGTGGAGGAAACAGGAAGAAGGCTACACAATACCTCAGCGGGGGGGAGGGGGAGGATTCACTCAGGCAGGCTAGGACAGGAAAAAATGTTTAACACACAGCAGGTTCTGGGGAGAGAGATTTAATTTAAAATGAACAGTTAACCTGGCTACCACACAAAGCCCAGTTAGTTGAGAGAGGCAAGGTAAGTTATAGCTGAGAAGGCTGAACTAGCACACCACTAAGACAAACAATAAATAATTAAATAAACAGTAGACAAACAATAAATAATTAATAAACAGCTAGAACTCACAGCAAGGTGTCACAGGAGACAAATATCCACTTCTCTAGCAGAGCACTGTAAAAAGCACTGCTCTTCTCTGATCAGAGAAAAGCAGACTAAAGCAGACTATGCACACGTGGAGGAAACAGGAAGAAGGCTGCACAATACCTCAGCAGGGCGGGGAGGGGGAGGATTCACTCAGGCAGGCTAGGACAGGAAAAAAAAGTTTAACACACAGCAGGTTCTGGGGAGAGAGATTTCATTTAAAATGAACAGTTAACCTGGCTACCACACAAAGCCCAGTTAGTTGAGAGAGGCAAGGTAAGTTATAGCTGAGAAGGCTGAACTAGCACACCACTAAGACAAACAATAAATAAATAAACAGTTAGACAAACAATAAATAATTAATAAACAGCTAGTACTCACAGCAAGGTGTCACAGGAGACAAATATCCACTTCTCTAGCAGAGCACTGTAAAAAGCACTGCTCTTCACTGATCAGAGGAAGGCCAGCAATGAGATGGATCGATACAATAACAGCAGCTACGGATACCAGTCTGTCAAGAATGAGCCGCCTGACTCAAGACCGAACACAATTTAGGATAGCTATCCAGAGGGTCACCATGAGTCGACTCCGACTCGACGGCACGTAACAACAACTTCTCGCTTATAGATGCTGCTGTGTGCTGTTTGGTGCTGTCCTGTTTAGCTTATGAAAGTATATAAAATCACATTGGAGTTTAGCAGCTGTTGCTGACTGTTTGATGGCTGCTTTAAAGAAACTTGTTTTAAAGTATATTAAGAGACGCTGCTAAGTTGTTGTGTGTAAGGGGGAATAGTTAATAGTGGGTTTAAAGTAGGTTATAGAAATACTGACAAGTACTTATCAGGATTAACAATTAGCAATAACATTTAAGGTAATTTAAGGTGGGAGGTTGGAGATCCGTGATGTAAGCTTCTGCTAGTCCCTATGGTGAAATTTTCGCCAGATGTAGGGCATATAGCTGTACTGATATCTCCTTGCCCTTTGTGTAATTAAGGCTAATAAATAGTTAGAACTGAGTGAAACCCTAGTTGGTATTGTATTTGCTTTACTAAGAGATTGGTTTATTGGATTATTAGGCTCTTAGTCTGCTTGTGTGTTCCATTTAACTATACCATCCCAAACTATTATTAAATATAAGTCAACCAGACATTCGGCTTTCATTACTGTGCCCCCTTCTCTATGGAATTGCCTCCCTACTGAGCTACGTACTACATTGGACTTGAAAAATTTTAGATCATCCTTAAAGACTTACTTGTTCAGGATTGCATTTGGGACAGATAGAGACTAAGACTGAGAGGGTTCTGAAAATCTCAACACTTTTAATATGTTATCTTCTTTGTAGTGTTGTTTTCTCTGTCCTATTTTTTATGTTTTACTTTGGCATTCCTTTTCATTATATCTTTAATGTATATTATTATTATTGTAAACCACATAGATATGGGGTATATCAAATAAACCGTAACATAACAACATAACAAAACATTGCCACCAGGGGTAGTTTCTCCTAATTGGTTAGATTTGTGCATACCATGGCTGTCGTGAACCTCCTTCTAAGTCAGGGTATGTGGAATATGATCTTAATCTCTCAAATTTACTGCTAATGCTCAGTGTAATACTTGCATTGTGCCAAAGAGAGCCTCCTGCTGGAGTTCATAAGATGTAATATGTATGGGTAGTTTGTCAAGATGTGCTTGGAAATTCTTCTTTATCAGGCCTGTGGCTCCCAGTACAATGGGAAATATTTCTGTATCTTTCTGCCACATTTTCTTGGTCTCTGATTGCATTTCTTGAGACTTCAAGATCTTCTCCCTCTCCACACGATTCACAGAATAATCACTCAGTACCGACACTTCTATTATCAATGCCATTCTGGTGTTCTTCTCCTTTACCACTATGTCAGGTTTCCTGGCATCCAGTTTCTTATCTGTCAGAATGAGAATGTCCCAGGTGATCATAACCTCTTCATTCTCTGTTAATCTCTTAGGGTCATGATTCCAGTGCTTTTCAGGGACAGTGATGTTGTAGTGTTTACAGAGTTTTCAGTGGAGGAGGCGGGCTACTTTGTTGTGCCTTTCTGTATAGAAATTTTCTGCCATCAGAAATTCACAGCCTGCTATTAGGTGAATCATTGTTTCCAGACCTTTCTTACAGAATCGGCATATGTCTGTTGTGCCAGTTTTTTCAATATTCGCCGTAAACCATCCTGTCCATAATCCATTGTCCTGGGCTGCAACTATCAATCTTTCATTCTTCGGTTTCAGTCTACTTCTCCTCAACCATTCGTGTGTCTGTTCTTGATTGACCAAAAATTCTTGGAGTAACACTGTACTTTCTACTGTATTTGTGCATTTGTCACTTGTTTTTCTTCGCCTGCTGATCTAATTCTTTGAAGAGTTTTCTCTCTTGTTTTGCAAATCCTGTTACTTTCTTCCTAATGCACGCCTGTGGATTCTCACTCATTCCTTCTAATCATTGGAATGCTTGTCCAAGTTTGATGATGGAGACTGATTCTGGATGTTTACTTTCATATTTCAGCACTTTTTGTGTATTTGGATCCGATGATGCTGTCAGATAGGCTTGGAGGCCTACGATAGTAGTTCTGTAGGTGTACTCAATCTCTATAAGTCCTAGCCCTCCTTCAGCTCTAGGGATGTACAATCTTGGTATACACTGATTCTTGTAAATTACTTCATGAGCATGGAGGAGTTTTGTTGTTCGCACTTCCAATTTTTCAAGCTGTTTATGAGGCCAAACCACAATCCCAAAACTGTAGGAGAGAATAGGAATTTCCAAGCTGATTGAAGGCTTATATCTTATTTTGTGACATTAAAGCATTTTTCAATAACAGTTTTAATCTCCTGTAATATTCTTTACTGATCTTCTCTCAATAGTTTCTGCTCGAGTGTCATTCCTTCCTCTATTTCGAGATACTTATATATGCCTTCCTATTCAAGTTCTTTGATGTCACAGCCCTCAGTAAGGGAGATGTTTTCGGTTTTGCTCAATTTCCCTTTGAAAAATGTTGCCTTAGCACATTTGTCAAGGCCAAATATCATCCTGATGTCGTCAGAAAAGCTTTTAACCACACGAAGCTGCTCTGCTAATTGTTGGTCGCTGGAACTATAGAGTTTCAGATCATTTGCAAATAGCAGATGGAAAGTTGCTTCTGGGTTGGTACAGTCTTTAGAATTCAGGTTAAATCTATATCCCAAAGAGTTGATGAGAACACTCATTGGATTAAGCACCAAACAAAACAGAAGTGGCGACAGGGCTCACTGGATCATAATATTAGGAATGATGTACTGACCATCTTCATATCTCAAAAAGAGTGTGGATTGCTGCATTTTCATAGTGAGCTTAATATCAAACCAGAATTTATTGTATACATTTCAAGGCAATGTATTATCCAAGAGTGTGGGATGCTGTCAAAAACTTTCTTATAATCAATTCATGCTATACTGAGATTTCTGCCTTTCTTAGCACTGGCCATAATGGCCTTATTCAGCATTAACTGGTTTTTGGTTCTATATGTTCCTCTCTTATTGCCCTTTTGCTCTATCACTATGATGTTATTGAGCTCAATGTGATCGTATATTCTGTCTGCATCCATCACAGTAAACAGCTTATAGATTGTAGGTAAGCAGGTTATTGGTCTATAATTTTTAGGAATGTTAGTCGGGTCTCCCTTTGGAAGGAGAAACGTACTTCCTGAAGTAAGCCATTGTGGTGTTAAATCCAGTCACTCGAACAATTGATTTTTGCAGTTCACCAGGTCTTGGTGAAGTGATGTTAACTGTTTGAGCCAAAAGTTGGTTACTCCATGTGGGTCAGTGCTCTTCCAGTTTGGAGCTCAATTTATCCTGCTGTCCAGCTCTTCCTTTGTTACTGCAGGCCATTCCATAGGTTTGATGTTTATTTTTTCTAAATGTTTATGTATATTCGGAACCATTCTGTTATGTGATTGTGCTGTATAGGGTCCTCATATAGCTTTCTCCAGAAGGTTTCAGTTTTGGCTTTGGTTGGAGATGCTTTTAAAATATTAATACTCTTCCCCAATTCCCTGTAGAATTGTTTTGGGTTCTCTCTAAATAGTTTATTCTGATTTCTTTCTTTCCTGTTTTCTTCATATCTTCAAAGTTTTTGCGCTTCTGCCACTATTTTCGATTTATTGTTGGAACATATAAATTTCAGGTCTTCTTCTGTTAATGCAGCATGCTTCAGCCTGATATCTTGGATCTTCCTTAATATCTTTGATGATCTTAATCCTTTTAGATATCCATCCAGCAGGGATACTTCTGCACGCAATGAATGTATTTTTTGTTTGATGCCCTTTTTTAAAGGAGGAACAGTTATTGTTCTCTTTTTCTTCTGGCCTTGCACTCTAGATGGTAATATTCTTGCAGTAATAATTTTAGCTGCACAATATTGTATTTGATTAATTCCAGTGCTGTCAATAAATTGTCCCTTTATAGTGGATATGACCTTGTTCATCTTAATTGTCATACTTCTAGCCTTAGGTGTTCAATTTAGCTTAGATAATCTTATCTTTGCTTGGAAGCCAGCATATTCATCTTTTTCCATATGGACTAGAAGTTCTATCTTGAATTCCTCCACCTCTGTGTCTTTCTCTTTCCTTTCTTTGTCCTCCTTTGCTTCCTCCAATTCAGTTAACTTGTTGACCCTTCCTTTATTCAGCTCACTCTCTGCAGCTCCAAATCTCTCAATTCCATCTCCCCCTCAACCTCTTTTCCTTTCTTTTGGTACTGTCACCAAGGTCCCCTCCTCCCTATATTTCTTTGTCCACGGAATCCCTTAATTGCTTTAAGATGTTATCATTTGCATACTTCTTTTCCTTGATCTTCAAAATTAAAGATCTTAAATTTGCATCTGTTACTTTTTGCAGTTTTTCTTTTTTTTTTTTATTTATACTTTATCATTTTAACATACAATGAAGCGTTTATCAAAACTTCATGGAAATTAAGACACTGGTTTAGAAATACAACACTGAAAATCATCAACATTGAAAAACTAAAGTAATAATTGAAGTACAAAAAACAATTTCCAGTGCTCCTATAGCCCACTACAAACCAAGATCCAAGGAACAATATACATGAAACCACACAAAGAGAGAGGAAAAAGAATGTGAGCAACGATCATACCTAACTCATAAGCAGTGGTTCAGGGGACACCTCAGAAGGACGCCGAGCACTCAAAAAGCCCACTAGCTGGGACGGGTCATAGAAAATATAAGATTGATTATTTAACCTGACCATACATTTGCAGGGAAATTTTACATATAAACCCCCCAACAACAAAACTCCAGAGCGTAATAACATAAATTCTTTCCTCCGTTTTTGAGTTTCCTTCACTAAATCAGGAAAAACACGAATAGTCATCCCACAAAATTGCACAGTACGCTTCTTGAAAAACATTTGTAAGAACCAGTCTCTATCTGAAGCTAATACAAACGTAGCTATCAGTGTTGATGGTATAGCACTCTCAGTTCCTGACGATTGCAATATAGCAAAAATATTTAACACATCTAACTGACCCCTATATCACTAGTTCCCTCAAGAGGCACTTTTTTCCCTAAAGGAAGGTAATGAACCTTAAGCATAGGAGGGTGAGATTCTACTGGTACCCCTAAGAATTCCAGAAGATATTTCCTAAACATTTCTTTAGCTGAAATAGAAGACAACCTGGGAAAATTTATACAACGAAGGTTACAATATCTAGAAGAATTTTCAAGCATATCAATCCTTGCTTTCAAAGCCAACGTATCTTTCTGATACTGACACACACCATCTTCAGAAGAAGAAAACTTCTGTTGTAATTCTGCTACCGAAGATTGTAAAGCAGTAACCTCCAGAGTATGTTGTTGGAGTAAGTTTGTATGAACCTGAACCTGGGCGCCTAAAGCCACCACCTGGGGAGCAAGAAGCTCTCCAAGCTTGACAATGGCAGACCAGATTGATTCCAAAGTAAAAACAGCAGGTTGTTCCAAAGAAAAGATCATTCGTGGCTGCCCCAGGGGCTCCTCCGTTGAACGGCTGTCCATTTCTGGCTCCCCAGTAACAGAAGCGGCCATCATTGTTCTGCCAGAAGACCTCCACACAGCCAATTCCACTGAGCTGACCAATGGGACGGATCCAGAAGACTCACTTCTCCATAGCGCCGCCGATCCTCCAGGACCAGAAAACTCTCCCGAGTCGGAATGAGGCTCCTCCTCAGCCTGCGCCGGAATCCAACTCAAAAGTGGATCTTTGGGAGGCCGCCACTGCACCGGCGGAGAGATCTCCGGCCCCGAGTCACCAGTCGAGCCACCCGGCCCCAACCGTGAAACTGTGGGGCTTTCCTCTGTCAGAACTATAGACCGCCGCAGCGGCGTAACAAACAAATCTAATGGTCCAACCATAGGAGGAGGAAGGGTAGAAGAGGTTGCCAGGCTAGAGGAGGACTTCTTAGACCCTTTCGCCTTCCTCTTACCCATCTATACCGAGGAAAAAAAACGCCGCCACTACTGCTCACAGATGAAACTCCATCTTGGATCCCTTTTTGCAGTTTTTCTAATGGCAAATTTCCTCTTTCTTCCAGTTTTTGGCAGATTCTCCTTGTATACCCTCTTGATTTAAATATAGGGTTTGTAGCATAAAAATAGCAGTACATTATCTCCTCTTTATCTGCAGAATTCCACTTAACTGTAGTTAATCCTCTTAACTTTTTCATAAATTTCTGTGGTTTATCTCCTGCCACAGTGGCTCCATGAACAGGTTCACCATGTCCTTTATCTGTGGCAGGGATGTTATCTGCTTCTGCAGCACTTGCACTATCGCAACATCCATCGTTAGCCCTAGTGCTTAAGCTAAGGGTGGGCACCTTTTTATCCTGGGCAACCTGCGGCCAGTATGTATTTTTCTTGTTCGTTCCTAACATAATTTAATTGTAGTGTCGCCTTACTGAGATTTGGTATAGATGTTCTACAACGGGGTCACCAGGTGAAGATACTCAGCAAGACTTGAGGAGGGAACTTTATTCTCTCCCCCTAAGAGATACACATCAATTCAACAACGTCTGCACACGCCTTTGCCACCACCGTGTGTAAATGCCCGTATTTATACATGGAAGATGCAGAGTTGAATCTGTTTTTTACATACACGTGTAATTTTGTAAAATGACTCCTTCTGACATACGTGCCAGGTAATCCATGTGCACTCCTGAATGCCCCTATACATATTTTGCATAAAGTCTCTGTGTTCAGCAAAGCCTTTTGTAAAATACAGGAGAAACTGAGCATGGCCCAACTGGACGTCTCAATTCCGATCTCAGCAACCTAAATAAAATGGGCCTTTGCACTTGCTCTGTGTTAGATCTGAGGCCATTCTAACATGCATATTTAACCAAAATGACACAGGAGCACAAAGAGAAATTGATTGGATTAAAGGGGCTTCAAAACGTTAGATCGAAGACACTCTAACCCAAAGAATGTTGAAAGATTGTGTTTCAGTTTGTACCAGATATATAAGTAATAGTTTATCCCACTCAGTGACCTTGGCTACATCACAGGTACATATTTCACTAAAATGAACGGTTCTTGGAGTGTTATGTCACCGTATTATGAGCTGTTTCTCCCGCTTTAGGTATATGCTTCATCTGCATAACTATATACATATGCTTCATCTGCATATGTATATAGTTTACCCTGTTCTCCAAGTTCCATTTCCTGTTCAATGTAATGACCAGACATTTGTTTATTGTCGGATTTTGTTGTTCTATGTAAACCGCGCTGATCGCAAATAGTGCGGTATATAAGAAATGTAAATAAATAAATAAATGTGATCTCTTTCACTTTTCATCTATTTGTTCAGAAAACATAACGTGCTTTTCTCTTTTCAAGATTAGTGTAGTTCCTTTTTTGAACTGAATTCATTTGTACTCTGTCCTTGTCTTACAGGAGAAAGAGGGTGTAAGGTTTTCTATTGCATTACAAGGACAGGCTTTAAATCAGAATGAGGTGCACTAGTTTCATGTTTAAGACATATTTAATTCACAAACAGCTGCTAGAGGGTCTACTTCCCTATTTAAGAGTGCACTATTCTTTGTGGGTTTTAACAGATGGTAAGCATTGTGTTCTTTAGTTGAGCTATGGGAATGCTTTTAAAGAAATGTTATGAGGTCAGCTTGGTGGCTCAGTGGATGTTCTGCAAGTCTGCCCTTGACAGGAACCCAAATTCAAATATGGGTCAGCCAAGGCTGGGTATGTCATGGAGGCAGTTCTCACATATCCCAAAATGGAGGGAATTATAGCGTCTCCATAGCCTTCTTGGAAGAGAAGGGATCTCAATATGTGAAATAGCAAATAATTAAATAAATACAAGGAGCCCTGGAACATGGTGCCTAGCTGACGACTATTACCATGATGACTGGACTATAGTAAGTTGGAAGTTGTAGAAGAATAATGTTGGCTACAAATACAGGTTGAAGACACCACATCCCAGCACTGATTCAAAGTGATATGGAAGTCCAAAGAAGCAGACAGAAACTGTCACGTCAAAAAATAATTTTCATGATTCGAGGAGATGGGGGGAGGGGGGATATTCAAAGGCCCTGATATTCAATGCCGGTGACCTGATATGGCCATGGTTAGACTTCAGCAGCGACATTAGCCATATTATAAACATTAGCCACTGCTGCTGAATATGACCCCTGCAGTTTTTATAGTGTACATACGAACGCCTTTGTATCACTAGCATGCGGCAGTGTTACACCCCTGCAACCATTACTGGGAGTTTAAGTTGCCCTAGCTAATAGGCTGACATTTCCCGCTACTAGCATTACTGTTCTTATATGAATGTTCTCGTTAAGGTGACTGTACCCGTGACATTACTTGTAACTACGAAAAGCACAGAATATTGTCTGTCTTAGTTCAATGTTACCGTTACCACATTTGCACTAGTTACTTTACCCATAATTGTAAAATGTACAGAATGCTGTCTGGCAGCATCTACTGTAGTTTATTGTAAACCCTTATGACTCATAGAAAAATGGCATACAAATGTGTTAAATAAATACTAAATAAATAAATAAACCTACCCATAGACCCTGAAACTATTTTTTAAAGGAAGGCATTTGGAAATTTCCTTTTAAAACTTTCTCGCAAGGAAGCTGGGCTTAAAAATACCCTCCTATTTTTCACCTGTGTTATTTACAAGTGGCCTAACAGGGGTTAAATAGCATGCATTTATTTTAAAATGCAAAATATGTGCATTGTTTGATTCCCTCACCTAACTACACTCCCAGAAGGCCTCTTTTTAATTCTGCCAAATGTATAAGAGCTTTGTGAAAGCCTGTATAATAGTTCCTCCAATGAGGACATCTATTTTGACCTCTCAAAATGTTAAAAATGGCTACAATTATAAACCTTATGATATTTCATTTTGGTGAGATGGTCTTGCTCTTTCTAGATTAGAATATTTAAAAAGTTTGTGTCTTTAAAAAATTTTTTGTTTAGATTTTTTTTTAAACTTTTGTGGCACTCCGAAGAAAAATTAAGAATATGCTCATAGGCATTGAACTAAGGAACCAACCCAAACTACAGGTTTATCAACAGTGCATTGTTCCTGTATCTAAACGTTTTTCCTGTTAAGTCATATGAAGATATAACAGAGGTCATTTTGGATGGCTTGCCCAGCTTTTACATAGGATAACAGCAGCATTTACATGTGACAATGACCAATGCGCAGCTATTTTAGAAAGCTGCTATTTACATGCGTAGATCTGCAACATGCATGGCTTCCAAGGGGGTGTGTTGTGGATGTGTTTAAGGCAGGCTAAAAATGTTCATATTTCTCATTTTATAATGATATTGCACACATTGGGGCCCTTTTACTAAAGTGTGTTAGATTTTTGCACGTAACGCCCGTTTATCATAAAAACTAACATTAAGTGAAAGCCTCCATGGTATGTGAGGATGTACAGATGAGTATCCTAACACACGGCTAGATTACTGTGAGTGCACTTAATGCCTCCTTAATGCTAAGTGCTGGACCAGAGTAATGTGATACTCTTCTTCCTGTGATGAGGGGAGGGAACTGCCTGGGGAAACAGGGAGACAGTTCAGTGTCTTAATCACCTATGTAGCCACTCCATACCTAGTCCTGTGTGAGTGGTGTGGCTGCACAAGGCACAAAGAAATAGGGGCACATTTGGAGTTGCTGGCCTCAACTCCCCCTAACAGTGTCTGCCCTTGCCCCACCGCTATTTTTCATGTTTCCTTTCCAGCAGTGATGACAGCAGCGGAATGGACATCGAATTGAAAAAAAAAAGCAGGTATTTCCAACTTCGTAATTGCTTGCAGTTCTGATCCCTCCCTGCTCTGACATATGCTTGTGTCAGAGGAGGGAGAGACCAGACCAGCCATTCAAGTGCGAAGTTGCAAAGACCCGTTTTGGTCTGGTCTGGTCCCTTCTTTCTCTGATGCGATCATATGTAAGAGGAGGGAAGAATCAGGCCTCATGTTAAGTGCGGAGTCGGAAAACCCGCGTGTTTTTCTTTCTTCAATTGGATGTCTGCTCCGCTGTTTACACCAACACCGCCGCTGCCAAGGAAACATGAAAAGCGGCTGCGGGGTAAGGGCAGGCAGTGCAGGGATCTGGCTGGACATGGAGGTGTGGGGTAAGGCAAGATGGGGAGATGTTGGGCATGGGGCAATGGCAGACCTCTGATTGGGGGGGGGGGGTGATGACAGATGTGCAAGTTACACAGGGTGCATTTATGGCCTGGTATGGCCCAGTATGCAGCAACCAGGAAGAGACCAAGGATTCCAGGAAACATGTACAACAGGGGTGCCTCAAAACAATCTGCTGCCTGAGGTGAGAAAAGAGCCGACACCCTCCTCCCCCGCCTGGTAATGTAGGGTTGCCAACTGGATCCAGATGAGCCTGGCAGGTTTCATCCAGTCCTGGGTTTATCCCATTTTATGCAGGGACTTGTAGCCTTGCTTTTCTTATGGAGTACAAGAGAGAAATTAGAACTACATATCCCTGCATGCAATAGGGTGAACCCAGAACTGAATCAAGTTTGTGGGGTGCATCTGTAGCCTATTGGCACCTCAACCTGGCAACCAAAATGGAAGAGCCTCTTCTAGTCAGGGAACAGGGAGTCCCTTCAATCATAACATCAATCGGGTGACTGCCCCAAGAATAAAAAAAGCAATAGGTTCCCAGGTTATATAATATTTCTTTTTAACTTTGCAATGATGTTTATTTGCAGCAAAAATTGGAGCAGTTTAATTATGTAGCTTGGAAATCTAATACAAAACATTGACTCCTGACACTACAGACTGGATTAGGGTTGCCAACTGGCTCCAGATGTGCCCGACACACATGATCCAGTCCTAGGTTTACTCTACTGCATGCAGGGACATGCAGTTCAGATTTTTCCATTGCACACCATAAGAAAAGCAAGACTACATGTCCCTGCATGCAATGGGATAAACCCAGGACTGGATCAAGTCTGTCGGTCACATCTGGAGCCAGCTGGCAACCGTATACTGGATCAGCATGGCGCTTAACGTAAATATATATTCTGCAAAAGACAAAAGAGATGCAAGGTGATCACACACCTAGGAGCAAAAAGAAAAAGCGAGAACCACAGTACAGTTTATAACACCAATATAAAATTCATGTGACTTTATTTTGTTGTTTTAAACTGTGATAAGGTTCTTCTTTTTTTTTCTTTTTGAACATATATTTTGCATCCATAGAAACCCCTCTCCCAATGGAGCAGAAATAGGATATTTCCCACAGAACTCAACATACCAAAAATAATTTCTGATTCTGATGTTACTTCAGTAATAGCAATATAAACCCTCAGGAACACTGGGCATGTTGTGAAGTAATACAAAACCCTATAAAAATTACTCAGGACCTATAGAGCAAATCGACCATTCCAAAATAGCATCAACTTCCAAAACACATACAAGGGCCTATCCAGAAACAGCAGCACAGTAAATACTGCAGAGGGCACTAGAACATCCGTATACATATCCAGAAACAGCAGCACAGTAAATACTGCAGAGGGCACTAGAACATCCGTATACCTATCCAGAAAACCAAACAAGCAAGATGACTACTTATCCCTACATATAAAAATCCATGCTAACAGAACACATAGCCTCAGTCACACATGCAGAATGCAGATAGACCCTCACTAAGTAGGGAATATATTATCACAAACTAAAAATAGATAGGGGGAGGGGGGAGTCAAATCCATTTAGGCAGTTTGCAGACACCGTTAGTGCTGCTGAATATCCCTGGATGCCACCACTAAGCTTCCCGAGCTAGTGCCAGGGCATTCCAGGCATGGAGCAGAGGCAGCACCCGGGGATACCAGGCAAGAGGCGATATTCAGCCCCTAGCTGGTTATCCCAAAGCAGCAAAAGTTGGGCCCCTGAAAGACTCACCTAAATTTTGCTGTAGCTAACAGGTCAGTGGCTGAATATCCCTGCTAACAGGTTAGCTAACGCGCTATCCAGCAACCCGGATATCCAGTGCCAGTGGACAGATATGGCTTTTCAGCATTGAATATCCAGGTTCAAAGTTCACCGGCAACTGCTAGCTGCTTTCTCAGCATTAGCCATCGCCACTGAATAGCCCTCTCTCCTGACATATGTAGACAAAACTTGAAGTGAAACCCCAAGAAGCTAGACTTTGAATCAGTGGCATAGCCAGGACTGATATTTTTGTGAGGCTTGGGAATAACATGGGTGGGCACAAAGCAGTGCAAAGGCTGATTCTGCTTCCAGTTATCCTCTCATTTGACTATTCTGCTGCTGCTGCTACTGACTGGATGGGCCTGATGCCATGGCCCATTCAGGTCCACCTTTGGCTACACCCCCACATGCAGTACAGCACCAAGTAAATACAATAGAAAGAGATGCATACGCCCCTATACTGTGCAAAACAAAGACAGAACATGCAAACTTCTACTCATATATCCCAATCACTAAATTGAAAATAAAATTCATGTTTCTACTTTTGTTGACGTCTTATTTTCTAATTATGCTGATCTCGGTCTCTGGTTTCTGCTTTCTTCTGTCTTCTCTTACTTGCTTTCCAGGCACACCAGTCCATCTGCCATTTCTATCCCCTCCTGTATTTTTTCCTTCTATCTCTGGTATTGCTCTTTTCCTTTCAGCTTTCTTCTATATATTTCCCCCCCCTCTCCAGTCTCCCCCTACATGTCCAGCATCTGCCTTCTCTCCCCCTCTAAAACCTCCCCCCACATGTCCATCATTGGTTCTCACCCCTTCTCCAGTCTCCCCCCACATATCCAGCATCGGACCTCTCTCCTCCTCTCCTGTCTCCCCATTTCCAGCAGAAGTCCTCTACCTCCCCTTCTCCAATGTCGAACATCTGCCCTTCACCTTTCTACCCTCCCCCTTCCAGCTTACTGATGCCCTTCTCAGAAGCAGCGGTGGCAATCGCAAAAAAAAAAAAAAAAAAAAAGCATAGAGTCTTTTCACTCCAGTGTGCTCTGAAGGACTCGCCGCCCTTTAATGCATTTTGTGTCAGAGGGGGGGCGGGACTGGCAAGGACCTCCGAGTGCACTGGAGTTTTGAAGACCCCATGCTTTGGTTTAGTTTTGTTTTTTTTAACCTGTCAGCCTGCTGCGATGCTGCTGCTTCTCAATGGGTCTGGATTGGCGGCGGTGGCAGGAGAGGGGGTGATGCCATCGTTGCTGCCACAGATCCAAGTGAAATGGTGGCAGCAGCAGCAGGCAGCACTACTCCCAACAATTTTACTTTTCAAGGACAGCATTGTGAGGCGGTGTCGCTGGAAAGTTTTGGGGGCATTTTTTGCTTCTTCCAAAAGGTCGCCTTACTCTGCCTAATGGTAGAGCCGCCCCTGATGTAACCAAGTTCTTAAGGGAGCATAATGTTTCAGGGTCAGCCATAGTGTAAGGCTAGGTCACAAAAGTGTTCGCAGGAGCATGAAGATTACCTAAGCATTCTGCCATGAAATATTCACAGTTTTGGGTCTCTGTAATATGAGAGTTTTGTTCGCAGGACCCAGATGATACTACCTTCTGTGACATATGTCCACACATACTTCTATAATGGACAGATACACTGAGACTGTCAGATAGAAAGATTATATGCATAGATAGGTGCAATAAAAAAATAACACAACTTGAAAGCTGTGTTTCTTTCTTCCCTAGGAGCATCAGACCGCTAAAATATCTTAAAGGCCCTGGAGATTGCATTATTAACACAATGACATCCCCTGTTCAGGGCCGGTGCTAGTGTTTCTGGTGCCTTCCTGCAACCTATAGATCGGCGACCCCTCCATCATTATTATTAATGCTAGCTACACCCACCCACCCCCCTTTTCCCATTTGAACAGGCTGTAATAGTCTAAGAGCATGCTGAAGTTTAGATATGGATAAAAAGAAAAATGTTCAGCTATATGGATAGCTCAAAAATATTTTACTCACTGAAAATATATGCAGGAGAAAGATTTTGTACAAAATGTAGGAACCAAAAACTGTCTTCTCTTAGCTCTTTTTCTATGGTCTCTAGTCCAGCTAACAATTCTTGTCTCTTCTTTTTTTTTTCTTCACTTTGTTCCATCTTGGATATTGGTCTTTTTTACTGTCCAGTCCTCAAACCCCCTCTTTTTACTCCATCTACCCATCACTTTCAACTGCAGTCCTCCCATTCCCCACCTCTTTTTCCTGGTCCATTATTCCTCAGTCTCACTCACACTCACTCTCTCTCTACCCCCCCCCCCCAACCAGTCTCTCTCTGTGACTCTCTCTCTCCTCCCCATCTAGTGTCTTTCTCTTTCTCTCTCTTTCCCTCCATCTAGTATCTCCACTCTCTCCCTATTCTTTAATGTCTGCCCTCTCCCTTCCTATTCCTCTGTGTACAGCATCTTCCCCATCTGCAAACTATACCCAGCAGAGAGCTTGTAGTTTAAATTTAATAGTCACTCAGGGCCTAGCATCAGCAAAGTACTTTTAGTTTAAATTTAAAACACAGAAGAGGGCTTTCTGGTTAAATTTAGAACCCAGTAGAGAGCTTATAGTTTAAATTTCATAATAAGTTAGAGCCTAGCAGCAGCAAAGAGATATAATTTAAATCAAATCAGAATATAGCTTACCTCAGCAGCACAAGACAGGGTACTGTGTAGCAGCCCTCTTTTAATAAGTGTTATTTCCCTCCCTCCCTCCCCAACACCCACCTACCCCTGGGATAAACATAGCTTAATAGGTACTTATAAATCTTAACAGACAGGAGGTGCTCTCAGGTGAAGCTCGTTACCCAAATCAGTCATACACTAAGGATATGAGATTAATTAAGCTTCAGGTGAACAAGGTATATTAAACATATTAGGTACAGTTTTATTAGTATAAATATCCATAGCAATCCTTAGTAAGTAAAGAACTTAAAGATCTAAACACAAATTTAAAACTAAGATGCAGACAGCTGTCCAGCAGCGAGATAGGGGCTTTCCAGTTTTTTGCCTTGAGTGTCACATTTTCTCCCAGTTGGTGAGAGGTCTTATGTGTGCACCAGGTGCAAGGTGCTCTTTGCTCTCAGGGAACAAGTCCGTTCTCTAGAGGCTAGAGTAGCAGACTTAGAAAACATAAGAAAGAGAGAGAGGTACATAGACGAGAACTACAGAGATATAGTCCTGAAGTCACACCTCCTGTCTGGCAGCATCCCTGTTGCCATGGAGGAGAGAGGTCACGTGACAGGAGAGCATCACCCTGGTGTGGCAGGAAGTGATCCTGTAACTAGGACCTGTCCTCCAGGTGATGTAAAAACCTCTCACACCGAGGAAGTTTCTCCAGGGCCATGTGCCCATGAGGGAAGAGTTAGGAC
The DNA here is from genome assembly GCA_033557465.1 of Ichthyophis bannanicus. NCBI lineage: Eukaryota > Metazoa > Chordata > Amphibia > Gymnophiona > Ichthyophiidae > Ichthyophis > Ichthyophis bannanicus. Next base: position 865,622,771 of record CM066032.1, on the reverse strand, counting down.
AGCCATTATAGTTAGTGATTCGATCATTAGGCATGTAGATAACTGGGTGGCTGGTGAATGTGAGTATCGCTTGGTAACAGGCCTGCCTGTTACGAAGGTAGCGGACCTCACGCGCCACCTAGATAAGATCTTAGATAGTGCTGGGGAGGAGTCTGCTATCTTGGTACATGTCGGTACCAATGACATAGGAAAATGTGGTAGGGAGGTTCTGGAGGCTAAATTTAGGCTTTTAGGTAGGAAGTTGAAATCCAGAACTTCTAGGGTAGTTTTCTCCGAAATGCTTCCCATCCACGCGCAGGACCCAAAAGTCAGGCAGAGCTACGGAGTCTCAATGCGTGGTTGAGACAATGGTGCAGAGTTGAGGGTTTTGGATTTGTTAGGAACTGGGGAACATTCTGGGGAAAGGAGGGGCTATTCCGAAGGGATGGGCTTTACCTTAACCGGGATGTAACCAGGCTGCTGGCATTAACTTTTAAAAAGGAGATAGAGCAGCTTTTAAACTAGATAATAGGGGAAAGCTGACAGTCGCCCAAGAGCAGATGGTTCGGAAGAATGTATTCTTGAAGGATACTACCAAAAGCAGAGAGGTTCCAAAAAAGAGTAAAGTAGCCCAAATGCCCTCAAGTATGGAGTAGACAGAGCTTAAAGATTCCTAATTACCCATGTCTACCAATAGCCAAATTAATAATAATAAAATTCAGTCTCTAAAATGTTTGTATGCAAATGCTAGAAGTCTAAAAAATAATATGGGAGAGTTAGAATATATAGCACCAGTGGGACCCTGTGATACCTGGGTACAAACTATATCGTAATGATAGAGCTGATCAAATTGGTTGAGGGGTTGCGCTCTATGTTAGAGAGGGTATTAAGTCAGAAAGGATTAAAGTTTTGCAGGAAACAAAATTTGCTTTAGAATTTCTATGGATTGAAATTCTATGTAAAAAGGGGAAGGCGATGGCAGTGGGGGTGTACTATCGACCACCTGGCCAGAATGAACAAATGGATGATGAAATGCTCAAACATATCAAAGAAGCTAACAAAAGTTACAGCGCAGTAATAATAATGGGTGATTTCAATTACCCCGGTATCAACTGGGTCAGTGTCATGTCAGGACATGCTAGGGAGATAAAGTTCCTAGATGAAATAAATGACTGCTTCTTGGAGCAGCTGGTTCATGAACTGACCAGAGGGGAAGTCGTATTAGACCTAGTCCTTAGTGGAACACCAGATCTTGTGCAAGAGATAAGGGCGCTGGGGCCACTTGGCAATAGTGATCATAGCATGATCGTGTTTGATTTAATTAGTGGAGGGGGGATAGTAAGGAAATCCACAGTACTACCTTTTAACTTTCAAAAGGGAGACTATGATAAAATGAGGAAAATAGTTAAGAAAAAACTAAAAGGAGCAGTTGCAAAGGTTAAAGACTTACATCAAGCTTGGATGTTGTTGAAAAATACTATCTTGGAAGCCCAGAACAGCTGTATTCCACGCTTTAAGAAAAGTGGAAGGAAGTCCAAAAAACTGCCAGCATGGTTTAAAGGTGAGGTCAGAGAGGCTGTTGTTGCCAAAAAAAGCATCTTTCAGGAAATGGAAAAAAGAGTCAAACGACGAAACCTGTAAACAGCACAAGAATTGGCCAAGTCAAATGCAAGGCATTGATAAGGCAGGCAAAGGGCGAATTTGAGAAGAAGCTTGCTGTGGAAGCAAAAGCGCAAAATAAAGACTTTTTAAAGTACATTTGTGGCAAAAAAAATGTGAGAGAGTTAGTTGGTCCATTAGATGATAGAGGGGCTAAAGGGGCACTAAGAGACGACAAGGCGATAGCAGAGAGACTGAATGAATTCTTTGCTTCGGTCTTTACTGAGGAAGATGTAGGGATGTTACCCATGACTGAAGTGGTATTTAAAGGTGCGGAAGAATTGAAGGAAATATTGATACATCGGGAATATGTATTACAACTATTAGATAAACTGAAGAGTAACAAATCACCTGGGCCGGATGGTATACATCCAAGGGTGTTGAAAGAACTGAAATATGAGATTGCAGACCTATTAGTAATCTGTGAACTATCATTAAAATCATCTCTAATACCTGAAGATTGGAGGATCACCAACATAACACCAATTTTTAAAAAGGGTTCCAGGGGTGATCCGGGAAACTATAGAGCGGTGAGCCTGACTTCAATACTGGGAAAAATGGTAGAAACCATCATAAAGAATAAAATTACTCAGCATGTAGACAGTCATGGCCTAATGGAAGACAGCCAACATGGCTTTAGACAAGGAAGATCCTGTCTTACTAATCTGTTATGTTTTTTTGAAGGTGTGAATAAACAGGTGGACAAAGGTGAATAGGTTGATATAGTGTATCTGGACTTTCAGAAAGCCTTTGACAAGGTCCCTCATCAGAGACTTTTGGCAAAACTAAAGAGTCATGGGATAGGAGGCAGTGTACTACTGTGGATGAGGAACTGGTTAAAAGATAGAAAGCAGAGGGTAGGGCTAAATTGCCAATTTTCCCAATGGAGAAAGGTGAATAATGGTGTACCCCAGGGATCTGTGCTGGGTCTGCTGCTTTTTGACATATTCATTAATGACCTGGAAAGTGGAATAACGAGTGAGGATATCAAATTTTCAAATGACACAAAACTATTTAAAGTTGTTAGAACTCAAGAGGATTGTGGAAAATTGCAAGAGGATCTTGATAAATTAGAAGACTGGGTATCAAAATGGCAGATGAAATTTAATGTGGACAAGTGCAAAGTTATGCACCTAGGGAAGAACAACCCAAACTATGGTTACACGATGCAAGGTTTCACATTAGGAACCACCACCCAGGAAAAAGATTTAGGCGTCATTGTGGATAACATGTTAAAACCCTCGGCCCAGTGTGCAGCGGCGGCCAAGAGAGCAAATAGAATGCTAGGTATCATAAGGAAAGGAATGGAAAATAAAACAAAAGATATTATAATGCCTCTATATCGTTCCATGGTGAGACCGCACCTTGAATTTTGTGTGCATTTCTGGTCGCCGTATCTTAAAAAGGATATAGCGTTATTAGAAAAGGTTCAGAGAAGAGCCACCAAAATGGTAAAGGGGATGGAAGGATACTCCTATGAAGAAGGCTAAAAAGGTTAGGGCTCTTTAACCTGGAAAAGAGATGGCTGAGGGGAGATTTGATAGAAGTCTATAAATTAATGAACGGAGTGGAACGAGTAAACGTAGATCGATTGTTTACGTTATCAGAATATAGAAAGACTAGGGGACATGCAATGAAGCCAAAGGGTAAACTATTTAAGACTAATAAAAGAAAATATTTTTTCACTCAACGTGTAATCAAACTCTGGAATTTGTTACCGGAGGATGTAGTAAGAGCTGTTAGTGTATCTGGGTTTAAAAAAGGTTTGGACAAGTTCCTGGAGGAAAAGTCCATAAACCATTATTAAGAAGGGACCCAGGATATCAATGCTTGACCCAGTACAAGCATTGTGGAACCTGTGTCTTTTGGGGAAACTTCTAGGTATGTATGACCTAGATTGGCCACTGTTGGAAACAGGATACTGGGCTTGTTGGACCTTGGTCTGACCCAGTATGGCACATCTTATCTTCTTATGTTCTTATGTACCATCCACTGACTATTACTCCCAAGTAAAGTATCTCTCCATCTCTTCCCATCTTAACCCCTTTCTCTCCCTATTACCCCAATGTCCTGCATTTCCCCTCCCCTTATTATCACCATATATAGCAACTCTCCTTAACTTCCCTTTGTCCCCTCTTGCCTATATCCAGCATCACTCCATCTCGCCTCCCTGTTTATCTCTTCGCCCAGTCTTGCTATGTCCCTTCCCATGTCCATTATCTTCCTTCATCTCCCTATCCCCCCCAATTCTAGTTGACACTCTCTGCCTCCTCATCCCCCCCTCCCATGCATTCAGCATCTCCTGTCTATCTCCTGGTGCCCAGTATATCTCCTCCACCTCCAATGCCCCCTCTGTCTACTTCCTCCCCCCTCATGGCCGAGAGAGATCTGATTCTGCCTGAGGGAATAGTGTATCCCACGAGCAGAAGCCCTTTAAGGCAGCAATAATGGCAAGGGACGGCCGAGCCTACCCATAGGAGTAGCATGTCCCGTGGACAGAGGCAGTGATCGTAGCTTTGCACAGCCTGTTGCCCATGGGACATGCAGGCTCTGCTTCTCCGGCTGCTTGGCAGATGGGAGCAGTTAGATCTGTACCCCCTAAATGTGTTTACTCCACTTACCAGGTAGCACCAGCCCTGCCCCCTGAAATGGATTCCCTCAATGGCCACGTCTCCTAGGCAATCCCCTTGTAAGCAATTCCCCAGAAAAGCAACTTCACTGAAAGCAATCCCCTCTTGAAGACACTCCCACCACAAGACAACCTCCACCTCCCCAGCACTTACCAGGGGTAGCCTGGTTTCTAGTGGATGGGGCAGGAGTGATCCCTGCACTCATACACATCTGGCTCTGGATTCAAAATGGCACCTGGTGACTCCTAGCAGTATTCTCATGGTACTAACAACAGATGTCACCAGGTACTGTTTTTAACCTGGAGTCATATAGAGCAGGAGCAACTGGGGATCACTCCTGCCCCTTTCACTAGAAACCGGGAAATACTCTGATAGTTCATGGAGGGTCTATGGGGATAAGGTTTGGCTTCGGGGGCTAGGGGTGCCTTTCGGAGGTGGAGTAGACTTTGTGGGTAGGCTTTCTTCATGGAAGTTGCTTTTAAGGGGTATCCTTTTCCTGGTGGAGTGAGTAAAGGGAGTTGGCACATAGTGCTAACACTTGCCCTATAAAAAGGCTCCCTGGGAGCATCGGACCATATGTTAATGGCCTGATGATCCTGGGAAGGAAAATTAATGCCATCTCAAAGCTGGCATTATATTTCTCTGAAGAACACAGGTTTAGCACAAGATGCATTATTCATTTTTCAGAATGATGAGATTTTTGCATGCATTTGCATGCAAAGCAGCTCATTATTATGCAAAACAAGTTGAAGTAAAGTAACATGCATTGTGGTAAAATAACACACAATTTTGTCAATTAACATGCATCAAGAGGCAAATATTGTGTGTGTTCCTGTAAAGGCACATTTTTAGAAATTCTATTTAGGTGAAATTTGGGAGATCCAAGTCAAAGAGTCTAATAAACAGTGGGAGGGGCAGCAAAGAAGGTGGGTGAGTGTAAGTGGCTTGTAAGACTGGCATTTCCCCACTCCGAAAACTACACATGTCTGCGGCACAAAAGTAAAAGGAGGATGCCTAGAGTAATGGTCAGACACATGCAGGTTTTCACCTGATTTCAGAAGCTTGCATGTGCTTAATATGGACGTTTGCTGTTCCAGGAAGACAGACGTGCATGTGGCCCTATTTCAGAATGCAACCATGTATCTCTCCCCCGTGAATGTCCAGGCCTGCCATTTTGCAAATGGGGACATGCAGTGATGTAGGCGCTTGGAGAAATTCCTTTTTATGCACTGGCAGGTTTTGAAGGATCAAAAATTGTCAGGGAAGTGAGTGGGCATTTCCCTCTTCATCTTACAGTCGTCGGTTTGCTGAAACAAGCACTTTTTAAATTTCATATTTTTGCCCGGAGCATGTAGAGTCAAACTGTCTCTGATGGCAACAATGTGATATGTGCATGGCGAATCTAAAATCAAGCACACACGTGCATCCATTTGAGCCAGCCCCGGCATGAACTCATGCAATTTGGATGTGATTGTGCTGGACGTGTGTATCTTTAGAGTTCTTTAGAATGACTCATGGGACATCCATGGAATTTCCATTTGAATGGCTGTTTGCAGATCTGGAAATTTAGGGTTTCTAAAATGACTCCCATAGTCTCTGGTGCTTAATATATTGTAATGTGGTGATTGTGGCCACTGCTATATATTTAGGTTAGCCCTGTGTATAGCACCCATTTTACAGTAATAGCATTTGGTTAATCTAAGAGATAATCCCTTCCATTCATTCTCAGAGAAGGTTGCTTCCTTTTTCATGGAACATTTTATTTGATGGGAAAAAATCCCTAGGGCCTATTCAACAGAAATTGTTGTTTTATGCACATTGGAAGAAAAATCATTACTTAGCAGGTTAAGAGGTATTAAAATACAATCTGTGCATTTGCTTTCTAGATTAGAAATGAGACTGCAGAAGGTTAGTTGGATTAGTATTAAACAGGTTGGTGAGAATCATTTGTACAAGTCACCCTTCCTTCAACACAATTCTTAATCTCACAGCTCCTTTTAAAGAATTGATACAAAGTACCCAAAAAGTAGAAAAAAGTGCCAAAAAGAAAATGCATAACAAAAAGAAACTGTGAATTCATTCAATATTTGTGACAATGCTTTTGTTAAGAATAGCACACCAAAGAATATTTTCAGGTAGACAAAGACCAGCTGAGATTGATGAGATGAAATGGAAAAAAAAAGTCACTGGACTCAGAAGTCATGAAAATAAAATAAACCTTGAAAGATTTTTTTTAAAAAGCTCCTCCCCTTTAGTTCATTCGCATAAGAACACTGGACCCGATATTTAGCAGTGGTGGTTAGAGCTTATAAAGTGCATAGCCGTCACCGCTGAATACTAATCCTGGATATTCAATGCCGGGGCTATATCTGACCACCGGCATTGAAGACCCAGGGTAGCCACAGGCCCTAGAAGCTAATTGGGCAGTGGTGATATTGAGCTGCTGCCCGGTTAGCTTCCACAGGTAAAGTTAGCATTTGCCGTGCCTGCCTTTACCTGTGGGTTATTAACCGAGTAGTAGCTCAATATCACTGCTGCCCAGTTAGCAATTGGTGCTGTCTCCACTGTGTGCTGGAATGCCCACAACACCGCATGGCATCGGGGAGTGTAGCGGCAACATCCATGGACATTCTGCGGCACTATCTGTGTTAGTGCCACTGAATATCATGCTAACTATCATTGACACAGACCCGCAAACCATGTAAATGCCTGTGAATATTGAGCCCACTGTCTTTGCTTTGACAGTACTGGAGCTTTTACAGTATCAGACCATTTCATGAATATCATGGTAGCTTTGTATTTTATACAGTAACCTTTCATTGCTCTCCTCATTTGCCACTTTTAAAACTATGGGGGTCTTTTACTAAGCTGCAGTAAGCAGTTACCATGGGTCTAATGTGCGTTAAGCCCCTGAGGTAATCCTACCACAGGCTGATTGCAGACAGTGCATGCCAAAATCAACGCTGTCTGCACTTTCCAAAGGTGGGCAGGATCAGAGTGAGATAATGACCCAAATGAGACATGTCGGATCATGACAGCTGGCACACGCTAGCAGTCATGACTGGACAGTTGTGCCCCTTTGCACAGCCCCCATGGTCGGATCGCTTTCTAATCATGGTAGTCCTGAAAAGGGATGTTGATTGGGGGAATGTTGGGGGGCATATTGGGGGAGGGATGTTCGGGTTGGATGCAATGCGGGAGGGTGGATCATAGGGGGCAAATCACTGGAGAGGGGGCTGATCATCCCGGGTGCTGCGTCCCTTGCCTTGGCAGGGACCATTAGTAATCCTGTGCTACCTGCCGGGACTACACATGAGCCATCTTGCACTCCCTGACAACTAACTGACTCATGTTAAGGTCATGAGTGGGTGGGGTAGTGGTGGAGAGTGGGCATGGTGTGCTATATGCAGTTAGTTCAGGGTCACGTGAGCAGTGTTGCACCTAATGTGCTATTTCAGCGCTTTTGCCACGTTAGGTGCAACACCATAGCACCCTTTTGTAAACAAGCCCAATAGTTTCCTATTTTAAGGTAGTTACAATGCCTGTGGTAAGAACGTACAAGGAAAAAATTGTCAGTTCAATTTCTGACTTCTCCTCTACCTGGCCATTTTTTCAATTCATTTCATGCGTTCATTTTTATAGAAATTTTTTAATTTGTTCTAATTTTTGATGTACGTTAATTATCAACATGTTAATTAACACACATTAGATTGGGCTATAGTTTGCAGGTATCATGGCTATTGTTACTGTTGCTACTGTTACTGTTCTTGTAAAACATTAAATGTAATTACTGGGGAGTGCGGAATATGATACTGGAAGCTGTGGCCTGTTATTTCCATAAATAAAATGGGTTACACCAAAATCTGGGCTGGTGTGTGATGCTATGGGGCATGAGAGGGGGAGGGGGCGTTAGTGAGAGCCTGGAGGATGTACAGCATGCCTCAGTTATGTAAAATGTCCTATGCTATCTGCCACACACTAACTACAGAGGCACATTCTCTGCCTATTCCCTGTCCTTTGCACACACCCTTCAGGTACTAAACACAAAAAGTGATTTTAGCATATGCTAGCACTTTTAGCATCAGTAGCCGTTCCCACTTGCCCATGCTAATGGTTAGCATACACTAAAAGACACACTTAGGGGCATATTTCCTATGTTGGCAACACGTGGCATTACCAGCAGAAGACTCTGATGTTACTGCAGGGGGACATGTGTATCCATCGCTCTGCGCTCTAACATGGTGAATGGGCCACAGAAGCAATGTCTCGCCCAGTTCCCATCCTGTCCTGTGCTACCAGGGGGCCCCATGCTACTTTATAGTGTGGTGCTGAAACTACCCACTAACCGTGGCATGGTTTAGTAGACATGCCACTAACTCCTTCGTGTACTTCAGTAAAAGTGCCTCTTAGTGATTTAGATTGATACAGCACATCTGGACTTTTGCATGTTTCAGAGTTTTGATGCTCCCTCTTCTTCCTCTATCATTTTTTATTTATTTGCATTCTCTTATATACCATGCTATTCTGCATCAGTGCAGTTTACATTGAACAAACTGAAATTACATTGAACAGGGCATTATAACTTGGAGATAACTATTTTACAGGGAACATGGGCTATGGAGGGTTAAGTGGCTTGCCCAAGACCACAAGGGGCACCTGTGGGACTAGAAACCCCAGTCCTTCTGGCCCAAGGTTGCTGTCCTCTAGTGGGATTTGAACCCCTGACCTTCCAGCCTGAAGTACCTTGCCCCAAACACTAGGCCACTCCTCCACTCCTCAAAGTAATGCGTTTCTCCATCCTCAAAGTAATGTGTTTCTCCATATTTTATCTTCACTGAAGGCATGGATTCTTCCCAATGACATCATGGCTACATGGTAAAGAAGATGCCAGTATGCATTTCGAACTCTAACATATGCATGGAATATGGTCATAAATTCAAACATTTACCAACAATACAAAAAAATGAAGGTAATTTTACATCCTTCATTTAGCAACCCAGTCGTATATTGCTGCTAAATGGCACAGAGAAAGACAACCCAACTTCCTATACACCTTCGGAAGACCACAGAATATTAAGACAGCGTAATGCAAAATCTCTCTGAAAACTGGCATTTAAATCTTGTTCTCTGACATGCTAAACCATAACATACTTATGCAGCCCATATAAAAACCACACTGATGGCTTCTATCACATCTATAATGTATACTACATTTATTAGTCCAAAGAAACGTGGAGTTGATAGGAAGAATGATCTTTATTATTCAACAAAAGCCACTGGCCCGACATAGGCCGTGTTTCGTTGCCTTCATCAGGAGCAGAAATGGCTTAAACTAAAAACATATAAAATTAAAAACATAAATATAATCAAAATTATATTTAAAAAACTAATAAAAACTAATTGAACCTCAAATTGATAAGAGATACCAGAAACTTATTAATATCCATGTATAATCATAAACTTATATTACAAAAACATAAATTATATTAGAAGTCAGAACTAATTTATGAATAAATACATAAATAATATAAATACATATATAAATGATAAGTAAATATGAAACCTAAAAATCAACATGCCACAAATGTGAACATAAAAATGGAACATAAATATAAACTGTAACCAACATAAAAACTATTAAAAACTATCAGGAATGTACCTCTGGGTGCTCTTGTACTTTTAATACCTTCTATAGCTTTCATGGAAACAAAACGAAGACATATATATATATGAATATGTACACCATGGTTGGAAAACCATAAAACCTTTTGTAACTAAAAAAAGGGGGGGAGGGGGAAAGTACTTGTATTATTTAAAAATTGTAATAAAAGTTATGAAACCAACACAATTACTGGAATCGGTGGAATAAGGTGAACTATATAATATGATATTGGAACTGTAAAAGCTGCCCGATATGGTATACAATAATAAATTATTGTTATTGTGCACTAGTATATATATGTTATGTGTATTTATCCCCTTTGACATGAGGTTCATTCATGAATGAATAAATTAAATATACAGATTACTTAACTGTACTACATAGAACCAATGCCTTGGAGTAGATTTAAAATATTGCAACAAACCTCAAGACACCGTACTGATGGATTGTTGAAAAAGCAAACTAAAATAATGCCTGTTTGACCGAGAGCACATAAATATATGCAGATTCCAAGGCCACGTTGTTTATTAACCGGGGAGCTGCACCGAGCGCTTCCCCTGCCCAGCATCACTAGCCTTATCCCCAACCTTTCGCACTCTAACAAACTTCAGACCACACATGAATTGGTATAACAACAGGTCGCAGCTTTATTGCCCCATAACATCTTAACATCTTAAACATGAATAACAACCCAACAACCAATCCCCAAGCGGAGCGTTACCTCACCAGCCATATAATTAGGTGATCACACTACTGCACCTGCGCCGGTCAAACCACTGGTCAAGTTACTACCACCTCTGTCCGACTTCGCCATATCACTAGCAAAAGTCTGCTAGGGGTTCTCCGGGCCGCAGGCACCCTGCCCCGCCCCAAGTAGCTATGGCTCCAGACCCCGGAAACCTCTGGGATCCCGCCACCGGCACATGCACACCTTGTGCCTTTGCCGCCCCCCCCCCCTTTAACGGAGCACAAGCTGCAACCTGCCCATCATATCCCGCACCACCTGCTCCAATACCTCCTGCCAATCATTCAGGAGCAAGTCAACCCCCACTGGAGACAGATGCACCCCATCGCTTCTATACAAAACCCTACAATCAACATCCACCCACTCGTGCTGCACCTAATAACCCCCTTTTTCACAAACCCATTTTCCAATCTGCCTATTGATCTTCGTCAGTCCCCTAGACCACCGCCGCTGTCCCCAGCACGCTGGCCTCGGGATGACATCTGACCAAATCAGCACCACACCTGGAAACATTCTCAATATCTGATCCATATCTTTTTTAGCAGCATTAATGAGTTGTTTACAGGTCCATGTTGTGAGATCATTGCCTCCCAGGTGCAGCAGAATAATCCCTGGAGGAGTCCTCAATCGCGCGTGATGACGCAGCAAAGGCATCAGCTGCGTCCATCGCAGCCCCCGCTCACCGAGCCATAACACCGACACCACGTCAGGCTCCAGTCCAAGGTTAAGCCCAATAGGCCGTACCTCCGCTCGTCGACCAACCCAAAACACAAACGAATGCCCCAGCATCCAAGAGCCTTGCACACTTCTTCCTCCACCTGAAACAAAAAACATTAGTTAACATAAAGCTGGTGCCATTTTTTTTTTTTTTATAAACGGACATAACCTCGAAACGCCATTGACCTCCACCGGCCTATCATGCATATTTGCCATCCCGACAGACCAGTGCCCGCTGCGCTAGACGCTGCCCCTATGCGAAAGGAATGCGCTGCATATTGTGTAGGGTCCTCACCCATGCGCTGCAACCCCAAGCGCAGGACTGCAGTTACCTGGTAATGCGTGACTATCCCTGCATCCCGATGCAGAAATAGCCTGCCCTCAACCATAGGGCGGCATCCTAAATACGCCCTCATGGCCGTCACCGGGCACGTGGGTCCCGTTATCGCTTGTAGCACTACCCACATGCCTCTTCCTTGCTGATCTGTCTTCGACCTTCACAAGAGGACCTTTAAGTGCTCCCCCACTACCCGCACATGCTGATGCTGTAGACTATGCCCCCCACTCCCCTTTTTCGAATCAGCCACCAATTCCCCAACCCTAAACGCCCCAAAAAAGGCCAAATAGAAGACAGCCTTGAATAGCGTGGCCTCATATTCAGACTTCACAACCACCGGTAACACCTCACAAAGTCCTCTTAATAGTTCATGCGTCACCAGCTGCTGCTGATCCGCCGGAGGAGGGATTTCACGCCCCCACCCTTGCATCAATTTTCGCACCAAAAACCCCCCTCTGGATGGGCCCCAACCCACTGCTTTGGCAAAAAACGTGAAACCAGCCAATTGCCCCTTCACCACAGCCCTAGTCACACCTTGCCTTTTCGCTGCTAGGATGTACCCTGCCAGCAAATGATTGGACACTGCCCCCCCTCTCCATCCATGCGCCCACAAGAACTCCACCACACTACAACAACCCCGACAGTACGCCTCCCATGTTTTCTTCGTCACCGAGCTCTTCAACATCTCTCTCATAGCAGCAGGCCACTGTTCCATAACCTCCAAGGGACTGGCAGCCCCATCTCATCTGCCTCCGGTGCCAGGTGCCGGAACCGATCCAACTGCAAAAAGGGAAAGAGCATCAGCTATGCCATTTTTCAGCCCTGGAATGTGCCGCGCCTTAAACCCCACGTTCAGCCACAAACAGGATAAGACCACCTTTCTCATCAGATCTGCTACTAGGCGACACCGCGGCATGTAATGGTTAACAACACTCACCACCGCTTCATTGTCACACCACCAGACCACCCTCTTGTTACGCAATCTGTCCGGCCACAACTCTAGTGTCACCAAAATAGGAAACAGCTCCAAGAATGTGATATTCCGGAGAAGCCCCTGCTCGGGCCACGATGTTGGCCAGCGATCTGCACACCATGCCCCACCAAAGTAAATTCCTAAGCCTACGCCCCCTGCTGCATCCGTGTACAGCTGAAGCTCTTGACTAGAACACTCCACCTCCATGAGCATGGGCGACCCATTGAACTCTTTCAGGAAAACATCCCACACCCGCAAATCCTCCCGGATACTCCTGGAAATTTGAATTCTGTGATGAGGCTTACGGATACCCGCCATGGCCGCCGCCAAACGTCTAATGAATATCCGCCCCATCGGTATCACTCGAGATGCAAAATTTAATGACCCTATCAAGGACTGGAACTCTTTCAACGTGAACTTCGCAGCTGCCATCGCATTCGACACCAAGGCTCGCAACATCCCCACTTTAGCTGCCGGCAAACGAGCCACCATCTCCTCCGAATCCAATTCAATGCCCAAGAATGTGAGCCTGGTCGTCGGTCCCTCCATTTTCCCTTCCGCTAAGGGTACCCCCAATTCCTTTGCAACACCCATAAAAGCTTCCAACAATGCCCTGCACAGGGACGTCTGTGCTGGACCCACGAACAAAAAATCGTCGAGGTAGTGCACGACACTATCAGAACCTGCCCGCCTCATAACCATCCATTGCAGAAAGGTACTAAATTTTTCAAAACATGTGCACGATACTGAACAACCCATGGGCATGCATTTGTCAAAATAAAATTCCCCTGCAAATTGGAAACCCAGCAGATGAAAAGAGGCCGGATGCACAGGCAACAACCGAAAGGCGGATTCAATGTCCACCTTCGCCATCAGTGCCCCCGTCCCCGCCAATCTCACTAACCGAACCGCCTTGTCAAAAGAGGCATAAGGCACTGTGCAGCACTCCCGCAGAATGTGATCATTAACTGACAATCCTGTCGGGAAAGACAAATTGTGAATAAGCCTAAATTTACCTGGCTCCTTCTTTGGGATAATTCCCAACGGAGAAACCACCAAATTCCTGAAAGGGGGCTCCGAAAACGGATCTGCTATCCGCCCCAGGCGCAACTCCCCTACCAACTTCTGCCAGACAATCGCTTCAAACCGCCCTACAGCCGGGGAATTCTTTGCCGCATGTGCCACTACCCCACCCTGAACCGGAATAACAAACCCCAATACGAACCCACTCCCCAAAAACTTCCTATCCCCTTTTTTCGGATAATGGCTAAGCCACTGCCATAATACCCCCACCCGGATGGGCGATGGGGCTATTCCAAGGCTAGCACCCTTACTTAGAGGTCGATAGGGGAGCGCCAATGACCCCTTTTTTACTACACTTCGCTGCCGAGTGCCCTCCCCCACACACAGATCAGGCGTGCCGTAACTTGCAATCCGGAAATGGGCAAGAGGACTTATTAAACCGCTAAACATACGTCACTTCCACCGCCTGCCCCTGGCTTACTTGGCAACCCGACCCCCCCAACTCGAAAGGACCGGCTCCCCAATGCATTAGCCCCCCCTCCAAACTTTTCTCCACTCCCAGACCCCCCCCCCCCCGCATTTGATCTTACCGACATCTGGGTGAGCCACAAGTTGATATCTTGCGTACCCCAAGTTAAAAACCTGTTCTCCTCCATTTTATCTCGGAACTTCTCATCATAATTGAGCCAAGACCACCCCTCATGGGACTGCGAGGCTTCCAAGATCGAGTCAGCATAGGACAAAAACATCCCATACTGCTCCGGGTATCTCTGACCCCAGACAGTAGCCAAATGCAGAAAAGCCCTGACCCAATTCACCACTGACCTCGTCACCTTACGAACCCTCCCGGCCTTCTCATCCTCCTTGCGTTTTTTCTTACTTTCGACCGACCTCTTCCGACCTTCCAATAAATGGAAGATGTCGATATAGCGTCTCCTCCTAATTTTTCTCCTCAGCTTCTTAGGTACCCCCTCCCACAATTCAGATAAAGCTGTCACTGCTGCCGTGCCCCCAACTGCTGTGTTTCCCACCGAAATTGCACCTCCCCCAGCTACGCTCCTTCCGCCCCCACTCGACGCACTAGAGGAAGAACTAGAGGACGAGGAGGTGGATGACCCCGAATAACGGCGCCTCCGAGAAGCATGCTTCCTTTTCCTGCTTGCTTTCCCCGACCGCCCAGCTCAACCCCCATCCCCCGCCACCCCCCTCCCCTTGTTGCCCCTCAGGTAACTCACCATCCACGGCGGCCACAGTCGTCCAATCGCTTGCAGGCTTCATCCCGTCCAGAGACTACTGAGCTCCCGACTCCAGCGCCACACTTCCTTGGGTGTCCATCGTTCGCCTTTCACCACACGGCAGCCTGCCTTGCTGTGCCCCCCCAAGCATCGATCCAGGCGACGCCATCACCGGAATCTGTGTAGAAACAAAAGGCAAAAATGGAGAGGGGGAAACACCGGACCACGCCGGTTGCCAAGCCCCGACTCAGTTAGGCCTCGACGGGCCTTGCCCCCCCCCCCTCTGCCATTGGTCCCACGCCTGATGGTCCATAGCTCCAAACCTTCACGGACTACATATGCCTCCCCCAGGGAAAGCCCCCATCCTCGCCTCCCCACCTTGCATCCCAAACCAGTACGCTTCACTAACAACACCACTCTCTTTACCTCTCGCTCCTAACCCCATCCCTACAGGTGATGCACTGCTCCCCTCTTCGCACCTCGCAACTCTTCATCCGCCTCCACAGTCTGGCACTCTTCAGTACCCCTGGTCTCTCCCCTCCTTCTGCGCGTGGAGGCCACCCTTCCCACCAGTCTGCGCCTCGGCCCAGCCCGTGGCCTAGTCAGAGGAAGCCCCATGAGCCCCCCGTCCCTGGCCCCCCGGCTCCCTGCCTCCCTACCACCCATCCTGCCCCTCCCTGGACCCGTAGACCTCCCCCTCTGTCCCCTTTCTTCACCCCTGCCCCTCTGAGCCCCCACAGAACTCTCTCCTCCCTGTCCACGTCCCCCCCCGTGCCCCTTTCTGCACTATTTTGCCCCTAGTCATCCTACCCCTTGCCCCAACTCCTAAACCCTAGGCCCCACAAGACCAAATGAAGCTGCTGATTGGCCTTGACCCCTAACAGCCCTGCAGCGCTGCCAACAATTAAAGCAGACATCTCAGCCGACTGTCCTCCTTTCTTACAGCAATCCGTGCCCTTTGGTATTTAAATAAAGTAGCCTCGTAACCTCCCACCAGTAAACCCACCAGCAACTACAATTTTATTATTAATATATATATTTTTTAAAACCGCATTTACTCCCACTCGCCTGCTGCTGCCTCTGCCCCACACTGCCGGACGCCAGCCGCCGCTCTGTTCCTCACCGCTCACTCGGTTCCCGTACCCAACGCCGCAAGCAATACCAGCCAAATATTATATTCTTCCTTCAAAAACCGCACACACTTCTCACTCGCCTGCTGGTGCCTCTCTCCCGACACTGCCGCACGGAAACCACCACTCTGTGCACCGCCGATCACCCGTTCAACACACTCGCCGACACGATCAACACCAGCCAGTCGCCCTCCTTCACACCATGTGCTCAGCGGGCGTCCTCGCTACCGCTGCACATGGCCTAACTTGCTCCGGATTGGTTCCGCTGCGGGGATGTGCGCGGCGGGAACCAATCCATTCAAATGACGCGCCCTGCGTCAGCGTGCACACACGCTTCCCCCCTCCTCCGCTTCTCCCTCCAACCGTCTACTTGCTACCCTGGGCCGAGGCCCGCGCCGAGGCTCGCCCCGGTTATTTTCGGGCACCGGGGCCCTGCCCGTGCCCTTCTTTTATATCATGCATTTATTTTTGCACCGATTGCATCAAGAAATCTAGACGTGATCGGTAAAAGTAAAAATAAATGTATGATATATAATGCAACATGGGCTTTGTATCTACACATATTTATGTGCTCTCAGTCATACCACCACTGCATGTTTTAAATGTGAATAGAAATCAGTTTTAATCTGCTTCTTGAGTTCAACATTGAAATGTTTTATTCTTTAATGTGATTTTTACAGTGAACGATTTCTTGACGCGATCGGTGCAAAAATAAATGTGTCTTGAGGTTTGTTGCAATATTTTAAATCTACTCCAAGGCATTGGTTCTATATAGTACAGTTAAGTAATCTGTATATTTAATTTATTCATTCATGAATGAACCTCGTGTCAAAGGGGATAAATACACATAACATATATATACTAGTGCACAATAGCAATAATTTATTCTTGTATACCATATCGGGCAGCTTTTACAATTCCAATATCATATTATATAGTTCACCTTATTCCACCGATTCCAGTAATTGTGTTGGTTTCATAACTTTTATTACAATTTTTAAATAATACAAGTACTTTCCCCCTCCCCCCCTTTTTTTAGTTACAAAAGGTTTTATGGTTTTCCAACCATTGTGTACATATTCATATATATATATATATATGTCTTCTTTTTGTTTCCATGAAAGCTATAGAAGGTATTAAAAGTACAAGAGCACCCAGAGGTACATTCCTGATAGTTTTTAATAGTTTTTATGTTGGTTACAGTTTATATTTATGTTCCATTTTTATGTTCACATTTGTGGCATGTTGATTTTTAGGTTTCATATTTACTTATCATTTATATTGTGGTAAGGAGAGTGCAGCCCAGCCAGGAAAAAGTGAAGAGAAGAAGAATTTTTCCTCTTTGCGGGGGATGGGTACACAGGATCACATAGTCCACAGCAGAAGCCCGGAGAGAAACCTAGAGGGCAGACCTAGTTGTAAGCCACGCCCACACTCCAGGTCAACCATAGATAGGAGTGGGAGGTACAGATGGGCAGGGCCAGGAAGGGAGTTGCCCTGCTCAATGTTTAAATTGGAGCAAACAAACACCAGAGATAGACACGGTTGGAGATACAGGGGGAGACACGGTTGGGGACACAGTTGCAGTTGCAGTGGCAGTTGCTGGCGGAGTTGCAGTCCAGGTCCAAGTGGGAGTTGCAGCTCAGCTTCCAGTCCAAGTTCCAGAAGGTCCAGAGAGAACAACCCTGTAGCCAAAGGACAAAGGAGCTTTGCAGCCAAAGGGAGCAGCAGAGAAAGGAACAGCTATAAAGGCAGCCAAAGAAGGTACCAAGGAAGCCACAATAGTCAGCACAGTAGCCACAGTGGACATAGGGAAGGTTCTTGGGAGAGAACCACCTACCCTGGCAAGAGAGCGGGAAAGTTTTACCAAAAGTCTCTGCCCTACTCTGAGGCAGAGGGAGTCCTGACTGGCCGAAGTTCCAACCAAGAGAATACTGCACCAAAACCCCAAGGTAGGAGAGGGGAGGCAGTAAGGCCTTCAAAGTGGGTTTCCTGTTCTGACTCTGATGAAACTGTTGTACCCCAGATAACACAGCGTAGAAAGAAATGTTTCACCAGGAAGGTTAAACAAGAACACCCCATAGGAGACCTGCCCAGAGAAGGGAGGGCAAGAAAGTGGGAGAGGTTGTTTGACCTGTTGAAAACTTTAAAACAGAAAGTTCCTGAGCGTTTCCAAGCAGAACCCTGCTACAGCTCAGCTGAGAGCATGGAGGTTGAAGCCAAAGAGGGTGATGTAACTTCCAGTGTTTCAGAGATGGAATGTGATGCATGCACTAAGGTGAATTAGTGTAAGCCAGAAACAGTTGAACCTTGAGAACGCTACTATAGGTGTGAAGGTAGTTCTGAAGCTGAAAGAAAGGAGAGAAGGAGTCATATAATTAAAAAGGGCCTAAGAGTCTTTCCTTCGAAGCTTATCGGCAGTAACTCAGTTGGTGTTGAACAGCTGAAACTGTTGGTGTTTGCAACGGCCTTGAATAAGCTGACAGCCTGTTTGAAGAGTTTTAAAAAGAAGGGCATATTCCTTCATGTGCAGAAACGTTAAACAGTAAAAGACTGGGGCAGAAGCTTGTATGGTTGAATTCGCTGTTACTCGGTTGGACATTTGTTTACTGGAGAAGTTATCCGTTATTTTTCTTTTATCTGGAGAATAAATGTGCTTGAAGAATTTGTATTCACTTACCAGCAAGGAAGCTGAATAAATTCCTGTGCGCTTTGATAAACCACTTGGCTCTTTATTCCTCACACAACTACAAGCTTAGGAAAGATAAGAGGTGGCTACCCGTCCCTACTAGGCTGCCGCCTGGTATGGGCTCGAGCGCCACATGTGGCATAGTTCTTTGGATACAGCATTCCAGCGGTCAAGCGGTGCAACTCCAAGCCATACCTCTGGACAGGAAAGATCCAGGAAGGACGCTGACCGACTAAGGAAGGCGGAGGAAAATCCAGACTGGAATCGGATCAGGAGCACTGTGACTGGTGGTAAAGCCGAGACCTGCATCAGAATCAGGTAACCCGTAGGCTAGAAGGGGTAGGCCTGGATTCTGGTGTAAAGGGGGCCACCAGGTACTCACTAGAAGTGGGAGTGAAAAAAAAAAAAGTGCTGCACTTTGTGTGTGTTTTTCTGTGTTTGTGTTGCAGAGACCGCAGTCCAAGATGGAGACGGCAGATGTGTTGTCGTGGGTGGCAGACCAGTTCGCCAAGCAGAGGGAGATGGCAGCAGTGAGCCAGGAACAAGCAGCTGCCATGCTTCGGGCTCAGCAGCAACCCCTGCTGGAGATGATGGCAAGGTGGATCCGGACCCAGGAGGAGGCAACCAGGGCAGCACAGACTGTTCCAAAGACACAGCCTGTTGGTACAGGTTGGGAAGGACTGGGTTTTGCACCTTTCTCATGTGGACGCCTAACTAAGGAGGACAACCTTGATGACCACATAGAGGCCTTTGAGAGGATAGCTGTGTTGGCTCAGTGGCCAAAAGAGCAATTAGCTATGAGATTTGCTACTACCCTTAGCTTTGAGGCATTAGCAGCCTATAGGGAAATGCCAGTAGCATTGATTAATGAGTATGAGCATGTGAAGAAGGCCATAAAGGATCGGGTGGGGTTAAGTCCCTCGGTCTATAGAAGGTCTCTAAGAGCATGTATACTGAAAGAGGGTGAAACACCCCAGGCTTTGTATCATAGGATAAGGAGCTTGGTCTGTAAGTGGCTGGTACCTGAAAAGAGTAATGTAGATTCCATTATTGATATGATAATACTGGAACAGTTTACTGAAGCTGTCCCTACAGAGATGCAAAGTTTTCTAATAATGCAAAACTGTAAAAACACCCAAGAAGCCATTGCGTTGGCAGAGTGCTTTCTGGAGGCCCAGAAATTGAGCCTAAAGAAAGAGGGCGTTTTTCGGAGGACAGGAATACAGGAAAAGAATTCAGCCTTTATTAGACACCAGGCGGATAGAAAAGATAAACCCCTAGAGGAAAGATTTAACCTGCAGAGAAAATGTTTTTCCTCTGGTGAGCCAGGTCATCTCAAGAAAAAATGCAAAACAAAGAAGGCTTTTGTAATAACAAATCCCAAAGAGATAGGTGAGGGATTCCTCCTATCGGTAGAGGTGGAAGGGATACCAACAGAGGCACTTCTGGATTCAGGGGCTAGTCAGTCCATGATTTCTAACAAATTATGGAAAGAGATAGAAGCCCAGAGGCAGTACTCCCAAGAGTCCCCAAGGGGGCACGTTAAAATTAGGTGTTCATGGGACTACCTCCACCTACCAACTCCAAAAGGTTAAGATAAAGGGTTTAGGTAGTGGAGGGGCGGTAGCCATGGCAGTAATACCTAGACTCCCTCATGATATAATACTGGGCCGTGATTGGTCCCAGTTTAGGAAAGGGGTGGAGAAAGAGCTGAAAGCGAGAACAGGCTTGGTTACCACACGTTCAGGCTCTAGGCCCTCAGAGGCGGGG
Source organism: Ichthyophis bannanicus (assembly GCA_033557465.1). Classification (NCBI taxonomy): domain Eukaryota; kingdom Metazoa; phylum Chordata; class Amphibia; order Gymnophiona; family Ichthyophiidae; genus Ichthyophis; species Ichthyophis bannanicus. The sequence continues at coordinate 865,602,222 of CM066032.1, read as the reverse complement.
GAAGATTCCCAGGAAGAGCCAATCCCAGGGACCTCCTTCCATGATGACTTAATAACCCCAGCCAAGGATGTCCCCAGGAAGGGAAAGGACGAAAGGCGGTGAGAGAGGAGCATCAGGGCTAGGAATAGGGGTCAATTGCTATCGGGCCAGGAGCTGTCCTGGGTTCCTGAGGAGGTAGTAGAAAAGTTTCCCTCATTTTCGGAGGAGCAGAAGGCAGATCCTGTTTTGAGGCGGGCGTGTGGGTTCGCCCGGGAAGGGTCTGAGATGCTACCAAGGTTTCTGTGGGATAGTAACTTACTGTACAGGGAGAGCATAGACCCACGGACGCGTGATCTAAGGAGGCAACTGGTGATACCCTCCTCCTTTAAGAATATCATTTTAAGATTGGCCCACGATCACCCGGTGGGGGGACACAAAGGTGTACAGAATACCCTGGATCAAATCCTTGCCAGGTTCTATTGGCCAGGCGTATATGCAGAGACAGCGAGGTTCTGTGCCTCCTGCCCGGCGTGTCAAAGAGTCTCTAGTAACCATCCGCCGGAAGTACCTTTGATTCCCCTACCAGTCATAAATAAGCCAGTGCATAGGTTGGGGGTGGATATAGTGGGGCCCTTGCTTAAAACACCCAGAGAGTAAGTACACAGGGAGCAGAAGCAATGGACGACCCAGTTGCTTAATGTAATCCCAAACAGCTTTATTGTAGATCCCCGACGCGTTTCGGCTTGCGCCTTTCTCAAGGGGAGAGTTGCTTACAGAAAACAAATAAAAACAATTAAATGTATACATAAACATCACTTTGAAAAGGACACCGGATAACATTAATATAATAACTAATTTAAAATAAAAAAATCTCATGTAAAATCAAGAGTTTAAAACGTTAACAATTTAAAAAATATACATATATGTAGAAAACATATATAAATCCATATACAATAAATTAATCACGTTTAATATAGTAAAACCATGTAATAAAAGAAAAAACACAATAAATATCCATAATGTAACATAATTAAACATAAGCCAAAAGAACATAATTAAAAAATATACTTAGATGATTAGAAAACAAGAAGATAAAGAACAAACAGACGCAGGGCAGAGGAGACAAGAGGTTACTCACTGAGTGATGCACCAAAATGCCGTTGGAATTTAATTGTTTTTATTTGTTTTCTGTAAGCAACTCTCCCCTTGAGAAAGGCGCAAGCCGAAACGCGTCGGGGATCTACAATAAAGCTGTTTGGGATTACATTAAGCAACTGGGTCGTCCATTGCTTCTGCTCCCTGTGTACTGACTGTTTTCTGCAGGAGCCCTGCTCTCCTGTGTGCTGTTTCGTGGTTCTTAAAACACCCAGAGGTCACCAATATATTCTGGTCATAATGGACCATGCCACTCGTTTCCCCTGGGCTATCCCATTAAGGAGCACCTCGGCCCGAGTGATAGCTATGGAACTACTACGCTTGTTCTGCGAAGTAGGGTTCCATCGTGAGGTCTTAACAGACCGGGGAACAAATTTCATGTCCCAGCATCTGGCCCAGGTATGGGACGCATTTGGTATTAGGCATATCCGCACAGCGGCTTACCATCCCCAAACCAATGGGTTAGTGGAAAGGTTTAATCAAACCTTAAAGAACTGGTTGAGGAGAGGTTTGGAGGGTAGATTTAGCGAATGGGATACGATGTTGCCTTTTGTGCTGTATGCTTGCAGAGAGAGGAGACAAACCTCCACAGGCACATCGCCATACGAACTTATGTATGGGAGGACTCCACGCGGGGTGTTAGATATATTAAGGGAACAATGGGTAGCACCGGTCGACGATGTACAAGAAGTTCCCAGGTTCTTAACGGACTTAAAGAATCGCTTACAGCATATAGCCACGGTAGCAGAGGAAAACTTGAAAAGGAGTCAGTATAAACAGAAAACCTATCACGACCATAGGGCAAGGCCTCGTCTTTTAAAGGTCGGAGATAAGGTCATGGTACTGATAGCCGCAGCGAATTCCAAGTTCTAGAATTCATGGAAAGGTCCCTACAGAGTAGCAAAGCAGCTCGGACCGGTATCTTATGCTGTGGATACTGGACGAGGGAAACAGCAAGTATACCACGTTAATCTATTGCGGCAATGGCACGAGCATGTAGGGGATGGCCAGCTAGCCCAAAAAGCAGGTGATAGTTCTCAGGCCTTATCTCGTATTACGTGCTGTTCGCGGGTTATGGCGCCAGCCCGTAATAGTCTAAGGGGGGGAATATGTGGTAAGGAGAGTGCAGCCCAGCCAGGAAAAAGTGAAGAGAAGAAGAATTTTTTCTCTTTGCGGGGGATGGGTACACAGGATCACATAGTCCACAGCAGAAGCCCGGAGAGAAACCTAGAGGGCAGACCTAGTTGTAAGCCACGCCCACACTCCAGGTCAACCATAGATAGGAGTGGGAGGTACAGATGGGCAGGGCCAGGAAGGGAGTTGCCCTGCTCAATGTTTAAATTGGAGCAAACAAACACCAGAGATAGGCACGGTTGGAGATACAGGGGGAGACACGGTTGGGGACACAGTTGCAGTTGCAGTGGCAGTTGCTGGCGGAGTTGCAGTCCAGGTCCAAGTGGGAGTTGCAGCTCAGCTTCCAGTCCAAGTTCCAGAAGGTCCAGAGAGAACAACCCTGTAGCCAAAGGACAAAGGAGCTTTGCAGCCAAAGGAAGCAGCAGAGAAAGGAACAGCTATAAAGGCAGCCAAAGAAGGTACCAAGGAAGCCACAATAGTCAGCACAGTAGCCACAGAGGACATAGGGAAGGTTCTTGGGAGAGAACCACCTACCCTGGCAAGAGAGCGGGAAAGTTTTACCAAAAGTCTCTGCCCTACTCTGAGGCAGAGGGAGTCCTGACTGGCCGAAGTTCCAACCAAGAGAATACTGCACCAAAACCCCAAGGTAGGAGAGGGGAGGCAGTAAGGCCTTCAAAGTGGGTTTCCTGTTCTGACTCTGATGAAACTGTTGTACCCCAGATAACACAGCGTAGAAAGAAATGTTTCACCAGGAAGGTTGAACAAGAACACCCCATAGGAGACCTGCCCAGAGAAGGGAGGGCAAGAAAGTGGGAGAGGTTGTTTGACCTGTTGAAAACTTTAAAACAGAAAGTTCCTGAGCGTTTCCAAGCAGAACCCTGCTACAGCTCAGCTGAGAGCATGGAGGTTGAAGCCAAAGAGGGTGATGTAACTTCCAGTGTTTCAGAGATGGAATGTGATGCATGCACTAAGGTGAATTAGTGTAAGCCAGAAACAGTTGAACCTTGAGAATGCTACTATAGGTGTGAAGGTAGTTCTGAAGCTGAAAGAAAGGAGAGAAGGAGTCATATAATTAAAAAGGGCCTAAGAGTCTTTCCTTCGAAGCTTATCGGCAGTTACTCAGTTGGGGTTGAACAGCTGAAACTGTTGGTGTTTGCAACGGCCTTGAATAAGCTGACAGCCTGTTTGAAGAGTTTTAAAAAGAAGGGCATATTCCTTCATGTGCAGAAACGTTAAACAGTAAAAGACTGGGGCAGAAGCTTGTATGGTTGAATTCGTTGTTACTCGGTTGGACATTTGTTTACTGGAGAAGTTATCCGTTATTTTTCTTTTGTCTGGAGAATAAATGTGCTTGAAGAATTTGTATCCACTTACCAGCAAGGAAGCTGAATAAATTCCTGTGCGCTTTGATAAACCACTTGGCTCATTATTCCTCACACAACTACAAGCTTAGGAAAGATAAGAGGTGGCTACCCGTCCCTACTAGGCGGCCGCCTGGTAGGGGCTCGAGCGCGCCACAATATATTTATTTATATTATTTATGTATTTATTCATAAATTAGTTCTGACTTCTAATATAATTTATGTTTTATGTTTTATGATTATGTTGTTGTTGTTAAGTGCCGTCGAGTCGGAGTCGACTCATGGCGACCCTCTGGATAGCTATCCTAAATTGTGTTCGGTCTTCAGTCAGGCGGCTCATTGTTGACAGACTGGTACCCGTAGCTGCTGTTATTGTAGCGATCCATCTCATTGCTGGCCTTCCTCTTTTGCGTTGACCTTCTATCTTGCCAAGCATGATGTCTTTCTCTAATGATCTCTCTCTTCGCATGATGCGTCCGAAGTATGAAAGTCGAAGTCTTGTCATCTGAGCTTCTAAAGAAAGCTTAGGTTTGATCTCCTCTAGTACCGACTGATTTGTTCTTCGGGCAGTCCATGGTATACACAGTATTCGCCGCCAGCACCATAATTCAAAGGCATCAATTTTCTTCCTGTCTGTCTTTTTCACTGTCCAGCTTTCACATCCATATGATGTTATTGAAAATACCATGGCTTGAACAAGTCGAATCTTTGTTTGGAGAGAGACATCTCTGCTCTTGAGAATCTTATCTAGGTCTTTCATAGCCATTCTGCCAAGAGCAATGCGTCGTCTGATTTCTTGACTGCTTGTTGCTTCTTTATTGATAGTTGATCCAAGTAGGTTAAAGTTGTTCACGATTTCAATTTCTTCTCCTTCAACGATGAACCTGTTGATTATGCCAGTTGTCATGATCTTTGTCTTCTTTACATTAAGGTGCAGGCCCATTTTGAGACTATGTTCTTTGATTGTGAGAAGCAAATGTTTCAGATCATCTTCACTTTCAGCCAGTAATGTGGTATCATCAGCATAGCGAAGGTTGTTGATGAGTCTTCCACCAATCTTCACACCTCTGTTGTCTTCATACAGTCCTGCTTCTCTGATGATTTGTTCTGCATATAAATTAAACAGGTAGGGGGAAAGTATGCAGCCTTGTCTTACACCTTTGCTTATTTTAAACCATTCTGTTTCTCCTTGTTCCGTTCGAACTGTTGCTTCTTGATCAATGTACAGATTGCGCAAGAGAACGATCAGGTGTTCTGGTATACCCATGCTTCTTAATGTGGTCCAGAGTTTCTCATGGTTTACACAGTCAAAAGCCTTGCTATAGTCGATAAAGCACAATAGATATCCTTTTGGTATTCTTTAGTCTTTTCAAGGATCCATCTCACATCCGCAATGATGTCTCTCGTTCCTCGTCCTTTCCTGAACCCTGCTTGCACTTCAGGTAGTTCTTGTTCTAGATATGGCTGTAGTCTCTTTTGAATAATCTTCAGAAGAATCTTGCTGGCATGTGGGATCAGAGCGATTGTGCGATAATTTCCACAGTCAGTTGGATCACCTTTCTTTAGTATTGGTATAAACACAGATCTTTTCCAGTCAGTTGGCCATGATGTTGTCTTCCATATTCCTTGGCAGAGCCTTGTAAGTACGGTAACAGCTGCATCAGATTGCTGCAATACTTCTATGGGAATGCTATCAATGCCTGGTGCTTTGTTCTTTGATAAGGCTTTCAATGCTGCTTCAACTTCTTCTTTCATCACCAATGGTTCCTGATCATAAGGTATAGGTTGAAACGTCTGTTGGTCCACTTGATCTTTATCATATAAAAACTCTGTATATTCCTTCCACCTTTTCTTAATCTTCTCAGCATCATTCAACATAGAACCTTGAGCATCTTGTAACATTCCAATTCGAGGCTGGAACTTTTTCTTTAACTCTCGCAGCTTTAGGAAAGCCGATCTTGTTCTTCCTCTAATAGTTTCTGCTTCTATTTCCTTGCAAGTGTCATTGTAGTACTTTTCCTTGTCCTGTCTTGCTGCACGTTGGAAATCTCTGTTGAGTTCTGCGATTGTCTTTCTTTCTCCTTTGGCTTTAGCTTCTCTGCGTTTCTGGGCAATTTTCAGAGTTTCTTCTGTCATCCATTTTGGCCGTTTTTGCTTTTTCACCTTTTGTAGAGACTTCTCGCTTTCTTCCAGCACAACCTTCTTGATGTCATTCCATAACTCTTCCGGAGCTCTGTCATTTGTATCTAAAGCAGCAAATCGATTTTGCAGGCAGTCTTTAAATTCCAGTGGTATATTCTCAAGGTCATATTTTGCTGCATTCATGAGTGGTTTGCTCTTTTTCAACTTTAGCTTGAGTTTGCATACTAGTAGTTGATGATCTGTACCACAGTCAGCTCCAGGTTTTGTCTTTGTTGATGTTACAGAGCTTTTCCATCGTTGACTTCCACAGATGTAGTCAATTTGATTTTTATACAATCCATTGGGTGAAGTTCATGTGTACAATCGCCGCTTGTGTTGCTGGAAGAAGGTGTTTGAGATGAATAGATCATTGGTCTTGCAGAATTCTATCAATCTTTCTCCAGCTTCATTTCTGTTGCCAAGTCCATATTTTCCAACTACTTTGCCTTCTTCTTTGTTGCCAACTTTTGCGTTCCAGTCACCCATGACTATCAGGATATCCTGTTTGCATGTTCTGTCAATTTCAGCTTGTACTTGTTCATAGAACTCTTCAATTTCATTCTCTTCTGCAGCTGTTGTTGGGGCATATACTTGAATTATAGTTGTGTTGATAGGCAATCCTCGTAGACGAACAGAGATTAAGCGTTCGCTGACTGCATTGTATTTCATTACAGTTCTTGCAAGTTTCTTCTTTATTATAAATGCAACACCATTTCTTCTTTGTCTTTCATTTCCAGCATAGTAGACCATGTGATCATCTGATGCAAAGTGCCCGATGCCAGTCCATTTCAGTTCGCTGACACCCAACAGATCAAGTTGTATACGTTCCATTTCATTCTTGACCACCTCCAACTTCCCTTGGTTCATGCTTCGTACGTTCCATGTTCCAATGTGTAAGACATCTTTACAGCTTCTGACTCTCATTTCATGCGCAGCTACATCAGCAGTCAGACTTCCCGAGGGCTTTGATCCAACCACATCATAAATGCTGGCTTTACTCTGAAAAGTCTTCAGCTCTTCCCCAGTAGCTAGTTGAGTGCCTTCTGACCTGGGAGTCTCATCTTCCAGCACCATAGCACAATTTGTTTTGTTGTAACTATCCATTGGGTTTTCATGGCAAGATACAGAAGTAGATTGCCGGGCCTTCCTTCCGCGCAGTTTAAGTTTGGTGTTGTTGCCGTTGTCACAGAAATGTGATCCTCCGCCGTCAACACTATCCCATTCTGCTGCTGCCCAGATGATTATACATGGATATTAATAAGTTTCTGGTATCTCTTATCAATTTGAGGTTCAATTCATTTTTATTTGTTTTTTAATGTAATTTTGATTATATTTATGTTTTTAATTTTATATATGTTTTTCGTTTAAGCCATTTCTGCCCCTGATGAAGGCAATGAAACACGGCCTCTGTCGGGCCAGTGGCTATTGTTGAATAATAATGATCATTCTTCCTATCAACTCCACGTTTCTTTGGACTGGTTGGCTTGCTAGTGCGTGGTGTTTGTGCTTCAGCATTGGACTACTACATTTATTATCCAGGTCTTATATTAGCATTCCTTGGAAAAATTAAGCTCATCACCTCTACTTGTCATGAACTATATTTAAAAGGCTTTATTTTACCTCCTAAGGCTCTCATTTCACAGGTTAGTATTACTAGGGCCAGGGTAAGGGTATTAGAGGCCCTAGGTGAAACTTCAGCTTTGTACCCCCTCACAATTAGCTTTTAGACCTGTGAAGGCACATTTTACCATGGCACGTCCAAGTGCAATCTGGGGCAACAAAGCCAGAATATCTGAGAAAAAAGCAGGCACGTGCAAGTCAGGCACGGTTTCAGAAGCGATGGATGTCTATAGAGATCTCTACATAGATGGCCCCAGAACAGCAGCTCAGAAGATGGATGTCAAATAGTATAATGGTTAAAGTAATGGGTTTGGTGCAATATGACTACAGTTCAAATCCCAATGAGGGTCTTTGAGATCTTAGACTAGTCACTTAACTCTGTATTCTCTGGATGTTTTAAGGCTGAAACAAACACTTTCCTGATGCCTATTGGTGCCTGCGTCAGGTTTAAACGTGGACGTGCCTGAAGACATCCTGGTCATTTAAGTCCATTGCACCTCCCCAGACACGCTTGCACCACACCATCTTGACTACTTGTATGTCCCAGCCCCGGTGACATCATTTGTGGAATAGCTTTGGAAATATCTACATGCATATCTTCAGACATCCTAGATCACAACTAAGCCTTTTAAAATGACCCCATTAGCAACCACTAAGATTTTGATTATTAAGCTCAACTGTAATCATCTCAACACCATCCCTCCCAGAGAAATCCTATAAAAATGCATATTTGGAAGTCACACTTTTAAAAATTAAACTTTGTTTTATAAATATATGCATAAGAGGAAGATTTTAAAAAGAAACTTACAGGGGAAAAGGTCTGTTTGCATATTGCCCTTTCTTCTTGCAGATAAAAGCATGGGATAATGACTCTGAGTGGCTACCGGGTCCCCTTGCTTTACTTTCTCTGTACCCAATTTTTGTTCCACATCCCCCATCCAGAAGCTACTGCCCTAAGTGACTGCCTAATTTGCCTAATGGTTGGCCTGGCCCTGAGTTTTACTAGACTTCTTTACAATGGATACATTTTACAAACCAGGATTTCTCTATATTGAGAAAAAGGGAGATCCCAGGGCTGGCACAAGGGGATAAGGTGCCCTAGACAAACTTCATTCATGTGCTCCCCCTGACCCCCCATAGCCACTACTGCCGCCCCTCTGCAAAACCTACAGCAGCGACAGTGGCCTAAAATAGCCCCGCAGTGCTTACCTCAAAACTTTGGTACCACGGGGTTCTGTCCCCCCACTGACATCTGATGCCAGCTTCTTTTTGTATGGAAGCAGAAGTCACTTCTGCCCCATGCAAACAGGATGTTGGCATCAGTGGGGGCAAAAACAAACAGCCCCATGATGTCAATAATACCCGGTTAGAAACCGGTGTGTATACCGTTTCTAATGTATTTGTTGCAAAAAACCCTTCAAATTTAACTATGCGAAATTGAAACGCGTCAAAAAACATCTCAGGCACATAAGAAAGGCCTTTACTCAAAATCTGGAGCTGATCGGAAGAGAGATCCTGGCACGATATATTAATAACCGGCACATCTAGAGTTATATTTGTTTCTGTCGACCTGGTCCTCGATATTGGGATTTCTCTTTTTGTTTCTGTTTCTTCCGTCCATCCCCATCGTCGAAAAAATCCTCCTTGGAGCGCTTGCTTGAGTCTGAGGAATCTATCTCATCTGAAGCGTCCTCAAACTCCACTTGCTTATGTTTTTTTCCCGATTTATCTTTCCTCCTGGGATTTAACCAGGGGTACACATAGCCTGTCGTATAATCTTCGTAATCTATTTTTAGTTTTTTCACCTTAAGCTTTTCAACTTCCTCTCTGGTGCTATCTATAATTTTTTTATGATCTTCCAGAGATCTGGAAAAATGCTCCACCATTTCCGAGTCTTTCAATTTCGTCGTTAATCCTTCCATTTCTTGTTGTAATTTATCCACGCTCTGTTTTGTGGTGTCTACTATCAAGACCATCAGATCTAACGAGCATTTATTTAATATAGAATTCCATTTCTCCATAAAAAGAGGATCTGTTGTATACATTTTAGGTTCTTTATATATTCTCAATCCCCTCGGGATGTGTTGTCTACGAATATATTCCACCAGTGAGAGTCTGTGTAAGTCTAAACGTACAATTTTCTTCTGAATTTTCAATAAATCATCCCAGGTCATACTGGGCTGGTCTCCACTTGAATTACTTATTGTGAAGGGGGTTGTCTCTTTACTTAAATTCTTTATGTGGTCTTCCGTAAAACTGAAAGTGTCTTTCCATAACACGTGACTTTCCATGTATGTGCTCAACAAATTGATATATCGTCACTTCTCAGAGCTTCATAAACTATAAGGCAACCACAATATGTCAGCTCCACCACTTAACCTTGAGATTATAGCTTTTCCCTTATTGAGATCACCTCGACCATACAACTCTTGGATATAGCAACTAGGTCTCAGACTAGAACAAGGCTGTTATCTAAACTGGAATTTATTGTTTAGACTCTATGCCTTCTGTTGCATCAATCACCCTGATACGTTGCTTTCCAATTGTTTGCTAAAGTCAGGTTGTCCGATGAATCTTTCCTATGCCAGCTTTCTTATGTGCCTGAGATGTTTTTTGACGCGTTTCAATTTCGCATAGATTTTGAGCATCTTATTTGAAAGTTAAATTTGGAGGTTTTTTTTGCTACAAATACCTTAGAAACGGTATGCACACTGGTTTCTAACCAGGTATTATTACCGCTTAAATCAGCATGGGCCCCCCCTCCCCCGGGCCCATTACCTCCATCTCTGATATTATTTAGGGAACTAGTCATGAAAGATATTTCTTCACTAATGCAAATTAAAAAGAAACGGACCTTCAGCACTTTTTCTTCGAAGGAAAAAGCAATGCTACAAGGGTTACAATTATGTCCAGATTTAGTTATTAAATGGGCTGACAAGGGAAGGAGTATAGTGGTCTTAAACAGACAACAGTATTTACGAGAAGCTGCTTGACAACTATCAGATGCGGCCACATATAGGGTTCTACAGGATGACCCTACGCATCAGCTGCAGAATATTATAAAAGAGATTACTTCACAAGCTTTGAAAAACAAATTAATTTCAAAGAAAGAGTGGCAGTTCCTCAATGGTAACATCCCTGTATTGGCTAAATTCTACTTGGTGCCTAAAATTCATGAGTCTGGTTCAGCCCACTGGTAGACCTATTGTTTCAAAGAAAGGCTCCTTGTTAGAACCGTTATCCATCTACGTTGATTCATATCTACGTCCACTGATGTCTAAGATACCATCTTACATTAGAGATACTACACATTTTTTGCAAATTCTAACTCAACATTCGCAATGGGCGGGGGCAAGTAATATTTTGATGGTTAAGTTAGATGCATCTTCTTTGTACACCAGCATACCACAATTGGCAGCAAAAGATGTAGTAGCCACAGTTTATAAAATAGGGGCGATCTTTCTGATATCCATCTAGAATTTTTGATGGAACTCACACATTTGATATTGTTTCATAACCACTTCATTTTTGAGAATAGTGTTTATCATCAAATATCGGGAGTGGCGATGGATGCCACCTGTGCCCCTTCTGTGGCTAATCTATATATGGAGGCTTTTGAACATAAGTGGATATCGTCAACTCCCTACTCTAGCAGCATAAAACTGTGGTTTCGGTACATCGACAAATTTTTATGCTTTGGGAGGGCTCTAAGGAAGCTCTAGAAAATTTTACCCAAAGGTTGAATAGCAGAGATACCAACATTAAGTTTACATATGTTAGTGATGCACATGATCTAACGTATTTGGATGTCAGGATTAAAAAAGAAAGTCAGTTGTGGAGTATGTCAGTATACTGTAAACCTACTGATAGAAACACTCTATTGCATTATCGTAGTGCACATCCGAGGAGGTTGAAAGACAGCCTTCCTTTCTCGCAGTTCCTTAGATACCGAAGAAATTGTTCTGGAGTCACTGAATTTAAGATACAAGCCACTCAATGGAAAAATAAATTTGCAGCACAAGGTTATCCACAACATGTCATAAACGAGCACTATATAACAACCAGGAATTGCTGCTGTCTCCAACTCAAAGGCATCACATGGATGACAATCAGGTGAATCTGGTGACCAAATATTCACCTTACAGCAGTCAAATTCAAAAATTTTTGAAGAGACATAGCAACGTTTTACTTAGTACCCCTGGACTGCAGGATAAGTCCATTCGATGTGTGTGGAAGAGACATAGAAATCTAAAAAAAATTCTTAGCCCAACAATTTTGAGGCCTTTGCAAACCCAATCAATAGTTGTGGACAATGGTCATTTTAAATGCGGGGAATGTGCAATGTGTGAGATTACTTTAGAAATCACAACCTTTGAATATCAGGGTCAAAAGTACTACTTAAAACATAGAACGTCATGTACTTCCACGCATGTGGTTTACTGCATTTTATGTCCATGTCAGCTAGTATATATTGGGAAAACTATCCGGCCTTTTCATATTCGTATGAAAGAACATCGTAGCAGAATAAAATGTAGAACATTACAAGCTCCGATCGTTCAACATTGTCTACAATCGAATCATGATTTTAAAGATTTACGTTGTTTCTGCATAGATCAATTTCTTCATGGTTTTGGTGGTAAATCAAGAGATCAAGAACTATTGTACAGAGAACAGCATTGGATCTTTAACCTACAATCGGTGAGCCCCACGGGTTTAAATACACAACTGGATTGGGGTGTATGCCTGTAGTTCACATCGGAGGGGAAAGGGTTAATATTTAGCCCAGTCACGTGTTTTTCAAAATCCTTTTAAACTCAAATTGGGTAACTAAGCCGCATGCACGGCGTCTCAAAGTTGAACAGAAGACAATACTGCCGAATCCGGTGAAATGGTGAGTGTACTTACTATTTAGGTTTAAAGAGGTGGTCTGTAATACTGAGATTGAACATGAGATTGCAATTTAAATAAACATTTAGATCTTTATAACCTCTACAGATCAGGTTTATATGAGGAATGCAATAAGATGTACGAACTCAAGATCCCCTAAAGAAACGCTGCATAAGTGAAATGCGACGGTGCTGATGTTTGGCGTTGGGAAGATTTGCATTGCCTTTAAACCTCTATAAATAAGACCAGCACTGTTTAAACTGGCATAGGAAAGATTCATAGGACAACCTGACTTTAGCAAACAATTGGAAAGCAACGTATTAGGGTCATTGATGCAACAGAAGGCATAGAGTCTAAACAATAAATTCCAGTTTAGATAACAGCCTTGTTCTAGTCTGAGACCTAGTTGCTATATCCAAGAGTTGCATGGTCGAGGTGATCTCAATAAGGGAAAAGCTATAATCTCAAGGTTAAGTAGTGGAGCTGACATATTGTGGTTGCTTTAAGGTGGAAACAGTGCACCTAGATCCGGATCTAGGTGGAAACAGGGCACCTAGATCCGGTGACAAGGATGGCCAGGGAAGAGTGTGAATGCCTTGATCCATGCAGGAGTACCGGCCTCTGCAAGAGCAGAGACCAGGATGAGCTGACTTCATGAATTTAAAAACATAAGAAATGTTATACTGTATCAGACCAAGGTTCATCAAGCCAAGTATCCTGTTTCCAACAGTGGCCAATCCAGATCACACGTACCTGGCAGGTTCCCCAAAGCCACACAGGTTCCACAGTGCTTGTTCGGGGGCTAGAAGTGGATTTCCTGGGTCCCCATGAATAATGGTTTCTGGACTTTCCTCCAGCAATTTGGCCAAACCTTTTTTAAACCCAGCTACACTAACAGATTTTACTTCATACTCTAGTAATGAATTCAAGAGTTTGATTACGCATTGAGTGAAAAAATATTTTCTCTAATTGCTCTTAAATGGGTTACATTATAGCTTCATTGCATAGCCACTACTGTTTCTGCTTTTTGATGGAGTAAGCAAACAATCTAACAAAAGGAACAGATACCCAGACCGGCAGCGTTTTCAGGCTAGGAAAAACCCTTTTCTTTATTGCCCCTACACATTTCGGCCAACGACCTTCTTCAGGGGGATATTATAAGGGTGCAAACCTCAAGAAAACAAACAGTAACAAGTAAAACACATCAAATAAATAATTAATAACATTAATTAAAATCAATAAAAGATATAAAATAAAAAAATGACTGTGTAATAGCCAGAAAACAAAACCGCTAATATCTGTAATCACCAAATAATAATCACAGAAATAACATACAGGTATATGTACTGTGCTATAACAGTGTCTACAGTAAACTAAAAAACAAGACAGAAAATGAGATGAGGAGAACATAACTAAAAACACCCTTATAATATCCCCCTGAAGAATGTCGTTGGCTGAAACGCATAGGGACAATAAAGAAAAGGGTTTTTCCTAACCTGAAAACTCTGCCGGTCTGGGTATCTGTTCCTTTCGTTACATTGCATCTTACAGATACATTGGTTGCTTTTTTAGGTCTTCTCCTTGTTAAGCCATGTTCTCCCCATGGAAAGAAGTCCTCAGTTACAATGAAAAGGATTTACAAGATATGCTACCTGAGGACCCGTTCTTCAATCCTGATGACATTTGCAATGGAATAGAAGATATATGGGGAGCGACTGTGCAGTCCACCCAGAAACTTGTAAAAGAAGAGATGCATGCCTCTTCGCTTCTGGAAAGCTGCCGCCACAAGATCATTCCCAGAGGCTTGAGGATCTACAAAGCCCCTGGGATGTATCGAGACGATAATGATTTTATGACTGACTGGATTAAAATATTAAATAAGTGCTCTTTGGATCTCATGATCCTACTTATCAATACATCACAACGTAAGGCTGATGGTTTACGTACTGAAGTGGAAGCTAAGTTATCTACGCTTAAAGAATCAGATAGATGTTTTGAGAAATCTAAGAGTGACTATGATAAAAACGTTTTAGAATATAAGAAGTTAATAAAAGACAGAAAACTTTAGAACTTTAAAAGAGACGAGGAGGACTATAAAACAGGTAATGTATATTTTTGGACTAATGACACTACCTCTTCTAGGAGCATCTCTTGTAAATGTAAATACGACCAGAAGTCAGATAAATACAATAGTAATAGACACTGATATCATTCCAATTTAGGTAGTCCAGAACACACTAGGAAAAGAAGTAGAAGTGACAATCTGGAACCCCCTGACCCATTTGCCCCGCTCTTTTCCTCTTATCCCCCACCTTATCAACAGCAAAAACAGAAGCAGGGTTTTTCTATGGACAGTCTATGGAAGGGAGGAGGAAATGTGAACAAGAAAGATCTTTTCACTTCAGACAACCCCCATTCTTCAAAAGATCACCCGTATTTAACATGGGATCATCTAGAATTTCACTCCCGGGGCCGAGGCAGGGGGAGAGGTCAGTATTATCGACATCAACAAGAACACTAGAAGGCATTTTTAACCTATCAAGTTATAACTTGACTAGTTTAGAGATATCAGTTTTAAATAAAGGGCTTTCCTTTGTTCCTACAAAAAAGTACGACCCTTTTACCACACAGGTAGAATTATTTAAATGTTTTCGCAAATTACAGATAAAATAATTTTTATATGGCCAAAATACGAGTAATGAATATCCATCTGTTATTTGTAGATCTACCACTTGGATTCCACCTAAAACTAATAATGGGATAATAGAGGCATTCCAGAAAGTAGTGTTTCATGAAATACAGAAATTGTATGATAAGAAAAAGCCATGCTCATATTTCAATCTTAGTTGAGAGGAAAGAACAGCTTTGTTACAACTTAAAAACAACTATGAGATAGTTATCAAGCCAGCTGATTAAGAAGGGGCACTGGTAATACAAGATAGGGATTCCTATGTACAGGAAATCTTACGCCAGGTAAAAGATACCACATACTATGTTAGATTGCAAGATGATCCGACTACAGTCCTGAAGGGGAAAATAGATACTTTGATTTATTTGGGTCAAGAAGCAGGGTATCTTACCCGAAAAGAGGTTGATTTCCTTACTGTAAATTGTCCTGTGATGCCAATAATCTATGTTTTACCAAAGATCCATAAGTCTTTAGAAAACCCACCCGGAAGGCCCATTGTATCGGCTATTGGATCCTTGTTTGAACCTGTTTCAAAATTTCTGGATATTTTTTTACGTCCCTTTGTTGAACTGACACCCTCCTATGTCCGGGATTCTTCCCATATGATACAATTATTGGATATGTATCAGGGCACCCACATTGGTATTTTTTTAGCAATACTGGATATTAGATCTTTATATACTAATATACCACTCTTTATATACTAATATACCACAAGATGCTGCACTGACTGTTTTAGAATCTAATCTCATTACAAGATCAAGACTCGTACACACACCTACTTGTTTTTTGATGCAACTTGCTATGTTGGCCTTAAAGAACATTTTTTTCGGCTTTCAAGATCTCTTTCTATCACCAGATTAGAGGTGTCGCCATGGGCTCCTCCATGGTGCCTGATGTTGCTAATCTGTATGTTTCAAACTTTGAAAAAGTGTTTTTGACTACTCACACATTCCAGCGTCAAATCCATTTATGGAAACGTTATATCGACGACATCTTCTTTATTTGGGAAGGGAAGTATGATCATTTATTGCATTTCATTGAGTGGCTCAATTCTCTCGATCCACACTTACAGTTTGAGTTTACCTGTGATTCTGAACAAATTTCATATCTTGATATTTTAATCAAGAATACACTGGACAAGTTTATAACCACCCTCTACAGAAAGCCTACTGATAGGAATTCACTCTTACACTTCAGCAGTTTTCATAATAAGTCTCTTAAGAAGAATTTACCTACTGGTCAGTTTTTGCGGGTCCGCAGACTGTGCACCACTAACAATGACTTTGAAATTCACGCAAAAGATATGAGTAACAGATTTTTAGAGAGAGGATATCCATCGAGATGCATTAGGAAGGCACTGAATCGTGCACGTTCCTCTGATAGAGCACTACTTTTGAAGGGTCGCGATTCAAATAACACTAATAATTTAGTGTGCACACTTACCTTTTCTGAGTATTCAAGAGACATCACTCGTATATTGCGAGATGCGTGGTATATCTTATATTCTCTAACCTTTTTAAAAGATACAAGATTACTGGTGGCGTATAAGAGAAATGCAAATTTACGTGATATTTTGGTACCCTCGGCTCTTAATAAACCCCACTGTACTCTCAAGGCTTGTGGCCATTTTAAATGTGGCAAGTGTGGAGTATGCACGAATGCATTGGTAACCAAAAAGGAATTTATACATCCTGTTTCTTCACACAAAGTTGTACTTTCAAATTGTTCTAATTGTGATACAACCAATGTTGTTTATCTGATATTATGCCCTTGCAATTTGTGCTATATTGGTAAAACAGAAAGGAATATTAAAACAAGAATTATTGAGCACATAACCGGGGAGCTGCACCGAGCACTCGCCCTGTCCAATACCCCCCCACCTTACTCCCGACCCTACCCCTCTCCAACAAACTTCAGACCACACATGAATTGGTATAACAACAGGTCACAGCTTTATTTGCCCCATAACATATTAACATTTTAAACATGAATAACAACCCAACACCCAATCCCGGTGCGAAGCGTTACCTCACCAGCCATATGATTAGCAAGGTGACAACACTACCGCACCTAGGTCGGTCAAACCACCGGACAAGTTACTACCACCCCTGCCCGACCTCGCCATGTCACTAGCAAAAGTCTGCTAGGGGTTCACCGGGCCGCGGGCACCCTGCCCCGCCCCAATCAGCTATGGCTCCGGACCCCGGAAACCTCCGGGATCCCGCCACCCACACAACCCACCCCAGCTGCAACACCCCCAAATCCCACAACACCCAACCATCAGCACCGGGTGGGAGGGCGGGACACCGGCCAGCCGCCCTCCTACACCATGTGCTTAGCGTGCGCTCTCGCAGCCGCTGCACATGGCTCTTCTTTCTCCCTGATTGGTTCCAGCCGCGCGCATCTCGCGGCGGAACCAATCAATTCAAATGATGCGCCCCTGCGTCAGCACACAGGCGCGCTTCAGACCTCTCCCCCCCCCCTTTTCCCCTGCCTCTTTCTTCCACTTCCTGCCCAGGCCAGGGCCGCGTCGAAGCTCGCCCCCGGTTACCCTCGGGCATCAGGACTTCGCCCGTGCCCTTTTCAAAAGTTGCATTCGGAGAAAAGCTAGATAAGCCTCTAGTACAACATTGGTTGTAAGCAAACCATCTAGTTATGGATCTTCGCTTTCTTGTTCTAAGAGTTGTCAGCCCTCACTGGTGAGGAGGAAGCATCAGTAATATTTTGTTACATATGGGACAATGTTTGATTTATGAATTGCACACTCTACATCCACAGTGTCTGAACCAAGAGGTAGATTTGTCTGTTTTTTTGTAGAGATTTCATTTTCAATTTCTTTACCCCCTTCTTTTCCTTGACTCCTTCTTTCCTTCCCCTTCTTTCCTCCCTCCTTTTTCCTCCTCCTTTTCCCTCCCTTTCCCCCTATCCCCCTACCCCTTTTCCCTCTCTTCCCCTCCCCATCCCCATCCCCCCTTTCCCCTCTCTTCCCCCTCCCCTTCCCCCTCCTCTCCCTCCCTTCCCCTTTCCCCTCCTCCCTCTTCCCCGTGCCTCCCCCTCCCCTCACCCCTCTCCCCTCCTCCTTCCCCCCTTCTTCCCCTTTTCCCTTCCCTCCTCCCCCTCCCCCTCCCTCTCCTCTTCCCCCTCTCCTCCCCCTCTTCCCCCTCCAAATTCCCCCTCCCCACCCCCTTCCCCCTCTCTCCTTCCCCTTCCTTTCCCCCTCCCTTCCCCTCCCCTCCCCTCCCCCTTCCCCTCCCCCTTTTCCCCCTCTCCCCTCCCCTTCCTCCCCCTCTTCCCCCTCCTTCTCCCCTCCCCCTCCCCTCCTCCACTTCTCCCTCCCTCTTTTTCTCCCTTTCCCCCCACCCCCCACCCCTTCCCTCCCCCTTCTTTCTTTCTCTCTTCTCCTTTTCTCCTTCTTTTCTTTACCTTTTCTTTCCTCCCCCTTCCTTCCTTCCCCCTGGCCCCCCATCCCCTTCCCCCTCCCCCTCCTCCCCCTCCCCCTTCCCCTTCCCCTTCCCCTTTCCCATACCCCTCTCCTACCCTTCCCCCTCCCCCTTTTTTCTCTCCCCTTGTTTCCGTCCCCCTTTCCCTCTTCCCCTTCCCCCTTCATTCCTCTCCCCCTTCCCCTTCCCCCTTTCCTTTCCCTTCCCTTTCCCCTCCCTCTCCCCTCCCCTCCTTCCCCCTTCCCTCTCCCCGCCCCCCGCCCCCTCTCTTCCCTTTCATTTTATTTGCAAAGGTACAAAGATCTTAAACATGGTATATTTCATAGTTTGTTGTTTTTGTTCTTTGACCCTCTAAATTCTGTTACATAGATTTTATTTGTTCACACATAATTCTTCACTTCTGCATGGCGGGTCATGCCATGAAATATAAACAGATTAATAGTTCGGACCTCGCTACTGTCATACAGACAATGCTGAAGATTGTGGTTAGACGGCTGTTCTCTTTTCTTTTGTGATTAAATGCAGGTTTACCAGATTCCTTTTTCAATTTTACTCTTAAAGCATTGTAAATAATGTTTCCCTTTTTATTCTATTCACACAGATTTCATTCTTTTATATATAACCTTTCACCTTTGTACGGCGGGAAAACACCGTTAAAAACAAACAGACCAGTAACTTGCACTTCATTACTGCTATGTAGACAATGCTGGAGTCTTCGGTAAGATAGTTGTTTTCTTTCACGATTATATGTAGGGTTCAAGTCTTCTTCTTCAATTTTATTCCTAAAGTATTGCAAAGAATTTTTTTTGGAACGAAAGGTGTACGAACATGTTATGAACATAATGTATAGATACATCGCACATTGTGGGTTTGTTTTTTTTAATGGGTCTTTATATACTAAGCTTGTATTAGTATGTTTAGTATTCATCAGATATGGAACTATGATTCTGAAGGTGTGTACTGATAATCAGGATATCTACGATATGTGTTTAATTTCATTTGAATGTGATCTATGGTGCTAATTTGCATTTTTTGTTCAGTCCCGCGGAAAGACGCCAACATAGCAGCCCTGTTCTTCTTCTTTTTCATTTGTTATTTTTAAACGTACTGCTGGTTTGGTATACTATTTTGTCTATATTATCATTCCATTACACTTGATCATTGGTTTGGTTATATAATATAAAATATAATCTTTGTTAATATGTTCAGGTTCAGTTTTCATTTGATTCAGCGAAAAAATGCCGGTTTGGCCGATTTTCTTTACTTTTAATGTACTGCTGTCTTGATACAATATTTCTCTTATAACAAAAAATCTTCATATATTCTTCGTAGTTTTTATGAATTGGTATGATAAGGTCCATATCTATCTTGCCAACTTACCTAGATTTGATACAATGTCCTTTTGTCCTTTTTTCCTTGAATAACATCTAGGGCATTGTTCCTTACTGGTTCGGGTTATTGCAGTTCTCCTCCTTTACCGTGGTTTTACATAAAGGTTTTTTGATGTTGCCATTATTCTTTTGAAAAAGTACCTCACATCTTGGTCCTTTCTCCTCTAGAGTTGTCTAAATATATTTTAATAGATTTTAACGTATATTATGAACTTCAGTTTTAGTTTTTTATCTTTTGATGTTTGTGTGATTAAAATATTAGTATTAAGCACACTATCATACTATTTATGTTTTTAGGTGTTTATTATTTATCATGTACTCATTTTTTAAGTATGCTTTATTTATTTATCTTTTTACAGCAGATTATTCATTATTTTTTATTTTATATGATATTAATATTGTTTATTAATTTTCTGTATTAATCATTTTACCTGTGTATTATTTATTGGCTTTTTATTCCTTTTTCAGTGACATATGTTCTCTATTTAACAGAAGTCCTATACAGAGAAGGTATCAGTAGACATATTTATGTTTTTAGGTATGTCCTCCTCATCTCATTTTCTGTCTTGTTTTTTACTTTTTTTTTTTTTTAAATTCTTTATTTTCGTTTTATAACAACAAAGGAAAAGGAAGACATACAGCTAAAAGACAGATACATAAAGTGTAATACATACACCAAAGTAAACCCCTGCCACCCCCCTCCCCCCTGCTTCTTCTCTAGAAAACTAATCATTCCCGAAGCGGGCGTGTACTTACATTATTGTGTTACAAAACCTAACGGTGATCTGAAACATGATGAGTGCACATTATACAGGTATGTTGGAACAATGAGCAGATTGTACATAATCATTAAGCATCTGCCATTTAGACAAGCGAGAGTGAGTTTGGGCATGGGGAATAGCTCTCCGAGGTATCTGCTCATATTTACTATATAAGCAGACGAGGTTCCACCATTCATTGACAGTGAGTCGAGAGCTATCCTTCCAATTCCTCGTGATTAAGCATATGGCTAAACCCAGCATGAAATCAAGGAGAAAGCGACCCTTCTTAGGAAGAGAGGGGACCTCCGCCACACAGCTACGCGTTTGGCTTCTTTTTGACCTTTCAAGGCGTTGGCTAAGAGTCGACCGGCTCGGTTATTTTCACGATAATATGTCCCTCGCTGAAGCTCAATACTCTTAGAAGCTGCAGTTGAGAGGATTGAATTATATTGAAAACGGAGACGCTGTAATCGAATTAATACACATGGATCAGTACGTGAAGTTAGAACTCGTTCGCCTGCTTTTATTTGTTGGTCTAGTATGAGTAGCTGCTGTTTGCGTTGTTTTCCGCAGGCGGATTTGATAGCTAGTGATCGTTGCCCGAATGGCCGCTTTGAAGCCCTCCCACCAAGCCCAATTCGCAGTATCCTGGGGTAGATTAAAATGGAAGTAATCCTGTATGGCTGCTCGAATTTCTAACTGGAACTCTGGCTGAGTTAACAGGGCTCTATCAAAGAACCAGGCCCCCGAATTCCCCTGGGGTGCAGTAGTGTGTAATTGAAAGGAAATGGCAGCATGATCTGAAATATGTTGGGAGTGAATCTTTGCAGTGTCCACCTGAGGAACTAACAGTTTTGATATTAGAAAGAAGTCTATGCGAGACTGGGATTTATGAGGGGAAGAGAAGAAGGTGAAGTCAAGCTCATTGGGGTGTAGTAACCTCCATAGATCAACTAAAGCAAGATCTTTGATCAGGGAGGTAAGCGTGGTGTGACTCTTGGGGGGACCACTTGTCCTAGGCGGCTGTTTGTCAATCAGGGGATCAAGGACTAGATTGAAATCCCCCCCAATTATCAATGAAGTATTAGCAGAGGCCTGCGCAACCTGAGCAATGGTAGCAAAAAAGGCAGGGTCATCCACATTAGGAGCGTAAAGGCATATACATGTAACTTCAAGGCTACCTATCTTGAGGTGAACTCTAGACCATCTACCTTCTGTATCTGAGCTAGTCACAATAATAGTAGCATGCAAAGATTTCCTAACCAGTATGGCAACCCCACATTTCTTAGAAACGGCTGGGGAATAGGCGGCCACCATGTAAGGTTTAATATTGAGTTTAAGAGTTTCCTTCGAATTTAAATGCGTTTCTTGGAGAAAAATCAGATCCGCAGCTTCCTGACTTAGGTAGCTTAGGATTTTCTTCCGTTTTTATAGGATTATTGATTCCTTTTACGTTCAATGAGAAAATCTTACATGGTGCCATCAATCGGTAATAGACATTTTAGGTAAGGGCGCTTGAAAACATACAACATAATCAGAATCTGTACAACAATGACATAATCACCGAGTATTCTGGCTAATACACCCCATATTGAAAAGTATGTACCAACGTATCTTAGAGAAGAAGCAAAACCCCCAAAGAATATGGCGACCATATGTCTGCGGGAGGAGGCCCTAGAGAGGAAATAGAAAGACATAAAAAAAAAGAAAAGAAACACCAGAGTCCATAATTAACACTGTCTCTGATACTCATCGAGGCTACTGTGGGTAGATGGAGTCGGGTCACCGATATCATCAAAAGTAAGGCAACGAACTGCCCTCGCCAGACTCTTTGCTGGGCTGCGACAGATCCAATATGGCAGGTACAGCGGATATGAGAATACTTGCAGGAATATTCTGGAAGTCAGCGCATCAAGTCGGCTTCTTTGGAATCCAAAAACTCCGCTAGTAGATCAGGGTCCTCAAATGTTCTTGTCTGATTGTGAAGCGTGACTCGGAGCTTGGCCGGGTACATCAGGCCATAGCGTGCTTGTAGTTGTTGAAGCCTCGGCCGGAATTCCAGAAAGCGCTTTCGGCGGTCGACCGTGGGTTTAGCCAAGTCGGGATAGAAGGAGATCTTGTGGCTCTCAAACTCCATATGGCCCTTTGCCCGAGAGGCATTTAGAATTTGCTCCACGTGTTGATATCTCAAAAGTCGAAAAATGATAGGCCGCGGGGTCTTCCTGTTGAGCGTTATACTTGTGGGTACACGATGAGCGCGATCGATCTCCAAATCTTTGGTAAAGGTGATTTGGAGCAGGGAAGGGAGGATTTTGCATAAAAACTCTTTCATGTCTCCCGATTCCGCTCCCTCCGGTATGCCCACGAGTCGTATGTTGTTGCGGCGCGCTCTATTATTGCCATCTTCCACCTCTTTCTGCAAGGCCCGCACCTGACGTTCAACTTTGTCGAGTTTGGACAACCGGGCCGCATGGGAGTCCAATATGCTCTCCATTTTGTCCTGACGCGAAGAAAGCCCTTCTAGCTTGCTTTGCAGCACACCAAAATCTTCCCGCAGCGCTCGGAGTGCTTCACCGTTTGACTGCACGAGGTCTTGGACCCCTCTAATCTCTGCGAGGATTTCCTGCTGCATTTCGGGGCCCTCGCACAAGGCCAGCCCCTTCTGCGGGGACGGAGGTTCAGTTTTGGAACGTTTGCCGTGAGAAGCCGCTGGAGACCCAAATTCCAGGCGCGTGGGTTTGGTCCCCGCCATCTCACCAATGTGCCCCGGCAAGATCAGAGTAGAAGTTCCAAGTATGTACGGTGTTAATTCAGGATTCTGAGTAGGCCTCTCGGGAGCCTCAGCGTTATGCGACCATCCCGCTGGACATCAGGCTCCGCCCCCTCTTGTTTTTTACTTTTTTACTTTTTTACTGTAGACACTATGATAGCACATTACATATATCTGTATTTTATTTCTGTGGTTATTTTTTGGTGATTACAGATGTTAACGGTTTGTTTTCTAACTATTATACAGTTATTTTTTATTTCATATCTTTTATTGATTTTAATTAATGTTGTTTATTATTTATTTATTTGATGTGTTTTAATTGTTACTGTTTGTTTCTTGAGGTTTGTACCCTTATAATATCCCCCTGAAGAAGGCTGTTGGCTTAACACGTAGGGGCAATAAAGAAAAGGGTTTTTCCTAACCTGAAAACTCTGCTGGTTTGGGTATCTGTTCCTTTTGTTATATTGCATCTTACAGATACATTGGTTGCTTTTATCAGTAAGCAAACAATCTACATTTATCCGGTCTACTTTATTCATTAGTTTATAGATCTCTATCATCTCTATCTTCAGTTGTTTCTTTTCCAAGTTCAAGAACCCTAACCTTTTAAGCCTTTCCTGATAGGGTATCCTCCTTCCCCTTTACCATTTTGGTGGCTGTTCTCTATACTTTTTCTATTTATACTATATCCTTTTTAAGTTATGGTGAACAGAATTGCACACAGTATTCAAGTATGGTCACACCATGGAACGATACAGAAGCATTATAATATCCTTGGTTTTATTCTCCATTCCTTTTCATAGTGATTTTAGTGCTGGGGCTCAAATTAAAATGGTCACCTACCTTGTACATTATTGTGTCTCAAGAAACATGGCATTCTTTAATCTATAACCTTTTTATTGAATAGAGAAAGTCTGGTATCAATTAAATGAGGATATTGTGACAACAACCTGTACTTCCCATTAGTATGCTTGGGGTTCACAAACGTTTTCTTAGCACTATAGCAACCTATGCATATATTACACACACACATACAGCACACATAGCTATATCTATAGGTAATATAGTAGCATAGGTGTAAAGGAACACACATAAAGTATGCTACTGAATGCAAAGATTAAGGTTTTTCTTAAATAAAGTATAAACTTTTGATCTCTGCCCACACCCTGGCTACGTCTACCAACAAAATACGCCTGTGTTTGGCAACCTGTGTATTTTTACGTTGGTTGGTATAAGAGATCATTTATGCACCTATAAAATCACATACACCCAGAAATAACTTTATAAAATGAATCCCAAAATGTGGTTGACAGGATACAATTGATTACAACTTAGATATCACGTCTATCTTTCTAAAATGATTTTCACAGGTCTGCTATTTCATCTCTAATTTTACTAATCCTGGTCAAACTAGTATCATACCCCATACCCCATTTGGCACGTGATTCGCTCATTATTATATGGGCTTTGCATCAATTTATCTTCTGAGCCAGGTTTTCTTTTTTTTTTTCCTCACCAGGCAGAACAACATTTTTTCTAAGGGAAGATGATGAGCATTTTATCTTCAGTCTGGGCTATGATGGCAAAACAGATATGTTCTTCTGAAAATAGGATGTGCTTTATTTTTCCTTTATGAAAAGATGAAAGGCAATGACAATAATCAATCTCTCCCTACCTTGCTCACTCCATTCTGTGGCCTCCTGTCATCATGGCCTAGTGCACTGCTTGACTTGATAATTCATAGCACAGACCTTGGTTCATCATCCAAACAATGATCACCTGATTGCTAGAGGACCTACGGTTGTATTTTGTGCCATGACTTTGTGCTGGGAATATGAAAATAGAATATACTCTGTGCTGAACTGGAGAATCATCTTTGATAATCTTTTCTAGGTTAAATATTTGTAATGAACATCTATATTCTATAGGAATAAAAACACAATTGTTGCATGTGGGAACTAAGAATATAAAATACAAAGAAATTTCAAAGATACACAGTAACAAAATAGTGTCAGAAACTAGAATTGTACTAGCCTACCAAAATAAACTTAGATGAAACCAAACCAGTAAAATACGTATTGTAAGAGGATATCTTGCTATGACTAATACACTTGAGCATGGAAGAGGAGTGGAGGAGCAGCCAGAGCAGTGGGTTAGGAACAGCAAAGGTTCAAATCCCACTTAGTAAGGGCCTGATTTACTAAGCTTTGTCCTCACTTTGTGTCTATTGAAAAAGATGCTAGTAAATCGACCCTAAATTGTTAAAAGCATTGGAACAGCCACAGAATGTTTGAGCTGATGTTCATGTTACCCAGAACTCTGTTCTGTTCTGTTGATTCAATCAGCCATGAGCCTTCATTCACAGCTAGACCCTTCCTGAATCGCTTATTATCATCATTATTATTTGTATAGTGCTACCAGGTGTATATAATGCTTTACAAACACACATATTAGATAGCCTCTACCTCTTGAAGATGACAGTCTAATAAAGACAGACAGACAAGAAACATAGACAAAACATATGGAAGAAGGATATGGAAGAGGGATTCTTGGGGATAAAATAGTGAGGTCAGCTGCAAGGAGTGAGAATTTTTCAGCATATCAGAACTAGATTAACAGGTAAAGTCCAAATAAAGACAGAGGCGCCCTACACCATTAGATGAATCAGCAGGAAAATCTTTGCCGTAGAAGCAGTCTGTATACAAAACGTAGAGCAAAGGGTGGATGCAAGCGGAGGAAGTGGGAGGGCATTGTGTTTTTAACAAACCTTTATTGCTAGTTAGTGCAAAAACCGTCAGAACTATGACAATTGTTAAAATAATGATGAGGCCGCTGGGCCGGTCCCGCGGCCGACGGTAACTCGGGCCCAGGCCCGGCCTCGGCCCTCGTCACGTGTTGGGGGTGCGAGGGCTTTGGGGCCGGTTGCCAAGGGGATCGCTTTTCGCGGTCGCGAGGAGCGATCCTATTGGCTGCTGTGGGGGTAAGGTGGGGGTAGGGTTGCGAGGAGCCGCATGGCTCGGCCTTTCCTGCGGCTCCTCGCTTAGGATCGGGCGTGTTTTTTCGGTGCTCCGGGACGCGGCCAGGTTGCGGCGGTGAGCTACGGGTGAGGGGGGGTACCTGCGTTCTTCAAACCCAGGGGTAGCGGCGCGTTCGGCACATTATTTAAAAAAAAAAAAAAACGCCCACCCGGTCTCTCTATTGTAGGCCAACGGGACATTGCTTGGGGGTGGGGAAGATAGACTCTGCAGGGGGGGAAAGCAGGTGGGGGGCCAATTTTGGAGCAGAGGGCTGTGTATCAGGGGCGGCATGGGGAGGTCGGGGGCCAGCAAGCAGGGGCGAGCGGGAGTTCGCACCCGGTCTAGGGGTGTTTGCGGGGGGGGTGCAGGGGGCTCGGGCTGCCCGGGGGAGGGGAGGTCGGGGTGGGCTCATTCGCCCAGTGGCTGTGGGGGATGGCCAAAGGGGGCGGGGACGTCATCAGGCCCATGCAGAGGCGGGCCCCGTGGCAGCTTCTGGGGAGATTCCGGGGGGGGCAGTGCAGGGGGCCCCGGGCATGGGGCCTGCCGCTCAGGAGTGCCTTGGGCAGTCTCTGGAAGTGGGTGGGGCTGGGTCCCGCGGTGATCAGGCTGCGGACTTAGGATTTCCACGGCCCCCGATGGGTTTGCCGGGACTCAGTGGGTCTGGGCCGTGGTATCAGGGCGGGCCTGCTCTGCATTATCCGTGTGGGAGGGGCATGCCGGTGGCGCCCGGGGGGGGGCTTTCTGTCAATGGGCAATTGGGGGGCTGGTTTTGGGGATTGGGCGGGGGCGGGCGTAGCCGGGGCGGGCTGCCCGCCAGTGTGGGATGGGTCACATTGGGCGGCGGGGGGGTTAGGTACCTCTGGGTGGCAGCATGGGGGGGGTGGCTTCGTGGGGGGCTGGGCAGTATGGGCTGGGTACTGCTACCGTGGGTACTGTTTTTCCTCTGCAGGTTCCTGCGAGCAGAGCGTCTGCGCCTGTGACAGCGGGAAGCGGAATGGCGGCGTCGGTGCAGAGTGCAGAGATGACTAGTCCGGCCGTGGTGGTGCCTGCGGATGGCGGACGAGTCGCTGAAGGTGAGTTGGGGGGGGAGCACGGGGGCTGGGGAAGGTGTGGGACCGGTAGGCGAGGCGTTGGCAGCAGTTGGGCGCAAGGCCAAAGCTAAGTGGAGGCATGGGCGTCGCTGTCGTCGGGCTTCGTCGTCGTCCTCTTCGACCAGTTGGGAGTTCGTCCGAGGAGGCGGTTGCGGAGCGGGGGCGGGGGGAGGGGGTTGGACCCGCAGTGGTGTGTTGC
Organism: Ichthyophis bannanicus; assembly: GCA_033557465.1. NCBI lineage: Eukaryota > Metazoa > Chordata > Amphibia > Gymnophiona > Ichthyophiidae > Ichthyophis > Ichthyophis bannanicus. The sequence goes on along the minus strand of CM066032.1, from coordinate 865,574,544 downwards.
GCGGAGCTTTGGGAGAGCGTGCCACGCAAGTTGCGGAGGCGCATCCGGAAGCGGCGGTATATCGATATTTTTCGGCTTTTGGAGGGGCGGAAGCGTTCGGGCGAGAGCCGCAGGAAGCGTAAGGAGGACGAGAAGGCGGGGAGGGTGCGCAAGGTTTCCCGGAATACCTTGAATTGGACGCGGGCCTTTTTGCGATTGGTGAGTGTCTGCGGGCACTCGGAGCCGGCCCTTTATGGGGAGTTGTTGGCATATGCGGATGCCATCCTGGCGGCGTCGCAGGCGTATGATGGTTGGGCTTGGCTCAATTATGATGAGGAATTCCGGGATCGGATGGAGGAGAATGTGAAGCTGTCGTGGGGGACGTGTGATATTAATTTAGGGCTGACGCAGATGTCAGCCAAGAAAGGGGTAGGGGGGGTGGCAGCGGTCAAGGTAAGGTCGGTGGGCAGCCGTCGGCAGCCAGTTTGCGGCCCTTTCGTGCGGTGGGCGTGGTCCCTGGAGCGCCCAGTGGAGGGCCCGGCGGGGACGTTTGTTGGCGATTTCATAAATCTTCCTGCCCTTTCTCGGACTGCAAGTTCCGACACGCCGGCTCGATCTGTGGGGGTGGGCACTCGGCCGCAAAGTGCAGTAGAAAGGGGGTGTCAGGAACCACAGGGGGGAGTAAATGAGGGGCTGCGGTGGGGGTTGGCGCCGACCCCCATAGACGCCGTGGCGTTGTGGCCGTGGTTGGAGATTTATCGGAAGGGTCAGCATGGGAGGGCGGCACGGGAGTTGTGGTTGGGGTTTACGGAGGGCTTTCGTATTCCGTATCAGGGCGCGATCTCGGGTGTTGTGGCCCGTAATTCTGACTCGGTGCGTCAGTTGGCGGAGGTGACCCGGGGTAAGATTGCGGCGGAGTGTGCGCTCGGCCGCGTGGCGGGGCCGTTTGTTCACCCACCCTTTTCCCCCTTTGTCATATCGCCGCTGGGGGTTATACCCAAGAAGGAACCAGGGAAGTATCGATTGATACACAACCTCTCCTTTCCTCCGGGGGATTCGGTGAATGACCATATCCCGCCGGAGTACTGCTCGGTGCGGTATGCACCTTTGATGCAGCAGTGGATTTGTTGCGACAATGTGGGGAAGGGGCTCTGATGGCGAAGGTGGACATCGAATCCGCGTTTCGGTTGTTGCCGGTTCATCCGTCTGCTTTCCCCTTGCTCGGCTTTCAGTTTGATGACCGATATTACTTTGACCGGTGCATGCCGATGGGCTGTGCGATATCTTGTGCCTATTTTGAGACCTTTAGTTCCTTCTTGCATTGGGTCTTAGCTCGGAGAGCTGGTTGTCGCTCTATTGTGCATTACCTGGATGACTTTTTGTTTGTGGGTCCTGCGCAGTCGGCGACCTGCGCGACCTTGTTGCGGCAGTTCGAGGAGATGGCGGTAGTGTTCGGGATTCCATTGGCAGTGGATAAGACGGTGGGCCCGGTGACGTGCCTGTGCTTTTCGGGGATAGAGATTGATTCCGTTGCCTTCGAGATCCGCTTGCCGGCTGATAAGGTGGAGCATCTGAAAGCGCTGGTTGCTGCGGTGGGGTCGGCGGCGAAGGTCACGTTACGTGAATTGCAGGCGCTGGTTGGGCACTTGAACTTTGCCTGTCGGGTGATAGCGATGGGGCAGCCGTTTGCACGGTGGCTGTCCCTGGCTACGGTAGGGGGGTTCCTTCATAGTTTGGGCGAAGGAGCAGGGCTGGTTGCGGTCGTCGGTCCGGGCCGCTTTGGCGGGTTTCTCCTTTTTCAGTAAGGCAGCGGGCTGGGGGAACCCGGGCGGGTCGTTCTTGGTGATGCGGCTGCTGGCTGGTTGGGGGCGGGAGAGGCCTCCGGTGCAGGATTGGCGGCGCCCCGTCACCCATGAGCTGCTCTTGCGGATCTGGGGGGTTGTGGAGGAGGTGGCGACGGCGGAGTACGAAGCGGTGTTGTTTCGTGCTTTGTTTGTTACAGCCTTCTTCGGAGCCTTTCGGGTGAGTGAGCTTGTGCCTCGTTCGCAGAGGGGCTATGATGGTGGTGGTTTGGCTGTTCATTGTGTGGCAGTGGGGCACTCCGCTGTGCGGATTTACCTGCCGCGGTCCAAGATGGACCAGACGGGTAGGGGTCAGCGGGTGGTGCTGCAGGTGACCCCGGGGTTGTCGTCTTGCCCGGTGCACAATTTGCAGGCGTATGTCCGATTGTGCCCTTCGCTGGTCGGACAATTTTTTCATCACGAGGACGGGTGGCCAGTTACTCAGTATCAGTTCACGGCAGTGCTGCGCTTGGCTCTGCGGCGGTTGGGGTGCCCAGAGCAGCAGTTCGCCTCGTACTCTTTCCGTATCGGCGCGGCGACGAGCGCAGCAGCGGCGGGGTTGGATGGTGGGGTAATTCAACGCATCGGGAGGTGGCGTTCTGGGACTTATTCGGGTTATGTTCGGCCCGAACAGGTTTGATGGGGGCGCCCGAGGGGGGGGGGTGGCGGTGGGGAGGGGGGGAAGGGGGGTCTTTCATGCTTTGTTTTATGTTGCAGGTGGGATGCTGTGGCGGCTCTCCCGGAACGACGCTGTGGGTGCTTCCTCAACTGGAGAATGGTGGATCGTCGGGCACTCCTTTGTCTATTGGGTGGAGAGGCGGGTGGTGCGATGCCCGCTCGGAGTGCATCTGGGCCTGGCAGTCCATAACGTGCGATTGCGGTGGATGGGAGAGCGCGGCATGCAGTGGTGGCACTTCCTTCCTGTGGTGCGGCGGGCAGCAGATCAACGGAGGCGTCCGTTGGGGATCCTGATCCATCTTGGTGGCAACGATTTGTCCGGCTGGACGTGTCGGCAGCTCATCCGAGCGGTCCAGCGAGACCTTCGAGTGCTGCAGGAGGATTGGCCGGAGGTGGCGATCATCTGGTCGGATATTATCCAGCACCCGGACTGTCAGTCTCAGCGGCGGTGGTCGCGAGGCCTTGCAAAAGTTAATCGTCAAATTGGGCAATGGGTCCAGCAGGCGGGTGGCTTGCAGGTCCACCATTCTTGGGTGGATGTTCAGTGTGCGGGTCTCTACCACACGGACGGTGTTCACTTGTCTCCTGTGGGACAGGATCTCTTATTGAACGATTGGCAGGAGATTCTGGAGCAGGTGGTTGGTTGCAGCTTTATTGAGGTGGGTCGGCGCGAGGATAAGTAGTTACCTCGCGCCGGTGGCGGGGTAGAGAGACAGCGCTCGCCGAGGCGGTGGGAGTGCTAACTGCTTTAGGAGCTGTGGGGAGCGAAGGGCTCCCTGGGGGTGGGGGCGAGACATCCCGGTTGGGGGTCTCGGCCCGGTAGGTGGGTGTGAGGGCCGGCCTTTGCTACTAGGATGGCGAGGCTGGCGGTGGGGGGGGTGGGGTGGTGAGGAGGATGTTCCGCCTTGCTAATAGTATGGCGGGTGGGGCATCGTCCGGTATGGGGGTGGGGGTGAGATTAAGGTTGGTTGCCCATGTTGGGCGGTTATTACATGTATTAAATTTGTAAATAAAGCTGCGACCAAAGTTGTACCATATTAAAGTGTTTGTGTGCTTATTATGCGTAAAGACAAATGGTGGTTGGGGTGCTAGCTGAAGGTGTGGAGGGCGAGGCGGGCCTCCGGGTTACCTGAGTTACCTTATCTGTATGATATTCCAGCTAAAAAAACAGATCTAGGAAAAGTTAGAAAGTTTTCCTCAAGTTCTCCCCTCCGTTATTAGGAGTCTGAGAAGCCCCACTGTATTTCAAAGCAGTATCCTAATCTGTTATATTTTTTGAGGTGTGAATAAACAGGTAGACAAAGGCGAGCCGGTTGATACAGTGTATCTGTATTTTTAGCAAGCCTTTGACAAGATCCCTCATGAGAGACTCTTGAGAAAATTAAAAAGTCATGGGATTGGAGGCAGTGTAGTACTGTGGATCAGAAACTAGTTAAAAGATAGAAAGCAGATTTTCTCAGTGAACAAAGGTGAATAGTGGAGAACCCCAGGGATCTGTGCTGGGCCTACTGCTTTTTAACATATTCATAAATGATCTGGAAGATGATCAAATTTGCAGATGACACAAAATTATTAAAAGTTGTTAATTTCAAGAGGACCTTGATAAACTTGAAGATTGGATGTCTAAATGGCAGATGAAATTGAATGTGGACAAGTGCAAAGTTATGCACCCAAGAAACCCAAACAATGCTTACACGATGCAAGGTACCACCTTAGAAACCAATACCCAGGTAAAAAAATTAGGTATCATCATGGATAATACTTTGAAACCCTCCATCCGGTGTACAGTGGCGGCCAAGACAGCAAATAGAATGCTAGGAATCATAAGGAAAGGAATGGAGAATAAAACAAAGGACATTATACTGCCTCTGTACCATTCCATGGTGCGACTGGACTTTGAATATTGTTTGCAATTCTAGTCGCAATATCTTGAAAAGGATATAGCAGAATTAGAAAAGGTACAGAGAAGACCAACAAAAATGGTAAAGGGGATGGAAGGGTACCCCTATGAAGAGAGGCTAAAAAGGTTAGGGCTCTTCAACATGGAAAACAGACGGCTGAGGGGAGATATGATAAAGGTCTATAAATTAATGAATGGAGTGAAATAGGTAATCGTACATTGGTTGTTTACACTATCAAAAAGTAGAAAGACTAGGGGACATGCAATAAAGCTACAATGTAACCCATTTAAGACTAATAAGAGAAAATATTTTTTCACTCAACGTGTAATCAAACTTTGGAATTCATGGCTGGAGGATGTAGGAGAAGCTGTTAGTGTAGCTGATTTAAAAAAAAAAAGGTTTGGACAAGTTCTTGTAGGAAAGGTCCACAAACCATTATTAAAGAGGACCTGGGAAATCCACTGCTTGCCCCAGGACGATCATTGTGGTACCATTTTGGGAACTGACCAGGTACCTGTTGAAAAGATGCTAGCTTGAAGGACCTAGGTCTGAGCCAGTATGGCATTTTTTATGTTCTTATTCGAAACAAGCATTGCATTTTTAAAAATGTCTCTCAATGACAATATAAAAATGCCATTTACCCAGTCTTTGTAGGTACAGTACTCAGTCAAACATCATATGCCAGCCCTCCTTCTGAAACTCTGCAAGGTGTCATTGATCTACAATTACTAAAACAGCCTTTTCCTGCCTCTCTGGGTTCATTGAATGCAATCTCTGTAGCGTTCTCAGCACCAGCAGGCCAAGGGAACAGAAGACCTAAGCTGAGCTTCAAACCTAGTTTCTGTGCAGTGCATGCATTTAATTCTGTCAGCAGGTCAGCAAGACGAACATTTGCATGTTGCACATTTTCACTAGTGAGTGATCATTATCTTTAGTTAAAATATATAACCTTTTACCTAGCCACTGTTCATTCTGCTACCATTTCATTATATGACTCCCATTTTCAACTTTTGCTTCACAGAAAACCATAAAGATTATGGATCTATGAAGTAGCAGAAAAACATCTTCAGGCAAGAACGATATGCATGCGTAGACTGGAAAGTACAAAACACCATTTGCAAGTGCTTGGGGTACAAAAGGGAACTTAGGCTGTTCTCATGCAGAACGTCAGAAAAAAGACGGCATCTTTCTCTGTTCCAAGAGCTATTTGATCTCCAGTTTCATTTTGAAAGCAACCTCTTACTTCTTTTTTGTGCTGTAACCTAAAAAAACTGTCGTCAAACACCATTTCATGCACTGGTGGATGTGCCAGCAATAGCACCGGGACTCGTTTTGCGATGTAAGCTTTTTCTATAATATTTTACTTGTCATGCTTGAAATTTACATTAGGAGAACAATTGGCTAAGCAACTTCATAGAGCTTTAAAAGAACTGGAATTTGCCTCATTGGCAATTTATAAATGTCTAGAAGGAAGAACGTGAAAGAAAAGGCACCGCAAAGGAAATAATGTACCGTTGCTCTTTTATGGAACTGAAAAGCATGACAAAAGGCAACACTTAGGCTGCAAGTGGAGATTTTATTTCTTTCACTTTGGGCTTTTCGAAAGCAAACAACAAAGGCATTTTAATGTTTCCAATGAAATGATCACAGATGGTAGCCCAGAAATCTATTGAGAAGGTGCAACAGTGATCTGAGCACACAAGCTACATGTTTACTAGACCAAAGTGTTGCATGTCATTAAGTGTGTGCAAATTATAATGAGCCCAAAACAATGTCAGCCACTGATCATAAACAAATATCGATTCACAATTCTTTGTCGGACCTAAATAAAAAGTAATCATATATACATCAATCTATTAATGGTTTATTTTTTTAAATAAGTAATTGATTATCTATGTATAAAGTGAATATTAACTACTGTGCGTACAACATTCTGTCTCCAATATTATCTTAAAATTCTATACCTTACCTTACCTTTCGACAGGCTTACATTTTGAACAGTAATATGTAAAGCCAAGTCGTGCCTCAGGACATTGTTTAGTTACTGATCTTGCTTGTTGAGACATCCCGCTGTTATGACATGCATAAACACAGAGAAGATGCTTTCGGAGTTCAAACATACCATAACAGCATGTCACCAAGAGGTGGTGTTAAGTGCTCCTGCGCTAACTACTACTACTAGTAATCATTTATAAAGCACTACAGGGCCTATGCTGCATCGTACAAATATACTGTAGATAGAGACGGTCCCTGCTCGTGAGAGCTTACGATCTAACGAGAACAGGAATGGCAAACATGTGCCCAAAAAGCCCACACTAACTGTAACATGCTATCAAAGCCCATGTTATGTCCCTAACCTGCCTAGTCTCTGCTGTCAAGTCATGTGCTAACAGGTTAGGAGTGGATTTTTAGCATGGCCTGCTTAGCGTGTGGCAAAACCCATGCTAATGGATAGTGCATGTTAGTAAACATTCCTCTATGTGTTCATAGACGTAGGCAGAGTTGTTTCCATCCCCTGCCTCCACAGGGAGCTTGTCAGTACTTTTCCCCTGTAGCCTGGCAAGCTGATGGTCAGAGGGAAATCTTTTAAAAGTTCAGTATTCTAAAAGAAAGCTAAAGTAGCTCACATGTGTACTAAAATGAAGTGCTTAATATGACATAATAATCATATTATAAGCTCCAAGCACTAGAGAAGGACATGCTGAGGTTGATTCTGCAAAGTGTTTGCAGAAATGTGTGTGCTCTTTATGTGTGTGAATGGGCACTAACATGCACGCTTTAGGCAAGCACTACTCTGTAAGCACATGCATCAATCCCATCATGTGGGCACAGTGTAGGCGGGGAAAACATTTACACACGTAGGTTATGGTATAGTATAATTTATGCGTGTTGCTGAGTGATCAAGGCCCGGGCATTTACTCCTGCTCTAGAGCAGACATACCTGTCACAACTTGGTTCAAGCTATCGATACACCCCTATTCTATAAAGTTCAGTGTTTTTGTAATTTACTTTCTAAAACAGTCCCCACATATGCACACGACAGTCAACTGCAGGAGATTTTATGAGTAGAAATGCTCTCAATAGCCACAAGAACGGCATGAACTCCCCAGTGCAGCAAAACAGAGAGAATAGAACTAACAGTGGCATGAATAGCCCAAGGAATGATAACAGCAACAGAGAAGTTTCTTTATGATTCTTTTTTGTGTGCATTTTTCCATTTTTGAAGACAAATGGAGAGCAGCAGCAGCGATAATTATGCTAACCACAATACAGCAAGACACTGAGCCAAGGGAGCACTTCAGACAGCAACAATGCCTAGAGCCGACTAGACAACAGCGGAGGCAGCAACAGCAGCAGCAGAAAGGGTGGGGCGGGGGGGATGCTTTTCTTTTCTTTTAATGTTTTTATAACCAGGGATAAAATATACTCCGCTATAACCAGCAACAAAGCAGGTTGGGAGGAATAGACACCAACTGCTGAACCAGGAAAGAGGCCGTGTGTGTGTGTGTGTCGGGGTGGGGGGGGGGGAGAGATGGAGGGAAGATTGGAGAAAAACAATGTCATGACCAGTACAATAAGGTAGTAATACAGTGGCAAGGTAGAGCAACAGTGGTCCGTGGCAAAAACATACCAAGACACAGCTCAGGACACCATGAGAGGATAGAATGGGCAACAGAGACTGGAGCAGCAATTGGCAAAAACACAGTAAGACACTGAGGGACAAAAGTACAGGCGTGCATTGGTTCATTGGAGTTATGTACACCGTCTTCCTGCCTTCGCATGGAAATTGATGGAAACAAGCAGAGGGAGATTAATCTATATGAACACTAACTTTTCCACCAGCTCTGGTGCTATCCACAAACAATGTAGACTCATAATATTCCTTGCCATAGATACTGTAATACCCATTCACCATGTATGTAGGCTGGTAGTAAGACAGGACATGTTGGCTGACCTAAACCAGGTTTTGACCAGACCAGAGTGTGGTCTGTGATCCCTACCCTAGTGAGCTCTACAAGGTACCATATCGTTGAATTTTGTGAAGAGGTCTCTGTTGAAGTAGAGTGATGCTGGTCTCTGCCTGTCTCTACAAATGCTGCTCGTGGACTAGTGACAGACACAGGTGGGGAGGACGTGGTAGCTGACAGAGTACTGCTTATGCTGACGGTGCTCTTGTTACTCCTTCCCCTGCTAGATCCCCATTTCCCTTCTGCATCCGACACACACTTCTTTCACTACATCCATCAGCTGACCCCTCTAGTAAATCTGTTTTTTAAGGAGTAATATGCTATTCACCTGGGACATAAGGGTTGACTAGCATATGAGCATCCTGCTCGATGAGGGGTTTCAATTTTTTTTGTACTTCAGCTGCAAAGAATCTACCAGTGCCAGCATCTCTAATGTCAATCCTTCGTGGTGCTACAAATCCTTTAACCTCTGCTCCGGAATACTCGCCGTCAACATGAACTCTCCAAGGGTAGCCTTTCCTGAACTCATCCTTGAAGAGCTTCAGGACTTTTATCACCTAAGCATATTTGTCCAATCCTGATGCCCTAGCAAGCATTCAATATCAATCTTGGTATTCAATGACAAATGATGGAGGGCTGACTAGTCTTCCATTAATTTCTTCAGCATCAGATAGGCAGAAGCCCACCTTGTGCCTACATCCTGAATGATCTAGTGCACGTTGATCCCTGCTGCTTCTGAAGTAGTCCATGCCCATCCTTCACATTCCAGTGAAAATACTCTGCTACAGGGCCGTACAAGCCATAAATGTGCCCTGTGAATCTTACACATCTGGCCCTCCCCCTCTCCTCGGTTTGTCTTATGCCTCCTATCCCATGATTTTTTTAATTTTGTCAAAGATCTCTCATGAGGGAGCTTGTGAAAGGCTTTCTGAAAATCCAGATCCACTCTATCAACTGACTCACCTTTGTCTACCTGTTTATTCACACCTTCAGAAAACATAATAGATTAGGAAGACAAGATCTTTCTTGGTTAAATCCATGTTGGCTTTCTCTCATTTGTAGCCTAATGATTAGAGTACTAGCTTGGGAACCAGTGTTTGATTTCCAGCAGCCCTCCTTGTGGCCTTGGGCAAGTCTCTTAACCCTCCATTGCCTCAGAAAAAAATTGAAGTTATTAATGTTCCTGTTTAATCTACATTACCAAGTTTAAGTTACAAAATGTAAACTGCTTTGACTGAAATGAGAAAGCAGTCTAACCCCCACCCCATGTTAAATAAATAATTAAATAAACCATAAGTCTAAGCAAATGAATGTCAGGTCTAAATGTATAGCTTAAATTGTAAACTCCTAAATTAGGATGAACTTTCAGCTGAAAATTTTGACTTTTGAATTAGGACCCTAAATTTAGGAGCTCAGCTTTTTTGGAATATTGGGCCCATTGTTCTAGTCAGCCTGAACTCCGGCAGGAACCTATGACAGATCTTCTATGTTCCCAGTCGACCTATCCGTTTTCCAGAACATTAATGATAATTTTCCTTCTGTTAACAATTTCCATATGATTCATTTAGACGTGTCACAAGTAGAAAGAAGCTCCAATAAGCATTTGGCAAACTCCTTATCGCAATTGAGTTATGGAGCAATGCAAAAGAGAAAGAATGGGGAAAAGAACAAATAGTTTATTGCACTGGTAGGGGTCTGATTCGGCTAATCAGGAGAATCCATCTGACTATACTATTGGATAACGCTGACTACTAACTATAAAAATATTGCTAAAGTCTGTGTACTGTATTTCTCTTGTTTGTTTTTTACTATAAATATTTTGAGACCTATATAATATACGGCAAAGTCCCTCTGCATGCTTTAAGAAAGCATGATATGTACAAAAAGTGTATGATTATCAGATGCATTAGCAGGCATATGCTAATATTAGTGGAATCCTTGAGAAATGCCATACGCAAATTATGATTGAACAGGCTAAGGCAAAAACTGTGGAAAGCTATTCTTTCCCTACTACTGAAGTTTCTTAAAATATAACATCTTTCTAATACCATGTGGCAAAATGTTGGTAGTCATGCTGAGAAATGAAATCCTCTATTCTAGCCAACTGAAAGTGAAAGAGCATGCTAGCACAGGTTATTTCTTCTTCTTCAGATCCTCCCATTCATCTTCCCCTCAGAATCTCAAGTCCCACATATTCTTGATTCTACAAACCCCACCACGCAACAGAGTGATCTCCAAGCTCCCCCACTGTACATCAAAGCATGTCCTGAATACCTCCTTCCCACATTATGTCAAAGCATCTCTGAACCACTTTCTTTATATCAAAGCACTTTCAAGAACGTCCAGCTCACTGTATTTCCTGCCCCAACTCCTGCTTCCCCTTTCCATGCCTCCAAAATGCCTTCTTGCCATTTTGGAGGGTACCCCATCCCAATCCTCACCAGTAGGAAGACTGAGATGTGTGATGAGGGGTTCAGGGGTAACAGATTTTCAGTGAAAGGTAGATATATAGCGTTTGACTTTCTGATGAGGGCAAGCTTTGTGGTGATCTTGGGGAAGCCAAGAAATCTCCTGTGCTAACTTGTTATTTAATTTTGGGCCAACTAGTATGGGGAATTTTATGGCAGCTAGCAAGGGTGCAATATTTTTTTGGGTGAAAACATCCATGCATAGACTACCAACAGCAAATTATTAGCGTGCACTTAATAAAATGTATTACACTGCCCATTAAGTGACATATCTAGCACTCAGGTTAAAGTTTATAGGCACATGCACAAAAAAATACATATTTTATTATATGAGCTCCTGTTTAGATAAGTGTGTAGGGGTAGCATGGTGACCAAGAGACCAGGGTCTGATTCCCACTGGCACTCCTCATGGCCTTGAGCAAGTAACTTTACCCTCCATTGCCTCAAAAGAAAAGGACATCTGGTCACACCTTGCCAAGAAAACCCAGGGGCTGAAGGTTACCAGAAGTCGGCATTTACTCAATGGCACACATTGCTTTTGCTTGTTTTGTGTTAGATTCCATATTCATTGCAACAAACCATAATGTTATGCCATGACGATACAAAATGAACAGCCAAATATTGATACTTATTATACTGTTTTGTATTCTATGGTATTTTAACACTAGAAGCCCCAAAGTGCGTCAATTGACGCAAATGCATCTTCAAAGTTGTATACCAGCGCCACTGCTAGAACCATGTCAGTCATGTTCCATGACTTTGTTAGCAAGCTCAATATGTTCAAATATGTGCATCAAAAATTAATGTCAGATGCACCACCTAGCGGGAAAATGAATTTATACCTAGAAGCCCCAAAGTACGTCAATTGACACACTCATTTGTCTTGGATGCGTCAATTGACGTACTTTGGGGCTTCTAGGTATAAATTCATGTACCCACTAGGTGGTGCATCTCAATCACTGTTTACAGTTTTACTCCGACATTACAAATAATAAACACACGATGACGTCATGTAATGACATCACATACTGAATGTATTTAACTAAGTAACTTCACATTAATTCACATCTGCATTTCATGCTAAAAGCAGTCGTGATAATGCGTCAATTGACGCACTTTGGGGTTTCTAGGTAAAATTCCTTTTGGGGCTTCTAGTGTTAAATGAAAAACAATACCATAATACTCTGAAAAGTCATCTATATTTCCAGACAAATTAATGTACAGAGGAACCATAGTTATCATGCCAGCTTCTATAGAAGAGGCATTGCCATGGGAAGCAATAGGGAGGTAAATTAATCTTTTTCTTGTAAGCATTGGCAAACATTCTGTTGGAGTACTTAACACTTTTAAATACCAAGTGTCTGGAACTCAGATGTAACCTAGGGCTATGAAATACAGCTAGTTATAATGCAAGAATAGAGGCAAACATGACACCCATTGCTTTGTTTTAGGCTACATGTTTGACAATGCTGTTCATATGATCAAGAAAATCAGGCAAACACAGCTGATAGGTGTGAAGGTCGGTTTTGGATAGATGTTAGTGAGAGGAATTGAGATATCCAGGATATGTTCAATTCTACCTGTATTTTTTTTCAAAAACTCTGCAAAACAGGGAGTCTTGTGGAAACTCTGGGCCTGATTCTGGGATGCAGGTTGCGGGGCTGCACATCCGGGCGGGACAGGCAGCCCTGCAAGTCATCCGGGCCCGATTCCCCCTCCATCTCTCCCCGTAGTCCTGAGAAGCAGGAAGGGGAGAACCAGCAGGGGAAGGGAGAGGGCAGAATCGGGGCAGAGTGGGGTTGGCCAACCCAGCAGGACATACAGGACCAATTCAGATCACGGTCCTGTACATTCTGCTGGGTCAAAGGGGATGTGCTGCTTATTCTACATCAACATTTCCAATCCAGGCCCCAGGAGGTGGGGAAGAGGGGGCCAACTCCATGGGGTTGAGGGCACCTGCTGGGAGGACATCACCGCAGGTGGCCGGGGCACACTGGGCCACCTACTGGACTGATTCAGTGCACTGTGGGAATGTTTTGTTCCTGCGATCCAGAATCTGGTCCAGTCTTGCTCGGGGCCATCCAGACGTGCCCCTACGTGAATCGGGCTACATGTATATGGACGTGAAGGATCGCATGTTCATTCGATGGCACATCAGTGGGAGCAACAAATTTAAAAAGCAGCATGTGGGGAAAAAGTGCTTCCTGTTTGTCCCCAGTTATTCACGAGAGCAGCTTTTTAAAACTGTTGATCTATACAGCATCGATCCCCCTCACCCCAACACCCCCAACAACATTATTAATTCCCCCCATCTCTGATATTTCCCAACATAAAGACTCCCCAACATCAAGATTCCTCTGATCACCTCCCCCGACATCAAAACCCCCACCTTCTGATCCCTTACTGGGGGTTCCTGGTGGTCAAGGGGAAGAAGGAGCAATTTCCAGTTTCCTGCTCATTTTGGCTACTGGTTCAAAACAGTGCTTTTGACTCCTAGCAGTCTTCTTGTAGTACTACCACTAGGGGTCAAGCTGCCCCTCCATTTATTTTGTTACATACAGTAAATTTCATAGAGTAATCTCTGTTACAATTATAAATCACTGACTTTTTAAATGACTTCTTTTTTCTAAACTATGCTGACTTCATTATCAGATGACATTCTGAACTATATCAATGAAGAACAGTTTCTCTTCACTCTATCACAAGAAATTCTGGGCCGCGGAGCCGGCGTTCACGCGGCCCCATGGTAACCGGGGGGGGGGGTGTGGCAAGGACGCGATCCCTCCGGGCCGCGGCATCGGCGGGATAATGGGGGGCGAGCCAGAGCTGTGCTGGGTGCCCCATTGGCTCCCGCGGGCCGCCGGGAGGCGGAGAGAGCCAATGGGGCAGAAGGGAGGCGGGACCAGCCTCCGAGCAAGCGCGGGGACACGCCGTGGCTTCGGCCTTTTCCAGGTCAGAGCCAGACACGTCGGGTGCAGCACGAGTGTGCTCCGAGGTACCGCGTGGCTGGGGGGCAGTGCGGGGGTCCGATTTGGGAGAGGGCCCGGTGGTTATTACAAGAGGGTGCCGGTGGGCCATCAAAAAAAAAAACCGGGAGAGTGCAGCCGTCGGGGAATACAGTATTTATTGTATTGGCAGGCAAAGGGGGTGGGTCATAAAAGTGTACGGGGGAGGCAGGGAACTGGAGGCCGGATTAAAAAAAAAAAAAACCCGAAATAAATTAAATTCAGAATAACCAAAAAAAACAACAAAAAAACAAAACAAAAGAGAAACAGCCAGGCAGACCACTTGCTGTAGCAGGACTGGGAGCCATGCGGTCTGGGAAAGGGCGGGGGGGGGGGATCCCTGGAAAAGGATTGAGAAGGGGCCAAGGGGAGGCAGCTGGGGGGGCTCGTGGGCAGGATCTGACAAGGTCTGCCCCCAGGGGGGAAAAGGGGGGTAGTGTGAGGGGGGGTCAGGGGGGTGATTTTCTTGCAGTGGCCCGGGGTAGAGGCAGAGCGGGCAGCCGGGGAGCACGTGATGGGGGGAGCGGGTGGCGTGGGGGAGGGCCTGCGCAGGCCCGGCCTGTGGGGGCGGGGGAGGGACAGGGAGGTACGACACTGAATGCTGACTGTCTGGGTCCAGAGGGGCGGTCAGGGGGAGCGGGGGATTTGAGTGGGGGACCTGCTGGCCCTCTAGATAGGAGAGTGCCTGAAGTAGGGCTACCTCCGGGGGAGGGTGGTGTGCCTGTGTTGGGTGAGGCGCGGGCTGCTGAGGGTGCTGTGCCGGCGGGCCCTGGGAACCAGCCTGGAGTGTCAGGGTGTAAATTGTAAATTCCGGCACGCCTGTTCCATCTGCAATGGGGCGCACTCTGCGCTCAAATGCGTTAAGAGAGGCGCAGGTGGGGCCGGAGCGCCCCCTCCAAAACAGTAAGAGCCTCCTTTGCCTAGCTCCCACCCCAGTCCGGATAGAATTAATGCGCCCGTGGCTGAAACGGTATCCGCGAACGGAAGGACAGTGCAGTGATAGAGGGGGGCTTTAGTGAAGGCTTTCAAATTCCTGTGGTGGGTAAGGTGATCTGTACTAAGGCCAGGAATTCGCCTTCGGTGAGGCGATTTGCCCAGATAGTGCGGGATAAGCTGACGGAGGAGATTGAATTGGGACGGGTGGCGGGCCCCTTCGCGGAGAGGCCTTTTGCTGATCTAGTGATATCCCCATTGAGTGTGATCCCGAAAAAGGAGCAGGGGAAGTTCCGGTTGATCCATAACCTCTCCTTCCCCGCGGGGTCGTCAGTTAACGACCATATCCCGGACAACCTGTGCATGGTTCGGTATGCATCCTTGGATGCGGCGTTGGAGCTGGTGAGACGCTGCGGTCCGGGGTGTTTGATGGCGAAAGCGGATATCGAGTCAGCCTTCCATTTGTTGCCGGTGCACCCGGCGTCTTTTCCTCTGTTGGGGGGTTTTGTTTCAAGGGGACAGCTATTTCGATAAGTGCATGCCCATGGGGTGCGCAATATCCTGTGCATATTTTGAACGGTTCAGTAGTTTTTTACATTGGGCAGTGGTGACTCAGGTGGGTTGTGCCAACGTGGTGCACTATTTAGATGATTTCCTGTTTGTGGGTGAGGCTCGGTCGGAGCGCTGCTCGGATTTGCTTGGTGGCTTTGAGCGGTTGGCGTGGGGGTGGGGTGTCCCTCTCGTGGCGAGGAAGACAGAGGGCCCCTCGACCGTCATTACCTTCTTAGGGGTGGAGCTAGACTCGGTGGTGATGGTAGCTCGCCTGCCTGCGGCTAAGATAGTGAAGCTCAGAGTCTTGGTTGCGAATGTGCTAGTCTCCAGCAAGCTAACATTACGGGAACTGCAGTCACTGATTGGCTCGTTGAATTTCGCGTGCAGGGTTATTCCGATGGGGCGGGTATTTTTGAGGCGGCTATCGGCGGCTATGGTAGGGGTCCGTATGCCTCATCATCGGATCAGGGTGTCGCAAAGCATTCGGGCAGTCATGCGAGTGTGGGACGAGTTTCTGTGCGACTTCAATGGCACTACGGTTTTACGGAAGAGGGAGGTCTCTAATACGGCTCTGCAACTGTACACGGATGCGGCGGGGGGCGTGGGCCTCGGGGTTTACTTTGGGGGTTCATGGTGTGCTGCAGGGTGGCCCCTGGCTTGGCGGGAGTCGGGCCTGACCAAAAATATCACCTTTTTGGAATTGTTTCTGATCTTGGTGTGTTGACCATCTGGCCGGACAGGCTTCGGAATCATCGGTTAGTCTGGTGGTGCGACAATGAGGCGGTCATGTCTGTTGTAAACAATTATGCCCCGCGCTGCAAGCAAGTGGCGGATTTAATGCGTCAGGTTGTGTTAGCTTGTTTGCGTTTGAATGTGGTGGTGAGGGCCCGCCATATTCCGGGATGTACTAACAAAATTGCTGACGCTCTTTCCCGTTTTCAGTGGGAGCTGTTTCAGACCTTGGCGCCGGAAGCCGAAGAAGTGGGAGCATCGGTCCCGGTGCACTTATGGCAGATTGGCCTGATGACATGAAGGAACTGCTGAGGAATTCCGTGTCGGTGGCGACGTGGGCGGCCTATCAGCGGGGTTGCAGCAGTGTGGTAACTTTCCTCTCGGAGCACAGATGGCGACAGGGTCCGGTCCCTGAGCCGCTCCTCGGTCAATATGTGGTAGCGGCTAAGGCGGCGGGTCTTTCGAGGGCAACGGTGAGGAGACAGCTGGAGGGGTTTTCCTTCTTCGCGGGAGCGGTTGGTTGGGGGATGGCTGGCAAGGGCTTTTTGACTTGTCGACTTTTGTAAGGGTGGGAGCGATCCCTTCCCACCCCGGCCGACGGGCAGCGGCCGATAACTTATGATTTGTTGAGCCGCTTGTTGGACGTTTTACCACAGGTGGTGTCCTCCCGGTACGAGGGTACGCTGTTTCGGGCTGTCTTTTCGGTGGCCTTCTTCGGTGCCTTTAGGGTGGGGGAGCTGGTGTCGGAGTCGGGTCGTAGGACTGGTGCGCGTGACCTGAAAGTCCACCAGGTGCGGGTGGGGGAGGGTATGGTCCTAATCCACTTAGTGCGTTCCAAGACCGACCAGTCGGGGAGGGGTGCCTGGGTGGTGCTGCGTGCTGTACCAGGGGCGCTTTCTTGCCCAGTCCAGTTGCTGGGTGCCTACTTGCAGGCGCGGCCGGCCGGTGAGGGCAGTCTGTTCCTTCATGAGGACGCAAGGGTGCTCACGCGCTACCAGTTTACAGCGGTGCTACGGCTTTCGTTGCGACAGATTGGGGAAGATCCCTGTAGGATTGCTCCACATTCCTTCCGGATCGGCACAGCGACCAGCGCGGCAGCAGAGGGTCTTCCAGAGCAGGTGATACAACGGATAGGGCGGTGGAGATCGCAAGCGTTCCAGGGCTATGTGCGCTTGTAATGGGCTGTGGGGGGTGCTAACTCTGCTATTCTTTATTTTGCAGAAAGGGGCCATGCATCGTGTCGCTGTTGGGTGATTGGCCATTCATTTGTTTACTGGGCTGGTCGGCGAGCAGCAACACGGCCATTGGGGCCACATCTTGGACTGGAAGCACTGGGGGTGACCGTATCATGGCTGGGCGAGCGCGGACTCCGGTGGATCCAGCTTTTGCCTTTGCTGCGGCATCACAAGCGCATGAGAGGAGCGCCGGATATCCTGCTGATACATCTAGGCAGCAACGATCTGGTGTCCTGGACCTGCAAGCAGCTGATTCGCGCTGTTCACAAGGACCTGGGGGAGGTTTTCGTAATGTTTCCGGGGGTTACTGTGATTTGGTCGGATATCCTTCCACGGCCGGCCTGTTGGGACCAGTGGCGGTGGTCCAGAGGGCTGACAAAAGTCAATCGCCAAATTGGCAGGTGGGTGGGGGAGCGGGGGTGGGTGCCAGATCTTGCACCCGTGGGTGGATGTTGAGTGTTCTGGCCTGTTCCGGCTGGATGGCGTGCATCTCTCGCCGATTGGGATGGACCTGCTACTTAATGACTGGCAGGAGGCCGTGGAGGGTGTCCGGCAGGGGAGTTGGGCTGGTCGCAGGGGGACCCCCGCCCGGACAACCCCTCAGGTTTTTGCTAGTAATATGGCGAAGCCAGACGAGGGAGGGCTAGGCTGTTTAGCCGGGGCCTGGACTCAGTAGAAGTGGAAGCAACGTCACCTTGCTACTCACATGGCTGGTGAGGGCTCGCGCTTTGATAAAAAGGGGGGGGGGGTAATGTTATTATGTTTGAATTGTTACTTGGCTATTGTTAATGGTTAATAAAGCTGCGACCAGTTTTAAGCCCAAAAATTGTGTGATGGTCTTTTATCGAAGGGTGTGTGGGGGGGGGGAGAGGCGACGTGTCCGCCTTACCCGGTTAATTCTGGGCTGCGGAGCCGGCGTGCATGCGGCCCCATGGTAACTGGGGGGGCGGCAAGGACGCGATCCCCCCGGGCCGCGGCGTCGGCGGGATAATGGGGGGCGAGCCGGAGCTGTGCTGGGTGCCCCATTGGCTCCCGTGGCCCGCCGGGAGGCAGAGGGAGCCAATGGGGCAGAAGGGAGGCGGGACCAGCCTCCGAGCAAGCGCGGGGACGTGCCGTGGCTCCGGCCTTTTCCAGGTCAGAGCCAGACGCGTCGGGTGCCCGCCCGCCCACCCTAGCGCGGGAGTGGGGGTGGGGCTGGGGTCCAAGTTGTGGGTTGTTGCAGCGGGGGGGGGGGGGGCGGGATCCTGGAGGTTTCCGGGTTCCGTAGCCGGAGGCAAGCTTGTGGGCAGGGGTGGGGGACCCCCGCCCGGACAACCCCTCAGGTTTTTGCTAGTAATATGGCGAAGCCGGACGAGGGAGGGCTAGGGTGTTTAGCCGGGGCCTGGACTCAGTAGAAGCGGAAGCAACGTCACCTTGCTACTCACATGGCTGGTGAGGGCTCGCGCTTTGATAAAAAGGGGGGGGGTTAATGTTATTATGTTTGAATTGTTACTTGGTTATTGTTAATGGTTAATAAAGCTGTGACCAGTTTTAAGCCCAAAAATTGTGTGATGGTCTTTTATCGAAGGGTGGGGGGGGGGGGGAGAGGCGACGCGTCCACCTTACCCGGTTACTAGTTCTTTGTTCAACATTTTAAAGCAAACAAAAAATATCTTTGGAAAGACTTATTTCTGATTTAAGGCTAGACAAAATGTGTGATATCAGTAAATAGGTCCCATTGCAGCTGAGGGAACTCATGGTAAATGCATGTTAGTGAGCTGTAATGTGGTAGTGATTTCAGTAGATCTAGCTAGTTTAATGCTTCAGATCAGGTGATTAGTGTACACCGTATCTATATTTTTTTTCAATTTCACATTAGCAGTCATGTCTCAATGAAAACTGTCTCAATGAAAACTGTCAAGAGAGCCTGCATATTTTCATTTATCTCGTGTGTGTGTGTGTGTGTGTGTCTGTGTAGAAACAGTTCCTTACAGCACTCTTTAGTCAACAAAACACATAAGGGTTCAGACAATACCGTAGGGTGTAGGCTTTCATCTGCCTTCAATCTGGAGAGACTGCAAAATTTGTGTTATAATATCCTTGAGTCCCAAAGAACAAGCATGAAAATATAAGACTACAGCACATTGGAATATGCCTCTTCTAAAAGAGTGAGCGTCTCTGTCATAGGTCCAGGGCACTGAATAAAAGCTTATGGTGATATATGTAATAAATAAGTGTAATACAGGATATGACGGAATTGATTACTATGGTACTCTCACCACAGCGGTTTCTGTAAGAAGTAGTCTGTGCAGCCTTCTTGCTTTAGAATCCCTGGTCTTCAGTTAATTCTCTGCAGCTAACCATTGGAAACCAAAGCAGTTCAGCTTCTTTCTCAATGTCTAGGTGGCTCATAATGACTGGCAGGTGACTACAGCAATCCTATAAATCTCATCCATTCTCTCCCGCCTTGTTCCGACTCCCCTGTTTCTAATAGGGATGTTCACACGTTTTTGATGCTCAACACACATGCTGCAAAATAAAGCAACGCTGGTACTCAAGGGCTCTTCTTTTTAGTTTCTACAAAAGAGAAACATGGGGCTTTTTTCTTAAATGAAATATCACAAGGACTATTTTTCAACATATGCTTACAATTTCAGCAGTATGTGGCGCAGTCCATATCTAAAGCACATTACTAATCCGCAGAAGGTGCAAAATAATCATTTCTCTTACCTTAAAAAGGCAGGTTTGGGACGCAATCAAATGTTCTCCACCCTGAGACCTGAAAATAAAAATAAAATCACTATGCATATATCAGCTTGAACAGCAATAGTGAAAAATCAAAAGAAGTGTAAACTGAGTAACTGAGCGTTCAATATTGTGGTTAATTAACACACATGTACATTATAGAAAAATCAATTGACTAAATCTTTGATTGAAGGAACTCAAATGGGATAGATTATTTTTCAGAAAGCCCTTAGAATTAAAACTAATCATTCTCATGGTATCACTTGGAAGCTCTTTTGTACTTTTTTTCAGAGAGCTTGCTGTCTTTTTCTATTATGCCAAATAATTAATATGATATCAACAAGTTGAAAGTGCACACCTACAGTCTGACACAATGGCACTATTCCCTTTTCCTCCATTTGCAGACTCAGGCATTTCTGTGTGGGAGACGTGGATGAAGCAGTCATGGTAAAATGTGTCTCAGCAGGGTAGCACAATGGTGTGATGTATATATCTCCATGAGTCTTAGGTGCGGGATGTGTGTGTATCCAGATGTTTGTCTTGATGTTGTTGGTGTTGTCTTGGTGATGTCAGTGCCAGTGTCAGCTTCAATGTCATTGTTGCTGTTGTTTTGCATGTTTTGTTGTGTGTGTGGTGTTGTGTCTGAGTTATGATGTAGTATATTGTGGTATGTGTGCTTTATGAGTGTGTATCAGAGGTATATGTCAGAGTGTGTGTATATGTATCAAGAGGCAAGCGTGTGTGTGTGTATGTGTGTGCCATGAATGTGTATGTATGTATGTGTGTTGTGATAAGGAAGCTTATCATAGCTCAGGAAGGAGATATAGAAAAGGTGAAGTGACTCTGAACAAGCAACCTGTCAGTTCTGGTAGAAATAAGAAAACATAATTTTGCCATAAAAGACTACCAGTCCCAGAATGCACCAGGTTTCCAACAGCCATTAGAGGAGCTGAAGTGGGGAAAACATGTGTTCAATCAGGAGGGCTATGAGGTAATCCCTAAGCACTCATCTCAAAGGGCAGGGCCTGATTCAGCACAGCTGCGCTGTGTTAGGGAGGAGCACTCATCTAAGCAGAATAAGAGTAGAGTTTATTCTACAGATGACCATCTTCATGATCACCTTGGATATCCAGAGAATTGTCCTCAGTATCCTGAGAATCAGCTTGAGTTTGATCATCAGTTTCATCTGAAGGATCATCAGAAGCAGAAGCCAAACCGGACGGACAGAGAGGGAAAGAGACCCTTTAGAAGAAGGAAGAGAAAAGCCTTTGAGAGGTCTAGAAGAGTCCAAAGCAGTACGTATACTGGGAGGTATTCCAAAGGCCAGCATACACCATTGGACTGGGGAAAGCCAGAGGAATGGTGCTGCAGAGCTAGGAATCACCAGAGGCTACCTGTGAGGGAGACAGCTGCACGTGGAAGGGACCCTAAGACCTGTGCCAGAAGGTATGTGAAGAGAGATCCAGTGTCCAGGGATCTGGATTGGAAGGCTGGACATTAGAACTGGACTACATACTGGCCAGGCTATATAGAGAGGAACTCTAGCAGCAATGGAAGCTCAGGTATGAACACTGATCTATGCCCTAGCTATAACCTTGAAAGACAGCAGGGAAACAAGTATTCTCCTGAAAATGCTCCATTGAGAGATTCATCTGTGCCAATCCATGATATTGAACCCATGCTTGTTGAACAAGGGGGAATAATAGCAGATGAGGATCCTGTTTATATGGACTGCTCTCTATCTAAACTCCGTTGGTAACTTTCTGTTATAAAGTACAGCAACCATCACAAAGAAATACAAATTTGTTCTTTAATCTACTCAGAAAAGTTCCTGAAGCAGGATTTGACCCACAGAGTGGAAGGCAAGCCAGCTAAGGGGTTTCAGCTGGTAACTGCTAGCAATTAAGCCTTACCTAATTGCTTGTGAGCTAGGAGAGAATCACTTCTGTATCTATGTGGGAAGTAATCAGAAGTTAACCCGAAAAGAACAGTTTGTTTCTTGCTTTGTGGCTTTTCATTTGTTGTTTTCCTGATTTTAACTTTGTTTTTCCAAGTTAACACTGAAAGCAAGTAACCTAATTTATGTGCTACCAAGCATATCTGTGTTGGGAGAAATAACCCCATAAATAAATATCTTATTGGCTTTACCCAAGAGCACAACTAAATTATTGTCAGCAGCTGTGTCTGGTGTGAATGAACTACATTGCCCACAATACCTTGCAAATCATATAGAGATATGCACTTGCAAAGACTGTGAAGATTCTCACCCAGGCAGCCGTCTGACAGTGTACCAGGGTGTTCATATGTACTGTATATCTGCATCAATCTGTGTGTTTGATGACATGTGTGTTTGGTGTGGGATGTGTATGTGTGAGTGGGTGTGTCAGGATGTTTGCCTTGATGTTGTTGGTATTGTCTTGGTGGCATCAGTGTCAGTATCAGTGTTGGTATTATGGTGTGTGTGAGTGGGTTGGTGTGTTATGTTGTATGTGCATGTTTGTGGTACGTGTATTGTGCTGTAGCATGTTATATTGTATGTTGCATTGTAGTGTGTTGTAGTGTGTGTTTTTTGTGTTGTATTGTGTGTTGTGGCATGTGTGTATTTTGTGTTTATGTTTGGCTTTTGTGTGTGTATGTCTTGGCAGTATGTTGGGTATGTATACAGTATGCACAGATGTTTACAGACAGACACAAAGACAAATGGAGCTTCCCCAATAAGTGCTATCACTTAAGCAAAATATGACTAAAATTCACAAGAAACCTGGAATTGTCATTAATTTTGAACTGTAGCTACAATTCTTTCCTTTATCACTTTATGGGGTAATTTTCTAAGAAGCCTTCTAGTTTAGGTGGTATGAACTTGTGAAAATGCCAGTATTATATCCATGTAGATACTGTAGGTAAGGGCACATTTACAGGCATAAATGACCTCTTCTAAAATACCAACTGGTGTGAACATACGTGCACAAGTTTCATGGCGTGTGCTTTTACTGCGGCATGCACAGTGGTGGAGTTCGGGCACAGCATGGATGGATTCCACACATGCAGATCATAAACCTCCATAATTTGCATACATACATACAGGAAATATGCACTAACGTTTATACCAGCCCTTGAGCTAACATAGTAACATAGTACATGACTGCAGATAAAGACCAGTATGGTCCATCCAGTCTGCCCAGCTCCGTGCAGGCCACACTCCTCCCCCCCCCCTTCTCTGCCTGCATTTAGGGTTGCACCTGCTGCTTTGTGCAGGCCAGCCCTCCTCTATTAAATGATATTTAAGTTTGCTTAGATTTCATCCTCTTGCGATAAAGGGATCCACTCTGTCTGTCTCATGCCATTTTGAATTCTGTCACTGTATTTGCCCCCACCACCTCCATCAGGAGGTCATTCTATGCATCCTCCACCCTTTCAGTGAAAATCTATTTCCTGACGTTGCTTTTAAGTACATGCATTCTTTCATGCTGACACTAGTATTTTATAAAGTCAGGTCCATGCATATACGACTTTATACAATAGGTATAAAATAGGCACATGAAAATCATATTAATTAGACATTACTTTAGGAAATTACCCGCTATACCGTATGTTACTTAGGCCACATATGCATTTACAGAGGGGAATTTTAGAAAGGACATCCAGCTGTAATCTGGGTCATGCAGAAAAATGCCAGAGGACATTTATGTCTTCAGCCAATTGCAGGAACATAGACTTCCCCGAAGTGGATATCCACAGCCCTGTCCACATAGACATCCCACCTATAGAATAACGCACAGCGCATGTAAGGTTGCATATGGGGCATCCGGTTGTGTTGCAAACTGGGAAACATATAGGATAGGAGTTTATCTCCTTCTCCACACCCTCTGGATGTTTGGCAGGCAACATGAGCACTTTTCCGCTGCCTATGCATGCCTGGAGCAGGTATAAACTTGGAAGTGGCACTGGACATACAGGGCATTTCTGCAATTGGATGAGGATGTCCAGGTTCCTGGTAACACTCCGGACATGCCTCCGACACCCTCCCCCCCCCCCCCCATTCAGATTTAGAGGTCCTCACACTGGGGACGTCCACAGATCCAGTTTCTAAAACAGCTCTAGGGATGTCTCTGTGCTTTGGATGTCTCTATGCCCATTTTCAGATGTCTAAAGCATGAATAGGGTTTCTAAAATAACACCCACTGTGTATTAGATGAAAAAAGTTCACAAGCATTAAGTACAAAGCCTGTGTGCTAACCTTTGTGAGCTTTTCTATCATCTTCCCATACAGTTTCTGCACGGAAAAAGTCTTGACAGCATAGTAAATGTACTGATAGTGCAGATGCACTTATCTCCCATTTAAGAGGTGCAAAGTGCATCTGTGTTATCTGCACCACTGACAGCGTATGATAAACAGATCTAGTTATTAAGGCGCACCGTCTCTTCTTCTGCTGTAACTTTTCTTTTTCTTCTTTTTCCCTGTCTTGCTGATTAAGACGGAGTTCCATTTTTTCTTGGACTAATTTGTTTTTATTGAATACCTCTATGCTTATATAAAGAAAGGCAATATATAAAGTTTTAATAAGCATACACATAAATACTGTGTGTTATCCATCAATAATATGAGCTATTAGTAATAAGGTCCCATTGAAGAACATGGGACCTGTGTTAAAATAGCACACTTTTATGGTGAATTTAACACGATTTCATATTAGTGCACCTTAGAAACTAGACTCCAAAGTACCATGCATTAACTGCAATGCCCTTCCATCACCCACCCATGTCCTGCTCACTTTTCACCCCATAACATAGTACACAGCACGGTGAGAGTTACTGCAGCCTATGGTCTTATTCACATGTTAACCACCTAGCACACTTTAATGAAAGGGCTGCTGAGTGGTTCTAAAATAGTTGATACGATGATACAGCTCTGTTAGCAATTTCTGTAAGTTTTATTTCTGTGTAATACCGCTCTCAGAACAGGCAAATGAAGCACTCTTTATTGTGATTACAAGACCACGTGGTTTAGCTAATCATAGATTTCGGGGCCTTTTTACTAAAGTGCATTATGTTTTTTCCCCTAATGCATGTTTAGTGGAAAAACAAATCTGGAGTAAGTACAAAGCTTACAAGGTAACTGTCAGGGGCAAGGCCATACCGAGGGAAGATCGCGCACTGTGCGACTTGCACATCGGGCGCACGCCCCCCCCCCCCCACGGCAGGAGAGAAGAGGCGCGCCCGATGTGCAAATTGCTGGCATGCTAAGCAGATCTTTTCCTTCCTGCAAGAGCAAGAGCAGGGAGGGAAAGATCTGCTTAGCAAGCCGGCGGAAGGCTTAAGAGGCGCATGTTAGCTTTCTTCCGTTGCCTGCCGCCGCTGAGAGAAGAAAAAGTGGCGGCGGCAGGCAACAGAAGAAAGCTAAAATGCGCCCCTTAAGCCTTTGTGCCCTGTGCGGCCGCACCGCTCACACAGGGCTAGGTACGGGCTTGATCAGGGTTTCACCAGCATATACCCAACAGTTCAGGCACGGATGAGAACCATGATGCATGGCTATATGATGAAGGTATTATTAGGTGAAGGCACGCTAATGGCGGCATGTCCCCCTGTGCTAAGTGCAATATGCTCACCATGCCCACTCTCCAACCCAACCCCGCCTAATCACCACCCTAACGTGTGAGTGGCAAAACACAAATGAGTGTGTGGCAACCGTCATGCCCCCACAATGACAGTTAGCACAGGCCAGAACAGGCAGTTACCGTGAATGAAAAGACGCGTTAGCACACTATGGTAAACGCTCCCCTTTGATTCAAAGTTCAGATAGAACTCATGGTGAAGTATTAAGTCGGTAGCTTTTTTTATTCCAGGATTTTCTCATTTCATTATCTAAGGTGGAAAAAAGAAACATTTCATAATCCCATAAAGAAAGATCATTTCCCACAAACTAGTTTCTCAGTCTTAGAGCTGACAGAGACCTATTCGGTATA
Organism: Ichthyophis bannanicus; assembly: GCA_033557465.1. NCBI lineage: Eukaryota > Metazoa > Chordata > Amphibia > Gymnophiona > Ichthyophiidae > Ichthyophis > Ichthyophis bannanicus. Next base: position 865,548,565 of record CM066032.1, on the reverse strand, counting down.
GTAATGGCTAAGTGCATTTAGTCAGAGTTGTTCATTAATACAGAACAAAAAAAAAGCAGAAATTAAAAATACTCCTGTTTAGCAAATATTATTTTGTCATGATAATTTATTGCCATAGTCTAAAAAATTGTTCAATATTACTGCCAATTTTTCCACTTATTCTAAATAACCACTAAGATATTTTGGGTATTATTATTACAGTTTAATTGCAAAACGTCATGCACATCAATGCAATATATCAACCGACTGATGTGCAAAAAAGTATACATATATTCTAGTGCCTGCTCTCCCAGGGAATTCAGTGTTCATGGATAGAACTGGCAACCTAATAGGGACATCATGGGCATTGCCAGTACAAGCAACCCTCCATTATATTATATGGACACTGTCCCTGAATCATGATCTGAGGGGGCCGCATGAGTGGCTATGAGAATCTCAAAGTTCTTACAGCATTTGGCCTTTCTGCAAACACCATCTAGGGTGCTGAACTGTGATCATGCCCTTTCAGTGATGTAGACGCCTGTTCCTGGGGTTTCTGGACTGAGATCATCAAATCATTTCGCATAGATCATAAATGGTTCTCACATGGCAGTTACGTGGGAGGTGAGAGAAGCCTAGTGGTTTAAGCAGTGGAGCGACAACCATGGAAGCCAGGGTTCAATTCCTGCTGCGGTTCTTTCTCACTTTGCCCTTCATTGACCTCAGGTACAAACTTAGGGGCCCATTTAGTAAAGTGTATTAAGTAATTAATATGTGTTTCAGTGCATGTTAATCACTTCTGTGACCCTGTGGTAATTGTTATTGCTCAGGCAGGGCAATTACCGCATCCTGAAATGTGTGTTAACTGTGCAGCGCACGATGGAGTGGGAATGTTGACTGCACACGGAGGGTAGCACGGGCGTTAGTAGTAGATGCTAATCACCAATGCTGTCATTAACAGAGTTTCACTCGCCAGCATTTCAATAGCTGGCATTAGGCGTACCTGAGTTAATCGCCAAGAGCCGGAAAGCATGCTAAGGGGCTTGGCTGAACAGGAACTGTCATGCACATGCTGGACATGCCCTCAGTATTTTCCATGGTATGGTGGCACCTAAGGGGTGTTGATTCTTTCTCCAAATGCGTGTAAGGGACAAACAAAACTATGCTTTATACTAAGTCCCCTTAGATTGTAAACCTTTTGGGAACAGGGAAATCCCTGCTGTATCTGATTGGGATTTGCTTTGAGCTACTACTAAAAAGACAAGAGCTAAATAAACTAAAATACAATAAAAGATAAATCTACTACTACTTATCATTTGTATAGAGCTAAAAGGCATACACAGCGCTGTCCAGCTTAGACCCCTGGTTCAAATCATGTCAGAAGTGAAAGGCTCTTTTAGCCTGCGTCAATCCAGTTGGTATCCTGTCTCCTTGAAAAACATTTTCTTGAAATGCATTTCATTGGAATAGCTGCACTGGTTATGAAGTAATAAATTAATCTTTGCTCATCAGTGTCAAGTATACTTTAATTAAACCCAGTCTTAATTATTACAGTGCTGACTTGCTTCTAAATTCCAGCAATTAGCGATCCGTCCATGGATGTCCTGTGAGTTACTGCAGTCCTAACAGGGTTGCAGACTATCATAACTTACAATTCTGGCTGCTTCTGAGTGAGGGAGGAGTGACCAAGAGGTTAGGGCCTGTTGTGTTGGGCCAGGGGTTTGAATCCTGCTGGAGGACAGCAACCTTGGGCCAGAGGGACTGGGATTTCTTGTCCCACAGCCACTCCTTGTGGCATTGGGCAAGCCACTTAACCCTCTATTGCCACAGGTACAAAGACAAAAAAAGCATAGACTATAAGCCCTTCAGGAACAAGGGAATGTACACCACTTTGACCAGGAAAAAAGCTGTATATAAGCCTAGCTAAATAAATGAAAATGATAGTAATCTATGTAAAAATTAAAAAAAAGCTGAAAATCTATAAAACCTAGAGAAGAATACAAGCAACAAAATGCCACTACATTTATAAACATATATTAAAAACAAATTAAAATATATGAACAAATGCTTCTTTACGTCATTCCTATTTTTAAAAGAGATATACAGATGCTGACACTAACTATATGAGTCTAAGGAATGAGAGACTCTGACAAGCACAGTAAGGGGCATGTTTACTAATATGGGCTAACAGCACAGGCTATTTGTAACTAGGTTCCATGTTATTCAATGGGGTCCAGTTATAAATAGCCTGTGCTAACCATTAGCCCAGTTTAGCAAACATGTTCCTAAGATTTTGTATCCAGCAAAATATAGGGATATGTTTACTAAACTGTGGTAACATTACAGACCACGTGTTAGGTAACGTTAACGCGTGGTATGTAACGTTAACGCGCAATAACGTTACAAATTGTGTGGAAGCATTCCACGGCACGGTACACACCACAGAGGGAGGAGAGAGGGCGGAGAGCAGAGGTCAATGGGCGGGGAGTGGGCGAGGAGAGGTTCCCTGCACACTAATGCGCTGAACTTAAGGGCTGAATCCTACCGCGAATGAAAACCTGCCATTAGATGCACATTTGCAGGAGAGAGAAACCATTTTGGTGTCAGCAATGTACAGCATAGCCAGGGAGCACAAAAAACGTGATAGTAGTGCTCCATTTGCAGCAACACCATAGTGCCCACGTATGAGAGGCCACTATAGCAATGGTGTAAATGGAGCATAGGGGGCTGCAAGCAGGGCATGTAGCGGGGGCAGCTGGAGCAGAGGGTGGACTAGGCAGGCGCCTAGGTGGCACATAGGAACATAGAAACCGGAAATCAGCAAGACAGCAGCTGACAAAGGCCAAACAGAATCCACCTACATCTACCTGATCCACCCGAGCTAACAGTTGCCAGGGCACTGACCTAAAATTCCCCCAGCCAACCCTCCCCCAAGCGGAAGGGACAAACTATTGGTAGGCGGTGATGGGGGGGATGTGAGGATGCTCAGGTATACCCCCTGCCCCAGACCCCACTCCCTAGGCGACCATCTACCCACACAGTGGATGACCTGGGACTGCGCACTACCAGCACCAACAGCATGGCAGCACATGTCAGCATGGCGGGGGGGGGGTGCCCATGCTGGAGGGGGCAGTGGCACCTGCCTGCAGTGGACCTAGGCCATGCCCTGTACCAGTACGTGGTGTGCAGTACAACATAAACAGTCTGGCTGAGGAAAAGTACAGGTAGCCCCAGGGACCACCATGCATCTGTGGCAACAGTGTGTTGCAGTACACCCAGCCAGTGTGTTCAGAAGCAGAGGGTCATGGGCTCAAGTCCCAGCTGTGGCTCGTGCAGAGCATGTCCCTATATTTTACCCTACAATGCAGATACAACAGCAACATGTGCAAAGCCCAAAGCAGTGGAGAACAGGGGTACAAACACCCACTCACACAGGCTCCACAATCCAAAGATGCATGGAGAGTCAGGCTGTTGGCCCAGCATTGAGCTGCAGTTACCACCAGAGCACTACTACTACCTCCTGCACAGTTTAGCAATGTCGGCACTGTGATCAGGACCAGTGTAGCGGGCAGGGTTGCCAACCACCCTTGTCTTTGCACAATGCTGCAATAGGAGTGTGTGTATGTGTGTATGTTTATCCATTGTTCTGTGGCTGCCCACCCCTCACTGGGCCCAAAATGTCCCACTGGTACCAGTGTTAGCCTGAATATGTGCATAATGAGGAGCAAGGTATTGTGGGTATGGCCCGGACAGGGCGGATTGGCCAGGATGCATCTTCACAGGGTGTGGGCAATGGCTGGGACACTGTAGTGCCTGACCACCACCTGCATGGACAGGGTGGCCACAGCATGGCATGCTGGGAGGGCACTCACTCTGACCGAACAGTGACCATGGCATGTCTATGTTCCCACATAGCGCTCTAAACTATCTGCCTCCAGTGATACTTTTGTGTTCCTAGTGCTCGTGGCCCCAATCACTGAGATGTATGCACTATGGACTGGCGAGTGGACTGTCTGCAGTTTGACTGTGCATGGTTGGAACACCTATAAGGTGCTGTCTGCTGGTGACGGGCAGACAGTGGTGTGAAGCAATTGGGGTTCTCCAGACCTAACCCCAGCATTGTTGCTGGTCTGCCACTCCCCCAGTCACAGGTATGGTTCTGGCCCACCAACCCTGGAGGGCTGTCTTATACCAGCAGGATGGAGGCTGGGGCACCTGTCCCTTACTTAAAAAAAGGGTGATGTGGGCCCTTAGGGGTATGTAGTATATACCACTGTGACTTTATAAAGGCACTGCTACACAAACCTCATGCAAGTCTTGAAACACCTCTGCCCTGATAGCAGGTGCCCATGTCAGCCAGACCCTAACACAGGGTACATACTAATCTGGGTAGTGTCTGATCCCAGAGAGCCACATGTGACTGCAGGATACAGATGGACACCAAATTACCTTCAGCTGCACTGCAAGTAACACCTGTCACACATTAGTAGCAATGAGGATGTACAGCAGGACCTAGCTCTAGCACCACATGTCCTGCAGACCTAGTGCTGGGCACCCATCCTATCCCTCAGGGTGAACACAGATCCTGCACAATGGCATGTTCTGTAACTATTCTGTGGCAGTATCACACACTGTCAGTTCGTCTTTCCAAGCTGAGGTACCAGAGAGGTGCAGACCCGATTTGGTGATCAGCTGTAGACAGCTATTCAGCATGTGCATTGCATCATGGGTACTGGTGGGGTTACCCTATCCTGGCACTCAGAGCAGACAGTTTGTTCGGTGACCTGCAGTCCTTCTGTACCCAGCCATTGCTGTGACATATGCCACAAAAGTATAGCCTACTGGTTAATACAATGCCATTCTTGGCAGTGTTCATGGGTTCAATTCCACATTGTTCCCTCCTCTTATGCCTGCCCTACTCCAATAGTGTGCATGCCTGTAGCAGTCATATTTTTGCAGATCTGTGCTGCCAGACCATAATACCCTTGCCACAATTGCCAACATTCCCTCGGTCCGACTATCTGCTTCTGTCAGCTGTGTAGAGTCCTGTCTGCCTGTGCAGGCTGCCATCCCATGTCCTCACATGCTTTCCTCACCTGTGCCTGATCTGCATGGCACCACCACTCCTCTGTCCACCCATCATTGTAACTATCTTGCCACCTCCGCCTCCACTGGGGAACACGTATTCCCATCGTCTGCCACCAACTGTCTTTCCAGTACTTTACATTGCCAACACCCTGTGCTGTGGTACAGTTGCCCCACCATTTTTGTCATCAGTACTGGCAGCCACAAGGGATGCCCACAGATATGGCAGGTCCAGTGGCTCCCAGCTCTCTCTCCTTCACTCACCTGTTCATTGCCTTTCCTGAGTGCTCTATCTAGTGTTAGGGCTACATCTGTCTCTGTTCCTCACAGGTCATGCATGTCATCCTGCGGCACCTAGCAGCCCTTGGGGCACACTAACCTAGTTAGGCCACTTTAACCTATGGTTCCATAGCCCAGGGTGCCTTCTACGGTGCCTTGTCCAGGGTGCCTAATGTGGCACTTAGCCTAAGGAGCCCTATACGGCGCCTTATGAGGCACCTTACAAGGCACCTTATATGGTGCCTTACAAGGTGCCTTATAAGGCGCCTTGTAACGCGCATTAGTCTAAGGCGCCTTGTAACGTGTGTTAGCTGATACGGCTTGCTGTAACGATGCACCGCCCACGCCTTTATATGGGCATCTGTACCTTTACCGCGGAACCTAACGTGGGTGACATTACCGCAGTTTAGTAAACATACACCATAATTTATATTATAGTATGGTCTATCAATGTTCCCCTATACTTGGAGTGTACAAGTTCAATGCATGACAGCCACAAACTGACCAGGTTTTCAGGATATCTATAATGAATATGCATGAGATAGAGCTGACCTCCAAAGTTTGAACTATAGAATTATATTCCTCTGTACATTAGGCAAGGTTCTGCACTGAAATCCTTTGAGAAATCTTTGAAATCTTACTTTTTTCAATTAGCCTTCAATGAGTCCGAAGCGGGAGGGGTCCAATTTATGAGTCTGTTTCACTCTGCTTTTCTTTTTGCCTTTTTGTCGTTTTTTAAGCTATTGTATTTTAATGTTTTTTACACTGTAAACCTCTCTGATACTTTTGGTTAAGGGCAGTATATCAAGTCTCAATAAACCATAAATCTATCTCACATATATTCATTAGGGATATCCTGTACCACTTAGCAAACATTAATGGCGGCGGTAAGGATGTTTTCAAGCGGTAAAGGCCAGGATGGGAGTAGGTGTTCCGGCAGAGGGCGCTTGACTCCACTTATCGGGTACTAACAGGACACTGGGCATTAAGATGCCAAGCATGCACCTTAATGCCCGAAAATGGCAGTCACCTTAATGCAGGATAAGGGAGCCTTTGTGAAAGTCACATTTTAGGTGATGGATGGATGGAAGGAAAGATAAGAGCTGATGGATATGTCAGATCCATATGTATCCTATGTGTTAGTCAGTAAGTGAGATGAGCATGTGGGAGATATCTGTACTGTATCAGTGAGAGGTGCCCACGTAATCTGCTGAAACGTTAGTGTGTGGCATAGGATTGGGAAGAAGTGTCCCCTGGTGGAGCCAGCATCGTCGCGATGTGAGCATCAAAGGGATGACTGAGCAGGAGTGGTGATGTGCAGATCATTCACAAGAGAGGTGCGAGTGATACATCCTAGTGAATAAACTGTTCCTGTGTGGGCCATGGTGTAGCAGCTAGCAGAAGAATACATGACTGTACATGATGGGCATATGCTGATGGATGGGCTGAAGGATGGATGGCGGTAGATAAGAGTGTGGTATGGCCTTGTTGCTCTGATGTACCTGATATACACAAATGCAGTTGTAGTGTGTGTGAAAAAATAGTAGCTGTGCCATGGGGAAGTTGCTGTGGCAGCTGTCTCAGCTTTTCTAACCACCATACAATCTTCCTGACACATGTGCATATAACAACTGGACAAGTGTCTCTCATAGTGGCCATATGGAGCAAGTAAGGACGTGTGATGATTCCTGCAGGTTGCCCTCCCTGGAGTGGGATGTGTCTGCATGTACCGGATATATGTGATGAAGCCAAGGATGTTCAGTCACAGTTATGATGAAATATTCCAATCATGTACAACTCATGTGTCATATATCTGCTAAGTGAATATGTATGACTCTTTGCAATGGGCTAAAGCAGAGACAATAAAGTCATGCTGTCAGATGGGCATGGTTGCAATGTTCATGTCTGCAGACCCAATGTGCTATTATAACACATAAAAACGTATAAGAATATGTGTCCTCCTGTTAATGCAGACACTGGACTGTTTCTGGCAGTATATTGAAGTGAGTTTCCCAGAGCCACTAAAAGAACAAGTGGGATTCAATCCCTGGTCTGTTGCTTACTGAGCCAGTGCTATAACAATTAGGCTACAACTCCACACCTTTCTGCACAGTAATGTCCAGAATCAAAGAAAATGCAGGCCCCTGTCTGCAATGGCCAAAACCCAAGACATGAAACAATGTGGCTGGCACATTCTGAGACAGTGGTAAACCATATCTAGGGCCTGCCTACAGCAGCACACATGCAGTATGAGCTGCACCGGACACTCAGTAATGTAACTGCATAACGGACACACAGCTGCAGAATGCATTTCTTGTCCAAAGGCCAAGATCAAGATGCCCATCCCTCCAACGCTAAACAACAATGGCAAGCAGAGCTCCGCTGTACCGCAGTGTGGCACTAACCCCTGAGGCAGCACATGTGCAGGGCGTGCAGTCCCTTGTGACCTGCTGTACACTGCAAGATAGGTACACCTGCACATACACATAACTAAAACCACATTCATGACTCATGTGGTCCATCACAGATCATCCCGCCCTCCTCAGGGGACCATGCAAACGTCTCCTACCATCATAGAAGACAAGCAGATACTTGGCAATGCTCCAGTGATCACAGTCACCACTATAGCTGCAATTGGGGCTTTGGGTATTGGTTTTGTTATTGGTTAGCCCCTCCATTACCCATGATGCATTGCACAATCTGAGCAGATATATGCACCTGACGCCCATATGGAGAATGCAGTGATCCATCAGCTGTTAGGTGCAGGGACATTGAGTGCTTCCTGCACATAACAGCTGCCATATGTGCAAATGACCAGTTTCAGTAGTCACCCTGAATGTGAGGAAGGGCACACATTGCCTGGTCCCTACAGCAAGCACTGCAGTAAATAGACTCTCCAGGTTCTGGAACAGATCCATGTCACTGTCTGTGTACCACAGGTATTATCTGCAATATGCAATGCTAGTCACTTGGTATTCTGTACAATTACAATATGCTGGAGTAGCCTGTCTTGTTGGCCAGGGACTCTTCTATAACATCTCATGTCAGTTCCTAAGGCTGTGGCAGCTGTTTCCAAGGAACCTGAATGCAGTGATCAGTGTCTAAGCAGGGGGAGGGGGAGTGGTGACACCAAGCAGAAGGGCCTGCTAAGAATATAGCTATCAGCAAGTTACCATCAGCCCAAGAAAGCTGCTAGCCTCACTTTCTAGGAATTCTGATCTGCTAGATCAATTGCAGAGCAGTCTAGATATGTTGGGCAACATTAGGCTGTGTCAGGCACTCACATAATATCTGTGCCCAGTTTGCTAATCACCACACACTGCATGTACACATAACCACCATGAACAGGCAGCATCCTGTTTAGCGACTGGACTGCCCACAAGAAATAGCACCATGAGGATACATAGCCGTGACATGGTCGCAGCTCGGTCAGAGTGAGAATGGCCTTTCAGCATGAACAGATGTGTGCACCCAGGCAATGCCTGTGGCAGAGCCATGCTAAGATGGTTCAGCCATTTATCTTACCTCCAAGTCATAGACATCCTGTGCAAACCACTCTGTTTTAGACAATACCCAGAATCCTCTGCTCCTCATTATGTACCCTTTTATTTTGAACTTGGGGACTGCTTATGCATTGTGAGGCACAGTGGAAAGTGGGCCAGAGACAGGCTGTGAGTGCATGCTGGCCCACAATGGCCTATGTCTGTAACATACCCAAATACATTGTCCCCCTATACAGCTTTTGGGAGTAAGCATTGAACCTAGTGCCATGCTAGTACGTCCATATAATGTCATGTCCCTAGTCATGGACACTGCAAAACTGGCCAGTGCAGCACATGCACTCTCCCATGCTGCAGACACATTGCCCCCCCCCCCCCAGAGTGCCTCTTTGTACTCTAACACCATCCTTGTGACTATTACACTCAGTGCCCATGGGAAGCCAGTGAGGATGTCATGCAGGCCCTCTGATGTAATACATGCAGACACTGGGTAGGCCCACATAGCTTCTGGCCATGTGAACATAGACTTTGGACAGCAATGCCACCCATGAAGGGCACATTCTAAACATGCATGGTACTGTTCCCCCCACCCCAACATTCACCTCCGGGCACTGCCTTCCCATATGGTGGCAGGAGATGCAGAGGCCGGCATGACATCCTGTGGAATTGTGCGCACACCATTCAGAGATCAGTGTCCCACAGGTGCATTTGGACTCTCATTTGGGGTAAAAGGTAATGTACTGCTGAATGTTTTTGGCAATGATCAGTACACAGTGTTCAGATGGTGTTTATTGTGTGCAGATTTGCCTGATACGTAACTGCCTGTATGTGGCTCAGATGGTTGTAACTAACTGACTGCTTACTTATGGAGGGGTCACTGGTTCATGCATAGATTATGGTCATCTTTTAGTAGGTGAGGGAGCAGGGTGGTCATTTTTCCTTTGACATGCGCTGTTATCATATGTATTCCTGCCTCAGTGGCATATTTTTCCCCCCACATACACATATCCACTCAATATGCGCAAGTGGGGGTGCATTCTATTGTGCCAGGGTCCACCAATCTTGGTGGACAGCATGCCATCCAATTCCTCCCTCCCTGCCATTGTGGCACAACCACTGCTTCAGTATTGCAGGCAGCCCTATTGAAGTTGCATACATGCAGCTAGTCACACCATGTCGCTCCTGTCCTCCTTCACCGGTAGATGTGAGACATGTGCTGCTGCCTTAGACCTCGGGAGGGATCATCTTATGCTCCACTGTACTTGCTGCTGACATGCTTGCCATCCCACTGACAGTAATCAAAAACATTCACCGATATGGTCCCCAAAATAATTTAAATTTTTTTGTCGGAGCGTACCGAGGGAGGAATGAACTGTGTATCATCCACACCAGACGGTAAACTTCTTTTATTCATTTAAGGTTCACCACCAAATGCTAGTATATTAAATACTCCACTTATCTGTAAATATAATGCAGTTGAAAATTGTAGATAAGAAAGCACGACGTGCATGTTTTGGGACTGCTTCCCTGTCTCAAGTGCCCATTTAATCCAAACTAGTAGCAACTGTCAAAAAACACCATCTGGACCCGCGGCTGTCTTTATAAGGACTCAAAACTTGTGTGATTGGCTAACTTGCTGTCAGTCCAAGGAGAACCTGCAATGAAAAGAGGGAACACCCCATTCACAGGGGAATCCCTGATTACATTGGCCTGTATAGACAGATTCGAAAAATGAGATGGAAATACGTAAAAGAAAACCCCTGTGATATCATCCAGATAAATCATCCGATCTCACAGAGTAGACTCAAATTTCAAAAGAGACTAACCCAGTCAATCTCCCGATTTAGCCCATTGGGTTGCATGGTATTTAGAATGAATATCCAGCACTGTTCAAGCCACTGGAGCCTGTAGATCCTATCACCCCCACGAGGATCATGAGGTACCTGGTCAATGACCATCTAGACTAGATCTTCAAAATCTCACAGGGGAGATGTGCAGGGAGCTCTGGACGGGGGATGGCTGGAGGAGGAGTATGGGTGAGGTGGAGGTAAGACCCTGACCCTGAATGTACAATCACGGCCCTCTACATCTGGGAGGAACAACTGCATGGGGAACTTATTCCATCTCAGCAGGCCCATCCGGGGGCCAGGTGGAAGGGATATGCACAACTGCAGGTGTGCAGGGCAGCAGGGCTCCTGAATGACGTCCCTGCAGGAGCCTTGGAAGGTTGTAAGGGGAACAGGCCAGACGTGCAGTGGCACAGAATTGGGGCATGTCCTGCACATCCAAGCCCATTGCATCCGATTCTGATCCAGCGGAAATGTATAGCTCCCATGTGTTCAGAATCGGGAGCCAAGCCGGTCCGTCCAGATTTTAGATGTCCGGACAGGCCACAATGGTAATCGGGACCTCAGTCAACAAGAAATATTTGGAATTGACAGATAAACCTGTTTGAAGTGGGTGGGAGGAAAATCCATTAATGTTTTCAACATCACCCAGAGATAGTTTCATAAATATAGTTTCACCTAAACATATGTATTACATTTATTCACCTCACTGAGCCTTTGGATCTGAACATACTGAATTTGTATTCAAAGCATGTTATGTGTTTGTTGGCAAATGGCAAACACATAACTCACTTATGTGTGTATTCAGCCCTTATATAGATAACATTAGGTCATTTAACTTACTATATGGCCAGGTCTCATCTGTATAAAGATAGGTCAGCACTGAGGAAGGGTGAAAGCGATATTCAGCTGCTAAATGGGCAAGTCACCAGGCAGACATATATTTAGCAGTGCTAGTTAAACAGATAACTTTACATGCATAATAAGTGCTGCTAAGTACCGGTGCCAGCACTTGACTTTAAACATTGGCATTCTTGGTTAAATATCAGGCCTACTATATTTACTCAGGATTGAGACTAATAAAGCAGAGTGTAGCCTAATGGTTAGTAATAGTAGGCTGAATTTCAGTCAAGCTAAGTCAAATCCCACTGCTGTTCCTTGTCAACTAGAGTAAGTCACTCAAACCTCCATTGCCTTAGGTGCAAATTTAGTGGCCATTTTACTAAAGTGAAACCAACGTTCATTAAATGCAGATCTCTATGATAACTGTAAGAGGCATGGCAACCATGTTCCCGGCAGTTAACATGGGGATGCATACCTTAAAGTGTGACACAATTATCGCAGATGCACTTAATGCTACACATTGAGGCGGCCTTAGTTGAACCTATGACAATTGCAATATTGACAACATGCAATATATTCCCCTGAGCTAACTACAATGTGATCTCTGTGCCTCTCTGGCCCTAAGCAACCCATTCCTCTTCGCAATGCTCAATTTTCAGTTAGCACAGGCAGGGCCGTACTGAGTGTGAATCGCACCCTGTGCGATTTGCATATTGGGCACCCCCCCCAGCAGGAGAGAAAAGGCACACCCGATGTGCAAGTCGCCGGCACACTAAGCAGATCTGTCCCTCCCTGCTCTGATGCCACGCCAGAGCAGGGAGGGACAGATCTGCTTAGTGTGCCTTGAGAAGGCTTAGGGGTTGCATTTTAGCTGTCTGCCATTGCCTGCTGCTGCTGATAGAAGAAAACGTGGTGGCGGCAGGCAACGGCAGTAGGGTTACCAACTTTTTCACCGAGAAAAACCCGACACCTGTGGCTCGCCATGCTCCACCCATTCTCCGCCCCTAGTCCCACCCCTGCCCCACCCACAAAAATTACCGAGGATACGTGTAGGTTAACTTCCTTGGTCAGATAATAATTAAACTGGGAACCCCAAAATCCAAACATGAAATGTACAACACTGGAGAAATAAAACTATAAAGTAATTTCCTCTTGCACTAAACAAAAACGCAAAGATGTTATCAATACACACTTCCCAGACCAAACATATTCCAGCTAATAAATTCAAAATAAAAAGTATTTTTCTACCTTCTGTTTGGGCGTTTTATTTTTCAGTTGCAATTGCTCCAGTCACTTTCTTCTGGTTTCTTCGGGTCTTCTGCGAGCTATCCATTTGTCCTTTCTTCTCTTTTAGATGTTTTCCATTCTCTCTCTATTTCTGCTTTAACATACTGATTGTTTCCCTTTTGCTCTTTCCCCCAATTCTTTCCTTATTCCTTTATCATCCATTTAAATTTCACCCTTCCATTCTCAAGCCCCTCACTCTCCCAATACCCAGCCCATCATAGACTTTTCTTCCACACAAAATATTTTTCCCCTCTCCACTCATTCCCCATCTATTCTAGTCCTCCCCCAAAATCAGTTCCCTTATAGTTCTAGACCCACCCAGCATCCACTCCCTTCTAATCCCATTCTCCCATGCCCCACATCAGCCCATTTCCAGTCCTATTCCAGCTCTTCATCAGCCCATTTCCAGTGCTAGCCCTCACATCACAGACCATTTCCAGTCCTAGCCCCCCCCCCCCAATCACAGCCCATTTCCAGTCCAAGTCCCCCATCACAGCCTATTTCCAGTCCTAGGCCCCCCCCCCATCACATCCCATTTGCAGTCGGAGTCCCCCCGCACCATCACAGCCCATTTGCAGTCCTACCCCCCCCCACTATCACAGTCCATTTGCAGTCCTAGCCCCCCTAATCACAGCCTATTTCCAGTCCAAGTTCCCCCTCCCTCCACCATAGCCCATTTCCAGTCCAAGTTCCCCCCCCCCATAGCCCTTTTCCAGTCCAGGTCCCCCTCCCCATCACAACCCATTTCCAGTCTATGTCCCCCCCCCCATAGCCCTTTTCCAGTCCAGGTCCCCCTCCCCATCAAAACCCATTTCCAGTCCATGTCCCCCCCCCCACATAGCCCTTTTACAGTCCAGGTCCCCCTCCCCATCACTGCCCATTTCTTTCCAGTCCAATGCCCCCCATAGCCCTTTTCCAGTCCAGGTCGTCCCCCCTTCACAACCCATTTCCAGTCCAAGCCCCCCTAATCACAGCCTATTTCCAGTCCAAGTTCCCCCTCCCTCCGCCATAGCCCATTTCCAGTCCAAGTTCCCCCCCCCCCCATAGCCCTTTTCCAGTCCAGGTCCCCCTCTCCATCACAACCCATTTCCAGTCCATGTCCCCCCCCCTAGCCCTTTTCCAGTCCAGGCCCCCCTCCCCATCAAAACCCATTTCCAGTCCATGTCCCCCCAATAGCCCTTTTACAGTCCAGGTCCCCTCCCATCACAGCCCATTTCTTTCCAGTCCAAGTCCCCCCCCCCATAGCCCTTTTCCGGTCCAGGTCCCCCCCCCATCACAACCCATTTCCAGTCAAATTCCCCCCTCCTAGCCCTTTTCCAGTCCAGGCCCCCTCCCCCATCACAGTCCAGGCAGTCCTTGGCCTCCCCCCCCCCCCGAGAACCGCGGCTGTCTGAGGCTTTAGAGGGAGCCGGGGAAGCCCGCGCGAGGCCCCGGCTCCCTCTGAACAGCCGCCAGCGTGAAGAGCCTTTTCCTTCACGCTGGCGGCTGTTCCTGTGAAGCCGCGAATGCTGGGAAAGGTTAAAGGGCATTGCCTTTAACCTTTCCCACCAATCGCGGCTTCACAGGAACAGCCGCCCGCGTGAAGGTAAAGGCTCTTCACGCTGGCGGCTGTTCAGAGGGAGCCGGGGCCTCGCGCGGGCTTCCCCGGCTCCCTCTGAAGCCCTCCGGATTGGCAAAAAAACCGGCTTTTCAAGGGCCGGTTTTGCCTCTGCGCCGGCAGCCGGCCTGGCCATGGAAAAACCGGCCAGGCCGGCTGAAAACCGGCCATTTGGCATCCCTAAACGGCAGACAGTTGAAATGCGCCCCTTAAGCCTTTGCGCCTTGTGTGGCTGCGCCACTCACACAGGGCTAGTTACGGTCCTGAGCACAGGAATCTGTTATGCCCCCACACTAACAGTTACTGCAGGCCCGAACACACATTTACCATGTGCTAAAATGCACACTAACTGCTTAATGCACTTTAGTAAAAGGACCCCTTATATTGTAAGCCCTCCGGAGACATGAAAAATTCCCACTGTTCCTGAATGCAACAAGTCTCGAACCACTGTGAATGGTTTCCGGCTAAGTACAATTCCCTTTCCCTTAATGTACTGAAGAACAGGCATGCTTGGCTGAGGGGAGTGGCAAAGAGCAGTCAAAGTAAAAACAAGGCAATAGGTCTTGTCAGTTGCACAAACTCTGCTACTACTACTGATCATTTATAGAGCTACAAGGTATATGCAGTGCTGTACAGACATATGTAAAAGACTGTCCCTGAGCTTACAATCTAATGAAGACAGACAACACAATAGATAAGAATAAGGACATAATAGGAAAAGGTAAGGAGACACAAGGAAAACAAGGGATCAGGATCCAAAAGCAGCCTCAAAGAGGTGAGCCTTTAGCATGGATTTGAAAAGGAGGAGAGATGGAGCCTGACATAAAGACTCATAATTTTTGTTCCAGGCATAAGGAGCACAAGGTGAAAAGGTCAAAATCTGGAGTTGGCAGTGGAAGAAAAAGGCATAGAGAGGAGAAAGCCAGTGGAAGAGCGGAGTCCACAGGGAATGGTGCAGGGAGAGAGGAGAGAGGAAAGGTAATGAGGAGCAGTAGAATGAAGGCATTTATAGGTCAGAAGGCAAAGTTTGAACTGGATACAGAAATGAAAGGGGCGCCAATGAAGAGACTTGAGAAGAGGGTTTATATGAGTATATCGGGGCTGGCGAAAGATTAGTCGCACAGCAGAGTTCTGGATAGACTAAAGGGGAGAGAAGTGACTCTGAGGGAGACCAGCAAAGAGGGAGTTGCAATAATCAAGACAGGAAGTGATTAAAGAGTGGATAAGTGTTTTAGTAGTGTGTTCAGAATGGAAGGTACAAATTTTGTGAATGTTATAAAGAAAGAAATGACAGGTTTTAGCTATCAGCTAGATATGTTTGGAGAAGGAGAGGGAGGAATCAAAGATGACCTCAAGGTTGCAGGCTGGGGAAAAAGGAAGTAGAAGAGTGTTATCTACTGAGATAGAGAAAAGATGAAGGGTTGGAGGAGGATTTAGTGGAAAAATAAGAAGTTCTGTTTACCTAATTTCAAACAGCGAGTCAGATAGGTAGACAGAGATGTGGGTCTGGACTTTCTGAGAAATATCAGGTGTAGAGAGATAGATCTGAGAGTCATCAGCATAAACATGATACTGAAAGCCATGGGAGGAGATGTGAGCACCAATGGACTGGGTAGAGAGAGACGAAAGGGGAGGATCCAGAACAGACCCTTGGGGTACACCAACTTAGAGTGGGATAGCAGTAGAGGATGAACTAGCAGAATAGGCACTGAAGAGAGATGGGATAGATAAGAAGAGAACCAGTACAGCAGAGAGTCCCTAAAACCAAATGAGGATAATGCGTCAAGGAAAAGGTGGTGGTCAGTGATGTCAAAAGCAGCAGAAAGGTCAAGAATAATGAGGATTGAGTAAAGGCCCTTGGATTTAGCCAGGAACAAGTTGCTAGAGACTTTGGCAAGTCCCTTCTCAGTATGTCTGTTCTCAGTAGTAGTAGTAGTAGAATGTAAGAGACAAAAGCCAGATTGAAGTGGATCTAGCAGGATTTGAGAGGAGAGAAATTCAAGGCAACAGCAGAAGACTGCATATTCAATAAGTTTAGAAATGAAGGGAAGAAAGGAGATGGGTCAATAATTAGGACAAGTAGGGTTAAGTGAAAGTGTCTTGAGAAGAGGTGTGACCACAGCATGCTTGAAGGCTGCAGGGATAGTAGATGTGGAGAACGAGAGGTTGAGAATATGTGAGGTGAAAGAGATGACAGAAGAAGATATGGAGTTAAGGAGATGGGTGGGGATAGGATCAGAGGAGCAGGTAGTAAAGTTTAGAGGAGGAAAGAAGATGAGAGGTTTCCTCTTCAGAGATCTTAGAAAAGGATAAAAGGTTAACAGATTGAGGGGAAAAATTGGTATTGAAGAAGGGGAATAGGAGATGGCACTGATCTAGTGGGGAATTGGAGTGTAGTCTTGTGGATTATGACATAGAAATAGTTGGCTAGGATTTGGGCAGAAAGAGATGGAGGGGTCAGAGGAGGAGGCACCTTGAGGAGAGAGTTAAGGGTTGAGAAGAGATGGCGGAGTCAGAGGCAAGAGAGTTAGTCAGCTGCACATAGTAATTTTGTTTAGTGAGTGCTAAGGCTGACTAGAAGGAGAGAAGCATGAATTTGAAATTAAGAGAATAAGAAAGGGAGCATGACTTGAGCCAAATGTGCTCAGCAGAGCGGGCACAAGAGCATAGATAGCAGATAGTTGAAGATAGCCAGGACTGAGGTATAGTGCATCTCATAGGACATGGGTGGGTGGAGCAAGATTATCCAGAATGGATGGGTGGAGCAAGAGTATCCAGAACAGAGGAAAGCACAGCATTATAGGGAACTATAGCCTAATCAACAGTCTTAGAAGACAAAGTGGAGGAAAGAAGTGATAAGACAATAGTGGAGATAACCAAAGGATCGACAGCATGAAGATTCCTGAAAACGTAGGAGGAGACTGGGCGAGATTGAGGCAGAGAGTGATGAAGAGTGAAGCTAAGCAGGTGATGATCAGATAAGGGAAGAACTGAGGTACATACATTTGAGGGTAAACAATTAGAGAAGAAAAATGGATCAAGGCAGTGACCGTGCTGATGAGTGGGAGCAGAAGAGCAAAGTTGGAGGTTGAATGAGCAGGTAAGGGAAAGGAGCTTAGAAGCATAGGGGTCAGAAGGGTTATCAACATGAATATTAAAGTCATCAAGAATATGGGAGGGGGAAGAAGAATCCTGAAATAAGGAAAGCCATGAGTCAAACTCAGTGAAAGAGGTAGAGGTGGACTTATCAGGGGGTCAACAAATGGCAGCTATCCGGAAAAGTAAGAAATTAAAAAGGTAGATGGAATAAACTTCAAAGGAGGAAAAGGGATGGGACTGAGGTAGAAGGAGGGGTTGAAATTGGCAGGAAGGAGAAAGAAGAAACCCAGCATCACTACCACAGTCAGTGGCACGAGGAATGTGGGAAAATTGGTAGCTGCCATGACAGAGGGAGGCAATCAAAGCAGTGTTGTTGGGGAGGAGCCAGGTTTCAGTAAGTGATTAATGATGGAGAGAGAAATTAAGAGATCATAGGGAGTTTATTGGATATGGAATGAGCATTCCATAAGACACATGAGAAAGGGAGAGAGGAGGGGGAAAGGAGAAGAATATGAATGAGATTAGAGTGGTTGAGTGAGGAGTGGTAATGAGAGAATAGTCTAGGTTAGTCTCATCATCAGTGTATATTTTTACTAGCAGGGAGGGCCAGCAATTTTCAGCTGACCTATGTACCCATATATATCACTGTTTACAGTTTGACATTACAAACAATAAACACACGATTCATACTGCACGTATTTAACAAATAAGTAACTTCACATTAATTCACATCTGCATTTCATGCTAAACACAGTCATCATGATAATGCGTCAATTGACGCACTATGGGGTTTCTAGGTAAAATGCCTTTTGGGGCTTCTAGTGATAAATGTATGGAAATTGACATAAAATTCAAGAGCTAAATTATAAAAACGTACTTGTAGAAATGATGTTACTACCTTAACATTCAAAAATATGAGATTAACAAATGCATAATTATACATCATACTTTAAAATATTAAACCCTTTTTTGTATACACTCACATAATGAGAGTAATTTCTAAGAGCCATTGAGATGTGCCACCTAGCGGGAACATGAATTTATACCTAGAAGCCCTAAAGTACGACAATTGACACATCCAAGACAATTGAGTGCGTCAATTGACGTACATTGGGGCTTCTAGGTATAAATTCATTTTCCCGCTAGGTGGTGCATCTGTCATTAATTTTCGATGCACATATTTGAACATCTTGACCTTGCTAACAAAGTCATGGAACATGACTGACATGGTTATGGCGCTGGTATACAACTTCGAAGATGCATTTGCTTCAATTGACACAGTTTGGGGCTTCTAGTGTTATATAAGCAAATTACTGATGAGGTTACAGTAACTGAGCCTTGTTTCAAAACCTGCTTGAAGCCCAACAGGTTTATCTTCTTTCTTCCCCACTACTGAGCTAAGTGAAAGGTTTGTTTTTTTTCCCTAGTTTTTCAGTGTATAAATGCAGAGGTTTCTTCAGGCTACACCACTTACAAAGCTCTGGGGCTGTGTGAGAACAACTGAGAGTTTAAGATTGATACATGCAAACTTTTATTTGTCAGTTGTGACTTGTTTTATTGATCCCCTGCAGTTCAATTCACACTGAGACTCAGAAACTCTGAGAGAGAGAGAGAGAGAGAATCTAGTTTTCTCCTATCATAAAAAAACCAATAGGATATATAGCGAAGGAGTGACCACAAAAATGATCATATCTATTTATGGATATGAATATACAGTCCTCACCAGATACACAACAGCCCCCCACCCGAGCGGGATTGCAACATAAACTCCACTGCAAACTCAGTACTTAACCAACCCAGCTAGACCCACACCACCTTCATGATAAATGTAACCCTCAAATTGTGTTGACTTAATGTTGTTAAATACCCTCATGTTAAATGTTGTAAAGCACCCACATGTTAAATGTAACCCAACTGTGATGTGATGCAACCACTTTGATTGTAGGATAAGGTGGTATACAAGTATGTCTAAATAAATAAATAAATATGTGGCTATAGCTCATGATTACACTTGATCCAAGCAAACCGTACTGAGATAAGAAGCTTGACTTATTAGCCAGCAACTGACAGACTCAATTGACTACAAATTTGGCTTCCAAACTCATCTGAAACCCAGGTCCACATGAACAATTAGTTACTTTGTTTAAATAAAAAAAAAATACATTTGGAGATCTAAGAAATTGGCCTGAAAACAACATCTCCATTCAGTTCCTAAACTTGGTTGGTGTTTGATGCGTTTTTCTTCTTGCAATGCGTAAGTGTAAAGTCAAGGTGAGGATTTACATTTTCAACCCTCTACCTTTTGCAGCATGCTTCCAAATCTCGGTAGAGCAGTTTGTCCATAATGGAACTGACACATTTGTTTGATGGTCCCTATCAATAGCCTTGATGGGATTAGCTTGTTCCTTTTTCCAAGATGGTGCTGCCAGGGCAGGAACAAGTGGGGGAATTTCAATGTTGGGGTAAGCTTTCAGATGTGGCATAGCAGATTTGAACATCTTATCAAAGAGACTTGCCTAAGGGAGTGGGGTTTTCACATTTTGGGCTGCCATAGGGCTGGAGGGCTGGATCAGGGTTAGGCGTGCTGGAGCTCATGGCATAGATCTGTAAAGGGACCTCAGAGCCTGCTGGAAGGCTGGGTCATCTTTAGCTTTGGACAGGCTTGGGGCTTCCTGAAGCATGGGATCCTAGAGCAATTGCTCTGATTGTAGCTCCCTTCCCCCATGTCTTTATCTTTATCTTTATTTGCAGAACTTGATATACTGCCCTTGCCGAAGCGTCAGGGTGGTGTACAAACAATAAACCATGGGCTACAGAAAATAAAGGGGAGAAAGGAACGCCATTAATAGACAGGAAAGGACAAGAGAAAAAGGAACAAAAATGTAGGACAGAGAGGAGACACGACATGGAAGAAACAGAGATACAGGGCAAGGGGAGGGAGCTGTCTGATAAGTTAGGCAGGGGAAACTAGCGGTGGGGGGGGGGGGCCCGACGAGGAAGGGTCCGAGCCACCAGAAAGAGCAGGAAGGTCGTAGGCCTGACAGAAAAGGTGAGTTTTTACGAGAGACTTGAACTGAGGGAAGGAGGGTTCAGTGTGAAGGGAGTGCGGGAGAGAATTCCAGAGGGCAGGGCTGAGGAAAAAAAAGGCAGAGTGACAGGTGAGCTCAAGGTGGGCCTGGGAGGGGGGAAGGAAGAAAAAGCCGGTTGCCATGAGCAGAGCTGAGGAGACGGGGGGCAGGCTGAAGGTAAATGATGTCCGCCAGGTATTGTGGAGTACCAGTATGCAGGACCTTGTGGGTGATGGTGAGGAGCTTATAGATGAACCTAACAGAGATTGGAAGCCAATGAAGGAAGAGGAGAAAGGGGGTGACGTGGGCATTAACAGGGGAGTGAGTGATGAGACAGACGACAGTGTTCTGAACTAACTGGAGACAGCGAAGTTGATAATGGGGAAGACCAGCAAAAACGGAATTACAATAGTCTAGACGAGTGATCACGAGGGACAGAACGAGAGTAGTGATGGCAGAGGTAGAAAGGAAGGGACGGACGGACCTAATTCTGCGGAGATGAAAAAAGGAGGCGCGCACCACAGAGGAGATGTGTTGGTGGAAGGAGAGGGAAGAATTGAGGGTAACAACTAGATATTGGAGACTAGAAACAAGGGGGATGGGCCAAGCAGACATAGTGGGTGACAGGGTGGGAGAAGGGGCACCAAAAGAGAACCAAATTGCAGAGGATTTGGATGGATTGACATGAAGAAAATTGCAGCTGAGCCAGGAGGCAACGAGAGTAAGGCAGTCATTGAGAGGAGAAAGATTGGGAGCAGAAGAAAAAGTATGGTACACTAAGAGGATATCATCGGAGTAGATATAAGAGGAGATGCCCGTTTGATGGATAAGCAAGGCGAGAGGAGCAAGAAAGACGTTGAAAAGCAAGGGGGTAAGAATAGAGCCCTGTGGTACCCCACATTGCAGCGGGAATGAGGATGAAGCACTAGAACCCATGTGGACAGCAAAAGTACGGGAGGAGAGGAAAGACCGAAACCACCCCAAAACTGTGCCATAGATACCCAAATCAGGCAGATGGGAAAGGAGAGTGCGGTGATCGACGACATCAAAGGCAGAGGAGAGGTCTAGTGAAACAACAAGAGAGAGGTCCCCACGATCGTGGGAGTGGTGGATTTCGGAGAGAAGTGCTATGAGAATAGTTTTGGTGCTGTGGCTGGCATGGAATCCTGATTGGCGTGGGTGGAGGGAGAGGGTGGAATCAAGGTGAGTGGCAAGCTGAGAGAAAACAAGTTTTTCGAGGACTTTAGAGAAAAAAGAAAGGTTCGCAACAGGACACCAGTTGGTGAGAAGGGCAGGGTCTAGGGTAGTCTTTTTAAGAAGGGGGCGGACCACAGCGTGTTTCCAACTGGTGGGGAAGCAGCCGGAGGAGAGACTGGAGTTAAGGATAGTCAGAGCGTATGTGATAAGAGCGAGAGAGGGGTTAAGGAGCCAAGAGGAGGGAAGGGGATCGAGGGGACAGGTGGTCTGATGAGAGGAAGAGATGGCTTTAATGAGCTCGGCAGAGGTGACAGGACTGAAAGTACACCAGATGTGGGGAAAGGTGAAAGTAGGCAGTGGAGAAAGTATTACAGAGAGGGAGGAGGGGGAGAGGGTGGATAGAGGTGGGGGACAGGCAGGGAAAGAGGAGCGAAGGGTTTGAACATTATTTGAAAAGAAGGAGGCAAGGGTGGTCGGGCTAAGGACGGCTGGTGTGGAAGAAGAGGGGGGGACAGAGGGGGAGGAGAGGGATTTGAGAACCTGATACAAACGCCTTTGAGGGATTAGAGGAGGAAGTGACGAGTTGTGAATAATAAGATTTCTTGGCAGAGGTTACCATGGAGCGATAATGTTGGTGCACCTGGCGGAACGTGGGGGCAGAAGATGCAGAAGGCCTCTCTCGCCACAGGCGTTCTGCCCGGCGAAGATGTGAGCGTAGTAAGTTTAGACCAGGGTGATACCATGGGTGATGGGAGGTGGAGTGAGAGGAAATAGGGCGCAGTGGAGCGAGAGCGTCGAGGTTAGCAGAAAGGGTGGAGGTCCAGGAGTCTACCTGCTGATCTACTGGGAGGGAAGCAAAGTCTGGGGGAAGGAGGGAGTCAGCGGGAGGAAAATGCTGAGGAGTGAGAGGGGTAAGGTGATGTTTGAGAATTAGTTGCGGGGGGATTGAAGTGGTACGGGTTGAAGCCCCTAAGGAGGGGAGAGGGAAAGAGAAGAGCAGACAATGGTAGTCCGACCAGGGAAGAGGGAGTGCCCGGATACTGGTTGGTGAATAGGGAGAGGATGCGGTGGTAAGAATAAGATCCAAGGTATGACCAGAGGTGTGAGTTGGGCAGGTGACATGTTGAGTGAGGGCCAGGTCATTGAAGAGAGAGGCGAGGGTCTTGTCGCGTGTCCTGGTTAGGGAGCCAAGGTGGGTGTTAAAGTTACCCAGAACCAGGTGGGGGGATAAAAGGGCCGAATCTGATAGAGAGAGCAGTAGGGAATCCCAGAGGTCTGCACGCAAGGAAGGGGGGGGGGCATAGAGAAGAAGAAAGTACACAGGAAAGGAGGATCCTGCGCGAAGCAGGAGAAATTCAGGGTAGTGGGGGGGAGGAGTGACCAGTGAAAATGTGAGAGAGGACCTATGGATAAGTGCTACTCCCCCGCCTGTCCGGCGGAGGCGAAGAGTATGCAGAGCGGAGTAGCCGGGAGGAAGGCAACGGAGAAGCAGGCCGTCTTCCCCCTCGCAAAGCCAAGATTCAGTTAGAAAAAGAGCGTCTAAGGAATGCTGGGTCAGAAGGTCGTGGACTAGGTGAGTTTTGGTGCGAAGGGATCGACAGTTAAGGAGGGCGAATGAGAATGTCAGTAGAGCAGAGGGTGAAGGAGCCGATGGAGGAAGACCGGCGAGCAGCTGGGAAGAGGGACACAGGAGAAGATTATGCAGATTGCTTGAACAGGACCCTGGAGGTAGAGGGGCCAGAAAAGGTGGGCGGTGGCCCCAAATAACGGGAATAGCAGCCATGAAAGGAGTAGGACGGAGGCCGGAAGCTAACGATGAAGGACCAAACACAGTGAGTGAAAAACCAAGCAGGATTAACAGGTTTACCATAAGAAGAGAGACGAGCAAGGAGAGGCGTGGATAGAGCGTGGTACAAGACTGCTGATGGAGCTGGACGCCCCGTCATCGCCCCAAGGAGCACGACTTGCTCCTTGAGCATGCGCCGCCGCAGCGCAGAATGCCGCAGCCAGGAGCTTTAAATCTAGTCGGGTACCTGGATGCCAACGAGGACGCGTTGCATGCGTCCGCATCACTTCCGGGAGGCGGGAGATCAGAGCTTGAGTGGCAGCAGAACAATGAAGTATCTGAAGAAGACAAACAGCACAGGCAGCAAGCATGTAAGCAAACATCAATAGCAAGAGCAGCAACAATGAGGTAACACACTAGTAGTGCAGAACGGCACAGCCAGGAGCTTTAAATTTGGTCGGGTACCTGGATGCCAACGCGGACATGTTGCACGCGTCCGCATCACTTCCGGGAGGCGGGAGATCAGAGCATGAGTGGCAGCAGAACAATGAAGTACCTGGATGCCAATACAGACCGGCTCTTCTGGAAGTTGCCACAGGGATCACCGGCCCATCAAAAATGTGATGCCTTGGGAAGGTGGGCATAGCAGGCATGTGGTCTTTTTAAAAAATAGCCACTATACGAAAAGCAAGCTCCAGAAACCTTCAACATAAAGAAAACTACCTCATTGAGGCATAGCTTATTTTTCTTGCAAAAATAGGCCCATACAATTTTATTTTTTTGCATGCCCTTTTTCAAACCTTGGCATTAATGACTAATTTTGCATTAATTTACATTGGAGTAGCTCCTTAATTAAGAATTCAGATACACGGGTGCATAGTTAATAGTTTATTTCTAACTTGATGTACTGTCTTATTAAAGTATGTTAAAGCAGTTTACAGTATAAAACCACAAATTAAAATATGGGGAAGGAATTATTTTTTATTTATTTAACATTTCTTATATACCGCCTTTCATGATATCAAGGTGGTTTGCATTGAACAAACTGAAATTACATTGAACAGGGCATTATAACTTGGAGACAACTATTTTACAGGGAACATGGGCTATGGAGGGTTAAGTGGCTTGCCCAAGACCAAAAGGAGCACCTGTGGGACTAGAAACCCCAGTCCTTCCGGCCCAAGGTTGCTGTCCTCTAGTGGGATTTGAACCCCTGACCTTCTGGCCTGAGGTACCTTGCCCCAACCACTAGGCCACTCCTCCCTCCAAGAAGAGAAGAAAAGTTAGGGAAAAATGACAATACATTTTGGAAGGGACACGAAAAGGGTGGTGAGGTATTGTCAAACAATTGATTTTCAAAAGAGTTGATATTTAAACACCACAGAGGTCAGCCACGGCGCTTAAATATCAGCGGGATATTCAGTGTCAGTAGTGAGTGACGCTATACGGATTTGTGTCTGCATTATCTGGATCACTAGAATAAACTCTTAACCCCCTTACAGTGCACACTTCTAAACAACACCAAGGAGGAGGATTTTCATAGTGACTCCCTGGCTGGAGAAAAAACAATTCTTTCACCACTATAGGCCCACTATAAAGATGATGAAAACCCGTAGTGGAGAAGGTGGGATGGGAAGCTTCAGACAGGGGTGCGCGCTAATTAAGCCAGCATTTCCTACTGCACCCCTCGCAAGCACATATGCTATCCCCCAGCTGTCATTCATAGGCTTCCTTAGTACAATAACAGATTTTACAATTTTTTTAAATGCATTTAAAATTACTGAAAAACTTATCTAAAGCACTTAACTGACAATAGAATCCCACGCATTTACCAGGCTTTGATGATACCAACCGCACCATGAGCGGGCCGTCGACTTGAGTTTCGCCCTCAATATTTAGACGGGCTGCATCAGGATGATTCAACACCATTAAATGCATTTAAAAAATTGTGGTGAAAGAATTGTTTTTTCTCTAGTCAGGGAGTCACTATGAGAATCCTCCTCCATGATGTTGTTTAGATGTTGTATCTGGATAGCATTGACTTTCAGTTGGCACTTATTTGGATAGTAATTTAGGCCTATTTTTCATTTAGCCTAAGTCCCAATGCCAAACAAGTCGGAGGATACATGCTTACCTCCTATTGGCTAGGCATTACCAGAACTAAACTCTTGACAAAGCTTTAGGAGGAATTTGATGTTTAGATGAGGGGTGGGGCATTCTCAATTTTAAATTGAGCTGGAGGGAAGGGATATGGAGGAGAAGAAGAGGAACATTGTTATTTTAATATTAGTTGGAGTGAGGGTGAATTTCTGTGGAGAGATTTTTACTTTTTAAAATCAGGTGGGAGGGAGGGAGAAGAGGGATATCTCAGCTGAGGTGGCCCTAAGGTTTTGGGAGGATCTGGGAAAGAGAGAAAAAAGAGAGGTGTAATCTTTTCTTCCATCTATTCTCAAAACTCCTTGAATAACTGAGCTAGATGACAAGAGGTTAGCAAAGCTAATCCCAGGCAAATTTTCAGTTAGGTTGTAGCTGAAAATATATCTGAATTTAACTGGTTAACATTTATCCAGCAAAGTCAGTTGCTAGGGATGGGCAGAGGCCAAAAAATTCCATTTGTTATCAGTTCACTTGGTTTTCATTTGAATTTTGGGGTATTTTTAGGTTTGTTTCACACATTTGTTTTAAAAACATTTTAACATACATTAGAACTTTGTAATGGGCACAGTTCAATTCCACAAGTGTTGTTTCATACATTAATGTAGCATAAAACAATTGTGTGTGCCCTAACATCTTTAAGGTGCATTTGTAAACAGAATGCATGCAAACAAATGCACATTTCTATCAGGCACTTGGTGGGGGGGGGGGGGGAGCGGGTTGGAAAATAGACCCCCTTAGCAAAAATGCAGGGTCATGCATTCGGGCTGTAAAAATCCAAGGGAGCGATACAGTGTAGGGGGCAAAGTACTTCTGTCCACAAAAGAGCGGGGCCTGGGCGTGATTGTTTCTGATGATCTGAAAGTGACTAAACTGGTAGAAAAGGTGACGACAAAAGCTAGAAGGATGCTTGGGTGTATAGGGAGAGGAATGACCAGCAGAAAAAAGGAGGTGATAGTGCCTCTGTATAAGTCTCTGGTACAACCTCATTTGGAGTATTGTGTGCAATTCTGGAGACCGCACCTTCAAAAGGATATAAACAAGTTGGAGTCAGTGCAGAGGGTGGCTACTAAAATAGTTACTGGTCTTCATTATAAAGCATATGAGGACAGATTTAAGGACCTTAATATGTATGTGTTAGATGAAAGGCGGGATAGAGGAGATATAATAGAGAAGTTTAAATACCTCTATGGCATAAATGGACAAGAGGAGAGCAAGCTCTGCAACGAGGGGACATGGAACAAGGGCGAAAAGGAATGGACTCAGGAGTAATATGTGGAAATATTTCTTTAAGGAAAGAATGGTATATGCATGTAATAGTCTCCCAGTGGAGGTAGTGAGAACAAGCAAAACATAGTAGCTGATATGGAAGGGCATATCATTTTTTTCTGCTGTCATGTTTCTATTGGGTATGTTTACTAAACCATCTTAATGTTACTGGCGCTAGTTGCAGCGTTAATGTGAAGAATGCCATATAAGGTAGTGGGTGTTCTGGAGGGAAGGTTGCAAGGAATCGGTCTCACGCGATAGTGGGCACCGTGTCACGTTAACGTGCGTTAACCCTAAGTTCATGCCAGTGCAGTGTTAGAAGCTATAAAGATGTAGCCCACTGGTTACTGCAATGACTATGGAGGCAGAGGTCATAGGTTTGATACTGCAATGGTGTTATGTAAGAAGGCTGTCTGAGACATTTCCTCTTAATTTAAATCAGTGCTGCCAGCAAAAACACCCTCACAGTGCCGTATCCTAAGGCGCCCCATAGGGCACATTATAAAGTGCCCTGTCCGCCAAGTCACTTTATAATGTGCTTTATAGGGTGCTTTATGAGGCACCTTAGGTTACGGCACTGTGAGAATGTTTTTGCTGGCAGCATTGATTTAAATTAAAAGGAAATCCCTCAGACAGCCTTACTAAATAACACCACTGTGGGATTGAACCCATGATCTCTGCCTTCACAGTCATTGTAATAATGAGTGGGTTACATCTCTATAGCTTCAAACACAGCACTGGCTGGCTACAGAAAGACTGCAGGTCACTGCACAAACTGTCTGCTGTGGTTACCAGGATAGGGTAAACCCACCTGTACCCATGATACACTGCACATGCAGATCAGCAGTCTACATCTGATCACAAGATGGGGTATGTGCCTCCACAGCACCTCGGCCTGGTAGGGGGAACTGACCATGTGTGTTACTGGCACAGAGTAGCTACAGACCGTGACATTGTGTGGTTCCTGTGCTCACCCTGAGGGTGAGGTGGGGCGCCCAGCACCAGGTCCGCAGCCTGAGATAAGCTGTGCTGCAGGTCTCTCTCAGTGCGAGTGTGTGACAGGTAGTCCTGGCAGTCACACCTAGAATAACTCTGTGGCCATCTGTATCTCCCAGTCACATCTAGCCCTTGTGGACTATGATGCACCCAGAATAGTGCATATACTGTGTGGTTGCCATGATCACTTGTTATAAGAGCAGGGGAGTGTATGGTCCCACGTGTGGGTTATGTAGCACCACCTACCAACCTGCCCTCTCTGGGTCAGGGTGGGGGCCAGGATCTGCCACCAACAGAACCACACTCTACATCTTTGCAATGGAGGCAGTAGAGGGACATGATGAAGGGCTGTGGGACCATCAACTTCAGTCCTGCAGGGGGAGGGCGCCCTCCAGGGCAGTCAATGCAGATCTGTACATATCACATAGGGCACTGGCAGACAGGCAGTAGGCCTGGAAAAGCTCAGCTGCCCCCCGCCACAATTTGACATTCACCAGCAAGGGGCACAAACAGTCTTCTCCCGCTGCACCCTGCAAGGTGTTCCAGCCATACACAAGCTAGACAGTCTGCTAGCTAGCACATAGTGCATGTTCCTGGAGAAACTGTGTTCCCCCAGAAGGGGGATGTAAGCACAAACACCAATCCGATATGCCAGCAATTAGGCCCCAGAAAAAGGAACTCCCAGATATCACTTGAAAGAAATACTATATAGCACTATGTGGGAGCCGGGACATGCCATGGTCACTGCTCACTCATGGTGAGAGTAACCTCCCAGCATGACATGCTGTAGCCACCCTGTCCATGCAGGTGGTGGTCGGGCACTACAATGTCCCAGCCATTGCCCTATGCCCTGTGCAGATGCATCCTACCCAGACAGCCCTGTCCGGGCCATACCCACAATACCTTGCTCCTCATTATGCACATTGGCAGGCTAACACTGGAAACAGTGCAAGCATTGTGGGCTCAGTAAGGTGTAGGCAGCCACAAAACACTGGATAGACATACACACACTCCCACACCTATGTCAGCACTGTGCAAAGAGAGAGGTGGTTGACAGCCCTGGCCGCCACACCAGTACGGGGCACAGTGTAGGCATTGCTATGGTACTCAATACTGTTAGGGTCACTCTCCGGGATGGTAAACACTGTCAGTAACAAAATATGAAACACACTTCACATATATCAAAAGGTTGCTATGATGAATTTCTATTAACAAATTGTGTTTAATGTAGGATTTGTTATCTGACATTGGTCATAGCAGCCTTTTGATATATGTGGAATGTGTTTCCATGTTTATGACGGCATTGCTAAGGTATGCAGGTGCTAGTATTGGTAGATGCTGCTCCGTGCAAGGCCCAACAGTCTGACTCTCCATGAGGCTTTAGATAGTGGAGCCTGTGGGTGTGGGTGTTTGTGCCCCTGTTGGCCTATGCTCTAGGGAAGAGGTTCCCAACTCCAGTCCTGGTGGGCCCAACACGATTCAGGTTTTCATGCTGTCCCTCATGAATATGCATGAGATACATTTGCATACAATGGGGGTGGTGCATACAAATGCATCTCAAGCATATTTCTTAGGGACAGCATGAAACCTGAATGGTGTTTGGCTCTCCAGGACTGAAGTTGGGAACCTCTGCTCTAGGGACTGCACATGTCTATGGTGTATGTGCTCTGTAGGGTAAAATATAGGTGTTTATGGCGTGTTTATTTTATCTGCAATAAAGGTTCCATCTTTATTACCATGGTTTAGTACTGGGTAAAATAAAGGGACATGGTCTGCAGGAGCCACAGCTGGGACCTGAACCTGTGATCTTCTGCCCCTGAACACACTGGCTGTATGTACTGCACCAAACTGTTGCCACAGAGGCAGCTCATTCCCTGGGGATACCATTACTGTTCGTCAGACAGACCTTGTCTTTTGCAGTGCACGGCACCCACCTAAACATTACTTGGCCTTGGTCTGCTGTGGGCAGATGCCACTGCCCCCTTCACGACCAGCACCGCTCCGCCACCATGCTGACATGCCCTTATGCCAGTGATGCTGGTGGTGCGCAGTCCCAGGCCATCCAGTGTGCCGGTAGGCGGCTGCCTATGGTGCGTGATATGGGGTAGGGGTGCCTGCATAGACATCCACGCTTCCCCCCTGCACCATCTGCCAATGTTATGTGCCCTTTGGGGTACTTGCTGGGTAATGTCCATTGTGGCATTGTGGGATACACACTCATGGACATGCTTGCCCTTGGTCAGTTGCTGTCTTGCTGGTTTTCCGTTTCTACATTCCTATATGTCACCTAGGCATCTGCCTAGTCCACCCTGTGCCCCAGCTGCCCCACTGCATGTCCCGCCTGCAGCCCCCTGTACCCCATTTGTAGCCTCACTATAGTGCACACTAATAACAGCTGATGAAAAATGATGACATTTCAGAATTCTTACTTCAATTTTGGATTAAAAATTACATGAAACAATATAGGAAAACCAGAAACTAGGCAATAGCAGCAAACCACGCGTCCTCTACTCTTCAGTGTTCCACTTCCTCTTACAGACACTTCCTGTTGCCATGGGAGTGGGACGCAGAAGAGCCTTCGAGAGCACATGATCTGAAAGGCTTCACAGCACAGGTTACATTAGTTCATATTCCTTCATGCTGCTACTGCTGACAATGCTATGGTCAAATGACATTAGGAATGGGGCCACAGAAAGGGGGCCTGGAGGAAGGTTTGAGGGAGGTGCTGGTTGATGGACCATGACGGGAACAGGGGAGTAGGGGAGAGAGGAGGGGGAGAGATGCTGGATCACTGTGATAGAAGGCAGGGGGAGAGAAGGGGAAATTTGGCACCAAGTTGGAAGGAGGGATAGGGGAGAAAGAAGGGAAGATGTTGGATCAGGTAGGGGAGGGTACGATGTGCACTTATAGCGTACTCTCTCTCTCCCTGCTTCCAGTTGTTGGGTTCATAAGAGACCCCCCACTTTCAGTTGGGTTCAGAAGGGATTCACCCCACTTCTATTTGTCAGGTTTGGGGGGACCCCTTCCTGCCAGTGCCAGAGGGGTGTCCAGTTATGGTGTGTGGAAAAGTTGGCACCCTTAAACTGAAAGGCAGCTAATACCTTTGAACGTACTAAAGTGAGGTAAAGTTTTGCAGTTATCATGTGTTAGTTGAAAATATTAAAGTGCAATAACTGCATAGGCTGTGTTCATTTGCACATGTATTTACCACTCATTGCAGACATTTACTGCACTTTAAGTGCATTGTTGATAACATAGTTGCATTAATGTTATCAGTAATGCATAAAGAGGCCACAGCTAAAAAGAACCTTCTACCCTCCATGACATCTGCAACATCCCCTCTGTGAACCTTCTGACATTAACAACAATCCCACCCTTGATATCATCAATAACATCCTTTCACTGCCCTACACCCCCTTGCTACATCACCAATAAAGTCCCTCGACCTGCAGACATCACTAATAATAATTCATCCACCCCCCTACCATATCACCAATAAAGCCCCTCTACTCTAACAAAATTGCAGCTGTGGCCCCTAGCAGTAATCTTACGATGCTGCCATTAGGGGTCACGCTGCCAAAGAGAGGCACACGCACCCTTCAGGAATGTTATTATATTACATCCCCAGGCTAGCAGGGTGCTTCTAGTTTTATGTTTTAATTCAACAACATTCTTTCCCCATTTATTCCTATGGAGCAGTACTTTCCATATTGTCTGCTATTATACTATAACATAGAAAATATTAAATATAAGCTCTTTCAAACATTGTTTTACAAGTACATTTAAGAATGTTCAACACTCTCTGTAACGCAGGTCCTCAGAACACTAAAACATATAAGATGTTATTTATTTATTTATTTATTTATTTTTAAGGAACAGGTGAAACATTACCTGCAGTCACAGCCACATGCTTATCCATTGGCTGAGACATTTGTATAAGTAACTAGCTCTTTTTATACTTGCTGCCCGGCCTAGTCACACACCTCCTCAAATCCATCGAGGCTCCTAAGGGGCTCCAAGGGGCATACAAGCCCCTTTGGATATACCCCTTAGGAAACGCACAAGAAACGCGCCGACAGCTACAGTAAGTGCCATAGGAAACAGAATTTTATAGGGCTGGAAGGTGATGTCAAAGCTAGCGTCACAGTCGGGCTTGATGGTAACGAATCCCCTTGCAGTCCCAAAGTCCTTCCACTGCAAATACGAGCTGACTGGAAACACGCTCCATAAGATGTTATTTTGTATGAGTACTGGTAAAGGTAATGAAATGCCACAGGTTAGGGCAACTCTACTGTCTGGAGCAGAAAAAATGAAATTCCAGGTCCTTTTCTAAAATGTTGATTCCACTTCCTGTGTTCTATCTTTTTCACAAGCAAGTCAAACCAAGCATAAACTACAGTACTCTCAATAAATCCCATTCAAAAATAAGAAGCCATGGAATCAGCGAACACTCATGAACAAATGAAGTTATTACTGTAAGGCAGGGGTCTCAGAGAATACGCTGTAATTTTATTTCAATTACAAATTATAAAGTGCATAGAAGGGAATAGGTCAGGGTTGTTTTAGGCTGAATAGCACATTATTGTTCTGAATTGCACAGACCTCAATACAAATAAGGTACTTTCTTGTCTCCTGTACTTTTGAAACAATTTAGTTTCTTCTTCTTTCGGGATGCAGGCTTTGCGGGCACAATTGGATTCTTCAGGTGTTGGTTCCATTCCAACTAAACATAGCATAGAAGAGTGCCAAATACTAGCCAGATAAAGATCAACCAGGTTTTTGTTGAGGAGGTAGACTAACTTGAACTCTAATCATACAAGGGCGTGCTGGAAATGTTCAAAGTAAAACAAATAAGACCTATGCTTTTGCTGTCGTGTCGGAAAACGGTTTTGGGACCTGTTATTTTCTTCTCTGCATTTGGTCAGCTGAAATGGGAATATGTTTTGATAAAAAACAAAGTGGTCCCTCTGAGCGATGGAGTACAAAGCAACCCCGCATTGATTTTTTTCTCAAAGATTCACTTCAATAT
Organism: Ichthyophis bannanicus; assembly: GCA_033557465.1. NCBI lineage: Eukaryota > Metazoa > Chordata > Amphibia > Gymnophiona > Ichthyophiidae > Ichthyophis > Ichthyophis bannanicus. The sequence continues at coordinate 865,515,550 of CM066032.1, read as the reverse complement.
TTACCATTAAAAAAATCAATTCCCCAAGTTATTTGAACATCACTGGAAACATACTGCTTTGGGTAAAGACCTGTAATTCAGTTTATGAATGAAAGCAAATACATTTTATTTCTAATGTACATTCTGTAGCAAATTGCTCAAAGCATGGTACAAAATCATATATAATAACATTACAGTACAGTTGAATACCAAAATTGAAACATAACGAAATAATAGAGCTATGCTAGAGAAGTTTGCAGATTTGTTCTTTAGAGGTGCCTATTCGTTAATGCCTTAAAAAATTTAGGAAATCTAAAAATATCCCAAATATCAGGACCCCGAATATAAACCACTACATAAAATCCTGAATAACAACAGCTGTCAAAAAAAACTTTTTTTGTTGGAGCTGCCAAGCCAAAGGAGACAGAAAAGAACCGTCCCGTAGCTGAGGCCTCTCCTTTTAATCAAATTTTAAAGCAGTATTGAAGCAACGGTGGATTTAAAGTATAAGCTAAGTGCATAAATGTTTGCTCACTTTAAAATGTGATTAAAAGAAGAGGCTACAGTGAGGGGACGGTTCTTTTCTGTCTCCTTTGGCTTGGCAGCTCCGACAAAAATAGTTTTTTTGACAGCTGTTGTTATTCAGGATTTTGTGTAGTGGTTTAAAACGTTTAGGCACATGTTTATTGTTGTGTGCTAATAATGTACATTTTAGCACATGCTAACCTTTAGCACAGACCCATGGTAACCATTACAGTATGCTAAAAGTAGCCTGTACAGTAAAACTCCTGCACTAACTGCATAGCGCATGGCAGAGTGGGGACTGGGAAGAGGGGAGATTTGGAACAGAGATTGGGTGTGGCGGCCAGTGACAGCTGGCATGCGGGACGGTACTATGTGCTAGCTGTCATGACTGCCAATAGCATGACTGTATCCAACCCCACCATAGAGGTGGTGTTAAGTGTAGTCATGTACCTGGCAGGTCTGGTAGCACGGTAGCTGCCAGAAGTAGGGAAAACACATCAGGCAGTTGTGGTGATAGGGGGCACACACTGACACCTGCTCATGAACTCCCTGTGTCCCTGCACAGACCCAAGCTTGCCCTTTCAGCACCTTCTTGGGACAGTTCTTGAACCTGAACCTCCTGGATAGAAGGCACCTCCCCTAACCAGATCCCCTCCAATCACACCACTGGTATTTTAAAGTTATGTCCACTGCTCCATGCAGATTGTCCCAGTGCAATCACAAAATTGCTATTTAGGGTTCTAAATGCCATTCCATGCAATACGTGTGTACATTCATTGGTGCACCTTAAAAAATGTAGAGGCCCTTTTACAAAAGTGTGCTTAGCTGTTAACATGTATTTTCATGTGCAGTAACTGTGCGCAATGGCCTGCGGTAACTGTTAATGCGGAGGCATGGCAGTTACTATGTGCTGCCTCTCGTGTTGGGGTGCAGTATGGACGGGGTGGGAGTGGAGAGTGAGCATGGTGAGTACATTGCAGTGAGAGCTCTGTCAGTTTTGCCATTGGCTCGTGTTCGCCTAATGCCTCAATAGGTGGAGTTAAGTGTACCTGCGGTGACAGTGCCGAGTGTTAGGGTGCTCATTCACACACTAACTGTCAGCCACAGGCTGGGCCATGCTGTTTTGAATTCTGTTTTGTTAGTTTTTGCAGTAAACATGTCTTAAGTATAAAAGCCTAATGCACATTTGTAAAAGGGCCCCTAAGTGTGCACTGAATTTAATGAACTTATACTAATCAACTTAGTGCACCTTAATTTGTTGGTTATTGCACAATATGGAGGTCATTGCAGAACACAAATAAGACAGAACAATGAGCGCAGTAGATGTTCTGCAAGTGAAAATGTCCAAGGCAGTATTCTGAAACCTCTGCAGCCCTGCACATACATGCTGCTAGTGTGGGGATCTCAATGTGGGCAGGAGGAGGTGGAACGGGGGCATGGTCAGTTGGCGAGACGCATAAAACGTATTAGGGGATGGCCCATTTATGTACTCAGTGCTTTCCCTGGATGTCCCCGTTATACCAGCTAAAAGGTGGAAAAAGGTCAGGACTTAGTGACTTGTCTACTCTGTGCTGCTCATCGTATCCACTGGAGCCTAATGTGTGCGGTTACTGATTCACAGTAATTGATATTCTGGCATTAATTATTCTGTCTAAATAATTTGCATTGACCACTTGAAGTGACAAGTACATCAGCTGAAATACTGCCATAATACAGATTGATTGTGCCTCTGCCAAAAAATATGAAATTACCTGTAGCTTATCAATCCTGTAAATATGTCTCTGATGCAAATACATAGGTTATGCTTCTTATTCACGTGTGTGTGTGGCATGAGGATAGCCCGGTATGTTTTGGTGTGATCACCTGCACTTCTTGGGGGATGATGCCAAGTATGGACTAAACAACTGAAAAAGTCTCTATACAGTGAAATGTTGGAACATATCACTGTCACAACGAAGGGACAGTCGGAATAAGAGCATGCAACAGCGCAGGCAGCAAGCATACATGCCGTGGAGCAAAATCGCCTGTCTGCAAATGTGCACATATGTATATTCCAATGAGGGTGATTTAGGACATGTATTAGTGTGGCTTGCACTGTTGCATGCTCCCATTCTAAGGAGCCCTTCTTATTGGCAGGAATATGTACAGACACTTAGCTGTAGGGAGCCTCTTCCAATTGTTCCTGACCATAATCTAAACTGTACTAACTGATGTCCGAGATGCCCAGTACCAGAATATATAAGGCATTCCCCAACTGCCATGCCAATTCCACTGCTAGGTACATCTGGACAAACATATAAGTATCTTTGCAGTCACTGAGATTACTCGGCAGTGTGCTGGCCATGCAAAGACCTGTACATATGGTCTGATTTGCATCAGCATGTCTGTATCAGATATGTTCATGTGCAATTGGCATCATTGCACCACTGTCGGTGAGAAGAGATGAGGAGCTGCACGGTCAGGCTTCGAAACACATCATTGGAGAATGTGCTGAGTGCGGGGACATCAGGGCCATTGGCTGGGTATACCCAGGGCCGGCCCGTCCATTGAGCAAGAATGTTGTTTGCAAAGGGCCCCGCGATTCAGGGGGCCCCCACGCAAACAACATTCTGCATCAGCCCATAGATTTAAAAAAAACACACTGGCAGTGGCAGAATCAAGCGTCCCGCGGACCCCCCTGCCTGGCAAAGCCCTCCCGGCATCAGCTCTATCAGTGGCGGCTTTCAGAGCTGCGAAGAGAGAGTTTCTCTCTCGCGGCACTGTTAAACCTGCCGGCGTTGATGGGACTTCCTATTTCCCATCAGTCCCGGTGGGCTTAACAGAGCCGCGAGAAAGGGAAACTCTCCCTTCGCAGCTCTGAAAAGCCCGCGCTTTGAGAGCTGATGCTGGGAGTGCTCTGCCGGGCAGGGGGGCCCCATGGGATGCTTGATTCTGCCGCTGCCACGGCGGCAGTGGCAGCCAGTTTTTTTTTTAATCTATGGGCTGATGTGGGGGAGGGGGTTAGGACTGGTAATGGGCTATGGGGGGGCTAATACTGGAAGTGGGCTGATGGGGGGGTTAGGACTAGTAATGGGCTATTGGGTGGGGGGCTAGGACTGGAAATGGACTGATGGGGGGTAAGGACTGGAGTTGGGCTGATGGGGGGACTAAGACTGGAAATGGGCTGATGGGGGGGTTAGGACTGGAAGTGGGATGATGCGGGGGGTTAGGACTGGTAATGGGCTATGGGGGAGCTAAGACTGGAAATGGGCTGATGTGGGGTTAGGACTGGTAATGGGCTATGGGGAGCTAAGACTGAAAATGGGCTGATGGTGGGGTTAGGACTGGAAGTGGGCTGATGGGGGGCTTAGGACTGGTAATGGGCTATGGGGTTCTAAGACTGGTAATGGGCTGGGGGGGTTGCTAGGACTAGAAATGGACTGAGTGGAAGTGGGGGGGGGGCCTGAACTGCAAATAGCTGATGGGGACGGGGGCTTGGAATGGAAATGGGCCGAGTGGAAGGGGGGGCTTGAACTGCAAATAGCTGATGGGGAGTGGGGCTTGGAATGGAAATGGGCTGTGAGGGGAGGGAGCTAGGACTGGAAATGGGCTGAGTGGGGGAAGCTAGGACAGGAAATGGGCTGATGGAAGGCTAGGATAGGACTGAAAATGGGCTGTTGGGGGGTGTTAAGATTGGAAATGGGGTGTGGCGGGGGCTTGGATTGAAATGGACTCATGGAGGGGCTAATGGAGGGGCTAGAACTGGAAGTAGACTCATGGGGGGCTTGGATTGGAAATGGGCTGAGTTGAGGGGAGCTAGGATTTGATATGGACTGATGGTGGGGCTAGGAAAGGACTAGAAATGTGCTGATGGGAGGCTGGGATTGGAAATGAGCTGATGGAGGGACTCGGATAGGACTGGAAATGGATGGGGGAGCTAGGACTGGAAATGGGCCGATGGTGTGGCTAGCATAGGATTGGAAATGGGCTGATGGGGGGCTAGGATTGGAAATGAGCTGATGTGGGGACTAGAAGGGAGCGGATGCTGGGTGGGGCTGGAACTAGAAGGGAGCTGATGTTGGGGGAGGATTAGAATGGGATGGAGCTGAGAGAGTGAAATGGAGAGGGGAAAAATATTTTGTGTGGGAGGGAAGACAAATCTACAATTGGCCGGGTATTGGGAGGGTAAGTGGGGATTGAGGATGGAGGGGTAAAATTTGAGTGGATGAAATAGGTATGAGGAAAGAGCAAAAGGAGAAAGATTAGTATTTTAAAGCAGATGTAGAGAGAGAATGGAAAAAAAACACTAGAAGAGAGAAGAAAGGACAAATGGACAGCAGACGATGGAGAGTTAGCAGAAGACATGAAAAAGAACAGAAGAAAGTGGCTGGAGCAATTGCAACCTAAAAAAAATGCACAAAAGGTAGAAAAATAACTCTTTATTTTGAATTTATTAACTGGAATATGTCAGCTCTGGAAAATGTGCATCATTAATGTCTGCGTGTTGTTTAGTACAAAAGGAAATTAATTTATAGTTGTATTTCTACAGTGTTGTTGTACATTCCAAGTTTGGCTTTTGGGGTTCCCAGTTTAATTACTGTCTTCCTGTTTCTAAATTGTGATTCCTTGTTTGGTGATGGTCTATGTTCTGCATGTGTAGCTGAGCTGAGGTATTCTGTTTATGTAATTCCTATTTGACATTGTCACTTGTTCTCTTTCCCCAGTAGGTCATGTATTGTTATTCTCTGAAATGTATTGGTTTAATATTTGCAGTGTTGTCTTTTGATAGGGAGGGTATGGTGCTTTGTGAGTCCTGGTAGTGCTGTTAGGATATGGCCGGTTTGCTATTGGTTCTGCATAACTGAAACTTGGCTAAACGAATCTGACTCAGTTCTCCTTAACCAACTAGGAGTACATGGTTATACCATACTCAACAATAATAGAGACAGAAAAAGAGGTGGCGGAGTTCTTATAATAGCAAAATCTCATCTTAATCTTTCACCTACCCTACTAGATAAACATGATGGTATTGATATACTCAGAATTGAAAATAACAATATAGCCATCTGCCTTATCTACAGACCCCCCACACCTGACATACATAATCTAGACATAATACTTGAGGTAGCATGTAACTCTTCACTGAGAAAACCCTCTGTTATTTTAGGAGATCTTAACCTTGCCTCATTACCAGATAGCCATGCACTATCTTTCATTGAAGCAATGGAGGAAATGGGTTTTAAACAAATAATGACCCACCCCACTCATTGCAAAGGTAATACCCTTGATCTAATATTCATTCCATCTCACCTCACACTCTCATCTTTTTCTACTTCGCCCACCACAACTCAAGTACCATGGTCAGATCACTTCCTGATACATTTCTCTCTTCCATTCCAACCCACCAACTCTACTCACAATAACGCCAAATGCACAAAACAAAGTTTTCGCCAGTTCAACAAAGAAAGTTTTTTAGAATCTATTTCTCCAAAATTAGACAATACGTCAAATAATCTTAACGAATTTGTTTCTACCTGGAACTCTATTATTGAATCAGAAGCTAAATATTCAACCTCTAATAAAAGAAAATCTAGATCTAGCTTGTCCGAGAAATGGTACACCTCTGAACTTGCTACTCTAAAGAAAAACCTTCGGAAATTAGAGACTAAATGGAGAGAGAAAAAAACATCTGAACTCAGGGTTCAATATTTCTCAAGCCTTAAAACATACAAGGAAGCCATTAACAACACAAAAAGGCTATTCTACACCAAAACATTATCTAAGTCCATCAATAGACCTAGGGAACTTTTTGAGATTATTAAATCTCTAACTAAGGTTCCCGATAACACTCCTAATAAAACACCAATAGATCCACAACTCCTTGCAAACCATTTTGCCAATAAGCTCAAACTAAGCGCACGTCCAAGCATTATCCTAACCTCTCCCACACCAAATTCCATCACTGAGTGGAGCTCATTCCATACAATCTCCAACAAACAACTGCTTGAGATTATATCAAACCTCAATACTACCACTTCACTACTGGACCCATGCCCGGTATCTTGGGTTAAAGCTACAAAATCCGAACTAGCTCCATACATCTTGAAACTGGTAAATCAATCCCTACTTCAAGGTTACATGCCAGATGATCTGAAATACTCGGCGATTCGCCCTTTACTAAAAAATAAAACCCTTAACAGTTCAGACCCATCCTCATACCGCCCCATTGCCAGCATACCTTTTTTAGCCAAAATCATTGAAAAGGTAGCCCAGATACAACTCCAAGATCATATTGATACCAACTTCCCTTTGGATGAGTACCAGTATGGTTTCCGCTCTTATCACGGAGTAGAAACCTTACTCATATCCCTTCTTGATTCACTTATCCGAGGTATTGATAACACAAAGCAGACCTTCTTACTCATATTCCTCGACATTTCCTCAGCTTTTGACAGTGTTGACCATAATACCCTCTTATCTAGGCTATCACAACTAGGTTTGAAAGATACCACTTTGAACTGGTTTAAGTCCTACATTTCTAATCGCTTCCAATATGTCCATTTAGACCATTCCCCCTCACTACCATTCCCACAAGAACGTGGTATACCACAAGGATCCTCACTCTCTGCATTACTTTTTAACCTCTATATACAACCTATTTGTGCAATCTTCCAACGTCACAATCTAAGATATTTTATCTATGCGGACGACATCATGCTGTTCGCTCCTTTAGACATAACTAACCTTAATTTCCTCAATATCGCCTCCTGCCTCTCTGAAGCTGAAAAATGGCTCCACTCTATCCATATGGATATTAATTACAAAAAGACTGAAGCACTCTTCGTAACAAGAAATACCACCTTCACCCCCCCAACTTCCATCAACATTCTGAACATTACTCTACCAGTCAAATCTGAAATTAAATACCTTGGAGTGACACTAGACAAAACCCTAAGCATGACTAACCACATAAAGCAGACTGCCAAAACTATATTTTTCAAACTGAGAACCATACAGCAACTCCGACCCCTCATTGACATCAACGATTTCAGAACAGTTGTCCAGGCTCTCATTATGCCACACTTAGACTTCTGCAATGGCATCCTCCAAGGAACATCCAAAAAGAATTTACACATCCTTCAAAGAGCCCAAAATGTCACTGCTCGAATCATTGTTAAAGCTAAAATATTCGACCATATTTCTCCTATCCTACACTCTCTTCACTGGCTACCCATTTATAGTAGGATTCAATATAAAACACTTGTCACAACTTTTAAACTCATTAATGACCTAGCCCCATCACAGTTGGCAACTCTACTCCAAACCCCACAAGAAAACAGAACTAGAAGAAAAACTAACCTCAACATGCTACTAATTCCCATTGCCGTGACAAAATCAAAACAAATAACCTCCAACACTGCCTTTTCATTTTATGCTCCCAGCCAATGGAATAAACTGCCCCTAAACCTAAGAGAGATTAAGGATCTCACATCTTTCAGGAAGGAACTAAAAACCTACCTCTTTACTCAACACTATAGCAACCTACAACCTGAAATCAAATTTACTACACAAGAACATACAACTAACCAAACACAAGTTTACCCCACCTAAATCCAGACTCCATTTGAATATCCCCTCAAGTCAGCATCCTCTCAATATTGTACTTATGACTGCAAATAACTCTTGCTAACCATGTAAATAACTTGCCATTTTTGGTTCCTTGTAACATAATTATGTTCCTTTTATTAATAGCTTACACACTGTTTTCTATGTATCATAGTTCTTATGTAATACTTAATGTTTAATGTAATGCAATATTGCACTGTTCTGCTGTATTGTTGTTTTGAGTTCCTTGTAAACCGCCCTTGATCTCTGGAAGGGGCGGTATAGAAAAGCACATAAATAAATAAATAAATAAATGGGCAGTGTTTGTAGTAGTTCCTAAAGTTCCTGGCGGTTGGCACTGGATTATAGTAATGTAGAAATCTTTTAGTCTTTCTTTATCCATACACTAATTAAGAGGCATGTTTACTAAAAGTTAGTGTATGGTAACATTATGCAAATATTTATGCAAATGAGGCCCCACACCGAGTATTCGCACATGGCCCCGCACCCTCCTTGGGCCGCCCCTGGATATACCGAGGTGCCATACTGTCAGCTAGGGCTCGTGTTACTCCATATTAATTTGTGCTTGCCGCGCCTGAAGCGTCTAGGTCCCCAATTCTGGAATTGCGGGTGCGTCCCTACCTGCGGTTGCAGAATCTTTGATTTGGCCATGCCTGAGAGCCATATGTACATGTTCTGGAATTGGGCTCCACATCAATTTATTGCCCACTAAAGATTCTCTATTAAAACAAATGTGTGAAAATAACTGAAAAAACACCCCAAAATGTGAAAACTCATGAATAAAATAAAAACGAACCAAATTTTCTTGCCAGTGTACCATGCAGAATACCCCAGTGCCTCTGGGAAACAGAATGCAATCACATGCTGATGCTTCGGGCTGAACCATGCAGAAGCTTCATGCAGAAAATGGCAGTGTTCATGACCATCCTCTCGCTCTCAGAGGTCTATAAAGTCTGCGTACAGTGGAATGGAGAACACAAGTCAATTGTTTACTCTTTAAATAAGTACAAAGGCTAGAAGACACGGCATGAAATTAATAGGTAGTACATTTAAAATAAAGATGAGAAAAGATGTCTTCACTCAACGCGTAATTGAGCTCTGGAATTTATTGCTGGAGAAAGCATAGTTACTCACCTGTAACAGGTGATCTCCGGGAACAGCAGGAATTTAGTCTTCACATGTGGGTATCGTCGGTACCGATGAAGCCTGTGCGGGAACGCTCCCCAGCATCCAATAGGAAAGCTTTAGGGAGCATCCCACAGCACCTGAGTGCTGCCTTCCCACCTTTCCCAATTGTCCCTCTCCAGTTGAGTTTAAAGCTGAGACAAAGAGAGAGGGAAAGAGAGAAAGAGAGAGAGATAGAGAGATACAACTCCAAGGGGAGGTGGGTGGGTTGTGAAGACTAAATTCCTGTTGTTCCCAGAGATCACCTGTTACAGGTGAGTAACTATGCTATCTCCAGGAACAAGCAGGAATGTAGTCTTCACATATGGGGACTCCCTAGCTGCAGATGCCAGGGAGAAGGCCCTAGAAGTTGTGTGCCCCTGTGAAAGGGCTCCACTTCCCCCCATGGATCTCTGACATCCTACCAGGGATGGTGGGTAGGAGTTGATCAAGTATGGAACAGGTGTTGAAGAACAGCCTGACCAAACAAGGCATCCCGGCGGGAGTCCTTGTCTAAGCAGTAATGGGCTGTGAAGGTATGAACTGAAGCCCAAGTAGCTGCTCTACAGATGTCGTCGATAAACACAGAGTGCAGATGAGCCATAGAGGCTGCCATGGCTCTCACATTGTGAGCTGTGACATGGCCTTCAAGAGGAACGCTCTTACTCTCATAGGCAAAAGATATACACTGTGCAATCCAGCTGGACAGTGTTCTTTTGGAGACTGGAATTCCCAAATGACTAGGATCAAAAGCAACAAAGAGTTGAGAGGACTTTCTATGTTGCTGTGTCCTTTGCAAGAAAAAGGCCAAAGCCCTTTTAAAGTCCAAAGTATGAAGATTCCTTTCTGTATTTGAGGCGTGAGGCCTTGGGAAGAATACAGGAAGGTAAACCGCTTGGTTTAAATGAAAAGGTGACACCACCTTTGGCATAAAGTGTGGATGAGTCCTAAGGACTACCTTATCATGATGAAACCATGTATAAGGAGGATCAGCCACCAACGCTTGCAATTCACTGATGCAACGTGCTGATGTGATTGCAATAAGAAAGATGACCTTCCAAGAAAGGAATTTCAAAGAGGTAGTGGCTAATGGTTCAAAAGATGGTTTCATGAGCTGCCCAATAACCAGATTTAAGTCCCATGCCACCGGTGGTGGCTTAATGGGAGGCTTAGTTAAAAGTAGGCCTCTCATAAATCTTGCTATAAGAGGATGAGAGGAAATAAGTGGTCCATTTAGAGGCTTGACAGAAGTTGCAATAGCACTCAAATGAACTCTCATTGAATTGGTCTTAAGCCCTGAATTTGATAAATGAAGGAGATACTCCAGTAATGATTCCAGAGATATCACAAGAGGGTTAAGACCCTTCTGCGAGCACCATATGGTAGACCTTTTCCACTTAAATGCATAAGAGTCTTGTGGAAGGCTTCCTGGAAGCATAAAGGATATCTTTTACCTGCTGGGAAAGGTTAAGACCGTGAAGTTCTAGGCTTTCAGCAACCAGGCCCTGAGATGCAGAGACTGGGGATTGGGATGCCACAGCATCCCATCCTCTTGAGAAAGGAGATATGGAGCAGATCCTAACTCTAGAGGCAGAGCTTGAGAGAGATGTAGGAGCAGAGGGTACCACATTTGCTGTGGTCAATGTGGAGCTATGAGAATCATATGACCTCTGTCTCTCTGAAGCTTGAATAGGGTTTGGGGAATTAGGGGAATGGGTGGAAAGGCATACAGGAAGTCCTGACCCCAATGGAGGAGGAAAGCATCCCTGGCCTGACAACCCTGAGCCAGAATTCTGGAACAGAACCGGGGAAGTTTGGCATTCAGCGGACTTGCAAAGAGGTCTATGTCCAGGGTTCCCCAAATTTGAACCGTTTTGGCCAACTGGCCTGCATGGAGAGACCATTCGTGGAAGCAGAACTCGACTGAGTCTGTCTGCCCAAGAGTTTTGAATACCTGGAAGGTACACCGCAAGGAGATGAATCTGATGCTTTCTGGCAAGGGCCATAGTCGCAAAGCTTCATTGCATAGTGACAGAGAGCCTGTTCCACCCTGCTTGTTCACATAGAACATGGCTACTTGATTGTCCATTTGAACTAGGACTGTCTTGTAGCTGAGCTGGGTGTGGAATACTCTAAGAGCAAGGAAGATTGCTCTGAGTTCCAGGAGATTGATGTGTAGATAGGCCTCCTGGGGAGTCCAGGTACCCTGGGTAGAGAGGCCTTGCAGATGGGCTCCCCAACCCACCTGTGAGGAATCTGTTGTTAGAGTGGCTTGGGGTGGGGGTTGCTGAAAAGGAGACCCCACTAAAAGGTTTTGGGGTGACTGCCACCACTGGAGGGACAAAATAAGGCGATCTGAGTTTGCTATTTTGTCTGACAGGCAACCTGATGCCTGAGTCCACTGAGTGGATAAAGTCCACTGGGCTGCCCTCATATGGAGGCGAGCATAAGGAACCACATGCATGGTGGATGCCATGTGGCCTAGCAACTGTAACATTTCCCGAGCAGTGAGGTGAGGTTTTAGCACTGCTTGGAAGCTAACTGAACAATGCGAAGGCAGCAGGGCTGTGGAAGATAGGCCCTTGTCTGTCTGGTATCCAGCAAAGTTCCTATAAACTCTAGGGACTTTTAGAGGATTTTTTCCTCGCAGGATCAGCTGTAGATTTAGACAATCTATCCAAAGTGATATTGTCAGCATCTATCTCATTAGCTTTTCCCTGCTAATTCTTGCCAAAGAGATTCTCTCCTGTGCAAGGAATATTCCCTAGTTTATCCTGTACCCAAATTTCCAAGTCAGATGCCTGGAGCCAGGCAATCCTACGTGCAGCTATGGCAATGGCAGAGGTTCTGCTTATGCACTCAAAGCAGTCAAAGGCTGCATGATTCACAAACTTGGAAACATCCTGAGCATGTTTGACAAGAGCGACGTAATCCTGCCTCTTATCATCAGGAAGGAGAGGGCTCATAAGCTCTAAATCTCCTGTGACCTCCTTAAGGAACATTCCCATATATAAGATATAGGAACTGAGCCTAGCAGAAGGCATGGAAGCCTGGAAGGTTCAACGTCCAAAGGCATCAAGAGTCCTACACTCACGTCCTGGAGGATTAGATGCATGCCTTTTTGCACTCTTTATCCTTCTCATAGCTGATTCCACCACCATGGAATGGTGTGGTAATTGAGTCTTCTGAAACCCAGGACAAGGAGGAACGCGATACATGGTGTTGAGTCTTCGAGAGTGAGGAGATGTGGTTAGAGGTGCTTCCCACATCCTTAACATGAGATCATGCAAGATCTCATGAATAGGTAAGGTAGTTGCCTCCTTGGGAGTTTCAGGGTATTGCAGGATTTCTAATTCCTTTGCCCTAGGCTCTTTTTCAGGCACCACTGTGATGGAAAGACATAAGAACATAAGATATGACATACTGGGTCAGACCAAAGTCCATCAAGCCCAGTATCCTGTTTCCAACAGTGGCCAATCTAGGTCATACGTACCTAGCAGTTTTCCCAAAAGACACAGGTTCCACAATGCTTTTACTGGGTCAAGCATTGATATCCTGGGTCCCTTCTTAATAATGGTTTATGGACCTTTCCTCCAGGAACTTGTCCAAACCTTTTTTAAACCCAGCTACACTAACAGCCTTTACTACATCCTTTGGTAACAAATTCCAGAGTTTGATTACACATTGAGTGAAAAAATATTTTCTTTTATTAGTCTTAAATAGTTTACCCTGTAGCTTCTTGCATGTCCCCTAGTCTTTCTATATTCTGATAACGTAAACAATCGATCTACATTTACCCGTTCCACTCCGTTCATTAATTTATAGACTTCTATCATATCTCCCCTCAGCCGTTTCTTTTCCAGGTTAAAGAGCCCTAACCTTTTTAGCCTTTCTTCATAGGAGTGTCCTTCCATCCCCTTTACCATTTTGGTGGCTCTTCTCTGAACCTTTTCTAATAACGCTATATCCCTTTTAAGATACGGCGACCAGAATTGCACACAATATTCAAGGTGCGGTCTCACCATGGAACGATATAGAGGCATTATAATATCTTTTGTTTTATTTCCAATTCCTTTCCTTATGATACCTAGCATTCTGTTTGCTCTCTTGGCTGCCGCTGCACACCTCGAGCCACATCTCGGATAAAATCCTGAAAGGACATATCCTCTGGTGGAGACATCCTACGCTGAGGAGAAGAAGAATCCTCAGGAAGAAGTACTCTGGTATCGGCAGAGCTTTCAGACTCATCTGAGGATTCAAAGTATCTCCAATCCGGGTGATAATGCAAGGCACGGTACCGGTACCGATCAAAGTCGGCATTGGAGTGGTTTGGTACTGACTTGTCGATACAGGATGGATATGCATGACTCGGTCCTGGTAGAATACCTGCCGATGTTGATGCAGTCGGTGCCGGCACCGGAGTCAGTACCAGTACCGGTTGAATTGTCTGAAGCGGTTTCAGGGGCATCGAGGCCGTGAGAAGAGCCGCCAGACTGCGTTCTATAGCCAAGAATCTCTGGTCAATCGATGCTGCCAATGCTTGGGTATCGGTACTGGATGAAGTGGCCGGTACCCCAGAGCATGGCACCAGTAGTTCTGCCGAGGTTGAAGCCTCGAGAACATCCTGGAGCCCCATTAGTGCTTTGGGAACCGAAGCCTCCCGCCTTGGCAATTTTCCTGGTGAAAGTCCCTCAAGGGCAATGCCAGAGGCATTTCGCTGTCTAGAAGGAGATCTACCCTTTGAGGACCGGCTAGATTTATGTTTAGTTACCTGAGATCCATGGGAAGAAGACGAAGCCTTGGAAGACGTCGATGCCACAGAGGCTGCATCAGAGGGAAAAAGGGTGCTAAGTTTAGCAGCTCAGTTCTGCCGGCCCCTTTTTGACATCATCCCACAGGCAACACACTCTGAAATAGAGTGGTGAGGACCTAAACATTTGAGGCACCACTCATGGGTGTCAGTGACGGAGATGGTACCGCCACACTTAGAACACTTTTTAAAACCCGAAGCGGGTTTTTCCATTTTTTAAGGAAAAGTTGGGCCTAGTGCCCAAAATGGCATGTGGCACTTGAAGAGAAAATTATTGGAAAGACTCCAGAAGAAAGTTTTTTTTTTTTTTTTAGAAGAAAAGAAAGAAAAAGAACTGGCGGTACCGGTGTAGCGTCAAGGGAAGGCAGATGCGACCACAAAAAAGAAGAATAGAAGGGATTTTTTTCTGCGGTGACAGGATGTGCGACCTGTCGGCTTCGCGGAAAATGAAGAACTGGAGAGGGACAGTTGGGAAAGGCGGGAAGGCAGCACGCAGATGCTGTGGGATGCTCCCAAAAGCTTTCCTATTGGACGCTGTGGAGGGTTCCCGCACAGGTTCTGTCGGTACCGACGATACCCATATGTGAAGACTACATTCCTGCCTGTTCCTGGAGATTGTGGTAAAGGCAGTTAACATAGCTAGTTTACAAAAGGTTTGATAATGTTTCTGGAGGAAATATCTATAACCCCTTATTAAGATAGACTTAGTTAAAGCTACTGTTTATCCTTCAGGACAAGCAACATGGAATCTAGCTACCTTTTGGCATCCTGACAGGTATTTGTGACCTGGATTGGCCACTGTTGGAAAAAGGATACCGGGCTTGATGGACTTTTGGTCTGACACTATATGGTGATTCTTTTGTTTTTATGTTCTTACCCTCTGTGTTACCTCCATGCTGATTTGAATTCTGTTGCTGTTTTTGTCTTCACCGCTTCCTATGGCAAAGCATTCCGAACATCCACCCCTTTTTCTTTAAAAAGTGATTCCTGATTTTGTACCTCAGTCTATCCTCTTGGAGCTTCATATCAAGACCTCTAGTTCTACTGCTTAGTTTCCATTAAGAAACATCTGCTTCTTGTCAATTAACACTACTTTCGGGTCATGCATTTAAATGCTTGCATCACAATTCCTCAATCTCTCCTCTCCTTTAGGTTATGCATGTTTAGACTGCTAAATCTCAGATAGCTTTTAATGCAAACCGCACATCATTTTGGTTGCCTATCCTTGGACTGTTTTTAGCATATATGTATTCTTTCTTCTTAAATCTATGTTCTGTAGAAAATAATTACACTCTCTATATCTGATTTGTTCATTCCTTGGTTAAAGAATAACACATTATGAAATTATAGGTTACTCAATGAATAGATTGTATCAGAAATAAAGGAACAATCATGTGACTCAGCACAAACTGCTGTTCAGAATGTAAGAACATACAATTTGTCATACTGGGTCATGCCAAAGGTCCATCAAGACCAGTATCCTGTTTCCAACAGTGGCAAATCCTGGTTACAAATATCTGAAAAAGATTCTGAAAAGTAGACAGACACCATGCTACTTATCCCAGGGATAAGCAATGAATTTCCCCAAGTCCGATGTTGCAAGCTTCATACTGGTGCTTGGCAAATATGCATGCCTAATACCAATAGGTTAATGGTCCACACTTTGGGCCCGATATTCGAAAGACATTTACACGGTTTACAGCCCTGTAAACTGTGTAAATGCCTCTAACCGGGATATTCAATGATGTTACTGCATAGCCAACATAACTCAATATCAGGCCCTTTGTTACTATAAATAGCATAGGCCCAATTTGTTTTAGCAAAAATAGCTAAGTTGCCATTCTCTTAAGGTCACTATGTCCTCCCTCAAAGTGGAATTTCAGAAAGGGCATCCAAATACAGTCTGGGCCCACCAGGGTAGAATATGCAGAAAAATTGCAGGGATGCCCATGTTTTGGCCCAATTTTAGAAACATAGATGTCCCCACTATGAAATTGTGGGGTGGGAACATCCATCTAAAGTAAGGTTGCATATGGGGATGTCCAGCAGCATGACAAAATGAAAACATGAATCCCCTTTCCCCATCAGATATCAATTTGTGCCTGGAGCAGGTATAACCTTTGTTGCAGCTCGAGACGTCCAGGACATTTCTGAAATCAGACGAGGATGTCCAAGTTCTTGGGAATACCCTGGCCACACTTCCACCACTCCTCCGTTCCGACTTGTATGTCCTCGCTCTGGGGACATCCACAGACCTGGCTTCTAAAATGGCTCCTGGGACATCTCTGTGCTTTGGAAATCTCTATAAATTAATGAACGGAGTGGAACGAGTAAACGTAGATCGATTGTTTACATTATCAGAATATAGAAAGACTAGGGGACATGCAATGAAGCTACAGGGTAAACTATTTAAGACTAATAAAAGAAAATATGTTTTCACTCAACGTGTAATCAAACTCTGGAATTTGTTACCGTAGGATGTAGTAAAGGCTGTTAGTGTAGCTGGGTTTAAAAAAGGTTTGGACAAGTTCCTGGAGGAAAGGTCCATAAACCATTATTAAGAAGTGACCGAAGATATCAATGCTTGACCCAGTACAAGCATTGTGGAACTTGTGTCTCTTGGGGAAACTGCTAGGTACATATGACCTAGATTGGCCACTGTTGGAAACAGAATACTGGGCTTGATGGACCTTGGTCTGACCCAGTATGGCATATCTTATGTTCTTATGTTCTTATGCTCTATGCCCATTTTCGGACATTCAAAGAACGAATAGGGCTTCTAAAATAATCCCAAATGTTCTTGGTATTACTATACACTGACATGGAAAATGTTGAGCCCTTGTTTTACCTCCGTGACCGTAGCCCATACTTATTTAGAGAGACTGGGAGCTTTATAAAATCATTTTCGTGCTTATGTGACAAATATATCAGCATACATGACCTGTTATAAAAATCTGACTGGAGTAAAAGAATGCAAGTTGATATGAAACCTATACTTTGCCTTACGCTATTATTTTAGAAAGACTGGAGCCTTTTTGTGTTATAAAATAGTGTCAAAGCAAGTGACTACATGACCCACATTATAAAATTACTGTCCACCAGGGTCATTTACTAATGGTTAGCATGTGCTATCCACTGCCGGGTCATTTCATTTCCTTAAGGCCCTGCAAGAAATTGCATGCCCTGTTATTACACAACCCTCTAAAACTCAAATGCAATTTAAATTAAGATACAATTGTAGTGACTAATTGTTACCCAATAGATAAATTATGGGACCGATGGCTCTTGTGGAGTATGTTCTGAAAAAACAAAAGAATACTTAACGTGGCATATTAGAAGGGATGTCTAGGCTGAATGTGGGACGTCCAGAGCAGAATGTTCAAAATTCTGGGGGAGTGATAGCGGTGAAAGAAGGCACATATAAGTTCATTCTGAAATTGCTCTGTCTCTATCCTGAAAAATGAATTTCCCAGTAACCAGTTCCGAATACAGGCCCCACACGGAAAACAAGACTTGATATGTGCACGGGTGTAGGCCATTTCACAAGTGTGGATGTCTCCGAATTGCCTGCCCACAGAATCAAGGACTTAGATATTCCGGCCTAGGTAGTTCAGAAGGGAAGCATCCATGTTATGAGACTAGCACATCATGCCTGGCCATTTCCGATACTCAGATGTGCGGCAGTGGACCAGTCATGTCTGGAGTATGTATTTACATGCAAGTTTCTTCTGCTAGGAAATATTACTGCAGCATTGTAAGCACATTTTGCTCTCCCCTTGGAAGTATTGCAGCCATGAAACAAGTACTTTTCTTTGCAATTTGTGTCAGGAGCAGGTATAGGCACAGACACCTCAGCAACCAGAGTCAGATACGCTTGTGCCGATCTGAAATCGCACCACGATATGCATCTCCCTTTCTCTGCCCAGAGCAAACCTCCATCTTGCCCCAGTGCTATCTATATTCCAGACTATATACCAAACTTTCTAAAATGGCTAAAGGGACAATCTCCATTATCTGCACATCTAAGTGCCCGTTTTCAGATGTCCAAGTCACGAATAGGGCTTCTAAAGAACCCCCCATATGTACTACTATGTTTTTTGAAAAGAAAAGAAAATCAAATATTTACTGAAAGGAATTTAAATGAGCCAGAGTCATGTGCTTTTCTGGAAAGAACGTGGCCAGTTAATGCAAGTCAAAAAAAAATAGTAGCAGATCTTTTATCACAAGTCGTACACTGCAAACTGGAATATCAATAGAGTTCTGCCACAGAAAAAAATAATGCTGTTTTCCCGAAGAATTAACTGATAAAGGAATAATAAGGTGTACATGTCAAGTGAAATCCATGTTTACCAATTCAATATCTTTTTTTGCACCTTCAGTTTACATGGCTTACTCTCTGAAATTCTCTTGAGCAGCTTAACCTACAAGGTGGGCAGAAAATCCAGAAAAATGAGCAGGAAATGCAGCTTCACCAGTTGAACAAAGAGCAGATCCCTACTCAAAAATACCAGGAAAAATTCCAGCTAATACATAGAAACATAGAAATATGATGACAGAAAAAGACCACATGGCCTATCTAGTCTGTCCTTCCATATCAAAAACTAAAACAGTCCCCTTTTTTCCTTTAGAGATCCTCTGTTTGTCCCATGCTTTTTTTAATTCAGTTACTGTCCTCATCTCTACCATCTCCAGTGGGAGACTATTCCACGGATCCACCACTCTTTCCGTAAAGAAATATTTCCACAAATCACTCCTGAATCTATCCCCCTTCACCCTCATCCCATGTCCCCTCATAGCAGAACTTGCTTTCAATTGAAAGAGGCTCTCCCCCTGAACATTTATGCAACGGAGGTATTTAAACATCTCAATCATATCACCTCTATCCCGCCTTTCCATATTAAGATCCTTAAGCCTGTCCTCATATGCTTTATAATGAAGACCACTAACCACTTAAGTAGCCACCCTCTGCACCGACTCCTTCCTGTTCACATCCTTTTGAAGGTGCGGTCTCCAGAATTGTACACTATACTCCAAATGAGGTTGCACCAAAGACTTATACAGAGGCACAATCACCTCCTTTTTTCTGCTAGCCATTCCTCTCCGTATGCACCCAAGTATCCTTCTAGCTTTTGCCGTCACCTTTTCTACCTGTTTAGCTACTTTAAGATCATCAGACACAACCACGCCCAGGTCCCGCTCTTCTTTAGTGGACAAAAGTACTTCACCCCCTATACTATATTGCTCCCTTGGATTGCTGCAGCCTAAATGCATGACTTTACATTTTTTAACATTAAATCCCAGCTGCCAGATTCTAGAGCATTCTTCAAGCTTAGCTAGATCCATCCTCATCTTATCTACACCTTCCTGGGTGTCTACTCTATTGCAGATTTTGGTATCATCCATAAAAAGGCAAACCTTACCTGACAACCCTTCCGCTATATCACTAACAAAGATGTTAAAAAGAATCGGACCAAGGACAGATCCCTGGAGCACACCACTGGTAACATCCTTCTCCTCAGACTGAGCCCCATTTACCTGTACTCTTGTAGATAGTGCTTTAGAATTAGCTATAAGGTTCCTATACTAAAGTGTGCCAAGCTGTGAATGCGTGTTTTTGCACAAGGTAACTGCCTGCTCGGGCCTGTGTAAGTGTTACCGCAGGTGCATGACAGTTACTGCATGCTGATTTGCATTAGAGTATGCATCCACACGTTAACTATAGGGAACATTTTGGTCACACCTCTGACAGTTACTGCTGAGGCTTTGCATTTAACACTATTTTACAGGGAACATGGGCTATGGAGGGTTATCTGGTCTTGGGCAAACCACTTAACCCTCCATAGCCCATGTTCCGTGTAAAATAGTTATCTCCAAGTTATAAAGCCCTGTTCAATGTAATTTCAGTTTGTTCAATGTAAACCGCACTGATGCAGAATAGCGCGGTATATAAGAGAATGTAAATAAATAAATGTTAGTTTTTGTCTTAGAAACTCATTAGGTGCAAAACCATAACATGCTTTAGTAAAAGGGTCTCTTTTTTGTAGGATATGGGTTTAAAGAGTCAGAGATCTCCATTGCAAACCCCTGTGGCATTATATGACAAAAAAAACATTTGTCCTAACAGCGATTTACAGTAGTATTCTGTAGTACACACAGATAGTACTAACAATTATTTAAGAGGGGCTGAACCAATAATCATTTTTTCTGTCCTCTTGCAGTCAGGATAACTCCCATATTAATGTTACTATCCCAATAAGCATAGTCCTAGTTATTCACAGCAATAACATCTGCAATTCTTTTTTTATGTTCCAAAAATCAAGATACAAAAGGATTCAGTAGACCAAAAAATTCAAGTTCAATTCATTACATGTTATGGTGGTGTTCAATTCCTTCCAACCTTAGTAATGATGCTATAAAAAGGAATGGTGTCTTGTATTGTCTCATAATGTGCTCAACCTCCTTCTAATCTAATTGTTTTTTTCTTTTTATGAAGCAAAAAAAAAAAAAAAAAAAAGACAGGTAACCACAATGGAGATAAAGGTGATTGTAATCATTTTCACAAAGAATGATAGTATGCTAGGGAGGACATGTGGCTATTTCATACAAGACAGGGGGCGGGGGTGGATGTTAGGTTTATTTATGTCAAATATCTGAATTTCTAACCATTTGTCACAGCTTCTCTCAGCGGGAGAGGTGTCCTAGATGCAGATGAGCTTGTAGCATGAGCATGGTGTTTGTAAGGACGAAGTGACTTGCTGTAATCTGAACCTGTCATCTCCAGACACAACTTTATGCTGATCTCTCACATTTGTAATGATTTTCTCTTATAAAATGATTACTTCCTTCAGAGTGGTTAGTTATTTGATCTGTGGGTTTTACTCTTTTGTTGCTCTGTTTTTTTAATTCTTTTTTTTTTTTAATTTAAGTGTGAGTGAATATTGGCATTTTTTTAATCTTTAAAATATCACTGCTGACCGATTATGGAGAACAGCAGCCTATCTTGGTAAGTCCTAAATAACTCATCACACAAGTTCTGGCTGGTCCCACTAGCACAGTGGTTCTCAACCTTTTTTGTACCGTGACCCCTTTTACCATTGGTCAACTTGTGGTGACCCCCAATGATAAAATCAAATGCGTCTCTCTTCCTTTACCATTAACGCATTGTCGCTGTAATCATTTGTTGAATTATTAATATATTATAGGCCTTTGCATTATGTTTTTATTTATAAAATTTACTTATTTAAACCACAATAATTAATCACAATAACAAGTAACAATATTTGATTTCAAAATTATGATGATTTTGTAGTCAAATCACTAATATGAAATAAAATTATTTTTTCTACCTTTGTTGTCTGACCAATTTATTCTCTGATCATGCTGATCCTGATCTGAGGCTTCTGCTTTCCTGTCTTCTCTTAGCTCTCTTTCTGTGGTCTATGGTCCATCTGCCATTTCTTATCTCTTCTTTCGTTTTCTTCACTTCTTACCATCAGCCTACTTCCAGTCCCAGTAACCCTCCCCAGTATCAGCCCCTTTCCATTCCTCACTCTCAGTACCTTCCAATATCAACTTGCATTCCCATGACTGTCACTGGTGTCCATTCCCTTCCAGTCCCCCTCCTTCCCCACTGACCAGTCCCTTCTAGTACAAATACCATGGCAGCCCCTCTCAGATCCACTCCCTTCCAGTTCCATTCTCCCATCCCCTCGTATCAGCCCATTTGTAGCCTTAGCCCCCAGTTTTCTTCCAGGGCCAGCAGCTCTATCCTCCCCTCCCCACAATCAGCCCATTCCCAGTCGAAGCCCCCCAATCAGCTTGCTTCCAGTGCTAGTCCCCCCCCTCAACCCCATTACCAGTGCTAGCCTCCCCTAATCAGCCCAATACCAGTCCTGCCCCCCATCAGCTCATTACCAGTCCTAGCCTCCCCTAATCAGCTCATTTCCAGTGCTAGTCCCTCCTCAACCCCATTACCAGTGCTAGGCTCCCCTAATCAGCCCATTACCAGTCCTACCCCCCATAAGCCCATTACCAGTCCTAGCCTCCTCTAATCAGCCCATTTCCAATCCTAACTTCCCCAATCAGCTCATTTCCAATGCTAGCCCCCCCATCAGTCCATTACCAGTCCCACCCCCTATCAGCACATTACCAGTCCCAACCCCCCTTTGATCAGTCCATTCCCAGTCCTAGCCTTCCCTAATCAGCCCATTACCAGTCCTAGCCCCCCCATCTGCCCATTATAATCCTAACCTGCACTGTCTCTCCCCTCTGTCCAGCATTTATCCCCCGTCTGTCCAGTATGTCCCCCTGTCTCTTCCCTTTGTCCATGTCAGCCCCCCTCCCTCCCTCCCTCCATGTCAGTCCCCCTCTGTCCATGTCAGCCCCCTCCCTCCCTCCATCCATCCATCCATCCATGTCAGCCCCCTCCCTCCCTCCATGTCAGCCCCCCTCTGTCCATGTCAGCTCCGCCTCCCTCCCTCCCTCCATACTTTCATCCATCATTGTCAGCCCCCCTCCCTCCCTCCCTCCATGTCAGCCCTCCCCTCCCCTCCTCCATCCATGTCAGCCCCCCTCTCTCTCCGTGTCAGCCCTCCTCCCCTCCCTCCCTCCATCCATGTCAGCCCCCCTCTGTCCATGTCAGTCCCCCCTCTGTACATGTCAGCCCTCCCTCCCTCCATATCAGCCCCCCTCTGTCCATGTCAGCTCTCCATCCCTCCATGTCAGCCCCATTGCAGGTTCCCTGCTCCCCTCTCCCCATGTCTGCCTCCTTCTTCTGCAGCCACAGCTCCTTTCTGCCTCTAAACGGGCTCCATGCAGCTCCAAAGAGACAGGGAGCAACGGCTGCAGAAAAAGGAGGCGGTGCATTGCCGCTGCCAAGAAGCGGACTAGGCAGCGGCAGAAACTTGTGTGTTTTTTTTTTTAATGGCGGAGTGAGGCGACCCCCACTAAATCCTGTGGTGACCCCCATGGGAGTCGCGACCCACAGGTTGAGAACCGCTGCACTAGCAGATCTTCAAGCCGCTTGTCATTGATGATGTGTCTGACTTGTGGACCCACAAAAATGCCTTTCTTAATCTTGGCATCAGTTATATTTGGAAACATCTGTCTCAAATATAAAAATCCTTCACCTTCCTTGTTCATCACTTTCACAAAATGTTTCATCAGTTTGAGTTTTATATGAAGAGGAGGCAAAAATATCTTACTTGTGTCGACAAGAGGTTCATGTGCCACATTTTTCTGTTCTGGAATCAAATGCTTATGGAATGGCCAGTTCTTTTTAATGTAAGGAGACTCTCTAGCACGGGGGTCCTATTCACAAATGAAACAACAGTACTTGGTATACCCAAGCTGCATTCCTAGAAGCAGTGCCATTACTTTTATATCACCACAGATGTCCCAGTTGTACTTGTACTGTATGTGTTTCAACAAGAGTTCCATGTTTTCATAGGTTTCTTTCATATGTGCTGCATAGGCAATAGGTATTGAAAGGTGGACATTGCCTATGCAGCTTTCAGACCTAACAGTGACGAACTGATAAAAAGGCGCCATTTTTGTGGGTCATGCTCACAACCGAAAGCCGTGAACAACCCATCAGTGTCAGTGCAGAACAAGAGGTTGTCAACCTGCGCAAAGAAGTTTTTCATATCTTCATGACGGGTCCAAAAGATGGAAATTTTTGTACCTAGCAACAGCAAACCTCATCCTTGCAATCTTGAACTAAGTAGTTCAGTTTTTGTTTTTAACAAACTTAAGTCCCTCACCAGGTCATTCTATTCTGATTGTGTTATCAGATGAGGCATACTGGACATAAATGGTTCAAAATCTGGATCCATGTCGTTTTCCATGTCTGGCCCATGTATTGTGGCATCTTCATCTGCCTCATCTAGCTCCATGTCTCTGGTGGCTTCGGTACTGGCTTACTGTCATCATGTGGCACTGGTCTCATGGCTGAAGGCAGGCTGGAGTATTCAATAGATTTCTTTTTCTTAGCAGAGAAGCTGGATACATTGGTTAGACAGAAGTAACAGTCCATCATGTTATCCTTCTGTTATTAGCATATCATCGGGACTGCAAACAACATTGATTTCTGAGGTCCTCTGAGCCAAGCTCTGAGATGGACAGCACATGTTACACAGCAAATGTGAGGAGCCCAGGATTTGTCTTGATCACCAACTTTACAACTGATGTAGAGCTCATACGCTTTCTTAATAAGTTCAGTCATGCTGTGTCTTTGAGGCTTAAGCATATTCTCACCACAAGGGACAAGTGAATGCATCCAATACCTGCTTGTAGTGATTGTAAAGCACTCTGATGCCCTTCATCCTGGGCGGTATATCAAGAAATTGCATAAACATATACATAAATGTAACAGAATGTATCGTGGCTGTTGCGACGTTGACAAGACATTTCTGCTGTAACAAGCTCATTTAGACAAGAAGCTCACATGTAAATGCTATTGTTGAGTACACAAACTGATATCAATGTCATGCATAGCATCTGTGTATGAAAGCTGTTTTTATAACCTGTACTGTCAGCACCCATCCTAAGCATGCCCACGCATTCCTGTGCAGTAACATTTCCATTGCACGTTGTGAGCCTGAATTGAGTGCATGCCCAGGCATGCCTGAACTAAACAAAACAGCTTACTTTCTAGGCAACATATGAGTAGACTTAAAATATATGAGGAAATCACAAAAATAGGCGATTGCAAAAAAATAGTGTGTAATAGGAAATTTTCAAGGTGATTTTCGTGATCAGCAACCCAAAACTCATAAGATACACCCAAATCTGTTCAGGAAGCAAAATCTTCATTGTCCAGTGTATGCCAATAGCCAGATTTGGCATCCAGCATCTGATGGACAGCCACTTTAAGTAAACTGGCAGCCATTGCTAAATATGCCTCCCCTCCCAAATCCCCAGATTTTTTGCCTATAAACAGGGGCAAAGACAGTTCTGGAAGTTAAATTTTTACCAGCAATATTTAAATTCATGCTAAATAGCAGACCTAACTTTATATGCCAACATGGTGTCGGTCATATGTATGTTGACTAGTACAAGTTTAATGGCTAGTGCTACTGAATATACAAATAAAGTTAAGGTTGGTGCTTAGCTTTAGAGCCTGGCCATTGCAACAAATAACCAGGCACATCGGCTTTTGAAAACAGACTAACCGTGCCTTTCCTTACATGCCTGCAAAACTTTTGATTCCAAACAAGCCTCTAATTTTCCTTTTTGCAAAGACTGGGACTTTCCTATACATCATTAGGCAGGAATAAAAACATGAATGGGAAATCAATCAATAACACTTGTTGAAAAGTGAATAACATTTTGTTAAATGAATTGGCTCCTCTGTTTGGAATGTCCTGCCAATGCTTTTTGTGAGAGTAATAGCAGAATAATGTCCTGGGCAACACTCCTGCACATTCGTGTCGCTAATAGCCCTGTTCATTAGGTAGCTTGTCTGACAGTAAGGGCCAACAGCACGAAGTACTCAGTGTGATTTGGCACTATAAATTTACTTAGGGAGTTGCAAAACTATTACCGAATGCCAACAGAGGGAGGGTAAAAATCATTTTCATATAGCATACCAAAATAGCTTCTAAATTAAAACAAAGCTTTCCATCAAGCGTTTCAAAGTAAGAAAGTGAGGGGTTACGGTGCTGCAAATAAAAACAAGGGGTCAATTTTCAAAATGGTACAACTGGTTAGCTTGGAATTCCCTGACACTAAAGTGCATAGTGTTGGGGCATTCCAAGCACTGCACCAGGGGTTAGCTGGTCAGCGATGATATTGAGCCATTGGCCAGTTAACCCAAACCAACTAAACTTAGGACAGCTGAATGGCTGCCCTAACTTTAGCTGGTTTTGCAATCCAGCCAGCGGCTGGATAGTGCCGTTGACCAGATTGCAAGCAGGAAATCCAGGCAACCCAAATATTCAATGATGGTGGCTGGATATGGCCCTCGGCATTTAATATCAGGGTTAGAATAAAAACGACGATGGCCTGCCTCTTTAAGTGTGCTGGCTGCCACAACTGAAAATGACCCCCAAGCAGTATACAGTACATTTTATTGATGTTTACCACGTTCTCTGTAAACCGCTCCTGATCTCTGGAAGGGGCGGTATCGAAAAGAGCACAAATAAATAAATAAATTTTAGTTGGACCAGGTAAAAGTACTACAAGAAGCCTGAATACTGAAAAATGAGCTAGAACAATTTGGGCTGAAATGCCAAAAGCAAGAGACTGGGCCATGCTTATCAGCAGGCTCTGAACCTTGGAAACCAAACAGACAAAATTGCTACTAAATAGGTTTTGATTTTGTAGAGAGGTTTACAAGGGGTCTTTTTCTTTCAAATCTGCTCTATGCCTGTGAAACTTTTAAGATGCCTGTGGTTGTGCACCCAGTATAGACTAAGGGTTATGTTTATTAAGGAGCATTAAGGGAGCAAAGGCACCGTTAATGGGCGTTATTATCACACTTGAGCAGATAACGCCACAGAAAGTGCCAATAATGCTGGATTAATGTGCGGAAATAGGTCCACTAGCATGAAAGTAAAAAGAAGTGGAGAGTAGGCATTAATGGGGGTGGAGACTGGGCGGGAATAGCGTGTGCTCCTTTAATGCCGGTTTATGTTACCATGCGTTAGAGCTCCCGGCACTGGGAACCCTAACGCCATCTAAAAGCTAATGGTAAGGGCTATTTCTGAGGGGAGAGAGCCTATTTTAATGTATGCAATGGGCTCCACCCAACATAGTTCTATGATAGTAATGCTCCATTTATTTATTTATTTATTTTGCATACACTTATATACCGCTACTTCCAGCAATCAGAAGCGGTTTGATTAAATCATTGGGAATTGTCAAAATCATGACAGATCTGTTGGGGGATACACACATAGGTTTGGGGGTAAGGCACAGCACACAGAATTATGGCCTTAAAGATTGGCCTTGGTCCAACTAAGAGCAAACGTCACGTCAGAAACAGTACACAGTAGGGAAACGTGATGTGTCCAAGGATAGAACAACTGATCATATAATGTTGAAACAGAGGCTTTTATTTGCAATACCAAATGGATGATGCCCACCCGACACAGGCCGTGTTTCGTTTAATAAAACTTCATCAGGGGTACAGGGCAACTAAAAACAAAAATATCCAATAAATACACTCAAATGTACATAACATTAGAACATGCATAAAAAATATAAATAACTAAAATCATAATAGATAAATAAATAACCACTCATATATATGTACCTAAAATATTGTTGGAACGCTATAAAAATAAATATTATATAAATAAATATCATTATAACCATAAATACCATTGCCCAGTATCTGCTTGTCTTCTACAATGGTGGGAGATGTGTGCATGCCCCCCCGAGGAGGGCAGGATGGTCTTCAATGGACCACAGGGGTCATGAATGTAGTTTGAGTTAGGTGTATGTGTAGGTGTACCTATCTTTCAGTGTACAGCAGAACACAAGAGACTGCACGCCCCGTACATGTGCTGTGGCACAGTGGACCTCTATGTATGGCTGTTGTTTGTCATTGGAGGTACAATGGAGGGATGGGCATCTTGATCTCACATGTGGCTTGGCCTTTGGACAAGACATGTATTCTGCAGCTCTGTGTCTATTATGCTGTTACAGTACTGAGTGTCCAATGCAGTTTGTACTGCATGTGTGCCACTGTAGGCAGGCCCTAGATATGGTTTACCACTGTATCAGAATGTGCCAGCCACATTGTTTAATATCTTGGGTTTCGGCCATTGCAGACAGGGGCCTGTGGTTTCTTTGATTCTGGACATTACTGTGCAGAATGGTGTGGAGGTGTAGTTTAATTGTTATAGCACTGGCTCAGTAAGCAACAGACCAGGGTTTGAATCCCATTTGTTCTTGTAGTGGCTTTGGGAAACTCACTTCAATATACTGCCAGAAACAGTCCGGGATCTGCATTAACAGGAGGACACACATTCTTATACTTTTTTATGTGTTACGAAAGCACATTGGGTCTGCAAACATGCACATTGCAATCATGCTAATCTGACGGTATGACTTTATTGGCTCTTTTGTAGCCCTTTGCAAAGGGTCAGACATGTTCACCCTGCAGATGTCTGACACATGGCTTGTACATGATTGGACTATTCCATCATAACTGTGATTGAACATCTTTAGCTCCATCATATATATGCAGTACATGCAGGCACATCCCTCTCCTGGAATAGCTACCTGCAGGATCATCACATGTCCTTACTTGCTCCATATGGCCACTATGAGAGACACTTGCCCAGTTGTTATATGCACATGTTTCATGATGATTGTATGGTGGTTAGAAAAGCTGAGATATCTGCCATCTCCAAATAGCTGGTATTGGACCTTCCCTGTGGCACAGCTACTATTTTTTCACACACACTACAACTGCATTTGTGTGGTCATATCAGGTACATCAGAGTAGCAAGGCCATATTGCACTCTCATTTACCACCATCTATCCTCCACCCCAACCTTCAGCATGTGCCCATTATGTACAGTGATGTATTCTCCTGCCAGCTGTTATACCATGGACCACACAGGAACATTTTAATCAGTAGGACGTATCACTTACACCTCTGCTGTGAATGATCTGCACATTACCACTCCTGCTCAGTCATCCTTTTGATGGCTATATTGTGGTGATGCTGGCTCCACCAGGGGACACTGCTTCCCATTCCTATGGCACACACTGACATTACAGCAGATTATGTGGGCAACTCTCACTGATACAGTACAGATGACTCCCACAAGCTCATCCCACTTACTGACTAACACGTATGATACATATGGATCTGAGTTGTCAATCAGCTCTTATCTTTCCTTCCATCCATCACCTAAAATGTAACTTTTACAACGGCTTCCTTATCCTGCGTTAAGGTGATTGCCATTTTTGGGCATTAAGGTGCACACTTAGCACCGTATCGCCTGGCATCCTGATAGCACCCAATTAGTGGAGCCAAACGCCCTTACTGGTGGAACGCCTACTTCCCGCCCTGGCCTTTACTGCATGATAACACCCATACCACTTGCTAATCAGTGTGCCCTTAACACTCTTTAGTAAACCTACTCCTAAGATTCAATCAAAGTACCTCATGCTTGTCTGAACAATTATTGAATATTTTATTTGGCTTTTAGAGTACAGTAATAGTGTTTTCAGTTCAAAGAGTTATTTCTTTATATAAGCTCTTCAAAGGGCTTTTTACTCTTGAACATAAACATTTATATAACTTTCTGCTTAGAAAAAGGTCTAGAATATATTTGACATGTAGAGGGTGATTTTATCAACAACATGGGCATGCAGCATAATGTTTTACACACTCAGATAAGCAAGTATAAAATTTCCCTGTGGTATAAATATAAAAAACTAGGTGCTCAAAAAACACAGCGCCTATGTTAGATGATGAACACATGGACATTCCTGGGCATGGATAATGAGCAGAGCAGGGGTAACATCCCTACTATTGGCCCCTTTTATTAAAGTGTAATGTCGTTTTACAACCAGCACATGTTTAGCTGCAAACACTGTGCCGTACCGACTTGGGGGAGGGGTGCATCCAGCATGTAGCCAGCAATAACCACACTGTTTACCTCAGTGGAAATGTACATTAACCATAGGAGCACTTAACTCCGCCTACTGAGGTTACGTTAGGTAAACCCATGCTAATTGGAAGGGTCACAGCACATGGTGTTTGTCCCCATCCTTAAAGTGCAGTGCTCACAATGCCCACCCTGCGCCCCTAACCCACCCCAACGTGAGATTCACAGTTAGTATGGAAATTGACTTGTGGAATATTGGCCCTGTGCTAATAGTTACCAGGGGCTTCAGTGCTAACTGCATCATGCGTCTTAGTAAAAGGGCCCTATGAAAGTATTTTATGAAACACATATATATGCATTGATTTCTACTGGCACATACATGCGCAAAGCCGCCTCTGCCTCAGAGCAGGTGTAACTTCATGCAGCGGCTTTTGCGTAGGCTATTTTGTAAAGAAAAATGAGTACAGCATATGCACCCGTGGGTCCTTCCTGCCTAGGCAGCCGGTTAGAAAATTTTCCTCATAGGAGGCAATGATCAAATGGTCCATGTTGATTTGAGACATGTGCAAAGTTTTTGTTCAGGAGGTTTACATTGATAATTAAAGTAAAAATACAATGGCAATTTTGCTTATTGCTTGCTATCTCCTCATACTCAGGAATGCCTTACATTAAATGCATTGTAGAACAATGTGGATAATTCTGTCTAAACAGAGGTTGGGCAACTTTTAAAGTCTCCATGTTTCCATTATCTATGGAAAAGGCTTTCAAAATTATTGTCCCTATATCACACAGAGCAGTGTTCTCAAACCAGTCCTCTGGTTCCAGATTATCCAGAATGAATATGCATGAGATAGACACCATACAATTGAGGCATGTTTCTCACAGACAGAAAATGGCAGAGAAATAAAAAGCCTTAGTGCATAATTTTCCATGTGCCCTTTATAGAATTACCCCCTGAGAGGCTGATATCCAATGGGGCCATGTCTGCAGAAAGTTAAGTGCATGACTCGGTTTTATGTGGATTTCTAGACATGCAATCCATTTAAGACAACTGAAAATGTGGGACCCAATATTCAGAGGGATGCACGGGTGGCACTGCTGCATGTCGCAATGCTAACTGGATAGCACTGGGACATTCTGGCGGGGGGGGGAGGGGTCTGGAACTGGGCAGTGGTGATATTGAACCGCAGGCCAGTTACCGTTAAGCGGCAAAAGTCAGGTGCTGCAAAGGTTGGCCTCGCTTTAACCACAGAAGATAACCTTCTATCTGCATAACCTTTGGCTAGACATCTTGGGCCTGATATTCACAGTGATTAACATGGTTAGCAGAGCTACTAACTGCATTAATTGTGGTGAATGGGATATTCAGCAGCACTAAGATGGTTAGTGTCATTGAATATCCGTGGCTGCCAGTTCTACATACCCCAATGCGAACTGCTTAGCATCAGGGGGTATCGGGCACATTCCAGGGCAGGCCAATTGGTAACCAGTCAGTTGCAATATTGAGCCACTGCCTGGTTAGCAATATGTGGTGAAAGTCAGGCACAGGTAACCCTGGCCTAACCTTTGCTGCATATCACTACCTGGGCAGTGGCTCAGTTTCACCGCTGACCGGTTACCGATCGGCAAAAGCTTTTCAAAAGATATTCAATAAGAGAGACAGATATGACCCCAGCATTCAATATCCAGGTTTACTGCTCACTGCTGATGGCTAACCACATTTGTAGCACCAGACGCCAGCACTGAATATCGGATCCCTTATGTTTAAATGCAAAGTAAAATTGTGTAAAACCAGGCATGACATGACTATATGTAAAGTGCTCCTTGCCGGTCTCCCTCTTGAGTCATCTCTTTCCCCTTCAATCTATTCAACATTCTGCTGCGCGACTAATCTTCCGTCAGCCTCGCTATACCCACATTACTCCTCTTCTCAAGTCACTTCACTGGCTCCCTGTCTGCTTTCGTATCCAGTTCAAGCTTCTCCTCCTGACCTTTAAGTGCATTCACTCTGCGGCTCCTCACTATCTTTCATCTCTTATCTCTCCTTATCATCCCCTCTCGGGAACTCCGCTCTACTAACAAACTACTTCTGTCTATGCCCTTCACTTCTATTGCTAACTCCAGACTTCGCTTCTTTCACCTTGCTGCACCTTACGCCTGGAACTTGCTACCAGTGTCTATACGCCAGGCACCCTCTCTAGCCCTCTTTAAATCCAGGTTGAAATCTCACCTCTTCACTGTTGCTTTCAGATCTTGACTTCTGTGTCGTGACTAGATTGTATGTGCCGTGTTTTTGTCTTGATTGTTGCTCTGTGTTTGTCTTGATTAAATTGTAAGCTCTGACGAGCAGGGACTGTCTCTTATATTTATTTATTTTATTTATTTAGTATACATTTGTATACCGCTACTTCCAGCGATCAGCAGCGGTTTGATTACAGATTGGAAATTGTCAAATCATGACAGGAAATTTTTTGAGGCATAAACACATTGATTAGACAGGAAAGCACAGCACAGCACTGCATACGACTGGTAGCGCTATATAAATGCTCAATAGTAGTAGTAGTAGTAGTAGTAAAGTGGGCATGATGATGTTTTATTTATTTATTTAGACAGTTTTGTATACCGCCTTATCCTTCAATCAAAGCGGTCACAACACAATTCGGGGATACATTTAGCACGCAGGGATATGAGACACATACACTAATACTTACAGGGAACATGGGCAATGGAGGGTTAAGTGGCTTGCCCAAGACCACAAGGAGCATCTGTGGGACTAGGAACCCCAGTCCTTCCGGCCCAAGGTTGCTGTCTGCTAGTGGGATTTGAACCCCTGACCTTCTGGCCTGAAGTACCTTGCCCCAACCACTAGGCTACTCCTCCCCCTCCCTCCTCCCTGATTAATGGAAGCCTTGATGACTGTATGTACAAGTTTGGGGGTGTTAAGAACTGTTCAGGGCTTTTTGCTGGGGGGGGGGAGGGGTGGTTTGTGTGTGGATCTCTATTAATAAAACTATTGGCATGACAATTTATGTCTTTCCAGATAGCAATCATATATCTGTATTGTCCCTTCCAGCAATGTAAAACCATGGGACCTGGACCTGGCATGTTAGAAGGAATAAAACAAGATTTATTTTAATTAGGACACGTCAGTTGAAGAGAAATAACTAAAAAAGAGGCAGGCAGAGGAAACATGGCCTCTGGCAATAGTTCTGCATACAGTAATTACTGCTAGGGGTAGCGGGAACAATTTTGAAACTTAGGTACAATTGAGCAGGTGTTACTGGGAATCATTCTACTAGACACTAGGACCCTGGTAAGATTGGAAATGGGATCAGGATAGGATAGTCTTGTGAGGGTCACTGGGGGGGGGTGTCTCATGCCAAAGGAGGTTAGGTGGAGGGGTTCTTGATGCTATGGCAGGGCTGGGTAAGGAATGTTGATGTGGGAGGGGGATCAGACTCCACAGGGTCAGATATCGGGAACTTGGATATTGGGAAGGAGGTTGATGAAGGGATCTGATGTCTGGGGGAAGCAATGTCAGTGAGGAATGGGGGAACTTGTGCTGCTGGATCACAATGGGTGTGCAGATTGGGAGCAGCAATTAAAAAATAAACTGCTCCCATGCACATGTAGGATAAAGCTGCATATTTTTCCCCACATGTAGCTTTTTAAAATTGCTTCTCCCACTGAACCCGGAAGGGCATCGACGTGCAGTCCTGCATATCCTTAGATATATTTTATATGAGACTCTGTGTTTGGCAGAGTCTCTTCTAAAATACAGTGGGAAATTTCTATGACCCAATCTGGACGTCTTAATTCTCCACTCCATGTGCTCTCTAAAATGTGCCTTATATTGTGAAGTACAAGGGAAAGGAATACAGTTCATGAGAATAAATGGATTGGTTCATGACTTGTTGCGGAATGTATATGTCGTTCTTCAAGTTATATCAAGTTTTAAAAAATTGCTGACTCTTTATCGTTGATAGCTTTATTTCAGTTGTGAAAAATTTACCTCTGGTAAAAGCCCAGAATGTAGCAATCACCACTTCATCCAAGGGCTGGATCAATGTTGTCATGGTTTTGTAAAGATAACAAACTCTCCTCATTCCAGACCGATCCCTTGGGTTGGCTGGGTAGCACAGGACATTCTCTATGAGGGCTAATGCTTTTTTGGTAAGATTGTGCCTAGCAAAATTATATTTCGTTTCAGGACAAAAGCATAAGTGGTGAACCACTTCTGAAAAATGCTCATAGAGGGCAATTCTATCATCTCCCATGCAGCTGATGCATCTTACCATGCATAGATGTAGGGCCTGCTTTATAAAGTGAAGTATACAAGTACATAACTTGATAAAATAGGGGCATATTGATGTGTTTTGATCTAGACACGGCAGTTACATCTGCTCTAGAACAGGTGAAAATGCCTGTGCCCGGATATGGAAAAAATGTGTATAAGTTATAATATTTTATTACTTACATGTGTAAATTTAGGCCCCACCTATGCTCCACACAAGCTCTGCACCTGTGCACACCCTAACCAAAAGTGCACACAATGGGACTTAATATGTGGCCTTGCAAGAATAGCAACTGCCTAAGCGTGTGCATAAGTTCCCCCTCACGTGTATAAGTCCTCTAAAATAGGGACGTTTGCATATAAATAGCACATAACTTTCTACCCTTCTTGACCCTTGGATTTTCAGATGGTCATACCAACAGGGGCTTCAATAAAATCACGCAGAGCATTTCCTCCCAGGAAAAGCATCAAGCAGTCTCTCTGAGCTCTAAAACCTAGCCCCGATTTTAATTCCAGAGCACTAAACGTTGTCAGGTCTTTGGTTTCAAAACAGGTCTATCTTGTCAACAATGCAAATTTGTTTGGGCTTCTACTGTTTTTCTTTAATCATTTTCTCTAGCACCTTAGGCTAATGGTGAATAGCATCCATATAGGCACTTAATTTATTTTTATCAGTCATTTGATGCTATGCTAATTGTGGAAGTTTTAAAATCTCAGAAACTACTTTCTTTTGGTAGTCGAAGCTTGTCTTTTAAAGTTGCTTCCATGCACATACTCCAAGTTTTCAGACCACGTGTTTTCTCCTGGAATATCATTGATTCTAATCTTCTAACCTGAAAGAACCAAAATAGCAGAACTACTATTAGTAATTTGTGATTTATCTTTGAAATCATCTCTAGAACCAAAGACTGTAAAGTGGACAATGTAATACCAATTTTTAAAAACTTTTCCAGGGTGATCCAAGAAATTACAGACCAGTGAATCTGACAACAGTAGCTGGCAGAAGGATAGAAACCATTATTTTGTTGTTAAGTGCCATCGAGTCGGTGCTAACTCCTGGCAACCCTCTGGATAGTTGACCTAAACTTTATTCGGTCTTCAGCCAAGTGGCTCATTGTTGATAGAATGTTATCCATAGCTGCTGTTATTGTATCGATCCATCTCATTGCCAGCATTCCTCTTTTATGGTGACCTTCTATCTTGCTCAGCATTATATCTTTCTCTAATGATCTCTCTCTTTGCATGATATGTCCAAAGTTTGAAAGTCGAAGTCTTGTCATCTGAACTTCTAAGGAAAGCTTACATTTGATCTCCTCTAGTACTGACTGGTTTGTTCTTCAGGCAATCCATGGTATACACAGTATTCATTGCCAGCACCATAATTCAAAGGCATCAATTTTCTTCCTGTCTATCTTTTTCACTGTCCAACTTTCGCATCCATATGACGTTATTGAAAATACCATGGCCTGGGCAAGTCAAATCTTTGTATGGAGAGAGACATATCTACTCTTGAGGATCTTGTCTAGGTACTTCATAGCCATTCCACTAAGAGCAATACGTCATCAGATTTCTTGACTGCTAGTCCTTTCTTTATTGATTGTTGATCCAAGTAAGTTACTATTTCAATTTCTTCTCCATCAATGATGAACTTATTGTTTTTGCCAGTTGTCATGATCTTTATCTTTTTAATGTTAAGGTGCAGGCCCATTTTCCTTGATCTTGAGAAGCAAATGTTTAAAATTGTGTTCACTTTCAGCCATTAATGTGGTATCATCAGCATAGCAAAGGTTGTTGATGAGTATTCCACCAATCTTCACACTCAGTTGTCTTCATACAGTCCTGCTTCTCTGATGATTTCTTCTGCATATAAATTAAAGAGGTAGGGGGAAAGTATGCAGCCTTGACATACACCTTTGCTGATTAACCATTCTGTTTCTACTAGTTCCGTTTGAACTATTGCTTCTTGATCAATGTAACAGTTGTGCAAGAGAACGATCAGATGTTCTGGTATACCCATGCTTGTTAATGTGTCCCAGAGTTTCTCATAGTTTACACAGTCAAAAGCCTTTCTCTAGTCAATAAAACACTTACGTATATTATTTTGGTATTCTTTTGTCTTTTCAAGGATCCATCTCATATCCTCCCTTTCCTGAACCCTGCTTGCACTTCAGGCAGTTTTCGTCCCAGGTATGGTTGTAGTCTCTGCTGAATAATCTTGAGTAGAATTTTGCTGGCAGGTGCAACAGAGCGAATGTGTGATAATTTCCACTGTCAGTCAGGTCACTTTTCTTCATTGTTGGTATAAACAGAGATCTTTTCCAGTCAGTTGGTCATGATGTTGTCTTCCAAATTTCCTGGCAGAGCCTTGTACGTATGATAACAGATTCATCCGATTGTTATACTTCAAATGGGAATGCCATCAATGCCCAGTGCTTTGTTCTTTGATAAGGCTTTCAATGCTTTTTCGACTTCTTCTTTCATTGCCAGTGGTTGCTGATCATAAGTTACAGGTTGAAACAGTTGTTGGTCCACTTGATCTTTATGGTATAATGACTCTGTATATTCTTTCCACCTTTTCTTGATCTTCTCAGCATCATTCAACATGGATCCTTGAGCATCTTGTAGCATTCCAATTCAATGCTGGAATTTTTTCTTTATCTCTCATAGCTTTAGAAAAGCCAATCTCGTTCTTCCTCTGACACGTTCTGATTCTATTTCCTTGCATGTAGTACTCCTCCTTGTCTTGTTTTGCTGCATGTTGGAAATCTGTGTTGAATTCTGAAATTGCCTCTCTTTCTCCTCTCACTTTATCTTCTCTGCATTTCTGGACAATTTTCAGATTTTCTTCAGTCATCCATTTTGGCCATTTTTGCTTTTTCACCTTATGTAGAGACTTCTCGTTTTCTTCCAACATAGCCTTCTTAATGTCATAACTCTTCTGGAACTCTGTCATTTGTTTCTAATGCAGCAAATTGATTTTTCAGACAGTCTTTAAATTACAGTGGTATATTCTCAAGGTCATATTTTGCTACATTCATGAGTGGCTTGCTCTTTTTCAACTTTAGCTTGGGTTTGCATACTACTAGATGGTGATCTGTACCACAGTCAGCTCCAAGTTTTGTCTTTGTTGATGTTATCGAGCTTTTCCATCACTGTCTTCCACAGATGTAGTGAATTTGATTTCTATACAATCAATTGGGTGAAGTCCACATGTACAGTTGGTGCTTGTGTTGCTGGAAGAAGGTGTTTGAGATGAATAGATCATTGGTCTTGCAGAATTCTATCAGTCTTTCTCCAACTTCATTTCTGTTCCAATGTCTATATTTTCCAACCACTTTGCCTTCTTCTTTGTTTCCAACTTTTGCATTCCAGTCATCCATGACTATCAAGATATCCTGTTTGCATATTCTGTCAATTTCATCTTGTACTTGTTCATAGAACTCATCAGCCTCTTCCTTTTCTGCAGCTGTTGTTGGGGCATATACCTGAATTATAGACATCTTTGCAACTTCTGACTCTCTTTTCATGCGCAGCTACATCAGCAGATCCAACCACATCATAAATGCTGGCTTTACTCTGAGAAGTCTTCAGCTCACCCCCAGTAGCCATTTGAGTGCCTTCTAACCTGGGGCTGTCATTTACCAACACTATAGTGCAATTTGTTTTGTGACTATCAATTGGATTTTTGAGGCAAGATACAGAAGTAGATTTGCCAAGCCTTTCTTCTGTGTAGTTAATTCCAATTTTGTTGCATTTGACACAGAAATATGATCCTCCACTTACAACACCATCCCTTTCTGTTCCTTTCCAGATGGGTGGTTTGTCTTAGTCTGGCACCTCAGCTAAGACATGTCTATCTTGGGCGACCCTGCCAGTAGCTAAGCTACTGATAGCTTAGCTCTCAACATCACTGATGCACACAAGCCCTCACAGCATGACAAGCTGCAAACCAAGTGAGAAGAAACCATTATAAAAAACAAAATTTCTGAACATGGAGATAGTCACAGTTTAATGGTAGAAAGCCAGCATGGATTTAGCCAAGGAAAGTCTTGTCTCACCAATCTCTTATATTTTTTTGAAGGTGTGAATAAACAGATAAAGGTGAAATGGTTGATACAGTGTATCTCAGTTTTCAGAAAGCCTTTGACAAAGTCCCTCATGATAGACTCTTGGGCAAAATAAAAAAACATGGGATAGGAGGCAATGTACTACTGTGGATTAGGAACTGATTGAAAGATAGAAAAGAGAGAGTAGGACTAAATGGACAATTTTCTCAATAGAGAAAGGTGAATAGTGGAGTACCCCAGGGATATGTGCTGGGCCTGCAACTTTTTAACATATTTATAAATGACCTGGGAATTAGAATAATGAGTGAGGTGATAAAAACTGCAGATGATACCATATTATTCAAACTTGTTAAAACACAAAAGGATTGTAAAAAATTGTAATAGGATTTTGATAAATTGGGAGATTGGGCGTCCAAACGGCAGATGATATTTAATGTGGACAAGTGCAAAGTTATGCACATGGAGCCTGATTCCGAAAGGGGCATGTCCAGGCAGTCGGAACAGCTTCCTGCAGGATGGGACAATTAGGACCTGATTCTGTACCACGGGAACAAAATGTTCCCATGACACACAGAATCGGGCCCGAGGACAGCCCGGCGTGCCCCTTCATGCTTGTGGGGACATCCTCTCTGCAGGGGTCTCTGGCTCCCGCAGCTCATACCACCCCTCTTCCCCACCACCCCACTCACAGCTGGCCAGCCGGGGCCTGGATTGGGTGGTGGGGACTCCTCTGCACCCGGCTCCAGACCCGGAGGGGGGGATGCACGACCCTGATCACCCCACTGGTGCTGATTATTCCACCTTCGAGGTGGAATAATCAGCACATCCCCTCTGACCCCGCAGGACATACAGGATCATGACCCGAATCAGTACTGTATGTCCTGCCTGCTTGACCTACCCCTGCTCCTCCCAGATCCCACCCACTCCCACCCTCTTCCATCTCTCCCCGTCCTGCGGCTCTAGCCATGCGGGGAGAGCAGAAAGTGGAATATGGGCAGGATGGCCTGTGGGGCTGCACATCCAGCTGGGATGCACAGCCCAACAGTATCTCTCCCAGAATCAGGCCCTTAGGGAAGAACAACCCAAACAGCGGTCACACGAGCCACCACCCAGGAAAAGGATTTAAGTATCATTGTGAATAATACATTGAAACCTTCAGTCCAGTGTGCAGCGGTGGCCAAGAAAACAAATAGAATCCTGGGAATCATAAAAAAAAAAGAATGGAGTATAAAACAAAGAATATGATAATGTCTTTGTATCGCTCCCTGGTGTGACCACATCTTGAATACTGTATGCAATTTTGGTCCCAATATTTTAAAAAGGATTAGCAGAATTAGAAAAGGTAGAGAGAAGAGTGACAAAAATGGTAAAGGGGATGGAAGGACATCTCTATGAGGAAAAGCTTAAAAGGTTAGGGCTCTTCAACTTGGAAAAGAGATGGCTGAAGTGAGATATGATAGAGGTCTATAAAATAATGAATGGAGTAGAACGGGTAAATGTAGATCGTTTACTCCTTCAAAAAGTAGAAAGACTAGGGGACATGCAATGAAGCTACAATGTAGCACATTTAAGACTAATAGAAGACAATATTTTTTTCACTCAACACATAATCAAACTCAGGAATTCATTACCAGAACATGTAGTAAAAGCTGTTAGTGTAGCTGGATTTAAAAGAGGTTAGGACAAGTTCCTGAAGGAAAACCATCATTAAAGTGGACCGGGGAAATCCAGTGCTTACCCACTGGACATGTAGCATGGAATCTGCCTACGTTTTAGGAACCTGACAGACAGGGGCGGCCCAAGGGGGGTGCGGGGCCATGTGCGGAGACTCGGTGCGGGGCCTCATTTGCATAAGAGGCCTCGTTTGCATAAATATTTGCATAATGTTACCATACACGAACTTTTAGTAAACATGCTTCTTCATGAGTGTATGGATAAAGAAAGACTAAAAAGATTTCTACATTACTATAATACAGTGCCAACCGCCAGGCACATTAGGAACTACTACAAACACTGCCCATTTAAACCCATAGCAAACCTGCCGTATCCTAACAGCACTACAAGGACTCATAAAACACCATACCATACCTATCAAAAGGCAACACTGCAAATATTAAACCAATACATTTCAGAGAATAACAATACATGACCTACTGGGGAAAGAGAATAAGTGGCAATCTCAAATAGGAATTACATAAACAGAATACCTCAGCTCAGTTACACATGCAGAACACAGACCATCACCAAACAAGGAATCACAATTTAGAAACAGGAAGACAATAATTAAACTGGGAACCCCAAAAGCCAAACTTGGAATGTACAACACTGTAGAAATAAAACTATAAATTAATTTCCTCTTGTACTAAACAAAGCACCGACGTTAATGATACACATTTCCCAGAGCTGACATATTCCAGTTAATAAATTCAAAATAAAGAGATATCTTTGTACCTTTTGCGCATTTTTTTCAGTTGCAATTGTTTCAGCCACTTTCTTCTGGTTATTTGTGTCTTCTGCTAACTCTCCATCATCTGCTGTCTATTTGTCCTTTCTTGACTATTCTTGTTTTTTTCCATTCTACCTCTACATCTGTTTTAACATACTGTCACGCACCTACTTACCCCCGTAAGTAGGAGACCTGAGGGTTTCAGTGCAGCCTCTTCTAATAAGCTGGGACAGGTAATGCCCCTTGGGAGTTAGAGTCCCACTAGCTTTAAAAGAAGTGTAGTTGTGGAAGCGAGCAGCTAGGCTTTTTTTCAAAGAGGTATTTTATTTCCCGTCCCAGGAACTTTTGCTAAACAGGTATCAAAAGGAAAAACAAACCATACTTTTGGCATAACACAAAAATAGAACTACAAACTAGAAATCATGCTTCTTTTCAGCTCACAAAACAAACGGGTGAAAAACAGACCTTGTAATTCTCAACAGCTGTGCACTTGAAATCTGTTTTCCCAAACAGATTTCCCTTCTATATACTTTAGCATAGAGATGTCACCATACCTGAGAAAGCAAGCGAACAGTCCATTTGATAATCCCCCACACTTTCCCCACAATCCTCACAGTCCATCTTTTCAGGGGGTTCTGTATAATTTTCTTCTGGGGAACTGTAATTAGTGCCGGTATTGAAGAATCCCTCTTCTTTCTGAACCGGGCTTCTCTCCTCGTAACTATTGAGGTGAAAAGGCAGGCTACCGTGTAGTTTAGACTTCTCCCTTACAGGGCCATACACTTCAGGATAAGTGTAGGTGAAGTCTTGCTTTTCAACTGCCCTTCTATTAGAGTGAATTGGACTTTCTCCAGCCTGAGCTCTACCAAGACTTGTTAAGCCAGGAAGTTGGAAATAACTTTTCTCTCTTAAAAGCTTTTCCCTTCCCTTTACAGGACGTCTTTCTCGGGGTTTAGAAAACTCCTTGGGGAACTACTTCACCCTCCTGGTACCTGCATTCAGGATAATTCCCTCTCACAGCTTCTCTGCGTCTGTTTGCAGGAATCCTCTCGTGAGCAAACTCCTCTGTGAAACTGCTGGAATCCTCTTCAGAGGTTTCTAGGTAGGTTTCCTGGATATCACTCTCCTGGATATCTCTGTCCCAGTTAGCATTCCTCCCTCTGGCTTCCTGCTTGGCTCCCCTCCGACTGAGGTGATCCTGGTTAGCTCTCTCTCTGCTCCAAACTGACTCTTTCTTAAATGCGTCATTCTTAACTTTTCCCCGTGGCTCAAGAGTATGCAGCTGACCCTGCTTAGCTAATGAGGCATGAGGTAATCTTTTGCTGGGGCGTTTCCCTACCCCCTGTGCTAATGTTATTGATGGTTGCTCATAGCAACCCTCAGCCATGTGCTTGGAGCTGCGTGTTTTAAAACTGCCCTGCCCTTTCTCTTCTGTTTCTATAGGCACAATCTGCCCTGCACCATGACAATACTAATCTTTCTCCTTTTGCTCTTTCCTCATTCCTATTTCATCCACTCAAATTTTACCCCTCCATCCTCAATCCCCACTTACTCTCCCAACACCCGACCAATTGTAGATTTTTCTTCCCTCCCACACAAAATATTTTTCCCCTCTCCATTTCACTCTCCC
Organism: Ichthyophis bannanicus; assembly: GCA_033557465.1. Taxonomy (NCBI): domain Eukaryota; kingdom Metazoa; phylum Chordata; class Amphibia; order Gymnophiona; family Ichthyophiidae; genus Ichthyophis; species Ichthyophis bannanicus. The sequence continues at coordinate 865,473,461 of CM066032.1, read as the reverse complement.
AGCCCCATCCCCTTCTAATCTCCCCCAACATCAGCTCCCTTCTAGTTCCAGCCCCACCCAGTATCCGCTCCCTTCTAGTCCCCCCATCAGCCCATTTCCAGTCCTAGCTCCCCCATCCATTTCCAGTCCTATACGAGTCCCTTCATCAGCTCATTTCCAATACCAGCCTCCCATCAGCCCATTTCTAGTCCTTTCCTAGCCCCACCATCATCCCATGTCAAATCCTAGCTCCCCTCCACTCAGCCCATTTCCAATCCAAGCCCCCCATGAGCCTACTTCCAGTTTTAGCCCTTCCATGAATCCATTTCAATCCAAGCCCCCACCACAGCCCATTTCCAATCTTAGCTCCCCCAACACCCAATTCCCAGTCCTATCCTAGCCCCTCCATCAGCCCATTTCCTGTCCTAGCTCCCTCCCATAAGAGCCCATTCCAAGCCCCCCTTCCCATCGGCTATTTGCAATTCAAGCCCCCTTCCACTCAGCCCATTTCCATTCCAAGCCCCCCCTCCCTATCAGCTATTTGCAAGTTCAAGCCCCCCACTTCCCCTCAGCCCATTTCCATTCCAAGCCCCGTCCCCATCAGCTATTTACAGTTCAAGCCCCCTTCCACTCAGCCCATTTCCATTCCAAGCCCCCTCCCCATCAGCTATTTGCAGTTCAAGCCTTCCCTTCCACTCAGCCCATTTCCAGTCCTAGTAACCCCCCAACCCATTACCAGTCCTAGCCCCCCATAGCCTATTACCAGTCCTAACCTCCCCATCAGCCCACTCCCAGTCCTAATCCCATCAGCCCATCAGTTTCCCTTCGCGCTCTGAAAGCCGGCATATGTGACTGCAACTGCAAAGAGGGAGCTGATGCAGGGGAGGGCAGGCTCTGCCGGGCAGGGGGGGCCCCGCGGCACACTCGATTCTGCCATGGCGGCCGTGGCCCCGGCCCCGGCAGCAGACAGTTTTTTTTTAATTTTAAATGTTACTTTTAGATCAGAATATTTTTTGCACGGGGCCCCCTGAAACGCGGGGCCCTGTGCAAAAAACATTCTCGCTCAATGGACGGGTTGGCCCTGCTGACAGATACTTGTGATCTGGATTGGCCACTGTTGGAAACAGGATACTGGGCTTGATAGACTCTTGGTCTGACTCATCATGGCATATACTCAATAGTCCAATCTTGTTTTCTATGACAATGCTCCAGGGATGAGACAGTTGCTTGAAAACTTGCTTTTATATTTAGTTTTTGCTGAAAATGTGAACTATGATCACTAATGCCTTTGATATGTAGGTTCGTTTTTTTGTTGTTGTTTTTTTACCAAACTAAAGCATCCCAAACATTCTAATTTAACATTCAAGGCAATGCATATTTTAGCTCTTTTTGCACTCCTGTTCAGACTTCCAGATAAGGAACACTTTGCAGACAATTCCCTTTTCTTGCTTTGTTTGTGGTTCACAAAATAAGACAAAGGGGCATGTTTACTAATGGTTAATGCATAACAACATTAAGTACTGCTATGGACAATTTTATTCCTATGGCTGCAGCAACACTTAATGCATGCTAATGGACATTAAGGTGAGTTAACCTTTAGTACACATGTCCCTAAGTATGGAGAAACGTAGCAGGCCGATCTGTAGTGACTGGCACTGTTCAAAATTTGCATATCTGGCCTTACACTCTGGGAAGTTCCACATAACACAGGCTTAAATAGATGTGATTTTGAAACACACTTTGAAAGATTGCCTATACATCCTATGAATTCTAGAAGGAGTTTCTTGTTAGCATAATGCACATACAAGGGTGAACATTAGCAGTAAATATGAGGTTGAGATAATATTGCACATACCCTGGTTTAAGAGTGGGGTTCATGACTGTCTTGGTATGTACCAGACAAACCCATTTGGATACATTCTTCCCACAGAGAACTGTTTTAAATGACTCTGGTTAGTACTCTAGGCTTTGTGCCCTGATTCAGGAGAACAATTCTTTTGCAGGAAGCTTGACAACATGGATAGTTTACCCTGTTTTCCAAGTTACTTGTTCCTGTTCAATGTAATGACCTGACTTTTGTTCATTGTCGGTTACCTTTTTGTTTTATGTAAACCGCGCTGATCGCAAATAGTGCGGTATATAAGAAATGTAAATAAATAAATAAATAAATAAATAGTGTTCCAGGACAAAATTCAATTGTAGTGAGACTCCACATTCCGTATAGCAAATTCAAGTCCCAGGATATGAATTTTTTTATAGCAAAATTCTATTGAGTTTGCAATGAGGAATTGTTAGTAGACTAATTCCTCACTGTGTCCATCTTGATAACCTATCTAAAAGCAAAATAGTAAAGCACAAAATGTTGGCATTTATGTGGAGGCTCATTCCAATGTGTCCGTCCAGGCCCCCGTGTGTCTGATCAGAATTGAAATGCCCAGAGGTAGAACCGATTCTGATCTCACGGGGGCTAGTCGTGCCCATGGGATCAGCATCTGGTCTAGGGCCTGAACGTGCAGGTCAGGCCCCGATTCCAATTGTCAAAAAAGCACAGCCACTTGCCCGTCTATCTCAGTCAGGCTCCTGAATGGAACCCGCAGTGTTATGGCGTCCCATCGCCATGGCACCGCGGCTCCATTCAGGAGCCGTGAGTGCAAGCCACCACCGATTCCCTTCATTCCCTGCAGCCAGGCCCTCGATCCGGCCTCCCATGACCAGGGTGCGGTTGCGGGGAACTTCCTGCACCCTCCTACCTTTTGTCCCTGGCTGGCAACAAGATCCCCTGACATCCAGGGGGACTTATTCCACTTCTGCAGTGGAATAAGTCCCCGTCTAAGTTCACGGTCCCAGACGTACAGGGCCAATCTCAGAATTGGCCTTGTATCTCCTAGGTCACAGACCACTCATGCCCTGCTCTCACTGTGCCTCTGGAACTTACCCTCCAATCCCTGTCTAAGCCTCCCCATACAGATGCGTTGTTCATATGGGGAGGCTTTTGCCAGGGCTGGCAGGGGGCAAATAGCAGGGATGGACGTCCCATTGGGACCTTCTATGATCCCCATAGCCTCTATACCAGGATGCTTTACAGTGGTATACTAGTTCAAGTCTTTGTTGCATAGAGCACTGAAGCTAAATGGCCCGTGCATCAAAAGCAAGAACTGCAGTAAGGACGGCAAACCTACATAATAAATAACATGCTAGTTATAAAGTTCTAGCACACATCAAAACTGAAGGTATTGAGCATATCTGAAACATATCTAAGGCAAAGATAGTTACCAAAGTTTCTTGAGGCCCACAGATGGGTCAGGTTTTCAGAATGTCCTAAACACATATGCATGAAAAAGCTTTACATGCATTCTGTCTCCATCACATGCACCAAAAAGCCGACCCATTTGTAGTCCTCAATGATGGGATGTAAATACCACGGTTTTAAAGGATATATTTTCAGTTAGGTGCTTCTCAAAGGGCACACATATTTTTTTTCATCTCCACAAGCCAAGCTGATCTTCCAACACAAACTACCCGCATTCTTAGCCAGATTACTAAGTCTACCTTTTATTCAAGAAAAAATGTTTCATTCTTTTCTGCAGTGTATCTGTTTTTTTATATTTATCTGCATGTTACAATGAATGGCATCCTGACATTTTCCTTCTGTACATATGCTAACAACAAACTACTAGAATCAAAAGGGTAACATACAGCATTCTTTAGAAATAATTTTCACTACATCCTTCTGCTTGATTTGAGAGCTCGGTATGCTTTGGCTTCTGATAAAAGCAACCTTTCTTTTCTTATTTTGTCTGAGAAAGGAAGAGCTATAGCAAATATACAGAAATTGTTATTTGCCCTACTTCATCATAGTCATATCATACATCACTCCAGACTCTTGGCTCATTTTTCTCGGGAGCAAAATGGACACGCTTTGATTACCAATTCTTTCCCATGCTATCATGACAAATAGGAAGCTAAAACAATTTACTCTGAAGTATCTGTTAAATATCACTGAAAGAATTTCATAAGGCAGTAAGCCAGACCACTATAGTAAACTCTCCACGTAGTAATAATAGTGGGCTAACTCTTTTTAAACACAGCATATCATTATTTTAGGGTCACATTCCTTTTAGCAGAGATTCAAATGAGAGAAGACGCTTAGACCCCAATTCCATAACATGCATGCCCTGGCCACGGACACGTCTAAATCAAAAATATGCCCCTTTTGAACCTAATTCTGCATCCGCGGGTCTGGACATATCCGCGGGTCCAGAATCATGAAAATAGCTGTGTTCGGCAAGCGCTAGCGCTATCCAGACCCCCCCCGTGCCTTGGATGCAGGTAAAGTGTCTGGGCATCCTATGCCCACTGTATTCAGAAATGTTATACGTGTCTGATGCTACCCGTCTCCATGCAGCCATGCCTCCACTGCTAAAATGTACATCTCCTAAGCTGATGCTAACATTGAGAGTGAAATGCCCATGCAAACAAGACTTGAAAACTGTTTAAATAGGTATGTTCATGCAAAGGAGACTATGTATACTTGTTTGTTGGATGCTCAGATCAGAACAAGGTCATCCAAGTGCACCAAGGCTACTGTAACAGCAAGTGGAATGTGAGATGTTTGTCCTGACTGCAAAACATACATGGCATTTGCAGAACACCTTAGGTATTCCTGCGGTGGATATCGCTGCAAACAGTATTTGTACTACCAAGTCCGGGCCAGAAAAGACCAAAATGGGTCCCTACAGATACATGTCAATACATATCCCCGACAATAACAGGGACCCATCAGAACGAGAACATGCACCAGTGAAAACATGAGCAATACAGGCCCATATGCACCATCAACTTTCCTTCCAGATGTGCACAATGTTAGAGACCTCAGATGGTGCATTTGAAGGTGTATTCCTGCTGTGTGCACATCTTCATGCCCTCATTCTTAAGGTCCTCTTCTGTTGACAGGCACATGCCCTGCCATGTCACTGCTGAGCAGCTTATAAGACTATATTGCCCATTCACACTGGCACCTGGTGATGCAGCTTTTTGATAATTGCTTTAAAGACAGGCATGTAGGCCTAAAGAAATCGTGATTATTCTCAGAGAATTATAGGTCACTGCTGGTTATTGCTGGCTTCGCATATATTTTTTGGACTTTATTTTCTAAGCAAATTTTATGAAATCATTTATTTCAGATGTAGGCAGTTCTTTTGTACTATGGACAAGAACCTAGTGACATCTTGTGATTATGTGTAATATCTTGTGATTATATTATTTCCTTAAATGACCTAATAAAAAGTGAGCTTGTGAGGAAAGACTTTTGAACCAGCCAAGGAGAAGCTTTGCTTGTCTATAACCTCACTGGTTGCTTCCTCTAAAGGCTTTAGATTGATTTTGAATCTCTGTGTTTTGTGCCTTTCTTTTTCCCACTGTCTGGGAGACCAGGTTCCAAGGGCTCAGGAGACCTCACCCCCACTTGTAGGGGTTAACATTGTGAACCCCTCACTTAAGGTCTTAATTCCCTGTGTGTTTTCATTCCTTCCTCACGTGCACTGAATTTTGAGAATTGGAGCCAAAGAACTGAGGAAGGATTTTACTTGATGTGCCCAGTCAGGAGTAGTGCACGCAAACAGTATTGATCCATCTCATTACTGCCCTTCTTTTTTGCGTTGATCTTCAACCTTGCCAAATATGATGTCTTTATCTAATGTTTTCTCTTTTCACATGTATCCAGAATATGAAAGTGGAAGTCTTGTCATCTGATCTTCTAAGGAAAGCTTAGGATTGATCTTCTCTAATACTGTCTGGTTTGTTTTTTGGGCATCCCATGGTATATACCATATTCTTTGTCATCACCATAATTTGAAGGCATCAATTTTCTTCCTGTCTATATTTTTCACTGTCCAATTTTCACATTCATATGACATTATTGAAAATAACATGACTTGGACTAGTCTAATTTTTGTATGGTGAGATATATCTCTGCTCTTGAGAATCTTGTCTAAGTCCTTCATAGCCATTCTATCAAGAGAAATACATCTTCAGATTTCTTGACTGCTTGTCATTTTTTTATTAATTATTGATCCAGTAAAAGCTGCTGGTATAGCTGAGTTTACAAAAAGTTTGGACAAGTTTCTGGAGGAAAAGTTTATAACCTTTATTAAAGCGGACTAGGGGAAATCTACTGCTTATCTCTGGGATAAGCAGCATGAAATCTGTCTACCTTTTGGGATCCTGCCAGACACTGGTGACCTGGATTGACTACTATTGGAAACAGAATACTGGGCTTGATAGACCATTAATCTGACCCAGTCTGACTAATCTTATGTTACATTCCTGGGATTAAGGAACATTTTGTGGACCCACTCTGCAAAATTCTATGGCCCCTTGGGTGGTCCCCATATACATCATTCCTAAGAAATATCTTCTGAGACTGGAAAACCCCTCATATTGATTGTTTTTCACTAGCAATGATGATTTAAACCTATCTCCCCTCCCATCTTCCACACATATTGCTTCAGATGCACTAGTGATTCATCTTAAGTAAAAAAGGTTTTTTAAAGCACCATGTTTGCAGCCCACATACAATCTCATCAACTTTACATAATCCAGTATATGCCTACAGTCTTTGACAAAGTCCAAATTTTCTTGCTAAGCCTCTCATCACAAGCTAAAGTCCTGTTAGCAGACATATTAGCAGAGAAAAAAATGTGGGACACATATGGACTGCATATGTCAGGCTTCCTCTACAGCTTATACTTCCTGTACAATTTTTGCTTCCAAAATCATGCTCGCAGTCTGGGACTGGCGACTCTGTTTGGGTGAAGATGTGCATTCGATGTTGATAAATGTTCCTTCTACAGAAGACTTCTTGTTTAGAAATAAATTGAAGGAGACAGTAGATATGATAAAAGATCCCTTCTTCAACATTTATCTCTGGTCGCAGCATCTTCTCCTGGGTCATTGGGTTCTGCTTCTGGAAATGCAAATGGTTCCATCTCTATAAAAGTGCCACATGATTTTAATGTTCCTAAGTCAACTGAAGGCCACATTCTTCATGGAAACTGTAAACCTCTAGCCCTCATTGGATGGATATTCAGCAGCACCTACATTCTTCTCTTACTAAAGCGTATTCAAGACATTTTTATTGCTGCTAGGAAAACATCTACTGGATGTTCATACCTTTTTAAAGGGAAAGGGTTTTTGATCTACTGTGTTCACTGATGGCTACAATCTTATTACCTGTCCACCAAACAACAGCTGTAGCATTTATATCAATCATCTCATCTGGGACTTTAAATGTCTTCCATTTTAGGATAATTTAGCAATCTTTAGGCCTATCATACTCCAGTTGATAACCTCTCAGCATTTCACTGTCATCTCATCACACATTTCAAGAAGGGTTTCTCCATATCAAACTTTCATTACAGAAGCTCCCTATGCCTTGGCAGGGGCGGCCCAAGGGGGGTGTGGGGCTATGTGCGGAGACTCGGTGCGGGGCCTCATTTGCATAAGGGCCTAATTTGCATAAATATTTGCATAATGTTACCACACACTAACTTTTAGTAAACATGCCTCTTAATGAGTATATGGATAAAGAAAGACTAAAAGATTTCTACATTACTATAATCCAGTGCCAACTGCCAAGCACATTAGGAACTACTACAAACACTGCCCATTTAGAACCCATAGCAAACCTGCCGTATCATAACAGCATTACCAGGACTCACAAAGCACAAGACCCTACCTATCAAAAGGCAACACTACAAATATTAAACCAATACATTTCAGAGAACAATAATACATGACCTACTGGGGAAAGAGAACAAGTGGCAATGTCAATTAGGAATTACATAAACAGAATACCTCAGCTCAGTTACATGTGCAGAACATAGACCGTCACCAAACAAGAAATCACAATGTAGAAACAGGAAGACAATAAACACAGGTACACTATCAAAAAACTGCCTCCAGTTTTGCAACTGATTCCTATAGATTTTGGGGTGCTGAATCCAGGAAAAATAGCCAAAATGTTCCATCACGTCACGTTTTCTTGCAAAATTAGATTTCTTACCCATATAAGGAATGTTCACATAATTTCTTTTTAGCCGACTGCAGTTTATTTTCTTGGCCCAAAATAGAGGTTGTAATGGTTAACTAACTAGAAACACTCCCTCATGATATTTTAGAGTGTTTTGTATTCATTTTATACATTAACAGGACAATTGGAAGGCGGGGGGCTAAATCCAGTACTCGCGCTGGTGCATGTTCTTTCCTGTTCGCCTCGCCTCGTTGGCTCGCTCAAACACGGTGGTTGCGACATGAACATTCCTGTCAAATTTCAGTTTCTTGCAAGTTCATTATTACCTTTTGTTTGCTCAGTCGTAATCCAGCTTTATTCCGAAGTGGTTCACTACAGTTGTAGTTTGCAGTGCTGTGTATTTGTGATGGCTCACAGAGCCAGAGGTTGCGTCAACTCTCCGGACAGTTTTAGTTTTATTTGTGGGGAATATACCGTGAAAAAGCGGCAGAGGAACATTTCTGCATTTATTAAAAAAGTATATTTCGCCTATTTCGGTTTGAAGTTAGGCGATCAAGACAAACCGTGGGCTCCTCACAAAGTGTGCAAGACATGTGAGGAAGATCTACGCTTATGGATGAAAGGTAAAAAACAAGCATTTCGTTTCGGAATACCTATGATGTGGCGTGAACAAAGAGACCATAGCAGTGACTGCTATTTTTGCTCTTGCATTGTGAAGGGATACAACTTAAAAAATAAGAACGTAATAAGTTACCCCAACCTTCCCTCAGCAATTAGGCCTATGCCTCATAGCGACGAAGTACCTGTGCCTGAACCACCAAAATCTTTGGATCATATTTGTGTGGACGGTTCTGATCATGATGAGACTCATCAGATGGCTTTTCCCGATGAGTCCAGTACTTCCGAGTTTGAAACTGAACCAGATCCGAAACCTGAACTTTTCTCTCAAGCTGAATTGAATGATTTAGTCCGGGATTTAGGACTCCCTAAAGATGCTGCCCAACTGCTAGGTTCTCGGCTTAAACAGAAAAATCTATTGTCACCAGGAACAACTTTATATTGGTACCGCAACCGCGAGACACAATTTTTGAAGTATTTCAGCAAAGAGGAAGATTTGGTATTTTGCAACGATATATACGGAGTGATGGAAAAGTTTAAACTCAAGTATGATCCTGCTGAATGGCGGCTGTTCATTGATTCGTCAAAAGACAGCATAAAAGGTGTTCTTCTTCATAATGGCAACACATTCGCTTCAGTTCCTATTGCTCACTCTGTTATTCTCCAAGAAAAATACGAGAATTTGGCCCTGATTCTTCAGAAGATTCGTTATGATGAGCATAAGTGGATGATTTGTGGAGACTTTAAAATTCTATCCATGCTATTAGGGCAGCAATCCGGTTTCACCAAATATCCCTGCTTCCTTTGCTTGTGGGATAGCCGGGCCCGCGACCTACACTGGGGGAAAAAAGACTGGCCAATTCGGGAGTATTTGAGACCCGGTGAGAAAAATGTTCTTCATGAGAGCTTGGTACCTCGTGATAAAATTCTATTACCACCTCTCCACATTAAGTTGGGTCTCATTAAGCAATTCATCAAGTCCCTTCCAAAAGATGGTGAGTGCTTTCGGTACCTTTGCTCAAAGTTCCCCCGACTTTCTGAAGCAAAGCTAAAGGAAGGAGTGTTTGTTGGTCCTGATATAAGGAAACTCATTTCAGATGGAGCATTCGCTGAAACGATGTCTGAGAAGGAAAAAGAAGCCTGGGATTCCTTCAAGGATGTTGTTCTCAAATTCTTGGGGAACAGGCGGGATGAGAACTATAAGGATATTGTTGCCAGGATGCTCAATGCCTTCAAAGAACAAGGCTGTAACATGAGCCTGAAAGTCCATTTCTTGCACTCCCATGTGAACTACTTTCCCGAAAACTTGGGGGCGTACAGTGAAGAACAAGGTGAAAGGTTTCACCAGGACATCAAGGACGCAGAGAGAAGGTACCAAGGAAGATGGAACACCACTATGATGGCTGATTTCTGCTGGTTGCTGCTGTGGGAAACCCCAGATGAAAAATACGCCAAGCAGCACACCAAGAGAAGCATTCAGGGGAAGAAGAAATGGGCCCACCAGGAGATTGATTGACCCAAGAATGACTTTAAAATCTAAACTGTGTTGACAAATATCGTGTTTTTACTAAACTTTGAAATAAAAATTTGCTAGTTATTACCACAGTGTCGGATCTCATTTATTAGAATTTTATTTTCGCACCATCGGGTGTTTGTCTTCATGTATTGCAATGGTGCGGTTTGCGTTTTCTATTCTTACATACATACCTGTACAACATTTTTTGCACATTTCTTTGCTTTGCTTTGTGTCTAACCTCGCTCTTATATGCTCAATGTTTGTGCATATGCATGTGGCTGTTTTAAGTGCAGACAATTTTGCTACCATCATAGTGTGTTTTGTTGACATTACTCTATTCTTATGTGCTGCCTTGTTACAATTTTCTTTATTCTTATTTGAATAACTGCTAAACAATTAGTATAAAGAATTTATCCAAGAAACTTTTATCTCGATCGCACTCAATCTGAAACGTTCACCTCAAACTGCTAACCCAATGTAGCAAAAAATCTGTACGTGATGGAGCAAATTGGTTACCAGATTTGGATTCAGCGCACCAAAAAACGTAAAAATCAATCGAAACATTAGAGGCAGTTTAAAAAAAAATTTTTTTAGTGTACCATTCTAATTAAACTGGGAACCCCAAAAGCCCAACAACACTGTAGAAATAAAACTATAAATTAATTTCCACTTGTACTAAACAAAGCGCAGACGTTAATGATGCACATTTCCCAGAGCTGGCATATTTCAGTTAATAAATTCAATAAAGAGATATTTTTCTACCTTTTGTGCATTTTTTTTCAGTTGCAATTGCTCCAGCCACTTTATTCTGGTTTCTTCGTGTCTTCTGCTAACTCTCCATCGTCTGCTGTCCATTTGTCCTTTCTTCACTTTTCTAGTTTTTTTCCATTCTCTCTCTACATCTGCTTTAACATACTAATCTCTCTCCTTTTGCTCTTTCCTCATTCCTATTTCATCCACTCAAATTTTACCCCGCCATCCTCAATCCCCACTTACTCTCCCAATACCCAGCCAATTGTAGATTTGTCTTCCCTCCCACACAAAATATTTTTTCCCTCTCCATTTCCCTCTCCCAACTCTATCCCATTCTAATCCTCCCCCAACATCAGCTCCCTTCTAGTTCCAGCCCCACCCAGCATCCGCTCCCTTCTAGTCCCCACATCAGCCCATTTCCAGTCCTAGCTCCCCCATCCGAGTCCCTCCATCAGCTCATTTCCAATCCCAGCCCCCCCCAACAGCCCATTTCCAGTTCTATCCTAGCCCTCTATCAGCCCATTTCCTGTCCTAGCCCCCCCCCTCACTCAGCCCATTTCCAGTCCTAGCTCTCTCCCCTCACAGCCCATTTCCATTCCAAGCCCCCCTCCCCATCAGCTATTTGTAGTTCAAGCCTTCCTTCCACTCAGCCCATTTCCATTCCAAGCCCCCGTCCCCATCAGCTATTTGCAGTTCAAGCCCTCCTTCCACTCAGCCCATTTCCAGTCCTAAGCCCCCCATCACCCCATTTTCAGTCTTAGCCACCCATAGCCCATTAACAGTCCTAACCCCCATCAGCCCATTTCAAGTCCTAGCTCCCTCCCCTTACAGCCCATTTCCATTCCAAGGCCCCCTCCCCATCAGCTATTTATTTATTTATTTATTTATTTAACATCTTTTATATACCGCGCTATTTATTATCAGTGCGGTTTACATTCAACAATCAAAACTGATTTTGAGCTTACATTGTAACAGGAGATAAAACTTGGAACAAAACAGGGTAACTATATACATATTAACATAAGGCAACTGTAAACTTATTGACATAGAGCATAGGGTTATGATTGGTCCCCATCAGCTATTTGCAGTTCAAGCCCTCCTTCCACTCAGCCCATTTCCAGTCCTAGCCACCCCCCAGCCCATTACCAGTCCTAGCCCCCCATAGCCCATTACCATGCCTAAGCCCCCCATCAGCCCACTTCCAGTCCTAAGGCCCCCCATCACCCCATTTTCAGTCTTAGCCCCCCCATAGCCCATTACCAGTCCTAACCCCCATCAGCCCATTTCCAGTCCTAGCCCCCCATAGCCCATTACCAGTCCTAACCCCCATCAGCCCATTTCCACTCTTAGCACCCCCATAGCCCATTACCAGTCCTAAACCCCCCATCAGCCCACTTCCAGTCCTAAGGCCCCCCATCACCCCATTTTCAGTCTTAGCCCCCCCATAGCCCATTACCAGTCCTAACCCCCATCAGCCCATTTCCAGTCCTAGCCCCCCATAGCCCATTTCCAGTCCTAGCCCCCCCATAGCCCATTACCAGTTCTAACCCCCCTCCCCCCATCAACCCACTTCCAGTCTTAGCCCCCCATAGCCCATTACCAGTCCTAACCCCCTCCCCCCATCAGCCCTGATGGATTTAAAAAAAAAAACGGCTGCTGCTGCCGCTGAGGCAGCGACAGAATCAAATGTCCCGCCGCGGGGCCCCGCCTGCCCGGCAGAGCCTCCCTGAGCTCCCGAGTCCCTCCTAATGCGTGGGCTTTCAGAGCCGCGAGAGTTTCCCTTTCTTCTCGCGGCTCTGTTAATCTCGCCAGGGCTGAAACGCGGGGCCCTGTGCAAAAAACATTCTTGCTCAATGGACGGGCTGGCCCTATGCCTTGGGACTTTAATTTGGAGCTAACTTCACTATGGTACCTACATTTTGGACTTTTGGGAATTCATTTTTTTTTAAGGAGCCACAAAAAAGTTATATGCAATTTACACAACATAAATAATAGTGTTTCAGAGACTTAAGCATGCAAATGAGCCTTTATGCACAAACTTTAATTGGCTGTTATTTTCTACCCACACATGTAGAGCTTATGGTGCTTTCACTGCAGGCATGTACTGAGTCAGAGCATGGATGGAGTGCACAAGTATGCATGTAAATTATAAAATAATATAATTTATGTGTGCTCTTTTCAAATCTCGGTACAGGCATTTTATATCAGGTTTTCATCTATGGTAGTGACACCTTTCTACATAAATGAGCAAATAGTGCTTCCTAGGTTTGACAAGTTCAGGGCCAACGCTACCCGGTAATGTGGGTAAGTGCGGCAAAAGGGTGCTGGCGGCAGGGGGGGGCGCCGTTGCTATCTGCCCGCCACCCATTGCTTCAAAAAAGAAAGCAGCCACGGGAACATTTCTCTGTTCCCGCGGCTCTGTTCTCTTATAAACTGCTGGGTCGCGGAGTTTCCAAAGACAGTAATAAGCATTTCCTGAGAAACAAGAAATGCTTGTTACTGCTGGAAACTCCGCACCGCACCGCATGCAAATTCTGGCTTCTTGGGGTTTCATTTTTATTTTTGTCTACATATTTTTATTTTTACTTTAGGTAGTGGTCACTTATTCTGTACATGGTGAGGGTCTGTGTTCTGAGTGTGCGACCAAGACCAAGTATTTTGTTAACAAGAAGTTTGTACGTAGGTATCTGTACTGTATAATTTGACTTGAACAGGTTTTCAAATAGATGTATGGATGTTTTGGGCCCATTGCAGTGTTTTGTATGAGTTTTGGATGTGTATGCTGGTATGGTATCTTAGATTTGGCCTTATCGATCTTCAGTGACTTTTTCAGTGTTTTATAATAGTTCACAATATGCCTGGCACTGGAGAAAGTTTGTGTTGTTGTTAGTGAGATGACTAGAATCAGATTTTTTTTTTTAATATCACAGCCGGTTTGTATGGTGCTAAATATTTACTGCTAAGTATTTTTATTTTGGCTATGCAATTGCTCTTTCGTTGCAATTTTCTGACAACACTGGATTTGAAGGAGAAATGCTAATATTGCTTGAAAAGAGTTCACAAAGCAGTTTTGGGAAAAAGGAGGGTAGAGTGCAGCCAACATTAATAATAATGAGAGAGGGGCGCTAGAAACCCTAGCACAGCCCTGTACATGTTAAACTGACTTTGCATGGGCTGCAATTTTTAAAGGCATCTTAATGAATGAAATGTGTGGTAACGAACGTAGTGCAAATCCCTAATTTAAAGTGATCAGCCTACATCTATAGGGAATCTCTATTTATCCTGCTCTCTCACTGTCTATATGAGGTGTGACAAAAAAGAAACGAGACTGTGGCAGCCACACCCATGATTCAATACCAATTGGCTAACCGCTTATGTCACTGTGTTGTGCAACATCTCGCCACTATTCCGCTATAATATTTTTATCTCTCTCACTCTGCTTTTCTTTTTCAGGTTTTTTTGTAGCACAGTGCTCCATAGTTTTGTCACACAACTGGAGGTGGCAGAAATATGGAGCAAAGAATCAACTTGAAATTTCTGGTTAAGTTGGAGAAGGGCCAAACTGAGTGTCTCCAACTTCTCCAAAAGGCTTATGGAGAAGATGCAATGTCAAGGTCGCGAGTCTTCGAGTGGCACAAATGCTTCAAGACTGGCCACGAGGAGGTAGAGGATGACCCCAAGTCAGGATGGCTTTCCACGACAAAGACGGCTGAGAACATTGACAGAGTGAACCAGCTGGTGCAGAGTGATCGCAGATTGACAGTGTGGATGATAGCTGAGGAGCTCAGCCTGAACAGGGAGTCAGTGCGGACCATCTTGGTGCAGGAGCAGGGGATGCGGAAGGTGTGCACCAAGATGGTGCCCAGAAGAAGCACCATATCAATGTTTGTCGAGACTTGCTAGAGAAGATCAGAGAAGATCCAGAGTTCGTTGGCCGAGACATCACAGGAGACGAGACGTGGGTCTTTCAGTATGACCCTGACAGCAAGAGACAGAGCCTGCAGTAGAAGACTCGACTGTCACCCAGAACCAAGAAGGCGCGCATGTCCAAATCAAGGATCAAGGTCATACTGATTGCATTCTTCGACCAGAAGGGAGTGGTCCATAAAGAGTTTGTGCCTGAGGGTCAGACAGTCAACCAGCACTTCTACCAGCAGGTTCTCAATCGCCTCCATGACCGGGTTCAGCTCTGGTGGGCGGGCTCTGTGGGGAGACAAGTCGTGGCTGCTCCACCACGACAACGCGCCCGCACACACCGTGCTCAGTGTGAGGCAGTTCTTGGCCAACAAACAGATCACAGCTCTCGACCACCCTCCTTATTCCCCAGATCTCGCAACGTGTGACTTCTGACTCTTCCCCAGGCTGAAGACTGTGCTCAAAGGAACTCATTTAGCCTCTGTAGAAGAGATCAAGGCCACTGTGACGAGGGAGCTGAGGGACCTCAAGGAGGGGGACTTTACCGAGTACTTCCGTACGCGGCAGAAGCGAATGCAGAAGTGCATTAACTCTGGGGGGGATTACTTTGCAGGAGACAATGTGTAATTTCTCTGTAGATTTTGTAATAAAACATTTATGGAACAGTCTTGTTTCTTTTTTGTCACACCTCGTATATATATATACGAAGTGTGACAAATACTCGCTGGAAGAACTCTACTCGGCTGGATGATAATCATTGGTGGAACCTTGTATATGTATATATACAAACTAGGTTCCACCGATGATTATAATCTATCTGAGTAGAGTCTTTCCAGTGGATGAGGATCAACTTTCTAGCGAGGCTGAGGAGCAGATCAAATAACAACTGATCTGCCTTTTGTAGTGACTGTACACCAGAGAGGGCCTCTGACAAATGCAGAATTTGAGAAATTTGAGGCCATACTCCTCACCAGTATCTCTTTGCATCTGGTAATAAAAAAAGCATATATGAGAGGGTGCCTTTTGAAGAGGCACAGGACCAGCATCGGTTGCCAAGTTGGAGTTGCCACTTAGTCAGGATCACTGGAGAAATATAGGCCCTATGTGCAAAAAAATAAAGCACTTATGTAATGGAAACTGTTCTTGATATCCAAATTGCAGACCCCCAGTAATGATCCAAAGTCTGCCAGTCTAAAAGTTTACCCATCTCGTCGACCCATCACTTTTCTGTGCCACTACAAAGACTATTTGTATCCATTTTAAAATAGGCATAGAATATGGATACTACTTTACTGGTGGTTGCCAGGATTTGTATTCTTTTCAAGAGATATCAATAATCATGAATCTGTGTGGGGATAATGCTTGCCTTTGTCAGCAGTGACAAAGTTGGTACCACTGGAAGAAACAATGAGATGGGAACCCAAATTTTCATTGGAGGTCAGGAAAGGATTTAAACATAGTAGGGGACAATAGTTGCCCAACCGTCCAAATACCATGTTGCTGCCAAATATGCCAATGGAAAGGGCAACCATGACCAAATGGGCATGCCTCTTGAATAAGCAGTAAAATCTTTGGATTGGAGAGCAAAGTTTATCAATGCCTCACATGTGGATTGTATAATTGGTGAGGAGTGTGCCTGCCCAGTTTTGGCATATCTATCTGAAGGGGCATGGGTATTGGGGCTAGAAGAGAACGCTCCAATCTAGTCCACATTGGTGCGTCCTGTGGTAACTCATCCAGACCCCATAAGGAAATCATGGAAATCTACTCCGCCTTTACACTTGGGAAACTTCAGTTTCCAAGCGGCAATACGGGGTATCTTACACCTTCAAAGGAAGACAGGAGACACTTCTCCAAGGTTTCTTAGAAGGATCTAGGGTACAGGAGAGGGAGCCTACTGAGTATATAATTTATTTTGTGGATCAATACCATCTTGATGGTCTCTAATTGGCCCCACAAGGATAGAAATAGTGATATCCATTGGGCAGTATGAGTCTTTATAGCATTTAGACATTCTGTTGCCTTCCACTTCAGCATGTCTTATAAATTGGGACAGTAGTAGATCCCTAGATATTTAAAAAAAGGGTCATATAATTGGAAAGAAAAATCCTTTAACCTTTCCAGTGGGCATGATTATTGAGTGGAATCACCATTGACTTGGACCAATTTATCTTATATCCACATAGGCTTGAATAACTATGGCTAACCTCTAAAATAGCTGGGAGAGACCCAATATCCAAAAAAAAAAAGAGATTGTCTGCGTAAACTGAAAGTTTATATTATATTAGGGCCAAATTGAAAAGAAGAGGGAATAAGAGTGTGCCTTTATAAAGAGAAAAGGGGGCCAACAGCATAGAATTGTCTAGGATTCATGCAGCTGGATGGGGGTAGAGGAGGCGGCTTTTATGTATAAATCCTTTCCCAAAGCCAAACCAGCTCACCAACTGTTAGAGAAAATCCCATTCTAGCCTATCAAAGGCCTTTTCTATGTCTAAGGATAGGCCTACTAAGGGGGCTGCTATGTGAAGAAAACTACTAGATCCCAACTTTAACAATTTGGATATGGAAAGATGAGTTTCCTGCAAGTAGAACACATCAGCAGCTTCTTTTTGGCCATAGAGCAATATTTTATTGCATTTAATAGGATTATTAACCCCTTTAACATTTAGGGATAACAGTTTTAAGGCTGTACCCTTCATTGTAGAACCAGCTATCCCACAGTTACTAAACTAAAATCTATAAAGGCAGATCATATCAGTCTTAATGAGGTTATAAGATTCACCAGCATGCCTATGGTGGAAGAGAAAACCTATCTGAAATGCATCAAAAAAACATAAACCTAAGAGAGTTCCCCGAGCCAGGGATAGACACTAAGCTAAATATAAACAGTGTCAATGTATATAGTGAAACTAACCTATGTATATGAACAATTGGACCCAAAGGCAATGCCCTCCCCTCCCCCCACCCCGTACTCCCCACCATACATCGTATCCATGCATTCACCTTGAGGAAAATATATTTGAGGGGGAGAATGATAAAGTAATAACAGTAATAGGACTGCTAAAGCTCCACAGACACTCAACTTGAGGCACACTTTAAAAACACAAAATCAGTCTCAATAGGCCACCCATGTCTTTTGGGCAAGGCCTAAGAGCAGACCAAAACTAGAACCAAAGGCATCGCCAGGAGATAAATAGTCTTGAGTTGATAATACGAGGGCATTTAACGTAATAACATGGAAGAAGCAGACTGCCATGTAGAGGCCCATATCCATGCAAGTCAACCGTATCTTCAGGGTATGGTAGCTTCCTGTCCCATAAAGGTTCTATCAGCATTCCTTAATCATTGAGTTTCCATAGAGTCAAATTTCCTGAGAAAAGCTCAAAGGGAGTCAGCATCTTCAAAGATGCAAGTGATGTTATGAACCATTATGCACATTTGTGCAGGATAATAAAGTCCATAGTGGGTGGAAGACATTGAAGCCGAGGGTGACAGGCCAACAACTGTTTATTCAATCATGGGCTTGCTGGGGTCTGGGAAAAGTAATATCTTATGCCTCTCATATTGTACAGGAGATCAAAGCCATGCTGCTTGAAGAAGCTGCAGCGTCTGAGGGTACTGTACTACTTTAACCACCAGGAGTCTAAGATATTTTGTGGAGGAGACTTTGTACAAAGGAGTGTGATGTGCTTGCTCCAGCTCCAAGGAATGCTGGAATTCTACTTGTAGTAGTGATGATAAGAGTTTCTCAAGAAAGGTGATGGGGTCTGATCCTTCACCCCTTTGGGTACACCTAAAATTTGAATGTTGTTCCTTCTGGACCAATTGTTTTAGTCTTCCAACTGGTGCTCTATCTGGACCACATGTTTAGCCATTTCCCCGGCCTGCTGGAGTAGTTACTCCATGCTGTCAGAGTTTGGCATCTACCAAATCGAGGCACAATGACATGGTAGCAAATTGAGCTTTAACCTCGACCAGCTCTGATTGTACATTTTCAAGGGTTTCCGCAACGGAGGTCACTAACTCTTTGACTTGCTGGATCTCATTTAAAATCACATACAAGCCCTCATATGAGTCTCTGTTCGGCACCATATTAAGTGGAGATGGAGGCTCTGGATTAGATCTTTTCACTCCTTGTGCCACTGCCGCAGTGTAGTGCAGTTGGGCTAGTTTTAAAATGGACATCATCTGCTTAACAATCCACTATAAGAAACACCAATCATGGTGGAGAGGAGTCCCGGGAGGATTAAGGGTCAATATCAGACTGCCAGAGCAGACCTTCAGGCATCCATCTTGTTCAGTGGCCAGCTCCGCCCCAATATCCTCCCTTTTCAATATTTGCTCTTGTGTGTATTTAAGCTCAAACACTACTTTGTGCACAGGTAAGTATTTTACTTATCCTTCCAGAGTCCAGATAAGTACATTGGGGCCCAGACTTTAGAGCATCTTCTGTTCATCCAGAAACTGCGGTTTCAGAAGACTGCAAACAGGAACTCTGGATACGAGGGTGCTGATTCTTGAAGCGGATCAGCTGAAGTTGTTCTTCTTCTCTGACTTAGTCCACTTCAACTCTATTTTCCCCCTATCTCTCACCCTCCCTTCTAAAGGTACAAAATATGGGGTTGCATACCAAGCTTGCTTTTAGAAAAGAAAATTCTCCCTTACTCTTTTTCTTCACACTGACCCTCAATACAACAGAAGACTCTTTCACAACTACCACTACATACCTCCTTCATTCATTAATACACCTGTCTCTTTATTACCTCATTCACTACTCTCTCCCACCCCACCCCACCCCAATCCAACTCTTTCTCTCTCATTATGAATCCCTATCTTTCATACATTATCTCTTTCTCTTTATCTATTCTGCCTCTAACCTGAATACTCCTAAATCCAGTGTAGAACCTTAAAAAAACCTTCTTTAAAAAATGAAGAGGTTCCTGAAGAGACCTAACCTTAGATATTCCCTCAGGCTTTCCCACCCCACCAGCTTGCAGGGTTCAATTACACTGGAATTGCCTTTCTTTTGGGGAACCCGACAAGAGAGGAAAAATAATGAAAACCTTAAATATTTCTTTCCCTTACTCCGCTCCTATACCTCAGAATTCAATTTTCTCTACTATTACCTCACCTAAGTAGACCCTATAGCTTTCAATGTGTCTCAGCACAAACCTATGCCTAAAACTGGAAAAGAAATCCTGAAATCACTAATTTGTATTTTCACCTTTCATATCCTCTTTCATTCATACCAAACCCCAAGAAAGATAATTTATGTATTTAATATTAATTCTTCTGGTTTTATATATACTGTATATATATATATCTATATTTATTTACATTCTCTTATATACTGTGCTATTCTGCATCAGTGTGGTTTACATTGAACAGGGCATTATAACTTGGAGATAACTATTTTTTACAGGGAACATGGGCTATGGAGGGTTAAGTGGCTTGCCCAAGACCACAAGGAGCACCTGTGGGACTAGAAACCCCAGTCCTTCTGGCCCAAGGTTGCTGTCCTCTAGTGGGATTTGAACCCCTGACCTTCCGGCCTGAAGTACCTTGCCCCAACCACTAGGCCACTCCTCCACTCCTATTATATATATAATTTTCATTGCTCATAAAGTTCTTAAATATACACCTTTGTATTGTACATAGTTAGGGCCCAGTATTCAGTGGTGGTGACTAGAACTGCTAAAGTATCGAGCTGCCACCAATGAAATTTAAATCCAGATATTCAATGTTGGGAGCATATCCGGGCCCTGGCATTGAATATCCGGTTTGCTAGGATTTCCAGGACTCTAACCAGGCAGTGGCAATATTCAGCTGCTGCCTGGTTAGCTTCTGTTGTAAAAGTTAGGTCAGCCTTTACGAAGCCTGACTTTCACGACATGTCGATAACGGGACAACGGCTCAATAGTGCCACTACCTGGTTATCAATGGATGTCATCCTCAGAATGCCCCTGGTATGCACCATTGCTAATTGGTGAGCACTGGGGCATGCAGTGGCGGTACCTGCGGATATTCGGCAGCACTAACTGTGTTAGTGTCGCTGAATATCCTGAACAAGGGCATTAACATGCCTAGCAGGGTTTTTTCATAATAGCTCCAAAATTCTGTTCCAGTACCTTTTATGACTTTCTAAAATTGGTTTTGAGAGTGTACTTGAAAGTGATACATGGGGGAGGCGGAGCCAACACGGGTTAAGATGGCCGCTTAATTCTCGAGCTCCTCACCCTCTCGCAAGCCAATTCCCCCAGATGAAGTGCAAAAAGAGTTCGGAGCCTCCCCGGCGCTCCGTGAAGTTGTGAGAGATGGCGGGTAGCAAGCCTACGAGACTAGATTACTCTGCTGCAGTGGGCGGCAGGGTTAAAAGAGCAAAGGCCGAGCCGCCTTCCCCGCAGAAAATGGCGCAGATGGGAGAAGACGCGGTGGGCCTAAACGAAGTTTTGGCGGAAATCCGAGCCGTGAAGGGCATGGTTGCAGTCAACGGAGAGACTCTGTGCGGAGTTCAGGCAGATATAGCCGAGCTTAAAGAGATGCGCGAGCAGATGAACTTGCTGACAGAGAAATTGCAAAAGCACGGCGGTGGCGCATGAGGAGCGCTTCAAGTAGGTGGGGGCAAATACCAAGAGATAAGCCGCCCTGGAACGCAGCTTGGAAGACTTCAATAACCGAATGCGCCGAAACAACGTGCGGATCATTGGGGTCCCCGAGGGAGCCGAGGGAACTGATGTAAGATCCTTCCTGTGCACATTAATCCCAAAGCTACTCAATTTGGAATTCTGCTATCCTCTGGAGATCGAAAGAGCCCACCGCGTCCCTACTCATCCAGACCCCAATGTCAAGAGGCCCAGGCCGATTATCATGTGCGTGCTGCGACACTGTCAAGCGATACAAATCCTGTCAGCGGCCAGGGTACTTCGTTCGGTGCAGTTTGAAGGTCAGAGCATTGCTTTTTACCCAGACTATCATAAAGCGACAGTCGAGCGTCGGAAACAGCTGTTGGCTTTTAGGCCACGGCTTCAGGCCCTGCAAGCCAGGTATGGCCTCTTCACCCCAGCACATCTGCGAGTGACTTTGTACAACCAAACGAGGATGTTCGAAGATCCGGGGGCCTTGAGGGAGTACTTGGAGGATAAAGAGGCTGAGGTTATGCGCTGAGGCTGCTGGTAGTTCTCTGGGAACTTAGCTGTGTGAAGCCGGCGAGGCCCTGGACTAACAGTTTGTTCAAGAAACCATATTAGAGGCAATTGAGAATGAATGGGTCACGGGTGGAGTTTGGCTGTGGGAGTGGGAGGGATCTGCTTATGACTCTTATGTTATCATGTGCACCATTTTCTGCAGCAAGCCATCGAGGTTTGTATGGACTTGCTATTGTCTGGTGGGAGGCAGGGCGACAATGGGTTTCAGTTAACCATGATAGAGCCCAGGGGTTAATCTATGCTAGTCTATGTTAAGTTGTCAATGATTAAGGATGATGTTGTCATTGTAAGGGGGAGAATTGTTAAGTTTGTTTGCTGTGTGTTAGTGGGGGGGGGGGGGGGCGGGGGTCCAGGGGGGACATCTGGCCCTGGTGGTTCACCCATTCGATATCCGATCACGGATGGACAGGGTGTCTCCTCATGGGTATTGGAGGGGGGCTTGGGCTATGGAGTCTTCTATGTGGGGTGAGAGCAGCGGAGAGTTTGGTCCTGTTCAAGGTAGGCAGTTGAGTCCTTCTATGTATTCTGTTATAGGGAGGTATAGCATCTTGTCCCATGGCAACGCTTAAAGTGTTGACACTGAACGTGAAGGGTATCAATAGCCCCATTAAGAGGAAAAAAATATTGCAATATTGTAAGAGAGAGCAAGCCGACTTGGTGATGCTGCAAGAGATGCGGCTGTCTGAGGCGGAGACCAAGAAACTTGGCTTGGGCAATTTTCTAATTGTTGCGCATTCGGCTGCGTGCCAGGGGAAGAACAGGGTGGTTATCCTTGCTAAAAGGGGCTTATCCCTGGGCATTGAGAGGCAGCGTGCTGATTTGGAAGGCAGATGGGCAACAGGATTGGTGCAGGTATATGGGAAAAAGCTGGCCATTTTAACTGTTTATGGCCCGAATACAGATGATGTCTTGTTTTTTCGGTGGCTGGCCTTTGAGATACAGGAACTCTCGGGGCATGAGATAATAGTGGGGGGCGATTTCAATTTGGTTCTAGACCCCTTACTAGACTGCGCTCCCTTTCGGCGACATAGGTGTCAAAGGGCTACTAAGGTTCTACTTGAGATCATGAAGGGGGCCGGATTGGTCGATATCTGGAGACTGAAGCACCCTAGAGATAGAGAATACTCTTTCTTTTCTCTGCCCCACGGATCTCATTCTCGGTTGGATTTCTTTCTAATCTCTCAGACGCTATCAGTAGCAACAGGGAGGGTTGAAATAGCGGCAATGCACATCTCAGACCACGCGGCGGTCTGGTTTACTCTTAATATAGAGGCAGATTGTCCACCGCTGCCGGCTTTCTTCTTCAACAGGAGCCTATTGGAGAATGCAGATTTCCTTGAATATATGCGGCAGAGTATACAGGAGTATTTTGAGGCGAATCTCTCCAAAGACACTTCGGGCTGGGCATGGTGGGAAGGATTCAAAGCCTTCTCAAGAGCAAAAATAACCAGTTTTAGTATCTGTCTCCATAGAGCGCAGAAAGCAAAGCTGGCTCTGTTAGATTATTATGTTATGATGACCTGTACATAGTTTAAAAAAGTGTTATTCTAGTTAATGTTCAAAACATGTTCAATGTAACTAAACGTGTATATAGTTAACACAAGTTCCATGTAAAATATACAGAAGTATATAGATTTTTGTTCAATGTGAACCGCCCCTGATCTCTGGAAGGGGCGGTATATAAAAAACTGTTAAATAAATAAATAAATAAGGCAGGGGAGCGTATACTGGTTAACAGGACTGAGGCTGGTGTCTTGCTCCGGCTTCAGCGCCTCCGCTGTCAATATAACCAAATATTGAGCAGCGAGGCAGAGCAAATCCTGTCCCTCCAGAGGGCTAATTGTTATCTTGAGAGAAATAAAGCAGGAAAGTTGTTAGCTAGCACTCTGAAGCCTCGGGCAAGGAAAACTACCATTCAGACTATAGTAAGTGACACCCAGGAGACGCTTATGAGTAATGCAGCCATTGCAGAGGAGTTTCCGAGATTCTATGAGACGCTGTATGCCTCTGAGGGCCGAGCTACCCCGGAAGATTTTGCGGATCTGTTTGAGGGTATCCAGCACCCTTCTGTTACAACACAGCAGGCCAGCAGCTTAGACAGTGATATATTGGTCAAAGAGATATTTGATGTTTTGAAAGCGGCAGATAAAGGGAAGGCTGCAGGCCCAGATGGGATTCCAATGGAGTTCTATCAAGCGTTTGCGCTAGAGCTGGTTCCCTATATGTTAGAGTTCTTTAATTGCTTGGAGGTCCAAATGCCTCAAACGGGTTCGTTCAGTGATGCGGTGATAGTGGTTCTCGAGAAGCCGGGGAGGGACGCTACGAAAATGGGGAATTACAGGCCTATATCGTTGTTGAATGCCGACTACAAGGTTTTCTTGGCCATCTTGACTAGGAGACTGGCGAAGGTGGTGCCGGAGCTGGTCCATGTGGACCAGTGTGGTTTTATATCTGGGTGCCCAACCTCGGATAATGCGCGCTTACTGTTGAATCTATTCTCTGTAATGGAATCAAGGGAAGAGCCGATGTTGGGCCTCTCACTTGATGCCGAAAAGGCTTTTGATAGGCTAGAGTGGAGCTTCCTGTCACTTGC
Organism: Ichthyophis bannanicus; assembly: GCA_033557465.1. Taxonomy (NCBI): domain Eukaryota; kingdom Metazoa; phylum Chordata; class Amphibia; order Gymnophiona; family Ichthyophiidae; genus Ichthyophis; species Ichthyophis bannanicus. The sequence goes on along the minus strand of CM066032.1, from coordinate 865,448,853 downwards.
GCTGCATTGGTTTGGTTTTGGCGAGCGGTTTATCTGATTTATCCAGATCTTATATTCCCGCCCTACAGCGAGAGTGTTAGCGAACGGTATATTGTCTGCTCCCCTCTCTCTGTTTAGGGGGTCGAGGCAAGGGTGTTCACTCTCCCCATTGCTATTCAACCTAGCCCTGGAGCCACTGTTGCTGAAGATTAGGCAGTCTCAGGCTATAAGGGGAATCCTGATTGGCGACCTGGAAGTTAAGATTTCCGCTTTTGCGGATGACCTCCTTCTCTTTGTGCATCCTCAATCGGTGGAGGGCTTACTTACCACGATTGATAGCTATTCGAGGCTTTTGGGGTACAGGGTCAACTGGACGAAGTCCTTGGCTTTCCCCTTGAATAAGCGGATGTGCAGAGCACTGATAGAGCCTTGTGCGTTTGAGTGGAAGCCCAAGGAGGTCAAGTATCTGGGGGTTAGGTTTTGTATGGAGATAGAGGACACTATTCATCTTAATATCAAGAGCATTGAGGAAACGATTAAATCTTTTATCGAGCAGTGGTCCCCCCTCCACCTCTCCTGGTGGGGCAGATTAGAATCCGTCAAGATGGTGCTGGCCCCTAAGATAAATTACCTGTTGGAGATGCTCTCATTGAAGTTCCCGGAGAACTTCTATCGTTCGATCGAGCGTCAATTGTCTGGGTTCTTGTGGCAGTACAAAACGCCCAGGATCGTCCTCAGGAAGCTGAAGGCAGCGAGGAATAAGGGTGGAGTTCAGTTCCCTGACTTCTACAATTATCACCACATGTTTCGACTCAGGCAGGGCGCGCTCTGGTTAGTGCCGGAGAGCAGGGGTGATAAGCCGACTTGGCTGGAGGTGGAGGAGCGGCTAGTTGCCCCTGTGGGTACGGAGTGGCTGGTCGGTATGAAGCTTCCTGAAGCCTTCCCAGCTGGAAGAATTGTGTGGGACACACAGGAATCTGTGTGCATGATGAGCCGGGTTGTAGAAGAGGTGAGCTCCTCGTTGGGACGGATGCCTATATGGTATAATCCGCATTTTAAGATAGGCCGCAAGGTATTCAGCTGGAGGGAATGGCAGGTGAAAGGTGTCTGGACCCTAGGCCAACTGCTGGCGGACAAGAAATGGAAACGTTTTGGAGACTTGCAGCGAGAGTTTGGGCTTGGGGGCAGCCAGTACTATCGGTGGGTGCAGTTGCATCATTGTTTGACACACGCTGGAATAGTGGCTGCTGAAGTCACAGTGGACTGGAAACTTTGAACGTTGTTGGAGCAACATGCGGGGCTACGGGGTGCTTCCTCCAAGCTGTATGCAATAATGAGGGAGAGGTTTCCCACAGGTTTGACGAGATTGGAGAAGGCGTGGGAGCTTGACTTGGGGGTTCCTGTATCTCAGGCTGGCTGGGAAGCGATTTGGGGGCCTGTGAGCAAAGTGGTCCAGGGAGCTTCGATACGGCAAACCCTTTTTTTTCTCGCAATAGAGCTTTTATAACCCCGGCGAGGCTTAGTAAATGGGATGCGGGCCAGGCCAGCAAGTGCTGGTCCTACAATAGCACACAGGGGAACCTCAAGCACATGTTGTATGCCTGCCCTCACGTTCAGTCGTTCTGGCAGTCGGTATGGGACAAGATGCTGAAAGTGTTAGATATTCAGGGGCGGATGTCATGGCAGACTGTCTTTTTGAGATCTCAGGATAATACTTTGAAGATACCTAAAGATCAGTTCTTTCTGTTTGATTTCATGATGGCTGTAGCAATCAAGTTGATACTGATCTGCTGGAAGGATTCTTCTCAATTATGTGAGATCCAGTGGTGGAACTTGGTTAGCCTCTATGCGGGATATGAGAAGGGGCAGGAGTTAAGGAATAGGCAAAGGCTGAAGATTGGGTTGGGCAAAGTTTTGGATGTGGGTTGCAGGGGCAAGAGGGGGTGGGTTAATAAGTGGAAGTGTTTGGATGAGTTTGCAGCTCAAGCAAGAGTGTGTTAAACTGCTTGACAAGTGGACCGAGTCGAGCAGTGCAGATGCACGAGATGTTCGCAAGCTGCTCAGGGTTGGAGCCCGATACCCATGGGGAGACGGGAGAGAGTGGAGGGGGGGCTTGGAGGGCTAGGGGTGGGCTGTTGGGGTAGGGTGGGGCAAGGGTAGCGGCGAGAGAGGGGGGTGGGGTGTGGGGATTTTGATTGTAAAATGTGATGTTCTGCTGTTGATATGGAGTTGAAAATCTAAATAATTATATTAAAAAAAAAAAGAAAGTGATACATGGAAAATCTTTAACTACAAAATACAACTTGTTTTGTTTATAACCTTCAGAGATTTTGTAGGAAAATTTGATAGTGTTTATTTATTTGCAGGTCATATGTACTAATAATTATGTACTAAATAATTAGTACATATGACCTGCAAAAAATTTTTTTTCAAGAGCTGTTTTGGGTATTCCATGTAATCTTTGTGTTTTTTGGTGTGCTGAATCCGAAAATGACCTCCATTTTGTCATAGGACATCACGTTTCCTGACAATTTAGGTAACTATGTTAAATAAGGCAATACCTCAAAATAAATGGAAATAGACTTATAAAATTAAAGTTTTATTACAATATTTTCATGAAAATCCTTTTTTGAACTGAAATGAGCTCACCTACACACACTAAACTTGATTCTTCTTCCTTGTGAGGCTCCTCTTGGTGTATTTACGCTTGTGAGTAGCATCTGGAATGTCTCTCTGAAGCATCCAACAGTAGTCTGCCATCATTGTAATGCTCCATTTTCCCTGGTATATCCTTTCCATCTCTTTAATGTCTTGGTGGAATCGTTCACCTTGTTCCTCACTCACAGCTCCCAAATTTTCAGGAAAGTAGTCAAGGTGGGACTGGAGGAAATGCACTTTCAAACTCATCAGGTAACCTAAAGCTTGAAATGCTTTCAGCATTCATCCGACGATCTTTTTGAAGTGAGGATCTTTGTTATTGCCTAAAAAGTTCTGTACGACTTCTTTAAATGCAATCCACCCTTCTTTTTGAGGATCCGTCATGGTATTGACAAACTCTTGTTCAACTATAAGCCTTCTAATGTCTGGTCCTACAAACACACCTTCCTTCAATTTTGCCTCCGAAAGGCCTGGAAACTTGGTGACCAAGTATTTGAAGCATTCTCCATCTCTTGGAAGTAATTTTACGAATTGCTTCATCAATCCCAATTTTATGTGGAGAGGTGGTAGAAGAACTTTATGGGAAGGTACCAAAGTTTCTCGGAGGACATTTTTTTTCACCGACTGTTAGCACCCTCGGCTGCCAAATCTTCTTGGTCCAGTGATTTTGTCGGTCTCGACTGTCCCATAGACACAGAAAACAAGGATATTTGGTATACCCAGCTTGTTGCCCGAGCAGCATGCACAAGACCTTCAAGTCCCCACACACTTGCCAACCATGGTCTACATATTTAAGTTTACGAAGAACCAATTCCAAGTTCTCGTAGGTTTCCTTCAAGTGTACGGAATGACCTACAGGTATGGAAGCGTAAAAACCGTTGTGGAGTAAAACTGCTTTGAGACTTCTTTTTGAAGAATCTATAAAAAGACGCCATTGCTCTGAATCATATTGGATTTTAAATTGACCCATCAGACCTTCGACATTGATGCAATAAACCAACTTGTCTTCCTGGGAAAAGTAAGGAACAAACTCCTTTTCACAATGTCTGAACCATGAAGATGACACTCCTGGCAACAATAAATTCCTGCTTTTCAACCTTGATCCGAGTAACTCAGCGGCATCTTTGGGAAGATTCAAGTCTCTTACCAAATCATTCATCTCCTCCTGAGAAAACAAGTTTGGTCTTGTATTATCTTCAAAGTCAGAACTTGATTCGTCATCAGGTTCAGGTATGACTTCACCTTCATCGGAGCTAGGTATCTCTTCCAAGGTAGCAGGGGGCTTGGGTACTGGTATATCTGTGCCATGGGGGATGGGACGAATTGCCGAGTGAAGATTGGAGTATGAAATGGAATGCTTCCATTTGGAATTAAACCCTTTCACATCGCATGAACAAAAGTAACAGTCGTCACTATGGTTCTTTTGCTCTCGCCATACCATAGGAATCCCATAACGGAAAGATTTTTTCTTACCCTTGAACCAGTTTCAGAGGTCCTCAAGACACCGTTTGCACACTTTATGAGGTGCCCAGACTTTATCTTGATCTCCAATTTTTAGTCCAAAGTATGCAAAGTATACTTTTTTCACAAAGTCTGTAATATTCTGCTGTTGCTTCAACACTGTATATTCACCACAGATGAAACAGAAACTGTCTGGCGAATTAATACACTTTGGCGGAGCCATAACATAACGGTTGAAGAATGACGAGCTAACACGAATTGTGATGAAAAAGTGTGAACAGCCTAGAACCAAGAACCTGATGATGATTCGTGCACAAGTGTGGCATGCAGGAGAAAGCAGCGCTGTGTCTGTACACGAGACGTCACAGTGCTGGCCACGCCCCCCTGCACTGACCGGAGCTGCTGCTATCTGCCCTGTGTCTCCCTCCCACTGGATTCTTCAGGAAAGATTAATCCCTTCTACCATTAGAAGCACGGACTTAAAACTTGCTTAGCTTATGTATATATTGCTGACCATCAGATTTGCAGTGCTATATTTTTTTTACATAACTCGGACAACCCCTTTAAGGGTTTTCTTGGCATTTTATATCTTAAATGCACTTATGTGAATTAATTAATAGTAATTTGAATTAATTAATAGTAATTTGAAAAATTTTGATAAATTTGAAGACAATTTTGATGTTGTGGCAAATCATGACGTCTAGGAATTTTTTCAATATTTTATTTGTTTTCAGCACACCAAAATACATGGAAATTAGATGAAAATAATCAAACAGCTTTTTAGTCGCAGACCTGTGCAATGTAAGATAAAAACAAAGGCACTCCTAGATGCAACACACAAAGGGGCATATTTACTAAAATGCGGGTGCCTACCGCACATTCCACCCCACAAATAAGCGCAGGAGTGGCGCTTGACCTGCACTAAAAATGGAGGCATGCCCAGCATTTTCCCAAGTAGATAGTGGGGTTTTGCCCCAGTTCCCCACTCATTCTGTTTGATGTGATCAGCATGGGTATACTTCACACTGCCCATTAAACTGGCAGTAAGTGCACTGTGCTAAGTGGAACATTTCCAGTGAGCATGCGCTAAAAATGCCCACACTACCAGGATGTACATACTCTTCCCCTGAACCACCCATTCTCTCTCCCCAACTGTGCTATTCGGATAGTGCTGGAATTTTAGCATGGCTGCATTTTTGGTGCATGGTAAATTTTACCACGGCACACCTGGCATGCACTAAACCAGGTGCTATTCGGTAGTGTGGTTTATAAACATGCCCCAAAATGTTAAGATTAGAATTTTACATTTAATCCACCGAAATATTGTTAACCAACAGTAGGTTCTCAATACAGATGTCACATTCATATTTCTGTGCATTAGAACACAATTTTATTGGCAAATTCTGTAATGATTGAACTCATGGATTGGGCAGTCCATGCCACTGAGAGGTCCCATAATCAATAACAGGTAATTAAACATGCATGAACAAAGGTAAACAATTTCCTCAATCCTGGATTGGCCTAAGGCAGCAAATTTTATGCAAAATTAAAAATGATCTTTTTAACCAAAGAGGAGATTCGGTCTTTGCAACTTAGCTGAAAATCAAACTGAATTCCCAGTAAGGTTACATTGATTTTCATAATTGATGATCATAATTTATAGGACCCATTGACGGTGTTTCCTCATTGTGAGTAAACCAGACAGCAACACATTCATCCAGCTTCAACCTGAAGCTGTGGGCTGATAACTAGTGACATCCAAAAGACAGTTGTTTAACATGGACAGATGCGGATCCAAAGGGTCAATTACTCCCAATAATTGGTTGTTGTCTGTGTGCATACATGTACTGATGCCCGTGGTGGAATTAGAGTGGCTAACAGAACTCTAAAATTCAATAATGCTGATGAAATGATCACTCCCTGAAGAACCGCACAACATAGACTTCTATAGAAGTCTATGTTATGGGGTTCTTCCCCCTCTACCTATTTACGCATTATCAGAACAGCACATTTTCCCTAGTGCACCCAGTGCCTTCTGCGCAACATAACAATGCCCGACTCAATTCCATTCCTACTGTTCCTAACTAACTCTGCTTACTATCACCAACAAGGTCTAATTTCCACAATACATGGAAATAGCCGGAATAGACATAATGATAGATTTGCGTCAGTAATATCTCCCCACACACCAAGATATCAACATCTTATTCACATTGCATGCCAGCCCCCAACAAAACCTCCCACACGGAAGTCTCCCGAAAATAAACATCTGTCTTGCATGCTCATAAATGCAAGATCTATATGGAACAAATGACCGATCATTAGAGACTAGGCTGAGAATCATAATCTTGACATTCTCTTTATTACGGAAATGTGGCTCACTGACACTGACACTATCCTGACAAACCAACTCATGCTCCCGAACTACAATATCTTCAACTGTCCAAGAGTGGGTAAAAGAGGGGGTGGCACTCTCATCCTAGCCAGATCTGCAGTACAGTTCCAATACCTATCTTCACAGAACCACATCAACCTTGATACCATTATGATTGCAAACAAACATCTAGCAACAGCGCTCTTCTACCGTGCCCCTTCGACTGATGCAGATGACCTCTCCATAGCCCTTGATCTAGCCTGCAACCACTCTCCAAGGACTAAAACTCTCTGGATTCTGGGTGACTTTAATCTTCCAGCTCTTTCTAAGAAAAGCTCCATAGCATTTATAGATGTGATGTCTACCCTAAGCTACAATCAAATCAAACATAACGCAACGCACACAAAAGGAAACACTCTAGACCTAATATTTGCTCCTTTTGATACACTAGAAACCAACAACATTCCCCCTCCACAAGTTCTTCCAGTTCCTTGATCTGACCACATGGCTATATTATACCAGACCTCATCCACCTTCCCAAACCCTACATCTTCATCCACTACGATAGCACCACCAGCTCGTCGATTCAGACCATTCAATAAAGAAGCCTTTTTTGATGAAACTCTACCTAACCTTAACCACACAACCATTGAAGTAATCGACATTATACACAATTGGAACTCCACTCTAACCAAGGTGGCATTTCATCTCAGCCCATGCAATCCAAGAAAAGGTCACATACTGCCATCTGGTTCACAGCAGAACTAAGCAACTTCCTACAAAGACTTAGGAAACTAGAGAGGAAATGGCACCACTCCAAGCTCCCCCACGATCGTGATACTTACATGAAGACTCTGCAAGAGCACCGCATTAGTATCACCCAGAAAAGGAAAGAATACCATACCAACATTCTAATTTGCTCCCTCAACAGGCCTCACAAACTCTTTCGACTAATTCAGTCTCACACAAAAGATACTTCATGTCAGCAAACTGAGAGCTATCTGCATCCACAGGACCTGGCTATCCATTTTTATAATAAGACCAATGCGCAATCACTCAGCCCTGAAAATACGGGCACTATCAGTCCCGATAGCGATAGCACCAATATCCCTGCATTAGACTCCTTCCACCCATACTCAGCTGAACAGTTCGAAAATATAATCAAAGGACTCAACTCAACTACCTCACCTACTGACCCATGCCCTTCTCACTGGATTAAATCAGCATGTTCCGAATTAAGTCCTCATATATCAAGAATAGCGCACCTCTCCTTCTCGAAAGGTCTGGTTCCTTTACCATTGAAGATGGCCACCATTAGACCCCTCCTAAAGAATCAGAAATTGGATCCACAAGACCCAAATTGCTATCGTCCCATATCTAATCTACCCTTCTTGGCTAAGATATTGGAGAAGACAGTCCAACAGCAGATCCAAGACCACATCGATTCCTACTCTCCACTGGATCAACAGCATGGATTCTGCCAACAACATGATGTTGAAACCTTGCTTACTTCACTTATGAACAACCTAATTAAAGGCATGACCAAAAAACAAGGCTTCATTTTGTTCTTCCTAGATATCGCTTCAGTCTTTGACACAGCCTCTCACAACATCTTACTTGATCAACTTCAGCGAAAGGGCATTAGGATCCTAGCACTTGAATGGTGTCACTCTTATCTCACGGACCACCAACAACAAGTTTGCTTAGGTAACCAAACATCATCAAAATACCAGCAAAACCAAGGAGTACCACAGGGCTCCTCCTTATCCGCGTTATTCTTCAATTTATATATTCAACCCATCTGCACGATCATCCAAGCCGTTGGCATAATCTACCATATCTATGCTGATGATATGCTACTCTATTCCCCATTCTCTACAAGCACCCCTAATTTCACAAAAATCACAGAATGCTTCAACGCAGTTACGGACTGGTTATATTCCCATAACCTTAGAGTAAACAGCAAAAAGACTGAAGTTTTATTCATCTCAAAGGACTCAACCTTCATACCACCAGCAACAATATAAGTTAAAAATGCCAAGTTGAAAACTAAGCATGAGGTTCACTATCTAGGGTTTACTTTGGACCAGCATCTGAATTTGGAGTCGCACATAAACAATATCACCAAGGCTGTCTATCTGAAAAGCCACTCCCTCCATCACCTTAGGCCACTACTTGAACCTACTGATTTCCGATCTGTCTTCCAAGCTCTCATTATGCCCCACTTTGACTACGCTAATATTATTCTGCATGGTCTTCCTGCCCACATACTCCATCCATTACAAATGCCATGAATACAGCTGCAGAACCATCTACGGGGTCTCCAAATACGAGCATGTGACACCGTTACTAATGCAACTTCACTGGCTTCCTATAGCAGGGCGCCTCAAATATAAAACCCTCCTGATCGCCTTCAAAATCCTCCACCAGCTTTCTGAAACCACCTTAGAAGACTTCCTACACTGGACACCAGACAGAAGAATCAGAAGAACTAATATGGCAAATACCATTGCCATTCTCACTTTGGCCAGTAAAACCCCACAATGTATCAGACATAGAGCCTTCACTCTATTTGCCCCTCAGCTCTGGAACTCCCTCTCTGTGCCAATTTGTCTTATCACTGACCTATCCACCTTTAGAAAAGCAATAAAAACTTATCTTTTCCAGCTATACTTCGACCATGTCACATAACCCACTACTGTGGCGCCTCTGTCTAGTGCAAACTCCCCCATGTAGTCTGTTCATTATGTTATGATGATGTATTCTGTTCAGTTTTACTTAGAAGCTCTGTTATCTGTTGTTAGATCTGTTACTTGTTCAATGTAATACTGTTCAATGCAAACATATTCTATGTACTAACTTGTTATATTGTAAACCACACTGATTTTAAATAGCGCGGTATATAAAATCAAGTAAATAAATAAATAGAAGACAGCAGAGACTGCCATCTGACACAGAAAGCGAGGTCTTCCAGAAAAGATAGTGAAACATCTATATACCTGACCTGTTAAACCCAAGTCCTGCAGTCTGGATAGTAACAGAGCATGATCCATCATTTCAAAGGCGGAGAATGCATCCATGGAGAACAAGAAACCCTCTGCCTCTGTTCAAGTTTATGGAATCCTGTTTCCCATCAGCACTGCGGGCTCAGCTTTAACAGAGCCGCGGTTAAGGGAAACACTCTCCCTTCGCTGTGGCTCTGTAAAGCGGAGCCGGCACAGAGGGGGAACTGGCAGGCTTTCCGGGGGGGGGGGGAGGGGGGCCCTCCTCATTCTGCCGCTGCTACTTATGCTGGAGGGCTTTTTATTATTTTTTCAATGTCCCTGGTTTGGGGGGGGGGGTGTTAGGACTGGAACTGGGCTAATGGGGGGTAGGACTGGAACTAGGCTGATTGGGGGGGTAGGACTGGTAATGGGCTATGGGGGGTTAGAACTGGAAATGGGCTGATGGGGGGCTTAGGACTGGAAATGGACTGATGGGGGTTTAGAACTGGAAATGGGCTGATCAGGAGAGGGGCTAGGACTGGTAATGGGCTACTGGGGGGGGGTACAACTGGAAATGGGCTGGGGGGTGGAGCCTGGTTGTTGGTCAAGATGGAAGTGTAAGAGATGAGCTCTGGAGGGCAATTGAAAAGAATCCTGACTTCTGCTGTCTTTAATCAAATAGTTCCTACCTACTTGGTTATTATTTGATCCTGGATATGTCAGGCCCAAACCAACGTGGCTGGATTACCAGGTTCCTCAAGGCGCCAGCGCAAAGAGAACCAAAATGGAACCTCTCTCTCCTCACAAGATGGTGGTTATCCAAGACTGTCCTGAGACATTGTAGGAGCTCCTGGCTGAGATTCGGGCAGTCAAAAAACTGGTCAAGTCTAATGGAGAGTCACTATGTGCAATGCAAGAAGATATCAATGCTTTGAGATCTTCCATGGAGGCAATTACGGCTCATTTGGAGAAGGTGAAGGGCGATGTGGCGTCACATGGGGAAAGGCTCAAGGCCCTGGAGAAGCAGGCCAAGCTGATATGGTCACTATAGAGAGAGGTGGAAGACGGCAATAACCGTTCAAGAAGAAACAATTTAAGAATATTAGGAGTACCTGAAGGTGCAGAGGGTTCTGATATGGTCCTGCAGGCCATGTTTCCGGGTGTGTTAAAGTTGCAGTTTGTCATGCCATTCGAGATCCGAGAGCACTCATAGAGTGCCTACTCAGTCCGTGGTCACGGGTAAGCGTCCACGCCCAATCATTTTGAAAGTTCTACATTTTCAGCAAATAATGGGAGCTGCCAGAGCACTTTCAAATTCTGAATATCAGGGACACAAACTCCTGTTCTTCCCAGACTTCGCAAAGGTGATGGTGGATCGAAGGAAGAGTTTTCTGGCGTTGCGTCCATGCTTGTTGCAGCTGCAGGCCCGTTTTGGGTTGCTCTATCTGGCTCACATGAGAGTCACGCTACATAACCAGACCAATACCTTTGATGACCCAGGAGAGTTATACGCATTTCTGGAGGAAAAGGAGGCAGCGGTGAGGCGGTGAACTTCATTTTGCAGCCTTATTTGATGCAGTTTGCTGGCACTCAATATCATGGCATTTGACTGGTTGGAGGTTGTGTAAAGGAGTTATATTTACGCAGAAGTGACACTTTATCATCTTTTTTTTTTTTTTTTTTATTTCAACAACTTTCATCAAAAGACATACATAGGAAATATAAGGAAATTGAAATACAATCCAATTAAATAGAAAAAACACAAGTTAATTAACTCCCAGCCCACAAAATGGAGTGTGTCAATTACATAGAATAATCTCTAATCCAAAGTTGAGAGAAACAGAAATAATACAATCCCACATTATACTAAGCAAAAGCCAAAAAAGTTTATCAGGTCTGACTATTGAAAAAAGTTTCTAATTGAGAAGAATCAAAGAAGATATAAGATTTGCCCAGATGAATGACGACACATTTACATGGATATTTAAGAATAAAAGAGGCTCCCAAAACTACAACACGAGGGTGAAATTGAAGAAAAGCCTTCCTCTTCAATTGTGTGACACGACAGACATCTTGAAAAACCTGTATCTTCTGACCGAAAAATTTCTCTTGCCGAAATTTAAAGTAAGACCTTAAGACCATCTCCTTATCCCTTTCCAAAGAAAAAGTTACCAAAAGAGTAGCACGAGTAGAAATTTCTTCAACAGAAGACTCTAAATACGCTGATAAATCCATACTCTATCATCTTTATCTTTATCTTTATTTCGCCATTTGATAGACTGCTCTCGTCGAAACATTAGAGCGGTGTACAATAAAAGGTCCACGCCACTAAGCTATAGAAAAAGGAACGCCACATTATAATAGGAAAGAGGGAGAAAGGACAGCATAAAACAAATACAATAAGAGCACAAGACACAGACCAGACAGAAACTCAAGAAGGACAACGAACATAGGGTGGGGAAACCATAACAGCAAAAAGGGAGATGACAATACAAAAGCCAAACATGGTAACAGCACGAGAAACAGGCCAAGACTCAGGGAGGGATATCAGGGGGGACGTCAAAGGCTTGTCGGAACAGATAGGTTTTCAGCAACTCTTTAAACTTGGGATATGAGGGTTCCAGCCGGAGGGAGGGTGGTAGAGCGTTCCAAAGTGTGGGGCCTAAGAAAAAGAAAGCTGAGTGACGAGTCTGTTCCAGATGTGCTTGTGACGGAGAAGGTAAGGACAAGCGATTGGCATGTAGGGAATGAAGTTGACGGTACGGTGTGTGAAGGGAGATAAGATCAGCCAGGTAGAGAGGATTAGATGTGTAAATGGCTCTATGTGTTAGAATAAGAAATTTATAATGAAATCAAAAACGGAGAAGCAACCAATGTAAGCGAAACAGGATGGGAGTGACATGCTCAAAGCGGTGGGAAAATGTGATAAGACGGGCTGCTGTATTTTGAATGAGCTGTAGATGCTTAAGCTGATAAGTGGGAAGGTTTCTAGGAAGATATTGCAGTAATTAAGTCTGCTGATGACCAAGGCCAGAACTAGGGTAATCAATGAAGTAGAAGGGAGAAGGGAACAGACAGTTCTAATTTGACGTAGAGCTGCAAAAGATCGGCGAGTGAGAGTGGAGATGTGACTATGGAAGGAAAGAGAGGAGTCTAAAGTAACTCCCAGATAGTGGAAGGAGGAGGCAAGTGGAATTGGAATGAGATCAATCTGAGGAGCAACGGCTGGGCAAGAGCCGCTCAGAGAGATCCACATAGCTGTGGACTTTGCAGGATTTAAATGTAGAAAGTTCAGAGAAAGTCCAACGAGGGAGCACTTCACCACGTTATATACAAGACACCCAGTCTATAATATGTGGTGATCAAACAAGGATACTTTATTAATAACCTGAGAGCCCGACACAGGCTGTGTTTCGTATTTGTCACTTCATCAGGGGATACAGGTTTGCCGTATTTCACGGTCTAACATCTACCAAAATTCTCTTTGAGAAGTAGACGGCAGTTTTTCTTCATTCAAGATCCCTCAGATTTTGTGGCAAAGGAAGCAAAGACTTACTTTGAAAAAAAGAGTCCAAGTTTCATCGATAGACGTTAGACCGTGAAATACGGCAAACCTGTATCCCCTGATGAAGTGACAAATACGAAACACGGCATGTGTCGGGCTCTCAGGTTATTAATAAAGTATCCTTGTTTGATCACCACGTATTATAGACTGGGTGGAAAGTTCAGAGAAAGCCAGGAGGCGACATGAGAAAGGCAGCGATTGAACTGGGAGATATCCAAGTTCAACGGTGAAGTATGGAATAAAAGGATAATATCATCAGCATAGATATATGATGAGACTGGATACTGCTGGATCAGAAGAGGGAGGGGAGAGAGGAAAATATTAAATAGGAGAGGTGAAAGAACAGAGCCCTGGGGCACACCACAGGTAAGAGGGAATGAGAAAGAGGACTGGTTATTTTAACGGACGGTAAAGGAGCGGTCTGTAAGAAAAGAAGAGAACCACTTCCAGACTGCACCATGTAATCCCAAATCATACAGACGAGAAAGAAGAATCCGATGGTCAATCAAATCAAATGCTGCAGAGAGGTCAAGAGAGACGATGAGGGTGATGTCACCACGATCATGGGCGATGTGGAGTTCGTTCAGTAGTGCCAGAAGAACGGTTTCTGTACTATGACCTGGACAAAATCCTGCTTGATGGGGATGGAGTGCATTAGTAGCTTCAACATGAGAATTGAGTTGTGCAAAAACAAAGCGTTCCAGTAGTTTAGCCAAAAAGGGAAGGTTTGAAACAGGGCGCCAATGGGAAAGCACAGAGGGATCGAGGGAAGGTTGTTTCAGAAGAGGGTGAACTATGGCAAATTTCTATAGGGACGGAAAATGGCCAGTGGATAAGCTAGCATTAATAATGGTGACCATGATGGGCACTAATTGTAGGGTAGGCTCGGCTAGCCAGTGGAAAGGGATTGGATCAAGCTGACAGGTAGTTTTCCTAGACCTAGATAATGCTTTTAAGAGCTCAGCAGAGGTGATGGGACAAAAGGAAGACCATGTATGCGCTAGTGCCCGATTACGGGGGGAGGGGGGCACTCCCATTTGAATGAAAATAGTCAGCCTGTCGGGAGACGTAGCTGTTGAAGGAGAATGAGGAGAAGATAGTAGAGGTGTCGGGGGTGGGCTAACGAAAGAGGAGCGCAAATCCAAAATTTTCTTCGAGAAGAAGGTAGCCAGAGGTTGGGGAGCTGGTGTTTTACTTGACTGGTTAGGAGCGGAGCCGGTAGAAGAGAGCTTACATAAGATTGCGAATAGTTGCCGTGAGGAATCCACAGCCTCAGAAATTTCTGTGGCATAAAAGGCACGCTTGGCAGATTGAATTGCCATGCGATAAGTGGAATACAATTGCTTAAAGCGGGAAAGTGTTTCAGGTGTGGGGCGTTTGGACCACTGACTTTCTGCTTGTCGGAGCTGGGTCCGCTGAAGGCGCAGGCCTGGGTGATACCAGGGGGAATGGGTGGAACAGGCAGCCCTAGTAGTAGAGGAGAGTGGTGCTAGTACTATTATGTATCAGGACACCCATTTTGCTTTTCTTCGAAGGAATGCCAGGTTATTTCCTGGTCAAGATGCTTTTTTTTTCTTTCCTCTTGGTTGTTGTTTTCTCTCTCTTTCTTCTCTTGTGTTTTATATTGTATGTGCTGTCTGTGGTGGTTGAGAGAGATTTGAAGCTTGGAGAAGCGAGAGGGCCCTTAGTCATTTGGCGGGGTCTCACAACTCATAAACTGATTCGGTGAGGGTTGCCCTGCCACGCGGTGTTGATGGTTAGGGTTTTTGGGTACATTGTCTTTATTTTACTGTGGGAGGTGGGGAAAGTGTGATATTTTAAGTGGTAGCAGAAGTGGGAATGTAGTAGGTCATTCTACCCTCCATGTCTCTCTTGTCCTGGTGGGCTCAACCGCTAATTTTGTGGGTCGTATAGCCTCCCTGGGTTTAGTTTGGTGGGTTTGGTGTTGTGTTCTTCAGAATTATGTGTTTTTATTATGTGCGATCATGTATAGGGGCTAGGAAAATATTATATCACCTTTTGTTGGTTTTTTGTTATTGGGCTATAAGTGCAGCTAACACTCTGAGGGCACTTAAGATGCTGTTCTACAATGTAAAACTAGATGCTACAATTGGATATGTTTTTGTAACATTTGACAGTCAATCTGAGCTATTTTATCAGTATGTCTTCCTTTAAGATAGTTTCACTGAATGTTAAGGGTTTTAACAATCCCATTAAAAGGAAAAAGATTATTCTATATGGTAAGAAGGAAAGGGCTGACATCTTACTGTTGCAGGAGACACATTTGAATGCAAAGGAGTCATTAAAACTAAGGGTAAATCCCTTTTCCTTAGTGGCTTTCACAGCTGCCCAGCATAAGAAAAGCGGGGTAGACATTTTAGTAAGGAAAGCTCTGTCTCCCATGATTATTCAAGCTCGATCAGATAGTGGTGGGTGAAGGGCCATGGCTGCCATTAAAATTGGATCCACTGATCTGGCCTTAATCAATGTTTATTCTCCTAACATTGATTGTCCTACTTTTTTGTTCTCTATTGCGGCTTTGGCGCAGGTGGTGTCCAGATTTCCGACTATAGTGGGAGGGGACTTCAACCTTGTGATAGACCCATTGATAGATAGGAGTCCAGTGAGAACTATTAGAATTTCCAGGGCTCACCCAATTCTTGTATCATTAATGCAGGACTTGGGTCTGATAGACATTTGGCGACTGCAGCACCCTATAGATAAATAATTCACATTTTTTCTCCCCCTTATAACTCCTTATGACGCATAGATTTTTTCTTAGTCTCCAAAGGACTTTGTTCTAAAGTTAGTGAGACTACTATTCACGTAGCTCATATTTCAGATCCCTCCACAATCTCTCTCACTTTACTTGATTCAACGAGTTTTCAGCCTCACTCTCGATGGCAATTTGATAGGACTCTTTTAACCAGTCAGGAATTTCGGGAAACCATCCGGTGGCCATAGAGGAGTATTTCCAAGTCAATCTACTGCAAAATTCCTCGGGGTGGGTCTAGTGGGAAAGTTTTAAGGCTAGTATATGAGCTACTATTATTAGTTTTGCTATAAAGCAGGCTAAACAGCGTAAAGCAGAACTTAGTACACTAGACAAACAAATTAAAACGGGTGAATGTATTTTATGCCGTAAATCTGATCCACAAGTCAAAAGCCACCCAAAACCCCCATGACTGAAACCAAAAGGAGGTCATGATAATGTTGTAAGTTGTAAATAGTTACCCCTGTTATCCAAATTGTATTACCTGTTCAACTGTAAACACAAAGTACCATTGGAAATGTGTAAATTATTGTTCATTGTAAACCGCACTGATGCTGAATAGCACGGTATAGAAGAGACTATAAATAAAATAAAAATAAATAAATAAATAAATAAGACTGCAACATCTTAGATTTAAATATAATTTGATTTTGACCACAGAGGCCTCACAGAATATTCAGGGGCAGAAAGGATGATATTACTTAGAGGGTAATAGAGCTGGACGGTTGCTAGCCAGTTCACTAAAGAGTCGTAAGGAATCCTCGCATATTGCAGCTCTAAAGGATCCTCTGGTACAACAATTGATTGTCAAGGATCCTGACATTGCGGAGACTTTTTGCCAATTCTATGCCCAGTTATACTCCCCAGAAATAGATTTTTCTGTAGAGGAGTTTGATAGTTTGCTAAAGAATATCCAAAGGCTGGTGTTGGATCAAGAAACTGTTGCAGGATTAGACAAGCAGATAACCATCATGGAAATCATCCAGGCCATTGACTCTATACAAGCTGGCAAGGCTGCCGGTCCAGACGGTCTGCCGACTGAATTTTATAAAGCCTTTTCCAAAACTTTAGGGCCATACTTTCAACAATATTATAAAATTCTTCTTGACAATGTGGCACAGACTGGAGCGTTTACCTCTGCAAACATTGTTGTCTTAGAAAAACCTGGGAGGGACCCTCAGTTAGTTAGTAATTATTGGCCAACTTCGCTGTTAAACATAAACTATAAAATTTTTGCGACCATTGTCGCTGGGTGTCTCTCCAAATTGATCCCTTCCTTGGTACACCCAGACCAATGCGGTTTTACTGAGGGACGTTCTACAGCTTATAATGCCAGAGTGCTCTGTCATGTCCTGGAAGGTGCGGAGGAAACAGAAGACCCTCTTGTGGGACTTTCATTAGATGGGGAGAAAGCGTTTGACTGGTTGGAGTGGCCTTTTCTTTTTGCTGTTTTGAAGTGGTTTGGATTTGGTGAAGGTTTCTGCAATCTAATTAAACTTATGTATGCGAGACCGAGTGCAAATATTTCTGTGAATGCAACTCTGTCTAGAGAGTTTCTTCTGGGGCGGGGTACCCGGCAGGGTTGTCCTCTTTCCCCCATTCTCTTTAACCTGGCCTTGAAACCTTTGGCCTTATTAATAAGGCAAAGACTCGCGGTTAAGGGTGTCTGTATTGCCAGCAGGGAAATTAAACTATCTGCATATGCGGATGATCTTCTGCTCTTCACCATACCTAGTTCAATATCGAGTATTTTGGAACTGATAGATAAATATGCAGGATTATCTGGTTATAAAATAAATTGGTCAAAATCTGTTGCCTTTTCCCTGAACTCAAGAGTATGTAGAACGGATATGGAGGAATTTCCCTTCCTATGGGAACCCAAGATGGTGAAATATTTGGGAGTCCACTATTGTTACCCACTTAGTGTAACCATACAGCATAATGAAGAAGAGATCCTAACTATAGGTCATAATATAACAGCAAAGTGGTCTCCAGTCTATCTTTCCTGGTGGGGTCATCTTGAAGCTATAAAAATGACTATTACTCCTAAAGTGAATTATATATTAGAAATGTTACCCGTTTTTCTCACAAGTAAGGTGTACTGTCAAACTGAAAAAAATTCTGGTCCAATTCCTATGGAAAAATAAACCGCCTAGAATTGCTCTTAGGAAGCTCAAATTTAAAAAAAGAGGAGGGGGGTGAATTTCCCTGATTTTCAGGCCTATCACTGTGCTTTTCTGCTAAAGCAAGGATCATGATGGGTGCTGGAGGCCATGGGTATGTGCCCAGTATGGCTTGAAATAGAAGAGAGACTGAGTGCTCCTTTCACCTTGAGTGTTCTCCCTGGCATGGTGTCTGTCAAGAGGTTGAAGTCACATAGAATAATACTGGACACTCAGAAGGCTTTTCAGCAGTTAGCAAGTTCAATTCCCAAGGAAGAGTGCATATTGAAATCAATGCCCATCAGGCATAGTCCCTTTTTTAAAATTAATCAAAGCTCATATGCATGGCAAAAATGGTTTAGTAAAGGTATTTGGAGTGTTGGCCAACTAATATTAGATGGCAAGTGGAAACCCTTTTCCACTTTACAAAGTGAATTTGATCTACCTCATTCTTTATATTTCCAGTGGATCCAGCTGAGGTATTGCATAGGAAAATCCCAGTTAGATACTACTTTACTGTCTGATGATTGGGGGTTACAAAATAGGATAAGGTCTATATGTATGACCTCTGGGGTGGCTTCCCAATATTATAAACTAGTGGCTCAGAACAACAGTTCACAGGGCATTGGAATTCAACGAATATGGGATCATGACACCGGAGAAGTCCTCTCCCTGGAATCTTGGACAAAATTCTGGGGTAAAGTAAATTTTATTTATTTATTTATTTATTTATTTAACAGTTTTTATATGCCGTCTTTCTACAATAGAAGATGGTTTACAGAGAACATAACAGCAGTATATTTCAACTGATTATACAGAAACAAACATAACGAGGGTATAGTGGTTAATATAAGTAATTTTGTCCATGGGGAGTTTTCATGGACAAGAACTATTTACATGCTTATTTACAGGAGAGGTGGGGAGAGGTCAAAGGAGATGAATTGGGTAGGGTGTTAGAGAGAGGGTTGAGCGGGAGAGAAAGGGTGTAGAGGGAGGGGTATGGTGGTAGGGAAAAATGTTCCTGGAAGAGATGGGTTTTTAGCTTCTTCCGGAACTCAGAGTGATCAGAGCAGTTCCGTAGTTCATATGGTAGGGCATTCCATAAAGAGGGGGCATAAAGGGAGAATGCCCGATTACAGGTAGTTTGATTGAATTTTGTATTAGTAGTTGGGATAGATAGAAGGTTTTTAGTGATGGTGCGGCATGTTCTATTGTTGTTGGAATTGGATAGGAGCGAGGAGAGGAATGGAGCTGACTCATTGGAAATGATTTTATGTATGAGGGTGATTACTTTGAATTTAACTCTGGATTGAATAGGGAGCCAGTGGAGATCGTGGAGGATTGGCATTATGTGTGATCGTCTAGGGTTTCTCAGTCTGCCTCTGTATCACAAGCTTTGTACTTTTTTGCACACAGAGCGCACTTTACTCCGGTAAAGGTTGCTAAATGGGATAAGGCAGCTGGGAATGAGTGTTGGTCTTGTCGGGGAGATGTCGGCACTTTGAGGCATGTGGTATATGACTGCTCTAACATTCAGTCTTACTGGATTTCAATATGGAATCATATCCAAGAGATGCTGGGATTTCGGGCCACTCTCTGCTGGTCAGTGATCTTCTTTCGATCAGCGATTGACATCTCGTCTCTACAGAGGGATTGTCAATTTCTGCTGGACTTCATGTTGGGAGTGGCCCTACATCTTGTTATCTCTAATTGGAAACATACTGCAGAGCTTAGTTGGCATGAATGGTGGAACCACTTGTGCTTATGCTGCAAACATGAACAAATGCCACGGTGTGGCAGAACCCTCATGCCCTCCACTTTTCTCAAGTCGAAACCCCTACAGAAATACATTTCTAGAGCGAGATATGAGATACCATAAAGGGTTATTAATCAACCCTTGTACCACTTAAGTTTTAGAGTGGTGATCTTCTAAAGCCATTATAGGTATGGTAGGCCTTCAGCCGTGTTGTTTCTATACCCCCTGATGATCACATGTTGGCGGGAGGAATAAGGTGGGGTGGGCTTTGATTTCATGTTGCAGAGAAAAATTGTGCATTTTAATTTACTATAAGTTTGTTTTCTTTTTTTGTTTGTATTCTGTTGGAAAATATAAATAAAGAAGATAAAAAAGGAACTGGAAATATGGGCTGATGGGGGGGTTAGGACTAGAAATGGGCTGATTGGGAGGGGGGCTAGGACTGGTAATGGGCTATCGGGGGAGGGCTAAGACTGGAAATGGACTGATTGGGGGTTTAGAACTGGAAATGGGCTGATGGGAGGGTTAGGACTGGTAATGGGTTATGGGGGGGTTAGGACAGGAAATGGGCTGATTCGGGTGCTAGGACTGAAAATGGACTTATTGGAGGGTTGCGACTGGTAATGGGAAGATGGGGGACTAGCACTGGAAATGAGTTATGTTTATGTTTATTAAAACTTTATATACCGCCCAATACAAAATAGCATCTGGGCGGTTTACAATACATAAAAGCAATTAAAAAGAAGGCTGCGGAAAAAGAAACAGAAAAAGAACGCCATAAAATCAAAGAACAGGGATAGAAACAGATGGCAGTCAGGGGATACAGAAGGCAAACATGAAGGGAGAGAAGGGAGCACATAGACAAAACAGAGAGGCTCAGGAAAGAGGAATTAGGAACTAGCATAAGTTAACTAAGTAGGAGAAGAAGGTGGAGCTGGAAGGGGAAGGTTGAGGCAGACATGAAGGGAAGGGGGAAAACATTGACAACACACAAGGTGCAGGAAGGAGGGTTTAAGGATTTGACATGATTAGTCCTGAGACGAGGAAGAGGACGGAACTGGAGGAGGGAGGTTAAAAGCAGAACAGAAACTGTGAGTTTTCAGCTTGGCTTTAAAGGATTGATAGGAGGTCTCTAAACGTAGGGAGTGGGGGAGTGAATTCCAAAGCCTTGGACCGAGAAAGAAGAAAGCAGAAGATCGAGTTAATTCTAAGTGTGCTTGAGAGGGAGGGGGAAGAAACATACGATTAGCGTGGATGGAACGTAGGGAACGGTGAGGAGTATGAAGACGAACTTGATCAGCAAGATACAAGGGGACACCTGAATGGATCACCCTGTGAACAAAAATAAGAACTTTAAATTGGACACGAAAGGGAACAGGAAGCCAGTGATAGTGTATTAACAAGGGAGTGACGTGATCAAAACGAGAAGCGTGAGAAAGAATACGGACAGCAGTGTTTTGGACCCGTTGAAGACGACAAATTTGTGATTGGGGAAGCCCAGCAAGACAGACATTACAATAGTCGAGACGCGACATAACAAGGGAGATAAGCAGGGTGGCCAAAGAGGAAGGGGTAAGGAAGGGGCGTACAGTACGAAGTTGTCTTAAAGTAAAGAAAGAACGCTTGACCACAGAAGAAATATGTTCTTTAAAAGAAAGGGAAGAATCCAAAGTTACACCCAAGTACCGCATAGAAGAAACAGTGGGTATAGGTGAAGAGGAAAACGTTGGGGAGAGGTTGGGGGGGGAGAACCAAAGGTGAACCAGATAGCTGAAGTTTTTGCGAGGTTAATGTGCAGAAAGTTGGTCGAAAGCCAGGAGGCAACGGAAGAGAGACAGGAGTTGAAGGCAGTGATGTCAGGTGCAGCAGAGTCAGTGTGAAAGAGGAGAAAGATGTCGTCAGCGTAGAAGTGGGCAGAGACACCGTGCTGTTGAATAAGAAGAGCAAGGGGGGCCAGAAACACATTAAAGAGAAGAGGAGCAAGAACAGAACCCTGGGGAACACTGCATGAAAGGGGGGTCGAAGGTGAAGACCCAGAACCAGTGTGAACTGAGAAGGAGCGACTAGACAGGAAGGAGTGAAACCAGCGGAGGACCCGGCCAGAGAGGCCGGCATCTTGAAGACGAGATAAGAGAGTGCGATGATCAACCAAGTCGAAAGCGGCGGAGAGGTCTAGTGAAACAGCAAGAGAGAGTAAACCACGGTCATGAGCAATGTGTAGATCGTTAAGGAGGGAAAGAAGAACAGATTCTGTGCTGTGACCTGGGCGAAAACCGGATTGACGGGGGTGAAGAGTGAAAGAGACCTCAAGGTGAGAAGAGAGTTGAGAGAAGACTAGTTTTTCCAAGAGTTTAGAGAGAAAAGGGAGGTTGGAAATGGGGCGCCAGCTGGAGGGAGAGGAAGGATCAAGGGAGCTGTTCTTCAGAATAGGACGGACAGAGGCGTGCTTCCAAGGGGAAGGAAAAGTACTAGAGGAAAGACTAGAGTTAAACAGTGAAAGAATAAAGGGAGACAGAGCAAGAGAGGGCTCGAGTAACCAAGCAGAAGGAATGGGATCAGCGGGGCAAGAGGTTTTACGGGTAGACAAAAAGACCTTAGAGAGAATAGTGGGAGTGATAGGCTCAAAGGAAGACCAGTGATGTGAGAGAGGAGGAAGGGTGGAGGGGGAAGCGAGCGGAGTGGGAGAGGGGGGTGTCACGGAGGGGAGAGGGGATAGGGGAGGGGGGCAAGAAGGAAAAGAAAGATGAAGAGACTGAACTTTAGAAACAAAGAAAGTAGCCAGAGAAGAGGGATCTGGGATAGAAGGAGCGGAAGAAGGGGTAGGGGAGGAATGAGGAGTGGAAAGAGAGCAGAGGATGGAATGTAATTGGTGGGAGGAATTTGAAGAAGTGGTGATGAGATTTGAAAAATAAGTCTGTTTGGCGGAATGAAGGAGGGAACGGTAATGACGGTGAGCAGAACGGAAGGAGGCTAAGGTAGAAGGGTCTGGGTGTTTACGCCATATACACTCAGCTCGGCGAAGATACCTACGGTGAAGGAAGAGTCCTGAGTGAAACCAAGGGTGACGAGTAGAACGGTAGGGACGACGGGAGGGTTGTAGAGGGGCAATGGTATCGAGGGCAGTAGAAAGGGTCGTGAACCAGGAGTTAGCCTGGGAATCAGGTAAGAGAAGAGGAAAATCTGGGGGGAACAGAGTGTCAGAGATAGGGAACTGATGGAGAGTATCAGGAGTGATACGCCGGGAAGGACGGGAAGGAGACTTGGGAGAGAAAACTGAGGAAGAAGAAGGATATGGAAGAGAAAAAAGGAGACATGAATGGTCTGTCCATGGGAGGGTAATAGAGGAAAGAGAGGAAGGGGAGAAAGGGGAGGATTGAGGGGAGATAAGTAGGTCCAAAGAATGACCAGCAGAATGCGTGGGAAAGGAGACAGATTGAGCTAGGGAAAGATCGGACAGAAAAGTCAAGAAACTATGATCCCGGGTGGTAGAAGGGGAGTCCACATGGACGTTAAAATCGCCTAAAATCAGAAGGTGAGAGTACAGAAGAGTAGCTTCAGAAATTGTGGCAAGAAGAGAATCCCAAAGCTGGGAAGACGAAGAGGGTGGAACATAGACAAGGAGAAAATAGAGGGGAGAAGACGAACCTAAACGGAGAAGTAAAGATTCAGGATAGTGCAGAGCAGGGGAGGTGAGCTCCTGGAAGGGAAGAGAGGAGCGGTATAAAACGACAATCCCTCTGCCACTCCTGCCCCGGCAGGGGGTAGATAGAGCGGAGTAGCCAGGGGCCAAGCAGCGGTTTAGAAGTGGCTCCTCGCCATCTCGCAACCAGGTTTCGGTGAGAAAGAAAGCATCAAGAGTATATTGGGAAAGGAGATCTTGGACCAGGATGGTTTTTGAACGGAGGGAACGGCAATTCAGAAGGGCAAGCTGTAAGAGCAGAAGAGACTGAGGGGACGAGAGACATGGAGAATGGCTAGCGCAGGGAACCAGGTTAGAAGGGGTTCGAGAGTGAAAATTGAGGTGGACAGGAGCTGAGGAGATAGGAGAGCGCCAGTTCCAGTTAGGGCTGGTAATGGGCTGACTGGGGGGCTAGGACTGGTGTGGGCTGATAAAGGGGATAGGACTGGAAATGGGCTGGGACAGGAAATGGGCTAATGGGCGAGGGGAGGAGAGTGCTGCTGGCCCTGGAAGAAAACTAGGGGCTAGGGCTACAAATGGGCTGATGCGGGGGGATGGTAGAATAGGACTGGAAGGGAGCGGATACTGAGAGGGTCTGCCAAGGGAAGGAGGGGTCAGAAAGGGAGCTGACATGGGGGAAGGAGGAGGCTAGAAAGGAGCTGACACCTGGGATGTACTGAAGGGGGACTGGAAGGGAGCTGACACTTGGGGATGGGAGTGGTAGGTGGCTGGGTAATGGGGAGGAGGCTGGAAGGGAGCTGACATGCAGATGGCACTGGAAGGGAGATGGACAGAGGATAGGGCGGCTGGAAGGGAGCTGACTGGGGGGGGGGGGGTGGCACTGAGAGTGACCCGAGCTGATAACTGGGATGATATTTGGACTAGAAGGGGCTGGGCAGTGGGGAGGAGGGGGACTGGAAGGGAATGGACACCAGTGGCAGTCGTGGGAATGTAAGGCGGTTGACATTGGAAGGTACTGAGAGGGGAGGACTGGAAATGGGGCTGATACTGGGGAGGGTTACTGGAACTGGAAATGGCCTGATGGAAGGAAGTGAAGAAAACAAAATAAGAGAGAAGAAATGGCAGATGGACCATGGACCATAGATCACAGAAAGAGAGCTAAGAGAAGAAAGGAAAGCAGAAGCCTCAGATCGGGACCAGCATGATCAGAGAATAAAATGGTCAGACAACAAAGGTAGAAAAAATAAAATTTTATTGAATTTTAGTGATTGGACTTTGTGCTATTTTTATATTTTACACAGTATTGGGGAACTGCATCTCTTATTTATCTGATGTTGCACTGCATATGGACTCTGGCTTCTTGGGGTTTCAGTTTAAATTTTGTGTGCATATTTTTATTTTTACTTTAGATTGTGGTTATTTATTCTGTATTTGGTAAGGGTCGATGTTGTGCGTGTGTGACTGAGATCAGGTGTTCTGTTAACATGGAGTTTGTATATAAAGATCTATACTATACTGTAGTAATTTGATTTGTTCAGCTTTTCAAATAGGTGTATGGGTGTTCCAGGGCCCACTGTAGTATTTACAGTGACGCTTTTTTTGGATGTGCTCCTTATGTGACTTTTGGAAGTTTGTGCTGATATGGTATTTTATGGTAGGTTTGCTCTTTGTTGTAGGGTATTTTATTAGTCCACAATATGCCTGGTACTGGAGAATAGTGATTGTTGTTGTTGTTAGTGAGATGATCAGAATCCAAATGTTTTTTTAATATTGAGTTCTGTGGGTGAATGTCCTGGTTCTGCTCTGCAACCTACTGTGGATGCAAAATATATGTTGAAAAAGAAAAAGCGAGAACCATAACACAGTTTATAACAAAATAAAAATGAGTTATAAATTAGTTTTATAAACTGTGCTTTTGGTTCTTGCTGTCTTTTAGTTCTTTGGTGTGCAAACAGGACTGTACCTAGCCCTGTGCAAGCAGTGCAGCCACACAGTGCGCAAAAGCTTGGGGGGTGCATTTCGGCTGTCTGCTGTTGCCCTGTTGCTGCTGGCAGGACAATAGCAGGCAGTCAAAATGCACCCAAAGCCTTTTCGCAGCACTTTAAGCAGGTCTGGTCCTTCCCTCCTCTAACGCGATGTCAGAACAAGGAGGGACATATCTGCTTAAAGTGCCGGCGCCTTTCAGATCGGGCACATTCCCCCCTCCTTCTCCCCATACCTCCATCCAGTGCTGCCTTCTCTTTCCCTGATGCTGGCGGTGCGGTGAAAAAAACAGAGGGTGGCAGCAGCAGCAGGGAAAGAGCAGGAAGCGCTGGTCGGAGGTATGGGGGGGGGGGAGAGGGAGGCATGCGCCCGAGCTGCAAGTCGCACAGGGCGCGATTGCAGCCCGATAAGGCCCTGTGTGCAAACATCTTGCATTTCCTCCATATAATCTAATCGGCTTTTTAGTGTGGTTCAGCCTCTGATTGGATTTCTGAAAAAGCCCTGCCCCCCTCTAAGGTAGGGGGGGTGGCGCCATCTCATTCTTCGCCTCAGGCAGCAGATTGCCTTGAGCCGCCCCTGCCCAGACCACCTAGAGTGCAGAGGGATTTCCCCAGGAAATCCTCAAATTGCAAGCGGACAGGCTTTTCCACTAATTTTGAGATAAAAGGTAGATTTGATACAGAGCTATAGTTAAAAGCCACCTTTGTATCCAGATTTGATTTTTTTTATTAGCAATTGTAGTGTTGCTTGCTTCCAACCAAGGATGCTTGAGTTAACCGTAGTTATCACCATATAGCTATAAAAGCATGTCCTTAGTGTCAGTGAGCCCTTATGTTGTCTCATGCAATTGCCCCATGCTTCTCTTTCTTTATTACTATATACTCTTCAAGCTTGCATGGTAGCTTATTGAAACCCCCTGAAGTAGCTTTTATTTATTATGAGAAAACTATACTTTAGAGATAAAGAACAGCTTCTCTTTGATTTTCATCTAATACATTAAAAGTAATACATTAGATGCCTACTGCACAGATGAAAGGATGTACAAATGTTTTTCAGTTGCTCATTCTTTGATTATTATGCCATTGTAAAATATATTATTTTCTGCATTTGCAATCAGTCTGTGGAATAGACAGTAAAGGTTTTGATCATAATGATGTTAGGACTAAATATAAACTGTGTTTCTCTTTGGCTGCACAACAGAACAGTTCTAACTAAATTGAAATGTGTTGGAAGAGAATGGGGCATCATTCCCACATTCACTTTGTTGCCCAAAATACTCTGATTAGGAAAGGAAGAGCCCAGTCATTGTTCAGTTTGACATACTGAATGGCCTACCATCAGACTTGTGGCTGCCTGCTATTTTAAATCAATAGCTAATTAATAAATGATAAAACATTGGCAAGGATGCTACTCTGTAGTGGATACAAAGGGAAGAATTCTGCTTTCAAATTTTTGCTTTTGGATGCCATGAGAATGCCGTGCTAGAGTGGTCATGTCTTGATGTGTATGGCGTTGCACTTTTTATTCTTTGTGGATACAAGTCAGAAGCAAAGACAATTTCACTGGTTTCTCTTCAAGAGTGTGCAATCAGCCACAAAAGCTGACTATTGTCTAGTTATACCAAAAGAATGCATCTTGCAGCTGTTGGAGAATAAGGGGATTCCGAGAAATAAAGATCTTTGAAGGAGCAATACTCTGGAGTGCGAGATGGCATTAGTGCTGAAAATGAGAAGCCAGGAGATGGACAATCTTAACTTATCAGTGGCTTTATGGTGCATGAATTACTGAGTTGAAATAGTCTTCGAAAATGAGTTACTGTTTGTGTGATTGGAAATTTTTTTCCTACGCCTTCCAGCCTTTTGTTAGAAAATAGTATACAATTTTTCTGGTCTCTAATTGACTGGTATTATTTCTCTGAAATATAATTAAGAATAAATTAGACAAATGGAGGGAGGAAATTTAATGTTCCATATCTCATGCCATTGTAAAAATGATGAATATTTATCACAGTCCAAGAATTTTTTCTTTGCACTTCTTTGGAAAGCTGCAATGTTGTAAGTTTCTTATAACTTCCTTGAATATGCTTGAATTTGCTTGTGTGTGCTAAATCATAGCCAGATATTATTAGTGAACTGTTAGAAAAGTAGTGTGAGACATTCAACACAGAAGAGCTACAACACATTTGGAGACTACAACAGACCTTTTCTCCTTTAGCATTTATAATGTCACCATGAATTATTTTGATTACATTTTATCAATAGACAACATTGTATTAGACGGTAGGTTACACTTCTTCTTGCAGAGGGATTTATTCTATTTTTTCATCTAAACAAAGACCGATAAACCCCCATTTCACCCAAGAAGTCTAAGAAAATCTGAATAAGAGATGGAGGGAAGTATTGACGTTAAAAACTGTTGCCCTTGCTGGTTTCATACTTCATGGGAGTCAAATGCAGCTTAGAAAGGTAGACCAGGTGCTAAGGTGACTCACAATGACTGTGTGCTGGGCAACTCCGCTGTTTGCTTCTAGATATGGATGGTTAAGAGGAAAGGGAAGTTTTGATTCCTTCCTAGTGATTTTTCAGTGGCTTCTGTTCCCATTCAATCTTTTATTCAATGACAAGCATAGTTTGGAGCTTTGGAATGAGGTGAAAGTGAGAATAAAGTACTGGCTGCTTAGGTTAGAGGTTTCTCTCAACTTTGTTGAAAAAATTCTCTTCCCCTCAATAGAATAGCCGTTGATCAGTGATGATCTAACTGCAGTGTTGACTCTGGAAGATGATGCCACAGGTAAAATAGATGCTGTTGTGATATCTCAGGATGCCACAGGAGAGAAAGGATGTTTTTTGCTGGCTCTGGAGATGATGTGGGAGGAGCTGCCTGGGAGATAAGAGTTTAATAGATACTTCAACTATGTAAGATCAACCTCAGTTTGTATTACAGGCATGAAGGAGTGGAAGACTGATGAAGAAAATGACAGGGGTTTTCTGTCCGTGATTTTGAAGATTGGGTGACTATTGCCAGCCTAGCTGCTCCACCAACTCCATGCTTGATTCAATTTACTCTTTCAGTACTGCCCCAGACTCCATAGCAAATGTTGGCTAGGTAAACTCTGGTTTTTGGCTTCATAAATGTAACATACAGCTGAAAACCTCTCTAATTGTAAATCTTGAGAATTAATTTACATAATCATGGGAAATGCTTGTAGGTTTAGGATAGCAAGATTTCTTAACCGGGTACGGCAGACCAGTCACCCCCCCCCCTCCATTACCAACCCCCCCCCCCCTTTCCCACTTCCCCCAACCCCCAGCCATTTCCTACACAAACACAACACACTGTATTGGGAATTAAACTGGTCGCAGCTTTATTAACCATTAACAATAACCAACAACAATCCAACACATTAACTTTACCCCCCCCCCCCAGCAGAGCGAGCCCTCACCAGCCATGTGAGTAGCAAAGTGACGCCGCTTCCGCCGGGTCCCAGCCCCGGCAACTTGCCTAGCCTCCCTTATTCTGGCTTCGCATATTATTAGCAAAAGCCTGAGGGACTGTCCGGGTCGGGGGTACCCCACCCCTACCCTAATACTTGGCTCCGGCTCTGGACCCCGGAAACCTCCGGGATCCCACCACCCCCCCCCAGCTGCAACACTCCACCACCGCTGAATCCGACCCCGAAACACTAGCCCAGCCCTGCAAGGGAAGGCCGGAGGAATTCGCCGCGCCTACCCAAAACCCCCTCCGACGCATGGCCATACCCACCCATTGGCTCCCGCACCCTTCAATGGGCCGTGGGAGCCAATGACCTGCGGACACTGCTGGGCCCGCCCCCGCGAACACACGCGGCCAGCGCCCTCATTCCGGCTTTGCCATATTATTAGCATAAGCCTGAGGGACTGTCCGGGTCGGGGGTACCCCACCCCCGCCCTAATGCTTGGCTCCGGCTCCAGACCCCGGAAACCTCTGGGATCCCGCCACCGGCTCAGGCCCCCTACCGGCCTGAGCTGACCCCCCCGGCAAAGCTGCGACCAGCACCCTTCCCTCGCAAAACATCTTCCAAGGCCTCTTGCCTTTTGTTTAGGAGCAAATCCATCCCAACCCGGGATAGATGTACTCCATCTGTCGTATACAGGCCGGCACAATCCACGTTGGCCCACGGGTGCAAAATTTGGCACCCACCCTGCTCCCCCAACCATCTGCCAATTTGGCGATTAATCTTCGTCAGACCTCGCGACCATCGCCGCTGATCCTTGCAAGCTGGCCTGGGAATGAAGTCCGACCACAACAGTAGTACGCCACGGAACATTGTCAATATCACTCGCAAGTCCTTGATGAGGTCCGAATCAGCTGCCGGCAAGTCCAGGACACCAAGTCGTTACCACCCAGGTGTATCAACAAGGCATCCGGTGTCCCTCTCATCCGCTCATGGTGCCGCAGCAAAGGCAGGAGCTGAATCCAGCGCAGCCTGCGCTCGCTCAGCCATGAGACAGCCACCCCGAGCGTGTCCAATCCAATATTCCGCCCCACCGGGCGCGTTGCTGCTCACTGACTGGCCCAGAACACAAAAGAGTGGCTGATCACCCAACAGCGACACTAAGTTGGAAAAGCTTCTGCAAAACAAAGAACACGTGGTTAGCTCACCCCCACCGCCCTTACAGGCGCACGTATCTGCGGAAGGCACCAGACTTCCATCTACCGATCCGCCGTATGTCCCATCGGGCAATCCTACCGCCGCGGCACTAGTCACCGCCCCAATGCGAAAAGAATGTGGGGCGAACGACCCAGGATCCTCCCCAATATGTCACAAGGATAGCCGTAGGACCACCGTAAACTGAAACCACGTGAGTACCGTCCCGTCCTCGTGAATAAACAGACTACCTCCACCCCCCGGCCGCACTTGCAAGTACGCCATCAGCAGCCCCACCGGGCAAGAGGCTGACCCTTCCACTGCTCTCAATCTCACCCACGTGCCCCTCCCCAATTGATCCGTCTTGGAACGCGCCAAGTAAATACCGACGCCGCCCCCCCAACCACTTCACGTGGTGCACTTGCAGGCCCCCACCTCCCGCCGCACGACCTGACTCCACAATCAATTCCCCAATGCGGAAAGCCCCAAAAAATGCCATGGAAAATACCGCCCGAAAAAGAACGCCCTCATACCCGGACGACACCACCCATGGCAACGCCATACACAGCCGCTGGAGCAACTCGTGCGTTATAGGCCGCCGCCCATCCCTTAGTGCAGAAAAGGATCGCTCCCAGCCCTGCAACAGCCTGCGTGTTAAAAATCCCCCCCAGCTGCCCCCCACCCCACCGCCTTCACAAAGAACGAGAACCCCACCAAGTGCCTACTCACCGTAGCTCGTGATAATCCTGCCGCCTTTGCTGCCAAAACATACTGACCCAAAAGTAGATCGGGAGGCGGACCCCGCCGCCATCCCCGCTCCTCCAAGAATGCTGCCACACTGTCGCAACCCCGATGGTATGCCGTCGACGTAGCCGCCGACACCAAAGTCTTCAGGAGCTCGGTCATCCCCCTAGGCCAATCCGCCATAATTCCTCGGGGACCGCCCGCCCCACCTCTTCGGCCTCTGGTGCCAACTTACGGAACAGCTCCCACTTAAAACAGGAAAGAGCATCAGCGACTATGTTACCGGGAATATGCCTTGCTCGGACCACCACATTCAATCGCAAGCCAGCCAACACGACCTGACGCATCAGGTCAGCTACCAACTGGCATCGCGGAGTGTAGTTATTCATCACACTGACCACCGCCTCGTTATCATACCACCACACGATCCGACGATTGAGAACCCTGTCCGGCCACAGTGCCAACACCAAAAGGATCGGGAACAATTACAAGAAGGTTATATTAGTTGTCAGGCCCGCCTCCTTCCACGAAGCGGGCCACTCTTCCACGTACCAGGAACCCCTGAAGTACACCCCTAGACCTTGCCCTCCAGCCGCGTCCGTAAACAAGCGTAAATCACGACTGGAGATCTCCTGTTCCCTGAGCACCGTAACGCCATTGAAATCCCGCAGAAACTCCTCCCAAATGGCCAGGTCGGCCCGAATGCTCCGCGAAACCCAAAGCCGATGATGAGGCTTAGCGACCCCCACCGTAGCCGATGCCAGTCGTCTCAGGAACACTTGGCCCATGGGAATCACTCTGCATGCAAAATTCAAAGAACCTATCAATGCCTGCATCTCCCGTAAGGTCATCCTCCGGGAACCTAGGACGTTCGCCACGAGGACCCGGAGCCGTGCTATCTTAACCGACGGCAAGCATGCCACCATCTCCACCGAATCCAGCTCAATGCCCAAGAACGTGATACGCGTCGCCGGGCCCTCCGTTTTCCCTGCCGCCAACGGTACTCCCCACTCCCGCGTCAGCTGCACGAAATCGTCGAGCAACGCATTGCACTGACCTGTCTGTGTGCCCCCGACGACCAGGAAATCATCCAAGTAGTGTACCACCTGATCGCACCCAACCTGATCCACTAGGGCCCAGTGCAAAAACGTGCTAAACTGCTAGGTTCCTCTTAGAAAAAGATTTCAGATTTTTCTAATGAGACTGTTATGAAACTGACTGATCATCAAGATAGAATATCAACTCTAGAGAAGCGGGTTGATTTCCAGGATTCTAATGCCCTTTCTCATAAGGCTTTATTAGAGCAGATTCCTGTCGATTCTTTGGTATTGCATAAGCAGGATGAATATTTAGAGAATATGTTAAGATCTTGTAATCTTCGGTTACTTAATTTTCCGAAGACTCATTATTTGTCTCCTATGATTCTTTTGCAAAAATATTTTCTAGAAATATTGGGCTTTAGTGATGTTCAAGCAATAAGTATTTCTAAATTGTTTTATGTTCCTATTGGTAATGTGGTTAGTGGGGAAGTTGAGGAGGGGATGGGCACTCAGTTGCAACCTCCAGCCTCTTCTCCCTTAGATATCTCAGAATTTATCGAGTCAGAAAGTGATATTATAAATTCTAGAGCTACTCTTTTGGTAACATTTGTTTCAGAGATAGACAAAGATAGAGTTCTTCGTGCTTATTTTCAAAAAAGAATGAAAAGTTCTGTGGTCAAACTATACAAATATTTCCAGATGTCTCAAGAGAAACCCAGCGGCGGCGTAAGTCCTTTTTGGACATTCGGCCACGTGTTCTTGCCTTAGGGGCTTCCTTCTATTTAAAGTTTCCCTGTAAATGTCATGCTTTATACCAAGGGAAAAGATATGTATTTTCAGATGTAGAACAGTTGACTATATTTCTGGATGGTAAGATCTAATGTAAATTTTTTTTTTCCTTTTTTTGGGTTCATTGATATGTGAAACAGAGTTTTATTTTCTATTCCAGGAATTACTCAGGTCTTCAGATTTGATTTGTTATGGCATCTCCTTGATGAGTTTCTACGCAATGTTTTGTAATTTTTTTTTCCTTTGATATTTTTTTTTTTTTCAGTGCTGATTTCATTGTTTGTTTCCTGTAATGTTTTAAAAAACTTAATAAAAAAAAAAATAAAAAAAAATAAACTGCTCAAAGTATGCACACAAAATGGAACACCCCATAGGCATGCACCGGTCGAAGTAATAGCTGCCCTCAAAGTGAAACCCTAGCAACGGGAATGCCGATGGGTGAACCGGCAACAAACGGAAGGCCGACTCAATATCCGCCTTCGCCATCAGGCATCCCCACCAACAACTGCGCACCAGCTCCACAGCCGCATTGAAGGATGCGTAGCAGACCGCACACACCTCCTTGGGGATCAGATCGTTAACTGAAGCCCCGCTAGGGAAGGACAGGTTATGAATCAACCGGTATTTCCCAATCTCCTTCTTCGGAATGACCCCCAACGGGGGACACCATGAAGCTTTCGAAGGGTGGCTCCTCGAAAGGGCCCGCCACCCTCCCCAGCCCGATCTCAATGGATAACTTGTCCCTCACAATGTGGGCAAACCGCCTAACCGAGGGCGCATTCCGTGCTGTGCTTGCTGCGACCGAACCTGAAACCGGAATCCTAAACCCCCCCTGAAAGCCCTCCTCCAAAATAACTCTATCCTTCTTCCTGGGGTACCGCTGCAACCAACCCTGCAAGACCTCCCACCAGCTCTTACTGCTTAGCGGGGGGGCATGCTGGTGCCGACTGGCCCCCTCCTAACGCATTTGAGGGCCGAATGCCCACCATTACAGATGGAACATGCGTGTTGGAATTTGCAGTCCGAGAAAGGGCAGGAGGACTTGTTGAAGCGCCAGCACACATCCCCCGCGCCCCCCCTCCAGCCGCTTTCTGCCTCGCCGCTGGCTCGCCCGCCCAAAAGGGCTGCGGGGACCTGGGTGCAGCACCTACCCCGCCCTTCGGACCACCAGCTGACCTGCCGGCCGGCCTAGCTGCCATTTGCGTGAGCCATAAATTAATTTCCTGAGTACCCCATGTCAGCGTTCGGTTCTCTTCCATCTTATCATGGAACTTCTCATCATAGTTGAGCCACGCCCAACCATCATGCGACTGAGAAGCCTCCAGATGGAGTCCGCGTACGCCAACAACATCCCGTAATGCTCAGGATGCGCACGCCCCCACACACTGGCCAGCCGAAAAAACGCCCTAGTCCAGTTTGTCAAGTTGCGTGCGACTCTCCGTACCCTACCTGCTTTCTCATCCGCTTTTCTTTTCCTCTGACTGTCCCCCGAATGCTTCCGGCCTTCTAGCAACCGGAAGATATCTATGTAACACCGCTCCTGAATTTTCCACCGCAATCTTCCCGGTACGCTTTCCCAAAGCTCAGAGAATACCGCCACAGTAGGCGCAGCCCCTGATGCCCCCGCTGACCCCGCCCCATCCCCTTTTCCGTCGCCCGTGCTACCGGCGGACGAAGACGAAGATGACGTGGACGCTGAGGACATGGATGAGCCTGATCCCGACGCCCTACGCCGGCGGCACGAATGCCTCCGCTTCTTCCTCGATGCCCTCCCCTTCTTGCCGCCCCCCGGCGCTCCCCCTGACTCACCTGCGGCAGCCGTAGCTGACTCCGAAGCTGCAGCGGCCTCCTGTCGCTCCGCCGCTGCTTGATCCACATTCTGCGACTCTCCCGCCACCCCGCCAGGTGGCTGGGTCTCCTCGACACGCCGCGATGCTCCGGCCCATGCCAGCGGACCCCCCCCGGCCCGGGTCCTCAGTGCTCGTCCATCCCGAAGGTACCTGCAGAGAGAAAAAAGGAAAAGGCACCGCGGGACCCACCACAACCCAGGGCTGCTGCCACGCCCCCAAACAATCTGCCCTCGAGGAGCCTTGCCCACCACCCTGCCAATGCTCCCAGCTAGGAGCATACCCACCGCCCATGAACCCAGGACCACTCGTAGGGCCCCTCCAGTCCCACCAGTTACTACTGCTCACCCCCCGCGCTGACCAAGCCTCTCCCAGCGCAGGACCCAACCCTGCCCGCCAGAAGACGCCTGTAGCAATCCGGGCCCCGCCGCCCCTCTGACCGGCTCGCCCACAGCCGGGCTAGGGTCATGCCGCACCGCCCGTCTGCCTTCACCGGGAGCGTCGATGCTGGGACCCTCCCCCCCCCTAGCTCATTTTCCCTGGCTGGGTGCCCTCTCCCTAGCCCCAAAATGCCCCCTTTTACTGCCTGCTGGCCCACCCCGTTGCTTGCCCCCCCTGCCCCCTATTTCCCCTGCCATCCTGTGCCTCTCTGGTAACCGGGCCTGCCTGTTCCCCCCCCCCCCCCCGGAAGCCCTTCCCGGCTGCTCGCCCCTTGCCCCTGCTCCTATCCGCAGCCCCCCCAGCCCCCCTCAGGGTCTGCCTGCCAGCACCCACCATACCCTGGAGCAAAGTAGGCTTAATTGGTTACTATTGTGAATGCCCCAAGAATGGGAGCGGGGACTCAAACCTGCGGCCTGCTTCGCCTGAAAACAGTAGCTCCCCCACTGTTTTCCTGCTTCCAAGCCCCCCCTCTTCAGTCCCCTCTGGCCCACACCTATCCCCCTCTGCCAGGAAACTCAAGCAGGGCTTGTGCCCATTTGGGTTCTCTTCTATTTTTTTTTTTTAAGAACCCACAGCCAGCCACCCACCAAACTCTGCACCCGCCCGTACCTCAGCTAACCTCACACCCGACGCTGAGACACCAAATCCCACGCCCTGGCCCAGAAGTGCAGCACTCACAAGA
The DNA here is from genome assembly GCA_033557465.1 of Ichthyophis bannanicus. Taxonomy (NCBI): domain Eukaryota; kingdom Metazoa; phylum Chordata; class Amphibia; order Gymnophiona; family Ichthyophiidae; genus Ichthyophis; species Ichthyophis bannanicus. The sequence goes on along the minus strand of CM066032.1, from coordinate 865,413,348 downwards.
CGTCCGGCTTTTCTGGTTCCCGCAAGGGAAAGGCCGGAGGACGCCACCGCGCCTACCCAAAACCCCCTCCGACGCATGGCCGTTCCCGCCCATTGGCTCCTGCGCCCTTCAATGGGCCGTGGGAGCCAATGACCTGCGGACACCGCTGGGCCCGCCCCCGCGAACCCACGCAGCCAGCACCCAAGAGAGCACGTGACCTGCCACCCCCCCCCCCCCGGTTAGTGCCGGCCGAGTGCACACGGGGGCTCTGCAGCCTTGCCATTCTTGCAGGCCATGAATGTGATTTGCATTAGGGATGACCTAGAGCTTCAAAACAAAGCTGAGATACAAGGAAATGTCTCAATAAAGATGGAGCAAGCTCTGTACCTCTCCCTCCTCTTCAATCACACTTTAGCTCTGCTAATAAAAACCAGTATACAGTTTTTAGACTGCAGAAATGGTTGCAACTTTATTTAGATAGCGGGATAGGCTTCTAAGTGCGTGATACTTACATATTGTATAAACCAACCTCCCCCGAGAAAGGTGCCATCTGGGAGCACCAACCCATTGATCCCACAAAGCAAAAAGGGAACATCAGTGGTCATCAGGTTGCAAGTGCAATTGTGTTTTATCAGGAGTGAATCCAGCTTGGACCTCTAGACAACAAGCAGGTTCATTGTTTTTGTCACATAAAACACAAGATTTTTTCTTTTTCTCACAATTCTGTGCCAATTCTGTCCAAAGTATGGTTACCCAGACTCTTTCATAGCAGGACGCATATAGTCTCTCTTGTAGCCCACATGCTTTGTCTTCTGTGCCAGCCATATGTTGCAGTGTGCATTTCCAACAGGCAAGGGTGCAGTCATATAAAGCATATAAAGCAGACCTGAACCAATTATCCCTTCAGTTCCAAGTCTCCTGTGATTTCTTTGAGGAACATTCCCATATATAAGATATATGAGCTGATCCTAGCATCCGGTATCCTGCATTCACAACTTGGAGGATTGGATGCATGTCTTTTTGCACTTTTCATCCTACGCATGGCTGACTCCACTACCATTGAATGGTGTGGCAGCTGAGTTTTCTGAAATCCAGGACATGGTGGGACTTGATACTTGTTTCCCACATTCTGAGCATCAAGCTATGCAGAATTTCATGTATCCTTTGCTCTGGGTTCCTCTTCAGGAGCTACTGTGATTGAAAGACCTTTAGCCATATCACGGATGAAATCCTGAAATGACATGTCCTCTGGAGGTGACATTCTGCGTTGGGGAGAAGAGGGATCTTCTAGGAGAAACTCTCTAGTGCCAGCAGAATTGTCAGAGTCTTTGGAATCGGAGGAATCGAAGTATTCCTGACTGTGATGCTCCTGCAAAGCACGATCCCAGTACTGATCGAAGTGGGTACCGAGGTGACCCGGTACCACTTTATCCACTCCAGCCAGAAGTGGAACGGGAAGAGTTACCATCGGGGCCGGTACCTTCGGTACCGGCATTGTCGGTGTCAGTACCGGTGTCTGTACCGGTGTTGGTACCGGCATCAGTGTCAATGTCGGTACCGGTGCCCTTGGGACCACCGGTACCGCAGCTGAGAGAAGAGCTGCGATACTGCGTTCGATAGCAAGAAATCTCTGGTCTACCGATGCTGCCGATGCCTGGGTGCCGGTACCGGTAAGAACGGCCGGAACCCCTGAGCATGGCACAGGTAGTTCTTGCGAGGTTGAGGCCTCGAGAACATCCTGAAGCCCCATTGATGCTTTGGAAGCCAAAGCCTCCCGCCGGGGCTGTTTTGCCGATGTGGTTCCCTCAAGGGCAATGCCAATGGCCTCTCGATGCTTAGCAGGAGAGCTACCCTTTGAGGACCGGCTTTTGTGTTTAGTTACCTGAGATCCATAGGAGGAAGACGAGGCCCTTGACGATGTCGATGCAATGAATCTGGCATCTGAAGAAAAGAGGGTACCGAGCTTTGCGGCCCGGTTCTGTTTTCCTCTTTTGGTCATCCCCATGCAGGAGAGACATTCAGTTGGAGAATGATCAGGTCCTAAACATTTTAGACACCAATCATGGGTGTCAGTGACGGAAATGGTACCGCCACACTTAGTACATTTTTTAAAACCACTAGTTGGCTTTTCCATGATTTTGGAAAAAATAGGGCCTAATGCCCAAAATGGCACCTAGCACCAAAACAGGGAAGTTTCTGAAAGAAAACAGTCTAAGTCTAGGATTTTGTTTTTGGTTTTTTTTAGGAAAAGAAAAGAAAAGAACGGTACCGGTAGGCGTTGTGCGATAGGCAAAAGCGACCACAAAAAAGAATTTTAAAGACTGAATTTTCTGCGGTGACAGGGAATAGTTCCTGTTGGCTCCGCAGAAAATGAAGAACTGAAGAGGGACAGTTGGAAAGGCGGGAAGGCAGCACGCATGTGCTGAGGGATGCTCCCAAAGCGTTCCTATTTGATGCTGGGGAGCGTTCCCGTGCAGGCTCCGTCGGTACCAATGATACCCATATGTGAGGACTACATTCTTGCTTGTTCCTGGAGATAAAAATTACCACCAAATTAAATTGCCACATTAGGCAAGTACAAATATTGTATTTCTGTGTTTGAAAGAGGCTACCAAAAAGCCCCATTTTGGAATGAGCACTTCTCATATGAATTTTAGACTGGAATCTGCTTTTCAGGAGGTAATATATTATAACAGGCATTAAAGAGAACAAGTCCTGGCCACAGCACTTTGATTCCAACACAAAGGACGCAGACTAAATTTAAGCAGTATGTTTTCTGCCTCATGATTGTAACACCAAGGGACTGAAATGTCGAATATCATGATCCTGCACCCAGTGAGACAGAGCATTTTATAAGAACCTTGTTTTCATAAGAAAGGGGTGATGCTTGCTGTAGCTAGGAATTCAGACAAGTCCCAGACTCTAGGGAGCATAGAGTTACTGAAGTTCTAAAAATTTCTGGATGAGTGATAAAAGAAAGAAACAAAATGAAGTACCAAGAGTTTAATGTTCATCACTTCTTGATTTTTTTTTATTCAAAGTTTGCCCCTTCTTCAATCAATGCCTCCTATAACCCATCTGGTTTTGATTCAACCCACTTAGTTCAGTTCTTCCCGATCATGGTCCCTCTGTTCTAAATCTAAATCTCATTTGTTTTTCTCTGGGTATCCTGTCATGCTCCATACAGAAATGAGGCTAATATTGCCTACTTATACTATATCAGAAAAGGCTGATTGGCAACAATTTAGATAGCCACTGTTCCTCTTAAATATTTGCAGACCCCAACTATTATATTTGATTTTTCAGTTAAAAGTTGCCCCCTTTTGTGCAGTTCCACCTACCTTTAATCTACTCAATCATGGTCTTGTGGTCTTAACTCAGGGCTTATTTATTTTTCGTTGTATGTCCTTTCTGTCTATCATGACTAGACTGATTTTCAAGGAGTAGCTACCTTCTATGATATATCTCTGCTCAATGCTGCATAACTCTAGTATGCATTAAGTAAATTATACTGTACAACAGGCAATATACAGTATGCATGACATGTAAGAAAACATGAAACAACGAACAAATCTTAAATATAGGAAAGTGAAGGTAAGTTTGGAAATTAAATACTATCTGTGCCATTGTAGTAGGTAGATAAAACAGCCAGATGGGCCTTATGAATTTTCATTTTGTTGTGATTATTATTATTATTATTTATTCATCTCTATAAGTTTAGTCCTTCCAAGCATAATAAACATAAGCATATCCAATGGTCACAGCACTGATGGCATGATTTGTATGTGGTAGGCATGGCAATTTTAAAGTTTCAAAACAGTTTTTAAGTAGGTGAGTGTTGCAGTCTTCAAAACAGAATACTTTCTCTTTAAAAGTTACTTATGAAGGAGGTCAGATCCAAGATGGCGGATGGCAGGCATGTCTGAGCAGTTGGCGTTTTCTAACGGGAAGGAAGGGGGCTGGTTGTCACTCTCAAGCTCCCTTGACCTCCACTCCATTACCTCTGGCAACTGGGCCACTTGATGTGTTCTTTCTCCAGCCGGCTCAGCAACCAGTGCAGGCAGGAGAGGTTAGCCTGGTTGTGTCAACGTCAGAGTCTAGGGGCTTGACGCTGACATCGGGCAGTAACTCTGTCTCCCCTGATTTGCGTCGAGCAGTAAAGACGCTGTGTGTGCAAGAGTCCCTGGATGGGCTACGGCGTGCAGATGCTGTCTGTATTGATGATCCTGCTAGTGGCCAAGGGTCTGTGCCAGATCCTCTAATTGAGGGAGCTGTGTCCTCTCCAGGTCAGCAGGCTTAGAGCGCTCTTCCTGCACAGGCAATCAGAGTGCGACCTCAGATACTGGTAGAATTGGAGGATCACTCCGTGGTGATGAAGAAGTCCTTCTTGACCTTTACTTTACAATGTCCTGAGACTTTCACTTTTGAATTGATTTGGAATGCTATAGTCCAGTCAGGGCAACTTTGGTCTCTCAGGTTATTTCACTCTCCCAGAAGGTGCAACAGCAATCGGTGATTATTGAGAAAACTTCAGCCAAGGCACTGTCGCTTCAAAACTTTGTAATTACGGTCCAAATGAAAGTTAGTGGAGCAGTCTGACATTCATATTATCATTTTCTCCCCAATGAGCTTGTCACTCTCTTATAAATAATTACTAATGTAAATTAACAGTACTCCTAAGTTGTTTTTCCTCGCCCTCTCTCACTCCATTTTAACAATAATTCACGTTAAGTTGTTTTATGTATTATCCTGTTTATCCTGTTAATTCTGTCAACATCGTTAAATGTAACTGTTACATGTTTTGAGTTCTTTGTAAACCGCTTTGATTCACGAAAGGTGGTAAACAAGTACTAATAAATAAATAAATATTAAGGGGTCCTCTTTAATTAAAACTAAATTGGAGATCTTGGAGAACTTTGCTACAGCTGCTAATTTGAGATTGGTGAATTTTCCCCGGGCCTTTCTCTTACCAGCTAGAGACATGTTTTGCAGTTATTTGACTGATATATTGGGAATATCCCCTGAGTCTCACTCACTAACAGTGAAGGCATGTTATCTCCCGTCTTCTAAGAAAGCTGCTGCATCAAGGGATGTCCTAGTATTACGCCAAGTTGATGTTCTTAATATCACTGATATCCTGGAGAAATACCAGGAAGAGGAAGTAATATCTGCTACATTGTTGATTACATTAGCCTTATTATCAGATAAAGAATGGTTAATGAAGATTTTCTTCAAAAAAAGAAATTTGCAATTTAGAGGGTTATTGGTTCATATATATCCTGATCTTGCTCGTGATACTCAGAGAAGGGGGCAAAAGTTTCACCTCCTAGGCCCTGGAGTTCAGCAGATGGGAGGCCTCTTTTTCCTCAAATATTCTTTTAAATGCTTGATTAAACACCAAGCTTGATCCTATTTTTTTATAAGCCCTTACAACTGCTGACTCTCATCAACTCCCACCATTTGGGAGCTTTGGCAGGGCCTTCCTTTGAACCACTGTGAAATTTTAAGTAATTGATTGTTATGCCTGTGTTGATTATTCTCTCTGTATTGGTATGGGTTTATTTCCTTGTACTTGGATCTCTTCTTTGGTGCACTAGAGTGGAAATGATTGTATGTTTTTCCTAAATCTTTTTTTTTATTATGTTCCTAATCATATCCCACTTTTTGTACAAGATTGCATTCTTGGTTGTTATTGTAAAATTGCATAAATATAAATTTTAAAAAAAAACTACTTATAACTTAAGAAAAACAAATCAGTGGATTTATAGAAAATCATTTTTTTCAGATTTCCTTCTCATAGCACGTGCCATAGTAAAACAGTAAGGGTTGGCCAAACTGGGCCCAAGCTGCCATGCTCTTAAAAGAGATTTTTTTAGAAATCCCAATATGACTTTTATTCATAAGTCTACTTGGAGATCCAAGGATTTCATTATGGTTAGTCCATAGCATTGGAATGGTCTCCCTATACATTCATGGATATACATACTAATATAATGCGTATTAGAAAGCAGTTAGAACCATTGTTATTCACTGTCGAGGAGTAAAATTGAGGTATATATAAAAGATATACTGGAATTAGAAAAGGTACAGAAAAGAGCCATCAAAATGATAAAGGGAATGGAAGGATACCCCTATGAGGAAAAGTTTAAAAGTTTAGGGCTCTTCAACTTGGAAAAGAGATGGCTGAGGGGAGATATGATATAGGTCTATAAAATAATGAATGGAGTGGAATGGGTAAAAGTAGATCAGTCGTTTACTCCTTCAAAAAGTAGAAAGATTAGGGGACATACAATGAAGCTGCAATGTAGCAGATTTAAGACTAATTGGAGAAAATATTTTTTTCACACAACATGTAATCAAACTCTGGAATTCGTTGCCAGAGGATGTAGTAAAAGTTGTTAGTGTAACTGGGTTTAAATGAGGTTTGGACAAATTCTTGGAGGAAAAGTTCATAAACCATTATTAAAGAAAACCAGAGAAATCCGCCACTTACCCATGGGATAAGCAGCATGGATCCGTGTACCTTTTTAGGAACCTGACAAGAATTTGTGACCTGGCCATTTGTGATAGAGAAGAGAATAGTGGTGGGGGTATACTACCTTCTGCCTGACCAGAATGAATGGACAGATGATGAAATGCTAACAGAAATTAGGGAAGCTAACAACATGGTCAACAGTACCCCACTACTGACTGAGTAAATGTCACTGACTCAATAACTGGACGGAGGGCACTAAGAAAAACTACTTCACTAGTAGGTGTGTTTATTTCGCTCATTTGGGTGTTTTTGGGGTTTCTAAAAAAATGAAATGTGCATGCAAATCACTTTTGCACATGTATACATATACATGCAATCAAGTTATGAATGCAAAAAAGCTGTAGTGTGCAAACAAGGTACACAATTAAATGTGTGCAAAAATATAAAAAGACACACAAAAATCAGTAAGTTTATTTTAAATGAAGATTAACCAAACATTTTAGGCTGTGCATATTCCTATTTGCTCGCATTTAACATTCAAAAGGAGATCATGATAAAGTGAGGAAGATGATTTAAAAACCTAAGGGCCCCTTTTACTACAGCTTGCTAAGGATTTGCCATTAACAGGCTGATCTCATGCGCATTAATTACAAAGCCTCCTCATTAGCTGTCGGGGATTTGACCAGCATGCTTCCGGCAGCTCACACATGATGGGTTCACCTAACGTGTGCTCCACTACAGTGGGTTCACTTAGCGACGCCTATAGAGAATTCATTATGTGAACCCATGTTAGGTAATGCATTGCTGCTGAGTATATGGCAATAGCCCATACTTTATGCTAATGCACTCTCCGTACCCATGCTCTGCCCATTCCCGACACCATATCACACTCGCTGATTAGCGTGTCTTTTAGTGTGTGGTTAGAAACATGTTTGTGCGTTAATGCTCTCAACTGCCAGTTGCCACGTGATACAATGCACATTAATCAGTTTAGTGAAAGGGATCTTAAAATAAATAGCTGAAGAAGTTAAGAATTTATATCAGGTGTTTTTAGTGTTTATAAATAGCTTCTTAGGAAGCCAGACCAGATGTATTCCATGTGTTAAAGGCAGAAGGAAGACTAAACAATGGCTAGCATGGTTACACGGTGAGATTAAAGAGACTTCTTCTTTCAAAAAATGCAAAAATGAACCAAATGAAAAAAAAGAAAAGGAAAAAATATAAACACTCATACATTAGATGTAAAGCATTGATGAGGTAGGCAAAAAGAATATTTCAAAAATTAGAAGCACTTTTTGACAGTAATTTTATAATGGGGTGCATACTTTAAAAAGGCAAGTAGGCATCTATTTAGGTGCGATTTTATGAAGGCGCATAGGCGCCTATGTGTCTTTATAAAATGCTAGTGTAAGAAGATGAGATCATGCCTCAAATGCACACACAGAAACCTACCCATGCTTGAGATCAGGTATTTCATAATCAATGTACGTGCTTGCATGCAAACTCCGCCAGTACTCCACCCAGACTGGCCTGCACTTGGACGGATCCTCTAAAATCCCCCTCTTTCTCTGGAAAATGAATTTCCTAAATATATTGGTGGTCTTTGAAATATCAGCAACACGTAATGGAAGAATATATACAAACTTTCATTGCACATATAGGAGTTTATTTCAGAAGCCTTATTTGCAGATTCCACTTGTAAATCAGTTGTAATATGGAAATCGCATCCACATCTAAACGGCCATTTTAGAAAGAGTCCAATTTACACCTGGGTGCTCTTAGAGCATCAGAGTGAGGCAGGGTCGTGGTCTGGATGTGGCCAGGGCAGGGCAAAAAACCTACATGTGTGTTCCCCATTTTACTATGCATGTATATGCCCAAAATTGTCCATGTCTGAAGATACACCAGCTCAAGGCAACAGTAAGGATTTTAAAAGTGTTCCTTTTGGACATCCCTTTACAGGAGGTACAGGAGATAACCACCTTAATTCTCCCATCCCATGTTTATTTCCTCCTCCTAATTGAAATGGGGTCAAGATAGAGTCCATTGTAATTAATTAAGAGTATCTACATCTCTATGTTAGCAAAATGGCCCAGATACACATGTAAGTGCCAACATTTGCACGTGTTGATTGTGAAATGCCACCACTTAAACCTGTAAGTTGCCAGATTTCCTTGTTGATTTTTCTCACGTGTATATTTCTGAAATGGCTCCACCTGCTGTATGTGGATGTGTGTTTTAGAAACAGCTCCATGTTTAGCAGAGCTGTTCCTAAACTACCGTCAGAACTGAATACTTTCTGATCATCGCATCCCATTTAAAATGTGCCTTCACGTCAGAATGCACAAAATAACTATACTTCTCTTAGCAGCAAAAGAAATAAATACAATGCAAGGATACAATATGCTATTTCTTTTCTTATAGGATGTGGCTATCTAAAAGGATGAACTCATTTTCATTTTCATTGGTAAATGAATATCTAAAGGAGATACAGAATATACATGTCCTTTCTTTAACAAGCACTTAACAAAACTGGTTAATTAAAGAAAGAATTTAGACTTCCCGTCTATCTGTCCTCTGTTTTCCATGTCAGATTGTTTCCAAATGGGTTTGTTCTATGTGTATTGTGGTCAGTTTTTTAAAACATGTTCCTCGTATAAAGCACGTTTCACGAATAGAAAATAGCACTTATAAAATAACCTGGCCACTGTACATGCACAAGCATGCACACCGACCTGACCGCATACCACATGTCGTCATATCCAGGGGCACAGTTTGGGCAGAACTGGAGCAGAGTTGCAAAGTGCTGGAGTAGTTTATAAAATATATGCATGCACACATACGCCAGGGTTTACTAAGCAGCAATAGCGGCAAACATGTGAAATGTGTTCCGCGGCACATGCCACACGGTCACCACTATTGGCGCTTAGTAAATACTACATAGATTACATGCAAACATTTAGCCCTTTGTAAATCTGCAAAAATACATAGAAACATATGTTATCATTATAAGATAGGAATAAAATAGATGTTTTTTCTGAATATTTCATACATGCATTCTTTTATGAAATTCCCTCCCCTCCACAGCCCCAACAGGAATGGCACTCACTCTTAGGTCAGGGTATGCTGGGTATGATTGCATTAGGGAAAAGCTTAAAGCACCAACTCCTGTAAGAATGATTTTGGGAAATGTCTCAATAGAGAAAACTTCCTCTGTTTCTCACTGCTGCAAGTGTCCATGTCTGGGAGCGTTCCCTGCCAAACTGGACCAAAACATTTTTAATGGCTTCTTATTTCTGATAAATAACCCAAATCAGGCTGAAATGTCAAAATCTATGCTTATCTGACCAGATTTATTCTAGCAATAGAACGGTATCTAATAGCTCCATAGCCTCCAGTCTCCACTGTGTATTGGCTAGGTAAAACTTTCTGCTCCCCAGGGGTGCACTTAAAAGTGTCTTTGCCTGCCGACTTCCTTCTGCGCTGCCACCTTAAATTCATCTACAAACCCCATACTGGCTGCTAACACCCACAATGTTCTAAACAACTGGAGCTGCATGATTTAAAAATGACTAAAAAGGGTAAAAATGAAAAATCTATTCATCATTTATGTCTCTAAAAGAAAAGTCATGTAAGTCCCAATTAGAAAAGAGTAGTTATTAGAATGTAGCAAAATTACTAGAAATGATTCACTAATGATCCAGCCAAGGGGAAAAAATGCAGCCATCTATCAATACACATGCTATAAAAAAACAGCCCTGGGAACTGCATTTCTGAAATGTGAGTTACATTATCAACATGGGTCCTTTTCCCTTGCCCATAATTAGCTCTGTGTTAATGCTCCTGCCTGATCTTCCAACTCTCATTTTTGAATCACTATCTAATGCACCTTCAGGTTTGCTTCTTTTTTTTAACTCAGAAGATGTTGCTGCCACTCAATTCTTCTTTATGCAGAGTTTTGGAGGTATTAGATTTTGAGGAATGAGGACTTTGCCTTATTCGGTCACACGTCATTGCAGCGTCTTGATAATGTCATTTCCTCATTCTGCCCAGCAATCTGGAATGTCTCCATTATTATGCTCTGTGCTTTGTCCTTTAGCATTCCATCATTGTTCCCAGTGGCATCTATTTTACTCTTTAGCAAAAAGCCCTTAGCATCCTCTGATTAGCTGTCTAGCGCTCTGTTAAGATTTTCTGAGTTATTTGACTCAGTTTATAGTTTTTGTTTTTTGTTATCTGCATATGCTGTTTCTTAAAATTCTGCCCATGAGAACCACTAGGGACTTATTCATTTTCAATTACAGATCCAAATTCTCCCTTTCAGTTTTGTTCACCTTCTTACACCTCCACTTCTTATTCCATAGGCTGTTGAAGAGTGACAGAGACATTCATTAGTCGACACTGCAGAATTTAATGTCTGTTTGAAAATATTCCTATTTAATCATGTTTGCATTCTGTTTGGCAGATACAATAGGTGAAAAAGTTTAGATTCCAAACATTTCATCAGCTTGCAAAATGAATTCATCAGAGTAAAAATGCCATAAACAAATGTGCTTTGGAAAGGATTAGCTGCAAATCTTAAATGAACAGCCTACAATTCATAAGAAAGGCATGCAGTGGCATAACCTTATATAAGACTGCATTATGTATGACTCACAGTAAGACAACCTGCACCAAGCAATCACTGCATAGTAAATGCATCTTTCTAAGTCTGTAGAATATATTACTACTTTTCAGTATATGAAATAAATCAAATCAAAGTCTGTTTACGGGCAGTCGCCCAGAAGGAATCTGAGCAAGAGCAATCATAATTAGGACTTTCAGTTTTATGGTGTTTATCTTCAGCCCTCACACAAAGTTGGTAGGACTTTTGAATTTATTGTATTTAAGGTAAACACTATAAATCTATGACCCCTAAAATATAGTACCATATAATCAAAGCCCTAATCGTAATAGGGCAAATTGAATTCTCAATTGGATAGCAAGCAAACCGTCTGAGTGAAATACAATGAATTAATGCTGTAAAAACTGTTGGCTTGAGAGAACTCAGCAGATATACAGAATATTCATGTCTTTTGCTCTGGCTGGGCAAAATATAAGCTGCAATACTCCATACAGGAAATTGCTATATTTATATACCATATATACATGGCGCTCTGTTTTCATATACATGCACAGCATATCCATCATCCATATCGGCAAAGTGACCAACATGTTGGGAGGGGGGGGGAGAGAATGATTTGAATGTATCTCACATCTTTTGAGTAAAAGTTCAAAGTGAGTTGCATTCAAGTGCAATTGGCATTCCCCTGCCCCTGAGACTTCATAATTCCGGTTCATAGAGAGGTAAGTAAGTTGCCCAAGAAATATTCCTGGGATCTGAATGCTGGCTTTCCTAAGATCCAGCCCAATGCTCTAACCATTAAGCTAGTCCTCCAGCCTTTCTTAATGCCTGCAATGTCATCTTTCTAATTTCATAGGCAGCCTCTTAGATTTAGGTGCCAATTGAATGCATGTTAGTATTTCAGTCATTTATTTGTGTAAGTCGCCACTTATGCATGTAAATGACCTCTTTTAAAATATTGACTAGAGTAAAACCGTATGCCTTTTTGCATGACACATACTAACACTTTGGGCCTAGGACAAAGTTTGGGTGTAAGGTGGGCAGTGCATGCAGGTGCACATATAGATTATACAGTTCCTTAATTTACACGTACATTCGCTGCTGTAAATGCCAGCGCCTACATGAATGTGCATTCTTTCATGCCGACTCTAGTAGTTTATAAAGTCAAATATGTCTGTACTTAACTTTATAAAATAGGGATTAAATAGGCACAAGCCTGATTCACTGAAGTTCCCCCCTTCCATGAGTATAGAATGAGAAGGTAACCTTATTGAATCAGGGCAATTATGAAGCATGGCATGCATGAAAATTTGGCAACCTGTGGAGCCTGAAGAATGATTGACACCCATTTCATAAATGCTGCTGTTCATAACCAGGGCATGCTGCATGGGTCCTCCGGACTCCTCTCGCCTGCCCCAACCCCCGGACCCCATATCGACACATCAATAGTACATGTCATTGGTGCAACAATGCTTTATTAGTGGGATTAGCAGGCCACAACTTGTGAATGAACCACATCACCAATGACATTATCCCAACATTTCAACACCATGAATGTAAATAGCACTAACAATCGCCATAACCGTTCATGAGCAGGACCACCATGGAGGGGTACCATACTGTTCTTGCCTGGTCTTCCAGAACCCCTCAGCCCATGCTGTAGCTGAGGTGTGCCTCTCCCACCACCAACTGCTCCATTTAAGCACCCAGGGGGCCCCTGTATTTTGACTGATTGCTGTAACCGAGCCGAGTACCTTTCGCCCTGGTACCTGACCTCCGCAGTTCCAGCAACCTAAACTGGTACCTGAGCCTCCCATAATGTGTGGTACACCCCCTTTTGTTGGTGAGGTCCCACCATCAGGAGGGCTGTGGCCTAACTTACTCTATTGTGAGCACCAAAGCAACTGCTCTCTGCAAATCAGCTTTAAAAACATCCAAGCCAACATTGTTCGGATGAACCCATCCCCTTTATATACTGCTTCCACCCCCCGCTATGATGCCTTCATGTTTGAGCACCCCCCAAGACCTTGACAGAATTCCCTACCTCTACATTCAGCTTCTTTCTGCATTTTCTACATCCTCCAGCTTGTTGGCCCCTGTCCACTTTTTAATGGGGAATTATCTGGGACCAAATGATGCCTGCCTGCAGCTCAGCGCATATCCAAGCCAAATCTCTCTTGAATTTGCTGATTAGGTCAAAATCCTTGGTGGACACCAAGCCATTGCAGCCCAAATTGCCCCTGGACTTTAATCGATCTCTGCTCATGCCTTCTCCCTGCCCACATATCCCATAGGTATCCACTAGAGCCCTCCCTCCCCCAACAGCCCACTATGGGCCAGCACCTTTCGGTGGCTGGCCTTTTATAGTTAAAAACAACCTCCCGCCCCCCCCCTCCCAAAAAAAATACAAGTACAGCTTTGACCCCCAGCATATGCTAATTTATCTCTTGCATATTCTTTGTGAATATCCTCAAAATCTGACTGGCTGTGGTGTCCTCATGATAGATATAGTAAGCCCTGGTTTAGTAGTTTTGCACAGTGTTGATAGTACCCAGATCAAGGGTTAAATTCCCACAGGCACTCCTTGTCACCTTGGGCAAGTCACTTTACCCTCCATTGGCTCATAAAAATCCAAGTTATCAATGTCCCTGTTTAATGTACATTACCAAGTTGAAGTTACAATGCAAACTGCTTTGATTGAAATGATAAAGCGGTATAAAAAACCCCCCTGTTAAATACTCCTACAAGGAAAGGCTTAAAAGCTTAGGGCTCTTCAGCTTAGAAGAGATGACTGAGGGGAGATATGATAGAGGTCTATAAAATAATGGAGTGGAACAGGAAAATGTAGATAAGTTGTTTACTCCTGCAAGAAGTAGGGGACACACAATGAAGCTATGATGTAGCACGTAACTGTAGACTAACTGTAGAAAATATTTTTTCACTCAACATGTAATCAAATGATGTTATTCATTGTCAGAGCATATAGCAAAAACTGTTCATATAGATGCCCTTAAAAATGATTTAGAGAAGTTCCTGGAGGAGAAATCCATTAACCATCATTGAAGGGGACTGAGAAATCCACTGCTTACCCTGGGATAAGCAGCATGGAAACAGTCTACCTTTTGGGAACCTAACAGGTACTTGTGACCTGGATTGGCCACGACTGGATACTGGATTTGATGGGCCTTTAATCTGATGTATTATGGCATATCTTATGTTTTAAGTTATAGCAAAGAGTGGTAAGAAACTTAGGAGGTCATTTTAGAAATAAATACATATGTAAATAGTTGAATTTGCACATGTAAATTGGCTACATGAGTAAACAGCGATTTCAGAAGGCTGTTTTTCCATTTGTAAATTTGAAGGGGGACGTGTCATAGGCATGGTTAGGGTGGGTCAAAATAGTATACATATATTTCATATTTTATAATGGGAACATGAGTATATTCTAATTAATATGTCTGTCAGCTTCTGTTTCTGTTTTGAAGTGAGTGGAACTTTTATAAAAGTGCTTGTTTTGCCAGGGCTTAATTAAGAACCTGATTCTGAAAGGGGCACATCAGGACTGTCTCCTTGTTTGGTTTTGTAATATAGCCAGTGCAGTTCATTTTAGGGAAGATATATTTTTTTCTTATTTTTGAGATAAACTGAGACATGGACAACATGTCATGGCTAGCGTAGATGTTAGTAGCTTGTGCTAACCGTTCTCTCTACACTTAGCACAAGTGCATTTAACTTTATTTCTATGGGGGGACAGATGCATATGTCCTCTTAAATTAGCACAGACACCCCCCTCTCCCGAGCTGGTAATGCAGCCCACACTCACATTACCGCTGCAAACTTTAGTAAAGATGCCCCTTAGTGTGTTAATTATGCCCATGTTAACTGTAATGTGCAGTCAACACCCACTTTAAAACCCTAACTCACCCACAGAATGGAGGTCTATTCCTGTTCTGTGAATGCAGTGAGATAATTGAAGAAACCCATAGAAAAGAACTTGCCTAGAAGCCTGATCATACACCTCAAATCATCAAAGGAGTGGCAGGTGCATCTACTCTTGTCACCTTGCTGGGCAGACTAGATGGACCATACTGGTCTTTATCTGCCGTCATTTATAGTCATCCAGACACCAGTCTTTCTCATTCATCCCATATGTGCAGGCAACCCAAACCTCTAAGATTCTTTAAATTCTATCTTCTCCCCACAAAATTTGGAAATGAAATTTTGTAGCACCTTTGGGTCTTTAAATATAGGGATAAAACTATTCACAGTCACCCACATGAGCATAGGAAAGAAAAATGCCCAAAGCTGATTCCTACAAGCAACTTTTCCAAGTTGGGGAGAATTAGTATAGTTTTCCCTTCAAAGCACAAAAGGGAGGTAAGTTTAGTGGCCTGAAGAATGTGCAGAACTTGCAGATATCTCAATAGCTAGATCACAATTGATCTCTGATGTTTCACCACTAGGATAATGGATGCTGGTAAGTGAGGAGCTCGCTAAATTTCTAACAGAAGTGCAAAGAGAATATTTAGCATTCGAGGAAGCTACTGGCGCAAGAACTACAATGTCATAGCCCTCAGCCCCCTCCAGCAGGCCAAGGATTCGATGGTTATTTCATATTGTGCAGTTGTTTAGACCTTCCAAATTGTGTTCCAGTATGGTCACCACCTCACTCTGCTGCTACAAGCATTTAATCTGCATTGCATGCACTTGCTTTCTGCTCCACCATGTCCAACATAGTTGCTATCATACAGTGATTCTTTGACAGTAGACATTTCTATTTCTAATTCAGCCAGGGGGTTACGGTTATCCTGTAAGAGGTCTTTAGCAGCATTACCTCTTCCAGTAATGTTTGCAGAGTCACATCACCAGCCTTCAGGCCTGTTGATTTCTGTGGTTATGATTTCTGTGGTTCACTCTCTTGGATCCAGTGCCAGCAACAGTGCTGAAATATGATGAGGCCGCCGGGCCGGTCCCGTGGCCGATTGTAACTCGGGCCCGGGCCCGGCCTCGGCCCTCGTCACATGACAAGGGTGCGAGGGGAAGGTGGGGGCCGGAGATCTGGGTGCTGGTTGCCATGGGATCACTTCCCGCGGTCGCGAGAAGCGATCCTATTGGCTCCTTTAAGCGAGGGGGGGGTAGAGAGTGCGAGGAGCCGCATGGCTCGGCCTTTCCTGCGGCTCCTCGCTGACGTTCGGGTGTGTTTCCCGCCCTCCCTCCCTTGGCATTAGGGTGGGGGAGTGGGGGGGGGGTGGGGTTGGTGCAGCTGGGGGGGGCGGGGTAGCGAGACAGCGCTCGCCGAGGCGGCGGGAGTGCTAACTGCTTTTGGAGATGTGGGGAGTGAAGGGCTCCCCGGGGGTGGGGGCGAGACATCCCGGTTGGGGGTCTCGGCCCGGTAAGGGGGTGTGAGAGCCGGCCTTTGCTACTAGGATGGCGAGGCTGGCGGTGGGGGGGGGGGGTGGTGAGGAGGATGTTCCGCCTTGCTAATAGTATGGCGGGTGGGGCATCGTCCGGTATGGGGGTGGGGTTTGTGATACAGGTTGGTTGCCCATGTTGGGCGGTTATTACATGTATGCATTGGTAAATAAAGCTGCGACCAAGGTTGTACCATGTTAAAGTGTTTGTGTACTTATTATGTATGACAAAAGGTGTTGGGGGGGGGTTAGATGATGCTGAAGAGGGCGAGGTGGGCCTCCGGGTTACCTGAGTTACTAACTTCCCTGTATTAAGCATCATGTCATAACAGAATCACTTATGTTGGAGGAGTGCAAAGTAATATTTTGTAAGTAATAGCTCTAGGAGCTTCAGTTCTATGCAGCCATCTGCAATGCATCTCACTAGTAACCCCCTCCCCCCACCCCCCAGCCCCAACAGAAACAAATTCTATTCAGTTTCTATGTACAAATAATACCCATTAACAAATATTTTTCATACAGACCTGAATTCATTAAATACATTTCTGCTGGTCTGGGATATGAAGTTGGACACTGACTTCAAGTTTACAGGAGTTTATGGTCTATTTTATGTCCTTCTTCTACCAATATATGCTCTTAAATAAGTAATCTTCACAAATATATCCAACCAATAAACTGATCTTACATGCAATTTCTCAGGCAAAATGACCTCAGGATAGCTCATACCCTACATTTAGTGAAAAATTCCACTATAGGGAGCAGCTGATGCTCACATCACAGGTCAATAAGCCTTAGATACAATCTCATACAACATCTATACATACTTTTAAAACACAAAGTCTTAAATACTACCAAATTTACCCTTGGGAAAAAAAAATCTCTAACTACAACCCACCATTCTCAACCTCATACATATCAGTTAACCACAAACATACAAAAGCGTCTTTATAAATTCAACTGAGAACTTGAGCTGTGTTCTGCTGGAACAACGGGTAAACACCTAGAACAGAAAGCAAATGTGAAATCAAACACTGAATAATTTAGCGACCCAACAGGATTCACAATTACTTATCTTTAAAGTTATAACTCTCAGAGTTCCGCAGCAACCCAGCAACACAGACGTTGATTCAGTCTCTGTACGGGATCAAAAATGACCTCTTCAATTCGGAAAAATAAACTACCATATTCTTCAATCTAACCCTACAAAAGCTTCTGTTTCGCCAATTAACGGCTTCTTCAGGGGTTAGGCAATATTTTATACTAAATCTAACAGTTTATTGGTTGGATATATTTGTAAAGATTACTTATTTAAGAGCATATATTGGTAGAATTAGTTAAGCTCTTATACGGCTATATTAAATCGTAAATACTATTTTATGTCCTACCATCTCCTTGAAAATGTGGATGGCTACATTTCCAACTTTTAATTTCTTTATTTTTCAACGTTTTGTAAATTTTGCTTTCAGCATAAAGAGACCATGCATCTACCTCTCAAACAGGTCCTATGTCCTCCATTCTTACATTTAAAAAAGGTTTGGACAAGTTCCTGGAGGAAAGGTCCATAAACAATTATTAAAGGGAACCCAGGAAATTCACTGCTTGCCCCGATACAAGCATTGTGGAATCTATGTCTTTTGGGGAAACTGCTAGGTAATTGTGACCTAGACTGGCCACTGTTGGAAACAGGATACTGGGCTTGATGGACCTTGGTCTGACCCAGTATGGCATATCTTATATTCTTATGTTCTTATTCTCCACATAGCTTATACGGCAGCTTTGTGGTACATAAAAAGTGATGCATCGGAAGAATTGAAAGAAATATCGATAAACCGAGAAGATGTATTATAGCTAATTGATAATCTCAAGAGTAGCAAATCACCTGGACCGGATGGTATACATCCAAGGGTGTTGAAAGATCTGAAATATGAAATTGCAGACCTACTAGTATATATGGCCAATATAACGCCAATTTTTAAAAAGGGTATCAGGGGTGATCCAGGAAACTACAGACTGGTAAGCCTGATATCTCTACAGAGCAAAATGATGGAAACCATTATTAAAAATCAAAATTACTGAACATGTAGATAATCATGGTTTAATGGGAGACAGCCAACATGGCTTTATCCAAGGAAGGTCTTGTCTTACTAATCTGTTATATTTTTTTGAAGGTGTGAATAAACAGGTAGACAAAGATGAGCCGATTGATATAAGAACATAAGAACATAAGATCATAAGATATGCCATACTGGGTCAGACCAAGGTCCATCAAGCCCAGTATTCTGTTTCCAACAGTGGCCAATCTAGGTCATATGTACCTAGCAGTTTCCCCAAGGGACACAGGTTCCAAAATGCTTATATTGGTTCAAGCATTGATATCCTGGGTCCCTTCTTAATAATGGTTTATGGACCTTTCCTCCAGGAACTTGTCCAAACCTTTTTTAAACCCAGCTACACTAACAGCCTTTACTACATCCTCCGGTAACAAATTCCAGAGTTTGATTACACGTTGAGTGAAAAAATATTTTCTTTTATTAGTCTTAAATAGTTTACCCTGTAGCTTCATTGCATGTCCCCTAGTCTTTCTATATTCTGATAAGGTAAACAATTGATCTACGTTTACCGGTTCCACTCCGTTCATTAATTTATAGACTTCTATCATATCTCCCCTCAGCCGTCTCTTTTCCAGGTTAAAGAGCCCTAACCTTTTTAGCCTTTCTTCATAGGAGTATCCTTCCATCCCCTTTACCATTTTGGTGGCTCTTCTCTGAACCTTTTCTAAAATCGCTATATCCTTTTTAAGATACGGCGACCAGAATTGCACACAATATTCAAGGTGCGGTCTCACCATGGAACGATATAGAGGCATTATAATATCTTTTGTTTTATTTTCCATTCCTTTCCTTATCATACCTAGCATTCTATTTGCTCATATAGTGTATAGTGGCAGAATTGTGCATTTTTCAACCTTGATGTCTCAATTCTTATCTACATGGTCTATCTAAAATTGGCCTTCACATGTTTATTTAGTGGCAAATTACATGGCAAATGCTGACCAATGCTGTCTGTTTAAATTTAATTTAGGCCTGCTTTTTAGAAGGTCTAAACTAAAGATATAGCTTATCCGAATAATGAACTCAATCCAGATAATACTGCCACTCCACTCTCACTCTACTACTTCATTATATGGATAATGCTGGAGAAGACAGATTTATTTTAGCCAATTACAGTGCAGGAAGTGGTGCGAACCTGACCCTTTGCAAATTCTCCTAAAAATGAACATGAGGCTTTGGAACTCTTGCACGCACATCAGACATACAGCATGTGCATGGGCTTCAAAGGGGCAAAGCCCCATGATGAATTTTACTGCCCGCCACTGGGTCCAGCTGGGTGTGATTTCCACCAGTCGCTATAGCACAGCTGGGCTTGGTCGGCTCACTGTTCTGATCATGCTGCCTTTCCGAGGCTGACGCCCCATGCAAATGCACGGATTGCACAGTGAGTTGCTCTGGCCTTGATTGAAGGGCATGAGCAAAGGTTCTCTTGAGTTTGATGATAATCTTTTGTGAAATTTTCCTCCAGGGACTTGCCCAAACCTTTTTTCAATCATGCTACGCTAGTCGCTTTGTCAACATCTTCTGGCAACAGAATCCACAGTTTAATAATGCCCTTCATGGGAAAAAAAACCCCCCTATGTTTTGTTTTCAATCCGCTGGTCATTAGTTTTATGGAATGTCCTATTGTTTTTGTGTTATTTGAAAGGTTACATAACTGTTCCTTACTGAACATCTGACCCACTCATGATTCCAGAAACGTCTGCTGCATCTCGTCTTGGTCATCTTTTCTCCAAACAGAAGAGCCTTAATCTGTTCAGTGTTTCTTCCTAAAGATGTCCCATCACTTTTATCATTTTTGTCACCCTCCTCTGAACCTCTTCACTATATTCTTTTTGAGGTGGCGCTACCTCAAAGTGCAGCATACCAGGGATCCATATGGAGGCATGATATTATTCTCAGTTTTGTTTGCCGTTCCTTTATAAATTTTCCTTAAGGTTTATATTTGCTTTCATAGCAGCTGTGGCAGGTTGGGCTGAAAATGTCAGTCCTTTTTTTTTAACAGACTCCTCAATCTTTTTCTTGAGCGATGACTCCTAACTCAGAACCCGGCATTTTGTACTTCTAGCTGGGATTATTTTTCCTATACACATCACTTTGTTCTTATCCATATTAGATTTTATCTGCCCTTTAGACCCCAGAGCCCAATATTCAAAAGGCATTTACACAGTTAACAGTTAAGTGGATATTTGATGGCACATACATGGGTAGTGTCATCAAATATCCCCTAATATGACCCCTACGCTACCTGATGCTAGCTGGCTAGCATCAGAGCATGCAGGGTGCATTCAGAGACGGGGACCAGTATTAACCGTGCAGCGCTGATATTGGAAGCTGTACGGTTAGAGCTCAGCACCTATAAGATAGGCAAGGAAAACCCTTGCCTTTCTTATAGGCGCCAAAGCTAATCATGCAGCATCCAATATCGATGCTGCACAGTTAGCCTTGGTAGCTTCCAGACAGCATGGCCAGACCTGGATATTCACTTCTGTTGCTGCGGAAGCGAATACTTAGGGTTTGGGGGTGGGCAGGCAGGGTTAAGCGGCTACGGCGCTTAGCCCTGCCAGGTTGAATATTGGGCTCCCAGTCTCCTAGTCTTATATGATCCTACTGCAGTTCCTCACAATCCTCTGCTGGTTTAACATCTTTGAATCATTTTGTGTCATCTGCAAATTTGATCACGTCAATCATCGCCCCATTGTCCAGATTGTCTATGAATTTGTCAAATAGCACCGGTCCCAGTAAAGACCTTTGGGGCATTTCACTATGACCCTTTTCCACGTGAATAACTGACCATTTATGTCATTCCTGTCATTACTTTGTGTATCATTCCAGATGACATAGCAAAGGTTGTTGATGTTTTCACACTGAGAACATTTCCCTAGCATGGGTATGAGGAAGGAAGGACCGTACGTGGTGAGAATTAGAATGCTTCAGTAGGATGCCGGATGTGGGAAAGTAAATGCCAGAGGATGAGGGCTGTGATATCTGCAGAGAGCAGTACTGACTATTTCAAGATGCAGAGAGTAGTTTTGAAATTGTTAACCTTGGAGATACTACGCTCATACAGTCCCTATAATTGTCAATTTTCTACGTTCAGTTTACACTTTCTGTGCACTACCTGGGGGGAATTTCTTCAGAGGCGGTAAACAAAAATGGAATAAATGTTTGCCTTGGCATTGCTTTCACACTGCATATAAATGAAATATGAAGAATGAAAAGGACAGACAGCAGCATGGCATGGCTCAAGTAATTTTATTGGGGGAAAAAAGTACATTGTTCAGAATATATATATATACTGCCCTTCTAACATAAGCTATGGGGGCTGAAATCTACACATGTGAGCAAATAAACCTTGCTGAACCAGTTTGAAGCCTCCATGAAAAGTATCAATACAGCATTTATGCTATTCCATTAACTGTGGGCCCCACATCTCTTTTTATGAGTGTCACCAAATATTGGATTTTTGTTAGACACAAACCATATAAGAGGCCATTTTGAAAGCCATAAACAGTTTGAAGGTTTGATGGATACATTTCTACCAGTGAACCTTGAAGCAGATGTTTAAAAGAAAAGTTCTTGCAAGGTCTGCAGCTAGAATTCCTACAATCATTGCGTTTTCACTTTGTATAGGGTGACTTCACATAGTAAGTGCCCAAAGGGATATGAATATAAAATTCGCACATATACGTTCCTTCTCTGATCACCCCAGATCCCATTCATTTCCCATGGTGTCTAGATTTAGCCAGTGTAGAGGATTACAATTTTCATCTTCTGGGACTTAGTACTAATGCAAATCCCTTTGAAGACTGACCTCATCCATGTTTCTCAAGAGAGCTTATCTAGTCCCATTTACTCTTACTCCTCTGTAGCCATAACATAGAAATGAAACTACATGATTCTTTTTAAAACATAATGCTCCATTTTAAAGGTGGTTGTGGCTACTTTACATTACAGAAGATGAGATGTCAGCTAGCCCTAAGCCTTCATTTTGCAGTTTATTTATTTAACTGGTTTTAATATGCCTTTTTTTCTACCAGTCAAAACAGTTTACATCAAACAAGTGGGCATGCAGGTCACATCAAAACTCTTAAACATAGAACAGAGTATATCTGGGGGATCGTGGGAGCATGCAGGTTCATATAACATTAGAACTTATTATACAATGAGCATGACGTTAATAATGATAACTTTATGTCGGATTAGAAAGGAGGGGATAGGGGATGATCTGTGAGAAAGATGACTGTTGATGCTGAGGGTCAGTTGAAGGGGTTGTGCCTTAGTGCTCTTCAAAGAGGAGGTGCCTTTTGAAGGCTTGTATGACTGCATGCTCCATAGTGTAGGAGGTAGAGTGTTCCAGAGGGTGGGCGCGTAGAGTTCAAAGGCTCTCGTGCGGGCATGTTGTGTGTTCTTACGTACTTGAGGTGGCAGGCAAAGTAGGTTGTGCGTGCTTTGTCTGTATGACCTCCTGGAGTTGTGGCCTCTGATCAGTGTCTGGAGGTGCTCAGATGTATTTTTGCGTTCTTTGTGGATAATAATGATAACTTTGTGTTTGATTCTTGATGCTATAGGAAGCCAATGGAGGGATTTCAATAGGGGAGTGATGTGGGTGTGTCTGGAGACTCCAACAATGGTGTTCTGGGTTAGCTGTAGTGGACTTATGATAATTTTGGGGAGTCCTTGAAGGATGGAGTTACAGTAATGGAAGAGAGGGGTGATGGAAGCCTGGCAAACTGCACGGAAGTTCTCTGGGGAGAGAAGAGGACATAGGTTGCAAAGGGTTCTGAGCTTGAAGTAGATGTTCTTAGTGGTGTTCTTTATATGTGCTTGGAAGCTCATTCGGTGATCCAAAATGAAACAGAGGTATTTAACTTGCGACTTGACCTGTAATTCGGTGTCTTTAATTTTGATGGAGGAAAATGGTGAGAAACTGGGGTCCTCGGTAACATGGAGGATCTCTGTCTTGCTGAAGTTAACTGTAAGGTTGTGGCGTTGCAGCAAACAGACTATTTATTTGAAACAGACAGTTAGGTTGGAGTAGTCAGGAGCAGTGGTGTGGAATGGAGTAAATATCATTATATCATCTGCGTATAGTTGATACCCAATATTTAACTTCTGTATTATGGAGCAGAGAGGCCTGATGTAGATGTTAAAGAGTAGGAAGGAGAATGTGGATCCCTTGGGAACTCCTTCAGGTAGTGAGTAGGGTGCTGAGGTACAGGTTCCAATTCTTATCTGCCGAGTCTGTTGGGAGAGGTAAGAGTGGATCCATTCAAGTGGCTTGCCTTGAACCCCAATGTTACTAAGCTGGCTGAGTAGCATCTGATGGGACACTGTTTCAAATGCTGCAGAGATGTCTAGGAAGAGCAGCGTGAAACCAGTGGTGGGCTTTTCAGATCCGGTGATGAACATTAATATGAGTAAGGTGAGCAATGTTTCAATGCTGTGGAAGAGGTGAAACCCATGTCGATTTCTGCCCAGAGATGAATAGCTGTCAATGTGCTCATGGAGCTGAATTTGAACTGCCTTCTTGGTGATTTTGGCAAGGAATGGAACACTGGCTATAGGTCTGTAAGACGCGGATGATCTTGGGTCTAGCTTGGGTTTCTTCAGGAGAGGTCTGAGGGAAGCTTGTTTCTGGGAGGGTGGGAGGTAGGCTTGTGACAGAGAAGCTTGAAGGATGAACAAGATGAATGGTAGGAGCTGAAACTTTGTTGATTTTACTCAGGGGACCGGACAGGGGTCTAGTGAAGAGGTGGTAGTGTTGATCTGTGTGATGATGTCAAGGAGTTCTTCAGGGGTTGTGTCACATGGCATTGTTATAAGAAGTGCAGCAGTGCTAGATTGGCTGTGTTTGGCTTTGAGGAAGTCGGCCATCTCTTGGGAGTCGAGGGTGTGGTTCTGATGAGGCTGGGTAGGATCCCTTTTGAGGAGTCTGACCAGGTTGAAGAGCTCCCTCGGTTTGTTGAGTGCACGGAGGAGGATATTGTTATGGTGTTCACGTTTGGCAATGAGGGTGCTATTGCAGTAGTCTTCAAGCATGTCCATGTAGCTGGTACATAGTTAAGGGTCCTTGGACTTTCTCAAATTGTATTCAATTTTTCAAAGAGGTCTGGTGTGGTGAATAGGTGGTTGGGAAGGAAGAGCAGATCAAGGATTCCACCTTTTGAGTGCATTGGGGTAGTTATGAGCTGTGTGTAGTGTAGGTCGCTCATTGCCTAGGGGAGAGCATTGCATTGACTGGTGTTTGCTGAAGGGAGGTTGAGGTCATCAAGAAGAATGAGGTGTCATTGGTGTGAGGAGTGTGAGAAGACTGTCTCAAGCAGGGTGTCCAGTTCCTCAGCATTGTGAAATGGTGTTCTGTATACGAGGCAGATGATAACTTGCTTGTTGGCTATGATAGAGTATCCAGGCCTTGCAAGGAGGCTGTGCTCACTCTGGTGAGGCTCAGGTGCTTGTTTGAGAGGATGCAGATACCGCCCCCTCTGCTACTGCTACGTGGGCAGTTGTGGATGTTGTGGGTGCTGGTGTTGAGTTGACTGAGCAGGGCATTATCAGAGTTCATGAACCATGTCTCAGTGATACATAAGAGGTCTATTCTGTCATCGGTGATATGGTCAGAAAGAGTCTGAATTTTATTGTGGGTGAAACATGTATTGATCAGGCTACATTTGATGGCATAGTCTGAGAGAGTGTTGTATGTGATTGGTAGCTCAGTATGGTGACCTGTGGGAATGTGGAGGAGACGTACAGGTCGTCTATTGTAATGAATGGTTTGTGGAAACTTAGGAGTGGGTGTTTTGAGCTTTGGACAGTGGATAATAGGGATTGGGCAAGGGAGAGTTGAGTGGGCAGTTAGACTACCAATGATTAGGGTGGTGAGGTAGAGGAGTGTGAGCTATCTTTGGGTGTGCCACCTGCTTGCTGCTGTGTGTTCTCTCGCAGTGCCAGGGAATGTTGTGTTTAGAGGGCTCACCTTCGACATGGGAAATAGGCAATGGTTCTCCTGAAGGTATGCTGGAGTGTTCTTGAGTCTTCCTGGGTTTGAGTGCTCAATGTAGGTAAGCAGAGAGGGAGATTGATGCAGTTAATCCATTCAGTGGATCTTATTTGTGATGGGTCAGAAAGCTGTCCTGTACTAACCTGCTTCTGCAGTCCCACGCCTAAGGGTCACACCAAAGGGCTCTCTGGCAAGGCCCTCAGGTGCAGGCCCACCAGGCATGGGTGCATCTGTTGGTGCCTTTAATTTTAAAGACAGTGTGCTGGGAGGTCCTAGGCCCGATTGGCCTCATCGGATGGGGGCGGGGAGAAGTTTTCCTTAACCCTCCCTGCTGGCGATGGTGATCAGGTCCCAGGTGGTGTGCTGTGCTTATTGACGCCTTTAATTTTAAAGCCGGTGTGATGGGAGGTCCTAGGCCCGCTTGGCCTCGTCGGATTGGGGCAGGGAGAGGTTTTCCTTACCCGCTTCCTGCCAGTGACAGTGATCAGGAAATAATGGATGGAATATTTTAAAAAGGGTTCCAGGGGTGATCTGGGAAACTACAGACCAATGATCCTGACATCAGTATAGGGCAAAATGGTAGAAACCATTCTAAAGAATACAATTGCTGAACAGGTAGATAGTCTTGTTTTAATGGGAGAAAGCCAACATGGATTTAGCAAAGGAAGATCTTGTCTTACTAATCTATTATATTTTTTTGAAGGTGTGAATAAACAGGTAGATAAAAGTGAGCCAGTTGATATAGAGTATCTGGATTTTCGGAAAGCCTTAAACAAGGTCCCTTTGACAAGGTCCCTCATGAGATGCCTTTGGTGAAATTAAACAGTCAAGAGATAGAAGGCAGTGTACTATTGTGGATGAGGAACTGGTTAAAAGGTAGAAAGCAGAGAGTAGGGCTACATGGGCAATTTTCTCAATGGAGAAAGGTAAATAGAGGAATACCTCAGGGATCTGTGCTGGGTCCGCTGTTTTTTAACATATTCATAAATGTCCTGGAAATGGGAATAATGAGTGAGGTAATCAAATTTGCAGATGACACAAAATTATTCAAAGTTGTTAAAACACAAGAGGATTGTGAAATATTGCAGGAGGACCTTGATTAATTTGAAGACTGGACGTCCAAATGACAGATGAAATTTAATGTGGACAAGTGCTAGGAAAGAACAACCCAAACTACAGTTACATGATGTAAAGTTTCACATTAGGAATTACCACCCAGGAAACCTATTTAGGCATCATCGTGGATAATACTTTGAAATCTTCTGCCCAGTGTGCAGCATCAGCCAAGAAAGCAAATATAATGGCTAGGAATCATAAGGATGGAATGGAGAATAAATCCAAGGATATTATAATGTCTCTTTATCGTTCCATGGTGCGACTGCACCTTGAATATCAGATGCAATTCTGGTCGCCATATCTTTATAAGGGATATAACGGAATTAGAAAAGGTTCAGAGAAGAGCCACCAAAATGGTAAAGGGGATAGAAAAATACTCCTATGAGGAAAAGCTTAAAAGGTTAGGGCTCTTTAATTTGGAAAAGAGACAACTGATGGGAGATATGATAGAGTTCTATAAATTAATGAATGGAGTAGGATGGGTAAATGTAGATCAGTTGTTTACACCATCAAAAAAGTAGAAAGACTAGGGGACACATAATAAAGCTACAATGTAACCCATTTAAGACTCCTGCTAGCACTCCTTATGGCTTTAGGCAAGTCACTTAACTCTCCATTGTCTCAGAAGAAATGCCTGACAATCTACTTCCGGTCACATTGCCAAGAAGACCCAGAAGCTGCTGGGTTGCCAGGAGTCAGCACTGACTCAAAGGCACACACACACGAGTAAATATTCTTTCACTCAAAGCGTAATGAAACTCTAATTTGTTACCAGAGGATGTAATAAAAGCTGTTAGTGTATACTGTAAATACAGTGTTTGCCTACAAGTCAGTGCTGACTCCTGGCGACCCAATAGCTAAAATGTTATATTAAACAAAGACTAACCAAACTTATTTTTATCCCTGTACATCCTTAATAAATGCAGCAGGATGTCTTATTTTTTTAAGTACTGAATTCACAGACAAAAAATGTAGTGAGTTAACAAACAGCCTTCACACAATTTACTGTCCACCTTCTCTTTTCTCTGCTTCCATGCAGGATGTATTTTCTAAGTCTAAACAAAATCCATATTTCAAACTTTGATAAAATATCTTTCATTCTACAATAAACTTATCTTAAACTCCTTTTTTACTTGAAACAAAAAAATGTGGATCTACAGTGCCATTCAATAATGATGCTTCGGTTCTACTGACTTATGGATAAAGCAATAACTTCAGGTTGTTCTTTGGCTTTTTGACCAAAAAATAGTCCAACTTCCTTTTTAACATGTGAAGATATTGTCTGAGCAATAATAATAGCTGAGCCCCTTTCTAAGAGGATGGTGGCCAGTATTAGGAAGTTTGGGGCAGTAGGTCATGGACTGGCATCCTGGGAATGAAACTGGGGCAGGAGAATTAGGAGAGCAAGGAATAGCAGGAATTTGGCAGGCTAACTCCAGTTTGCTGGGCCGTTGGTGAGCATGCTGTCGTGCCTGGTTTCTGGAAAGGGGGTTTACCAGGTTCAGGTGGTTAGGTTGCACCAAGAATGCTAGCAGCAGTTGAGGTGCTGCTCTGACTTTTCAGTAGTGCACTGTGAGGCAGCCCCTGGCGTCAACATGTATGCCTAACCTTGTTGGAGCCTTCAAGTCTTGTGTTGAGGAGGCTCAAGGGATCCTGCTGGGCGAGGCATTCTTTGTAGTCTCTAGGGGCTCTACGAATATTGACACAGGCTAGCCTGTGAATGGCTTGTCTCAGGCAGCCAGTGAGAGTTGGTGGGGCACCATGGGTTCAGGTAGGCTTTCAGAAGTTGCATAGTGCATCAGCGCAGCCTGCCTTGACTGTGGAAGAGCCCTTCGGTGGCAGTTTGAGACAGCTGTGGCTGTGCCTTTGGAAGTTTCAGGTGGCTGGCATGGGCTTAGAGCCAGCAGTAGAGGGACTAAGGGCAGTGACTTCCTTTGGAGGCAGCACCATTTGTTAGCATGACTTGCCTGGACCTAGAAAAGGACCCATAAGCAGATGTACATGCAGGATCCTGTAGCTTGTCTGGTCCTTGAGCCAGCTGCTGATGAAGCTCCATTGTGGTGAGTGAGTAGGGGTTTGTGTAAAAGGGGGACTGTGTCATCTGAGGGGGACCTGAAGGTCTGTGTTCTTATGCAGTTAGGGTGCTGGCATGAAACAACAGGCCTGAATTTCTGGAGAGATGGGGTGGGGGGATGGTTTCTTAGAAATCTCCTGGATTTGAGTGGCTGTAGAGTTGAAGATTGGAGCAGATAGGACGTGGGTGACAGGGGGACCAGCTCACTTGATAGAACAAGAGTGGCAAAGGGACAAGTCTTGCTGTTGGGAAGAAGTGGGAAAAGGGATTCATGATCTGGGGCACCAAACACATCGTCAGGTGATCAAAACATCAGTAATATGATGACTGGTGCTGTGTGTCGGAGCAGGAACACGGCTAGTGGGCCCCTCAGAATTGTTATCCAAGTCTTTCAGTGGTAATTTGTTTAGGGTATCAGTTACTGGTTATGTTATGCTATGGCATGGCTTGCCATATTTTGGCAGTTGGGACATCATTCTTTGCAACCTGGATGGGACCACCAAGAAACTCTTCTGCATTAGATTTCAAAATCTTGGGATCCATGTCCAAAGACATTTTTACCTTTAGATATATTGATGAAAAACTTCATAGCTAAAGACAATGATATACATTTCTTTGCAGTTTAGCATACTGGCTTTTAATGTCTTTCAGCAGTTTAAATATATCAGCCTAAATAGCCACTTTTGTCTTATGCCATAATTTGTTAGTGTGCAAACCTTAGAATTTTATTTTGCCTCTTGTCAAATATGTATCTGGCTGTGCCTCCCACTGACAGTCTGAGTTTTTTGGGGGAAAGGGAGGGGATCTTAGAGGTAATAGAGTGCAAGTGGGGTATGGAATGAATTTCCCTAGGTGGTTGTCAGACCAGCATTTAGTTCTGATATATATATATATATATATTTAGGTTCTGCTGACTGTGTGTGACCAAACTATTTTATTTATTAGCCAGTGCCCTTACTTAGCATCGAGGACACTGCTCCAGTGGTCTTGTTGACGATATATGGCAGTGGTGGAATGTGATGGTGTTCCCACATTGCTGCTTTGTTAGGTTACATTTTTTTGCCATTGCCATTGCTTAGTTATCAAGAAATGTTTAAGTGAAATTGAAAAATGTATGACACTCAATGCCAAAAAGCTACTATTTTTTGGGTAGAAAGTTGAGACAAGAGTCCACCTTGTATAGAATTCTAATACTAGATGAAACAATATGAAAGATTTACTTATGTTACCAGCACTTTCACAAGTAAAGAAAACATCAATCAGAAACAGAAATCTCTTATGCTGGCTCATTTTATTGGAAAAATCTTCTAGATGATATGGGTATAAATCAAGGCCTTTTTTCATTTTTGTAAAGAACAAAAGGCACATTTGGTTCGCGATTTTATAGCAAAGAGCTAGGATAAGAAAAACTGTGTTATTTTCTACCTTGCTTTATTTATGATTTGCTTTACAATGTTTTATCTTTTCCATAGTTTATTGTATATGTTTTAATGCAAACCACACAATGTATGGATTATAAATGCTGTAAGTGAAATGAAATGAAACTAAGGTACAGAATTTAAGGGTTATCCTAGACTTAGCCATGACAATGAAATCACAAGTGAATGAAGTCATTAAGAACATGCTTTTGAATCTGTAGTTGGTACATTGATTGCGACCATATTTGATGTTATTAGATTTGCAGTCAGTGATTCAAGCAGTTGTCCAACCCACTTGAACTACTGCAGTGTGATCTATTTTCATCTATCATAGTGCCTTTTAGCAAGACTACAGGTGGTATGGCTGATGGGGAAAATCTGCCCGATTGCAAGCTTTCTCTGAAACATTTGCGTTGTTGGTGACCCGAGCATATACACCGATACTTGTGCTGCAGAGATTAGCTGCAATGACACAGAGCTGGTGTTTTCCTCTTAAGCCAGCAATGTTTCTCATTCTGTAACACAAGCCCAAAGGCCTTAAGCTCCGACTTATCTTACTTAAAACAGATGCCTAAAAATCTACTTAACCTAAGCACCCCCTTATAAGATTACCCTCTTAATACGCATTAACTACATTACAGGTAATGTGGAAGAACTTAACACCACCAACGAGATGGCATTAACTGTTCCATGTACAGTTGTGGTCAACGTTATTGGCACCCTTGCATTTTAGGTATGTTGTGTACAAAATCTTGAGAAATAATTGAAAATATTCCAACCGCATGTCATCCTAATATTTTAATAGTATGTTCAAACATATACAACAAAAAAAAGACGTCTGTGCAATTTAAAAATAGTAATTTCTGAGAAAAAAACTAAATATGACCTGGACATGATTAATGACACCCTTCACTAATATTTGGTTGCACAACCCTTGGCAGTGATGACAGCCTCCAAACATTTTTCGTAGCCATCTATAAATTCTGTACATCTCCTGGTAGTTTCTCCCACTCTTCAACTGTGATTTTGTACCAGCTCATGAAGGTTTCCAGAATTTCTTTTACCAATGGCAGATTTCACCTCCTTCCAAAGGTTCCCAATTGGATTGAGATCAGGACTCATTGCTGGCTAGTTTAAAACAGTCCAGTTATTCTTTTTCAACCATTTTTTTGTAGTTTTGGATGTATGTTTTGGGTTACTGTCCTGCTGGAGAACCCATGACTTTCAAACCAGACCTAGCTTTTTGACTTGTTAGCACATTTCACTCCAAAATACCTTGGTAATCCTCTGACTTCATGATTCCTTTAATACATTACAGGCATCCAGTTCCTGAGGCAGAAAAACAGCCCCACAACATTATGGAACCTCCAAGATAATTAATTGTAGGAAGGGTGGTTTTTTTTCTTTATAAGCTTCATTTCTTCACCCGTAAATGTATTGCTGGTCTGCATTGCAAAATAGCTCAAGTTAGGTTTCATCTGTCCATAGATCATTTTTCCAGAAGGATTTTGATTTTTCAAGGTGGGTGTGGACAAAACTCTGGCGTGCCTTTTTATGTCTGTCTTTGAGCAGTGGGGTCCTCCTTAGTCTTTGCCCATGGAGTCCTTCTTTGTTTAGTGTGTGGCAAAAACCACCACTCCAGATTGCTCCAGGTCATCCTTAAGCTCTTTGGATGTTGTATGTGGTGTTTTTCCAACAGTTCACACTAGCCTTCAAAGACTTCTTGGATTATTTTTCCTCTTCCCACCATGTCCTGGCAGATTCTTGAAAGTTCCTGAGCAGAAAACCTCAGAACAACATCATGAACTGTAAACACAGGAATCCCTAGGTCTTTGGAGAAGGCCTTTTACCCCTTTGAAATTTGATGTTTGGTGATAATGGCTTTTCTGATCGTCTCAGGCAGCTCTCTTGTCTTCACTATTGTGAAAATGGAACAGGGAATGAATGTGGCCATTATAAACATTAGAGTTATCATTCATTAGTTGATTCAAGTCAGGAGTACTGATAATTGATCACAGATGAGTCTAATTTTACTGCAGTGGGAATGTGGTTCTTCTGTTCAAACTGATTTGAATTGTTTATAAGGGCGCCAATAATCATATCTTGGCAATGTCCCAGCTTTTTATACTATTTCCTTTTTTAATTGGTCTTGTTTTATTTGATTATTTTATGTGCCAAATATATGTGCATATATAGTCCAAAACCATTTCACTGGCACTTTTATTTTAGTATATATTGGATATTAAGGGGTTGAACTACAAGTGTTGACCACAACTGTGTCTCCTGAGGTAACAGTGAATATGCAGTAAGCTACCATGCTTTAAGTGCAAGGCAAAGTCCATGTCCATTCCCCTCCCCTTTCGACGCTATGCATATAGCTTGGGAATTAGCAGGCACTAATTGTCAAACTGCTGTGCCCATTGTTAGCGTAGTTGCATACTAACAATCCACGCTAATTTCCACAACTTTATAAACTGGCATGTTCTCATGTGTGTGCTTTATGCCTATCTTAGAGAGTCAACTACGCATTTATGTTAAAGTGAGATCACTGACGCCTGCCTACATTTTGCAATTAGGCATGTAAATTAAATAATTTTATAATCTACATGTGTACTTGCTTCCTCTGTGTATGCTACACCCAAACTCTGCTCATCTGCACGCCCAATGTAAAAGTGCACACAATGTGAACTCCACGTGTACTTTCATGCAAATTGGCATTTTATGTGAGGTAATTTCCCCACAGAAGTCACCACTTATGTGCAAATGACCAAAATACTGGAATATTGTTGTTTGGCTGTAAATCTAGGCAGCTCTTTAAAACAATTACCCATTCATTGATTAATGCATTTTAATAAAAGGGCCCCAGTGTTTCTTAGCGATTATTTCAAGCCTTTGTGTCACAGTTCTTCCAGGCCTTTTATCTATTTTCTCTGTCATCAGATTTGACTCTGCTGCTGGATGCAATTTTCCTATTAACTGCTGCTCAGCTAAGGTGAGGTGAGGTATGTGCCTAACATGGCAAATGGTGCATCATAAATTGAGAAAAAACAGATTTGTGGTGTGAGGTGAAATAGACTGCTCATTAAAAACTGGTCATCAAATTAATTGTTGAGTGTTTTAATTGACAAACAATCTGTGCAGTCATCTATGTATGTCATGCGACACAGACAGCTGTGACCTCATCACACCATGGATCATTGCGCCTTCTTAGCTGAGCTTGAATGATATGTGCTGGAATTTCATGCACAATGTGCATCTTACAAGGTATAAGGTTCTCCCCCACCCCACAAAAGGAAATTAAAGCAATTTAATTGTTATTTGAGCAAGGGAATGACTTTCTGTAGGTCATTCAGGGTGGGAAAATGGACTTTTAAGTACCCCCATTTAAAAGTATGCAAGCTATTTTATAGATGTCTCAGTGAGCGCTGAGAGTTTTATAAATGTGCAAAGCATCGCTGGAGATACAGGCTGAAATGGTGCTCTGCACACAAATATCCACTTTAGAAATATTTACTTAAAAAAAAGAACAAGGTCACATGCATAAGTGTATATGCTGCAAGTTAACTATATGGGTGACAGATTTTGTAAAACTGCACACCAAAGAGCCAGTCACTCTAAAAGCCACTCTTTTTCCCCAGAGATGGTGAATTTCCTTGCCAGAGTGGTATAAAAACCCCATTCTTGTACTCCTTCAAGCACCATGGCTGATAATATATGCCATCTGGGTTTTGCATGAGTTGAAACAGGCATACAGGACAAAGGGGAAATTTTCCTAGGTATGTGAGAGTTGCCATTGTAAAATACAGACATACCTATACTTTGAAGGACTGCCCAAACCATGCCCAGAGCATTTGTCCTCTTTCTACATTTAAATTCCTATGTTCTATCATCTATTCATAAAAGTAACACCTGCTGTATAATCACTACCGATATCCATTTGCACATATAAGTCCACTATTTACATATGCAAAAGGCATCTAAGTCTAATAAAATGCACTCTCAAGTGTATGTGAGGGGTGGGGGGAAGGGGGGTAATTTATTGCCATGACCCTCATTTTCATGAAGACTGCAGCTGCAGTAAGGGCCAAGTTTCCTGTGAAATTTGAAAAGTTTGTATCATTCTTTTGCTGATTCTTGTATTAGATACCCAGTCTGCCAGTTTCTCAAGTGGGAACAGTATGACTTTTCTCTAACAATTTTCAAAACTACTTTTACTAAAGTACATTATGTGGTTAATGCACTTCTCTGCTTCCATGGGCCCATGATCATTGTTTCCATACAGGAAAAACAATTACCACATAGTAACTACACACTGATGGTGGATGGGGGTCTGGCGGAGTCGAGGTGGAGAGTTGCTATTGACTGCACATTGCGTTTAGTGCAGGCATCAGTAGTGTGCGTTAATGTTACATTTAGCACAATTACCACCTCGATAGGTAGCAGAAGATGCATCCATGGTAATTCGTCAAAGGGCTGAATGTGTACTAAGGGTCTTGCCTGCACAACTATCAGGTACATGTTGACCATACCCCCGGCAATTACCGTGGTGTGGCTGCAACCTAACACGTGTTGATTTTGACTCAGAGCATTCATTAGGGACAAAACATTGTCACACTTTAGTATAAAGGGCCCATAGATTCTAAGCCCTCTGGGGACAGAAACATATCTAATCCTTCTGAATAACTCACCTTGAACTTCTGAGAAAGGTGTGACCTAAATCCAGTTCCCTTAAATATTGTGCAATCTTAACCACATTGTCCCGAAATGAAAAAAACAAAACAAAAAACAAAAACAAACAGAACTAAATGCCATGGGAAACAACAAAGTGCACAACTCTACCCTGCCAACTATTCAACCCAGAAGCATGTATGGGTATATCACAAAGATAAGTACTATATTTTCCTCGTTCTTATTTTTTCATCACGTTTTTTTTCATAGCATTATAATTATGCACTTCAAGGAAGGAATTTTTTGAATAGCACATTAAGAAACCCTCAACAACAGGGAACTTCTCCAACAATCAAAAGTTTAAAATAAACAAAACAAACTCAAAAACTGCAGAATCTACCATTTGGGGGCCAAGGTCATTGTTACTGCACTGGTATGACAGCAAACATGTATTAATTTGCATGTTACCTGCAAATTCTATTATGGGCACATCCGGACCTTCTGGACGTCCAAAATCTGGATGGCCCAGATTTACACCCGATTCTGCGGGAGCTAGTTGATCCCATGGGAGCAGAATCGGAACAAAGGGTCTGGATGGGCTGGACGGGCCATGAATCTGTGCCACTGGATGTACATCCCCATCCAACCCAGTCAAGGCTCCTGCATAAAGCCTTGGTGCCGTGGCATCCCGTTGCCATGGCACCGGAATGCCATGCAGGAGCCTCGATTCCCCGCTACTGAACAAACCTGCTGTTCTCCGCCACCTGACCCCCAAAAGAGCCTGCCAAGGCCAGGATAGGGCTGTGGGGAACCACCTAGTTCTCCTCACCATTTCGGGGGGGGGGGAGGGGGTCCGCCAGTGCTGATCTCCTTCTTCGGGGAGATTTATTCCATCTCCGAGGTGGAATAAGTCCCTTGTCTAAGTCCTCCATGCCAGACGTAACGGGTCGTGACTGGAATCATCCTATATGTCCGGGGTTATGGGCCCTCTTCCACCCTGTCCTCCTCCAGCAAACCCCTTCCTGCCCCCATCCAGAGCTCCCCGCACATCTCCTCTGTATGCGTGGGGAGCTTTGGATTTGGAATCGGCCCCTGGACGTACATCCTAGCTAAATGCTGCACAAAATGACTCCCTTACCATGCACTATCACTGTTGAAGAAATGTTGGATGCACTAATTACTGTAGATTAGGAGGCAGTAAATGCATTGGTGCTGTCTGCAACTACATTTATCATGAAGTAAAGGTTCTTTGTGTGGTTACTATGTGAGAACATATCTGGAATACCCCTAAAAGTTACCACACAAACTTTGCAATTATTGCATGGTAATTTCAACACGTGGGACAATTTTATATGGCATGCGTGGAAAGTTATGCACTGTTGCCGCATATAAGTCCCTATTTTAATGGACTTACAGTATGTGCGTGAATGGGGAATTACACGTATTCTTGGGGCCTTCACTATTTTCTAAATGCATGCATAAGGCCTATTGTGCATGCTTTCCCTTGGGGGGTACATGGGGGCAGAGCTCGGATATAACATGCACAGGTCCTCAATTTACTCGCGTAAGTTATAGAACATATACCTTATGCACGCTTGCTGCAAATCTAGCAGCAGCCATCTATGTCAGCTCTAGAGCAAGTATAAGTGCCATGTCCATATTAGGGTGGATCAGTATGCTTCTATTTTATAACATAAAGTCTACGCATTCTTCACTTTATAAAACAGGCCCTGAATATGTACATGGTAGCATGCCCTGACTGCGCAGACGCTTGTAAAATTACCCTCTTGCTTTGCTATAAGTACAAAAATCTTACTGCATTTTAGTAAAAGGGCCCCCAAAATGTTTACAAAATGTGTTTCAAAGAAAATCAGAGAAGAAACCAGCACAGCTATGGAAAACTAATAAATCAAATATAATAAATAAATAGTCAATGGTATGTGCAAAACTAAAAAAAAAACCCTGGGTCACATACACATAAATTATAGCTCTAAGAATTAACTAAAGTAAATTATCAAGGTCAAACCTAGTACTCCAAAACACTAAGCAACTTCAACGGTCTGCCTGAACAGCCACCTTAATCCAAAATATATAACTAACTTTAAAAAAAAATGTTTTAAAATCTTTTTAAATGGATAGGAGAGGACTCAGTAGTTCTATCATTTTCCCTCTATATGAAGGGCATCACCAGCCAGAAAAACTCTCCAATATAATTTTTATTATTAAATTTGGAGACCAAATTCTTATTAATTATATTTCAATAAAATAAGTAAACTGCATCAAAATAAAGCATTTCCACAAAAAAGAGTGAACACTATCACTTCACCACCACTCAACAGTATGTATTTATTTATTTAAATGGATTTCTATACCGCCTTATCCTACAATCAAGGCGGTCTACACAGCAAACAATCAACAACATACTGTGTCTAGTGTGCACATGCATTGAACAGTGAATGCGTGTGTGTGTAGAGGGTCGTTGATTCTTTGTGATCTATTTACAACGTGCGCTATATACAATACTATGTACATCAGGACTTTACTTCAATACTATGTTTGTGTCGAACAGGGAGGGTGGTTGAGCTGTGGTACTGTCCGTTGCATAGTTAGGTGACGTCACCGTAGTGCTCTACGAAGAGGGTCGTCTTGAGCAGTTTCCTAAATTCCTTAATATCTGTTGTTGACCGTAGTTCATCAGGGAGGGCGTTCCATAGTGTTGGTGTCACCTTTGATAGGCGGCACCAACACTATGGAACCAATTCTCCTGCAACAGAAAACAGCATACTTAACTGGAGGGGGGCAACAAATGGCCACAAAGAATTGCTCAAAAGTAAGTAGCTTGTAACAGTCAGCTTTTCAGGCAGAAAGATCACCCACGGTCACCCAACAAAGATCTCTGTTTCGCCATTCCTGGCTTCATTAGTGATGATTCTCACGAAATGTTTGTTCTCAGCATTCACAAACATTTCATGAGCATCACCCCGGATAAAGCCGGGAACGGCAAAATTTTGTTTGCCCTTTATATCCTCGGTTTTCTAGCCTGGCAAAGTTTTTTTACATTTCCTCATAATCTGCTAATGTTTTCATCACGTTGCATACTGTTCCTTTTTTTATATCATTAACTTCATTGGAAACTGGTTAGAAGATGGGGAAAAGAGTAGGAAAAAATGTCAGGTTTTCTCTATGAAATGAGGTAAGACCCAGTAAGACTTAATTGTTAAGTTAAACACTGGCCCCAGCATAGATCCCTAAGACAGTCCTCGTCTTACCTCATTTCATAGAGAAAACCTGACATTTTTTCCTACTCTTTTCCCCATCTTCTAACCAGTTTCCAATGAAGTGAAACATTAAGAACGTAAGTGATGTCATAATGGGTCAGACCAAGGATCTATCAAGCCCCGTATCCTGTTTCCAACAGCGGACAATCTAGGTAACAAGTACCAGGCAGGTTCCCAAAAAGCTACATAGATTCCATGCTACATATTCCCGGGGTAAGCAATAGATTTACCTGGTCCTCTTTAATAATAGTTTATGGACTTTTCCTGCAGGAATCTGTCAAAACATTTTTTAAACCCAGCTACACTAGCAAGATAAGGTCTCCAAAACTGAGTATTCCAAGTGAGGTCTTATTAATGATTTGGAGAGGGACACTCTCATCACGTCCTACATTCTTCTGTTTATGCCTCTTTGTATGCAGCCTGGAATTCTCATGGCTTCGGCCACCATTTTGTCACATTGTTTTGCCACCTTGAGATCCCTGGACAATATCACATCAGGGCCCACTCCTAGTCCATGTACGAGGCCTCTCACCTCATACAGCATACAACTCCTTTGGATTTCTGCACCCAAAACACACTCCTATGAATGTTTTCACATTAAAGCTTAACTGCTAAGTATTAGCCCATGCTTCTAATATTTTTTTAATTTTTCACTCTAAAAGCTTGACCATTAGGGTTGTTTCATCTAATATTTTTTGGCCACTTCTTATGCTTGTTCTGGAGTGGTGCAAATCGTTGTGTCATCTGCAAAAAGACAAACTTTTCCTTCTAACTCTTCAGCAATATCACTCACAAAGGCATTAAACAGAATTTGTCCTAGGACTGATCTCTGAGGCACTCAACTACTCACTTTTCTTTCATTCAAGTGATTTCTGTTTACCACCACCTTGAAAGACTGGTAAGGGGGACTGTTGCTTCTGGAGGGAGATCTGCAACTGTGAGCATTTACTTCTGGTAATTTTCTAAAAGGAATTCTTTGTATTAAAGCTAATTAATCTGTGATCCACTATTTTTGTTAAATCAGTCAGGGCCTAGTAGCAGCAGTTTAAGTTTACATTTAAAACACAGAGGAGAACTCGCTGGTTACATTTCATACCCAGCAGAGAGCTTGTACTTTAAATTTAATAGTCACTCAGGGCCTAGCATCAGCAAAGTTCTTTTAGCTTAAATTTACAACACAGAAAAGAGCTTTCTGGTTAAATTTAGAACCCAGCAGAGAGCTTGTACTTTAAATTTCATAAGAAGTTAGAGCCTAGCAGCAGCTAAGAGCTATAATTTAAATCAAATCAGAATATAGCTTACCTCAGCAGCACAAGACAGGGTACTGTGTAGCAGCCCTCTTTTAATAAGTGTTAATTCCCTCCCACCCCTGGGATAATCATAGCTTTATAGGTACTTACACATCTTAAAAGACAGGAGGTGCTCTCAGGTGAAGCTCATTACCCAAATCAGTCATACACTAAGGACCTGAGATTAGTTAAGCTTCAGGTGAACAAGGTATATTACACGTATTAGGTTCAGTTTTATTAGTATAAATATCCATAGCAACCCTTAGTAAGTAAAGAACTTAGATCTAAACACAAACTTAAAACTAAGATGCAGACAGCAGTCCAGCAGCGGGATGGGGGCTTTCCAGTCTTTTGCATTGAGTGTCACATGTATGATTTTCTCCCAGTTGGTGAGAGGTCTTACGTGTGCACTAGGTGCAAGGAGCTCTTTGCTCTCAGGGAACGAGTCCGTTCTCTAGAGGCTAAAGTAGCAGACTTGGAAAGCATAAGACAGACAGAGAGGTACATAGACGAGACCTACAGGGATATAGTCCTGAAGTCCCACCTCCAGTCTGGCAGCATCCCTGTTGCCATGGAGGAGAGAGGTCACGTGACAGGAGAGCATCACCCTGGTGTGGCAGGAAGTGATCCTGTAACTAGGACCTGCCCTCCAGGTGATGTAAAACCCTCTCGCACCGAGGAAGTTTCTCCAGGGCCATGTGCCCATGAGGGAAGGGTTAGGACAGCCGTTATAGTTGGTGATTCGATCATTAGGCATGTAGATAGCTGGGTGGCTGGTGGACGTGAGGATCGCCTGGTAACATGCCTGCCTGGTGCGAAGGTAGCGGACCTCACGCGCCACCTAGATAAGGTCTTAGATAGTGCTGGGGAGGAGTCTGCTGTCTTGGTACATGTTGGTACCAATGACATAGGAAAATGTGGTAGGGAGGATCTGGAGGCTAAATTTAGGCTTTTAGGTAGGAAGTTGAAATCCAGAACTTCCAGGGTAGCATTCTCCGAAATGCTTCCTGTTCCACGCGCAGGACCCAAAAGGCAGACAGAGCTCCGGAGTCTCAATGCGTGGATGAGACAATGGTGCAGAGATGAGGGGTTTGGATTTGTTAGGAACTGGAGAACATTCTGGGGAAAGGAGGGGCTCTTCCGAAGGGATGGGCTTCACCTTAACCGGGATGGAACCAGGCTGCTGGCATTAACCTTTAAAAAGGAGATAGAGCAGCTTTTAAACTAGATATTAGGGGAAAGCCGACAGTCGCCCAAGAGCAGATGGTTCGGAAGAATGTATCTTTGAAGGATACTACCAAAAGCAGAGAGGTTCCACAAAAGAGTAAAGTAGCCCAAATGCCCTCAAGTATGGAGCAGACAGAGCTTAAAGATCCCAAATTACTCATGTCTAACAGACACATTAATATGGATAAAATACATTCTCTAAAATGCTTGTATGCAAATGCTAGAAGTCTAAAAAATAAGATGGGAGAGTTAGAATATATAGCACTAAATGAAAGGTTAGATATGATTGGAATATCAGAGACATGGTGGAAGGACGACAACCAGTGGGACACTGTGATACCTGGGTACAAACTATATCGTAATGATAGAGCTGATCAAATTGGTGGAGGGGTTGCTCTCTATGTTAGAGAGGGCATTGAGTCAGAAAGGATTAAAGTTTTGCAGGAAACAAAATCTGCTGTAGAATCTATATGGATTGAAATTCCATGTAAAAGGGGGAAGGCAATGGCAGTGGGGGTGTACTATCGAGCGCCTGGCCAGAATGACCAAATGGATGATGAAATGCTCAAAGAAATCAAGGAAGCTAACAAAAGTTACAGCGCAGTAATAATAATGGGTGATTTCAACTACCCCGGTATCGACTGGGTCAGTGTCACGTCAGGACATGCTAGGGAGATAAAGTTCCTAGATGAAATAAATGACTGCTTCTTGGAGCAGCTGGTTCATGAACCGACCAGAGGGGAAGCCATATTAGACCTAATCCTTAGTGGAACACCAGATCTAGTGCAAGAGATAAGGTTGTTGGGGCCACTTGGCAATAGTGATCATAGCATGATCGCCTTTGATTTAATTAGTGGAGGAGGGATAGTAAGGAAATCCACAGTACTACCTTTTAACTTTCGAAAGGGAGACTATGATAAAATGAGGAAAACAGTCAAGAAAAAACTAAAAGGAGCAGTTGCAAAGGTTAAAGAAGTACATCAGGCTTGGCTGTTGTTGAAAAATACTATCTTGGAAGCCCAGACCAGCTGTATTCCACGCTTTAAGAAAAGTGGAAAGAAGTCCAAAAAACTGCCAGCATGGTTTAAAGTTGAGGTCAGAGAGGCTGTTGTTGCCAAAAAAGCATCTTTCAGGAAATGGAAAAAAGAGCCAAACGACGAAACCTGGAAAGAGCACAAGCACTGGCAAGTCAAATGCAAGGCATTGATAAGGCAGGCAAAGGGAGAATTTGAGAAGAAGCTTGCTGCGGAAGCAAAAACGTGAAGTAAAGACCTTTTCAAGTACATTCGTAGCAAAAAACCTGTGAGAGAGTCAGTTGGTCCATTAGATGATAAAGGGGTTAAAGGACCACTAAGAGGCGACAAGGCGATAGCGGAGAGACTGAACGAATTCTTTGCTTCAGTCTTTACTGAGGAAGATGTAGGGATGTTACCCATGACTGAAGTGGTATTTAAAGGTGCAGAAGAATTGAAGGAAATATTGATACATCGAGAAGATGTATTACAACTATTAGATAAGCTGAAGAGTAGCAAATCACCTGGGCCGGATGGTATACATCCAAGGGTATTGAAAGAACTGAAATATGAGATTGCAGACCTGCTATTAGTAATCTGTGAACTATCATTAAAATCATCTCTAATACCTGAAGATTGGAGGATTGCCAATGTAACACCAATTTTTAAAAAGGGTTCCAGGGGTGATCCGGGAAACTACAGACTGGTGAGCCTGACGTCAATACCGGGAAAAATGATAGAAACCATCATAAAGAATAAAATTACTCAGCATGTAGATAGTCATGAACTAATGAGAGACAGCCTACATGGCTTTAGACAAGGAAGATCTTGTCTTACTAATCTGTTATGTTTTTTTGAAGGAGTGAATAATCAGGTGGACAAAGGTGAGTCGGTTGATATTGTGTATCTGGACTTTCAGAAAGCCTTTGACAAGGTCCCTCATGAGAGACTTTTGGCAAAACTAAAGAGTTATGGGATAGGAGGCAGTGTACTATTGTGGATCAGGAACTGGTTAAAAGATAGAAAGCAGAGGGTAGGGCTAAATGGCCAATTTTCCCAATGGAGAAAGGTGAATAGTGGTGTACCCCAGGGATCTGTGCTGGGTCCGCTGCTTTTTGACATATTCATAAATGACCTGGAAAGTGGAATAACGAGTGAGGTTATCAAATTTGCAGATGACACAAAACTATTTAAAGTTGTTAAAACCCAAGAGGATTGTGGAAAATTGCAAGAGGATCTTGATAAATTGGAAGACTGGGCATCAAAATGGCAGATGAAATTTAATGTGGACAAGTGCAAGGTTATGCACCTAGGGAAGAACAACCCAAACTATGG
The DNA here is from genome assembly GCA_033557465.1 of Ichthyophis bannanicus. Lineage (NCBI taxonomy): Eukaryota > Metazoa > Chordata > Amphibia > Gymnophiona > Ichthyophiidae > Ichthyophis > Ichthyophis bannanicus. Next base: position 865,370,327 of record CM066032.1, on the reverse strand, counting down.
TTACACGATGCAAGGTTCCACATTAGGAACCACCACCCAGGAAAAAGATTTAGGCGTCATTGTGGATACCATGTTAAAACCCTCGGCCCAGTGTGCAACGGCGGCCAAGAGAGCAAATAGAATGCTAGGTATGATAAGGAAAGGAATGGAAAATAAAACAAAGGATATTATAATGCCTCTATATCGTTCCATGGTGAGACCGCACCTTGAATATTGTGTGCAATTCTGGTCGCCGTATCTTAAAAAGGATATAGAGTTATTAGAAAAGGTTCAGAGAAGAGCCACCAAAATGGTAAAGGGGATGGAAGGATACACCTATGAAGAAAGGCTAAAAAGGTTAGGGCTCTTTAACCTGGAAAAGAGACGGCTGAGGGGAGATATGATAGAAGTCTATAAATTAATGAGCGGAGTGGAACGGGTAAACGTAGATCGATTGTTTACCTTATCAGAATATAGAAAGAATAGGGGACATGCAATGAAGCTACAGGGTAAACTATTTAAGACTAATAAAAGAAAATATTTTTTTCACTCAACGTGTAATCAAACTCTGGAATTTGTTACCGGAGGATGTAGTAAAGGCTGTTAGTGTAGCTGGGTTTAAAAAAGGTTTGGACAAGTTCCTGGAGGAAAGGTCCATAAGCCATTATTAAGAAGGGACCCAGGATATCAATGCTTGAACCAATACAAGCATTGTGGAACCTGTGTCCCTTGGGGAAACTGCTAGGTACATATGACCTAGATTGGCCACTGTTGGAAACAGAATACTGGGCTTGATGGACCTTGGTCTGACCCAGTATGGCATATCTTTTGTTCTTATGTTCTCTATCAGTCAACCAGTTTCCGATCCAGTTCATCACTTGAGACCCAGCTCCAAGCTGCTCAGTTTATACATCAGTTTCTAATGAGGAATAGTATCAAAGGTTTTGTTGAAATCTAAGTAGACCACATGTCCTTGATCTAGATCTGTAGTCACCAACTGAAGAAATCAATCAGATTCATTTGGAATGATCTTCCTTTGGTAAAACCATGATGCCTCAGTTCTTGAAACCCCTTGGATTCAAGAAAGTTCACTATCCTTCCCATCAGCAGCATCTCCATTACTTTTCTCACCACCGAGGTAGTTTCCCACTTCAGCACCTTCCCCAATCCCATGGAATTCTCCCATTTTAAAGAATCTATTAAACACATCCTTTAGAGGGGCCAGCAGAACTGCTCTGAACTCTCTCTGTATCCTCAGATTTATCTCATTATTCTTCCATCCTAAAGTTGTTCATAAACACTTTCTTCTGTGAACAGTGAGGTATCTATTCCATTCACATATGTACTTTTGTTAATCATCTGTGTCCCTTCTCTAGGATTTTCTTTTCAAAACATAGAACAGATGCGGTTAGCATTTACAAGTTTTCTTTGTCATGTTCCACACATGAGCCCTTTGAGTCTTGCTCTTCCACCTCTGTCCTTCATTCTCTCCCTCACTATACCTAAAAAGAAATGTTGTCATCATGTTTTTTTTTCCTGTGTGTTCTTTTACCATCCTGATTTCTCTCTTTGGATATTTTGGCTTTATGCGGTATTTTTTTCTCTGTTTCTCTTCTTCTAATCTTCTGTATTTTGTGAACACTACGTTTTTATCTTTATTTTTGTAGCCACTTCTTTGGAGAACCATATCACTTTTCTTTTATTTACTTTCCTTACATAGAGATCTTTTGATCTCTTTTCTGCCCCTTTCAACTTAGCCCACTGCCTTTTCATTTCTCTTATCTCCTCCCACTAGTCCGGCTTCTCCTTCAGTTACTTCCCCATTTTACTGGTCAGCATGTTTGAAATCCAGTACTTTGAGTTTGACTGGACTCACTCTTAGCTTTTAGAATGAACCACACCATGTCATGATCAAGCCTGCCTATCTGGGTATCCATCAGGCAATTAGACATACTTTCTCCATTTGTTAATATTAGATGCTATTTCCTTTTTCCAAGAGAGTCCACAACACCCTCTGAATTTCAGCTGTAAATTTCAGTTGATATAGAGAGTTACTTCCCCTTTTCTGCTTCCTTTATACCTCCTAAGTAGATTATAGCCAGGTATGGTGATATGATATTGCTGAGAGTCACTGACCCATCTTTCTGTAATGGCTACGATGCTCAAGTCCACTTCCACCACTAGCGTTTGCAGATCAATAACTTTGTTTCCTAGACTATGGGTTTTTGTGCTCATAGCCTTCCAGAAATATTTGGATGACTTGCTTGTATTTTGTACAGTTTTTATTCTGGCCTTTTCTCTCCCTTGGCTGCTGAAAAGTGATTTAGATTGATGTCTCATGGTATCTTCTCCATCACTGTAATACTTTATGCTGGGAGTCACACCCTGAACCTATTTTCTTCCATCTGTAACCTCCTTACTCTAATTTATGGAGATTTAACTCACGCCTTTCTCAGAGTTCAAAGCAAGTTACATTCAATTACAATAGGTATTGTCCTGTCCCCACTGGATTTACAATCTAAGTTTGTACCTGTAGCAATGGAGAATGATTTGCCCAAGGTCAGTGGGATTCAAACTGGGCTTCCCTGGTTTTTAGTATACTTCTCTAATCACTATGCCACTTAACCTAGTGTTTGATTCATCCTGCAGTGCCAATTCTGCTTCCCAAAAGTGGCTTCCTAGGCACTCACATTTCATGCCCAGCTACATGCCAGTGAGCCAAGCATCTTACCCATTTAAAGTGTGAGAATAGGTTGAGATAGTTTCAGCCCCAAGACCTCTAATCATTCACCTTATCAGATAAAACTGGCAGACTGAGTGCCTGCTATCCTATGGGATACGTCAGACAGAACCAACTGCTAGATGCTTTGATTACTCTTTCACCCCCAAGGTCAGACAACCGATTTGCACATCAGAACAGCTACGGACCTCCACCGGAGCTTCATCTGGCTTTGCCCTGCCCAGGCAGAGTTCACCATCTTTCAGATCATATCCTATTCCTGCCACAGAAAGATGCAGTCCATCATCACAGTACAACTTCTTCCTGTTTTATCAATTGCCCCAGCCACCTGCATATCTAAAACATCCTTGTTTACACCAGATTTGGAGCCATGTGTTAAAGCTCTCTTGTCCTTTGCCATGAGCAGGTAGAACTTCTGAGAATTTATTAATTTATTTAACAGGGGTTTTTTTGTGTTATACCACCTTATCCTTCAATCAATGCGGTTTAAAGAGCAACTTGAGCAGTTTACATAGAACAGAGTGGAACGGGAGGCATGCAGGAGATTAGTTTCAGGCTAAATTATATACATAGAGACCTCCGTGACCTCTTATCTATGGTAACCTATGCACATCTATGGTAACTTATATACAGTATGTACAAGGAGGGGATTAAGGCTAGGGGGGTTGCAGAGGAATGGGGAAGTTTAAGTCTCTCTCTCAAAATGCAGAAATCACGTGGTACTGTTTCTAGCCAATGCATTTGTCCCCAGATGGATAACAACATCAATTTTAGAATCCTTACTTTTCTTGTTAATGCCGCTAACAATTTGGTGCCTGTTACAGCTAGCTGAAGATCCTTGGAGGCATTTAACCCCTTTTCGTCCCTTGAACTGTATTCTTAAGTAATGCCTCTGATAATGGAGCCTCTAAGCAATAACAATTTTCTGTTTTGAGCTCTATTGACATTGCCTGAGGATTTTTGGTGTATTGTGTGTCATGCTTCTTCTCTACAGTTAATCCAGGTTCTATTGTTGGAGATCATCATTTGCCAAGGCAGAGAAGGAATTTTACAGGGGGTATCCTTTGGGGAAGTGAATGTCATTGTGTTATAGGTTGCAGATGTCACAGATGTTAACTTATACCGATGACATCTAGTGGCTCATTGTTATATCTCACTGCTTTCCTCGTTTCTTGTCACCTTTGATCTTCTGATGTAAAACATTATGGCTCCTGTGCTCTAGCTAAATTAGTGCATGTTTACTTTTAGCTATGGAACATCTTGTCAGACATTTCTGAACCTGTGCTGTTTTCCTGCCTATGAGGGAAAGAGTTTCCAGAGCATGGTGGGCTGCAGAACTGTGAGTACACAGCACAGCTTTCAGTGATATTGATCAGCCTAAGATTGCATATGTTCTCCTCGTGACACAGAAGAACAGAAGTATTACAGCATCATGGCAAGTACTAACAGCATTCCACCCCCAGAAGGCAGGAAGGTTAGTAGCGACATAAGTGGCAGCTAGTATAATGTTGGACCCGAGTTTGTAAACTAGTGTCTGGCAACAGATTTGCATGCAATTTCTGTTGAGGTGCAGGCAGCTAAACAAAGAAGGGTGATGGGTTTATGTTTATGTTTATTAAAATATTTTCTATACTGCCCCATACCAGTGGCATCTGGGCGGTTTACAATAATTAAAATAACATTACATTACAGGCTGTTAAGAAACTGAAAAGAACGCCAGTTAAAATAATAAAAGCGATAGAGGAGAGGCAAAGGATAAAAGAACATAGCAAGTAGAGAAACATCAACAGGAGGAAAAGGAGGGAGACAAGGATGGGGAAGGGAGATCAAATGCCAGACCAAACAAATGGGTTTTGAGTTGCTTTTTAAAGGCTTGGTAGGATTGCTCTGAGCGGAGGGAAGGGGGGAGTGAATTCCAAAGTCTAGGGCCCAGGAAGTAGAAAGCCGAGGAGCGAGTGGATTCAAGGTGGGCTTGGGAAGGAGAAGGGAGGGACATACGGTTAACATGGATAGAACGGAGCAAACGATGGGGGGTGCGGAATTGAATCAGATCTGCAAGATAGAGAGGGGTACCTGTGTGAATCACCCTGTGCGCAAATGTAAGAATCTTGTACCGTATACGAAACGAAATTGGTAACCAATGATGGTGCAAAAGTAGGGGAGTGACGTGATCGTAGCGAGAAGCACAAGATAGTACACGGACTGCTGCATTCTGGACACGCTGTAAACGGGAAAGTTGAGATTGTGGTAAACCAGCTAAAGACACATTACAATAATCAAGACGGGACATTACAAAAGAAAGAATAAGAGAAGCTAGGGCAGAGGGTGATAGAAAAGGGCGCACAGCCCGAAGTCGTTTGAGGGAGAGAAAGGAGCGGTGAACTATTGAAGAGATGTGTTCCTTGAATGAGAGAGAAGAGTCAAGAATAACACCACGATACTTGAGGGAAGAAACAAGAGGAATGGGCTGGGAAGAAAGAAAAGGGGCACAGGTGGGGGAAGGACTCCTGAGGGTGAACCATATGGCAAAAGACTTAACGGGGTTCACATGGAGAAAATTAGAGGTGAACCAGGAGGCAACAGCAGAGAGACAGAGGTTAAGGGGAGAAATATCAGGCACAAGGGAATCTGTATGGTGCAGGAGAATGATATCATCCGCGTAATAGTACGCAGAGATACCAAACTGCTGGATTACTAGAGCAAGAGGGGCCAGGAAAACATTAAAGAGAAGGGGAGCACGAATAGATCCCTGAGGTACACCACAGGAGAGAGGAGTGGAAGCTGAAGAAGAAGACCCAACCACTACCGAAAAGGAACGACAGGAGAGAAAAGAACGAAACCAGTGAAGAACCATACCAGAAAGACCAGCGTCTTGAAGACGAGTAAGAAGAGTGCAATGATCCACCAAATCGAAAGCTGCAGAAAGATCGAGAGAGACAGCGAGAGTGAGAAGACCACGATCGTGAGCAGCATGCACTTCATTGAGAAGAGAAAGAAGGATAGACTCTGTGCTGAATGCCATAATATTTATAAGCACAATCTGAGCTTCATAGAGGAGCAACGGATACTAAACTTAACCTGGATGAATTGTTTCACAGATGAGCAGAGGAAGGATACCAGAGTTCTCCTAGGTATATTAGAAGCCTATTTCAAACCCACAAAAAATGCAAAATAAAAATATATGTATTTGGTAGGAGCATGCAGACGAACAAATTTCATTTTGTTTCCTGTGTTGTTTGCAGGATTTTTCATTTTATTTTGTTTCATTTTAATGTTTTCCTTTTGTTTCATTTTATTTTTATAAATTTTCATAGCAGCCAATTTTGTTAATTAAAGACAAAAAGCACATTTGAAATAAAAAGCTTATAGGCCTCCCCCCCCCCCCCTCATAGTCAGAGGCTAGCCTCAAACCTGTGATCTTGGGGTAAAATGTTAGCTATCTTGCAGGTAGAGCTATTACAATTCAATTGGCAGGCTACCCAGACTGCTCTTAACTGTGTCATAATGCTGGTGCTCTTTGTTCCTGTTTCCAGATTGGTCCAAAGTTTGTCTAGTCTGGCTCAATGTAAAATGCTAACTGGATTTTGACTCCTGCTATAGAGATTTACGCCAAAGATTTTTTTTGTCATGTTCTTGTGCCAGAAATGTCTAAGTATGCCATGGGTGTAAGGTGACTGCCTAAGTTGGTGCTGCACCAGAAAATTTGCTGATGACAGGTAGTTCAAATTCATACGAAGCGCATGCTACTTATTTTTGTAAGTGGGATAAGCTTCTAAGCGTATCCAATTATAATTTTGTCATGCACTTGAGAAAGATTGCAGCTATATGTGAGTATGGCCCACTGAAAGATGAACATTTTGGGATAAATTAGTTCTTGGCATTACCAATGAGGGTACATGTCACCAATTTTTAAGAGAACGTGACATAACTCTGAATATAGCCATGCTTCCATGTTGTATTGCAGAACTCACAGACTTGCAACCGAGAACTATTGAACAGGGCAAGCACACTGATGCTATGAGAACAAAAGGGCAAAATGATTTGTGAATTTTAGACTAAACTGTGTCAGTTGGGCCCTAGGGCAACATGCAATGTCATGTGCTTGAAAGACAAAATTAAGTTGCATCTGAGTGGGACAAAAATGAAACTATATTCAGGGGAGCTCATGACATCCTTGGGGCTCCTTCATACACTATGCAGCATAGGTGGATAAATTTATAGGCTTGAATTTGAGATAGTGAAAGCAAATTAGAAGTCATTGCCATCTGGTTCAACATGTAAATGCCTTGGGCTGATCCTGTTCACCATTCCTACAGAACTGAACTAGTACAACAGACTTGTTAAGACAATAGTTAGTTAGCATCTATAATGATGTCTTTCATGGCCCAGTGGAGTTGTTCTGGGAGAAGTTCATTTTGAACTCGATTCCAGTGTTTCACCAGTACAATGTACTCCACACAATGTACCAGTTGCCATAAAGCCAAAAGTGAAAGCCCTTTGAGAAAAAAAGCAAGAAACTGATGGTCAGATCAACATTACGATAATAGTAAAAAACCTGAGAAGATGAGCATTTGTATGGATCCAAAGTGTCTAAATGATGCACTGAAGAGATCACACTATGTCATGCCAACACTCAAAGATGTCTTATTTAGTTATTTATTTAATTGGTTTTGCTATACCGCTTTTCTAGCAGCCAAAACGGTTTACAGGTAACAAGGTGAGCATATTATGACAAAGACAGAAAGAGGTGCATTTAGGTTACATCAAACATTAATTAGAGTACAACTTAGGTTACATCAAGTGTTGATGCCTGTGATACATTCATACAATGTAAGGCAAATGCAAAAAGTAGTCTCATGACCATGACCTGGACCTTCTGAGGCAGGAAAAGATGGTTCAAACTACCATTTGGAGTTTCTGTAACACCAGAGGTGTGTCAGCAGAAGCAGCATGACCAGTGACATTGAATTAGTAGCCAATGACATCCTCATCATTGGCTGTGGTCTTTCTGATGAAAAAGGAGAGCATGTCTATGACAAGTTCTTAGCCATAGGTGAAGCTATGTTTCCGTGTGAAGAACTTACAGTTCAAGGTGAAGGAGGTGCGCTTCCATGGACATATTCTGTTTTCACAGGGCCTGAAAGCAGACCTAGATAAGATCATACTTCTACAGGATATGCCACCGTCTACAGATGTAAATCTGTGCAGCACTTCATTGGGTTTCTAATATACCTAGCAAACGTCATGCCATGCCTGTCTGAGATATCTGAGTCCTTGAAAAAACCTCTGGATAAGAATGCAGTTTGCCATTGGCTTCCAAAACATGATCAGGCAGTATAGGAAATAAAATGCTCGGCCAAACATGCCCCTCTGTTGCAGTACTATGATGACACCAAGCTGTTGTAACACAGAGTAGCTCTTGCAAAAATGGGCTTGGGTGTTGCTTAATGCAAGAGGATCCACCAGTGGTTTTTGCATCCAGATCACTTACCCAAACTATTTGCAAATTGAAAAAGGAATGCCCCAGCATTGTGTTACCTGTCAGTGCTTACATTATTACCTCTATGAGTGAGACATTTTTACAGCAGAAACTGATCACAAACCACTAGTAGCAGTCTTTATAAAGTCCCTATTGTGTGCACCCATGTGACTTCAGAGCAAGTTGCTAACACACATTACATCCTCAGTGTTGTTGATAAACCAGACACTGAGATGCTTATTAGAGACACTCAGCAGAGCAACTGCAAATGACCAACAGTAATCCAGCATTGGTACTGAACATCTCAAGGTTTGTTGGATGCAACAAAAAAGAATTATATCGCACACATCAACTAGGCAGACTGGAGGCTGCAATAGACCATACAACACACTGCAAAGGATGATATCTTGCAAGTTTTGAAGTCTGTAATCCTGGCTAGATGAGCAGGCTCAAAGAAGGAAACATCAGCTGAAATTAGGGAATACTGGTCATTCAGGGATGAAATCAGCAAACAAAGGGTTCAGGGTTACTATACCCAAATTACTGCAATCAGAGACGCCAACATTAATACATTCAAGCAACATCAGTGGTAAAGCATGTTTCTTGCTGGTGGTGACACTCTTTACTGTGAGCAATTGTTCTACCTGCAATGAACATGCATGTGAGCAAAAAAAGGAAATGATGATGTCACATGACATAATGGTGCGGCCTTGGCAGATCATCAGCATGGACTTATTTAACTTTGCTAGGAAAAAGGTTCCTATTGATAATGATTTCCTATTCTAACTTTTGGGAAACTGATTTGCTCCCAGTTATGTCTGCTGAAGCTACAATGAAGTGTTTCTTAGTGGATGCAGTGGTGTTGTACCTAATGCATCCTAGTTTCAGCACTATGGCCTACGTAATCGAGTGATCTCAAATAACGGACCTCAATTTACGTTCATGCAATTTAACATTTTTTCTACTGAGTGGGAGTTTGAAGATGTTACTACATAACAAAGGCACCCACAAACTAATGGCAAAACTGAATCTGCTGTAGAGATAATGAAAAGCATAATATATGATGGCAAATAAAGACCATTATGGTTCATCTAGTTTGCCAAGTAAGATAGCTAGAGTAACTGTCACTTAATGCAGGTCACCCCTTCTATTCTTTTCATTAGAGTTGTTCCTGACACTCCTTGAAGGTCCACCCCTCTATTTGTTGAAGCATAGAATATATATAAGTTTGTTATGATTTCATCCTCTTGAAACAAAGAACCTGTGAAATAAAGAAAAAAGGGATGGTGAAGACCCATGGAAAGCTAGACTGCCTAAAGGAACACACCAGCAGAGGGCATGGTGCCTGATGTCAAGACTGAAGACATCTTTGCCAATAGCCAGCAAGCTACTTGAACCCTGTGTGGTACAAAGTGTATCAGAAAAACTCCAACACAAAAAGCAATGTGTAAGTCAAGAAATGACATATCTGCAAGAGATTTGCGTGAGCTGAATACTGGACATTCATTCAGCATGAAACCACTACTTAGCAATCATACATATCGTTGGAGGTTGGGTATCTGTCTGCAAAGATTTGCACCACGTTCATGTCTAGTGGATCCTGAAGCAACTCTCTATCACTACAATTGAGTGGATCTGCGAGTAGCTGAGGAGACAGTTTCACAGTGACAGCACACACGTAGCTTGGCTAAAGAGTCAAGCAAATCTTCCTATTCCAGTACATCTCCAAGCAAGGTGAGTATAGGAGCTGCAGGGATGGGCAGTGATGAGAATGTCAAGCCAATGGCTATCCCTGTCAGAAAGACCATTGATGCGAGACAAGCATCAGTAGTTGTATGTGCAAAAAGGTCCTGTCTATATTCACAATGGTCAGCTCTCAAAGCCATTTCAGTGACTTGATTTGCTACCTAGTGGCTCATTGTTATATCTCACTGTTTTCCTATTTCCTTGTTGTTGTCACCTTTGAACTTCTAATATAACACACATGAGGCTTGATATTTGAAAGGCATTTACATGGTTTATACCCAGTAAATCGTGTAAATGCCTTAAATGGGGACCTTCAACGACACTTACATGGTTAATGTCTTTGAATATCCCCTCCTAACTTCCCTACATGCTATCTTTAAGGCGCAGGAGCTAACCTGGCAGCATGCAATATCGCTACTGTGGCTATCAGCTTTTGTGGCGATCCCTGGATATTCAATGCTGGGGCCGCATATGACTCTGGCATTGAATATCAGGGGTTAAGGATCGACGGGCAGGGCTATGCACCATAGGGGGAGCATAGCCTGCCCAAATCAGTATCAGGCCCATGGTTTTTATACTCTAGCTGTGTCAGTGTATTTCTATTTCTAGCTATGAAACATCACCTTCCAGAGATTCTTCAACAAGAACACATAGATCTAAATCTGACATAGAAATGGCTAAACACGAGTACAATTAAACCTAAAGATGAGGGACTGATGATTGCAGAATAAGCCCATGGACTACAGACAAGATGATCCTAGCAAGTATAGAAAAAAAAACCTAGTGAAAAACAAAAGTAAATTCTGTAAAACAGAACTAGAAAAGATTACATATCAAAATGCTGAATATAATCTGCTGACTCAGAGAGCCTGTTTTCAAAAAGGCGTAGCTTATTCACTGGAAACCGTGCAAAAACTATAGCATTGCTCAATCAGAACAAGTAAGGAAAACAAACAGAGCACGGTTCGTAGAATTCCTTCCATCTCATCTCTGTATGTGCATGCATCGCCTCCGTGTTTGTGTGTGTGTCTTATCTATATCTTGGAAGGGATATTCAGTGCTGACTGCTTGCCGTTCTAATGCAGCTAGCTGCTGCTGCTGAAACTTAAACCCGGATACACAATGCCTGGGGTCATATCCAGCCCCAGCTTGAATATCTAGGTTTCTCGGATTGGCTGAAAGCTAACTGGGCTGCAGCAATATTCAGCCACTTCCTGGTTAGCTTCCACGGCGAAAGTTAGGCCAGCCTTTGCTGCACCTTACTTTTGCCATTTTGTCATAACTGGACAGAAGCTCAATATCTCTGCTGCCAGGATAAATTATGGCTGGGTGTCAGTCCCAGAACACCCCCAGAATGCTCCGATGCTAATTGGTTAGCATTGGGGCGTGCCGCACATCACCTAGGGAATATCCTGGATAGAGGGCTCTTTGTATCTGTATGTGTTCAGGGGAAGACATATCTCTGTTTTGTATTGTAGCCTCTTCTGAGAGTGCTAGCCTTACTTACAGTAACCCCATTTTTAGCCTTTATTAATGTAGTCGTGACCAGAGTTAAATGATGTTACTTCACAGAGAGTTATCAATGAAAACAAACTGAGTCCACAGCTGCTTCCTTTGGGACCAAAGCTAGGCGAAATAAACTATGCTAAAAAAGATCCTGCAAACCACCAAGGTGTCACAGATGGAAATTTTAAACAGGTAAATTTTGAATTTTCTTGAATCAATTCTTGTCAGACACTTAAATTTATATATTGAAAATATTTATTTCTCTAGATACTTAAGTTAAATAAATGCGTATAACTTTTCAAATATCTTTCTCAAGAGCACCATTTCAACAGTTTTACTCACAATTCACACCACAATAAATGTTACAACAGTTCTTTTCTCCTACAGTATGAAACTTTCTTTTCCTTTAATTTTTCCTCACTAATTTAGGTATTTCTTTTCTTTACTATGAAAGCTCAGTAAGATGTGAAAACCCATCTTATACTTTCAATAATAAAAATAAAAAATAAAAATGTGAGTGAACCTCAAAACAACTAAAAAAAATGTTTTCTAAATGAATCTGTGGTGGTAGCTACTTATCTTCATGGTGCTCTCTTGCGAAGGGGCCGAAGAGTCCTGGTTCTGATCCTGGTTACTGGTACCTGTCCTCTAGCTCTGGTCCTTCTCAGGAACTTCTGGATCTGGTCCGGTCTGTATCTACTACCTATACTTTTAAAACCTCAATAAGAGAGTCTGCCTTCTCTGTCAGTTAGGATAACTCTCATCTGCCAAGGGTTTTAAACACTACATTGGTCCTTAACTAAAGAAATAAAAAGAATTATCTATTCCCTAGGTAACCCACCCTTTTCATTCACACCTTGTTCATACACTAAAATTATCCTCAATCCGCTTTTGACTTGGTGAACCATGAGATACTACTACATTGCCTCAAAGAAAAAGGGATACAAGGCTCCGCTCTAGATTGGTGTAAATCTTACTTGGCCAACAGATGGCAACAAGTCAGAGCAGGTTCCATGACCTCAGAGCCATTTCTTCTGAAACAAGGTGTGCCTCAGGGATCATCCCTATCTGCATTAATGTTTAACATTTACATGCAGCCCATCTGCGCTTTGATCCGATCCTTCAATGTTCAATGTCTTGCCTATGCAGATGACATCCTGATTTACATACCTTTCAAGATCGATCATCCAGACTTCTCACCAATAATAAGATGCTTTGAAGCAGTAGCAGACTGGCTCCTCACACAGAACCTACAGATTAACCACAGCAAAACCGACGTTCTATTCGTCACGAGAAATCAGAAGTTTATGCCGCCTTCCTCATTACAAGTCAACAATGCTGAGTTGAAGACTAAATCCACAATTCGCTATCTAGGCATTACACTCGACCAACGGCTCGACATGTCAGCACACGTGAGAAACACCACGAAAGCAATATACCACAAGATCCGAACAATACGTCATCTCCGCCCATTACTTGACTTCACCGACTACCGGACGATCTTCCAAGCCTTAGTGATCCCACATCTTGACTTCACTAATATCATCCTCCACGGACTTCCACAGTCAACACTAAGCCCGCTCCGACTTGCCATGAACTCAGCTGCGAGAGTACTTGTAGGACTATCAAGGTCAGACCACATAATGCCAGTCCTGAAGAACCTCCACTGGCTACCCCTGTAAGCCAGAATCCATTACAAGACCCTAGTCCTGACATTCAAAGCCCTAAAGAACCAGCCCCCCACGCCCATCAGTAAACTTATCCACAGCACGCCGGTCAACAGAAACAGGAGATCCACACTGATGAACACACTAGAAGCCCCTAAGTTGTTGACAAAATGCACAAAGACAACAGCTAATAGGGCCTTCTCCATATTTGCAACTAGGGCCTGAAATGCCCCCCCAACTGAAATTCGAGCCATCACGAACCTAGCGTTATTTAGAAAAGCCCTCAAACACTGCCTGTTCCTAAAACATTACCCTGAATCCAGTTCTGGAAAACACACAGCCATCACCCTGTCTTCCTATCCAAACCGCCCCAATGCTCAGCTCCCCCAAGAGAATGGTTAATCAGCTCTCCCCTGCCCTCACCCCCTGACTTGCGAACACATGTCTATTATAAATATCCATATACAAAAGAGAAATATAATTTGTAAATAGTTTCCCCGGTTACTTCCATGTTTTACTACCCCTGTTCAATGTAAACTCAATGTGGCCTGTTGCATTGTAGTATGTTCTGTTCAACTGTACACCGCACTGATTATAATAGCGCGGTATATAAGAAATATAAATAAATAAATAAAATAAAATAAATAAATAAATAAAACTCCAAACTAACTAAATAAGAACTGGATAAAGTTTGAAGATGATATTCTTTTCTTCTCCAGGACCAAGCAGGAAGTCAGTCCTCACATATGGGTGACGTCGGCGCCGACGGAGCCCTCGCGGAGCAATTTCCCCAGCTTTCAAAGAAAGCCTTTGGAAATTGCAGCGCGCATGTGCGGTCCCCTTCCCGCCCAAGGGTGCCATCTTGCTCAGTCTTCTTTTTTCCGCGGAGCCCTACAGACGCTGTTTGTGATCACCGCTGAAAAAGTTGATTTTCTCTCTTATTTTTTATTCTTTTTCGGTTCGACGCCGGATCCATTTTCCTGCCCGGACCCGCTACGCCGGTATCGGGTCCGTTTCTTTATTTTTCGTTTTTTTGTCCTTCGTGACAAGCGTTCGCGCCATTTTTTTCCTTTTCGCTGGCAGCCCTGTCTTTTGACCTCACAGGGGCCCTTTTTCCCTCGATGGCTGCCAGCGGGTTTAAGAAGTGTGATCGCTGTAAGAAACTCATGTCTCTTACCGACACACACGACTGCTGCCTCCGCTGCCTCGGACCCGATCATGACCCGATGATCTGTGGTCCGTGTGGCAAAATGTCCTCAAAAGCGTTGAGGAGTCGGCAGCATCAACGAGAACGAATCTTCTCTGACTCCGCGTCCGGCCGGGCCCAGACCTCGTCAGAGGCTTCGACGTCCCGGGACTCCGGTCCTGAGCATCGTCGGAGTTCCTCTGAGTGGGGGTCTCCTACCCGGGAACATCATAGGAAGAAAAAACCCACGAGGGCGGCGTCGGCGGACGCTCCTGGTTCCTCGAGGGCCAGGTCGCATAGCCCCGACAGCCGTCCCGGGTTCTCGGAGTCGGAGAGGCCTTCGAAACATCCTCGTCTCGAAATGGAGTCGCCTGGACACATGAATACTGTGGTCCTCGTGGACTCGCCTCCGAAGGAGCTGACGTCGGGCCCGACGCCGTCGGGGCCCGAGTCAGGGGCTGCTGGGTCTCCTGAGCTTGGACTCAGGTTGACGGCCTTGGAGAGCAGTTTAGCTGCCTTCATGGACCAGCAGCAGGCATTGATCGCTGGCCTTGCCAATGCGTCTGCCCCGGCCACCGGGACGTCGACGTCCAAGTTGACCCCGGAGACTGAGCCGATCCTCGAGTCCATCCGAGCTCGAGTCGATCCTCGGTCGCGGTCTCCCTCGGCCTCCCGTTCGGGACCGAGGTCGTCGACGCCGACTCCTTCGGTGTCGGAGCAGAGGGCATCGGTGCCCGCCCGACCGGAGCCACTCGAATCCTCCTCCGCGGAGTCCGACTGGAAATCGGAGGACGAAGAGTCCCCTGGTAGTTTTTGGACTCGGTGTGTCCCATCAGACTCGCCCGAGTCCGAACCTCGGAGACGGTCCCCCCCGGAGGACACCCGGTTCTCGGACTTTGTGCGGGATATGGCCAAGGCCTTGGCATTCCCCACGGATCCCGAGGAGGAGCCTCGAGCCGAGGAGCTCGATGCCCTCCAGTATGATTCTCCCCCGAAGGAGGCCTTTACTGTACCGGTTCCTCCGATGCTGGAACAACTTCTCTTCCGCATGTGGGAGAACCCGGCGTCGGCGCCGGTGTTAAGCAAGCGGGTCGATTCCATTTATCGAGTCCGCAAGAGCCCCGGCTTCCAAAAGGCACAACTACCGCACCATTCCATGGTGGTGGAATCGGCCATGCATAGACTCAAGAGTCAAAAAATGCACTCCTCGGTGCCTCCCGGCAGGGAGGCCCGGAGCCTGGATGCCCTCGGTAGAAAGTGTTTCCAGGGCTCTATGCTTGCTTGTCGAGTCCAGACCTACCAGCTCTATATGGGCATGTATCTCCGAGATCTGGCAAAGGAAATTGCCGGGTTCTCGGCTGGTCTCTCCGAGGAACCTTTGCAGAGGTTCCAAGCCTTGTCCACTGGGATTCGAGAGTGCTCGAAGTTTATCTCTCGGGCAGCCTACAATGGCTTCGAAGCATCGGCTCGAGTACCGGAGCCGGCATCGGTGCCCGCCGACAGGCTTGGCTTCAGTCATCCGACCTAGAGCCATGGGTCCAGGACAAGTTGGTCGATGTCCCCTGCAGAGGTGAAAACCTCTTTGGCAAACCCATGGCTGAAAAGGCTGCACAAATCGAGACCGAGACTCTGACCAGAACTAGGCTGTCCAGAAAAACCTCTGTCCCTTCTCAGAAGAAGAAGGGCTCGGGGAAAAAGCCCTTTTACCCGAGGAAGGCGGCTGCCTATAAATACTACCCTCAGTATCAGGCCTCAGCAGCTCCCCAAAAGGGTCAGCAGGCCAAGGGACGGGGTAATGGGTCCCGTAAGCAGCAGGCTCCCAAGCCCACTACACCGGCCCCTGCTCAGCAGGGTGGGGGGTTTTGACTCCATTAGCATAGCCTCTTCCCCTCAGCTGGTTTCTCTCAGCACGGGAGGCCGGCTGGTCCACTTTTCCCACAGGTGGTCAGCCATCACATCAGATACCTGGGTACTTCATATAGTTCAGAAAGGCTATCTTCTACACTTTCACCAGGTACCTCCCTCCTATTTTCCAGGGGAGCCTCCAAGACTCCCTCTGCACAGGGACTTACTCCTTCAGGAGTTGGCAAGTCTTCTTCAGGAACAGGTTGTGGAACCGGTGCCCCACCACCTGAGAGGTCACAGCTTTTATTCCAGGTACTTTCTGATACCAAAAAGAACAGGAGGCCTCAGACCCATCCTGGACTTGCGAAACCTCAACAAGTTCCTGGCAAGGGAAAAGTTCAAGATGCTTTCCCTTGGGATCCTGCTGCCCTACCTCCAGCAGGGAGACTGGCTATGCTCCTTAGATCTAAAGGATGCCTATACTCACATCCTTATTCATCCAGACCACAGACAATATCTCAGATTTGTTGTGGAAGGAAATCATTACCAGTACAGGGTCCTGCCCTTTGGCCTATCCTCCGCCCCATGGGTTTTCACCAAAAGCCTGGCAGTGGTGGCGGCCTATCTCAGACTTCAAGGCCTTTTTGTGTTTCCATACCTGGACGACTGGCTCATCCGGGCCCAGTCTTCCCAAGAGGCCACTCAAGCCACTCATCGCACTGTGTCTCTGCTCCAGCACTTGGGCTTTGTCATAAACTTCGCAAAATCCACTTTGCTCCCCTCTCAAGATCTCGAATTCATCGGCGCAAGGTTAAGCACACTTCAGGCGCGGGCCTTCCTGCCTCTGGACAGGGCCCACAGGCTCATGAATCTCACCAGCCACTTTCGCAGCAATTCCCTGGTCTCTGCCAGGCAATTTCTGAGACTGCTCGGCCATATGGCTTCCACGGTCCATGTGACCCCCAATGCCCGCCTGAACATGCGACCTGCCCAGTGGTGCCTTCGCACTCAATGGCATCAGGCCACGGGGAGCCTGACGGACTCAGTACAAGTCTCGGACCTGCTGGTCTCTTCTCTGCGGTGGTGGCTTCATCTGCCAAACCTAGTACTGGGAGTGGATTTTCAATCTCCTCCTCCTTCTCAGGTACTAACAACCGATGCTTCTCTCCTGGGATGGGGAGCACATTGCCAAGGGACATGTACTCAAGGCCTCTGGACTCCTTGGGAGTCTGCGCAGCAGATAAACTTCCTGGAGCTCAGAGCCATCCGCCTAGCTCTGAGAGCCTTCTCCCACCTCACTTCTCACCAGTCTGTACTGGTCCAGACGGACAATCAAGTAGCAATGTTCTACGTGAACAAACAAGGAGGCACGACGGCTGTGCTCTTGGGCAGTCGGCCACGGCATACTCCTCAAAGCGGTCTATCTCCCAGGTCAAGAAAATTACCTGGCAGACAAACTAAGCAGGATACTCCAACCACACGAGTGGAGATTGGATCCATTAGTGGTTCAGCAGATCTTTCTCAAGTAGGGACTCCCCACCTTGGATCTGTTTGCCAGTCCTCTGAACCGGCAACTACCCAGATTCTGCTCTCGACAACCTCATCCTCTCAGAGTAGCGCCGGATGCTTTTCTGATTCCATGGTCCACAGGCCTCTTGTACGCCTTTCCTCCCATGCCGCTGGTGTCTCGGATGCTCTTCAAAGTTCTCTGAGACAAAGCCTCGCTGATCCTAGTGGCTCCCCGGTGGCCGAGGCAACCTTGGTTCCCGCTTCTAATGCAGCTGGCGGTGGACACTCCTCTTCCTCTGGGGTTTCAACCCGATCTCCTGACACAAGACCACGGGTCTCTCCTACACCCCAACCTCCGGTCCCTTCATCTGATGGCCTGGCTGCTGAAAGGGTAGTCCTTGCTCCCCTCCTGCTGCCTAGGGAGGTGGAAGAGGTCGTCTTGGCCTCCAGGCGGCCCTCCACCCGGAAGTCCTACGCTCTTAAGTGGCATTGCTTCTCCGTGTGGTGTGCTCAGCAGTCTGAGAATCCCTTCTCCTGCTTGGTGGCAGTAGTCTTGCAATATTTGCTTTACCTCTCCAATCTGGGCCTTAAGTCCAACTCTGTCAGAGTCCACCTAAGTGCTCTCTCTGCACATCACGCACCGGTAGATGGCAAGCCTCTGTCCAACCACCCTTTGGTGGCTCGTTTTCTATGAGGCCTCCTTCTGCTTAAGCCTCCTTTGTGTCCACCAGCCCCTGAATGGGATCTGAATGTGGTCTTGCAGCGGATTACCTGTCCGGCCTTTGAACCTATGGCTACCTGCCCTCTTCGTTTTCTTTCTTGGAAAACCTTGTTCTTGGTAGCGCTTACCTCTGCTAGGCATGTTAGTGAACTGCAGGCCCTAGTGTCTGATCCTCCTTACACTAGGTTCTACAGGAATAGGGTGGTCTTACGGACTCACCCTAAGTTTCTTCCAAAAGTGGTTTCTCCTTTTCATCTCAACCAGGAGGTGGTTCTTCCGACCTTCTTTCCCAGGCTGCACTCCAGCCGGGCTGAAATGGTCCTGCATACCCTGGACTGTAGGAGGGCCTTTTCCTTCTACCTTGACCGTACGCGGGAGCATAGGAGGGCTGTTCAGCTCTTCGTTTCTTTTGACCCCAATAACTTGGGGCTACCTGTCTCCAAGCGTACCTTGTCCATCTGGGTAGCTGACTGTATCGCCTGGGCTTATGGGGCAGCCGGCCTCTCGTTGGAGGGTCGAGTCACGGCTCATCGTGTTAGGGCGAAGGCTGCGTCAGTGGCACACCTCCGCTCTGTTCCGTTGGCAGACATCTGCCGGGCCGCTACTTGGTCTTCAAGCCAGACTTTTGCGGCACATTACTGCCTGGAGAGGGAGTCCCGCAGGGACAGTGCTTTCGGTCAGGCAGTCCTCCATAATCTCTTTGAGGTTTAGGCAACTCCTACCCTCCGGCCCTGGTGTTGGGCTACCGGTCGGGGGCGTTTTCAGAGAAGATTCCTTCCTTCTATACTGCTGAGCTAGAGGGAGCTCATTTTTGTGCTTGAGGTCTCCGGTAGCCTTAGGCTTGGGAGTCCCATATGTGAGGACTGACTTCCTGCTTGGTCCTGGAGAAAGAGTAGTTACTCACCTGTAACAGGTGTTCTCCAGGAGCAGCAGGAATCAGTCCTCACAACCCTCCCTCCTCCCCTTGGAGTTGCAGTCCTATCATTTCGTTTTTGCTAATTTTTTTGCTGTCTTTTAGCTATGTCATCAGACTGAGCAAGATGGCACCCTTGGGTGGGAAGGGGACCGCGCATGCGCGCTACAATTCCCAAAGGCTTTCTTTGAAAGCTGGGGAAATTGCTCCGCGAGGGCTCCGTCGGCGCCAACGTCACCCATATGTGAGGACTGATTCCTGCTGCTCCTGGAGAACACCTGTTACAGGTGAGTAACTACTCTTTCTTTAGCTTCTTTGTCATTTAACTGCTATTGTTTTAAAAACAAAACAGCCACAACTGCCACTCTGATTCTCTCAGCCAGCAAGTTCAGCTAAGATTTCAATCTCTTTAAAGAAGAGGAAATATTCTTCTTTACTCCTTTAAAGTAATAATTCTGACAAAGAAAATATTATTTTTCTTGAACAGAGTCAGTCAGACTAACAGTTCTCAGCAGCACTGCACCTCTATACTGTACCTCACTCAAAGCACCTCACAAACACAAGTGGCAGAAAATAATTCCTTTCGTCAGCAAAATATTACATTAATTCCGTTTCATTTTAGTCACTATTCATTTCTATTCTTCACCAGTTATACTGGTGCCAGTCTTAAGCTGGTTTCTTCTCCTCTCCAAATCCTTTCCAAATGTGCTGGTAGCAGAGCTTCTTAAAAACAGAATCTTTTTTTAAAGCAGTAGTAAAAATCTCTGAATTTTTTCCCCTAACGTAAAAAATAATCCCAAACTTCTGTGGCTGAACTAACCTCTCAAACATTTTCCCGAAGGATGCTCAGACTACTGAGCTCCTCCAAAATCATCAAACCAATATATTTTTTCACTATAGTAGCTTTTCTTCTCTCAGTATCCCCCTTTTTCACTCAAAACCTTTCTATTCAGTGATGGACCCCAACTCCTCTAACTGAAAAAGAACACACACGCTCAGTTTCAGCACAATATACAAATTAGCATTCCCACCAGCACTAAATAGACCATGGGATCCCAAATCCACTACTTTACAGATTTTTTATAGAACTTGAACCCCATAATATTAATGGCAGTTTTAAGGTATCAACACTTTTATTTTCAGATGATCTTGCTTTTTAACTTTTAAATAAACTACACCAGCTAAAATAGTCTATTTCCCCAAGAAAGAGGGAATAAACAAACATCAGTAGATCCCTGCACTGCCTCAGCACCTGTAAGCTCATGTTGTAACTTCTACTGAGCATGCTCAACACTCATGCAACCTTCAAACACTTCCTTTATAAATGTAATATTAAACCTTTTGATTTTATTAGTTAATCTGACTCCTTCAAGCCTCCCAACATCCACTGTGACAATCTTGTCCAAAAATGAGGCTCAAGAACCCCCCCTAGGAAGTCACCCCCCCCTTTTCTGTTCCCAGACAATAAAAAGGACATGGCTCCTTTAATTCTAGCTCCTTCTCCCCTGGCAGACCCACGCCAGGGACTCTGGTAATATAACTACAACAAAGCTCCCAGCTTGTCTGTCTCTCTCCAGAACTGCTATCCCCCAGCTAAAATTGAATCCCTAAGAAACTAAACAAACACACCAGTTGCAGTAGCCCTGATCAGCCCCTTCTTAACTACAAAGGTAAACATGTCTTTATTTACTTATCAGAATGTGCTATGCTTCCTCCAGCCCAATGCCCCCTCACATATATTTAATTAGAAACATGCACCATTGGCTCAGCAGCAGCAAAACTCCAACTCCTTAATTTTTTTTCTAAACTGCTATCCAGATAACACTTCCCTAACTCTTTTTTGCTTTATTTTTGAACTGATGCCATTTTCTTCCTGGTTACACTTGCTGTAGAGCACTTTAGCCCAACCAGACAAGGCAACCTACCTGGGACCACCAGCATCCCAGTAAATAAATTTATGTTATTTTAATTTTTAAACTGGTTACAGTATGTTTATATGTTGTGGTTGTGTGTGTGTGTGTCTATGTGTGTGTGTATTTGTGTGCTGGCATATGTGTTTACATGTGTCTGTCCATATGTCTACAAGTTATTTATGTGTGTGTATATTTATATCTATTTCTCTGGGTGCCTGTGATCAGGTGAGGGGATGATGGGGAGGGCTGTTTGACAGTTGCAACACCATAACAGTCATGTTACTGTGAATCAGTATTTATATGCTGCAGCTGATGCAACAGCTTGTCCTATAGAAATGAATTGAGGACCTTTTTTGAGGGGAGGGTGTCTTTTTTCTCTTCCATCACCCTGCTTATGCAGAATGTTAACTTGTATATCACATGAATTTTCCCTAACTCACCACCTCCCTTCCTGTGACTAGAGCAGCATTCCAGTTCTCTGTCACCACAGCCTTCCCATTGGCTAGATCCTACCACAGTCTCTGCTGCAAGTTACAATGGAAGCAGACAGGGCAGGCTCACTCACATGGGGGAGGGGAAGATTAGAGAACTATAGTTAGATATTTTAAAGTATCCTTTTAGTTTACAGATATTAATGTAAAAATCACTAGAATCCTGAAAACAAGACAGTTGTGAATCCTAACCTCTGTTGACTATTGAGCACGTTTGGTCTCACTAAACTTTTAAATGTAGATATGTTCCTAGCTTTCTAGTTCATTAATCTAGTCTCACCCATGGCAACAGAATTATTTGCCAGAGCACAGAGCAACTAATAAGAAAGGAGTAAAAATCGGTCAGTTTTCATTCTAGAAATAGCAGCAAAGATATTGAAATATATATGCGACTAATTTAGAATGCAGTATATCCCAGCTAGATAGTTATTAGTAATCCCTGTATCACTGCTGTGCATGTTGTGCCTGTGGTCAGGGTAGCTGCAGGGATGGATCATTTCCAAATTACATTTCTTGGGGGTAGAGTCAGATGTGGGGAGGTAGTTCTGGGGGAGGGGTAGTTTGCAGGATAGTGTGTAAATTTCAGGGAAGTAATTTTGGGGATGGGGTAGTTTTCAGGGAGATGGGGCAGTTGCGGGGTAGTTTTTTGGGGTAGGACATTTTTAATGAAATATTTGTAATCCCTGTGTCTGTGTGTATATAGTATTCACATGTTTCTGTGATGTGATGTGTGTGTTGGTGTTTCTCATGCATGTTCTGTGTACGTGTTGCATCTGTAGTGGGGTAGCTGAAGGTGGTGGGGCATTTATGGAGGACATACTTTTGGGGGTTGGTGACAGTTGTGAAGAGGTACTTTTGAGGGTGGGGTAGTTTTTGGGATAGTGTGACAGTTACATTAGGAAGTTTTTCAGGGTAAGTTACAGTATTTGCATGGGAAGATTTCTTGAGAGTGGGTCAGTCTTGAGAGGATATATTTGGTGGGTGGACCAGTGTGTACAGTGGCTAGGCAGTTGTGAGAGAGTAGATTTTGGGGGTGGGGCAAATGTGGAACAGTAGTTTTTGGAAGTGAAGACAGTTTGGAGGATGATGGGGCATATTGTTTAAGGGTGGGGCAATTTGAGGGGTGGTAGGGAAGTTGCAAGGGAGTCGTCCTTTTTAGTTTCATCCTATTCTATTAAATTTTCAGAGAGTTATTTTGCTCCCAGACAGACATTCTTGACTTCTTTTATATTGTTATTTCCAGTTATTGGAAAGAATAAAAACAATAATCATCGCCTCTGCAGAATTGTAAGGAATGACAAAGTTGTGATTATCCTGGATATTCCATTTCCCACCAATAAAAATCTTGTTCCTAGAAAACTAGAAAGAGCAGCAAAGGAGAAAATACAAGAACATTATTGCTAATAGAAATGTCAGTACCAGGCAACTATTCTGTGCTATGTATTAAGGCAGAACATCCTCAAGTACTTACAGATGTAATCAGAGAATAAACAAATGTAGCAGAAAAATACAGAAATACTACTTGTATTGGGCACCCTAGGACATGTTATCTATCCCCTATAACCTCTGGAAGACGACATGCTTTGGCACAACATTAAGTACTAAGAAGAACGCTAGATTAAATTTGAGCTACTGAGGTCACATATACCCTGGCTTACAAGCGAGGATCATTCAAGTCCTTGCCTGTGCGCAAGAAACCCATCTTGAGGTATTATCTGGAAAGAAAAGAAGAATCTCACAGCTCTGAAGCTTCCAATTCTGATTTATCTTGTAAGTTTAGCAGAAAGTTTGTTGAACATTTTATAACAGAGCAACTAGTTTAAATGTGCTGGAAAGTGCCCATTATGCACCTATTTTATCACGACACATAGATGCCTATTTCTCTTCTTAAAATACTAAGGTAAATGCTGCGGAGGCTGTTCCTTTTTGCAGGCATGGACATTTCACTTGCTCAAGAGCACGCAAAATGTGCACATGTAGATTATTGAATTGCACACATAAATTAAGGAATTTTATAATCTACACATGTACTGTATTTCATTAGTCTGCCCCAGCTCTGTCCAGACTATGACCTGGCAATGCTTGTAGTAAAAGCAGGTGTGTGCATGCCATTCTTCGTACTTTTACTACTGACATAAGAGACATTTTAGAAGTATATATTGCCACCTTGACCTGAAAATGACTTTATAAAATTACCCCCTAGGAAGGCAATTTTCAAAGACCTTTCCACACATAAAACACGGTTTAATGGGTAGATGAGGAGGTTTCCAAAATTGCCCAGCACATATGTGCATATAACCAATGTGCGTGTAAGTGTATGCAGGTATCAGAGAGACATTTCTGGGGGCAGTATTGGAATAGAGAGTACACTTGCATGCACATGTTTCGATTCCCAATAGTAGGTGCAAAGGTTTTTACAGAAAAAGTACACATCCAAGTGGCAGGTTCAGATCTGTGTATTTACTTCTATTGAGCTGGTTTTCAAATTAAAGCTTATCCCTGTAAAGTCCACAGGCTTTGCACAATGTGCTCTGTTTCAAATTTGTCCCCTAAAAACCTTTTTTTTCAAGTATTTATTGCTGCCTTGACCTCATTAAATCTAAGCTGAATAGTGTGCACATGCAGTATGATACAATGCTGTATTTTCCCCATTGACAGAATCAGGCATATCAGGGATTCGTGTGTGTGGGTCATGGGAGATGCAGGTGTGTGTTTGCATGTGCATATCTGCAGGGTTGGCACTATAATTAGGTGAACTAGATGGTTGCCTAGAGCAGCAGTGGATGTGCAGCAGTGGCAATGGGCACAAACTGCCCCGTGGCGCTTACCTTTAAATGTTGGCGCCGTGGGGCTGTTTGCTTCCACCCCTCCAACGCCCGACGCTGACTTCCTACTTCCACACCTACCCCCATTGCCACTGTTGCCACCTGTCTCCGGGACCTGCAGTGGCAACAAATGCCATTTTAAGAGCAGTGCCGTGCTTACCCAAATTCTCCAGCACTGGGTTGCTCATTCTGCTCTCTGTGACCCACCACTTCCACCCCTTCCTGCGGAGAGGGATGGCAGCAGAGGCAATGAGTGCCCTGGGAACATTGGCACTTTAGGTGACACCTAGTTCGCCTATTGAGTCATGCCGGTCTGGTCTTGGGGGTGATTGAGGGTGCATGCATGTATGTGTGTGTGTGTGTGTGTGTGTGTGTGTGTGTGTGTGTGTGTGATGGTGGGCATTAGGGGTGCATGTGTTTGTATGTGTGCCATGGGGGGCATTGGAGGGAAGGTGCATACATGTGTGGGGGGCAAGGGTGTGTGTGCATGCATGTGTGTGTATGATGGGGTAGTGGGGAGGTGAATGTGCGTGTGTTTGTGTGAGTGAGTGTAATGGGCTGTCCCATCTCTACCCTTCAATACCTTTCCTCCTGCACTTTCTCTCCCTCCCTTCACCCAGCCCTGCATTCACCACCTCCACTCCCGACCAGCTTTGCGATCTCTATCCCTTCCCTGACTTTCACTCCTATCCTTGCACATTCTGTCAAGTCTCATGTCCCTCCTCTAACCCTGCCCGTCCCTAATGCTCATCCCTCCTCTCTTGTCCCATCCATTCCCTTATGCTTTTCCTGCTTCCTCCTCTAACCTCTCCCCTTTGATTCATGCTCCACCTCTGTACCTACCGCTTCCCTCCTTTCTGGCCGCCAGGCCTCAGCACTCTTCTTGAGCTGAGCCCTGAGGTCTCCCATGTGGCTTTTTCTGGCCTCAACTCTGCTTTTCTCACTGGCAGGACCAAGACTTCCGCCGGCTGTTCAATGAGCGGTTTTTCAGTGGGAAGAGTGACGGCATACACATGTATTTGCATATGTGCAAAAAACCAGATGTATACAGACACAGACCGAACTCTGCTAGCTGTACCCTCCACAATAGATGCTACTGCGCATGCAAAATGGACTAAAAAATTAAATTAGGGGTTTATTTTATGAACATCAGAAAAACACCACTTCCCCTAGTACTCTCTCATCCCTTCCAGGTTTGTCTTGTATCCTCCCAGTTTTTGTGCCATTTCAGGACAGACGGCTCCTAAGTGACACACTAGAAAAGGTACCTATGCAGCAGTAGTACCTGTGGCATGAAAACACTGATAAACACACATTTTTGCATCCTCAAAGAACTCCTAATTAATTAGAAAATATACACCTGAATGTACAATTTATAAATATCTAAGAAAATAAGTCCTAATTGCAAGAGCAAAATATAAAAACCTAATGACTATTTTCAAAAATTTTCACCAGTCCTCAGCGGATATTCTACAATCTATAATTTCAAAAGACAAGAGCATAAGACCAAGACGATCTCAAAATATCAATAAACTTAATACTCCTTTGAACTTCAACAAATCAAAACAAATGACTTCTAAAAGAGCGTTTTCCTTTATGACACCAGAGTTATGGAATTCTATTCCTGAAGACTTAAGAGCTCAGGACGACCTTAAGGACTTTCGCAAATCTTTAAAGACGTATTTATTTATAGAATCATTTGGAGAAATAACTTAAATTTACCATTATGTATATTTAATTTCACTATGATATAGTATTATATCATACTGTTTTGTATTTATATTGTAATGTATGGTTTTTGTTTTCCCATACCCTCAGTATGTAAGCCTTTGTTGTCTTGTCAACCACTTTGATTGAAGGATAAGGTGGTATACAAAACTGGTTAAATAAATGAATATATCCTATTGAGACAGACTAGGTAAGTGTTTGATGATGAAATGAAACATAGCATGACTCAAATACATGCCAGCACTATTTTATTTGACATCACTTCCCAAGAATGTTCTGTGTACTTCATCTACGCTGTTCCATATACTGCTAATATCATCTCAGTGATGTTGGGTGCCTGAGAATGAATAATGAGCCTTGTGTCTATTTAAATGAGGCAGAAAATGTGTTCCTCATCATGAAGAGGGGCCAGCCCTAAATCTCTCATTATAGGCCAATTATCTTTCAATTTGAGGATAACTGGGCTCCTGATCAGTCACTTTTCAAATTCATGATAGTCCATAAGGAATTCACCCAGCACTTCCTAATTGCTATTTATCACAGGTTCCTTGCTGACCTCTAAAAAGATGAATCATCTCCAGCATCTGTCAGCACATACACCTGTAACATGGTTGTTCTATAACCACTATAGCATGCAAATTTGTTCTTTCTTTCTTTTTTTTTGGAATTGTTCTTTTGGGCATCCAGCTGAGCCAAAACGGGCCTTTGTTCTGCCAAACTATCACAAAATCTTCCTTCCTATTTGAGACTTTCTCTCTTTTTTTTTAGATGCCCAAGTAGCCCAGTCATTTCAGTAACAATCTATGTCTAGCGAACACAGGCCATGGTTCATCCCAGAATATGCTATGAATGCACCCTAGGTCTGGCCAATAGGTGTCATCATTGAGCAATGGCTGATTCCTTCCTTCCTCCTCAGGGGCTGTGAATGGTGTCTCTGAAACATCCCCAGCCTTTGCTGGCCGAGGGAACAGAAGACCTAATCAAACATGAGACCTCAGTCCTCCACAAAGTTGAGGGAGGAGTGGCCTAGTGGTTTGGGCAAGTTGCCTGGGGCTGGGAGTTCAAATCCTGCTGGAGGACAGCAACCTTGGGCCAGAGGAACTGGGGCTTCTAGTCCTACAGGAACGTCTTATGGCCTTTGGCAAGCCACTTAACCCTCTGTTGCCTCAGGTACAAAAAACAGATTGTGAGCCCTTCCGGGGCAAGGGAAATATATACCATACTTGAATGTACACTGCTTTGACTGGATGAAAAGTGGTATATAAGCATTGCTAAGTAAAGTTAGAATGTAGGCTTGCTGTGGCAAAGTGCAATCAATGAATAAGTCCAGGAGTCAATTGACAGGGTCCAAGCCAGTTTATTGTGCACAGGCCCAGTCAGTCAAAGCTTCAAAAGGAACTGAGCAAAAGTTTATACAGAGACATAACCATTTATACCTCTTTTTCAGTTTGATACATGAGAACTTTCTATTGGTTCCAACTCGATACATGCAAACTTTTCATTGGTTATACATTCCCTTCATTTGTCCAATTAGAAATCCCTCCGGAGCCTAGCAACCGGCCCCCTCCTTTAGGATTGCTTGAACAATGGTACAGTTCTGAATTTCGTTACTTTTCTACTGCAAGGTTAACTTTGGCTTCTGGAATGCATATACTGAAACATTTCTGTTCTTTCACACACAAGAAAATAATAGAAGACTTATGAATTCATGAAAACCTCTTATTAAGCATTTTAAAACAGTTTTCTTATTTTTCACAGATTTTTGGTTCTTTTCTAGCTATAATGGGAGTTAGGATCCAGGCCTAACTTAGCCTTTCATAGTAGCAGGCCATGCTAGGCCATAGCCTACCACAGGCTTAGCTCACTAGCCAACCACCATACTTCTTGAAGTAACAAATTAGCGTACATAACCACAGGGCTGCTACAACATTTTATGAAGCCCTGGGAAAACTTCAGAGAATCACCCCTCCCCCATTTGCAGACCCCCTTGTGACCCCCCCCCCCCCCAGCAGCAGAAGAGAAGGGCATGGCCACAAATGTGGCCTAGATACAAGCTGTCTGTCTCTGGGGTCACATCTCTTGTGGACAGATAGAATGGATCTTTGCCGCGATCATGGCTATCCCTTCGCCCCGGGAGAGGGGATCCCCACAAGCAGAAGAAAAGGGCATGGCTGCGATCGTGGCCCAGATGCAAGCTGTCTATCTGTGATCAGGGCAGCAGGGCAGCTAAGGCCCCTGTTGTGCAGGGGCCTGTGGAGCAACCCCCTTTGCTTATAGGTAAATGTGACCCTGCATAATCATTTCAGGGGATTACTAATTAACAAACATCCATTTTCTCACCAAAAGGAACATAACATGCCAAATACATGGATCAAACAATCATTAGCCAAATATCATTTTCCAGAATAACACATGCTTATGTGTATGATAATATACAAGGTTTACTCTTAGAGCTACTGACATCACAGGAAAAAAATCTATGAAAGAACATTTTCATAAGCTTTTTGGGTATATTTGATGAATTTTTGCCCTGTGATGTTTAAACACATCTTAAAGATACTAATAGCATTTACAGAATTCTAATACCACTAATAAAAAAAAATACTCCTATGCAGAAATCATTTCTACTTGTTTGCAGAATAAAAAAAATGTTCTTTCCAAGTTTTATGGTTCTTAGCGACTCCAGTGATATTTAACAAGTGCATGAGACATATCAGCAATGCAACTAAGCAGAATTATCATTTTGACTGAAAGTTCATATGCTGTAAACAAGCATACCTGAACTCTTGAGTCCATTGCTTGCCTGAACCTACTTTTGATTTTATCATTATGAAAAAAAGCTGCTAAAATGCTGTCCTTGTCTGGAAGGATGTAACTCTGAGCGCCTGAGGGCTTCTTGAGTAGATTCAGATTGAGTGAACCTGAGGCTGATTCCAACTGGCTCATCTCCTACAGGTGGTGTGTTAAATCAGTGAAGATATGACTTGTGCATCATGAAAAATGTGCCCAATTTTGACAATCACTGACTATAGTAAAGCCAGGAAATTATACTGAGATGTGGGACAGTTGCTTTGACCTTAAGAAGGCATTGAGTGAGAAACATGTAAAAGGGGAGGGGGGAAAGAGAGGGAACGTGCATTCGCAATAAGCTCCCTGAACTACTTTGTTGATGTTACTGAGCAAATATAGCTTTTTGAGTTGTTTTCGTTTCATCAAAATCATGATACTCTTGAGTGTTGGCAAGGAAATATCAGGTAATGAGAATGCAATGAACATGTCTTTCATCAGCTGAAAATCTTTAATTGTAATTGCAGCATGTAATGGTGCAATTAGTTGTCTAAATGACAGGATAGGCTTAAATCTATCCCACTGTTTTTCACAACGCCCATAAAGTTCCTATAAACCTTTCTTTACGCTGCATGAGCAACAGTCAGACTGAACAAAGCTATTTAGTTACTTAACCTGCTAACTGCAATATGAAGGACGTGGGCTGGATTTTTCAAACCTGGCATGGTTACAGGGTTAGATGTGAACAAGTGGAAATTCACAACTAATTTTGCAATTATCCTTTTGCAGTTTTTAATTTGACCACCTAATTATTGTGCTCTAACCCTTATGCATATGCAAGAAATAAAGCACCCATAGAAAAAAACCCCAAAGGAATAGTTCAAGATTATTTAGTACAAGAAGCTGCAAGAGAACCTTCTATTTGATCCCTACTTACTTAAGGAAGTTCATGTTAAGAAGCACAAACTTTCAATGGAACAACTCTTTTAAAGTGTTACGAAGACATAAAACAATAGCTTCATTTTAGCTATATCCTTTAAGCCTATAGCTTTGTGTTGTTGTAATTCTGTCTTTTACTTCCAGGTGAAGGTTTCTTCCCACCCAAAAGTTTTCATTGTCTTTCCCCTCTTGCTACATTTGCTGAAAATATCTGGGTTTTGAGGATTCTTCTTCAGTTAGGTGTTCGTGAATTTCCATAAGTAAAATGTATAAATCGGGCAACTAAGGCGGTGAATTTAGAAAACGTCCATGGCATTTCCATCTGTAAATAGCAGCTTTTACATGTGGGAATGTCTGTGTAAAAAGAGCTATTTTAGAAAGCAGCTATTTACATGTGTCAGTTTGTAGCAGGTACAATTTCGAAGGGGATGCGTTGCAGACATATTTTGGATTGGCCTGAGATGCATGCATTTCTGATTTTGCAATGACAATATATGCATAATAACCCCCCCTCTAAAAAAAAAAAATCTGCATTTATACCTGCTCTGAGGCTCATGTAAAGGTCAGCTAACTGCTTGTTTAGACTAGGATTGGCCTGAGTGATTGAGGAGGTAGTTGTGCTTACTTCTCTGATGCTCAAAGACAGTGCAAAAAAACTAAAATAAAATAAAAATGATTTTTTCACTCATCTCCTTCGTTGGGTCTTTATGGACTTCCAGTTTTATAAAATCTGGCACTTATGGGCCAAAGTATTTGCACTTACATGTTCAAAGCTCTGCAGATATATTTCCTGGTGTCTTCATATGTATTTTACAAAAGGGAGGCAAGGGAATTGGATGCATTGCAAGGGGACTGGCAAATCTGATATGCTGGGAGGTGCGGGGAGAGGGGCAATGGGAAGGACAGGCAGGCTATGGGGACATCAGAAGTGGAAAACCACCACATTTATAGCTGCCTATGACAACAGGCGCATGCAGTATATGTGCCTCGGGGCAGCTCTAATTCCATTTTGTCTACATTTTGTGCCAGAGCTGTGGATTCCTTATTTGAAATGGGGAATCCATGTCTACACTGCAAGCCTTCCTAAACCACTCCCTCTCCCCCTCCCCCTCTTTTACCACGGGGCCAATTCCAGAGTTGGTTCAGCGTGTTGGCCTCATAGGCAAACCTTAATCCTTATGCTCCCCTCTGGCTGTCAGAATCTATTGTCCAGCTTTCAATACACTGCTCTTTGCCATCCTTCAGAAGCTGCCACCCTAGGCAACTGCCTAATTTGCCCAATGGCTGGGCCAGTCCTGCTCACCACATCTCCAGGGTTCTATAAACACGGTAAGCATCTCCATGGCTAAAATGTTTCTGGTCTGAAATTATATTTACACATGTGTGCCAATCTACATGTGTAAATGCTGCTTTTTAGATGTGGGATGCTTCTAAAATGATCCTCTTAACACCAAAGCAGTCCCTTGGTGCTGGGACGATGGGTGCACCTAAAGCTGAGGAAAGAAGGGAGGGAGGGGGCAGGGTTTATTTAATGACATTATTAAGGCTTCTATTTTTAGATGTTCAAAAATTGTAAAATTAAGGTTACTTTCTAGCTAATTAGGTACGTTGCTGGGTACTTTTTCTGATTAAATCAAATTCATATACAGTATGTTCCTAACATGAATGTACTGCTGCAATAGGGGTGCTCAACTCCAGTCCCGGAGGGCCACATTCCAACCTGGTGTTCAGGATGTCCCTAATGAATATTCGTGAGATATATATTCATTCAATGGGGGCCACCTACGCAAATATATCTCACGGATATTCATTGGGGATCTTGTGAAAACCAGGCTGGATAATGACCCTCTAGAACTGGAGTTAGACACCACTGTGCTATAACAAAACAATTCTCAAATCCCCCTCATGTAATCAGCACCACATTCATATTCCCTTACCTGCCGACACAGGTCCTCACCATCTTGAACCCTCCTCCCACAGCTCCAACCCTCTTTCTGCATATAACCACAGCTATGCCACTCTCTTTGCCCAGCAGCATACCTTCAACTTTATGCCATCCCTGACCCTACTACTCTAAACCTCCCCACTCTCTGCTAAATACGTTAGCAGCTGAGGATCTATCAGCATGGAAAAGCCAAAAACATAATGGAGGAACCAAAACAGGCAAGGGAAGGGGTGACTGAGAAGTACGGACAGTGGTGCTTTTCTGGTCTTTATCCAATAAACATTTTTATTTTTGAATTGAGGTGTCTTACCGGTGTTTATTAGTTAAAATCTAAAAACAGAAGCCTTAGATATGATATGGCTCATTGCCCATAATGGGTTAATTTTGACTCCATTCATCACGAGTACTCAAAAAGCCTTTTGGAGGTAGCAAATCAAACACATTAATCTTGCTCTAGGTAGCATAGAAAAGCTCATTTTATCTTACATAATTGTTTTCAAAAACGGAAACCCTGGGGAGTGACAAAAAGATATGTTGCACATTTTCACATCCTCCAAAAGTTCCTCAGCAACTGCCACCTCACACAGCATGTGTGTCTTTTAGACAAGTTTGCATATAAAATGTTCTTTGTCAGTATTTTATACAGCTGCTGACATCATAATGGAATTATAGCCCATTCATGTATCTGAACAATCAGAGCCTAATATTTATCTATTGTATAGTTTTGAACCACCAGAGCTCGTCCACAAATTGGGTTAGCCTATTCTTAATAAAATTCAGGGCATGGTCACTAAAAAGTGGCAGTGCATCACGTGTTAAGCCCTAAAACTTAGCACGGGGTGGTATCAGGCCCACACTAACACATGAAGGCATGCCAGGCATGTTCCCATGTGTTTAGAATGGGTTCTGCACCACCTCCACCCTAAGCAGTTTGCTACACTTAATGCGGGTGCACTTAACGCTACCCACTGAGATGGGAGGAAGTGCGCCCATGCTAAGTGCAACATTGCCAGTTAGTATGCATTAAAGAAGCCTACACTATCTGCAATGTGCATGCCCCTGCCTGAACCAATCCTCTGTTCCGACCTGCGCTTATTAGCATAGAATTTTTAGCACGGCTGCATTATTGGTGTGCAGTAATGGCTACCTAAGCATGCTTAGCATGCACTAAACCCTGTGCTATTTGCACACTTTAGTAAACAAATCCCTTCCAGAGGTTTATTTTTCTGATTGAGTCTCCCTTTCGTGGGCATACCGGTGACTAAAGTATGTTTAATCAAAGATGATTCGTTGTTCCAGTATACTTGTGATTAATCAGAGCAGACAACTGATCTTAATGAAAAGGGAGTAACTCTATATACAGTATTTATTTATTTGTTTATGTTTAGGAATCACTTATCTCACAAGCTCAAAGCAATGTAGGAATAAATTAACCTAAAAACAAATAAAGGAAACTCTAGCAGAGAATTTCTCTCAGAGATTTTGACTGGGGCATTTTTTATTCTTTCCATATAGTCAAAACTCTTCAAGGCAAAAATACGGGGCTGATAGTCAAAGGTATTAAACGGTTAGCATCGGAGCATTCTGCGGATAGCACCCAGCGATAACCGGGCAGTAGCACTTATTGAGTTACTGCCCAGTTATCGCTAAGCAGACAGGCACAGTAAAGACTAGTCTAACTTCTGTCACTAAAGCTAACCGGGCAGTGGCTCAATATCGCCACTGCCCAAATAGCTTTAATGCTATCCGAGCAACCCAGATAATCAATGCCGGGACCCAGATATGACAATGAATGTTTAGTGGCTGTGGCTAACTGCTACTGCTGAATATCGGGCCCATTTAATTCATTTAGCTGTATACTGGGCCCTTACTTTTGAAAATATGAATGCACCAACACTGGTATCATTGAGGAGAAGCCCCCTTCTGAATGTCTCTTATTATGTTGGCCCCAAAATCAGATAGACACAGTGGGGATTTATGCAATTTTATGCAATCTGCAGACCTACAATCCACATAAACCCATGGTTAGTAATGTTGAAAATCCCCTCCAAACCTAGTTACATGCCCTGCCACGAACCGATTAGTGAAGAGGCATTCAGGGGCGGCACCACAAGCTAGCTGGTCAGCAGTGATATTCAGCCTCTAACCGGCTAGCTAAAATTCCTAAAGTTAGAGTAGTGAAAAGCTGTTCTAACTTTAGGCGGTTCTGAAATTCAGCTAGTCAAATTGCAAACGTGCAGTCCAGGCAAACAGGATATTCAGTGATGATTGCTGGATGTAGCCCTGTGCTGAATATTTGGTTTTAAAGTAATGCAATGATGGCCTGCCGCTTTAGCGGTGCTGGCCACCGCTGCTGAATACTACCCTCCTCCCCCCCCAAGGGTATCAAAGGTTGGCTTTAACATATTGTAGGTGCTGGACACTACTACTGCAGGATCTATTTGTTACTCAGTTACAGTTACGTTTATTTGATGTATGTGGAGAAGAAGAGGGAGAAGTCAAAGATGACCCCATGGCTGCGAGCCAAGGAAACAGGGAGAAGTAGAGTGTTATCCACAGAAACAGAGAAAGGAGAAAGAGGGGAGGTGGGTTTAGGGGGAAAAATAAGAAGCTCGGTTTTGGCCTGGATTCACAGAGAAATTTCAGATGCAGAGAGGTAGATCTAGAATCATCAGTGTAGAGATGGTACTGAAAACCATGGGAAGAGATGAATGCACCAAAGAACTGAGTGTAGAAATAAAAAAAGGAGAGGTCCCAAGACAGAGCCCTGGGGTACACCAACTGAAAGCAGAATAGCGGGAAAGAAGGATCCGGCAGAAGATACACTGCAAGTGCCGTGGGAGAGATACGAAGAAAACCAGGACAGGACAGAACCCTTAGATCCAAGTGAGAACAGGGTATCGAGGAGAAGGTGGTGATTAACAGTGTCCAAAGTAGCAGAACGGTTAAGAAGCATGAGGATCGAGTAAAGACCCTTGGATATGGTAAGGAACAAGTCACTGGAGAATTTGGCAAGAGCCGTCTCTGTAGAATGTAACGAGAGAAAGACAGATTACAGTGGATCCAGAAGGGACTGAGACGAGAGAAAGTGAAGACAGCAGCGGTGAACCGCACATTCAAGTACTTTAGAAATAAAGGGGAGGAGAGAGATGGGTCGATACTTATTTATTTATTTAACAATTTTTCTACACCGCTTTATCTGCTGGTCAAAGTGGTTACATTGTAACAGAACATATTAATAAGAAGGACAGGTAGGGTCATGATTTATTGAGGAGAGGTGTAACCACCACATGTTTGAAGGCTGCAGGAACAGTTGTGGTAGAAAACAGTACAAACTGAATACCTAAAGATCGTGGAAGAAGACAAACCAGTATCATAGTTGGTGGAAGAATACCAAGGCACTTTGAGAGGAAAAAAATGGCAAAAGGACACCAACACAGTACTTAGGTGGCTCTAACACTTTGAACATGCTAAGGGAACCAACACAGCATCCAGATTGGCTGCAAGGCCCTAAATTGTGCTGAAGACCACCATAGCACCTCAGCCATCTATAAAGCTCTAAAACATACCAAGGGAACCAGAATAGTATAGCACCCAGATTGGCTGCAATATCCTAAATTATGCTAGAAGACCAGCACAGCACCTGGATTAACTGGAAGGTCCTTAATTTTGCCAGGAGGACCAGCACAGTATCCAGATCAGATGCAATGCTTAAACAAGCCAAAGGGGCCAGCACAGCCCCCAGGTCAGCTAAAAGGCTCTAAACCATCAGGAGAGCTAACACAACAGCAAAAGAGGTGACATGAGCCAAAGGTGCAAGCTCTTTGACTGCAAGTTTGAATCCTGGCACTGAGGACTTTGGTCCCAGCATAGGAACTTTGAGTACAGAGGAAGATCCACTTGGGGTGTCAGAAGCTTTAATGGACTGCTTAGATTACATGCTGAGAGATTTAAAAAAAGAATCACATGATGCATCATGGTGCAGGCCTCAAAAGCAGTGGGAATGGGGCTGCAGCATTGGCTATGACAGCCCAGAAGAGTTGAGAAAGGCCAATGCAGAAGCAAGATAGGCTGGAAGACTCTATAATGAAAAGCTAATACTTGTGGCCGAAGACCAATAGTCAACAAGAACAGTAATGGAGGCTGATGGACATGAGGGCAATATGGCAAAACTAGGATTGATTCTGCTATCAGGCTGGCTAGGTTAGTGTGCCCTTCCTCTCTCACCATATCTTCTTCGTCCTTCCTGATAAAAGGACAGTTTCTTAGTTGACAAGTAATGGAGAACAGTAGATATGAGGGCAATCTGTCACCCCATGATAGCTAGGGTTGATTCAGCTATCAGGCTGACTAGACAAATGTTCTCTTCCTCTGTCAGTATTCCATGCTAATCCCTTCTGATAGAGGAAAAAAAATGTTCACTCAAGGGTGTAGTAGTAACTGAGCTCCCTTACATGAACCTCTAAACAAGTACAAAAATGAACATTTGAAAACAACTTTGAAGAGAGTGCTCAAGGCTTATCAACAGTAATAGACAGGGTTCAGTTTCTACTTGACTAGGGTTGTTAAAATGTCATGTCAAAGTGGGTGGTAGCACCCTGAAAGAGGAGTACAATGACAAGTCTAAAGCACCTCCAAAAGTGCAAAGCAGGAGGAGAATGAGGAGTGGTCCACAAAGAGCCAATGCACACCGGTCACAGAGCCATGCATCTAGAAGGGTAGCAACAAACTAGCATGGCATTTGAAGAGGGCAAAGGTCATACAATGACAAGCCAAAGGTACAAAGCAGGAGGATGATGAGGAGTGACCTAGAAAAAGCCAAGCACAATCGTTGTAGAGCTGCACACAAAGAAGGATGGCTGAACAATACACTTCAACAGGGAGGGATGAAGGCTGCAGCAGGTCAAGCCATGAGAGCAGTGCCAACAGGTTGACACAGGCAGCAGGGCAGAGGGAGAGAGGAAAAGGGGATCTCTTTTTTTTTTATAAATGTATTTTTCTTTCCTTTTTTTCTTCAAGTTTTTCTATGTGAACCTAAATAACCCACTGGAAATGTGACATCAGGCCCAGAGTGGCTATAAAGCAGGAATGGGATTTGCAAACATGCTATAAGCTTGTGGTTTGGATGATAAGAGCAGGACTGACTGGAAACAAAGGGGCAGGTCATGACTGACATGGCAGGATAATGAGACTGGCAACAGCAGCAGAGGAAAACTTTCAGTTCTTTTTTGTTTTATATCCTTTCTGCTTGATTTAGATCTCACTTTCTTTTCTTGCTTTTTCATTTAAGTTTTAGCATGGCAGAACTGAAAGGTAGCCACTGAAAATGGACACCATCCTGGAGAGACTGCGGTGGCAACTGTCAAAAAGAGCTAGACACTCAGGCAGAGAGTGCAGGCAAGTGCCTCTCAGTTATAGCTCTATGCTCATTTCTCCTCCTAGGCATATGAGAATGAAGGGAAACCAAAGAAGGAGAGGTTTGTCTTCAGATACACCAGCTTTTCTACCATCTCCAGTGCTAGCTGTGAATGATGGGGACCCTTGATATCCCCTGCCATGGAGAATATATGCTCACTGGGCACACTGGTGGAGAGCAGGACAAGAAATGCTGTGCAACCTTGGCCATCTCTGGTCAGGCTGCCAATTTGTGTGATCATTATGCCAAGGGGTCTGTGTACATGGCCTCAAAGGGCTCTACAAGGTATCATATCACTAAAATCCATGCAGGAGTCTGACTTACAGCGGGATGATCTCTCCTGCTTATCACTGTAGCTAGGGTTTCAGTCACCAAGATTTTTCCAAGGCGGGGCTAATGGGTGACTGGAATGGAAAGTCAGTGAGTGCAATGGTAGGTGACAGGGTGGTGTTCATGGTACTAGTGCTGCTTGCAATCATGCCTATTATTTCCTCTGCTGCATCGCCACTGCTGCTTCCCCCTGCCTCTGATGCTCCCTTCCCTC
Source organism: Ichthyophis bannanicus (assembly GCA_033557465.1). Taxonomy (NCBI): domain Eukaryota; kingdom Metazoa; phylum Chordata; class Amphibia; order Gymnophiona; family Ichthyophiidae; genus Ichthyophis; species Ichthyophis bannanicus. The sequence goes on along the minus strand of CM066032.1, from coordinate 865,332,448 downwards.
CACCTCAGTCACCAGCTTTACTTTCTAGTAAGTCAGTGGCACTGCAGAGTGAAAGTTCCTTTCATCTGCAGGTCACAGAGACCAACAAGCATATAAGCAAAGCATCTGATTCTGTGACAACTCCCCTCCTTCACTGTCTTAACCATGTTCATCATATTGTCTATTACAAAGAGACCCACACTCTGTTCCAGTCTCTTCAGGCTGCCACCAGTATGTTGTCAGGGAGTATGTAGCGTTCCCACTAGTCCAGATGTCAGTGCCAAAATGCAAGCTATCATCAGCATCTGATTTTGCTAGCTCCGCTTTCAACTGATAATGGAACTAATTATATAGGCGAGGGATCATCTGTCTACTAAAAGTTGACCTGCAGGGCTCTTGGTAATTGGGAGCTAAGGGATGCAACAACCTCATAAACTTCACCTTCTCAACTATGTTCAGCGGATGGTCATCTAGGCTTATCATTTTTCCAATGGACTGTGTGCATTTAACTTACCAGTGCTTATGCTCTTTCCAGTTTTTGTCATTTGGCTCCTTTTTCAATTTCCTGAAAGATGCTTTTTTGGCCAGAACAGCCTCTCTGACCTCACCTTTAAATCATGCTGGCAGTTTTTTGGATTTCCTTCCACTTTTCTTAAAGTGTGGAATACAGTTGGTCTGGGCTTTCAAGATAGTATTTTTAAACAACACCCATTCTTGATGTAAATCTTTAACCTTTGCAATTGCTCCTTTTAGTGTTTTCTTCACTATTTTCCTCATTTTATCATACTTTCCCTTCTAAAAGTTAAAAGATAGTACTGTGGATTCTCTTGACATTCTTCCTCCATTAAATCAAACGTGATCATGCTATGATCACTATTGCCAAGTGGCCCCAACACCCTTATCTCTTTCACCAGATCTTGTGTTCCACTAAGCAAAATGGCTTCCCCTCTTAGTTGATGAACCAGCTGCTCCAAGAAGCAATCATTCATTTCATCTACAGTAGAAACTTTATCTCCCTAACATTTCCTGCCATGACACTGACCCAGTCGATAATGGGGTAATGGAAATCACCCAGTATTTCCTCTCTAACATAGAATGCAACACGTCCACCAATTTGATCTGCTCTATCATTAAGATATAATTTGTACCCAGGTATCACAGTGTTCCACTAGTTGTCTTCCTTCCACCATGTCTCTAAGATACCAATCATATCTAATCTCTCATTTAGTGCTATATAGTCCAACTCTCCCATCTTATTTTTTAGACTTCTAGCATTTGCATACAAGCATTTTAGAGGCTGTATTTTATTCATATTAGTCTAGTTATTGGTAGGCAGGGGTAATTTGGAATCTTTAAATTGTGTCTGCTCTGTATTTAAGGGTATTTGGATTACTTTTGTCGTTATTAGAACCTCTCTGTTGATATGCCCTGACTTCAAACTTTTGCCAGTATGCTTCAAGGATACATTGTTCTGAATCATGCGCTCTTGGGCAACTGTTCACTTTCCCCTATTATCTAGTTCAAAAGCTGCTCTATCTTCTTTTTAAAGGTTAATGCCAGCATCCTGGTTCCATCCCGGTTAAGGTGGAGCCCATCCCTTTAGAAAAGCCTCTCTCTTCCCCAGAATGTTGCCCAGTTCCTAACAAATCCCAAACCCGCTTCCTTGCACCACCGTCTCATCCACACATTGAGACTCCGTAGCTCTGTCTGCCTTTTGGGTCCTGCGCGTGAAAGGGGAAGCATTTTGGAAAATGTTACCCTGGAAGTTCTGGATTTCAACTTTCTACCTAAAAGCCTACATTTGGCCTCCAGAACCTCCCTACCAAACATTCCTATGTCATTGCTACCAAGATGTACGAAGACATGTGGTGCTACCTTCACACCAGTCAGGCATGTTTCTAGGTCATCCTCACGTTCACCAGTCACCCAGTTATCTATATGCCTAATGATCGAATTACCAACTATAATGGCTATCCTAACCCTTCCCTTATAGGAACATGGCCCTGGAGAAACCTCCTCGGTGGGAGAGGTTTTTGTATCACCTGGAGGACAGATCCTAGCTACAGCATCACTTCCTGCCACACCAGGGTGATACTCTCATGTCACGTGACCTGTCCCCTCCATGGCAACAGGGACGCTACCAGACTGGAGGTGCGACTTCAGTACTACATCCCTGTAGGTCTCATCTATGTACCTCTGTGTCTTCCTTATGTCCTCCAAGTCAACTACTCTAGCCCTCAGAAATCAGACTCGTTCCCTGAGAGCAAAGAGCTCCTTGCACCTAATGCACATGTAAGACTCCTCATCAACTGGGAGAAAATCATACATATGACACTCAGTGCAAAATACTGGAAAGCCCCTGATCTCGCTGTTGGACTGCTGTCTGCATCTTAGCTTTAAGGTTGTGTTTAGGTATTTAAGTTGTTTACTTACTTATGTTTCCTGGGTTTTTTTATGCTAATAAAACTATGCTTAATATGTTTAATGGACTTTGTTCATCTCAATATTAATTAATCTCAGGTCTTTAATGTATGTCTGATGGGGACAAAAAGCTGCACCTTAGAGTGAATATGGGCACCTCCTTCCCTATAAAAGATGTAAGCACCTATTAAGCTATGATTATCCCAGGGGTGGGTGGGAGTCAGGGAGGGACGGAGGGAAAGAAGGCATATTAAAAGTTGATTGCTACACAGTACCCTGTCATGGACTTCTAAGATAAAGGCTTACCAGTTTTCTGGGTGATTCACACAGCCCTTGGTTTGAAAGAAGGGGCCTTTTACATTGCCCCTATGATCTGTCACTTGCCTTTAAAACCTATTTAAGGCAACTTCACAGATCTTTTGCCTCCTAATTGTAAAGGTCACTAGAAACAAGTTTATTTTTCTTTCTACTTAGAGACTATTCTACTTGTATGCTAGGCTATATTTTGATTTGATTTAAGAAAAAACGTTCTCTAGCAACAAATTTATTTCAGTAACTACTCTATTTTACTTTCTAGGTTAAGCTATACTCTTATTTGATTTAAATGAAAAGCTCTTTAGAAACAAATTTCTTTCAAAGTCTATTTACTCTTAGGGGGATGTTTGCTAAACTGCAGTAAAGGAGCAAGTGTGCCATTAGCATGTGCTAATGGCGCACTTGCACCTTTAGAGCTTCCAAAAAGCCACTTTAGAGCATGCTAACGGTACCGACAGCGTAAAGCACCCTGTGGATGCAGAGTAGGCGTCCATGGTGTGGAGAATGGGGGTCAATGGGTGGGGAGTGGACGGGAACAAGATCTGCTCCCTTAATGACGGTACCTTAATGTGAGGGACTTTAATACAGTTCAAAATAAAGGTGCTTTTTGAGGAGAAAAAGCCTGTTTTAAGGTCTGCAATGTGCTGCACTGACAGGTGAGCCCAAGAAAGTGATAGTAGTGCCCCATTAGTAGCAACAGCATAGTGTCCAAGCATGAAAGGGCACTATGTTGATGGTGCAAATGGGGCAAAGGATGGTGCCTGTGGGTCATGCAATGGGGACCGCTGGTCCACAGGGCAGGCCAGGCAATTGCCTAGGTGACACAAAAGAATATAAGACTTGGAAATATGCCAGACTGTGTCAGACCAAGGTCCATCATGCCCATTATCATGTGTCCAACAGTGGCCAATGTTGGTCATAGGTACCTAGCAGTTTCCACAAAAGACACACAAGATGCACAGTGTATGTATTGGGCAAGCAGGGAATATTCTAGGCCCCTCATTAGTAATGGTTTATGGACTGTTCCCCAGGAGCCTGCCCAAACATTTCTGAAACCCAGCTACACTAACAGTGTTGACTGAGAAACTATTCACTCCCAGTAGTCCTCTGTGGCTTACACTGTAGCCACATTGTATGTCCACTAGTCCTACTACATTTGGATGGTGTAAATAATCAATCCACGTTAACCCAATCCGCTCCAGGCAATATCATATAAACCTCTAACATAACACCCCTCAGCTGTCTCTTCTACAGGTTGAAGAGATAATATTGGCAGGCAGTGATGGGGGTCCCTGCAGAGACAGATGGTCATGGGGGGGATGTGTGGCCATCCATGTATGCCTTTGCCTTCCCCCTCATCTGGACGTTGTGCCCTAGGCACTCGCCAACCCGCATGTTGGATGGGCTGGGACTGCACATCACCAAATGGACAGCACACGGGTATGTCAGCATGGTATGGAGTGTTGGTGGAGGGGGCAGCGGCACACGCCTAGAGCAGACCAAATCCATGCCCTGGACTTGTGTACAGTGCACAATGCAACATGTGCCAAGGTCATCTGATGCAAAGTATATCAGCCCCAGGGAGTGCTATAACCATATGGCAGCACTGTGGCTCCATGCACACAGTTGGTGTGTATATGAGTAGAGGGTCACAGGTTTGGGTCCAGGCTATGGATTATGCATTGCATGTCCCTGTGGCTAAACTTTAGCCCAAAGTGCAGGTACCACACCAACATGTGCAACCCCCAATGAATGTGCCAGCAAGGACACAAACACCCATCAGCCACTCAGACAGGCTCCACTATCCTCAGCTGGATGGAGAGTCAGGTTGACAGCACTGGCACACTGAGCTGGCATTAACATCAGAGCACACTACTAGCTTCTGCACAAGGAGCACAAATTAACAATGCTTGAGCTGATATTGGGACCACGATAGCAGGCAGGAATGCCGACCATCCCCATTTTTGCACAGCATCACAATATGAGTGTGAGTGTGTATGTCTATCCATTGTTTTGTGACTTTCTCCACCTCACTGAACCTCTCAGTGCCTAAGCTGTTTCCAGAATTAATCTGAAAATGTGCATGATGAGGAGCAAAGTATTATGGATATGGCCTGAAACAGGGCAGATTGGCCAGGAAAGGTCTGCATCGGAGGTAAGGTCAATTGCTGAGATGCTGTAGTGCCCGTCTGCCACGTGCATAGCCTAAGTGGCCACAGCATGTCCTGCTGAGAGGACACTCTCACCCTGACCGAGCAGTGACCATGGTATGGCTATGTATCCACATAGTGCTATATAGTGTCTGGTTCTAGTGATGTGGGTGAACCTCCTGTCCTGGAGGCTTGATCACTTAACTAGCTGCTGGGTGTCCATGATTGTTCTGTGCACATGCAATGTGTACTAACCAGTGGACTGTCTGCAGTTGGCATCTGCATGGCTGGAAAACCCAGTGATGGGCAGCAGGTGCAGTCTGACTGTGCTTGCTGTGATTGTTAGACCTACATGGTTGGGAGAGAAGATGTTCCAGTCCTACTCTCTGTGGTAATGGTAGGCCCAGCAGGCCTATAGTGACAACCCCCTGCAAGCCTAGACGCCCCCACTGTAGGTGTCATCAGCTGTTTAACACTGGGTATTAACATGCACTGTTCTAGGAGGGTCACTCTCTAACAGCAGCAGGTCACAGGGACAGATGTGACACTGCAGACAATAGCTGTCACACACTGGCAGTGATGGGGATCTGCAGCACAAGCTACAGAGACCATCTCTAATACTGCAAGTCCTGGGGAGGTGCTGGGTAGCCGTCCTCACCCTCAGGGTGACTGCTGAAACTGCGCAATAGCACAGTTTGTAGCTGTTGTGTGATTGCAGAGCACACTGTCAGTGCAACGTACTGAGCTGATGTGATGTATCTGTCTTTTCTCCTTTTGGTGATCAGCTGCAGACTGCTGTTCTGTGTGTGCAGTTCTGTAGGGGTTAACCTATACCAGCACACACAGCAGACAGTTTAGGCAGAGACCTGCAGGCTCTTCAATTCCATGCATTGCAGGATCAAGAGTTGTAGCATACTGGTTAGTGCAATGTCCCCATAGGCAGGAGACAGGGGATTGCTTCCTACTTGCTCTTTTTGTGACTGTGTGCTACTCAGGTCATTTTCATGCCTGTGATAGTCAGGGCTCTCCTGTGCCTGATCTTTATGTCACCACTCCCACTCTGTGCTCCTGTAGCTGCAAACATCCTGCCAATTCTGGCTTAGCTGGAGGACATGTCTTCCCTATCCTATGCCACACACTGACATTGCAGCACTTTACATTGGCCCTACCCTGTGCATCAGTACAGCTGCCTCCTACATGCTCGTCCACCTAAATGGCCGCCACATAGGGTGCCCATCAATATGGCAGGTCCATCAGCTCCCACCTGTCCTTTCTTCCATCACCTTTACATTGACTTTCTGTGGTGCATTATCCAGCATTAAGGTTACAGCCGTTTTCCTGCCTTTAGATGCATGCTTGCCAACCTGAAGCACCTTAAAACCCTTGGCCATCTTATGTTCAGGCGCCTAAGCCCCTCAAAGTGCTTTAACCTCAGGCACCTTAAAACGCTCAGGGCGCCTTAACTTCATGCACCTTAACCCCTCAGGGCCTTAAATTCAGGTGCCTTAGGTTGAAGCACCTTAAACCCATTGGGCACCTTAATGCTTGTCACCTTAACATGAGATGTGCTGTTACTGTAAGTTAAATGGTCAGTTTGCCCTGTTCTGTACGTTACATGGCCCATAGCTCCCTTTACGTCAGACTGGCCAATCGGCCCATAGCCTTATATGGCTTAGGAAACCTTAGCGATGGCAGTGGGGGTGTACTATCGAGCGACTGGCCAGAATGACCAAATGGATGATGAAATGCTCAAAGAAATCAAGGAAGCTAACAAAAGTTACAGCGCAGTAATAATAATGGGTGATTTCAATTACCCCGGTATCGACTGGGTCAGTGTCACGTCAGGACATGCTAGGGAGATAAAGTTCCTAGATGAAATAAATGACTGCTTCTTGGAGCAGCTGGTTCATGAACCGACCAGAGGGGAAGCCATATTAGACCTAGTCCTTAGTGGAACACCAGATCTAGTGCAAGAGATAAGGGTGTTGGGGCCACTTGGCAATAGTGATCATAGCATGATCACCTTTGATTTAATTAGTGGAGGAGGGATAGTAAGGAAATCCACAGTACTACCTTTTAACTTTCGAAAGGGAGACTATGATAAAATGAGGAAAACAGTTAAGAAAAAACTAAAAGGAGCAGTTGCCAAGGTTAAAGATGTACATCAAGCTTGGGTGTTGTTGAAAAATACTATCTTGGAAGCCCAGACCAGCTGTATTCCAAGCTTTAAGAAAAGTGGAAGGAAGTCCAAAAAACTTCCAGCATGGTTTAAAGGTGAGGTCAGAGAGGCTGTTGTTGCCAAAAAAGCATCTTTCAGGAAATGGAAAAAAGAGCCAAACGTCGAAACCTGGAAACAGCACAAGCACTGGCAAGTCAAATGCAAGGCATTGATAAGGCAGGCAAAGAGAGAATTTGAGAAGAAGCTTGCTGCGGAAGCAAAAACGCGAAATAAAGACCTTTTCAAGTACATTCGTAGCAAAAAACATGTGAGAGAGTCAGTTGGTCCATTAGATGATAAAGGGGTTAAAGGAGCACTAAGAGGCGACAAGGCGATAGCAGAGAGACTGAATGAATTCTTTGCTTCGGTCTTTACTGAGGAAGATGTAGGGATGTTACCCATGACTGAAGTGGTATTTAAAGGTGCGGAAGAATTGAAGGAAATATTGATACATTGGGAAGATGTCTTACAACTATTAGATAAACTGAAGAATAGCAAATCACCTGGGCTGGATGGTATACATCCAAAGGTGTTGAAAGAACTGAAATATGAGATTACAGAACTGCTATCAGTAATCTGTGAACTATCATTAAAATCATCTCTAATACCTGAAGATTGGAGGATCGCTAATGTAACACCAATTTTTAAAAAGGGTTCCAGGGGTGATCCGGGAAACTACAGACTGGTGAGTCTGACGTCAGTACCGGGAAAAATGGTAGAAACCATCATAAAGAATAAAATTACTCAGCATGTAGATAGTCACAACCTAATGAGAGACAGCCAACATGGCTTTAGACAAGGAAGATCTTGTCTTACTAATCTGTTATGTTTTTTTGAAGGAGTGAATAAACAGGTGGACAAAGGTGAGTCGGTTGATATTGTGTATCTGGACTTTCAGAAAGCCTTTGACAAGGTCCCTCATCAGAGACTTTTGGCAAAACTAAAGAGTCATGGGATAGGAGGCAGTGTACTACTGTGGATCAGGAACTGGTTAAAAGATAGAAAGCAGAGGGTAGGGCTAAATGGCCAATTTTCCCAATGGAGAAAGGTGAATAGTGGTGTACCCCAGGGATCTGTGCTGGGACCGCTGCTTTTTGACATATTCATAAATGACCTGGAAAGTGGAATAACGAGTGAGGTTATCAAATTTGCAGATGACACAAAACTATTTAAAGTTGTTAAAACCCAAGAGGATTGTGAAAAATTGCAAGAGGATCTTGATAAATTGGAAGACTGGGCATCAAAATGGCAGATGAAATTTAATGTGGACATGTGCAAGGTTATGCACCTAGGGAAGAACAACCCAAACTATGGTTACACGATGCAAGGTTCTACATTAGGAACCACCACCCAGGAAAAAGATTTAGGCGTCATTGTGGATACCATGTTAAAACCCTCGGCCCAGTGTGCAGCGCCGGCCAAGAGAGCAAATAGAATGCTAGGTATGATAAGGAAAGGAATGGAAAATAAAACAAAAGATATTATAATGCCTCTATATCGTTCCATGGTGAGACCGCACCTTGAATATTGTGTGCAATTCTGGTCGCCGTATCTTAAAAAGGATATAGCGATTTTAGAAAAGGTACAGAGAAGAGCCACCAAAATGGTAAAGGGGATGGAAGGATACTCCTATGAAGAAAGGCTAAAAAGGTTAGGGCTCTTTAACCTGGAAAAGAGACGGCTGAGGGGAGATATGATAGAAGTCTATAAATTAATCAACGGAGTGGAACGGGTAAACGTAGATCGATTGTTTACCTTATCAGAATATAGAAAGACTAGGGGACATGCAATGAAGCTACAGGGTAAACTATTTAAGACTAATAAAAGAAAATATTTTTTCACTCAACGTGTAATCAAACTCTGGAATTTGTTACCGGAGGATGTAGTAAAGGCTGTTAGTGTAGCTGGGTTTAAAAAGATTTGGACAAGTTCCTGGAGGAAAGGTCCATAAACCATTATTAAGAAGTGACCGAAGATATCAATGCTTGACCCAGTACAAGCATTGTGGAACTTGTGTCTCTTGGGGAAACTGCTAGGTACATATGACCTAGATTGGCCACTGTTGGAAACAGAATACTGGGCTTGATGGACCTTGGTCTGACGCAGTATGGCATATCTGATGTTCTTATGTTCTTAGCACTGCCCTTACCGCTGGTGACTTTACCACACTTTAGTAAACATAGCCCTTATTTTATGTTGTATGCTAAGCTATACTCTGCTTTGACTTAAATACAAAGCTCACTGGTGGTACTAAGACCAGATTGACGCAGCAAAAACACTAGTCTAAAATACACAGATTTATCAGCTTTAACCCCAAGAAGTCCCTTTTACCTCAAGATTTAGAATTTATTCCAGAAGATTATACTCACAAGTGTAGATCTACTTCCAGTTGTAGCAGTCCCTTTTGGTAGACTAGGGGCTCTGCTTGGGAAATGGATTTCAATTTTCCTGAACCTTTCTACCACTACTATTTCCACTCCTGGATGGAGTCCTCATCCTAGGATCAGTACTCACCTTTATACTGAGCTGGAAGGGTGCTGTTTTGCCAAATGATGCAGCATGCCACTTTTTGTAAGATGCCTCATCAGCTTCCATCTACTAATCTGCTTCCTACAGTTATTACATTCTGCACAGGCCCTCATGCTCACCTGTGAGGATTTAGGAAACTTCCCCTCTACTTCATTAGTGGTGGGGTGGGGGAGGGGTGGCTGTTGCTGGACACTGTGGTTTAAGACAGAAAAGGTGAAAGGCTAGGGGCCTCTTTCCACTCTTGTCCCTTCTATCTGTGTAGGACTCTTGGCCTTGGCACTGCCAGTATCACTTCCTACCTCCTTACCAGCAAGTTAATAACAACCCCTCTTCAACACCCTCTCTAGCAAGAACACTTTCAATATCTAATGATTCAGATGTACAGTAAATCCCACCCATGTGGGTTCCTCAGATTCTATATCTGTCAAGATCATCTCTACATATTTTTCAGCAGAGAATATGGTTTGCTTGTTGCACTGCTCAGTTACCTTCACCTGCTGCTTCTCTCATGATTGCTCACCTGTGTCATGATTCCTCACTCTATACTGTGCCTCTTGTGAGATGACACTGGATACCTGTTCTTTCACAGCTGCCCTGGAAGCTGTAGCTCTTTCTATTCTCCTTCTAAATATATTTCTCTTTAGCTTCATTGGCAGACAAGAGGAGCTAATAAGCATACTCTGGGAACAACCTGTCTTTCTGCCCACTTGTACCAATATTGCTCTCACCTTAGCTCCCTTCTTTCCTTCTATGACCATTTAATTTTCCAAATGTACATTTTCCACGCATTGTTATATGTTCAGTGTGTATTCCCAGCTTTTGGGAGCAAGGACTGCTGTCTTTTAGCACCCTGTGCCAACAGAAGACTTATGCAATCCTGGCATGCCATCACCCCAAATATGCTGCCACTGATACAGGCCCTGGGATTATTTACCTGGCCTGGCATAGACCCTGTAGTATCCAGTTACCCTGCCTGCCTGCTCGCACTCTTTCACTGACTAGGGAGAGAGGGAATGCACTTAAGATAGTATAAACAATTGTTAATTGGGAAACTGTAAAGGCAGAATTTTCCTAGCCTCTCTCTGAATTTGCTGATTTCCTTCACCTAGCCCAGAAGGACACTCCCTGGAGAAGCATATGGAAGGAGAAAGGCAAGCCTACCAAAACTTTCAACAACCTAGTTATAAAAGCAGACACACATAGCATCTTCTTCCTTAAAATTTGTTTTTAGTTCTCAGTCTTTTTCTATGTTTTCAAGTAGTGAGCCTCACCGGCCACCACCTCTTCCTCACTGGCTTAAACTAAGACTTGAAACTCTCCGTTCGAATGCTTTCAAGTCCTAGACCCCAAGGAGCCCTTCCCCACTCTTGAAGCTGCTACTACTTTTTTTCTCCTTTGCAATCTGAACCCCCTAGCACTCCTTCCTTTCTCGCTCTCTGAAAGTCAGAGACAGAATGGTTCTCTGGGGCTTGAGCTTTGCGATTTCTTGCAGCTCTGCTGTGACTTCATCACCCATGGGATTTATTGAACTCAGTCAGGGATTTGTGTCTCTGGTTACCTGTCAAAGATTTGCAACATGATTGATTGAAATGCCTCATGCTGGCTGCTGATCACTCCTTGACCTTCTCCTCTCCCAGATGAGTGCCCAGTGTGCCTGACAAAAAGGTAGTTAATGGATAGCAATTTGGGAAATTTTTCCTAGCATGTGCTGTCAGCTATTTGACTCTGGAATGAGTGTAAAAGCACTAGTTTCATTGATTTTTCCATTTGTGCAAAAACTAATATGCATGCCAAGGACCTGAACTGGCTTGTAAACTACTTCGAGAGATAGCCTGGAAAGACCACTCTCAACTGCTTCCTTTCTTAAGACAGGCTTAGCTTTTTTCTACTCTTTTCTGATGTACTGCTAGGGTTCCAGTGCAATCGGTTTTCGAGATGACCATAGCAGGGCAGGAATGAGTGAGGGTCACTCCTGTCCCTTGCTGGAACCTCACCTTGGGGGCAATGTGGGGCTTTGGGGAAGCTAGGGATTGTTCCAAAGTAGCCACATTTTTTTCTGAAAGGGAGCTTGTGGAAGGATATGGGGCTTTTCATGTTGGACATCAGATTTTTAAGATTTTGAATCCCAAGCCAAGGCTTGAGGAGGATCAGTGTAATACCAGGGCACCAGGGCTTGCAAATCTCCAAGGGCCCACTGAAATTTGCTGGGGGTGGGAGAGCAACTAACCTAATAGAAAAACCATTGGCCCCTGTAAGTATCTGCTGCTGCCATGTAAATAATTTATTTTTAAATTTTTGTGAGTTGTCATGGCCATAAATATGCAGTTTCCAGTCATGGCAACACATATAAAATGTATCACAAAATTTAGCTATAGCATGCAAATGAACTCATTTGCATCCTTTAGCTAAATTTTCTAGAATTTGCAAATTTTTTTACAGGTTACTCTATTTGCTTCAGACTAGATAGGCCATGTGGTCTTTTTCTGTCATCATGTTTCTATGTTTCTATATCATACTATCTCCTTAAAAGAATGTTCTAAATATAGTTTCTCATACTAGAGCACCCTTAATTTCTTCCATTGTGCATGTCAACAAGATAAGGGGGTTATTTTAGAAGCCTTATTTTTGATTTACATGTGACAGTGCAACCACTGATGTATAAATTGCAGCCACATGTAAATGAGCATTTTAGAAAAGGCTGATTTTACACATGGATGACACATGTCAAAAATAGGTGACTTGGGTGGGACAAAAATCTACACGTGCATTCCCTATTTCATATAGAAAATGTACGTGCTAGCCCAGAATTGCACACATCTGGATTTATATCTGCTCCCTGACAATAATAGGTATGGAAAAAGAATGGATTTACAGGACAAATCAAGAAGGATATTCCCTTAATTTCTCAAAGTTTATTTCCCTTTTCAAAATGGGGGACCTAAAGATTGATTCCTCCGAAGTTGAACAGCAGCCTCTGCATGCCATTTGCAAAATGGTTTATATACTTGTGTAAATGGTGACATTTACATGTGCTCTTTGTGAAATGCCAGCAATTGCACGTTGATTTTCCGCACATGTATTTCAGAAATGTCTCCTCCCACTGCACGTGGATATGCATTTTTGAAATGGTTCCATCTTTAGCAGAGTTGTTCCTTAAATGGCTTCAGAATCGAGTATGTCCTGACTTCGACCTCTCAGTGCTAATCTCCATATCCCATCTAAAATGTGCCTTTAAGTATTCAGTAGCAAGGGGAAAAAGGAAATGAGGCTTGAAAGCTCTCCTATATGATTCCTTTTCCCTTATTCAAGCTTGAAGACCTGTTAGCATCTCTGCAGAAGTATACACGTTCAACCCATCAGGAGAATTTATCAATTTATCAAACGTTGAAGGAACTTACATGGGCATAAAGGAACATTTATACACATGTAAAAATGTAGCCTTATTCACTGAGAGATCAGTTTTTAAAGGTTTTTAGTAGGTTAAGCAAGGACTTAACTGGCTAGATCAAAGCCTTTCAAAAGCAACAAGACCTGAGTGGCTAAACTTAGCCACCTAGCTTCACTAGGTTGTCAGAGTAACCAGCAAACTTAAAAAAAGCAGGATGGGAGATGGCATACTGATAAACATTTCTTTTTCAAATGTAAGGGTGGAGAAGGTCACATTTTTTTAACCAGTAAGTGCTGATCAGCTTGGTGTTCTGAATCTTATCAGTCAAATTTTGATTCACTAAGTTTGTTGACTTTTCAGTCACACATAGAGCTGATTAGGTTCAGCTGAAAATTTAACTGAAGATAATTGTTAAAATGTACCCAGTCTCCTCAGAGGGCTTATCCATATTGAGATCAAAGGCTTTTAGGTGGCACATATACTATTAAAATACAATTTGCTGAATCCACATCAAGCAATGAAAAGCAACCAAAAGTAATTAGTACTGTCCTCAATTTCAAAATCGTGGATTTTTTTGTTGTGTTTTTTTTTTTTGGGGGGGGGGGGGGCGGGGGGCATAAAGGAAATACAAATTGTCCAGTGTAAATTGGACCAAAATGGCTGAGAAGTCCTAACTTACAGACCAAGGACCAGGCCTGACTCATTGCCAGGTAGCAGCTCTGGCTAAAAGGAACACCTCAGAAAACACAGGAGCAAGCATCAGCTGTAAATTTGAGAGACTGAGATCATATACCACACTCCATACTATCACAACATGTACAAAGTTAACCCATTTGAAGAAAGTGCCCTAGGCGTGATCCCTAGTAAATGGAAGAACAATATTCAAAGGCATGTAGTTGGGTAATGAATTTTCATAACTAGAGCCATAAGTTATGGGACACAGTGCCTAGATGTCAGGTTCTGGAGTATTATTCTGACCCTGCAGATTCCCATATTTGGCACGGCCATATTTGTGAAATCATGTCTGCACCTAGATGTTGCTGCTTTTTTTTATGGATGTTTTGGCTTAGGCGACCCAGATTGCACTGTGTTGTCTCTTCTAAAATTCCCCTCCACATCTGAAATTTTGCGAAAATGATAACTTGAACTCAATGAAACAGAATAATTTTGCAAAATTTCATATAGAAACAGTTTAGGGCATATGTAATAAAATTTGCTTTTATGGCGTGTGTTAAGGCCCTGTTCTGTTGGGGGCATACTTAGAATTCCCCTGCAATTATCTTGGGGAAATGCACCTCAATGTGCTAAACTGCAAGAGCACTTAGGGGGAATGTCTACTAAAGTGCTCTAATGGGTAGCGCAGGTTTTGGCGCATTGAAAGTATGCCATGGTCATGCTTACTGTGTGCCAAAAATGTGAACAGACTAAAAATCCTTCACTAACTGTATAGCGTGGTTTGGGGCAGAGACTGGGCGGTACATGGGTGGAACATGTACATAGTGGTTAAAATGGACATCTTTAATACACGCTAACTGACAATATTGCATTTAGCATGGGTGCTCTTCCCACCATCTCAACGGGTGCTGTTAAGTGAATCTGCATTGACATGACAAACAGCATAACATGGGGGTGGTATGAAATCCATACTAGCTACATAGAGACATGCCAGGCACACTTCTTTTTTTTTAGCACAGGTCCAGTGCCACTCCTGCACTCCTTTTTTGTGGCTGAACATGTGGTAGTATGCATGCCCCTTAATGAGGTTGCATTTACCTTCATCCACTGAGGAAGCAGTAAATGCACTCATGCTAATGGAAACATTCATATTTAGCAAGCACAGATGATGCCCAAGCTAATTGTGATGTACTATCAATGCCCACCTCCTCCCCTAACCTGCCCAGTCACCGCCCCATCATACGCTAAGCAATTAGCACAGGGTTTCAATGTAGCACAATTAGTGTTCCATAAATACCATGCTAATCATTAGTCCACATTAGTAGACATGGCTCTTTCCACTCTTTTATTCCTCCCAGCCATTTGCATGCATAGCAAGATAGGATGCACAACTTGCATTAGTGCTTGCAAAAGCACGCACCTCAGTATATAAGCCTCTTTTATTGTTTATAGATCGCATATTCAAATTTAGCTTAGTTTGATAAGTTAGATACATTTTGGTATCAGTGAAATTCCTGGGTGTTTGTCTAAAATACACCCCCCCCCCAAACAGTCTAGCAGTAATTGGCATTATTACACAAGTGATGAAATACTGAATGGATATGAAAACTAAGAACTTCTATTACTAACACTTAGCTCAAGCTATCTGCTGCATTCCTATTGGCTATATGGCAGATAGCTTGAGCCAAGTGTTCCAAAAGGGGCCCTAAGATTTCCTTTGTATTCTTATAGTTGGCCTCTTCAGAACAAGATTGTAGGGATGTCCATGGAGCAAAAAATGTTTATTTATTTTCAGTTCATTTGGCCTTTTTTCCTAATTTTTGGATATTTTCTCGGTTCATGTCCCACATTTATTTAAATTAAAACAATTTGGGGTGATATTTTAGAAGCTCTATTCGTGCATTGGATGTCTGAAAACAGGCATAGAGTCATTTAAGAAGTCAGCTCTGGGGATGTTCCCAGGGTGAGGACATGGCCGGGGCCTTAACAGGACCACGATTACAGAAACGTCAAGGACATCTAGCATCACGTCTAACTTTAAACCAGCTCCAAGGCATGCATAGTGACAAACATGCATCTGAAAAGTGCTTGTTTAGGCTGAAAAACATCCAGAGTATGTAGAGAAGAAAACACAAGTTCAACTATAGTAGCAACAGGATATGAACCCTGGGCTGTCCTCTTCCTAACCCACTACTTTAACTTTTATGCTATTCTAGACATCCAAGTTCTGAAATATGGTTCTGAGGATGTCTACGGAGACGCCCCTGCAGACTTCCCTATCAGGTATGTCCAGGTTGGTGAAATCACATTGGCCCCTGGACGTGCCTAAATTTTTTCAGACATTCTGGCTTAGATATCCCAGATTGCTTTAGACGGATCTTCTAAAATCTCGACCCCCATAATGTTCATTACAACTTTTCGAAGAGTGCTAATTGACTTTAGGCTTATTAATTCATAGGCTTATGCATGTTAAATTAATTTAGTGCTCACTAAACTGATTTAAGGTATCATCGAACTGAATGCACCCTAACAAATGTATATGTCTGCAAGGCTGAGCTACATTGATAGAGCAGAGTAGGTGAGTTTGCTCAGCTTCTGTCAGAGCTGTTCCTTTTCAGTGGATAAACAGAAGACTTTCATTTCGAAAGCAGTCAATCTGGCATTGTTTGATAACACTGAACTATATATTTTTAATAAATGCAGTATTTGTTCTTCATCTTATCAAAGTTTTCATAAGTAAACTGGTTACATGCTGAGATTTCTAACTTTGACACCTGCATTATTACTTTTGCTAAAACAATGGCGAAAAGAAAGGGAAACACACATCTTAGTCCGAGGGTTATGTTAAGCTACTCCCTTACCCCCCTCCATAACTGGAATACCCATGGGTACTTTTCATCCGTTGACCTGCAAGCCAATTTTCAAGTGGAAACTTCCTGTGAGAAGCTAAATATGTGGATTAAACAATGCATGGGAAATTCAAAACGTGGTTCCTGCATGGCTATACCTAAGTTGGACCAACTCAGGCGTTCCCAGGGGGCAAAGCATGCTGTCAAACTTCTCAAAGCACTGAAATCGATGCCAAATATTTTACAGAAAACTTGCTGAAATCACACAATTCACTAAGATAACAATATTCAGAATATGCTTTCTCACAAAAGGTGCTCAAAGGTATTATTATTAACACTATTTATTACTTGCTGCATGTGCAAGAGGCTGTTCTTCCAGATCCTTTTTCTCCATCCAAAAATACTGTAAATACATTTTAGACTAGCACCTGTTGTCACTCAGTGTGGAATGCAGAGAGGTGAAAGCAATTGGAACAAGGTTGAATGATTTTACTGGGGCAATGAGATGATTGCTGAACAATTTGGTCTGCTGTGTCTTATGCTCCTCCATTTCTCTTCTATTTTCCTTTGTCTTCTGTTGTGCTTGTGGTTCCAATAAGTCTTGTTTTGCCTGTCTGTGTATTAGCATTTGAAGAACAGGGATAATACTAGAAAGGATGAAGCGAGGAGCACGAAAGGTAGCAGGAGACAGTCTGGATACATGAGAGTGTGTATAAGAGTTCAAGTGGTAAAGTGAAGATGAACAGGAGGGAAAAGATCATGGTTGGTTGTATTAGTGAGGGTAGAAGTCATAGAAGGAGAGGTAAAACTGCAAAATAGGTAGCTCACAAAGACAGAGGGAGGGCCGGAAGAACTCAGTGTTAAGGCCTAATAAGTATAGGAAAGAGCAAAGTATCAGGGGAGGAAAAAGGGGTGGGTGAAGCCAACCAGTAATTCCCAAAGCACTGACATGCATGAGAACTGCACGAGAAGGACAATACCCTCCCTGAACCCCCATGAATCCCCATCAAATGCAGACCCCTCTGATGAACATCCTCATCCCCAACTCTCACCCAGATCTTACTAGGGGGTCTCCCTGGTTTTTAGCGAGGGTGCAAGAGTGATCCTCAATCCCTTCTGCTCCATTGAGTGCTCAGTTCAAAATGGCACTAGTTGACTCTTAGTGGTAGTCTCGTGGTACTTCCAGTAGGGGTCAAGGTACTAAATAAGGAGCAAAAGCACTATTATTTCAGTAGAACATTTCCTGTTCTAGAAGGTGCCGGAAATTAAATTCTTGAGTATATTATACATTATTTAAAAAATTATTCAAACTGCCTTATGGTCCATGTTTACTGTAATTAATACATTCCCTGAAACCTATTTGCTCTATCTCTGTGCCTTGATTACATTGTATACTCCATGGATCAAGGACTCTCTTTCATGTATTATGATAAGGAATTGTGTATGCCCAGTATTGCTATAGCAATGATAATAATATTAGCAAGATGTTTGGGGTATTATATTAGGAGATGAGGATTGCAATCAACTATTCAAACAGTTAGTGGATAGTAAAACCAAGATGATAAAAGTTAAGATTGTCTCATCTCTAAAGTTTCTGTCAAAGGAAGTAACAATAAAAATGAACACACTAATAAGAAGTAAGGCCACTAAAGGACATAAAATGGAACATTAAAATAGTGTTTATGTTTATTAAAATTTGATATACCGCCCTTCAAAAAGATAGAAGAGTGGTTTACAATAAAATCAATTTAAAAGATGTAGGAAGAAAGGAACTCAATAAAATTATAGAAAAGTGGATCACAATCATACTAGGAAAAAGGGAGGAGGGCCAAAGAGGAGAAGATATCATCAGCAAAGGAAGCTGGCATATCAAGTGACAGAGGTATCAAAGACAGCATGTAACAGAAAGGTTTTGAGCTGGGATTTAAAGGTGGCGTAGAAGAGTTCCAGTCAAAGGGCAGGGGAGAGAGTGTTCCAAAGGTGAGAACCAAGAAAATAAAGGGCAGAGTGTCAGGTGGATTCATATCTAGCTTGGGAGGTGGAAGGAAGGTGTAAGCGGTTGGAATGGATCGATTGGAGAGAACAAAATAGAGCATGAAGGATGACAGAAGAAGAGATATAGGAGGGAATACCTGTATGGAGGACTTTATAAACCAGTGTAAAAATCCTAAAGTGGATGCAATACTGTATGGGGAGACAATGAAAATGTATCAGAAGAGAAGTGACATGATCATAGCGAGAGGCATGGGCGAGGAGATGGACGGCAGTATTCTGGATGAGTTGAAGTCTTTATAGCTAATGTCTGGGAAGTCCTGCATAAACAATGTTACAATAATCCAGACAGGAGATCACAAGAGAAAGTATCAGAGTAGTTAAGGCCAAGGAGGACAGAAAGAGGCTGACAGCTCTGACTGGTCGCAGTGTATAAAGAGATTTATGGATAGCAGAAGTGATTTGATCCTGAAAGGTCAGAGCTGAGTCCAGCGTAATGCTAAGATAAGGGAGGGAGGAGAACAGAGGAATAGGCGTGCAGAGAAGAAGAGATGACAAAGTAGGTGAAGACTTGTGTCTGCTTGGTCAAACGGCTGAAGTTTTGCTAGGATTAAGTGTGAGTTGATTTGCATGGAGCCAGTCAGCCACGTGGGAAAGATGGCATTCAGTGAACAGAGATCAGGCAGCATAACTGGGAAAATGGACAAATGGTATAAGGTTGAGGTCTAAGAGATGAGAGAGAAACAGCTTGTCATGGGCCTATGAGGATTATCAAAATAAATATTAAAGTTGCCTAAGACATAGAGATAAGGATAGTGGATAGAGGCTTCTGTGCAAGTCAAGAAGAGAGAGCCTCACAGAGCAGAGCTGGGAGTGGGAGGGCAGTAGAGGAGGATAAAATGGGTAGGGAGGGGGGGGGAAGAGAATAGGTGAACCAAGAGGGCCTCAGGATAGTGGAGAGAGGGGGAGGATAATTTGGAAAGGGCAATGTAGGAATGGTAGAGAAGGGCAAAGCCACCTCCAGCCCTAACAAATCAAGGTGTGGAGAGAGCCATGAAACCCTCGGGAAGGCAACAATTAAGTACAGGGTCATCCCCAGCCTTAAGCCAGGTCTCGGTGAGAAAAAAGAAATCTAGGGAATGTTTAGATCACCAACAAGAGAGGCCTTGGTGTGGATGGACGTACAGTTTAAAAAAGCTGCCCAACAAATAAGTCAGGAAGTAGGAGAAAGAGGGAAGGACAGGAACCAGGGGGGAGATAGATAACTGACAACAGTCAAAAAGTAAGTTGAGTAAATGTTACCGAGGGGGGTGGGCAGGCCACGAAGGCCATCAGCACCAATGGCCAGGGATAGACGCTGTAGTTACAGAGGCAGCTGGGGAGAGGAGCATGAAAAAAGCAAACCAAAGAAGGCACAGCTCACATAATGAAGGACCCAAATACTGAGTGAAATTGAACAGGAGGCACAGAGAGTGAGCAGAGTCTATCTGGCCACTGGAGTTGCTCGAAGGAGCCTGCCCAAGGAACAAGACATCCTCCTCGGGCATGCTGTTCTGGTGCAAAATGCTGTGATGGCTTTGCTTTTAAAGGGGAGTGTTCTAACCACCTAGTAGAATCACATAACCCAGATCGGGACTGCTATGGGCTGGCAGAGGTGCTTGTAGCTCAGGGAATTGCGCCAGGAGACCTGGCACAGTCGTGTGACCCGGATCAGGGCTGCGATGGACTGGCAGAGGTGCTTGTTGCTCAGGGAGTTGCTGTCCCATTATAGCAACTAAAAGTTGTTGTTTCAGGATTCAAATCAATCTCTAACCTCAGTGCAAATAAAGTAACACAAGTTTTCTGATAAAAGTAGTACATTTCCATTGTAATACTTATTAAGCTGCGCTACCTGTTAATGCGGCAGATAGCGGACACTATCGAGCCGTGATTTTCTGCGCTATGTGCAGATACCACATTAACTGCCAGAGTGGGTGGGATATGGGTGTGTCTAGAACACACAGTTACCACAGATGTCAACAGTGCACGATAAATGTCAAAAATGCAGACAGAGCAGATGCAAAGAAAACCACTTCAAAGGGTGGCGTTATGTGCATCCATGTTGCTGCTGGGGAAATTCTGTGCACACCCTCAACAGATAGTGCACAGTTTTTGTAGCTAATGTGGCGCTATTTGCGCAAAAACACTGCATTAGCTGAAAAAGCTTAACATGGTTTAGTAAACATACTCTTTAGATTTACTTTATCCATTCATGGTTCCCAAAACCGATCATCTTATTTTCCTGACAAAATACAACTCCTTTTTAAATTATATAAGCTCTGTCAGGAACATGCTTTATATGCAAGTTGCACTAATTTTGTTCCTCTTCAACTGAAAGAGAAAAAAGAATGTGAAATATTCAAAACAATTATTCAATAACTAGCTCAGCCACAATAAATTACAGCTGATGATTAACTAATGCTGAGCATCTGTCTTTGTTACACTTTATAATCATGGTAGAGAATTCATAATACAATAGAGTATTTATGCATTTTTAAGTTCACATTGAATTATGGTACTTGTCATTCCTAATGATAATTCATTTTCTCTCATGTAAAATAACAAAAGGATAATGTGGATTAAAGTATAAAAAAATCAGATCTAATGATATTTTCTTCTGACTGTAAAAAAGATGAAAATCTAACCAGATCCATTGCTTAGCTAATGGCACGCACTCCAAAGATAAAATAAATTAGGGAAATTTTAGGATGTAGACTAGTTAGGGCATTGCTTAGAACTGACAGCCAATATAAGTTCATGGAAAAGTAGACATCTTCATTCAAGTAAATGAAAAGTTTCTTTCATCAGATCATCATGGACGAAATTGTGCTTTGCCATTTTTTATGATTTATTTTTTTTTACAAATAGAATTTTTATTCCTCGACAGATGATTTTTGATCAGGAAAAATATATAAAAAGTCAAATTTTATAGTAAGTGGAAATTGGAATGGAGACATCTAGTTTGCAACTACACAGTTCTGGCAGTGAGTTAGAAAAGCCTCTGCTAAATGTGGAGTCTGCTCTAAAATATGAAAGAAGTGGTTCAGGAGTGCACATATATGTGCCGATATGTGGGCAGAAGAAGCATAGCAATTTACATAGAGAAGTTGGTATTTCGCAATTTCAGCTTGAAGGGCTGGCACTTACACATGTACTGTATGTGGGCTATTTTACACACCTATACATGTACATGCTGCCAATTAATAACAGAGACCACTGTCTTCAATTAATTAGAATTTGAGGAGGAAAATAAACAATGGGAATTAAGGAAGATCTTCATTTCGATCCTTCCTGTACAGAACTAGCCGAAATGAGCGCTTTTAAAAAAAACTAAAAGTGCCAGGGAGCAAGGGTAAATCCCAAAGTGGACAACTTTGGTCATACACGTGTATTCTTTATATGAAATGGGGAATACACATGCAGATTTTTGACTCACTCAGGCCTAACTACAGCATGACCCTGACGCACCGCTTTTCAACTTCTATGTAGTAAGAACATCCACGTGTAAATTCAGCTCTTACTAAAATGACCATTTCCATATAGAAATTCTGATTTTACACATGGGAATAGCAAACTTCTAACAGAACCCCAGTTTTTTCATTCTTCAAGTATTCATGCTCGTTCATGGAAGACTTGATAAAAGAAAGGAAATAAGGCAGATTTTAGAAGGAAGTTAAATAGCTTGGGGGATATTCAACTCTGGCTGCTAACACTGATAGAGCGACTAGCCATCGCCACTGAACCTTGAACCCGAATATCCAATGCCACGTCCATATCCGGCCACTGGCATTGAATATCTGGACTGGCCGGATAGCGTGTTAACTTACTGCCTAGCAGTGATATTCAATTGCTGGCTGGTTAGCTAAAGCAGCTAAAGATAGGCAAGTCTTTCAAGTGTCTAATTGTAGCCATTTTAGGATAATTGACTAGCAGCTGAATCTCACCACTAGCTGGCTATCCCCAGGTGCCGCCTCTGTTTCGCTCCCGGAATGCTCTGAGACTAGCCAGCTAGTGTCAGGGTGCTTATGGGTCAAAACCAGGGATATTCAATGGCACTAACCACTCTAGTACTGCTGGATATCCTACTGAGCACCATTTCAGTAGTTGGAAGATCTTCGAACTGCCTAAATGGCTGTGAATACCACCCCCTCCTTCTTCTTAAGGAACTATAGGGACAACCTGGGCAGCTTACTTTAAAAGCAACCAGAATGAGAAGGACACCAGAGTCCTTCAGGCAGTCAGGTAAAAGACTTTGAGGATATATTCTTATCTGAGGAAGTATACTGAATGATTAATTCAGGGATATGTGGGTAAGCTTCCTGGAACACGATAAAAGATATAAAGGGGCAACCTGAGGGGGACTTAACTCAAGGTTCTCTTGTTCCCCAAAGTATACAATTATAACTGATTCTTGACTGAGAATAGGAACCGAAGCGACGGAGATCTCAAATGATTTTCAGAAGACTGTGTTTGTGAGGAACTAGCTAAACAAAAAGTAGACAAAGCCATGGGTCTGGATGGGATACATCCAAGAATACTGAGGGAACTTGGGAACGTTCTAGCAGCTCCACTGTCTGACCTTTTCAAAACCTCTTTGGAGTCAGGAGTGGTGCCAGAGGACTGGAGAAAGGCACATGTGGTTATTGGAAAGGCTACTAAAGGAAAGAATGGTGAAGTTTCTTGACTCCAATGGATTGCAGGATCTGAGGCAGCATGGATTCACCAGAGGCAAATCTTCTCAGAAAAATTTGATAGATTTCTTTGACTGTGTGACCAGGAAGTTGGAACGAGAGAGAGCAATAGATGTGGTGTGTTTAGATTTCAGTAAAACCTTTGACAACGTTCCAAACAACTTATAAACAAACTGAGCACCCTAAGGATGGACTCTGAGGTTACTGATTGGGTTAGAAATTGATTGAGTGGGAGGTAACAAAGGGACAGGTAAATGGAGCTCACTCTGAGGAGAATGAGGTATGTCACAGGGATCTGTGGTATGCTGCAGGGATCTGTACACAGGGAGCAGAAGCAGTGGACGACCCAGTTGCTTGGTGTTAAATCAAAATTGCTTTATTGAAGATCCCCGACGCGTTTCGGCTAGCGCCTTTCTCAAGGGGAGAGTTGCTTACAAAAAATATAATAATAATAATAATTCCATTAAAAACATATATAAATTACATTATGAAAAGGCAACCGGGACACATTTATATAAGGGAAAAAATACTTTAAAAATTATTCCAAAATCAAAAACAACAATAACGCATAATAGCATAGTGAAAGATCAATAGATACACACGCATATTATTGTAATAAATAATTAAAAAATAATATTTGTAAAAAAACTAAAAAACGTAATGCCAAAAGTATATAATTAAAAAACATAATTAAAAAATGTAATTAAAAAATTAAAGAAACATAATCAAGAACATAAATAGGAAAACAGAAAAACAGACGCAGGGCAGGAAAACATGGTCCAAAACAGAAAAACTACTCACTGAATCGTGCACGAGGTGCCGTTTAGAACTGAGGGACATTAAGGTGCTTAAGCTTGTCACTGTACGAGTGTAAAAGAGAATAAACAGTTATTCAAACATTAGGCCTCAAGAAACAGGATACTGAACAACAAAGAGAAATATTAGAGTGAATGTACACTCATATGAACCTTACTTAAAGAACATGATTATGTGACCCAGAAAATACAATACAAAAGGATTAAGTTATGTCTCAAAAGGGGCAGTTGAACTTAGCGTTGCATGACAGGATTCAGAAGCCCTTGTTGTGCCGTCCATGTAGAGGGAGCCAGTATGTTTAAACCCTTTGTGCCGTGAGAGACAAGATTCATGAGCTCTTGTTGTGCAGTATGTGTTGAGGGAGCTGTTATATTTAAGACATTCAAAGTGTTAAGAAACGGCACCTCGTGCACGATTCAGTGAGTAGTTTTTCTGTTTTGGACCATGTTTTCCTGCCCTGCGTCTGTTTTTCTATGTTTTCCTATTTATGTTCTTGATTATGTTTCTTTAATTTTTTAATTACATTTTTAAATTATGTTTTTTAATTATATACTTTTATATATCTGGATTTTCAGAAAGCCTTTGACAAGGTCCTTCATGAGAGACTTTTGGCAGTGTACTATTGTGGATCAGGAACTGGTTAAAAGATAGAAAGCAGAGGGCAGGGCTAAATGGCCAATTTTCCCATTGGACAAAGATGAATAGTGGAGTACCCCAGGGACATGTGCTGGGTCTGCTGCTTTTTAACATATTCATAGATTACCTGGAAATGGGAATAACGAGTGAGGTAATCAAATTTGCAGATGACACAAAATCATTCCAAGTTTTTAAAAGCCATGAGGATTGTGAAAAATAGCAAGAGGACCTTGATAAACTGGAAGACTGGGCATCAAAATGGTAGATGAAATTTAATGTGGAAAATAGCAAGGTTATGCACCTAGGAAAGAGCAACCCAAACATGATGCAAGGCTCCACATTAGGAACCACCACCCAGGAAAAAGATTTAGGTGTCATTGTGGATAACATGTCAAAACCCTCGGCCCAGTATGCAGTGGCAGCCAAGAGAGCAAATAGAATGCTAGGTATCATAAGGAAAGGAATGGAAAATAAAACAAATGTTGTGTGCAATTCTGGTCGCCATATCTTAAAAAGAATATAGCGTTATTAGAAAAGGTACAGAGAAGAGCCACCAAAATGGTAAAGGGGATAGAAGAATACCCCTATGAAGAGAGGCTAAAAAGGTTAGGGCTCTTCAGCCTGGAAAAGAGATGGCTGAGGGGAGATATGATAGAGGTCTATAAGTTAATGAATGGAGTGGAATGGGTAAACGTAGATCGATTGTTTACACCATCAAAATATAGAAAGACTAGGAAACATGCAATGAAGCTACAGGGTAAATATTTTTTTCACTCAACTTGTAATCAAACTCTGGAATTCATTACCAGAGGATGTAGTAAAAACTGTTAGTGTAGCTGGGTTTAAAAAAGGTTTGGACAAGTTCCTGGTGGCAAGGTCCATAAACCATTATTAAAGGGGACCCGGGATATCCACTGCTTGCCCCAATACAAGCATTGTGGAACCTGTGTCTTTTGGGGAAACTGCTAGGTACTTGTGACCTAGATTGGCCACTGTTGGAAACAGGATACTGAGCTTGATGGACCTTGTTCTGACCCAGTATGCTATATCTTATATTCTTAATCTTCTTGTGATTTAACAACTTTGAATAATTTTTGTATCTTCTGTGACTCTGATCACCTTACTCATTCCCATTTACATGTCATTTATGAATATGTTAAAAAGCAGTGGGCTCTGGGGTACTCCACTATTCACATTTATCCCTACTCTCTGTTTTTTGTCTTTTAACCAGATCCCAGTCCAGAAAGGTACACTGCCCCAATCCCATGACTTTTTAATTTCCTCAAGAATTTCTCAAGAGGGATCTTATCAAAGGCTTTCTGAAAAACCAGATACTTTATATCAACAGGCTCATCTTTATCTACCTATTTATAAACATCTTCAAAAAAATATAATATATTAGTGAGACAAGACACTCCTTGGCTAAATCCATGTTGACTTTGTCCCATTAAACCATGACGATCTACATGTTCAGAACATATGCTGCATGGCCTGTAGAATCCACTGCTACCTCATTGCTTGTAAGATAACATATGTTGTACCTGTCAAATCCATTGCTACCTCATTGCTTGTAAGATAACACATGCTGCATTGCCCCTCTCTGTCCCTCTTCTATGGCTCCACATCACATTGTCTTCCTTTTCTTCATATTCCCTGTTTCCCCTCCTACCAGCATCTTCACTCCTTCCCTCCTTATCCCCCCTTTACCATCTTCACTTTCCCCTCCATTCTGTCTTCTACCCTATCATCAGCTCTTGAGCTTCATCGCTTTCTCCCCCTCATTCAGCCATCTCCTTTCTCTCTAAGGCAACCTCGCCCTCGTTTCTGCCATGCTGTCTCCTCTCGACCCCGTACTCTGCTACTCCTTCTCCTTTTCTCATCCAGAGATATCAACCCCAATCCTGGCCCCACTAGATTTCTGTCTCACTCTGAGAAGAGATCTTCACGCAACATGTCTAATCTTATCAATATCATACTTCTTTCCCCTTCCACTCTCCTTTTCTCATGTGCCTTGTGGAATGCACACTCTGTCTCTAATAAACTTGCTTTTACTCATAACCTCTTTATCTCTAATGCTCTACATCTTCTTGCTCTAACTGAGACCTGGCTCCTCCAAGATGATACCGCATCTACTGCTGCTCTCTGTCATGGGGGCTTCCAGTTCTCCCATATGCCTCATCCCACTGGCCATGGTGGTGGTGTTGGGCTTCTACTTTCTCCCTCTTGCCAATTCCAACTCCTCCTGCTGCCTCAGTCTCACTCCTTTCTCTCTTTTGAAGTCAACTCCATCCACCATTTCACTCCACTTCCTCTCAGGATAGCTGTTATTTATTGACCTCCTGACAAGCCTGCTTCTAACTTTCTCACTGACTTTGACTCTTGGCTTTCCTTCTTTCTGGATTCCTCTTCCCCCACTCTTATTCTTGGGGATTTTAACATTCATGTTGATAACCCCTCTGATCCTTATGCTTTAAAGCTCCTCTCCCTCACCTCCTCGTTTGACCTCCAACTTTGTTCCACTGCCCCCACTCACCAGCATGGCCACTGCCTTGACGTGATATTTTTCTTGAGTTGCTTACCCTCGAACCTCTGTAGCTCAGTCCTAACCTTATCTGACCATCACCTTTTAAGCTTTAATCTTCATCACCTGCTGCCTCAGCCTCGTCCTGTCTCCTACAACCTATTTAGAAACCTATTTGGAGTGGAGGAGTGGCCTAGTGGTTGGGGCAAGGTACTTCAGGCCAGAAGGTTGGGGGTTCAAATCCCACTAGAGGACAGCAACCTTGGGCCGGAAGGACTGGGGTTTCTAGTCCCACAGGTGCTCCTTGTGGTCTTGGGCAAGCCACTTAACCTTCCATAGCCCATGTTCCCTTTAAAATAGTTATCTCCAAGTTATAATGCCCTGTTCAATGTAATTTCAGTTTGTTCAATGTAAACCGCCTTGATATCATGAAAGGCAGTATATAAGAAATGTGAAATAAATAAATAAATATTCATACTATTGATCCCTTGGCTCTCTCTTCCACCATTTCTTCATCTCTTTCTTCCACTATGTCATCTAAGTCTGTTGATGAGGCAGTAACTTCCTATAAAGCTGCACTCTCCTCGGCTCTGGATGCTCTCGCTCCACCCATCCCACATCCTGTGAGATGTTCTGCAACCCAGCCCTGTCTTCAACCACTACTCGCTATCTACGTTCCTGTGCCCGTTCTGCTGAGCATGCTTGGCTCAAATCCCGCTCCCCTGCAGACTTTCTATACTTCAAATTCATGCTTGTCTCTTTCCAGTCAGCCATAGCTCTAGCCAAACAAGACTACTATGTCCATCTGACTAACTCTCTTGCCTCTGATCCTCGCCATCTCTTTACTACTCACAGCTCTCTCATCAAAGTGCCTCCACCTCTGATCCCTCCCTCCCTTTCTGCCCAAATCCTGGCTGACTATTTCCATGACAAAATCCACAAGATCACCCTCCAATTCCCCACAAAATCAGCTACTTCCCCTACTCCCCCTCTCCACTCCCAACTCCCCCCCCCTACCCCTGCTACCCTCTCTTCCTTTTCAGTGATCTCTGAAGAGGAAACTGCACACCTTCTTTCTTCCTCCAAACTCACCACCTGCTCCTCTGATCCTATCCCCACCCATCTCCTAAGCCCCATCTCCTCCACCGTTGTCCCTTCCATCTCTCATATTCTCAACCTATCCCTCTCCACTGCAACAGTCCCTGCAGATGTCAAGCATGCTGTGGTCACACCTCTCCTCAAGAAACCCTCACTTGATCTCACCTGTCCTTCTAATTATCTCTCCCATTCCCTTCATTTCTAAACTACTTGAATGCTTGTCTGGATGTCCCTTGCAAAATCAGGAAAAATGCACGCTATTGAGCCAAAGAACTTCTTCAAGAGTAAACACTATACAATATTATGAAACCATTCAAGAGCAAAAGTAACAAGAAGGGTAACCCACTCTGTTACAACATCCAATTCACATTCTAAAAACCCAATAAGATCCATAACTCCCAAGTGGGCCTGCTCAGTCCTGGACAAATGGGAACCAGCCTCCAAAGAAAAGTATTGTGCCTGGAAAAGAGGAGGGAGATCATCATGAGGTATTTTTAGGACCTTACAAAAGAACTTCCACACCATCTTTATAGGTGATAATAAAGGTCACTTGGGAGACTTTAACATCCTCAAGTTGATTCTCCTTGACCCATTCTCCAAATGTTCTATTTTCCTGTCAAACAACACTTATCTTTAGACTGTGCTGCTCCTAACTCCCAAAGTTCTTCCAACTATTTTGTCATTGGGGTTTCCTTCCCAACTTGATCAGCTTGTGCCCGAGGAATCTCAGAAACAGTTAATTTCACAGCATTCAACTCTTCTTTAAAGTTCTCCATTGCAGCCATAAAGGAACAATTCAGAGCTGCAATAGCATCCCATTGAGATTCCAGTGTTATTACTGTAGATTTTAAAATCCTACCAGACTCCAGTGGCTTAAGGTTTCCCTGGCTGGAATCCACTTGCATTTCTGTACTCTCAGAAGCTGCTGACACAGAAGCTTGACTTCCGCCCTGGAGTACACTGGCTGCATTGCTCACTGACAAGCCCTCTTTGCTCTCATTCCTCAGCATATTAGTCTGGGAGCACAGTTTTGGAAAGGTTACCACATCTGGATCTCAGCGGTGCATTATGTAGTTCAGGGATCAAGAACATCCTAGTAGAGCTTAGGTTTTCAGAAGCAGACCCACTGAAGACAGCCCTCTGACTCCAATAGCACAAACTCTACAGACATTAAGCATTTTCTGGGATGCCAGAGGTGATTCAAAGAACCCAAGGATAGTTTTTTTTTTCTTTCACTTCCTTTACTCCATTACAAAGGTAAAAAGGGAACATTAACTGGCCAAACAAAAGCACTGAGTCAGAGAGCTTGGAGTCCGAGCACCTTCTCCCCCTCATAGATGCTGTTTATGATAGTTTATAAATTACTAATAGAGGTCTAGAGTTTCATGTTTGAGTTTTTCAGCAACCTGGGATATTTGCAATCTAGTCCAGATGATTTGCTATTCTTTATTTATCAAATTGCTCTATTACATCTTCCAGGTTTATTGAGATTTGTTTCAATTCTTCTAGTAAATGGCATGAGAAACTTCTTTACACCTTCTTCAATAAAGACCAAAGTGAAGAATTCATTCAGTCTCTCCGCTATGGCCTTGTCCTGTCTTTGTGCTCCTTTTACCCCTCTATTCTCTAGGGATGTCTGTTCATTTGAAACAAGAAATGCCCTATTCATTTCATTTTTAAGTTTGAAAAAGACACTGAAAAATCCAAATTCATTTTCCCTTCCACTTTCATCACAAACTGGTCTCAAACCAGTAAATTTGGGGTTGTTGGCATCTTGCAGAAGAACCATCACTTCTCCATGGGGACTGGCTCTTGACAGCCTGCCCTTGTATTGCTGGTGATATTCCTTCCTGTTCCTGATTGGACAAATGTCTGTGTGGTCTGCAGGTCTATGGAAAATGCTAGCTGAAATGTTTGCCTTGTGAATCTATAGACTCCTGATGTAGAGATTTACTCCAAAGATTTGTTTTTTTTGCCATGCTCTTCTGCCAGAAATTCTGTGAAACCATGTCTAAGTATGTTAAAGACATTTACCAAGCTTAATCCAGATCCTGGTTGATCATCACTAATTTGACAACCAAAATCTGGATTAGACTTGGTACCTTCATTCCCTGAGAGCAAGGAGCTCTTTGCATCTAGTTCAAAATGCAGATCTGTTTTACATAGACATTCCAGTGTAGGCATTTCTGGAGTGTTAGTTAGTCAAAAGAGAAAAATATGCATGTATACCGAATATATATCTTCAATTATAGAACTTTGGCTGGGGTAGAAAGGAGAAAGGGAGGAGGATATTTGGAGTTAAAATATTCTTTGGCTGTACTCAGAAGGATAGATAGGAGTAGACAATGGGGCTGAGGACTATACTTGGGAGTGGATGGGAAGACATTGAAGCATTAGTGGCTCTTTTTCAACACCTGAGTGGATGGAGGGTGCCTAAGGCCTTGAGGATTTTTCTTGATGACTTGAAGAGGTGTGTGGTTTGACCATCTTATTGTTTGTTTATTGTTTATTGTACACTTGTTATACCGCCCCCCATAACATCGGGGCAGTTTACAAAAACAAAATTAATATCAATTATAGAAAAAGGAAAGATAGAACTACAATAAATGATAGAGCAGAGAAGAGAGTAAGGACAGAACAATTAGACAAATAGAGTTATAAGAACAGAATATTACGACTCAAGAGGGGAAGGCTAGGGAAAACAGATGGGTCTTAAGGAGGGAACGGAATTTGTGGTATGATTCTTCTGTACGGAGGGCAGTGGGAAGGGAATTCCAGAGAGATGGAGCCAAGTAGAAAAATGCTGCTTTCCTGATAGATTGCAAATGAACTTTGGAGGGTGCTGGTAAGTGAAGGCGGCTGATGTGAATGGACCGAAGACTGCGGGAGGGAGTATGATAAGTAAGCAGATCCGAGAGGTAGGTAGGTGTAGACAGATAGATAGCTCTATGGGCTAAAGTAAGGACCTTGAAGGATATCCGGAAATCGATTGGCAGCCAATGTAGATGGAATAGTAAAGGGGTGATGTGATCGCGGGGTGAAGCATGTAAAATCATACGAGCGGCGGTATTCTGAATTAGTTGTAAGCGGCGTCTTTGATACTGGGGGATACCGGCAAAAATAATGTTGCAGAAGTCTAATCTGGTGATGGTCAGGGAAAGAAGGAGAGTGGTGATAGCCTGAGTGGACAAGAAGGGACGAATAGCATGGATTTGTCAAAGGCGCAGGAAGGAGCACCTGGAGAAATGAGAGATATAGTTGTGAAAACTGAGGGCACTATCAAGAAAAACTCCAAGATAACGGAGTTGAGGGACTAGAGCAATGCTGGAGCCTGAAAGGGATGGAGCGAGTGAAGGAATAGGAGAGGTGTGCGGGAACCAGATGGCAGCAGTCTTGGTGACGTTAAGTACTAGACAGTTAGAGGAGAGCCAGGAAGAGATAGAGGCCAGACAATCATTTAAAGGAGATATATCAGGGTGAGATGATGAAGTGTGGTGCAGAAGAAAGATTCTTGGCAGGTGCTATAGCTTAATTAGGTAGTCAAAAATATTTAACTATGGCTTAGAAGTGCACATGAATATATAGTCCTGGCAGGTTATCCCAAACTACTTTCTTTAGTGTAATTTGTGCTACTTTATAAATATTAATTAGTCACCTGTCATTCATTTATAAGCAATGGTGCTTGTATTCTTTCCCATTATGCTTGTAGTTTTTATCTTCAAAGTAATGCAAGTATGTTACTGTTAACACATGTAATAGCACCACTTTAATGAGCGCTAACCACATGCATTAACTAACTCAGATGTGTGGCGTGTTGTAATGCATTCACACATTTTGACCAAAAGTCCTCTAAGTCTAGCATAGGAAGTAATCCCATTCCTCCTGAGAAAAATGAAAAAGTAGGGAAACTAGAATGTACTGGAATGAGCAGAACTCTTGAAAATAGCTGGTAAATGGAGAAAAGAAAGGAGAATCCCTTCTGTAACACTAACTATCAGTGATTATGACAAGAAGGAAAATGAGGCTGTAATGACATAGTTAATCCAACCGGCATTAGCACCAGGTTCAGCAGTGTGGGCTTGTATATTGAGCGAAAATGTTAACCAGTGGTAATGCAAGCAAAATTCAAGAGAAATCAAAGGCTTCCTACAGTTTATGAAGACTTTTTTGAGTACTTATCTCAAAAAGCTATGATGAGTACTATGTTGCTTGTATTAGTTTGACACAGAAATTCACACCTGGAATTCCTTGGCAGCACCAGTCTACTGCAGCATGCATAATGTTCATTTTCAGGGAATGTTATCATCACAAGAATCTAAATTACCAGATGGAGATGCCAGTGTCATCACAAGTAACAGAACACAAAAAGAAATAAGGCTGTGCTGTTTTTCATCAAACTTCACAAATCAAACACACCAATAAATTTTGCATCAGCACCCCAAGAATAAGTCATGCCCTCAGACTGCCAGCATTACTTATTTTAACTGATTGATGAATACTTATTTTATTTATTTATTTATATTCTCTTATATACCATGCTATTCTGCATCAGTGTGGTTTACATTGAACAAACTGAAATTACATTGAACAGGGCATTATAACTTGGAGATAACCATTTTACAGGGAACATGGGCTATGGAGGGTTAAGTGGCTTGCCCAAGACCACAAGGAGCACCTGTGGGACTAGAAACCCCAGTCCTTCCGGTCCAAGGTTGCTGTCCTCTAGTGGGATTTGAACCCCTGACCTTCTGGCCTGAAGTACCTTGCCCCAACCACTAGGCCACTCCTCCACTCCTACTTATTAAAGTTTTAGTTCTGATGTGCCTAGTATTTTTCCCATTGATAAATGTGTAGCAATTTTTGGCACATAGCAAATCATTGATTAAATTTGCTCCTTATTGAATCACAGTAACCCTGGTAAATGGCCACAGAAGAAAAAACATTGAGCACATCTAATCCGCCCAATTATTCTGTCAACAGTGCTATGAAAATATCCCAGCTGACAGCCACAATGTGACCACCTGCAACATTTCTTCTTCTCCATAACAGTCTTTTATGTTCTCCTTTTTACTCTACCATCTTGGGTAAAAGATCTCCATTCTGTTTTGTATTCCCAATGCCTACCATGCAGGCTCTCTAATCGTTAAAGAGCCACCAATGCTAGTAGGGCCATTGCCCAGGCATGCAGTTGTTATGTGCCATCTAATCAATGCTGACTCATGATGACCCTGTGGATAGTTGTCCTAAATGATGCTCAGTCTTCAGTAAGGCAGTTAATTGCTCATAAAGTGGCATACATAGCTGTTGTTATTGTATTGATCGTTCACAATGCTGGTCTTCTTCTTTTGTGTTGAGTTTCAACTTTATCAAGCATGATATATTTTCGTAATGATCTTTGTTGTATAATGTGTCCAAAGTATGAAAGCTGTCCTTTTAACTGCTAAGGAAAGTTTAGTTTTGATTTTCTCTAGTACCATCTGATTTGTTCTTTGGGCAATTCATGAAATATACCATATTCTTTGCCAGCACCATGATTAGAAAACATTGATTTTCTTCCTTTCTTCTTCATTGTCCAAATCCCACAGCTAAAGTCTAATCTTTGCACACAGAGATACATCTCTGCGCTTGAAAATCTTGTCTAGGTCATTTATAACCATTCTGCAAAGAGCAATGCGTCACTGGATTTCTTGATTGTTTGTCATTTTATTATTTATTATTTATGTAAGCAGAATGGCATTATTGATTTTGCTAGTTGTCAGGATCTTTACTATTTGTCAGGATCCATTTTAAGTCTACCATCCATGATCTTGATAAGCAGATGGTTTAGATTGTCTACACTTTAGGCCAGTAATGTGGTATCATCAGTATAGCAAAGGTTGTTGATGAGTCTTCCGCCAGTCTTCACATTTTGGTTGTCTTAAAACAGTCCTACTTCTCTGATGATTTGTTCTGCATAGAAATTGAATTGATATAGGGAAAGTATGCAGCCTTGTCGTACACCTTTGCTCATTTTAAATTATTCTATTTAAACTTGTTCCATTTGAACTGTTGTTTCTTGGTCAATGTAAAGGCTGTGCGTGAAAGCTATCACGTGTTCTGGTATATCCAGGGCCGGATTTACCGATACGCCATGTACGCCATGGCGTAGGGCCCACAGCTGGCAAGGGCCCACAAAAATAGAACAAATTAGCTTTTTAAAAAAAATAAAATTTAAAAAAAAACTGCTGGCTGCCGCCGCGGGGCCCCCTCTGCTGCCGCAGCAGCATGGACTGACCCGCGGGGGCCCCCTCTGCAAGCTGAATCCGTCGGTCCATCGGTCCCTCCCTCCCTCCGTGCAGGCTGTGAGAGGCGCGAAGGGAGAGTGTCTCCCTCGCGTCTCTGTTAAGCCCGCAGGGGCTGATGGGAAATTTCCCATCAGCCCCTGTGGGCTTAACAGAGACGCGAGGGAGACACTCTCCCTTTGCGCCTCTCACAGCCACGGATTCAGCTTGCAGAGGAGGCCCCCGCGGGTCAGTCCATGCTGCCGCGGCAGCAGAGGGGGTCCCGCGGCGGCAGCCAGCAGTTTTTTTTTTAAATTAAATTTTACTTTAGGCCAATGGGGGGGGGGGTAGGACTGGTAATGAGCTATTGGGGGGGCTGGGGCTGGGGCTGGGACTGGAAATGGGCTGGGGGATTAATGCTTGAGGTGGGCTTATGGGGTTAGGAATGTTAATGGGCTGTGGGCTGTTGGGGGGGGTTAGAACTGGTAATGGGCTTTGGGGGGGGGGTTAAGACTGGTAATGGGCTGTGGGCTGATGGGGGCTGTCTGGTAATGGGCTATGGGGAGGCTAGGACTGGAAATGGGCTGGGGGGGTTAAGACTGGAGGTGGGCTGATGGGGTTAGGACTGGTAATGGGCTGTGTGCTGTTGGGGGGGGGGTTAGAACTGGTAATGGGCTTTGGGGGGGGTTAAGACTGGTAATGGGATGTGGGCTGATGGGGGCTGTCAGGTAATGGGCTATGGGGAGGCTAGGACTGGAAAAGGGCTGGGGGGGTTAAGACTGGAGGTGGGCTGATGGGGTTAGGACTGGTAATGGGCTGTTGGGGGGGTTTAGAATTGGTAATGGCCAATGGGGGGGGTTAAGACTGGTAATGGGCTGTGGGCTGATGGGGGCTGTCTGGTAATGGGCTATGGGGGGGCTAGGACTGGAAATGGGCTGGGGGGGTTAAGACTGGAGGTGGGCTGATGGGGTTAGGACTGGTAATGGGCTGTGGGCTGATGGGGGGGTTAGGACTGGCAATGGGCTATGGGGGGCTGACTGGAAATGGGTTGATGGGGTTAGGACTGGAAGTGGGCTGATGGGGGTTAGGACTGGTAATGGGCTATAGGGGGGGCTTAAACTGAAAATGGGGTGATGGGGGGTTAGGACTGTAAGTGGGTTGATGGGGGGCTAGGACTGGTAGTGGGTTGGGGGTTGCTAGGACTGGAAATGGGCTGATGGGTGGCTAGGACTGGAAATGGGCTGATGCAGGGACTAGAAGGGAATGGATGCTGGGTGAGGCTAGAACTAGAAGGGAGCTGATGTTGGGGGAGGATTAGAATGGGATGGGGCTGGAAGAGTAAAATGGAGAGGGAAAAATATTTTGTGTGGGAGGGATAAAAAATCTACAATTGGCCGGGTATTGGGAGAGTAAGTGGGGATTGAGGATGGAGGGGTAAAATTTGAGTGGATGAAATAGGAATGAGGAAAGAGCAAAAGGAGAAAGATTAGTATGTTAAAGCAGATGTAGAGAGAGAATGGAAAAAAAACTAGAAGAGAGAAGAAAGGACAAATGGAGAGCAGACGATGGAGAGTTAGCAGAAGACACGAAGAAACCAGAAGAAAGTGGCTGGAGCAATTGCAGCTGAAAAAAATGCACAAAAGGTAGAAAAATATCTCTTTATTTTGAATTTATTAATTGGAATATGTCAGCTCTGGTAAATGTGCATCATTAACGTCTGCGCTTTGTTTAGTACAAGAGCAAATTAATGTATAGTTTTATTTCTACAGTGTTGTACATTCCAAGTTTGGCTTTTGGGATTCCCAGTTTAATTATTGTCTTCCTGTTTCTAAATTGTGATTACTTGTTAGGTGATGGTCTATGTTCTGCATGTGTAACTGAGCTGAGGTGTTCTGTTTATATAATTCCTATTTGACATTGCCACTTTGGTGCTTTGTGAGTCCTGGTAGTGCTGTTAGGATACGGCGGGTTTGCTATGGGTTCTAAATGGGCAGTGTTTGTAGTAGTTCCTAATGTGTCTGGCAGTTGGCACTGGATTATAGTAATGTAGAAATCTTTTAGTCTTTCTTTATCCATACACTCATTAAGAGGCATGTTTACTAAAAGTTAGTATATGGTAACATTATGCAAATATTTATGCAAATGAGGCCCCGCACCCCCCTTGGGCCGCCCCTGCTGGGGGCCCACAATTTTTGTTGGCGTAGGGCCTCACTCAAGGTAAATCCAGCCCTGGGTATATCCGTGCCTCTTAATGTAGTGTCACACTGCAGCGCCCTCTGGCGTAGGTATAGGCAGTTGCCTATGAGGGGTTAGCATGTGGGGCAAAGAGGAAAGCAAATTTATATACCTAAGTGCTGCTGTCTGGTGTCCATTGTAGTTGTGGGCCAAGTAACAGAGCGAAGGCCTTCTGTGAGTTCCAATAATAACTTTATTTCCACACACAGGAATTTGGAGCACTACGTCCCCAGGCACAAACAAAAAGTAGTGGTACTCAATTGTGTCAAATAAAAAGTCCATGAAAATCCTGATGCTTTTCAGGTACAACTCAAAGTACAAAGTTCAGCAATTAACTTCCATTAGCTTCAATACAAGCCTTGATTTCTTCCATTAAACATTGCACTAGTATGCTCTCTTTAAACATAGGACATTCTCCAGCGTTGAGCTTTACTTCACAGGTGCAATAATTACATCTGAGTTTCCCACGGCAGAAGGCTGCCTTTCTCAATGAAACTCAGATTCATTCAAATAGGCTTCTCAGCACTTCACATATAAGCTTTTGATACAGATTCTCTCCTCTTATAGGATTCACTTAATGTAACTTCAATCCTTATAACAGATCCCACATTCCATAGGCGAATCACTGCTAACTGATGAAGGTGGATCAATTAACAACTCTTCTGGTTCTGATATATCTTTGAGGCTTTGGTTAAGAGAGTCTACAGACTGCCATTGCTTAATTAAATCCTTAAGCTGTCTTCTTTTGTTCTCCTTAACATACCTAGGCACATGTACAGGCTCTAAGTTATCAGCACCTTTTAAAAGCTTATAAAAAGGGCTCACCTGATTTCTGGTACGCCTAGACTGTGTTCTCTGGCAGGGAGGTAAACATTTCCTGTGATACTGTTTCACTAAATCTTGTATTACAGCGTCTTCGTCAGAGCCTAGCTCCTGCCCGTGTCTGTGCTGCTTGTAATCAAGAGCATGCTGATAGGCACCTGGGCTACACTCAGAGCTAGAGCTTCTATAACGTTGTCTGTGACAAGCAACTTTCTTTAGCTTACTGAAAGGGATCTTCTCTCTGCCCAATCTTTCATTCCTGCGAGAAGATTCCTGAGAGCTATTTCTCTCCCTTACAGGCAAGGTATCTGACCTTCTCCCTTGGAGTTTTAAATAGTCTCTGACCTGCTTTCCTTGGCTAATGAGCTCCAAGTAGTTCCTCCTTGGAAGGTTCCTCTGAAGCCTGGCCTCTCTCCTTGGCTCCCTTTGCCTCTGCTTCGCGGACTCTCTCTTGGTCTCTGCAGTCTTTCTCTCGGACTCTCTCCTGGTCCCAGTCCTGCTCTCGGACTTGTTTCTGTTCTCCGGTCTGTTCCCGTACTCCCTCTCCTTCTTTCTCCTCTGCCACTCCTTCTGCCTACTGGCAGTGGCTTCCTGGTTAAGTGAAGCAAGCTGCACTATCGGGTGTGACTCCGCCCCTTTTCCTCCCACGTCAGCTCCCTGGCTTTGCTTCATGCTAGGGTGTGGCTCTCTTTCCACTTTCCTGGGTAGCACAGCTTTCAGGACTGTATCATTAACCCCTTCCTGCCCAGTTTCACTGACAGCTTCTGACGAGAAAAAGTGTTTTAAACCTTCATTTTCAGGTTCTGCAACCTCTGCATTGTCACAGTAGCCAGAGTTTTTCATTATTTATACAATCAAAGGCCTTGTTGTTAACAATGAAATACATATACAGTAGATATCATTTTGTTATTCTTTTGTCTTTTCAAGGATCCATCTCACATCCGCCATGATGTCTTTGTTCCTTACCCTTTTCTGAATCCTGCTTGTACTTTAGGCAGTTCTCATTCTAGGTTCGGTTGTAGTGTCCACTGAATGATTTTGATTAGAATCTTGCTAGCGTGTGGGATCAAAGCTGGATCACCTTTTTTCAGTATTGGTTTGAACACAGAACTTTTCCTGTCAGTTGACCATGATACAATCTTCCACATATTTTGACAGAGCATTTAACTATTGTAACAGTTACATATGATTGCTATAATACTTCAGTGGGAATGCCATCAATTCTTAGTGCTTCATTTTTCGATAAGTCTTTGAATGTTGCTTCGACTTCTTTCATCACCAACAGTTCCAGATTGTAAGATACAGGTTGAGATAGATTTTGATCCACTTCATCTTTATGGTTTATAATGACTTTATGCATTCTTTTCACCTTTTCTTGATCTTCTCAGCAGCATTCAACATGAATCTTTGAGCATATTTTAGAATTACAATTTGAGGATGGAATTTTCTTTTTTTAACTCGTAAAGCTTTAGAAAAGTCTATCTTGTTCTTTCTCTAATAGTTTCTGATTCTGTTGTCTTGTATTTCTTCTTCTTGTCTCATCTTGATCACATTGGAAATTTCTATTTATTTCCACGATTCATACTTATTTACATTCTCTTATATACCGCGCTATTCTGCATCAGTGCTAGGTTTAGCTTTTCATTCTAGGTTTAGCTTTTCAGTGTTTCTGAGCAGAGTTTCTCTGGCCATTATTTTTGCAATTTATGCTTTTTTTACATATGCAGAGATTTTTCACTCCTTTTGAGCACAACTTTCTGGATGTCATCCCATAACTCTTCTGGTGTTCTGTCATTTGTGGCAAATCTATTTTACAGGCAGTTTTTAAATTCCAATGGTATATTTTCAAGATCATTCTTTGTATATTCAGGAGTTGTTTTTTCTTTTTCAGCTTTCACTTGAGTTTACATACTAATAACTGGTGATCTGTATTACAGTCAGCTCCAGGTTTTGTCTTTGTTGATGTTATTTGTTTTTCTTTTTATTTCATTGTCGACTTCCACAGATGTAGTCAATTTGAATATTTTACAAAGCACTGGGTGAAGTCCATGTATACAGTTGCCACTTGTATTGCTGGAAGAAGGTGTTTGAGATGAATAGATTGTTGGTCTTGCAGAATTCCATCAATATTTCTTCAGAGTCATTTCTGAGCCAAGCCCATATTTCCCAACCATTTTGCTTTCTTTGTTCCCAATTTTTGTGGTCCAGTTGCCCAAGACTATCAGTATATCTTTTGTATGTTCTGTCTAGTTCAGCATGTACTCGTTCATAGAACTGATCAACTTCTTTCTCTTCTCCATGTATTGCTGGTGCATATATCTGAATAATTGTATTGAGGGCATTCCTCGTAGATGAATAGAAATTAAACATTCACTGACTATATTATATATTTTTTCAGTTCTTGCAACACCATTTCTTATTTGCCTTCATTTCCATATGACGTATACCACATGATCCTCAGATTCAAAGTGCCTGATGCTAGTCCATTTCAGTTTGCTGACATACAACAGATTGAATTGTTCACATTTCAAGTGCTTCTTGAAAACTTCCAGCTTCCATTGGTTCATGGTTCAAACATCCCATGCCCAATATGTAAGACATTTTTGCAACTTCTGACTGTCATATCATACACACCTACATCAACAGTCAGACATCCTGAGAACTTTGTTCCAACTACATCATAAATGCTGGCTTTACTCTGAAGCATCTTCAGCTTTTTCCCAGTAGCCCATTAAGTGCCTTTCAACCTGGGTGGGCTTATTTTCCAGTACTATATTGCAATTTGTTTGTTGTGTCTATCCATTGGGTTTTTGTAGCAAGATATGGAAGTAGATTCCAGACCTTTCTTTCATGCAGGTAATGCCTGTGCTGTTGCTATTTTCACACAAATGTGATCCTCCTCCACCAGCACTGGCCCATAGTGTTGCTGCTGAGATGGGTTGTTTGTCTTATTCTGCCCAGGTATAAGGCCTCCTAGATTCCATCCTAATCCCTCTGTGTAGTCTGGCTATGTGACTGCTGGTGTTTTCTCTAAGACTTCTTTTTTTTAATTTTAAATGCTTTATTTAACTTTTCAACAATAAAATTAACAAACCATCAAACAGCCAGCACATCCCCCAACATAACGGCAAACCACCCGCCCAACCCAGCCACCCCGCCCACCCGGACCCACCACCCACAGCACTCATGGTAGCCCCATTTGCAGCAAAATACAAACATGCAAATACATGAAACACATGAAACACATGAAACACCCCCTTCCCTTAAGTAAGGAAGAGAATGTCAGAAAACAGCAGCCTGCTCTGAACACCGAGCCTCATTACCAAAATCTAAAAGGGATTGCCATTTCCGCAGAGAGGAAGACTGTGGTCGTGATCCCCTACGAGGAACCATCTCATATTTACAATATAAGCACACCTAATTCCACCACATATGCCAATGGAGATCAGTCACCACCTTCCAATACCGTAGCCTACAGCAAAGGGCAATCCCCAACATAAAATCCAAAAGAAAGGAATCATGCTTATTCAATGTGGGAATTAACACTTCAGAACGAAAAACAAGAATTTCCCAAGA
Source organism: Ichthyophis bannanicus (assembly GCA_033557465.1). Taxonomy (NCBI): domain Eukaryota; kingdom Metazoa; phylum Chordata; class Amphibia; order Gymnophiona; family Ichthyophiidae; genus Ichthyophis; species Ichthyophis bannanicus. The sequence goes on along the minus strand of CM066032.1, from coordinate 865,291,238 downwards.
AAGAGGGGCTCGAAATTGCAAAACCCCTTGAATCCTCTCCCATACCTGCATCCAGAAGGTTTGAAGCAACAAGCAGTCATAAACCATATGCTTTAGAGTCCCTGCCGCGCCCTGGCACAACCAGCATTTGTCATTTCCAGATCCATCCCATCTAGCTACCCGCACAGGGGTAAGATGGGCCCTATGGGCAAAAAAGAATAATGTTTGCGTAACCGCTGCCGATTGAGAGACTCTAATCTGAGAGCCCCAAAACTTCACCCAACTTTGTACGGAAGGAACAAAGCTAGTGTCCCGCTCCCATGCACGTTTCACCCATTCTATCTTTAAGCAGCGCTTCCGGCCCAACAATTGATACAAAAAGGAGGCTTTACCCTGCCCCCCAGGTATTTGTGTGGTCAAAGACTCCAGGCCCCCCTTAATGCGTAAGAGCTTCACCTCCCCCAGAGAACTTACTATACAATGGCGCAATTGGGCCCATTGGAAAACAAGGACCCAGGGAGGCGAAATTCCAACTGAAGCCTTTCAAAAGTTTTCCATTGCCCCTTATCGACCAGATGATGCAAGGTCCAAATACCTCTGCTATACCACGGCTTCCAGGCAACTACTTTTCCGTGTATCTTAAAAAGGGGATTGAACCACAACGGGAGGCCTAAAGAGTACTTCTCCTCCAACTGCCCCGAATGAATAAGATCCTGAAAAGCCCTTTGAGTATCCCTCATCATTGAACGCCTACCACTAGATACACCAAAGAGCATCTCAGGGGCCGAATGTATTGGGAAAGGGGCAGCCAGTTTAACCTCAAGTTCCATCCACCTAGGACTAAGCTCAGACACTTCCCCAAACCACATACACCCTTGCTTCAACAAGAAGGCTTTACGATATAAAGAAAAATCAGGGAAATTCACGCCGCCATCCTCTTTGGTAGCCTTCAGTTTCGCCAGGGCAATACGAGCAGGCTTATTGTTCCACAAAAAACGCACCAACACTCTCTCTACCCGCTTATATACCCAATCCGGAAGAGAAAATGGTAACATCTCCAATAGGTAGTTAATTTTAGGGACGACGGTCATTTTAATGGTCTCCAGACGGCCCCACCAGGATAACAACAGAGGTGACCATTTAGATAGCAGAGATTCCACTAGAGAGATAAGATGCTCCGCATTAAAACTAGCTGTCTCTTCTAAGGGACTGCAGTAAAACACCCCTAAATATTTAACCATTTTCGCCTCCCAGAGAAAAGGAAAGTGCGACATATCTGCCTTAAAGACCCGGTTATTCAAAGGAAACGCAACGGACTTAGACCAGTTTATCTTGTACCCCGAAAGAGCAGCATAACGATCTATTTGCACGAGGATATGGGGCACCAACTCTGGGTCCGTAAATAGCAAGAGGTCGTCCGCATACGCTGACAATTTAACCTCGCTTCCCTTAATATTAACCCCTTGAATAAGGAGATTTTGCCGGAGCAACAAAGCAAGAGGCTCTAACGCCAAATTGAAAAGTAGTGGGGAGAGTGGACAGCCTTGCCGAGTGCCTCGCTCCAACACAAACTCGCAAGAGCAAACACCATTGACAGATAAGTAGGCAATCGGCCGAGCGTATAGTACCTTCACCAAGTTTATAAAGTGATCCCCAAAACCAAACCAGCGCAGCACAGGGAATAGAAACGACCATTCCAAACGGTCAAACGCTTTTTCAGCATCCAAAGAGAGCCCCACTAAAGGCCGATCGACAGTGTCCGCCGCCGCCTGAACATGACAAAATAATCTAGCATTATCAGCCGTCGAACGGCCCCTAACGAAGCCGCACTGATCCGGATGAATCAGAGAGGGGAGTACATCGGACAAGCGCCTGGCCAGGATAGTGGCATAGATTTTATAATCCGCATTTAGCAGAGAGATTGGACGATAATTACCGGCCTCCAAAGGATCACGCCCTGCCTTTTCCAACACAATAATGCTAGCGGAAGCGAAGGAGCCCACCTGCAGGCAATCCTCCAATAATGCCTGATAGTATTGTTGCAAAAACGGCCCCAGTTCCTTGGAAAAAGTCTTAAAAAATTCTACCGGAAGGCCGTCAGGGCCCACCGCTTTCCCTATAGCCAATGACTCAATTGCCCTGGTAATTTCTTCTACAGTAATTGGGCCTCCAAGCCCGGCCTGCACATCGGAAGCAACTGTTGGCCCCCTAATGCCACACATTAAGTTCTCAAACGCCTCACTCGAGCATATGGTTTCGGAGGTATACAGGTGATTATAGAAAGACCGAAAAACCTCAACAATCTCTCCATCCTTCATGACCACCTCGGCCTTACTGCCATCCCTGAGAGCAACGATCTGTGTTGCCTCTTTGCGAGCCTGCAAGTTACTGGCCAATAACTGACCTGCCCGGTTATTTTCCCTATAATAAGTGCCAGTCTGCGAACGAATAAGCCGAACCGCCTCAGAGGAGAGAATCTGATTATACTGCAATCGCAATCGCTGCAGCCAAAGCAAGATACAGGGATCAGAGCGACGTGCCAGAAGACGCTCCCCTGCCATTAGCTGCGACTCCAACACCCGGAGTTTCTCTTTACGTAGTCTTGCTTGCCCAATGCAGAAACTGGTTATTTCAGCTCGCAGGTAGGCCTTAAAGCCTTCCCACCTAGCCCAACCCTTAGCCACCTGCGGGGGGTTAAAATCAAAATAGTCTACAATAGCAGCTTTTAGTTTCAATTGAAAAGCCGAATCTGCCAACAAGGCCCTGTCAAAAAACCACCGCCCAGGAGCGAGATCCAGCTTTAGGTCCTTCATTACTACACACAAAGCTGAGTGATCAGAAATATGAGAGGGTAAAATCTCCGCCGTAATAAAATTCAGCAACAGTGACTTAGAGACCAAAAAAAAGTCTATACGAGACAAGGTCCCATGCGGATAAGAATAAAAGGTAAAAGTTTGCTCTGTGGGGTGCAGCCATCTCCAAACATCAATCAGAGCAGCCTGGTTTATGAAAGCTTTAAGGATCTTCTGAGCTTTGCCGGTTTCTACAGATCTAGGAGGATTCCTATCTATTAAAGTGTCTAAGACCAAATTAAAGTCTCCCCCTATGATCATAGGAACCGCAGTGTCAGAATATAATTCCTCCAAAAAAGTGGAGAAAAAAATTGGGAGAGTCGCCATTAGGGGCATAAACAGTTACCAAAACTACTTCCATCACACCTAGCTTAACATGGGCCCGAACCCATCGCCCCTCCAAATCTGCTCTCGTCTGCAAAACCGTCAGAGGGAGAGATTTGCGAGCCAAAATAGCCACCCCGTTACGCTTTTTTCTCGCTGGGGAAAAGGCCACTACAATGAAAGATCTAATATTCAATTTCAGCGATTCACGCTCATTTAAATGTGTTTCCTGCAGCATAAAAATATCGCTGCTGACCTGTTTCCCATATAAGATAATTTTTTTCCTTTTTATGGGATTGTTAATACCATTCACATTCAACGAATGGATTTTTAGAGTAGCCATCTAGCCAACAGCGAGATACTTACGTCCCACCCACGAGAATGAAGCTGCATGCCCAGTAAGCATGAGTCCTGTTGCCCAAACAAAACCTCGGTGAACAGAGCATTCCATTTTATACACACCTCACCAAATGAAGAAACAAGGAGCATAGAGCTACCAGCAAACCCATGGGTCCCACAGAGGGGGGGGGGGGGGGTACAAAAACAAAAAAAAAAACGGGTGGGCCCATCCTGTAGCTACAATCGGGCACAGAGAGGGAGAAAAAAACCCCAAACATTTTTCTTATAATCTGCGACTGAAAGCAAACCTGAGACAACATATAGCCAGAAAAATACAGAAATGAGATAGTGGGCCATGAGAGGGCAAGCCCTTCTACACGAAGAGAGCCCTTCCCATAACCACAATTCCATAGCAATTTCTGCACAGAGATAACCAAGCCAAAAAAAGGCCACAGATGTTCAAGTCATAAGCTCTGCCTCTTTTTCCTCCAAAAAGGCAAGCAGGCCTTCTGGCTTATCAAAAGTTTTAGTAGAGTTATGCAGGGTGACTCTCATTCGGGCAGGTTGAAGTAAGCCAAACCTTGCCTGCAGCTGTTGCAACCGCGGGCGCAGTGCCAAAAATTTCTTTCTCTTGTCCACCGTGGCTTTTGCGAAATCCGGGAAAAACTGAACAGTGTGGCCCTCAAATTCGATAGGGGATTTGGCACGGGCGGCCTCCAAGATCTTGATAGCATGCTGGTGACGCAGGACTTTAAAGATAATCGGCCGCGGTCTTTTATTTTGAAGAGACACATGTGCGGGGACCCGATGAGCTCTTTCTAGCTCAAACGGAGCCTCAAAGGAGAGTTTCAGAGAAGAAGAAACAAACTTGTGCAGGAAAGCAAACACATCTTTCCCCTCAGCGCCTTCTGGTACGCCCACTACCCGAATATTATTCCTTCGGGCCCTGTTGTTTAAATCCTCCAGCTCCATGTGCAGCCGATCAAGCTGTCGGGTATGTTTGTCTAAGTCCTTCATTCTCCCCTCGTGCACCATAAGCCTCTGGTCAGTCGCGTCCTGCCGAAGGGTTAGGCTTTCCACGCCACTTTTCAACTGCCCAATGTCCTCCTTCATGCTTGCCAAAGAGTCACTGTTGGTCAATACAATATCCTTCACCGCCCGTATCTCCTGCAGCAGTTCTTGTAGGACATCCGGTTGCTCTTTCGCCGCCGCCATTTTTTGCGGAGACGGAGGCTCCGTTTTAGAACGCTTAACGCTCCCACTTTACCCAGAGGCAAAATCCAAGCGGACCGGTTTGGACGCCGACATCACCACTCTCTCACACAGCCCAGGATAGTCTTAACACCCCAATATACAGGCGCAGACACAGGATTCGCTATTACTCCCTCCGGAGCTCACTCTCTAGCCGTCCATGCAGCTCCGTTCCAGGCTCCGCCCCCCTTCTCTAAGACTTCTAGGTAACAAAGATCTGCATGTCACATATTTTCTGTTTGATTCATGTTAGGTTCAATCACCCATTTGATTTGTTTTTGAATTCTGAAGTATTTGGATAATTCAGGCTCATTAAAGTCACTCGGACAAGCAATTTTAGACTTTTGTAGGGGGGGTCCATCCATTTATTAATCCAATTTGCTTAAAACTTGCTGGCAAGACACCAAGAGTGGCATGAAGACCTCATGGCACTATAAGAAGGTCACAGGGTATATAGAGTAACAAAGAACCTGTGACATTCAGAGAGGGATAAAACAGCCATAGCATTGCCTGGAGACAACTTGGCAATGGGAGAGGGGTAAAGTAGTATTGGCAAGAAGAACTCAAATTACTAGGAGATGGGAGAAGCAGCACCAGAACTGGCAAGAAGAGCAAACAGCTTCTGCACATGGGACAAGGCTGGACTAAGAGGGTTATAAAAAAGGTTGGTGATCTGCGGGAAAATGAGCCTGTTTGGGATGTGCACGAAGGAGTATCTATTTCTCTCCTTAGACAGGTTTGTCTGGATGAATTTGATGACAAAGTTACACTTTCATTAGAGGACTATATTTCCTGAAAAATTGATAAAATTCATAATGAATTAGTAAGAAAAGAGGAATGTCGGTTGTCAGAGAAGGAAGATGACAGTTAAATTGAAAGCAAATTTTCCTCCATTGGGATGGCAGGTAGTAAAGAAGGAGGAGTTGACCGTCATCCCTTGGGATCAAGCTTGTAATTTTGTGTTTGCATATTCTACCTAAATATTATGGTTAAGCAGACTGTAAATGCTTGATTAAACTAAACTTTTTGTCACACTACCAGAAAGATTTTGTTTTAATCAAATGCAGTCAAGTCAATGCTGACTCCTAGTGACACAGCAGCCCCTGGGAATCCAAATGGCAGATGCACTTTAATGTGAACAAGTGCAAGGTTATGCACCTAGGGAAGAACAACCCAAACTATGGTTACACGATGCAAGGTTCCACATTAGGAACCACCACCCAGGAAAATGATTTAGGTGTCATCATGGATAACATGTTAAAACCCTCGGCCCAGTGTGCAGGGGCGGCCAAGAGAGCAAATAGAATGCTAGGTATCATAAGGAAAGGAATGGAAAATAATAAAAAATAATATTATAATGCCTCTATATTGTTCTATGGTGCGATTTCACTTTGAATATTGTGTGCAATTCTGTTCGCCGTATCTTAAAAAGGATATAGCATTATTAGAAAAGGTACAGAGAAGAGCCACCAAAATGGTAAAGGGGATGGAAGGATACCCCTATGAAGAGAGGCTAAAAAGGTTAGGAGAGATATGATAGAGGTCTATAAATTAATGTATGGAGTGGAATGGGTAAACGTAGATCGATTGTTTACGTCATCAGAATATACAAAGACTTGGGAACATGAAATGAAGCTACAGGGTAACCTATTTAAGACTAAGAAGAGAAAATATTTTTTCACTCAATGTGTAATCAAGCTCTGTAATTTGCTGCTGGAGGATGTAGTAAAAGCTGTTAGTGTAGCCAGGTTTATAAAAGGTTTGGACAAGTTCCTGGAGGAAAGGTCCATAAACCATTATTAAAGGGGACCCAGAATATTCACTTCTTGACCCAATACAAGCATTGTGGAACCTGTGTCTTTTGGGGAAAATGCTAGGTACTTGTGATTTAGATTGTCCACAGTTGGAAACAGGAAACTGGGCTTAATGGACCTTGGTCTGACCCAGTATGGCATATCTTATGTTCTTAAGGTATGACCAGAAGTAGATTGTCATGCCTTTTCTTCTGAGGCAATGGAGGGTAAAGTGACTTGTCCAAGGTCAAAGGAATGCCAGTGGGAATTGAGCCCAGATCTCCTCTGTGTTAGACTGTTGCTCTAACCATAAGGCTACTCCTTCACCTCACCAAAAAGATTACATGAAATGATTTAGGGCCCCGTCTTTGAAAGCAAACTTGGAATGTACTCTAAACATGCACTCATGCTGTTCCCCAGGCTGTCACAAAGGAGCTATCATTGAGTGAGGCCAAGTACATTTTTTGGCAATAAGAAAATAAATAATGGCAAGAAGACCCCAAAGCATCAGGAAAGGAGTGATATGGCTCCATAATGAGCATTAAGACTCCTGGCCCTGAAGAAGGACAAACCACCAACATTTTCAGGAAGACCTCAGGGCAATGTGGATGAATGGGCACGGGTTCTGTGGAGGGTAGTCTTATCCCCAAAGATATGGCCACTGAGTTTCAATGAGCAGGTCAGCTTCTAAGTAATATTTAAGGTCTTCTAAAGTAGTTGGGTAACCAACATTTGTTATCATAAGGAATGTTATCCTGGAGGGCAATTGGTAAATGGGAGCTAGAAGATGCAGCAATCATTTCTGATATACTCCATGGCAGAAGGAAGGCACCAAGGTACTACAGAAAGGGTAAACACAGTGGCATAAAGACCCAAGACACCTAGAAAGATGCAACACTGGCAAAGAAGAAAGGCTGGTAAATACGGTATATACAAAGATAGTGATTGCAGGGAATATAAACTGACCTTATGGTGCTAGGATAAGAATGGCCAATCACTTATGTTATAAGTAAGCAATGTTATGAACAGACCTGAATTAGGCACAGGCAATATAGTCAATTACCTAGGGTGCCAAGTTTTAAAGGCACCAAATGCTTGGACTAAACTGCAGATTGATTCCATTTGCTTTTAGGATCATAATCTATGATCTCTGGGGGAAAAACTTCCTCTCCCCACCTCTCTGTGGTCTTGCCTATGAGCATAAACATCTTAAATCCAGCCCTGCTGAGGAAAAAACTGCAATGTCAAATAATGGAAAAGACAGCAGCAGAAGCTTTATGTCAGTAACCTCCCTGGCAACATCAGCATGAGGCAACCTAAAAACCTGTTCTCAGAGTATAAACCAAAGCATATTTCCAAGCATTTTCATTAAAGGTCTCTCCATGATAGGGATGAGCATTTGTAAGCACACATTCGGTTCATTAAGAACATGCTAATTGATTTAGAAGGTAATTCTGTAAGGCACAGCAAGAGTTCTGCGTGACTGCACATGCAGAAATCGTGGTATGTTGGGGCTCGATGCAAGAATTGTAGGCAGTCACTGTTCTGTTAGTACATGTGTCAAGGTGATGGTGCGCAGTTTGGGAATGGGTGAGCACAAGGGCAAAGTTTGGGTGGAGTGTAGGTGGATCACAAATTTTCACATATAAGTTATAGAATATTATAACTTCTGCATGTTTCTGACAAATCCAGTCATGGGTTGGTGTAAGCGATTGTTTACAGATTTGGTGAATGGATCCGCAACCTGTGCCTCTATGCGTACTCTGCGTTATAGAATAGATGCCAAATATGCACCTGACAACACGCATTGAACTAAGTGACCCTTATAGAATTACTCTTTTAATGCATGTTCACCTATGAATTAACATGTGCGAAACCAATTAAAGCATGTTAAAAAGTTTAAGCACGTGTTAAAGTATTTGATTACAATGTGAAATAAATGGCTTAAAATATGTAAAAAGGGTCAAACACACTGAAAATGAACCAAATTGTTTTTCCATGTATACATCTCCAGTCCATGGCAACCCTTTCAAACCACTTTTCAAACTTCACAACATTAAGGTAAAGCATATTTAATAGCTGACATATCTAAATGAAGAAATCTGCCTGCCTCTTTTTGGATTGGAAGTAGGTCCTCTAAAGCCATATACCACTGCCCAAACTGAAGGTAGTTGAAAAAAGTAGTCTTTTGTACTTTTATAGGAGCACCACGTCCTTTCAGTAATACAGAATATCTGGCATTAGCCATTCAAGTAGGGTCAGTACAATGGTATTAGCCAACTCGGGTGAATTTTCAATTGTGTGTCCCTTTCAATTAACTTTCAGGCCCCAACCCAGAATTTGAACATTAAACAGAAGAATCATAATAATCACCACTGCAATATCCCCAGCAACATATCACAGTGGAAACAAGGGTGTGGCAGCGCAGCTGATCATGTAAGGCAGCTTCAGCCACAGTTGCATGAGCCAGACAAGGTCAAAAAGGTAAGGCAGAGCACAACATGCTGTGGCATGAACAGCCCAAGATACTAATGCTAGAATAAGATTTTGTTTATTTTTATGCTTTTTTATGCTTTTTTATGTTTTTCTTTTTTTCATTTTGGAAACAAACTACCCTTTTGAAAGAAGAGAGTGGAAAGGCATCTAAACTAGCATTACAAACAATACCGCAGGATATTGACACTGCCATGGAAAAACAGGTCAGGCAGCGGTAAGGTCTGCAGCAGACAGAGCATGTTGTGACATAGACTGTGGCATCAGGACAAACAGAAATGAGCAAAGAAAGCTGGTGCTTTTTTGTTTTTCGATATGGGGACCAGGGCTGGCTCAAGAGTTGCTTCAAGGTGTTGGCACCCTAAGGAACCCTGGCTGTCAGAATCCTCTGTCCTATGGTTTACTTTTTCTTTCTGACTTCTTTGCTATCTCTCTACCCTGAAGCTAGAGACTCTGAGATATTCTGAAAATTCACTTTTCTCTACCCCTGGGACACAAACTATACTCTCTCTCTCTTTCAGCACCCTATCTAAATCTTTGCATTTTTTTTTTTTTTTTAGACATTTTGGACTTAAGCAAAGTAATTATCTACCAGCTGTTCTCTCTGAATGCACAAGAGAAAAAGGTACTGAGCTGCTGACATAATCAGCTATGGGATACGGGAGATGTGAAAGAAGGATAGAGTTACAGTAGTTGGTTGATTCTCAAAAGTTTCCACAAGGGGAAATTTCTCCAAATGGGTTGCTTTTGTGCATACCATGACAGCAGTGCGGCACCAAGAGCAGGTCAGTAGGTGCAGCCTGCCCTGGGTGCAGGCCACGAGGGGGTTGCACTCCCGCAAGCCCCACGGAGGCAACATGGCAAACTTACGATTAGGCTTGCTTTGCTGCAGTGCCTTGTGTTCCAGGAACTGACTGCTCTGCTCTCCCAGCCGAAGTCTCGAGAATTGTGAGTCTTTGGCTGAGAGAGCAGAGCAACTGCCCTCTGGAGCACAAGAGACCATAGCAAACCAAACTTAATCATAAACTTACCACACTGCCTCTGTGGGGACAGTCGGGGTTACATAGAAACATAGAAACAGGATGGCAAAAAAAGACCACATAGCCTATCTAATCTGCCCTTCCATTTCAGCTACAATAGTCCTCTTTTTACCTTTAGAGATCCTCTGTGTGTGTCCCATGCTTTCTTGAATTCCGATACTGTTCTCTTGTCCACCACCTCAGTGAGAGACTATTTTATGCATCTACCACTCTTTCCGTAAAGAAATATTTCCGCATATTACTCCTGAGTCTATCCCCTTTCACGCTCATGCTATGTCTCCTCATAGCACAGCTTACCTTCAATTGAAAGAGATTCTCCTGTACATTTATGCTGTGGAGGTATTTAAATGTCTCTATCATATTGCCACATCCTGCCTTTCCTCTAAAGTATAGATATTAAGATCTTTAAGTCTGTCCAATAAGACCACAGAAAACAGAGATAAATATCTATTCCTGCTCTCAAAATACCGTCATCAGATTAACCTTGTTAAAAAAGAATACCACTCAACACTCCTGATGAAATCAATTAACAAACCTAAAGACCTATTCTCAATTGTAAAATCCCTCATGACCCACCCAAACTCTTCGGCAGAATCTGCCGCTATCTCACCACAAACTCTAGCTGACTTTTATGCGTCAAAGACAAACTCAACTTCTTACACCCCTCCCCCACTTATCTCCGATATTACACAGCCCATTGAAACTTGGGACAAATTCTTTTCATAAAGAATTATTTCCGCATATTACTCCTGAGTTTATCCCCTTTCACCATCATCCTATGTTCCCTTGTAGCAGAGCTTGCCTTAATCGAAAGAGGCTCTTGTCCTATGCATTTATGCCATGGAGGTATTTAAAAGTCTCAATCATATCTCCTCCATCCCGCCTTTCCTCTAAAGTCTACTTACTAACATCCTTAACTCTGTCCTCATATGCTCTTTAAGGAAGACTACTAACCATTTTAGTAGCCACTCTCTGCACCTGTTTATATCCTTTTGAAGGTGTGGTCTCCAGAATTACATACAATACTCTAAATTTGGTCGCATCAAAGACTTATACAGAGGCACTATCACCTCATTTCTTCTACTGGCCATTCCTCTCCCTATGCACCCAAGTATTCTAGCTTTTGCTGTTACCTTTTCTATCTGTTTATCTGCTTTAAGATCATCAGACACAATCATGCTCAGGTCCCACTCTTTTTTTTGTGGACAGAAGTACTTCACTTCCTTCACTGTACTGTTCCTTTGGATTGTTGCAGCCCAAATGCATGATCCTGCATTTTTTAGCATTAAATCTCAGCTGCCAAATTCTAGACCATTCTTCAAGCTTAGCTATATCCCTCCTCATGTTATCTACACCTACCTGGGTGTCTACTCTATTGCAGTTTTTGATATCATCTGCAAAGAGACAAACTTTACCCGACAGTCCTTCTGTAATATCACTAACAAAGATGTTAAACAAAATCGGATCAAGGACAGATCCTTGCGGCACACCACTGGTAACCTCCTTCTCAGAGTGAGCTCCATTTACCTGTATCCTTTGTCGACTCCCACTCAACCAATTTCTAACCCAATCAGTAACTTTACGATCCATGCCTAGGATGCTCAATTTGTGTGATAAGGTGTCAAATGCTTTACTGAAAATTAAGTACACCATATCTAGGGCTCTCCCTCGTTCTAACTTCCTGGTCACCCAGTCAAAGAAATCAATCAGATTTGTCTGACAATACCTGCCTCTGGTGAATCCATGCTGCCTTCAATCTGGTAATCCGTTGGACTACAGAAACCTTATTATTTTCTCTTTCAGCACTGCTTCCAATAATTTACTCACCACCGAGGTTAAACTAACTGGCCTTTAGTTTTCAACCACATCCTTACTTCCGCTTTTGTGTAAAGGGACCACAGCTGCCTCTCTCCTGTCCTCTGGCACTACTCCCTACTCCAAAGAGATCTGGAGTGTTTGCATAGCGACACATAGTGTTGCACTGCCCTGGGTGACAGCGGGCCTAGGAATGCCACTGCATGACCATAATAAACCTCACTTCTAAGCCAGGGTATGTGGAGTATGATCTCAGTCTCTCAAATTTACTGCTAATGCTCAGCGTAGTCCTTGCATTGTATCAAAGAGAGCCTCCTGTTGGAGATCACTAGATGTATCATGCATAGGAGATTTATAAAGGTGTGCTTGGAAATTCCTCTTTATCATCCTGTGGCTTCCTATAGGTAGCAGGGTGTGGAAGTTTAACAACCCGAAACGCAGAACTGTAGTTGTCGCCACCACTATTGATGGACTGTATCATGAACGCAGTGGTTCAGTTAAGTACTTCTTCAATCAAAACAAATTTTTATATAGCAACTTGAAATATTACTGCTTTTTTGATTAAAAAGGACGCAAACCTTCAGTTGAGAGTTCTTGCCTGAGGTTCTTAGTCCAACAAAAAAATATTTTTTATGGGAATTGGTTTTTTTTTTTGTGTGGTATGGAACTTGTATTTTTGTTGCCAAAACAATGGCATAAATGAAAATTCAGCAGCAATCATTTGGTTCATTAATGGGGTAGGCAGAGAGGGTGACACCCCCCCTCCCCCCCACACACACACAACCACCCCTCCCTCCAAACACCACTGAACAGAAAGACAATATAATAATTTGGGTAAAGAGGCTGCAGTTTTATTGCAAACCTACTAGCATGGAGGTTATCAGACCTCCCTGCCAACCTGAGCCAAATGCATAGAACATTGCAGCAATTAATCTAATCAAATAACAAAACACCTTCCTGTCTCATGCGTCACAGCTCAGCAAGAGGGAACTCCACAAACAACAGTCCTTCCAGGGACTCAGCCATGAAAAGCAAGGATTTGCCAGAGTCTTTATCACCCACCATGATAAGCCATAAGTCTGCAAAGGCTTGTCAGCTGGGCAAATCTTTGACCAGACAATCCACCCCATAGCACACATTTGCCCCCATTGGCTTGGGAAAACCACTGCTGTGACATTACAGAAACATGAACGTACAAATTAATCACAGATCCCAAAGAAGGAGGACAGATGGGATGCATGCAGTTGCACTGGGAGGAAAGAAAAGGCAGGCCACTGAACCCATGCAGGCCTTTTCTCTCTCCTCCCCCCTTCAAACTCCCATGATGCCCCCCTGCCTGCCATCCAATAGCACAGGAGGGTGTTGTTTTCAAAAAACAGAATCTCTAAGCCAACTGCCCAGTGAGGACCAGCCAACAAGCCACATAGCCCACTAACCCCTACTCATAACACTAACAGGCAGGGGAAAGTGTAGGGGGGGGGGGGCTACAGAACCTCAATGGCTCTCTCACCCCCTTATACCTGGGGCGGGGGCGGGGGGTACCGGGTCCTTCACACCATAAACATAAAGGTATGCACACCAAAAACGGTATCATTTGCCACATTTTGCCATTATTTTTAAAACACACGCCTACTAGTTAATTACAGAACTGGCACCCTGTGGTGATTACCTTCTTCCTTCTTCTATCTCATTCCTACTAGGGCTGTCTCATTTACTTACCTCACAAACAGCTGTCTAGCATTCATTTGAAAAGGTGACTGCCTATCGCCAGTCATTTCGTTACAGTGCTGTCAGAGCAAACAACAGCAGCTAAAATAACTTTTGAACCATGTCCTTTTCTTGCAGATGAAGCAGTTCCTTTTATTGATGGTTCAGTAAGTGACATTTCCATTATGTCAGATACATGCTACCAAGAAATTTCTTTTCTACAAAAGAATTTTAGTCTTTATTCCAGTTTATATCAGAGTGAGCAAGGCCCTGAGAGACAGTGCTATGCGGTCAACATGACCTCTCTGATAGAATATCCCTGTGGCAGATTTTTGTAAATTCTAGATGTCTACTTCGTTATTCACTGTGGTTAGTTATGTCTCCAGAAATGGGCTGGGAAGCACTAGACTACATAGCAGAGTATGTCAGAGCAACAAAATTAAAATGAGTTGCAAATCATGATGCTATGAGGGCACGTATAATGAAGTATTCATTTGTATCAGTGAATCTGATCCAAGAAATCCATCTGATTAATTTATGCAGTATGATATGTCATTAGTACCCTCATATCAGGGTGTCTCCAATTGGATCATGTCACATGGAGTCCTCCAGTTTGTAATTTTGCTTAAATATCAGCACTGTTGCTTGAAGAATTAGTAAAATAACTCACCAGGTAATACAATTCTTATTGTTTCAAGTTAACTTTTTACTAGTTATCTGATATAGCTTTTAAGATATGGCAAAGGAGACAGAAGGTAGATGCTTCTTTTAATTTTGAGTGCTATTTTAAACATAGCCCTGTGATCACATATTCCTCTGGCATAACCTAAATACACTAAATATACTTTCATAGTAAATGTAGTTGTGCAATCAAACATACTTAGCTTGATTGCACAATTATTTTGCTATTGCCTTCTACAATACACCTGATTATATTCTGAGATGATGTCTGTTCTATGTTAAATCGTCTGTTAAGCCCTACTGCATACAGAATAAACTATGTGCTCAATGTTACCATATGTTCACTGCTTGGTTATCTTTTTTATTACATAATTATTACAGTTTTGTCATAAAAGTATTTTATAAGCTACGATGGTCAATAATTTATTACTAGGTACCCACTGTAAACAAAAGTAAGGGAAAAAGAATGAAAATAATTCAATGTCTTATTTCTACAAATCATTTAAATGATCATGGTTATCTCGGAGCAGTCGCCATTTATGGGAAGTCAGTTTTCCAGAAGAACCCAGGGACGACTCCAGAGTTGGTTTAAGGTGTTGGCGCCATAGACAGACCTTAAACCTTACACACACACACACCCCCATCACTGTCAACATCTACTGTTTAGCTTTGAATGCCTTGATCTTTGCCCCCCCCCCCCTACCGAAGTTGCCACCCTAGGCAACTGTCTAGTTTACCTAATGTTTGGGCTGGCCCTAGAGGAACCAATGAACAAACTTCATGCAGGCAAACACTCAAGAACTCCAACATGGAGATTTGCTGAACACCATGTTTTCGACTGCACAATTTAAAAACAATATACATGTGTTCTAATTGCCAATCTGCCACATGCTTATATATATATGTATTCTCAACAGACTTGTCATAATTATCAGTTTCTGTTGGAAGGCATGTCACTAGGTGACACCAACTTAAGTGCATCGATGCAGAACTATATTAGACAAGCTATTGAAATGATTGAAATATAGATGGGGCTTCTGAGTTTAGGTTTTAAGCAATAAATAGTAATAAAAACCCTGACAGACAAATATTAAGGTTTTTATTGGATAAGCACTGGAAAAGCACCACTTCCCTAGGTACCTTTCCACTTGCCTCCTGGCTTGTCTCATATCCTCCACTCTGTTTTTGTGTCTTTTTTACATTAATGACTCCCAAGTGTACTACTCTGACACCCTCAGTATTGCCATGGTTTCCACTGGAAAAGGTAGTCAGCAATAGTACCTGTGGCATGAAAACACCACTAAACACTGATTTTTATTTGCACCCTCAAAAAACACCTAATTAGCTGGAAAATAAACATCTAAGATTGAACTTCTTGTAGTTTCACATTGTTATATGTAAAAACAGCATTGCCTTGTTTACTGTTGTTCCATGTAAACCGCAACTGATCAATGGAAGGTGCGGTATATAAAAACTCGCTAATTAAATTAAATTAAATCTACATTTACAATTCATAAACACCTAGGGACAGAAGCCCTACTGCACATACTGCTAAAGTAAATGTATATGGTTTGTGTCTCACTAATTGAAGTTTTGGCCACAATGCAGAATGCAGTGGAGCCATCTTGGGGAAGTAGTGCACACATGCATGAAGGTCGTGTGCCAGGCTAAAGTCTACACTACGAATTCCATCTGGTCATTAATGACAAAGTAAATTATTGCCGGGTCTGATTCCTAATCTTTTTTTTTGCTTTACTGCAGCTCTATCAATTGCTGTTAGGGGAAAAATGTAATTATCATTATAAGGACAGCAAAAGTAATGTTTGGAGAAAAAATGTATCATGCATATTGTTAAATAGAACATGCTGAAATATTAGCAGCTTTGTAATATATTTAGAATAATTTTCTTTCCATGGACAAGAATCTGCCCAGTTCTTACAAATCTGTCCTGGGTCTTCCCAATTACTTACAAGAAATATGTTAGGGGAACTGTGGCAGCCCTGACAACTGCTCGTGAACTAGGTCTACCCGTCTCCTCAGAGGAACCTCATAAATACACAGTCACAAGAAATATGACGGCCAATAAATGTATTTATTTATTTATTTGTTTATTTATTTAGACAGTTTTGTATACCACCTTATCCTTCAAAGTGGCCACAACACAATTGGGGGTTTACATTTAACAGGAGGGGATACGACTCACAAACGTACATGCTATGTACTTATAGGTCTAAATGGGGATGGGTGGTAGGGGCCAAGTGGTGTAGGTAGGTATTAGGCCATTTGGGTGGTATCTAGTTCTTTGCAACTTAAGGTGGTTGCTCATAGGCCTCGGTAAACAGCAGGGTCTTGAGTGCCTTGCGGAAGTCTTTGGTGTTGTTCAGGACCCTTAAGTCCATAGGAAGGGAGTTCCACAATGCAGGAGCTAGTAGCAAGGGAGCTCTCTTAGATGTTGCTTGCTTAGTCTTGTGATAACCTGCAGGTGTGCTGATTCTGTTGCCACTGTTGGTTCTTCTTTGTCTGTTGCTGGCATCTTTGGTTATTATATCCTTGAGCACATCTGCCGAGCGGTGGTGGAAGATTTTGAAGATGTTCAGGATTGTTTTGAATTTTGCCCTTGCAATTATTGGGAGCCAGTGTAGCTGTTGTAAGACTGGGGTGATGTGTTCTGATCTTGCAGTGCACGTGTTGATGCATGCTGTAATATTCTGCACCATTTGAAGTGGGTGAATAGTCTGCTGGGGGAGGCCTTGGTATAATGAGTTTCCATAGTCAAGCAGTGGAGTGATGACTGCTTGGCAAACTGTGTGGAAGTGGTCTTGGTTAAGGATTGGTTTGAGCTTTCTGATGATCCTTAATCGGTGGTAGGTTCTTGCTGCAGTTTTAGTAATGTGAGATTTTAGGTTCAGAGCTCTGTCCAGGGTAATGCCCAGGTACCTCACTTCATCCTTGACTGTTATAGCTTTGTTTAGAATGCTGATTGCTTGTGGCGGAATGAAAGTGGAGTCTCTAGTGATGAACATAGCCTCTGTTTATCAAAGTTAACCGTCAGGTTGTTAGTGGTGAGCCAGTGCTCAGGTCTTCAAGGCATGTTGTCATCGTTGACATGTCAGGTGATTGTAGGTTGATTGGGGCATATACCATGATATCGTCGGCAGAGAGGTGGCAATGTAGCTTGTGGCATTTGATGACGTTGCATATGGGTTGAATGCATATATTAAAGAGTATACAGTAGATGATAGTTCTGAACCTTGTGGTATTCCTTGTATGACGGGGAACTGTAGTGATTTCTTTTGTGCACATTTGACTTGCTGCATCCGTTCTTCCAAGTAGGATGTAAACCATTTTAGGGTGTTCTTACTTATTCCGATCTGATGTAGGCGTTGCAGCATTAATAAATACCATATGACCTATTCAGTCTGCCCTTCCATACCAACTACTAAGCCCTACAGTCTCTTTTTTTTTGCTTAGAGATCTTCGGTGTTTGTCCCAGGCTTTCTTAAATTCAGACTCAGTCTCCACTACCTCCAGTGGGAGACTATTTCATGCATCTACTACTCTTTCCATAAAGAAATATCTCCGCAAATTACTCCTGAGTCTATCTCGTTTCATCTATCTTCATCCTTTGCTCCCCCACTGGAGAACTTTCTTTTAATTGAAAGAGGTTCTCCTCCTGTGCATTAATGCCACAGAGACATTTAAATGTCTCTATCATATTTCCTCTCTCTTGTCATTCTTCCAAAATATAGATATGAAACCTTTAAGTCTGTCCTCATATGCCTTGTGATGAAGCCCACTGACCACTTTGGTAGCCACTCTCTGCACTGACTCCATCCTGTTTATATCTTTTTGAAGGTGTGGTCTCCAGAATTGCATGCAATACTCTATATTAGGTCTCAATGAAGACTTCTACAGAGGCACTATCACCTTCTCACCTCCTTCTTCCTGCTGACCATTCTTCTCCCTATGCACCCAAGCAACCTTCTGGTGTTTGCCATCACCTTTTCTACTCACATAGCCACCTTAAGATCATCAGACACAATCACCCCTACATCCCACTCTTCTTTCATTGACAGAAGCATTTCAACCCTTATACTATACCGCCCCCTTGGATTTTTGCAGTCCAAATGCATGACTCTTCATTTTTGTTGCATTAAATCTCAGCAACCAAATTCTTAATTATTCTTCAAGCTTCACTAGATCCCTCCTAAGGGAATCTTTTGCTAAAGTGTGCTGTGCAGTTAACACGTGATTTGGTGTATGTTAAAACCGCACATCTGAATGCTGATTTTTGTGCTGAATGGGTGGATTAGAGGTAGAGAGTAAGCATGGTGAGCATACTGCAGTTAGCATGGGAGGACTTATTGTGCTCTGTCAATGCTGCAATTAGAATGGCTGCATTTATCTCCACTCAATAGCACCGTGTATTAGAGATACACATCCATGTGTCAAATGCCAGGAACATGCTGGCCATGCCCCTAAGTTACCGAAGAGACTTTGCGCTTAAAACATGCTATTTTGTGCATAAAAAATTGTGTTAAGTGCCTTAAAATGGGATCTAATAGAGATGCTCAAATATACCTACTGCATGGCTACCTATTTACCATCCCAGAGGGGATTTCTGAGACTAGCATGGTCCTCTCCAGAAGTCTTTATCAAACCTCCTTGAATCAGCAAAGCTTCTTGATATTGAAGCTACTCTGAGGACTGCACCAGACAGACCACCTCATACAGAAAAGTTGTAGAATAGGACTACCTGGGTTCTTTCTCTCTGTTGGGCCCGTTTATTACTGCAGCTCATAGTCCTTCTGCTAGAATGTTGCAAGGCTGTGACCACAGTCACCATTTTCTTCTATGAGTTCTTTCTGACCCTTTCCTAGTTGCTGTCTTTTACATGAGCTTAGGCATTCTATTATAAGCGGAACACCATTATAGACGACCGTGGAATGAAACAGGGGGAGTTGAAGATGTGGCCCATCCCCAACTGAAAGTCTGCAGCTTAGAATCCCTTAGACTGTCTTTGACAAAGCATTTAAAGATAGATGATGGCTAATATTAAATGTACTTCATTTGGTGCAGATAAAATGGGTCAGATATTCCCCCATGCTCATGTCAGGAATAGAGTCTGCTTCATTTGCTGACCTGTCTATTTTGTCATTCTCTCTTTCACAATCTCCTGAAGGTGATCCTGCAGCAAGGGATGGTATCTCATCAATAAATTCAAGAGCCAGGCAGTTGTACTGCTAAAGTGACTGTCCTCTCTGATGCCACTAAAAGGAAACAAACTTTGCAGCTTGCCCAGATTTTTGCCCTTTAGGTGAATGATCAGAAGGTTTGGGAACTCCTTTCCAAGATGTAAATCCTAGAAGAGGGCAAGAGTTGACTTCAGCACATTCCTCTTCACCAGATCCAACAGACCTCCACTCTTTAGCTGTCTGCCTTAGGCCTGGATCAAACTTGCTGCTGCGGTAATAAAGTAGTATCTAACAATCCAGGGAAACCTTTTCCATCAGCAACTGCTGACAGGAAATAAAAGGAGGGAAATCTGGCAAGTCTTTGAAGGTCAATCAAGGAAGTTCCATCACCCTGTGCAACATATAAGATGTATGTGGCTGAGCACCATCTGCTTTAGCACTCAATTGCTACTTTGGATACACCAGAAGTGGCCGTGCAGAAGGCTTCTCTAATTCTGAATGAATGAGTATCATACAGTCCTGTCACATCTACTGCATGCTTGAAGGCAGTTGTATATTGGCAGTCGCTTAATGGGATAGGTCTTGGTATATACAATAAGGACACTCACCCACTGGCTTTAACATCATGTAGGTATGTGCCACTTAGAAAGGGCTTGACACAAGACCAAAGACAACTGCAAATGTAATCATCTGACCCCAAACCCAACAGAGTGGTCTTGGATTTTGGCCTATGCCAAGGAGTGATAATGTTTGAGGACATCAGTCCAGATAACTCAGGTGTTTTGCTACCTGCTGCAGGAAACTCTCATAGTTTTGTATGCTGATAAGCAACATGGGGTGGGGGGAGGGTGCCAGAGAGAGTCATCTGCCTATTGGCAACTAGTCATCATAAATCTACAATAGGATTTGTTTGATGGATTCATCCTATCATATGCTCCCTGGTCATGAAGCTATGTGTCCTACCTGAGCTTTGCACTCTGGTGAAGAAACCCAGGCCTACCAACTAGATGTTCACCATACTTTTGGACAGAGATCTCTGCTTGGCTTCAAGGATGTAGCCTGGCCAGATCCTCTGGAATAAGGCCACTCTTTCAAATGTGTTCATGGAAGACTGCAGCAATTCTGCTGCACACTCTGACATAGGCAATTCATATTGAAAAGGTATCAGATTGATTCAGTAACATACATACTGTCAGATTCCAAATAACTATAGGTATGCCAGGACAATGTGTCCTATTCGATTGGCCTGAGGAGTCAACCAGCTGAAGGAAAAACATTTTCAACAAGAGAGAATACTGGCAGCCTCATTGCAAGATCCTAGCACATGCTTTGCTCATACTGATATATTAAAGCACAGGCAAACTGAATTTTAACAGATTCTTAGCTGAATGGTGGTTGATGAACTCCATCACTGTTACATTATTGCACCACAGAAGTACATTTACTGTAGCTACTAGCCAGGCCCCACACACATTTAATCCTACTACAATTGAGAAGAGCTGTAGGAAGGCAATGGCATGAGTGATCATCTGTTTATTTATTTACATTCTCTTATATACTGTACTATCAGTGTGGTTTACATTGAACAAACTGAAATTACATTGAACAGGGCATTATAACTTGGAGATAACTATTTTACAGGGAACATGGGCTATGGAGGGTTAAGTGGCTTGCCCAAGACCACAAGGAGCACCTGTGGAACTAGAAACCCCAGTCCTTCTGGCCCAAGGTTGCTGTCCTCTAGTGGGATTTGAACCACTGACTTTCTGGCCTGAAGTACCTTGCCCCAACCACTAGGCCACTCCTGGGGACAAATGTATCCACTCCTCCTCCACACCTGGTGGCAAATGTGTCATATAAGGGAAGTGGAATTACAATAGGCTAAACTGAAAGGGGCAATAAAAGGGGCAACAGATACATATGTAAGGAAAGTAAAGAAAAGCAAAGGAAAATGAAACCTATTTGGTTCTCCAAAGTAGTGGCTGAACTAATAAAGGCAAAAAACACAGCTTTCACAAAATTCAGAAGTTTGCAGAAGAACACAGAAAGGAATACAGGATCAAACTAAAAGAGACAAAAAGAGAAATAAGGATAGCAAAATCCAAGGAAGAAGAAAAGATGGCTAAAGATGTGAAGCGTGGCAACAAAACTTTCTTCAAGTATATTCGGGAGAGGAGGAAAATCAGAGGTGGAATTGCAGGACTCAAACGTGCTGGGAATGGATTTGTGGAAAGTGACATTAAAAAAGTGAAAATGCTAAACAAATGCTTCTGCTCTGTTTTTACTAAAGAAAATCCTGGAGAAGGACCACCTGTGATTCCCAAATATACAAATGGGAATGGAGTAGATACCACACCATTCACAGAAGATGATGTGTTAGAATATCTTGCAAAACTGAAAGTAGACAAGGCCATGGGACCCGAAGGAATACATCCCAGGATACTGAAAGAGCTCAGAGAGGTTCTTGCAGGGCCATTAAAGAATGCTTTAAATAGATCCTTGGAGATAGGAACAGTTCCACAGGACTGGAAAAGGGCTAATGTAGTACCTCTTCACAAAAGTACTAACAGGGAAGATGTGATAAACTACAGGCTGGTAAGCCTTACCTCGGTGGCGGGAAAAGTAATGGAGGCGCTCCTGGAAGAGCGAATAGTGGACGTTCTCAAAATCAAAAGGCTGCATGATCTGAGGCAACTCAGTTTTACCAAAGGACGATCTTGCCAAACAAATCTGATTGCGTTCTTTGACTGAGTGACCATTGAACTAGATCAAGGGCATGCGATGGATGTCATCAACCTGGATTTAAGCAAAGCCTTTGATACTGTTCCTCATAGAAGGCTTATCAATAAACTCAACAAATTGGGGAGGGTCCCAAGGTGGTATACTGGATCAGAAATTGGTTGACTGACAGACAACAGAAGGTGATGGTAAATGGAACTCACTCAGATGAAAGGAAGGTGATTAACGGTGTGCCCCAGGGTTCGGTCCTGGGAATGGTACTGTTCAATGTATTTGTGAGTGATATTGCTGAAGGACTAAATAGAAATGTCTGTCTTTTTGCAGATGACACAAAAATTTGCAGCAGAGTGGACTCCCCTGAGGGAGTGGATAACATGAGGAAAGATCTACAAAAGCTGGAAGAAAGGTCTAATGCTTGGCAGTTAAGATTTAATTTGAAGAAGTGCAATGTCATGCACTTGAGAAACAGAAATCCAAGGGAAATGTATGTGATAGGGGCCAAGAGGTTGGTGTGCATGGACCAGAAGAAGGTCCTTGGAGTGATTATTTCTGAGGATCTCAAGCTGGTGAAATAGTGCGACAAGGCGACTGCAAAAACCAGAAGGATGCTGGGTTGCATACAAAAAGGAATTACCAGCAGAAAGGAAGAGGTACTAATGCCACTGTACAAGTCACTGCTGAGGCCTCAGTTGGAATATTGTGTTCAGTTTTGGAGACCATATCTCGCAAAGGATATAAAAAGACTGGAAACTGGTCAGAAAAAGGCAACCAAAAGATTTGGAGCCTGCATAAAAAAACTAATGAGAAGAGACTTGAAGACCTAAATATGTAGACGCTAGAGGAGAGAAGGGACAGGGAAGATATGATTCAGACCTTTAAATTCTTAAAGAGTATTAGTGAACAAACAAACCTCTTCCAAAGACAGGGAAGCTATAAAACTAGAGGGCATAACATGAAGCTGCAAGGGGTAAACTAAAAGGAAATGTCAGGAAATATTTTTTTACTGAAAGGGTGGTGGATACTTGGAATGCCCTCCCAATGGAAGTGGTGGGGGAAAATACAGAATTCAAAATGGCAAGGGACAGACACAGTGGATCCCTTTATAGCAACAAGATAAAATCAAAATAAACATAACTATCTCTTATATCTCAACAAATAGGGGTGATCTACACGGAGCAGTGGGTACTCCCCTAAACAAAGGCATGGGGAGTGGTGACCTGCACTGAACGGCAGGTGCACCTACTCTTGCTGAGCAGACTAGATGGACCATACTGGTCTTTATCTGTTGTCATATACTATATTACTACACCATGCACCCTGAAAGTAGACTCTAAATCCCATGCCACCTGATTCATCAGAGTACAATATAGCTCTAAGCCACTGATCTTAGGTATCTCTTTGCTTTTGATTTTCTGTACCTATGTATGATGCAATCTGCTTAAATTTGAAGATAATGCAGACTAAAAATCCTAAATAAATATTGCATAGCTCCCATGTCATGACCACTGATAGTAGCATGAGTCAGTGTTATTAGTGGGGGCAAGGGGACAGCACAACAATAAAGCAAGTGAATCCCTCCACCCAAGCTCAGGTAATGTAGAATGAATAGCCAGAGACTCAATTCATGGGAAGCAGTGAATCCAGAGAGGTTCCAGGCTGCACATAAAATTACTTTCATCCCTCTTGGCTGCCATTTAAAGAATATTCTGGCACTTACATATTCTATGAACAAGAACGAATTATACATTTCAAGATTGCTTTAATTGTTTTTTCTTATGTGGAATTGTGTTTATTGATTTTCATTGTTCCATTTCTTAACTTCTGAAATGCGTCATATTATCTTGTCTATAATATAGTATCAAATATCTAATAGATAAGCAGTTTTTTTCTACTAAATTATATGCAAGCTGTGATGAGCGGTGACCATATTAATTCAGGAGAGTGATGCTCCATTAGATTGTGGTTGTAATTAGAACTCCTCAATGGAATTAAAACCTTGAAACAACCTCCCTGTTCAGTTAGCGTTACAGTTTATACAACGAAAACTCTAAAATAGTGTCAACTGTTCATTTAAAATTTGGGGGCCCTTTTACTAAGATATGGGTAAGCTTTTGCACTTGCTGCATGTTTTGTGTAAAAGCTAACGCACGGTAAGTGCAAACGTCAGGTGGTAGCTGTTGAGGGTACAAATAGCATGCTTCTAGCAGTTACCACATAGAAACGTACTCTAATGTGTAGCAGTGGCATTCACAATTAACGCAAGCTTGTGATATGTACCCCCACGCTTTCTCTATATAATTTAACTTGTGATGAGTTCATAGAACACTTTTTTTTTGCTTATGCTAAAGAAGATTAGACAAGTTATTCATTGGTTGACTATGACAGTAATAAGAACTTGCAGACAATGGAAAATGCCACAGATGGACATGGTGTTTTACATGACATTGCACCTGGTTGAGATGGTTGCTATGATGACAAGAGCTCATAGACCTCACTAACTTCTTGAAATGCACAATGTAAAACCTCTTTGTAAAGTTGTTTTATTGACATAAATGTATCAAACCAATTTTCTTCTTTTAGCATTTTGATCACAAATTATAGAGATATGAAATACATAGATATATAAATATGCAAGCAAATACCTAAAGTATTAACATGTACTTTTTAAGGAAGATATTTTAACACCCTATGGGTTGTACACAAAGGTAAGCATGCACCTGTTGAGTGATGAAGGATTCATCTTACTAATACATCATG
Organism: Ichthyophis bannanicus; assembly: GCA_033557465.1. NCBI lineage: Eukaryota > Metazoa > Chordata > Amphibia > Gymnophiona > Ichthyophiidae > Ichthyophis > Ichthyophis bannanicus. Next base: position 865,266,273 of record CM066032.1, on the reverse strand, counting down.
TTGTATAGGGTACTATCATATATGCTATTTCTATAGGCGTGATCTAAGTCTGACAAAATATCAAAACTGAACACAATATAGAAATCAGTTCAATGAAATTGATTTTAGCTTTTGAAAATTCTCTCAAATGATTTTTTTTCAGATTTCATGAATACTTTGAAGATGGAAATTATTAAGTGTATGGATTTCTTTTTATTAGCCAACACAACCCAGGTTAATCTAGTCACAGTATATTTTTTTTCTTGACAGATGTGGACTAGTTTGATGAATTAGCAAATATGATAGGTGGCAACATAGCTGGGTTTCAAAATAAATTAGGTTGTTCTTTCTTGCCATTGCAGCAGCCTTCAATTTTATCAGTATTGTAAAGAAAAAAGCTGTTTGAATCGGGTATGCTAATTGACGTTACACATGAACTTTGCATTTTGGCTTTGATGCAGCTAGAATATTACAAACCTCACTTAGAATATGATGAAAGCAAGGTTGAGGTCCCCAAACTGAAAACTCTCAAGGCCATAGTCTTCGATCAAAGACTTCATTTGAAAATAATTTGCTGGATTCTGATAGTTCTCATCCCTAATGGAATACATTTCATGCAGCTACTAGTTGCAGTATAGCTTGATTACTTAGAAAGTTTATATGACAAGATGTATGGCAATGATGAAGTTTCTAATTATTCTTGTATCCTTATTTTTACTTAATTAAAGAGCTAACATAGAACAGCAGAATTATATAGTATATGGTATTTTAATTCACTAGAAAGCCAATTATTCTGCAGACTTTAGTTATTCATGTGGTAATTTCCACATATAAGGATAAGTGGAAAGCAGACTATTATACTTATTATTTGTTATTAAAGTAAGTTGGCCAGCCTTCAAAGCAATAGAGTTAGAAATAACAAATGAATGAAGGGGAACTGGATTTAGCTCAAGCCTTTCTCAGAAGTTCAAGGTAAGTTACATTCAGAACCGATAGAAATTTTCTTGCCCTCGGATAGCTTAAAATTAAAAAAAAAACAAAGTTAGATTGTATTTTTATAGTTTGCTAGTACACCTTTCATACAAAAGAAAAAGGGGGTTATTCTGAGGCACAAAATAACGGGGATCCCTGCTATTCGTACCAGCTTTCCCCTCCTGTCTAACTTCCTCGCCAGTTGTGCGGTAAAGTTGGAGGGGCGGGCAGTGGGCGGACAGTGGGCAGTCACCAGCCCTGGACATACAGGGTGGATTCTAATGTTGGCCCTGTATGTCCAGGGCCAGCGAAATGGGTGGGTAAGTTATTCCACCTCCGAGGTGAAATAACTTCCCTGGACGTTGCTTTTTGTTGAGACTGGGGAGCAAATGGGGCTGGGGGGGGGGGGCAGAGTTAATTCCCCGCAGCCTGATCCTGGCCTTAGGAAGCCAGATCAGGGGCAGGCTATGGGGAATTAACCCCATTTGCAGGCTGCCGGCATCGCGGCTTTTAAATGGAGCTGCGGTGCCATGGCAACATGACACCATGGCACCATGGCTCCATTTAAAAGCCTTGGCTGAGTTAGCCGGGCTGTGGCTGTAAATGCAGGCTGGTACTGAATCACAATCCCAGCCTGCACGTACATGCCTGTTCGCAATTTTGATCTCACAGGGCTAGACGTGCACCACGGGATCAGAATCGCAATCTCCTTTGTTCGTCAGGGTCAGCCCGGATATACAAAGGAGATGTACGTGTGGGACAGAATTGGGCCCAAAGTGTATAGAAGTCAAATACCATTATCAATCACACAAGAATTCCCACAATATTTTACGTATTTTATCCCACAAACTAACTTTGTTTCTGAAACAATGGTGGATTAAGTAACTCGCCCAAGATCACAAAGAGAAACAATGTGATTTGAACCCGGCTTCCCTTATACTCAACCAGGGCCCAAGCCAATGGGTTTTTTCTCCACTCCTAAAAAGATTTGGTAGGGAAGAGACACATGCAAGGTTGTTTGCCAGACTTTGAATGTGCAAAAATGTTAAACTGCAAATTATTCCTTAAAAATACTCCTGACAAATTACTAATTTCATTTTTTAATAATTCATGAGAGTTCAATTTCCATGCTCCTGTAAGACATTGTGCCTTTGAGTATTTTCTTGTCCTCAAACCCTTTCATCAGCCTTGACAGCTGGAATGAAAGAGCTTGCATTAGGGGTATACAGGCCAAAACGTTTCATTTTGTTCAGTTTCCTGTTGTTATTTAAGAGGTTCTTCATTTTATGCATGACTTTTTTTTTTCATTTTAGAGGACATGTCATCAATAGTGCACAATATTACTCAATAGTGTGCCTATTGAGCAATAGGATGCACTATTGATTAAGAAAAAAACGTGAATGTTGTTTTTTTACTTGTATTTTGCTTAAGTGTAGTGTCTATTATTGAGGGTTCGGGTGGCTGGGCAAATGTTCTCTGCCTTTATGCATATTTGTTTGTGATTTGGCTGCAGCTCCTAAAATGTGGCCTATCATACTTCTACCACTGTGATGTGCATAGTTGAGTGTATACTTTTCAACTTGTTTTTCTGCCATTTCAGGTTAAAACTGTTCTTATATGGTAGCTTCAATACTAATGGTAGTACTGCAGGAATACTGCTAGGGGTCAACCGGTGTCATTTTGAACTCAGTGTCATAATGAGCAGTAGCCACTAGGGATCACTCCTGCTCGATGACCTCAGACCACCAAGGAATAGTTAAGGTAGCTCCAGGGACCTATAGGATGGGAGTCCCTGGAGGAGGGAGCAGTCTGGACTTTGGCACTATGGGTGTATTTTGGAGGAATGGGTGGTCTGTACTGAGGGATTTGCTTTATTTTGCATGGCACAGGGCCCTTTGAAATAGTAGCCGGGAGCATCAGATGCACATTAATGGGCCAATGCTTCCTGCCAGAAAAAAATAATGCCTATTGAGTGAAGGGTGCTAGGCAGTCATTACTTGGGTCTCCATTCCTTTTCCATTCTGAAACTCCATTGGACTCAAGATATTTACAAGGAGACTATACTGTGCATACTGGATAAGGGGGGAGGGGCACTGCTGGATCCTAAGCTATAGCTTCCCACCTTACGCATATTAAGGACTGGACTATGAGTCCACTCAATATGTGCTCCAATTGATATGTGTTAGGAAATTTATGCTAAAACTGCACATTTGTTGCCGTACATAGCTGCATAACCATTGGTGGACCCCTTCATAGAGTGTGGAGGTGGCTCTGTAGACACACGAAGGCACATTTTAGAAAGGTCATTTAAGTGGTTGCAGCGACATCCAAGATTTTAGAAGAGAGGGTGTACATGTGTAAAGCTGATGTAAAGCTAATATAACCCCCCCCCCCTCACTGTGGCCACTTTTTTCTAGGAGATACTGGACATTAAGGAGTCATTCCAGAACACGAATAAGGGATTTCCACCTGTGGTGGGGAGGTGTATGTGCCAAAAACATCCCAGACCATATTCCAAAACACTGCTGACATGCATGTTCACAGCGCTAGCACAGGGATCTAAGAACATGGGTTGGAGAGGGTGGAACAGGGGTATGGTCAGCCGCAGCGATGTAGAAAGCTTATTCAGGAAAGGCCCGTGTACGTATTAGGTGTTTCCCAGAAATGTCCACGTTATTCCTGTTGAAACATCCCATATAGAAGAATGGTTATGACAAGTATGTCATGAACTGGTGTGACTGCAGCTTGGAAAAACACAAGATGCAGTCTGAAGATACAGGGAGCAGAGGTGAGAGAATGTTGCAAGGTAAAGAAACTTTTCTAAACACCTTTACAGAAATATTAAGAAGAGCAATGGTGTTTATTCAGGCTATGTACCTATGTGCTGTTTGTTCCAAAGGACACAATCTATGGGACCCTATCAATTCCTTTGTTCAGAAAAACGGGACTGCTGATGCAGGGATAGTATGGGTGTGAGAAGGAAAAGAATGCCTATTGTGGTGAGAAACAGAGATCATATTTGTAGTCCTGGTACCTCATGCAATTGTGTTATGTCACAGCTGTTATGTATAGGGCATCCTTTTGGCAGAATAATGTTATTGTGACAGAAAGTGAGAGTGTGTGTGTGTGTGTGTGTGGTTTGAGGGATGCATAAGGGTGGGGATTTGGTGTGGCCATGTGCAATTCAGGGGGGACATGAAAGCTTGGCTATTACCTGGACCCTATGGATGACCACAACATCACCAGGTGCCAGTGTGATTAGGCAGTCAAACTCAGAGAGGGTTCACTGTAGCCAAATGTCAAAACATCCACGTCAATAATACGGGACCCTCAAAATAAAGTCACTCAACAGTGCAAACAACATTAATCCAAGCCCATAATGCACATTTTGCTGTTGAACATGTATTAGTGCTGTTTGCACTGCTGAATGCCCTTATTCTGGGGGACTCTATTATTGAGAGCGATTTGTTTTGACATTTAGCCATAGGGAACCTATGCTGGTTCCATCAGGAGTATTTTACATAGGGTTTTCTATTTAGAGCAGATATTGTTGGCAGTGTGATAGGGCAGCCATACCTCCACGGCGTCCGGCACTGGGAGACACAACTGATGTAGTGCCAACATTCCCCAGATTGTCCCATGTGGCCTACATCCCTACCCAGGTCAGGATCTATGACAGCTGTGAGAGTGGTGATATATCTGGAGTCTTGCTACTTGGTGTGATGGCACAGGGATCTCCCGCCTCATGCCTACACAGCCCTGACTGCGGAGCAGTGCTACAAAGCTAGCTGTGGGAAGGCAGACAGGGTTGCCCCATGGATAGTGGATGTAAACAGATTGACATACCCCAAATGGGAGAGGTGTAGCTGCTGTAACGAATGCTAGTATGCAGATAGGTGGGCCTCAGATGCCATAGCCAGAAGGCTCTACGACAGCCACAGCAACTACAACTGATCATTTGTATAGTGCTACAAGGTGTATGTAGTGCTGCACAGATACACATAACAGATGGTCCCTGCTCTAGTCGGGACAGACAACACAGCAGCTGTGCAGAGGATACATCCAGGGGGAATGGGCAGGAAACATAAGGAAGCTTAGGCAGATCTTATCCAACAGCGGCACCGATGAGGTGGGCGCTCAGCCTGGATTTGAGAGGGGCCAGGAATATGAAGCTGCAAGGTGAGGGGAACAATGTCCGGATATGGCAGCAGAAGGGAAGTGCACAGCTAGAGACAATCTGACAGAAGAGCAGTGTTCACGGAAAGGGGTGTAGGGAGAGGTAAGAGGGGTATGGTAGCGCAGAGCAGCAGAATGAGTGCACTTATAGGCCAGAAGCACAAAAAGGGCATACATTGTTGCTCAGCAATATTATGCATCCTTTGGGGTTTTGTGGACCTGGTGAGGGTCTATCCCTAGCAGTTTAAGATGTGTTTGTACAGATGAACAGGGCAGGCATCACTGGGGCCGGTTCCTAATGCCACATATCATTTGCTGCAAGGTATGTCCTAACATACATGTTGACATTTACATTCTGGTATACCATATTAGAGTGTACTGGGCTTACCTAGCACTTTTCAGGACATGAGGGGGACTGGTTTATGGTCTAGGTTGCAGCAGCTGTCATTTCTCAATGGTATTTATGTCTAGTGTGCATCAGCACACTGCTGTTTATGATGGGCAGCTTAGGAGATGCACGTTTTACCCAAGGGTCGTGGCATCCGCGGGTACATCATGTGGACGGGCAGGATCGGAAACGTGTAGTGTTCCAGAATACAGTGGGTGTGGGCACATCTGAAACGGCCCCCGCATCTGGGCATGGGGCCAGCTGAATATGGCTATCTCCCCAATTCTGGATCCACAGGCACATCCAGACTTGCTGATGCAGAATTAGGTACAACGGGGGCCCGTTTTTGTTTTAGGCATGTCCATGGGCCAGATATCCATGTTATGGAATCACGCTCTAAGGAGTTTAACTGCAAGGGTGACTATAATGATGATCACAACTGTAGTTAATTGGTGGCATTTGCAATGTATCCTTAAAGCATGGTCAGACCACTGGATTACTACTAAATTATTATTAGTCAAGCAGAATCTCCTTTTAAAGGAGTCTTGTAGTCCATATCATAAACTCATTAAAAATTATTGAACACATACTCCTAGCCTTGTATTAAATTCCAGAAAGCATTTTTGAAATGGCATCTTTCTGCTTCTTTTTTTTTCTTCTAAACTGCAGCCTACTAGATCTCAAATATAAAAATATTTCTCCTGACAGAATGTATGCCCCTGATGTAGAAAGTTCTATTCATTTTGGTTCATTTGAAATCTCTCATATATTTCACAGAACTTTATAGCACTAATGTAGTGCCCCTGAAAATGATGGGAAGACAGAAAGCATTATCCACTTCAGTTCCGAGGTAATATGATCCTTTAATTACCTGAAAAAATATTTTCTCTGCATGCCCTCTTCTGAGGTGCATTACTCATCTCTGTCAAACAGCAAAAGAACTTCTGCGTGAACGGGGAAATGTAACTCATGGAATGCAGATTGAAGATATTTGACAGGGAGATGATATCTGCAAAAATTATTGATTGAGATTCTCATTTTTGATTCAGCATGGTGCACCACAGTGAGGATAATGTGTGCACTGCATATAAGAGGAAAAGTACTAACTTGCAAATTTATTTCATAAAATGGGGTTTTGGGTGGAAAAATGTGCAAAACACCCCAAATCTCGCCAAACTGCTAACATTTCAGGGGGCATTGCCCATTTTGGCTGGTGAAGCCTTGTTTGTGAAGAATGTTGCATGTTCACCACTTCACAGTAGTAAGGTTTTGTGTGCAGTCACTTATGTGTGAAATTGTACTCAAATTGTAATCAATATCATATAAAGCAACCCATTAATTCAGAATTTAGCAAAAAACAGCATGCAAAGACTTTGCTGTGAGCTGGTTTCTACCTAAACGATAATTACACCACAGTAAGACACAGGGACTTGTTTACTAAGTAGCTGAGGCGGCTTCCAATCGATATCGGAGCTGTGGTCCCATTGAATTCAATGGGGCCATGGCTCCGATATCGGTCGGAAGCCGCTACCGCTGCTTAGTAAACAAGCCCCATAGTTATCTCTTTTACTAGCTTAGGGGCCCTTTTACTAAACGCTGCTAATCGGTTAATGCACATTTTAGCATGAAGTAAGAGGCAGCAGTAAACACTAATGTACATGCGTGCTGGCTACTGGCTACTAAAATGCACAGTAATCAGCCATTGTACACTAAATTGAAGAATGGGCTGGATAGGGGCGGAGTGTGCATGGAGAGCACATTGCCACTAATGGAAGAGAAACTGCTGCACATTCAGTGCAATTTTGCAAATAGAGAGTTAAGTTCACCCATGTCAATCACACCGCACCACACATTAGTGTTTGTGATTGTGTGCCTCCAGGAGCTTGCTGGGTACCCCCCACAGAGCACAACGGGTGCACTTACTGCATGTTGGCAATGCCGCTAACTGTGCGGTAAGAACATACCCTTAGTAAAAGGGCTCCTAAATTACCTGTGATAGTAATTTAGCAGCTCCTTTACATCGTTAGCAAACTTTCTTGGAAACAGGCCACTTACTGTGGAAATTCTGCAGGTTAATAAATCAATTTTTTTTTTACATCTACATACTGACATAAGACAAAGATTAAGTGGAGATTTGCCTGGTGAATTGAGCAAACGTAAGCCCAACCTGGATTTCTGAAATTGCCTGAGCTGGCCCAGGAAATTCTAATTTAAATATAAGCTCAGTTTGAACATATTGGGAAAACCAAAGTCAAACTCAGAGGTGGTGAATCTAATAGGAACTGTTATTTTAGACAAGTCACATTCAAGAAAAGCAATGATTAATTTTCAATGTAGCCTGGTTAATATGATTGCAGTTGATGCATCACTTTACAACCTTTTCAGTTAAATAAAATTGCAATTACCATGATCATCCACTTAGACACATAGACACAGGCATAAATCATTTACAGGTGATAACTGCTTATTGGATTAAAGGAACATATTAGTGACTAGCTTTTTTGTCTGTCACATTGGGAGCCTGCGAGAGAGCGCGGGAGGCAGGTGAAGTACCACTGGGTCGGGTCCAAGAGAGAAAGGAATCACACCATATTGTGGGCCTTGGTAGCCTACCCGTCCATTCACTGCCCCTGGTACAGCCTGTGCCGGACCACAGTCCTATGGCTGCCCATCGGGGGACTGAGCCAGGCTATCCCTTTAAATCACCTCTGTTCATTGGATAGTCTGCTGTGCCTCCACAGTCCACCATCTTTAGAAAGCTGCAGAGCTGAATGAAAAGGTGTGAGTGGGAGTCTGTTTGGGGCTGTGTTCCTGTTCCTGGCCTTGTTGTGCACCTTGTAGCTGGGCCCACAACCCTGAACTTGGTATCTGTTTGTACTGTTGAAATGGCTTTCTACTGTTAACTTCCCTGTCTATTGAAATAGTGACATTACATCAAAAGACTAGAAAATTCTGCAGAGCACGAACATTCCCTGCATACCACATTCCGTGTGCTCCAACTACAGAACATAGAAACATGATGGCAGAAAAAGACCACATGGCCCTTCCAGTTCAACCACTACAACAGTCCCCTTTTTTCCTTTAGAGATCCAATAAAGTTTACCCACAGGGACATGCAATACATGATCCACACCCAGGTCTTGAACTTCTGACCATATGCACACTGGCTTTGTGTGTTGAGTCACAGAGCTGCTGTATTGCAACTCTGCAAAGCCCAAACTCCACCCCTGGGCATGCAGGTTACTTAATTTTTTTAAAGTGCCATCAAGTCAATGCTGATTCCTGGTGACCCAGTAGCCCCTGGGTTTTCTTGGCAAAATATGATTGCCAGGCCTTTTCTCCCCAGGCAATGGAAGGTAAAGTGACTTGCCCAAGGTCACAGAGAGTACCAGTGGGAATCAAACCCTGATCTCTTGGGTATGAAGCTATCATGCTAACCACTAGGCTACTTCTCCATTCCCTAGTCTCTGTGTCTGTCTCAGGCCTAATGACGCCACTATCACTATCACTTATTCCACTGAACGATCATAACACCTTTAACCATGTTAATACCAGGATCTTTCATATTGCCTGAACGATGGTGACTGCTTTATGATTTGATACCCTAACTGATCGCATAAACACTGCCAAAGTACTCATATTTAGTACCATCCTTCTTAATTTTAGACCAATTTGATTAGTTACTTAACTGTATTTTATTTTATTTATTCACTAATTTGTTTTACCCCTCTCCTTTCTCCTGATATAACTTTTGCCTCCTTATCACCCTCTCTCTAGCTTTCCCATTTTGTCTCCCATCTTGTCTTCCACGCTTCCTCAGTTCTTGAGCTTCACCTTTTTCTTCCTCTCATTCATCCCTCTCCTTTCTCTGAAACAACCTCATCCTCATTTCCGCCATGCCATCTCCTCTCTGCCTCGCACTCTTCTTCTCCTTCTATCATCTGGTGATATTAATCCCTTCCCTGACCCCCCTAGACTTCTCTCATGCCCACGATAGTTCTTCTCTCGACCATTGCAATCTCATTCATATTCCTCTCCTTTCCCCTCCTCTCTCTCTTTCTCATGTGCCTTATGGAATGCTCATTCCATTTTTAATCAAATCCCCTTTACTCATGATCTCTTTATCTCTAACACTTTCTGTCTTTTAGCTCTTACTGAGACCTGGCTCCTGCCTGATGGCACTGATTCTGTCGCTGCCCTTTGTCATGGAGGCTACCATTTCTCCCACAGTCCTCATCCCACTGATCGTGGTGGTGGTGCTGGATTTCTACATTCTTCTTCCTGCCAATTTCAACCCCTCTCTCTTCCTCAGTCTCACTCCTTTTCCTCTTTTGAAATCTATTCAATCCATCTTTTTTATCCCTTGCCTCTCCGGATAGCTGCTATTTATAGATCCCCTGACAAATCCACCTCTACCATTCTCACTGACTCTGATTCATGGCTTTCCTTATTTCTGGACTCCTCTTCCCCTCCCTTATCCTTGGTGACTTTAATATTCATGTTGATAACCCTTTTGACCTCTATGCTTCTAAGCTCCGTTCCCTTACCACCTCATTCAACCTCCAGCTTTGCTCTAATGCCTCCACTCATCAGCATGGTCACTGCCTTGACCTTGTTTTCTTCTGTAATTGTTTATCTTCAAATTTCCATTCCTCAGTTCTTCCCTTATCTAACCATCACTTGCTAAGCTTCACTCTTTATCACTCCCCGCTTCAATCTCACCCAGTCTCCACCTACCTTTTCAGGAATCTTCATTCTATCGATCCATCGGCTCTCTCCACTATTGTTTTATCACCTCTTTCCTCCACGTTGTCTTTTAAATCTGTCGATGAGACTATGTTTTCCTATAATTCTGCTCTTTCCTCTGCTCTGGATGCTCTTGCTCTGCCCATACCTGCGTCCTGTAAGGTGCACTATTCCTCAGCCCTGGCTGTCTTCAACTACCCGCTATCTATGCTCCTATGTTCGCTCAGCTGAGTGCATTTGGCTCAAATCCCTCTCCCTTTCTGACTTTCTTCACTTCAGATTCATGCTTGCCTCCTTTCAGTCAACCATAGCACTTGCCAAGCAAAACTACTATGTCCATCTGACTAACTCTCTTGCCTCTGACCCTTGCCATCTCTTCTCAATTCTCAACTCTCTCACCTGGCTTTTTGATGCTTATTCCAAATTTGAGGTGGAATAGGCAGCGCATCCTGCCTGGTTGGCCCACCCCCGCTCTGCCTGATCCTGTCCCCTGCCAGCTCTCCCCATCCTGATGCACAGGACGTACAGGGAGATCCAAAGAGGGAATCAGGCCCCGGTGGCTTGTCGGGCTGCATGGCTGTACATCCCACCAGGACATGCAGCCCCACAACCCGCATTTCAGAATCGGGCCCATAGTAAAACATGTGCTGATATGCTTTTACAAAGACTGTTTGTAGGCACTCCTGAAGTGTAGTTCACGTAGTTCATGGTAGAACCGTGATAGGCACATGTATTTTATAAAATACTTGGGCCTGACATTCCAAACCACTTATCTGGATAACAAGTGTTGCTATCCAGATGTGGCATTTGCTAGGCTCTCTGCTGATATTCAGCAAAATAGGGTGATCTGTGAGCAGAGCAGTAAATTATCTGGATAGTGGCAATATTCAGCACCCTATACAGGTAGCTGTTCAGATAACTTAAGACAACAGGTACCAAAGCTCCAACAAAAGAAATATGGCTGGTAAACATCATATTGCCAAAGTTGTCACCCCCATTACCACTTCTACATCCATCCAGATGGAGAGTCATATCCAGAGCATGTAACGAGTTCAGTGTGCAGGATGCTTGCAGATTGAACTGAGGAACTGAGAGAGGAGGCAGAGGGGCTAAAAAGCATCCGGGACAATGAGAAATGCATTGATAGAATGCTTTTATAGGCAGAAGCATCAGAAAAGAAGATCACACTATACAAAACATGACAGGTGGACATTGATCACCAGAGCTTGCAGAATCAAAATCTTGACCACCTTCCCTAGAACTTAGGAACCAGTGTGCAGCTCCAGAAGTGGAAGAGGTAACAATAATTATAACCCAGGAACAGGCAGTATCAGAGCTCAAAAAACTCAAAGCTGTAGGACAAGGAGTGAAGAATAATGGTAGTTGTTGACTCCCTTCTGCATAGGGTTGCCAACTGGCCGGTTTTCAGCCGGCCTGGCCGGTTTTTCCACGGCCAGGCCAGCTGCCGGCGCAGAGGCAAAACCGGCCCTTTAAAAGCCGGTTTTTTTGCTCTGGCCGCAAGATCGGCAGCGGCCTGAGCAAAAAAACCGTCTTTTCTCCGCTTCAGAGGGAGCCGTGGAAGCCCGCGCGAGGCCCCGGCTCCCTCTGAACAGCCACCAGCGTGAAGAGCCTTTACCTTCACGCTGGCATCTGTTCCTGTGAAGCCGCGAATGCTGGGAAAGGTTAAAGGTCAACCTTTAACCTTTCCCAGCATTCGCGGCTTCACAGGAACAGCCGCCAGCGTGAAGGTAAAGGCTCTTCACGCTGGTGGCTGTTCAGAGGGAGCCGGGGCCTCGCGCGGGCTTCCCCGGCTCCCTCTGAAGCCTCAGACAGCCGCGATGCTGGTCCGGGGGGGGGGGGCAAGGACTGCATGGGCTGTGATGGGGGGACCTGGACTGGAAAAGGGCTAAGGGGGGGGGGGGACTTGGACTGGAAAAGGGCTAAGGGGGGGGGGGGACGTGGACAAGAAAAAGGCAAAGGGGGGGGGGACTTGGACTTGGACTGGAAAAGGGCTAAGGGGGGGGGACTTGGACTGGAAAAGGGCTAAGGGGGGACTTGGACTGGAAAAGGGCTAAAGGGGGGACTTGGACTGGAAAAGGGCTAAGGGGGGGGGGACTTGGACTGGAAAAGGGCTAAAGGGGGGACTTGGACTGGAAAAGGGCTAAGGGGGGGGACTTGGACTGGAAAAGGCCTAAGGGGGGGGGGACTTGGACAGGAAAAGGGCTTAAGGGGGGGACGTGGACGGGAAAGGGGCTGGGGGGGGGGGGGTCGTGGACTGGAAATGGGTTGTGATGGGGGTGGAGGGGACCTGGACCAGAAAAGGGCTATGGGGGGGGAACTTGGACTGGAAATAGGCTGTGATGGGGGGGGACCTGGACTGTAAAAGGGTTATGGGGGTGGGGACATGGACTGGAAATGGGTTGTGATGGGGGTGGAGGGGACCTGGACTGGAAAAGGGCTATGGGGGGGGGGGGAACTTGGACTGGAAATGGGCTATGGTGGAGGAAGGGGGATCTTGGACTGGAAATAGGCTGTGAGTAGGGGGGCTAGGACTGCAAAAGGGCGTGGATGGTGCGGGGGGCATCGGACTGCAAATGGGCTGTGATGGTGCGGGGGGACTCGGACTGCAAATGGGATGTGATGGTGGGGGGGCCTAGGACTGGAAATAGGCTGTGATGGGGGACTTGGACTGGAAATGGGCTGTGATTGGGGGGGGGGAGCTAGGACTGGAAATGGCCTGTGATGTGAGGGCTAGCACTGGAAATGGGCTGATGAAGAGCTGGAATAGGACTGGAAATGGGCTGATGTGGGGCATGGGAGAATGGGACTAGAAGGGAGTGGATGCTGGGTGGGTCTAGAACTATAAGGGAACTGATTTGGGGGGAGGACTAGAATGGATGGGGAATGAGAATAGAGAGGGGAAAAAATATTTTGTGTGGAAGAAAAGTCTATGATGGGCCGGTATTGGGAGAGTAAGAGGGGCTTGAGAATGGAAGGGTGAAATTTAAACGGATGATAAAGGAATAAGGAAAGAATTGGGGGAAAGAGCAAAAGGGAAACAATCAGTATGTTAAAGCAGAAATAGAGAGAGAATGGAAAACATCTGAAAGAGAAGAAAGGACAAATGGATAGCTCGCAGAAGACACGAAGAAACCAGAAGAAAGTGACTGGAGCAATTGCAACTGAAAAATAAAACGCCCAAACAGAAGGTAGAAAAATACTTTTTATTTTGAATTTATTAACTGGAATATGTCTGGTCTGGGAAGTGTGTATTGCTAACATCTTTGCGTTTTTGTTTAGTGCAAGAGGAAATTACTTTATAGTTTTATTTCTCCAGTGTTGTACATTTCATGTTTGGATTTTGGGGTTCCCAGTTTAATTATTATCTGACCAAGGAAGTTAGCCTACACGTATCCTCGGTAATTTTTGTGGGTGGGGCTGGGGGCGGGGCAGGGGTGGGACTAGGGGCGGAGAATGGGTGGAGCATGGCGAGCCACAGGTGTCGGGTTTTTCTCGGTGAAAAAGTTGGCAACCCTACTTCTGCAGGGAACAGAGGCATCCATCTTCCATCCAGGCATGATGGCCTGGGAGGCGTGCTATCTGCCTGATGCCAAGATCCAGGACATTATAGAGAGTTTGCCAAGACTCCTCAAGCCTACTGTCTATTATCCATGATGCTCATCCATGTTGGTACAAATGATACAGCTAAGTTGCACCTTAGCATATAAAAAGCGACTTTATGGATCTAGCAGAGAAGGTAAAGTACTTAGTTGCCCACGTGGTGTTCTGCTCAATCCTTCTTTTTGAGGGTTAGAGCCAAGGCCAAGAGGTTCACATCCTGGAGATGAAGGCCTTGGATGCATGGATGATGTCATTAAAAGCATTGTGGCTTCCAGAAACTTGCCATGAGTTTTCAAGAGCTGCTGAGCAGAAATTGCATCCACCTATCAAAGAAGAGAAGTGTCTTCTGCAACAGGAAAGATAACCCACTGAGGACAGCTTTAAACCAGAATGAACAGGGATGGGTAAACAAAGCCCCCCGCTGATTAACAGACTTCAGGTAAGTAAAACATAAAAATAGTATAGAAAAGGGATAGAAAGGCAACATCTGAAGAAAGGCTGGCCCCTCCCCAAAGCAAGCTAGGCAATCACCTAAGATGGCACAATTTTAGAGGAAACCACAGGGAAGCCTTAAAGAGGCAGTAACAGCAGGAGGCAGCCAGCTCAGCTACTGCCTCCAAAAACTGCAGGATGAGTTGCCCCCACCCATGGTCTGCCCCTTTTTAACCTTTTTTCCAGTTGATAAAGAGAAAATGAAGCCATCACAGATCATTATGCTGAAGCACACTGGAAGCCCCTACTAGTTCCATCTCCTCTGACAGGCAATTCCTGATGCCACTGGGACTGGGACCAGCATGCATAAGTGTGATGGATTCATTTTCTTTTTGAGTGCAGACGTTATAAAGCCAGGAGCAACAGAAATGTATCTCTGAACATTTGAAAGGGTACTCTAAAGGGGGAGGGAGGGAGAGATATGATGTGAAACCACGGAGGGAGAGTGCGGTGACAAAACCCTGAGCATCTCTGAGGGATGGCAGCAGCACCTGCTGAAAGTCTGTCTAGGACAACAAATAGACGTAGGCCGGCTCTGATCTGAAGAGCTGCATATTCTAATGTCCATAGTATATGTAATAAAGTTCTAGATGTAGAAGCTGTAATGTAAGAACTGATTTGGATATAGTGGCAGACATGGAGACATGCTACACAGAACACAATGTCTGGGACAAAGTTATACCAGACTATAATCTATTCAAGAAAGATAGCATAAGGAAAAAGGGGAGAGGAGTGGGTAATATGTAAAAAATATATATATATTAAAACCAGGGGGCTTATGAGGGAAGAAGGAAGCACTATAGGTTAGTCTGGAACGAGGGAACGGAAAATCTATTTACTGTATATTGGTATGATATAACAACCTCTCTTACAGACTTAAGAAAGAGAAAGGGAGGTTTCATTGAAGACATTCACAATATTGCTATGAAAGGGGAAGTACTATTGGTAGGAGATTTCAATTTGCCAGATGTTAATTGGGATAGTCTGGCAGTGGGGTCATCTAGAAATAGGGAATTTCTGAATTCTCTATAGGAAGAACTATTCCAGCAACTCATAATGGAACCCATATGGGAGGGGGCAATACTGGACTTGGTGCTGATGAATGGGAAGAGTGTTTCTGATATAGTGGGTGATAATCTGGCATGATACAGTATTAGAATGCAGATGAAGATGATTCATTCAAAAAATGAGGGTCCTAGACTTCAGAAAAACTAATGCAACTCACCTTGAACTACTACTGGAAAGGCATGAGATAAATACTAATAACTGAAAAATAAATACAAATTTTGCAAAGATAGGGGAATACTCCAAGGAACTGTTTGCTAGATGGGAAATCTGGGAGAAGTAGAACAATAGTAGGTAAAACTGAAAGGAGATATTTTAAGGGAAGCAAACTTTTTTATTAGGAAATTAAATATAAGTAATAGAAAAAGAAGGCTGATATGGGTTGTCAGACGGCCGCCTGGGTGAGAATGTTCACAGTCTTGGCAAAAGCATATCTCTATATGATTTGCAAGGATTTGTGGGTAATGTAGTCCATTCATTCCAGACACAGCCGTGCACAATAATTAATTATACTTGCTCAAGGGTAAAGCAAATAAGGTTTTTATTTATGAGGTTTTCTCCCAACACAGATAATGCTTGGTAGCACAGAACTCAGGATACTTGCTTGCAGTTTTAAAGTTAGGAAAACAAAATCAGGAAAAAAAACAACATCTGAACTGGTCAGGTAATTAAAGCAAAGGATTAAAGACCTGGTTGGCAACAAACTGGTCTTTCTTGTAGGCTTTAGCAAATAATGTCTTAGCAATGCAGTAAGCAACCAAATAAACCCACAAAGTAGGAAAACTGTTCTTTTCTTCAGGTTAACTTCTTATATCTTTACATATAACTTCAGAAGTGATTCCCTTAGAACACACAAGCAATTAGGTAAGCTCAATTGCTAGCAATCACCCAGCTGAAACCCCTTAGCTGGCTTGCTTTCACTGTGTAGCTCAAAATCTTACTCAGGAGGTTTTCTGAGTAGATTAAAGAACAAGTTGGTATTTCTTTGTGATGGTTGTTGTACTTTATAACAGAAAACTACCATTTGAGTTTAGACAGAGAGCAGTCCATATATTCACATTCTGGTTCTAAGACCTCTCCCCTTTCTTCAATATTCATGGGTTCAATATCTTGGCTTGGCACAAAGGAATTTCTCAATGGAGCACTACCAGGAGAATAATCATTTCCCTGCTTCCTTTCAAAGCAATAGCTAGGGCATAGATCAGTGTTCATACCTGAGCTTCCATTGCTGTTAGAGTTCCCCTTTAAATAGCCTGGCCAATATGTAGTCCAGTTTCTGTGTCCAGCCTTCCAATCTAGATCTCTGGACACTGGATCTCTCTTCACATACCTTCTGGCATGGGTCTCAGGGTCCCTTCCACGTGCAGCTGTTTCCCTCACAGGTGCCGTCTGGAGATTCCTGGCTCTGCAATACCACTCCTCTGGTTTCCCCCAGTCCAATGGTGTATGCTGGCCTCTTGTCTGTCTCCCAGTATACGTACTGTGCTGGACTCCTGTAGACTTCCCAGAGGCTTTTCTCTTCCTTCTTTTAAAGGGCTTCTTGCTCTCTCTGTCCGTCCGTTCTGACCTCTGCTTCTGATGAGAATGAAGATCAGGATCCCATGGATGATCAAGATACCAATGATCATGACATCCCAGCTCTGGATGATTCTCTGTAGAATAGACTCTATCTTTATTCTGCCTTGATGAGTGCTCCACCTTAGCACAGTGCAGCTGTGCTGAATCAGGCCTTGCCCTTTGAGATGAGTGTTCCATCCTAGCACAGCGCAGCTGTGCTGAATCAAGCCCTGCCCTTTGCAATGAGTGCTTGGGGATTACCTCATAGCCCTTTTGATTGAACACACGTTTTCTCACTTCAGCTCCTCTCATGGCTGTTGGAAACCTGGTGCATTCTGGGACTGGTAGTCTTTTATGGCAAAATTCTGTTCTCTCATTTCTACCAGCACTGACAGGTTGCTTGTTCAGAGACACTTCACCTTTTCTATAGCCCCTTCCTGAGCTATGATAAGCTTCCTTATCACAGGGTTTCAAAAGAAGTAACTGGAAAGGTAAGGAAAAAGAGGCTAGTCTTCATAAACTATAAGAGACTGTGAAAGAGGAAGACAAACAATATCTGGAGAAGCTAAGGGAAGCTGGTAAAGTAGTCATGAAAGCAAAGATGTTAATGGAAGAAAAAATAGTCAAGGGAAAAACAAGGGGGAACAGCTGCTCTTGCAGGAAACACAGGAATGCAACAAAGGGCAAGAGTCGTCGGTGGGTGTAAACAAATTTTTTATTATCCCCTACGCGTTTCGGCCGTAGCCTTCTTCAGGGGGCACACAGCTAAATGACATACAACATATAAAACATATAAATATATTAAAAATATTAAAAAACATATTTGCCTATGATATTGGACCAATATTATAAATAAATACATAAAAAACGTATTCATGTACATGTGCTCACAAATCCAAAATTTTTAAAAAAAAAAAAACATACATCTATAATGAACGAAGAAAAAACAGGGTGGAATAACGGAATAGATAAACAATAAATGTTCAAATAAAATAATGTATATTCAAAAATATATGATAACAAACTTATTATATAATATGAGACAAAGGGAGGGAGGGAGGAAGGGAGGGAAGGTGAGGACAGGAAGAAAGGGAGGGAATGGGAGGAAGGGAAGGAGGGGGGAGGGAGGGAGGGAGGGGAGGAAGAAGGAAAAGGAAGGAGGGGAAGGGGGAAGGGAGCAGGGGAAGGGAGGGGGGAAAAAAGAAGAAGAGAGAGGGGAGAGAAGGGAGGGAGGGGGAGGGGGGAGGGGCAGGGAAGGGGAGAGAGTAAATGGATGGTGAAGAGAGGAAGGGGGGGGGGGGAGGGAGGGAGAAGGGGGGGGAAAAAGGGGAGGGGAGGGGCGAAGGGTAGAGGAGGAAGGGGGAGGGGGTGGGGGATGTGGAGGAGGAGAGGAGAAAGATACTTGATTAAATGACTTACATGTGTATGATCGATGAGATCTGCAAACCGTAAATTATATTCACCAAAGCAACTAAGATACAAATAACATATATTATAAGTATTGTTTGATGGACAGAGGAGTGAGGGGGGAGGGGGAAGGAGAGGAGGGGAGAGGGGAGGGGGAGGGAGATGGAGGGGACAGGGGAAGGGAAGGGTGAGGGGGAAGGGGACTTGTGTGTGCACTTTTGCCAAACAATCTGTGAGCCTTAAAAATGAGATGATCTGTTGTAAAGTATAATAGGTCAGAAAATGGCTTTATAGTAATACTAGATAGTAGATTGTGTGTCTATATCATCTTGTATCGGTCTATCATGATAATAGTCTACTCTATCATTTTTATATATCTTTTTCATATACATATATATTTTTTAAGTAACATAACATATATATTTTTCACGTATATATAATTTTTCAAACTACACAAAAATTACTTCAATAGTTTATATAGATGAATTTTTCCAATATGTTTATTTTACAGTGTTTTTGCAGATGATATAGACACACAATAGAAGGTTTATATGTAAGTAAGAAGTGAATCTTCTTTATTTCCTTAGCAAAAATTTATTGTCACTTTGCTTTTAAGTACAATCTACTATCTAGTATTACTATGAAGCCATTTTCTGACCTATCATACTTTACAACAGATCATCTCATTTTTAAGGCTCACAGATTGTTTGGCAAAAGTGCACACACAAGTCCCCGTCCCCCGCACCCGTCCCTTCCCCTCCCTCCCCCTCCCCTCTCCCCTCCTCTCCTTCCCCCTCCTCCCTCACTCCTCTGTCCATCAAACAATACTATAATATATGTTATTTGTATCTAGTTGCTTTGGTGAATATAATTTACGGTTTGCAGATCTCAGTAAGTCATTTAATCAAGTATCTTTCTCTCCTCCTCCACATCCCCCACCCCCTCCCCCTTCCTCCTCTACCCTTCGCCCCTCCCCTCCCCTTTCCCCCCCCCTTCTCCCTCCCTCCCCCTTCCTCTCTTCCCCATCCATTTCCTCTCTCCCCTTCCCTCCCCCTCCCCCCTCCCCCTCCCTCCCTTCTCTCCCCTCTCTCTTCTTCTTTTTTTCCCCTGCTCCCTTCCCCTTCCCCTCCTTCCTTTTCCTTCTTCCTCCCCTCCCTCCCTCCCTCCCCTCCTTCCCTTCCTCCCATTCCCTCCCTTTCTTCCTGTCCTCACCTTCCCACCCTTCCTTTGTCTCTATTATATAATAAGTTTGTTATCATATATTTTTGAATATACATTATTTTATTTGAACATTTATTGTTTATCTATTCCGTGATTCCACCCTGTTTTTTCTTCGTTCATTATAGATGTATGTTTTTTTTTTTTTTTTTTTTTTTTAAATTTTGGATTTGTGAGCACATGTACATGAATACGTTTTTTATGTATTTATTTATAATATTGGTCCAATATCATAGGCAAATATGTTTTTTAATATTTTTAATATATTTATATGTTTTATATGTTGTATGTCATTTAGCTGTGTGCCCCCTGAAGAAGGCTACGGCCGAAACGCGTAGGGGATAATAAAAAATTTGTTTACACCCACCGACGACTCTTGCCCTTTGTTGCATTCCAGAAAAAATAGTCAATACAGTAAAACACGGGAACAAGGCTTTTTTAGGTATATTAATGATAGGAGTGAGTGCAAGAGTGACATTTTGAAACTAAGGAGTGAAGAGGAGGAACGTAGAGGCTGATGAGGGTAAAGTGGTATTACTTAACCAATATTTCTGTTCTATGTTCACAGATGGAGGTCTGAAAATGGGACCTCAGAAAACGAACACAAAACAATTTTCAGAAGACTGTGTTTGTGAGGAGCTAGCTCAACTAAAAGTAGGCAAGACGAATAGGCTGGGCGGGATTCATTGGAGGATACTGAAGGAATTTAGAAAAGTATTGGCAGCCCCGTTTGCTGACCATTTCATGCCTCTTTATAGTCAGGGGTGATCCCAGAGAACTGGAGAGGGATGAAGGAGGTTACTGTTCACAAAAGTGGAAGTAAGTGATAGATTGGGAAGTACAGACTGGTTAGTCTGATCACTGTGGTGAGTAAATAAATGGAAATGCTGCTAAAGCAGACGATGGTGCAGTCTCTGGAATCTAAGTGTTACAGGATTGAGGACATCATGGTATTACTAAATATAGGTCTTGTCAGACAAATCTATTTGATTTATTTGACTGGGTGAGCAGAGAATTGGATCAGAAGAGAGTGTTAGATGAGGTATATTAAAGCCTTTGACACCGTTCCACATTAGTGATTGAATGTCCTTAGAATGGACTCTAAAGTAACTGGTTGGGTTAGAAATTGGTTGAGTGGGAGGAAACATAGGGTACTAGTAAATGGGGTTCATTCTGAAGACAGGGACATCACCATTGGCATACTGAAAGAATTAGGCCTTGGTTCTTTTATTTTTTAACATTTTTGTAAGTAATATTGTGGCATGTCTGTCAAGAGAAGTATGCCTCTTTGCAAATGATACCGAAACCTGCAACAGGGTAGACACCCTGAAAGAAGTGGTAGAGATCTAGAGAAGCTTGAAGAATGGTCTAGAATTTGGCAGCTAAGATGAAATGCTAAAAATGCAAGGTCATGCTTTTGAGCTGCAAAAATTCAAGGCAGTGGTACAAAATGGCAAATGCGGCACTAAGGGAGGACAAGGCCATATCGGAATGACAGAATGAATACTTTACTTCAGTCTTCACTGAAGAAGATCTAAGAAAGTTATCCATGCCAGAAATTATGTTCAAAAGTGACATATTGGAGAATTGCAACAAATCTGGAAGGTGTGTTAGAGCAATTTGATAAACTAGAGTAGCAAATCACCTGGAGCTGATGGTATACATACTAGGGTGCTGGAAGAACTCAACAATGAGATTGCAGACCTACTATTAGTAAAATGAGAACTATCATTAAAATAATCAGTAGTACCCGAAGATTAGAGAGTAGCCGATATAACACCAGTTTATAACACCGATATAACACCAGGTGTGATCCGGGAAACTACAGACCAATGAGCCTGATGTTGGTATCAAGCAAAATGGTAGAAACCATTGTAAAGAACAAAATTACTGAACATATAGATAGTCATGGTTTAATGGGACAAAACCAACATAGATGTAGCCAAGGAAAATCTTGTTTTGAAGCTCTGATAAAGGTGAGCTAGTTGAGATAATGTACCTGGATTTTCAGAAAGCCTTTGACCGTGTCCCTCATGGGAAACTTGAGGAAATTAAAAGTCCTGGGATAGGAGGCAGTGCACTATTATGGATTGGGAACTGGTTAAAGATAGAAAACAGAGAGTCTAAATGGCCAATTTTCACGATGGAGAATGCACCACTGGTCTTTACAAGTGACTAAAAGGGCATTTACGTCTACCTCAGCAGGGTCTAACACCCATCAAAAAAATAAAAGAAAAATCTATTTCATTCAGTTCTTTAATTAGCCTTTTTTTTTTTGTCAGTGTAGTTTTGCAGTATCACACACATACATGTCTAAGTGGCAGCAAATGCACATGTATGTGACAAGATTGCCACTTATCAGAGCGCAAATGTATAAAGCCCTGATTGATGCTGTTGTTTTTTTTTAATGTGGCCTTTTTTTGTGTGTTGGCTGTTGCCACTGGAGATGCCAGTAAATGGATGTACATTTCCTGGCAGCCTTATATGCATTTTACAAAAGGCTGCGCATTCAGCAGATCCGTCTCTAAAATATTTGTAGAACTGAGAACATCCCAACTTGGATATCCCAAATCCTACCTAAACGTCCAATGCAAATCGAGGTGCTTTATATTTTTTGAGTAGCTTTCAAGAGATTAAACCTCCTTTCTCTGGTCAGTTTTGAAATTTTCCCCAGTACTCAAAAACATATGGTAAACCATACCCTTCTTTAAGGCTTCTTCCTTCTCAAATCATTGTGACACAAAAACACTTATTACAGAAATGAACTGGATATGAAGTTTAGTGTTACATCAGGGTGACTGCTGATTCCCCAAAGCAGCGTATATCTCTGGACTGAAAATAATTGGCATACAACTAGCATAAAGAGCCTAAACAGTGGTTAGCCATTCAGCAAACTGCACAATTGCCTTAATAGAACACATCTGTATTTATTTGGGAATGCAAATACATCTGTGTGCTTCATTAGTATTCAGACTCTTGGTAAAGGCATCACCTTGAACTTTCTTGCTGATATTTTACCATTTGATCTCTCCAGCAATTGACAAGCTTGACAGATTAGTTAAAGTGCCAAGTTTATAATCAGCAAATGACTTCACTCTTTAGCACCTGGGTAACAGCAAAGGTAAGAGAGAACAACCACCTAGCATTCATTCAATGGAGAAAAAGGTTCAATTAATTCTGTCTGCTGGAAAAGCAGATCAGCCCTGTACTGATAGGCAGCAGACCCTGGATCAAAAGCAAAACACTTGCAGTGCAGGCCCTGCTCAACCTCTCGCAATCTATGCTGAGGAATATTTTAGTCATGCAATAGAAAAAAAAAAGGATAATAAGCTAAATGCATATTTTTTTAAGTCAGTGCTGATTCCTGGGGACCCAGCTGCTTCTGGGCTTTCTTGGTAATGTATCAATGGAAGTAGATTGACAGGTCTTTTCTTCCAAGGCAATGGAGAGTAAAGTGATTTACCCACAGTCACAAGGAGTACCAGTGGGAATCAAACCCTCAATTATTCTGGGTACTAGGTAGTTGCTCTAACCACTAGGCAACTCCTCCACCCTGGTGTGGAAGTTTTACTGTGGAATCTACCTGCTTTCACATACTTGCACTGAGCACTTGCCCGCCCTTCCCCCAGCTGGGTCTTTGTTCAGAAGCTTTCCTCTGTGAGCACATGGGCTGCTGATCCATTTGCTGGTGGTTTCTGCTTGGGTGAAGACCCTCATTGAAAGCTTCAGCTAACTTTGTATGCTCTGTTAAGGTATTTTTCTGTGCCTGTTCAGAATCTAGCTTATTTATTTATTTATTTATTGTTCTGTATATATTTCTGATTTGTCAGTGTGTGTTCTATCTTCTGTCTGTCCTTTACCCAGTTCCTGCCTCTGCAGTGCTGTGTCTTTCATTTCAACACTTTATTGCCCACCCCCTCATCCCTCACTTCACCCACCCTTTGCCTAACATTTTTTTATAGCCTTCTTCAACTCATTGACACAATTACTCTGATGCACCTGACGCCACCAGGACTCCTGTCCTCAATCTATATCTCCTTGATTTGCATTCTCTCCTCTTACCCTCTCATATGGCTTCACATCACTTTTGTTCTTGATATTAACTCTCCCTAATCTTTTCTGCTCATTCCCTCAGCTCCATGGTCCTACTTCTCATTACTCACTCCTAACTGTCCCCATCTCCCCTACCAGTTTGTCTTCAATCTAGAATTCAAAATGGCATGAAACAGACACAGTGGATCCCTGTATAGCAACAGGGACTTAGAACAGCATGTTTAGAACACACTTAAAAGAGATTAACTGATTTTACTCTGAAAGGACAACTGAGAAATAGGCTGGTACTTTGGTAGGTCTCTTTCTTTTTCTTCAACAGGTACCAAAGCTCCACCAACTGAACAATGGCTGGGAAAAACCATTGCCCCTGTTGCCCCAGTTACAAGTTCTGCTTTGTCAGAGATCCCAATGCCAGTTGAAAGACTGATTCCATGTGCAGGATGCCTGCATGCTGAAGCTCTCAGGAAACAAGTAGAGGAGCTCAGAGAAGAGGTGGCGAGGCTGAGGAGCATCCAAGACAGTAAGAAGTACATTGATGAGATGCTTCTTGAAACATCCAAGCTCTCGAACAGAGGTGACTATGGGAGCCTATAGAATGACAAAGGTTGGACACGAGTCACCAGGGCCTGCAGAATCACCAATCCAACTCCTCCAGCCCTTGAACTGAAGAACCATTATGCAGCCGTGGAAGAGGAGGAGGAGGAGGTGAAAGCATCCCAGGAAAAGGAAGAAACAGAGCTCGAGCACCCTAAAGTTGCAGAATCAGTGACCACAAGGAAGTGAAGGGTAGTGGTGGTTGGTAACTCTCTTCTGAGGGGTACTGAGGCATCCATCTGCCAACCAGATGATGTCCAGAGAGGTATGCTGTCTGCCAGGTGCCAAAATCTAAGATGTTATGGGGAGTTTGTGGAGACTCTTCAAACCTACTAACTACTACCCAATGTTGCTCATCAATGTTGGCACAAATGATGCTGCCAGGTATCCCTCTGAGCATATCAAAAGTGACTTCATTGTTCTGGGACAGAGGGTGAAGCAGACAGATGCACAGGTGGTGTTTTCTTCAATCCTCCCTGTTGAGGGTAAAGGCCAAGGCAGAGAAGCTCACATCATGGAGATAAATGCATGATTGTGTAGATGGTGTCATTGAGAGCGTTTTGGTTTCCTGGACCATGGGATGATGTTCCAAGGGCTGCAGAGCAGAGATGGCATCCATCTGCCCAAGAAGGGTCGATGTGTCTTCAGTAGCAGACTGGCTAACCTACTGAAGAGGGTTTTAAACTAGATTCATAGGGGATGTGTGAAGAAAGCTGCCAGGTAAGTGAAACATTAAATACCTTTATAGAAATGGGTAAAAGGGGCAACATCTGGAAAGTGCTGTGCATAAATGCCCTTAGCATGGGAAATAAGATCCCAGATGTTGAGGCTTTAATGGGAAAGGCTGACTTCGATTTAGTGGAGGTTACAGAGACATGTTCATGGACAACCATGACTGATATGTAATTATACCAGGCTATACTTTATTCAGAAAGGACAGGATATGAAGACTGGGAGGAGGAGTAGAACTATATGTAAAAATAATATTAAAGCTATGGAGATACAAGACTTAAAAGGGAGAGAAGAGGCACTGTGGCGTGATATACAAACCTTCCTCACAAGGAGAAGGAGTGGAAGAGATTTAATAGAAGACATACATAGCATTGCTAGGAAAGGGGAAGTGCTACAGGGTATTTCAATATGCCGGATGTTGACTGGCGCATCCCTGCTGCAGTGTCATCTAGAAATAAGGAGATCCTGGAATGTTTACAGGAAGAACCATTCGGGCAACTGGTAACAGAACCCACATGTGAAGGGGCCAAACTGGACTTGGTGCTTACCAATGGTGAAAGTGTTTCTGATGTTAGTGTGGGAGATCATCTTGCATCCAGTGATCACCAGAGGACTAGGGCTAGAACTAGGGCTGATAAAATCCATTCAAAAGCTAGGGTCTAAGACTAGGAAAAGTAACTTTGCCAAGATGGGCCAATACTTCAAGGAGTCGTTAGCAAGATGGGAACAGCTGGGGGATGTAGAAAAACAGTGGGCAAAACTGAAAGGGGATATTTTAAGGACAACCAACCTTTTTGCTAGACAGATAAATAAATGTAAAAGGAAAAGGAGGCCACTCTAGCTCTCAAAAGAAGTAGCTGGAAGTGTGAAGAAAAAGAGGGAGGGCTTCATGAAATACAAGAGATCACAGAGAGAGGAAGGCAGGCATCTAGATTTGGAAAAACTTAGAAAGGCTGGCAAAATAGTCAAGAAAACAAAGATATAAAAAGAAGACTAAATAGCCAAAGGAATAAAATGGGGAGATAAGACATTTTTCAGATATGTTAGTGAGAAGAGGAAGGGCAAAAGTGGTTTTGTCGGGCTCAAGGGTGAAGGGGAGGAATATGTAGAAGCTGATGAGGATAAAGCGGACTTGCTTAACAAATATTTCTGTTCTGTATTCACAGATGAAGGGCTTGGAGCAGGATCTCAGGAAATACCCACAAACAGAAACAGAAGCAATAGGCATCTCAAACAATTTTCAGAAGACTCTGTTTGTAAGGAACTAGCTAAACTTAAAGTAGACAAAGCAATGGGACTGGATGGGACATTCTAGCAGCTCCACTGACTGACCTTTTCAATGCCTCTTTGGAGTTGAGAGAGGTGTCTAAGGACTGGAGAGAGGTACATGTGGTCCCTTTACACAAAAGCAGAAGTAAAGATGTGGTTGAAAACTATAGGCTGGTTAGTTTAACCTCGGTGGCGAGTAAATGATTGGAAACGCTGCTGAAAGAGAAAATAGTGAAGTTTCTGGAGTCCAGTGGATTACAGGATCCGAGGCAGCATGGAGTCACCAGAGGAAGGTTTTGTCACACAAATCGGATTGATTTCTTTGACTGGGTGACCAGGACGTTGTCCCAAGGGAGATCCCTAGATATGGTGTATTTAGATTTCAGTAAAGCCTTTGACACCTTTCCTCACAGGTGACTTATAAACAAACTGAGTATCCTAGGGATGGACCCTAAAGTTACTGATTAGGCTAGAAAATGGTTGACGTGGAGGCGACAAAGGGTACGGGTAAATGGAGATCACTCTGAAGAGGAGAAGGTTACCAGTGGAGTGTCACAGGGATCTGCCCTTGGTCTGATTCTTTTTAACATCTTTGTTAGTGATATTGTGGAAGGACTGTTGGGTAAGTTTTGCCTCTTTGCGGATGATACCAAAATCTGTAATAGAGTAGTCGCCCAGGAAGGTGTAGATAACATGAGGAGAGATCTAGCTAAGCTTGAAGAATGGTCTAGAATTTGGCAGCTGAGATTTAATGCTAAAAAATGCAGGGTCATGCATTTGGGCTGCAACAATCCAAGGGAGCGGTACAGTGTAGAGATTGAAGTAATTCTATCCACAAAAGTAGAGCAGGACCTGGACATGATTGTGTCTGACAATCTTAAAGTAGCTAAACAGAAAAGGTGACAGCAAAAGCCAGAAGGATGTTTGGGTGCATAGGGAGAGGAATGACCAGCAGAAGAAAGGAGATGATAGTGCCTCTGTATACGTCTTTGATGTGACTTTATTTGGAGTATTGTGTGCAATTCTGGAGACTGCACCTTCAAAGGATATAAACAGGTTGGAGTCGGTGGAGAGGGTGGCTACTAAAATAGTTACTGGTCTTCGTTATAAAGATTATGAGGATAGACTTAAGGATCTTAATATGTATACTTTAGAGAAAAGGTGGGATAGAGGAGATATGATTGAGACATTTAAATACCTCTGTGGGATAAATGCACAGGAGGAGAGCTTCTTTCAATTGAAAGCAAGCTCTGCTACGAGGGGACATAGGATGAGGGTAAAAGGGGATAGACTTAGGAGTAATATGCAGAAATATTTCTTTATAGAGAGAGTGGTAAATGCGTGGAATAGTCTCCCAGTGGAGGTGGTAGAGATGAGGACAGTATCTGAATTCAAAAAAGCATGGGACAAACAAAGAGGATCTCTAAAGAAAAAAAGAGTATTGTATTAGGGCAGACTAGATAGGCCATGTGGTTTTTTTTTCTGCCATCATGTTTCTATGTTTCTATGTAACAGGATAAAATCAAAATAGCCTTAATTGTCTCTGCTATCTGAACTAATAGGGGTGACCTGCACGGAACAATGGGCACACCCATAGACAAAAGCATGGGGAGGGGGGACCTGCCAGAGCGGCAGGTGCACCTACTCTTGCTGCCTTGCTGGGCAGACTAGAAGGACCATGGTGGTCTTTATCTGCCATCATATACTATGTTATTGTTATTATGTATCTGTCCTTGAGCTTCACTCTCACTGAGAGAACCTCACCCTCACTTCCATCGTGCCACCTCCTCTCACCCCCGTTCTCTGCTACTCCTTCTCCTTCTCTCATCTGGAGATGTCAACCCTAACCCCGGTGCCCCTAGACTTTTTTTACACTCTCAGGGAAGATGAATGTGTAACCTTTCTAATCGTGTTCTTATCCCTTTCCTCTCTCCCTTTTTCATGCGCATTGTGGAATGCGCATTCTGTCTCCAATTAATTTGCCTTCATTCATGACCTCTTTATCTCTAATACTCTACATCTGTCTTTTACTGAAACTTAGCTTCTCCCTGAAGATTCAGCTTCAGTTGCTGCTCTCTGTCATGGAGGCTACCTATTTTCCCATATATCTCAACCCATTGACCATTGTGGCAATGCTGGGTTCCTACTTTCTCATTCTTACCAGTTCCAGCCCCTCCTTCTACCTCCATCTAATTCCTTTGCTTCCTTTGAAGTCCATCCACTTATTTTCTCCACTACCTCTCTGAGTAGCTGTCATTTATCGACCCCCCAACAAGTCCTCCTCTACCTTTCTCACAGACTTTGAATCCTGGCTCTCCTCCTTTTTGGATGTGTCTTCCCCTTTCCTTTTTCTTGGATTTTAACATTCACATTGATGAACCTTTTGACCCTTCTGCCTTAAAGCTCCTTTTTCTAACCTCCTCATTCAACCTCCATTTGTGCTCTACAACTTCTACTCACAAGCATGACTGCAGCCTTGAACTTGTCTTCTCCTCCAACTGTTCACCCTCAAACTTCTCCACCTCAGTTCTGCCCTTATCTGACCATCACCTGCTAAACTTCACCCTCAAACATCCCCCTTCTTGGTCTCACCCTTTCTCCAATAACATGTTAAGAAGTCTTCACACTGTCGACTCTTTAGCTCTCTCACCTGCTGTCTTATCACCTCTTTCCTCCACTATGTCATCTGAATCTGTTGATGGGGCAGTATCCTCCTATAATACTATACTCTCATCTGCTCTGGAGGCACTTGTTCCTCTCATTCCTCACCCTGTGATGTGTACCATACCTCAACTCTGGCTATCCTTTGACAATCCACAACCTATGTTCCTGTACCTGGTCAGCTGAGCATCTTTGGCTTAAATCACGTACCCTTGCTGACTTACAATTCAAATTCATGCTAACCTCCTTCCAGTTGGCCATAGCACTTGCCAAGCAACAGTACTATATCCATTTGACTAACTCTCTTGCTTCTGACCCTCGCCATCTCTTTGCTACGCTCAACTCTCTCCTCAAGGTTCCTCCTCCCCGAATCCCTCCTTCACTGTCTGCTCAGACCATGACAAAGTCCAGAAGATTAACCTTGAATTCTCTGCAGGGTAACCTCCACCTCATCTTCCTGCTCTTCAATCCCAAATCCTTCTCTCACCTTTGGGCACTCTTTCTTCCTTTTCTGAAATCATTGAGGAGAAAACGGCAAATCTTCTCTCCTTCTCGAAACCAAATACCTGCTCCTCTGATCCCATTCCCTCCCATCTACTAAGCTCTGTCTCTTCTGTTGTCATCCTTTCCATCATATCCTTAACCTTTTGCTTTTCACTGCAACTGTTCCTGTGGCCTTCAAACATGCTGTGGTTACACATCACCTTCTAGATCCTACCTGTCCTTCCAGTTATCAACCTATCTTTCTTCCCCTTTGCTTCAAAACTACTTGAATGAGCGGTTCACTGCCGCTGTCTTGACTTTTTTTCCCCTCAAGACCCACTGAACCCACTGGCTTTCACTCTCTATATTCCACAGAAATGGCTCATGCCAAAGTCCCTGGTGACTTGTTGCTTGCTAAATCTAAAGACCTCTACTCGACTCTCATCCTTTCTGATCTTTCTGCTGCTTTTGACACTGTTGATCTTTATCTTTATTACTAGTTTGATATACCACTTTGGCCATAGCATACAAGCAGTGTACAATACAAACAACTGCAGACAAGGTAGAGAAAGAAAGAAACATCATTGTTTGATAGGACAGCTGAGAGACTAAGAGGGAGAGCTAAGATACAGGGGTGGGGGGAGGAAGGAGGGTGCCAAAAAGAAGAAAGGCAAGAGAAGGAGAGGTGAAGATCAACTCCTTCTCCTCAATACTCTTTCCCCTCAATACCTTGCTTGGATTTAGGAGCTTCATTCTGTCCTAGTTTTCATCTTATCTCTCCTATCACACTTTTAGTGTATATTCTGGTGGTTCCTCCTCTACTGCCACCCTGCTTTCAGTTGGTGTACCTCAGGGCTCAGTCTTGAGACCTCTCCTTTTTTCTCTCTACACTCGGTCCTTTGGTACACTTATTTCTCTCATGGTTTTCAGTACTATCTTTATGCTGATGACTCTCAGATCTACTTTTCTGTGACTGAAATCTCTCCAGGAATCAAAGCCCAGATTTTTGCCTGCTAATCCGACATTGCTGCCTGGATGTCTCACCACCATCTGAAACTGAACATGGCTAAAACTGAGCTCCTTATATTTCCTTCAAAACTCACTTACTCCTTCCTCCCTTCTCTTTTCCTGTGGATAATACTACATTCCTCTCTGTTTCCTCAGCTCACAACTTTGGGGTCATCTTTATCTCTTCTCTCTCTTTCTCTGCGCACATCCAAAAGATAGCTAAAACCTGTCGCTTCTTTCTCTTTAACACTGGCAAAATGTGTCCCTTCCTTTCTACACACACTACTAAGACACATATCCACTCTTTAGACTATTGCAACCTCCTCCTTGCTGGTCCTTCTGAATCATCTCTCTCCCCTTCAATCTGTTCAAAACTCAGTTGCACAGCTAATCTTCCAGCAGCTGTGATATGCTCATATAACCCTTCTTCTCAAGTTGCTTCACAGGCTCCCTATTCATTTCCGTATACAGTTCAAACTTCTCGTACTGACCTATAAGTGCACTCATTCTGCTGCTCCTCACTACCTTTCCTCTCTTATCTCTCCCTACACTCCTCCTCAGGTGCTCTGCTCTTCTGGCAGATCCCTTTTATCTGTGCCCTTCTCATCTACTGTCAACTCCAGACTTTGATCCCCTCACCTTGCTGCTCCTTATGCCTGGAACAAATTACCTGAGTCTGCACATCAGGCTTCATCTCTGGCCCTTTTCAAATCCAAGCTGAAAACTCACCTCTTTGAGTCTGCTTTTGGATCCTGATCCGCTTAGTCTCGTATGTGTTTCCTTGCCATTCCCCTAGATGTGTCCTTGTCCTCAGCTGTTGTGTTGTCTGTCTTGACTAGATTATAAGCTCTGATGAGCAGGGACCGTCTTTTACATGTGTCTCAACAGCACTGTATATGCCTTGTATACTATACAAATGACAAGTAGTAGTAATAGTAGGTTCATAACTTTCATGGTATGTACATAACTAACCCATTTGGAAAACTGCCCAAGGTAAACTAAAAGGAAAATATTTCATGCACCTCAGTAGAAAAAATATAGATAGTAGGAATCAAGAAAGGAAATAGAGGATAATTACATAAATTTCCCTTTCTCAGGAAAATATCATGTCTCTTGCCCCAATTCACCTACACACCCGACAACACTATAACCAACTGAGATTGAGAAATTTCATTCTTCACTAAGGCCTGGAAGTTTTCTTTTTAGACTCTAGAAGTACTTGCAGATGGGATGGTTCAAAAACTGCACATTTTTTATTATTATAATTCGCAAGACATTTACAAGGAAATCTAACAAAAATCTGTATGCCAAGCGTCAATACTTCTTAGCTTAGAGATAGAAATATCTTTCTTCTCACTTGTATAGTGTTACGAAGTTCTGGGAAAACCCAGCCTTTTTCTCATAAAAACAACAAGATTTATGATGGAAACAGAAATGAAAAATCTTCTCTTTGTCCTGTCCGAAGACAAAGGGGCCCTTTTACTAATGTGCAGTATGAAAACCTATGTATGGTAAGTGCACTAACAGTCGGGGCCATAGCTATTGTGTATCACACAGAAAAGGGCCCTAACATGCAGTGACAGAAAATGCACTCAACATGGATGCATTCAACACCACCCATTCAGGTGTCATTAAATGCACCCATGCTATTGCACGATATGTACCCCCATGCTAACCGCAACATGCTCCCCATATCCACTCTCTGCTCCTAATCTGCCCAGTCTCTGTTCCATCGCTTGTTTTTCAGTTACCAAAGGAATTTAC
Source organism: Ichthyophis bannanicus (assembly GCA_033557465.1). Lineage (NCBI taxonomy): Eukaryota > Metazoa > Chordata > Amphibia > Gymnophiona > Ichthyophiidae > Ichthyophis > Ichthyophis bannanicus. Next base: position 865,234,088 of record CM066032.1, on the reverse strand, counting down.
ACGCGGTAACTGTCATGCTCACGTGACAACAGTTACTATGGCCTTATGCAAACAGTTACCATGCACTAAAATGCACATTAACCACATAGCGCACTTTAATAAAAGGGTCCCAAAGTTTGCCAAAAGAGTAACATTGTCAAATTCCTTTTTGGTCAATCTCTCCAGAAGTGCCAACACATCTAGCGTGAGGCTCCTGCTCTCATCTGCACTCAACCTGCTGAAAAATAACATTTTCCTTTAGCATCCTAGAGAACATAACATAAGAACATAAGATATGCCATACTGGGTCAGACCAAGGTCCATCAAGCCCAGTATTCTGTTTCCAACAGTGGCCAAACTAGGTCATACGTACCTAGCAGTTTCCCCAAGGGACACAGGTTCCACAATGCTTGTACTGGGCCAAGCATTGATATCCTGGGTCCCTTCTTAATAATGGTTTATGGACCTTTCCTCCAGGAACTTGTCCAAACCTTTTTTAAACCCAGCTACACTAACAGCCTTTACTACATCCTCCGGTAACAAATTCCAGAGTTTGATTACACGTTGAGTGAAAAAATATTTCTTTTATTAGTCTTAAATAGTTTACCCTGTAGCTTAATTGCATGTCCCCTAGTCTTTCTATATTCTGATAATGTAAACAATTGATCTACGTTTACCCATTCCACTCCGTTCATTAATTTATAGACTTCTATCATATCTCCCCTCAGCCGTCTCTTTTCCAGGTTAAAGAGCCCTAACCTTTTTAGCCTTTCTTCATAGGAGTATCCTTCCATCCCCTTTACCATTTTGGTGGCTCTTCTCTGTACCTTTTCTAATAATGCTACATCCTTTTTAAGATACGGCGACCAGAATTGCACACAATATTCAAGGTGCGGTCTCACCATGGAACGATATAGAGGCATTATAATATATTTTGTTTTATTTTCCATTCCTTTCCTTATGATACCTAGCATTCTATTTGCTCTCTTGGCTGCCGCTGCACACTGGGCTGAGGGTTTTAACATGGTATCCACAATGACGCCTAAATCTTTTTCCTGGATGGTGATTCCTAATGTGGAACCTTGCATCGTGTAACCATAGTTTGGGTTGTTCTTCCCTAGGTGCATAAGTTTGCACTTATCCACATTAAATTTCATCTGCCATTTTGATGCCCAGTCTTCCAATTTATCAAGATCCTCTTGCAATTTTCCACAATCCTCTTGGGTTTTAACAACTTTAAATAGTTTTGTGTCATAAGCAAATTTGATAACCTCACTCGTTATTCCACTTTCCAGGTCATTTATGAATATGTCAAAAAGCATAACCAGCAGACCCAGCACAGATCCCTGGGGTACACCATTATTCACCTTTCTCTAGTGGGAAAATTGGCCTTTTAGCCCTACCCTCTGCTTTCTATCTTTTAAGCAGTTCCTGATCCACAGTAGTACACTGCCTCCTATCCCATGACTCTTTAGTTTTGCCAAAAGTCTCTGATGAGGGACCTTGTCAAAGGCTTTCTGAAAGTCCAGATACACTATATCAACCGACTCACCTTTGTCCACCTGTTTATTCACACCTTAAAAAAAACATAACATATTAGTAAGACAAGATCTTCCTTGTCTAAAGCCATTGTGAGACTATACCCACCTTAGGCGCCCGCCTAGACATAGGGTATAGCCTGGGTTGTGAAAGGAATACTCTGTAGTCGTGTCCAAAGTGTAAATTAAAGATGGGCTTTATTCCTCTTCGCTTGAGGATTGCCTTTTGAATACTTCAAACAAGGATAACATAAATAAACTGTTGCTTCACAGGTAAATAAAAGTTTCTTCCAAACAATACTTATGCTTCTTCTTGCTTCTTTTTTAACAAAGAGATTCTATCTCATCTGAAATGCATAAAGCACACTCCATCGGTTCTGGAATGACCTCTGGGTTTGAACTTTCCCACTGCATAACCTCAGGACCTGGTCCTGTATACGGGCACCATGTTTCTGTATCACTGCTTTCAGAACCTTGCCCTCGGGAGACCTCAGCTTCTAGGAGAGGGTACTGCTTTGTGTAGTCAGAGATACAAGGAGTTGTGCTTGGGGTTTCTTCCCACCACCTATTCCAATAGGGGTTTTCTAGCACCCTGTAAGCGTGGCTTTTTCTAAAAGGACCCACTTCTTTCCCTTCATAAAAGACAGGGTACTTATCTTTCTTCTTGGTGAAGATTGTTTCCAGCCCTTCCTCCTCTAGCCAAGGCTTTTTCTCCGGGGTGCAAACTGCCTTTCTCCGTGAGCACCAGACACTGGGCTTAGCTGAGCTAAAATCACTTCCTGATCTCAGTGAGCCTTCCTGGGAGTGACTTTTTCTCTCTGCCTGCTTGGTTGCTTTCCTCTGCACGAGGACCCCTCTGGCTTGGAAGTCTTTTGCACTGTTCTTCCCAGCCTTCTCGGGTTCAACAGCCTGCTTCCATTCAGCCCTGTTTCTCCAAGACAGCGTGTCTCTCTGTGTTTGCTCCTGAGTCCTTGTCTCTATTCCCTTCTGAGCCTGACTCCTCTGCTTGGACTCTCTGCTCTCCTTCTCCCCGATCTCCCTGATCTCCGTGATCTCCCTGATCTCTTCTTGTGGGATTTCCAACCTGGTTTTATTTCCCTGCTTGTTAGACGTGGAACGTGACTCTTCCCTCAGGTGAGCCTGATTGGAACTCTGAATTTCTACTGCGTCACTAATGCCATGAGGGAAGCTTGTTTCTCCATTCTTTGCTCCCCTGCAACGTGAATGTATCAACTGCACATGTGGCTGTGAGGTAAGCTCTTCTTTTACATTTCCCTTTATTATTTCAGGCTCAGTGCTGTCTACCTCATGACACCATGTTGGCTGTCTCCCATTAGGCCATGACTATCTACATGCTGAGTAATTGTATTCTTTATGATGGTTTCTACCATTTTTCCTGGTACTGACGTCAGGCTCACCGGTCTGTAGTTTCCCGGATCACTCCTGGAACCCTTTTTAAAAATTGGTGTTACATTTGCGATCCTCCAATCTTCAGGTATTAGAGGCCTTAATAAAATGCATCCTCAATTAAGGCATCTTTGATAGTTTTCCAGTCTCTGAAACTTAAGCATCATAATCATTTTCTGATTTTATGTTATATAACAGATGCAGTCAAAAAAGCTTGTTTTTCAGCATATTGCTCCAGCCTTGCTGATAGCATTTCAATATTCTGAGAGCACCAAAGCTTAAACAGACCAGAGCAAAGCAGATTGCATCCAGAGGTTTCACCAGTCCGTTTCCTAAGAGTACAGAGGGCCACCAAATATCAACAAAAATCACTCTCACTCAAACCACAGGGGCTGACTGCTCCTTCCTTCAGTCATATTTTACCATACTCCATCTTTTCTGAGCTGTTTTCAAACTCAGATTCCCCGCAGCATCAGAGTTCAAATCAAGAGAGAATGAGGCCCCCCTCTCCCCCACTTTCTCCCAGGAGAACAGGAACTACTGAGGTGACACATTGGCGCTCTTCAGCACATCCTGCGCTACTGCAGTCCTAGTAATGGTGGAATTGGTATACTGTGCAGTTCTGGATACAGAGAGACCTCATGCTCCTGGTGAGTCAAATTTTCCTGGACCCACCAATTAAACATAAAAAATGACTGCAGATAAAGACCATCCAGTCAATCCAGTCTGCTCATCTATATGAACTATGAAACTCTACAATTCCTTTGTCTTTCTCTGTATTTGTCCCATGCTTCCTTGACTTCAGATACAGTTTTTGTCTTCCACCACCTCTGCTGGGAGGTTCTTCCAAGCATCCACCAAAGACGGGGAAGCTGTAATACTAGAGGGCATCAAATTAAGCTGCAAAGGGGTAAACTTAAAAGCAACGTCAGGATGTTGGATGCTTGGAAGGCCCTCCTGATGGAGGTAATGGTGGCAAATACAGTGACGGAATGCAAAATGGCATGAAACAGACATAGTGGATCTCTTTATAGCAAGAGGATAAAATCAAAATTAATGTAACTATTTTTTATACATCAACAAACAGAGAGGAGTGCCCTGCATGGAGCGGGGAGTGCAACCTTTAAAAAAAGGCATAGAGGGTGTTGACCTGCACAGAACAGCAGGTACACCTACTCTAGTCCCCTTACCGGGCAGACTAGATGTACCATACTGGTCTTTATCTGCCGTCATATACTATGTTACTATGTAACCTTTCTGTAAAGAAATATTTCTTCAGATTATTCCTGAGTCTATCCCTTTTCACATTTATCCTATGTCTCTTTGTTCCAGAGCTTTCATTCAATTGAAAGAGGCCCACCTAATTTATACAAGGGAGGTTTTAAAATGTGTCTATCATATCTCCACTCTCCCATCTTTCTTCCAACTTATACATATTGAGATCTTCGAATCTATCCCCATATGCTTTATGACAAAGACCACTGACCATTTTAATAGCCACGCTCTGTACTGATTCCATCCTGTTTATATCCTTTTGAAGGCATGTTCTCCAGAATTGTACATAGTACTCCAAATAAGATCTCATTTGACATTTATGCAAAAGCAGTGTCACCTTCATGATTAAAAAAAAAAAAAAAAAGCTTCTCCAAACAACTTAAAATAATGTCCCACAGCTGCAGCAGCCATGTTGTATCATATCATCATCATCTTGGTTACATTTCTTATTTCCAGAGTGCTGTTGCTAGACTAGTTCAAACTAATGGGTTAAGTCCCCCCAACCAATAGATGTGAGATTGGCAGGCAAATCTGCCTGTTTTACCCGGAATGGGCCCGTATCAACTCAGACGCCTGGAAGCTCCAGGTTGTCCGTGAATGCTACACGCTCGATCTCTCATGAACTGTCCATGAGGCCTTCATGGTCTCTCCTTGAGGGCCACAGTTCAGGCATAAAGCAATTTGCACCAACATTCACCGCCTCCTGTTGCTTTAGGCTTTGGTACCAGTGCCACCCGATGAGTGCGGGCAGGGGCGCTATTCTATCTACTTTGTTGTGCCAAAGAAGGACGTCACGTTTCGTCCCATCCTCAGTTTACAGGGCGTCAATCACAGCTTGCAGATGCCATGGTTCTGCATGGAGATACTATTCTCCGTGATCCAGGTCATGCAGCCCAGGGAGTTCCTGGCGATGCTGGACCTCATGGAGGCATATCTGCACATCCCCATTTGAGGCGATTACCAGTGATTTCTCCATTTTTCTCCATTCTCAGGCAACACTTTAAGTTTTGTGCTCTGCCCTTTGGGCTTGCTACTGCCTCACGTACCTTTTCCAAGGTCATGGTCGTCATAGCAGCAGCACTATGCCGCAAAGGCATCTGTGTAAATCCCTATCTCAATGACTGGCTGATCCAAGTGAAGTCTTATTCAGCGGCAGTAGTCACTGTGCAGCGAATAGTGCAACTGTTGGAGAGCCTCGGTTGGGTGGCCAATTATGCTAAGAGAGCATTGACCCTCTCCCAGACCCTGGAATTTCTAGGGGCCTGCTTCAACACCTGGGCACAGATGGTAGCCCTCATGGAAGAGCGTTGGCACATGTTTCAGCAGCAGCTGTGCAGGTTCTTGCAACAGACCAATCCTCGTGCCTGTGATTACCCCCAGCTCCTAGGAGAAGTGGCAGCAACCCTGGACCCAGTGACATGGGCCTGAGTACATTTGTACCTCTTTTAACATGCCTTCCTCAGTCAGTGGTCCCCTTCTCCAGGGATTTATAGATTCAACTTCCTATCCCCCCTGCAGCATGAGCCAGCCTCCCTTGGTGGACAGAGGTCCCAATGCCAGTTGAAGGACTGGTTCCATGTGCAGGGTGCCTGCATGCTGAAGCTCTGAGGAAGCAAGTGGAGGAACTCAGAGAGGAGGTGGTGAGGCTGAGGAGCATTGAAGACAGTGAGAAGTACATTGATGAGATGCTTCTTGCAGCAACCAAGCTCTCCAGCAGAGGAGAAGATGTTTGCAGACAGAATGACAAAGGTTGGACAAGTCACAGGACCTGCAGAATCACCAATCCAACTTCTACAGCCCTTGAATTGAAGAACCATTATGCAACCCTGGAAGTGAAGGATGTGAAAGCATCCCTTGAAAGGGAAGAACCAGAGCTAAAGTACCCCGAAGTTGCAGAATCAATGAACACAAGGAAGCAAAGGGTAGTGGTGGTTGGTGACTCTCTTCTGATGGGTACTGAGGCGTCTATCTGCCAATCAGACTTGATGTTCAGAGAGGTATGATGTCTGCCTGGTGCCAAAATCCAAGATGTTATGGAGAGTTTGCTGAGACTCATCAAGCCCACTGACTATTACCCAATGTTGCTAATCCATGTCAGAACAAATGATACTGCCAGGTATCCCTCTGAGCATATCAAAAGTGACTTCATGGCTCTGGGACAGAGGGTGAAGCAGTTAGATGCACAGGTGGTGTTCTCTTCAATCCTCCCTGTTGAGGGTAAAGGCCAAGGCAGAGTGGCTCGCATCCTGGAGATGAATGCATGGCTGCGTGGATGGAGTCACCGAGAGCGTTTTGGTTTCCTAGACCATGGGATGCTGTTCCAAGGGTTGCAGAGCAGAAATGGCATCCATCTGTCCAAGAAAGGTTGACACGTCTTCAGTAGTAGACTGGCTAATCTACTGAAGAGGGCTTTAAACTAGATTCATTGGGGATGGGTGAAGAAAGCCCCCAGGTAAGTGAAAGCCCCCAGGTAAGTGATACATTAAATACCTTTATGGAAATGGGTAACAGGGGTAACATATGGAAAGCAGTGTGTATAAATGTCCATAACAAGGGAAATACGATCCCTGATGTTGAAGCTTTGGTGGGAGTGGCCGACTTGGATTTAGTGGCAGTTACAGAAACATGGCTCACAGAAAACCATGACTGGGATGCCACTATACCTGGCAATACTTTATTCAGAAAGGACAGGGTAGGAAGAAGGGGAGGAGGAGTGGCACTATATGTAAAAAATACTATTAAAGCTTTGGAATTACAGAGCTTAAAAGGGAGAGAGGAGGCACTGTAGGTTAAACTAGAAAGAGGGAAAGAGAAATCTATTTGAATTGGCGTGATATACAGACCTCCCTCACAAGAGGAAGAGGTGGACAGAGAGTTCATTGAACATCAGAACATAAGAACATAAGATATGCCATACTGGGTCAGACCAAGGTCCATCAAGCCCAGTATCCTGTTTCCAACAGTGGCCAATCTAGGTCATACGTACCTAGCAGTTTCCCCAAAAGATACAGGTTCCGCAATGCTTGTACTGGTTCAAGCATTGATATCATGGGTCCCTTCTTAATAATGGTTTATGGACCTTTCCTCCAGGAACTTGTCCAAACCTTTTTTAAACCCAGCTACACTAACAGCCTTTACTACATCCTCTGGTAACAAATTCCAGAGTTTGATTACATGTTGAGTGAAAAAATATTTTCTTTTATTAGTCTTAAATAGTTTACCCTGTAGCTTCATTGCATGTCCCCTAGTCTTTCTATATTCTGATAATGTAAACAATCAATCTACGTTTACCCGTTCCACTCCGTTCATTAATTTATAGACATACGCAACATTGCTAGGAAAGAGGAAGTGCTAATGATAGGGGATTTTAATATGTCAGATGTTGACTGGCACATTCCTGCTGCAGTATCATCTAGAAGTAAAGAGATCCTGGATTCTCTACAGGGAGCACTATTCAGGCAATTGGTAACAGACCCCACACGTGAAGGCACCATACTTGGCTTGGTGCTTACCAATGGTGAAAGTGTTTCTGATGTTGTAGTGGGAGATCATTTTGCATACAGTGATCACCAGATGGTGTGGTTCAGTATTAGGATTAGGGCTGTTAGAATCCATTCAAAGGTGAGGGTCTTAGACTTTAGGAAAACTAACTTTGCCAAGATGGGCCAATACCTCAGGGAGTTGCTAGCGGGATGGGAACAGCTGGGGGATGCAGAAAAACAGTGAGCAAAACTGAAAGGGGATATTTTAAGGGCAACCAACCTTTTTGTTAAAATGGTTAATAAAGGTAAAAGGAAAAGGAGATCGCTATGGCTTAAGAAAGAAGTAGCTGAAAAGGTGAAGAAAAAGAGGGAGGCCTTCATGAAATACAAGAGATCACAGAGAGAGGAAGACAGGCATCTATATTTGGAAAAACTTAGAGAAGCTAGCAAAGTAGTCAGGAAAGCAAAGATTCAAAAAGAGGAGGAAATAGCCAATACGATAAAATGGGGGGGATAAGACATATTTCAGATATGTTAGTGAGAAGAGGAAGGGCAAAAGTGGTATTGTCAGACTCAAGGGTGAAGGGGAGGAATATGTAGAAGCAGATGAGGATAAAGCAGAATTGCTTAACAAATATTTCTGTTCTGTGTTCACAAATGAAGAACCAGGAGCAGGACCTCAGAAAATACCCATAAACAGGAAAAGAAGCAAGGGACATCTTGAACAATTTTCAGAAGACTGTGTTCATGAGAAACTATCTCAACTTAAAGTAGACAAAGCGATGGGACCGGATGGAATACACCCTAGAATACTGAGGGAACTTGGGGACGTTCCAGCAGCTCCACTGACTGACCTTTTCAATGCCTCATTGGAGTCAGGAGTGGTGAAAAAGGACTGGAGAGAGGCTCATGTGATGCCTTTACACAAAAGCGGAAGTAAGGATGTGGTTGAAAACTACAGGCTGGTTAGTTTAACTTTGGTGCTGAGTAAATTATTGGAAACGCTGCTGAAAGAGAAAATATTGAGGTTTCTGGAGTCCAGCGGATTACAGGATCCGATGCAGCATGGATTCACCAGAGGCAGGTCTTGCCAGACAAATCTGATTGATTTCTTTGACTGGGTGACCAGGGAGTTGAACTGAGGGAGAGCCCTAGATGTGGTATATTTAGATTTCAGTAAAGCCTTTGACACTGTTCCTCACAGGCGACTTATAAACAAACTGATCACCCTAGGGATGGACCCTAAAGTTACTGTTTGGGTTAGAAATTGGTTGGGTGGGAGGCAACAAAGAGTACAGGTAAATGGAGCTCACTCTGAGGAGAAGGATGTTACCAGTGGTGTGCCCGAGGGATCTATCCTTGGTCTGATTCTTTTTAACATCTTTGTTAGTGATATAGCGGAAGGGCTGTCGGGCAAGGTTTGCCTCTTTGCGGATGATACCAAAATCTGCAATAGAGTAGACACCCAGGAAGGTGAAGATAACATGAGGAGGGATCTAGCTAAGCTTGAAGAATGGTCTAGAATTTGGCAGCTGGGATTTAATGTTAAAAAGTGTAAGGTCATGCATTTGGGCTGCAGCAATCCAAGTGAGCAATATAGTATAGGGGGTGATGTACTTTTGTCCACTAAAGAAGAGCGGGACCTAGGCGTGGTTGTGTCTGATGATCTTAAAGTAGCTAAAGAGGTAGAAAAGGTGATGGCAAAAGCTAGAGGGATGCTTGGGTGCATATGGAGAGGAATGGCTAGTAGAAAAAAAGAGGTGATAGTGCCTCTGTATAGGTCTTTGGTGTGACCTCATTTGAAGTATAGTGTGCAATTCTGGAGACTGCACCTTCAAAAGGATATAAACAGGATGGGGTCAGTACAGAGGGTGGCTATTAAAATGGTTAGTGCTCTTCATTATAAAGCATATGGGGACAGACTTAAGGATCTTAATATGTACACCTTAGAGGAAAGGCGGGATAGAGGTGATATTATTGAGATGTTTAAATACCTCCATGACATAAATGTAGCAAATCCTGCTATGAGGGGACATGGGATGAGCGTGAATGGGGATAGATTTAGGAGTGATATGCGGAAATATTTCTTTATGGAAAGAGTGGTGGATCCGTGGAATAGTCTCCCAGTGGAGGTGGTAGAGATGAGGACAGTATCTGAATTCAAAAAAACATGGGACAAACATAGAGGATCTCTAAAGGAAAAAAGGGGACTGTTGTAGTCATTGATATGGAAGGACAGACTAGATAGGCCATATGGTCTTTTTCTGTCATCATATTTCTATGTTTCTGTCTTGCTCAAGCCTCCTCTGGGGGACTCAGCTCGATCAGCCTAAGTGAGTAGTCCTGACTACCAATGCCAGTCTCCTCAACTGGAGGTCCACTGTCTGCAATCCTGTGTGCAAGGAAGTTGGTCGCACAGACAGTGATGTTGGATGATCAATTGCCTGAAGGTGCAGGCGATCTGCTTAGCTCTCCTCCATTTTCGGCCCATGCTTTGTCATCGGGCGATCCAAGTCATGTCCGACAATGCCACAGCGCTGGCTTATGTGAATTGCCAGGGCGGCACATAGTGAACCAGCATTGCTAAGGAAATGTGGCTCCAGTTCCTGTGGGCTGACCATTAATTTCATGCCCTATCAGCCCAGCACATTGCAGGGGAGGACAATGTCCTGGCCAATTATCTCAGTCTCCATCATCTTGATGCCAGCAAGTGGGAATTAATATAATTCAGCAGTGGGGGTCACCCGGTCTTCTCCAGGTGGAGGGTGAACATAAGAATATAAGAACATAAGATATGCCATACTGGGTCAGACCAAGGTCCATCAAGCTCAGTATCCTGTTTCCAACAGTGGCCAATCTAGGTCATAAGTACCTAGCAGTCTCCCCTAAAGACACAGGTTCCTCAATGCTTGTATTGGGTCAAGCAGTGATGTCCTGGGTCCCTTTTAATAACAGTTTATGGACCTTTCCTCCAGGAGCTTGTCCAAACCTTTTTTAAACCCAGCTACACTAACATCTTTTACTACATCCTCTGGTAACAAATTCCAGAGTTTGATTATACGTTGAGTGAAAAAATATTTTCTTTTATTAGTCTTAAATAAGTTACCCTGTAGCTTCGTTGCATGTCCCCTAGTCTTTTTATATTCTGATGAAGTAAACAATCGATCTACGCTTACCCATTCCACTCCATTCATTAATTTATAGACCTCCATTATATCTCTCCTCAGCCGTCTCTTTTCCAGGTTGATTAGCCCTAACCTTTTTAGCCTCTCTTCATAGGTGCCAGGAGCCATGGGGAATTGATGCACTCATCCAAACTTGGCCAGCGGGCCCGCTGCTCTTTGTCTTTTCTCTGTGGCCGATGATTCCGAGAGTGCTGCACAGGTCAGAGTGGCACCCACACCTCCTTGTCTTGATCACCCCTGATAGGCCCTGTCAGCTGTGGTATATGGATCTAGTCCACCTCCTGGTCGACAAACTACTCCCTTTGGAACCGTGGTGCGGACTACCACAGCAGCAGCCTGTACGGATGTAAGATCTGGGTCCCTTCTCGCTTAGAACGTGGCACTTGAAAGGCGACAGTTGACTCGCAAGGGCTACTCTGAGGTAGTAGTGGTGATCCTTCTCAAGGTGAGGCACCTCTTCGAACATTGGAGCACATGGCGGGGCCTCTCCCTCTGATGCATGCAATTACCTGATTTGCTCACCATCCTACAGGATGGTTTCCAACAGACCCTAGTGTACAATTCTCTGTGGGTCCAAATGGCTGCTTTGATGGCTTTCCAAGGGCCCATTCGGGGTAGCTTTCTTATGTCTCCCAGAACGTCGGATGCTTCCTCAGTGGTGTCTGCACTCTTTAGCTCCTGGTGTAGCGGGTGGTGCCCCCATGACACCTCTCGGTGGTACTCCAGGCCCTCGTTGCAGTGCCCTTTGAGCCCTTTCAATGGGCCACCCTGAAAGATATTACTCTCAAAGCTGTATTTCTCGTCACCATTACGTCAATATGGCGAGTTTTCAAGCTTCAAGCTCTCTTCTGCTGGGTCCCCTTCCTTGCCTTCTCATCAGAAGGGGTCTCCTTATGGCAGGTGCCCTCATTTCTCCCCAAGGTCTTGTCAGCCTTTCATGTTAATCATGAGAGATTTTTACTGGCGTTCCCTCAGGATCGGGACCCTAGCCCTGATCCTGACCTATGTAAGCTGGACATCCATCGTGTCCTTATGCATTACCTCCAGGTCACAAATGATTTCTGGCTTACTGATCATGTTTTCGTTCTGCTTCACGGACCATGCAAGGGCCATGCAGTGTCTAAAGCCATTTGGGTTGCTGGATTAAGGAGACCATTTCTTCGGCTTACCTCCTGGCAGGCAAACTTGTGCCCTCCGGCTTGAAGGCCCATTCCACACGTGTGCAAGCGGCGTCCTAAGTGGAATCCTCCACTGTCATGCCTCTTGGCATTTGCAGGGCAATGATGTGGCTGTTTCTTTCCACGTTCGCACGACATTACCATTTGTACGTGCAAGCAGCGGCAATGGGTCATTTTGGCATGCAGGTCCTTTCTGCAGCCCTAGCCACCTGCCCTACAGGGGAGTGGCTTGGATACTTCCCATTAGTCTGCACTCTGGAAGGGGAAATTTTACTTTCTGTTAATTTTCTTTCCTGGAGTACCGCTAGATCAGTCCAGAACCCATCTTGGTGCTGGAGAGTGTCTGCTGCTGCGGCCTCGGAGAGGGAGAATGAACCTGGTCATTCTCTGTCTAGTCTATACTTGTGGCTAGTTCCCCTCATTCCCTTTTGCAAAGAGCCTGTGACTGGAGAAAGGGGCCCCTTTAGAACTTGTGGTAGGCTATGGCCTATGATAGTCTGCAAATATGAAAGGCCTATAAGTTAGGCCCTGATTCCAACCCCCATCTTAGTAGGAACCAAAAATCTGTGAAAGTCTGAGAAAGCTGCTTTAAAACTGCTTAACAAGAAGTTTTTCATGAATTCATAAATCCTTCATTATTCTCTTGTGTTCTGAGGATAGAAATGTTTCAATACTTGCATTCCTAGAGCTAGAAACAACCTCGCAGTAGAATTGTATTGTAGCAGCAGAGCGCAGACAAACCAATGATACCAGGAGTCTGTTCAGAAGGTCCAAATCATTTATTTGTGCACAAGTCTCAAGCAAAGTCAATTTCAAAATGGCTGAGCAAAGTTCTCTGGCAATACAACAACTTTTATAGACTTTAACTTCATTCTAGGTATAGAAAAACATTTCATTGGTCCCGGTAACCTCCCGTACCTCCCGTACCTCTTCTATTGGTCCCGGTACTGATATGATTATCCAATTATATTCTTTCAGTGGGCTTGGCACCTGCTTACCCCCCTTCTAGTCCCAATTACAATGGTCAGTTCACTAACTTGTTACTTTCCTTCTTTCAAGGCTATTGGGCTAGTTGCTACGTGCAGTGAAGCAGGGCTCTAGAACTTTTCTGTCAGCAGTTTTAAACATGAATTTCTGTATTTTTCCATCTGTTCTGCTTGTCTAAGCTAATTCAATACTTTTACTGAGTTCTTAGTTCTATAGCAGCATATTGGGGGATGTGCAATTCCTATGGGCCTCTTCACAAGCTTCATTTACAGGTCAAGCTAGTTAGGCTTACTTATGTCAGACATTGTGGATCACAGGCCTACACCTGCCACATTCCCCCCTTTGATTAATCTCACCCTATTAGTTAATAAGGTGTGAGAATAAATCACCTTGAAATAGTTATACCATGATTGAAGGATTTCGACTAGGACTAGCTTTATATAGGGCCATTATTTTAGTTGCGGTTTTCCGCTCTACTGTACTATCAATAGCACTGTGAATGGAACGCATACAGCATGGGATTATACATGGCAATAGAAAAATAACAACAACAATCAGTAATACTAGTATTAGAAAAGTCTTTAGTCCTCCTAGCCATGAGAAAAGATTAGCAAACCAGTTAGGTAACCTTAGTGGGTGCCAAGTCTGTACTGGCACATAAGCATGTTTATGCATATCTTCAGCAATTTCTTCAACTACTTGACCTTTGTCATCTATTTTCAAACAGCAATTAGTTAAATTCAGTTTACCACATACTCCTCCTTCAGCTGCTAACAAATAATCAAGTGCTAGACGATTCTGGTATATGGCAGTGCGCATTTGGGTGCTTTGTCTAGCTAAAAGTGTGAGAGCATGACTAGTTTCATTAGTTATTATTTCAACTACAGCTTGTAAGCGAATAATACGATTAATCATATAAATTGGTGTCCGATAACTGTACATACCATCATCATTCCAAGTGGCAGGCCCATAATACTCAATAATTCTTTCTGGTGGCCAATCATCACCCTCCCACTTCTCCCATTTGCCTATTTGAAGAGGTGCTCTCTTTCGTCGCACTGCTCTTTTGTGTCTGTGGGTAGTGTACACTGGGTATCCTAATTGTTCTCCATGTACCGTAGGTAAGAGAAAGAAAGAAGGTCTGATGGTCCCTAAGACACATGCTCCTCCCCAGTGTGATGGGAGTTGAGCATATGCTCGGTTTCCACAGATCCAATACAGGCCAGGTGGGGCTTGCCAAGCGCGTGTTTTGGCAAGGTTAGTCCATAAACTAGCAAGTTCAGGAAATCTGGCTAATGGGTTAGGAGGTTCAGGTTCTTTACTTCCTGACCACCATGATGTCTTCTTGGTAGTGGCATTATAGAACTTCTGGCTAAGACAGACCAGCTGTCCTACCAGTTGGGTGAACTGAGGTCCAGTTCTGGCATAACAAAGACGTCCAATGATTGAGTGCGCTAACACCCATTCACTAGTAGTCTTGTGTATTTTAGTCTGATTGTAAGTCAGAGAGTAATTCAACTCTTGGGCCTCCCATGGCCATTGGTCACCCATTTGGGTTCCGCCACAGAAATAACAATCTGAAATCTTTAGACTGGACACTACTGCTCCAGCTAATTCTAAAAATAAATTCTGGGATGGATGAGGAATCTCAAACTTATTTACATGCATAGCTTCATAAAAAGTGTTATGGATGTGGTATTTAGATGACTTGTAAGCTTGGGTATTCAATCTTATATACACAATAGTTCCTGGATCTACTGCTCCTCCTGCAATACGTAAACCAAACTTATATCCTTGTTTCCATGCATTAGGATTACGAATCCTTAATTGCAAAGGGTTACAAGCACCTTTCTTACATTTGTCATCTGTTTTTGACTTAGTCAAAGTGGCAACTCGTTTATCTCTCTGTTCATCTGTGATACCAGCATTCCATGTAGCATAAAAAACACATTCCCAGTTTGGGCAATAGTAATCTGCAGCTGGGGCAGTACTATATGACTCTTTCTTAGCAGTACACTTTTTCCATCCCGTGGCACCTTCTGGGCACATATATTTATGATCATTACGATAGGCTTTCTCCCAGGTACCACATCTGGAACGACCATCTCTATTTATAACATCACATGCATCAAAATATAAAACAGCAGGTATACTAGCATCTTTAAGTGGTCGTGTAGCATTAATTATAGGTCCATCTGCATCATTCCATCGCATTTCCAATGTATAATATGATGGGTTCTGATGTGGATTATAGCATACTCTGGAGCTACCTTTGATGCAAATATTTAGTTCAGTGGTGTTATAAATACACCGAGTCACTTTACAAGTGCATTTATAATGAGAATGATAAACCAAAGTCTGAGTTACTTTTAGTCCAGTTCGAGTAGAAGTAACACAAGCAGTACATGGAGGTAAAGCATAAGTCATTTCTAAACCTCCAAAACAGGCAACCAGGGCTAAGCACAGATAAAAATACATGTTGATTGGAGTTCTTCTGAATCCTCAGCTTGCAAATCTTGACCACGACGATCTTTTCTTCGTCCCGCGTGCTAATTAAGCAATTTCAACGGGTGCTGAGTGTTGATTGAAGATCCTCAAGTTGTCCAGTACACAGTTACCAACTTAGCAATTTCAGTTGGCTTTTGAAGTATGGTTAGTTAAAGTGATATCAAAGTAGTGTGCAAAATCACACGCAGATTGGGTTCGTTGAAACAAAACTGTTGCTGTATGGAAAACAGCAATCCTCTTCGAAAGACTTGGCTACTGCAAGGCACTGTGACAAAGTGTCCTATGCTGCTGGTTGCCGTCTCAAAGTGACTCGTAAAGGTGCATCGTGATGCTGTTCCGCTGTCCACTGCTCAGGTTCTGGAGCTGCTGCGGGCTTGACTCTGCTGTGGTGGATCCAGGCGTCGATCTCCGCTACCTTTACTGCAGTTGGGGTAGACAAGATGACGATGTATGGTCCCTTCCAATGGGGTTCCAACGGTGTCTTCTTCCAATCTTTGATCCACACCGAGGTACCAGGCTGGTAGGGATGCAGGGGTTCAGTCAAGTTGATAGGCAACTGGTCTTGGATCCACGCATGGAGAGTCTGCAGAACAAAACTAAGAGCTAGGAGTTCTTGCCTGGTTATTTCTGAACCAATTTGGGCTAGACTTCCTTTAATTCCTTGCACTATTGGCGGGGGTTTACCATACAGAACTTCAAAAGGGGAAAAACCTGTTGACTTCACAGGTGCTGAGCGTATTCTGAGTAAAGCTATTGGGAGCACTTGGGGCCATTTCAAGTGTGTCTCCTGGCAAAGCTTAGACATTTGGGCTTTCAAGGTACGATTCATTCGCTCAACTTTCCCTGAACTTTGAGGTCTATATGCAGTGTGGAGTTTCCATTGTATCTGTAGGGCTTTTGCTAACTGTTGGGTAATCTGAGAAACAAATGAAGGTCCATTGTCTGACCCTATTACTGCTGGAATCCCAAATCTAGGGACAATCTCTCTCAATAAAACTTTGGTGACTTCTCTAGCTTTTTCAGTTCTGGTTGGGAAGGATTCTACCCACCCAGAGAAAGTACAAACTAATACTAATAGGTAGTGGTATCCACTGGCTTTTGGCATTTCAGTGAAATCAATCTGCAGGTGGTGCATGGGGGTTACACCTCCTGACTCAACTCGAGGTGGTGTGATGAGACCTTGCTTGGCATTATTTTTGGCACAAATTTGACACTGGCGTGCTACTGAGGCTGATATGGTTGTCAATAGAGTAATGTAGAAATGTGGTCTGAGTGCTTTTTCCATAGCAGTCTTCCCATAGTGTGTGGCTTCATGGAAAGCTTTGACAAAGGCTGGTCCTAACAATTTGGGAATTACTATTTGTCCTGGGGGTTGACTGCCCTCTGCTGGTGGCAGCTCAATCCACCCATCTTTCAGTACTCCATCTTCTTTGTTACAGTAGTAGTCTAATTCTTTGGTGGTATATCGTGGTGTCCATGAGTTCAAGGGTACTGGAAACAACGCTGCCTGCATCGGTGTGGCTTGTGGCAAAACTTGTCCTGTCATAGTTGCTTGTCGTGCTGAGGCATCTGCAAATCTGTTTCCTCTGGCAACTTCTCCTTTTCCTGCTTGATGTCCTCTGCAGTGCATGACAGCTACACGAGTTGGGGCCCATACTGCGTCAAGTAGCATCAGTATCTCGGGGCCATACTTAACTGATTTTCCTCCGGATGTGATGAGTCCTCTTTCTTTGTAGAGAGCTCCATGGGCATGTAAGGTGGTAAAGGCATACTTAGAGTCTGTATACATTCAACACAAGTTTTTCTCCTAATAGTAGTGCTCGGGTGAGTGCTATCAATTCTGCTTTCTGGGCTGATGTGCCTGAGGCTAAGGCTGATGATTCAACAACTTCATGTTGAGTGACTACTGCATATCCGGCGCAGCGTCGTCCATTGATGATGAGACTACTTCCATCAACATAGTAGATTTGGTCAGGATTGTCTATGGGCACATCTGTCAAATCAGGTCGGCTTGAGAACACAGTGTCCATGACTTCTATACAGTCATGCTCTGGAAGTTCTTCACTGATAGGTATCAATGTGGCTGGATTCAAGGCATGGCTCACTTCCAATTGTATCTGCGGGTTTTCACATAGCATGCTCTGATATTTCAACATTCGAGAATTGGTGAGCCAATGATTTGCTTTCTGTTCCATAAGGGCAAGGACTGCATGTGGCACAGTGACTCGTATATTCTGTCCTAGTGTGAGTTTGTCTGCTTCACTCACTAACAAAGCTGTAGCTGCAACTGCTCTCAGGCAGGGTGGCCATCCTTTGGCCACAGTGTCCAATTGTTTCGATAGGTATGCTACAGGTCGTTCCCAATTTCCCAATTTCTGAGTCAACATGCCTAAGGCATTTCCTTGTGCTTCATGTACGAACAAGTGGAAAGGTTTGTGAACATCTGGTAGTCCAAGGGCTGGTGATGACATCAATTCTTCCTTCAACGTCTTGAAGGCTGTATCCTGCTCAGGTCCCCACTCCAGTGGCGACTTTTCTTCTCCTTTTGTGGCTTCATACAGTGGCTTAGCAATTTGGGCAAAATTGGGTATCCAGATTCGGCAATATCCTGCTGCTCCCAGAAAGGCTCTGACTTGCTTTCTGGTTGTTGGGGTTGGAATTCTGCACACTGCTTCTTTTCTTTCTCTGCCTAATTTTCGACTTCCTTGGGTTATACGAAAGCCCAAGTATTTCACTTCTTTTTGGCATAGTTGTGCTTTGGCTCTGGAAACTTTGTATCCAGCTTCATCTAGTAACTGCAAGAGGTCTTTGGTAGCTTGTATACATTCACTTTCTGATACAGCAGCTATCAGCAGATCGTCCACGTATTGGAGAAGCACTCTCTTCCCCGGGGCCACTGGATAGCTGGAAAGGTCTTGATTCAGTGCAGCACTAAAGATGGTAGGCGAATTCTTAAATCCTTGGGGTAATCGTGTCCAGTTAAGTTGGTCCCCTCTTCCAGAGATGGGGTCCTGCCATTCAAATGCAAATAATATCTGACTCACAGGGGCTAATCTTATGCAGAAGAATGCATCTTTCAAATCCAGAACAGTAAAGTGGGTGGCTTCAGCAGGAATCAGTCCTAGAAGAGTGTAAGGATTAGGTACAACTGGATGTATAGTTTCAACTGCTTCATTCACTCTTCTCAGATCTTGTACTGGGCGGTAGTCATCTGTTCCAGGCTTTTTCACTGGTAGAAGTGGGGTGTTCCATGGGGATTGACATACTTTCAGTAGACCATGCTCCAGTAATCTTTGCAAGTGGCGATGAATGCCTTCAATTGCGGCTCTTGGGAGAGGGTACTGTTTGACATGTACTGGTGTAGCACTAGGCTTGAGAATCACAATTACTGAAGCTATATGCTTGGCTAGGCCAGGAGGACTGCCTTCTGCCCATACTCCAGGTGGGGCATCAATACTTTTCAAGGTTTGTTCAAAATAAGTGTCTTGGACAGAATCATCACTGTAGTATCTCCATTCTTCTTCTCGGGGAACTGTGAGCAGCATTATTCCTGCTGGTTTGGCTTGCGAATTTACTGTCATTTGCATTTCTCCTCCCTCGGAGAAGGATATTTGGGCTTGTAGTTTGGCTAACATATCTCGTCCCAGTAGTGGCACTGGACATTCTGGCATGTAAAGGAATTGATGAGTTATTTGCTGTCCTCCTAGACTGCATATACGATTCTGAAGAAAAGGTTTTGTAGCTTTGGCACCAGTTGCTCCTATAATGGTGACTGCTTTTGTAGAAAATGGGGCTATTTTCTTGTCTACTACTGAATGTTCTGCTCCAGTGTCAACCATAAAGTTCACAACTTGGTCTCCTATTTGTATTCCGACCATAGGCTCCTGGAGACCTAAAGCAAATTCGGAGCCCGGTCTGTCCTAATCCACGTCATCTTCATCATGGGCTGTCGTAGCCAATGCTTGTATGGCTTCTCCTCTTTCTCGCTGGAATTGTTCTCGATTGGCTCCTCCGCGATGTCGGGGACGGCCTCGTCTTTCTTCTCTCCATTGATGATTGCTTTCGTCATCTTCATGGGCGTCTTTGAGTTGCGGGCAAGCATCTCTCCAATGTCCTTCTTCTCTGCAATAGGCGCATTGGTTCACGCCTAGCTGCTGGGACCGGCTTCCACCTTGGCCCCGCCCCCTCCCTCTGCTCCTTCGATTAGGGACACCTCCCCTTTTCTGTTCAACTATGGCTGCGGCCAAAAAATCAGCTTTCTTTCTCATCTTTCGATCACATTCTTTCTGTCTTTCATTATCACGATTCACATACACTTTATGAGCGACTTCCAATAACTGTGTTGCATTCATGCCCGCAAACCCTTCTAATTTCTGTAATTTGCGTCTAATGTCTGGTTGAGACTGATTTACAAAAGCAGAATTCACCATGCATAAACTTCCTGGTGCATCGGGATCATAGGGAGTATACATTCTGTATGCTTCAGTTAATCTTTCATAAAACACTGCTGGACTCTCATCTATGCCTTGGTTAACTTCAGTAACTTTGGAAAGGTTCATGGCTTTCTGGCCCCCCCTTTTCAGGCCTTGTAACAAGCCTTGGCGAAAACGGGCTAGGGCTCTGGATCCTCTTTCAGTATTTGGATCCCAATGGGGGTCTTCATTTGGGAATTGCCTCTGGGCCGCTTCCCGATGGTCTATTCTGTCTTCTCCTCGTTCTGGAGCTACAGGGTTATCTGCCAGCCAGTCTATGGCTGCTTTTCTAATTCGTGTCCGCTCCTCCATAGTAAATAAGGTGGACAGGAGCTGACGGCAATCTGCCCATGTGGGTTGATGGGTTTCCATAATAGTATTCACTAATTCTGTAAGCTCTTGGGGTTTATTAGTATAGGAGGCATAATGCGACTTCCAATTTAACAAATCAGTTGTAGAGAAAGGGACATACACATAGCTTAGGGGTCCCGCTACCACCTCATTATCATCATTTCTTACAGGTATTCCCGGGACTTGCCGTAAGGGCATCATCTTAGCAGTAGAGGTCTTTTGGGATCTAAGCGATATTTTCGTACTTCTCCTATCAGGGCTCTTTTTCTTCTTCTCTACAGGCTTAGTACGAGTTACTTTCTTTTCTATATGCTTTGTCTTGGATTTACTTTTTACTGGCAGACTAACACTGACGGTCGCTTCTATACTATCAGTTTCACTCAGGGAATCCTCAATTTCTTCCCTCTCTGTTTCTGAATCTGACTCGCTTTTCTCTGCCTCTGCTTCAGTAGAATCATCTTCAACTAACGGGAGCTCATCTTCCTGCTCTTCAGGAGGTGGCTCGGGGGTTGGGTCCCGCACCCGTTGTCTTCGGGGCTCTGGGGCAGGACGTCGGGCTACTCTTACTGGGCCCGGTGTTCTAGGCTGTCGGGGAATTACTTCTGGGGAATCAGGATCGACCAGGATGGGCTTTTTCCTGGACTTCTCATCTTTCCCTTTCTTGCTAGGCTGTTTATTTTCTGTTTTCTGACTATGATCTGTTTTCGCTAACATTATTCTGCACTGCTCTTCATAGCAGCGCTGCGCCCAAGGGGGCGGATCTTCACAAATACTTAACCAAGAATCTATATAGGGATACTGATCGGGGTGCGCTATCCGTACTCTACTATGAACTAACTGGATAATTCCTACATTTAAGGTTCCCTCTCGAGGCCAGGTAGGGTCTAGATCGGGCCACTCCCTAGTACACAAAATCTGTAAACGGGCTGCAGTCATTTTAATACCATAATCTCCTGAATATCCCTCTTTAAAATGTGCGCTCATACATTCTAATGGAGTGTTCCTAGTAGACCCCGCCCCTCCCATTTCGATGTGTGCGCGCAACAACAGACAGAAGGGAAAAGGAAGTCGGACCGTGGGTAAGGGGTCCTCACGGTCCTGGAAACATATAAGGGAAACAAATAACAAGACAGGACGACAATCGCTTCCCCCTTTTCGCGACCTGAACGCGGTCGCCCGGTCAGGAAATGCGCTAGTCAGGGGTCTGCCTGCGCTTGGTCTGTGCTGCCAGACCTCTCATACACACTTCATTCACACAATCATGCTAGCAATGTATCCCAGAATGCATTTGTTTCTATCTATTCTGACTAGTCTTGTTCAATTACCAAAATACAAGAAGACGGGAGTTTCGCCCTGCGAATACTCATGCGGGGGTACTCGGTCCGTCTTTGAGAGGTGATCAAGCTCTCTTACCAATTTCCAATTTCCAAATTCTCGAGATTACAAATGCCAAGTTCCAATGGCAGCGCTGCTCTTTCTATATCCGTCTAGACAACAAATCAAAACTATACTCACCGGATCCGGTCCTCAAACTTCCCAAGCAGGCGCATGAGTTGGACCTCGGACTCCCCTCACTCGGGTTCAAGGCGTTGGCTCCAGCCGGGCCCGGCACCCGCCGAGGTCCGACCAACTTCCTCCGATGCAATGGACCGGCGGCGCCAGGAAGCAGCCCCCGTCGGTAGGGCGCGATCCCGGCAGGACCAAGCCTATAGAGGCGGAATGTCGTGGTATATTGCCCTATATACACTCTGATTCCACAACTTCCCGGCCAGCGCACCAAGAATATGTAGCAGCAGAGCGCAGACAAACCAATGATACCAGGAGTCTGTTCAGAAGGTCCAAATCATTTATTTGTGCACAAGTCTCAAGCAAAGTCAATTTCAAAATGGCTGAGCAAAGTTCTCTGGCAATACAACAACTTTTATAGACTTTAGCTTCATTCTAGGTATAGAAAAACATTTCATTGGTCCCGGTAACCTCCCGTACCTCCCGTACCTCTTCTATTGGTCCCGGTACTGATATGATTATCCAATTATATTCTTTCAGTGGGCTTGGCACCTGCTTACCCCCCTTCTAGTCCCAATTACAATGGTCAGTTCACTAACTTGTTACTTTCCTTCTTTCAAGGCTATTGGGCTAGTTGCTACGTGCAGTGAAGCAGGGCTCTAGAACTTTTCTGTCAGCAGTTTTAAACATGAATTTCTGTATTTTTCCATCTGTTCTGCTTGTCTAAGCTAATTCAATACTTTTACTGAGTTCTTAGTTCTATAGCAGCATATTGGGGGATGTGCAATTCCTATGGGCCTCTTCACAAGCTTCATTTACAGGTCAAGCTAGTTAGGCTTACTTATGTCAGACATTGTGGATGACAGGCCTACACCTGCCACAGTATCAATACCTAGAAACTGTGCCATTGTTAGAACAATCCTAGAGGAGGGAGCAGAGTGCTAGACCCAGAAAGGGTCTCTGATTGGACAAATGCAGGGGGCGTTGGGACCAATAGAAAGTCTGCATGTATCAAACTGAAAAGAAATGTATAAAATGAATATGTTTCTGTAAGAACTTTGCTCAGTCCTTTTTGAAGCTTGACTGTCTGGGCCTTGTGCACAATAAATTGGCTTGGATCTTTGAACTGACTCCTGGTATTATTTATTACATGCTTATCAGCTGCTACAAACTCACATATAGGTTCACTCGCATATAGGGCCTCTGTTCCATTGCTTTCTATGAGCATATTGGCAAGTGCCCCTAGCTGTGCTGGGTAAGATGACAGTGATGATGTCACAACACTGGCTTGTTTTTTTCTTTGTGACATATCTACTGGTTGGGAGACTTAACCTATTAGTCTGGACTGGTCTAGCAGTGCTCCAGGAATGTAAATTAATGGTAAGTAAAATGTCCCCATCTTTAGTAATTTGATCAGTATAGGAGAAATACATTTCAGTTTGACTTTCTTTAGTGTTGGATTCCATGTGGAACCTAGCTTCTCAGCGTTTTCATTTTGGAATTGTCTGCACCCACCTCTAGTAATTTAATTGCTACAATCAATACAATTCTTTTTAGCTGACTGAATTCCATATAAAGATATGTTTCAGAAATTATTTGTGTAAGTCATTTTATAGCAGGTGCCCTCACCCTCGGTCTCTGAAGGGACTTTCCTGTGCACCTCCATCCCCTACTGTCACTGGGGGTCCAGCTTTGGTTTGTGTAGCAGTTGACAACCCTCCTTCTGATATTTTCTAGACCTGGTATAAAGTCCTACTCAATTCAAACTTGTTTACACAAACTAGTCAAAAACAAGTTTCCTGCAAAGAAAAAAAATGCTACTGTACATCTGAGCTATCATTGCAGTTTGTATATTACTTGATTATGTTTCATCCTGTCTTCTTTTTCTTTATTCAGGGGTGAAAAGAAATAATTTAATTTCATTAAGAGTAAGTTTAGAAGTATTCTGAAAAGTATGCACAAATATGAATAGAGCTTGTTGAAATGAACCTCTCTGCATACCAGGTAAGAGCTTCTAGGGAAACTTGTTGGCAGGGGGCTTTTTATTAACAGTTTGCATAATTTTGATTCCATTTTTATAATATGCCATTGGATTTTTATTTACTAAAACCTTCCTTAAAAATATACATCTGGGATTTTTTTTGGCCATCTAAGTCCTAGAGAAAGGTCATTGCAGCAGGGTCTCAATTTGCTAACCACAGTTGTGTTTCTTCGACACTTTCAAGTCAGAGGGACAATTAAAGTTTCAGCACTTGAAAATTATCCATTAATTAAAGCTGGAAGCAAGCACCCATGAAATACAGGTGATAACCATAAATCAGAACAATTAGTCTGTCTAGAAAAGCAACATGATCAAATCAGAGCCTCTCTGCCAGCTGCTCCTTTAATCTGAGGTTGCTGTAATTTCCAGTTCTTAGGAGATAACCCTCGATGGATCAGTGCGTGAAAATTGATAACTTCAACCCTCAGAAGGACCCCTAGCTATAAGAGACCTCTGCATGTCGGTAGTATATGTCATGTGACTGCACATGCCAAAAAACAAGATCAGTGCAGTGACATTCAGAATCATTAGACAAGATATAGCAAAAGAAAAACTGACGTGGTGTAATCGCATAGAAGGGAAGGAATCATATAAGGTGCACAGTGATTCAGGCATCTGTCTCACAGAGATATTCTCGTTCCAGCTTATTGAAGGTCATTTTATCAGGGGATGGATAGTTTAAGAGGCAAAGTGGGTACATACTTAGGCACTAGGATGCATAAGTTGCAAGACATATTTAGATTAGCATTTACAATTCTTATATGAACTCATCAGGAGTTACATTTAGACTGCTCCATTTTTTAGCAGATTGTCTGATCCCATAATTGCCAACTCAGAATATTCAGTCCTCACAAGCATCCTTGCTGAGTAATTCCATTCCCCTCCAAGATGTGATTCGAGATCTCTCGACGCAATCCTTTTACTTTTCTGGCACCATCACTTTGGAATGTCTTGCCACTCTATTTACATCGGGAACATAACGTTGTTAAATTCAAAAACTCCTTGTAGGCATGATTATTCAGCAAGCTTTTGAGGCCAGGCCTAGGAGTGGGAACCTTTGTGGACCATTACGAGTTTCACCGTGTAATAATTTTGCTGATTTGTTCTTATTTTTTCTGTGCGTGTTTTATATTGTATTGTAATGTGATGATTAATTAGGGAGCTAAGCTATTTCATTGTATTTTTATTTTTCGAGAGCCGCCAAGAACATTTTAATAAATAATAATAATATAATAATAATTTTTTTTTTTTTTTTAAGCTTTTATTTTCATTTTGCAACAGACAAAAGAAACAACACACCAAAGGAGACAAAACAAGTATACAATAAGGAAAAGTAAACCCAATTACCCCCCACCCCCATGCTGCTTCTCTAGCCGATTATGTCAGCATGTGAGCGCTTCCAAACAACAGTGATTATACATCAAAACGATCAAAAGAGTATCTACGATACAGAATGATCATGGGACAGAGGTATATACAAATTTAGACAGTCAGATGAGAGCATTTAGCAGAATGTACATAGTCATTGAGCATCTTCCATTTAGACCGATGATGAGGAGTCTGAATGGGGGAAGCAAACATACGAGGTATCTGTTCATATTTACTGTAGAGACAGACATGATTCCACCATTCATTGGGGCTCAGATGGGAGCTATCTTTCCAGTATTTCGTAATTAGAGAAATAGCAATGCCAAGCATAAAGTCCAAAAGGAAGTAAGCCGTTTTTGGAAGAGAGGGGATCCCCGCAGCTGAGCGAAGTCCCACTATCCTCCAAGAAAGGGGCTCTTGAAAGTGCAAAATAGACTGGATACGACCCCAGACCCGACGCCAGTAATACTGTAGTGCGGGACATTCATACATAACATGAGGTAGTGAACCTATGGCCGCATGGCATGTCCAACAACTATTGCCCTGAGTAGTGTTCCATTTGGCTAATCTGTCAGGAGTGTAAAAACACCGGTGGGCTAGAAAGAAGAGTGTCTGAGTAAGTGAGGCGGATCGGGAAACCCGCGTCACTCTACTCCAGACAAGGCTCCATTGCTCCGGGGTCAAAGTCACATGCAATTCTCTCTCCCATGCTTTCTGCGCTATAGGGGTACCTCTAGTTATAGCATTACATAAGGTTTTGTAAAAATTGGATGCTACACCCGGAGAGCTACCGATAGATCGGATAGTCTCCGACCAACCTTGTGAAGGGGATGCCGATGGCGGGAGCACCTTAGCACTCCGAAGGCAATGCTGAAGTTGCACCAACTGAAAGTAGTGTTTCGCTGGGAGACCAAATTCAATTTGCAATTCACTAAAAGTTTTCCAGCGACCATCATGGAACAACTGGCTAGGAAGCCAAATGCCCCTAGTGTACCAGGGGCTCCACGCCATCGGCTTATTTTGTATTCGAAATCTAGTATTGTACCAAAGCGGGAGCCTGTCTAACGGACAGAGTCGGGAGTCTAAAGAGTGCATAAGAGTATTAAAGGCACCTAAAGTGTCTAAAAGCATTGGTGGATAGTGGGAGTCTGATGGGAGAGTCATACCAGGGAGAAAAGTAAGAGGAATCGGTTTGCAAAGGTCCTCTTCTATGTCTAGCCACACAGGTCTACTCGGTACTGGATCTTCCAGCCAACGAGCGCCTTGTTTGAGAAGAAAAGATTGATGGTACTTCAGGAAATCAGGGAATCTGACACCCCCATTTTCCTTATCTGCTTGCAGCTTATGTTTCGCTATCCTAGGTGTCTTGTTTTGCCATAAGTATCTAGTCAGAAGGCCTTCTATATCTTTATATGTACGTTGAGGTAAGAGACAGGGCAACATTTCTAAAATATAATTCACTTTCGGAACAATCATCATTTTTATGGTTTCTAAGCGACCCCACCAGGTAAGTGTTAAAGGAGTCCAACGGTGAGTAAGCGCCCGGACTTTAGAGGTTAAGTCTTTGGCATTAAAGGAGATAGTGTCTTCCAAAGGAGAACAATAGTGAACCCCAAGGTATTTGACCATGCGAGGTTGCCATAAAAAAGGGAAGGGTTGCATATCTGCCTGATGTAGCAAAGGATTTAATGGAAAGGCTACCGACTTGGTCCAATTTATCTTATAACCGGACAGTTGTGAGTATTTACCAATTTGCTCTAGAACAGCCGGTACTGAGTCTATAGAGACAAAAAGCATAAGGTCATCCGCGTACGCTGAAATTTTGATTTCCCTATGGGAGAAGGGGACTCCATGAATCTCCTCCGATTGCCGGATTAATAAAGCCAAGGGTTCGAGTGCGAGATCGAAAAGAAGTGGAGACAGTGGGCATCCCTGGCGAGTACCGCGTTGAAGGGGGAAAGGCTGAGACGTTAAAGCATTGGCACATATACTGGCTGTGGGCTGTGCGTACATGGTGCGGAGACAACGGAGAAAACCTTCCCCGAATCCGTACCAGCGGAGGACTGCAAATAGGAAGGGCCACTCTAAACGATCAAAGGCCTTCTCAGCATCAAGTGAGAGGCCAACAAATGGGCGATCAAGATTAACTGCGGCAGTCAGTACATGACATAGAGTCCGAGCATTGTCAGCAGTTGATCTACCAGGAATGAAACCGCATTGATCTGGGTGTATTAAGGTAGACATCCTATCAGAGAGCCGGGTGGAGAGAATGGTGGCAAATATTTTATAGTCCGCGTTTAGGAGGGAAATTGGACGATAATTAGCTGTTAGTTGCGGGTCTCTCCCCTCTTTCTCAAAAACTACTACATTTGCCATTGAAAAGGACCCAGAAGGAGAACCCTCCTCGGCCAGAGCAGAAAAATAAAGTTTCAAAACTGGAGCTAAGTCCGCGTGAAAGGTTTTGTAGAATTCAGCAGGGAGACCGTCTGGGCCTGCGGCTCGACCTGAGGCACATTTCTTAATAGTAGAATGAATTTCTGATAAAGTAAATGGTGTGTCCATGGCCACTCTATCTTCGTCAGATAGGGTCGGTCTGTGTACCCCTGAAAGTAAGCGTTCAAATACTT
This sequence comes from Ichthyophis bannanicus, assembly GCA_033557465.1. Lineage (NCBI taxonomy): Eukaryota > Metazoa > Chordata > Amphibia > Gymnophiona > Ichthyophiidae > Ichthyophis > Ichthyophis bannanicus. Next base: position 865,206,184 of record CM066032.1, on the reverse strand, counting down.
CTGGCTCAAAATCACATTCAGACTGATAAAGCCGAGTATAAAAATCACGAAAGAGTTCTAAGATTTCTGTATCTTTAGTGACCAAGCCCCCCCCCCCGACGGATTACGGAGGGCGGTAACACGCTTGGCTTCTTTTTGACCTTTTAGGGCATTTGCTAATAGTTTGCCAGCACGGTTATTTTCCCGATAATATAGCCCTTGTTGTGATTCAATATTTTTAACAGCAGCAGTGTACCAAAGCTGATTGTATTGAAAACGCAAGCGTTGTAAACGGAGTAAAATACATGGGTCAGTACGGGACGTGAGGAGACGCTCCCCAGCTTGTATCTGCTGCTCTAGAATCAGTAAGTGCTGCTTTCTTTGTTTCCCCTGCCGAATTTGATAGCTAGTTATAGTTGCACGGATAGATGCTTTAAAACCCTCCCACCAAGCCCAGCTCGCTGTGTCATGGGGTGAGTTAAACTGAAAATAATCTTGGATAGCGGCCTTTATATCAACCTGAAAATCGTTTTGACCTAGTAGGGATCTATCGAAAAACCAAGCTCGGGGAGAATCGTCCCGCGCAGTGACATGTAATGATAAAGATATGGCAGCATGATCTGAAATATGGAGAGGATGAGTCCTAGCCGTGTCCACTTGAGAAATCAGTGCTTTGGAAATGAGAAAGAAATCTATTCTAGATTGGGAGTGATGGGGGGCAGAGAAAAAAGTAAACTCCAAGTCGGAGGGGTGAAGCAGCCTCCATATATCCACCAGCGCAAGATCTTGCATCAGAGCTGTAAGGGTAGCAAGACTCTTGGGTGGACTACTCGTTCTAGGCGGCTGTCTATCTATCAAAGGGTCTAACACTTGATTAAAATCACCACCAAGTATTAATGGAGCATTGGCAGAGGCCTGTGCCAACTGCGCAATACTTGCATAGTAAGCAGGGTTGTCCACATTCGGGGCATAAATGCAAATACACGTGAATTCACTATCTCCAACCTTAAGGTGTACCCGGGCCCATCTACCCTCCTTGTCAGCGCTAGTATCAATTACAGTAGCTTGCAAAGATTTCTTAACCAGAATGGCTACCCCGCACCGTTTGGAAACGGCGGGAGAATAGGCAGCAACCATGTAAGGCTTAGCATTGAGTTTCAGTGTTTCAGCAGAGTTTAGATGCGTTTCCTGAAGAAACACTAAATCAGCATGCTCATGGCTAAGATAGCTAAGGATTTTCTTTCTTTTGATTGGACTATTAATGCCTTTTACGTTGAGTGATAAGATTTTACATAAGGCCATTCAGAAAAGTTAAAAATTCTGAGCATGATAGCGCACATAATTTCACTATGTCCCTCATATTGACTGTATCTGACTGTACACATGGCATAAAAGAAAATAAGCTAATATAATACAATGAAGCGCCCCACATTAAAAAAGAAAAACCGCAGTGCGGTAGAGAAGAAGCAGAACCCCAAAAATTACTGGCGACCATGTGTCTGCGGGGAGAAACCCCGGAGAAGGCCGAAATTGAAAAACAAATAACCTGTAGGACTGTGCGTGCTCCGAATCCGACCGAGGCACACATCATGGAGGGATAGGAGACCAAAAAACAAAAAAGTCATATAGAGAAAGAAAGAAAGTCCAGGTAGTCTCTGTGCTTGACTATGATCGCCGCATCGGGCCCTTCAAAATGGCGGACAGAGCCGGCAAATAAAAGTCCAAGTCTTTGGATTAGCGCATCTGCTCTGCTTCCTTGGAGTCTAAAAATGTTGATAGTAGATCAGGATCTTCGAATGTCCTGGTTTGGTTGTGGAGAGTCACTCGGAGCTTCGCTGGATACAACAGGCCAAAGCGAGCCTGTAGCTGTTGAAGTCGAGGGCGAAAAGCAAGGAGTTTCTTCCGACGGTCAACGGTAGGCTTTGCCAAATCCGGGAAGAAGGAGACTTTGTGACCTTCAAATTCCAAATGATGATTCGCCCGGGCAGCATTCAAAATTTGTTCCACTTGTTGATATCGTAGCAAGCGAAAGATAATAGGCCGGGGGGTCGTTCGGTTGAGCGCCATGTGGGTAGGAACACGGTGTGCACGGTCGATTTCCAGTTCTCTATGAAAAGTGATCTTCAGCAAGGAGGGAAGAGTTTTGAGCAGGAATTCTCTTATATCTCCTGCTTCCACCCCCTCCGGTATTCCAATGAGCCTCACATTGTTGCGGCGGGCTCGATTATTGCTATCTTCTAACTCCTTTTGAAGATTCTGTATCTGGCGCTCAGCCTTGTCCAGTTTGCCCAAGCGCACCGCGTGCGAGTCGAGGACCCCCGCCATATTGTCCTGCCGTAGTGAGAGACTTTCAAGTCGGTCTTGGAGCACTCCTAGGTCTTCTCGCATGGCTCGAAGCGCTTCTCCATTGGACTGCACCAATTCCTTCACACCGCGTATTTCCTCTAAAATCTCCAGGTGCGTTTCGGGGTTTTCACGAAATGGAACCATCTTCTGTGGGGAGGACACCTCTGTTTTGGAGCGTTTACCGTGAGAAGAAGAAGGAGACCCGAAGTCCAAGCGCACTGGTTTATGGGCCGCCATCCCCCCCGAGGTACCCCGGTCAGCCCGGAGCGAAATAGTAAGTTTGTATAGGTATTAAGTCAGGATTCTAAGTAGGCCTCTCGGGAGCTTCAGCGCGAAGCGTCTTACCCGCTGGACATCAGGCTCCGCCCCCCATATAATAATAATTTATAAAATATTAGGGTAAGAAGCAGAGTTTGTGCCTTGGAGACATGGAGATTTAAACCTGCTTGAGTGCAGGTGTAAATGAACACATGTAATGCACAAAAGGTCATATGAAAATGAAGGTATTTTGTAATCAACAGGCATGCTTGTGAACGCCACCCATGCTCTGCCCAGACCATTCCCCCAGATATGCCTACAGACAAAGCATGTGAATTCATGTCAATGCATGTCGTTTTAAGCCTGACAGAGGCCACATGCATACCAAAATGGCTCTATACAATTACCAATACAAAAAACCAAAAACCACTTCCTTTCACCACCCTTACTTAACAAAATTCAATCAAGATATAAACAATTTCCTTCAAAGAAATTCTCTCTAGGGTAATTATCTGCAGGCCTCAGTAAATGCTCACACCATTCATTTGGCGAACGGTGTCATCATAGGATAGAGCTTCCAGTTTTTCATACATCACCGGCTTCCCTTTTTAATGTTGAAAATCCGGTGTATTGCTCTATACCCTTGGAAACCTGAAATTATGGTGCGGGGGGTTTTCTGAAGCGGCATTTGAAGCAGTGATAGCGCCAAAGATAAGTAACGGATTACTATTGCCCTAGTTATGTGACCGATTGCACATTATTAAAAGTATCTTTACTTCTTTTTCAGATATTCGAATATCTATTTTGGTGCAAGTCACTGAATTTTGGGAAACCCCTATCTTTATGGGTGTTGTGAATACCATGAGAATTATATTATATAAAATTTAAATTTAAAAAATAGATTTTGGATAATTTAAAATTTTATTAAAATTCCATTAAGGTTTGATTGAAGATTGAATAAATTTGATATGAAATTTTAATTGATATACCGAATCCTAAAAAAGTACTTTTTTAGAGAATATTGTATTATTTTGAATTAAAAAGGGAAGGCCGGTGATGTATGAAAAACTGGAAGCTCTATCCTATGGTGACACCGTTCGCCAAATGAATGGTGTGAGCATTTACTGAGGCCTGCAGATAATTACCCTAGAGAGAATTTCTTTGAAGTAGATTGTTTATATCTTGATTGAATTTTGTTAAGTAAGGGTGGTGAAAGGAAATGGTTTTTGGTTTTTTGTATTAGTATTGTTCCTTTCGGCAGTGATTTTGAGCTGTCTATACAATTACCCCCATTATGTGAAAATAAGGTTCACAGAGTTTAGGGCAATATCCTTGAAATAAAAATGATAGCACTGGAGTTTTCAAGCAGAAAAAATGAAACCTAAGGGACTGCCTATTCAAGGACTTTTGTTCTAAAGTCCATGTGGTTATCGAGGGAACAGCTATATTTCTGTAGATCTGCCGCAGTTGGAAAGGTTTTTGTTAGATAAATGATATGATATAGGGGGCTAATTACTAAGCTGTGTAACACAATACCACAGGTTAGAAACTCCAGATGTAAAAAAAATGCAGCTTATGATTAACCTTGGAAGTCACAGTAAAAGAATACTTCAGCTTGCAAGCAACTACTAGGACTCAAGCTGCCATATACAGGTAAAAGGCCCATATATGGCAGTTTGACCCCTAGTGGTAGTACCATGAGACTACTGCAAAGGGTTGTGGATGCCATTTTAAACAAGGTACCATGACAGACAGGAATGGCTTGGAATTGCTCCTGCCCAAAACCCCCTAAATCACCAGGGATAGTTATGGTAGATCCCAGGGTTGGGAGTCTTTGGGGTGGGGGAGTTTACGACTGGGGATCTAGAAGACTATGGTCTTTGGGGGTGGGGTATCTTTGAATTTGGCTTGAGGGGAACAGGGGTGCTGAACATTTTCTGCAGCCAGGTGAAGAGAGCCCCCAGGCTATGCACCTTTTAACAGATGCCGAGCCCTTTTAGAATGTATCCAGGTGCAACAGGCTGTGTACTGGTGACCCGATACTCCTGGTCAGAAAAATGACATTAGCTGCATTATTCGATTTGCATGCTTTGCATCTCATTATTACACAACACGTGTTGGAATAAAATTCAGTAATGTGCATTAAGGTAAAATAACACACATTTTTTTCTCCTTAACATGCATTAAGTGGAAAATAGCATGTATTATTCCCTTAACACACTTTAGTATCTACTTCCCATAATCTGATTTACCTGGCAATGCTTGTCAATGTCAGGGGAAAATGAGGGAAGTCAGGTTAGTGGATTATACATAAGTGGTTACGTATTTAAGGCAGATGATTGTTATCATTTAATCACCTAATTTTATTTCCTTTGGCTGTTCCGGTCCTCTCTTCATTATATGGGCTAGAAGCCATATGTCTGTATGTTCAATTCTTGTCGTATTTTGCCTTACATTAATGTGATTACTTACTAGCTTTTCTTTTATATGTTATTGCAAAATATATTTTCAAAATCCTAACATAAAAGTCAAAGTAAAGTCAACTTCTATATCAAAAAGAAAATAAAAGTAACTTCAGCATTGAAAAAGTATTCTAAATGGACTTTTCTGCAAAAGGGCGCTATGCAGTTAACATGCAATTTGGCACGGGTTAACTGCATGCTCAGGCCCGTAGTAACAATTACCATGGGAACATGGCAGTTAATGCATGCTGATTTACGTGCTAAATGTGTATTATGGTGCCAAATGGGCAGTTTGGAGGTGGAGAGTGGGCATTGTTAGAACACTGCAGTTACTATGGGTGGACATATTGGGCTGTCAATGTCGCCATCTCAATAGGTGGAAGTGCATCTGTGGTAACAGCGCCATCAGTTAGGGTTAACTGTCAGGAAAATGCTGGTCATACCCTCAACAGTTACCATGGGGCTTTGCACTTAACACACATTAATGGTCATGTTAAATGCACATTAATTATGAAAGCCTAATTTATTTTAGTATAAAGTTCCCCAAAAATCCTTCTTTTTTATTGGCTGTAAAAAAAGAGAAACTTAAAAAAAGGTGCTAAGATAGGAGTTCTTCTGGACATGCTCACTGTACCCGTTCTAATTGTGTATTAGGCCAGCAATTGGTAATTTTACTCTAACTATACTGTTATTATAATGTAAGTTGCCTATGTCAAGCTACATCTGGTTTATACTGCCTTGGTGGTTAATCAATCCTAATAAAAAGCAAAAAAATAAATAAAAGTTGTATCCTACAGTTCTATGTGATATGAACAAGTACTTCACCAGGCAGTGGAGGCTCTATTATTGAGAGAAAGAAGCAGAGTAATTGTTTGTTTGTTTGTTTTTGTGATTCTTGAATGCTCTGTCTTCTATGCTTGGTGACCTAGTTATATTCCATCTGTTCTTCTGCTGTTTTGAGTTTAGAGTGAATCTTTTAAGCATCAGTGTTTGTTGGTATGTCCTTTTCCAGCCTTGTACTATTTGGTTGTATAGGTTCCTGCAAGAGAGAGGTGGAGTCTCCTGACTGGAGAATACAGAGTGGGGAGAGCATGAGGGAGTGGATGAGCATGAAGAGAGAGAATGAGGAGAAAGAGGCCAGAAGGAGTGTGGTGCATGAAAGAAAAGAGAGTAGATAGGAAGGGAAGATGTTGAGGGAGGAAGAAGGTAGGATTTGACAGGTGGAGAGGAAAAGGCAAGAACAGTGGTGGGAGAAGGGTGCAGCACAGGAGTGAGGAGAAGCAAACAGGCAACAACTGCAGAAGCAGGAGGATTTAGGAGGGGGAGAAGGGAATGCAGATAGAGGTGACAGAACAGAAGGAGAGAAGGTAGAAAGACAGGGAGATTGATACAGGAGGCGTGATCAGGCAAGGAGGTACCCACAATGGGGTAGGCAATAAAAGCAGCCAGGATCAAGCAGACAAAAAAAACCCAAACATATCTGGGATGTGTGTTTTATTGCAGGGGAAAAAGACCTCTTGATATGCTAGGCTCATGAAAAGTACCATAAGCTATATGGGAAGAAGACATCCTCAATGCAGAAGGCCAAGATGTGGAAGAGCATCTGGATTAGTGTCGGCATCCTTGTTGTGTGCAACGCCACTCTTCAGTAGCACCCTTTCAAGGACACTCACCAGGAAAAGAACAAACAAAAAAAACATGTCCAAGATTGTCAAAGCCTGGCAAAACACCAGATGAGACCCCGATCTACTACAGAGTTGATGGTGCTGGTATAGGGAAAACCTCTGTTTGATGCTTTGTTAGGAATACCGGTGGGTATCTGCTGTGGCTCTTGTAAATAAGTGCATATTACCTGACTAAAAACATAAACTCCTATATGTACATATACATATTGTAATGTAGAAGCTCCTACTGAGCCCATGGAGATAGGGATAGTAGAAGATTCCACCTTAGAACCTGACAGGCAGTCTGAGCACATGGCTCAATGTTTACAAGAAGAAAGTAAACAGAGAAAGTCAGGAGCCGAATGGACATGCCCAAGCTGTGACGTAGCACCAAGCTTAGGGGTTAATGAGAAACACCTGTTCAGGGGAAGGGCAGAGCTAAGCCCTGAGAAACAGGACTATAATAATCGGTCAGTAGCTTTAAAAGGCAGACCGAGAGAAACACAAAGGCAAGGAAGAGGGAGACCGGGTGAAGGTCCCAGTCAGAGACCAGGTCAAGAGAGAACCGTAGCAAGAGCCAAGGAAGCCAAAGCCCGAGAGCCTGAAGGAAGCAGCACAAGAGAGGTGCCATTCAGGAAAGGCAGGAGAAAGGAGAGACCTCCTGTGAGGCAGGCTTGGAAAAGCTCGGAGGCTCCAGAGAGTGAGAGACGGTGGCAGGAAAATACTTATAGGTCTGAGGCAGAAGCCAGCAAGCTAAGAGCAAAGAAAACACAGCCGGTGTTTGGAAACCTGCCTGAGCCAAGAGAGCAGAGAATTCCTCCCTCCTTAAAGCCAGAAGGTAGGCTTCAAAGTTTGCCCAGCTATGAATCTAGTTTAAAAGTATTTCCTTGTTGTTGCCAAGAAGTAGGAAACAGCCCAGGAAGCAACTCCAGAGTACGGGGTAGTTTCAAGCCCTGCTGTTTAGAATGTTATAAAGGGAAGACCCCTGAATGCCTAGAAGAAGGTTACTTTAAAACCCACGATAGCAGCTTACAGACACACCCAGCTAACGCTGAGCTGGAAGAGATGCAGATAGACTCTGATGTTTATGACGCAGCCGATATACAGATGGATTGCACCCTATGTCTAGCTGACCATATTGAATCCCTGTGCTGAGCATTACTATAGGAGTGCTGATAAAGCGGCAAAGAAAAGGGGAACATTTTCCTTTGCTATCAGAAGCTGTTTGTTTGCTTTTGTTTTTATGACAAGCATTGCACGTTTGGAAGCCTGAGAGTGAAGAGGCACATTTACCTTAGTTCTTGTATGTATTCCTCCTACCAAATATATGGAAAGTTGTCCTAATTTCATCTGCACTTAAGTTCTGTTGGGAGGGGAAATAAAATCCTTGTCATTTTTGCCTTTAACACTCGATTGCAACTCCTTCTTGAATCAGAGGGTAGAAAGGGAACTACTATTCCCACAAGGCATTGCAGGAGCAAATGCAGTGTCATACTCCCTGAAGATAGAATATCAAGGCAGACCAATCATACTCGCCCTAGGCAGTAGGCTGGCCTGATAACAATATGTACTGTGGTGAGGAAACCACAGCTGATTATAGAAATGCACAGGAAAAAAGGTCCTGTCACTTTAATTCAGGTTGTATCAAAGGTTTCCCCGGTAACCAGGAGTCTGTGACTCAGAAGCAAGTCATCCCTAAGCCCCGCCCACAGCAGCACGTCAGAGAGAAGCTTGTCCCTAGTCACATGTGCTGGGAGCAGGGTGTGCCTCAAAGGGAAGGAAAGTTTAAAAAGCTGATTCACAGAACAGAAAGTAGTTCAGAGGAGAGCCTAATCCGTAGTCCACGGAGTTCACGAGGTTCACGAGGTTCAAAGAGTTCAGAAGAGGGGCCAACACAGAGTCCAGGAGGCAGAGCAAGTAAGAGAGTGTTTGCAGAGCCTGAGAGACAGAGTGTGAGAAATACTATTTGCTGTGAAGAGGAGATTGATGAGAGATTGCCAGACACAGCTGGGAATGAGAGGCTGGTGTCAGCAAACGGAAGGTCTGCACTTGAAGAAAAGCATGACTGGTTTGCAGGACGGAGGGAATCCCTAAATACCTCAGAACCAAGGCAAGTCTGTCCTTCTCAATGCCTACAGAGGAAAAGCCCCAGAGAATTACCCATAGGAGAGAAAGCTAAGTTTAAGCATAGCCAGAGTCCCAGGGAAAAGAGAGACAGCTGGTCTAATCAGCACGTAGCTCAGCTAACAGACGAGTTGCTGCAGAAGCAGACTTTACTGAGAAGGCTAAGTGATTTAATAAAGAAGGAAAATACTCAGCTCTCTGTGCAGATACCTTATGCCATAAGGGAGGGTGATAGAGAGGAAGAAATGGACACAACGAATGTGGATAATAGCATTATGGATTGTCAGTGTACTATGTGTTTTAACTCTGACGGTGAAGAATCCTAGAAAAGCCATTATAGCTGTGCCATGCTCAGGAAGCACGTTAATTTGTGAAGACGTCACAAACTGCAAGAAACAGCTGACTGTGCTGACAAAGTGAAAAGCTAAGTTACATGTTTAAGGAACATTTAAAAGTTTTGTTTTTGACAACAAGAAGTTGTTCCTGTCTAAGAAGAAAGCATTTATCTGTTTAAAGTTCTGAAAGTGCCAATTTGATTTCTCAAGCAAAGTGATGCCTATTTCTGTTGGAAGTTATATTGCAAAGCATAATTTGTTCCTGTTGTTTTGAAGCAGTACCGTGGATTAAAGATCCTTTCCATACTTTATGCCTCACGCCTCCTGGGTATGAAGAAACCCTGATTACATTAAAAGAAATATTCTCTGTCTTGTGCCTAAACCCTCGGATCACAACTCCTTTGCTTTAGGATAAACTACGATTCCCATCAGCCCTTCTGGCAGCCATTACAGGGAGTCTTGTCTTAAGGCTAAAAGGCGACCTCACCTGCTGCCAGTCATCTACCTGGCCAGGAGGGGGCGACAGAGTGGCGTAGTAGTTCGGATGCGAAGTAGGCCACACCACAAAGTGATATAAAGTTTGGATGCGGAGTAGGCCACGCCACAAAGGAACGCAGTTCACTGGATTACACCAGAAGTACGACTACACACCAGGAGACGCATACAGTGATTCCAGAGTCGACGGAAGGACACCGGAGAGTTGCAAGCACCTGAGACTAGGAGTCCAGAGTCCTGCAGAGCCGGAGGGTCCAGAGACCTGTCGAGGTCCTACGCTGTTGCTGAGCGAGATGCACCACTAGTACCAGGTAACCCGTGTATAACTAGAGAGAGTTAAAGGATACTGGTACTGGGTGGGGGCAATAGCAGCAGGTAGAGAGGAACGCATATCTTGTGTTAGGAATCGCACTTGGGTGTTGTGTGTTTGTTTTTCTACAGGAAACAGAGACAAAGATGGAAAGCCAAGATATCCTTGCATGGGCGGCAGCAGAGCTCAAGAAGCAAAGGGACTTATCTTTGGAACTTCTAGCGCATGCAGCGAGTCAGACGCAAGCCCAGCAGAAACCGCTGATGGAGCTTATGGAGGCCTGGGTGAAGGAACAGAAGAAACCACCAGAGCCTGATCCAGTGCAAACAGGTTTTTCTTTGGGAATAGCCCATAACTTTGGACTCGGGTCCAGAGAGACCTTTGGTTTGGGACAATTAAGGGATGGTGAAAATGTAGACACGTATTTTGATGCATTTGAAAAAGTGGCACAAATAGCCAGGTGGCCAACCGAACAGTGGGCGGTAAGGTTAGCTGTCTCGCTTTCTGGTGAGGCATTGGCAGCCTACCAAACCGTTCCAGCTGAGTCGGCCAATGACTATTTTGAGGTAAAGAAGGCTATTAAGGATAGGTTTGGTCTAACACCTATAGTATATAGACGCCAGCTTAGGAATGCAAAATTACGCGTAGATGAAACACCACGAGCACTATACCATAGGCTAAAAATGTTAGTGTTAAAATGGCTAGAACCAGAACATAAGTCGGTGGAAACACTGATAGATGAGCTCGTTCTGGAACAGTATTTTGCGGCAGTACCCGAAAAGTTACAAGAATTCTTGTTGCTACAAGGTTGTAAAAACACCGGAGAAGCCATAGCTATGTCAGAACGATTCTTGGAAGCTGAGGTGATAGCTAATGATAGGGCTTCAGCCTATACAAGAACGTCTCTGGCTAGGTTGAATGGGACTGGCAAGAATATGCAGAATGTTGGTGTTCCCACCAATAGAAGGGTGCGTGAGAAGCGTGCGTGTTATCGGTGTGGAAGTGAGCAACATTTGATGCGTGAGTGCAAAATGAAAACAGCCCTAGTGTTGAGTGACCCTAGTAGGAAAAGGGAAGGCTTTTTACTGGAGGTGATAGTACAAGGCATACCAGTTAAAGCACTATTGGATTCCGGTTCGGACCAATCGATGCTCTCCAAAAGGTTATGGAGGAGGATAACTGCCACAAGTTTAGACACACCTCAGACACCCACGGGCAGTGTGAACATTAGGTGCGTTCATGGAACAACAAGCACCTACCCTGTTTACCCTGTCCGTATAAAAGGTTTGGGCGTAGAAAGAAAGGTCCCGGTCGCCATTGTTCCCAGACTACCCCAGGAGGTAGTACTTGGAAGAGACTGGCCCCATTTTCAGCAAGGGTTAGGGGTTAAGGAAGGCTTAGTATCTACGCGAGCCCAGTCCCAAGCTCAACAGGTCCTAGAGAAAGAATCCGCAGAGGGGGAGGCAGAGGTTCTACCCTCTCATGAGGATTTGCTAAACATTCCTCAGAAGAAAGTGAGGAAATCAAAGGGAGAGAAGCGCCATGAGAGGCAAATACGCTCTCAAAACAGAGATGAGATTCGGGCAGGTATAGATTTACCTTGGGTTCCGCAGGAACTAATGGAAAAATTTCCCTCTTTTAGCAAAGAACAGGAGGCAGATCCTGCTCTAATATATGCCTTCAAATTTGCTAGAGAGGGCCGGGAACAGTTGCCCAGATTCCAGATAGATCAAGGCGTTCTGTATAGGGAAAGCCGAGATCCCTTTACAGGGGATGCTCGGAGGCAATTAGTAGTTCCAAATACCTTTAGGACTTTGGTCCTAAGATTAGCCCATGACCATCCGGTAGGTGCTCATAAAGGCATTCAGGGTACCTTAGATCAGGTATTGACCCGATTTTATTGGCCCGGAGTTTATAAAGAAGTGACCAAGTTCTGTGAAGCCTGTCCGGCCTGCCAGAAGGTCACTGCTATTAGGCCTGTGGAGGTTCCCCTGATTCCCATACCAGTGGTGCCGGTTCCCATGCACCGAATAGCTATTGACATAGTGGGTCCCCTGATAAAGACGCCACGAGGATTTCAATACCTTTTGGTGATGGTGGATCACGCCACCAGGTTCCCCTGGGCGGTTCCCCTTCGTAATATTTCGGCTCGCACGGTAGCAGCCGAGTTAATAAAATTGTTTTGCGAAGTCGGATTCCCCAAGGAAGTGTTGTCCGATCGTGGCACCAATTTCATGTCACGGTACTTGGCTCAAGTGTGGGATGCCTTCGGCATCAAGCACATTAGAACGGCGGCTTATCATCCCCAGACGAACGGGTTGGTTGAGAGGACCAATCAAACCCTAAAGAGCTTGTTAAGGAGGGGGTTGGAAGGAAAGATGGCTGAATGGGACACGATGCTTCCCTTCGCCCTCTATGCCTGTAGAGAGAGAATTCAGGCCTCGTTGGGAACTTCCCCCTACGAGCTTATGTTTGGTAGGAGCCCTAGGGGCATACTAGACATTCTGAGGGATCAGTGGGTAGAGCCGGGAGTCCAGGAAACAGAAATACCCCAATTTCTGCGGGATTTGCGAGGACGCTTAACGCGGGCCTCCCAGTTGGCAGAAAACAATTTGAGGGAAAGCCAACAAAAACAGAAAGTGTATTATGACCGTAATAAAAGACCCCGCCAGCTAGAGGTGGATGAGAAAGTCTTAGTGATGGTAACTGGCACCACCCCTAAGTTTGAGAGCCAGTGGAAGGGACCCTTCCGGGTGGTTAAGCAAGTGGGACCGGCGACCTATCTAGTACAAACCAGACGAGGACGCCAACAGTTATTTCATATAAACTTGCTCAAACCCTGGCAGGAGCGAACAGCGCAATTACCCAGGCTAGGCGAGGAAGACAAAGCAATGAGAAAAGGTATAAGAGATTTACGTGCTGTGATTCTGGGAGAACCCCAGCACGAAATGTCTTAAGAAGGGGAATATGTGGTGAGGAAACCACAGCTGATTATAGAAATGCACAGGAAAAAAGGTCCTGTCACTTTAATTCAGGTTGTATCAAAGGTTTCCCCGGTAACCAGGAGTCTGTGACTCAGAAGCTAGTCATCCCTAAGCCCCGCCCACAGCAGCACGTCAGAGAGAAGCTTGTCCCTAGTCACATGTGCTGGGAGCAGGGTGTGCCTCAAAGGGAAGGAAAGTTTAAAAAGCTGATTCACAGAACAGAAAGTAGTTCAGAGGAGAGCCTAATCCGTAGTCCACGGAGTTCACGAGGTTCACGAGGTTCAAAGAGTTCAGAAGAGGGGCCAACACGGAGTCCAGGAGGCAGAGCAAGTAAGAGAGTGTTTGCAGAGCCTGAGAGACAGAGTGTGAGAAATACTATTTGCTGTGAAGAGGAGATTGATGAGAGATTGCCAGACACAGCTGGGAATGAGAGGCTGGTGTCAGCAAACGGAAGGTCTGCACTTGAAGAAAAGCATGACTGGTTTGCAGGACGGAGGGAATCCCTAAATACCTCAGAACCAAGGCAAGTCTGTCCTTCTCAATGCCTACAGAGGAAAAGCCCCAGAGAATTACCCATAGGAGAGAAAGCTAAGTTTAAGCATAGCCAGAGTCCCAGGGAAAAGAGAGACAGCTGGTCTAATCAGCACGTAGCTCAGCTAACAGACGAGTTGCTGCAGAAGCAGACTTTACTGAGAAGGCTAAGTGATTTAATAAAGAAGGAAAATACTCAGCTCTCTGTGCAGATACCTTATGCCATAAGGGAGGGTGATAGAGAGGAAGAAATGGACACAACGAATGTGGATAATAGCATTATGGATTGTCAGTGTACTATGTGTTTTAACTCTGACGGTGAAGAATCCTAGAAAAGCCATTATAGCTGTGCCATGCTCAGGAAGCACGTTAATTTGTGAAGACGTCACAAACTGCAAGAAACAGCTGACTGTGCTGACAAAGTGAAAAGCTAAGTTACATGTTTAAGGAACATTTAAAAGTTTTGTTTTTGACAACAAGAAGTTGTTCCTGTCTAAGAAGAAAGCATTTATCTGTTTAAAGTTCTGAAAGTGCCAATTTGATTTCTCAAGCAAAGTGATGCCTATTTCTGTTGGAAGTTATATTGCAAAGCATAATTTGTTCCTGTTGTTTTGAAGCAGTACCGTGGATTAAAGATCCTTTCCATACTTTATGCCTCACGCCTCCTGGGTATGAAGAAACCCTGATTACATTAAAAGAAATATTCTCTGTCTTGTGCCTAAACCCTCGGATCACAACTCCTTTGCTTTAGGATAAACTACGATTCCCATCAGCCCTTCTGGCAGCCATTACAGGGAGTCTTGTCTTAAGGCTAAAAGGCGACCTCACCTGCTGCCAGTCATCTACCTGGCCAGGAGGGGGCGACAGTACATATACATATACATACATATTAAATCATAGAAAACAAAGTGATGTTGTCTTTCTAGACCAGGGGTTCTCAACCCAATCCTCAAGACACACCTAGCTAGTCAGTTTTTTAGGATAACCACAATGAATATACATGAGAAAGATTTGCATACATGCATATTCATTTTGGTTATCATAAAGCATCTTGACTACTGCAGTTCTCTTTATTATGGTCTTCTCAATCAATGACTTACAAAGAGCGGGAAGATAGATGTGCTCCACCCCAGGTGCCTGCTAGGAGGGGGATGCCAAATCACACACAGCGGAGGCACATACAGAAAGCATACTTTAACATCTTGGATGGTGTGACATGCTGCCTTTGCTCCAGGCCCAGCAGCTGTTCCATCCCAGTTGAAGTATCACAAATCATAAGATTTCGGCCTAGGAGGGAACAGCTGCTGGACCTGGAGTGGAGGAAATACAGCAAGCCACCCAAGACATTAAGGTATATTTGCCGTGCGCACCTCCGCCGTGTGGATCCGACAGGGGGGGGGGGGCACTGTGAGGGGGGGGTGAGATTCTGTCAAGGGGGCTGTGCACCGTGAGGGGCACCAGCCACAGTACCTATGAGGCTTGGAACACCACTGGTCTCAATCTACTTTACACCTTCTTCATGTTGTTCAGCATCCAACTGCCTGGTTACTTAAAAATATACTAATCCTGCATTAAAGCCCTCCATTGTCTTCCCCTTCACTACAGAATTCAAAACAAAATCTGTACCATCATTCATAGAGTATTACATAAAAACTCTTTGCTTTATCTTTCCACCTTACTGATCCCCTTCAGTCCTTCACACCCCCTTCGTTCGAATAGGGTCAACCTACTTATGTTCACTACTGCTTATAATTGTCTCCTTGATGTCATCACAGAAACAGCCTTTTCCTGCTACAGTCCATCACTTGGAGCACCATCCCTCGACTTCTCAGAAGTGAAACCATTCATAGTAAGCTCAAAACCACACTAAAATCTCATGTTTATACTTTAACCTTTGGGGCTGCTCCAGACTGAGCACTAGATTAATGTCCTCTTACCTCTTTCTGTGCCTCCCTTTTCAGCTCTTTTCTCTTTTCTCTTTCTTTTTATTGCTTTCTTTCTACTTTTTCTTTTATCTTAATTGGATAATTGTAATTTCCTTTCATATTTTCTAAATATTGCCTTGTAAATCATTTTGAAGTATCTTTTGGGCAAAAAGATAGTATCAAAGTCTGAATAAACTAGGGGGTGGAGAAAGATGGCGTCAGGAGTGTCTGCAGGCATGTGAGCTCTGAGAATAATAGTTGAGTGTTCGGCAGCATTTGTGCTCTCAATGGGAAGACATCAGAGAAAGCAGAAGGGGAAGCAGCTTGCCAGCTTGTTTGATGAGCCAACTCACCCTGGATTTTTTCATGAAGCTTGTTGCCAGATGTAATGCTCCAAAGGGGTTGCTGGGCACTAAAGAACCTTCACCCGCTTAAAACGCTGAGTTCTCAATCAGCCTAGATGGCCATAAAACTCCACCAAGACCCAGATGAGGAGCTGAAGCCAAAGCAGTACCAGAGATACCACTCATCGATATGGTTGCAGAGGCTAAAAGTATTAGTAGACTGCTGCGGCATCAATGGCTCCCTCCCTGCAAGCCAAGTTGAGTGAGAATGCTGTACTGAGTTCCAGTTGTGGCGAGTTGGAAGGTTGCTGAAGTACTGGATCTCTCAATAGTTTCAGTGCAGACTGATTTCAGGAGTCAAAGACTTTCCGGGGCTAGTAGTAATGTCACTCTGGCTGAAGTGGTGAAAGCCATCACCTATAATTGTCTCCTTGATATCACCACAGTAACAGCCTTTTCCTACTACCATCCTGTCATTTGGAGCACCTTCCCTCAACTTATCAGAAGTGAAACCATTCATGGTAAGCTCAAAACTGCACTAAAATCTCATTTTTATAGTTTAACCTTTGGGGCTACTCCAGACTCAGCACTAGATTAATGTCCTCTTACCTCTTTCTGTGCCTCCCTTATCAGCTCTGTTCTTATCTGCTGTCTTCTCAGCTCCTTTCTTACCAGCCACCTCATCTGCTAAACTGGACAAGGTTATAGAAATCTTAAGTTTGCGCCAGACCCAGGTCAAGACTCTCAGGTCAATTTTTGGGTCCCATGAGCAATGTTTGTGCCAAACTGAGCAACAAATGGAAGAATTTAAAACCTGCAATGCAGATCTTATTAAGGATAAGTAAACCAGCTGGGATAAGTTGGAGTTCTCTAAAAAAATCAGGATCATCAGCTGAATTTGACATTCCTAAATGTTTCCATTGATAAGTCCTTTGGACATGGCTAGCAAATATTTCTTGGAAGTTTTACAAGTCCCTACGGAGTCTTCACCGCTATTATTTAAACTTTATATATTGACTCCAGAAGATTGGAGAGTAATGAAGAGAAGAAGGAAGACCCATCTATGGAGAGGTTAGACTTAACTAAATTCCTGGCGAATTCCCAGTCTATTATTTCAGAATATATTACTCTTACAGTGGCTTTTGCTTCAGAGCCTGATAGGAACTGGATGTTAAAGTTGTTTTTTCGTTACAGAGATATTCAATTGCTGGGCCAGAGAGTATTTGTATTTCCTAATAATGTATTTCCAGGGCTGCTCAGATTACAGTAGGTGTAAGGCTTTTTTATTCCTACGCCTTGCTGTGATGGCGCTGGGAACAGTGTTTTTCCTAAAAGTTCCATGCCAATGTCATGTTAAATTCCATGGTAATAGTTTTCTTTTTCTGGATCTCAGTCATTTAAAGGGTTTTGTGATTGGTAGGAAGTCCTCCTCTGACAAAGCTTAATATAGTCTGTTTTGTCTCAATGTCGTTGAACATTATTGACTTCTAGTTTAGTGTGCTTCTAAGCTGTCTTTTTTTTTTTCTTGAAAGCTTAATGGGGCAAGTCCAACTGACCTACGTTTTCCTTTACCAACCTCCTATTTTGCTTGGTGATTGCATTTTTCTTATGAGTTTTCTGATTTTTCTAATTAGTGGCTGTTATTTGGGGTATAACTTATGTATATTTCCTTTTGACATATATTTTGAGATTTGTAATTTCCTTGTATGTACCCTGCTTCCATTTCAAGAAGGTTTTTTTGGAATGCATTCTTTTAAACCTACCAAAATAAAATGTAAAAAAAAAATCCCGAAAAAGCTAAGCTAAACTAAACTTTAGATTGGTAATTTCAGTTTGTATTGCAAGTACAAGGAGGGTTCGAAAATGCCTTCTGGTTTTATGGCGGAGAAGTTGTCATTCAGTCGCCTTGTCAGGAGGGCAAGGGTGCTGATTTCTTTTTAATTTCAGCATTAGTAGTTCTAATAGTATCTTATAGGATCAGATGGTCAGGAATGCATTTCCTCTTTACATGCTCCAGATGAGATACATTTCAGCATCCATACTTGTATGTCACTTTACACGGAATTGGAAACCCATCATGAACGTAGTTTTATAAGGGTTGCCTAGATTTTGCACACATTTACTCATGGAAAGCATGGGAGTTTAGTGGTTTGCATGCATTAATGGCCAATTATGCATGTAATGCAGTCTTTCGCTGTTCTGTAAGTATACGTGTTGGACTAATGGCGCGTACTTTCATTATTTGCATGTACAGGGGAGGAGCATGGGCAGAGGACAAATTTACACATACAAGTTATAAATTACCAAAACATACACATGTTCTGGAAAAATCTAGGTACAGGCATAAGTGCTGACAGCTAGTCGAGCATGTGGTTTTGACCACTTATGTCCCTATTTTATAAAACAGGCTTGATATAAGCACATGGAAAGGCAAGTAAATCTAAGCAACCCTCCTTGTGTATACAGCTGTATCTTGGGTCAAGTATTGCTCCCGGAAACAATCTTGGGAATGTATGTGACTGGCAATACTTCAGACTGATTCCACTCTAATATGAGGTGTTTAGAGCTGCTAAACATCTGCAAGTGAATTATTATGCCAGTCAAACTCTAAAATGTGTCAATCTCTAGTCCTTATGAAAATTAATTTAATTAAGTATGAAATAAAGTGGAGAAATCATGTCATTGAACATTCTGACGAAAGCAGAGAACAGGGCTGCAAGAGAAGATTACATACCAGGACAGGCAATGATCAATTCACTCTTATCTGAAATGCCTCTATATTTATGAGCTATGTTTATGTACAATTTACAACAACATCATGTCCAGGTCACTCAGAGTATAGTCCATTTAAATGAAAAAACTATGATCTTTGTTTCTGCTTGATGCAAAGTAGAAACATAGTCAAATGACAGTTGTGACATCTTTTGTTGGTAATATTCCAGAAATAAAAAAGCTGCAACTCACAAAGGGGCCTATTGACTAAGCTATGCTAAAGTTTTGCACTTGACACATGCCAACAGCCAAAGTTAAGGTGCAGTAGATGAAAAACCTCTGGTTTGGGAAAGACAGATCTCTGATTAACATTGAACAATGATCATTACTATGCATTGATGAAATGGCAGATAACACACAATGCAGTAAAGTTGCAGAAGCCAAAAAAAAGATTGTTTTGTTTAGTTATCCATGTTGTTTGTGGGTTTCTGTTGTGGTGGTAGTGGGGGAGGGGTGTTACATTTTCATTTGGGGACTATTTCATTAATCATTCACTCTGTTTATTTTTATTTATTTATTTAAACGGATTTATATACCGCTTTATCCTGAAATCAAAGCGGATTACACAGCAAACAAATCAAGTGGCAGGGTGCGTGGGTGTGGGCATGCAGTGATAAATCGAGGGGTGTGTGTGGTATGAGGTTGATTGCGCAATAGTGTACACTATTATTTATTTATTTATTTAACAGGTTTTATATACCGACTTTCTACAGTACAAGACGGTTTACAAGGAACATAACAGACAGTATATTTCAACTGAATACATTGTAACAATAAAGATCACAGTATAAATGATTAACAAGAAACTTACTCCTTGCGGAGGCTTAAGAACTATTACCTGGAGGCTTAAAGGGCTATTTACATGGAGAATTATATAGGAGGTTAGAGGGAGCTATGTAAGTAGGGAAAAGTGTTCCTGGAAGAGATGAGTTTTCAATTTCTTCCAGAATTCAGAGTGATTGGGACAGTTCCGTAATTCATATGGTAAGGCATTCCAGATAGAGGGGGCGTAAAGGGAGAATGCATGATTACAGGTAGTTTGGCTACATGTTCTCTTAGATGTTGGGATGGATAGAAGGTTTATGGTGATGGTGCGGCGTGTTCTATTGTTACTGGAATTGGATAGGAGCAAGGAGAGGCAAGGAGCTGACTCATTGGAAATGATTTTGTGAATGAGGGGGATTGCTTTGAATTTAGCTCTGGACTGAATGGGGAGCCAGTGTAGATCGTAGAGTATTGGCGTTATGTGTGAGCGTTTGGGGTTATTTGTGATGAGCCGAGCTATTGTGTTCTGTGCCATTTGGATGGGATGTAGGCTGTTCTTAGGAAGGCCATGATATATGAGATTGCAGTAGTCAAGGATTGGGATGGTGAGGGCCTGGCAGACAGTGCAAAAGGAGTCTGGGTTTAGGAGAGGTTGGAGGTTCCGAAGGGTACGTAGTTTTGCATATATTGTGTTAGAGGGTTTTTTTTATCTGTTCATGGAATGTAAGGTTCTGATCAAGGATAAGACCGAGATATTTCACTTGATTTTTAATGGTGAGGGTGATATCTCCAAGTGTAAGGGTTGTAGGTGGGGATATAGGAAGCGTTGGTGAATACTTGAAGGGCAATATCACTCATTATTGTGCACTGGTGCATTACTGTGCACCAGTGGTTCCCAAACCTGTTCTGGGAGCTCCCCAGCCAGTTAGATTTTCAGGATATCCATAATGAATATGCAGGAAGTAGATTTGCATGTAGAAGAGACAGTGTATGCAAATCTCTCTTATGAATATTCATAGCTGACCATTGCTGAATAACACGCAGCATTTAGTACTACTGAGTGCTGAAGCAATAGGTGTCTATTGAACAATAGCATGTGCTAAGGGGGAAAAAATCAGCTTCTTTTTCTGTTGCATGGGGTTAAAAACAATATGACGTGACATAGAAAATGTTGATTTTCCTGATGTCATTTCAAATGAACATGCATCCCTTAAATGCAGTCAGCTACACTATTGAATTTACATATTACAGAAAGCCTAACAGTTTGCCTCATGATTCACATTCTACTTTTTACCCTTCAGCTAGATACAAAATTTTTGAATTTTCGATCAGTTCCCCAGGAAAATGTTGATATTTCCCTCTATGAATCTAGGGAAAATCTAGGTGTATTTATTAGAATTTGATGTGAAGTACAGGGTTTTTACAGAAATATGTGTAGAATCAGCCTGCATTCTATGTTCCTGAACCAAGAAAAAACTTTGAAGGTAGCTTAAATAAGGACACCGACAACTGCCTCGACAGTTGGTGCTAAGTGCACCCGCAGTAATTTCCAAGGGCTGGAACCCGAGTTAAGGAGTTTGTCTGCAGGGTAACTGCCGAGCATATGCTGGCCACACCCCCAATAATTACCCCACATGGTGATTTTGACTGAAAATATGCTAGAGCCAAAACATTTCTGCAACTTCGGAAAAGAACCCCTATATTTGTAAAGTTACTTTTATAAAGTTAGCATATTTCTGATGTGCACATCAGGGCATTAAGGAATACCTGGATATAAAGCAAGAACATTTACTCATTTTCTTTAATGCCCAAATCCTTAGCACTCAACCCCTTGGTGCCTAACTTAGAAATACCTTACTTCTATTTATATGCTATGATCATGTAAAATTGTAATATACCAGAATAATAGAGAAGGGAATAAAATACAGAAACAAAATCTAAGCAAATTTGATAAAATACCTTAAAACAAGGACCTTATAATGAGCCATTTAGATTTATGATCCTCATTTTTATTTTGCAAAAGTAATTTATCTTAATACATCCACGGTGTTATGCCTTTGCTCTTATTAAGTGATACATTTCATGTTCGGTGGCTCCACAAAGGAAATAAACTAGGAATATTTTGCTAATGTACCAGATCATTTTCCTAGATTAGCACAAGGAGACATTTAAGCAAACTGAATCAAGGTGAAGAAACTGTCTGATTATTTTTTTATCTCTGCATTTACTTAAGTGCTAAGATCAAAATATTCCAGGATCTTACATATATATAGGGGCATGGTAGTGGGTGTTGAAGCCTAAAAGGTAGCATGTTCAGAGGCATGTTCTTCATCCCCCTGCCATTAGAGTAGTGTTTACGTGCCACAGCATGCTAACTGGTGGACTTACTGCCAGCCATTGAGGTAGCATTGTGTACTGCTTTTCAAGGACCCATAGTAAATATTATTGTGCAGGCAGGACAATTACTCCAGGTTGAAATGTGCATTAAGCATACATCATGCAATGGGATGAGATCTGGGAGAGGTTGGGGCAGAGAGTAGGAGTTGACTGTACACTACAGTGAGTCAGTTTATGGACCTGTACCATGTCATGAGGGGACAGAGGAAGAGTAGAGCTACATGCAGTGAGGGAGTGTAATGACAACACTTCCACATGTGAGAGTCACCATAGTGTCTTCAGTGGGTCAGGAATAATGTGCATGTGGTAAAACCAGTGCAGCACATACAAGATGTGACAAAAAAGAAACAAGACTGTGGCATCTCCGCCCATGACTCAATGCCAATTGGCTAATAGCTTATGTCACTGTGTTGTACAACATCTCGCCACTATTCTACTATATTTTTCATCTCTCTCACTCTGTTTTTCTTGTTCAAGTTTTTTTGTAGCACACTGCTCCATTGCTTTGTCTCGCGACTGGAGGTGGCAGAAATATGGAGCAAAGACTCAATTTGAAATTTCTGGTTAAGTTGGAGAAGAGCCCAACTGAGTGACTCCAACTTCTCCAAAAGGCTTATGGAGAAGATGCAATGTCAAGGCCGCGAGTCTTCAAGTGGCACAAACGCTTCAAGACTGGTCGCGAGGAGATGGAGGATGACCCCAAGTCAGGACGGCCTTCCACGACAAAGACGGCTTAGAACATTGACAGAGTGAACCAGTTGGTGCGGAGTAATCGCAGATTGACAGTGCAGATGATAGCTGAGGGGCTCAGCCTGAACAGGGATTCAGTGTGGATCATCTTGGTGCAGGAGTTGGGGATGCGGAAGGGCGCCCAGGTTTTTAGCGGATGACCAGAAGGAGCACCGGGTCAATGTTTGTCGAGACTTGCTAGAGAAGATTGGAGAAGATGCAGAGTTTGTTGGCCGAGTCATCACAGGATACAAGACTTGAGTCTTCTAGTACGACCCTGAAAGCAAGAGACAGAGCCTTCTGAGCAACCTCTGGCTCTTCCCCAGGCTGAAGACTATACTCAAAGGAACTCATTTTGCCTCTATAGAAGAGATCAAGGCCACTGTGACAAGGGACCTGAGGTACCTCAAGGAGGAGGACTTTACCAAGTGCTTCTGTACATGGGAGAAGCGAATACAGAAGTGCATTAACTCTGGGGGGGGGGGGGGGATTACTTTGAAGGGGACAATGCATAATTTCTCTGTAGATTTTGTAATAAAACATTTAAGGGACAGTCTCATTTATTTTTTGTCACACCTCGTATTTCCTGAATACGTTTGGTCATAGATAACAGCAGGGACCACGATAAACCTATGTGTCACTAGTAATTCAAAATACATGACATATACATTGATTTCTGAGTAGAAGGACTGCATTTTTGGGTGATCCCTACCAAGAACTGACTGGAAATGTTACTGTTTTGGACTCATCTGCAAAGCCTTGATAGTAAAACTATCAGTGGAACACATTGGATGTTAAAGGCCACCAGGGATGTCCTCTGTATGCAACTCTATGCAGCTATGACTCTCATAAAAGCACAGACTACCTGCACATACAGGGAATGAAATTGTTAAGAGCTGCAATAAGAGCTGCAAAAGTTAGCCTCCCTGTCAGTGAACATTATAAGTGTTACATATTCATAACCGATAGCTCCCATCCTATTAGGTAGGTCTGAAATTATGTTTAATCTCTCTTCTGGGATCCCCCTGTTGCCTGTCAGAGGAAAAGGAATAACTGCAAAACCTAACCTGGCTCCTCATGGCCCAGCAAAGAGTTGCACAGGTCATTTCACCAGTTACATGATACCATGCCAGGAAGAACACTGTGCTAGAGAAATGCATGGAAAAAGGGCTCCTGACTTGTGTGGGGGATGGTCCAAGTGAAAATGTTTCCTGCTCTTTAATGCACATTAAAGAGATGGCATTAACTGTCCCATGCTATCTGCCATGTTAACAGTGCAAGTTAATACACCATGTACTAACTGCAGAGGTGCATTCTCTGCCCATTCTCCTTCCATTCCACGTTCAATTTGCATGCTAAAGACAAAATGCAATTTTAACACATGGTAGCATTTTTAGCACATGGTAGCCTTTGACGTGCATTAATGCTAATGGTTGGCATGTATAGACTCTTGAGGTAGGAACTGGGGCATCCAGGCTGGGACATGCATAATTCCCTAGTATTTTACAAAAGGCTCTGCTGACTAGGGAGCCCTTTGTAAGACGGTATAAAGATCCTGGTACAATACATGTGTAGTTTGCTGGATCATCCATTTCAAGACTCTATGCATGCATAAAAGAGCACCATTACTTGGCAGCTTCTGCATAGAAGTTCCAGAGATTATACATGGAGATGACAATTTCACTACTTACACATATAAGGGTCAGCAATTATACATATAAGAACCATATTGCAATTATGCACATAATTAGAGCCAATTAAAGAATGAAGCTTCCAAAGTTATTTTTTTATATTTTAAATCTTATACAAAGCACTGGGAGGTGAACAAGCACAATTGCCTCTAAAATGCTCATTTCAAGCCTTGATCGCAACAAGCACTTTGCAGAAGCCTACAAATGCTTCAGAGTAGATGCAAAAGCTGATGGGGAAACTTTTCAAAATATGCTTATATTTCCCATCATAAAATGACTGAAAGCATACTTTTTTTTTAATATGGGCATCCTAGGCTATCTACATGTTGATACCATCTACACATGAAAATGCAGCTAGTTACAATGTGCCTATGTTATCTTTATAAAATATCACAAAATAGGTACCTACTTAGACTTTCTACTTAGGCAAGCTGTTTCAAAATAACCCTATAAAACTTAATTTTACCTGGATATACTTTATTCAGGAAGGACAGGGTAGGAAGAAGCGGAGGAGTGGCACTATATGTAAAACATAATATTAAAGCTATAGAATTACAGGGATTAAAAGGGAGAGAACAGGCACTGTGGGTTAAACTAGAAAGAGGTAAAGAGAAAACCATTTTCATTGGTGTGATATACAGACCCCCCCTCACAGGGAGAAGTAATGGATGGAGATTGCCAGGAAAGGGGAAGTGCTACCAATGCTGGACTTGATGCTTACCAGTGGTGAAAGTGTTTCTGATGTTATAGTGGGAGATTGTCTTGCATCCAGTGATCACCAGATGGTGTGGTTCAGTATTAGGACTAGGGCTGATACAATCCATTCAAAAGTGAGAGTCTTGGACTTGAGAAAAACTAACTTTGCTAAGATGGGCCAATACCTCAAGGAGTCGTTAGTGTGGTGGGAACTGCTGGAAAATGTAGAAAAACAGTGGGCAAAGCTCAAAGGGGATATTTTAAGGGCAATCAAACTTTTGGTTAGAAAGGTAAATAAAGCTAAAAGGAAAAGGAGGCCACTATGGTTCTCAAAATAAGTAGCTGAAAAGGTGAAGAAAATAGGGAGGCCTTCATGAAATACAAGAGATCAAAGAGAGAGGAAGATAGGCATCTATATGTGGAAAAACTTAGAGAAGCTAGCAAAGTAATCAGGAAAGCAAAAAGAAGAAGAAAAAGCCCATGGAGTAAAATGGGTGGATAAGACACTTTTCAGATATTTTAGAGAGAGAAGGAAGGGCAAAAGAGGTATTGTCAGACTCAAGGAGTCGTTAGTGGGATGGGAACAGCTGAGGGATGTAGAAAAATAGTGGACAAAACTCAAAGGGGATATTTTTAGGGCAACCAACCATTTTGTTGCTTAACAAATATTTCTGTTCTGTGTTCACAGATGAAGGGCCAGGAGCAGGACCTCAGAAAACACCCACAAATAGGAACAAAAGTGACAGGGATCTTGAACGTTTTTCATAAGTCAGTGTTTGTGAGTTTCTAGCTAAAATAAAGTAGACAAAGCAATGAGATCAGATGGAATACATCCAAGAATACTGAAGGAACTTGGGGACATTCTAGCAGCTCCACTGACTGACCTTTTCAATGCCTCTTTGGAGTAGGGAGTGGTGCCAGAGGACTGGAGAGAGGCACATGTGGTTCCTTTACACAAAAGCAAAAGTAAGGATGTGGTTGAAAACTACAGACCGGTTAGTCTAACCTCTGTGCTGAGTAAATTATTGGAAATGCTGCTGAAAGAGAAAATAAAGAGGTTTCTGCACAGGCGACTTATAAACAAATTGAGTTAGAAATTGGTTGAATTGCAGGCGACAAAGTGTACAAGTAAATGGAGCTCACTTTGAGGAGAAGGAGGTTACCAGTGGTGTGCTGCAGTGATCTGTCCTTCGTCCAATTCTTTTTATCATCTTTGTTAGTTGCGGAAGGGCTGTTGGGTAAGGTTTGCCTCTTTGCAGCTGATACAAAAAGCTGCAATAGAGTAGGCACCCAGGAAGGAGTATATTGCATGAGGAGGGATCTAGCTAAGCCTGAAGAATGGTCGAGAATTTGGCAACTAAGATTTAATGCAAAAAATGTATTTAGGTTACAATAATCAAAGGGATCGATACAGTGTAGGGGGTGAAGTACTTCTGTCCACAAAAGAAGAGTGGGAGCTGGGGGTGATTGTGTCTGATGATCTTAAAGTAGCTAAACAGGTAGAAAAGGCGATGGCGAAAGCTAGAAGGATGTTTGGGTGCATACGGAGAGGAATGGCCAGCAGAAAAAAGAAGGTGATTGTGCCTCTGTATAAGTCTTTGTTGTGACCTCATTTGGAATATTATGTGCAATTCTGGAGACCACACTTTCAAAAGGATAAAAACAGGTTGTAGTCGGTGCAGAGGGTGGCTACTAAAATGGTTAGTGGTCTTTGTTATAAACATATGAGGCAGACTTAAAGATCTTAATATGTATCCTTTAGAGGAAAAGTGGGATAGAGGAGATATGTTTGAGATGTTTAAATACCTCTGTGGCATAAATGCACAGGAGGAGAGCCTCTTTCGATAGAAAGCAACCTCTGCTACGAGGGGACATAGGACGAGGGTGAAAGGGGATAGACTCAGGAGTAATATGGGGAAATATTTCTTTACGGAAAGAGTGGTAGATACGTGGAATAGTCTCGCAGTGGATGTGGTAGAGGACAGTATCTGAATTCAAAAAAGCATGGGACAAACAGAGGATTTGTAAAGGAAAAAAAGGGACTATTGTAGTAGTTGATATGGAAGGACAGACTAGATAGGCCATGTGGTCTTTTCTGCCATCATGTTTCTGTTTCTATGTTTCTAAGATAATTATTTATTTTTATTTATTTATTTATTTATTTTAGGTTTTTCTATACTGCGCTCTTTAAAATCAACTTGGTTTACAGTTAGAACAAATTTGTACAGTGCAGGTGGCATCCGCACTGTACTTACAAGGAACAGGGTTTACAACTTGGCTAACTGGGGTAACTATGTACAGGCTACTCAGTTAATAACTATATACACAGGTAAAACAGTCGGGTCAGCGATGGAGGGTGGGGACATGACTGCTTGGTGGCTATTTATAAGCTTGTGTGCTATATAGAGGATTGTGTGCTCTATACTAAGTTGTGTACTATATACAGTTGCATATCAGGTGTCTGGCAGCTTTACTAGGCGGGGGCGTGACTGCGTGTTGTTGATGTGTCTGGGGTGCTGTGTTGGTGGTTGCGTGAGGTTGGATGTTGTGAATCTCCGTTGTGGGAGTTTTCAACCATTACTTGGACTTTTCAACCATTCTTTATCTATACAAAGAAAAAAAGCTTAGTAATTCAGGTCTTAGTTGTCAAAAAAAATTCAGAATTGTGATACAAATTTGAATTTTATTTTCTATACAGTGTAACACAGTGGCTGATGCAGATAAAGACCAGCAAGGTCCATCCAGTCTGCCCAACAGAGTCGCTAGAGCAGACCCTGCAGTGTAATACAGTTTACTTTTGCCATGTCTCTATTTTTTGTGGGGGGTGTACCTGCTGTGCAGTACAGGTAATTTTCCCCATGCCGTGGTTTTCAATGGGCCAAAAGCATGTTCTATTTTAGGCATGTGCAGACCCAAAGAAATCTTTGGTTTGTCCTCAATTTTTTAGGCATTTCTCTATGCTTTTTTGTTATTTTACACATATTCCTCTTAATTGCATGCGTGCTATGGCATTTTTGCATATGCAAATCGGATGCACAAGCAATTTGCATGTACTTTTATTTTTTAGGTGCCCAGGCTATCCAAAAATGTACATGTCCATTGCATCTGATTATGTCACCAGCTCACCATGGGACCAATCAGGCTGTTATCCATTCGGCAACTAGTCCAGGGCCAAGTCTGGGGATCCTGCTGTAAGACAGGGAGCCCATTCACCGTCACAACTATCCTAACTGCACCATGTAGCATGTTTTATTTAGTAGTTCTATCTACTGGTACTGAATGATGCAGGTTTCCCATAGTTTCTTAGGAGAAGCGAAACAGTGATTTCACATCTGGTGAAGTGTTCTATTTTTGATTACCGTCTGCTTTGGTCTTTTAGGGATCCACTGTGCTTATCCCACCCTTTTTTCAATTCCAGTACCATTTTTCCTTCCATTACCTCTTTTGAAAGGGCATTCCAGTCGTCCATGACTTCCAGGCCTCTAGCTTCTACTCTTATGTCTTCTGATGGAGATCTCTTACCATTTGGGTTGCTTTTGTCTTCCCATTTCATTACACTTGCTCTTTACTGGTCTCTCCCCTCCATTCAGGTGCATGGTTAATATTCTGCCAGCGTCACTACACTCATGTAACCCCTCTTCTCAAGTCTTTTCAAAGGCCCCCTATCAGTTTCCACATATGGTTCAAAATTCTTTGACTGACCTACATTCTGCAACTCCTCATTACTTCTCATTTCTTATCTTTCCCTAAATCCTTCTTCCGGAACTCCACTTATCAGGCAAATTACTTTTATCAGTGCCCTTCTCTTGCACTATCAACTCCAGATTTCACTCGTTCCATCTTGCTGCACTGTATTCCGGGGACCAGGGCCAGATTTATGATTTTGACGCCCATAAGCAAGACCAGAGAGCAGATCCCAGACAGTAGGGGTTGTTGGGGGTGTCAGAATTCCCAAAGATTGGAGAGCCAGAGGAGGAGCAGAGGAAGGCATCTGTGCCTCGGTGGCACCTCTTTGAAGCAGTACATACACATGGGCCTAAAGTAAGTTGGAGAAAGTTTTTCTTTTGCCTGGGTATTTGGGGCCTTCAAAATGTGGTGCCTTAGGCAGCTGCCTATGCTGTCTATGCCTAAGTTCAGATCTGCCTGCAACAGCTTCCTGAGTTAGTCCATCGAGCTCCATCTCTGTTCCTATTGAAATTCAGGCTGAGAAAAATCCCACCTCGTCAAGGCCTGATTTTGGATTCTGCACCCCTTACTCTCCTGTGTACCACCGATGTATGTTTTAACCATCCCCCTTTGTTTTACCCTAGTTCTTTGTTTGCCGTGTTGGTCTGTCTTGAGTAGATTAATAGCTCTATTTAGCAGGGATTGTGTCTTATGTATATGTGCACAGTACTGCACACGCCTTGTAGCGCCATACGCATGATGAGTAGTCTTTTTTGTGACCTTCTGGCTGTATTCACAAGCTAACATCTCTTATAATGAAGTCATTCAACAGTAGCATTTTCTTTCTTCTGAAATGTTTTAGCAGTGTGTTGGGGAATTTCTATACATTAAGTATCTGTCTTCATCTCTAGCACTGGTTTGGGTTACATTTCAGGACTGCCATAATTTTTCAAGGGCAGCAAAGGCTTTCTGAAGTGGTATCATTCGGGGCAACAGGCCTCTTTTTGTCATAGGCCGTAATTTATCAGAGCATACTGTAATCCATCTATTCCTGGGTTTTGTTCTACTCTGTGGGAACGGTGGTAAAGTATCAGGGTGCCCCTATTGTTACGGGGGTTCCTTTAACTGAAGAAAGCTCCTCTTTCAGCTGATTCAATTCTTTCTTTCACTGCCGCTGGAGATAGGCAGGACAAGTTCTTCAAATGATCTGTCTTGGGATTAAGGCAAAACAATATTGATAAACCATGCCTGTTGCATCTTCATTTTATTCTCTGGAGAAATAAGCATGACTTTCACTGGAAGTGAAGCAATTTTACTGGGCAGTGTATTGGCCAAAGGTGCTGACTGCAGCCCAGTGCTTCTCACTGTCGTCATGCACTGTAGATTTCAGGTCTCACTGAGTGAGAACCACTACTATTGAAAAGTATGGGATAAAACATAACAGAAGCCAAGCGTTCTCATTTCATGTCATAATATGACCAGAAATGACTCACTGCAATCTAAATAACTACTACCACTACTACTATTGCTCATTTGCATAGCGCTACAAGGCATATGCAGTGCCGCACAGACACATGTAAGAGATGGTCCCTGTTCATCAGAGTTTACAATCTAGTTAAGACAGACAACACAACAACTGAGGACCAGAATATATCTAGAGGTATGGTAAGGAAACACATAGAAGACTAAGTGGATCAGGATCCAAACGCAGCCTCGAAGAGGTGAGTTTTCAGCCTGGCTTTGAAAAGGGGCAGAGATGAAGCCTGACGCACAGACTTGCAGTTTGTTCCAGGCATAAGGAGCAGCAAGGTGAAAGGTAAAATTGTTATGCTTTGCATTCATCAGATTTTATGAGCAGAGAAACATCTTTGCCAAGCCTTATATCATCCCTCATATCAATGAACCTGGGGGTTGTCACTTTTTTTTTCTGCTTCGAAAACAAGTCTACAAATCATAAGGTGATGGGGATAAACATGGGTCTTGTAGACAAGAAGTCTAATTGCAATCCCAGATTCTCACAAATAGCAATTTTCAAGACATTCATCCTAAATGTTTAAATTGACATGTATTAACAAGGAAAAAACTTTTGTGGTTCCATCTTAAATGAAGGCTGGGAGATGCTTCAAAGCATTTTGACTTTTTATGAATAAGGATTCATTTAGATGTTCTGGATCTAGCTGCAGCAGGTCTTTATTTTATTTTATTTATCATTTCTTATATGCTGCCTTTCATGATATCAAGGTGGTTTATGTTGAACAAACTGAAATTACATTGAACAGGGCATTATAACTTGGAGATAACTATTTTACAGGGAACATGGGCAATGGAGAGTTAAGTGGCTTGCCCAAGACTGCAAGGAGTACCTGTGGGACTAGAAACCCCAGTCCTTCAGGCCCAAGGTTGCTGCCCTCTAGTGGGATTTGAACCCCTGACCTTCCACCTGGGGTACCTTGTCCCAACCACTAGGCCATTCCTCTCTACTTCCCCATTTGTTGCTGCTATAAAGTAGTAATTAGAATGCCATCCCTTTAAAACTAGTTGCAATCTGTACCCAGGACCATTCCTAGATTTCTGCAGATTACCGGCAGTTTCAGGAATAGCATTGGGTGTGCCTGGGATAGCCAGTAAGAAAGCAAGATTTGCGTCTCGTACTTAAGGAACAATTTCCAAACGCTACATTCTGGGAAAAAGTTTGCAAACTTTATATCAATCTTCAAAGCAAAGACGCACATGCCCTTTGGAATTGAAACTTGCTATGAGTACAATGTACCTCACAAATTTGCACGTGCATTTTCATGGAAAATGAGGCCTATTGGGTATATTTACTACAGTACGCTAAGTAGTTAGTGTGGGTTTTAGTGTGTGCTAACCATTAGCATGCATCTGTGTTGTTACTATGTGCTAAAACAGCAACGTGGGATGAGATCAGGGTGGGTTATGGGTGGAAATATATGGTCAGCATTGTGATCTAGAGCCCTGTATGCTGTCATAAGAACATAAGGTATGCCATACTGGGCCAAGGTTGCTGATAGCATGGGTACACTTAATGTGACTTCAAGAGGTGGTATTAATGCTTAAATGCTACAATGCATCTCCCAGCCTTCATTTAAGATGGAGTCACTGAAGTTATTTCCTTGCTAATACATGGCAATTTAAACATTTGGGATGAATGACTTGAAAATTGCCATTTGTGAGGATCTGGGATTGCAATTAGACTTTTTCTCTACAAGACTCACGTTTATCCATGTCACCTTATGATTTGTAGACTTGTTTTCTAAGCAGAAAAAAAAGTGATAACCCACATGGTTCATTGATGTGAGGGATGATATAAGGCAAGGAAAAGATGCTCCTCTGCTCATAAAATCTTCTGATCAATGTAAAGCATGACAATTTTCCTCCTAAACCCTCCTATCCTCTTCCTCCTTTCTCATTCTTTGTGGATAACTCTCTACTCCACCCTGTCTCCTCAGTTCGCAACCTTGGGGTTGTCTTTGACTCCTCTCTCTCCTTCTCCACACACATCCAACTGATAGCTCAAACCTGCCGTTTCTTTCTCTATAACATCAACAAAATTCACCCATTCCTTTCTGAACACACTACTAAGACACTTATCCACTCTTTAGTCACCTCCCATCTAGACTATTGTAACCTACTCCTTGCTGGTCTTCCTCTGAATCATCTCTCTCCCCTTCAATCTGTTCAACACTCTGCTGCGTGGCTAATTTTCTGCCAGCCTCATCATACTCATATTACCCCTCTTCTCAAGTCACTTAATTGGCTCCCTATCCACTTCCACATCCAGTTCCTAGAAACATAGCCTACAAATTGTATATATTGTATATTTTGTGGTTGTACATAGTTACCCTGTTAGCCAAGTTGAATATCCTGTTCATATGTAAACACAAAGTACTATTGGAAATGTGTATGTTCACTGTTTATTGTAAACCGCGCTGATGCTGAATAGCGCGGTATAGAAGAGACTTTAAATAAATAAATAAATAAATAAATAGTGGCAGAAAAAGACCACATGGCCTATCTAGTCTGCCCTTCCATGTCACCCACTACAACAGTCCTTTTTTTTTTCCTTTAGAAAGCCTCTGTGTTTGTTCCATGGTTTGTTGAATTTCGATTCTGCCCTCATCTCTACAACCTCCATATACCAGCTGATATTTAAAAGAAAACACTTTGTAATCAGCACTAGATGTTTTTGAACATGGATACAAGAAGTTTAAAACTTATGATTATAGACATTCCACACATCTACCACTCTTTCTGTAAAGGAATATTTCCACATATTTCCCCCTGCCCTTTCATCTCCCCCACCCCGCTGAATTCAGATGTTCCTCAACCCGCTTTGCCTTGTTGCTCTATCCTCCTCTCTTATTCTATCCTATCTCATACTTTCCTTTCCTTTTATTTATGGCATTCTTTTCCTTTTTCAGCAGCCTTATTATTTTTGCTATTGTAAACCGCTCTGGTACCTTGAGTGTGAGCGGTATATAAAATGTATTAATAAAGATAAAGATATTACTCCAGAGTCTATTCCTCTTCATCCTCATCCTATGTCCTCTCATAGCAGAGCTTGCTTTCAATCCAAAGAAGCTCTCCTCCTTTACATTTATTGTCACAGAGGTATTTAAATGCCTCAGTCATATCACCTCTGTCCTGCCTTTCCTCTAAAGTACACATATTAAGGTCCTTAAGTCTGTCCTCATATGCTTTATAATGAAGACCATTAACTATTTTAGTAGTCATCCTCTGCACCGACTCCAACCTGTTTATATCCTTTTGAAGGTCTCCAGAATTGCACACAATACTCCAAATGAGGTCACACAAAAGACTTATACAGAGACACTATCACCTCCTTTCTTCTGCTGGCCATTCCTCTCCCTATACACCCAAGCATTCTTCTGGCTTTCACAGTCGCTTTTTCTACCTGTTTAGCTACTTTGAGAGTCAGATACAATCACGCCTAGGTCCCACTCTTCTTTAGTGGACAAAATACGCCATCCCCTTATATCGCTCCCTTGGATTGTTGTAGCCCAAATGCATGACCCTACATTTTTTTAGCATTAAATCTCAGCTGCCAAATTCTATACCATTCTTCAAGCTTAGCTAGATCCCTCCTCATCTACACCTTCCTGGGTGTCTACTTTGATGAATATTTTGGTATCATCCATAAAGAATCTTCAAAGGTAAAGCACCCTGTTAACAATTTTACCCTCTAAATAAGTCCATTTATGTGATGTTATTTCTGGTCTAGTTTCTACCCTTCCTAAGATGTCATGAGTTTGGGACTACCAATGCCGTGATATTTATTTATTTAATTTATTTATTGAAAATTTTTATACCGCGATTTACAGAGATCAAGAAACAACAATTTGAATAGTACAGGAACAGGTACATACTCGCTTACATAGAACATTGTAACTATGTACATTTTGAATAGTAATACATCCAACTGTATGGAAGAACATGAAGTGGGCACTCGTAAGAGCTAACAAAAGCTATATACAAAATCACGTGGTAACCAGAGAAGCTCCAGAGTTATGAGTGGGAAGTAGGTAGTGTTGCTTGTGATGAAGGGAGTGTTGATACTATTGTGCTGTGTTGGTCGTGAGTGCCAAAGTGTAAAGTGAACAGATGAGTTTTGAGGTGCTTTCTAAATGTTTGGAGGTCATTTAGTTTCCTGAGATGGTCAGGGAGGGTGTTCCAGAGGTTAGAGGCAATGTGAGAGAAAGCCTTATTATTTGTTATCTTTCTGGAGTTCCTGAAACCTTTTGAAAGAGTGAGTTTGTTTTTGTTGCAAGCGATTGTTGTTTGCCTTGGAGATGAGTGTAGAGAGATGTGAGGGAGTGATGCAATTGATTAGTTTAAACGTGGTTATAAGGATTTTGTATTTTATACGGCTGTTTATGGGTAACCAGTGGAGTGTGTACAATGTTGGAGTGATGTGTTGCATAGAGTTGATGTTCAATGTTATTCTTGCAGCCACATTTTGAGTTATTAATAGGGAGGAGCCACATTTTGAGTTATTAATAGGGAGGAGTGGTCTAGTGGTTAGGACAAGGTACTTCAGGCCAGAGGTTCAAGTCTGACCTGGGGACAGCAATCTCAGGCTGGAGGCACTGGGATTTCTAGTCCTATAGGCACACATTGTGGTCTTGGGCAAGCCACTTAACCCTCCATTGCCCATGTTCCCTGTAAGTATTAGCATATGTGTCTCATATCCCCTCATGTTAAATGTATCCCCCAATTGACCACTTTGACCTGTTGAAAAGCAGGATAGAAATATTTGAAGTTGTTTTAGGAAATTCTTTTTTATTCATTTACAAAGATAACCAAATACCAGCACAGAATACAACACGATCGAGCCAGTAACAGAGAGAAACATAGTACAATCACGAGAGCATAGTCAAAAGAATATAAGTATAATAAACATAATAAACATAAACGAGAGAGCACCCACCTCCAAACCCAATCATTAGAACCATAAACGAGAGAGCACCTACCTCCCAACACCATATCCATACTGTCCGTCAACCCCTGACTGGTCATTACAAATCAACAAATAAAATGCCCCTCTTACCTATTACTGAACAACAAAGTTCAAAACTTCAAATAAGTATATATAGACAATGTTAACAATGTTGATTCCCACCACCCGTTCCAACCCCTCTCCCCTGCCCTCCCCTCCTCATTGCCTCTCCCCTGCCCTCCCTATCCCTCCCAGCCCCACGCCCTCCCCGCCCCTACTCCTTCCCGACCCACCCAACGCTTCAGGTGTCCCCCTCTCCCCCCCGCCCTCCCCCGGAGCACAGCCTATAGCCAAACCACAGATAACTTCCCGCCACTCACCTACTAGTAAGACTCACAGCCAGCCCATTCAAGAGTCAGCTCTGAAAATCTTGCAGAGCCTCACCCGTCCCTCAAAGCAACTGCTGCCTCTTCTCTCCCATCAAAGTCATGCAGCCAAGTCCAAGTGTTGCTCCTCATCCACCCCATGGGACCCCCCCAGTGGACCCCCCAGCACAGGGGCGGCCCAAGGGGGGTGCGGGGCCATGTGCGGAGACTCGGTGCGGGGCCTCATTTGCATAAGGTGCCTCATTTGCATAAATATTTGCATAATGTTACCATACACTAACTTTTAGTAAACATGCCTCTTAATGGAGTATATGGATAAAGAAAGACTAAAAGGTTTCTACATTACTATACTCCAGTACCAACCGCCAGGCACATTAGGAACTACTCACAAACACTGCCCATTTAGAACCCATAGCAAACCCGCCCGTATCCTAACAGCACTACCAGGACTCACCAAAGCACCATACCCCTAACTATCAAAAGGCAACACTGCAAATATTAAACCAATACATTTCAGAGAACAATAATACATGACCTTCTGGGGAAAGAACAAGTGGCAATGTCAAATAGGAATTACATAAACAGAATACCTCAGCTCAGTTACACATACAGAACATAGACCATCACCAAACAAGGAATCACAATTTAGAAACAGGAAGACAATAATTAAACTGGGAACCCCAAAAGCCAAACTTGGAATATACAACAACACTCTAGAAATAAAACTATAAATTAATTTCTGCTTGTACTAAACAAAGCGCCAAAATTAATGATGCACATTTTCCAGAGCTGACATTTTTCAGTTAATAAATTCAAAATAAAGTGTTATTTTTCTACCTTTTGTGATTTTTTTTTCAGTTGAAATTGTTCATGCCCTTTATTCTGGTTTCTTCGTGTCTTATGCTAAATCTCCTTCTGTTGTCCTTTTGTCCTTTCTTCTGTATTGTTGTTTTTTTTTTTCCATTCTCTCTCTAACATCTGCTTTAAACATACTAATCTTTCTCCTTTTGCTCTTTCCTCATCCTATTTCATCCACTCAAATTTTATCCCTCCATCCTCAATCCCCACTTACTCTCCCAATATCCAGCCAATTGTAGATTTGTCTTCCCTCCCCACGCAAAAATTTTTCCTCTCCATTTCACTCTCCCAGCTCCATCCCATTCTAATCCTCCCCCAGCATCAGCTCCTTTTCTAGTTCCAGCCCACCCAGCATCTGCTCCATTCTTGTCCCTGAATCAGACCATTTCCAGTCCTAGTCCCCAATCAGCCCATTTCCAATCCTATCCTAGCCCCACCATCAACCCATTTCCAGTCCTAGCTCCCCCATCCATTTCCAGTCCTATCCGAGTCCATCCATCAGTTCATTCCAATCCCAGCCCCTCATCAGCCCATTTCCAGTCCTATCAGTTCCTCCATCGCTCATTTCCACTCCCAGCCCCCCATCAGCTCATTTCTATTCCTTTCCTAGCCCCACCATCAGCACATTTCAAATCCTTGCTACACACCACTCAGCCCATTTCCAATCCAAGCCCCCCATGAGCCTACTTCCAGTTCTAGCCCCTCCATGAGTCCATTCAATTCAAGCCCCCACCACAGCCCATTCCAGCCTTAGCACCCCAACAGCCTATTTCCAGTCCTATCCCTGGCCCCTCCATCAGCCCATTTCCTGTCCTAGCCCCCCCCCCCCCACTCAGCCCATTTCCAGTCCTAGCTCCCTCTCCTCACAGCCCATTTCCATTCCAAGCCCCTGTCCCATCAGCTATTTGCCGTTCAAGCCCCCTTCCACTCAGCCCATTTTCCAGTCCTAGCAACCCCCCATCCCATTACCAGTCCTAGCTCCCCCATCAGCCACACTTCCAGTCCGAACCCCCTATAGCCCATTACCAGTCCTAACCCCCCCATCAGCCCACTTCCAGTCCGAACCCCCTATAAGCCCATTACCAGTCCTAACCCCCCCATCAGCCCACTTCCAGTCCTTACCCTCCCATCAAGCCCATTTTCAGTCTTACCCCCCATCAACCATTACCAGTCCTAACCCCCATAGCCCATTCCAGTCCTAATCCCCCCATCAGCCACTTGTAGTCGTAGCTCCCCATAGCCATTACCTGTTGTAACCCCCCCATCGCCTATTACCTGTCCTAACCCCCCAGCCCATTACCAGTCCTAACGCCCCCACAGCCCATTACCAGTATAACCCCCTATCAGCCTACTTGTAGTCTTAGCCCCCCCATAGCCCATTACCTGTTGTAACCCCCCATCAGCCCATTACCTGTCCTAACCCCCCCCCATAGCCCATTTCCAGTCCTAATCCCCCCATCAGCCCACTGTAGTCGTAGCTCCCATAGCCCATTACATGTTGTAACCCCCCCCATAGCCCAGTACCAAGTCCTAACCCCCCCAGCCCATTACCATCCTAACGCCCCCCATAGCCCATTACCAGTCCTAACCCCCTATCAGCTACTTGTAGTCTTAGCCCCCCATAGCCCATTACCTGTTGTAACCCCCATCAGCCCATTACCTGTCCTAACCCCCCCATAGCCCATTTCAGTCCTAATCCCCCATCAGCCCATTTCCAGTCTTAGCCCACCGCCCCATAGCCCGTTTCCAGTCCTAATCCCCCATCAGCCCCCTTGGAGTCGTAGCCCCCCATAGCCCATTACAGGTCATAACTTCCCCATCAGCCCATTTCCAGTCTTAGCCCCCTCCATAGTCTATTACCTGTCCTAACCCCCCATAGCCCATTCCCAGTCTTAACCCCCCCATCAGCCCACTTCCAGTCCGAACCCCCTATAGCCCATTACCAGTCCTAAACCCCCCATCAGCCCATTTACAGTTCCTTACCCCCCCTCCCTCCCCATCAGCCCCATTTACAGTCCTTACCCCCCCCTCCCTCCCTCCCTCCCCATCAGCCCATTTACAGTCCTTACAACCCCTCCCTCCCTCCCCATCAGCCCATTTACAGTCCTTACCCCCCTCCCTCCCTCCCCCTCCCCATCAGCCCATTTACAGTCCTTACACCCCCCCCTCCCCATCAGCCCATTTACAGTCCTTACCACCCCCCCCCCCCATCAGCCCAGCTAAGTTTAATAAAAAAAAAAGCAGAACCGGCTGCTGCTGCCGCTGCCGCCGTGGCAGCGGCAGAATGGAGAATCCCGCGGGGCCCCCTGTCCTGCAGTCTTCTATGCGGCCTCAGCGCGGGCTTTTCAGAGCCGCGCGAAGGGAGAGTTTCCCTTTCTCGTGGCTCTGTTAATCCCGCCGCGGGGCTGATGGGATTTACCCTAAGCCCCGCCGCGTGAGTAACAGAGCTGCGAGAGGGAAGCTCTCTCTCTTCGCGCAGCTCTGACAGCCGACCGAGGCCGCATAGAAGACTGCAGGACAGGGGGGCCCCGCGGGATTCTCCATTCTGCCGCTGCCACCGCGGCAGCGGCAGCAGCAGCCGGTTTCTGGTTTTTTTTTTTTTAAACTTAGCTGGGCTGATGGGGGGGAGGGGTGGTAAGGACTGTAAATGGGCCCCGCGGGATTCTCCATTCTGCCGCAGCCGGTTTATGATTTTTTTAAAACTTTGCTGGGATGCAAGATGTTTTTTGCGCGGGGCCCCCTGAAATGCGGGGCCCTGTGCAAAAAACATTCTTGCTCAATGGACGGGCCGGCCCTGCCCCAGCAGAATCCTCATTCACCCCTCGCCAAATTTTACTAAACTCGACCTGTTTCCTGCCCCCCAAAATCTGGGCGGAACATTGCTCTAAGCCCTTCAGCTCAAACATACCCCGGCGCCATTCCATAAGCCTCGGGGGCTTATCCGCTACCCAGTGTTTAAGAATACACTTCTTCGCTATAAGAAAACCTCTGTCATACAGCTTCACATCATAACTACTGTGAGGCTTATACGCGAGCATGGGCCCCGGCCTCCCCTCTCCCACTCCCGCACCCAGAACTCTGGCACCACCCGCCCCCACTCCTCTAGTGTTACGGACGTTGTCGCTGCTATCACTAGGGGTATGACCAGTATTAGTATCCCCGCTATGGCTATTGCTAGTGCTACTGCTACCACTGCTGTTACTGGAGACGCTGAGTAAACACCACTTTGGGGATAGTACCCCCCCCCAAGGGCCTCCACACCCCTAACGCAGCCTGAACTGCGTACCAAAACTCTTGTATGCACACGCAATCCCAAAAACGATGCATTAACGTCCCCCTCTCGGAACTGCAGAGTTGACACACATCCGTTGAGAGCAGCCCCATCCTAGCCGCCCAAGTATTCGGCACATACGCCCTCCATAGCAACTTATATTGGAGTTCTTGTAATCGGACCGCCTCCGACACAACTTTAGCATATTGAAAG
Organism: Ichthyophis bannanicus; assembly: GCA_033557465.1. Classification (NCBI taxonomy): domain Eukaryota; kingdom Metazoa; phylum Chordata; class Amphibia; order Gymnophiona; family Ichthyophiidae; genus Ichthyophis; species Ichthyophis bannanicus. The sequence continues at coordinate 865,166,505 of CM066032.1, read as the reverse complement.
GCCTCCTGTAACTCGGCTACCGAAACTTGCATTTGCCCCTTGTGGCTCCACTTCTGAGCTAAATTCACTAAGGCGCCCAATTCTCCCCCGGGTACCACTCCGTTCGGAGGGCCTTCACAGATAAGAGTCGGCCTGGCTCCATGAGGAAATCCCATACACCCCCAGGGCAGAGCTGCAGCCCCTGGTCCCGGTTCTGGAGGGCTCTAATATAGTGGCGTACTTGCAAATAAAAATAAAATGATTGCGGCGCGACCAAATACCTCTGCATCAACGACTGAAACGAATCCACCTCCCCTTGCCTCTGCATGCGCATCTGGCCAAGGTAGTGCAAACCACCAGCCGCCCAAGTCTTGGGTAAGGCCCCCTGCCTCCCGGGTGCAAAAGCCCCATTATCGGTCAGGGGAAGACACTCCATAGCAGACAAACAGAGACCCTTCTTCTGACACAAAAATCTCCACGCCTTTCGAAGCGCCCCAATATAAATTGACCGTTTCCACAGTAGTGGGAGAGTTGCGCTCTTAACATGCAGTAAGTAAGCTGCATGAAACGGTGTCGACATCTCCGCAATCAGAGCTTGGGGGAGTACATCCGCAGTTCCCAAAACTAAATCCCTCAAAGGGCCAAGTAAACAAAGGAGGGGTTATAGTCTCTAATCGAGAACAACCCTAGCCCTCCCTCCTCTCTGCCTCTCATCAACACCGACATCGGGATCCGGGACCTCCTACCCCTCCACAAAAATCTCACAATATGCTTCTGCAAAAGCAATACATCACGCCGTAGCACCCATACCGGTAAGTGACGCAAAAGGTATATCCACCAGGGTACCTCGATCATTTGAACCAAAGCTAAACGCCCCATGAGCGAGAGAGGGAGATCCTTTCACTTCTGGAGGGTGGCTATGGTTTTACTCAACATAAGTTTGACATTTGCATCATACAGTTTAGAGAGAGAGTCGGTGATCTGAATCCCAAGATAGCGAAATTCCCCCTGTGCCCCAAGTAACGGAAAAGGCCCTCGCCATTCCAGCCTCGCTTTACCTCCGACATCCAAAGCCACCGATTTACCAACGTTGATTCAAAGTCCCAAAAAAGAGCCAAGCCTCTCAATAATACCCAGGGCATGTTCCAGGGATCCCTGTGGGTTACACAAACATAGCAACATGTCATCCGCGAATGCACTAACCTTAACTCCCCCATTCCGCCATTCAATGCCTCTCACCTCTTCTGCTCCAAGAAGCGTAAGCAACAGGGGTTCTAACTGAAGAACAAAGAGCAGAGGTGAAAGCGGGCATCCCTGCCGAGTGCTATGTTTCAACTCAAAAGGCTGGGAACAAGTCCCTCCACTCGCTACACAAGCCAAAGGTTGCGTATACAATGCTCGCACCCAATCCAGAAATGCTCCCGTAAAGCCGAATCGCCTCAAGACCTCAAACATATATGGCCAGGGCACTCTATCAAAGGCCTTTTCTGCGTCCAGACTGAATAAAATCAGAGGCGTTCCCAAAGCAAGACATCGTTCCATCCCCAGCAGCACTTTACTAATATTAGAGAAGGCACCCCTCCCCTTAACGAATCCCGATTGATGGCTACCTATCAATTGTGGTAAGATCCTTTGCAGCCGGGCAGCGAGTACCGATGCCATTAGCTTCATGTCATAATTGATTAAAGAGATAGAGCGATAAGAGGCTGGATCCTCTGGATCCCAGCCCTTTTTGGGAATAACAGTAATTGCAGCCGACCTCATATCTCGCGGGTAAGAGCCCACCTCCCGCGTCTCTTGATACAAAACCATCAGGGTGGGGGACACCTGAGGCATCCAAATCTTATAAAATTCAGATCCATAGCCGTCTGGACCAGGGGCCTTATGAGGTTTCCCGGCCTTGATCACCTGCTGTATTTCCGCCGCAGTAATATTCCCATTCAGCATGTGCAAATCTGCTTCAGACAGCCGGGGAAGCTGCGTCCGCGCCAAGAACTCCCTTTCACGCTCTCTATCCTCAGCTTCAGGGGTATATAAATCTTTTTTTTATTTTCTTTTTTTTTAATTCTTTATTTTCGTTTTACAACAACAAAGGAAAGGAAGACATACAGCAAAAGACAAATACATACATGGAATATGATACATACACCAAAGTAAACCCCTGCCACCCCCCTCCCCCCTGCTTCTTCTCTAAAAAACTGAATCATTCTCGAAGCGGGCGTGTGCTGACATTATTGTGTTACCAAAAACCTAACAGCGATCTGAAACATGATGAGTGTACAGTAACACAGACATATCGAAGCAATGAGCAGATTGTACATGATCTTTGAGCATCTGCCATTTAGACAAGCGAGAATGATTTGGGTATGGAAAAATAGCTCTCCGAGATATCTGCTCATATTTAATATATATAAAGCAGACAAGGTTCCACTATTCATTGACAGTAAGTCAAGAGCTATCCTTCCAAGTCCTCGTGATTAAAACATATGGCTATACCCAGCATGAAATCAGGAGGAAAGCGACCCTTCTTAGGAAGAGAGGGGACCTCCGCCACTGAGCGGAGTCCCACAGTCTTCCAAGAAAGAGGCTCGTGAAGGTGTAAGATAAATGGAATACGACCCCAGACCCGCCCCCAGTAAACCTGTAGTTAAGGGACATTCATAAAGAACATGAGCGAGGTCCCACATCAGTATGGCAAGACCTACAGATCCCTGGCAGTTGGTTCCATTTGGCTATTTTGCCTGGAATATAAGAACATCTATGTGCAAGAAGGAAGAGAGTTTGGGTAACTGAGGCAGACCGGGAAACCCGCACTATTTTGCTCCAGAAAACGCTCTAATGCACAGGGGTTTAAAGTGGTTTGCGGTTAGCGATCCCAGGCTGTTGGACTCTACAAGTGGCAGTATCGTACCCTGACATAATAGTTATAAAAGTTAGAGATACCCCCTGTGTACTACTACTAGAGTGAATTAGTTCTAATAGCCGTCCTTAGTAGGGACAGAGGGCGGCATGATTGGAGCACTTTTGAGGCAGCATGGAAGCTGCATCAATTGAAAGTAATGTTTCGCTGATAACGCAAATTCCCTGTATAAATCAGAAAAGGTTTTCCAACGAGCTGCAGAGAAGAGCTGTTGGGGTGTCCAGATCCCCCTGGAGTACCAGGGTCTGGAAGTAATCATACATGGCTGCTCGAATTTCTAACCGGAACTCTGGCTGAGTTAATAGGGCTCTATCAAAGAACCGGCCCCCGGATTCCCTGGAGTGCAGTAGTACGTTATTGAAAAGAAATAGCAGCGTGATCTGAAATATGCTGAGAGTGAACTTTGCAGCGTCCACCTGAGGAACCAACAGTTTTGATATCAGAAAGAAATCTATGCGAAAACTGGGATTTGTGAGGGGAAGTGAAGAAGGTAAAGTCAAGCTCATTGGGGTGTAGTAACCTCCATAGATCGACTAGAACAATATCTGTGTTCACAGAGATTAGCGCGATGTGACTCTTGGGGGGACCACTTGTCCTAGGCGGCTATTTGTCAATCAGGGGATCAAGAACTAAATTGAAATCCCCACCTATATCAATGAAGTATTAGCAGAGGCCTGCGCAACCTGAGCAATAGTAGCAAAAGGGCAGGGTCATCCACATTAGGAGATAAAGGCATATACATGTAACTTTAAAGTTACCTATCTTGAGGTGAACTCGGGACCATCTACCGCTGTATCTGAGCAAGTCGCAATAATAGTAGCATGCTGAGAGTTCATCCAATATGCAACCCCACATTCCCCAGAAACGGCTGGGGAATAGGCGGCCACCATGTAAGGTTTAATATTGAGTTTGAGAGTTTCCTTCGAATTGAAATGTGTTTCTTGGAGGAAAATCAGGTCCGCAGCGACATGACTTAAATAGCTTAGGATTTTCCTCCGTTTTATCGGATTATTGATTCCTTGTACGTTCAATGAGAAAATCTTACATGGTGCCATCAATCGATAACAGACATTTTAGGTAAGAGCGCTTGAAAACTTACAACATAATCAGAATCTGTACAATAATGACATAAGCACCAAGTATGCTGGCCAATACACCATATGAAAAGTATGTACCAAAGTAACTTAGAGAAGAAGCAAAACCCCAATGATATGGCGACCAGATGTCTGCGGGAGGAGGCCCTAGAGAGGAAGATAGAGACATAATAAAAGAAAAGAAACACCAGAGTCCATAAGTAACACTGTCTCTGATACTCGTCGAGGCTACTATGGGTAGATGGAGGCGGGTCCCAGATATCTTCAAAATAAGGCAACAAACAACCCTCGACAGACTCTTCGCTGAGCCGCGGTAAATCCAATATGGCAGGCACAGCGGATATGAGAAGTACTGGCAGGAATATTCTGGAAGTCAGCGCATCAAGTCGGCTTTCTTTAGAGTCCAAAAAACTCCGCTAGTAGATCAGGGTCCTCAAATGTTCTTGTCTGATTATGAAGCGTGACTCGGAGCTGGCGGTACATCAGGCCATAGCGTGCTTGTAGTTGTTGAAAGCCCGGACCGAAATTCCAGAAAGCGCTTTCGGCGGTCGACCGTGGGTTTAGCCAAGTCAGGATAGAAGGAGACCTTGTGGCTCTCAAACTCCATATGACCCTTTGCCCGGGAGGCACTGAGAATTTGTTCCAATGTTGATATCTCAAAAGTCGAAAGATGATAGGCCGCGGGGTCTTCCTGTTGAGCGTTATGTTTGTTGGGTACACACAATGAGCGCGATCGATCTCACATTCTTGGTAAAGGTGATTTGGAGCAGGAAGGGAGGATTTTACCTAAAAACTCCTTCAGGTCTCCCAATTCGCTCCCTCCGGTATGCCCACGAGTCGTAGATTGTTGCGGCGCGCTCTATTATTGCCATCTTTCCACTTCTTTCTGCAAGGCCCGCACCTGACGTTCAACTTTATCGAGTTTGGACAGCCGGGACCGCAGGGGAGTCTAATATACTCTCCATTTTGTCCTGACGCGAAGAGAGCCCCTCCAGCCTGCTTGCAGTACACCAAGATCTTCCCTCAGCGCTCGAAGGCTTCCACCGTTTGACTGCACGAGGTCCTTAACCCCATCTAATTTTCTGCGAGGAGTGCCTGCTGCATTTCGGGGCCCTCGCGCAAAGCCAGCCCCTTCTGCGGGGACGGGGGTTCAGTTTTGGAGCGTTTACCGTGAGAAGCCGCTGGAGATCCAAATTCCAGGCGCGTGGGTTTGGCCCCCGCCATCTCACCAATGTGCCCCGGCAAGATCAGAGCAGAAATTCAAGTATGTCCGGTGTTAATTCAGGATTCTGAGTAGGCCTCTCGGGAGCCTCAGCGTTATGCGACCATCCCGCTGGACATCGGGCTCCGCCCCCCCAGGGGTATATAAATCTTGATAATATTGACTAAACACCTGCACAACCTTACTCAACTCGGAGTGCTGGACTCCCTTTTTATCTTTCAGCCTGGTTACTCCCTGTATGCCATCTCTCCCTTTCACCAATCGCGCTAGTAGGCGCCCTGATCGGTCACCAAAGCGAAATAATTGATGCCGATAATATTGTAGGGATTGCATCGCTCTCTCAGCCAAGACCGTATTCAAATCCCTCTGCGCTTCAAGATACACAGGGAGCAAGGTTGGCCGCACTATAGAGTCTCGTTTAGCAGCTTGCAATTGAATTGTTAATTCCAAAATCTGGCGATCAATACGTTTCCTCTCCTTCGCAGTATATGTTATGATGTGCCCATGAAGCACCGCTTTCCCAGCTTCCCACAGGGTCGCCACCGACACATCCCCCGTATCATTCTGCGCTAAATATTCCTTCCAATGGTGCGCTAAGTATTCCCGAAAAAACCTCACTTTTGCCAAGGTACCCCGGAAAAATCCAGCGGGCTCCACTGGCGACCCGGCCCTTCCAGACCAGGACCACTCGTGCATGATCAGACACTACTACTGGCTCAATCTCTATGCCAAGTACCTTTCCAAAGCTCTCCCTCGAGACTAAAATATAATCAATCCGAGACCAGGAATTGTGCGCTCTCGACAGATGCGTGTAGTCTCGCTCCGCCCCGTGTAGTACCCTCCACGAGTCAATCAATCCACCCATATTGCAAAGATATCCCACACCTTTTTTTAGTCCACTCACCTCGAGACATGCTTGCCTGAGATTTGTCCAAAAGTGGGTCATGCGGGCAATTATAGTCGCCCACCAATATCAGTGGTATCTTCGGCGCCCCCTGTACCTTACGCAACAGAAGCTGAAAACATTGATGGTCATATGTATTGGGTGCATAGATAGTTCCCAAAAGGAGTTCCTCTCCCTGAACTTTTAAATGCATAAAGAGAAACCTTCCTTTCGGGTCCGCTTCCTCACTAAGAACCTCTACCGCCAGCCCCTTCTGCACTAAAATCGCCACTCCTCTTTTCTTACTGCCCGAAGAGGCCGAGAAGACCCATCCCACCCAATCTTTCTTAAGCTTATCATGCTCCAAGGTGCTCAGATGGGTTTCCTGTAGTAGGGCAATCTGTGTCTTTCCCCTTTTTAAGGTCTGCAAGACCTTAGTCCTCTTAACAGGAGAGTTCACACCCCCCACGTTCCATGAGACTATTCGAAGATCAGCACGCATTCTCATATACTTCAAGCCTCATACGCAGTAACATTCCGCCATCCACATCCCGAGCTCTAGGTCGCCCAGCCTCAGCCACGAGCTCAACATCCAAACCGAGCTGTCGCTCCCTTTCATCATGGGCTCCTGTGGCATTACTCCCTGTACAAGCTAACAGACAAATGTGCATTCCACAGTCTTCTCCACACTGTGCTCTTGCACCCCCCCACCCCCCCACCATTCTCCCTTCTTCCCCTCCCTTCCCTTCCCACCCACCTCCCCCAGCCTCCCCTGCGCCCCTGCGCCCCAACCCCCCCTTCCCCAGTCCCAACAAAATTAGGCCCATGGTTCATGCCCCAGCTGTAAGTCGCTGAGTAGTAGCCCAGCAGGTGCCACGGGGCCGCCCCGAGCCAAACTACCACGTACATTCATTTATTCATTCAAGACCCTGCCCCACCCCCCAACTGTTCGCTCACAGACAATTGCAAGAACCTATGCAAAATAAACAACATCAAACAAACACTTTTCGACAAGATTACATCAAAAGTGCAGCCAAAATACACTGCCTAGGCACTGTTCTTTCTCTCATACTTCCACTGAGTTCCCAAACAACAGTGTCCCAGATTGTCCAACAGTGTCAAGCCGGCCCCGCAGAGCCGTAGGCGCAGTAATCTCTCAAAATGATGACTGATGCACAAGACAAGACCGCGGGCTCAAGATGGCCTTTCTGCCATCAGAGAATCCTCCGAGAGTCCCTCCAAGAAGCGCTGCGCCGCAGACACCGAGTCAAAGGCATAGTTTTTGCCTCGGGACGTTACTCTCAGTGTCGCTGGAAAAGCCAAAGTAAAGCGCACATGCTTCTTAAAAAGAGCCGTACATACGGGAGAGAATTCTTTCCGCTTTTGAGCAACCACCACCGAATAGTCCTGGAAAATCAGTACCTTGTGATTACCTAGCTGCAGATCTCTGTGGGTGCGAAAGGCTTGCACAATTTGTACCTTATGCTGGAAGTTTAAAAGTTTCATAATGACCACACGAGGTCTCTAGTGCTCAATGTTCCGGGGACCTATACGGTGTGCACGTTCTTTATCCAATTTCCCTATAAGCGCTTCCAGGCCCAATGCTTTAAGCAGCCATTCATTCAGTAGTTTCATAAGACCTCCTGAAACGATTCAGGGATTCCCACCAATCTCAAATTGTTTCGCCGTGATCTGTTCTCCAAATCGTCCACTTTGGCCTGGAGAGCTGCCAGTTGTGTGCGCTGTTCTTTCTAGTCCCGGTCCCGGCGTCCCTCCTCGTCTTCGATGGCGGAGACAAGCTGTTCCAATACATCCACTCTCTTGCCCATGTCTGTTATCGTTTCACTCAAGATCTCCAACTTCTGCAGCACTAAATCAAATTGGGGCTCCAAAAACTTAGCAACCTCCCTGGCAAGGTCCTCAGCCCGAGAGTCTGCGCTCTCGATACTCTCCACTCCAGGTGACGCTGGTTGCGGCGAGGAATTCGCGCAGGCCCCTTGCAGGTCCTTGCAGACTTTTCTTTGTCTTTTCTCGGGGCCGCCGCCATTGAACCGTCCGCTCTGGAGCTCCGTTTCATATCGCGCAGTGCCTCTCTAATTCCTGGTTCCAGAAAAACTCAGATGGGGCAGGGTATTTAGTGATTAATCCAGCAATTAGCTCAATTCGGCCCCGGAGCGAGCAGAGCTGCGACCTGCTCACTCACGCATCACGTGGGCTATCCTGAAGTTGTTTTAAGTCATGTTTGGTGATATATTGTAGGATGGTCTAAGCAAAGTTGAGGTGTGGGGTAATCATTGCTTGGATTACTGATTTCAGATCTTGGAGGTGAAGTAGCGGATGGAGCTGTTTGAGGAGTTATCTAATGCAGTGTATAATGGGGAGACTATTCAGTGGTCTGGCAGTTATTTATCAAACCACTGAATATACACGGATAACGATACATGGATAACAAATAATATTTATGCATCTTTAGCTTGCTACTTCTACAGTCAGATTTATCCATATAAGTTGTATGGACTCCAGCTCAGTATTACCATTGTCCATCCAATTTCTAGTATGTCTTTACTGCCCCAAATCTCACCCTACTTTATACAAATACATTTTGGCCAAATCACAACAATATAGCCAAAATTAATCCATATACCAGCTGATATTTAAAAGAAAACACTTTGTAATCAGCACTGGATGTTTTTGAACATGGCTACAAGAAGTTTAAAACTTATGATTATAGACATTATCAAAGCAGAACCCTCAAAAGCAAATCTTCATACAGTTCTTTTGATGGATATCTGAAGGAAATCCAATTACAGGAATCCATTCAGCAGCATGAAGGTCAGGTGAAATGGGATTTATTATAGCGACATGCAAATTAAGGTATTCTAGGGCAGCAGTAATTCTTAAATCTTACCCAAGGAGTAGCCCTGTAGCTCAGTGGCAGTGGAATATGCTGGGATGCAGAGAGACAGGACTGGCGCCACCATTAGGCAAACTAGGTGGTCACCAGATTGCCGGCATCCTGGGGGGTGCTCATTGCAGCTTCTGCCACCCCTCTCCAGGGCCTGCAATGGTGGGGCAATGGCTTTGAAACCACAATGCAGCACTAACTTAAAGTCTCCTGCACTGTGTTATAGATCCTGCTTTTTACGACCTACCACTTTTGCACCTCTTCACTACAGATTTCCATTTTGCATAAACTGGAAGTCTGTATCGGAGGGGGCAGAAGCAGCAGGTGATAGAAGGCAGGAATTGCGATGCAGTGCTGGAGACCTTAGGTAAGTGCTGCATTACAGTTACAAAGCTATTGCCTCTGTTGCAGGCCCTAGAGAGGAGCGGCAGCGATGGTATTGGGGGCGGAGGCAGCAGGATGGAGCGCCCGCCTAGGATGCTTCTAATCCTAGCACCAGCCCTGAGGAGAGATGGGTTTCATTCCAAAACCCATCTTCAGTTCCTTGGGTTTGACTGTACTGACAGCATTCACAGCCCTTGGTGAGTGGGTCGGGGGGGGGGGTCTCAAGGAGCATACAATGGTGCAAGTGTACCAGTTTGTCATTGGAACTGTGGGTATAGATAAGGGAAGTTGTTATAAAATGGAAAAAAAATCCCAGGTAGCTTTTTTATTTATTTATTTGCACTTATATACCATTTTTTCCAGGGATCAAATGCGGTTTACATTGAACAGGAGTAATTGGTTACATATAACAGTTAAATAACTATGTACATTATACAATGAACAAAGAACTTGGGACTGATCTGACAGTCCTGTTATGAACTATATAGAATGGGGGTCATTCTGAGCCATGAATAGCGGGGATGGACATCCCCATTCCTGCTATTCGGCCCCTCTGCTGACCATGACTAACTTCCCCGTACATCGTTCGGGGAGGTTAGACAGAGATGGGAAAGGGGTGTTTGGGGGCAGATTTAGGGTGGGCAGAGGGCGGTCCGCAGCCCTGGATGTCCAGGGCCAATTCCAATGTTAGCCCTGTACTTCCAGGGTCAGTAGACTGAATGGGGAACTTATTCCACCTCTGAGGTGGAATAAGTTCTCCTAGAACTCTTTAAACTTGTCAGAAGCCTCACAAACGACCCATCTCAGTCGCGCCAGGAAGACGTCATCCACCCCCAAGTGATGGCAGACTATCTCATAGCTAAACACAACCACTCCACCACATCTATCCTAACCATTCCACCCAACATCCTCTCGACCTCCTCAACCCAGCTTTGGACCTCTTTCCAGAATGTCCATCCAGAAGAACTCCAGAATATCATCACCCTCATCAATGCCACCACCTCCCCCCTAGATCCTTGTCTAGTAACATGGATTAAACAAACAAAGACCCTGGTGCTTCCGCACATCTCTACAGTCCTCAACGCCTCCCTCAACCAAGCCTACCTCCCTCCTTCACTCAAGCAAGCCTCTATTAGACCCCTACTGAAGAAACCCAACCTGGATCCTACTTCACCTGCATCCTACAGAACCATTGCCAGCATCACATTCCTCTCTAAAATCATCGAAAAAGCAGTGAAAATTCAACTTCAGGAGCACGTAGACAAATTTGCCCCACTTGACAACAACCAGCATGGATTTTGCCCTTATCACAGTGCGGAAACCCTCCTCACTTCCTTTCTTAACACACTCATAACTGGTACAGAGAAGCCCCGCTCAGGTTTTATCCTATTATTCCTTGACATATCTGCAGCTTTCAACACAGTATCCCACCAGACCCTCATCAATCAACTTGGCACCACGGCATCTGAGGCAACCCATTACAATGGTTCCACTCCTACCTCTCCCAATGAACCCAACAAGTGAGAACTGGAAACCAATCCTCATCGCCATTCACTCTTCCCCAAGGAGTACCTCAAGGATCAGCCCTTTCCTCCCTCCTCAAAAGCCTCAATGTTGGATACCAACTCTATGCAGACGACATAATGATCTACACCCCGTTCAACACCACATCCCCTGACTACTCCACCATTGCCGCCTGCTTCATAGAGGTCACCGCATGGCTACAGCTGCACAATCTCACAATCAACTGCAGCAAAACAGAGCTCCTTCACATCTCTAGAGATCCCAGCTTCAATTCCTCACAGAGCATCAAACTGTGTGACACCGAAATCCAAGTCAAACCACAGATCAAGTACTTTGGTGTAACCCTGGATCATTTCTCAAACTTCCAGCCTCATATCCAAAACATCACAAAAACATCTACTACAAAATCAGAACCCTGCATAAACTCCATCCTCTTTTACCCTGCGATAGCTTCCACACAGTCTGTCAAGTCTCCATCATCCCTCTCATCGACTATTGCAACTCCATCCTACAAGGACTACCTAAGACCACCACTGCCCCCCTACAGCTGGCCCACAACACAGCTGCATGTCTCATTGCTGGAGCAACCAGGCACTCCCACATCACACTCATATTGAAATCCCTACACTGGCTGCCAGTTGCATCCTGCATCACATTTAAGACCATCATCCTCACCCACAGAGCCCTTTCCAACACTACGGCGTAACAGCTACAACTACTAATCGAGTGCCCCAACAACAACAGACTCAGGCGCAAAAACACAGCAAACCTCCTCCCTCTTCCTGCGCAGAGCTCCAAAAAACCTCAATGCACCTGAATGAGAGCCTTCCAATTCTACGCCCCCAACAACTGGAACAAACTATCCCCACCATACAGGCCCTTCAATCACACACCTTCTTCAAAAAACACCTCAAGACTTTTCTTTTCGAGGAACATTTCAATGCATCCACTGCCACAAATCCCTCACAAGAGTTTACCTTGATCCTTCTCAACACGTCTACCACTCACCCCCCAACCCCCTGCACTCCTCGCCATTATCCCCCATTCCCATCCCCCCCTACTCCCCTCACACAGTCCCTCCCCAAAGTAGGCAAACTCAACGCCTCACCACATAGGCTCCAGGCCTCCTGTAAATAGTTACTATTGTACTTTTGCTCTTTTTGCTCACTGTAACACTGTATAGAGGTCTATACATTAATGAATAGAGCGAATGGGTAAACATAGATCGATTCTTTATGCCATCAAAAAGTAGAAAGACTAGGAGGTATGCAATGAAGCTATAATTTAAGACTAGTAAGAGAAAATATTTTTTCACTCAACGCATAATCAAACTCTGGTATTCATTACTGGAGGATGTAGTAAAAGCAGTCAGTGTAGCTAGGTTTAAAAAAGGTTTGGACAAGTTCCTGGAGGAAAGTCCCATAAACCATTATTAAAGAGGCTGCAGGAAATCCATTGCTTGCCCCAGGACAAACTTTGTAGAACCTGCCAGGACAAACTTTGGGAACTTGCCAGGTACTTGTGACCTGGATTGCTGGAAACAGGATACTGGGCTTGATGGACCTTGGTCTGACCCAGAATGGCATTTCTTATGTTCTTATGTTTTAATACAGGCACAATTTCACAAATGTGAACATGCCCAATATGCATATCTATGGGGAAGTCTACATAACAGTACTTTGGAATCGGGATTTCTAATAGCCTAATGGTTAGAGTAGCAAATTAAAAGCCAGGTGGCCAAGGTTCAAATCCTAGTGCTGCTCCTTGTGATTTTAGGCTAATTACTTATCAATATTCTTTAATGTTTTAAGGCTACAACAATGACTTTCCTGTCCCTATTCATGCCTGGATCAGGTCTAAATATGCACATTTCTGTAGATGTAACAGACTTTTCTGAAATCAAATGGGAATGCCTAAGTTCACTGCATCTCCACCACACCCCCTGCCTTTGTCCCTGCACCAGAGACATCACTAAAAGTCATTTGTAAAGCAGCTCCGGGGATATGTCTGTGATTTCAACATTCACATCCATGTCCAAATCATGACTAAGACTTTTAAAATGACTCCTTCAGAGTCTAAATGTACTCATAAATATTAAATAACAAGGGAAAGAGGAATAGGAATTCCTGCTACCTCTGGAGAAACTCTAGGAATAGAATCAAAACCTTTGAACCAGATTGCAGCTGTTTTATCAACATTAAGCTTAAGCCTATTTTCATTGAGCCAGGCTGCCACACTATTCAAATTGGTGTTTAATGCCGTCAAGTCTGGGGAAATGGAAGAGGTGTGACAAAGAAATAAAATATCATCTGCACAATAATATGCACTAATACCTAACTCTTGCTAGCAGACAGTGTACGTTCTTGCCATAAGTGGAAGACCTTCGGGTCAGAGGCAGATGACAGCTGTTCCACCATTGGTTTGTAGGACAGTTGAGTGGTGGTATCTACAGATGGATTTAGTAGACCGGAAATCAGTGAAAAACGTTTCTTGGAAAGATTGGAAGCAGAGGAAATGGTCTTACTAAAATAAGATCACTTTACCTCCACCAGTTTCCTTTGATAAAAGTGTAAGTGCATCTTAAAACTGGACAGAGATGTTTCTGTAGGTGTCTTGCACCACAATGTCTCTGCCTTTCAAAGCTGCTGACGACGCAATGCAAGCCCAGAGTGAAACCAGGGTTAATGATGACTGCACGAGCAAATAGATGGTTGGAGAGCCTCGCCAGAACTTTCTTTCAGCAGATATTTGTTCTCTCTCAACTGCTGCAGAATCAGTTTTCAGATAGCTAATGACAGCTAGTGTAGAAGCATTCTTTTCTGGCCAAATTTTACATTCATTGGAATATTGAGCCATTTACATGATACTGCTAATCACATTCCCACAAACAAAAATATATGTCCCTGTTGTGTTTTAATAAGGACCAATCAGACAAACTAGCAATAAACAGGAAAGTTCAGTTTCCTCATTTTCCCTCATTTTTTGAACATCTTTCCTTTGCTGTCGTTAACTCCGACAGATTTTTAATAATCTTATTTGGTGTATAAACATACCTGATCATGTTCAATGCCAACTTTCCTTGCTGATGAGTAATAGAGATTTATGATAGACCAATAACTTCCAACTGTGAAGTAGATTAATTCTAGCAACCCCATACAAAAGAAATTTGAGATATATTGTACAAAAGGACACTAAATATCAGAGATGCTATTAACATTTTGTGATATAGTTTATAGTTTATTTGAATTTGGTATACCGCCTTTGGCAAGCATACAAAGCAGTTTACAATTAAGTTTATATTGAAACAGTTAGAAAGGAACTATAATTATCAACAGGACCGAAAGGAGGAGAGTCAAGCACAGAGCACAGACAGGTGGCATGGTTTAATTATCCCCAGAGCACAGCTGAACCCTAAAGGCCTGTTCAAAAAAAAGGTCTTAAGGAGAATGTTGAATGTTTTATGGTTAGCCTTCATGGATCTGGGCTGGGAGGCAGTTCCACAGTGAGGGGGTGAGACAGGAGAAGGCTGGATTTCTTGCACTTTCATACTATGCTCTAATGGGGAAAATAAAAATTAGAAGGGGACGTTTATTCTGAAACAACCAATTCATAAAGTCAACAACTCAGCTTAGGCTTTAACCCTACAGTTTTAAATGTATGCATTGTAACACTGTTGTATAAAAGCTATTTGACATAGATTCTTATATATATATATAAATTTGTGAATCTTATTTAAGATCCATAAACCTATTTTTATTAATTAAATATTCTGAGGTCCATGATGAAATGAAATGCACAGATTTCTACTAATGGTAGCAGAAACTGTGACATATTTTCAATTAAATTATAAAATGGATTTCAATTTCTGCAGATTTTGCAAAGGCAAACCAGGTAAAAATGTATCTGCTGTTCTTTCACAGCAAATGAAATCTGTTCCTGTCTGTAGGAGAGTAAATGGAATCCAGGGACTTCTAAATACTTCTTTTTAAAGCAGAAATAAGATAAAAAATAAAGATGAAAAAATTCTGTTGACAAACAGATCTATTTGCTAAGCAGTGATATCTTGTTAACCCCCTCAACAGGTGATTCCCTGACCTCTCCTGAAGCCAGTGCACTCCCTTACATCTGATCTCTCCCTCAAGAAGCAACCCCATCTGAACCATTGTGGCAAGAACTACCCTCCCCCATGAAAGCCCCTTGCATGACCCATACCTCCAACTCCCCAATCCAATCCCTGCTCTTAGCAGGGGTTCCTGGTGTGTAGCAGAGCAGGAACAATCCCCAATCCTCAGTCACTCCTGCTGTTGTTGATCCCAGGCTCAAAATGGCCACTATGTCCCCTAATAGTAAGAACTTGAGATCACCACTAGGGGCCACGGTTAGCATTTTGAACCTGGGATTATCAAGAACAGGAGGGACTGATAAGGCTGAGGATCAGATTAGGGATGAGGAGGTCATGCAGGGGGGTTCTGTTCTAAGAGGTTATTCTTGCTGTAGGAGGGTCAGATGGGTGCTTCTTGTGGTGGGGGGGGGGGAATCAGATATAAGGGCTGTGCTCTGGCTTGGGAAGGTCAGGTGGATCTCCTGTTCAGAGGGTTGGGGAGATCGGATGTCTGAGATGATCAGAATTGGAATCAGTGTTTGGTGGGAAATTGCAGGGGGCAGACATCAGCATTGACAGCTACCCCTTCCAGCAGATACTTACACATGCCTCAGGGCAGCTGTAAAAGCCAACATCTATTTATTTCCCTAGAGATGTAGCTTCCCAATGTGAAATAGGAAATTCACCTCTATATTGTAGGCCCATCCAAACCACTCTTCTCCCCACCTTATCCATACTCCCTTGATAACTAAACATACCAAACATCCCCACATGTAAATAACCCCTGTTGTAAAATGGCATTTACACATGTATGGCAATCAACATATACAAAAGCTGCTATTTACTGTAAAATGGCCAAGTACCTGAGGTAGGAGTTGGTAGGGTAGGAAGGGTTAAGGGAAGTGGAATTGCAATGGGCTAAAGAACTAAAGAAAGCAAAAAAAGGTGCAACAGATACATACATAAGGAAAGTAAATAAAAACAAGAGGAGAAGGAAACCTATTTGGTTCTCCAAAGAAGTGGCTGCACAAATAAAGGCAAAAACCACAGCTTTCACAAAATTCAGAAGCTTGCAAACAGAGGAACACAGATAAAGCTAAAAGAGACAAAAAGAGAAATAAGGGTAGAAAAATCAAAGACAGAAGAAAAGATGGCTAAAGATGTGAAGTGTGGTGACAAAACCTTTTTCAGGTATATTCGGGAGAGGAGGAAAATCAGAGGTGGAATTGCAGGACTCAAAAGTGCTGGGAACGGAATCATGGATAGTGACATTGAAAAAGCGACAATGCTAAACAAATACTTCTGTTCTGTTTTCACTAGAGAAAATCCTGTGATTGAAAAATATACAAATGGGAATGGAGTAGACAGCACACCATTCACAAAAGATGATGTGTTAGAACAGCTTGCAAAACTGAAAGTGGACCACGTCTATGGGACCAGAAGGGATACACCCCAGAATACTGAAAGAGCTCAGAGAAGTTCTTGCAGGGACTTTAAAGGATGTTTTTAATAGATCCTTGGAGACAGGAGAAGTTCCACAGGACTGGAGAAGGGCTGATATGGTACCTCTCCACAAAAATGGTAATAGAGAAGAAGTGACTAACTACAGGCCACTAAGCCTTACTTCGCTCTTACTATTCGCTCTTACTATTCGCTCTTTCAGGAGGCACTCCTGAAAGAGTGAATAGTGGACTTCCTTGAAACCAACAAGTTTCATGATCCAAGGCAACATGGTTTTACCAAAGGACTATCTTGCCAAATAAATCTGATTGACTGGGTGACCAGAGAACTAGATCAAGGGCATGCGATGGATGTGATCTACCTAGATTTCAGTGAAACCTTTGATACTGTTCCTCATAGGAGGCTTATCAATAAACTCAACAGCTTGGGTATGGGTCCCAAGTTGGTGAACTGGATCAGAAATTGCTTGACTGACAGACGACAAAAGGTGACAGTAAACAGAACTCACTCGGATGAAAGGAAGGTGATTAGCGGTGTGCCCCAGGGTTCAGTCTTGGAACCGGTATTGTTCAATATATTTGTGAGTGATATTGCCAAAGGACTGAATAGAAAAGTCTGTCTTTTTGAAGATAACATGAAAATTTGCAACAGAGTGGACTCCCCTCAGGGAGTGGGGAACATGAGGAAAGATCTACAAAAGCTGGAAGAATGGTCTAATGATTGGCAGTTAAGATTTAATGTGAAGAAGTGCAGTGCCACATACTTGGGAAGCAGAAATCCAAGGGCATTGTATGCAATAGGGGGCGAGAGATTGATGTGCACGGACCAGGAGAAAGACCTCCGTCTGATTACACAGGTACACTAAAAATTTTTTTTTTAAAACTGCCTCTAATGTTTCGATTGATTTTTACGTTTTTTGGTGCGCTGAATCCAAATCTGGTAACCAATTTGCTCCATCACGTACAGATTTTTTGCTACATTGGGTTAGCAGTTTGAGGTGAACGTTTCAGATTGAGTGCGAATCGAGATAAAAGTTTCTTGGATGAATTCTTTATACTAATTGTTTTAGTAGTTATTCAAATAAGAATAAAGAAAATTGTAACAAGGCAGCACATAAGAATAGAGTAATGTCAACAAAACACACTGTGATGGTAGCAAAATTGTCTGCACTTAAAACAGCCACATACATGTGCACAACAATGATCATATAAGAGCAAGGTTAGACACAAAGCAAAGCAAAGAAATGTGCAAAAAATGTTGTACAGGTATGTATGTAAGAATAGAAAACGCAAACCGCACCATTACAATACATGAAGACAAACACCCGATGGTGTGAAAATAAAATTCTAATAAATGAGATCCGACACTGTGGTAATAACTAGCAATTTTTATTTCAAAGTTTAGTAAAAACACGATATTTGTCAACACAGTTTAGATTTTAAAGTCATTCTTGGGTCAATCAATCTCCTGGTGGGCCCGTTTCTTCTTCTTCCCCCGAATGCTTCTCTTGGTGCGCTGCTTGGCGTATTTTTCATCTGGGTTTCCCGCAGCAGCAACCAGCAGAAATCAGCCATCATAGTGGGTTTCCATCTTCCTTGGTACCTTCTCCTCTGCGTCCTTGATGTCCTGGTGAAACCTTTCACCTTGTTCTTCACTGTACGCCCCCATGTTTTCGGGAAAGTAGTTCACATGGGAGTGCAAGAAATGGACTTTCAGGCTCATGTTACAGCCTTGTTCTTTGAAGGCATTGAGCATCCTGGCAACAATATCCTTATAGTTCTCATCCCGCCTGTTCCCCAAGAATTTGAGAACAACATCCTTGAAGGAATCCCAGGCTTCTTTTTCCTTCTCAGACATCGTTTCAGCGAATGCTCCATCTGAAATGAGTTTCCTTATATCAGGGCCAACAAACACTCCTTCCTTTAGCTTTGCTTCAGAAAGGTCGGGGGAAACTTTGAGCAAAGGTACCGAAAGCACTCACCATCTTTTGGAAGGGACTTGATGAATTGCTTAATGAGACCCAACTTAATGTGGAGAGGTGTAAAGAATTTTATCACGAGGTACCAAGCTCTCATGAAGAACATTTTTCTCACCGGGTCTCAAATACTCCCGAATTGGCCAGTCTTTTTCCCCCCAGTGTAGGTCGCGGCGCCCGGCTATCCCACAAGCAAAGGAAGCAGGGATATTTGGTGAAACCGGATTGCTGCCCTAATAGCATGGATAGAATTTTAAAGTCTCCACAAATCATCCACTTATGCTCATCATAACGAATCTTCTGAAGAATCAGGGCCAAATTCTCGTATTTTTCTTGGAGAATAACAGAGTGAGCAACAGGAACTGAAGCGAATGTGTTGCCATTATGAAGAAGAACACCTTTTTATGCTGTCTTTTGACGAATCAATGAACAGCCGCCATTCAGCAGGATCATACTTGAGTTTAAACTTTTCCATCACTCCGTATATATCGTTGCAAAATACCAAATCTTCCTCTTGCTGAAGTACTTCAAAAATTGTGTCTCGCGGTTGCGGTACCAATAAAGTTCCTGGTGACAATAGATTTTTCTGTTTAAGCCGAGAACCTAGCAGTTTGGGCAGCATCTTTTGGGAGTCCTAAATCCCGGACTAAATCATTCAATTCAGCTTGAGAGAAAAGTTCAGGTTTCGGATGTGGTTCAGTTTTCAAACTCGAAGTACTGGACTCATCGGGAAAAGCCATCTGATGAGTCTCATCATGATCAGAACCGTCCACACAAATATGATCCAAAGATTTTTGGTGGTTCAGGCACAGGTACTTCGTTGCTATGAGGCCATAGGCCTAATTGCTGAGGGAAGGTTGGGGTAACTTATTACGTTCTTATTTTTAAGTTGTATCCCTTCACAATGCAACAGCAAAAATAGCAGTCACTGCTGTGGTCTCTTTGTTCACGCCACATCATAGGTATTCTGAAACGAAATGCTTGTTTTTTACCTTTCATCCATAAACGTAGATCTTCCTCACATGTCTTGCACACTTTGTGAGGAGCCCACGGTTTGTCTTGATCGCCTAACTTCAAACCGAAATAGGCGAAATATACTTTAATAAATGCAGAAATGTTCCTCTGCCGCTTTTCACGGTATATTCCCCACAATAAACAAAACTGTCCGGAGAGTTGACGCAACCTCTGGCTCTGTGAGCCATCACAAATACACAGCACTGCAAACTACAACTGTAGTGAACCACTTCGGAATACCGCTGGATTACGTCTTAGCAAACAAAAGGTAATACAGACCTTGCAAGAAGAGTAAATTTGTCAGGAACGTTCATGTCGCTACCACCATGTTTGAGCGAGCGAACGAGGCGAGGCGAACAGGAAAGAACATGCGCCAGCGCGAGTACTGGATTTAGCCCCCCGCCTCCCAATTGTCCTGTTAATGTATAAAATGAATACAAAACACTCTAAAATATCATGAGGGAGTGTTTTCTAGTTAGTTAACCATTACAACCTCTATTTTGGGCCAAGAAAATAAACTGCAGTCGGCTAAAAAGAAATTATGTGAACATTCCTTATATGGGTAAGAAATCTAATTTTGCAAGAAAACGTGACGTGATGGAACATTTTGGCTATTTTTCCTGGATTCAGCACCCCAAAATCTATAGGAATCAGTTGCAAAACTGGAGGCAGTTTTTTGGTAGTGTACCTGTGTTATTTTTGATGATCTCAAGGTGGCGAAACAGTGTGACAAGGCGGTGGCAAAAGACAGAAGGATGCTGGGTTGCATACAGAGAGGAATTGCCAGCAGAAAGGAAGAGGTACTAATGCCACTGTAAAGTTGCTAGTGAGGCCTCACTTGGAATATTGTGTTCAGTTTTGGAGACCGTATTTCACAAAGGATATAAAAAGGCTGGAAGCGGTTCAGAGGAAGGCGACCAAAATGATTTGGAGCCTGCATCAGAAGACTTATGAGAAGAGACTTGAAGACCTAAATATGTACACTCTGGAGGAGAGGAGGGAGAGGGGAGATATGATTCAGACCTTTAAATACTTATAGGGTATTAATGGACAAACAAACCTCTTCTTGAATCATAGGGGTAGATTCTGAGCTGCCATATTCCCTGCCCAAAGCTCCCTGCACATACATAGAATATGTGCAGGGACAGGGGCAGGCAGGGGCGGCAATGGGGAGGAGAGTGGGCGGCCGGGTGCGGGGCACACAACCCAGACATACAGGGCCAATTCTGATCATGGCCCTGTACATCCGGGTCCATCGGGATAGACGGAGGACTTATTCTAACTCCGAGGTGGAATAGGTCCCTCTGGACATCAGGGGACAGCGGTGCTGGGTCATGGAGGAAAGGTGAGAGGGTGCGGGGATTCCCTGTACCCCAACCCTGGCCATGGAAGCCCATGGAATGCCCAATCGAGGATCAGGCTACGGCGAAAGAAGGATTTAGCCAGCGGCCGTGATCATGGCTCCTGCATGGAGCCGTGGTGGCATGGCAACGGGATGCCATTCCATTGTCTCTCTCCATGCAGGAGCCTGGCTGAGTTAGCTGGGTAGTGGGCTGGAAATCCGGGAGCCCAGAATCAGGGCTCGGCCTGCACGTCCAGGCCGGGCGTGAATGTTCAGGCCGGTTGCACCTGATTCTGATCCCGCGGTGACTTACTACTTCTACTGAGCATTTGTATAGCACTACAAGGCATACGCAGTGCTGCACAAACACATGTAAAAGACGGCACCTGCTTACAATCTAATAGAGACAGGCAACACAATAACTATAGACATGGGATACAGCTAGGGGGGAATGGTAAGGACTTTAGGTAAGTGAAGATCCAAAAGTGTCAGCGAAGAGGTGAGTTTTCAGCCTGGATTTGAAAAGGGTCAGAGAAGACGCCTGATGTACAGACTCAGGTAGTTTGTTCCAGGCATAAGGAGCAGCAAGGTGAAAGGAGAGAAGTCTGGAGTTAGCAATAGAAGAGAAGGGCACAGATAGAAGTGATTTTCCAGAAGAGTGGAGTTCCCGAGGAGGGTTGTAGGGAGAGATAAACGAAAGGTAGTGAGGAACTGCAGAGTAAATGCACCTATAGGTCAACAGGGGAAGTTTGAGCTGGATGTGGAAATGGATAGGAAGCCAATGAATAGACTTAAGAGGAGTAATATGAGCATGACGAGGATGGCAGAACATTAGCCGCGCAGCAGAGTGTTGAACAGACTGAAGGGGAGAGAGATGACTCAGAGAGACCAGCAAGGAACAGGTTAAAATAATCTAGACAGGAGATGACTAAGTAGTGGATAAGTGTCTTTGTATTGTGTTCAGAAAGGAATGAGCGAATTTTGTTGATGCTGTAGAGAAAGAAACGGCAGATATTAGCTATCAGTTGGATGTGTGTGGAGAAGGAGAGAGAGGAGTCAAAGACAACCCAAGATTGCGAGCTGAGGAGACTGGGAGGAGTAGAGAGTTATCCACAGTGACAGAGAAAGGAGGAAGGGGAGTGGAGGGTTTAGGGGGAAAATTAAGATGTTTAGGGGCTGTTTACTAAGCAGCAGTAGTGGCTTCCTACCGCTGCTTAGTAAACAAGCCCTTTAGTTTTGGCCATGTTTAATTTCAAGCAGTGGTGAGACATTCAAGCAGTAATGTCAGAAAGGCAGGCAGAGATCAGGACCTAGATTGCAGGAGAGATTTCAGGTATGGAGAGGCAGATTTGGGAGTCATCAGCACAAAGATGATACTAAAAGCCATGGGAAGAGATGAGTGCACCAAGGACTGGGTATATAGAGAGAAAAGGAGTAGACCCAAGACTGATCCTTGGGATACACCAACTGAGAGCGGGATAGCAGTAGAGAAGGATCCACCAGAACAAATACTGAAAGAGCAATGGGAGAAATAATAGGAGAACGAGGATGGTACAGAGCCCTTAAAACCAAGCAAGGACAAGGTATCAAGGAGAAGGTTGTGGTTAACAATGTCAAAAGCAGCAGAAAGGTCAAGAAGGATGAGGATTGTGTAAAGGTCCTTGCATTTTGCCAGGAACAGGTCATTCGAGACTTTGGCAAGAGGTGTTTTGGTTGAATGTAAAGGACAAAAGCCAGATTGTAGAGGATCCAGAAGGGCTTGAGAGGAGAGAAATTCAAGGCAATGGCAGTGAACTGCACGTTCAATTAGTTTTAAAGAAAGGGGAGGAGGGAGATGTGTTGATAGTGAGAAGGACAGCATGCTTTAAGGCTGCAGGGAAAGTTGCAGTGGAGAACAATAGCTTGATAATATGAGAGATAGAAGGGACTACAGTGGAGGAGATGGACCTAAGGAGATGGGTGGGAATAGGATCAGAGGAGCAGGTAGTGATTGGATGAGGAAAGAAGGTGGATGGTTTCCTCCTCGGAGATCATAGAAAAGAAAGAAAGGGTAGCAGAGGAAGGGGGAGGGGAGGTTGAGAGTGAAGAGGCGGAGGAGGGGGAGTAGCTAACCTCGTGGGGAATTGGAGTGTGATCTTGTGGACTTTGTCATGGAATTAGTCAGCCAGAGTTTGGGCAGAAAGGGAGGGAGGGGTCGGAAGTGGTGGCACCTTGAGAAGAGAGTTGAGAGTTGTAAAGAGATGGCAAGGGTCAGAGGCAAGAGAATTAGTCAGATGGACATAATAGTCTTGTTTGACAAGTGCTATGGCTGACTGGAAAGAGACAAGCATGAAATTGAAGTGTAGAAAGTCCACAAGGGTGCGGGATTTGAATCAGGCATGCTCAAGCTGAGCGGGCACAGGAACATAGATATTGGGTAGTAGAAGACAGCCAGAGCTGGGGTATAGTATGCCTCACAGGATGTGGCATGGGTGGAGCAAGAGCATCCAGAGCAGAGGAGAGTGCAGCATTATAGAAAGCTACTGCCTCATCAACAGATTCAGATGACATACTGGAGGAAAGAGGTGATGAGACAGTGGAGGAGAGAGCTAATGGGTCAATAGCATGAAGATTTCTAAAGAGGTTGGAGGAGACAGGGCAAGATTGAGACAGTGAGTGATGAATAGTGAAGCTTAGCAGGTGATGGTCCAATAATGGGAGAAGTGAGGAACAGATGTTTGAGGATAGGCAATTAGAAAAGAATGCAAAGTCAAGGCAGTGGCCTTGCTGGTGAGTGGAGGCAGTAGAGTAAAGTTGGAGGTTGAATGATGAGCTTTAAAGCAGAAGGGCCGGGGTTGGGGCACACAACCCGGACTTCTAGCCCCTGCAGGATCAGAATCGGGTGCAACTCCTGGCTGCCCCAATTCTGAATGCCCAGACGGGCCCGGCATGTACAGCACAGAATTGACCTCATTGTTAACATCCAAAGCTTAAAGTGGATTACAATGTTTATTGTGATTCACATTACGTTATTTATTTATGTGTTTGTTTGTTGGAGGCTTGATGTATCACCATTCGAACAGTAATTGTACATCATAGCAGTGTACAGCACTAGTAATAGAAATGCTAATATTAATCGGTTTCTTTGCAAGCATTTGCATGCAGTGTGGTTTATGCATTTTTGGAACACTTTGCAGATGATTTTTCCTGTAAGACGAGCAACACAGAATTCTGTTATCCATGTTATTTGTCAGCATATTTTTAAACGCATGTTGAAAAATAACTTCGGATTTTATTATATTGTCTCAATATTTCTTACATTTGCCATTTTATCGCTGCTTAACAATTGTAAAAATGACTAAGCTCACTTAGGGGTCCTATTACCTTTTTGCACCTAGCATGCATTTAGTGCACGGATGAGTCCCCAGCACACAGCCCTTCAGCACAAGACACAGTACAAAATCATTATGCAGACTTTGAGTGGGAATATGTCCAGGCCACAACTTTATTAATGACTTGAAAAGGGAGTCTAGTCTGGTACTTGAGAAGGGTATATGCAAGGACATATAAGGGGGATGCAAGGGGAGCAGTCATGCTAGGTGTAAATATTGGTTAATTGTCTCCAGACCCATTGGTCTACTTTATATACGCAAGGCTGCAGTCCTTGGAGTCAGTTCATGACTAGGCTCTATTGAACAATCCACTGGATTCAAATAAGGATGTCAGCCCTCTGGACTATAACATGGGGGAGGTACGCTGTGGTCTGCCACTATAGTAGATTCAGTAGAATCAGTCTGACCTAGGCAGCAAACAGTGCTTCAGAAGTCCTTAGTCAATTCTTTAGTATTTTGTTACCATGTCAAGAGTCATTGTTCTGCTGGCAACTGGGACCAAGATGGCCCAAATGATAGACAAAGCCAAAACCACTTCCTTTCACCACCCTTACTTGACAAAGTCTAATCAAAATCCAAGCAATATAACTCAAAAAATTATCTCTAGGATAAATGTATACAGGCCTCAGTAAATGCTCACACCATTCATTTGGCGAACGGTGTCACCATCTTTTGGCGCTATCGCTGTCACTGCAAAAGATACTGCTTCAGATACTGCTTCCGAAACCCTGCACCGTATTTCTGGTTTCGAAGGGTTTAGGTTAGAGCAAAGTACCGGACTTCTCTGCATTAGAGATCCTACTGCACTAAAGATCCTACAAAAGCTTTTGTTTCACCCCTCTGGGCTTCGTCAGGGATCCAGCGTTTCATCCGGGACAGAGTAATAAGCATTCAAACTTGAGCCGCCATTTCGCTTCACAGATTACCAGATAGCGTCTGACGTCAATCTCTTTAAACAAATAGCCAAAAACGGTGATTGTCCAGTGACAGCGATGGCGCCAAAAGATAAGTAACGGATTACTATTACTTTAGTTGTGTGACTGATTGTGCACTATCAAAAGTATCTTTATTTTTTTCAGATACTTGAATATCCGGCTTTGGTGCAAGTCGTCGAATTTTGGAAAATTTATACTTTTATGGATATTATGAATACTATGAAAATTATAAGATTAAAAAAATTAACTTTGGATAATTAAAAAATTTATTAAAGTTTTATCATAGAATAAATGAGTTTGATATGAAACTTTGATTGATATACCGAATCCTGAAAAAGTACTTTTTTAGAAGTAATGTATTAATTAATTGTAGTATATTGGATTAAACTTTAGAGGGAAGGCCGGTGATGTACGCAAAAACTTGAAGCTCTACCCTATGGTGACACCGTTCGCCAAATGAATGGTGTGAGCGTTTACTGAGGCCTGTATACATTTACCCTAGAGATAAGCAGTTAGCCAAAGAGCCTATACCTTCTTGGGATTTCTATCTCGTGACTCTTGATGTCGAAGCTCTTTATACCAATATTAATCAAGGCGAAGTTATGGACTTAATGTCCTCTTTCTTTCAATTTGCTCCTCAGCGACTACCTCGGGCTTTTTTATGTGAATTACTTCGGTTGGTATTGACAAAGAATTATTTCTTCTCTGAAGGGCAGTTCTATCATCAGATCTATGGGATTGCCATGGGGGCCTCTGTGGCCCCGTCAATAGCCACACTTTATATGGCTCATTTTGAGGAGTTTTTTCTTTATTCCTCCATCCGCTTTAAGTCAGTCCGGTTTTGGAGACGATTCTTAGATGATGTGTTTTTCTTATGGTTTGATTCTTTACCGCAACTCAATGAGTTTCTAACTTGGATTAACACACTAAAACCTAACCTTAAATTCACGGCCCATTTTGATCTGAAACAAATTGAATTTTTGGACATGCTGATAATTAAAGAGCAGGGAACGTTCCACACGACCTTATATAGGAAGAGTGTTCAGCGTAATAGTCTTCTCATGTATCACAGTTGTCATCCTGGTCCGATGCGGAGGAATTTACCATATGGCCAATTCCTGCGGCTGCGGAGGGTCTGTTCCACACTGTCTGATTTTAAATTTCATGCCCTTGACTTAATTGGTAGATTGACACAAAGAGGATACCCGGAGAAAGTTATCAAGTTGGCTTACAGACGGGCTTTGTATACCCACCAAGATTGGCTTTTGGATGAGAATTATCAATTGCAACACTCCAGAACTGGGGAGGCTGATTTTATAGTTGGGACGTTACCTTATACCACCTTGAGTACCTCGATTGTAGCTATACTTCGCAAACATTGGGCAGTTTTGGGCTTACATCAATGTTTTCGGAAGCCCCTTCGAATAGCTTTTTCTAGGGGATTAAATTTAAAAGATTTGTTCGTTCTGCAACTCCACCTGACCGCCCATTGCCTTCTGATCCTAATGTAAGGGGACATACTACGTGTTCAACTTGTGCTTTTTGCAGTATGGCACTGACTGGAGCTTATTGGGTTCATCCTAATACGGGCCAGATCTACCAGCGCCATTGGCCTACGTCTTGTGATTCAGCTTATGTTGTATATGCTCTGCAGTATACTTGTCCCTTGATATACATAGGCAGGACTTCCCAAAAAATCAAAGTCTGCCTTAGTGAACATGCATCTAGGATTCGACAGAAGGTACTGTCAGCTCCCCTTGTCGAACATTGTGAGACTTACCATCATCAGTTTGATTCAGATTTTTTCTGGACTGTATTAGATTTCATTCCACCGAACCCTCGTTGTGGGAATCGGCTATTTGCTTTGCAAAGACAAGAACAACAACTGATCTTTGAATTAAAAGCTGTCCATCCGTTAGGGTTGAATAAGGAAGTTGAGTGGTTTAGCTTGCTATAACGTCATCCATGACGCTAAGGGATTCCACGATGCTAATGGGGTCTCCCGTTTAGCTGATTGGAGCTCCCAATAGATTGACACTAGCTGATAGCCAATGGGTGTGTTTTCCCTCTTATATCCAGTGACGATCTGAAGTTGTGGAAGTTTTTCAGAGCGGACATTCAAGGAGTTTGAACACTTGCTACAGGGCTTAGGGCCCGAAATGTGTGCGTCGTGGATTTGCTACCTGACCGCTTTGTCATGAAGTTATAATGTGGTGATTGAAACCTCACTGGAACACTTTTACGAGTTAAGTAAAGAATTTCTGTCAAAATAATTAAAAAGGAACAGGCTGTCTGGTGCGGCTGGGTTTCCCTTTCAGCCGCCTCCAGCCTCTTCCGACAAAAATGATATTTTAAATAGGGGGATATTTGTATTACTTTGGGTTTGGTTTTTGCACTTGTTGGATTTCATTGTTTACCGAACCAAGGATTAGTTTCCTTCTAATTGACTTCTGGGGACATAATAAGCATTAAAGGACATTTTAGCAAAAGCAGATAATTTCAAAACTTTTTGGAAATATTTCTTTAAGAGGATATCAGGTGATAGACACTTTGGGAAAATTCATAAAGCTAAGGTTAGTTTTACGCATAGAATTCTCCAACATCTCTATCTTATGATGGAGGCAGAGTCTTGAAACGTTGACCCTTCTACCACCTGAACTGTCTGTAGTTGAGCTTCTAACTTAACAGAGGCCACCTCCAAGGCATGCATTTTAGAATCTATAACATTAACATTACAGTTACCTTTTATTAACTTGATATACTGCTATTTGAGAAACATATCTCAATCGGCAGTATAGCCGTGCATTCCAGCTCTAAGCGCCATCACTCTGGAACAAGCTACCAGACGCCTTAAGGAACATCGCCAGCCTCACCATATTTAGAAAACACCTAAAGATGCACCTCTTCTCTGAACACTTCAATGCCTCCATGTAACCCCCCCCCCCCACCACCACCACCATTTAGTCCCCCAAAAAGCCTCAATTCTTATACTTTTGTATTTATTTATTTTTATTTATTTATTTAACAGTATTTCTAAACCGCCTTATCATAATAATCAAGGTGGTATCACAGCAAACAATCTGGTAGTGTGAGTGTGTTATACATGCAGTGAGGGTGAAAATTTAGTTGAGTGCATGTTAAATTATGTGCTAGATTTGTTTGAGCTATGTACAATGTGGGCTATATACAGTGGTGCTAAAAACTTTTTATATACATACAGTGTTAGGCGGTAACATGTGCTGTTATACAGTCACTTAGGTTATGTGATGTGTCCATAGTGTTCTATGAACAGCATGGTTTTCAGCTGATTTCTAAAGTCTTTGAGGTCTGTAATTGCCCTCAAATCGTCCGGTAGTTTGTTCCATATTGTTGGAGCAGCCATGGAGAGTGCTCTGTCTGTTGTGTCCTTGCGTGTGTGTTTGTATTCACTTGGGGTGCTGACTCGGTTGTGTGTTTGTTTTCTTCTAGGACGTGTGCTGGTGTCTGGTTGTATGAGGGTGTGCAGGCTGTTGGCTGATGTGTGCTGTTTTATCTTAAATAGGTTTATGATAGTTTTGTATCTGATGCATGCACCGATTGGAAGCCAGTGTAAGTCCTTTAAGGTAGGTGTGATGTGCTCCTGTCTTGCAGTTCCGGATATGATCCGTGCTGCGGTGTTTTGTGCCAGTTGGAGTGGTTTGATGGCTTGTTTCGGTAGTCCAAGGTATATCGGATTGCAGAAGTCCAGTAGTGGGGTTATCAGTGCTTGACAGATGGTACGGAAGTGTTCTGGGGCGAGGAGTGGTTTCAGTCTCCTGATGATTCGCATTTTGTAGTAGGCTTTTTGGATTGTTTTGTCTATGTGTGGCTTGAGATTGAGTTTATTGTCCAGAGTAACCCCGAGGTATCTCACTTCTGACCTTATTGGTATGGTAGTGTTTTGTATCTGTATATTTGGTGGGTGTATGAAGCTTTGGTTCCGAGTGATGATTAAAGCTTCAGTCTTGTTGTAGTTTATTGCGAGGTTGTTGTTTTGACACCAACTGGTCATTTGGGTAAGGCAGTCTGTTATCTTAGAGAAGTCCGGGTTGTCGATTGATATCGGGGTGTATATCATGATGTCGTCCGCATAGATTGTGTATTGAATGTTGTTCTCTTTCATGATGTTGCATATTGGTTGGATGTAGATGTTAAATAGGAGTGCTGAGAGCGCAGATCCTTGAGGTACTCCTTGACGGACTTTTATGGGTCGGGAGGTGATGTGTCCCACCTTGACCTGTAGCTGTCTTTCGGTTAGGTACGAGTGGAACCATTTCAGTGTGATACCGTGTATACCAGTGTTCTTTAGTCTTTCCAGGAGCGTGTTGTGGTCCACTGTGTCGAAGGCTGAGGAGATGTCGATGAAGATCATTATGATTCCATTCCTGGTGTTGTCAATTATTCTTAGGATGCTGTCGAAGAGGTAGATCAGTAGCGTTTCGACACCATGGTTGGGACGAAATCTGTATTGGTTGTCATCGAGTGTTTTGTGTTCGTCGATGTGATCCTGAAGTTGTAGTTGAACCGTCTTTTCGATGATTTTTGCGAGGAAGGGTATGCTGGAGATTGGTCGGTATGCTGCTGGATCTTTTTTGTCGAGAGTTGTTTTCTTTGTGATTGGTCTTACTGAGGCAAGTTTTAGTTGCTTTGGCATGAGTCCTTGAGTGAGTGAGTTGTGTACCATTTTATGTATGGTGGGGATGAGGCTTGATTTGGTGGCTTTGACCCATGACACTGGGCATGGGTCTGTAGGAGCAGTGCTTGTGTTGATTGTAGAGATGATGTGGGATATCTGTTCTGTTGAGGGTGAGGAAAATGTGCCCCAGGTTTTGGGGTGTACGTCTGTCCCGGTGGTCCTACTAGGCGTTGTTCGTTCTGTGGAGTGAAATTTGTCTTTGATGTGGTCTGCGAATTCCTGTGGATCAACTTGTACATCCCCTTCTGTTGTTTGCTCTTTTGTGAGGATTTTTACTATTTCGAAAAGCTCTCTGGGTTTGTTGATGGAAGTATTTATCATGTTTGTGTGGAATTCCCTCTTTGATTGGTTGATGTGTTCATTGTATTGCTTTTGCTTTTGCTTCGTTAGATAAAGATGCTGGTCGGCAGTTGCTTTGTTTTTTCTCCATCTCCGTTCAATCTTTCTGAGTTCCCTCTTTTCCTGTCGTATTTTTGCTGAGTACCATGGTTTGTTTTGTCTCTTGTTGTGGTGTTGTTTCTTCTCGGTCCCGCCATCAGATGGTTTGGCGGCGTTGGCTAAAATGCTGTTCCAGCTGGAAACTTGTTCCTCCAGGTCGTCTGTAGTAATGTTCAGGTGTTGTATTGTGTCCTGTATGAATTCGTCCTTGTCGAAACACTTGAATCGTCTTTGTGTGTGTGAGATGTTTGCTCTATCGTTTGTCTGGTCCTCTTGTGACCGCAGCTTTGTCTCGATTAAGTAGTGGTCAGACCATGGCACTGGGGTAATGGTGGGTGGAGAAATCAGGTCTCTTGATGTTAGGTAATTGGATGCGAATATGAGGTCTGGGGATGATCCGTGTCTGTGTGTTGGTGCATTGATTATCTGTGTGAATTGAAGTGAGGACAATGCTTGAAGGAAGGCCTCTGCGTCTTTGACATTGGTGGACTTTAGGTTGAAGTCTCCAATCAGCAGCGCTGGTTTGTTGTTTGTTGTTATGGCACAGGCTTCTTCGAGTGTGAAGGCTAGTTCGTCGGGTGGAGCTCTGGGTGCTCTGTAGGTTAGGCAGATTGCAATGTTCTTGTTCTTGATGCTAATTGTGTTACATTGCTGTGTATCGGTGAGGCTCTGTGTCTTGAACTTTAGTTTTGTTTTCGCTATTATCAGGACTCCTCCTCCACGCTTGTGGGTGCGTGGGCAGTTGTACGCTGAGTAGTTGTCCGGTACTAGTTGGTTGAGTAGTACGTTGTCAGTCGGGTTGAGCCATGTCTCTGTGATGCATATTATGTCGGGCTGTCGCTCTTCAATGTGGTCTACAAGAGTGTGTATCTTAGTCTTCCAATCCCACCCTAGTGCACCATTGCATGCTGTATATAGTAATACTGTTTCAATGTAACTCCCCCATATAATTTGTTTGTTGTACGCCACTTTGACTCAGAGAAAGGCGGTATATAAATCCAGCTAAATAAATAAAATAAATAAACATCATTGCAGTGTACAATAAAATCAGAACAAGAACAAAAAATAACAAAAACACAAAAACGATGGATGAACTGCAAGGACAGGAGGGAGCAGGAGGCCTAGGTTAGAAGATCAGCACAGCTACATAAGATCACAAAAGGAAGGGGAAGACAGAGGAACAGTGCAACCAGAATTGTTGACTGGAAGCAGGTCAAGGCAAGGACAAGTAACTCAGGGAGTGGGTGATGGAAAGGCCTGTGCAAAAAGCCTTTGAGTTGAGTTGTAAAATGACTAAAAGAGAACTGAGTGCACAAGTGATTAGGGAGTGAGTTCCAAAGAACAGGGGCCATGACTCGGAAAGCTGAAGAGTGGACCACTTGAGGACATGGGACTGTTAAGAAGTTATGAGAAGCCGAGCGAAGAGAGCAAGCAGAAGTGTAGGAGGTGAGAAGTTGAGACAGGAAGGAAGGACTACCAGCATAAAACTTAGCATAAACTTAGAAACAACTTGTTCAGTAAACACACATAACTGTGGAATAGTACTCATAAGAGTCTGCCCAGTTCTTGTTACCACCATCCAGATGTCCCAAAGAGAAATGACTTTATCCGAAAAAGCAGGAAAAGATGAAACCAACTCAACAGGCAGTAATGCTGGAATGAGCATTAAAGAATCCAGAATAGGCCCACTTCCTGATCTCCACAGTTATCTGCTGGCACAGAAATAGCCTGAAGTGGAGGATGTCCTTTCGGCTGCAAGGGTGGAGATCTCCCACCTGAACTGAGGGAATCACCCTCAGTCGATGAAGGAAGACTGTAGTGTGCTCAAATTCAGAGGCTGGGTAAGCATGTGTTTATCCATTAGGTCCACCATGACCAGCATGGAAGCTATCGGAGCAGCCTTAGCGGGTTTCTTCTTTGGTTTAAACTTCCTCTTCCAGATAGGGCGGCAATGAACATAGTGCACTTTCCCCAAAGCACTTCACTGGCTCTGAAGAGTCTCCAAAGGGGCAAGGCATGCTTATCTTCTTTTTATTTAAAAAAAAAGGCAAACAATGGGCATCTTTTGGACTTTTCACGTAGGCAACCTGTTATAAAACTAACCTCTACATGGGTAGATGGAATGGGACACAAACAGAAAACTTCATCTCTCATATTACAGTTCCATATAGAAAAAGAACCTGAGGCTATTATTAAGAATATCATTAAATTGCAAAACATGACAGCATTTTAGCACAATCATCCTCACTTTCAGTGCCTGTGGAGAATTCTGAAGAATACAAATTAATGCATCATCCAATTTATACAATAGCCCTGCTCCAAAAAGCTAGTCCCCATAGTCTTAGCTTGTCATTTATATTCATTGATTGAGCAGCAGAACCAGCACAATCTAATAAGTAGTCTTAGGGGGGCTGTCCAAAAAGATGCATCAAACAAGTATTCAGAAGAGCCCTACTCTCCAGCAGAACCTTATTTAAAATACCTCAGTCAGAAGACATACTTAACGTCTACACGTCCACATTCTTCACACATTCTTCTATTGAGGCATGGCTATTTGTGTGCTATTTTGAACGCTAGCTCTAGCTGAACTTTTCCATATATCTGTAATTTGTGAGACAAAGTTTTACCTGCAGTTTTGACCCCTGCTCTGTCTATCCATGTGCTCCAGGACACAGGGAGGACCATTTTCAAAGCTGTTTATCCAGATGCAACAAATAGCGATGTAGTTGGGTAGAATGATTTGATTGAAAGGTGCCCTCCACTGGCTGTCTGAAAGTACGGTTAGGCTTCCATAGAATGCACACTTTTAGCTGACTTAAAATGACTCATTCCTAGGTGTGTACAAAGGTCCTGGGATGAAAATCCCATGAATAGGTGCCATTTTCAAATGTATGTATGCCATTTTGGCTCTCCCCTTGGGGTTGCCTGCACAAATAGCATATTCAATGTGGCAGTGCTTTAGTATACATGTTTTGTTTTCCTAATTTTCAGCGTTGCAGTGCACATAGTTTTCATTTAAAAATGTTTTGCAATATAGGAGGGCTAAGTGTGTCCCCATCTTTTGCAGACAATATCCTTATTTGGCAGCTTGACCCCCTTTTGGCTGTACCACTAGACTACTGCTAGGGGTCTTTGAGTGCCATTTGTAAGCCGCGAGTCACTGTAGCAAGATCTCTCCCAACCCCCTTCCTCACTAGAGGGTGAGCTCTAACTTTGGAAAGGGGGATCTGGAGCATCATGGAATAGGAGGAGGGGGAGGTTCAGAGCATTGGGAAGTAGTTTTGTCTGCGCCAGTCCCTTTTAAGTGACGCACCAGGAGCAGCTCAGTGCTCCTGAAGTGGAAAGATAGCACTAGCTCAAATGTGGCATTGTCTTTCTTTAAATAATGCAGTTTGTGAGTTAAATCAAAACTGTGCTATCCAGTTTGCATAATAATGAGCTCCTTTACATGTATCTGCATGCTTTATTTATTTATTTAGATTTGTATACCACCTTTTCCTACAATCAAAGTGGTGAGTTACACAAAATAAATTACAAAAAATAGGAGTGACATAACATTGGATAAGAGGTAATACAACTTACAAAGGGATACTATAAAATTACTTATTATTATAACAATACTTTATGATTACAATCATGCATTGTTAATGAAGTTCACTGTCTGGTTGATCATAATATTATACGAATAGAAAGGTTTTAAGTGATTTGCGGAAGTCCTTTAAATCTTTTGTGGCCCGTAAATCATCCAGGAGTGAGTTCCAAAGGGCTTTGTATCTCACTATTATTTACCATGTGTTGTGTGAAAAAAAATCACGTTAAGAGCAAATAACACACATATTTGCTAATTAATGAATTGTTATTTAGCAGAATGTGTGTTATTGTCTTAACAGACATTAGTAACTCTGACCTTCAGTGACCTAGCGGTCATGGGCCTGATATTTGTACTGAGACGGCTATGCGTGGCTACAGCACATAGTCATTGCTGCTGACATCTAACCCCAGATATTCATATGTGGCCCCAGTTAGTTCCTGTGGGTAAAACTAGGCCAGCTTTTTCAGAGCCTAGTTTACCTGCAGGTCGCTAACCAGGTAGTAGTGCAATATCGCCGTTACCCGATTAGCATCTGTCACCACACAAGACACAGCCCAGAATGCCCACGACATGCTCTGATCCCGTTCAGCAGCATTTACACGATTTATAGATCTGTAAGGCATATAAATGCCTTTTGAATATTGAGCCCCATATCTGCAATGTTCCACAATGCGCATACATTTACTGCATACAGACCGGGCAAAATTTCAGACAGCTGATTCGCCAAAGAAAATAGCTAGTTCTTTCTGTGCACCTCAGCTAACACATGCCAGGAGTCATACAATAAGACTGGATATGTTCATTGAAAGAAAATGTCCAAAACCATTAGCCCTGGAACAAAAATAGAATGAATAGTAAACCATGAGTGCAGCAAAAGCGACAGGAAAATAGAGGATGCATATATTTATTACGAAGTTCTACAAATGCATCAAATAAAATATATGAGAACATATAGACATACAGTATACGAATGATACCTAAAGGAATAAGAGGGTGAGAAAATAAGGAACATTCTATTCATGTTGCATTGTATTGCAGCTTAAACACGTTGAAGTAATTGCAGTGTTGACTCTTCCATTTAGATCAATACAGCTCTTGTATTTTGCAGCCGCATTGTTTGGCAACGTATCTGTCATTACGTTCTACTACACTCCAGTGCTACATACGAGTACATCATTAGACAGGCTGTGGACTAAATAAGACAGTTCACTACAGGCTTAAGTGAGAAGCCCCCAAAAGACGCTTATTTTACAGTATAAACCCAACATAGAAGCTTGTGGAGTTTTATAAAATAGGCTCCTAGAGTCGGCCCCAATAGTGCATAAATGCTGACACAAAAATGTATATCTGGTCCAAAAAAAGATGCACCATATGCACATGCGTTGCACGTCCTGCTCCACTTTATCCAAACGGTGCTCTCAGGGATGCCTACATGCAGATCGCATAAACCAGGGGCAGTCCAAGTGGGGTGCGGGGCCATGTGCGGAGACTCGGTGCGGGGCCTCATTTGCATAAGTGGCCTTATTTGCATAAATATTTGCATAATGTTACCATACACTAACTTTTAGTAAACATGTCTCTTAATGAGTGTATGGATAAAGAAAGACTAAAAGATTTCTACATTACTATAATCCAGTGCCAACCGCCAGGCACATTAGGAACTACTACAAACGCTGCCCATTTAGAACCTATAGCAAACCCGCCATATCCTGACAGCATTACCAGGACTCACAAAGCACCATACCCTACCTATCAAAAGGCAACACTGCAAATATTAAACAAATACATTTCCGAGAATACTGGGGAAAGAGAACAAGTGGCAATGTCAAATAGGAATTACATAAACGGAATACCTCAGCTCAGTTACAAATGCAGAACATAGACCATCACCAAACAAGGAATCAAGATTTAGAAACAGGAAGGCAATAATTAAATTGGGAACCACAAAAGCCAAACTTGGAATGTACAACAACACTGTAGAAATAAAACTATAAATTAATTTCCTCTTGTACCAAACAAAGCGCAGACGTTAATGATGCACATTTTCCAGAGCTTTCATATTCCAGTTAATAAATTCAAAATAAAGAGATATCTTTCTACCTTTTGTGCATTTTTTTTCAGTTGCAATTGCTCCAGCCACTTTCTTCTGGTTTCTTCATGTTTTCTGCTAACTCTCCATCGTCTGCTGTCCATTTGTCCTTTCTTCTCTCTTCTAGTTTTTTTTTCCATTCTCTCTCTCTACATCTGCTTTAACATACTAATCTTTCTCCTTTTGCTCTTTCCTCATTCCTATTTCAACCACACAAATTTTACCCCTCCATCCTCAATCCCCACTTACTCTCCCAATACCTGGCCAATTGTAGATTTTTCATCCCTCTCACACAAAATATTTTTCCCCTCTCCATTTTACTCTCCCAGCCCCATCCCATTCTAATCCTCCCCCAACATCAGCTCTCTTCTAGTTCCAGTCTCACCCAGCATCCATTCCCTTCTAGTCCCTGCATCAGCCCATTTCCAGTCCTAGCCCCCCATCATCCCATTTCCAGTCCTAGCTCCCCCATCCATTTCCAGTCTGAGTCCCTTCATCAGCTCATTTCCAATCCTAGCCCCCCCATCAGCCCATTTCTAGAATACAAAAAGAATACAACGGAAATATTATTCAACGATCACTTAACAAACCTAGAGAGCTGTTCTCTATTACTAAATCCTTGATTAACGAGCCCTTACACCAGGACCAACCCCCCAAAATAACTGCACAAACCTTTGCCAATCACCTGATTTCCAAATTCCTCCCTCCCCTATCTTCTAATAACCCCCAAACCTTTGCTGACTACAGCACCCAACCACATGAGCCTACCCCCTCAAACTCTTGGAGCAATTTTGACCATCTTACATTAGAAAATGTATCTAATGTCATAAAGGATTTAAATTTTTCAACCTCTGCCCTCGACCCTTGCCCTGTCCCCTGGATCAAATCTTCCAGAAGTTCTCTCAGCCCATACATTCTGTATATTGTTCAAACATCCCTCCAAACTGGCTCTGTACCACCACCTCTCAAGAGTTCCACCATCCGCCCTATCTTAAAAGGAACAAAGCTTGACCCTACTTCTCCTATTTCTTACAGACCCATCTCTAGTATCCCATTCCTGGCTAAAATAACTGAGAAGCTGGTCCAAACTCAACTTCAGAACTATATTGATGAACACTCCCCCCTCGACTTATTCCAACATGGTTTCAAAAAGAACCATGGAGTCGAAACCCTTCTTACTTCCCTACTCGATTCCTTATACCTCCACACACAGAACCCTTCTCAAGGATGTCTTCTCATATTCCTTGACTTATCAGCTGCTTTTGACTCCCTCCCTCACCATCAACTCCTAAACAGACTTCATGAAATAGGACTTAGAGGCACAACCCTGAACTGGTTCCGTTCCTACCTAGATAACAGAACCCAACAGGTTCGTATTGGAAACGATACCTCCCTCCCATTCATCCTAAAACAAGGTGTCCCCCAAGGATCCAGTCTTTCTGCCCTTCTATTTAATATATTCCTCCAACCTGTCTGCAAGGTCTTCCAAAGCTACGACATTCAGTATCAGCTATATGCAGATGACATGATGTGCTTCACCCCTTTTAACCTTTCTAATCCTGACTTTTCTCCCAACATAACCTCTCAATCAACCAATCCAAAACAGAGGTTCTCCAGGTATTTTCTAATCCTACATACACCCTACCTCCCACTCTTACTATCGGTGATCTCACACTTACTATAAAAACCCAAGTGAAATATCTTGGTATTATCCTGGATCAGAACCTTCCCTTCACTGACCAAATAAAGAGAACCACTAATATAATATACGAAAAGATCACAATCCCTTTTCTTGATTACTGTAACCATATCTATCATGGCCTCCCCAAGAACTCAATTCAACCGCTCCAACATGCCCAGAACACGATAGCGCGGCTTATAACTAACAACCCTAGACGTTCCCACATTACACCTGTCCTCTGTCATCTCCACTGGCTCCCCATCCAATACAGAGTTCAATTCAAGGTCCTCACTCTCATACATAAAATCATTTCCAATGAGTCAGCTCGAAGCCTCTCCCCTCTCCTTCTCTCCTCCAACAGCACAAGATCACGCCGCCCTATTACCAAAACCTTACTGACCATCCCTATAAACAAGAGACACTGCAAACAATCTACAAGTAACAAGGCCTTCTCCCTCTATGCTCCATCCTTATGGAATTCCCTTCCTCACGAACTTTGGAACTGTTCAAACCACTCTGAGTTCCGAAAAAAGTTAAAAACCCATCTTTTCCTTGAACATTTTTCCCTTCCACCTTAGCTCATAACCTTTACACCCTCCTCCCTATTCTTTCTGCAACTCTCAAATTCTTTTACACAACCATATGGCTCATTGTAAATTCATATGTAAATAGTTGATCTTTGATCTTTGTAATTAGTTCTTCTCGTTACCATATTTATTCATTGTTATCTTGTTCCATGTAAACAGTTGAAACATACTGCTAAATATGTTCTATGTAAATCGTCTTGACTTGTAGAAAGACGGTATATAAAATTTGTTAAATAAATAAATAAATAAATAAATTTCTAGTCATTTCCTAGCCCCACCATCAGCCCATGTCAAATCCTAGCTCCCCTCCACTCAGCCCAATTCCAGTCCAAGCCCCCCATGAGCCTACTTCCAGTTCTAGCCCCTCCATGAGTCCATTTCAATTCAAGCCCCCACCACAGCCCGTTTCCAATCTTAGCTCCCCCCAACAGCCTATTTCCAGTCCTATCCTAGCTACTCCATCAGCTCATTTTCAGTCCTAGCTCCCTTCCCTCACAGCCCATTTCCATTCCTAGCAACCCCCCAACCCATTACCAGTCCTAAACCCCATCACCCCATTTTCATTTTAAGCCCCCCCTATAACCCATTACCAGTCCTAACCCCCCATCAGCCCACTTCCAGTCCTAACCCCATCAGCCCATTTCCAGTCAGCCCCCCATAGCCCATTGCCAGTCCTAATCCCTCCCATCAGCCCACAGCCCATTACCAGTCCTAACCACATCAGCCCACCTCAAGTCCTAACCCCTCCCCATCAGCCCATTTCCTGTCCTAGCCCCCCCATAGCCCATTATCAGTCCTAACCCCCCATAGACCATTACCAGTCCTAACCCCCATCACCCCATTTCCAGACAGCCCCCATCAGCCCACAGCCCATTACCAGTCTTAACCCCCCCATAGCCCATTACCAGTCCTAACCCCCCCAACAGCCCACAGCCGATTTCCAGTGCTATCCCCTTAAGCCCACCTCAAGTCCTAACCCCTCCCCATCAGCCCATTTCCTGTCCTAGCCCCCCCCATAGCCCATTATCAGTCCTAACCCCCCCCCATAGCCCATTACCAGTCCTAACCCCCCATCACCCCATTTCCAGACAGCCCCCATCAGCCCACAGCCCATTACCAGTCTTATCCCCCCCATAGCCCATTAGCAGTCCTAACCCCCCCAACAGTCCACAGCCCATTACCAGTCCTAACACCCCCCCCAACAGCCCACAGCCCATTAGCAGTCCTAACCCCATCAGTCCACCTCATGTCCTAACTCCTCCCCATCAGCCCATTTCCTGTCCTAGCCCCCCATAGCCCATTATCAATCCTACCCCCCCCTTAGCTCATTTAGAGTCCTAACACCCCATCACCCAATTTCCAGACAGTCCCCATCAGCCCACAGCCCATTACCAGTCTTAACCCCCCCCATAGCCCATTACCAGTCCTAACCCCCCCAACAGCCCACAGCCCATTACCAGTCCTAACCCCATCAGCCCACCTCAAGTCCTAACCCCTCCCCATCAGCCCATTTCCTGTCCTAGCCCCCCCATAGCCCATTACCATTCCTAACCCCCCCATCACCCAATTTCCAGACAGTCCCCATCAGCCCACAGCCCATTACCAGTCTTAACCCCCTCCCCATTGCCCATTACCAGTCCTAACCCCCCACAACAGCCCACAGCCCACAGTCCACCTCAAGTCAAGACCTAACCCCCTCCATAGCCCATTACCAGTCCTAACCCTCCCCCATCGGCTCATGGAAAATTTAAAAAAAAAAGCTGGCTGCTGCCGCTGCCGCCACTGCAGCGGCAGAATGGAGTGTCCCGCGGGGCCCCCTCTGCCCGGCTGAGCCCCTCTGCGCCAGCTTTCAGCAGCCAGCTTTTTTTTTTTTTTTTTTATTTAATTTTTAAAAAAGCAGAATGTTCTTTGCGCAGGGCCCCCTGAAACGCGGGGCCCTGTGCAAAAAACATTCTTGCTCAATGGACGGGCCGGCCCTGGCATAAACCAGGTCCACTCATTAAAGGAGCCTACTTTTTACTCACATATGCGGCCAAGCAATTTCATAAATGCCCTTTCCTATAAATATAACAGTCTTTGTTTGCAGGAAAAGCTTTATAAAATGAGCTCAATGTTTTTAGCTTAACCAGTAATAATCCTCAATCTGTATTTTATAGCGGAGTTTTCAAAACACTGTAAGATGAAGGCTACTCTACTGTTACATTATGAGGATCAATGCAAAGAGTATTTAAGTGTCAGTATGAGCAAACTTGGCTGATTCTACTGTGCGGTAATAGGCTGGGAAAAATCTAAACATCACTGCAAATTTGGATATTTAAATTCTTTCCAAAATACAAATGTATGCTCTGGTTACTTTATGCAAATCGTTTTACGTGCCTGTTGCTTGCATTCCATTATAAAGCAGACAACAGTGTTTCACAATAACGCTCACATTAACGTGGTCCTCAGACACAGTGCACAGAGACAGTCCTGTGATGTACTAACCCGTCAGTCCTAGTACCGGTGGGAAAAAATAGGTTGTGTTTTGCGGAAAAATATGAATTTATTAAAGAGTGCCGATTTTCAAACTGATTAAATGAACTGTACTTCTAATAAGTTAGAACAAAGAGAAGGATGAAAGAAGAAAAAAGGTCAACAGAGTAAAACTGACAAACTCTGAGGTGGAATGTCCCTTTAAATAGACCACCTTCAGCAGCGGCATGTAATGTCACTCTCCGCAGCAGAAAATAGGAGCTAAAAATTACAAACAGCCACATTAAAACATAATTTATTAAATGCTCATCTCCACAGAGTGAGGAAACTATTAAACCAACCACCTTAAAATGCTTTACTGAGCTATTAAACTCGGAGCAATAGCAGAGATAGTTATCTTCACCTTAGCATACCATATTAATAGAATTCACCATATCATGTACTGTACTGCTTTAGCACATACTGTAGGACATTGAAAGAAAGAAAATAGGGCTTCAGCAAAGTATATACTCTTTTATCTGTTTGTTTCGTTTTGCCATTTTGAATGGAAAGATCTTGCTTAATAAACCCTCTTTTTTTTTATCTGTCAGCTCCTTTCTTTTCCTTTGTACTTCGGGATCATTTGGGAGCAAGGCTTCATTCCTAACTACCCAGGGTCTTTCCCCCTGCTCTAAACATTCAGAATGCAGTCATTGAGGTGATGATCTTCCACCAAGAGGGCAATGCCCCAGGGCTCCATTAGAATCAGGCAATCATGGATCCTGGATCCAGTCAGTAGGTATCACCCTGAGCCAATGAACATGACTCCTCCCCCCCCCCCCCCCCCCAGGGGCTGTAAGCTCTGCCTCTGCAGCATCTACAGACCCGGAGAGTCAAAGACTAATCCACTGATCAAACCGGGGCCCTTCTGCATGTCACCGAGCCACTGTTCCTACTTACAAACCCAATTTTCTATTTGTGGGGTGATTTTATGAAGGATTTTTGCTCGTGAAGTATGAGTGACACCAAGATGGCACATGGTTTTACACAGCCCGTGTGTGCATGTGTTCTGGGGTGGAGTCTAGTTGGAGTGTGGGTGAATCATGATTTACAGGCCT
Source organism: Ichthyophis bannanicus (assembly GCA_033557465.1). Classification (NCBI taxonomy): domain Eukaryota; kingdom Metazoa; phylum Chordata; class Amphibia; order Gymnophiona; family Ichthyophiidae; genus Ichthyophis; species Ichthyophis bannanicus. Next base: position 865,124,724 of record CM066032.1, on the reverse strand, counting down.
ATTTCATAAAATACCCTTGTACTGTACATGTCTACTGTTATGTGCTAGTGTTTCCACCTGGCTACCATCTAGATGCAATTAATGCACATTAACATCCAAAGTTCAGGTGTGTTCATTTCAAAAACTTCCATGGTAAATGTAGGGGACATTCCCGGTGTTTAGACAGGGCCAACTTAACCTTTAGGCAAGACTAGGCAGTCATGTAGGATGGCAGCTTCTGAACGGCCATAAATAGCGGCAGCAGATCTTGCCAGCTATACACACTCAAAGAACCATCAGCACATTCTGCCTGCAGATAATAGTATTTTATAACCTATGCCCATATTTGTGCACTCAGCCCATGCTTTGCTCAAACTCCACCCATGCGCATGTGCCCATGTAAAGTAACACCATAATCTTAACATACATACATCACACTGGCGGGTATTTCTATAACAGCTCACATAATGCATGTAGATGACTAGACTATGAGGAGGTTCAGGCCAAAACATTTTGTTTCATTTGGATTAAGGGGTTTTGCTTTTTTTCGTATTCATTCGTTTTTTTCAATACTGCACCCTATCGTGCAGTAAGGCACACTATTGCACAATAATGCACATGATCCGCACATGCGCGAATAATGCACACTAGTCCCGCATGTGCAAACAGTGCATGCTATTGCACAATAGAGTGCAGTATTGCAGCTTTCATTTCAAAACAAAAGCACATCCCTATAAAATACCACCACAGTGGGTACCTATTTCCTTGCTTGAAGTACACACCCCCTTATAAAATTACCCTCTTAGGGACTTAGAGGTAATTTTATCAGGAATTACCTAGATTTAGGTGGCGTGCTTGCACCTAAATGTTGGCATTTTAGTCATTTAAGCATATAAATGTCAACTTCCGCATAAAAATGGCATCTTAAAAAATACTGACTGGTACCTGAAGAATGGAGAATGGTGAATGTAATGCCAGTTTTAAAAAGGGTTACAGGGGTGATCCGAGAAATTACAAACTGGTGAGCCTGATATCAGTACCAGGCAAAATGAAAGAAACCATTATAAAGAATAAAATTACTGAACATGAAAATAGTCATGGTTTAATGGGAGAAAGTCAACATGGATTTAGCCAAGGAAGGTCTTGTCTTACTACTTGGTTATATTTTTTTGAAGGTGTGAATAAACAAGTAGATAAATATGAGCTGGTTGATATACTGTATCTGGATTTTCAGGAAACCTTTGACAAGGTCTCTCATGAGAGAATCTTGGCAAAATTAAAAAGTCATGGGATAGAAGGCAGTGTACTATTGTGGATCAGGAACTGGTTAAAAGATAGAAAGCAGAGGGTAGGGCTGAATAACCAATTTTCCCAATGGAAAAAGGTGAATAGTGGAGTACCCCAGGGATCTTTGCTGGGCCCGCTGCTTTTTAACATAATCATAAATGAACTGGAAATGGGAATAACAAGTGAAGTGATCGAATTTGCAGACAACACAAGATTATTCAAAGTTGTTAAAACACAAGAGGATTGTAAAAAATTGCAAGAGGATCTTGATAAATTTGAAGACTGGGCAACCAAACGGCAGATGAATTTTATGTGGACAAGTGCAAAGTTATGCACATAGAGGCCGATTCTCAACTGTGCATGCCTGGGCTGTGTGAATGCCCAAAACATAGACGGGGCCCAACTGGACCCGATTCCATAATCACGGGAGCTATACGCATCCGCAATTATGGAACCGGGTTGCTAGCCCAGCATGCACAGCATTCCAAGGAAGGAGATATCTCCCACACTGCCACAGAATTCAATGGCTGGTGTGTCAGTACATTGGCATCCATTCGCCATGGCACTGACATGTCCAGCAGGTGTCACGGAATACCCTGCCCAACAGAGGCCTCCACTCAATGCTGTTGGCCATCAGCGGGGAGCACATATGGGCATGCCATGCCAGCAGACTCCATCTTGAACCATTGGCATGTGTGCGGGGGAGGCTATGGTGGGCACATGGAGTGGGCCCAAGGACTGATTCCACCATCGCGGTAGAATAACTTGGGTGTCCAAACGGGTGCTGGGGAATGTATAGAGGCCTGACCTGAATGGCCTATGTGTGTCCTGGCAGCTGGCCACTCCCCCACTCTGCCCCATCCCGCCTCCATTCAGGGCTCCCTGCACAAACGCTGTGTACATGCGGGGAGCACTGGGGATGGAATTGGGTCTCGGGACTGAGTGCAAGTTGTACATCCATCCTGTATGTCCAACCCCACTATTCATGTGACAGAATGCCCCCTTAGGGAAGACCAACCCAAACTACAGTTACACGATGCAAGGTTCCACCTTAGGAACTACCAGCCTGGAAAAGGATTTAGGTGTCATTGATAATACATTGCAATCCTCTACCCAGCATGCAGCTGCAGCCAAGAAAACAAATAGAATGCTAGGAATCATCAGGAAAGGAATGGAGAATAAAACAAAGGATATTTGTAATGCCTCTGTATTGTTCCATGGTGTGACAGCACCTTGAATATTTTGTGCAGTTCTGGTTGCCATATCTTAAAAAGTATAGCAGAATTAGAAAAGGTACAGAGAAGAGCAACCAAAGTGGTAAAGGGCATGGAAGGACATCCCTAAGAGGAAAGGTTTAAAAGGTACTTGTGAACTGGATTGGCCACTGCTGGAAACAGGATACTGGGTTTAATAGACCTTGGTCTGACCCAGTATGGCATTTCTTATATTCTTACGTTCTTATGAAAGTATGAAGTCTTGTTTGTATGGTGTATAATTCACTGTGGGTATTCATATTGGAGGAGTTTGGGCAGAGCCTGGGCCACCCCTCTAAGTGCATATATTATAAAATATTCTAATTTGCACGTGTTCTAGAAAACTCAAGGTGCAGGCTCTTACACCAACTCTAGTGCTGGTGTAAATATTTGTTCCTTAATTTAAGGCAAGTTTTTGGTTGGTAGTATTTTATAAAGGAAAGTAGGGGGGCGGAGCCTGATGTCCAGCGGGTCAGACGCTTTGCGCTGAAGCTCCCGAGAGGCCTACTCAGAATCCTGACTTAATACCTACATAAACTTAATATTTTGCTCCGAACTTACCGGGGTGCCTCGGGGGGGATGGCGGCCCACAAACCAGCGCGCTTAGACTTCGGGTCTCCTTCTTCCTCACACGGAAAACGCTCCAAAACAGAGTTGTCTTCCCCACAAAAGATGGTTCCACTTCGGGAAAACCCCGAAATGCAACAGGAGATCTTGGAGGAAATACGTGGTGTGAAGGAACTGGTACAGTCCAACGGAGAAGCGCTCCGAGCCATGCGAGAAGATTTCGGTATGCTTCAGGACCGGCTTGAAGGTCTTTCACTACGGCAGGACAACATGGCGGGGGTCCTCGACTCGCACGCGGTGCGCTTGGTGAAACTAGACAAGGCTGAGCGCCAGATACAGAATCTTCAAAAAGAGTTAGAGGATAGCAATAATCGAGCCCGTCGCAACAATGTAAGGCTCATTGGAGTACCGGAGGGGGCGGAAGCAGGAGATATAAGAGAATTCCTGGTCAAAACTCTTCCCTCCTTGCTGAAGATCACTTTTCACAGAGATCTGGAAATTGACCGAGCACATCGTGTTCCTACCAACATGGCGCTCAATCGGACGACCCCCCGGCCTATCATCTTTCGCTTACTGAGATATCAGCAAGTTGAGCAAATTCTAAATGCTGCCCGGGCGAATCATCATCTGGAGTTTGAAAGTCATAAAGTCTCCTTCTTCCCCGACTTGGCAAAGCCCACAGTTGATCGTCGGAAGAGTCTCCTTGCTTTTCGACCTAGACTTCAACAGCTACAGGCTCGCTTTGGCCTATTGTATCCAGCGAAGCTCAGAGTGACTCTCCATAACCAAACTAGAACCTTCGAAGATCCTGATCTGCTAGCAACATTTTTAGATTCCAAAGAAGCAGACCAGATGCGCTAATCCAACAACTTGGATCTGTAATCCGCCGGATCTGCCCGCCATTTTGAATGGCCCGACGCGGTGATCATAGCCTGGAACAGAGACTGCCTGGACTTTTCTTTCTTTCTATGTATAACTTTCTTGGTCTCCTTTCCCTCCATGATGTGCACTTCGGTTGGATTCGGAGCACGCACAGCTACACAGGTTATATATTTCAATTTAGGCCTTCTCTGGGGTTTCTCCCCGCAGACACATGGTCGCCAGTAATTTCTGGGGTTCTGCTTCTTCTCTAATGCACTTCGGTGCTTCTTTTTTATATGGGGCGCTTCATTGTTTTGCATTAGCTTATTTTCTATCATGTCATATGTACAGTCATATACAGTTAATATGAGGGACATTGTGTAATTATGTGCATTATCATGTTCTTTCTCAGAATTTTTTAACCCTTCTGAATGGCCTTATGTAAGATCTTATCACTGAACGTAAAAGGCATCAATAGTCCAATCAAAAGAAAGAAAATCCTTAGCTATCTTAATCATGAATATGCTGATTTAGTGTTTCTTCAGGAAACGCATTTAAATTCCGTTGAAACACTGAAACTTAATGCTAAGCCTTATATGGTGGCTGCCTACTTTTCCGCCGTTTCCAAACGGTGTAGGGTAGCCATCTTGGTTAAGAAGTCTTTGCAAGATACTGTAATGGATACTAGCTCTGATAAGGAGGGTAGATGGGCCCGTGCACACCTTAAGGTTGAAGATAGTGAATTCACGTGTACTTGTATTTATGCTCCGAATGTGGATAACCCTGTCTACCATGCAAGTACTGCGCTGTTGGCACAGGCCTCTTCCAATACTCCATTAATACTTGGCGGCGATTTACTGCCGCCTAGAACGAGTGGTATATTCACTCTATATTGCACTTTCAGGAGCCCCTCTCTTGGAAGATAGTGGGACTCCGCTTAGCTGCGGGGATCCCCTCTCTTCCCAAATCGGCTTACTTCCTTTTAGACTTTATGCTGGGCATAGCTATTTCCCTAATTACGAAATACTGAAAAATAGCTCCCATCTGAGCCCCAATGAATGGTTGAATCATGTCTGTCTCTACAGTAAATATGAGCAAATATCTCGTATGTCAACCTCTTCCGCTTAGACCCCTCACCACTTGTCTAAATGGAAGATGCTCAACGACTATGTTCAAACTGCTAAATGCTCTCATTTGACTGTTTAAATCTGTGTTAATCTCTGTAACATGATCATTCCGTATCGTAGATACTATTTCTGTTTGTTTTGATGTATAATAACTGTTGTTTGTAAGCGCTTATATGATGATACTTATCAACTTAGAGAAGAAGCATAGGGGTGGGGGGTATTTGGGGTTGCTTTTCCTTATTGTATGCTTGTATTTGTTTCCTTTGGTGTGTTGTTTCTTTTGCTTGTTGTAAAATGAAAATAAAAGTTAAAAAAAAAAAAAAAAAGGAAAGTAGGCACATACTTTTCTTTATAAAATAGGTTTAAGAGGTGTATTTTGGCTGCCTTAATCTAGGCTCTTAGTTATAAAATCACCCTCCACATGCCCACATATGTCTTAATACAGTGGTTATGGGCGGGACACTTTTGAAACAATCATGATTTTTAAATTTTTTATCAAAATCTTAGAAGGGAGAGTTAGGGACCTGAAAGCTAATTAGCAGGGTCAGGGAGTAAGGCTGAAGGTTTGCTTAGGGCACCATTACCCTTGCATGTAGGGGAAGACAGCCATGCTATCAAGAGGCAATGGTTGCTTCTGCACATTATCAACATATCTGCTAACCTGAGATACTATATCTCTGGAGTTATGGTTAACTGTTTCATATTATCTGCCATGTCAATGAAACCCACAGTAACTGCAAGGAGCCCTCCTCAACCTTCCCCACCCCGAATAAGAATTTCTACCCTAGGTGTTTAATGTGACAGTTAACGTTTTGGAGTTCTGCACTAATGGCTAGCGTGTTAGAATCCCTGTTTACCACCTAATATTTTATAAAACGAGCCCTTATGTTTAGTAGAAATGGCTGTGCACTGCAGGAGAACCAAAGGAATCCCTTCTTACATTTGTTATCTTATGAGAACAACGAATCCCACCAAGTGCAGCAGTGTTGAGGAGAGTCGCTCAACAAGAAATTGCTTGCATGGAGTCTTTTTTATAAGCAGATCATGCTCTACCCTGGCCTTTTACTTTTTGTTCACTTAAATATCAGTTATTGTTATCTACGATTCTGTAGTCACTTAGCTTCGCAAAGTAAATTTATGTGAGGGGTTGTGATGATACAAGTTAAATGGCTTGTTTCCAAAAGTTATCAAAAGGCCTTTGCTTGAAAGCATACGTCCAGAGTACAAGTGGAAGAGAAGACAGTATCTGAACAGTCGTAATCCCCCAGAGTGTACATGGCTCCTGTAAATTCTGGAAAGGTTTTATAAATGTTGTCTTCCGCAAAGCAGATGGCAAACATCATAAGACCTTTGGTAAATATGCTTTCCAGCCTCTTTGTTTGAACAGAAATATTGAACTTCCACCAATATTATTATAAAAGCCAGACTATAATTTTAGATATTTTTTTCTTCTGTTTGATTGCTGGTCCTCTTTCAAATGCCATGGGATCCACTTTCAAATTATTGCTAAACTTAAATGTCTGTAAATTCTTCTGTTTTGCCAAGCTTTGAAAGGTCAAAATGCAGAAAGTGAGACAACAGTTTATGGATAAACACACCTGAATATAATATTTACATGATGCAATGTACATGACAGATCTTTTATTATTTCTTTTTAATTTGGAAAGCAAGTGCAAGGAAATACTATTCAAATCTTTTGTTTAGATTTACAGATCCTCTACCGAAACTATAACTGAGGAATCAATGCGGTGCTATAAAATAATTCTGAGGTTAGCTGAAAGACTATGGTTTCAAAAGAAAGAGATGATGGAAGAATCTGAATAGAAGGAAAATTAGGAGCCTGCATACTAAATATTAACATACACTAATGAGCATTAATGTGTTCTACTGCACCTACAGGAATAACATGGTGTGTGGCATCAGATTGCATGGACTAATGCCCCTTAGTGTGCACTAACATTTAGCAAAGAGGCCCCTTAGATTAGTTGGCCATGGGCTCAGAGCATTTGATAATTTAATAATCAAAAGCATGAAAGAGGGCAAAAGAGAGGAAAGCAGTGTTGACATCAAGATGACGACAAAAAATGGTCCATGTCTGGAAAATGTGGACGAAACAAGGAGAAAAGCTAACACTAAGAAAAATGGTGCACCATTTTTGTTTCAAATTCAGCACTCCATGAATAGACAAATCTGCCAACTTGATGCCCGTTTTTGAACCCGCAATTGAGTAACAAGCCAGGAAAGAATTCAAGTTGATGCCAAAATCATCTAGACAAGATGAAAAAGAACTGTTGTTTCTATTTTCTTGTCAGGGCTTAGTCTACACATGCAGATGGATAAATATTAGAATGCACATCCAGTTTGTCCTAGTGGTTGTTCACTGCTGTGCAGAAGAGCTGGGAAAAAGCCCCAAATCAGGATTGTGTGAAAAATGCCTTCATAACTGCTGTGGGAGGAGTGTCAGTGAGAACTCGTAGGTGACATCTAGGGGCCAAAGGACCCACCGCTGGAGGAACTTGGAAGGAACTCTGGCGCATGCTCCTGGCTGAAGACTGTCACTGCAATTACTAGACTAAGGGGCCCTTTTACAAAATTGCACTGTGGTTTTGCACATAGGTTGTGACAGCATTTTCCCAGCAGTCAATGCACTGTACTGTATCGTAAGACAGAGCTGGTGCATTTAACTCTACCAATTGAGGTAGAGGTAATTGCACTTGTGCTAATAGCAATGAGTGACAGAGTGCATGTTTTTAACCCCTGCCCTAAATGCTTACTAGGCCCACACTCTGCCCCTAATCAGCCCATATAGCACTCCAATGCATGAATCACAGTTAGTGTGGAAATCAGCCCAAGCTGTCATGTCCCTGTGCTAACAATTACTGCGGGCAACAGCATGTTTGTTACTGCGCACCAAACCCCGTGTTAATTGCAAAGTGCACTTTAGTAAATGACTGCTTAGGTGGGATGGAATGGAGTAAAGACAAGAACATTCTTTTAGTACTAGCAAGCAAATCACCGCGAGCCATATCCCAGCCCCAGTTCTAATTTAAAAAACTCTAGAATCTCAAAGGGGTATGTTTACTAAGCAGTCTTAACGTGCACCCGGCGATAGTGTGCAGGATGCCATAAAAGGAGTGGGCATTTCGGTCTTAACGTAGCAAAACGGAATTATCACGCAATAACGCACGCTGCGCACATTATCAGGCGAAACGCCGCTAAGCACGTTAACGTGTGATAATTTTTAAGTAGGCCCGCAGACATATGAACATTGAAGCAGAGGTGTAGCACAATGGTTAATACACTGACTGAGGATACAGGGGTCATGAGTTTGATCCCCCAGTGTGCCTAATGCATAAGGCTAGCTGAGGCATCACCCTTTACGTTTAGGTAGTGATTTTTTGAGGCATTTTACTTTTATTTTAATTAGTGCTGCCAGCAAACACACCCTCACGGTGGCGTAACCTAAGGTGCCGTATAAGGTACCCCATAACACACTCCATAGGGCACATTATAAAGTGCACTGTCCGCCAAGGCACCCTATAATGTCCCCTATAGGACACCTTATAAGCCGCTTTATGGGGCACCTTAAGGTTACAGCACTCTGAGGGTGTTTTTGCTGGCAGCACTAATGTACATTAAAAATAGACAATGCCTCAGACAACCCTATCAAATAACCCCACCATGGGTTTGAACCCATAACTTCTGGCTTCACATTCAGTGAAGTAATCAGTGGGCTACAGCTACTAACCCCTGGCTGGCTGCAGAAAGACTGCACATCACCACACAAACTGTCTGCTGTGGTTACCAGGATAGGGTTAACCCACCCATACCCATGATGCACTGCACATGCAAATCAGCAGTCGACAGATGGGCACAAGATGGGAGATGCACCCCACAGCACCTCGGCCTGGTAGGGGGAACTGACTGTGTGTGGTACTGGCACAGAGTAGCCACAGACCGTCACATTGTGCGGGTACTGTGCTCACCCTGAGGGTGAGGTGGGGCGCCCAGCACCAGGTCCACAGCAACTGTCATGGCTGAAATATGCCATGCTGCAGGTCCCCATCAGTGCTACTGTGTGTGATAGGTAGTTCCTGCAGACACACCTAGGCTACATCTGTGTCCTTTTGTATTTCTCAGTCATCTCTCACCCTTATGGGCTATGATGCACCCAGAATAGTGCATATCCTGTGTTGGTGCCATGGTTACATGATGTAGGTAAAAGAGGAGGGGAGGGTGTTTGGACCCATAGGTGGATTATGTACCACCACACAGCCCACCCGCTAGGGCTCAGGGTGGGAAACAGGATCACCCACCAATAGATCCACATTCTACCTCCCTGCAATGGTAGCAGTAGAGGGGACCATCAACCCCAGTCCTGCTGGGGAACAGACACCCTACAGGGCAGGCAATGCAGAGCTGTACACATCCATAAAGCAATAGCAGAGACAGTAGGCCTGGAAATGCTCAGCTGCCCCCCACCACTATCTGACATTCTCCAGCAGCAAGCCTCCAGCAAGACACATACTAGCTGCAGACAGTCTGCTAGCTAATCCATAGTGCATGTTCCTGGAGAAGATTTGTGTACCCAGAACTGGGATATCAGCATACACACCAAGCAGATAAATCAGTGATTGGGTCCCAAAAGAGACCCATAAATATCACATGAGAAAAATACTATACAGCACTATGGGGGAACCTAACCATGCTGTGGTCACTGCTCAGTCAGGGTGAGAGTGACCTCCCAGCAGGACATGCTGTGGCCACGCTGTCCATGCAGGTGGTGGCCAGGCACTACACTATCCGAGCCATTTCCCTATGCCCTGTGCAGATGCGGCCAGGCCAGGCCACCCTATCCAGGCTATTCCCACAGTACCTTGCTCCTCATTATGCACATTGGCAGGCCAATACTTGCAACAGTGCTAGCAGTATGGGCTGTGGAGGGTGTTGGCAGCCACCACACACTGGATAGACAGACACACACTCCACACACCTATGCCAGCATTGTGCAACTATAGAGGTGTTTGGCAGCCCTGGCCACCACACCAGTCCTGGGCACAGTACAGGCATGGCTATGGTATGCAATACTGTTGGGGTCACTCTGTCAGACACCAGACCTGAGGCACACTCCAAAGACATCAGAAAGGCTGCTATGATGCAGCTCAATCAGCCAATTGTGCTTAACGTAAGAATTGCTATCTATCATAGCAACCTTTTTGATAGCTGTGTACAGTTTTCCCATGTTTAGGGTGGCTTTGCTTAGGTATGCAAGTGCTAGTATGGGGAGATGCACGCAGGGCCCAACATCCTGCCTCTCCAGGAGGCTTGGGATAATGGAGCCTGTGGGTGCGGGTGTGTCTGCCCCTGTTGGCCATTGCTCTAGGGCAGAGGTTCCCAATCCCAGTCCTGGAGGGCCAAACACTGTTCGGGTTTTCATGCTGTCCCTAATGAATAAGCATGAGATACATTGAGGACTTCCGGTGTGGCAATGAGCTGATCGGACGCATGCGGATCAGCTCCGGGCACCATACCCCGCAAAGCTGCAAAATTCCCAGCTAAACAGCGGCTGAATGCCCTTGGCTGCGTGGAAGAGTAGCAAAGAGAGTGGTGGGAACGTGGTGGGGCCATCCCCGTGTGTTGGGGAACATCTGATGGCTGCAAAGGTGACCAGAATGGAGAAGGCATGAGGCCCGGACTCAAAAATGGCGGACGGGGCACCCAAAAGCCCGGGGTCGGATGGTGAGCATAGCATGGTGGCAGAAGTGAGTGCCACGGTGGTGCGGGCCCTGGATGAACGCTTTCATGATCTGGGGGATCAGCTGCACTCTGTGGCCCAGAATATCACTGAGTTTACGGGGTGGATGGAGCATGCCGAAACGAGAATATCGGACTTGGAGGATGCCCAACACTCCCTGATCGTCAAAGTGCAAACTCTGGAGGCACTATTAAAACAGCAAGGAGATAAATTAGAAGATCTGGAGAACAGGGGACGAAGAAAGAATCTTCGATTCATTGGGATTCCGGAAAGTGTGGCCGATAATGCCCTCTCCAGTTACCTGCTAGCCTGGATGGGAAAAATCCTCAATGGTGGGGTGGAGAACCCTATACAATTGGAACGTGTGTACAGGCTGGGCCCCCGGCGGGAACAAGCTCAATGGCCACATGTGGTAATAGCTCGTTTTCTCAACTACCGTCAAAAGGAGGAGGTGTTGTGAGCGGCCCGCAACCGTCGGAGACAGGCAGGAGAGTTGGAGCAGATCTTAGTCTTCCAAGACTACTCCCTGTTAGTGAGCCAACAGTGATGAGCTTTCTCTGCTGCCTGCACACAGCTGGCAAGTAAGGGGATTTGCTTCTCCTTGCTGTACCCTGCTAAGCTTTGTGTAGAACACCAAGGACACATGCGCTATCTGGGGTCCCCTGCGGAGGCTGTCACCTTATTAGAGCAGCTGACTGACTCATCGTCGATTGCCCCATGAGAGCGGAGGTGTAGTTTGTATGATATCAGAGTGCCTCGGAGTGGAGTTTCGTATCTGGGGTAAAGTGTAACCGACACGGCAGAGATCCTGGGGTCGGAGGGAGGACACTATGAACATCAGCGACAATGTGATTTTTTCAATGCCAAAAAGCTTTATGGCGCCCCTGGAGTTTTTCTTTCGGGGAGACGCCTAAGATGGAGTATAGGATATATTCCCTTGTTGTATTCCCCCCTGAGGAGGCTGGTGTATTGTTATAAGGGCGGGTTCCTTGGGGAGCCCTAGAGACTGGGGATGGGGCGGTGGGGGGGATAGTCTGGAGTGAATAGAGGGAATGGGGGGGGGCAGGTGGTTCTAGTACTCGTCTCGCTTCCCGGGAGAGTGAGGGGCTTCGAGGTGGGTTTGGAGGGATATCTGGTTCCCCACTGCCAGCTCTCCCGAGTCAGGGTGAGCAGCTGAGGGTGGAGAACAGATGTTAAGACCGAGGCAGTGGCGGGCGCTCAGAGGGGGAGCGGGAGGAGGCTGCGGACACACTGCTCTTGGGCTGCGTTTTATTTTAAGGAAGCCCCTGAGGTTGCTTTGCGCCAAAAGAATATGCCTGGGCAGGCTCTGGGGTTGTTTTTGTCCCCGGGGGCGAGTGTGTCAGTCGACCTCTAGTGGGGTTTCGAGGCGGGGGTTTTGCCTATCCCTAGAGGCCTTTCGTAGTTCGGGAAGCCTCTAGTTAAGGCGGGAGCGCTTTATTCTGCTCAACCCTAACAATTGGGAACCTGAGACACCACCGCATGGCCCACTGCCTGCCCCTCTAGTTCCTTTGGGCAAGGAATGGAGGTAATCCAATTTAGACATGGTTGGGCTGAACCTTTAACAAGGAAGCACCGGGGGTCATTCCATGCAATTGGATTGGTTTCCTATCGCTTGGCAGGGGCTGCCGCACAGCGAGGCCCAGTTTGTATTTAATGACGCAGTTGCAGACTAAAAAGTCATTTGAGCCCAATTGTTTCAATGAGCTGTGTTAGGCTATAGCATATGCGATTACATGTATTTGAGTAGAATGTGTAGGCATAAAATGGGCTACACTTAACATGCTGGTCTCAGATGCTAGGCTTGACGCCGTATGTTGCTTCAATTATTTCTTGTTATATTGCCCTTAATTTACATGCGGTGCCTGCCAGCTTCTTGCTGCACTAGCAAGCCGAGGTACCTCGGGAGCACTCAATATGGCCGTTTCGTGTCTGAAGTCCCTAGGGAAACACTTAAGGCTATGAAAGGGCATATATTAACTGTCCATGGTAAATATGGTGGTATGGGGTGCATAGTAAGCACATTTTTTTTCTTTTTTTTAGTTTCTCTTTTGTATAGGCTGCATTTGCTTGTGTGCAAGCCGTCAGTGGCTTTTCTTAGGGGTATGTTTACTAAACCGTCCTAATGTGCGCCCGGCGATAGTGTGCAGGCTGCCATAAAAGGAGTGGGCGTTTCAGTCTTAAAGTAGCAAAACGGAATTATCGCGCGATAACGCGCGCTGCTGCGCACATTAACGGGCTAAGCACTGCTAAGCACGTTAACGCGCGATGATCTTAAGTAGGCGCCCAGAATGCAAACACAGAGACAGAGGTGTAGTACAATGGTCAATACACTGACTAATGATGCAGGGGGTCATGAGTTCGATCCCCCAGTGTGCCTAATGCATAAGGCTGGCTGAGGCATCAGCTTTGACATGTAAGTATTGTTTCCTGAGGCATTTTATGTGTATTTTAATTATTGCTGCCAGCAAACACACCCTCACGTGCCGTAACCTAAGGTGCCGCAGAAGGCACCCTATAAGGTACTCCATAGGGCACAATATAAAGTGCACTGTCCGCCACGGCACCCTATAATGTCCCCTATAGGGCACCCTATAAGGCGCTCCATTGGACACCTTATATGGACTGTAACCATAAGGTGCCTCAGAAGGCGCTTTATAAGGTGCCCTATAAGGCAGCTTATAGGGCGCCTTCTGAGGCACCTTATGGTTACAGTACCCTGAGGGTGTTTTGCTGGCAGCACTAATGTATATTAAAAAAAGACAATGCTTTGGACAGCCCTATCAAACAACCCCACTGTGAGTTTGAACCGATGACCTCTGGCTCCACAAGCAGTGAAGTAACCAGTGGGCCACAGCTCCATAGCTGCTAGCAAACCCCTGGCTGGCTGCAGAAGGACTGCACGTCACCACACAAAAGGTCTGCTGTGGTCACCAGGATAGGGTTAACCCACCCATACCCATGATGCACTGCACATGCAAATCAGCAGTCTACAGATGATCACAAGATGGGGTATGCACCCCCACAGCACCTCGGCCTGGTAGGGGGAACTGACCATGTGTGGTACTGGCACAGAGTAGCTACACACCGTCACATTGTGCAGGTACTGCACTCACCCTGAGGGTGAGGTGGGGCGCCCAGCACCAGGTCCACAGCAGAGATAGGCCATGCTGAAGGTCCCCAGAAGTGCTAATGTGTGAGATAGGTAGTTTCTGAAGACACACCTTGGCTATATCTGTATTTCTCAGTCAGGTTTAGCCCTTATGGACCCATAGGAGGATTATGTACTACCACCCTCCTCCCCTGGGGCTGAGGGTGGTAAACAGGGTCTCCCACTAACAGATCCACATACTACCTCCCAGCAATGGTGGCAGTAGAGAGAACCATCAACCCCAGTTCTGCTGGGAAACAGACACCCTACATGGCAGTCAATGCAGCTCTGTACACATCCATAACGCAATAGCAGACAGACATTAGGCCTAGATATGCTAGGCTGCACCCCACCACTATCTGATATTCTCCTGCAGCAAGTCTTCAGCTGCTGCACCCCTGCAGGGTGTTCCATCAAGACACATACCAGCTGCAGACAGTCCGCTAGCTAGTCCATAGTGCATGTTCCTGGTGGAAATGCTTGCACCCAGAACTGGGATGTCAACATACACACCAAGCAGATAAGTCAGTGACTGAGCCCCAAAAGGGAACCCATAAATATCACGAAATAAATATTATATAGCACTATGGGGGAACCTAGCTATGCCGTGGTCACTGCTCAGTCAGGGTGAGAATGATCTCCCAGCAGAACATGCTGTGGCCACCCTGTCTGTGCAGGTGGTGGCCGGGCACTACAATGTCCCAGCCAGTGCCCTATGCCCTGTGCAGATGCATCCTGGCCAGGCCACCCTGTCCGGGCTATACCCATGGTACCTTGCTCCTCATTATGCACATTGGCAGGCCAATACTGGCAACAGTGCTGGCAGTGTGGGCTGTGGAGGGTGTTTGCAGCCACCACACACTGGTTAGACAGACACACACTCCCACACCTATGCCAGCATTGTGCTACTATAGAGGTGTTTAGCAGCCCTGGCCACCACACCAGTCCTGGGCACAGTGCAGGCATGGATATGGTACGCAATACTGTTGGGGGTCACTCCCCAGGGTGGTAAACACTGTCAGACACCAGACCTGAAGCACACTCCACAGACATCAGAAAGGTTGCTATGATGGAGCTCAATCAGCAAACTGTGCTTAACGTAGGAATTGCTATCTGTCAGTAATCATAGCAACCTTTTGATAGCTGTGTACCGTATTCCCAGGTTTAGGGTGGCATTGCTAAGTTATGCAAGTGCTAGTATTGGGAGATGCATGCAGGGCCCAATGTCCTGCCTCTCCAGGAGGCATTGGCTAATGGAGCCTGTGGGTGTGGGTGTGTCTGCCCCTTTTGGTTGCTGCTTTACGGCAGAGGTTCCCAACTCCAGTCCTGGTGTGCCAAACACTGTTCGGGTTTTCATGCTGTCCCTCATGAATATGCATGAGATACATCTGCATACCATGGGGGTGGTGCATAGATATGCAGCACAGGCATCTTTATTAGAGGCAGCATGGAACCTGAATGGTGTTTGGCTCTCCAGGACTGCATTTGGGAGACTCTGCTCTAGGTAATGTGCATGTTTATGGTGTCTGTGCTCTGTAGGCTAAAATGTAGGTTTATTGGGCATGTTTCTGTTATCTGTAATAAAGGTTCTGTCTGTATTAGCAGTGGGTAAAATGTGAGGACTGGGTTGGCAGGAACCACAGCTGGGACTTGAACCTGTGACCTTCTGCTTCTGAGCACACTGGCTGTGTTCACTGCACCACCATGTTGCCACAGTGATGGTGCATTCCCTGGAGATACCATGACTGTTTGTCAGACAGAGCCTGTCTGTTGCAGTGCACGGCACCCACCTAAACAGGGCTAGGCCATGGTCTGCTCTGCACAGCTGCCTCTGCCCCCTCCAACACCAGTACCCCTCTGCCACCATGCTGACATGCCCTTCTGCTGGTGGTGCTGGTGCTGCGCAGTCTCAGACCATCCAGTGTGTGGGTAGGTGGCTGCCTATGGTGAGGGTTCTGGGGTAGGGGTGCCTGCATAGCTGTCCACGCTTTCCCCCAGAACCGCCTGCCAATGTTCTGTGCCATTGGGGGTACCTGCTGGATACTATTCCCTGTGACACCGTGGGAAGCACACTCTTGCCCATGTTGGGCCCTCAGCAGTTGCTGTCTGGCTGCTCTACTGTTTCAGCATTCCTATGGGCCAGCTAGGCATTACCCTAGTCCACACTGTGCCCCAGCTGCACCACAGCATGTGCCGCCTGCAGCCCTCTGTGTCCCCTTTTCCAGCATCTCTTCAGTTGCCCATTCCGACATGCCCGCCCTGCTGTTGTGGAACATGTGTACACCATAGGAAACCTGTCCAATGGAGAGGAAAACCCTGATAAGCGCAATTTCACTGTGGGCTCATTCACCTTGTATGGGGACAGAGCATAGACCCTTCCAAAATTCGTATCTTTTTTTGGAGCTTTCTTGGGGGTGTTTTTTGAATGTTTCCCATTGATATCACTATTGCCCAGCTTGGTTATGGTTTTTTTACATTTTCTTCTGGTCATTTTCACTGTTTCTTTGCCCTTTTGTTCCGTGCACATGTATCATACTTATCACTTTTTTATAGGTTTCCCTGATTTTGTTGTACATTGCTGACGGAAATGGTTTCTTTTCCCTTTAAATCAGCTCTAACGCCAGGGTTTCACTGGCGTTAGTTTTCAGCCTCGGATTTCACAGCGTTAGTGTGCAGGGAGCCTCTCCCCTCCCTCTCTCCGCCCATTGACCCTCTCTCTCCGCCCCTGGGGAGCCTTCCTCCGCCCTCCGGGAGCCTTTCTCCGCCTTCAGCACTCGTTTGCGCCTTATCGCGCGTTAACGCGCACTAAGGCGCCTTATCACGCGATAATGTGGGAGAGTGCACGTTAAGACGGTTTAGTAAACGTACCCCTTAGTTACAACCTGTACAATACATGCTAATGCCTTGATTGAAGGAACTATACATATGTTTCAGGACTTAAGGCTTTTCCATACCAGATATTATATCGATAAGATATTTAATAGGAACTGTATAATAGTCTTCTGCTTTTGTTCATTTGTATCCTGTTGCAGATGTCAGCTGCCATTGGTAAACTGTTGGAGAATGTATTCTTTACTTCAGGGGAATGTTGGTGGGGTATTGGGGTTGCTAGGGCTTCTCGTTGATTGAAGTGTGCAAGACTTGGAACTGAGCCATAATACAGGGGCTTGGCTGTGCCGCTAACATGCTTTCGAGTGAGTTAGCTGGCTGGTTTATGGAATGCTCCCCTGTGCCAGTTTATCGGGGGGTTGGGGGGTTTAGGTCATAGTGCGGTATCTTAAGTAAGGTTGACCCCGTCGTGGCGGGCCTGGGATGATAGGTGAAGGGGAGAGTGGTCAGAGGCAGCGTTTCTCAGCTCATGGCCCGGGGTGGCAGGTGGGGGGGACGTAGGGGGGGAGCATAGGTACACGTAGCAATCCAGTAGAGTAGGGGGGTATGGGGACTCTGGGGATGGTTGGGGACAACTAGGATGGAGAAAAGCGAGTGGGGAGTATCGGGGGGTTGGGCCCGGCTGTCGCAGGAAGTCGACCGGCCTTTGTTAGGCTGGTTGGAGCGGGAAGGGCTAGGGATAAGGGGGTAGTGAGGGGATTTGGGGGTAGGATGATAGGAGGGGAGGTAGATTATAATAGTAGGGATTGGGTAAGGGAGATTGAGAGGGGGGAAGGGGAGGGAGAGGGGAGGGTTGGGAGGAGGGGGTAGGGGGGAGAGGGGTGGGATGGGTGGGGAGGGAGGGGGTAGGAGGGGGGATAGCGCACACCCCAATGGGGTATAGTTATCAGATCTGTCGTTTTTGGATTAGTGTTGAAGAGGGGTTCCAGGCTGGGGGGGCCCCTTACACGCGACTACAAAGGATGACGCTGAGGATTCTTGACACTGCCCCGTGCCTCTGAAGCTTATTACATGGAATGTTTGTGGGATGGGCCATCCCATTAAGAGATATAAAGTATTGCAAGCATTGGCCAGGCAGAAGTGTGATATAGCGCTGTTGCAGGAAACACACCAGACGGCTGATGAACACAGTAAATTGCGCAGGGACTGGGTGGGCCAAGTGTGGGGCTCTCCAGCCATGGGTAAAAAGGGAGGAGTGGCCATCCTAATTCACAAGCGAGTCCGATTTGCGGTGGAAACTGCTATAGGAGAAGCGGAAGGGCGATACATGTTACTATATGGGTACTTGGAGGGGAAGCCTGTGATTGTGGGGAATCTATATGGTCCCAATGTGCTGGACCCTGGATTCTATAGCGGCTTGGCCTCCAAAGTGGAACAGCTGCCGGAATGCCCCCTATTGCTGGGTAGGGATTTTAATGGTGTCCTGGAAGTGGAGTTGGACACCTCTCGAGGGGGGGAGGCGAGAGATAGGGTTTTGATGGCCCGAATGTTGCAGCGTTTCTGTAAAAGATTGGGCCTGGTAGATCTGTGGTGGCTGGTACATCCGCTCGAGAAGGATTTCACACATCAGTCCCGGGCACATGGTACCAGCGCTCGTATAGATTATTTCTTGTTGTCTGGGAGCTTGTTTGCTTGTACAGGAGATGTACAGATTGGTCCTCTGGAAATCTCGGACCATGCGTTGGTCTGGTTGGAGCTCCACTGGGGTGGGGATCAAGAAAGAGCAAGGATCTGGAGATTTCCGCTGGAGCTCTATCTGGATGTTAGCTTTCAGCAATTCATACAACGGCGATGGCGCGAATTCGAAGATGATCACCAGTGCCATAAGGATGATCCTGAGTTAGTCTGGGAGATGGCTAAAGTAGTGTTAAGGGGGGATATCATCGGATTTGCAGCCCGGAAGCGCCGGCTGATAGCGGAGCAAATTATTGGCTTAGAACAGCAGGTCACTAGACTGCGACGTCTATGTGCGCGCTCGTCGACGGCCGCAAATAAGAAGAAGCTTTGGGAGGCCCAGGTTGACCTTAATGAACTCTTACACCAGAGGGCCAAGAAATCGGCGCTCTACTATCAGTATCAACTGCATTGTTATGGAGATAAGCCGGGGAAACTGCTCGCCAGACGCCTTAAGGGTCATAGAGGTTCGTCATTCGTGGCGGCGGTTCGGGATGATAGGGAGAAGTTATGCAAAAAGAGAGCGGAGATTGCGCGTGTGTTTCGCACATTTTTTCAAGACTTGTATGCAGCGGAGCCTGCGTCAGGTATGGATATACACGAGTATATGAGGGAGTTGGACCTGCCCCAGTTGACTGAGGACCAGAAGTCGTTATTGGAACAGCCCATTTCTTCGCAGGAGGTGTGCTCAGACATTTCTGCAGCTCGCTGCTACAAAGCGCCGGGTCCAGATGGTCTGGGCGCGGAACTTTATAAGCTCCTCAATGAGTATGTAAGCCCTGTGTTAGTAGAGGTGTTTGGCAGGCGGGCGGAACAAGGAGCCTTTTGGTGGGGGCGTAACCATGCTCATATTACATTGATCCCTAAACCGGGCAAGGACCCAGCCCTAGCGACATTGTACCAACCTATTTCATTGCTGAATTTTGATCTAAAACTGTTTGCGAAGATCTTGGCAACGAGACTAGCTGGAATGTTGGTGGATTTGGTGCACGAATCTCACGTGGGGTTTGTTAAAGGCCGATACGCGGTTAGGAACATGCAGAAAATTCTGGCCTCGTTGGAATGGGTGCAAAACCGGCAGTTGCCTTTGTTACTCGTGAGTTTCGATGCGGAAAAGGCTTTTGATAGGGTGGACTGGCACTACTTGCGATGTTTGTTACCACAGTATGGTATAGGGGGTTATTTTTGTAGGATGGTGGACAGTTTATATGCTCAGCCGTCGGCAAGCATACTTTGTAATGGAGTGTTGTCGGAGGCATTTCCCCTAGAATGGGGCACCCGGAAGGGTTGTCCACTTTCGCCTTTATTATTTGTTCTTTCTTTGGATCCTTTGATCCGGACTATAGAGGCCTCTCGAGCGATACCGGGCGTTCAGATAGGGACGCGTGAGTTTAAGCTTGCAGCCTTTGCAGATGATCTGCTAGTACATGTCTCTTCCCCTAATCGCTCCTTACCGTGCCTCTTGGCAGAACTTACGAGATTTGGCAACTTTGCGGGGCTGCGGATCAATACGGAGAAATCGGTAGCGTTGGATATTTTGGGCCACTTGAGGGGGAGGTGGGAGGGGTTTCCTCTTAAATGGGCTGATAGGGAGTTTGTATATTTAGGTATTGTGCTTCCTAGACAATCCCAGATGTTATATACGCGGAACCTGGAGCGTACGATTCGGGGCCTGAAGAGCCAGCTGAAGGCGTGGGGACAGTTCCCACTCTTTTTATCGGGGAGAGTGGCAGCGATTAATATGGTGATACTGCCGCGGATTTTGTATTGGCTGCAGACTTTGCCGGTTTGGTTCTTACGTCGGGATGTACGTCGGCTGGATTCCCTTTTTAGAGCCTTCTTGTGGAAGGGGGGTAGGGCACGTATTCCATGGGCTCGGATGTTGGGGAAATGGCGGGAGGGGGGATGGGACTCCCAGATTTAAAGGTCTATGCTCTGGCTTGTCAGGCTAGGCATATTGGGGACTGGTTGGGAGGGACGGACACTTACACGCCGAGGGTACTGGAGGAGGGCCTAGTGGCCCCCCACACTCTGCTGGGAGTTTTGCATGGGGCAAATCGTGATTTGCCTAGTATTATAGTGCATAGTGAGCTGATCGGCTCAGCTAAATGAACCTGGCGGCAGCTAAATGAGATTTGGCATACATCTTGGAGCGCTTCCAGTTGGCTACTGTTGCAAGGGAATGTGCAATTTACTCCTGGATCTGAGACGGCGATTTTTCAGGATTGGGGCGAACGGGGCATAAGGAATATAGGACATTTAGTAGACCCATTAGGAAAGTATAAGTCCTTTTTGACGTTGAGTCGGGAATATGATTTGCCTTCTCGACATTACTTTGCTTATATGCAAGTTTCTCACTACGTGTTCTCCTTGCCAAAAGAGGCGCTGCTAATAGAACGGTCAGCTCAGATCATGGAATTTTTTGGAATGGGGGGGACAATCCACCGATGATCTTGGAATTAAAGACTCGCTTAGATGGGTGGGGGGTAGTCCCTGATTATCGGGCGGTAGAGGAGGCTTGGGAGGTGGAATTGGGTGGAGAGGTGCTTCCTGGAACGGTTCGTATGGCTTTGAAAAGGATAGTGAAAATTGCCTTTGGCACGAGGTGGAGAGAGGTACAATTCAAGTGTATAACTAGGGCACACTTTTCACCGCGGCGGGCATTGCGTAGCCATTTAGCGACTGATGGTCGCTGTCCTAAGTGCTCAGAGGGATTGGCGACCTTGACACATATGTGGTGGGAATGTCAGCTTCTCCGGGCCTATTGGGCTCAGATTTGTGCTTTCATAAGTGGGTTGTTGAGGCAGAGATTGCGATGGATGGGCCCCTTTGTGGTATTGGATCGCATTGACCCCCCAGTCCCTGCAAGAGCAGGGGAATGTCTACTGATGCGTAAGGCCTGTCTGGTGGGGAAAGGGCCAATTCTCCGTCTCTGGAGGGAGCGCAAATACCCCTGCTTTTGGGGAGTGGCGAAATGGTTTCCATCAATTAATGTTAACGGAGCGATGGATGGCATGGGGCAGTGTCAAACGGTGGGCAGCTTTTATGCTGGTTTGGGAGCCTTATATTCACAGTTTGGGACCTCGCTGTCGTAATGAAATTCTGCAAGTAGGTAGTTGATGGAGGCTTAGTGAGAGGGTGAGGGAGAGAGCTAAGAGGAAAGTTGTTTTAGGGATAGGTTGCAATGGATAGCCGGTGGGGTGTGGCTCTGGGCGGGGAGGGGGGGTGGGGGTGAGGGGAGGGGGTGGGGGGATATACATGGTAAAAGTCCCACCTGGTCCTTTGTATATGGCAAGTTCTCCAGGAGGGGATCAGAATACACCCCCCCCCCCTTTGTAGATGTTTGTATGATGCTTATTGATGTTATGTTGGTGGTTTATAAATAAAGCTTATAAAAAAAAAAAGCATGAGATACATCTGCATACCATGGGGGCAGTGCATAGCAATGCAGCACAGCCACATTTATTAGAGGCAGCAAGGAACCTGAATGGTGTTTGGACCTCCAGGACTGCATTTGGGAGACTCTGCTCTAGGTAATGCACATGTTTAGGGTGTCTGTGCTCTGTAGGGTAAAATGTAGGTGTTTTGGGCATGTCTACATCATCTGCACTACAGGTTCTGTCTGTATTAACATGTTGTAGTAGTGGGTAAAATATGGGGGCTGAGTTGGCAGGAACCACAGCTGGGACTTGAACCTGTGACCTTCTGCTCCTGAACACACTGGCTGTGTGCACTGCGCCACCTTGTTGCCATAGAGTCAGTGCATTCCCTGGGGATACCATGACTGTTCGTCAGACAGGGCCTGTCTGTTGCAGTGCATGGCACCCACCTACACAGGGCTAGGCCACGGTCTGCTCTGGGCAGCTGCCACTGCCCCCTCCACCAGCAGTACCCCTCTGCCACCCTGCTGACATGCCCGTCTGCTGGTGGTGCTGGTGGAGCGCAGTCTCAGGCCATCCATTGTGCAGGTAGGCGGCTGCCTATGGTGCAGGTTCTAGGGTAGGGGTGCCTGCATAGATGTCCACGCTTCCCCTCAGCCCCGCCTGCCAAAGTTCTGTGCCCTTGGGGGTACCAGCTGGGTACTATCCCCTGTGACACTGTGGGAAGCACACTCGTGCCCATGCTGGGCCCTCATCAGTTGCTGTCTGGCTGCTCTACTGTTTAAGCATTCCTATGGGCCACCTAGGCATCACCCTAGTCCGCACTGTGGCCCAGCTGCAGCACAACATGTGCCGTCTGCAGCCCTCTATGTCCCCTTTCCCAGCATCTGTCCAGTTGCCCATTCCGACATGCCCGCCCTGCTGTTGTGGAACATGTGCACACCATAGGAAACCTGTCCAATGGAGAGGGAAACCCTGATCAGCGCTATTTCACTGTGGGATCATTCACCTTGTATGGGGACGGAGCATAGACCCTTCCAAAATTCATATCCTTTTTTTGGAGCTTTCTTGGGAGTGTTTTTTGACGTTTCCCATTAATATCGCTATTGCCCAGCTTGGTTATGTTTTTTTTATATTTTGTTGGGGTCATTTTTAATGTTTATTTGCTCTTTTGTTCCGCGCGCATGTATCACACTTATCACTTTTTTGTAGATTTCTCTGGTTTTGCTGTACATTGCTGACAGAAATGGTTTCTCTTTCCTTTAAATCAGCTCTAACGCCAGGGTTTCACTGGCGTTAGTTTTCAGCCTCAGATTTCACAGTGTTAGTGTGCAGAGAGCCTCTCCCCTCCCACTCTCCGCCCATTGATCCCTTCTCTCCGGCCCTGGGGAGCCTTCCTCCGCCCTCCGGGAGCCTTTCCCCGCCTTCAGCGCCCGTTTGCGCCGCTGCGTGCGTTATCGCATGATAAGGTACCTGTGCACCTGAAAATGTGCCATTATCGCGCGATAAGGTACCTTATCGCGAGATAACGTCACAGAGCGCACATTAAGACAGTTTAGTAAACATACCCCAAAGGCTTAATTCCATGAATCTCAATCTGGAGATGTTTTCAGATTTTTGTAAGTGAAAAAGGAGGAACTCTTTAAAAACGTAAACTAATTATCTTCTATTTGTTTTTGGGGAAATCATGTTTTGGGGCATAAGCACAGCCCTGGAAGTATTTTCCATTTAAGCTAAAACTAACGTAATTAATGATAGTGTAAAGGCACAGAGGAGGGGCAAAGTAGCCTGGCAACCAAAAGGCCATGGTTCCATTCCCACTGGAATTGCCTCAGATGAAAGGCCTGGATATCTACTTCCATTCACACCTTGCCAAGAAAACACAAGGGCTGCTGGGTCACCAGGAGTCAGCATTGACTCTTAGGCACAGAGGATTTATAATGATATTGACTTTCTCATTTTGTATATACAGGTATCGGCTCCACTTCATTATCCTTACAGCCTTATTTACCTGGGAAAATCAGCTGTCTGAAAATTGATCTCTCTTACCTCATGTGGCTAAAAGTATATAAGCTATTTCCCAACAACCACGTTTAGGGAAGACATCCTCTAGTTCACATTTTAGATAGCATCAGAAAAGAATGTACATGGATTGTATAGACCGATGGACATGTATTTCATTCAAATGAAATTTTGCCCACATATGAAAGATAATTTAATATGGAGATGACAACATTAAGCAGGAAAGTAGGCGCCTACTTGTCTACGAAATACTAGTGTAAGTGGCAGAAATTGCACCATAATTTAAGGCTGCAAATGCCGGTGTCTATATTTTACAAATATAAACTCAATTATAGTTTGTATACTTATGAACCCCGCCCAAACTCCACCCATGCATGTGCCTGCTGGCAAAATGCATTCAATCAAATCAAGGTATATATTTTTATGCTGAGCACATTTATGCACGGATCTGGCCACATGAAGTGCTGTACTAGACACAGATTTTTTTTTTTTTACATTTGGAAAGCAAGTTCCATGAAATAATATTCAAATCTTTTGCTTCATTTTACATATCTTGCATTAAAGGCACAGCATGCACATGGTTTCCCTTCAAAAATTAGGCACAAATATTTTTCACATGGGTAGGGGGTTTGGAAATTAAATTAAATTAAAATTATTTTTTAATTGCCTTTCCAGCAGTGATCAAAGGAATTTACAATTAAAAAAATCAATAAGCTATAAAACATTGAAAAGCTTATAATTGCTTCCAGAATGTATACGTAGGGTTTTTTTTTCACATTGCAAATTCATAGAGTAGATATAAGAATATAAAATATGCCAAACTGGGTCAGACCAAAGGTCCATCAAGTCCAGTATCTTGCTTCCAACAGTGGCCAAACCAGGTCACAAGTGCCTGTCGGGCTCTCAAGAGGCAGACAGATTCCTTGCTGCTTATCCCAGGGATAATGTTGCAGATTTCAGAAGCCAGTATGTAAGTTTGAACAGCAAACTCCATGCACAGATGGTCCGTGGACTTTTAAGGAACTCAGATAATATAGGAGTTTACAATGCACCTTTTTTGGCAATAACC
The DNA here is from genome assembly GCA_033557465.1 of Ichthyophis bannanicus. Taxonomy (NCBI): domain Eukaryota; kingdom Metazoa; phylum Chordata; class Amphibia; order Gymnophiona; family Ichthyophiidae; genus Ichthyophis; species Ichthyophis bannanicus. The sequence continues at coordinate 865,099,692 of CM066032.1, read as the reverse complement.
ATACTTCGATAGCTGCTTATTAAAGTTTTCCAACTGGAATGTATCATCTCATTGAATGCACTTGAGAACTGCTAGAATGAGTAATGCATAGTGTTTAAGACTATAAATGCAGTGTTGGTAGTAATGTATGTAGCAAGCAATGTATCAATTGCTATGTACAAAGGTGCCCTTTTACTAAGGGCTATGTTTACTAAATGGTGCAAACGTAGCAGCTGCGACGTTATCGTGCGATAACGTAATGGTGCATCACCGTGCGAGAACATCACGTATCGCGTGATAACGTATCCTGCTTGGTAAGGTGCACAGAGGGTGGAGTAAGGCTTCCCAGACGGTGGAGTAAGGCTCCCCAGGGGCCGAGAGAAGGGGTCAATGGGCAGAGAGTGGGTGGGGAGAGGCTCCATGCACACTACTGCCACGAAATGAAGCTCTGAAAATTAGCGCCAGTGAAAACCTCGTGCTAGAGGCACATTTGCAGGGGAGAGAGACCATTTCAATCAGCAATGTGCAGCAAAGTCAGGGAAACCAAAAAACATGATAGTGGTATGAGAGGGCACTATGGTACGAGAGGGCACTATAGTGAGTCTGCAAATGGGGTACAGGGGTCTGCAGGCGGGACATGCAGTGGAGCAGCTGGGGCACAGGGTGGACTAGGCAGATGCCTAGGTGACACATAGGAATGTAGAAGTGGAAAAGCAGCAAGACAGCAACTGATCAAGGGCAAACATGGCCAGAAGTATGCGTCCCACAGTGTCCCAGGGGACAGTACCCGGCAAGTACCCCAAAGGGCACAGAACAATAGGAGGTGGAGCCAGGGAGGGGATGCGTGAATGACTATGCAGGCACCCCTACCCCACATCATGCACCATAGGCAGCCGCCTACAGGCACACTGGATGGCCTGGGACTGCGCACCACCAGCACCACCGAAACAAGGGCATGCCAGCATGGTGGCGGAGGGGTATTGGTGGCAGAGGGGGCAGTGGCATCTGCCCACAGCAGACCACAGCCAAGCCCCGTTTAGGTGAGTGCCATGCACTGCAACAGACAAGGTCTGTCTGACGAACAGTCATGGTAATCCCCAGGGAATGATCTGCCCCTGTGGCAACAGTTTGGTGCAGTACACACAGCCAGTGTGCTCAGGGGCAGAAGGTCACAGGTTCAAGTCCCAGCAGTCCCTCTTGAAAACCATGTCCCTATATTCTACCCAGTACTAAACCATGCTAGGAACAAAAGAACCATTGCAGATAAAATAAACACACCATACACTCCTATATTTTACCCTACAGGGCATAGATACCATAAACATGTGCAATCCCTAGAGCAGAGCTTCTCAACTGCAGTCCTGGAGGGCCAAACACCATTCAGGTTTCATGCTGTCCCTACTAAATATGCCTGTGCTGCATTTGTATGCACCGCCCCCATTGTATGCAAATGTATATCATGCATATTCATTAGGGACAGAATGAAAACCTGAACCGTGTTTGGCACACCAGGACCGGAGTTGGGAACCTCTGCCCTAGAGCAGCGGCCAACAGGGGCACGAACACCCACACCCACAGGCCTCACTATCCAAGCCTCATGGAGAGTCAGGCTGTTGGGCCCTGTGCAGAGCAGCATCTCCCAATACTGGCACCTGCATGCCTTAGCAATGCCGTCCTAAACTTGGGAACACGTTCCACAGGTATCAAAAGGTTGCTATGATTAATGTTAGATAACAAATCCTAGGTTAAACACGATTTGTTGTCAGAGATTCATCATAGCAACCATTCTGATATCTGTGGAGTGTATTTCAGTCTTTGCTTCTGACAGTGTTTACCACCCCGGGGAGTAACCCCAACAGTATTGCGTACCATGGCAATGCCCGCACTGTGCCCAGGGCTGCCACAAACTTCTATAGTTGCACAAAGCTGGCATAGGTGTGGGAGTGTGTGTATGTCTATCCAGTGTGTTGTGGCTGCCTTCACCTTACTGAGCCCACACTGCTAGCACCATTTCCAGTGTTAGTCTGCCAATGTGCATAATGAGGGGCAAGACACTGTGGGTATGGCCCTGACAGGGTGGCCTGAAGAACCACAGGAGCGAGTAGATATGAAAGTCACATGCGCTTTATTGAGTAAAAAAAACCCAACGCGTTTCGGAGATTGCCTTCATCAGGGGATAAAAGTAATCTCTATCAATACACTAAATGGAGCACATATATTAATACAGATATGGCACAAAACCAATCGTGTAGTAGACAATGCCCAGCACCGTCAGCCAGACAAGCCAGTTGCATGGACAGGGTGGCCATGGCACGTCATTCTGGGAGGTCACTCTCACCATGACTGAGCAGTGGCCATGACATGGCTAGGTTCCCCCATAGTGCTCTACAGTGTTTCTCTCAAGTGCTGTTTATGGGTTCCTTTTTCTGGGGCCCAATCACTGACATACCTGCTTGATGTGTGTGCTCACATCCCATTTTTGGGTGTACACAGTTCCTCCAGGAACATGCACTATGTACTAGATAGCAGACTGTATGCAGTTAGCATGTGTATGGCCGGGACACCTTGCAGGGTGCAGCGGGTGGCGACTGACTGTGCCCTCTGCTGGTGAATGTCAGATAGTGGTGGGGGGCAGCTGAGCTTTTCCAGCGTTCTGCCTGTCTGCCATTGCCTTATGTGATGCATACAGATCTGCATTGACTGCCCTGTAGGGTGCCTGTTCCCCAGCAGGACTGGGGTTGATGGTCCCCTCTACTGCCACCATTGCAGAGATGTAGACTGTGGATCTATTGATGGAAGATCCTGTCCCCTACCCTGAGCCACAGAGAGCAGGTTGGGTGGTGCTACATATTCCGCTATTGGGTCCAAACACCCCCCTTCACCTATAACATGTCACCACCCAGGATATGCACTATTCTGGGTGCATCATGAGAATAGGGAGTAACATGGAAGCAGAACAGCAGGGCTCCAAGGTCTGTGAACCCTTAGTAGACCATTTTGCACATTAATACAAAGCTGCAGTAAATTGTGTCTCTGTGTGTTTGCTTGATAAGCACCAAAGATGTTAGTGCCGTTCATGGTCTCAACAATTTGTAGTCTGCAATACATCTGGCTCTTGGGAGTGTTAACTGACAGACTTGATTTACTAAGCATTTTCTCATAGATATGGGAGAATGGGAGAAAAGCCTCAGTAAATCAGACCCTCAAAGTTACAGTTTCATGTCTTTCCCCATGACCTGGGAGAACAGATTAAAAGAATGCATGTCAGAATTAGTAAAACAGGAATGACTGACATTTGTCTTTAGCATAGTGAGAGGGAAAATATTTTAGCACTAAAAAAGAGCTCAAATATTCTGCACTAAAAACTGCAAGCACATATCATTCAATGCAGTGTATCCTTCCAATTAGATCAGAAAGCGTGGAAGCGAAACCCAGCCCTCAGGATAAAATCGTGCAAATCATCAATAGAAAGAAGGAATATTTGAAGATAAGGTTCTACTTTTTCAACATATTTTTCCTGCTACACTACTCCTGTCCCTTTTATAGTTCACAGGAAGGTATAAAAAATTGGAAATATGGGGTCCGATATTAAAAAAAAAAGTTGAGTTTCTAAATATAATAGATAGTGGATCAAGGAAGGAATTTGAAAGCGCAGGTTGGGACATTGACAATCGCCCTAGTATTTTACAAAAACTCAGTCAAATGCAGAGTTTTCCATAAAATACTTAGAACAACTTTGGCAGCTGCCTCTTGTTTTAGACCACAGGGGCTAAACTGGGAGCATGCACTTGTGCGGGCCTTGGACAGGTGCAAAAGTGGACATGGTAATTATTTCAAATGTATATTCCCATTTGGGACCACCCAAACCACACCCCTACCATGCCTTCTAAAAAGCTATGTATCCGGAAGATCTACATGTGCAGAGACATTCCAAATTGGTGTTTTGACATATATGTAACTTACACTTACAAATAGTGCTACTTGCATATGTAAATAACTTCTATAACAATGGCCATAGGCATTTAGGTTAGATGCCTAAATATGTCCTCTATTTTCAGCCAAACTTATATGCTCAGTTTTTCAGATGAAAATTCACATATATTTAGGAGTTTTAAAGTTATGCTCCTAAATTTAGGCCCACCATTCAAATGCTAGAATTTGCAAGTATTATTTAGTTGCCTAGTGCTAAAAATCATAAAAACATAGAAACATGATGGCAGAAAAAGACCATATGGCCTATCTAGTCTGCCCTTCCATGTCAACCACTACTACAGTCCCCTTTTTGCCTTTAGAGATCCTCTGTGCTTGTCCCTTGCTCTTTTCAATTCAGATACTATCCTCATCTCTATCCCCTCCACTGGGAGACTATTCCACGCATCTACCACTCTTTCCGTAAAGAAATATTTCCGCATATTACTCCTGAGTTTATCCCCTTTCACCCTCATCTTATGTCCCCTTGTAGCAGAGCATGCTTTCATCGAAAGAGGTTCTCCTCCTGTGCATTTATGCCATGGAGGAATTTAAACATCTCAATCATATCACCTTTATCCTGCCTTTCCTCTAAAGTGTACATATTAAGAACCTTAAGTCTGTCCTCATATGCTTTATAACGAAAACCACTAACCATTTTAGTAGCCACCCTCTGCACCGATTCCAACCTGTTCATATCCTTTTAAAGGTGCGGTCTCCAGAATTGCACACTATACTCCAAATGAGGTCACACCAAAGACTTATACAGAGGCACTATCACCTCCTTTCTTCTGCTGGCCATTCCTGATCAGAGAAAGGCTGAACTTTTACAGAGCTCTGCTAGTGAGTGGATTTTTGCCTCCTGGGACATCTTACTGTGAGTTCTAGCTGTTTATTTAATTATTTACTGTTTGTCTAACTGTTGTTTGTTTAATTATTTAGTGTTTGTCTTAGTGGTGTGCTAATTCAGCCTTCTCAGCTGTACTTACCTTGCCTCTCTCAATTAACTGGGCCTTGTGTGGTAGCCATTTTGAATTAATCTCTCTCCCCAGAGCCTGCTGTTAAGCTTTTCCTGTCCTTGCCTGCCTGAGTGACTCCTCCCCCTGTGTGTGTGGTAGCCATTTTGAATTAATCTCTCTCCCCAGAGCCTGCTGTTGTTAAGCTTTTTCCTGTCCTTGCCTGCCTGAGTGACTCCTCCCCCTGACCCCCTCCCCCTGAGGTATCCTGTAACCTTGTTCCTGTTTTCTCCACGTGTGCATAGGCTGTTTTAGTTTGCTTTTCTCTGATCAGAGAAAGGCTGAACTTTTACAGAGCTCTGCTAGTGAGTGGATTTTTGCCTCCTGGGACATCTTACTGTGAGTTCTAGCTGTTTATTTAATTATTTACTGTTTGTCTAACTGTTGTTTGTTTAATTATTTAGTGTTTGTCTTAGTGGTGTGCTAATTCAGCCTTCTCAGCTGTACTTACCTTGCCTCTCTCAATTAACTGGGCCTTGTGTGGTAGCCATTTTGAATTAATCTCTCTCCCCAGAGCCTGCTGTTAAGCTTTTCCTGTCCTTGCCTGCCTGAGTGACTCCTCCCCCTGTGTGTGTGGTAGCCATTTTGAATTAATCTCTCTCCCCAGAGCCTGCTGTTGTTAAGCTTTTTCCTGTCCTTGCCTGCCTGAGTGACTCCTCCCCCTGAGGTATCCTGTAACCTTGTTCCTGTTTTCTCCACGTGTGCATAGGCTGTTTTAGTTTGCTTTTCTCTGATCAGAGAAAGGCTGAACTTTTACAGAGCTCTGCTAGTGAGTGGATTTTTGCCTCCTGGGACATCTTACTGTGAGTTCTAGCTGTTTATTTAATTATTTACTGTTTGTCTAACTGTTGTTTGTTTAATTATTTAGTGTTTGTCTTAGTGGTGTGCTAATTCAGCCTTCTCAGCTGTACTTACCTTGCCTCTCTCAATTAACTGGGCCTTGTGTGGTAGCCATTTTGAATTAATCTCTCTCCCCAGAGCCTGCTGTTAAGCTTTTCCTGTCCTTGCCTGCCTGAGTGACTCCTCCCCCTGTGTGTGTGGTAGCCATTTTGAATTAATCTCTCTCCCCAGAGCCTGCTGTTGTTAAGCTTTTTCCTGTCCTTGCCTGCCTGAGTGACTCCTCCCCCTGACCCCCTCCCCCTGAGGTATCCTGTAACCTTGTTCCTGTTTTCTCCACGTGTGCATAGGCTGTTTTAGTTTGCTTTTCTCTGATCAGAGAAAGGCTGAACTTTTACAGAGCTCTGCTAGTGAGTGGATTTTTGCCTCCTGGGACATCTTACTGTGAGTTCTAGCTGTTTATTTAATTATTTACTGTTTGTCTAACTGTTGTTTGTTTAATTATTTAGTGTTTGTCTTAGTGGTGTGCTAATTCAGCCTTCTCAGCTGTACTTACCTTGCCTCTCTCAATTAACTGGGCCTTGTGTGGTAGCCATTTTGAATTAATCTCTCTCCCCAGAGCCTGCTGTTAAGCTTTTCCTGTCCTTGCCTGCCTGAGTGACTCCTCCCCCTGTGTGTGGTAGCCATTTTGAATTAATCTCTCTCCCCAGAGCCTGCTGTTGTTAAGCTTTTTCCTGTCCTTGCCTGCCTGAGTGACTCCTCCCCCTGACCCCCTCCCCCTGAGGTATCCTGTAACCTTGTTCCTGTTTTCTCCACGTGTGCATAGGCTGTTTTAGTTTGCTTTTCTCTGATCAGAGAAAGGCTGAACTTTTACAGAGCTCTGCTAGTGAGTGGATTTTTGCCTCCTGGGACATCTTACTGTGAGTTCTAGCTGTTTGTCTAACTGTTGTTTGTTTAATTATTTAGTGTTTGTCTTAGTGGTGTGCTAATTCAGCCTTCTCAGCTGTACTTACCTTGCCTCTCTCAATTAACTGGGCCTTGTGTGGTACCCCCATCCCCCTGCTGAGGGTTCAGGACAGGGTACCTTGTAACTGCCCTCTTTAATAGGACTTATCTCCCCCCCTCCCTCCCCAGCACCCACCCACCCCTGGGGAAATTGTAGTTTTATAGGTACTTGGACATCTTAGAGGAAAGGGGCTGCTCTCAGGTGCAGCTCTTAATCCAAATCAGTCATACACAGAGGACCTGTGATTAATTAGTTTCAGGTACACAGGGTGTATTAGGGGTATTAGATACACTTTTATTAGTATAAGCATCTACACCAATCCTTATTATATACCGATTTAAAAGACCTAAACACAAGCTTTAAACTAAGATGCAGTCAGAGGTCCAGCAACGAGATGGGGGTTCTCCAGTCTTTTGCATCGAGTGTCACATGTATGATTATCTCCCAGTTGGTGAGAGGTCCTACATATGCACTAAGTGCAGGGAGCTCTTTGCTCTCAGGGAACGAGTCCGTTCTCTAGAGGCTAGAGTAGCAGACCTGGAAGACATAAGAAAGACAGAGAAGTACATGGACGAGACCTACAGGGATATAGTCCTGAAGTCCCACCTCCAGTCTGGCAGCATCCCTGTTGCCATGGAGGAGAGAGGTCACGTGACAGGAGAGCATCACCCTGGTGTGGCAGGAAGTGATCCTGTAACTAGGACCTGTCCTCCAGGTGATGTAAAACCCTCTCGCACCGAGGACGTTTCTCCAGGGCCATGTCCCCATGAGGGGAGGGTCAGGACAGCTGTTATAGTTGGTGATTCAATCATTAGGAATGTAGATAGCTGGGTGGCTGGTGGACGTGAGGATCGCCTGGTAACATGCCTGCCTGGTGCGAAGGTAGCAGATCTCACGCACCGCCTAGATAGGATCATAGATAGTGCTGGGGGGGAGTCTGCTGTCTTGGTACATGTTGGTACCAATGACATAGGAAAATGTGGTAGGGAAGTTCTGGAGGCTAAATTTAAGCTTTTAGGTAGGAAGTTGAAATCCAGAACTTCCAGGATAGCGTTCTCCGAAATGCTTCCTGTTCCACGTGCAGGACCCAAAAGACAGGCAGAGCTCCGGAGTCTCAATGCGTGGATGAGACAATGGTGCAAGGATGAGGGTTTTGGATTTGTTAGGAACTGGGGAACATTCTGGGGAAAGGGGGGGCTCTTCCGAAGGGATGGGCTTCACCTTAATCAGGATGGGACCAGACTGCTGGCATTAACCTTTAAAAAAGAGATAGAGAAGCTTTTAAACTAGAAAATAGGGGAAAGCCGACAGTCACCCAGGAGCGCACGGTTCGGACAAAGGTATCCTTGAAGGATACTACCAAAAGCAGTGAGGTTCCAAAAGGGAGTATAGTAGCCCAAATGCCCTTGAGTAAGGAGCAGACAGAGCATAAAGATTCCCAATTACCCATGCCTACCAATAGCCAGATTAATATTAATAAAATGCAGTCTCTAAAATGCTTGTATGCCAATGCTAGAAGTCTAAACAATAAGATGGGAGAATTAGAATATATAGCATTAAATGAGAGGTTAGATATGATTGCACTCTCAGAGACATGGTGGAAGGAGGATAACCAGTGGGACACTGTGATACCTGGATACAAACTATATCGTAATGATAGAGCTGAACAAATTGGTGGAGGGGTTGCGCTCTATGTTAGAGAGGGCATTGAGTCAGAAAGGATTAAAGTTTTGCAGGGAACAAAATATGCTGTAGAATCTCTATGGATTGAAATTCCATTTATGAAGGGGAAGGTGATGGCAGTGGGAGTATACTATCGACCACCTGGCCAGAATGAACAAATGGATGATGAAATGCTCAAAGAAATCAAGGAAGCTAACAAAAGCCACAACAGAGTAGTAATAATGGGTGATTTCAATTACCCCGGTATCGACTGGGACAGTGTCACAGCAGGACAAGCTAAAGAGATAAAGTTTCTAGATGAAATAAATGACTGCTTCTTGGAGCAGCTGGTTCATGAACCGACCAGAGGGGAAGCCATACTGGACCTAGTCCTTAGTGGAACGCCAGATCTGGTGCAAGAAATAAGGGTGTTGGGACCACTTGGCAATAGTGATCATAGTATGATCATGTTTGATTTAATCAGTGGAGGACAGATAGTAAAGGAATCCACAGTACTACCTTTTAACTTTCAAAAGGGTGACTATGATAGAATGAGGAATATAGTTCGGAAAAAAACTAAAAGGAGCGGTTCCAAAGGTTAAAGACTTACAGCAAGCTTGGGTGTTATTTAAAAATACTATCCTCGAAGCCCAGACCAGCTGTATTCCACGCATTAAGAAAAGTGGAAGAAAGTCCAAAAAACTGCCAGCATGGTTTAAAGGTGAGGTCAGAGAGGCTGTTGCTGCCAAAAGAGCAACCTTCAGAAAATGGAAAAAAGAGCCAAATGATGAAAACTGGAAACAGCACAAGCACTGGCAAGTTAAATGCAAAGCATTGATAAGGCAGGCAAAGCGGGAATTTGAGAAGAAACTTGCTACGGAAGCAAAAACACGAAATAAAGACTTTTTCAAGTACATTCGTAGCAAAAGGCCTGTGAGAGAGTCAATTGGACCATTAGATGATAGAGGGGTAAAAGGGGCAGTAAGAGGAGACAAGGCTATAGCAGAGAGACTGAATGAATTCTTTGCTTCGGTCTTTACTGAGGAAGATGTAGGGGTGTTACCCAAGACTGAAGTGGTATTTAAAGGTGATACTGCAGAGGAATTGAGAGAAATATCGCTACACCGGGAAGATATATTACAACTATTTGATAAACTGAATAGTAGCAAATCACCTGGACCGGATGGTATACATCCCAGAGTGTTGAAAGAACTGAAATATGAGATTGCAGACCTGTTATTGGTAATCTGTGAACTTTCATTAAAATCATCTGTAATACCTGAAGATTGGAGGGTCGCCAACGTAACACCAATTTTTAAAAAGGGTTCCAGGGGTGACCCGGGAAATTACAGACCGGTGAGCCTGACGTCAGTACCAGGGAAAATGGTAGAAGCCATCATAAAGAACAAAATTACACAGCATGTAGATAGTCATGGCCTAATGGGAGACAGCCAACATGGCTTTAGACAAGGCAGATCTTGTCTTACTAATCTGATCTGTTTTTTTGAAGGTGTGCATAAACAGGTAGACAAAGGTGAGTCGGTTGATATAGTGTATCTGGACTTTCAGAAAGCTTTTGACAAGGTCCCCCATCAGAGACTTTTGGCGAAGCTAAAAAGTCATGGGATAGGAGGCAGTGTACTATTGTGGATCGGGAACTGGTTAAAAGATAGAAAGCAGAGGGTAGGGCTAAATGGCCAATATTCCCAATGGAAAAAGGTGAATAGTGGAGTACCCCAGGGATCTGTACTGGGTCCGCTACTTTTTGACATATTCATAAATGACCTGGAAAAGGGAATAACTAGTGAGGTAATCAAATTTGCAGATGACACAAAACTGTTTAAAGTTGTTAAAACCCAAGAGGATTGTGGAAAACTGCAGGAGGATCTGGATAAATTGGAAGACTGGGCATCCAAATGGCAGATGAAATTTAATGTGGACAAGTGCAAAGTTATGCACCTAGGAAAGAACAACCCACACTATAGTTACAAGATGCAAGGCTCCACATTAGAAACCACCACCCAGGAAAAAGATTTAGGAGTCATCGTGGATAACATGTTAAAACCCTCCGCCCAGTGTGCAGCGGCGGCCAAGAAAGCAAATAGAATGCTAGGTATCCTAAGGAAAGGGATGGAGAATAAAACAAAGGATATTATAATGCCTCTGTATCGCTCCATGGTACGACCGCACCTTGAATATTGTGTGCAATTCTGGTCACCGTATCTTAAAAAGGACATAGAGTTATTAGAAAAAGTACAGAGAAGAGCCACCAAATTGGTGAAGGGGATGGAAGGCTACTCCTATGAAGAGAGGCTAAAAAGGTTAGGGCTCTTTAACCTAGAAAAGAGGCGGCTGAGGGGAGATATGATAGAGGTGTATAAATTAATGAATGGAGTGGAACGGATAAACGTGGATAAATTGTTTACGCTATCAGAATATAGAAGGACTAGGGGGCATGTAATGAAGCTACAGGGTAAACTATTTAAGACAAATAGGAGAAAATATTTCTTCTCTCAACGTGTAATCAAACTCTGGAATCTGTTACCGGAGGATGTAGTAAGGGCTGTTAGTATAGCTGGGTTTAAAAAAGGTTTGGACAAGTTCCTGGAGGAAAGGTCCATAAACCACTATTAAAAAGGGACCCAGGATATCAATGCTTGGCCTAGTACAAGCACTGCAGAACCTGTGTCTTTTGGGGAAACTGCTAGGTACGTATGACCTAGATTGGCCACTGTTGGAAACAGGATACTGGGCTTGATGGACCTCGGTCTGACCCAGTATGGCATTTCTTATGTTCTTATGTTCTCTCTATGCATCCAAGCATCCTTCTAGCTTTTGCTGTCGCCTTTTCTACCTGTTTAGCTACTTTGAGATCATCAGACACAATCACGCTTAGGTCCCGCTCTTCTTTTGTGGACAGAAGTACTTCACCCCCTATACTAAATCACTCCTTTGGATTGCTGCAGCCCAAATGCATGACCCTGCAATTTTTAGCATTAAATCTCAGCTGCCAAATTCTAGACCATTCTTCAAGCTTAGCTAGATCCCTCCTCATGTTATCTACACCTTCCTGGATGTCTACTCTATTGCAGGTTTTGGTATCATCCACAAAGAGTGGAGGAGAAGTGGAGGGCAAAGACCACAGCCCACACAGGGATGATTCACAAAAAAACTTTATTGGTGACCCAACTAAAACGTTTCGGCCAGAAGCCTACCTCAGGGGTCAAAAAAACTAATAATAGACATATAAAGAGGTGGAACAGACCACTTCTTCTCAATCAGAAAAGAGACAATGGGGAGGTATAAAAGAGAAAGCCACTCTTCCCAATCAACACCACTGTTGAGGCGGGAAATAATCAACTAAATCAGTACTCAGCTCCTATTTTTCTCCACCCCAAACCTATCTTCTAAACATAGGTTGCTAATGAAATACTGAGCCTATATTTAGGGACTCAGACCTAATAAATTTAATTTATGAGTCTAAATTTCAAACGTGGCAAGACTAAAGTGTGTTAAGTACAACTGTCATGTGCAATCGGGGGTGTGCCCAGAAAATTCCTAGCAACTAGCATAAAATTGTATACCAGAATGCATGGTACGCTTAATGGGGTGCACCCAACGATACCCATAGAGGTATTGTTATGTACATTCCTGCTAAATGCCACATTGCCACTGAGTGCATGGTAATGCCCTCATGTTAGCAACAATGTGCTATCCACGGCCACATTCACACCCACAACTCTCCTTCCTAGCACACTATGGCTACTTAACATGCATTTTAGTGGCTAGTAGCAGGAATGACATTAGCGTTCTCAGCTGCCACTTACGCACACTAAAACATGCGTTAATTGGTTAGTGGTCTTGAGTAAAAGGGCCCCTAAAATCTTTACAAATTGACTCACGGTGTTCTGCCTTTGTTGGAACAGTCACAAATAACTCTACTGTATTTTTTTGCCTTATAATTTCCTAGAGATACTAAGAAGAAATACTAGAAGACCAGAACGTAAACTTCATTGTGAAACACATGGAGCAGAGGATTCACCCTAAACAAAGGCATGGGGAGGGGTGACCTGCACGGAGCGGCAGGTACACCTACTCATGCCGCCTTGCTGGGTAGATTAGATGGACCATACTGGTCTTTATCTGCCGTCATTTACCATGTTACTATGTAGAATATTTGCAAATTTCTCCATTACCTGCTGCTTAAGTGGAAATTCTCTTGTCAACATGCACATTGATTGGCAAATAGTTTCATGCATTGTGAATTTTGTGGGAACACAGGAAGTGTTATGGTTGGCAGAGTGTTCTAGAAAAAAAAATCCACATGGAAGATGATAAAACAGGATGCAGTTAAGCCATAATTTTTAGCAATGATACCAAACATGCTCCCACCTAGTCATATTAAGAAGCATCCCATTTTAGGATCTACTGATAGGGCTTCTCAAAAATTGGAGATATTTGTAAAAAATAAATGAAATTATTATTCATCATGTTTATAATTTAAGTGAAATAAATCAAGTATGAATTGCCTGACCTGGCAAAGAATGGTATTTGGAGCAAGGGTAAGTTTTCCTTGAAACGTTTACGTGCGTCATTTTACAAACCATTTTCCATATGAAAACATGTTTTTCACATAAAGACTATTATAAAACTCTACAAAAGACTATACACGTGTAAATATGCTTTTCAACGAGACCCTGAATACTTTCACATGATCAGTCCAAAGAGGCGCTCCCACTCGAAGGTTAACACCACTGTAGATGCATGAATTATTTATTGCTTCCTTAATTCTCTGCCACCACCCTATATGATCGTGTTTCAGCATATCGCCTTCTTCAGCTGTGTGGGTATTGAAAGTGTAACTGGAGTCAGAAACATAGAAGCAATTAATTTCCCTCAAACAATAATCAACTGCAGTAAATCACAGTGTACAAACTCTTGTACGGTTCGACGGTGTGATTTATTGCAGTTGATTATTTTTTGAAAGATATCGATTGCTTCTGGGTTGCTGTTGTCCTTTTCACCTCATTCTTCTGTGTTGGTGTTACTTTCACATGCGCTGCACACAGGGTGGGGGTTGGGTGGAACTGGGAAGAGCTGGGACGGATATGCCTACTTTATACAATACACACTTCTATGCATAGAGCATATACACCTACGTGCACAAGGTGCAGGTGTAAATGGGTAAGGAAGCACTCGTGTAACTACTGAGGATAGTTCTGGAAACCTATTTCTAAAGGCACATGAGCACCTATGTTGCCAGTTATAGCAGGCAAAAAAATAGGCCTATTTTTGGAATTACTGCACAGTACATAATAATGTAAAAACATTTCTGTTATGTGACAAAAAGAGATAGCTGTGTTCCTCAGTAATGCATTCTTCCCATTCTCTTCATAACCTCTCCTCCCCCACTATCTAAATTTAGTGTATGACAACTATGAGCACAGAGGCCGCAATAACCATTACCACACTGGCACAATAGCTACCATGCGCTAAGATAGACATTAACTGCCCATTATGTGATGGGCAGGAGAATGGGTGGGTTAGGGGCAGAGTATAGACATGGAAAGCACATTACAGTTAGCATGGGGGGTACCTACTGTGTGCTCACCGCTATGTGGCAATTAGCATGGCTGAACTTAACGATACCTCCATGAGTGGTGTTAGATGCACCCATGTTAAGTGCAAATGCTGTACCATGTGCTAGGGTACAGTTCTGTGTAGAGCCAGGTTCATGCTGGGTAATTTACTGCATGTTAATGGTTACCCTCAGTGTGCAGTAAGTACAGAACCTTGTCCGTGTTTTAGTAAAAGGGACCCTTAATCATGCAGAGGACTTACTGGACACCAGTTAAGCTTCATAAACTCACTGATGAAAAAGACAGAACTTGCTTGTTCTGTTACAGGGCAAAAATTCAATTTAATTTAACTTAACATTTATATTCTGCCCAGTAGAGTTCAAAGCAGAATAGAGTAGGCAAAAAAACCCCAATACAACAAATTAATACAGAAAAGGAACAGAACTGCACTCTATCAGAAGAAGAAACAACCCAGCACGCACATGTCTATGTTGGTCATTTTGCAAAACTACATATATAAACCCTGCCAATTAACTACAGATGCCATTATCTTTCTCTAATTTCATTTTGGAGAGGGAAATAAACAATGGAGGATTAAGGAGGATAACCCGCTAAATCTCTTCTGTAAAGGGCTGGCTGAAACATGCCAAGGAAGAGCTCGAAATCCCGAAGTGGACAATTGCCATCTTTATTAAATGGGGAATACATGTGTAGATTTTTGACCCAGCCAGGCCACTACCTAACCATGACCCCTTTCAATTTCTGTGGATTAAGGACAAGGTACGATTGGAGATTACTCCTAATCAGCCTATGGCTTCCAATACGATGGAAAATATTTCTCTATCTTTATGTCACATTGTTTTGGTCTCTGACTACATTTCTTCTCCCTCTCTACATGATTCAAAAAATAACCATTTTGTACTGATACCCCTGTTATCAATGCCGTTCTGGTGTTTTTCTACTTTACCACTATGTCAGATATCCTTGCATCAACTTCTTATCCTTGCATCAACTTCTTATCCGTCAGAATGGGAATGTCCCAAGTGATCGTAACCTCCTCATTTACCACACTTCTCCTAGGGTCATGATCCTAGTGCTTTTCCAGTACAACAGTGTTATAGTGGTTACATAGTTTCCAATGGATGAGGCTTGCCGGTTGGTCTCAATGGAAGTTGGAAAAAACCGGCATTGACTGCTGACTCTAGGATGGGAAGACTCAGGGGTGCAATGAGGTGGATTAAAAATCAGAGATGTGCTAGCAGTGGATAGAGTGACTAGTAGTGGGAGTCATTGTGCTATTTTTCTAGGAAGGTGACCAAAGTGCTGTTGATATTCCAGAGCTCTGACTAGAGGCCTGTAAAAACCTGGCCCATACTGGTATTGAGTTCATACACATAAGCTTGGAGGCCTAACATCTCATCCTAGAGCTTCTGATTTAGCTTCTTTATATCCTGGGCCATCTGAACTATTTTGACTTGTCACCCCCATATTTTTTATATACTTTGATTAGAAGGGTACGTGAGGAATGAAACAGGACTAAGGGCCCTATATACTAAACTATGGTAAGGGTTTACAGTAAACTCATGGTAACTTCAAAAAATGTATGTGTGATAACTACAGAGTGTTTGTGTTAACTGTTGGGGACATTCCCAGAATTTTCCCATATAGTTAATGCAAAGTTCTTCAATGTGGATTAACTGCGTTGCAGATAAAGTGATGCATTAGTTGTACTAACTGAAGTGGCATTAATTGTGCGAAGTTATCTATCCTGTCAACAGTTAAAGGATAATTATACAGCAGGATACCTAGGTTTGGAGGTGGAGAAGGTGCTACTTTTAGCTTATTGTATAAAAACACATAGAGGCCTGTGCATTGTTATAAAATAGGCACCTTCTCCAACTCCTTTGTCTTTATAAATTACTTGCACACATCCTGCAGAAATAGTGCCTAGATTTATGTTTCGGGAGCAGGCATAAATGTTAGCATGCAAAGTATGTACTTGTACTATTTATTTTTTTATTATTCAAACATTTGCAATATACATCAAATCAATCAAAACTTTGAGACAGAAATACACTCAGGTACAGACAAAAAATAAGTTAGGTGCTAAGTCACATAACTACAAAGCAGGTCCTACAAGTCTCTGGAATTAGCCAGTCAGCTACAGTATTTAGCATCCAGAAAATGAAACATTTTGTTCTCATAGTGCACCATGCGAGGCCAGGCACCGCCATTTTTCAAGATGGCGGCGCAGGAGTTGGAGCACATGGGCAATGTTCCCACTCCATTGTAAAGGTATCAGGAGGAGGTAGGTGGTTCGGCTCCTCTGGGCCACTAGGGCTATTTTTAATTGGGTGGGTGGGGAGATCAGGGTCGCTGGACCACCAGGGTTCTTTTAATTGGGTGGATGAGGGGATCGGGGCCGCTGAGCCACCAGAGATTTGGTTTCTGTTGTGGGGTTGGTGTCAGAGGTACTGGCCCTTGGACAGTATTTTGGATCATCTGAGGGGAAGTTCGACACTTCACCACAGATAATCCAGACACCAGGGAAAGCCCCCAGTGACATCAAAGTACTGTGAAGGCGCATACCTAAATTAGCCACATGGTGATCCTGTTTCTGTGGGAGAGCATGCTAAACTTGCTCTGACTTCTGGCACATGTGTTTGGCTTGCTCTCCCAGTTTAACGCTTCCATTTGTGCTACAGTTTAATGCATGGTTACTTTGCATATGTGCCCCTTTCTGCATGCCGGTGCTGAAGTCATGCATTAGTACGCTGTATAGAGAAGTACATAGTTAATAGCACGCGACTTCAGAGCCGGCTTTCTGCATCAACCTATAAGACATGTTATTTACTGCAGGCCCTCTTTTACGCAATGGGACCCATTTATTTATTTATTTCTCTTATATACCAAGCTCTTCAACATCAGCGCGGTTTACATGGAACATTTAGGTTTTACGGTGGGGTTACACCGTAAATTACAGATAACAGCTCAACTTTACTAATAACAGGGCACATTTATTTACTGAACCTTAACTGTAAAAGCAGGTATTCTGAATAGTGCATGCCCAGCATCTGCCCTGCATTTACCATGCAGAAGAAACACCTACCACACAGGCCCACATTCATTGCTTTGGTAGATAGCGTTGGAGCACCTGTGCTATCTGTCGAGATGGGGAATGTGGGCCTGGCACCACAGAAGAAAGTGGCAGTAGCCACAATGTGGCAACTCCCCTAATTGATTCACACCCACAGCACAAACCCCCACCCTTGATCACAATCCTCCCATTCAAAACTTTTTCAAGCCCACCCCTCCCTGAGCATCTCCCCCTTTAGCACCCCCTCTGGAAAGTAAACAGCACATTTATTTATTTATGTATTTATTTGTAGTATTTAGCTCACTCATTTCCTGGAGAAGATCAAGACCGGTTCCATTCAGGTACAGTATGTATTTCAATAGCATACATTCAGGGCCCCCCTCCAGAACCCACCCCCAAATGGGCTCCCCCATAAGGCTGCCCCACACCTGAATCTACCTGGGGGCTTGCTGATGGTATCAGTGGTCATTGAGGTAGGGGTGATCCTCCTCTGCTTCTGCTCCAGCTGTGGTGGCTATTAAAATGGAGCAGGTACCCCTTATTTACTGTAAGAAAGTTTTGGCTGAGGAGGAGGGATTGACTAGATCACAGACTTTGTGCCTGTATTTTGCCCAACCTGATCGTCTTTGTATCAGTGTGGATCCTGTGTCTGATCTTGCTTTCAACAAAGATACAATCTATGTCTTACTAAACATCAGATGGCCGATGGCTGGCTATCTGTAATGAATGCCTAGTATTCAGGATAAGCAGCATCCAATCTACCACATATTTCACTCAAGACCGAGTGTCACGAGATATAAAAGAGCAGAAACGACAACTGGAGTGAAGCTATTAAACCAACAATGTGATTTAACATCTGCTTTTGTGACTATTTTTTAGCAAAGTGAATCTTACTCCTTGGAAAGTGTATGCAGACTACAAGAATTCTCCACCTCCAAAAAACCAAAGAAAGTGGGTATGACCTTGTATCAGTGAAAACTGTAATGGAGGGCTTGAGGAGTTTGACTCAGATGGGGCCTTTCCACTCAGCAAAGACACTGCTACATCACCACAGATAAAGAACTCCTTAATATTACCAGCTCTGACTCTAAGGAAATATTGAGACCAACAGAAAATTTTACTTGCAGTCCTGCTTTCCTATCTAGTGAGCTCTTGAAGTCAGATTCCATATGGGCTGGATAGCTCCGGCGGAAACGTTTAAATCAGGTACGGGCAAATTCTGCAGCTGCGGGTATAGATGCGTCCGCGGTTCTGGAATCTCCTCGTATACGTGTCTGGCACGGCACCTCTAACATGCTGTTCAGCCGGCCCATGCACATATCCAGTGAGAGACCTGCGCACAGGTGTAGGCACAGGCTACAGAGTGAAGCATAGAAACACGTTCCCCGCTAATATTACAGGACATGAGTAAATGCTCAAATCGTTTTGGATGTCCCTGTGCTCACCGTATTCTGAAAAGTTGCACATTTCTGATCATGGTTGCCTCCGCGATAGCCACGCCCCCTTGGTTAAAACATGCATCTCCTAAACTGTTGTTTTTGCTGACAGTGTTTTGTTGATGCAAACTAGACCACAAATACTAGTCTGTGTCATGCCCAGAACACTGCAAAGTAATTTCAGTGCACGCTAATGTATTGTAAGATCAAGTAAATATTAACTTCCAAATCATTCTACTAGACTAGTCCAGACTAGCGTGTCTTTACCCACGGCTAGCAGATAATAGAAACAGAGAAAAAACCCTGAAGGTAGATGACATAACATCTAGTCGATAACTCTTGACCCCTAGGGGTCAACTTCAGTATTTTTCTCTGTTTCAGCAAATGGTGGAATTCTTCTCAGCTCCTGACAGTCTCTTAGTGACAGCTCTGTGAGTATAGTTTGGTCTTTTTGGGATGTCTCCAGAGGGCACAGGAGGTGCCTCTCAGGAGTTTCCCCACTATTCATTTATCCCAGAGGTCCTGCTCCTGGTCAGGAGGATCAGTAGAGCACCTCGGTGGGGGGGGGGGCCTTCTGCTCAGGAGGAGTGGTTTAGCCCTTCAGACTCCCTGAGGAGTTGCAGTCTGTCCTAGCTAGCTCCACCAGCCTTTTTTATTTTCTTTGTTAGTTTCTTTAAAGTTAAAAACAAAAGAAGCAGCAAGGTGAAGGGAATTCAGCTTTATTCAGAGAGCATCACTGATATTTCAGGCAATGTCTGGGCTTCCAGTCGGCTCTTCAGGATCTGGTATTGGAATCGGGCAGTGAGTTATTCCTCTCTCGTCTCTTATTACTGGCAGTGTTGTTCATAAGATTGTGGTCCCCACCCTGCCGGCCTCTTGGTACAGTGTTTTTTCGTGCCAACATGCTCTCTCCTGTGCGCGCCTTTTTTCCCATCACTGCTACCGCCATTTTAGTGTGCAGCAGACAAAGGGAAATTCCTTTTCCCTGCATTCTCTTCGGGTCAGTGAAGTGCCTCTGTAGTTTCTCTTTGTGGCAGGGTGTATTTTTATCTTCTCCGGTCTTAGTGGTGGCATTTTTCAGCAGGGTATTCTTCGGGGGAACCCTTTTCTGGCTATCAGTGGCTCTTAGCGACTTCCGGCCATTTCTTGGGGTTAAACTTGTTTTTCCTTCTCTATCTTTATATCACTGTTAGTTATTTAAAAGAAAAGCGAGTTTTCCTTTCAGCATGCCTTCTTCTCTACACCTTAGTTTGGGATGCGGTAAAAAGCACCATTTTTTAGAGGGTAATCTCTCTTCTGCTTGTCCTGTAGATCAGGGAGGACCCTCTTCAGCATCGGGGCAAGATACTGTTTTATCCTCCAGCCCTCACTCCTGCAGACCCCTCAGGGTCCCTCTGTGGAGGCCTCTGGTGGACCTTCTTCCTCTCCTCATCCTGCAGACTCCCTATCTCCAATGCTGCCTCCAGAACAAAGGGTCCTCAGCTTCAACATCTCCTTCTGAGAGTTCTAATGTCCCATTCATGCATCTTTTTTACTATGCTTGAAACCTATGGTGTTCAGAATCCTCTTTTGCTCCTCCGCTCACTTCAGAACATTTCTCTAGAAACGTTCCCAATCTACCCCAGCTAGTAAGGATAAAGATTGCGCTAGGGACATCTCTTGCGTTTCTGCGGATTGGCATCCTGTTGAAGACTACTACTACTACTAAGGAACATTTGTATAGCATATGCAGTGCTGTACAGACACATTTAAAATATCTTACAATCTAATAGAGACAGACAACACAGTAACTGTAGATATGGGATACATCAAGGGGGAATGGTAAGGAAACACAAAGGAAATTAGGTGAGTCAAGATCCAAAAACGGCAGCAAAGAGGTGACTTTTCAGTATGGATTTGGAAAGGGTTAGAGAAGGTGCCTGACGTACAGACTGAGACTGAGGTAGTTTGTTCCAGGCATGAGGAGCAGCAAGATGAAAGGAGCGAAGTCTGGAGTTGGCAATAGAAGAGAAGGGCACAGATAGAAGTGATTGCTACAAGAGCAGAGTTCCTGAGGAGTGGTGTAAGGAGAGACAACAGAGGAAAGGTAGTGAGGAGCTGCAGAGTGAATGCACTTATAGCTCAGCAGAAGAAGTTTGAACTGGTTGCAGAAACAGATAGGAAGCCAATGAAGAGACTTGAGAAGAAGGGCAATATGAGCATGACAAGGCTGGTGGAAGATTAGCCGAGCAGCAGAGTGTTGAACAGATTGAAGGGGAGTGAGATGACTCAGAGGGAGACCAGAAAGGATCAGGTTATAATAATCTAGACGGGAAGTAACTAAGGAGTGGATAAGTGTCTTAATAGTATGTTCAGAAAGGAATGTGTGAATTTTCTTGATGTTGTAGAGAAAGAAATGGCAAGTTTTAGCTATCAGTTGGATGTGTGTGGCAAAGGAAAGAGAGGAGTCAAAGACAACCCGAAGGTTGCAAGCTGAAGAGACAAGGAGGAGTAGCGTTATCCATAGAGACAGAGAAAAGAGGAAAGGCAGAGGAGGGTTTAGGGGGAAAAATAAGAAGCTTGGTTTTGGCCATGTTCAATTTCAAGTGGTGGAGAGACATCCAAGCAGCAATGTCAGAAAAGCAGGCAGAGATCTGGGCCTAGATTGCCGGAGAAATTTCAGGTGTAGAGAGATAGATCTGAGATTTTTAGATTATTTTCTCCGCCCCTTTGTTCCACTTATCCCCTCATATGTTTGTGGCTCAACACATGTCATTAACATTTTGAAAGACTTTAAGGATTATCATCCACAACTTATTATGGTCACATTGGATATCAGTTCATTATATACTAATATCCCCCAGGATGCTGCCTTGGAGATTATTGCTAACACTTTGATCAAGAGGACCCCACCAGTATGGATTCCTATTTGTTATCTTACTCACATGGCTTCTATGTTATGCGTGACAATTTTTTCTGTTTTTGTGGGGTATTCTACAAGCAGGTCAAAGGGGTTGCCATGGGGTCACCTATGCCACCAGATGTGGCTAATCTGTATGTTGGAAATTTTGAACAGCAATTCTTAGAATGTCATCCCTATCAGAAGTTTATTAGAATGTGGCTTCGTTATATAGACGATGTTTTTTTGTTGTGGGATGGGTCGAAGGAAGATTTACACAGATTCTATTACTGGTTTAATACATTGGATGAACATTTACAATTTGAGGGGCTTTTTAGTTCTGATGAGCTTTCTTATTTGGACATCATTATTAAAAAGGGACCCAATGGTTTCATTACTGAACTTTATCGAAAGCAGACAGATCAGAACACCTTACTGCGATATGATAGTTTTCATAATAAATCCCTGAAAGAGAATTTACATTATGGTCAGTTTTTAAGGATTAAGCGTCTTTGTACTCTACCGGGAGATTTTGAAAGACATTCTGTAGATATGTATAATAGGTTTAGATCAAGAGGATATCCTGAAAAGGTCATACGAAAGGCATACAATAAAGCTAAAAGTGCAAACAGGGATGATCTTCTTGTGAAGAAAGTATTACAACATCCACAACAGAATAAAATTGTTTGTGCAATTACTTTTTCATCCTTTTCTAAGGATATCTCCAATATTCTTCATCAGGAATGGCATCTTATTACGTCTTTGCCAGCTATGACTGATAAGTCCCTTGTCATTGCCTATAAAAGGAATCGGAATTTATGCAATATTTTAGTGCCGTCAGCTCTCTCTAAACCTAGACCCGTTTGTAGAATAAAAGGTCATTTTCAATGTGGTAAGTGTTCTGTTTGTTTAAATGCTCTTACTCTTAAGGAATATTTTATTCATCCATCATCCAATAAGAAGTTCTTTTTGAACCATTACTCAAATTGTAACACCTTCAATGTTATATACGTTATAGTTTGTCCGTGTAATTTCATTTATGTAGGGAAGACCACACGCCCTGTGGAGACTCGTATTATAGAGCATAAAAGTAGTTTAAATAGATGGGTCGAGGACAAACCATTAGTTTCTCACTGGATTAGTAAGAATCATTCAATTTCTGATTTGAAATATTTTGTCATTAAGGTTGTGCACACCCACTGGCGTGGGGGTGATGTAAATAAGATACTTCTTCATTTGGAACAAGGATATATTTATGAATTGAAGTCTCTTGAACCTCATGGGTTAAATCAGGACTATAACCTGGCTGTTTGTGAGTGTCCTTTTTGGTTAGACTAGTATATATAGTCTTATATCGGTTCGTTTTTTTTGAATTAGGGTGACTAATTTAATCATACATATTCTTTTCATAATTTGGTTCTTGGTTTCATAACTTGGCACTTTTCATAATCAGCTGTTGTTCACCAAGAAATTCACAATTAATTGGTGTTAGGACCTCTTCATTAGTATTGTGCATCTGTGCACCAATGTTCCTTCTAATTTTCTGTAGGCTGTGTGCGCATAAAATATCAGCTGTGCAGCTTTTGAAGGAAGGTTAAATTTTTGTGCGCCACATAACGACACTCAGAGTTATATACTTTAAAATTTGACTACATGTCAGAATACAGTATGTACACCACATTGATTGCACTAGAAAATATTGTAGAACTTGTGAAAACCGTAAATACACAACTTTTAAATTTTAAGACGTCTGTGTTGTTTTCTATCAGAATCAGAACCGTAATTTTTGTGCGCTCTGTTGTAAAGTATGTGCGCTTGCTCGGTGAGGTGTGTGCGCGCGCACACGCGCACAGCTTAGAGGGAACAGTGCTGTGCACTACATTTGCATAGTTGCATTCTGGGCTTTATGGTCCCTTTAAATAATGCACGGTTAGATCGCGTCTCCCTTAAGTCACTCCCTCAATGGACGCCTAATTGGTAACGTTTTGTCTCCTCTGTTGTCCCCTCTTTCTCTTTTTCTTCAATGTTTTAATTCTCATGTTTTTATGTATTCTTGTTTTTTGATCCGTGCTGCAGCGTGGACATGAGTGCCGTGCTATGAAGTGCCCTCGTTGACACTCTTGCCTATTTTAAACAAAGTTTTTTATAACACTTGGTCCGGTCCCAGTTATTTTCATTTTTAATTTTTGACTTACTTTTAATTCATAACATGCTATACATTTTTATATTTGTTTGAGTTTGGGCTTTATTTATTGTATGCTCAAAACCACGCCAAACGTGGCGGTTTTTGGATCTGTGCTGCAGTGCCTCGGTAAGGTATTCTACACATTGACGGTTTTTCCATTGTAAGGCATATGTTTTTGTTTTTAGTTATTTTTGTACAGATTTTTGTTTGTTCATATAATTTTATATTCATCTTATTGTGGGCTAGTATTTTATATGGTTTCTGGTCAGTTTCAAAATCGTGTCAAATTTGGCAGTTTAACTCATTATTTTTTAACCTTTTTCACTTTGTAGTCAACATTTTTTGTAGCTACAATTGCTCCACTGTGAGCTACATTTTACATGGTCTATATATAGACATTTGTGTTTTGAAAATTCAGCATTTTTTCATTTGCCAGTTCTGATGGTTTTCATATATCAAATTGTTCCTCACATTATCTCTTATAATCGTGATCCAATTATCTTTTTGTTTTTAAATTTGCACCCTCTGTGTGGCATACAAGCAGTGTGCTTTTCATTATCTAACACACAGGTTTTACCATTTTTAGGGTATATTTTCATTAACTCTTTATGTTTACTCCGATTTCTTAATGATCTCTTTATGGTTTGTTTGTTTTTAAATGTTTGATATATTTGGTTTTAACCTTGTTTTTATTGTCAATGTTTTTTAAGCATTGTGCTACTTGGTCCAATTAACATGCTTTGGGTTTGGGTTTCCCATTTGCTTTGTTCTTTTGAGTTTTTATGCACATGTATTATATGTTTTTTGCATTTATTTGATTATTTGTTGATATATATATTTTTTAGCTTATATATAGTGCTATATGTTTTTCCTGTGTGCTTCTATCAATTTAAAGAAACGGTCAACTGTAAGTATCTTTTTAAATGATACTTGTCTTTTTAAATGATATTCTTGCTTTTTATTTTCTTATTCTTATATTTGTTAGTCCTTCTCTGGGTGTTTATTTTATGCGAATTTGATTATTTGATATTTATATTTGTATTTACTTATTTGTATTATTATAATTGGTCTATTTATGTTTTTTAATATGTATTTGTTTGTTTATTTTATTTTATCATGTTTGTTTGCAGTTCTCAGCCCCCTGAGGAAGGCGTTGCCGAAACGCGTTGGGGCGTTTTTAATAATAAAGCGCAGTGACCACATTACCTCTTGCCCTGTGTGTTCACGAGAGATAAATCTGGGAATCATCAGCGTAAAGATGATACTGAAAGCCATGGGAAGAGATGAGTGCACCAAGAGACTGGGTATAGAGAGAGAAAAGAAGTGGATCTAAAACTGATCATTGGGGTACACCAACTGAGAGTGTGATAGCAGAAGAGGAGCATCCACCAGAACAAACACTGAAAGAGTGATGGGAGAAATAGAGAACCAGGATAGCGCAGAGACCTTAAAACCAAGCAAGGATGAGGTATCAAGGAGAAGGTTGTGGTCAACAGTGTCAAAAGCAGCAGGAAGGTCAAGAAGGATGAGGATCGAAGAGGACAGGGAATGCCTCTCTGATGAGCAAAGTCTTTGCAGTGACTTGGATTGAGAGCAGGGAGAACTCATACCCCCAGTAGAAATGGCTGAGCATCAGGATGAAGGCCAAGATTTCTGTCTGTTCTGCAAGGAGAAACTCCCAGCTCTGATTGCCCAAATTGTGGAAGCACTTCACCTCTCTGAACCACATACTCAGCAGACTCCTGATCTGGCCAAGTCTCAGAGGATCTAATCATTGTAGGTATTTGGAAACCGTCTAGAGCCATTTCTCTTGCAGCGTCAACAGATGGTCTCCTTGGAATGGGATTCTCCTGAGCCTTCCTTGCATTCAGCCTTGGTCACTTCTATCTTTGGTCCCCTGATGACCTAGAAAAGTGGTTGCATTTTCCCAAGGTAGATGTGATTGTGACCACGGTCACTAAGCATATTACCATTCCAGTAAGTCCCTTTTGCCATGGTGGGTGCAGCCCTCTGAGATCAACATGATCAAAAAATCAAGGGCCTCTTGAAAACAGCATTTTTCTCCTCTTTCTGGCTCAGCAAATTTTGGTCTGTGGAGGGCTAGCGACCCTCACCTTACTCGAATGGCTCCAGCTTCTGCTAGAAAATCCTGCCTCAACTTGGTTGAAATCAGTTACTGCTTTTGTGGCAGACACCTTCTATGATCTACTTCTCTTGGAAGCCATTCAGTAGCTGCCATCAAGGTTGCAAGGAGGTGGTTATGGCTTCGCCTTTGGAATGCTGATGCGGCTTCCAAAGCTCGGCTCGCTAAGGTCCACTTAAAGGACAAACTTTTGTTTGGGGAGGATTTGGAGAAACTGGTCAAGGATCTTGGAGATGTTATACCTCCAGGTTTGCCAGAGGATAGGCCCAAATCTAGTTTAAAGCATTTCTCTGCTTCTTCTTCCTCCTCTTCTAGAGTGCACTGCCGTGACTCTTGGTGATACTGACCTGGGAAATCTAATTCTTCTTCGGCCAAAATGGGCTCCAAACAGCAGTCCTTTCGGGGTGTCCATTGCTCTCAAGACAATTTCTCTTCCTGTAACAAGTTCTCAGGGGCCTTACATTCTTCCCACTGATGGGCTTGGGTCCATTCCGAGGTGCCACAGGTCAGTGTGTGGTTGAGCCTTTTCTGCCGCGAATGGACCCATATCACCTCGGACAGCTGGGTGCTCAAAGTTGTGATGCAGGGCTACGCATTCAATTGTGCCAAACCCATCAAGGATGCCTTCTTCATCTCCCCATGTGACTCTGTCACCAAAAAGACGGCGGTGATAGTGACTCTTCAGTGCCTCCTTCACTTGCAAGTGATTACTCCAGTTCCTCCATGGGAAAGAGTCTTGGGTCATTAGTCCATTTATTTTGTGGTGCCCAAAAAAGATGGCTCTTTCTGGCCTATTCTAGATCTCAAAGGGGTCAACCACTGTCTGAAAGTGCCACAGTTCCAGATGGAAACTCTGAAATTGGTTATTCAACCTGTCTAGCTGAGCGCGTTTCTGGCATCATTGGATTTCACCGAAGCATACTTTAACATTCCCATCTGTGAGGAACATCATCGTTGTTTTCATTTTGTGATTCTTGGGCAGCATTATCAGTTCCTGGCTCTGCCATTTGGCCTTGCCACGTCTCCTCATACCTTTTCCAAAGTGATAGTAGTTGTAGCCACCTCTCTGCATCACCAGGGCATTCATTTCCACCCTTATAGTATCTGGATGAATGGCTCATCTGGGCCAAGTCTCACGAGGAAGCGATATCAGCAGTCTCTCAGGTTGTTGCCTTCCTGGAACATCTCAGCTGGGTTGTCAACCATGCCAAGAGCTGTCTTTGACCAACCCAGTCTGGAGTTTTGCGGGGCTCAGTTCAACACATGAGTGAGACTGGCTTTTCTTACGCAAGACAGGTTCCTGAAACTTCATTCTCAGTTTCAGGCCTTCCAGCACATGGCAGCCCTCTGGGCAAGGGACTTCCTACAGGTTCTCGGCACCATGGCAGCTACATTAGACATCATCCCCTGGGCCCAAGCTCATATGCATCCACTTCAGGCCTCTCTTCTCTCTCACTGGTCCCCTTGTTCACAGAACTATGATATCTATCTACCTCTTCTTCCCCATGTATGCCGCAGTCTTCAGTGGTGGCTCTCTCGTGATCACAAGTTGTGGGATGTTCCCTTGGCAATACCTCACTGGATAATCATGATCACTTATGCCAGCCTGGCAGGCTGGGGAGAGCACTGTCTGAACCAGACAGTGCAGGGTGCTTGGTGATTGCAGAAGTTCATCTGGGCAAGCAATTGCCTTGAAACATGTGCTATACATCTGGCACTCAAGTCCTTTCAACCTCTTGTCACAAATCAGGCAGTGCGAGTTCTCTCCGACAATGCCACGACAGTGGCTTATCTCAACAGGCAAGATGGAATGAAGAGTCCGGGAGTGGCACTGGAGATGAGCAAGTTGTTTCATGGGTAGAATGTCATCTCCGGGAGCACTTGCACAACACATCATGGGGATGGACAACATTCAAGTGGATTATCTCAGTTGCCACATTCTAGATCCGTGGGTATTCGCTCACATTGTACGCCGCTGGTGATGTCCCACTCTGGATCTCATGGCCACCCCCTCTAACTCCAAGGCAGCAGCCTTATTCAGTCAACAGAAGGAGCCATGGTCTCAAGGTCTTGATGGTCTAGTCTAGTCCTGGCTTCTGTTGCAGCTCCTGTACATATTTCCCCCATGACCAATGATTGGTCATGTCCTTCATCCAGTGGAGTCATACTACAGCCAGATTGTGTTGGTGACCCCAAACTGGCCATCTCACCCATGGTAGGCCAATTTAGTTTGGCTAATTGTAGGAGCTCCTCTTCCACTCAGGTCGAGCAGGGATCTTCTATGACAGGGACTGATTGTCATGGACACCAGTGCTCCTTACTCACTTACAGCTTGGCTCTGGAAAGGTGCCACTTAGCACACAAAGGCTACTCAATATGTGTGGTGGCTACCTTGCTACAGACGTGACAGTTGTTCACTTCTCAGTTGTATGCCCAGGACTGGCATCTCTTTTCTTCCTGGTGTGCTCGAAAGTCCCTTTTGCCATGGTGGGTACAAGTTTTGGACATTCTCTCCTTCCTTCAAGACAGGTTAGATAAGGTGCTTTCCTCATTTCTTAGAAGGTCCAGGTTGCAGTGCTGACCTGTTTCCAGGGGCCCCTAGGCGGGCATTCCCTCATCTCTCATGCGGATGTTGCCTGGTTCTTGCATTGTTTTCTTAGTCACTGATCGCCCGTTCAGCCTGTGGTTCCGGCCTGTGATCTTTCCTTGGTTCTCCGCGACTTTACATGCATGCATTTTGAACCTTTACTCAGTGCAACTTTGAAAGATTTGATGCACAAGACTGTGTTTCTTGTGGCCATTACCTTGGCCAGGAGCCTCTCTGAACGTCAGGCTCTATCATGCCGGGATCCTTTTCTGACTTTTTCCCTGGAGGGGGTAACTATTCAGATGGTTCCCTCTTTCTTGCCTAAAGTTCTCTCTGCCTTTCATGTAAATCAGTCAGTGTCCCTTCCTTCCTTTCTGAAAGAGTAGTGTACCGGGTGCAATAAGTACCTTCACTTTCTGGATGTCAGCAGTGCCTTGCGCCACTTTCTGATCGCTTGTTTATGCTAATCACCACCTTGCAAAAGGGTGTGGCCTCTTCTAAGGCTACTATTGCACATTGGATTAATCAGAAAATTGAGTCAGCTTATCTTCTCCAGGTCAAACAGGTTCCCACAGGGCTCTGGGCCCACTCAGGGTGAGTTCAGGCAGCTTCCTGGATGGAAAGATCACGGGTAATCCTACTGGACATTTCCAGGATGGCAACTTGGTTCTCCCTGTCTACCTTTGCCCATCACTACCACATGGATCTCCAAGCCAGGGATGCAGTTTTCTTCGGGGCCTCCATCTTAACTGTGGCAGTTTCGTCACACCCATGGGTGGAGTAACTTTAGTGCTTTTCACTAGTCTGAACTGGTCTAGCAGGATGATTTGGAAGGAGAAATTCTGCTTACCGTTAATTTCCTTTCCTGGAATCCTACTAAACTAGTTCAGGACCCTCCACTATCTCTCTGTTATGAGAAATAGCCTTGCCAATGCTAAGATGTAATCCCATAATGATATTTCGGCAATCTCCAGCTGTTCTTTACCTTGTGCATAGCCTTGCACATACCTTGGCTGTGTGCAGCTCGTATTTAGTTTAATTCATGTCTTCTTAAATTTATGTTTTATGGCTGATTGTGCTTATTTTTCAGCTGATTTCTGAAATCCTCAAGCTTTATCAGTGGCATACTGAAGCTGACCCCTAGAGAACGATATCAACAAATATTCTAATCATCCCTAAAGCAGCGACAAAATGCCTATCAGTGACATCCAACAGGGCTTTCAGATTCTATGCCCCTAAATGCTGGAATGCTCTACCCCCAGAAATTCGTGCTATCACTGATCTATCCCTTTTTAGAAAGGCACTCAAATCCCACCTCTTCCCCCATTATTACTTAACCAACTAGCCAATCTTGATCACTACCCAAACTAAGAACAAATCCTGTCATGTATACTTGTAAATACTTTTGTAAATAGTTGCAGTAATGACTTCCCATGTTTTATCCAAGTTCTCTGACCTTGTTCTCTGTAAAACCAAACAGTTTGTTCATTATGGTATGTTGTTATATTGTAAACCGCGCTGATGCTGAATAGAGCGGTATATAAGAGCCTGTAATAAATAAATAATAAAATAAATAAATAAATGGTTATCTACTAGCTATGATGTCATAAAGCTTCAGTTTTTTTCTCTATCTCCACTATCTGCTATCAGGGAGTAAAGAACAGTCTGGACTGGTCTAGCAGAATTCCAGGAAAGGAAATTAATGGTAAATAAAATTTCTCCATGTTTGGTAGTATAACACTGACTCAGTTATTCTTGCATTGGTCATCTATAAAAACACTCCTTAAAATGTTAAATATGGACCCTTATCAACCTCTCAACAACCTAAACTAACTTTACAATTCCTTGAAGGATGCATTATACAGCTGAGCGACAAAAATATGCTCCTCCAATGACTATGGCTTTCTGGCTATGGCATCTGTTTCCCACATATCTGGGTAGAGGCATTTCTCATAGCAGCTTCCTACATGTGGCTGTACCTATCCCATACAATGTCCATTCTCTGTCTTGGCTTATGTCGATCTGTAAACATCTGCTATATGTGGGGCAACCCTGCCTGCCTTTCTACAGTCTGCACTGTGGCAATGCTCCCTTGGTCAGGCCTGTGTGGACATGAGAGGGGGGATCCCTGTGCCACCATACCAAGTAGCCAGCCTCAAGATATATCACCCCTCTCGCAGCTTGTATAGATCCTGGACTGGGGAAGGAAATAGGCCTAATGGCACAATCTAGGGAATGTTGGCACAACATCAGTCATGTCTCCCAGTGCCTGGTACAACTGACATATGGCTGCCCTATCACACTGGTGCCTGGTGATACTGTGGTCATCCATAAAGTCCAAGTACTGGCCAGGCATCCCTGAATTGCAGATCAGCATACCAGATCTTCCAGGGCAAACCTCAAACCACACACACAAACACTCTCATTTGCAGTCACAAAAGACATAATTCTGCCAAAAAGATGCTCACAGCCTATAAATAAAAACTGGTATTCCATAACAGCAGGAAGTCCCAGGACTACAAATATGATCTTCCTTTGTCACTGAAACAAGATTATTTTCCAGAATCACTTACATACAATTCTTACATCAACATTTCCATTTTTTATAACACAGAAATTGTTAGGGCCCCCTAGATTAGCTCTTTTAGCACAAACAGCAAACTACAACATAGCCAGAATAAATATTATTGATGTTCTTAATATTTCTTTAAGGGTAGATATTAATGACTCCTTAACTTACAAGATTCCCTCATCTATGATTTCTGTTCTTTATAACTGCATCTTGTGGTGTTTTTCCAGACTGAAGTCACACAAGTTTAAATCATACTTGTCACAGCCGTTATAAATTTTGGACAAATAGTAGAACACAGCAGAATATTTTCTAAGTACTGGCCTTATGTCACAACTCCAGCAGGAATAAAGGGCACGTCTGCGGGAAAGTCAAAAACATACATGGGCCTTTCCTGAATATGCTCTATGGACCCGATTTTCATTTGGGCGGTGCTATGTGCCGCATCAGCGCATGGCCCGCCTGCTGTCTGTCTAACCCAGACTTTCAATGCCAGGGTCATATGCGGCCCCAGCATTGAAAATCCGGTTCTCACAGCACAACCCAGAAGCCACAGGAGCTAGCCAGGTAGCAGTGATTTTTGATGCTACCCGATTAGCCTCTGCGCCTGAAAGAGGTGAGAAAAAACCTTGCCTATCTTTAAGGCACAGAGGGCTAAGAGGGTAGCATCGAAAAAAACTGCTGCCCATTTAACCCTTTCCTCCATCCCCCCCCCCTCACGTTCCACCCCAGAATGCCCCAACATATCCCAATGCTAACCGCGTAGATCTGGCCATGTTAGGGACTTATCTGGGATTTTCGAAAGGCACTACCCATTGTAGGTGCCCTTTGAAAATCCTGGATAAGGCATTTACACAGGTAACTTACACATGAACTACTCGCCAGTCAAGACCACAGACCAACCCCCCTCCCCTTCCCCATGTACATAGGATTGTATAATGGCGCACACTGTAAATAGCTTAACACGAATCTACGGCACACCATCGCACACACACTCACTGTATCACTGCATGCACACACATAAACCATTACTTGTTGATTGTTTGCTGTGTAGACCGCCTTGATTGAAGGAGAAGGCGGTATAAAAATCCTTTTAAATATATAAATAAACTAGGGCAGTGACCCTTGCAAATGCCTTTGAAAATGCCACCCTTATGCCTCTGTGGCAAGCCATGCCCCCATTCCACTCCTCCAAGACAAATTCTGAGATCCCCATGCAAGCGCCATGGAGGTGCACAGGCCACATGTATCAGAATAGGGTCATAGAGGATTTTGCGAGATACACGTCTCCCATGCACATGCAACCAGCCTATTCGGAATAACACCTCATTTGTTCTAAACAGCAGAAGATACCTAATGAACACCAAGAGAATAACAGCTGCCTTAGTATCATGTAGTAATTTGCACTGCAGAAATTGATTTGTGCAATTGTGTTTTCTTACTCTTCAATTTTTTAAATTCTATCAATAAGTATTTTGACTTAATTTTACATTGTGTAAGACATTTTATGCACTTTGGTGGTCTCCAGATTAGACCTACTTGTATAACCATGCAAAACATTTAAATACTCATGCATTTTAAGAAAAACAAAAAACAGAGAAGAAATCAAACATTGAACAGATTGGTGCACATTTTTTCTGTTTTTGCTGCATTTGAGATCTGGCGGTTCACAAGGCAGTTCCCACAAATAGCCTCGGCTATAGGCACATGCATCATAGACAACTGCCTAGGGTGATGCATTTTGAAGACACCAAATACCTGGATGAAATAGCCCTATTCCTCTTGCTTTAGCAATATCCTCTATCATCTCTGGGAGAGAAACCTCCCTTCCCCACTGTTTTCTGGTTCTGCCTACAGGCACCAACATCTTAAATCCAGCCCTTTCTGCAGTTAAACTCTTATGATCAGCAAGAGTGTTGATAGCCTCTTTTTGGCTGATGTTAATCATACTGCAAACTGAGGAACCCTGATGAAGGCACCTAGCTGAAACACGGCCGTGTTGGGTCTTTGCTTACAATAAATTGCTTATTACATTTACAAGTGAAGAGTCTCATCATTTTTTAGCCACCTCTACTGATTGTGTTAGCCACCTCTACTGATTGTTTTAGCCACCTCTACTGATTATGTTATACTTTTTTTTTCCTTAACACCATCCCAACTGTTCTCACTGGATGCATCATCGCCCTATCCAGAACCTGTGACACTACTGAGAGAAACTAGTATGGAATATGGTAGTAGACAAAGGAATGCAAAAGGGCTGCATATATATTTTCTTAATCTAAATCTTTGCTAAGGTTGAATTTTACATAATTCCTTTTATGGACAAAAGTGCCTGCTTTCCTAATAACCACTGTCATTTCCATCACTGATTCGAATTCCTTGACATAGCTACAAGGACAACTCTACTGTGATTTTTTTTAATTGCCAGAAAATTAATATTTGCTAACTAGCAATGCATCAGCAAAACATTTGAATTTTATTGATGGCAGTACTAGCTGTATCTATTAACTTCATAAGCATTCATTATATCCCACACAAGAAGGCATGCATCTTTGGACAAGCTTTACTAAAGGTTAACACTCATCAAGTGTTTTAACATATGGTAACCGCTGCCATGGCCCATTTTATTCCTATGGATGCAGTGCTAAAGTTTATCAACATGCATTAACCTTAAATAAACATGCCCCTTTGTGTCTGAAGACCTTTAGCAAAGCTGTTTGCAAATATTGCCCCTTGCAGTAATAAAAATTTATATGTTGCCTGTTATGCACAAAATTGTAGTTTAAATTCATACTTAATGAGCTGTTGTGATGCAAGGTCATGCAAACACTTCAACAATTATAATTTTGTGGAAACCAGCAAACAGCATGCCTACAAAAGCAGCTTTTCACAAAAAAAAAAAATAATAGCTAAACCTCAGTGGGTTGGTATAACATTTCACTCACTATTTTTCTATAGAACTAATTTGCATTTATAGATAAAGTGTACATGGAGAGGCCACTAATTCCTGGAAAATCTTACAAGTTGATTTATTGGCCTCAGCATTATGCAGTTGAGCTCAAGGAGTAGAGCCCCCCTACTGAGTTCGGCTTTCTTCTGAGTTGATTAAGATTTGTTTGTATAGGGAGGTTCAGAAAAATGTGAACATTCTCCCCTGTGTATCTATGCTCAGTCCTGCAAAACACTGAAAACAATAATATCCTGGCCTCATGCAATGGCTGTCTAAATTTCATTTGCTGT
Source organism: Ichthyophis bannanicus (assembly GCA_033557465.1). Classification (NCBI taxonomy): domain Eukaryota; kingdom Metazoa; phylum Chordata; class Amphibia; order Gymnophiona; family Ichthyophiidae; genus Ichthyophis; species Ichthyophis bannanicus. The sequence goes on along the minus strand of CM066032.1, from coordinate 865,065,509 downwards.
TATTTGGCTTTGTAGTCCTGGCCATCCCCATTAGCCAAATATGTTCTATTTACACTAGTCTGCAAGTTAAAAAATAATTTCTTCCCAAGTTAATGAAATCTCTGAAAATGTTTCCTTGCTTTGTCTGCTGTTCTTGAGGAAAACATCTCAATGCATGATCCCTGTAGGCAGGGCCATCCCAAGAGCTGTGCGGCCCCACAGGGCGCATGCACAGAAAGGGCATCGTTGCCATCAATGGGCTTCCAGGAAGCCCAATAAGAGTGAGTTCCTGTGTGTGGCTAGGTGGGGGTGTAACCAGATTCTCAAGTCGCACAGGGTGCATTTCCAACTTGGTATAGTCTGGCTTGTAGCATCCATTTATATAACTGTATATTACAGAAATCATGTTTGGACAAATAGTTCCTTTAAATATGTATTTTTGCTCTTTTTCACTGATTTAGGGGTGTGCATTTGTACCTTTAACACTGGATATCCTTTGAGAAACGGATATCCTTTGAGAACGGATATCCTTTGAGAACAGAAGTCTTCAATGCAGAACTGAACTGATGACTGCACTACGTATCTTTATCTATTATGTCCACTTTCCATTTAATATATGCAGCTATTTCCCACAGTTAACACGCTAGCAATTTTTTATTTTTGTAGCTAAGGGGTATGTTTACTAAAACCCCGTTAGGTGCGCGCCGCGTTAGTGTGCGGGAAGCCATAAAAGGAGTGGGCGTGTCAGTCTGAAAAAAGCAAACCGGGATTAATCATGCGCTAATGTGCGCTGTGCGCCCATTCGTGCCACGCACATTAGCGCATGAGAAATGCACGCGGGAAGCATAAGCAGGCGCGCTGATGTGCAAGGACAGGAAAAGAGCCACAGTACAATGGTTAAGACACTGACCAATGGTGCAGGAATCATGGGTTCAATCCCCCACTGTGCCCAATGAATAAGGCTGGGTGAGGTACTACCTGTCATGTGTAATATTGCATTCTGAGGCATATTAATTTTATTTTAATTACTGCTACTAGCAAACGCACTCTCAAAGCACTGTAACATAAGGTGCTGCATAAGGCACCCCATAAGGTACCCCAAAGGGCACATTTTAAAGTGCACTGTCCGCCACGGCACCCTACAATGTTGCTTAAAGGGTGGCCGATAGGGTGCCATATAGGGTGCCCTATGAGGCACAGCAAGGTCATAGCACTGTTTTTGATGGCAGCACTGTGCATTTCAATGCATGGAAATCATAAGTAGGTGCGCTGAAATGCAAAGAGGAACAGCAGTATAGCACAATGGTTAAGGCACTGACGGATGATACAGGGGTCATGAGTTCAATCCCCAGTGTACCCAATACATAAGGCTGGCTGAGGCATCAGCTTTGACATGTAAGTATTGTTTCCTGAGGCATTTTATTTGTATTTTAATTATTGCTGCCAGCAAACACACCCTCATGTGCCGTAACCTAAGGTGCTGCATAAGGCACCCTATAAGGCACTCCATAGGGCACATTATAAAGTGCACTGTCCGCCACGACACCCTACAATGTCCCCTATAGGGCACCCTATAAGGTGCTCCATAGGACACCTTATAAGGCACCTTATACGGACTGGCACCCTATCAGTCGCTCCATGGCATACTGTATAGTGCACCTTATATGGACGAAAACCATAAAGTGCCCTATAGGGCCCCCTATAAAGCGCCCTCTGAGGCACCTTATGGGTACAGTACGCTGAGGGTGTTTTTGCTGGCAGCACTAATGTATGTTAAAAATAGATAATGCTTTGGACAGCCCTATCAAATAACCCCACTGTGGGTTTGAACCCATGACCTCTGGTTCCACTGGTAGTGAAGTAACCAGTGGGCTACAGCTCTATAGCTGCAAGCAAACCCTTGGCTGGCTGCAGAAGGACTGCAAGTCACCACACAAACAGTCTGCTGTGGTCACCAGGATAGGGTTAACCCACCCATACCCATGATGCACTGCACATGCAAATCAGCAGTCCAGAGATGATCACAAGATGGGGTATGCACCCCCACAGCACCTCGGCCTTGTAGGGGGAACTGACCGTGTGTGGTACTGGCACAGAGTAGCTACACACTGTCACATTGTGCAGGTACGGCACTCACCCTGAGGATGAGGTGGGGCGCCCAGCACCAGGTCCACAGCAGAGATAGGGCATGCTGCAGGTCCCCAGCAGTGCTAATGTGTGAAATAGGTAGTTTCTGCAGACACACCTTGGATATATCTGTATCTCAGTCAGGTGTAGCCCCTATGGACCCCTAGAAGGATTATGTGCCACCACCTTTCTCCTCCTCCAGGGCTGAGGGTGGTAAACAGGGTCTCCCACCAACAGATCCACATTCTACCTCCCTGCAATGGTGGCAGTAGAGGGGACCATCAACCCCAGTCCTGCTGGGGAACAGACACCCTACAGGGCAGTCAATGCAGCTCTGTACACATCCATAACGCAATAGCAGACAGACATTAGGCCTGGATATGCTAAGCTGCACCCCACCACTATCTGATATTCTCCTGCAGCAAGCCTTCAGCCGCTGCACCCTGCAAGGCGCTCCATCAAGACACATACCAGCTGCAGACAGTCTGCTAGCTAGTCCATAGTGCATGTTCCTGGTGGAAACGCGTGCACCCAGAACTGGGATGTCAGCATACACACCAAGCAGATAAGTCAGTGACTGGGTCACAAAAGGAAACCCATAAATATCACACGAGAAAAATACTATATAGCACTATGGGGGTGCCTATCCATGCTGTGGTCACTGCACAGTCAGGGTGAGAGTGATATCCCAGCAGGACATGCTGTGGCCACCCTGTCTGTTCAGGTGGTGGCCGAGCACTACAATGTCCCAGCCAGTGCCCTATGCCCTGTGCAGATGCATCCTGGCCAGGCCACCCTGTCCGGGCTATACCCATGGTACCTTGCTCCTCATTATGCACATTGGCAGGCCAATATTGGCAACAGTGCTGGCAGTGTGGGCTGTGGAGGGTGTTTGCAGCCACCACACACTGGATAGACAGACACACACTCCCACACCTATGCCAGCATTGTGCTACTCTAGAGGAGTTTAGCAGCCCTGGCCACCACACCAGTCCTGGGCACAGTGCAGGCATGGATATGGTACGCAATACTGTTGGGGGTCACTCCCCAGGGTGGTAAACACTGTCAGAGACCAGACTTGAAGCACACTCCACAGACAGCAGAAAGGTTGCTATGATGGAGCTCAATCAGCAAATTGTGCTTAACGTAGGAATTGCTATCTGCCAGTAATCATAGCAAACGTTTGATAGCTGTGTACCATATTCCCAGGTGTAGGGTGGCATTGCTAAGGTATGCAAGTGCTAGTATTGGGAGATGCACGCAGGGCCCAATGTCCTGCCTCTCCAGGAGGCATTGGCTAATGGAGCCTGTGGGTGTGGGTGTGGGTGTGTCTGCCCCTGTTGGCTGCTGCTTTACGGCAGAGGTTCCCAACTCCAGTCCTGGTGTGCCAAACACTGTTCAGGTTTTCATGCTGTCCCGCATGAATATGCATGAGATACATCTTCATACCATGGGGGTGGTGCATAGATATGCAGCACAGGCATCTTTATTAGAGGCTGCATGGAACCTGAATGGTGTTTGGCCGTCCAGGACTGCATTTGCGAGAATCTACTCTAGGTAATGCGCCTGCTTATGGTGTCTTTGCTCTGTAGGGTAAAATGTAGGTGTTTTGGGCATGTTTACGTCATCTGCAATAAAGGTTCTGTCTGTATTAGCACGTTGTAGTAGTGGGTAAAATATGGGGACTGGGTTAGCAGGCACCATTGCTGGGACTTGAACCTGTGACCTTCTGCCTCCCAACACACTGGTTGTGCGCACTGCACCACCATGTTGCCACAGAGATAGTGCATTCCCTGGTGATACCATGACTTTTTGTCTGGCAGGGCCTGTCTGTTGCAGTGCATGGCACCCACCTACACAGGGCTAGGCCATGGTCTGCTCTGGGCAGCTGCCACTGCCCCCTCCACCAACAGTACCCCTCCGCTACCATGCTGACATGGCCTTATATTGGAGACAGCATAAAACCTGAATGATTTGTGGCCCTCCAGGACTGAATTTGGGGGACTCTGCTCCAGGTAATGCGCATGTCTCTGGTGTCTGTGCTCGGTGGGGTAAAATATAGGCGTTTGAACCATGCGTATGTTCTCTGCAATAAAGGTTTGTCCTTACTATCACGGCTTGGTAGTGGGTAAAATATGGGGACTGGATTGGCAGTAGCCCCAGCTGGGACTTGAACTTGTGACCTTCTGCTCCTGAACATACTGGCTGTGCTCACCGCACCACACTGTGCTCACAGAGACAGTGTTGTCCCTGGAGATACCATGACTGTTTGTCAGACAGAGCCTGTCTGTTGCAGTGCATGGCACCCACCTATGCAGGGCTAGGCCATGGTCTGCTCTGGGCAGCTGCCACTGCCCCCCTCTACCACCAGTACCCCTCTGCCATCATGCTGACATGCCCTTCTGCTGGTGGTGTGCAGTCTCAAGCCATCCAGTGTGCAGGTAGGCGGCTGCCTATGGTGCGTGTTCTGGGGTAGGGGTGCCTGCATATGCGTCCACGCTTCCCCCCAACACCGCCTGCCAATGTTCTGTGCCCTTGGGGGTACCTGCTGGGTACTATCCCCTGTGACCCTGTGATAAACACTCTCATGCCCATGTTGGGCCCTCATCAGTTGCTGTCTGGCTGCTGTTCAGTTTCAGCATTCCTAAATGCCACCTAGGCATCTGCCTAGTCCGCACTGTGCCCCAGCTGCACCACAGCATGTGCCGCCTGCAGCCCTCTGTATCCCTTTTCCCAGCATCTGTCCAGTTGCCTATTCCGACATGCCCGCCCTGCTGTTGTGGAACATGTGCATGCCATAGGTAACCTGTCCAATGGAGAGGGAAACCCTGATCAGTGCTATTTCACTGTGGGATCATTCACCTTGTATGGGGACGGAGCGTCGACCCTTCCAAAATTCATATTTATTTTTTGGGGCTTTCTTGGGAGTGTTTTTTGATGTTTCCCATTACTATCACTATTGCCCAGCTTGATTATAATTTTTTAAAATTTTGTTGGGGTCCTTTTCAATGTTTATTTGCCCTTTTGGTCTGTGCACATGTATCACACTTATCACTTTTTGTAGGTTTCCCTGGGTTTGCTGTACATTGCTGACAGAAATGGTTTCTCTTCCCTTTAAATCGGCTCTAACGCGAGGTTTTCACTCGCGGTATTTTTTGCCTCGGATTTCAGCCCCTCCCACTCTCCACCCATTGACCCCTTCTCTCTGCCCCTGGGGAGCCTTCCTCCGCCCTCCTTGAGCCTTTCCACGCCTTCATTGCACATTAGCACGCCGCGCACATGAGCGTGCATATTTGGGCCCCGTACGCGACATTAGCATGCTCTAAGGTACCTTAGTGCATGCTAACGTCGCGCAGCGCACATTAGCGCACAGTAGCGCACATTAGCGCGGTTTAGTAAACATACCCCTAAGAGTATTACCCTACGTTTGCTCATATTAAACATCATCGGCCGCCTACAATTCAAGAGTTTTTTGCTGTCAGCCAAGACTTGTCTTATTGATCTGTCTGTTCCCTTTAAGCCATTGAAAACTTCAAGGACCATCTGAGTGGGAGATAATTTAGAGGGAAAGTGAATAACAAGAAAAGTGCACCACTTTTCAGTAATTTGCAAGTGTATAAACTAAAAGTAATTATTCATTAATTTGTTGTCTAATTAATGTCTTGCTAGCCTACAGTAATGTAGTAAAGAAAATGAATGAGACACCGCAGATTCTATAGGATAGCCACAGAGCAGTTAGTCATTAAATCGAAGGCAACAGCTTTAGTACAATAAATCAAACCTGTGATTCTTTTGTGTAAATAGTAAAGCTTTGCTTTGTTGAATAATAGAAATGGAAAAAAAAGTTGATATCATTCACATACCCTTCTCCAAGGTACATCCTGCTGTTGATGTCTCAGGACAGAGGCCTGGAACCATAAAAAACAAATAGTATTAATATAAGTGAAAGCAACATACCACATGTAGAGAATAATTTTAAAAACATTTTAGTGCAGAAAAGCAGTGAATTGCACATAGAAATGACCAGTCCCAAAAATCCCTGCCTGATATGTAGGCAAATTTGAGCATATATGGTCTGAAGGAGGGTAGTTCTGTAGGGAGGAGCTAAACACACAGGTTTTTACACCTATTAATTAAACCTATTCTATAAAGTCAATTTGTGCAAATTTGATTTTATCGAATAGTGTCGTAAGTGGCCGCTAATGTGTGTAAATAAAGCTGTGAATCTTGTATCATATTTAGAGCTGTTTTTTAAGGACTGCACTTATCTCACACACTTCCAGCCATATTTTATAAAATATGGGCCCGATATTCTAAAGGCATTTACATGATTTAAAGCCCCGTAAACCATGTAAATGCCTCTAACCAGAATATTCAACAGCAGTAACATGGTTAATTCCGATGAGTATCTCCAGTCTTGTATTCTACATGCCGTGATGCTAACTGCTTAGCATTGGGACATGTCGTGGGCGTTCTGGGAAGGAGCAGAGGTGGTGACAGTTGATAACACTGGTCAACATTGAAATCGTTACTGACTTTAAAAGGCCCTAATCTGTAGTATCTTGGTGAGCTAAACACGAATATAACATTAACAACATTTTATTGGCTCTCGTTTTGAAGGTATTGCATGTAGTTCATTTTTGACGTTTCGCCGTGTAAATTTATCCAATAGGACATCAACAACATCCCAAATAAGCCTTGAATGATGTAATAGTGCATCACGTTGCATAATACCAGCATGCACACATCATCCAGAGTTGATTGCATCATTTTCTGATGCAATGCAATACTACTGCCAGATGGCTGCTGAAGCCATCTGACGTCAGCAGTGTACTATACGCAGTCGGAAAGGAAAGTAATCTGGTATTCTGTTTCGATATTGAAAGCCTCATGAATGCCTTAAAAATCACTCATGATCCACAAGACTGGAGACTATTTATAGACTCTTCGAAACTGAGTCTGAAGGCTGTGCTTTTGAACAATGGAAACCGTCTTCTATCTATTCCAGTAGCGCATGCCGTCCACATGAAAGAGACATATGATAACTTAAAGCATCTACTGACTTCCATTAACTATAACAAGTACAGCTGGCACCTCTGTGGTGACTTGAAGGTAGTTTCCCTTTTAATGGGACTGCAGCAGAGATATATAAAATACATGTATTTCTTATGTGAGTGGGATAGTTGAGCAAGGGATTGGCACTACTTGCGGAAGGAATGGAATCGCAGACAAAATGTAACCGTTGGAGAGAAGAATATTCAGCACCCAGCTCTGGTTGAGGCTCACAAAATCCTGCTACCACCCCTTCACATCAAACTAGGTTTGATGAAAAACTTCGTGAAAGCCATGGACCGCACTTCGCCAGCTTTCCGATATCTGCATGAAAAATTCCCTAAACTCAGCGAAAGCAAAGATTACAGAGGGAGTTTTTGTGGGTCCTCAGATTCGAGAGCTCTTCAAAGATGATTGGTTCAACAACTTGCTGCAGGGTGATGCGAAACAAGCATGGAATGCTTTTCGCCTAGTGTCAACAAACATTCTCGGGAACGTTAGGGCAGAAAACTACAAGGAACTAGTAGAAGACATGCTGATGCAGTATCAGAAACCTGGCTGTAATATGTCTCTAAAGATCCATTTCCTTGATTCCCATCTCGATTTCTTTCCTGACAACTGTGGTATGGTTAGTGATGAACAGGGCGAACATTTTCACCAGGATATCACAATGATGGAGCAAAGATAGCAGGGAAAATGGTCCACTACAATGCTGGCTGACTACTGCTGGACACTCGCTAGAGAATCTCCAGAACAGCTGTACAAGAGACAGGCAAAAAATCTAAGAAGTAGTCTATGACTTGATTTTTTACAGGTATTAACCGAAGGTCTGTTATATATTTACTATTGACATGCATTTCGTGATGTAAACATAAATTCTTGCAGATTACAAAAAAACTAGAGCCAACTTTGCAATTTCACTGTCATATTTGTGTTCAGCATATAAACACTGATAAGAAATGACTATTTTTATTTCAGTAACATGACTTTTGTAAAAAGTTGTTGACCAGTGTAGCCGGGCAATGGTGATATTGCATGCTGCCCAGTTAGCGGCCTGTGGCTAAAAGATAGACAAAGCAAAACATAGTAACATAGTATATGCCGGCAGATAAAGACCAGCATGGTCCATCAAGTCTGTCCAGCAAGGTGGCAAGAATAGGTACACTTGCAAATCTGTGCAGGTCACCCCTCCCCATGCCTTTATTTAGGAGTGTACCCTTTGCTCCATGCAGGTCACCCCTATTTGCTGAGATAGAAGAGATAATTAAGTTCATTTTAATTTTATCCTGTTGCTGTAAAAGGATCCACTGTGTCTGTCCCATGCCATTTTGAATTCTGTTACTGTTTGCCCCCACCACTTCCACCGAGAGAGCATTTCAAGCATCCACCACCATTTCAGTGAAAAAGTTTTTCCTGACATTGCCTTTCAATTTACCTCCTTGCAGCTTCATGTTACGCCCTCTAGTTTTACAGCTTCCCCATCTTTGGAAGAGGTTTGTTTGTTCATTAATACTCATTAAGTATTTAAATGGTCTGTATCATATCTTCCCTGTCCCTCCTCTTCTCTAGCATGTACATATTTAGGTCTTCAAGTCTCTTCTCATACGTCTTCTGACACAGTCTCCTAATCATTTTGGTCGCCTTCCTCTGAACCGTTTCCAGTCTTTTTACATCCTTTGTGAGATATGGTCTCCAAAGCTGAACACAATATTTCAAGTAAGGCCTCAGCAGCGACTTGTACAGTGGAATTAGTATCTCTTCCTTTCTGCTAGTAATTCCTCTCTGTATGCAACCCAGCATCCTTCTGGCTTTGGCCACCACCATGTCACACTGTTTTCCCACCTTGAGATCCTCAGAAACAATCACTCCGAGGTCCTTGTACTGGTTCATGCACACCAATCTCTCACCCCCTATTACATACAATTCTCTTGGGTTTCTGAATCCCAAGTTCATGACTGCACTTCTTCATATTAAACCTTAACTGTCAAGCATTATACCATTCTTCCAACTTTTAAAGATCTTTCCTCATGTTATCCATTCCCTTAGGGGAGTCCACTCTGTTGCAAATGTTCATGTCATCTGCAAAAAGACAGACTTTTCCATTCAGTCCTTCAGCAATATCACGCACAGACACATTGAACAGTACTGGTCCCAGGACCGATCCCTGGGGCACACCGCTAATCACCTTCCTTTCATCTGAGTGAGTTCCGTTTACCATCAGTCAACCAATTTCTGATCCAGTTCACCACCTTGGAACCCTTCCCCAGGCTGTTCAGTTTATTGATAAGTCTCCTATGAGGAACAGTTTCAAAGGCTTTGCTGAAATCTAGGTAGATCATATTCATTGCATGCCCTTGATCTAGTTATCTGGTTAGATCTAGGTACCGTGGTGTGTTAGGGTAACTGCAACAAGGGAAAACACAAAAGAGCCAAAGAAAAAAAACAAACCCTGTTCTTCCTATCTTTCTTTCTGTCTCTATCTACCTTTTAGCGGCAGGAGCTAACTGGGTGCAATATTGCTGCTACTCGGTTAGCTTCTGCGGCTTCAGGGCATGTACGGCAAACTTGGATATTCATTGCCAGGGCTGCATATGACCCTGGAATTGAATATCTGTGGTTAAGGGTTGGCGCAGATAGCTCTGCTCGGTGCATAGCCAACCTAGATGAATACCGGGCCTTGTGTGCTTAAAGATGCACTCCATCTAAGCTCAACCCTTGTGCACACAAACACTGCTCCTCCGCTCACTTCAGACCATTTTCAAAATGATGACAAGCAATTTACAGTGATTTACGTATGTCAATACATAAACTCAACAATGTGAATCTAAGAATTGACCTTTATGAATGAATTTTTTAGGAAACATAAGTGTCAGTTCAGTTCCACCCATTTGTTGCCTCCTTCCCCCAAGAATGTCTATTTGTATATCACATAAAGCAAGTGGCCCATTTTCCTAATTCCTACTTTTATGTGTGCATACTCATAGGCAATTTTATGGACACCTGCATGAATGCATAAAACACTGTTCTACATGCATAGGTTGCTTATAACATTGCCCCCATAATTTATTCTTCCAAATAAGAAAGATAATCTGCAGTATAGTTTAAAATACATTCCATAGCCTGTGCACTTGTAATTGATTCCTAGCTGGCATCATTAAGCTGCTGCAGGATCATTGAGATTGCCTTCCCTTTTGTCTCAAAGTGAGCCTAAGGGGGTCTTTTACTAACGGGTGCCAGCTGGCAGTGTGCGTTCTGGTGCGTGCCAGAGGCATGCTGGGACATGTGTCACCAGCTAGCATAGGACTATGACAGCGCAGGATGAGTTCTGTGTTAAATGTGCAATCCGTGTTAGGTCCCGAGTGGGCAGATTTGGGGCAGAGTGCGGGCATGGTGAGCTCAGAGCGGTTAGTGCTGGGTTCACACTGGGCACTATCTGCATTAGTGCAGGTTCACCTAAAACTATCTCAGTAGATGGAGATGTGCACCTGTGCTAATGAGTGCATGCTAGGGGACAGGTCTCCATATTAACTGTTGGGGAAATGCTTCCCATCCCCCAGACAGTTAACGCAGTGGTATTGCACTATTGGCACATTCTGTGCAACATCTTAGTGCCCTTTAGTAAAATATGGTAAGTGTATATTTAGATTCTTGCAGTCTGAACACATGGCAAAATTCGTCTCTGTCACGGCAAATTAGATCAACTTTAACAAAAGAACTGACACAAAAAATACCTCCCCATATTACATGTACTCACTAGCATTAAACTGGACATTGAGTGACAAGCACATAACCACTATGCAAGCAACTGGACGATGTCTTTCAACTCATTTGCCAAGGCTGAATAACTTATTTTCCTCAGTCACCAACGAACTGGCAAGGGTGCTAGACGGTGGCCAATTCTGATGAATAAAAAAAAAGAAAAAAAGAACACATGCATGTTGGCTCCAGTTCAATAGGAGCAGGATTGCACCAGGAACAGTTTTCCAGTTGTAATGACTACCACCACTACTACAATCAAATCAGGTTGGAACCAGCAAGTTAGAGGTAACAGGCTCAGCATCCGTCAGAAGCATCCAGTCCCTCAAGAATGAATTGCTAATGGATGTACCACTGCGGCAAGGGCAACTGCAGTCAGCACAGGAAAGACCCAGTTCTGGAACACTGACTGCACTTTAAATAAATCAATGGAAACACGGGATGGTCTTATGAGGAGTGAAGCAATGCCCTCCAGTAGACATTAACCCTGAAGTATCTCTTTCTCTTCTCTATTATAGGTTATATTACAACAAAGAAAATCTCTCCAAAACAGAATAAAAAAATAAAGTTACAATAGATGAGAAATAGCTAAGAAGAAAATATGTGGGCTCAGTCCAGATTCCATGCACAAATTAGCAAAACAATATGCATTCAAGCTACAACAGTCTAACATTTATATACAGTATAAAAAACATCTATTTTTAGATCTATAGCACAGTTTTCACTCTTTCATATAAATGAGAGTTGAATAGGGAAAAAAAAACTCAATTAAATTGTGCTTGCCTGAAAATGTGCTCATTGCTATCAAAATGCTTAAAGCATTTAACCTTTAAAGTAAGAATGTTTAGCCAGTATTGATTTAGGAGAAATTACAAGCTAAGAAACATGCAGTGTATTCAGTCTGTTGATTGCCTTCAAGGATCTTCTATACCAAAGCTATCCAGCTGGGGAATTCTTAATTTCTCCGAACAGCTTGTCAATTCCAGGTAAATATACATAGTTAAAGGACAAGTCATCTTTTTTTTAAATAATGCATTCTTTTTATGAATTTCAAGAAATGGTTACACACAGGATCAAAGTAAAATTGCATGCTTAACTTTGTCAATGAGAACTTACAACTAGTATGGTGCTGTATAATAATGACAAGATTTCCTACCACAAGGATTAGAGGTGTTAGAAAAAGATGTCAACCCTTTAAGGACCAGGGGACATATTTGTCCCATAAGTTTTAAAACTCATAAAACATGCAATTTTTTATTTAAAATCCATTTTAATTTCTGTTCACATCAAGATAAAACCTTATTTTGTCAAATGATTCTGTTTAATGACCAATTCATGTAACATTTATTTTCTATAAAGCACTTCATAATTTACCAATATGGAAATAGGAATTTGTGTTCTTTTGCTGTTCCATAGAAAATGATGTAAGAAGCCGGATGTTATGTGAACTTTCATATTTAATTATGCGCATGTCTTTGACAAAATTGAATAGTTTTCTTTAGTGAAATTGCTATTTTTATCAATTTTAGTGAGTTTTATTGCTCTGGGACACATTTGTCCCTGTGGTCTATAACTGAAAAAATACAGTACTACTTTTGTCTCATGCTAACAGTTAGTTATCGTTCGTCAATTCGTAGAAAACCATACTTTGAAAAAAGATGAGTGAGTGTTTGTTTAGAATACGTGAAGCAGATATACAACTCTTGTTTGCTGAGAGCAGCGATTCTGATGATGATGATTTGCTTCTTGATGACGAAGATCAAAATTTCTTGCTTGAAGATGTCGACAATGTTGACGAGGAAGTGGTCATAGAACATCCTGATTCTTTGACAATTGAAACTACTAATCCTAGTAGTAGTAGTACAAATCTAGCCAGTGGAGCTTCAACATTCATACCTGCAACATTCTACGGTAAATCTAAATGTAAATGTACATCAAGACTCCATCTCCATCAGTAGTCTCCAGAGAAAAAGAACAGTCGATGCAGGTACAGCCAAATACATCAAATTCTAAAAAGAATTCACACAAATGAAAAAAGACAAATGATGCCAATCATCCTGATGATATTCAAAAACAAGCAACACAACCAATGGATGAAGACTTGCCCCCAACGACTAAATCATGAGCAAGTGGCAGGTCAGTGCAAACTACAGTACACTTCAAATGGGGAAGGAAGCCGGTGAAAGACAACTCCGAGACAATTGACTACGATTATGGAAAAGTAAATCTGAAGTTTGATGATTCTGAAGACATTAGTGCAGTTTCTGTTTTTGAACAAGTGTCTGATTTCAACTCCATAGTCTCACTAATCGCAGAACAGAGTGAACTATATATGAAGCAACGAGGCATTCCATTTCTCACTGATGCAGATGAGTTCTGAGCCTTCCTTGGGATGTGTCTGGTCATGGGTTACCATGTTCTGCCCACAATTAGAGATTATTGGTCTACTCAACGAGATCTGCAGGTTTCATTCCTTGCAAATGCAATGACTTGGACACGATTTGAAACAATTTGCTCTGCCTTGCATTTTTCAAATAATGATGTTTTGCTACCGAGAACTCACCCACAGTGTGATCGGGCTTTCAAGGTTCGCCCATTGATCAACCACTTCAATCGATGCTTCCAGGCAGCTAGAAATGCAAGCAAGCAGCAGTCAATTGATGAGCACATGATAAATTTCAAATTCCAAAACATCATGAAGCAGTACATAAGGAACAAGCCTGTGAAGTGGGGATTTAAACTGTGGTGCAGATGTGATGCGATCTCAGGCTATCTTTACCAGTTTGACCTGTATACTGGATGAAAAATGGAGACAGAGTATTGGCTTGGAGAGGCACTCGAACAGCTATTTGCCAAGTTTTTATTGACAATTTCTTCAACTTGCCAATGTTGCAATTTCAGATGCTACAAAAGAAGATTTACCTATGTGGCACAGTTCGTGTAGACTGGAAGCACATGCCAAAGAATTTGAAATCAGATAAGGAAATGAAACATGGTGACATGGATTATGACAGCAAATGGTGTCCTGTTTTCGGTCTGCTCACCGTCACTATCGCTCCCTCCTCTATTCCGCCAAACAGGACTACTTTTCCAATCTCTTCACCACTTCCTCAAACTCTTCCCGTCAACTACATTCCATTCTCCGCTCTCTTTCTACCCCCCATTCCTCCCCTACCCCTCCATCTTCTCTCTCTACTCCTGACCCCTCCTCCCTGGCCTCCTATTTCGTCTCCAAAGTTCAGTCCCTCCGTCTTTCTTTCCAATCCTGCCCTGCCCCTCTTTCCCCTCCCCCTCTGGTAGCACCTCCCTCTCCTGCCCCTCTCCCCTCCTCTTCCCCTACCCTCCCTCCTCTCTCACACCACTGGTCTACCTTTGAACCTATCACCACTACTGCTCTTACTAGTCTTTTCTTCTACCCGAAAAACCTCTTGCCCTGCTGATCCCATTCCCTCCCCATGGTTACTGGAATCTTCCCTCGCTTTATCCCCCTTTATTCTCTCACTCTTCAACTCTAGTCTTTCCTCTGGTATCTTTCCTACTCCCTGGAAGCATGCCTCTGTCCGCCCCATTCTTAAGAAAGGTTCTCTTGACCCCTCCTCTCTCTCCAGTTGGCGTCCCATTTCTAACCTTCCTTTCCTCTCTAAACTTCTGGAAAAATTGGTCTTCTCTCAGCTTTCCTCCCACCTTGAGGTTTCTTTCACTCTTCATTCTCGTCAATCAGGTTTTCGTCCGGGTCATAGCATGGAATCTGTCCTTCTTTCCCTTCTTAACGATCTTCACATTGCTCACGACCGTGGTTTATTCTCTCTCGCTGTCTCTCTAGATCTTTTTGCTGCTTTCGATTTGGTTGATCACCGTACTCTTCTATCTCGTCTTCAGGATGCCGGCCTCTCCGGTTTGGTTCTTTGTTGGTTCCACTCTTTTCTGTCTAGTCGTTCTTTCTCAGTTCACACTGGCTCAGGGTCCTCTCCTTCCACTTCTCTCCCCTGTGGTGTTCCCCAGGGCTCTGTTCTTGCTCCTCTTCTCTTTAATGTGTTTCTGGCCCCTCTCACTCTCCTTATTCAACAGCACGGTGTTTCTGCCTATTACTATGCTGATGACATTTTTCTTCTCTTCCATACTGACTCTGCTGCTCCTGACATCACTGCCTTCAACACCTGTCTCTCTTCCGTAGCCTCCTGGCTGTTGGCCAATTTTCTTCACATCAATCTCTCAAAAACCTCAGCTATTTGGTTCACCTTTGGTAATCCCCCCCTCCTCTCACTCCCTTGTTCTCTTCCACACCCATCCCCACTGTCTCTTCTTTGCGCTACTTGGGTGTTATTCTCGATTCCTCCCTCTCCTTCAAAGAACATATTTCCTCAGTTATTCAACGTTCCTTCTTTACTCTAAGACAACTTAGTGCTGTATGCCCTTTTCTCTCCCCCTCCTCCATGGCCACTCTTATCATTTCCCTCGTTATGTCTCGTCTCGATTATTGTAATGTCTGTCTTGCCGGGCTTCCCCAATCCCAAATTTGTCATCTTCAACGGGTTCAAAACACTGCTGTCCGTGTCCTCTCTCATGTCTCATGTTTCGATCACATCACCCCCTTGCTAATACATTTTCACTGGCTCCCTGTTACCTTCCGTGTTCAGTTTAAAGTCCTTATTTATGTACACAGGGTACTCCACTCTGGTATCCCCCTGTATCTTGCAAATCAAATTCACTTCCATACCCCGCATCGGTCTCTACGTTCCATCCATGCCAACCGTGTCTTTCTTCCCTCGCCCTCCCAGGCTCACTTAGAATCCACCCGATCTTCAGCTTTCTTTTTTCTTGGTCCGAGGCTTTGGAATTCACTTCCTCACTCCCTTCGATTAGAAACTTCCTACCCGTCCTTTAAAGCTAAACTAAAAACTCATCTTTTCTGTTCTGCATTTAATCTCCCCCTTCCTGCTCCGTCCCCTTCTCCTTCCTAGTACTACCATGCCAGCTCCTTATCCCTTTCTTTCCTCCACCCTTCTGTATTGTCGATGTGTTTCCCCTCCCTCCTTATGTTGCCACCTTTGTTCCCCGACTGTTCTCTGTCCTCATCTCTTTTCTGTATGATTTTATGGCGTTCTCTCTCTGTTTCTCCTTTCGCAGCTCTCTTTTTAATTTTATTTTATGTATTGTGAACCGCCCAGATGCTAACCCTATTGGGCGGTATATAAAGTTTTAATAAACATAAACATAAACTTGTGTGAAATGGTTGGACAACAGGTCAGTGATTCTATTATCAAATTTCCTACCATGTTCAAAGGATGTCACCTATGTGCTAAGAAGGCAAGCAGGATCTGCAGATAAGCTGCGTGTTTCATGTCCTTCCATTGTTACAACTTACAACAAATACATGAGTGGTGTGGACCTCATGGACCAAAAAAAGGTTTCGTATGAGACTGACCGAAAGTCAAAAATTAAGTATTACTTGAAAATCTTCTTTGATCTTCTTGATATTGCTGTCAACAATAGTCATTGCATTTATGTTCAACTGCAACAAGAGAGGGACCCTGATCATAAGGCAAAAAACACCACTGGAATATCGTCAGATGATAGCAAGGGGTCTTATTGGATGGTACTCCAAACGTCAAAGAAATGCACCATCAGCACCAGTTAGAGGTTCACGGTGTGTTCTTCCAGCACCAAAACCAAAACATTCCCTGACAAGAAGTGATCGACGCAGACGATGTGCTCAGTGTGCCAAATCTGGAGTTGAAAATCGCACAGACAGCTTCTGTGACACATGTAGCATTCACTTGTGCTACACTAAGACATGTAACTGCTTTGCTGATTATCAAAGCCTGAACTATTTGTCAGAAAATTAGGCTTTTGCTTACTATTTACTATATTAATGTCTAATTGCCTATTTTCAAATATAATAAATCTTTTTGATTTCATGCTGATGCTCACTCTAAGACAGAAGCTTGATATACTAAGGTTTTGCATGCTTAACGTTTTTGCACTTGTATTTTCTAAATAAACTTTGCTCAAGATGCTCAATAAACAGGAATATATGAAAAATTACATGATTACCCTTAATTAAAAACAAATATAAACATGAATTTTTAATATAACTGAGATGTTATGTGTAAATTAACACATGGGACAAATATGTCCCATTATTCTCTTGACGACCATAGGGACAAATATGTCCCTTTTTATAGCGCCACCCCCCACAGTGTCACATGTTTGAAATTTTGTATTTGTTGTTCAAAAGTATTGTTGAATCTAACATGTCACTTTCATACATCTCATCAATCTAGAAACCTTGCTGTCTTCAAAGGGTTAACAGGAAATATTTAAAGTACTACAATGTTTTAGCAGATTCTTCCTTGAATTTATTTTTAATTCTGTTTTGTAGAGACAACTACATTTTGTGTAGTATGATCAATGGTTGTTACAGTATATTGCAGATAGAGTTCCCAATGTGCCACCTATGCTATTTTCAAAATTACAGGTCAGATCTAAAAGGGAGGCATTGTTTGGGCCTGTATGGATGATGTGGTTGTTTCAGCATGTCCCCTCCTATCTTGCTATGATCCATCTGCAGCCTGCATCATATGATTGAGACTTTGGTGGAAGGAAGGAGAGATATGGGTAGGGCAGAGACCAGTTCCAAGAGATCGGTGAGAAACCCTGACTGGCTTTTCCCCTATTGGCTGCCATGTGAAGGTCACCTTATCTCTCTCATTGGCCAAGCATCACTTCAATGATCAGAGTTGTTATTTTAATTTTATAAAGGCATTGAGCCTCCTAAAAAAAAAGCAACAGGAAACCCCCTGTGTGCTGTGGTAAAAAAAAAAAAAAGTGAAAGGGAATTCAACATTTTATATTAAAACAAAAGAATAGAGGAGAGGTGAGGTGAGGTGAGAAAGAAGAAAAGGCATTCATAACTTACAGTACTGTACTAGCTTCATGTACCAACAAACTGTAAGAGGGTAATTCTATAATCTCACACAAAGGCAAAGGGCGCTGCCATGTGCATATCTGGGGCCTAGGTACAGCACATGCAGAGTTTAGTCACAGCAGTTATGTCTGCTCTAGAACAGGCGCACCTGCCCTCACGTAGATTGCTATAGTTAGGCACATAAGTCATAGTATTCTATGAGTTACAAGTATAGATTGAGGCTCACCTATGCTCTGCCCAAGCACTGTCCTTGCGCCCCCCCCCCCATGGACTTTACTGTGGCCTAGTGGTTAGGACATGGTACCTCAGGCTAAAGGACCAGGGGTTCAAGTCCCACTTGGGGACAGCAATCTCAGGCTGGAGTGACTGGGGTTTCTACTCCTAGAGGCACTGCTTGTGGCCTTGGGCAAGCCATGTTGCCCTTTAGAGACAAGGAAATGTATCAAGTACCTGTTTGTAGTGGTTGCATAATATAAACTGCTTTGATTTAAGGATAAGGTGTTATAGAAAACTGGTTAAATAAATAAAAATACTGACAGACCAAAGCATGTACATAACTGCTGATCTGCATGTGTAAATCCTTTAGAATAAGAGCTTGTATGTGTTTCATGGATGTAACTGTCTACACACCCTACATAGAATCAACCCCTAAGCCCTCTGGGGACAGGAAAAATATCTATGTTACCTGAATGTAAGTCACCCTGAATTTCTGAGAAAAGGTGTGAGCTAAATGCAATCCATTTCTCTACGTGCCTACTCCACAGGACATACTGCTGTTTGTTTCCTGATGACACTTCTTCTAGAACAGGATATTCCTTCTCCCATAGCTCTGCTAGAGAGCATAGCTGGTCCTCTTTATGTCCTAACAGTCCAGATCAGTGGTCCCTGCCTGCCAGTTTTCCATGAGGATTGCAGTTATGAATAATGCGGCTTCACATCATAAAGAGCTTACTTCAGCAGGACAGTAGCATGATAATGCATGTTTGCAGATGACACAAAATTATTCAAAGTTGTTAAAAGACAAGAGAATTGTGAAACATTACAAGAGGACCTTGATAAATTAGAAGACTGGATGTTAAAATGAAAGATGAAATTTAATGTGGACAAGTGCAAATTTATGCACCTAGAAAAGAACAACCCAAACTATGGTTACATGATGCAAGGTTCCACCCAGGAAAAAGATTTAGGCGTCATCGTGGATAACATGTTGAAACCCTCCACAGAGTGTGCAGTGGTGGCCAAGAAAGCAAATAGAATGCTGGGAATCATAAGGACAGGAATGCAGGAAATTATAATGCCTCTGTATCATTCCATGGTGCAACCGCACCTTGAATATTGTGTGCAATTCTGGTCGCCATATCTTAAAAAGGATATAGTGTTATTAGAAAAGGTACAGAGAAAAGCCAGCAAAATGGTAAGGCTTAAAAGGTTAGGGGTTTTCAATTTGGAAAAGAGATGGCTGAGGTGAGATATGATAAAAGTCTATAAATTAATGAATGGAATGGGTAAACATAGATCAGTTATTTATGCCAACAAAAAGTAGAAAGACTAGGGGATATGCAATGAAGCTACAGTGTAACTCGTGCAAGACTAATAAGAGAAAATATTTTTTCACTCAATAAGTAATCAAACTCTGGAGTTCATTAGCAGAGGAGATAGTAAAAGCTGTTAGTATAGTTGGGTTTAGAAAAGGTTTGGAGAAGTTCCTGGACAAAAGATCCATAAACCATTAAGAGGACCTGGGAAATCCACTGCTTGCCCCAGGACAAGCATTGAGGAACCTGTTTGCCTTATGGGAACCTGCCAGATACTTGTGACCTGGACTGGCCACTATTGGAAACAAGAAACTGGATCTGATGGACCTTGGTCCGACCCAGCAGGGCATTTCTTATGTTCTTAACAGCCTGAGCCCCCAGCCAATTCAGGCGAAGTATGGGCCACTGGCAAGGAGGTAGGTCTGGACCACATGCAAAACTGTCATCATGTCATCATGTGGCTTGATGTTTCTGTGCTAGCCTACTTGTTGATCCAAAGTTTCAGGACTTGCTTAAGTATAATAGTAAGGAATATTTTCTGAACAAGAAACCAGAAGATACGACTGCTAGTAACTGGTAATATGCTTATAAGGCTGCCATTCAGGCTGTTATAGACTACTTGGCAACTCTGGAAATCCAAATGCACAGAGCTGGACTTCTTAGAGCAGTAAATTTGAGATCTAGGGTGGATACACACTGAACAACGCAATCGGGCCTCAGTTCTGTCACTTCATTGCTTAAAATATAAATACAATTCAGGGCTGGCCAAACCATTAGGCAAGACAAGGTGGTTACCTAGAGAAGCAGATTCTGAGGCACAGCAAAGAGCAGTAGCATTCAAAGCAAAACAACAGATTCTGAGAACCACACAAAATCAAAGAGCTATCGGCACATTCCTTTACCTACAGGAAGAGCGGGCACACTCAACTGTGCATTTTTACAGGATTGTTATTAGAAGGGTGATGGTTCAGATAATCATGACTGTGGAACTTAATTATGAAAGTCTTGGAGGGAGGGGCCATAAGGCTGAAGGATTGTCTAGGGTTGCCCAATACCTTGCACCTGCCCTGGGGCTGATCCTTCTCTCCTTAGTCAGATGGCTGGGGTAACTGTGTTTCATGCTATGACGAAAGTAATAGGTCTGCTCATCTTCTAGCTCCATATTTGAAGGAAGAGCAAAACAAAGAATGAGTTCAAGTAATCTATTCAGCGGATGGTCAAGTTCATGCAAAAGACTCTGAAATCCGTCAGCAATTTAGGAATTATTATGAGCAGCTGTATTTGCTGAGGCTTAGCCTTCGGCAGAAAGTTTGCCTCAGTTGCTGGGTAAGTTGTAACATCCTACTCTTTCCCTCCTGCAAAATATGCAGCAGCTCACAGGAATTTTCTACAATATTCTAGCGTGGTTGTAAGCTTTCCTTAAAAGATATAAAAGGGTCAGTTCAAATGGTGGTTACTAAAATGTTCAGTGGCCTTCACCATCAGGCATATGAGGATAGACTTAAAAGAACTCAATACGTATGTTTTGGGAGAAAAGCAAGATAGGATGATAGAGACATTTAAATAACTCTGTAGTGCAAATTTACAAGAAGAGAGCCTCTTTCAGTTGAAAAGAAGTTCTGGAAGAAGAGATCATAGGATGAAGATGAAGGGTATAGAAACTGTAGAAATCTAAGGAAATATTTTTTACGGAAAAGGCAGTGGATGCATGAACCTGCTTGAAATTTTGAGCTGCAACCCTTATGTCTACTAAGCATTGTGTGTCTGTGTGTATATGGCCTATGCCCTCTCATAAAAACCGATGACAACAGGAGACCAAGAAGAAAAGGAACCTCAGACACCATCAGAACACCAAAATAATTTGCTAAAACAAGGCTGGCCACATCAAGGAGGGCACTCTCCCTGGCAGCACCCGCTATATGGAACTCTCTCCCAGACCACATAAGATCAACCAAGAACCTCAAGGACTTCAGAAAACTTCTTAAGACTGATCTATTTACAGTACATTTCAAGGACCTCACATACATTTTCCACCTCAAGACATTACAGGATCACGATCCTACCCCCCAAGACATTACAGAATCTCAATCCTAGCACGCCTCTCAAACAGCCCCATTTTGTATATATGTATATAGCTCATTATGTAAATAGTTCACCGATATAATCTAACGCACTGCCCCACACACTACACTTCTCAATTCTCACACTGCATGCTACAAACCACACTTTATTATTGATTTTGATTGATGTGCCACACCGCCTTGATTTAACGATAAGGCGATATACTAAATCCTTCTAAATAAATAAATAAATAAATATATGGTGGGCATGATATTGTAGAATCTCTTCTCTGAATCTTCAGTATCGATGAGCCTTGCAAAATGTTTCATGCTAGCATGTCTAGCTTGATAAATGAGGGGAAGCACCTATTAAGTGCATGCAAATTTGCCTGCATAAATCAGAACAACTCAGTAATTCTCCTTGTGACCACAAGAAATACCAGTTATCATTCAGATACTTGGTAACCTTATAGAATGTTGTTGGGCATGGAATATGCAGGAAGACTTTTTACAGAGATCTGGAAGTCTACTAACAATCAATGCTTTGTCAAGAAAATTATTCATGTTATGTAGGATTCAATAATTGTCTGTACTATGTCTAATTCAAGCCCTTTCTGTCTGGGTAAAATATTCCTCTATATCAGCATTCACAATGAATGAAAATTACTCTCAGGGTAAGAAAGGGAAAAGGTGCAATTATAATTTGCACAATGCAATACCACTGCACTGTATTCCTCAGTGTTGAATGAAGCCTATGAATCACTAAAGTGTATTCTGATTAATTGATGTGAATCAGGCAGCAACCTTAGATCAAGGCTCTAAAACCCTGCAGCAACCAGGTTTTCGGCATATCCATGAGGTCTATGTGATATATTTGCATAGTGCAGGTCTCCAAATCCTGCAGATTTACTGTATCTTGTCCATATTCACTGTGAGCATTCTCAAAACACTTGCTTGTGGATTCGGCAGAACAGGCTCGGGAAGCCTGCCTTAATTAGTTTTGTCTCAGATGGTGACACATTTCTATCAGTGTCTACCACAGGAGTCCACGCTAGAATGTTGCCAGAGATAAAATACTATACAGGCAAAACTAAATGTGAGTTAATTTAGCTTTTATTTTTATTTATTTAATTTATTTATTTAATACTCTTATATACCGCGCTATTCGACATCAGTGCGGTTTACATGGAACATCAAAGAAGTTTTACGGTGGGGGTTACACCGTAAATTACAGATAACAGGGAGATTAACTTGGATAACATGTTAACTATATACACAAAAGGCATAAGGCGGATACCCTATGTACATCACAATTGTGGAATGATTACAGGGAGGCTAAGGATCTGTGTTGCGTGTGGGGCACTTTGGCGTACCTACTTCAGGGTAGTACTTGAGGAAGAGGTGATGCTTCAAGGCCTTCCTGAATTTAGTTATCTTTGTGATTGCTCGTATACTGGGTGGCAGGGCATTCCAGCTTCTAGGTGCACAAAGACTTAAAGCTCTGTTTGCGGTTGATTGTGTACAGCGGGTTATTGTTTTGGGAATTACCATAGTATTTATTGCTGTGTGTCATCCGGCTCTGGTAGGGGGAGTCATGAGAGTAAGGCTTGCAAGTGATGAGGGGGAGAGTCCGTTGATGGCCTTGAATGTTAGTAGTAAGATCTTAAAGGTGATCCTACCGTGAATTGGGAGCCAGTGGAGACTTTTGAGGATCGGTGTTATATGGTCATGTCTTGAAGCCCCATATAGAACTCTGGCTGCAGAGTTCATGGTGAGTTGGAGTGGAGTTAGGGTGGATTGAGGTAGCCCTTGCAGTATCGCGTTTGCATAGTCGAGATGTGGAATAGTTAACGCCTGAAAGATCGTTCTGAAATCATCCGGTTGCAGCAGGGGGCGCAGATGTCTGAGTGTTTTGATTTTTAGATATGCTGATTTGACCATGTTGCCAATATGAGTCTTCATGTCCAGTTTTTGGTCCAGTGTTACACCCAGGTAACGGATTGTTGACTTGGTTTGAAGTTCTACATCTCCGACTTTTAGGTTGGCAGGTGGGCAGAAGTTAGGGTTTCTGGTAATGAACAACACTTCAGTCTTTTTGTGTTGTATCCGGAGATTCTGATTTCGGAGCCAGTTTTCCACTGCAATGAAACAGTTCGTTATTGATGAGAAATCAATCTGGTCAGTCTTGAAGGGTGTGTATAGTAGTACGTCGTCAGCGTATATCATGCAGTCAATGTTGAATGATCGAATGAGATCGCAAATGGACTGCATGTAAATGTTAAATAGTAGGGCTGATAGGGAGGATCCCTGCGGAACACCTTGTTTCTGGTGGAACGGTTCAGATGTTGAGGTCTCTGTTCGCACATGCTGCAATCTATCAGATAAGTATGATTTACACCATGTTAGAGCTAGATCGCAGATGCCTTTCTCTTCTAGCCGTCTCAGGAGTGTCTTGTGGCACAATGAGTCGAAGGCTGTGACTGTATCCAAAAATATAAGAGCCACTCCGTGATGAATGTTGTCTATTGTGTTGAGAATGTTGTTGAAGAGGTAGGTGAGTAGTGTCTCCACACCATGAGCCGCTCTGAAGCCATGTTGACAGTGGTCCAGAGGTGCAGTATCATTGATGTGTTGCTGTATCTGGCATTGGACCTCTTTTTCTATTATCTTGGCTAGGAATGGAATGCTGGCAATTGGTCTGTATGACTCCACTTTCAGAGGGTCGAGTTTACTGTTTTTCAAGAGGGGTCTGATGGATGTTTGTTTGAGATTTAAGGGAAAGACTCCTGAGCTGAATGATATGTCAAAGAGTCTGGCTATGAATGGGCTAAACTCAGTTTTTAGTTCCTTTATCCAAAAGGCGTGGCAAGGATCAGACTGCACCGTAGAGGTGTTGATTGTGGAGATGGTATCAGCAATTTGTTTAAGTGATGGGGTGGAGAAGGTTGTTAGTTTCCTTGTATTGCTTTGCACTTTGTTGGAGGCAGGTGCTTCGAGCTTGCTGGTTTGGCATAGCTTTGCTGGAAGGAAGTCCGCGTAGGCTTGTGCATGGATCTCAGTTTTTTGCACCGGTCCTGGTTCGCTCGTGAGGTTCTTGACTAGGTTGAATAGGTTGTGTGGTTTCTTTAGTGATCGTCGTAGAGTGTCTGTGTGTGCTTGTCTTATTTTCTCAGTTATTGCCTTCCGGTGAGATGCTAGTTGGAGATTATAGGCTTCTTGGTCTTCTGTGGATCGTGAGCGTTTTGTTTTGTTTTGTTACAATTTTGTTAATTGTGTGCAGTACAGGTATGTCCCAGGGAATTATGCACCAAAAATTTCGAAATTATACTGTATACTAGAAAAGTCAAAATGATGCAAAGTTACGCAAAAGCAAATACTTTTTCACACAAATAGATTAGATAATGTTATAGAACAACTTGCTTAGAAATCAATGTACACAGTTTTGAATCAATTATGAGCATATTCCTGGAACAAGATGCCTCATGCCACTTACTGACTATGTCTGTATGTGCAGAGTGACTGAGTACAGTGTGTTGGGTGGGGAAGTGGGTGTGGTCTGTGAGCATGTGACTGAGTAGGTAGTGAATGATTGATTGCAGTCTGTTTGAGGCGTGCACTGACAGACTGGTAGTTGTGATGTGTGTGTGTGTATGGAAAGAGTGGGTATGGTATATCTGTAAGGGTAGGAAGTTGAATTCAGTACATTTGAGTGGATGGGGGGGGGGGGGGTGTTACTCCAGGGGAGTTTGTGTGCTTGCCCATAACTGAATGGGAATGGGTGGAATGTGTGGCGGGAGAGTATGTTGCAGGTAGGGGCTGTACATAGCAGGATGTCTACAAGTGTGTACAATTGAAAGTTTGTAAATGAGATGCTGTGGGTTGGTGTGCTCTTGTTTCACCTGGCTATACACATTTGTGTGCATGTATATGCATGTATGTGGTGCCCCCACACTCATCTCCTTTTCCTATTTCCCCCAGCTCCTCTCTATTTTCACACGTCTTCTTACCTTCTATTATATCCAGCTCTTCCCCTCAACACACTTCCCCTACCATGTCTTCTCCAGTTTATCTCTCCTTCCCTTAATCTCTGTTGTCCCCAATTCTCCCCTCCACATCTCCAGAATATTTTTTCTCTCATATATGCCCCACTATCTACTGCAATTTCCCCCCAAATTCACTAAGCCTTCTGTCTCCTCCACGTCTTTTCCACAGCTTCTGTCCTCAAATGCCATGAAATCAATAAATAAACTGAAAGAGCTTTTCTCGATTGTAAAATCACTCACAGTAAACCCTACAGAATCTACTGAATCCCCTCTCATTGCCCCCCAAACCTTTGATGACTACTACATGTCCAAAATTAAACAACGACCAATGGCCAGATGTACACCTACTAGTAATTACATTCAGGGGCGGCTCAAGGCAGTCTGCTGCCTGAGGCGAAGAATGAGAAGGCGCACCCCCCCCCCATCACCTTAGAGGGGGGCGGGGCTTTTTCAGAAATCCAATCAGAGACTGAATCAAATCAAAAAGCCGATTAGATTATATGGAGGACATGCAAGATGTTTGCACACAGGGCCGTATCGAACTACAATCGCGCCTTATGCGACTTGCAACTCAGGCGCACTCCCCCCTCTCCCCCCATACCTCCATCCAGCGCTGCCTGTTCTTTCCCTGCTGCTGCCGCCCTCTGTTTTTTTCACAGCGGCGCCGGCAGCAGGGAAAAAGCAGGCAGCACTGGACGGAGGTATGGGGAGGAGGAGGGGGGCATGCACCCAATCTGAAAGGCGCCAGCACTCTAAGCAGATCTGTCCCTCCCTGCTCTGACATCATGTCGGAGGAGGGAGGGACCAGAACTGCTTAAAGTGCTGCGAAAAAGCTTTGGGCGCATTTTAACTGCCTGCTATTGTCCTGCCAGTGGCAGCAGGGCAACAGCAGAGAGCCGAAATGCGACCCCCAAGCCTTTGCGCCCTGTGCGGCTGCACTGCTTGCACAGGGCTGGGTACATTCCTCTTTGCACACCAAAGAACTAAAAGTCAGCAAGAATCAATAGCACAGTTTATAAAACTAAATTATAACCCATTTTTATTTTGTTATAAACTGCGTTATGATTCTCCCTTTTTCTTTTTCAACATATATTTTGCATCCACAATAGGTGCAGAGCAGAACCGGGACATTCACCCACAGAACTCAATATTAAAAAAAAAATCTGATTCTGATCATCTCACTAACAACAACAACAACAACAACAACCACTATTCTCCAGTACCAGGCATATTGTGAACTAATAAAAAACCTTACAACAAAAAGCAAACCTACCATACCATACCATATTAGCACAAACTTCCAAAAGTCACATAAGGAGCCCTTCCAAAAAAAGCATCACTGTAAATATCACAGTGGGCACTGGAACATCCATACACCTATTTGAAAAGCTGAACAAGTCAAATTACTACAGTATAGTATAGATCTTTATATACAAACTGCATGTTAACAGACTACCTAACCTCAGTCACACATGCACAATATCGACCTTCACCAAGTACAGAATAAGTAACCACAATCTAAAGTAAAAATAAAAATATGTAGACAAAATTTAAACTGAAACCGCAAGAAGCCAGAGTCCACATGCAGTGCAACATCAGATAAATAAGAGATGCAGTTCCCCAATACTGTGTAAAATATAAAAATAGTCCAATCATCAAAATTAAATAAAATAATTTTTTCTACCTTTGTTGTCTGACCATTTTATTCTCTGATCATGCTGGTCCCGATCTGAGGCTTCTTCTTTCCTGTCTTCTCTTAGCTCTCTTTCTGTGGTCTATGGTCCATGGTCCATCTGCCATTTCTTATCTCTTCTTTTGTTTTCTTCACTTCCTTCCATCAGCCCATTTCCAGTTTCAGTAACCCTCCCCAGTATTAGTCCCTTTTCCAATCCTCCCCTCCCACTACCTTCCAATGTCAACCACCTTGCATTCCCATGACTGCCACTTGTGTCCATTCCTTTCCAGTCCCCCTTCTTTCCCACTGTCCAGCCCCTTCTAGTCCAAATACCATCCCAGGTATCAGCTCAGGTTCACTCTCAGTGTCACCCCCCAGTCAGCTCCCTTCCAGCCTCCTCCCTATTACCCAGCTACCTACCACTCCCATCCCCAAGTGTCAGCTCCCTTCCAGCCCCCCTTTGGTACATTCCAGGTGTCAGCTCCTTTCCAGCTCCCTCCTTCCCTTCCTGCCCCATGCTTCCCCTGGCAGACCCTCTCAGTATCCGCTCCCTTCCAGTCCTATTCTGCCATCCCCCTCCCCCCCCTGCATCAGCCCATTTGTAGCCCTAGCCCCTAGTTTTCTTCAAGGGCCAGCAGCACTCTCCTCCCCTCCCCTATTAGCCCATTTGCTGTCCCAGCCCATTTCTAGTCCTATCCCCTTTATCAGCCCACCCCAGTCCTAACCCCCCCAATCAGCCCATTACCAGTCGTAACCCTCCAATAAGTCCATTTTCGGTCCTAGCACCCCTATCAGCCCATTTCCTGTCCTAGTCTCCCCCCATAGCCCATTACCAGTCCTAACCCCCCCATCAGCCCATTTCCAGTTCTAAACCCCCATCAGTCCATTTCCAGTCCTAGCCCTCCCCCGACAGCCCATTATCAGTCCTAGCCCCCTCTGATCAGCCCATTTCCAGTCCTACGCCTCCATCAGCACCTTGGGCTCAGCTTTAACAGAGCTGCTGTTAAGGGAAACACTGTCCCTTTGCTGCAGCTCTGCAAAGCGGAGCCAGGGAAACCAGCAGGCGCTCCGGGGGGCGGGCGGGTGGCCACGGGCCTCCTCATTCTGCCGCTGCCGCCGCTGGAGCAGAAGCAGCAGCTGCTTCTTGCACCGGAGTTTTGTTTTTTTCTTTTATTTTGAAGGCTGAGTGAGGCGGTGACGGCGATCTTTTTCGGGGCAATTTTGCCGCCCCCAAAAAGCCCAAAAAGCTGCTGCCTGAGGCCACTGCCTCACTTGGCCTAATTATAGAGCCACCTATGATTACATTATCCCAATACCACTGACTGAAGGGTGGAGTGAGTTTCATCATGTATACTTAGCCCCTCTTAAAAAATGGATAACAAACTTAAACACAGCCACATCTAAATCTAACCCATGTCTAGTACCCTGGATTAAAGCCGCCTTTGATGAGATTGCCCCATCATACTTTCAATAGTAAACCAATCACTCAAACAAGGCCTAATGCCACGAGATCTCAAAAATGCAATAATCTACCCTATCCTAAGAAATAAATCATTACACATAAAGTGCCCATCTTCATACAGATCCATTTCAAGCCTACTCTTAATGGCTAAAATAATTTTAAAAAATGTGCAAATACAACTTCAAGTACACATTTATCAATATGCCCCTTTGGATAATATTCAATATGGATTTAGTCCTCTACATGGTGTTGAAATTTATGCTGGATCTATACAATAACATAATAAAAGGAATTAACAACCCCAACTAAGCCTTCATCCTAATATTTTTAGATATTGCTGCAGCCTTCGATTCAG
The DNA here is from genome assembly GCA_033557465.1 of Ichthyophis bannanicus. Taxonomy (NCBI): domain Eukaryota; kingdom Metazoa; phylum Chordata; class Amphibia; order Gymnophiona; family Ichthyophiidae; genus Ichthyophis; species Ichthyophis bannanicus. Next base: position 865,036,537 of record CM066032.1, on the reverse strand, counting down.
TTATCCACTCACTACTGATACAAAGGCTCACACAATTTGGACTAAGAGGAACCATGCTACAATGGTTCTCATCATATTTAACTGACAGAACCCAACAGGTCAATATCGACTAACAATACTCAAGTATCTTCACTCAAACTACGGGCCTTCCCCAAGGCTCTGCGCTATCCACTCTCCTTTATATTATATACATTCAGCCGATATTCCAAATAATAAGGAAATATAAAGTCAATTATACCATCTATGCTGATGACATAATGCTTACATGCCTTTTGACCTGATAATACACATACTGGATCCCATAACCTCATGTTTTATAGAAATAGACACATGGCTCAAAACCCATGGTCTAAACATAAACTATAAAAAGACAGAAGTTCTATTGATTACCAGAAATCAAAATTACATGCCACCAAGCAACATCAACATTAATAAAACTGTTCTTGAAGTAAAAGATGAAGTTAAGTACCTTGGCGTAACACTAGATAAACAACTCACATTTAAAACCCACATTAAAAACACTACAAAGTTCATATACAATAAAATTCATCTTCTGAAAAACGTAAAACCCCTACTCCAAAGTAATGATTTCAGATCATTGATGCAAGCAATGATCACCCCACATATAGACTATTGTAATAGTCTACTACAAGACCTACCGAAACATTCACTCCACCCCCTGCAAATGGCCCAACATATGTCAGCACGCATAATCTTGAACTCACACTTTACAGACCATATTACACCCATACTACATGCACTCCACTGGTTCCCAGTTCAGAGCAGAATTAAATATAAACTCATCATGACAACGTTCAAAGGCACTAGGGAATTAACCCCACCTACACTGTGCCAGCTAATCAAAAACATACCCAACGACCGTCACAGAAGAGGCGCTATGAATGACACATTTTTATTTTGTCCTGAATACCGGAAAATGAAACAACACACAACTAACAGAGTATCTGAGTATCTCTCCCCAATGCTTTGGAACACTTTACCTGAGAGACGTAGAAATATATCAGACCTTTCCACTTTCCGCACACAAATGAAAACTTTCTTATTCATAGAACACTTTGGACAAAATGAGCTAACTACAACTGCCGACCTGACCTAAGCCCTCTCCCATTATACAACCCCTCACCATACCAATCCTACATAAACATACCCAAACATACCCCTTACCTAACCACACTGTCATATCTCCTGCAATGAAAAAACTTTTATAACTGAATGCATAATACTCCTGATGCTCAAACAAGATGTAAATAGTTGTTATACTAATCATATATATATATATGTTGATAGCCTGTGATTCATATGTAACTTTCACCTTGTTCAATGTAACTTTGTTGTTTCTGTTCTATGTAAACCGCTATGATTAATTGATATGGCGGTATAAAACTCACAAAAATAAATAAAATAAATAAATAAATAAATCTCTCTAGCTTATCTCCCAGCACAGCACGTAATTGCATGGCATGGTTTTCTGTTATTGAAAGACAGCTGGTGCTGCAGCCTTCCTGAACTATGCAGTCCTTCCTGAGCGCGATCAGCATACTGCTTGAAACCCTACACTGGGCTTCAGCACCATGCTGATAGTATTCTGAATATGTACCTACCTATACCCTGAGGAATTATTCAATCATGCATGGGCATAATGTTCTACATAATTAGTGAGCACATGCATAATCACATAATTTTGCATAAAACCCTTATGTCAGTAGGAGAAGGAGCGGGTGGTTCAAATAAAGCTGCAGTTGCAATCTTCCTCTATGGCATGGATCTTCCAGAATACAATTAACATTGGAAAAAGTCATTTTTCCCCTGCTGTTTTTGGTTAAAAACAATTTTATATAAGGTGGGAAATATGAACATTTCCCATGTCATTTCAAATTAATAAAATTATATAGAAAAAGCCTTTCAAAAAATCAGTGAAAAATCAATAGAATATCAAAACTCATCCAGAATACAACTTAATACAAGATCATGAGGGACCTCAACCACAGGTGAGTTTAAACAGACCTAAAGTACTTCTGGTATCAAGCCCATAAAAGCTATTACTAGTTATGCACAAAGTTAAAATTCAAAACACACCCTATTCTTAGTGTACAGACACTCTCAAAAAAATCTAACTCAAAAATTATATAGTGATGAAAATATTCCTTAAATCAAAAAATGATACGAAATACCGATACAACATTGTGTTTTGATAAGAAATGCAGAACGCATCTGCACCAAGGAGATGAAAGAGCTCAGCGATATGTCCCAAGAGCAATACTCCAGCCGGCTGTATGCTCATCACAAGCTAAAAAACAGTGACAAAATAAGAAGAGACATACAATTGCATCAAAGAGCCATGTGCAAGAACAGCCAATAGGAGCAACAGGACTCATTCACAGCAGAGACATCCAAGGGGATCAATGGAATGCAAACGGAACATGCAAGCATGCTCGATGAGATTCAAATTCCTCTCTCCGCCAGGTAAGAGGAATATGCTCCAAAATGCACCATGGGAGATCTGACAGTTGGTGCTGAGACAATAACCAATGGGAAACCAGTGGGGCCATTTCTGATCCAGTCTTAACACTTTTCTTGTGTTCATTAAGACACAGGAGTATCTTTCGTTTAGCTTGTCCAACATACATCATAGGGCATGGGCATACAATCAGATATATTACCCATTCAGAATTACAATAAGTGTGGTACTTTGAAAATTACGATCTCCCATTAGAATGTGTCCATGAAATACCTGTCAGAGCAAGCTGGCGCCAACTACAGTGGCCACAAGAATAATGGCCCACAGGAAGATCTGAAGCAAAATTTGTAGATGGTATTGAGCAAAATTTAGAGAATTTCTCCCAAATTCTTACCACGTCTATATGCTAAGGGTATCATTTAGATGTACATCCCCGCTATTCGCCCGGGCCCCTATTCCCTGCCCAAAACTCCCTGTACGTACATAGGAGATATGAGGGAATTTCTGGACAGGGGCAGGAAGGGGTGGGAACAGGGAGGAGGGTGGGCAGGCTTGGGGCAGGGCACACAACCCGGATGTACAGGGCTGATTCCAGTCATAGCCCCATATATCCGGGTTCACCAGGATAGATGGGGGACTTATTCCACTTCAGAGGTGGAAAGCGTCCCCCTGGCATAAGAGGATGGCACCATCAGGCCCCTACAACTGGTTGGGTGGCTGAAGTAGGTTCTGCGCCACCCGATCCCATCATCGGAAGGCCCGATCGGGGGTCAGGTGGTGGGGAACAGGGCTTTTTGTGTGATTCAAGTGATTGGGGCTCTTGCATGGAGCCACAGTGCCATGGCAATGGGATGCCACAGCACCGCAGCTCCATGCAGGAGCCAGACTGAGCTAGCCAGGGAAGTGCCTGGATATCCGGGGTGCCAGAATCGGGACATGGCTTGGATGTCCAGGCCCAGTGCTGTGATTCTGCTTCTGCAAGGACATCTAGCCCCCATGGGAGCAGAATCGGGTGCATCTCCAGGCCATCCGAATTTCTGCACATCTGGATGTCCTGGACATGCACCTATAGAATTGTCCTCTATATGGAGAAATTCCATAAGAGAAGAATGTAAACTGAGGACATTCCAATGTTTACATATGGAGTCCACTATAGAACTAGAACCCATGGTATAAGGTAGTACACATACCAGGGATCCATAATATGCCTGCTTCACTGTAGAAATCGAATGTCCCCTAGATTAAAAAAGTGAGGGAAGAATCTAAGACTCAGCTTTAAATTGTTCAGTAGGACATATGTGGCGGGTCTGCAGAAATTGGCTTATAGGAAGACTGGATTTTAATCTATAAGGATGGCAACTATTAAATTGTAAATATGCACTGCAGTCCACTGATTTGTGAAAAATCAATGTACAAAAATTATCTAAAAATTTTTCCACTCGCACATCTGGAAAATCCATTACAGAAGCATGATAACATAATGAAAACTGTATCTAGTTAATTCAGCCATGTATGGAAACTAAGCAAATCATTCTTAGGACTGGACTATAAAATAAATATGTCATCCAAACATCTTTTCCACATCCATATATGTAAAGTATATACTGAACTGGATATATAATGGTCTTCAAATTCAGCTACATACAAGGAAGCCACCAAGAGAATATCATCATATCAAAAGTAATTCCTATTAAGTACAAGAACTGCCCATTCACAGAAAATGTCTAAAAGTATCTGAGCTGTTGTTGCCATCATAACTAGAGTGCTCACAATAACCTTCAGAACTTTATCCTTGGGTACATTAGTATATAAGACTGTGATGTCCATATGAGCTATAAATGTTACAGAGGAAATATCAGTAAATTCTTGAAGCAACTGCAGGAAAGGAGCAGTATCTTGGATATATGATTTAATATTCCATGATGAAGGTCACAAAAAAAATAATCAATAAACCAAGACAATGGTTCAAGCACCAATTCTCTAGTCAACACAACAGGATGACCGGGCAGATTAGAAACACTTTATGTACTTTCAGTAAAATGTAAATCATAGGAGTAACAGGATCTGGTTCTAATAAGAATTTTAACTCTCTGGAAGTCAAAAAACCTTGAGGTTCAGCAGTAGTTAAGATTCTTAATATCAGATTATAAATCCTGCACAGGATCCGCTGCCAGAACTGAATAAAAATGTTGATCAGACAGCTGGCATAATGCCTCCATATGGTAGGCACTGTGGTTCTGAATAACAATACTGCTGCCCTTATCTGCCTGAGTAATCACAATAGAATCTTCATGTCATAATTGGTCCAATGCAGACCACTCAACTGCGACAATTACCTAGTAACAAGGGCTTCCATTATCTTAGCCATCGGGAATATTAGCAATTGGATAAAAATTTGCCATATCTTCCTTATCTTTAGGGAATGGCATAAGAATGATGTTAGGGCAAATCAAACTGTAAAGCGGAGAAAGACCACAGCCACACTAAGGATATCTTCCAACTGTCGTTTTATTAGTGTACCCAACTTGACCAAGTTTTGGTGCTAGACCTTCGTCAGGGGTCAGTATGGTAGGTGGAAACATCTATCAAAGAAGACAGATAGTTGTAACAGTATGTGAGGCAAACACCTTTTCCAAGTCTGTGTGTCACACTCCTGGGGAAAAATGCCCAGCAACAGCAAATCTATAGTAGTCCCATAGAACCAAAGGTGCATAACAAAATAAAAAAGTAGGGTATGGATCAGCAGGTGAATATATCTTAGTGTATTTCTTAAAAAGCAAATCAACTTCCTTTGCCATCAACTGTGAGAAGGTCGTCCAGAAACGATCTGCAGGGCACGAATCAACAAGACCCTTCTGAGGTATTTGGGATAACATACTGTCTATATCTAACTTATTTGAAGATAGATTATAATGTATAGTATTTATTTTACTTTAAAAGAAATCTGCAAAGCGTTGTGCAGGCAAAGAGGGATTCAGGTGAAATTAAATTTTATCCCTGAGTACAGATGAAACAAGTCGAAATAGAGACTAGATGAGACGATGGAGCAAGGAAGAGATTTTTTGATTTGTTAGGAACTGAGCAACATTCTGGGGAAGGGGGGTGGCTTTTCTGAAAGGATGGGCTCCAACTTTGGGTGGAGCTAGGCTGCTGGCAATAACATTTAAACTGGAGAAAGAGTGGCTTTTAAAAATAGAGGAAAGTTGACAGTCACGCAAGAGTGCATGTTCAGAATGATGTACTGTATCCTTGAAAGATACTAACAAAACAGTGAAGGTAGAGCATCCCGATAGAGTTCCAATAAAAGTAAAAATAACCCAGATGCCTTTACATAAAGAGCAGAGAGAGTTGAAAGATTCCAAAGGGTATGTTTACTAAACCGTCTTAACGTCGCAGCGGTGCTATTATCACGCGATAATGTCACTTATCGCGCGATAACGCGGCGGCGGCATTAAGGCACACTAACACTGTGAAATCCGGGTCTGAAGAGTGGAGTAAGGCTTCCCAGAGGGTGTAGAGAAAGGGTCAATGGGTGGAGAGTGGGAGGGGAGAGTCTCCAGGCACACTAACGCTGTGAAATCAGGGTCTGAACACTAACGCCAGTGAAACCCTCGCCTTAAGGCACATTTGCAGGAAAGAGAAACCATTTCAGTCAGCAATGTGCAGCAAAGGCAGAGAAACCCAGTTAAGTGATAGTTGTGATACATGTGCAAGGACCAAAAAGGCAAATAAACATATAAAAGGACCAGAACCACATCTAAAATCCCAATAACCAAGCTGGCCAATAGTGATATTAATGATAAATATAAAACAACACTACTGACAAAGCGTATAAATTAAGATATCATGTTTGGAAGGGTCTATGCTCTGTCCCCCTACAAAATGAATGATCCCACATTGAAATAGCGCTGATCGGGTTTCTGTCGTTTAGATTAGGCAGGTTTGTTATGGCGTGCACATGTGCAGCAACAGCAGAGTGGGCACATAGGAAAGAGCAACTGTACTGATGCTGTAAATGGGATTCAGGGGGCTTCAGGCGGCACATGCTGTGGTCCAGCTGGGGCACATTGCGAGCTAGGCAGATGCCTAGGTGGCACATAGGAATGCCAAAACTGTAAAGCAGCAAGACAGCAACTAACGAGGGTCCAACATGGGCATGAGTGTGTGTCCCACAGTGTCACAGGGGAGATTACCCAGCAGGTACCCTCAAGGGCACATAACATTGGCAGGCGGTGCGGGGGGGGGGGGGGGAGCACGCATGTCCATGTAGGCACCCCTACCTGAGAACCCACACCATAGGCAGCTGCCTACCAGCATACTGGATGGCCTGGGACTGTGCACCACCAGCACCACTGGCATAATGGCATGACTGCATGATGGCGGAGGGGTGCTGGTGGCGGAGGGGGCAGTGGCATCTGCCCACAGCAGACCATGGCCTAGCTCTGTTTAGGTGGGTGCCATGCAATGCAACAGACAGGTTCTGTCTGATAAACAGGCATGGTATCCCCAGGGAATGAACTGTCCCTCTGGCAACAGTGTGGTGCCGTCCACACAGCCAGTGTGTTCAGGTGTAGAAGGTCACAAGTTTAAGTCCCAGCTCTGACTCCTGCCAACCCTTTCCCCATATTTTACCCAGTACTAAACTGTGGTAATAAAGATGGAACCTTTATTGCAGATAAAATAAACATGCCTGAAACACCTATATTTTACCCTACAGAGCATAGACACCATAAACATGTGCAATCCCTAGAGCAGAGTTTCCCAACTGCAGTCCTGGAGGGCCAAACACCATTCAGGTTTCATGCTGTCCCCAATAAATATGCCAGTGCTGCATTAGTATGCGCTGCCCCCATTGTATGCAAATGTATCTCATGCATATTCACTAGGGACAGCATGAAAACCTGAACAGTGTTTGGTCCACCAGGACCGGAGTTGGAACCTCTGCCCTAGAGCAGCGGCCAACAGGGGCATAAACACCCACACCCACAGGCTCCACTATCCAAAGCCTCATGGAGAGTCAGGCTGTTGGGCCCTGCACGCAGCAGCATCTCCCAATGCTAGCACTTACATACCTTAGCAATGCCGCCCTAAACTTGGGAATAAGTTACACATATATCAAAAGGTTGCTATGATGAATGGCAGACAACAATTCCTAAGTTAATCACAATTTGCTGATAGAGCTGCATCATAGCAACCTTTCTGATATCTGTGGAGTGTGTTTCAGTTTTGGTTTCTGACATTGTTTACCACCCCAGGGAGTGACCCCAACAGTATTGCGTACCATAGCCATGCCTGCACTGTGCCCAGGACTGGTGTTGTAGCCAGGGCTGTCAAAAGCCTCTATATTTGCACAATGCTGGCATAGGTGTGGGAGTGTGTGTCTGTCTATCCAGTGTGTTGTGGCTGCCTACACCTTACTCAGCCCACACTGCTTGCACTGTTTCCAGTTTTAGCCTGCCAATGTGCATAATGAGGAGTAAGGTACTGTGGGTATGGCCTGGACAGGGTGGCATGGGCAGGATACATTTGCACAGGGCATTGGGCAATGGCTGGGACATTGTAGTGCCAGGCCACCACCTGCACGGACAGGGTGGCCACAGCATGTCCTGCTAGGAGGTCCCTCTCACCCTGACTGAGCAGTGACCACGGCATGGCTAGGTTCCCCCATGGTGCTGTATAGTATTTCTCTCAAGTGATATTTATGGGTTCTTTCTTATGGGGACCCAATCACTGATTTACCTGCTTGGTGTGTATGCTTGCATCCCATTTTTGGGCGCACACAGTTCCTCCAGGAACATGCACTATGTACAAGCTAGCAGACTGTCTGCAGTTAGTATGTATATGGCTAGAACACCTTGCAGGGTGCAGTGGCTGGAGACTCACTGTGCTTGCTGCTGGAGAATGTCAGATAGTGGTGGGTGCAGTTGAGCATTTCCAGGCCTACTGTCTATCTCCCATTGCCTTATGGAGGCGTACAGATCTGCATTGACTGCCCTGTAGGGTGCCCATTCCCCAGCGGGACTGGGGTTGATTGTCCCCTCTACTGCTACCATTGCAGGGATGTAGAATGCGGATCTGTTGGTGGGAGATCCTGTCCCCCACCCTGAGCCCTAGAGGGCGGGTTGGGTGATACTACATAATCCGCTTATGGGTCCAAACACCACCCTTCACTTAAATCATCTGACCATGGCACTCACACAGGATATGCCCTATTCTGGGTGCATCATAGTCTACAAGGGCTAGACATGACTGGGGGAAATACGGATGGACATAGGTGTATCCTAGATGTGTCTGCAAGGACTACCTATCACACACTGGCACTAATGGCAACCTGCAACATAGCCTATCTCAGCTAAGCCAGGTGCTGTGGACCTGGTGCTGGGTGCCCCACCTCGCCCTCAGGGTGAGAACAGTACCCGCACAATGTGACGGTCTGTAGTTATTCTGTGCCAGTAACACACATTGTCAGTTCCTCCTACCAGGCCGAGGTGCTATGGGGGTGCATACCCCATCTTGTGATCATCTGTAGACTGCTGATCTGCATGTGCAGTGCATCATGGGTACGGATGGGTTAACCCTATCCTGGTAACCACAGCAGACAGTTTGTGTGTTGACTTGCAGTCCTTCTGTAGCCAGCCAGGGGGTTTGTTAGTAGCTATAGAGATGTAGCCCACTGGTTACTTCACTGACTGTGGAGGCAGAGGTCATGGATTTGATCCCACAGTGGTGTTATTTGATAGGGCTGTCTGAGGCATTTCCTTTTTTAGTTTAAATTAGTGCTGCCAGCAAAAACACCCTCACAGTGCTGTAACCTTAAGGTGCCTCATAAGGCGCCCTATAAAGCGCCTTATAAGGCGCCCTATAGGGAACATTATAAGGTGCCTTGGTGGACAGTGCACTTTATAATGTGCCCTCTGGAGTGCCTTATAGGGCGCCTTATGCGGCACCTTAGGTTACGGCACTGTGAGGGTGTGTTTGCTGGCAGCACTAATTTAAATTAAAAAAGAAAATGCTTCAGACAGCGCTGATTTAAAGTAAAGGGTAATGCCTCAGACAGCCTTATTCATTAAGCCCACTGGGGGATTGAATTCATGACCCCTGTTTCAGCAGTCATTGTATTAACCAGTGTGCTACACCTCTATGGCTGTGATTGTAGGTCAGCACGCAAAGTTAAGGTTAACGTGCGGTAACATGCACGGCTCCCTCTATCACGTGATAATGTACACGGTGCACTTTATCCTATGATAATCCGCGATTGCTACCTTAAGACCGGAACGCCCACTCCTTTTATGGCATCCTTCACATTATCGATGCAACTAGCGCCGGGAACATTAAGACAGTTTAGTAAACATACCCCCAAGTTACCTCAGTCAACTGATAACCAGATTGTTTATTTAACTAGGCTTATATATAACTTTTCTACCAGTCAAAGTGGTGACCATTCAGGTACTATATATATATTTTTCCCTTGACCCCAAAGGGCTCACAATCTATGTTTTTGTACCTGAGGCAATGGAGGGTTAAGTGGCTTGCTTAGGGTCACAAGGAGCACCTGTAGGACTAGAAACCCCAGTCCTTCAGGTCCAAGGTTGCTGTCCTCTAGTGAGATTTGAATCCCTGGCCCTACAGTCTGAGGTAACTTGCCCCAACCACTAGGCCACTCCTCCCTCTTGTTACTGCAATATGAACCAAATACCTCCTCTGAAATGTCTGTATGTAAATGTTAGAAGTCTAAAATTAAGATAGGAAAAATAGAATTTATAGCACTAAATGAAAGGTTAGATATAATTAGCATCTCAAACCTGATGGAAGGAAGATAACCAATGGGACACTGTGATACCTGGGTACAAACTATATTGCAATGATAGAGTAGATCAAACTGGTGTAGGCGTTGCACTATATGTAGGATTCAATATTTTGTAGGAAACAAAATTCACTGTAGAAAGGGGAAGGCAATAGCAGTGGAGGTGTACTAATGTTTGCCTGGCCAGAATGAACAAATGGATGATGAAATGCTAAAAGAAATCAGGGAAGCTAATAAAAGTTACAGCAAAGTAATACTGGATGATTTCAATTACCATGGTATCGGCTGGGTCAGTATCACTTCAGGACATGCTAGGGAGATAAATTTTCTAGATTAAGTAAATGATTGTTTCATGGAGCAACTGGTTCATTAACTAACATGAAGGGAAGCTATTTTAAACCTAGTTCATGGTAGAACATATGATCTGATGCAAGAGTGTTGGGGGCACTTGGCAACAGTAATCATAACATGATCATATTTGATTTAATAAATGGAGGGAGAACAGCTGGAAATCCACAACACTAGCATTTAACTTTCAAAATGGAGACTATGATAAAATGAGGAAAATGGTTAAGAAAAAACTAAAAGGAGCAGCTGCAAAGGTTAAAGATTTACATCAAGCATGTGCATTGTTTACAATTACTATCTTGGAAGCCCAGACTAGATGTATTCCACATTTTAAGAAAGGTGGGAGAAAGGCCAAACAACTGCAGGCATGGTTTAAAGGTGAGGTCAGAGAGGCTATTGTAGCCAAAAGAGCATCTTTCATAAAATGGAAAAAGTAGTCAAATGACAAAAACAGGATACAACATAAGTACATCCGTAGCAAAAAATAACCTTTTAGAGAGTCAGTTGGACCATTAGATGATAGAGAGGTAAAAGGGGTTAGGACCTGGGCTGCATGGATGTTGTGATTGAAAGCATTGTGGCTTCCAGGAACTTGGCATAATTTTTCAAGGACTGTTGAGCAGAAATGGCATCCACCTATCAAAACAGAATGCATAACCTGCTGAGGAAGGCCTTAAACCAGGATCAATGGGGATGAGAAAACAAAACTCCTAGGTAATTAAAAGCCTTCAGTTAAGTAAAACATTAAAATAGTATAGGAAAGGGATAGAAAGGCAACATCTGATGAAAGGCTGGCTCCTCCCCAAAGCAAGCTAGGCAATCACCTAGGAAAGCACTATTTTAGAGGAAACCACAGGGAAGCCCTAAAGAGGAAGTAACAGCAGGAGGCAGCCAGCTCAGCTACTGCCCCAAAACACTGCAGGATGAGAGCCTCCACCCCCACCCCCCACCCCATTGTCTGCCCCTTTTAACCTTTCTTCCAGTTGTTAAAGAGAAAATGAAGCCATCACAGATCATTATGCTGAAGCAAGCTGTAAACTCTAACTGGTTCCATCTCTTCTAACAGGCACTTCCTGATGCCATTGGGAGTAGGATCAGCATGTACAAGTGTGATGGATTCATTTTCTTTTTGAGTGCTGATGTCATAAAGCAAGGAACAACAGAAATGTATCTGAACATTTGAAGGGGCACTCTAAAGGGGGGGGGATGGGTGGAGAGATATGATGTGAAATCACGGGGGGGAGGGGGGGGGAGAGTGTGGTGACAAAGCCCTGAGCATCTCTGAGGGATGGCAGCAGCACAAAGTCTGCCTAGAAAATAGAAAAATTACTCTATTAACAACAGCACCTATTAAAAGGAGACATATAATTGTGGGAGTAAATCAGAAAATTTTTTAAAGAAATTCAAATAAATGGCTCGGGGATGTCTCAGACCAACCGGCTTAAAACAAAGACACAAAAGTATCTAAGAGTGCCGCAATAGCATCAATGACTGTCCACCGGCCACAAAGATAGCATTTTCAATACACCCACAGGGGTATCTGAAGTTAAGTACTATTGTTTTTTCACTGTTTCGCTACATTTTGTGGGTGTATTGAAAATGCTATCTTTGTGGCCGGTGGACAGTCATTGATGCTATTGCGGCACTCTTAGATACTTTTGTGTCTTTGTTTTAAGCCGGTTGGTCTGAGACATCCCCGAGCCATTTTTTTGAATTTCTTTAAAAAATTTTCTGATTTACTCCCACAATTATATGTCTCTTTTTAATAGGTGCTGTTGTTAATAGAGTAATTTTTCTATTTTTTGGTCACTTTTATTACTCTGTGAATTGACCTGGTGCTATTCTGTGAAAGTCTGTCTAGGACAACAAATAGACTTAGGCTGGCTCTGATCTGATGAGCTGCATATTCTAATGCCCATAGTATATTTATTTACATTCTTTTATATACTGTGCTATTCTGCATCAGTGCAGTTTACATTGAACAAACTGAAATTACATTGAACAGGGCATTATAACTTGGAGATAATTATTTTACAGGAAACATGGGCTATGGAGGGTTAAGTGACTTGCCCAAGACCACAAGGAACACCTGTGGGACTAGAAACCTCAGTCCTTCCAGCCCAATGTTGCTGTCCTTTAGTGGGATTTGAACCCCTGACCTTCTGGCCTGAAGTACCATGCTCCAACCACTAGGCCACTCCTCCACTCCATGTAATATAGTTCTAGATTTAGAAGCTGTAATGTAAGAACTGATTTGGATATAGTGGCAGTCATGGAGACATGGTGCACAGAACACAATGACTGGGACAAAGTTATACCAGACTATAATCTATTCAGGAAAGACAGCATAGGGAAACAATGGAGGAGGAGGAATGGGTTATATATAAAAAAATAATATTAAATCCACAGGGCTTACGAGGGAAGGAGGAAGAACTATAGGTTATTCTGGAACGAAGGAATGGAAAATCTATTTACTGTATATTGGTGTGATATAATGACCTTCCTCATGGGCTTAAGAAAGAGAGAGAGAGATTTCATTGAAGACATTCACAATATTGCTATGAAAGGGGAAGTACTATTGGTAGGAGATTTCAATTTGTCAGATGTTAATTCAGATATTCTTGCTGTGGTGTAATTTAGAAGTAGGGAATTTCTGGATTCTCTATAGGAAGAACTGTTTCAGCAACTCATAATGGAACCCAGTTGAGAGGAGGCAATACTGGACATGGTGTTGACAAATGGGAAATTGTTTCTGATGTTATAGTGGGTGATAATCTGGCGAGATTCAGTATTAGAATGTAGGTGAAGATGATTCAATCAAAAGTAAGAGTCCTAGGGGTTTGTTTACAAAGCCGCGGTAGTGGTTCGCGATCGCGATCGCAGCCGCGGCCCCATTGAAATCAATGGGGCCGCGGCTCCGATTACGATCGCAAACCGCTACCGCGGCTTTGTAAACAAGCCCCCTAGACTTCAGGAAAACTAATGTAACTCACCTTGAACTACTACTGGAAAGGCATGAGATAAATACTAATAAAAAAAAAATAAACATTTTGCAAAGATGGGATGATATTCCAAGTAGTTGTTTGCTAGATGGGAACATTTGGGAGAAATAGAACAATGGTGGGTAAAACTGAAAGGAGATGTTTTAAGGCAAGAAAACCTTTTTCATCCACTTCTTGTTTGTACAAAAATCAAATTGACTACATCTGTGAAAGTCAACATTGGAAAAGCTCAATAACATCAACAAAAACAAAATCCGAAGCCAACTGTGATATAGATCACCACTGCAAATACAATGTGTGCCTTTGAGACAATACTGACACAGACATTTCTGGGTTGCCTTGGCAGTGTGACTAGAAGCAGATTGAGGATTAAGTGACTTGCCCAAGGCATACTAGTGGGAATTGAACCCTGGTTACTTGATTACCAAGCTGGTGTTCTAAGCACTAAGCTACTCTTCCATGCAACAGATCATTGCTGCTAGTATGCAAATTCAAGCTAAAGCTGAAAAAGAGCAAGCCATTCATGAATGTTGTAAAATATGACCTTGAGAATATACCAGAGGAATTTAAAGACTGCCTGAAAATTGATTTGCTGCTTTGGATAGAAGTGACAGAGCACCAGGAGAGTTATGGGATGAAATCAAGAAAATTGTGCTGGAACAAAGTGAGAAGTCTCTACAAAAAGTGAAAAAGCAAAAACAGCTAAACTGGATAACGGAAGAAACTCTGAAAATTGCCCAGAAATGCAGAGAAGCTAAAGACAAAGGAGAAAGAGAGGCAATCACAGAACTCAAAAGAGATTTCCAACATGTAGCAAGATGAGACAAGGAGAAGTAATACAATGATGCATGCAAGGAAATAGAATCAGAAACTTTTAGAAGAAGAAGATCAGCTTTCTTAAAGCTACGAGAGAAAATTCCAGCCTCAAATTGGAATGCTAGAAGACGCTCAAGGATCCATGTTGAATGATGCTGAGAAGATCAAGAAAAAGTGGAAAGAATATACAGAGTCATTATACCATATAGATCAAGTGGACCAACAGCCGTTATAACCTATACCTTATGATCAGGAAACATTGATGATGAAAGAAGAAGTCGAAGTAGCATTGAAAGCAGTATTAAAGAACAAAGCACTGGGTATTGATGGCATTCCCTTTGAAATATTTCAGCAATTGGATGTGGCTGTTGCTATACTTATAGGAAATTTAGATGACAACATCATATCCAACTCACTGGAAAAGATCTACATTTATACCAATACTGAAGAAAAGTGATCCGATTGACTGTGGAAATTATCGCACAGTCACTCTGATCCCACATGCCAGCAAGATTCTACTCAAGATTATCCAGCAGAGACTACAACCATACCTGGAACGAGAACTACCTGAAGTGCAAGCAGGGTGAGAAGGGCTCTAAAATGGGTCTTGAAAGATTGGAAAGGTGAGCAGGCCTGATAGCTGTCAACAGCTCTTGCTGTTGTTACTAGTATGTGGCCTGGAGGAGAGAGACAGCAGCCATGCTACCAGACTGCAGATAGCATGACTGCATTTAACACTACCTCTAGAGGTGGCATTTTATGATGTCACACTATTAGCAGTCATGAAAGTAAGCATATGGCAACATCTCATGCACTAGCTGTCACTGGCTGGCATGCACCCTCTCTGCCACATCCCTCCTATTTCCTTCCCCATTGCACTGCATGTGTTAGTATATTCTCAAACACAGCTTGGTAAACATGCCCCTAAGAGTTCTGAAGCAGAATTCAGCACTCAGGAAAAGAAATGGTGATGAAAAAGCTATTAAAAATAACTCAAGATACGCATCCCAATTCAGATTTCTGAAATTTCAGTTGATCTTTGACAATCAGCAAGAGAGTACTGTAAGCAGCTCACTTTCCTTGAGATACTACCTCTAGAAAGACGATGAAAAAATAAAATCAGTGAATGAGTCTCCAATTACTCTCATTTTCCAGTCTACAGTGTATATATCTATTAGTGTAATTCCCCATGAATATTTGTAAAGCTTATACTAATTTTCAAATATTATGCATTTGCTAGTCTAAATTGTTTTGGCTTTCATTTTACAGTTTTGATAATACTGAGATATCGGAGTGAAGCTAATCATATCGCAACTTGGAGAGAGCAAACTTAAGCAAAAGTGACTAGCGATTGAGGGAAAGTTCAATAATATTCAACTTTGTACTTAATGTATTTATAAAAAAGTCCTATTACAACCTCCATTCAAAGGCATTGCTTATCTGCCATTAGATCAAGTTCTCCCTGCCCTTTTCTTTAAAAACTGCCCCTTCAACAAGGTCTATTCTACCTATCCATACCAAATAAATGAGTATATACTCTGATACCCATTTCATACATATGAAGTAAGGTAATATGAAACCATGACATGAAGACTATTAGGATGTGTTCATTCGATGTGGCAAGAAATCCATACTTAGACCAAGGTTAACCATCTAATTATAACAGTATCACAGTGATAATGCTGAGAAAAACTACCATTTTGAGGGATTCGGTGAAATAACATTAAAAAGGACAAGAAAGCTATCATGGTTTCTTTTTCCATTACACTGTGCTCAGGGTTAGAAAGCAATCAAGTGTATTTAGTCATCCTCGTCTGGGGTAAGGTAATTATTAGCCTGGGAGGTTTTTTTTTCCTTCTTTTTCACTGTGCTTGCTCAAGGGGAAAATGAACCACGGTACTTATCAGCTCGGTGCATGCACATGTGATATTGAAGTCAGCTGGCCACGACAGAAGCCAGAGGTTAGTTGCAGATCCATTAACGATTTAAAAAAAAAATCTGTGAATCTGGGTTAGCATTAAATGATAACACTAGAAAAAAGGCCCAAGGCCTGACAATGTAAAGGAGCCTATTTTGTAAAGGTTTTCTTGCACTTCGTGCCTATGGAAGCATTGCTCTAGTAAATAAGGCCCTCGTTTACAATAATATTTCATCAGACAGATTCACCCAAAAAGCTCACAAAGCGGGTCCTTCACTAAAGCGCAGTAAGCAATTTCCTGGTGAATTAGCACATACTGTTAGTGCATGGCTATAGGAACAGTAACCATGCTGGCACGACGCTTTAGTGCACACAAATTCACACACATAGGGGGTCAGTATAGCATGGATTGATAAGAAAACTTTTGATAGTGTCCCACACTTTGGATAATAAATGACCTTGAAATGTATAAAGTAAAAACTGGTTTGATAGAGTACATTAAGTTCACTGTGACAATGTGGCAAACCACACTCTTTTTGAAATATGAAGATGGTCAGTACATCATTCCTAACATTACGATCCAGCACGGAATATTTCAGGGAGATTCCATGTTGCCACATCTGCTTTGTTTGGCGCTTAATCCAATGAGAACTCTCATCAACTCTTTGGGATACAGATTTAGCCCGAATCCTAACAAAAGTAACAACCCAGAAGCAATGGCCCATCTACTATTTGTAGACAATCTGAAGCTTTACAGTTCCAGCAACCGACAATTAGCAGAGCAACTCTGGGTGGTGAAAAGCTTTTCTGAGGACATCAGGATGACTTTTGGCCTTAAAAAGTGTGTTACGGCAGCTCTTTTGAGAGGAAAATTGAGCAAAACAGAAAACATCTCCCTGGTTGAGGGCTGTGACATGAAGAACGTTTGATAGGAAGGCATAGGAATGACACTCAAGCAGAAATTCCAGAGAGAGAAGATCAGTAAAGAATACTACAGGATATTAAAATCGTTATTGAAAAATGCTTTAACATCATGGAATAAGATACAAGCTATCAATCAGCTGGCAATTCCTATACTCTCATATAGCTTTGGGATTGTGGAATGGCCTCTTAAAGATCTTGAAAAACTAATGTGCGAAGAAGAAAATCCCTCCATGCCCATGAAGTAATTTACAAGAATCAGTGTATGCCACAACTGTACATTCCAAAAGGCCTCATAGCGATTAATTACATCTACAGAGCTACTATCATAGGCCTCACAGGCCTACCTGGCAGCATTGTCAGATCCAAATATATAAAAAGTGCTGAAATATGAAATAAATGTCCAGAATCTGTCTCCATCATCAAACTTGGACAAGCGTTGCAATGACCAGAAGGAATGAGTGAGAATACACAAGCATGCACAGGAAAGGAAGCAACAGAATTTATAAAACAAGAGAAAAAAAATGTAATTGAGGAATTAGATCAGGAAATGAGGAAAACAAGTGGCAAATGCACAAATTCAGTGGGAAATACAAAGTGTTATTCTAGGAACCCTTTGTCGATCAAGAACAGACACATGAATGGCTAAGAAGAGGTGAATTGCAACTGAAGGATGAGAGACTGACAGTTACAGCCCAGGACAGTGGATTACGAATGAGATGGTTTACAGTGAGCACTGAAAAAACCTGGTAAAACAGACATGTGTTGATTCTGTAAGAAAGACCTAGAAACAATCTCACCTCATAGCTGCTGTGAAGTTCTGATGGCGGAAAATTTCTATACAGAAAGGCACAACAAAGTAGCACTCTTTATCCATTGGAAACTCCGTAAACACTACAACAGGGGTCTCAAACACGCGGCCCGTGAGAGACCCTTGTGCGGCCCGCGAAGCATTGGGGGGGAAAAAAAAAAACCGGCTTCTGCTGCTGCTGCCGCCGCTGCCGTGGCCGGCAATAGCAGCAATATCGCAAGTCCCGTGGGCTCCCCCCCACCCGGCAGATCCCTTCCTGCTTGCCTGCCAATGCTGCCAGTTCTCCGCTTCGGCTTTCAGAGCCGCGAAGGGAGAACTTCTCCCTCGCGACTCTGTTAAGCTCGCCGGGGCAGATGGGAAATTTCCCATCTGCCCCAGCGGGCTTAACAGAGTCACGAGGGAGAAGCTCTCCCTTCGCGGCTCTGAAAGCCGAAGCGGAGAACTGGCAGGCAAGCAGGAAGGGATCTGCCGGGTGGGGGGGAGCCCGCGGGACTTGCGATATTGCTGCTATTGCCGGCCATGGCAGCGGCGGCAGCAGCAGCAGAAGCCGGGTTTTTTTTAAAGTTTAATTTTCCCGGGGGGGGGGGGAGGGAGGGAGGGAGCAGGACTTGATGTGTGGCTGGGGGGGGGAGCAGGACTTGATGTGGGGGGAGCAGGACTTGATGGGGGGGAGGAGCAGGACATGAGGTGGGGTGGGCAGCAGGACTTGAGTGGGGGGAGCAGGAAATGATGTAGGGGGGAGCAGGACTTGATGTAGGGGGGGAGCAGGACTTGATGTGGGCTGGGGGGGGTAGTACTGAAAATGGGGTGATGGGGGTTAGGACTGGAAGTGGGCTATTGGCAGGGGGGGTTATGACTGGTAATGGGCAATGGTGGGGGCTAGGACTGGAAAAGGGCAGATGGGGGTTATGACTGGAAATGGGCTATTGGCAGGGGGGGTTATGACTGGTAATGGGCTATGGTGGGGGCTAGGACTGGAAATGGGCAGATGGGGGTTAAGACTGGAAGTGGGCTATCGGCAGGGGGGGGGTTATGACTGGTAATGGGCTATGGTGGGGGCTAGGACTGGAAATGGGCAGATGGGGGTTAGGACTGGAGGTGGGCTGATTGGGGGGTTAGGACTGGTAATGGCCTATGAGGGAGGTAAGACTGAAAATGGGGTGATGGGGGGTAAGACTGGAAGTGCGCTATGGGGAGGTTAGGACTGGTAATGGGCTATGGGGGGTCTAGGACTGGTAATGGGCTGGGGGGGTCTAGGACAGGTAATGGGCTGGGGGGGTCTAGGACAGGTAATGAGCTGGGGGGGTTGCTAGGACTGGAAAAGGGCTGAGTGGAAGGGGGGCTTGAACTGCAAATGGCTGATGGGGAGGGGGGCTTGGAATGGAAATGGGCTGTGAGGGGAGGGAGCTAGGATTGGAAATGGGCTGATGGGGGGCTAGGATTGGAAATGGGCTGATGGTGAGGCTAGGATAGGACTGGAAATGGACTGATGCAGGGACTAGAAAGAAGCAGATGCTGGGTGGGGCTGGAACTAGAAGGGAGCTGATGTTGGGGGAGGATTAGAATGGGATGGAGCTGGGAAAGTGAAATGGAGAGGGGAAAAATATTTTGTCTGGCAGAGAAGACAAATCTACAATTGGCCAGGTATTGGGAGAGTAAGTGGGGATTGAGGATGGAGGGGTAAAATTTGAGTGGATGAAATAGGAATGAGGAAAGAGCAAAAGGAGAAAGATTAGTATGTTAAAGCAGATGTAGAGAGAGAGAATGGAAAAAACTAGAAGAGAGAAGAAAGGACAAATGGACAGCAGACGATGGAGATAGCAGAAGACACGAAGAAACCAGAAGTGGCTGGAGCAATTGCAACTGAAAAAAAATGCACAAAAGGTAGAAAAATATCTCTTTATTTTGAATTTATTAACTGGAATATGTCAGCTCTGGGAAATGTGCATCATTAATGTCTGTGCTTTAGTACAAGAAATTAATTTATAGTTTTATTTCTACAGTGCTGAGGTATTCTGTGTAATTCCTATTTGACATTGCTACTTGTTCTCTTTTCCCAGTAGGTCATGTATTGTTCTCTGAAATGTATTGATTTAATATTTGCAGTGTTGCCTTTTGATAGGTAGGGTCTGGTGCTTTGTGAGTCCTGGTAGTGCTGTTATGATACGGGGGGTTTGCTATGGGTTCCAAATGGGCAGTGTTAGTAGTAGTTCCTAATGTGCCTGGCGGTTGGCACTGGATTATAGTAATATAGAAATTTTCTAGTCTTTCTTTATCCATGCACTCATTATGCAACATTATGCAAATATTTATGCAAATGAGGCCCGTGTCTTATGCGGCCCCCGGGTTACTTTACAAGTCCTCATTCGGCCCTCAAAGCAATTTGAGTTTGAGACCCCTGCACTACAACTTCACTGTGCCTGAAAAGCACTGAGATCATGACCCTAAGGGGGTTATTTCAGAAGCCAAATGGGCCATTTGTACACACTCTTACTTGCAGAGATGAATCCCAGAAGACAGCAGAAAATCGTCAAAGTCCTGGCCTTGTTCTACATATCTGGCAGGAATAACGAGCACATCTGCGGCAAAAGCCATAAATGTGTAGGGCACGTTCCAGAATATGGTGTACACATCTCTAGGGCTGACCATGCACCCATTCTGCCCCCTTGCAAGTGCAGGCACAATAAACGTCTGCAGGCACCGGGTTCCGGAATACATTTATAGACATGCTATGTAGCGAAAATGTCTTTGAACGCATTCCAGAACCTGGTGCCTGCAGATGTTTATTGTGCCTGAAATTCTAGGTGTGCACATTTCCTAAGTTAGGGTGCATCATTATACCACTATTTTATAGTAAACAGTATGTACATGCTTTATTTTATACAATAGATCCCACAACAACCTTCAAATCAACTACAACAAAACAGAGGCCTCTCTACATAATGAATGATGCCACTTTTGCCACCCCCCCCCCCACCCTTCAATAACACTGAACAATACAACAATTAAAACCCGGACTGACGTCAGGTACCCTGGAGTCACCCTTAATCAACATCTCACATTCAAAGTCCACATCAATAAAACCACCCAGACAATTTACTACAAAGCAAAGACACTACAGTTCCTCCGATCACTCCTCAAACCAACAGACTTCCACAGTACTACAAGCCTCCATAATACCTCACCTGGTTTACTGCAATACCATCTACCAAGGACTATCACAATCCACACTCCTACCACTGCAAACAGATTTCCATTCTACAGTCTAGAACCCTATAAGCAGCAGCAAGACAAGATCACATCACATCTATACTCGAACAGTTCCACTGACTCCCTCTACAGAGCCAAATAAAATTCAAAACTATCATGCTAACCCACAAAGCAGTCCACTTTGACCCCCCCCCCCCCCACACACACACACACATACACCTCCAATGCTACTTCAGCCCTCCCAGCCACACAGATCTGGACAGACCTCCATGATGAACACCCTCATCATTCCCCACATCAGAACCAAATCCAACCAGCAAGCATGTAAACAAGCTGTCCAACTGTATGCACCCTCTATATGGAACACTCTACCAGACCAGCTCAGGAACATCACTGACCTCAAAACATTCAGAAAACATCTAAAGACGCACCTGTTCACAGAGCATTTCAGCCCTATTACATAACTCTCCCAGAAGGAACATAGCCAGATGACTATTACTGCTGCTGTACACAGTTTAGAAGTGCATGTAGTTAAGAACTCCAGAGTTCATAATTGTATGTTGTATATAGTTTAAGACGCTGTTATAATGTGTTTTTGCATTGGTTCTATGTAAACTGCCTTGACCCAGTGAAAGGTGGCATATAATACAGCTAAATAAATAAATGTGTGTGTGGTAACATGTGTTAACTGCATAGGAAATTATAAAATTGCCCTCTACCCTAGGGATTACCAATGCCATCATGTAATCTGCTTGAGACAAGGTGTGGGAGAAGGGTTGGGGATAGAAACTTGTTTCGGGCCAGGGAGTTACCATAATGGTGCCATGGTGCTATCCTGTCAGAAGTTGCTGAACGAGGGGGATACTAGGGAGGAGTGGCCTAGTGGCTGGGGCAACTTACCTTAGGCCAGAGGGCTAGGGGGTCTGAATCCCACTACAGTATAGCAACCTTGGGCATAAAGGACTAGGGTTTCTAGTCGCACAGGTGCTCCTTGTGGCCTTGGGCATGCCACTTAACCCTTCATTGCTTCAGGTACAAAAACATAGATTGTGAGCCCTTTAACGACAAGAAAAAATATATATACAGTACCTGAATGTAGCTGGTAGAAAAGTGGCATATAAGCCTAGTTAAATAAATACTAGGTGGGATGCTGCAGGGGGAGGGTCTGCGCGGGGGTGGGGATATTGGTGGAGGACTAGCTGATCAGGGTGCTTTCTAGCTTGGGAGGGGGGATCAATGCTTGGAGGAGGTATTACCCATTGTGGCTGAAGAAGCAATCTCAAAGTCTTCCCCCCCCCCTCCCCCCATGGCACAGACCACACTCATGCATTTCCTGCATTGACTGCACAGGGTTTGCACTTACTGCACCTTAACTTTGCCCGTAAAGGTGCAAAGGTTAAGGTGTGATAAGCGCTAACACTTACCACACTTTAGTAAAGTACTCCTTATTTTTATTTTCTTTCATTTCCTGTACTGGAAAGTATAAGAATTATCTAACTTCTCTATTTTCATAGGGGATTGAATATGTGGTGTCTGGCCCATATATGTTCTCTTTTAGTTACTTTCAGGTTTATGTTGTTCTTATTTGATCTTCAAATGGTTTACATTATTATCTTCTTTTTCCAGCAATAGTTGCCTCCTCAATTCAAAACTGACTTCCTTACTACATCAGTAGTTCAAACGTGTTTTTCTGTTCAGGAAATATAGATCAAAACACCAAACATATTAATTAAGCTATTACTAGCATGGGTAAGAACAGCATTTAAAAAACTGATATATGCTTCAATATTGCGAGATTAGGAGAACTAAAGCTTCTAAAAATACCAAATTCATCCAACTAAGAGGAAAATGTTGTGCTTTACACAATTCTGTTTTAGTTTTCAACTTGTAATGCAGTGGGATATTTGCATAGATATATGTTCATTTTCCTTCCATTGTTATAACTGTAGAGTACTGTTATGCCAATCTTAGTCAGACAAATGAAAGCCAGAATACATTATAAAAGTACAAACATGCCAGGCATTTAAATAATATGATAACTTATTTCTGGGACAAACAGATTCAAAAAAGGAGAATGGCATTAAATTAGCCAATTACTACAACGCTGTAATAGCAAGTGAAACAGCACAGGATTTGCATCAAAAAACAAAACGGCATAACATTAATTCAGTCAAATCAAAACAGCTCAAAATATCCTAATTCCTTTATGTTATTGCCATCTTTTTTATAAGTGTTGTCCAAACTTTTTAAGCCTGAGTTACACCTACATTAACCAAAATGTTGAGTGGAAAATGAACTTCTCTGCAGCGGGCAGTGAATGGCCAAAACAAAAGCGAGGGACACACTGAAATCCCCGCTAGAGGGGGGAAGAACGCAGAGTGAGACACTGGAGAAAGGGAAAAAGTAGAGGTGCTGTGTTCACTGTGTGCGCTGCACAAAACTGGGCTCCATTAACCAGGCCCTGCATGCTGCCCACTCCTGAGCTGTAGCTAAGGAGAAGTATATGTGATCAGCAAGGAGCTCTTGCACATTTAAGAGCTACCGTTAGAGCTTCCTGTGTCTGTAAGATGCAGAGAGGAGGCCCGAGATGCATAAGGCAGTGGGGACATGGCCATGGTGCACCTGATCTTTTCTGAAGGGGCAATGCTGATTACATGAATTCACAGCATGTGCACTGCCAATAGCACAATAGTTTTCAGCCTTTTAGCAATGTAGTACAGAAAGACAACCAGCACAACAGAACAGCTCCAGACCAAAATAGATTTGGGTGGTCTGTCAAATATGTTTTAAGATGATAGATATCATGTTGAGTGCACAGATTTTCAATCTTATAAGAAAACGTTCAGATTACTCTAGGAGTGTGCACTCATTAGTACACAATCAGTTCATATAGTACCTTAAAAAATGTTGTGATTTAATGTCTTCTAATTGCACTAGAAGCATGTTTACTAACGTACACTAACGGTTAGTGCAAGGTTTACCGCATGCTAAATGCACCATACTGACTATTAGCGTGAAGTAGTAATGTAAAAGTCCCAATGATAATCGCTTAGCATGCGAAAGGACAGTGACTTGGTAATTTAGGGGCACAGTGTGGATGTTGACTTCACATCCTAGTTAGCGGAAGTATCACTGCTGCATGCTAACTATGACTGCTGCCATTAGCATGGGGGCACTTACAGCCTCCTCAGTGGGTTGCGGTAAGTGCACCTGCATTATACAAGCTGGCCACTTGGCATGATAAGAACAAAGGAACATAAGATTGCCATACTGGGTCAGACCAAAGGTCCATCAAGCCGGTATCCTGTTTCCAACAGTGGCCAACATAGGTTACAAGTACCTGTCAGGTTGCAAAAAGGTAGACTGATGAGTTGTGTGTCTCTGTGGTAACAGCAAGGGGACATGCTATGCATTGCCCCTAAAAGTGCAGGTCTGTGCTACTTCCTGCTCTAATTTTTGGTGCTTACTGCATGCTAACATAATGCAGTTTAGTAAAGACGGCCCTTCGTGCGCCTTGATTCATCACTTAAAGCACATTAAGAAGGTCTTTTACTAACAGGCGGTACCTGGCAGGACGTGTTCTGGTGAGTGCTAAAGGCATGCTTAGATGCATGTTGCCAGGTAGCGTAGGACCATGACAGGGGTAGGGCAGGAGCAGAGAGTGGATGTGGTCAACTCGACGCAGTTAGCACTGTGTTAACAATGCATGCTAACTGCATTAAGAGGCGGCATTCGCTGTCCCCACACTAATGCAACATGCACTGTGTGACAAGGCTGCACGTTAACTGCTTGGGAGATGCTTTCCGAGCCCCCCACAGTTAACATGGAGGTGTTGCATGTAACACCCTATGGTTTCAGTGCTAACTTAGTACACACAAAAAATTTCCTATTAAAATGAATGTGTGAAACTAACCAAAAAAACAAACAACAATCAGGGAAAATCATGCAAAAAAAAAAATCTTGCCTGTGCATAACCTTACTCTATGGTACTTGTTGTTTGTCTCCTTTAGATTGCAGAGCTATACAGGACTGTGACTAGAGGTGGAAGAGAGAAGTAGTTGTCCTGGAAGCAAGGTCACAATGGAGAAAGAAAATGGCAAACATAAAAGCATAGTCCTTTGGTGGATAGGGTTGTCAACGTTTCCATGGATCACAACTGGAGACTCCACCAAACTTAAGGACTAAGGGAGTGGGTTACTCTCCGAGACTAAACATCAACGGAGGGGGTGTGCCTCCATTCTCTCTTCACTTGAGATCCCAACACCCCCATATACTTTGTTTTACAGAATGTTATTTTTTCAACCAGCCTCACCCAAATGCATCTATCTTGGCCGCTTGTACATACAGATTTCCCCTTTATCTAAATTAAAACTTCTAAGACATATATAAGGTAATTAAAAAAAGTAATTTATGGACATATGTGACAGTTTATGCATTTTAATGACCTTTTATAAAAAACTAACGTGTAAAAGTATGTGCTTTGACATGAAGGTGCGTACTTTGTTGGAAGGCATTGTCAAGGGCATGGTCTAGGCAAAGCATAAATAGAGTTAGCATATATGCATGTTGATTATAAAATGCTCCAATTTATATATGTACTTACAAACTCTGGGGCTTTTTACTAAGGATGGTGTTGCACCTAATGTGCCAATAGCACTCAAAACCATAGCGCTTTTTTAGGTGCAACACTACCATGTTAAAGCATATTCCCGGCAGTTACCGTGGTACACCCAGCCCTAACATGGTCTAAAATTGGCATAAGTCTGCTTATCACCACCTATGGAGGTGGTAGTAAGTGCACCTACACCAATCGCATGTCTTGCAGTTAGCGCAGGATGCACTGACTGCAAGACACTCACCTCATCTACTCTCCAAACTTCACCTGCCCACTTACCACCCCAACGTGTGAAGCATAGTTAGCATGGAAATTGAGCTATGCTAACTGTACTGGCCCCATGTTAATGATTACCGTGGGTCAGACCGCGCGGTTAGCCCATGCCATAACCCACCCTAACTTTTTAGCACTCTTTGTTCAAAGAGCCCTCTTATGTGCTTTCACTTAAACTTGCTATGGAGCAACTGTAAATGGCCATGCCTTAGCTTAAAGTACAATCTCTGCCACTTATGCTAGTATTTAATAAAGGCAAGTAGGTGTCTACTTGTATTTCTAAAAGAGGTTTAAAGTAGGCACATTTTGACCGGCTAATACAAGGTGCACTGTTATAAAACTACCTACATAGGAGTAATTTTATAGAAATTTTTTACATTCACAAAGCCTATTTTACAAGTGGAAAAGGCCTTTTATATAATTACTCCTTGATATGAGCATGTATAAGTGCATGTGGTGACAAGACAGCATGTATTTATATGCACACCATGTGTAGGTCATCTTAGGCAGGTAGTTTGGGCAGAGTAGAGATAACAGAGGTGTGAAGATTGGTGGAAGACTCATCAACAACCTTTGCTATGCTGATGATACCACATTACTGGCTGAAAATGAAGACGATCTGAAACATTTGCTTCAGAAGATCAAGGAGCATAATCTTAAAATGGGCCTGTACCTTAATATAAAGAAGACAAAGATCCAAACCGGCAAAATCAATAAGCTCATCACTGATGGAGAAGAACTTGAAATAGTGGACATCTTTAATCTACTTGGATCAGCTATCAACTATCAAAAAAGAAACAACAAGCAGTCAAGAAATCAGATGACACATTGCTCATGGCATAATGGCTATGAAGGACCTAGACAAGATTCTCAAGAGCAGAGATGTCTCTCTCCATATAAAGATTCAACTCATTCAAGCCAAGGTATTTCCAATAACGTCATATGGATGCAAAAGTTAGACAGTGAAAAGGATAGACAGGAAAAAAAATGTATGCCTTTGAATTATGGTGCTGGTGATGAATACTGTGAATACCATGGACTGCCCGAAGAACAAACCAGTCAGTACCAGAAAAGATCAAACCTAAGCTTTCTTTAGAAGCTCACATGACAAGACTTTGACTTTCATACTTTGGATACATCATGCGAAGAGAGAAATCATTAACAAGGGACATCATGCTTGACCAGCCTCGCCATGCCCACATTACTCCTCTTCTCAAGTCGCTTCACTGGCTCCCTGTCCAGCTCCACATCCAATTCAAGCTTCTCCTGCTGACCTATAAATACATTCACTCTATGGCCCCTCAATACCTCTTATCTCTCCCTACGTCCCCTCTCGAAATTTGTGCTCCGCTAACAAACTACTTCTATCAATGCCTTTCACCTGCACCGCGAACTCCCAACTGCGCTCCTTTCACCTTGCTGCACCTTACGCCTGGAACAGCCTGCCTGCGTCTGTGCGCCAAGCATCCTCCCTGGCCCTCTTCAAATCCAGGTTGAAGACCCACCCCTTCACCGTTGCATTCAGATCCTGACTCCTTCCTCATCTTACCCTAACCCCCGTCAATGTTTTTGACCAAATTACAGACCAAACTGTACCACACCGTACCTTGCGCAGAACTGACTAATGCTCTGTACTGTTCTAACTAATTACTGTTCTAACTAGATTGTAAGCTCCGATGAGCATGACTCTGAGGGGCAGGGACTGTCTCTTGTATGTTGTCTACCTCTTGTAGGTTAGCTGTGCAGCGCTGCATGCGTGGGGCTTTATAAGTGCTGAATAGTAATAGTAGTAGTAGTAGGCAAGGTAGAAGGTCAACACTAAAGAGGAAGGCCAGCAAAGGTGTAACACAAGGCTGCATACTTTCCCCCTACCTGTTTAATTTATGTGCAGAACAAATGATCAGAGAAGCAGGATTGTATGAAGACAACAGAGGTGTGAAGATTGGTGGAAGACTCATCAACAACCTTCGCTATGCTGATGATACCACATTACTGGCTGAAAGTGAAGATGATATGAAACATTTGCTTCTCACGATCAAAGAACATAGTCTCAAAATGGGCCTTCACCTTAATGTAAATAAGACAGAGATCTTGACAAGTGTCAAAATCAACAAGTTCATCGTTGAAGGAGAAGAAATTGAAATCGTGGCAACTTTAACCTACTTGGAACAACTATCAATAGAGAAGCAACAAGCAGTCAAGAAATCCGACGACACATTGCTCTTGGCAGAATAGCTATGAAAGACCAAGACAAGATTCTCAAGAGCAGAGATATCTCTCTCCATACAAAGATTTGACTTGTTCAAGTCATGGTATTTTCAATAACACCGTATGGATGTGAAAGGTGGACAGTGAAAAAGATAGACAGAAAGAAAATTGATGCCTTTGAATTATGGTACTAGCGGTGAATACTGCGTGTACCATGGACTGCCTGAAGAACAAACCAGTCAGTACTTGAGGAGATCAAACGTAAGCTTTCTTTAGAAGCTCAGATGACAAAACTTCGACTTTCATACTTTGCAAAGACAGAGATCATTAGAGAAAGACATCATGCTTGGCAAGATAGAAGGTCAATACAAAAGAGGAAGGCCAACAATAAGATGGATCGATACAATAACATCAGCTACGGGTACCAGTCAATCAACAATGAACTGCCTGACTGAAGACCGAACCCAATTTAGGACAACTATCCAGAGCGTCGCCATGATTCGACACCGACTCGACGGCACTTAACAACAACAAACCTCATCACGAACAGTCCAGCAAAAATTACATCTTTTGGTATGAAACATATAGAGTTTCTGCTCTGGTGATTCAATCTTTTGTGTTTGTTTTTACTTCACAATATGCCCAGCACTTGTGAAGGTTTATATTATTGTTACTGAGAAGATACCAGAATAGGAAATTATTTTTCATATGTTGAGATCTACAGGGAAATGTCCTAGTTCTGTTTTGCACCCACTGCTGTGAGAGAGGTTTCTTTGGATTCAGAATAAATGTTCAAAAAAAGAAAAAGTGAGAACCACAGCTCAGTTTAACACACCAAAATGAAATTAGTTACTGTATAATAATTTTATTTTGATGTTATAAACTGCATTGTGGTTCTGTCTTTCTTTTTATTCCTTGGTGTGTGAGCATCTTGTTTTTTGCAGAATATATATTTATATTTAATATTGTGCTGATCCACTGTGCAGTGTCAGGAGTCAGAAATGTTTATATTAGATTCCCAGGCTACAGAATTAAACTGCTACAATTTTTGCTGCATATAAACACTGCAAATCATTTTTAAAAATGATATTGCAAAAGATTTGTTCATTTTGAAGAGAGACTAGAGCCTAGGTATATGCTGCTTTCTCTTTTCCTGGGGCAATCACCTGACCAGTGTTCTAAGTGAGGGCATCCACTGCTCTCCGAGGTCTGAGTTCACCCCTCTATTTTGGGTGGGGGAGGGTGGCTGATCTGTCACCTCGGGCAGCAGATTGCTTTGAGCCACCTCTGAACTGTATTTCAATGGTTAAAATAAGTTAATAAAAAAGCAACTGCCTGCATGGCTAAATGATGAAGCTGGTCCTGGTATATCCCCTAAGCAGTCTGATTTTTAGAATATCCATAATGAATATGAGTGAAATAGAACTTGCATACTATAGAGGTAGTGTATGCAAACTTATCTCAGGCATATTCACTTTGTGTATCCTGAAAACTAGATTGTCTAGGGGTACACCAGAACCAGCTTGAGAAACACTTGTATATTTGAAAAAAAATAGAAAGCAGAATATAATAAAAGAAAGATAGGAAGCACATACACACTGGCAAATTAAATATTAAACATTTATAAGGCATACCAAGTGAGAATTTAAGGAGATATTTACAAGAAGAAAAACCTAATAATAGCATCATTTTCACATCCATCAAAACAAGATATATGTGAGTTGGGCCACTGAGATAAGCAGGTGGTAAAACAGTGCTCAGGGAAGATAAGGCCATTACAAAAAAAAAAGACTTCTTTGCTCCTATTTTCACTAAAGAAACTTTTAGTAGAGATACCCACAATGGACTGTTCAGATAGGGGCACGTCCAGGCCATCCAGACAGCCTCAAGCAAGACAGGCCATTTGGATCTCATTCTGGACCGCGGGAACTAAATGATCTCTTGGCAACTAGAATCGGGCCCGAGGACAGCCCGGCACGCCCCTGCCACCTGTGGAGACAACATCTCCACAGGCGCCCCTGACTCCCCGCATCTTCAGTCCCCCTTTCCCTGCCGCCCGACCCAAGGCTGGCCTGCTGTGACCTGGATCGGGCAGCGGAGATCCCCCAGCACCAGGTCCTGGCCCCGAGGGGGGATCCCCAGGCCGAATCACTGGATTTTTGCTGCTTATTCCACCTTTGAGGTGGAATAAGCAGCACATTTCCATGGGCCCAGCAGGACATACAGGACCATGACCTGAATTGGCCCTGTACATCTTGCTGGGCTGGTCCACCCCTGCACCGCCCCGATCCTGGCCC
Source organism: Ichthyophis bannanicus (assembly GCA_033557465.1). Taxonomy (NCBI): domain Eukaryota; kingdom Metazoa; phylum Chordata; class Amphibia; order Gymnophiona; family Ichthyophiidae; genus Ichthyophis; species Ichthyophis bannanicus. The sequence goes on along the minus strand of CM066032.1, from coordinate 865,005,835 downwards.
CTTCTGCCCCCCTCCCACCACGGCTTTCCCCATCCTGATGCTTGGGATGTATGGGGAGAGCCGGAGAGGTAATCAGGCCCAGACAGCTTGTGGGGCTGCACGCTCCACTGGGACAGGTAACCTCGCAACCTGCGTCCCAGAATCGGGCTCTAAGTCAACAAAACAGAAATAAAAAATCAATGTGAGTCTGGAAGAGCTGCTAAAGCGAGCTGGTAAATGCATTTCCCCATAAAGGTTGATGGTCTGGCCCCCACCTATCTCAACAAAGATATGGCAGGAAAAGAAAAGTTACAGGGAAAGGCAACTAAACATGATGGAAGAGTTGGAGTAGATCTCACAACTAAAAATGATACAGGAGTTGGAGTGGCTCTCTTCTGAACAAACATTACAAAGGTTGGGACTCCAGCTTGGAAAAATGGCGAGTCTATATAATCATGAGCTTTATAGATCAGGTTAATAGAGAATGGTGATTTACAGTCAAAAGGTACTGGGACTAGGCTATGGGACATCATCTTTCTTTTATTTTCCAATCAAGGCACAATTAAGCTGTTATCAAAGGATGTGGTGAAAATGAATTGTATATTTCAGTTAAAAAAAAAGTTTAGGAATGTGTTAGTAAGACAAGTCCAGAAACAACTATTAGTCTGGCTGGCATGTGGTCACCACCTCTTAGGTCAAGGAGTGGGGGGCAAGGATCTGCTGAGTATTTCCAAAGGATTTAAACTGACCACTCTAATATGCAAGATGCTAATCTTCAACAGTGATCTAACCCAGCACAGTATTTCATATGTTCTTACATGTCACACTGACAGCACACACATGTAGCTAAAGTCTCTTTCTGAGTCAGACACATGCCCATCCATTTGGTCGTGTACAAACATCCCATATATGCTTGCTAGGGATATTCATGGAAAAATATTAAATTCATTTTTGGAAAATATCAGATTTTTTCTCTGATTCTCTGACAATTTTGGCTCCTTTCACAGATATGGTTAAATAAAAAAAATATTTAATAAGTATTAGAACTTTAATTCATGTAATCTATTATATGGGGACTATTTTTTGCTGTTGGATTATGTTTGATGTGTCTGTACTTATTTTGTAAGCCGATGTAAGCCTTTGTTTGAGCATGAGGGGGGTATCAAGTAAGATCAAATAAATAAATTTAGAAATAATAATTTGTAGGGTAATGCACATTAAATTGATTTTGCATACACTAAAATGTTTAAGGTGTGCAAATAAACAGTATGTATGCTAATGAATGCATTCCCTTACCACTTACATACACAAACCTGAGCTACACACTTACAGACACACCCTTATCCATAGTCCCAACTTTCAAACTGTTTTCCACCCACTCTCTTAAATTTCACCCACTCCCATTCAGCCATTGACAAGCAGACACAGAGCCCTTCTGCAAACTTGAAGATAACATCCCTTTCTTAGTCAGACTTACCACAAGTCATTGACTATCCATGCAGTCACACACCCAGCAACATAGAAGACTTAATGAAATGGTCTGGCAAACTTTTTTTAAAGACAATGGGGTATGCATACCAAAGTGCAGTAAGCTTTTGCATTTATCCATGTATTAGATGCAAAAATTAATGCACGATAAGTGTAAAACCTGTGCAGTAAATGTCAGGGGCTTGCCCAGCCTCTGTCTTGCATTTATCACACAGGGGAAACAATGATCATACAGGCCCATGCTACATGCATTGGCAGATGACATGGATGTATCTGTGTTATTTGCTAATACATATAACCATACAAAAAAACATGTGCTCAGAGCAATGCAACCTGATGACAGCTTCCTCCATCACATCACCTTCCCACCCGATGTCAGTCCCCCTGGTCTAGTCCCCCCAGCAGTTCAGAGCCCCAGATACATATCTCTGAGTACAGCCCTTCCTGTTATATCCTCCATCAAAGGTTTCCCTGGTACAGCCCCTTCCCCCATTGAAGTTCCACTCCTGTGCAAACAGGGAGTAGGCCATCAGAGGAGGCAGAAGCAGACAGTTTGCATGTAAGCGCCACGGGGCAGTTTCAATCCATTGCCACCGCTGTAAGTCCCAGTGACAGTGGCAGCAATAAGGGGTGGGAGGGCGCAAGGGATGAGGTTGCCTAGGGTGCCTCATCTCCTTGAGCCAGCTCTGCTTTCTACTGATAGTATGGCTATACCTAACACCACCTCCTGTGCTATCGGCCACCCTGACAGTGTGTGGTAAAGTACCGTCTGCTGTTAGTGCTGGCCACGCTCTATCTCTACCCTTAATCCACCCTGATCCTAACCCGATACTTGGTAATCATTGTGGGATTTTAACCACATGACTCGTACCACATGCTAGTCGTTAGTGCAGGCCCACATTAATGGATGGCGCCCACTACCTGCTTACCACCATTTACTAAACATCTCCCAATATGATATGAAGGTAGAATAAAAGGAGAACAGATGGAAATTTGCAGAGTGGGATGGCACAATTTGATCCCATTGTAAATGGCTTATGTGTGGAATGGACACTTAAGCACACAGCATACGCGTGTTAGGGTGATGGAACATAAATTTGGAGTGGTTGAGCACAGGAGCAGTGGAGCATACATTTGCACATGTAAATTATAGAATACTATAACTTATGCACGTTTCTATAGATCTAGGCATAGCCATTTACACCAAGTCTAGGGTCGGTATGCATGGAACACGTATCTTACCACGTATGCTCTATTCTATAAAGCACTTGCATACATTAATTTATAGAATAGGTGCAAATTCACATATTGCAATGTATGTTGAACTAAGCAACTCTTATAGGACCTTCTATTCTAACATTCTCAATGTGAGCAGATTAAGATCATAATGGCCCATCCACACTGCCCAGTAAGGTGGTTAAGGTTTAATACACATTTGATTACCAGGTTCTACATCGTCTATTGGCTTCACATATGAGAGAGAATTTTATAACAGAACACTTATGTTAGAAGCCCAAAATGATGGCTATTGTATGTATATTTTATTAAGTCAACATAGGCACCTCTTTGCCTTTATAAAATAGGCTTGCTGTACCTGTCCTAAGAGCACACAAATGCCAATTTGCAAATTTGCATCTGCTCCAAGGAAAGCAGAGATGTTATTGCTGCTCCATGCCTGTTTCCCTCATACCTTCTTTGGAAATACAAAAGTAATTTCACTGTTTTGAGCTGCAGTTCTTCATACTTGGTTTCTGTAATTTAGTAGGGATCTGCATCCATTAGCACACATTCAGTTTCTTAGCATGTCTTGGAAAGTTTGGTACGCTTCAATCACACTTTGCCAAGAAAACCCAGGGGCTGTTGGGTCACCAGGAGTCAGCATTGCAGCATTGACTCACTGATATGCACACACACACACATACACACACACAATCAACCTGCGCATGTTAATAATGCAAATTGAAATGAATATGTGAAATGAACTGGGAAAAATTCTGAGAACATGGAAAAAATCTAATCTGAGAACAAAACAATTTGTTTGCCTGTGCAGATTCCACCTAGTTAGGAATCCTCTGAGTATTTTTGCTTACTTTATGAATTTCATCACCATTTTTGTCTCCACCACATTCTCTGGGGTGCATTCAAGACATTAACCATCCTTTCCATTAAAAAAAAATAATGTTTTTCCATGTTCCTCCTGAATCTGTCCTCAGAATCATTCTGTCCTTAGCTCTACGGTTTCCTTTCCTTTAGCAATATTCATTTTTTTGCATTAATACCTTGCAAGTTTTTTAACTTCTTTGGGCTTTAATGCCTTTCAAAAACTTTATTTTTTTTAAACGAAGGCTTGCTAATGAATTGCTATGGTTTAATACTGAGTTTAACCCAGTATTATGCCAGTGAAGCTGCCACATATTACATAGCTTTGGAATCATATCAGAAACACCTTTCATGAATAATATTCCTCGGAATATTTCATGGGACTAACTGTCCTTAGAATGAAGGAATTAATTAGCTCATGTTTTGTGGCTACTGCCTATCATAAATTATTTTGTTAAACACATTCACAAAATTAGAGCCTGATTTTAACATCATATGATTATGGGCCTTAAGAAAAAGAAAAAATATATTTTAATCTTCCTATTAGACTGGGAAATTTTCTTTTATTGTAAAATAGGTGATTAGAAGAGTTTCTTGCTGAGCGATTATAGATATGCAAATTAAAGTTCACTTAGGGTGATTGCTAGAAGTGCATTCTACCAGGTCCATTAGCTGTGAAATTGGCCAAAATATGAAGAGAGCAATGATAATATAGTTTAATTTTTGAACTTTGGTCACCATCAAGTGTAGATGTGGTCATGGAGTGAGAGTCTTATGGCATGACTAGCAGTACAGAAACACAAAATATTAATTTGAGGCAAGACAAATATTTTGCGAGCAACCTCTCTCTTACACAAAAGTTAATATTTGTCATGATTCAATCTACTCTTACATATCTAACTATATTAGGATCATTCTAATAGGATCTAAAAAGACACAACCAGGCTTTATTTCAGTACATTTGCAAGAATATTCAAAGTATTCAGAAATGCATATATATTCTTTGTTTACTCAATAATGTTTCAAGAATCAGGTTCATTTTCGTATATTGGCTGCCGTCAAATAAACTCTTCAGGTCCTCATTGGACCCTAATGACTACTGTACCTTAGCATTATTGAAACAGAGAAACTGGAAATATAGCTATAGATAAGGACCAGAAGACTCATTTAGTCTTTCCAGTTGGATGAAAGAATAATAAAACAATGATTGGCTCACTAGGTGTCTTACATTCATTTTGAGTTCATCCTAAAAAGGTGACATTTTACTTACCAGATAATGTCCTGCTAGACCAGTCCAGACAAGTGAGCTGCAGTCCCTTCCAGCAGATCAGTGCAAAGCCCAGGTTTCAATGACTTCACTCCTGTGCCTCTATGTGCCTCAGCCATGACAGGTCCCTTCAGGATTTGTTCCAAAGCAAATGGGAGATACAGAGCAAGCCTCACAGAGCCTCAATATGGGCAACCATAAGTAAACAACAGTAGAGAACTATGTACAGGAAGGTAGTAGATGAGCCTGCAGAGCCAAGTATAAAAATCATGGCAGACCCAAGGGTACCCCAACAGAAAAACAGAGTAAATACAGTTTCAGGGGTGATACCTGGACTAGTCTAGCAGGACTCAAGGAAAGGACACTATCTGGTAAGTAAAATATTACCTTCCATATCATCCTGCTAGACCAGTCCAAACATGTGGGGTATACCAAGCTACAACACCACTGGACAGGAAGAAGACACAGCACCTCACAAACCTCTTGAGCTAAAAGCCATGTCTGTCCATGTGTTGACATTCAAGCGGTAATGCTTGACAAAAGTGGAAGGTGATGCCCACATTGCTGCCGACAAATGCCTGCAGGGGCTACTGAGTTCCATAATAGATACACTAAGACAATAACCCCCTTAATCCAGCACTCCAAAGTCAACTTGGCCACCGCTTCACCCTTGCATGGGCCAGCAAACAGCACAAAAAGATGGTCTGACTTATGAAAGGAATTCATAACCTCCAAGTACTGGAGAATCACCCTCCAGACATCAATAAGTAAAAGATCCTTATCCTTCCCCTGACACTGCTCATTAGAGAAGGAGAGCAGGAAAACCACCTGGTTCATGTGAGAGACAGCACTTTAGAGAAGAAGGAAGGCACAGGCCGAATGGAAATGGCCTCAGTTGAAAACGACAGATAAGGATCTCGGCAAGTCAGAGCCTGCAGTTCGGAGATCCACCTTGCAGAACTGATTGCAACCAAGAAGACAGTCCTGATTGTCAAATCCTTCAAGGTAGAATGCTCCAGTGACTCAAAGGGGGCCACCATCAGGAAGGGATCACAGACCGGATAGAAGAATGCAGACGTCAAACCCCTTTGAGAAAACGGGAGACTCCAAGTGCAAGGCCAAGGACTTGTTCACTGCCGGACCATGGAAACAGGCCAAAGATGCCACTTGAACTTTCAGGAAGCTAAGAGAGAGGCCCTTCTCTAGGCCATCCTGCAGAAAGGCCAACAAGGATGACATACCTTGGCTTCTCAGAAGCCAATTGCCATGTGCCACACCAGCACTCAGAGGCACCATATCCATAAGTATTCTAGTTTAGTAGACCTCCTCCAGGCACCATGTATAGTACAGATTACAGCTAGAGAGTAGACCTTACACTAGCAGTCTGCTTTCAAGAGAGAAGGAAGCCGGGTCCTCCAGGATGATCGATCCCTGCCGCAATAGCCCTTGAGATGGAGGCAACTGAAGGTGAAGCATTTGAAGGAGCCATATCAGGTTTCCAAACCATGCTCTCTGTGGCCAATCTGGCACCACCAAAACAATTCTGCCTGGATGGCACTCTATACACTGAATCATAGGCTCCACCAGGGGCCATGGAGGAAACACATACAGCAGCTGATAACTGGGACAAGGCTGGGTCAGGAAATCAATACCCTTGGATCTTAACTCTGTGTGGCAACTGAAGAAGTGGCACACTTTGGCATTGGAGTGGGTCACCATCAGATCCATTTTGGGATGAGCCCAGTGGCGTAGAATCAACTGAAATGCTTCGTGACTCAATGCCCACTCACAGGGATTCAGAGTGTGGGCTGAGGAAGTAGCCATGTTGTCCACTCCATCAATGTTCTGAGCCAACAAGGCTAGGACGTTCTTCTCCACCCAAGCAAACAGGAGATTTATCTTCAGGTCCACTCTGGTGCTTTTTGTATGGCCTTGTTGCCACCACCGTGGCATTGTCTGAAAACATTCAAACAGTCCAGCCCTTGACCAGGATCCATAAACACAGAAGATCCTCACCTTGAGGCAGTTGATGGACCACACCACATCCCTGTGGTTCCAATGGCCCTAGGCCGTATGATATTGACAATGTGCTCCCCAATCCAAGAGACTGGCTTCCATTGTCAACAGGATTCAGAAGAAATTGTCCAGTGGAATGCCCTTCCTCAAATGACAGGACTGCCATCACTATTGTAGGCTTGACTTCACCATCATATGGAGCAGGAGCCTGTGCTAGAACTCCTGAGAACTAGGGGGCCATCGAGTTAACAAAGACTGCTGGAATGGTCACATGTGAGCATGTGCCCACAGAACCATCTCTATGGTCGCTGCCATCAGTCTGAGGAGGTGAAAATAATCCCAGACTCTGGGGGCCTGCTGCACCCAGAACATCGCCAGGCAGTCTTCTCACTTTCTCCTCTGTCAGGAAAATGTTGCCCATTTGAGTGTCAAAATGTGCTCCCAGAAACTCCAAGGACTAGGAAGGCAAAAGCTGATGCTTTTCCTGATTGATCACTCAGCTGAGGCTTTCCAAGAAGGACACCACTTGGGCCATCTTTTTTTTTTAGTCAGTTTTTCAATCAAATACTTACAAAGCAAGTATATAAGAAACTTAGTACACTTCAACGTAAAATAAGAAATTAAACAATACAGGAAGAAAATAGAGCCACTATCTCAAAGCCCACATTACGGGGAAAAAGTAAAAAGAAAGCAGATTACAACAAAAAAGAAAAATAAAGCCAAACAGCTCTAAATACACAACCTGTATTCTATATCCTTCAGTCCTCACCCTTTAACCTCATGTCCCTCTTTTTCATCTAGAAAAGCCTTTAATTGTAAGGAATCCATAAATGCATACTGTTACGCTGTAACGTAATTAAACATTTACAGGGATACCTAACAAAAAACGTTGCCCCCAAGGGCCAACACCCTAGGTTTCAAGGCCAAAAAAGTCCTTCTCCTAAGTTGAGTGGCCCTGGAGACATCAGGAAATAATTGTACTTTAGCACCATAAAACAATGCTAGCTTGTTCTTAAAGTAACTTTTAAACACGGAACTTCTATCATGTTCAGAAACAAAGGTTACAACGGGAGTAGCTTGGGATGTTATAGTATCCTGTGAGTCCTCAAGAAAGTTAGTCAAATCAATGTCTTGCTGGCTTTAAAGTAAATCAAACCCACCTGAGAATTCACTAGAAACCTTCCATCCAGATAAATAGTAAAGCTTAGAAATGCCTATAGAATCGGCACCAGCCAAAGCCAGAGCCTCTAAAGTACTTTCGCAGCAAAATCATTAGCGACAATAAATGACACATTTAAGAACTGAATATTTCTAACCCGAAACATGTTTTCATATAATTCCAATCTATGATGAATAACTAAACTATCCTTAATATTGCATGTACTAACAGCCTGTAGAGAGAGACACTGATTTTCACATTTAGAAACCTGATTAAGCAAACCCCCAACCTTCTCCTCAACCAAATTCAGCTTAGTAACTATCTCAGAAGAGAAAGCACACAGCTGAGAAATTGTGGACACAAGAGTATGCTCTGTCCGTGTCACTACCCTCCAAATGTCCGCCCAGGATACCTGAACCTCAGATATTTCCTTAATGTCACAGGGGGCAGGAGACCAAATAACAGGTTTCAGCTTTCCATCCATTTGTACCGGAGTACTCTGCTGAAACACATTCCCCACAGTGTCTAGAGTAGGTTGAGAGGTAGTAAATAGGGGAAGAGAATGATCTGGAGAAGTCAAGGATGCTCCAGGGGACTGTAGAGTCAGAAAATCAGAGTTTGCTGGCAAATTACACCCAACATTTACCTTTAAATGCCGATCCATTGGACCAGTAACACTTTCAGCAGAGACTTGCAAGTTTAACTTCGGTGATGAGTAAATTATTGGAAACGTTGCTGAAAGAGAAAATAGTGAGGTTTCTGGAGTCCAGCGGATTACAAGATCCGAGACAGCATGGATTCACCAGAGGCAGGTCTTGTCAGACAAATCTGATTGATTTCTTTGACTGGGTGACCAGGGAGTTGGACCGAGGGAGAGCCCTAGAAGTGGTGTATTTAGATTTCAGTAAAGCCTTTGACACTGTTCCTCACAGGTGACTTATAAACAAACTGAGCACACTAGGGATGGACCCTAAAGTTACTGCTTGGGTTAGAAATCAGTTGGGTGGGAGGCGACAAAGAGTACAAGTAAATGGAGCTCACTCTGAGGAGAAGGATGTTTTCAGTGGTGTGCCCCAGGGATCTGTCCTTGGTCCGATTCTTTTTAACATCTTTGTTAGTGATATAGTGGAAGGGCTGTTGGGTAAGGTTTGCCTCTTTGCGGATGATACCAAAATCTGCAATAGACACCCAGGAAGTGGTAGATAACATGAGGAGGGATCTAGCTAAGCTTGAAGAATGGTCTAGAATTTGGCAGCTAGGATTTAATGTTAAAAAATGTAAGGTCATGCATTTGGGCTGCAGCAATCCAAGGGAGCAATATAGTATAGGGGGTGAAGTACTTTTGTCCACTAAAGAAGAGCGGGACCTAGGCGTGGCTGTGTCTAATAATCTTAAAGTAGCTAAACAGGTAGAAAAGGCGACGGCAAAAGCTAAAAGGATGGGTGCATACGGAGAGGGTGCATACGGATGGGTGCATACGGAGAGGGTGCATACGGATGGGTGCATACGGAGAGGGTGCATACGGATGGGTGCATACGGAGAGGAATAGCTAGCAGAAAAAAGGAGGTGATAATGCCTCTCTATAAGTCTTTGGTGTGACCTCATTTGGAGTATAGTGTGCAGTTCTGGAGACCGCACCTTCAAAAGGATGTGAACAGGATGGAGTCGGTGCAAAGGGTGGCTACTAAAATGATTAGTGGTCTTCATTATAAAGCATATGAGGACAGACTGAAGGATCTTAATATGTACACCTTAGAGAAAAGGCGGGATAAAGGTGACATGATTAAGATGTTTAAATACCTCCGTGGCATAAATGTTCAGGGAGAGAGCCTCTTTCAATTGAAAGCAAGTTCTGCTACGAGGGTACATGGGATGAGGGTGAAGGGAGATAGATTCAGGAGTGATATACGGAAATATTTCTTTACGGAAAGAGTAGTGGATCCGTGGAATAGTCTCCCAGTGGAGGTCGTAGAGATGAGAACAGTAACTGAATTCAAAAAAGCATGGGACAAACACAGAGGATCTCTAAAGGTAAAAAGGGGACTGTTGTAGTTGTTGATATTATTATTATTATTATTAATCATTTGATATACCGCTTAGGCCACAAGGCATTAAAGCGGTTTACAATAATATCATTTGAGGAAATAGGAAAAGAACGCCATTATAAGATAGGACAGAATAGAAGACAGAAACAGGTAAACAGATAAGAGGAGGAGAAGAATAGAGACAGCAAGTTACCACAAATGCAGGCATCACGATCCAGTCCAGGATATCAATATGAATCGCCATGGTCCAGCGCCTAAGGGCCACGCCAAAGGGCCCTCTGGCGAGGCCCTCAGGCGCGGGCCCGCAAGGCGCGGGCGCGCCCTAGAAACGGCGGTTTTTATGCCGTTCAGCATGTCGGCTGCTTGGTGGCATGAGGAGGAAGGGGGAGCTCCTGCTCTCCCGCTGCCCTAGAAACGGCGGTTTTTATGCCGTTCAGCATCATGGAGTGCAAGGTTTCCATATGGAAGGACAGACTAGATAGGCCATGTGGTCTTTTTATGTCATCATATTTCTATGTTTCTTCCACTTACCCATGGAGAGGTCCCTGAAATACAGCAGACCTCCTGCTCCTCCTGCGGTGCTCCAAAGGGCTCCCAAGGGGCATACAATGCCCCTTGTATCTTTCCCCTTAGATTGCGCCTACAATGACCGCCTACAGCTGCACCTTCCACCCAGCTGCTTTTAAGGAGGCCCCTGGTGATGTCGGGCCACCTGGACAGGAGCCTGCTTCTTCCGCTGCAACTCCGGCTGCGATGGTAACTCTCCCAAGGCTTTCTTCTTACCCAGCTGCTTTTAAGGAGGCCCCCGCTGATGTCAGGGCTACCCGGACAGGAGCCTGCTTCCTCCGCTGCAACTCCGGCTGTGATGGTAACTCTCCCAAGGCTTTCTCCTGACCCAGCTGCTTTTAAAGAGGCCCCTTGTGATGTCGGGGCTGCCCAGACAGGAGCCTGCTTCCTCTGCTACAACTCAGGCAGCGATGGTAACTCTCCCAAGGCTTTCTTCTCACCCAGCTGCTTTTAAGGAGGCCCCTGGTGATGTCGGGCCACCTGGACAGGAGCCTGCTTCCTCCGCTGCAACTCCGGCTGCGATGGTAACTCTCCCAAGGCTTTCTTCTTACCCAGCTGCTTTTAAGGAGGCCCCCGGTGATGTCAGGGCTACCCAGACAGGAACCTGCTTCCTCTGCTGCAACTCTGGCTGCAATAGTAACTCTTCCAAGGCTTTCTCCTCACCCAGCTGTTTCTAAGGAGGACCCTGGTGATGTCGGGGCCGCCCGGACAGGAGCCTGCTTCCTCCTCTGTAACTCTGTCTGTGATGGTAACTCTCCCAAGGCTTTCTCCTCACCCAGCAGCTTTTAAGGAGGCCCCTGGTGACGTCAGGGCTGCCCGAACAGGAGACTGCTTCCTCCGCTGCAACTCTGGCTGCGATGGTAACTCTCCCCACCCGAGACACTTCTAACAGGGAATGGGCTCTGATGAGCCAGTCCTCCAGAAAGGAATGGACACAGATTCCTTGGTGCCACAGCTGCCACCACCATGACCTTAAAGCATATCCTCGGGGCTGTGGAGAGTCCAAATGGAAGGGCAGCAAACTGAGAGTGAGAGCCAAGCATGGCAAAATGCAGATACTTCTGCTGGCCCGCTCGGGTTGGTATTAGAAATATGCCTCAGACAGATATAGGGAAGCCAAGAATTCTCCTTGGTGCACTGCTTGAATCATGGAGTACAAGGTTTCCATTCAAAAGCACAGGACGCACAAGTGCTTGTTGAACCCTTTGAGGTCCAGGATGGGCCGGATGGAATTGTTCTTCTTTGGCACCACAAAGTAGATGGAATATCTGCCCTTGCCCTGCTCATCTGGGGTGATGAGCACCACCGCCTTTAGGTGAAGCAACTTGTCCAAGGTGGTCCACACCATGGCACCTTTGACTGCAGACTCACAGTGGGAGATGATGAAGGCATTGGAAATTGGCTTCTTGTATTCCAGGACATAGCTGAACTGAATGGTGTTTAGTACCTAGCAGCAATCCTTGGTAACTCGGGCCCATTCCTGAAAGAAGTGGCGAAGCCTGCTGCCCACTGGAGGAACCAAGGAATGGGTCCCCAAATTTTCATTGTGTAGCCCAGGAGGATCCTCCCTTAGAGGTGGCCATATGCCTGGGTCCACATGCGCCATGAAAGGACTGATACTCTGAGGCTGAGAGGAAGAAAGGTATTCCCAATCAGCAGTGAATCCGGCCAGCATACCCTTGGTGGTTGGGTGGAGGCTGATGAGAAAGGAGCACTTGTCTGCTTCACAGGCCCCCCTGGATTTGTATTCTGGGAGGTGGTGAGGTTTCGTCTTGCCAAGTTCCTTCACCAGCTTCTCCAAATCTTATCCAACCAGTAGCTTCCCCTTAAAGGCTAGCAATGGAGCCAAATCCAACACCATGACACAGCAGCATGGCATCAGAAAGGAAGGCCGTAGTCGACTCCGAGAAAGAAGTAGTATCATCAGATGGAAGAGGCTGAATCCACTGCAGCAGTGCTTGAGAAGTCAAACAGGTACATACCCCCAGCTCTAGAATAGCCACTGCCATGGCAAACTGGCTCTTCAGCAAGGAATCAACCTTTCGGTCCAGAACATCCTTTAAGGCTGATCTGCCATTCAATGGAATGGTGGTCCATCTGATAAATGCCGTGGCCTGTGCATCCACCTTGGGAACACCAAATTACTCATTGTGCTCCTCCTTTGGGACAGCATAGATCTTCTTATAGACCCTTAACCCTTTAGGCAGGAAGTCGAGTGAGTCCCACTTAGACCAAATCATATCCTTGATCACCTCTGGGAATGAGAAGACAGTAGTGGATTTTCGTACCCCTTGAAAAAGCAGGTGCATTTTTGGCTCCTGCTCCATGCTGAAAGTATCTGTCAAGTAAAAGGTAGATTAGACCCTGGAAATCAAAACTGCCAGCTCCTCCTGGAACAGGCAGATCACGCTGGCCTCTGCATAGTCTTCTGACAGTGATAGTAGTTTCTGATCTACATTGGAAACCAATACCGGTTCCTCTGGGTCTAAGGCATAGTCAACATCTCGAACAGCTCCTAATCGTTCCTCATCTTCAGGGAGTGTCTTCAGGGATGCTTAGCCAAAGGCAATCAAACGGGGCTTCTGCCTTCAGCCTGCCTGTAATGAGATTGTGTCCAGGGGCACCTAGAGGCTGCAGGATCTGTATTTCCATGCCAGAAGGACCAGGCCTGTTACAAAAAGGAAAAGAATTCCGGGGAGGACAATCCGGATTTCAGAAGCTCTCCTCTCAGAAAAGGTTCCCTGACACCAGGGGGCATAGCCACTACAGACCCCCTAGACTATGAAGAGAGGCTCACAGCATGACCACTGGAACATCCAGTTAGCTGAGCATCCTTACCCTTAGTACCATCCTGCATCTCCTGCTCTGAGACTAATTGTATCCCCTGGTTGAGATGGAAAATGCATGCCCTCCAGGGGCGACTCAGAAGCTGTCATACAGGAAAGGCAAAGTCCAGAATAGAAGGATGAGGCCCCTCACTTGCCACTGGTCAAACAACGTTTCTTGGAAGAAGACAGAGAGTTAGGGTAAATATCAACAGAGCATGCACGTGTTAACTGTGCTTTATGGAATATGCTTTAAAGGTGCTAGTGAAGGAGCATGTGTTGGAGCTGCTTGGGGAGAACATGCGTTAGAACCGAACGACTCCCAGGCACATGATAGGCAAAAACATTACTAACGCATACAGAAACGCCCACACAGTGCCAACAGTTGCTAGCAGTCCACACCGAATTGCGTCTCTTAGAGACAGAATCGGGAGCTCCCAAAAAGAACAATGACAGTCAAGCTTTGGTATTCATTCCCTGAGAGCCGTGGTCATGGGCCCTGTGCTGGGCTTAGCTTTACTCCCCTCAAACTGTTTCATTGGCTGGGCTTATTTTTAACAGCACTGTCTGAAAAGTGGCAGGCAGATCCCTCTGAGAGCCTTCTGCAATCTTCAAGAAAGAGAAGGGGAGAAAGGAGGAGGAGGGAGGGGCAATAAGGTTGTGTGAGGCTGCTGTATTCTTCCAGATCGTTCCAAATACTTCCAATGTGTGGCTGCTCAACAGGCCCTTATCATGATAAGAGCAGAGAGCTAAACCAATTTTCCCTCCTCCTATGGCAACCAAAAAGATCACAGTCTAGTGGAGCCTCTCACATCACACTCAAAGAGGGTCACCCCTTTAGGGTTTGAAGTGGTCATTAATGAACATTTAATCAATCTCTTTTCCTCTTGGTTCTCTGATTTTCTTCAGACAGGAGAAAACCCATCCACCGTCTGCTGGAGACAAAGTAGTACTGAAGTGACCTCTGGTAGTTGAGGCGGATAGAGGCACAGTAGTGATGTCATTAAAATCTGGGCTTTTCATTGGTTCTTTGTCTCCACAAATCTGCTGGTAGGGGAACACAACCCATTTGTCTGGACTGGTCTAGCAGGACGAAATGGAATTAAGCAATGAGTTAAAAAAGTCCATTCTTAGAGAGATAAGTATAGACTGAAATGCAATGGAGCATAAAGAGCCTGATTCACAAAGGTCTATATTTACTAATGCAGGCTAAAAACATACATTCATGAGCCAAAAGAAAGCTTCATTTCAGCCAGCAGCATTCTAAATATAAGCAGTGTGGAACAGGAATGATTGGGGATTGTTCTGCCTAGAGGACCATACCACATCCTTCTCCTAATAGTGAGCTCTATTTACTTGTAACCCTTGTCACCTCCCACTCAACCAGTTTCTAACCCAGTCAGTCACATTAGGGACCATTCTTTGGTCCTCAATTTATTTATAAGTCGCCTGTGCAAAACCATGTGAAAGGCTTTGTTAAAACCTAAACACACCACATCTAGTGCTCTACCTTGGTCCAACTCTCTGGTCACTCAGTCAAGAAGTTAATCAGATTCATCTGCCAAGACCAGCTTCTAGTAAAACCATGCTGCTTCAGATCTTGCAATCCATTGGATTCCATAAATCTTACTATCCTCTGTTTTAGCATTTCCATTCATTTACTCACTACAGAGGTCAGGCTAACTGGCCTGTAGTTCTCAACCTCCACCTTCTTTCCACTTTTGTGTAGAGGGATCACATGCTCCTGAACCAGCCATCAACCATGCCACCTTAAGCAGGCAACTAGGGCAGCAAGGGAATTGGGGACACTCAACCCCCTCCACCCTCCTCTAATTGACAACACTCAGCATTGCGGCTTAGGTAGTGCATGCATACTATGCACTACAATCTGCTACTTTCCCATACTAGGCCAAAATAGACCACATTCACAACCAGAGACAGAGGTCATGGCACCCCTGTCAGCTCTCAGTTGATGAAGGCAGGAATTGATCCAAACCCTACCAGGCCAGATGCCATAGCCCTCAATCCTCCAGAAGCAGCCCATCCTACAAAGATGGCTGACTAGAGCAGAAAAAGCTGTTCTAATGGTGGCAGGGAACCCATGACTCTAAATGGAGGAGGAGGTGTTCTCGCCATTACCAAATCTGACCTCCATTTCAACCTCAGAGAAGCAACCAGCTCACCACTCCTAGACACCATCTCGATAGCAAACAAATGCTGCTCCTTCAATCTACTATACAGAGCTCCCTCAGCCAACCCAGATGCCCTATCTACGATAATTGACTTGGCCTCCAATACCCAGAGCCCCCATACATCAAGTTGGATGCTGGGAGACTTCAACCTACCATCACTGCAAGACTCCCATGCAATAGCTTTTCTCGGAGCCATGCAGGATTTAGGTTACAACCAATTAATCAAGGATCCAACCCATGTCAAAGGAGGCATTCTAGACCTAATATTCACAACAGAGACAACCCTCAACGCACCAACCATCCCGGAGCTATCAATCACCCCAGTTCCTTGGTCTGATCACAAGCTAATCCTATTCCAAGTTCCCCTTCCCAGCTGTAACCAAAAGGAAGAAATAAGAGTAAGTGGCCACCCCAGCACTCCCCCGAGAAGATTCCAGCCTTTCAACAAAGACTTAATCCTGCAAACAACACTCCCACTAACTACCTCAACAGCACGCAACCCAGACAATTTAGTCTCCGACTGGAATGAAACACTCAGTTCAATCGCAGTATGTCCATCAACTAACAAACTCCAAGGAAAGCGTCCCTCCTCAACCTGGTATTCAGCCGAACTGAAGGCCTCACGCACAACCCTAAGGAAACTCGAGAGACGATGGCGGCGCTCACACTCAGATGAAGACCGAAGTGCATACAACTCACAACTTGCAGCACATCACACCGCAGTGACAGAAGCAATGAGACGTTATCACACGAATACACTAAAAAGATCCCTGAACAAACCTCACGACCTGTTTGCCCTCGTCAAGCGCCTCAGAACACATAAGCGAAATCCACCCTCAAACATTCGCCGACTATTTACAATCCAAACTCTGCCAGATCAACAACAATCCAGCACCTAACACGATCCTTGAGCCATGCAACCGAACACCACTCACCATCTTCACAACACCATCTAAACAGCGCATTGAGGACACCATTGCGAGTATCAACATGACCACTGCCCAAACTAATCCATGCCCTGCATTCTGGATCAAGGAATTACGGACAGACATCAGTCCCTTCATATCCAGACTCATGGAACAATCATTCACAACAGGGACATTCCCAGGTACCCTCAAACGCACCTCCATAAGACCATTACTAAAAAACAACAAACTTGACCCTCAGAAGCCAGAATCATATAGGCCAATATCAAGCATACCGTTACTGGCAAAAATAATGGAAAAGGAAGTACAAAGACAAATCCAAGATCACATAGACATCAATGCACCACTTGACCCATGCCAACACGGCTTTAGAGAAGCCCACGGTGTGGAAACACTGCTCACCACACTCTTCAGCAGCATCTTAGCAGGCATTGACAACATCCGCCAAGGGTTCGCCCTTGTCTTCCTAGACATCGCAGCAGCGTTCGACTCCATGAGCCACGAGCACCTCCTAGAACGACTCAAGGGGAAGGGGATCTCCGATAAAGCACTGGAGTGGTGCAGGTCCTACCTTTCTGACAGATGGCAGCAGGTACGATCCAGCGATACATCATCCAATCCGTTCCACCAAAAGCAAGGTGTTCCACAAGGCTTCTCCCTCTCCGCCCTGATGTTTAATATATACATGCAGCCAATCTGCAACCTGATACGGTCATTCAGTGTTAACTGCCTGATATACGCTGATGACGTACTGTTATACATGCCTTTTGCAACAGAGAACCCTGACCTCACACCATTAACAAACTGCATAAACAAAGTATCCAACTGGATGCAATCCCAAAACTTCAGGATCCAACACAAGAAAACGGAGGTGTTGTTTATTACAAGGAACCGAAACTTCACCGCCCCATCCATCTTAAAAGTAAAGGAAGCAGACCTCCAGACCAAGCCCACTATCAGATACCTTGGCGTTACCTTAGACCAGCACCTGGATATGAAGGAGCACATAGGAAACATTGTAAGAGCGGTATACCATAAGATCCGATCCCTTCGACACTTACGATCCCTGCTCGAGCCGGACGATTTCAGGACCATCTATCAGGCCCTAATCATACCACATTTTGATTATGCTAACTCAATCCTGCAAGGGCTTCCTCAAGCCACCTTGAACCCACTGCAACTGGCAATGAACGCCGCAGCAAGAGTCCTACACGGCGCATCCAGGAAAGACCATGTCTCACCCATCCTAAAACAACTCCACTGGCTCCCGATACAATGTAGACTCACATACAAGACCTTGCTACTTACATTCAAGGCCATCAAAGGGCTCACATCTGCGTCCACTAACAGATCTAATACAGACGACTCCCCACAATAGAGATAGACGATCAGTAGCACTCAACACACTGATAGTCCCAAAATCAATAACACAATGCAAAAAGGCGACAGCAGGCAGAGCCTTCAAATTCTGCGCACCAAGGTGCTGGAACAGCCTCCCTCACGGTATCAGAGCAATCCCAGACATATTGCATTTCAGAAAGGCCTTGAAACACCACCTCTTCCTCCTGTATTACCCAGTAACCAATGCAGACACAGCACCAACCTCACAAGCCACCCACAACCCCCAGGACTGAAACTAATAAAGAGATCGCGAGTATGTTATAATTGTAAATAGTTACCCCTGTTATCCACGTTTGTATCACCTGTTCAACTGTAAACACAAAGTACCATTGGAAATGTGTAATTTTATTGTTCATTGTAAACCGCGCTGGTGCTGAATAGTGAGGTATAGAAGAGACTGTAAATAAATAAATAAATAAACTGTGACACTCTCTCTTCCTGTTATAGACCCTTTGGCATAGAGCACAAGCTAGAGGCGTACAAGACAAGGTTCATGGTCACCCAGAGAGCCCAGCCAAAGGTTTTTCAGCATGTGTGGCAGGAGCTAGCACAGTGCCAAGATATGTCACAACACCTTAGCATATACAACTAGCCCTTCATATGAACATGGGTTGCAAAGGAGAAACACTAGTACAGTGGCAGGCACTGACAAGCTAGAGCTCAAACCTCAGAGAGGGCTAGGGAAAAATGGCAACCTCTTGCAGGGTGTCCAAAGCAATTGAAGTCTTAAGCATGTGAGGACATGTAGAAGACAACAGGAACCAGCAACCTAATACTTCACTGTCATGCACATATTAGGCTGCATGCCTGGGAATATATATGTTTCAGAAATCCCAGTCCAATATAGTAATGTGGTCTTTTCAAATGTGTGGCATTACAATGACAGGTGTCTCGCAAGGTCTGAGGCAGGCAGTAGAGGTATGGATTCAAGTCAGAGCTTTTATAGAAGGATCACAAGGCTAAATGTTTATATAGATTATCAACTACCTGGCCAGCATCCTTGTTTGGAAGGTGCACAGATGTGGAGAGAATGGAACAGACAATGGAATTCAACACATCCATCCACTTGAAAGTAGCCACTATAATTGACTCCTCATCCTCATGGAGGGTGGGTAGGTGGCTACCAGACAGCAAGGATGGATGGATAGATGACAGCACACCTCCCAGTGGATGGAACTGGTGATGTGTATAGATGTACACACATCCACAGTCATGAAGGTGCCACAGTACAATAGCTGTCTTTGGCTCCTTGCTACATTAATACTAGAATCAACATGTTCCACTGAGAGGGACCCACACAAACCATCAGTGGAAGCATCAGGAAGGCTCTTGCACCATAATCAAAGCTGTTGTGGATAAAGGGGGAATACAGTTGGTCATCGACATCTTCTCCACGGCCATTGCACCACATGAAATGTTACGGAGGTACATCCATACTCCAGCTTCAGGCATACTTTCCCCCTACATCCATTTCACCTGCATCACAACAGAGGCTTTCAACCGATCCTGTCCCAACCTCCACAGCCGTACCAAATGAGGCTGGTGATAATGCTCTCCAGCTCTCTGTGCTTCTCTATATTGGTTCCCTTCCATCACCATCCTTTACATTTCCTCTGCAACCTCTATACCACTGGAATGAAAGGCCGCTTTAGGCAAGCCTATAAACATGCAAATACTTTAAACCACAATGTTCCATTGGTGTATGTTGTGTTTTAGTGTGTGAAACTCCCTGAGCCTGCCCATATGACAGTAGATATGCTTTTCTTCATCCATCTGCCACGTCTACATCTCTGTGAAGAGAGGAGGAGGAAGATAAGAATGAGGAGGAAGAGGAAAGTAATAAAGGGGAGGAGGATCAGCAACAACCACAGCACCTTTCTGGCACTGCCTTTTGGATATGGAGGAGCCAGCTCACCGGGGATGGGGCATGAGCTGGAGGGTAAGAGCCAGGACAGGAGGGAGGAGGTGGAGGCCAAGAGCCTAGAGGGGGAGTGCAGGGAGATGAGAGAGGTAGGGAGAGGGAAGGAAGAGTGGCAGCCTGAGTACAAACTCAGACTGTCTACTCTGCCTCTCTGCTCAACTAGATGGGTCCACATGAGGTCCCTAAGAAAGACCCCAAAGTCCTGCAGAAAGCAATGTGCTAGAAGTATGAGATTCAGCACGGCTTCATGGACAGTTTGAACTCCATGGGTCTCATTGTGACCCATCTGGAGGGCATTCAGGCAGAGCTAGATGACATCATGCTAATCATACAGCAGCTGGTAGCATGTAGTTCTGCTCCCCTGCTCCATGGAGGGAGGGAGGGGGATGTTAATGGAAGATTATCTTGTGATAAACATTTTTGCAACATCATTGTCGGGGTTCTAATGTGCACATGCTAGGCCCATGCTAGGCCCTGCTAGACCTTATTTAATAAAGTTTATACATTGGGCAAATAGGTGGTCACCATTGCCTTGTGTTCTCTACGCCATTTGACCTCTAAGTACCTTACCTCCACCTTCTGCACATCCTTTGGTCCTTGGGGCCCTGTCCAGGAGAATATTTACTTTTTTATACTCCTTATGGAAGCCCATCCATGCAGGTTAGATTTTCAGCCGTGATAGTACAGGTGCATGGTACATGACCACATATGGGATGTGTGCCCTACATCCTTGGAATTACTCCACACATGGCAAGAGTGGAAATGTGAATACTCAGACACACATGAGGGGGACTTCATTTTCTGCAATAAGATGGCAATATCACCAGCACCCCTAGCTTTTTTCAAGTTCTCTGGCACCAAGATGTGTACATATGCATAGCTAGGCCATTCTATAGAAGGCCTTGTACACATTCAACTACCTAGCTGCTAACCTCTGGAAGATCCAACTGTGCATAGGCTATCTCAGGCAGCACTATGGAGGGTGCAGGGGATGTGGTACCTTGTGGGCCCAATATATGTTAGTGTTAATGGATTATCATGGAGGCATACTTACACCAATTTCATCATGTATGAACATAGGGTGGTAGAAGAAATAGAAGCCCCATAATAAATTGGGATCTAGTGCCATACAAAGGCCATGCCTTAATATGTGTGTGTTTGGTCTCATTTTAGTTCCTCTACCTGCTCATATGTGCTAGGCCTTGGCCAGTCCGCCTTTGCTCATAACTCCCTCTGGCATACTGTGACCTAGGGAGAATGTTGCCATCTCTGGAAGGCCAGGTGAACACATGAGGTGAAACAGTGCCTCACTAACACATAATGCGGTTGTAGTATCACCTCACATTTGATCTCACAAGCACAAATAAAGAAGTAAAACTAGCACGTTAGGTTTTTGCAGTTGAGGTGGCAAAAAAATGCAGATAGCATTGCCATAGCTGCAAAAGCTGTACCTTATCTCTTGGGCGTGTGCACAGCATTTCCCTAACAGATGATGCACTCCACCCATATCCTGCTCACTCTTGCAGATAGCAAAGTTTCTTCAAATAGTGCAGAAAATTGCTGTATTATCTACAATTTCCCTGTGTTATCTGCTAATGCACCCAGATAGCATGTGCTATCTGGCGCCTTAAGAGTTATCCCAGCTTAGTAAACAGCCACCTAAATAATTTTATTACAGTGGGCAATAAAATATCCATACATCTAGTCATAAAACCAAGCAAACCAGATTACTATTGATCCTTACATAGAAACTCCATTCTAACAGAATACCTGGCCTTGACCACACACGGAATATACAGATAGATCCTCACCAAGCATAAAACAAATTAACACAAATTAAAAATAAAATTATATAGACAAAATTGAAATTGAAATACTAAAAACCCAGAGAACTGGAAAATCAGAGAAAATGGAAAGAGCTACAGATGCTCTTGCATTGTGCAGCTTATAAAGATAAAAAATATACATACAGCGCAATATTCCAAGGGGTTTATCTGGTTATTAGCAGGATCTGCTAGCTGGATAAATCCCGTTGAGAAGGATATTCCATGGCACTAACCGGCCAGAGCTGCTGAATATCCCTCTAAACACTATGCCACTGTCTGGAGAGTTGTAGGGCGTTCCATTGGTGGGATGAGGGTAGTCCCAGCACTTAGCTGGTTAGCAGCGATTTTCAGTCTGCTAACCAGCTAAGTGCCTGTATAAAGTCAGGTCATCTCAATAACTGTCCTAACTTTATGTGGTTTCAGTTATCTGGATAGCAACTGAATATTGCCGCTGTCTGGATAGCTGTGTTAGTCAAGGCTGAAACTGGATTTTAAGCACCAGAGGATTTCCAGATTCTAGCATTGAATATCTGGTTTCACCTTTGCCCATGGCGGTCAGGCGCTTTTAAAATGCCAAATGCCGCAGGTTGAGTATCAGGTCTGTGAAGTCCAAAGACAGGCATTTTCCAATCACTAAACTGTAAATAAAATTACATTTTCTATCTTTTTATGTCTGATCATTTTATCCTCTAATCATGTTGATCCAAGTCTCTGGTTTCTGCTTTCCTTGTTTTCTCTTAACTCACCCTCTAGATCTCTGGTCCATCTACAACTTCTTTCCCCTGCTGTCTTGTTGACTTCCTTCTGTCTCTGACATTGATCTTTTCCTTTTGGCTTTCTTCTCTTTTTCTTCATCAACTCAAATGTTATTTCTCCTTCTTGCCATCCTGTTTCCTGCATCTCCCTTCCAGCCTCTCTCCTCATCCTCTTCTGCAGTGGCAGGATTCGATCTGACCAGGAACCGGTTTGGATCGATCCTGCCTCTGAAGGAGCCAAGAGATTGGCAGCATGGCACACGTTTGCATTGGTAGCGCCGTATACGAGGCCAACTGGCAGCCACCCAGGGCAGCAACTCCTTGGTGGCCTATGGGCCCAATCCTCCCACCCGTCAGTGGTTTCATGGCATCAGGACCTTCCCCTGATGCCACGGTCCCTCAATGACGTCAAATCACTGGTGAGTGGGGGATTCCTGCTAGTGCAGCACCAGCACTGAAACACTGTTTTCAGCCCGGTTTGGGAACCCGGCCCGTGGCAGGAACTGGTTCACGCAAAACAGACCAAACTGGCCAAATCCCATCACTGCCCTTCTGTGTTCTGCATCTTCTTTCCAGTCTCTCCCTCTATCCCCCTTCATGTCCTTCATTTTCTTTCCAGTCATTCTCTCCCTGACCCCCCTTTGCCACTGCTGCCGTTTTTCCTATAATTGCAATGGCTGCAGGCCTTAGACTTCAAACACTCAAAAAAACCCCGTGGGTCTTCACGACTCCATGCTTGGAGGGAATTCAAATGGCCGCCCCCTCTGATGCATCTTTTGCGTCAGAGGGGAGGGCGTTTGTTGGCCTTCCAAATGTAGAGTCGCAAAGGCCTGTGCTTTCTTTTTTTTTTGAGTGAAGTCTAAGGTCCGCCGCTGCTGCAATCATAGGAAAGGCAGTGGCGGCGGAGGGAGGGATTTTTGCTGCTCCCAAAATTTGCCGCTTGAGGCATTCGCCTCACCCTGTCCCTAGGTTTTATTTCATACACACAGCAAGGGTAAAAAAAAGTCATATTGAATTAGAATGAAAATTAATTTAAAAAAATGTTTGTTACATATTAAATTACTATAGGGTGTATTGTCCATTTACCTCACATTTTACACTTTCTTGACAATTAAAAGTAAAGTCATACATAATAGAACTATGAAAAATTCTTGACTAACAGCAATAAATTCCCTCACAAAGATATAGTGTTGAAACCTCAACCAAATCAACAGAAGGTGAATGACGGTCACAGAAGCTTGAGGCCACCAGTAATTATTAAGTTGTAAATTATCCTCCATTTGATCCAGAGCTAATCCAGTTAACTTTATGAGTCTAGTGGGAGTAAGCAATCAATACTGCCTACGTTCATTTTGTGCTTACATTCTGTATGATTTGCATTAAAAATTGAACTGAACAACAATAACACCAATTAGAGGTGCAGTTCAGGACAGGGATTCCCCCCCCTCCCAAAAAAAAAAAAAGGATACTACCTCTAGGACATATGAACTAATAACTGTATTGAAGTACAGAAACTTGTATTGCACACGAACAGCAGCAGATGACAACACTGTCTAAAGGGTTTTCATGCAAGCACTCAGTCTGCTTCCCTGGACAGACAACCTGCAGTGATGAAAGATGTCCATTTTCATGTTAGTTTACTCTATGCCCTCTTTATAGACAACAAAAAAAATCATACCTGGAGAAATCCAAAAAAATAGAACAACCCAAAAAACTGATTTCTCAGTATATATATATATATATATATATATATATATATATATGGTATAAATCGTGGATCACATCAAAGAAAAATATTCCTACTATTGAAACACTCAGAAATTATGAATTATAAGGACATCAAACAGTTCTTTGAGCGAACACTGGTCCAACCAGACCCTCTAGTATGGTAGCCATAAGGGCCAACACTAATGTGCTAGGAAATCATCATCAGTCCATTTTTCTAAAAAGCAATTATTTCAAATCCTAATGGTGAAATATGCACACAAAAATCCACATATGTGTATCACACAAAATCACCCAGCGCAGTAATTCAAGAGGGGCTACTCAGAGTTGATGAATGTCAGCTGCAGTTATCACACGGATAATGGTCCAAAGGTCCGTGATCATGCATTGGTAGATCAACATCAAATTTAATCAGTTGTTGTTAAATGTCATCAAGTCGGTGTCGAATCATGGTGACCCTCTGGATAATTGTCCTAAATTGCGGTCTTCAGTCAGGCAGCTCATTGTTGACAGACTGGTACCCATAGCTGCTGTTATTGTACTGGTCCACCTCATTGCTGGCCTTCCTCTTTTGTGTTGACCTTCTACCCTGCAAAACATGATGTCTTTTTCTTTTTTTTTTAATTCTTTATTTTCATTTTGTAACAACAAAGGAAAAGGAAGACATACAGCTAAAAGACAGATACATAAAGTGTAATACATACACCAAAGTAAACCCCTGCCACCCCCCTCCCCCCTGCTTCTTCTCTAGAAAACTAGCATTCCCGAAACGGGCGTGTACTTACATTATTGTGTTACAAAACCTAACGGTGATCTGAAACATGATGAGTGCACATTATACAGGCATGTTGGAGCAATGAGCAGATTGTACATAATCATTAAGCATCTGCCATTTAGACAAGTGAGAGTGAGGTTGGGCATGGGGAATAGCTCTCCGAGGTATCTGCTCATATTTACTATATAAGCAGACGAGGTTCCACCATTCATTGACAGTAAGTCGAGAGCTATCCTTCCAATTCCTCGTGATTAAGCATATGGCTATACCCAGCATGAAATCAAGGAGAAAGCGACCCTTCTTAGGAAGAGAGGGGACCTCCGCCACAGAGCGGAGTCCCACAATCTTCCAAGAGAGAGGTTCATGAAGGTGTAAGATAACTTGAATACGACCCCAGACCCGCCCCCAATAAACCTGTAGTTGAGGACATTCATAAATAACATGAGCGAAGGTTCCCACAGCAGTATGGCAAGACCAACACTGGTCCCTAGCATTTGTGTTCCATTTGGCTATTTTTTCTGGGGTATAAAAGCATCTGTGTGCAAAAAAGAAGAGAGTTTGGGTAACAGAGGCAGACCGGGAAACCCGCACTACTTTGCTCCAGAAAACGCTCCATTGCACAGGGGTTAAAGTGGTTTGCAGTTCGCGCTCCCAGGCTTGTTGGGCTCTAAAAGTGGCCATGTCTGTACCCTGACATAATATTTTATAAAAGTTAGAGGCTACCCCATGTGTACTACTAATAGAGTGAACTATCTCTAATAGCCCGTCCGCAGTAGGGGCAGAGGGCGGCATGATTCGAGCACTTTTGAGGCAGTGTTGAAGCTGCATCAATTGAAAGTAGTGTTTCGCTGGTAACGCAAATTCCTTTTGTAAATCAGAAAAGGTTTTCCAACGAGCTGCAGAGAAAAGCTGTTGGGGTGTCCAGATCCCCCTTGAGTACCAGGGTTTCCATGCTATCGTTCTATTTAGGACTTGAATTCTAGGGTTATTCCATAGCGGGAGTCCGTCCTGAGAACATACGTTCGGGCCCAGTGATAGAATGAGAGTGTTAAAGGCCGCAAGAGTATCAACAATCATTGGTGGATGGCGGGTGTCTACTTGATAGGACATACCGGGGAGATGGGTTAACGGAATTGGGCTACTAAGCTCCTCTTCTATGTCAAGCCAAACTGGTCTGCTGTCTGTTGAGGCATCTAGCCATCGGGCACCTTGCTTAAGTAAGAAGGCTTGATGATATCTAAGAAAATCAGGAAATCTGGTACCCCCTCTTTCCTTTGCAGACTGTAGTTTTTGTTTAGCTATTCTTGGTGGCTTGCCATGCCAGAGATAACGGACGAGAAGGCCCTCAATATCTTTATAAGTATGTAGCGGGAGTAAGCATGGCAGCATTTCTAAAATGTAGTTCACTTTGGGGACTATCATCATTTTCACAGTTTCTAAGCGGCCCCACCATGTAAGAGATAAGGGAGACCAACGATTCGTGAGCTCACGGACTTTGGAGACTACCTCTTTGGCATTAAAACTGATAGTGTCTTCTAAAGGAGAACAGTAATGGACCCCGAGATACTTCACCATGCGGGATTGCCAAAGGAAGGGAAAGGCCTGCATGTCAGCCTCATGTACCCAGCGGTTCAGTGGGAATGCTACAGATTTGGTCCAGTTAATTTTATAGCCCGATAATTGTGAGTATCCGTCAATCAGATCCAAGACAGCTGGAACCGAATCGAGGGATACGAAAAGCATAAGGTCATCTGCATATGCAGAGAGTTTAATCTCCCTATGACTGAAGGGGACACCTCGAATACGTGCGGACTGTCTAATAAGGAGGGCTAGGGGTTCAAGAGCTAGATCAAAGAGCATTGGTGATAGGGGGCAACCTTGACGCGTGCCTCTTTGGAGATTAAATGGCTGAGACTTGATGGCATTTACACAAATACTGGCAACGGGTTGAGTATACATGACTCGGAGATATCGGAGGAAGCCCTCCCCAAAGCCATACCATCGGAGAACTGCAAATAAGAAGGGCCATTCTAGGCGGTCAAAGGCTTTTTCGGCATCCAGGGAAAGACCCACCCATGGATGATCTAGATTGGCGGCACTGGATAGCACATGGCACAAGGTCCGAGCATTGTCAGCAGTTGATCTGCCGGGTATAAAACCGCATTGGTCGGGGTGAATTAGGGTGGCCATCCTGTCAGATAGCCGGGTGGCCAAGATCGTTGCGAAGATCTTATAATCGGCATTAAGTAGAGAGATTGGACGGTAGTTGGCGGTTAGTAGCGGGTCTCTGCCTTCTTTCTCAAATACTACTACATTAGCTGCAGAAAAGGATCCCAAAGAGGATGTATCTACCGCAAGGGCAGTAAAATAGAGTTTTAAATAGGGAACTAAATCTGCACTGAACGTTCTGTAGAATTCGGTCGGGAGGCCATCGGGCCCTGCGGCACGGCCCGAGGCTGTTCGTTTTAGGGCAGATTGGATCTCTGAAGTAGAAAAGGGTTCATCCATTGCATCCCTATCATCGTCAGAGAGGGTCGGCCGCTGAATGCCAGAAAGCAATCGCTCGAATGTCTCTGACGAGAACTCACATTCAGATTGATATAAGCGGGTATAGAAATCCCGAAAGAGCTCTACAATGTCGGAGTCTGTGGTCACTATGCCCCCTCCCTGTGGAGCTCGAAGGGCCGCTACACGTTTGGCTTCTTTTTGACCTTTCAAGGCGTTGGCTAAGAGTCGACCGGCTCGGTTATTTTCACGATAATATGTCCCTCGCTGAAGCTCTATACTCTTAGAAGCTGCAGTTGAGAGGATTGAATTATATTGAAAACGGAGACGCTGTAATCGAATTAATACACATGGATCAGTGCGTGAAGTTAGAACTCGTTCGCCTGCTTTTATTTGTTGGTCTAGTGTGAGTAGCTGCTGTTTGCGTTGTTTCCGCAGGCGGATTTGATAGCTAGTGATCGTTGCTCGAATGGCCGCTTTGAAGCCCTCCCACCAAGCCCAATTCGCAGTATCCTGGGGTAGATTAAAATGGAAGTAATCCTGTATGGCTGCTCGAATTTCTAACTGGAACTCTGGCTGAGTTAACAGGGCTCTATCAAAGAACCAGGCCCCCGAATTCCCCTGGGGTGCAGTAGTGTGTAATTGAAAGGAAATGGCAGCATGATCTGAAATATGTTGGGAGTGAATCTTTGCAGTGTCCACCTGAGGAACTAACAGTTTTGATATTAGAAAGAAGTCTATGCGAGACTGGGATTTATGAGGGGAAGAGAAGAAGGTGAAGTCAAGCTCATTGGGGTGTAATAACCTCCATAGATCAACTAAAGCAAGATCTTTGATCAGGGAGGTAAGCGTGGTGTGACTCTTGGGGGGACCACTTGTCTTAGGCGGCTGTTTGTCAATCAGGGGATCAAGGACTAGATTGAAATCCCCCCCAATTATCAATGAAGTATTGGCAGAGGCCTGCGCAACCTGAGCAATGGTAGCAAAAAAGGCAGGGTCATCCACATTAGGAGCGTAAAGGCATATACATGTAACTTCAAGGCTACCTATCTTGAGGTGAACTCTGGACCATCTACCTTCTGTATCTGAGCTAGTCGCAATAATAGTAGCATGCAGAGATTTCCTAACCAGTATGGCAACCCCACATTTCTTAGAAACGGCTGGGGAATAGGCGGCCACCATGTAAGGTTTAATATTGAGTTTAAGAGTTTCCTTCGAATTTAAATGCGTTTCTTGGAGAAAAATCAGATCCGCAGCTTCCTGACTTAGGTAGCTTAGGATTTTCTTCCGTTTTATCGGATTATTGATTCCTTTTACGTTCAATGAGAAAATCTTACATGGTGCCATCAATCAGTAATAGACATATTAGGTAAGGGCGCTTGAAAACATACAACATAATCAGAATCTGTGCAACAATGACATAATCACCGAGTATTCTGGCTAATACACCCCATATTGAAAAGTATGTACCAAAGTATCTTAGAGAAGAAGCAAAACCCCCAAAGAATATGGCGACCATATGTCTGCGGGAGGAGGCCCTAGAGAGGAATAGAAAGACATGAAAAAAAAGAAAAGAAACACCAGAGTCCATAATTAACACTGTCTCTGATACTCATCGAGGCTACTGTGGGTAGATGGAGTCGGGTCACAGATATCATCAAAAGTAAGGCAACAAACTGCCCGCGCCAGACTCATTGCTGGGCTGCGGCAGATCCAATATGGCAGGTACAGCGGATATGAGAATACTTGCAGGAATATTCTGGAAGTCAGCGCATCAAGTTGGCTTCTTTGGAATCCAAAAGCTAGTAGATCAGGGTCCTCAAATGTTCTTGTCTGATTGTGAAGCGTGACTCGGAGCTTGGCCGGGTACATCAGGCCATAGCGTGCTTGTAGTTGTTAAAGCCTCGGCCGGAATTCCAGAAAGCGCTTTCGGCGGTCGACCGTGGGTTTAGCCAAGTCGGAATAGAAGGAGATCTTGTGGCTCTCAAACTCCATATGGCCCTTTGCCCGAGAGGCATTTAGAATTTGCTCAACGTGTTGATATCTCAAGAGTCGAAAAATGATAGGCCTCGGGGTCTTCCTGTTGAGCATTATGCTTGTGGGTACACGATGAGCGCGATCGATCTCCAAATCTTTGGTAAAGGTGATTTGGAGCAGAGAAGGGAGGATTTTGCATAAAAACTCTTTCATGTCTCCCGATTCCGCTCCCTCCGGTATGCCCACGAGTCGTATGTTGTTGCGGCGCGCTCTATTATTGCCATCTTCCACTTCTTTCTGCAAGGCCCGCACCTGACGTTCAACTTTGTCGAGTTTGGACAACCGGGCCGCATGGGAGTCCACTATGCTCTCCATTTTGTCCTGACGCGAAGAAAGCCCTTCTAGCTTGCTTTGCAGCACACCAAAATCTTCCCGCAGCGCTCGGAGTGCTTCACCGTTTGACTGCACGAGGTCTTTGACCCCTCTAATCTCTGCGAGGATTTCCTGCTGCATTTCGGGGCCCTCGCGCAAGGCCAGCCCCTTCTGCGGGGACGTAGGTTCAGTTTTGGAACGTTTGCCGTGAGAAGCCGCTGGAGATCCAAATTCCAGGCGCGTGGGTTTGGTCCCCGCCATCTCACCAATGTGCCCCGGCAAGATCAGAGTAGAAGTTCCAAGTATGTACGGTGTTAATTCAGGATTCTGAGTAGGCCTCTCGGGAGCCTCAGCGTTATGCGACCATCCCGCTGGACATCAGGCTCCGCCCCCTCCATGATGTCTTTTTCTAATGATCTCTCTCTTCGCATGATGTGTCCAAAGTATGAAAGTCGAAGTCTTGTCATCTGAGCTTCTAAAGAAAGCTTAGATTTGATCTCCTCTAGTATTGACTGGTTTGTTCTTTGGGCAGTCTATGGTATACACAGTATTCTTCGCCAGCACCATAATTCAAAGGCATCAATTTTCTTCCTGTCTATATTTTTCACTGTCCAACATTTGCATCCATATGATGTTACTAAAAATACCATGGCTTGAACAAGTCAAATCTTTGTATGGAGAGAATCTTGTCTAGGTCTTTCATTGCCATTCTGCCAAGAGCAATGCATTGTCGGATTTCTTGATTGTTTGTTGCTTCTTTGTTGATAGTTAATCCAAGTAGGTTAAAGTTGTCCACTATTTCAATTTCAATTACTGTAAACCACATTTGATCTTTTGGAAAAAGCGGTATAAGCATTTCTAATAAATAAATAAATAAATAAAGTTCTTCTCCATCAACGATGAACTTATTGATTTTGCCAGTTGTCAGGATCTTTGTCTTCTTGACATTAAGGTTCAGATCCATTTTAAGACTATATTCCTTGATCTTGAGAAGCAAATGTTTCAAATCATTTTCACTTTCAGCCAATAATATTATATCATCAGCATAGCAAAGGTCGTTGATAAGCCTTCTACCAATCTTCACATCTTGATTGTCTTCATACAGTCCTGCTTCTCTGATGATTTGTTCTGCATATAAATTAAAGAGATAGAGGGAAAGTATGCAGCTTTATCATACACCTTTGCTGATTTTTTCTCCTAGTTCCATTCAAACTCTTGCTTTTTGATCAATGTAATGGTTGTGCAAGAGAACGATCATGTGTTCTGGTATACCAATGATTCTTAATGTGGCCCAGAGTTTCTCATTGTTTACACAGTCAAAAGCCTTGCTGTGGTCAATAAAACACATATGGATATCCTTTTGGTATTCTTTAGTCTTTTCAAGGATCCACCTCACATCCATGATAATGTCTCTCGTTCATCGCCCTTTCCTGAACCCTGCTTGCACTTCAGGTAGTTCTTGTTCCAGGTATGGTTATAGTCTCTGCTGAATGATCTTGAGTAGAATATTGCTGGCATGTGAGATCAGAGCAATTGTGCGATAATTTCCACTGTTGGCCGGGTCACCTTTCTTCAGTATTGTTATAAACACAGATCTTTTCCAGTCAGTTGGCCATGAATTTGTCTTCCAAATTTCCTATCAGAGCCTTGTAAGTATGGTAACAGCTTCATCAAATAGCTGTAATACTTCAATGGCAATGCCATCAATGCCCGGTGTTTTGTTCTTTGATAAGGTTTCAATGCTGCTTCAACTTCTTCTTTCATCAGCAATGGTTCCTGATCATAAGGTATACAGTAGGATGAAACGGCTGTTGGTCCACTTGATCTTTATGGTATAATGACTGTATATCCTTTCCACCTTTTCTTGATCTTCTCGGTATCATTCAACATTGATCCCTGAGCATTTTGTAGTATTCCAATTCGAGGCTGGAATTTTTTTCTTTAACTCTCATAGCTTTAGAAACGCTGATCTTGTTCTTCCTCTAATAGCTTCTGATTCTATTTCCTTGCATGTGTCATTGTAGCACTTTTCTTTGTCTTCTCTTGCTGCACGTTGGAAATCTCTATTGAGTTCAGTGTTTGTCTCTCTTTCTTCTCTAGCTTTAGCTTCTCTGCGTTTCTGGACAATTTTCAGAGTTTCTTCAGTCATCCATTTTGGCCGTTTTTGCTTTTTCACCTTATGTAGAGACTTATCGCTTTCTTCCAACACAACCTTCTTGATGTCATCCCATATCTCTTCTCTAACTCTGTCATTTGTATCCAAAGCAGCAAATCAATTTCTCAGGCAGTCCTTAAATTCCAGTGGTATATTCTCAAGGTCATATTTTGCTACATTCATGAATGGCTTGCTCTTTTTCAACTTTAGCTTGAGTTTGCATACTAGTTGGTGATCTGTACCACAGTCAGCTCCAGGCTTTGTCTTTGTTGATGCTATCAAGCTTTTCCATCATTGTCTTCCACAGATGTAGTCAATTTGATTTTTGTACAATCCATTGGGTGAGGTCCATGTGTACAGTCAGTGCTTGTGTTGCTGGAAGAAGATGTTTGAGATGAATAGATCATTAGTTTTGTAGAATTCTATCAGTCTTTCTCCAGCTTCATTTTGTTGTCAAGTCCATATTTTCCAACCACTTTGCCTTCTTCTTTGTTGTCAGCCATTGCTTTCCAGTCACCCATGACTATCAGGATATCCTGTTTGCATGTTCTGTCAATTTCAGCTTGTACTTGTTCATAGAACTCATCAAACGTCTTCCTCTTCTGCAGAAAGCAATACAAAGAGGAACAACCAGACTGGGATGTAAGCTAAGTACAGACCAATGCTTGCATATTGACTTCATATCCTATGAACCTCAGCAGTATATGGTAACACACAAACTGGTATATCCTCAGATTCAGGGTGCTTATAATTTAATAAAAGGTCCTGTTGAGCATATTTAGCTTGCAGATATGCCTGCTTACTATCAGCTTTGGGATACCCCCTTGCAGTAAATTGGGAATTAAGCAACCTGATTTCTGTTTGAAATGCTCCCTTCAGTAGAGCAAATTTGACGAGCTCGCAGGTATCGACTTCCAGGTAAACCTCTTCACAGACTCAAAGGGTGACAACTGTTAAAATGCAAGTAAGCATTGCGATCCACCTGATTCTGAAAAACTGAAGTTTGCACTTCTGATTCTGATCTAATGATGCAAGCATCCAGAAAACCAATCGTCCTAGCATGATAATTCAGAGAAAACTGAAGGTTGTTATCCAAACCATTCAGTCAACCATGAAACTGGTTCAATTCTTCCTCTGATCCAGTCCAAAGGGCAAAAACATCATCCAGATATCTTCACCACATACATATACATGATGCATACAGTGATCCATAAATAAATTGTGCTTCAAATTCGGCCACATCTTAAAAAAACCTTCTTGGTCACTTTCAGAGTTAGTACTCCAGTCCGACTCTTCTGATATGCCTGCAAAAGAAACCTGTTGAAATTAATATGTTTTTGATTTTGTGATTTTGTCTGATACACATACATGGATTTTTGTGTGCATATTTCACCATTAGGGTTTGAAAAATTGATTTTTAGAAAAATGGACCAATGATGATTTCTGACTAAACTAGTGTTGGCCCTTGTGGCTACCACACTAGAGGGTCTGGTTGGACCAGTGTTCGCTCAAAGAACTGTTTGAGGTCCTTATAATTTATAATTTATGATTTGTAATTTATAATTTATGAGTGTTTCAATAGTAGGAATATATCTCTTTATAGACATGTCAACTTGGAACCAATTAGTGGCAAATTCATATTATTCATTGATGCAAATATCTGTCTGTTGGGAGCTGCCCTGAAAATATCAGCTTATTTCCTGTGAGTTGCTGAATGTCTGTCATAGTTATATTTTGGTCATAATCTATATTATATTCATAAAGGAAACTTAGTGGTGAATAGTATTGTATCTGTTCCCTGCCATTATTGCTTATTTATAACCTATGATTAAGCCTATTTTTAGTTAAACAAAAACACCCTAAAATTCTAGTTGTCTTCCCTTAGGGAACAGAGAGAAGCTGAGAGAATAATTCCTGAATTTAAGGAAGAATTAATAGTATGTTTTCAACAGAACATGACAGAATATATTTGAGTCCCACTTAGTAAATAGGCCCAAAAATGCATTAATAGTACAAATTTCTTAGATGTGTTAAGGGTTTGCGCCAAAGGTATGTTAACAGCCAAAGATAGAGCACATTAAGTGCCAGACCTATGCATTAACAGTCGGGGGCATTTACAAGACTTTGGGGAAGGCTGTATTGCAATTACTGTTACACAGAAAAATTATAGCTAACATTTATTAACAACATGGCCAATAATGTAGAATGCAGGTAGCTACACCTTCATAGGTGTGGCTAACAGGACCACATTATTTGCCAAGTTGACAAGTGGCAACAACCTTTATGTTAATTGCAAAGTGTAGTGCCCTCTAATTCTACACCTTCTCGGAGGGAATTTTCACATTACATGTTTAATGAGGAAATTAACATCCACCAACAGTTCACCTGCTTCTGTTTATTAAAACTTTATATACCACCTTTCTTATATAGGCAAAATGATTTACAGTAAATACAAATTAAAAATGGAAAGAAACTCCAATTAATTTGACAGGACAGATAAAAGGCAATTTTCAGCAGAACAAGGAGTATCAGGGAGGGGAACTATTTGAGCTACTGGAGGATCTAGGCTCCAAACGCTTATTAGAAATGGCGGCACCATGCTTAGAGTCCATTAAAATTAAACATCTAACATGGGTTAGAAAATAGGTCTTTAAATAATATGTATGTTGGTCCTTAATGACCTATACATGTGGATCTAGTCCAAGAACTTAGGGGTATGTTTACTAAATGGTGGTAGCAGCTTCCATGCAATATCGCATGGAAGCTGCTACCACCATTTAGTAAACATACCCCTTAGTGCTGTTCTGATCCCTTTTAAGTAATCTGTAAACCAAAAAATGGTATCTCCATGAACTTAAGCAAACTATTTCAAAATAACTCCTTTCCCCTCAACAGAAAGGTACAAGTTGATCAACCTAAAATTCATACTACCATTTTCTTATCACACAAAAAAATAGTAAGTAGGGGAAGCATGCAAAGGTATGGGCTTGGGAATGCTTTCCAACATAGATCTGTACAGTTTGTAAGGGCATGTAAGTGTGTGAAGGCTTACCATGGTGGTGGTGGGAGGGGTGTTTAAATGCATGGGAGTTACAAATGGAGTATATGTGTCAGTATATTATATGTGGGGTCAAAAGGAGTTTTGTGTGAGGATGTGTGTGAATATGGATACAGGAGTGTATGGATTATTAGTTTGTATGGAGTGCAGGGCTGTGAGTATTGGTTGTGTGTTTGTATGTGGAGGTTTGACTGTACCTGCAGAGTAGTGAAAGGCGGTAGCGATATGTGGAGTGGGTATATATCAAATGTGTGTATCGTTAGGTGACGGGTGAAAGGGGGTGTGAAAAGTTGAGCTGGGTTTGTTGGTGTCTATATGAAGATCTACTTGGCTGAATGTGTAGAGGAAGAAATTGTGGGGTGGGTGGGACATCATGCTAGATTTCAGTTTTGCAGCAAATTTATTATAAGGTTTGTTCTCTTATTTTTTGTGCATTATCTTGTAAGTACCAGGGCCGGATTTACCTATACGCCAGGTACGCCGTGGCGTAGGGCCCACAGCTGGCAAGGGCCCACAAACAAGAGTCCCCAGGACTGAGAAAACCCACACCCGGGGCCGGCCCACACACCGGAGGGCTTCAGAGGGAGCAGGGTAAGCTCGCGCGAGGCCCCGGCTCCCTCTGTACAACCGCCAGCGTGAAGAGCCTTTTCCTTCACGCTGGCGGCTGTATCTGTAAAGCCGCGATTGTGGGAAAGGTTAAAGGCAATACCCTTTAACCTTTCCCAGCATTCGCGGCTTCACAGATACAGCCGCCAGCGTGAAGGAAAAGGCTCTTCACGCTGGCGGCTGTACAGAGGGAGCCGGGGCCTCGCGCGAGCTTATCCTGCTCCCTCTGAAGCCCCTCAGACAGCCGCAGTGCTGGTCGGGGGGGCAAGGACTGCATGGGCTGTGATTGGGGGGGGGGGACCTGGACCGGAAAAGGGCTATGGGGGGGGGGACTTGGACTGGAAAGAAATGGGCTGTGATGGGGGGGGGGGACCTGGACCGGAAAAGGGCTATGGGGGGGGGGGGGGACTGGGAATGGAAAGAAATGGGCTGTGATGGGGGGTGGACCTGAACTGTAAAAGGGCTATGGGGGGGACATGGACTGGAAATGGGTTGTGATGGGGAGGGGGACCTGGACTGGAAAAGGGCTATGGGGGGGGGGGGGACCTGGATTGGCACTGGGTTGTGCTGGCGAGGGGGACCTGGACTGGAAACGGGCTGTGATGGTGGGGAGGGGGAACTTGGACTGCAAATCGGCTGTGATGGTGGGGGGGGGGAACTAGGACTGAAAATGGGCTGTGATTGGGGGGGGGACCTGAACTGTAAAAGGGCTATGGGGGGGGGGTACCTGGACTGGAAATGGGTTGTGATGGGGAGGGGGACCTGGACTGGAAAAGGGCTGTGATGGTGGGGAGGGGGAACTAGGACTGCAAATGGGCTGTGATGGTGCAGGGGGATTCGGACTGCAAATGGGATGTGATGGAGGGGGCTAGGACTGGAAATAGGCTGTGATGGGGGGGGGGCTAGGACTGGAAATAGGCTGTGATGGGGGACTTGGACTGTAAATGGGCTGTGATTGGGGGGCGGGGCTAGGACTGGAAATGGCCTGTGATCTGAGGGCTAGCACTGGAAATGGGCTTATGAAGAGCTGGAATAGGACTGGAAATGGGCTGATGTGGGGCATGGGAGAATGGGACTAGAAGGGAGTGGATGCTGGGTGGGTCTAGAACTATAAGGGAACTGATTTTGGGGGAGGACTAGAAGAGATGGGGAATGAGAATGGAGAGGGGAAAAATATTTTGTGTGGAAGAAAAGTCTATGATGGGCTGGGTATTGGGAGAGTAAGAGGGGCTTGAAAATGGAAGGGTGAAATTTAAATGGATGATAAAGGAATAAGAAAAGAATTGGGGGAAAGAGCAAAAGGGAAACAATCAGTATGTTAAAGCAGAAATAGAGAGAGAATGGAAAACATCTAAAAGAGAAGAAAGGACAAATGTATAGCTCGCAGAAGACACGAAGAAACCAGAAGAAAGTGACTGGAGCAATTGCAACTGAAAAAATGCCCAAACAGAAGGTAGAAAAATACTTTTTATTTTGAATTTATTAACTGGAATATGTCTGGTCTGGGAAGTGTGTATTGCTAACATCTTTGCGTTTTTGTTTAGTGCAAGAGGAAATTACTTTATAGTTTTATTTCTCCAGTGTTGTGCATTTCATGTTTCGATTTTGGGGTTCCCAGTTTAATTATTATCTGACCAAGGAAGTTAGCCTGCACGTATCCTCGGTAATTTTTGTGGGTGGGGCTGGGGGCAGGGCAGGGGTGGGACTAGGGGCAGAGAATGGGTGGAGCATGGCGAGCCACAGGTGTCGGGTTTTTCTCGGTGAAAAAGTTGGCAACCCTATTTGTGGGTGTGTTGGGTATAGTCAGAGTGAGAGGCGGGGTTGTGCGAGCCTGGATCCCTCGCTCTCTAGAGAGAGTTGAAATTGCTGCAGCCTAGCTGAACGGGGCTGTCCGCGAGCTTCTCCAGGCCCTGGAATGAAGGGGAAAGAGGAAAAGGAGAGTGGGGGAGGTGGGAGTCCGGAGAAGAGCACTAGCGCTCAGGAGTTAAAGGAGCAGGGAAACAGACTCTTCGTCTCCCGCAAGTACCAGGAGGCGATGGCCTGTTACACCAAAGCCATAGTGAGTACCGGGGAGCAGCGACAGCCAGGTCCGTTTCCTGTAGCTGCTGAAGTACCGCCGGATCATTCAGTGATCCTCTTCCCCGATGGATAAGACATTTTTTAATGTATTTCTTGAATTCCGATGCTGATTTTGTCCCTATTGCCTCTTTATGTCAGGCAATTCTATACATCTATTGCCATTTCTGTTTTGGTAAGTTGATCTCGTTTTTATTTTTTCTGGGGGCCCACAATTTTTGTTGGCGTAGGGCCTCACTCAAGGTAAATCCGGCCCTGGTAAGTACACTTCATTTTTAAGAGGTCTTATTATTATTATTATTATTAATAAACATTTATAGAGCACTACTCACTGCATGCAGCGCTGTATAAACAGAGATGAAGACAGGGCCTGCTCATTAGAGCGAGACAAACAAGACAAAGGAGGAGTAGGGGAGGGAGATAAGCATCCAAGGACACACAAGGAACAGAGGATTAGGAACCAAAGGCTGCCTTAAAGAGGTGAG
This sequence comes from Ichthyophis bannanicus, assembly GCA_033557465.1. Taxonomy (NCBI): domain Eukaryota; kingdom Metazoa; phylum Chordata; class Amphibia; order Gymnophiona; family Ichthyophiidae; genus Ichthyophis; species Ichthyophis bannanicus. The sequence goes on along the minus strand of CM066032.1, from coordinate 864,967,634 downwards.
CCTTTAGCAGAGATCTGAAGAGGGGAAGTGATGAAGCCTGACGAACAGCTTCAGGAAGAGAATTCCAAGTATAAGAGCTGCAAGGTGAAAGGACCGAAGTCTGGTTTACTTGCTTTGATTCTGCAATTAACCTTCATTCGCAGAACTGGTAGTCCCTTCAGTGAAGGCGGCTCAATTATTGAATCTTGTAGTTTTTCTTTGTTGCAGACTCCTTGTGGAATTGTTTACCCCCAGTATAATATCTGAGGTTAACTATATTGAGCTTCAGGATCTTTGATTTCAACTAGTTCAGGTGTAGTTTATCGGGTCAATATTCGACCATGCAATCTGCATTTTTTTCTACATGCTCGGCATCACAGCTAAAAATAATCTGAATATTCAGTGCCAGAATCTCTCTCGTGGCTGTTATTGAATATCTGTATACTGCAGCCAGCACTGCTGCTATCCATAAAGTGGTAATATTTAGTGATTCTATATGGAGAGGATACCCAGATAGCTGTAGGAAAGTTCTAAGTTGTCCAGAGAGTTATCCATATAAAGGCACTACATGCTGTCACTATCCAGATAATGTCTGACTCTGCCCATGGAGCACTTGGCACTATCTGTGTATGTGTTTGGGGGGGGGGGCGAGTGTGTGCGAGTATGGGGTATGCATGCAGGGAGGGGAGAGTGAGGGATTTGTGAGTAGTAAGTAGGTTGGGGTGTGTGTGGAGTTGGGATGGATGTGTATTTCTATCTGTACGTGTGTGTGTGCATGTGTGTGGGTATGTATGCGTGTGGGTATGTGTGGAAGTGTATGTGTAGGGATCTAGACTATGGGTTGTGGATTGTGGTGTGATAGGTGGGTGTAAGGAGGGGTAAGGGTGTATTCATGTAGCATATGTGGGTATATGAATGGAAGGTGAGTACAGCAGTTTGGGGGCGGTTCCTGCAAATGGGTTAGTTTTGCGCATAGTATCCACACAAAACAAATACCCTTTATACCACCAAAAATATAAATACTAAAACAATTACAAACCTAACTTCAAAAATTATTCAAAGTACATTAGGGTATAAAAAGACCTCAAATTTAAATTAAAAGGGTGAGACCTGTGATGTGTAGATTTACTGCTCAAACCTATGGTGATTCAATTCACCAGATATAGGGAAAGAGCTTTCCTGAGGTCTTTTTATACCCTAATGTACTTTGAATAATTTTTGAAGTTAGGTTTGTAATTGTTTTAGTATTTGTATTTTTGGTGGTATAAAGGGTATTTGTTTTGTGTGGATATTTTTAGAATTACCCTTTGGCAGTAAGATTGTATTAGTTTTGTGCATACCATGACAGTTTGGTTGTGGGTGGGTGTTTATGATAATTGTTCTTAAAATGGAAAAACTGGAAAAAAAAGGAGAAAGAAACAGTGTAATAGTGACTGGGCAGAAGAAACTCCAGCTTGAGCAGATCACCGAATACCTCAGCCAAAACTAGTTGAGCCTAAACGACAGTGCAAGATAGTATGCTTCCAAGATAACTGTCCAACTGGAGATGCTGTGGAACAGAATCCTACAACAAAGAGCTACTATACAGAGTGCAACGTTCCAAGCGTATTCAAGTTGGGCACATACAGAGGATGGTATAGCAGTTGGAATTTATGGCTTGTGGGTTTGTAAGGGAGTCATGAGTGTCGTAATATATTTGTGAATTTAAATATGCGTGTGTATGTTTGTGTGTGGGTGTGTGTATCCATGCATTTATAAGTTCAGGGGACGTAGCTTTGGAGGCACCTTTTGGTGTCATCCTTCATCAGCTGTTTCCGTTATTTTTTTCTTCTACGTGTCTAACTATTTTGTGCTGTACCAAAGTGTTGGAAGGGTGAGGGAATGGAACACTGATCGACAATTCAGGAGTAAACACAGTTTCCTATAAGAAGTGGGGAAGGCATGTGAAACCCCTTCCATGTGTGTGTTTGGGGGGAGGGGCAGGATGTGAAAAGCGTGAGGGTCATGCCTCATGAAATAATTTCCATTCCCTGGGGGCAAATTCTCCCAATGGTTTAGTTTTGTGCATACCATGACAGTCAAAAACCTCACTCCTAAGCCAGGGTATGTAGAGTATGATCTCTGTCTCTCAAATTTGCTGTAAATGCTCACTAATGATAAATGAAATTAAAGATCGTAAATCCACTGTTTTTTTTGCAGTTTTTCTTGTGGCAATATTCCTCTTTTGCTGGATTCTCTTTATATAACCTCTTGAATTAAATATAGCATAAAGGTAGCAGTAATTATCTCCTCCTTGTCTGCAGAAGTCCACTTAATTGTAGTTAATCCTCTAAACCTCTTCATTAATTTCTGTGCTGTATCTCCTGTCACAGTGGGTCCAGGAACATGCCGCCCACCATGGCCTTAATCCATGAAAGAGATGATATCTGAATCTGCAGTGTTTGCACTATCGCTACCACCATCGTTAGCCCTAGTATGTAGGCTATGGGGGGGGGGGGCACCTTTTTATCTTGCGCAACATGCAACCAATATGTATCTTTCTTTTTCTTTCTTACCATACTTCAAATGCAGGGTTGCCTTTCTGAGATTTAGTATAGATTTTGCCCAACTGGTTCACCATGTGGCAAGACTTGGGGAGGAAACTATATTTTCTCCTCCTAAGAGATACACAGCAATTCACCAACCACTGCTAGTGAATTTTAAACTGTGCACTCCTTTGACCTTCTGTGTGTGTATCGTGTGTGTCTGTCTTTCTCTGCATGCATGTCCATAATGAGTGTGTGTGTGTGTGTATTTGTGTATCTTTGTTGTGGCTGTGCTTCGTGTGTGTGTCTGTGCATGCTGGGTGTGACAGAGAAATACAGTATCTACTGTGCCTGAATTTAGATTGCTTAGAACTACTACTGAAAAGGCACGGCAAAACTCAAATCCATACTCTCAGCCTCTATGTTTATCTGCTTGTATTGTGTGTGCCATTTTACTACTTCCTGAAGCCTTTACTCTCTTCACCCATCGTCCAACGGTGCTCCTATCTACCGCAGAACTTCCATACACAGCACACAACCGTTAGTGAATGTTTCTCACACTTTCTTTCTCCTCCACCAAGAATTCAATTACAGCTCGTTGTTTGTACCATGTGTCACTCACAGACGCCATTTGAAGGATCACTACTGCCTTGCTATTTGTCAGACGACTGTAAAATTACACACATGTGTCCTTTGAAGTTCCAAGTTACTACCCTTTCAATTTCACACCTCTATCTTATTCTAGACTGGGAAAAAACATGTGGGGGATTACTTTCTGATTAACCCTCGTACAAACCCAGGAAATTCGAAATTGGCAATACAATTTGACTCCTACTCCAGCCCACCATAACAGAGAGGAACAAAACAAGGCAATAAACCAAAAAAAAAACAAAACCATAGGAAAGGAGGCAGGTGTTAACCAGGATATACCATACTATCATACAGTGGGGGGATCCCCACCCATACTAGATCTGCAAGACTCCAAAAGTGCCAGCAGCTGAGACAGTTCAAAAAACACAAAGGGCCCCATTCTGTACAGGATGTCCATGCTTCTGTGTGCCTGATCGGAATCAGACGCATTGGGGCAGATGCGATTTTGATCCTGCGGGGCATACCTAGCCCCATGGGATCAGAATCGCGACTAGGCCTGTGTATGCAGGCCTGGGACCCAATTCTGGTTGGCCTGCACATACAGACCTCTATCCAGCTAACCCAGTCAGGACTCCTGAATGGAGCCGTGGCGTCATGGCGTCCAGTTGCCATGGCACTGCGGCTCCATTCAGGAGCCTTGATCCCCGGCCGCCAACCTGTTCTTAAATTCCCTGTAGCATGACCCCCGATCTGGCCTTCCAAGGCCAGGGTCGGACTGCGGGGAATCACTTGCACCCCTTCCGACCCCTTCTGCCATCCAGGCCTGGCATCCACTGCCAACTAGGGGAACATATTCCACCTCAGAGGTCCCCAACAGGGCATCCATCCTTGCTAATTGCTGCTCGGAATGACCCCAATAGGAAATAGACTGAAATTTAACCAAGCATTTGCAAGGAAATTTTAGAAAAAAATTGACCACCCAGCTGTTGGACACCTGGACGGAGAAGAAGGAACTCCTTCCTCCACTATGATGTTGCCTGGGAAATGTCCGGAAAAATCCGGACATATAAACCTTTGAAAGCAATAAGACTCTTGCCAAAATAAATCTTAAGAAAACAGTCCCGGTCTGAAGGGAGTGAGAAAGATACTAGTAAAGTAGCAGGACTAAAGTCTCCACATCCGATGATTCCAACAAAGCGGAAAAATCTATTGAATCCACTAGTTTAACACCAGGTATCCTCACCACTATAAGATCTTCTCCCAGAAGGAAGGTAATACATCTTCACACTGGTGGGTGCAATTCAGCCAGTATATCAAGCACTTCCAATGCATACTACTTAAAACAGCTCTCTAGCGCTTATAACAGAAAACCGTGGAAAATTAATAAGACACAAATTAGAGTAGCTAGCAAAATTCTCTAATGTTTCAATCCTAGCCTGTAAAGCAAAGGCATCTTTCTGGAAAGCACTAACAGATTCTTCCACACCAGCCATCTCGGTTTGCAAATCAGCTATTAAAAATTGCAAAGACAAAATCGCTTTCATATTCTGCTGTAATTGTTGCTTGTTCTCTTGCAATTGCACACTCTGGGCCTGAACCTGCGGAAACAACTTTTCCCCAAGGCTGGCTATGGCTGTCCAAATAGATTCCAAAGTGAAAACCTCTTGACGTACAAGAGCAAAAGGACCTGGAGCTCCAAACATACCCAGTCCATCTTCTGAAGTCTGCAGGGCCATCAGGGAAGCACCAGACGAGGCCAAGGAAACAGTCGAGCCTCCCTCCATCAATTGCTGGATCCCACCGCTGGAACATTGACCTGGAAGAGCAACCTCATGCACATGCTGCTCTCCACTGCGCTCTGCTGCCAACCGTTCAGCAGCCGATGGCATGCCGCTTTGGGACCCAGCCAACTCTGCCAAGCACGCAGAAGTGCTTCCCAGCACAGCTGCGTTAGTCGGGCACCACTGCTCCGGCGACATGATCTCCAGCCCCGAGCTGCTAGACAAGCAATCTTGCTCCGATCCACAGCCGATGGGGCTCTCGGTTGCCAGTTTTCCTCCTACCCGCTGCAAGCCGCAAACAAGAAACAGGTCCAAAGTCTCAACAGGTAAAGGGGAAGATGCCACTGGTGCCTGAGAGGGCTTACAGGCTGATTTAGCCTTCCTTTTCCCCATTGATGAAACGCTTCTCACAGTACACACCTGCCTGCGGCCATCTTGTTTCCCCTCCCCTGAATTTCTTCTCTTTCTATGGAGAGCAACTGTGTCTAGAGGCAGGCAGATAAACAAACAGGTGGACATTGATCCCTCTTATAAAATTCTTTCTAACATTGCATATATTGGAAAGCATAGAAACAGTTAACATAAACAGCTTCTGCAAAATTTACAGACAAGTCAAAGCATTTGTTGTTCTGAAAATTACCCAGCAAAATGGAAAAAATGCATTCTGCTTTCTGGGATATAGGAAAACTAACTTTGCCATAAAAAGGATTTTATTTTCTCTAATCTCTCTCAGTGAATTCCTATTTTATGCAACTTAGAAGCACTATATTGCAAATCAATCCTTATGGAACAAAAAAAATCAAAAACAAAAATGCAAAAAACCCCAAACAAAGCACAAAAAATATTAAAAAAACAGAAAAAAAGAGCGACTAAACACAGACCACATGTGAGAGAAACAAAAAAGCCAGACCAATTTGGGTAAAATAACTTCAATTATCGAGGAAAAAAGACCTCAGTCAACCCTCCAACCAGTAACTTTATGCAACTTAGAGGCATTTTCTTATATTTTAGTTTTAGTTGCCTATCAGTAGTTCAAATGTCTGCACATTGTTTTTTCCTTCCTCTCAATATATATATTTTTTAATCTTCCCGTTAATGTGCATGTAAAGTCTTGTGAAACTCAACATCTTCTTCTGACAAAAAAAATGTATTTTATTGAAGAACTTGACCTTTATCAGGCATTTACTTAAAAGAGCTTCATTAAATTTAATAATATGGATTAGATACACCCAGGGCACTTTTACTTCTAATAAAAACATATGCGCCAAGATGAACACAAAAGCTAAACTAACAGACCATGTGACCCCAATTCTACTAGACTTACACTGGCTCCCTATAAACAGCCGAATAAAATATAAAATCCTCCTAACTGCTTTCAAAATCATTAATAACATCTCTCCCTTACAACTATCTACCCTAATACACCCCCCATCAGATACTAGAACGCGCAGACAGAATGCAACCTATTCCCTCAACATAAAAACAAATTTTAGAAAAACTAAAGCGACAACAAGTGATAGGGCCTTCTCCTTTGCTGCCCCCACCCTCTGGAATGAAATACCATTAACACTCCGCACGATAAAAGACCTTCATCAATTCAAAAAGGAACTAAAAACCTACCTCTTTACAAAACACTTTGAGATCCCCTACCAACAAAGAACCTCTCCAATACAATCACAGAAACACATCCACAGTACCCAAGACAGAACAAATGACTAACTCAAGAAACTTTACAAACCTCACACAACATGCTACAGAACCACTCAAACTGTTGACTGTTTCACTATTGTAAATAACCACTGTAACTAACTATGCTGTGCTCCATGTATATAACTTGTAAATAGTTTGAAAAGCGCTGTTCTAGTTAACGTTCAAAATATGTTCCCTGTAAGTACACCTGTATATAGTTAAAGCATAATGTTCCTTGTAAATGTATACAGAAGTATACAATTGTTCTGTTTACTGTTCAATGTAAACCGCCCCTGATCTCTGGAAGGGGCGGTATAGAAAAGACTGTTAAATAAATAAATAAATAAAAAACTTAGACTCATGCCTAAAGAGCCTATTTGCAGGGCACATAAATTGTAACAATGTTCCCAACTCTTTTTATTTTCCCTCCTGCCATATTGGAATGAAAAGATTTTCCAAGAAAATGGAACTGTAGTCTCACTGTTGTAGAGCTTCTCCAATCTTTAGAAAAGTTCTGTTGATGGAAAGCAAGTCCAAAGGTGCCAGTTAATTGCTATCTTTCTCAACCAGTGCATTTAGATTACAGCAGTGTTATTCTCTGCCATCACTACCATGGTCCAAATGCTCATTTTATTTACGTTTAGGCATTCTTTAGGGAACAAGAAAGAAATTGTCTTCAGGAGGATGTGTCCATCCATCACACAGGGAAACCAACTACTGAAATGAATAATATATCATACTGTAAACCTGAATATTCCTGGAAATATACATTTGTTATGTGTTTTTATAGCTAGGGATGAGAAAACATAGGGACATAAGATATGCCATACTAGGTCAGACCAATGGTCCATCAAGCTCAGTATCCTGTTCCCAACAGTGACAAATCCAAGTCACAAGCACCTGTCAGGATTCCAAAAGGTAGACAGATTCCATGTTGACTTTCCCTAAGTCTATCTTAATAACAGTTTATGGACTTTTCCTTCAGATTTACTAACTTGCATTAATGTGTTAACATGATTTAAAAGGAAAACGAATGCAGGTAAAATAAGGAATAAAAGCATAAAGGGATCCGTCATTGTAAGAACAATCTGGCACTAGTCCCAGTGATAGGAGCTACCAAAGTTTCTAGAAACCTTGCAAATGGTCAGGATCGAAAAAACACTTTTACCACATACTTGACATGGCATTTACTAGGTGTGCTGGCCATAATTTGTGTTCAGTTTAATTTCCCATGTTGTTCATATGATTGTGTTCTCCATTTTATTTTTATTTTGAGGCCAATGTCATCAATGGTGTGCCCTGTTGCACAGATGTACACCGGGAAGGTGGCACTCCTGTGGGTCCAGACACGTCAGTGCCCGTTTCAATAGTGTGCCTATTGATCAATGGTGCACATTACTGAGTAATACTACACTCGATTGAGCAATAGAACACACTATTTGAGCATGAGATGGGAAATAAACCCAAAATTTCATTTTTTCTGTCATTTCAGATTAAAAATGACAAGAAAATGATATAGGAAATGCCACATCATTTGAATGGCTATCATTTGAATGGAAATTATAGGGAAGAAGTAGCTCCAAGGGCCAAAGCCTGTGGATACTTGGCTAAAAGGACTATAAGGGGAATTTTAGAAGAGATGTTCAAGTGCTATCTGGGATGTCTAAGCCAGAATGAAAAAAAAAAAAAGCAGGCACGTCCAGGTGCAGAAACAATTTCACAAAAGTGGATGTGCCCGAGATGGGGGAGTGGAGAGGCATCTATATAGACATACCCAAAACCATATTTTAGAACTCAGATATCTAGGATAGCCTAATGATTAAAGAGCAAGTAAAGACCAGGACAACTAGGGTTCAAATCCCATTGCTGCTGTTGGGAGTATTGCTCAGTATTGGGGGTGATCAAGTACTAGTACCTACCTGAAGCTGGTCTATGATTTTTCTGAGATCGGGCAGGGATGTCCAGGTTCAACATTCAGTATAGAATTTACACAGATGACATTATGATGTTGACACTCTACGAAATCTGCGACCCTAATCTACATGACCTTTCTTCATGCTTCCAAGAAATATCTCAATGATTGCTTGAACATGGATTACAGATTAACCACAAGAAAACAGATGTCCTACATATCTCCAGAAACAGATCACACTCACCCACCAAAACTATCAAAATACATAACACCGAACTAACAACCAAATATGAAGTAAAATACCTGGGTGTTACAATCAACCAACATTTCACCTTCACCCCCCACATCAACAAGACAGCACAATCAATATACCACAATGTAAGGACACTACACAACCTACAACCTATTCTAACAGCTTTAGACTTACGCTCCGTACTCCAAGCACTCATATTCCCCATACTGGACTTCTGCAACATTATATATCAAGGACTCTCCAAAAATGTTCTTTACAAGCTGCAACTGGCCCAAAACACTGTGGCCTGTAACCTCACCAATGCAAGGAGCGACCATATCACACCAATATTGCAAAACCTACAATGGCTACCTTACAAAGTAGAGTCAAATATAAGTCATCCATGATCATCTTCAAAGCATAAAATGGGCAATGCTCAACTTACTTAGAATCTCTCATCAGCACCTCGACTCCCAACAGAACGAGACAGAAGAGTAACACCAACCTCCTCGACTTACCAACAGAAATAACTTGCATGAACCAGAACACCCATAATAGAGCCTTCTCTACTTACGCACCCGACCTGTGGAATGAACTCTCTAGCAACATAAGAGAAACTCAAGAACTAAAGAAATTTTGCAAATACCTCAAAACACTTCTTTTTAAGGAACACTAACCCCTGAGCATTGCTCCACTGAGCATTGCCCTCCCTCAACGACCCATTGGATACTCTGGGAGTCATTCTGAGCCATAAATAGCGGGGATGGACGTCCCATTGGGATGTCTGACCCTGCTATTTCTGCCCTTTCCTGTCCCCGTCCTCCTTCCCCACTCGTTGTAAGGGGAAGTTAGACTGGGGTGGGGAAGGGGCGGATCAGGGGTGGTGTTAGGGCAGGTGGTGGGCAGTTGTCGGCTCCAGATATACAGGGCCAATTCCAATGCCGGCTGTGTATGTCTGGGGCTGACGACTTAGATGGGGAACTTATGGCAGCAGCAAGAGGGGGCGAAGAGCATTCCCCGCAGCCTGACCCTGGCTTTGGGAGGCCAGATCAGGGGTCAGGCTGCGGGGAAAGTATTGTAGGAGCCAGTGGCTGGGGATCACAGCTTTATAATGGAGCAGTGGTGCCATGGCAACCGGATGACATGACACCGCGGTTCCATTGTAAAACCCAGACTTAGTTAGTCGGGCACGGTCTGTACATGCAGGCCAGTCTGAATCGTGGTCCCGGCCTGCACATATAAGTCTGTTCACGATTCCGATCCCACAGGGCTAGACGTGCCCCTCAGGATCAGAATCGTGACTCCCTCTGTGCATCCGGATCTGGCCGGGTGAACAGAGGGCCTGTACGTCTGGATTGGAATCGGGCCCTCTATATCCTCACCTGCAATCCTCCAACCCCCACCAACCCCCAGCCCCTTTTCCTGTACATAGTTTGCTGTATTTAAGTTCAACTGCCTGTAAGTTTCTACTGTTATTTATCTAAATGTTTGATATAAACCTGTTGAGTTCTTGTTCCTTGTAAACCACCTTGATTCCCAGATAAGGTGGTATAGAAAACCAGTTAAATAAATAAATGCCCTCAGAGCTGGCTTCTAAAATGACTTTGGAGATGTGTCTGTTTTTGGATGTCCAAAGCATGAATAGGGCTTCCAAAATGATGCCCTTTGCATCTCGCTTGATTAGTGCTGAAGAAATCAGGAAAAACTAACATGCTTACCTCAAAAGAATCATTTTTCTGGTGAAAATAAAATCTTAAGACTCAATTCCTATCTGGTTTGAGACCAGAAGTTGCTATCGAGCTAGCCTGAGAAGATATCATGGATAGAGTTTTCAAGAAAGTTTGTCAGTTCCAAACTATTAACCTAAAGCTTAGCCACCTGTCTTCCTGAATCAATGTAGAAAGCATGAGATAGTGGAGGAACCTCCGACAAGTATTTCTTTCCCAGGTCTATAGGAGATATGAAAGAATGCTTTGGAAAATTCAGCTGTCGACTATGGCTTTTCACTTTTAAATCCTGAAATATGCAAGCTCTTTAACTTTTATAAGAGCAGCATTGCAAGATTTCAACTAAATCTTCATGCTGTCCCAAACCTTCCTCCTTACAATTTAGAATTCCCAATCATTTTATCCAAACAAGTGGATAAGGATTTCTCTGTCTTCCATTCTTTCACTAGCTAATGCATTAAAACTCTTTTAGTTCTTTCAACTGCATCTGTTGTGGCAGGTGTTTCCAGTGCTGGAGCAAAACCACTTACCACTCCACCAACACCAGATGAACCTCAAGTTTCAATACAGAGAGCAGACAACACGGCTGAAGTGGCCACCCTGCTAGGGCCCTGTCCATAAGTGCCTACAGCTTCACTTGTAGGACCACACACCTCAGCAGCTGTTTCAGCTCCTGGTCTTCTGGGAATCTCATGTTTGTTACTGTACTTAATGCATGCCAATGCTATTCAATGCATGTTATTTTATGTGTGCTATTTAAAGCAGGGCTCGTCAAGAATCTATTTACTATTAATGTGCACTAAATTGTAATAACATCTGTTATCATTTATCATTTAATAAGCACTTGGGGTCCACCTGTCCACGAAGGACTGAAATATCTTCCGCAGCAGACTGGCTAACTTACTGAAGAGGGATTTAATCTAGATTCATTGGGGATGGGTAAATAAAGCCCCCAGATAAGTGAAAGCCCTCAGGTAAGTGAAACATTAAATACATATTAGAAATTGGTAAAAGGCACAACATCTGGAAAGTAATGTGCATAAATGCTTGTACACGGAAAATAAGATTCAGATGTTGAGGCTTTAATCAAAGAGGCTGACTTGGATTTAGTGGCAATTATGGAAACATGGTTTATGGACAACCATGACTGGGATGTAATTATACCGGGCTCTATTTTATTCAGGAAGGACAGGGTAGGAAGAAGGGGGTGTGTAGTGGCACTATATGTAGAAAATAATATTAAAGCTATAGAATTATAGGGCTTAAAAGGAAGCGAGGAGGCACTGTGGGTTAAACTAGAAAGAGGGAGAGGGAAATCTATTTGCATTGGTGTGATATACAGATCTTCCTCACAGAGATGCGGATTTAATAGGCGACATACACAGTATTGCCATGAAAGAAGAAGTGCTACTGATAGGCGATTTCAATATGCCAGATGTTGATTGGCACACCCCTTCTGCTGTGTCATCTAGGAGTAAGGGGATCTTAGATTTTCTACAGGGAGAAATATTCCAGCAACTGGTAACAGAACCCACACGTGAAGGGGCCATACTGGATTTGGTGCTTACTAATGGGGAAAGTATTTCTGATGTCATAGTGGGAGATCATCTCGCATCCAGTGATTACCAGATGGTATAATTCAGTTTTAGGACGAGGGCTAATCCAATCCATTCAAAAGTGAGGGTCTTAGACTTTAGAAAAACAAACTTTGCTAAGATGGGACAGTACCTCAAGGAGTCATATTTGGGATGGAAACAGATGGGGGATTAAAAAAAAGCAGTGGGAAAAACTGAAAGGGTTTTTTTTTAAGGGCATCCAACCCTTTTTTTAGAAAGTTAAATAAATGTAAAAGGAAAAGGAGGCCACTATGGTTTTCAAAAAAAGTAGCTGAAAAGGTGAAGAAAAAGAGGGTGGCCTTCATAAAATACAAGAGATCACAGAGAGGAAGACAAGCATCAATATTTGGAAATAGAGAAGCAAGGAAAGTAATCAGGAAAACAAAGATACAAAAAGAAGAAGAAATAGCCAATGCAATAAAAAGGGTGGATAAGAGGAGGAAGTACAAATGTGGCATTGTCATACTCAAGGGGGAAGAGGAGGAATATATAGAAGCTGATGAGGATAAAGCAGAATTGCCTAGCAAATATTTTTGTTCTGTGTTCACAGATGAAGGCCATGAGCAGGAATTCAGAAAACACCCACAAATAGGAACAGAAGTGAAGGGGATCTTGAACGATTTTCAGAAGACTTTGTTTGTGAGGAACTAGCTAAACTATAAGTAGAAAAAGTGATGGGACTGGATGAGATGCATCCAAGAATATAGAAGAAACTCGGGGATGTTCTAATGGCTGATCTTTTCAATGCTTCTTTAGATTCAGGAGTGGTTCCAGAAGACTAGAGAAAGGCACATGTGGTCCCTTTACACAAAAGCAGAAGTAAGAATGAGGTTGAGAGTTACAGGCTCACCTTTGTGGTGGGTAAATTATTGGAAAAGCTACTAAACAGAGGATAGTGAGATTTCTAGAGTCCAATGGATTGGAGGATCCAAGGCAGCATGGGTTTACCAGTGGCAGGTCTTTTCAGACAAATCTGATTGATTTCTTTGCCTGGGTGACCAGGGAGTTGGGTCAAGGGAGAGTCCTAGATGTAGTGTACTAGCATTTCAGTAAAGCCTTTGACACCATTCCACAGTGGCGACTTATAAACATATTAAGCACCCTAAGGATGGACCCTAAAGTGACTGATTGTGTTAGAAACTGGTTGCGTGGGATGCGACAGAGCAGAGGTAAATGAAGCTCTCTCTGAGGAGAAGGATGTAACCAATGGTGTGCAGCAGGGATCTGTCCTTGTTTTGATTCTTGTTAACATCTTTGTTATTGATATTGCAGAAGGGCTGTCGGGTAACGTTTGCCTATTTGCGGATGATACCAAAATCTGCAAAAGAGCAGACATCCAGGAAGGAGTAGATAACATGAGGAGGGATCTAGCTAAGCTTGAAGAATGGTCAAGAATTTGACAGCTGAGATGTAATGCTAAAAATTTTTAGGGTCATGTATTTGGGCTGCAAAAATCCAAGACAGAGGTACAGTGTAGGAGATGAAGTACTTCTGTCCATAAAAGAAGAGTGGGACTTGGGTGTGATTATTTCTGATGATCTTAAAATGACTAAACAGGTAGAAAAGGTGAAGGTGAAACCAAAAGGATCCTTGGGTGTATAGGGAGAGGAATGACTAGCAGAAAAAAGGAGGTGATAATGCCTCTATATAGGTCTCTCGTGTGTATCGTGTGCAATTCTGTAGACCGCACCTTCAAAAGGATATAAACAGGATGGAAGCAGTGCTGCAGCTCCATTACTGAGCCAGGCTAAGTTACCTAGGTATGTGGCTGGGCGTGTGGCTGATCAGAATCAGGGCCTGGCCTGCACATCCAGGCCGTAGACCAGATTCTGATCCCGCAGGCACATCTAGTCCCCGCAGGATCAGAAACAGGTCTACCTCTATATGCCCCAATTCAGATCGGCTGAACAGGGGCCGGACGGCCAGTACAGAATCAGCCGCAAAGTGTCCCCAAAGAACTGCCTTGCCTGCTTCCCACAAAGTGAAGATGAAGGTATCCTCTGTGCCTTTGAAGGAGAGATATTCCTGTCATACCTTTACCACTCCCAGTAGGAACTCCCTATTTTTGATAAGGTCCCTGCAAAGGATCCAAGAGCGAGGCGGTAACTCTAAGTCCCTGTCACGGAGTTCTAAGGAGATCATTGAATGATCAGAGACACCCCTGGTGGCAATGACTGTGTTAGAAAGTATGGAGAGCAGGCTCTTTGAGATGAGCCAGAGGTCAACCCTAGAGTGACTCTGGTGAGCTGAGGATTACCATGTGTAATCTCACTCTTCCCCATGGACATACTGGACATAACACAGTTGAAGTCTCTGCCAATCATGATCTCATCCTTCTGGTGAGACTGAAGCACCTCACGAATCTCAACCAGAGTGCCTCCAATCTGAGAGAGAAGGACGTAGACATTGACAATCATATACAAGGTATCTTTTAATGCACTGGAGAGACTAAGGAATCTGCTCCCTGGGTCACTATATTGTGAGGTTAACTGTAAGGAGCGATTTTGGGAGAATAGGGTCATTACCCAGCTCCTGTGAGTGGAGAAGTTAGATGCAAAGACCTGCAGGTATGTACGAGACTTGAGCCTTGGGTGGTCATACCCCGATAGGTGAGTTTCCTATAACAAAACTATGTCAGCCTTCTCTCTTTACAACTGGTCCAGCACCCACCTGCACTTAATAGGTCTCTGGAGGCCTTGGAAATTCCATGAAAGAAGTTTAACCATAGTCTGTAAAGAGGCCATCCACAGCTGAAGCAGCTCGTTGACCAATATAATTTTTAGGAATCATGCATGCATTGCCTAGCACCCCCTCATGGTGTGCTACACTCTCCCAAGACCTCTCTTCTTCCATCAGCCCCCTAGCGAGCAGGTTACTTATAAAATGAGCATATTTCCAAAAAACAGATCGTTTAAATTCTAGAGACTAGTATCTTCCTGTATTCAATTTTGCTGTTTTGAGTGGGTAGCCAGATAATTCTTAAGAGACCATTATTAGGTTGTTTTGTAAGGAGGACACAGTCAGTGTAACTTGTATTAATATTAGAGCTATTAGAGTAATTTCAATTGCTAAATATCTAATGTGACTATTTTTCTAATTCATAGATTACAATTGGAGTTTCTTTCATGGACTAAATACAGATTGAGTCTCTAATAATGAGCAGCCTCAGTGGATTCACACAGATGAGTGTCATCAGAAACTGGATCTTTTTCAACTGTTGCCAAAAAACTATGCAACCACACTGCCAGCTGCCACTCAAAACTTCAGTTTGTTTCTGTTTGAGCCACGAGAAGGTGCTTCCTTCCTCTGCTCTATAGAATCATCTGATTACCTGGCCAGATGAGCCGCCATGCAGCTACCTCCTCCCCCTCCAGCCAGGTGTGTTCATCTACCATGGCAGAACAGAAACCCAGTGCTGGTCTTGGAGTCTTAAGTCTCATGGGACCTGCATTAGAACTCTTGCACTGGTCTTGAGGGACTTGAGATCTCGAGGCCAATGCTGCAGTTCGTGCACCACACAGCTCAAAATCAGAAAAATATGTGTGCAGAAGTTCATGTTCTGCCATTGTAATAAAGAAAACTTATAAAAGGTAAGGAAATCACAGGTGCCAGAGTGCAATTTCTAGTCACCATGGTAACCAGGTGCCGGTGACTGTCAAGCTCTGCCATATGGTCCAGGTGATTTGCTACTCTTTAGTTAGTCAAATTGCTTACATCTTTCAGGTTCACTGAGAATTCTTTCAATTCCCTTTGAATCATCACCACTAAATATTTTTTCTTGGCATGGGTATCTCCCCTACATCTTCAATAAAGACTAAAGCAGAGAATTCATGTAATCTCTCCACTATGGCCTTGTCCTCACTTAGTGCCTCTTTTACATCCTCATGTCTAATCCAACTGACTCCCTCACAGGCTTCTTGCTTCAAATGTATCTGAGAAATGTTCTCTTAAGCTTCTGCAGCTAGTATCATGATCTTTGAAGTTTTTCAGGTCATGCTGTGCCATTGTAAGTAGAACCAACATTTCATTCTGTGGCTGAAATGTTGATTCCACTTATCAAGATGTGACATGACTCTGAAAACTGCAAATATCAAATCTAAGAATTTTTTTATTATGATATTTGTTTCCACAGCAAGCTACTTTTCAAATTCTCTCTTTGCCTGTCTTATCAATGCTTTGAATCTAGCTTGTCAATGTTTATGTTGGTCCCTGTTTTCTTCATTCATTCTCTTTCCATTTTTGAAACTCTCCAGACTAAGAGGGTCATTCTAAAAGGTTTAGATATCTGCATCAGAGACATCTCTCAGTAACCATTCCACAAATGCCCTCATTACAAGGATGTTGTGGAAAAATGTTTGGGAAGAGGCAAAGGACTTATACTTCCCTATTTGATCCAAGAAGCAGCTGTAGACAGGCAAGTATATGTTTATTCTTGCTTTGGGCACAAATAGGCATCTAGAATGTGTTTGTTTTTAGCTTAAGATATCTGGAGAGCATAGAGAATTAAGTGACTAACTATGGCCACTTAGAGTACAAGTTTTAAATTTAAGTGGTATGTTTACTGAACAGCGGTAGCAGCATCCGTGCGATATTGGAGCTATAGCCCCATTGGTTTCAATGGGGCCACGGCTCTGATATTACACGAAAGCCGCTACTGCTGTTTAGTAAACATACCCCTAAATGGTACTCATTTAGCGCCCATGAATTCTTTTCAGAAAAGCACTTAAGTAGCCAGTGCCACTGCTGACTG
This sequence comes from Ichthyophis bannanicus, assembly GCA_033557465.1. NCBI lineage: Eukaryota > Metazoa > Chordata > Amphibia > Gymnophiona > Ichthyophiidae > Ichthyophis > Ichthyophis bannanicus. Next base: position 864,950,832 of record CM066032.1, on the reverse strand, counting down.
CCCAGATGCTTTTGAATATTGACCTCTGCAAATTTTTTCAAGGCAAAATGATTCTTTCAAGAGGTCTTCTTTTTTAACTGGCCTGAAAATTGAGGTATGAAGTTTGTGGTGTTTTGCTTGTGTTTTGCACTGAAACAAACTGTTCACCTTAGACCTAAAGGCCTTGACATTTACAGCCCTGCTCGTAGACGCTGCTTGAGCAATTTCAGGAAAGAACATTTTATACTTAAAATGTACAAAGAGAAAGTATGCCATTGAGTTTCATATAATGAAATGCACAACTAAATTGTGTTATTTCGTTTTCTTTTTTGGTGCTCAGAATAAGTATGGCAATTATTTTCATGTTCATATGCAAGGATGCTCAATCAGGGGTCAACTTTCGTCACAGTTAACATTTTTCTCTAGCATACAAAGGTCCATAAACATTAATAGTATGCTGCTTGGTGGCAATTGCAAAAAAAAAATGGAGATGACAATGTTTTTTTTTGTTTTCTGCTTTATTCAAAGCAGAATTAAAGATATGGAGAAAGAAAGATTATGACAATTGTATATAGCAAACTATGATTAGGGATTCTGATTTTAGGTTTTAACTGATAAACACTGATAAATCACCCCAATGTATAAATGTTAAAGCAGGTGTCTATGCCATAAACACTGGAAATTGACCACCTTCCTCCATGTACTCTCTCACCCTTTTCCTGGCCTGTCTCGTATCCTCCATTCATTTTTTTGTGTTTTTTTTCTGTACTGACGACTCCTGCGGGAAGCAAACACATCTTTGATTCTACCAGAAAAGGCAGCCAGCAATAGTGGTGTGAAAACACCAATGTTTTGTGCCCTTGAAGAGCCCTTAATTAGCTGGAAAATAAACACCTCAATTTACAATCTAAAAAAGACCTAAGAATGAAATTAATAACAATAATAGCAGTGCTACGATTTATTATTAGAGGGTATAGAAGGCAGCTACCAGTTTATTTCTTTGTACAAGCTAAGCAAAAAGAGGGACTTGTCTAGAGCTGCAATGCGTCCCTTTGAGTCAGTGCTAACTCCTGGCGACCCAGAAGCTCCTGGGTTTTCTTGTCAGTGTGACCAGAAGTAGATTGCCAGACCTTTCTTCAAAGGCAATGAAGGGTTAAATGACTTGCCCAAGGCCTCAAGGAGTGCTAGCAGGAATTGAATCCTGGTTGCTTGGTCACCAAGCCAGTGTTAACCACCAGGCTACTCCTCCACTCCTGATTAGAGCTGTTTGAGCCTTAAAACCAAGTTCTTTGCCTGATCCATCCCGGGCACACTTCCTCCCCCCGGAGAAGCCATCAAACGGGTCTGGCAGCCCGAGGTGAGCTCAAACTGTATGTTATATTTTCTATGAACCTTCCCAGCTGGCCGCCTTTATAAGATCTCGCCTGTCAGCTGTCAACTAGAACTTGGGTGGTGTTATTTATATTAGCAGAAGAAGGTGGGTTGGGTGTCTAAGCAGTTATTTGTATTTGCTTTTCATGTTGTATAGTAGTATTTGTAGGGCTAAAGAGATAATGGGTATAATTTGTTATTTTCTTATAACAGTATGGTTCTTCAGTGATTGATTTACTTGCCCATGTCTATTTATCTTCAAGTGTTATTGCTTGAATTGTATTTGTTGATAAGTGCATAAATAAAATAAAAAAAAAAACAACAACAAATTCTGATAAAAGAACAGCTCCTGCAGTTGCTCACAACTTTCCCGTTTCCCCTGTCTCCTATCGTTGTGTCTCCACACCTTGTACTGGAGGCACACCTAGCCAATCAGGTCTTCAGGATTGCCACAATGCATATGCATGAGATAGAATTGCATGCAGATCTAATCCAACTATATTAGGGCTATACTGAATTAGATCTCCATGCAAATCTTCAAATCCTGATTGGCTAGGTGTGCCTCCAGGACAAGAGTAGGTAGGGATATGTACAGGCAAAAATATTTAGTTTGTTTTCAGATGTTATAGTCTTTTTCCTAATTTTCAGTCACCCCATTCAAGTTGTTGCACATATTCATTTTAATAAAACTGTTTAATGGGCATTATGAATTTTCAATATGTGCAAATTGATTGCATGAATTTGAATTTTGCGCTTACTCACTTTTTTAACGTGCACTAACAAACCAAATGTGAGCTAACAAATGCACAGTTCTAGAGTTAGGAAATACTGGCATAGTTTATGTACTTTGCCTTCTATAGCCTCTTTCCCACTTTCTGGACATCCACTCTCTCTCTTCTCTTCTTTTCTATTCGGGTTAAAGCTGATTTCTTTCTCTCTGCTGCTTTCTGAGGATATGCATTCATTAGTTCACATTCGATTCGATAGCATGCTTTAAAACTTTGGGAGCCCTTTTTCTAAAGTGTGGTAAAATTTCGCACTTATGGTGTTTCAACAGAAAAACTTAATGCATGGTAAGGGCAAAGGCTGTACATTAAGGGGTATGTTTACTAAAGCGCATTATCTGATATTGCAGCAATAACGTGGGATAATCGCTTGGTAGTAGCAGCTAATGCAGGCCAAATGCAGACATCGCAGTGATTTTCTGCGATATCTAGAATTTGGCGGCTGAGATTTAATGCTAAAAAATGCAGGTTCATGCATTTGGGCTGCAAAAATCCAAGGAAGCGATACAGTATAAGGGGTGAAGTACTTCTGTACACAAAATAAGAACAGGACCTGTATAAGTCTTTGATGAGGCCTCATTTGGAGTATTGTGTGCAATTCTGGAGACCACGCTTTCAAAAGTATATACCGTATTTTTCGCACCATAAGACGCACCCGACCATAAGACGCACCTGGTTTTTAGAGGAGAAAAATAGGAAAAAAAATATTCTGAACCAAATAGTGTAATAAAATATTTAATAAAGTATAACAGAATAATATTTGAACCATATAAACTGAACAGCAGTCAACAGTGGCATTAAGAACCATTATCACTGTCATTAACACATAAAGACAAAGGTTTGAGTACTCTAGTCTTCGGAAAACCCCAAGAACTCTTCTTCGCTAGAGTCAGAATTCATGAGGCTCATTTGGTCACAATCACTGACATCACTTTCTTCGCTGTCTTCGTATAAAATACAGTCTTCACTTCCATCTAAGGCATTGCTAATGCCACATTTTTTGAACGACTGTACAACAATCTCTTCCTTCACCGAGTCCCATGATCTTTTCACCCATTCGCAAACTTGAGTGATGGTGGGCCTCTTCATTCGTCCAGTGGGTGTCAAATCATGGTTACCAGCAGCCATCCACTTGTTCCACTCTTCTCTCATAAAGACCTTAAATGGCTTGTTTATGGAGACATCAAGAGGTTGCAACTGGCTGGTAAGACCTCCGGGAATGACAGCTAGATGGGTCTTTACTTCCTTGAAGCACTTTTTGGTTGGTTCACTAATATGTGCTCTAAATTGGTCAAGCACTAATAGGGCAGGTTTTTTCAGAAGTCCTCCAGAACGTTTGGACCACACCTTTTCAACCCATATTTTCATGCCATTGTCATTCATCCATCCTTTTTCATGGACGTGTACCACAACACCTCTTGGAATGGCATCTTTTGGAAATGTTTTCCTTTTAAAAATCAGCATGGGTGGCAATTTGGTGCCATCGGCACAGCAGGATAACACAGCTGTATAATGCGTCTTCTCGTGCCCTGAAGTTTTCACTGTGATGGTTTTGGCACCCTTCAGGTCGACAGTCCTATTAGAAGGCACATCAAATGTTAGCGGGACTTCATCCATGTTCCCAATCTGGCCAATTTCAAAGCCGTTTTTCTTTCTGGCTTTGATAACAAAACTGTGAAAGGACAGAATTTTAGCCTCATATTCTTTGGGCATTTTTTGGGCAATGCTGGTTTTGGTACGCATAGCAAGACCACATCTTCTCATGAATCTGTAGCACCATGATGGTGATCCTGTAAAGTCTTGAATGCCCCTCTCTTTAGCAATGCGTTTCGCTTCAAAAATGATCATTTTTGTTGAGACGGAGAAGCCATTATTGCGATGAAGCATGATCCATTCTTTCACGTCCACCTCCAACTCTGGCCACTTTGCAGCATGCCCACGCAAAGTGTGCTTGCTTTTGTCTTCTTTTTGCAGCTGATCCTCCTGTTTCCTCCACTCTCTAATCTGTTTTTCAGTTGGAGGCGGCCCAAAATGCCTCTCCGCTGCTCTGTTTCCATGCTCTTTAGCATATTTGATAACCTCCAGTTTGTATGAAATTTTATAGGCTATTCTTTTCTGCTTCAGCATCTTTGTAGAATGAGGTACAGTAGTACGGTACAATATTTTTCTGCAAGAAATGAAGGAACTTTCAGTATACCGGTACCATAATTTCTTCAATGATTACTATTGAGCACTAACCATTTGCGTTTTCACAGAGCAATCACCATTTGCGTTGTCATATTTTGTTCTCCATCATTCTAGGTACCAAAAGCACAAATCTGTCCACCCAACAGATCAGCAAAAGCAAAGTCGATCCCTGGGACATTCTGTCACCATTCCTTATTAGGTAGTATGCATCACCTAAACACACCACAGGACAGACAGATCTCTCTCACTACCGCCAGTGCAACCTAGGATGCAAAACTGAAATTCTGCAAAACCACGGGCTCTCCCTCTAGCTGAAAATATCCAGATTTCACTGCCCGTTCACATAAAATAAAAACAGCAAGCAAACTACCGGTACTGTAAATAGCGACTACCGTATTCCCAAAAACGGATGATGATATTTTTACCGTATATCTTATACGTAAAAATACGGGCAATATTGTAAAGGGAACCACAAAACACCTGCTCTTTGCTAAGATGCCAGAGCTGCCCGGGAAGGTACGGTAAACATGCACCTATGCAGCAGTACTGCGTTGTGCTGAAATAAGAAGCACGGCTGCATTTCTGCTTCCCTGTCACCCCAGAATCTTTTTTTCATGATCACAATGTGATATGTGATAACAGCACCTCAAAAATCAAGTCTGCGTTGTAAAAAAAAAGAAAAATCAAACATGAACAGCCCAGGCATCACCAGCAACAAATCCGATCTTTTTCTATAGCAAGTCTGACCACTGGGGGTAAACACCGGTAAACAGCAGTCAAGTGCATTCACATCTACCGGTACTCTGCGACTTTGAGTCTCTCCTGTCTCAGAAGCAATGACATCTAAGGGGAATATTAACATTTGCTTTTTGAGAAAAATAATAATTTTCAGGCCAAATCCACTTACCGGTAGTACCCGTGCAATTCCAACATGTTGCAAGCAATCGGGAAAGGGGAAAGCAGGGCAGGAAAATACGGTACCTAACAGGTGGCAGCATTTTTATTACCGTAATCTGTGATACACAACGTGCCTATCAATTTTTAACTACCGGTAATAAAATGCATAGTGATAACTCCCTATATGGTTTAACTCAGATTTTAAAATTCAAGGTAAGACTGTTACGGTAAAAGGAAGTCGTGGTATTCTCAACGCATCTGGTTGCTAGGCCAGCTTTTTCAAGACTCCAATTGGAAAGCTTTCTCTGCTTTGCAAGAAGAGTTTGCTCTTCCTACCATAATTCTTGTTTTTACCAGTGGATACAGTTAAAGCATTGTGTTAATAAATCCAAGATAGCTGTGTTTCCTTTGACAGAGGAAGCGGAGCTGACAAGGAATACCGGTATGTCCTCGATGGCGGGTGAACCAGGGGTCATTTCAAGGTTATATACGGTAAATTACCGTAATCCGTGAACATAGCCACTGCTGACCCATTGGAATTGAACGGATTTGAGAACATGAGATTGGCAAATTGACTGCACCACGACTTTGGGCCAAATTCTGGGATTCACTGATGTCTCAATCTGCCTCCCTTACGCAGTTGCTCTATTTTTTGGCAGATAAAATTACCGTACTCCAGTTAAACAGGCTAAATGGAACAGCAAGGCTGGTAATGTACCGTATGCTGATCTTGCAAAGATGGCCTGGGTACATTTTCCCATATGTTATTGGAATGCCCTAACGTTCAGTTGTTTTGGTTACCCATGTGGGAACGAATTGAACAAAATCTTAAAATCTTAAACGCCATTGATTTGGCAAATACCGGTATTTTGCAAGGGGAATAAAAGTAAAGGGAGAAAGCTGCAGCAAAGCCGAGCTTACCGCGGTGTCGTAGAGCCGCAGGTCCAGGAAGTAGGGCTGCAGCAGGGACTCGCTGAGCGGCATCAAGCCCATGATGGAGAGCGGGGTGCCATTGGAGGGCTGCCCGACCGTCGTCCCCCAGCACGAGCAGCAGGCAGCGGGGAGGCAGCAGCAGCAGCGCCGGGGCCCCGCAGTTGCCCGCCGTCCCTTCCCCGGCTGCAGCGGCGGAGGAGCGGGGCTTGCGGGGTCTACTCGGGGAGGGAGCCATGCCGGGCTGTGCAGGAGAGGCTGGGCACGGGGAGGAGACGCCGCGAGCACCCAAGCCACAGCCAAAGCTCCCTTCCTGGAGGCTTCCCCCTCCCCTTAGGCCACCAGTGGGCAATAAGAGCTGAAGGGGGTGCGGAGGAGGATGTTCCCGCCCTCCCTGGATCCGATGGGCGGGAAAACGACGCGCTCTCGTCCGCTTCCTTGTACCAGGCAGCCCGGCCTTCCTGAAGTAAAGGTGAGGAAGAGATTTACCGTACGCGCCCGGGAGACGGTGGGGAGGGCTCGGATCGGATTCGCTGCGAGTGCGAGTGCGAGCGTGCCCCCCCCCCCCATATTGCGCCCGGCCCCCCCTGCACAACTGAAAGAAAAAGAGTGACAATGGAAAGGAAAAAAGGGACAGTTTATTGGGAAAATGTAGTGTAGTGTAGTGTAGTGTAGTGTGTAGTTTTACCTCAGAAGCCGAGACTGGAGTGAGGGGCATGCACACTGCTGTGTACTGTAACACCGCCTACTACATGCTATCCTCCAATAGCATACGGCGGTGACACAGCACAGCAGCAGCATGCATCTCCTGTACAGATCGGCTTCCCGAGGACAAGGTAAGGTGAGGGGGGACCCGCTGCCGCTTTGCAACTTCTTGTATTCGCACCATAAGACGCAGGCACTTTTCCTCCCACTTTCTGGTGAAGAAAAAGTGCGTCTTATGGTGCGAAAAATACGGTAAACAGGTTGGAGACGGTGCAGAGGGTGGCTACTAAAATGGTTAGTGGTCTTCATTATAAATCATATGAGGACAGACTTAAGGATCTTAATATCTATACTTTAGAGGAAAGGATAGAAGAGATATGATAGAGTTGTTTAAATATTTCCATGCATAAATGCACAGGAGGAGAGCCTCTTTCAAGTGAAAGCAAGCTCTGCTATGAGGGGACATGGGATGAGGGTGAAAGATGATAGACTCAGGAGTAATATGTATAGATATTTCTTTACGGAAAGAGTGGTAGATGCATGGAATAGTCTCCCAGTGGAGATGGTAGAGATGAGGACAGTATCTGAATTCAAAAAAGCATGGGACAAACACAGAGGATCCCTAAAGGAAAAAAGGGGACTATTGTAGTTGTTGATATGGAAGGGCAGACTAGATAGGCCATGTGGTCTTTTTTTGCCGTCATGTTTCTATGTTTCTATCTGCATATTGTGCAGTAGCTGTAAGCCTGGGCAGGAAGTAGGTGGGAAGCAGGTGAGATTAAGACAGAGAGCAAGTGAGCCTGCAACATACAATTATCGCGGATATAAACATCACGTGATCATCACCAAAGCTGCAGATACTGCGGGTGCACCTAGTGCCACCTCAATGAGTGTTGTTAGCTGTATCTGTGAAACTTCCAATCTATGATCTCTATGTTTTCTCTGAGGAATCCGCAGGGTAAATACTGGGAACACCTTCCTGCAGATACCATGTGACTTTTACAGCTAAAGCTGGCTTTTTGCAGCTATCACTCAGCGTTAGCTCCAAAAGTCTAACGCACTGTAATAAAGATACCCCTAAATGTTAGGGGTGTGCCCAGCATATTTACTGTAGTTATCACATAGAAAATGTCCTTACCATGTGCTTATCTTGTGTTAGCACAGGTGCATTTAATGCTGCTTCTTGAGAAGGTTACCAACACCTGCACTAACCTCACAAGCAACAGCGCATGGAAAGTGTTTTAGAAAATGCTGCATATGACTGAAATATTGATATTCTTGCCGATTCCTTACCCCCAGGATTTACTACCTTAAAAACATAAGAAATGCCATACTGGGTCAGACCAAGCTCCATCAAGCCCAATATCCTGTTTCCAACAGTGGCCAATCCAGCTCTCAAGTACCTGGCAGGTTTCCAAAAAAGTACAGATTCCACATTGCTTATCCCAGGCTAAGCAGTGAGAATGTCCTTGGTCCTCTTTAATACTGGTTTATGGACTTTTCCTCCAGGAGCTTGTCCAAACCTTTTTAGAATCATAGAAACATGATGGCAAAAAAAGACCATATGGCCTATCTAGTCTGCACTTCCATATCAATGACCGTAATATGGTCCCTTTTTTCCCCTTTAAAGACTTTCTGTGTTTCTCCCATGCTTTCTTGAATTCAGATACTGCCCTCATCTCCACTACCTCCAATGGGAGACTATTCCATGTATCTACCACTCTTTCCGCAAGAAATATTTCCACATATTATTCCTGAGTCTATCTCACCTTCATCCTACGTCCCCTAGTTGCAGAGCTTTATTTCAATAGTCCTGTGTGTTTATGCCATGGAGATATTTAAATGTTTCTATTATATCTCCTTTCTCCCACTTTTCCTCTAAAGTATACATATTGAGATCTTTTTTTTTTTTGAAACTTTTATTTTCATTTTGCAACAAACAAAAGAAACAACGCACCAAAGGAGACAAAACAAGTATACAATAAGGAAAAGCAAACCCAATTACCCCCCACCCCCATGCTTCTTCTCTAAACCGATAGTATCAGCATGTGAGCGCTACCAAACAACAGTGATCTTACATCAAAACGAACATAAATAGTATCTGCTATACAGAATGATCACATGACAGAGATTTATACAAATTTAAACAGTCAGATGAGAGCATTTAGCATTGTGAACATAGTCATTGAGCATCTTCCATTTAGACAGATGATGGGGGGTCTGAACGGAAGAAGCAAACATACGAGGTATTTGTTCATATTTACTATAGAGACAGACATGATTCCACCATTCATTGGGGCTCAGGTGGGAGCTATTTTTCCAGTATTTCGTAATTAGGGAGATAGCGATGCCCAGCATAAAGTCTAAAAGGAAGTAAGCCGATTTTGGAAGAGAGGGGATCCCCGCAGCTGAGCGGAGTCCCACTATCCTCCAAGAAAGGGGCTCTTGAAAGTGCAAAATAGATTGGATACGACCCCAGACCCGACGCCAGTAATACTGTAGTGCGGGACATTCATACATAACATGAGTTAGTGAACCAATGGCCGCATGGCATGTCCAGCATCTATTGCCCTGGGAGGTGTTCCATTTGGCTAATCTGTCAGGGGTATAGAAACACCGGTGGGCTAGAAAGAAGAGTGTCTGAGTGAGTGAGGCGGATCGGGAGACCCGTGTCACTCTACTCCAGACGAGGCTCCATTGCTCCGGGGTCAAAGTTACATGCAGTTCCCGCTCCCATGCTTTCTGTGCTATAGGGGTACCTCTATTTACAGCATTACATAAGGTTTTGTAGAAGTTAGATGCTACACCCGGGGAACTCCCGATAGATCGGATAGTCTCCGACAATCCCTGGGCAGGGGATTCCGATGGCGGGAGCACCTTAGCACTCCGAAGACAATGCTGTAGTTGCACCAACTGAAAGTAGTGTTTCGCTGGGAGACCAAATTCAATTTGCAATTCACTAAAAGATTTCCAGCGACCATCATGGAACAACTGGTTAGGGATCCAAATGCCCCTAGTGTACCAGGGGCTCCACGCCATCGGTTTATTTTGTATTTGAAATCGAGTATTGTACCAAAGCGGGAGTCTGTCTAACGGACAGAATCGGGAGTCTAAAGATTGCATAAGAGTATTAAAGGCACCTAAAGTGTCTAAAAGCATTGGTGGATAGTGGGAGTCTGATGGGAGAGTCATACCAGGGAGATAAGTAAGAGGAATCGGTTTGCAAAGGTCCTCCTCTATATCTAGCCACACAGGTCTACTCGGTGCTAGATCTTCCAGCCAGCGAGCGCCTTGTTTGAGAAGAAAAGAGTGGTGATATTTCAGAAAATCAGGGAATCTGACACCCCCATTTTCCTTATCTGCTTGCAATTTATGCTTCGCTATCCGAGGTGTCTTATTTTGCCATAAGTATCTAGTCAGAAGGCCCTCTAAATCTTTATATGTACGTCGAGGTAGGAGACAGGGCAACATTTCTAAAATGTAATTCACTTTAGGAACAATCATCATTTTTATAGTTTCTAGGCGACCCCACCAGGTAAGTGTTAAAGGAGTCCAACGGTGAGTAAGCGCCCGGACTTTAGAGGTTAAGTCTTTGGCATTAAAAGAGATAGCGTCTTCCAAAGGAGAGCAGTAGTGAACCCCAAGGTATTTGACCATGCGAGGTTGCCATAAAAAGGGAAAGGATTGCATATCTGCCTGATGAATCAGAGGATTTAGTGGAAAGGCAACCGACTTGGTCCAATTTATCTTATAACCCGAAAGTTGTGAATATTTACCAATTTGCTCTAGGACGGCCGGCACTGAGTCTAGAGAAACAAAGAGCATAAGGTCATCCGCATATGCTGAAATTTTGATTTCCCTATGAGAGAAGGGGACTCCATGAATCTCCTCCGATTGCCGGATTAGTAAAGCTAAGGGTTCGAGTGCAAGATCGAAAAGAAGTGGAGACAGTGGGCATCCCTGGCGAGTACCGCGTTGAAGGGGAAATGGCTGAGACTTTAAAGCATTAGCACAGATACTGGCTGTAGGCTGTGCATACATGGAGCGGAGACAACGGAGAAAACCTTCTCCGAATCCGTACCAGCGGAGAGTTGCAAACAGGAAGGGCCATTCTAAGCGATCAAAGGCCTTCTCAGCATCAAGTGAGAGGCCAACCAATGGTCGATCAAGATTAACTGCGGTAGTCAGTACATGACATAGAGTCCGAGCATTGTCAGCAGTTGATCTACCGGGAATGAAACCGCATTGATCTGGGTGTATTAAAATAGACATCCTATCAGAGAGCCGGGTGGAGAGAATGGTGGCAAATATTTTATAGTCCGCGTTTAGGAGGGAAATTGGATGATAATTAGCTGTTAGTTGCGGATCTCTCCCCTCTTTCTCAAAAACTACTACATTTGCCATTGAAAAGGACCCAGAAGGAGATCCCTCCTCGGCCAGAGCAGAAAAATAAAGTTTCAAAACTGGAGCTAAGTCAGCGTTAAAGGTTTTGTAGAATTCAGCAGGGAGACCGTCCGGGCCTGCAGCTCGACCTGTGGCACATTTCTTGATAGCAGAATGAATTTCTGACAAAGTGAATGGTTTGTCCATGGCCTCTCTATCTTCGTCAGATAGGATCGGTCGTTGTACCCCTGAGAGTAATCGTTCAAATACTTCTGGCTCAAAATCACATTCAGATTGATAAAGCCGAGTATAAAAATCACGAAAGAGTCCTAAGATTTCTGTATCATTAGTGACCAAGCCCCCCCCCGACGGATTACGGAGAGCAGTAACACGCTTGGCTTCTTTTTGACCTTTCAGGGCATTTGCTAACAATTTGCCAGCACGGTTATTTTCCCGGTAATACATCCCTTGTTGTGATTCAATATTTTTAGCAGCAGCAGTATACAAAAGCTGATTGTATTGAAAACGAAGGCGTTGTAAACGGAGTAAAATACATGGGTCAGTACGGGACGTGAGGAGACGCTCCCCAGCTTGTATCTGTTGCTCTAGAATCAGTAAGTGTTGCTTTCTTTGTTTCCCTTGTCGAATTTGATAGCTGGTTATAGTTGCACGGATAGATGCCTTAAAACCCTCCCACCAAGCCCAGCTCGCTGTGTCATGGGGTGAGTTAAAATGAAAATAATCTTGGATAGCGGCCTTAATGTCAACCTGAAAATCTTTTTGATCTAGTAGGGATCTATCAAAGAACCAAGCTCGGGGAGGATCATCTCGCGTAGTGACATGTAATGAAAAAGATATGGCAGCATGATCTGAAATATGGAGAGGATGAATCCTAGCCGTGTCCACTTGAGAAATCAGTGCTTTGGAAATGAGAAAGAAATCTATTCTAGATTGTGAGAGATGGGGGGCAGAGAAAAAGGTGAACTCTAAGTCGGAGGGGTGAAGCAGCCTCCATATATCTACTAGCGCAAGATCTTGCATCAGAGCTGTAAGGGTAGCAAGACTCTTGGGTGGACTACTCGTTCTAGGCGGTTGTCTATCTATCAAAGGGTCTAGTACTTGATTGAAATCGCCACCCAGTATTAATGGAGTATTGGCAGAGGCCTGTGCCAACTGCGCAATACTTGCATAGTAAGCAGGGTTATCCACATTCGGGGCATAAATACAAATACACGTAAATTCACTATCTCCAACCTTAAGGTGTGCACGGGCCCATCTACCCTCCTTATCAGAGCTAGTATCAATTACAGTAGCTTGCAAAGACTTCTTAACCAGAATGGCCACCCCACACCGTTTGGAAACGGCGGGAGAATAGGCAGCCACCATGTAAGGCTTAGCATTGAGTTTCAGTGTTTCAGCGGAGTTTAGATGCGTTTCCTGAAGAAGCACTAAATCAGCATGCTCATGGTTAAGATAACTAAGGATTTTCTTTCTTTTGATTGGGCTATTGATGCCTTTTACGTTAAGTGATAAGATCTTACATAAGGCCATTCAGAAAGGTTAAAAATTCTGAGCATGATAACGCACATGATTTCACAATGTCCCTCAAATTAACTGTATCTGGCTGTACACATAATATGATAGAAAATAAGCTAATGTAATACAATGAAGCGCCCCACATTAAAAAAGAAAAACCGCGGTGCGGTAGAGAAGAAGCAAAACCCCAGAAATTACTGGCGACCATGTGTCTGCGGGGAGAAACCCCAGAGAAGGCCGGAATTGAAAACATATAACCTGTATAACTGTGCGTGCTCCGAATCCAACCGAGGCACACATCATGGAGGGATAGGAGACCAAAAGAGTCATATAGAGAAAGAAAGAAAAGTCCAGGCAGTCTCTGTGTTTGGCTATGACCACCGCGTCGGGCCCTTCAAAATGGCGGTCAGAGCCGGCAGATAATAAGTCCAAGTTGTTGGATTAGCGCATCTGCTCTGCTTCTTTGGAGTCTAAAAATGTTGATAGTAGATCAGGATCTTCGAATGTCCTAGTTTGGTTGTGGAGAGTCACTCGGAGCTTCGCTGGATACAACAGGCCAAAGCGAGCCTGTAGCTGTTGAAATCGAGGGCGAAAAGCAAGGAGCCTCTTCCGACGGTCAACTGTGGGCTTTGCCAAATCAGGGAAGAAGGAGACTCTATGACTTTCAAACTCCAGATGATGATTCGCCCGGGCAGCGTTTAGAATTTGTTCCACTTGTTGATATCGTAGTAATCGAAAGATAATAGGGCGGGGGGTCGTTCGATTGAGCGCCATATGGGTAGGAACACGATGTGCTCGATCAATTTCCAGATCTCTATGAAAAGTGATCTTCAGCAAGGAGGGAAGAGTTTTGAGCAGGAATTCTCTTATATCTCCTGCTTCCGCCCCCTCCGGTATTCCAATGAGCCTCACATTGTTGCGACGGGCTCGATTATTGCTATCTTCTAACTCTTTTTGAAGATTCTGTATCTGGCGTTCAGCCTTGTCCAGTTTGACCAAGCGCACCGCGTGCGAGTCGAGGACCCCCGCCATGTTGTCCTGCCGTAATGAAAGACTTTCAAGTCGGTCCTGGAGCACACCGAAGTCTTCTCGCATGGCTCGAAGCGCTTCTCCGTTGGACTGCACCAGTTCCTTCACGCCGCGTATTTCCTCTAAGATCTCCTGGTGCATTTCGGGGTTTTCCCGAAGTGGAACCATCTTCTGTGGGGAAGACACCTCTGTTTTGGAGCGTTTTCCGTGTGAAGAAGAAGGTGACCCGAAGTCCAAGCGCGCTGGTTTATGGGCCGCCATCCCCCCCCGAGGTACCCCGGTAAGTTCGGAGCTGAATAGTAAGTTTATGTAGGTATTAAGTCAGGATTCTTAGTAGGCCTCTCGGGAGCTTCAGCGCGAAGCGTCTTACCCGCTGGACATCAGGCTCCGCCCCCGACATATTGAGATCTTTAACTCTGACCCCATATGGCTTATAACAAAGGCCACTGACCATTTTGGTAGCCACCGTCTGCACCGACTCCATCCTGTTTATATCCTTTTGAAGGTGTGGACTCCAGAATTGCACACAATATTAAAATGAGGTCTCACCAAAGACGTATGCAGACGCACTATCACCTCCTTTTTCTTGCTGGCCATTCCTCTCCCTATGCACCCAAACATCTTTCTGTTTTCACTGTCACCTTTTCTACCACTTTAGCCACCTTAGAACATCAGAAACAATCATGACCAGGTCCCGTTCTTCTTTCATGGACAGAAGTACTTCACCCCCTATATTGTACCGCTCTCTTGGATTTTTGCAGCCCAAATAAATGACCCTGAATTTTTTAGCATTAAATCTCAGCTGCTAAATACTCAACCATTCTTGAAGCTTACCTAGATCCCTCTTCATGTTATCTACTCCTTCTTGGGTGTTTACTCTATTGCAGATTTTGGTATCATCCTTGAAGAGGCAAACCTTACCCGACAGCCCTTCCACAATATCACTAACAAAAATGTTTAAAAAATTGGACCAAAAACAGATCCCTTTGGCAGACCACTAGTAACCTTCTTCTCCTCAGAGTGCTCAATTTATTTATATCACCTGTGCTGCAACCGTGTCAAAAGCTTTACTGAATTCTCAGTACACCATATCTAGATCTCCCCCTTGGTCCAACTCCAAATCAGATTTATCTGACAAGACCTGCATTTAGCAAACCATCCTGCAATCCACTGAACTTCAGAAACCTCACTATCCTCTGTTTTATCAGTGTTTCCATTAATTTATTCACCACAGAGGTAAGACTAACCAGACTGTAGTACTCAACCTCATCCTTACTTCTGCTTTTGTGTAAAGGGACCACATGCACCTTTCTCCAGTCTTTTGGGACCACTGCTGATTCTAAAGAATCATTGAAAAGGTCAGATAGTGGAGCCGCTAGAATTTTCCCATGTTCCTTCAATAATCTGGGATGTATCCCATCTGGTCCCATCACTTTGTCTACTTTATAGTTTAGCTAGTTCCTTGCGAACACAGTCTTCTGAAAATCGTTGAGGTATTGTCCCATCATGGCAAAGTTAGTTTTGCTAAATTCTGACACCCTCAATTCTGAATGGACTTTATCAGCTCTCGCCCTAATACTGAAACACCATCTGGTGATCATTGGATGTGGATATGGTGTCCCACTATAACATCAGAAACACTTTTCCCACTGATTAGCACTATCTCCAGTATGGTCCCTTCACATGTGGGTTTTGTTACCAATTGCCAGAATAGTTCCCCTTGTAGAGAATCCAATGTCCTTACTTCTAGATGACACCGCAGCAGGGATATGCCAATCAATATCCTGCATATTGAAATCACCAATCAGTAACATTTCTCTTTTCATGGCAATACTGTGTATCTCTTCTATTAAATCTCTATCCACTTCTATTGCCTGTGAAGGAGATCTGTATACAAACCCAGCTATACTAATAGCTTTTACTACATCCTCCAGTAATGAATACCAGGGTTTGATTATATGTTGAGTGAAAAAATATTAGTCTTAAATGGGCTATCTTGTAGCTTCTTTGCATGTCCTTAGTCTTTTTTATTTTTTGAAGGAGTAAAAAACTGATCTATGCTTAACGGTTCCACTCCATTCATTATTTTATAGACCTCTATCATATATCCCATCAGTTATCTTTTTTCCAAGTTGAAGAGGCCTATCCTTTTAAGTCTGTCCTCACAGGGGTATCCTTTTATCCCCTATATAATTTTGGTGGCTTTTCTCTGTACCTTTTCTAGTTCTGCTATATCCTTTTTAAGATATGGCAACCACTATTGTACACAATATTCAAGGTGCAGTTGCACCATGGAACAATACAGAGACATTATAATATCTTTCGTTGTTTTCTGCATTCCTTTCCTTATGATTCCTAGCAATCTATTTGTTTTCTTGACTGCTGTTGCACACTGGACAAAGGGTTTAATTTATTATCAGCAATGAATACTAAATCCTTTTCCTTGATGGTGGTTCCTAATGTGGAACCTTTCATCATGTAACCATAGTTTTGGTTGTTCTTCCCTAAGTGCACAAAGGTTCACTTGTCCACATTAAATTCCATCTACCATTTGGACCTCCAGTCTTCCAATTTATCAAGGTCCTCTTGCAATTTTTCACCATCCTCTTCTGTTTTAACAATTTTGAATAATTTTGTGTCATCTGCAAATTTGATTACTTCACTTTTATTCCCATTTCCAGGTCATTTGTGAATATGTTAAAAAGCAGCAGGCTCAGCACAGATACCTGGAATACTCCACTATTCACCTTTCTCCATTGAAAAAACTGGCCAGTTAGCACTACTCTCTGTTTTCTATCTTTTAACCAGTTCCTGATCCATAATAATATGCTGCCTCCTATCCCATGACTTTTTAATTTTGCCAAGAGTCTCTCATAAGGGACCTTGTCAAAGGCTTTCTGAAAATCGAGAATATCAACCGGCTTGAGTAGATCTACCTATCTATTCAAACCTTCAAAAAACAAAATAGCAGATTAGTAAGTCAAGACCATCCTTGGCTAAATCTATGTTGGCTTTCCCCTATTAAAAATTACTATCTACATGGTTGGACATTTTATTTTATTTAATGGTTTCAACCATTTTGCCTGGCACTGACAACAGGCTCACCAATTGGTAGTTACCCAAATCACCCCTGGAACCCTTTTTAAAAATTGGCATTATATTGGCCACTCTGCTTTCTTCAGGTATTACAGATGATTTTAATGATAGTTCACAGATTACTAATAGTATATGTTTAATTTAATATTTCAGTTCTTAAGCACCTTGGGATGTATACCTTCCAGTCCAGGTGATTTACCACTCTAGTTTATCAAATAGTTGTAATGCATCTTCTAGGTTTATCAAGATTTATTTCACTTCTTATGATACTTTACCTTTATTGATACCATTACAGGCATGAATAAATTCTCTACATCTTCTTCAGTAAAGTCTGAAGCAAAGAATTCTTTCAGTCTTTCTGCTATGGCTCTGTCCTCCCTTAGTGGCCCCAACTGACTCTCTCACAGGTTTTTTTGCTATAAGATATGCCATACTGGGTCAGACCAAGGTCCATCAAGCCCAGTATCCTGTTTCCAACAGTGGTCAATCTAGGTCATAAGTACCTAGCAGTCTCCCCCAAAGACACAAGTTCCTCAATGCTTGTATTGGGTCAAGCAGTGATATCCTGGGTCCCTTTTAATAATGGTTTATGGACCTTTCTTCCAAACCTTTTTTAAACCCAGCTACACTAACAGCTTTTACTACATCCTCCGATAACAAATTCCAGAGTTTGATTACACGTCGAGTGAAAAAATATTTTCTCTTATTAGTATTAAATAGATTACCCTGTAGCTTCAATGCATGTTCCCTAGTCTTTTTATATTCTGATGACATAAACAATCGGTCTACGTTTACCCTTTCCATGAATGTACTTGAAAAAGTTGTGCATTTTTGCTTTCAAGGCAAGCTTCTTTTCAAATTCTCTATTTGCCTGCCTTATCAATGCCTTGCATCTAACTTGCCAGTGCTTATGTTGTTTCCCATCTTAGTCAATTGGCTCCTTTTATCATTTCCTGAAAGATGTTCTTTTGGCTATAACTCAAAAAGCAAAAAAATCATTTCTAACATATTAAAATACACTAGTAGTCAATGGTCCTGATTCCATAAGGCAGATAGTGAGGTAACACGTTCTGCCGGGACGTGCTACCCCGCTATCCAACTTGCTGGTATTTCGCCTCCATCCCCCACTGCATGCACAGAGCTGCTGTGCATGTTGTGGAAGGATGGAGGCATGATGGAGTGGAGAGTGAGCAGAGTATGGGCAGGACTGACCTCCCCCCCCCCACCACCGGATGTACAGGGCTGATTCTATTGATAGCCCTGTAAGTCTGGGGATCGCTGGGGGGATATCCTGCTTATTCAACCTCTGAGGTAGAATAAGCATGGGGCGCCCCCCCCCCCCCCGATCCTGTATGGAAGCCCCTCCTGGAGCCAGAAAGGCCCCCCCTTAGCACAGATGGAAGTCAATGGTGGGTCCCCACCACCCGATCTGGGACCCCGCAACTCTACTGGGAGTCAGGTGTCAGGGCTGCAGGGGTAGGTGCACAGCAGGGATGATTGGCACAAAGGGAGGACATCCTCGCATTGGTCAGGGGCATGCTGGGCCATCTCCAAGCCTGATGCTGCACCCACAAGAGTGTCTTGCTCCCACAGTGCAGAATTGGGTCCCAACAGCCCTGTCTTGTTCAGAGCTATCCAGAGGGCCTGGATGTACCCCATAGTGAATCAGGTTCAACATGTAATATAGTGATATAGTGGACCTCAAATGGATTTAGAGCTTATAAAGACCCAAATGGACCATCATAGGTCCACAATACTATCACCCTAAACAGTAATCTGTGCACAAAACAAAACAATATAGAACTACTGTGTTATGTAAGCCAGTGGCTCTATATTGTTTTGTTTTGTGCACAGACCACTGTTTAGGTTGATAGTATTGTGGACCTAATATGAACATTGAACATGCTAGTTTCAAGCCTTGAGGCTGTTATACTGGACAGTCCATTTGGACCTTTATAAGTTCTAAATCCATTTGGGTCCACTATATCACTATATCACATATTGTTTACTGGTGTATTTT
Source organism: Ichthyophis bannanicus (assembly GCA_033557465.1). Taxonomy (NCBI): domain Eukaryota; kingdom Metazoa; phylum Chordata; class Amphibia; order Gymnophiona; family Ichthyophiidae; genus Ichthyophis; species Ichthyophis bannanicus. The sequence continues at coordinate 864,931,914 of CM066032.1, read as the reverse complement.
AATTTGTTAGAAATCTTTTTTTTTTCTTTTTTTTCTTTTTGAGTTTAATTGATTCCTTTTCCTGGCTTTATTTTTTGAATTTCTTTTTGGCTATAACAGCACCTCTGACCTCACCTTTAAAATATGCTGGAAGTCCTTTGACTTTTCTCCTACCTTTTTAAAGAATGGAATACATCTAGTCTGGGCTTCCAAGATAGTAATTATAAACAATGCCCATGTTTGATGTAAACCTTTAACCTTTGCTGCTGCTCCTTTTAGTTTTTCTAATGAACAGAGACTGTCTCTTACATTTCTGTGCAGCGCTGCGTTCAACTTGTAGCGCTATACAAATGCTCAGTAGTAGTAGTAGTCTTAATTATTTTCCTCATTTTATCATACTCTCCATTTTGAAAGTTAAAAGCTAGTGTCATGGATTTCCTCCCTCCCTCCCTCCATTTATTAAATCAAAAGCAATCATGCTATGATCATTATTGTCAATAATGTTATTTCTTGCACCATATCCTGTGGTTCACATCTTGTTAATTCATGAACCAGCTGCTCCATGAAGCAGTCATTTATTTCATTTAGAAACTTTATCTCCCTGGCATGCCCTGCTGTAACATTGACCCAGTTGTTACCAGGGTAATTAAAATCCCCCATTATTACTGTGTTGTAACTTTTGCTAGCTTCCCTGATTTCTTTTAGTAGTTCATCATCCATCTGTTCACTCTGGCCAGGCGGACCATAGTACACCCCCACTGCCATTGCCTTCCCCTAGCAAAGTTCAAGCAGAGAATCAATATAAAATAGAAGTTTTAAATGTTTCAGCTGTTTTCAAGGATTCTGGGATGAAACTATTGCTCTGGCTACTCTTTTAGTTCATTTACTCTTTCCACAGATAGAGACAGATTATTGAAAATGTTTCTCAAAAAGAGGAATGTGCCTTTTATAAGCTTTATAAGCTAAATGACCTTGCAAATGAAACTCAGAAAAGGAGGAGGGAGTTTTCATTACTCAGGAATGTTGTGGCACAATTGGGTAGCCTTTTATTTTTTTCAGTTCCCCCTGCAAATATTTAGTTAAGCTTCAATTGGTTAAGTTTTACTTTTTTGAGCCTGCTCAATTGCCTGTTTTGGTTAATTGTAGAAAACCACTGACTGTCCCTCTCTTAGACTCTTTTTAAATGGGCAGATAATAAGTTTATGATTTGGTTTGTGGGGATAATTTGCTTATTTCCTTTCGTTTTTTGTTGTGATTTTTTTTCCATTGGTCTCTCCCTATGATGGTCTAGAGTGACAGGGGACACTTGAAACTAATTTTTTCCTGTTTGTGCTATTGCATATTTTCTTTGTTCTTTTGTCATGTCTTTACCTTTACAAGGGCTAATGCTTGAAATATTTGTAAATTGCATATATAAAAAATTAACAGAAAAAATAAAATAAGGACTTTCGTTTCTTGCCTGTACTGCCCTGCACATATATATGAAATCTCCTCCTTAATTACTAAGACCACTTTGAAGAAAAGAAATGTCAAGTCAGTCACCTGATAGCAGAAACAAAGAACTAAATCCAGTCAAGACCAGTTTCAACATTCTGTTGATTAAATGGAATATACCACTTCTTACTTCTGCTTCATATAAATATACAACAGACTAATTCATGGTATATACAATAGAAGTTTCACTTATCTGATGAAAGAGAATATACAACTTCCGAATGACTGATTCAATAGAGTACACAAATGAAAGCCAATCAAAGATCAGTTTCATACCCCACCCCCACTCCCCCACCCCCATTACTAATAACCATTGTAATCCTTCCTACAGACTGTCACAAATTAATTAAGGGCCTGTAGAGGGATGTGGTCATCAGACTCTCCCTGTGTTTCTATAACATATAAAATAAGACTAAGAGAGCAGGAAAAGAGAGGTGAAAAAGGAAACAGAATGCCCTTCATTATTTTGCCACACACACAAGGAAGATCTCTCCATTGTCTAAAGAAGCAGAAAGAATGAATAATCTCCTGAAGAACAGCAAAGCAGGCAGAACCTCCTCCATGCAACTTCCCCTAGCACTATGGAAGATCTCCAGAAACTCCAGAGAAATCAACACACTGACCAGCAACAGGGAGAAGGAAGAGGGCATCTTAATCCACAGTCTGACTACACTTGCCATTCGTGTTGAGTGCACACTGATCCAGTGTAATTATCAGCATTTCCATTCTGTACAATGAAATATCAAAAGAATAATAAGAAAATAATTTAAAAAGAAAAACAACCATAATAAGCAAATCATCCAATATCTAATCCACATCAAGAGGAGGACATAAACATTTACAAAAAGAAATAAACAAAACAAAACATATCAGTAAAAATTATATTAGTCATAAAGACAGTCATAAGTCCAATATAAATTTAAAGACCCAAAAGATCCTATTACAAATTAGGGTATGTTTACTAAAGGGCGTGTTACTGCTGCAGAAAGGAAATGTGCCACATGGGGCGATCTAAGGGTCCTGGCACCCCAGGCAGAGATCCCGGCTGCCCCCCCCCCCCCCCCCCCGTTGCCACTAAACCCAGCTCTCCCTTTCTCTTGTGCCCTTTGGAACACACATTCTGTCTCTAATAAACTCTCTTTTACACATGATCTTTTCCTCTCCAACACTTTTCATCTTCTTGCTTTAACTGAGACCTGGCTCCTCCCTGACGATACCGCCTCTGCTGCCCTCTGCTTTGGTGGTCTCCAGTTCTCCCATACTCCTCGTCCTACAGTTCGTGGTGGTGGGGTTGGCCTTCTTCTCTCCCCCTCCTGTCATTTCCAACCTCTTCCTCTGCCTTAGTCTCATTCCTTCCTCTCTTTTGAGGTCCACTCTATTCGCCTCTTTGCCCCACTTCCTCTCCGGATTGCTTTTGTCTATTGTCCTCCTGACAAGGTTTTTTCTTCTTTTCTCTCTGACTTTGACTCTTGGCTTTCCCTCTTTCTTATCCCTACCTCCCCTACTCTTATTCTTGGTGATTTTAACATCCATGTTGATAACCCCTCTGATCCTCTTACTCTGAAGCTCCTCTCTTACTTCCTCATTTGGCCTTCAACTTTGTTCCTTTGCCCCCACTCACCTTCATGGCCATTGTCTGGATTTGGTTTTCTTTTCTTGCTCCTCTCCCTCTAACTTCAGTAATACTGTTCTTCCTTTATCTGATCATCACCTTCTTTAATCTTCACCTCCCTCCCCCCCCCCCCCGCCTCGTTCTGTCTCCTCCACTCTTTTTAGGAACCTTCTTGCCATTGATCCCCTGGTTCTCTCCTCTACCATTTCTCCTTCTCTATCCTCTGTTTTGTCCTCCAAGTCTGTTGATATGGCAGTGATATCCTATAATGCTGTGCTCTTCTCAGCTCTGGATGTTCTCGCTCCTCTCATCCCTCGTCCTGTAAGGCGTTCCTTACCTCAGCCCTGGTTCTTTCCCACTATTCGCTATCTTCGCTCCTGTGCCTGCTCTGCTAAGCGTACCTGGCTCAAATACCGCTCCCCTGAAGATTTCCTTCATTTCAAATTCATGCTCTGCTATTTCAAATCTGCTTTAGCTCTTGCCAAACAAGATTACTTTGTTCGCTTGACTAATTCTCATGCCTCTGATCCTCGCCGTCTCTTCATTGCTCTCAGTTCTCTTCTCAAAGTGCCTCCGCTTCTGATCCCTCCGTCCCTTTCTGCCCAGGCTCTGGCTGATTACTTCCATGATGAAATCCATAAGATCACTCTTCAGTTTCTCTCTAAATCCACGATTTCCCTTTCCTGCTTTCATTCTCTCCCCCTTCTCATCCTACCCTCTCTTCCTTCCCCACAATTTCTATTGATGAAACTGCTCTTCTTCTCTCCTCCTCCAAGCTCACCACTTGCTCCTCTGATCCTATCTCCTCCCATCTCCTCCTCTATTTTCTCTACTGTTGTCCCCTCCATTTCTCATATTCTCAACCTTTCGCTCTCCACTGCTACTGTCCCGGCTGACTTTAAACATGCTGTGGTCACGCCTCTCCTTAAGATACCTTCACTTGATCCCTTTTGTCCTTCTAATTATCGCCCAAACTCCTCTCTCTCCTTCCTTTCATTTCTAAACTGCTTGAACGTGCAGTTTACTGCCATTGTCTTGACTTTCTCTCTTCCCATGCTCTTCTCGATCCCTTACAATCTGTTTTTCGTCCTTTGCACTCTACTGAAACTGCTCTTGTCAAAGTCTCCAGTGACTTGTTCCTGGCAAAATCTAAAGGACTTTACTCTGTCCTTATCCTCCTTGACCTTTCTGCTGCCTTTGACACTGTTGACCATGATCTTCTCCTTGACACTTTGTCCTCGCTTGGCTTTAGGGACTCTGTTCTCTCCTGGTTCTCCTCATATCTCTCCCATCACTCCTTTAGTGTATGTTCTGGTGGCTCCTCCTCCTCTGTTACCCCACTCTCGGTTGGTGTCCCCTTTTGGTGGGTTCTGTCTTGGGTCCCCTTCTTTTTTCTCTCTATACCCAATCCCTTGGTGTGCTTATTTCCTCTCATGGTTTTCAGTACCATCTCTATGCTGATGACTCCCAAATCTATCTCTCTACTCCTGATCTTTCTTCTGCTTTCCAGTCCCGGATCTCTTGCTGTCTCTCTACCATTGCTGCCTGGATGTTCCATCATCGCCTGAAATTGAACATGGCCAAGACTGAACTTCTCGGTTTTTCTCCTAAAATTTCCTTTTCTCTTTCTTCTTTTTCAGTCTCTGTTGATGGCTCTGTTCTCCAACATGTTTCATCTGCTCGCAATTTGGGTGTTATTTTTGACTCTTCGCTCTTTCTCCTCTCATATCCAACTCATCGCTAAGACCTGTCGCTTTTTTCTCTTCAACATTGGCAAAATCCGCCCCTTTCTCTCTGAGCTCACTACTAAAACCCTCATCCATTCCCTAATTTATTTATCACCTCCCGCCTTGATTATTGTAACCTCCTTCTTGCTGGTCTCCCTCAGTCTCATCTCTTTCCCTCTTCAGTCTATTCAGCACTCCACTACCCATTTGATTTTCCGTCAGCCTCATTTTGCCCACATCACTCCTCTCCTCAGATTTCTTCACTGGCTCCCTATCCGTTTCAGTATTCACTTTCAAGCTTCTCCTTCTGACTTATAAGTGCATTCACTCTGTGGTTCCTCAGTACCTTTCTTCTCTCATTTCTCCCTATTTCCCCCCTCGTGTACTCCATTCTTCTTCCCAGTTGCTTCTTGCTATGCCCATCTCCTCTATTGCCAACTCCAGATTCTGCTCTTTTCACTTTGCTGCTCCCTACGCTTGGAATAAACTTCCTTTGTCTATATGTCAGGCATCTTCTTTGCCCCTCTTCAAACTCAAGTTAAAAGCTCATCTTTTCGCCTCTGCCTTTGGTTCTTGATTTTGCTGTTCTCCTTCCTTCCCCTCTTTTATTTCACCTTTCTTTCTTCCTCTTACATTTGTTCTTACCTCTTTCCTTTGTCCTGTCTCTCCTGCTCTTGTCTCTTTGCCCTTGTTCTTATCTTTTTTCTACTCCTTTTCTTGCTTTGTCTTTTTAGATTGTAAACTCTTTTGAGCAGGGACTGTCTTTTTGTGTTTTCATTGTACAGTGCTGCGTGCGCCTGGTAGCACTTTATAAATGCTTAGTAGTAGTAGGCCGATAGTGCCAGCAGCTGTAGCTGCAACATGCAACTGCCAAGGGGACTATCACAGCAGTGGCTGTCATCCTCCCCTGAGACATATCTTTGGCAGGCAGTGAAGGGGTCCCTACAGAGGCAGATTGTTGGGGGGGAGGGGTCTGTGAGGCCATCCATGTATGCCTCTGCACCCCCCCCCCCCCATCTGGACCTTGTACCCTAGGCACCCACCAACCCACATGTTGGATGGGCTGGGACTGCACACCACCAACACTGACAGCACATGGGCATGCCAGAATGGTGTGGGGGTGTTGGCAGAAGGGGCAGTGGCACCTGCCTGCAGCAGACCAAAGCTATGTCCTGGTTCTATGCACCATACATATTGAAACATGACAAGGTCTGTCTGATGGGAGGCATGTCAGCCCCAGGGACTATTGTAACCATGTGAAAGCACTGAGGCTCAATGCACACAGTTGATGTGTATATGAGCAGAGGGTCACAGATTCAAGTCTTGCGGTGGATCATGCATGGCATGTCCCTATGTCTAAACTTTAGCCTACAGTGCCGGTACACCACCAGCACATGCAACCCCCAATGAATTGGCCAGCAAGGGTACAAACACCCATCAGCCACACAGACACCCACTATCCACAGCTGGATGGAGAGTCAGGCTGATAGTACTGACACACTGAGCGGGAATTAACATCAGAGCACGCTACTAGCTCCTGCACAAGTTAACAATGCTTGAGCTGATATTGAGACCAAAGTGGCAGGCAGGAATGCCTACCATCCCCATCTTTGCACAGTGTGGCAATATGAGTGTATATGTGTGTGTGTGTATGTCTCTCGATTGTTTTGTGGCTTTCTAAATCTCACTGAGCCTCGCATTGCCTAAGCTGTTCCCAGCATTAGTCTGCAAATGTGCATAACGAGGAGCATAGTATTGTGGTATGGCTTGAAACAGGGTGGATTGGCCAAGATGTGTCTGCATCGGAGGTAGGGTCAATGGCTGAGATGTCGTAGTGCTCGCCTGCCTGTGCATGGACTGGGTGACCATAGCACTCCCACTCCTGCCGATCAGTGACATGGCACGACTATGTATCCATATAGGGCTTGATTCCGTCCCACACTTAGATCCCCTTTGTGCGTCCGGTCTGAACTGGATGCACAGAGGAGATCGCGATTCTGATCCCACGGGGCACGTCTAGCCCTGCGGGATCAGAATCACGATCAGGCATGTACTTGCAGGCTGTGACTGTGATTCAGTCTGGCCTGCATATACATGCACAGCCTGACTAACTCAGTCAGGGCTTTTAAATGGAGCCACAGTGCCATGGCGTCATATTGCCATGGCACTGCGGCTTCATTTAAAAGCTGCAATGTTAGTCACCTGAAAAATGGGTTTATTCCCCACAGCCCAACCCCCAATCTGGCTTTCTAAGGCCAGGATATGGCTGCAAGGAATGACCTCTGGCCCCCCACCCCATCTGAGCCCTGGGCACTTAAAAAAAATCAGGTATAGGGAAGTTAATCCACCTCGGAGGTGGAATAATTTCCCTGCAAATGTCGCTGGCCCTGGACATACAGGGCCAACATTAAAATTGGCCCTGGACGTCCAGGGCCAGCAACCGCCACTGCCCACCTAGACTCTGCTTTTGGGCCACCCATTCCCTGCCCCCATCTAACTTCCCCGCACAACTGGCGGGGAAGCAAGTTGGGGGCAGGAGCCGGCACGATCAGCGGGGATGGACGTCCTGTCGGGTCATCCATCACCGCTATTCGCAGCACAGAATAACCTACATAGTGTCTGGCTGCATTTATGTGGGTGAACTTCCTGTCCTGGGGGCCTGATCCCTAAACAAAATGCTGGGTGTCCATGCTGTTTATCCCATGCTTAGGTGTACATGGTTGCAATGTACACATGCAATGTGTGCAGATCAGCCGACTGACTGCAGTTGGTATGTGCATGGTTGGAAAATTTAGTGGTGGGCAGCATGTGTAGTCTAAGTGTGCTTGCTGTGGGTGATTGTAAGCCCTAGGTGGTTAGGACAATAGATGTTCCTGGTTTATTCCCGGTGGTACATAAGAACATAAGATATACCATACTGGGTCAGACCAAGGTCCATCAAGCCCAGTATCCTGTTTCCAACAGTGGCCAATCTAGGTCATACATACCTAGCAGTTTCCCCAAAAGACACAGGTTCCACAATGCTTGTATTGGGTCAAGCATTGATATCCTGGGTCCCTTCTTAATAATGGTTTATGGACCTTTCCTCCAGGAACTTGTCTAAAACTTTTTTTAAACCCAGCTACACATAAGAACATAAGATATGCCATACTGCGTCAGACCAAGGTACATCAAGCCCAGTATCCTGTGTCCAACAGTGGCCAATCTAGGTCATATGTACCTAGCAGTATCCCCAAAAGACACAGGTTCCACAATGCTTGTACTGGGTCAAGCATTGATATCCTGGGTCCCTTTTTAATAATGGTTTATGGACCTGTCCTCCAGGAACTTGTCCAAATATTTTTTAAACCCAGCTACACTAACAGCTCTTACTACATCCTCCGGTAACAAATTCCTGAGTTTGATTACACGTTGAGTGAAAAAATATTTTCTCTTATTTGTCTTAAATAGTTTACCCTGTAGCTTCATTACATGCCCCTAGTCTTTCTATATTCTGATAGCGTAAACAATCGATCTACGTTTACCCGTTCCACTCCATTCATTAATTTATAGACCTCTATCATATCTGCCCTCAGCCATCTCTTTTCCAGGTTGAAGAGCCCTAACCTTTGTAGCCTCTCTTCATAGGAGTAGTCTTCCATCCCTTTTACCATTTTGGTGGCTCTTCTCTGTACCTTTTCTAATAATGCTATATCCTTTTTAAGATACGGCGACCAGAATTGCACACACTATTCAATGTGCGGTCTCACCATGGAACGATACAGAGGCATTATAATATCCTTTGTTTTATTTTGCATTCCTTTCCTTATGATACCTAGCATTCTATTTGCTTTCTTGGCCGCCGCTGCACACTGGGCCGAGGGTTTTAACATGTTATCCACAATGACTCCTAAATCTTTTTCCTGGGTGGTGGTTCCCAATGTGGAACCATGCATTGTGTGGAACACACAATGACCCCATCTCACATATATACAGTTACCAATTTCAGTATCCCATTTGTGTACATAGTTTACCAATTTCAGTATTCCATTTATGTACATAGTTTCCCCCGTTATCCAAGTTGATTGCTCCTGTTCATTGTAATGACCTGACTCTTGTTCATTGTCGGATTCTGTTTTGTTTTATGTAAACCGCGCTGATCGTAAATAGTGCGGTATATAAGAAATGTAAAATAAATAAATAAATAAATAATTGTGTAACCATTGTGTGGGTTGTTCTTTCCTAGGTGCATAACTTTGCACTTGTCCACATTAAATTTCATCTGCCATTTGGATGCCCAGTCTTCCAATTTATCAAGATCCTCCTGCAGTTTTCCACAATCCTCTTGGGTTTTAACAACTTTAAACAGTTTTGTGTCACCTGCAAATTTGATAACCTCACTAGTTATTCCCTTTTCCAGGTCATTTATAAATATGTCAAAAAGTAGCGGACCCAGTACAGATCCCTGGAGTACTCCACTATTCACCTTTTTCCATTGGGAAAATTGGCCATTTAGCCCTACCCTCTGCTTTCTATCTTTTAACTAGTTCCCGATCCACTATAGTACACTGCCTCCTATCCCATGACTTTTTAGTTTTGCCAAAAGTCTCTGATGAGGGACCTTGTCAAAGGCTTTCTGAAAGTCCAGATACACTATATCAACTGACTCACCTTTGTCTACCTGTTTATTCACACCTTCAAAAAAACATATCAGATTAGTAAGACAAGATCTTCCTTGTCTAAAGCCATGTTGGCTGTCTCCCATTAGGCCATGACTATTTACATGCTGTGTAATTTTGTTCTTTATGATGGTTTCTACCATTTTCCCCGGTACTGACGTCAGGCTCACCGGTCTGTAATTTCCCAGATCACCCCTGGAACCCTTTTTAAAAATTGGCGTTACATTGGCGATCCTCCAATCTTCAGGTATTACAGATGATTTTAATGAAAGTTCACAGATTACTAATAGTAGGTCTGCAATCTCACATTTCAGTTCTTTCAACACTCTTGGATGTATACCATCTTGTCCAGGTGATTTGTTACTATTTAGTTTATCAAATAGTTATAATACATCTTCCCGGTGTAGCGATATTTCTCTCAATTCCTCTGCAGTATCACCTTTAAATGCCACTTCAGTCTTGGGTAACATCCCTACATCTTCCTCAGTAAAGACTGAAGACTGATATTCGGCAGCGCCGGGTGCAGTGGCTGGCGGCAGGATCAGTCAGGCGAGAGTCCAGTGAGTGGAGACAGCCTCCAGCAGGCCGCGTTGTGGTGGTGGGCTCCTCGATGCCCCAGCCTCCCGAGGACCCGCAAAATCACGAAGTCGAGTGCTGTGGGGGATCGCTGGCTGTCACTGATCTGGGAAAGGTATGAGGGGGGAGCAAAATGCGGCTGTAAGCTTATAATTGCAGAGTTTAGGGGTTGTGGGGACGGAGCTTCAGCAAAGTGCGGCCATCTTGCAGTGGGCTCACGAGCGCCCCCCTCTATCTCCTTTTTAAAGGTTAATGCCAGCAGTCTGGTTCCATCCTGGTTAAGGTGAAGCCCATCCCTTTGGAAGAGCCCCTCCTTTCCCCAGAATGTTCCCCAGTTCCTAACAAATCCAAAACCCTCATCCTTGCACCATTGTCTCATCCACACATTGAGACTCTGGAGCTCTGCCTGCCTTTTGGGTCCTGCACTTGGAACGGGAAGCATTTCGGAGAACACTACCCTGGAAGTTCTGGATTTCAACTTCCTACCTAAAAGCTTAAATTTAGCCTCCAGAACCTCCCTACCACATTTTCCTATGTCATTGGTACCGACATGTACCAAGACAGCAGACTCCTTCCCAGCACTATCTAAGATCTTATCTAGTCGGTGCGTGAGGTCCGCTACCTTCGCACCAGGCAGGCATGTTACCAGGTGATCCTCACGTCCACCAGCCACCCAGCTATCTACATGCCTAATGATTGAATCACCAACTATAACAGCTGTCCTAACCCTTCCCTCATGAGTACATGGCCCTGGAGAAACATCCTCAGTGCGAGAGGGTTTTACATCAACTGGAGGACAGGTCCTAGTTACAGGATCATGTCCTGCCACATCAGGGTGATGCTCTCCTGTCACATGACCTCTCTCCTCCATGACAATAGGGATACTGCCAGACTGGAGGTGGGACTTCAGGACTATATCCCGGTAGGTCTCGTCCATGTACTTCTCTGTCTTTCTTATGTCTTCCAGGTCTGCTACTCTAGCCTCTAGAGAATGGACTTCCTCCCTGAGAGCAAAGAGCTCCTTGCACTTAGTGCATACATAAGACCTCTCACCAACTGGGAGAAAATCATACATGTGGCACTCAATGCAAAAGACTGGAAAGCTCGCATCTCGCTGCTGGACTGTTGTCTGCATCTTAGTTTAAAGCTTGTGTTTAGGTCTTTAAATTCTGTACTTAGTAAGGTTTGGTGTAGATGCTTATACTAATAAAAGTGTATTTAATACCTCTAATATACCTTGTTCACCTGAAGCTTAATTAATCTCAGGTCCTCAATGTATGACTGATTTGGATAAAGAGCTGCACCTGAGAGCAGCCCCTTTCCTCTAAGACGTGTAAGTACCTATAAAGCTACAATTACCCCAGGGGCGGGTTGGTGTCAGGGAGGGAGGGAGGGAAATAAGACCTATTAAAAGAGGGCTGTTACAAGGTACCCTGTCCTGTACCCTCAGCAGGGGGTGGGGGGGGGGGTAGTCCCTCAGGTAGGCTAGAGCAGGAAAAAAAGTTTAAAACGCAGAACGTTCTGGGGACAGAGCAGGGAGAGATATTTAATTTAAAGTAACAGTTAACCTGGCTGCCACACAAAGGCCAGTTAGTTGAGAGAGGCAGGGTAAGTTATACAGCTGAGAAAGCTGAAGTGCAAAACTAAAGGGAACAGGGAGGTGAAATAGCACACCAATAAAGCACACCAATAAAGCACAACAAACAAATAAATAAATAGCACACCAATAAAGACAACAAAATAGCACACCAATAAAGACAACAAATAGCACACCAACAAAGACAACAAATAGCACACCAATAAAGACAACAAATAAATAAATAAATAAATAGACAGCTAGAACTCACAGCAAAGTCGTCACAGGAGTTAAATATCTACCTCTCTAGCAGAGCACCGTGAGGGGCACTGCTCTTCCCAGAGCAGAGAGAGGCAAACATCTTTCAGTGTCCCAAATATCTTTCAGTGATATCTTTCTGCCCTGTGTCCCCACACACAGTCGTTCAAGGCCAGCTGCAGAAGCTGTTTCATGAAGGAGAAACTGTACTATTTTTGGCAAAGGGACCCTTGATCTCATATTTTGGTGCAGCACAGCCATTTCCCAGGAAGCTCAATCAGAGGCCTAGGTGAGTAACCCATTACCGGGGATCCCACAGGTGACACCAAGTTCTCATCACAGCTGAGGGAGTGGGATCATCTTCTCCATAGAGACAGATGAGCCAACTAGGAAATCAGGACTGGCTGGAATGGGCCCAACAGTTTTCACAGCTTTTACAAGATTAAAATTGCTCACAACAGAGCTCTTCTTCCTCTTCTTCCACATTCTGCAAGGCTGATGCCTTTGTAGAGCTCCAAAGCCCTACAGACATGTACCTGCAGCCATGTTTTATGTTTCAAGTTCAACTGTTCAACTATTCTATGTATACTTGTTTTATGTATCAAGTTGTTATAATGTAAACTGCACTGATTTATATTAAATGTAGCAAGCCGCCCCCCCCCCCCCCGTGTAATTAATAATTTAGGATCTGAACAGTTCTCTTGAGGAAATTCTCCTTTGACAAGATCGCAACAAGCTCTTATGCAAGGAGAATATTGCCTAAGCCTACAATACTCTTAATAAAACTGTTCTGCAACTAAAGAAGAGAACCTGGCCTTTCCTTAACTTAGTGGTATGTTTACTAAACTGCGGTAATGTCACCAGCGTTAAGTGCAGCGTTAAGGTACCTGAAGCCATAAAAGGCAATGGGCAGGTAGAGGGCATTCCATCGAAAAGGGTATCAATGGGCGTCATGGCTGTTTGGCATTAAAAAAAGAACAAAAGGGAATCAAACCCATGACCCTTGATTTGGGAGATACTAGTACTAACCAGTAGGCTACACCTCCACAACTCTTTGTGTTGCTATCTGCTGGATACAGAAGGATGATGTGTTGGGACAGCAGCTTAGAGGAGCTTTCCCATGGCTGATATGCAGTCCCGTATTAATCTGAGACCTATTCTTCCTCTCAGATTCTGTTTCTGTTTTGTGCTCCAGTATTTTCTACCATATGCATGTTGATGTTAGGATGGAGTGATCGTTTCTTATCTCCGGATATAGAAAGACTGCACGACATGTCTGCTGTGGTTACCAGGATAGGGTTAACCCACCAGTACCCATGATGCAATGCACATGCAGATTAGCAGTCTACAGCAGGTCACCAGATGGGGTATGCCTCTCGGCTGTAACTGTACCGGAGGGTGGAGAGAAGGCGGAGAGAGAGAGTCAATGGGCAGTGAGAGGCCCCTGCTGCACTAACGCTGTCACATTAACGCTGGAACAGTACCGCGAGTGAAAACCTGTCGGTAAATGCACATTTGTAGGAGAGAGAAACCATTTTCTGTCAACCATGTATGTCACAGGCAAAGAGCCCAAAAGCAGTGATAGTAGTGCTACATGTGTAGTAACAGCATAGTGCCCAAGTATGAAAAGGCACTATGGTGATGTTGTAGGTGGGGTACAGGGCAGACTAGGCAGCCACCTAGGTGGCACAGACTAACACAGAAAATGGGGAACAGCAAGATAACGGCTGACCAAGGTCAAACTTGCCCAGTAGTCTGCTCCACAGTGTCCCACCCAGGGGAAACGTACCCTGCAGGTACCCCAAACGTCACACAGGAAACACAATGCCTGTAATGGGGCAAGCAGTGCACATCTGGGAACCACTCTAATAGGGGTACACGTACTCAACCCAGGATACATCCCAAACTGTCCGAACACCCAGCTATACGAAAACCCGTCACACCAGCCCCTGGGAAGGACAGTGTAGGGAGCAGCCATGCGTTGCCTGACACATGTATACACCCAGCAGTCCAAAGTAACCGCCTTGATTACAGGAGAAGGCGGTATATAAATCATTTTAAATAAATAAAATAAATAAAGTGGATACACTGTACCCGCAATGCATACCCTAGCCTGCCCACAGTCTGCTGGCAGAACACAATCTATCTACTAGGCCCACCCTAGCCAATAGTTGCTAGATCACTGACCTGCCACCCCCAACCATCTACCCCCCATGTGGAAGGGCCATAATAGTGGCAGGCGGTGATGGGGGGGATGTGTGGATGTCCATGTATGCCCCCACCCCAGACCCCACACCCTAGGCACCTGCCTACCTGCACAGTGGCTGGCCTGGGACTGCGCACCACCAGCACCAACAGCACATGGGCACATCAGCATGGTGGGGGAGGGGTGCTGGTGGTGGAGGGGGTCGTGACACTTGCACACAGTGGACCAAAGCTGTGCCCTGTACCAGTGCATGGTGTGCAGTAAAGCAAAGATCTGTTGATGAACAGCAAAGGTAGCCCCAGGGACTACTATGCTTCTGTGGCAACAGTGTGGTACAGTACACACAGACTGTGTTTTGGAACAGAAGGTAACAGGTTCAGGTCCTAGCTGTGGCTCATGCAGACCATGTCCCTACATTTTATCCTACGTTGCACATACAACATCGTCATGTGCACTCCCCAAAGCATCGGCCAACAGGAGCACAAATACCCACACCCACAGGTTCCACCATCCAAAGCCCCATGGATTGTCAGTCGGTGGGAGGAGTGGCCTAGTGGTTGGGGCAAGGTACTTCGGGCCGGAAGGTCGGGGGTTCAAATCCCACTGGAGGACAGCAACCTTGGGCCGGAAGGACTGGGGTTTCTAGTCCCACAGGTGCTCCTTGTGGTCTTGGGCAAGCCACTTAACCCTCCATAGCCCATGTTCCCTGCAAAATAGTTCTCTGTGTGCTGTGCTTTCCTGTCTAATCAATGTGTTTATACCTCAAAAATTTCCTGTCATGATTTGACAATTTCCAATCTGTAATCAAACCGCTGCTGATCGCTGGAAGTAGCGGTATACAAATGTATACTAAATAAAATAAATAAAATAAATTGTTGGGCCCAGCATGGAGCAGCAGTTTCCAGCAAAGCAGCATTACTAGCACCTGCATACCTTAGCAATGCCTGCACTGTGCCCAGGACCAGTGTGATGGGCAGGGCTGCCAACCACCCCTATCTTTGCACAATGCCAACATAGGAGTGGGAGTGTGCGTATGTCTATCTATTGTTTTGTGGCTGCCTACTCCTCACTGGGCCCACAATGCTTACACTGATTCCAGCATTAGCCTGCCAATGTGCATAATGAGGAGCAAGGTATTGTGGGTTTGGTGTGGACAGGGTGGACTGGGCATCTGCACATGGTGTGGGGCAATGGCTGGGAGATTGTAGTGCCTGACCACCACCTGCATGGACAGGGTGGCCACAGCATGTCATTCTGGGAGGTCACTCTCACTCTGACTGAGCAGTGACCATGGCATGTCTAGGTTCCCACATAGTGCTATACAGTGCTTCTCTCAAGTGATATCTGTGTGGTCTCTGCTCTGGGGCCCAATCACTGAGATATCTGCTTGGTGTCTGTGCATAAATCCCATGTCTGGGTGCACATAGTTCCCCTGGGAAGGTGGACAGGCTAGCAGACTGTTTGCATGTGTATGTCTGGAATGCTGTGCAGGCTGAGTATGCCCTCTGCTGGTGGATGTCAGTTTGTGGTGGGGGCAGCTGAGCCTATTCCAGGCCAGTGCCAAGTACAGACCTGCAATAACAGCCCTAGTTGCTGGTCCCACAGCTCATCATCATGTGCCTACTTTACAAAGATGTGGAGTGTGGGTCGGTTGGAGGCCAGATTCTGTCCACCACCATAGCAAAGTGAGAGCAGTCTGCTAGGTGGCACTACATAATCTTCATGTGTATCCCGATTCCCCCCTGCCTCTGTAACAAACAACCATTGCAATCACAATGGAGAGACACCAGTCAGAGTGCACCATGATCTACAAGGGCCAGATATGACTGGGGAATGCAGGTGGACCTAGGCATGTCTACAAGGCATACCTGACACACAGCAATGCCTATTGCATCCAGCTGGTGTACTGTTGACCTGGTGCTGGGCGCACCACCTCAACCTCAGGGTGAGTGCAGAACCCACAATGGCATGGTCTCTAGCTACTCTGTGCCAGTAAGACACATGGTCAGTACCCCCTATCACGGTGCAGTGCTGTAGAGGTGCATACCCCATCTGGTGACCTACTGTAGACTGCTAATCTGCATGTGCATTGCATCATGGGTACTGGTGGGTTAACCCTATCCTGGTAACCACAGCAGAAATGTCATGCTGTGACCTGCAGTCTTTCTATATCCGGAGATAAGAAACGTTCACTCCATCCTAACATCAACATGCATATGGTAGTAATTACTGGAGCACAAAATAGAAAACAGAATCTGAGAGGAAGAATAGGTCTCAGATTAATATAGGACTGCACATCAGCCATGGGAAAGCCCCTCTAAGCTGTTGTCCCAACACATCATCCTTCTGTATCCAGCCATTGCAGATCAGAGAGCTGTGGAGGTGTAGCCTACTGGTTAGTACTGAAGCCTCTTAAGCCAAGGGTCATGGGTTCAATTCCCTATTGTTCTTTTTTTTTTGTTTTTTTTTGTTTACCAAACAGCCATGATGCCCATTGACCCCTTCTCTCCGCCCTCTCTCCACCATCTGCGGGACTTACCACCACCGGTGACGTTAACGTGCGTTAGTGTTACTTAATGCATGATAACGTTGTTGCTGCTATGTTATTGCCATTTAGTAAACATACCCCTTAGATTGCATTTTCTTCAGGAACATGTTACAGTGCATGTTCAAAGTGAAGGCTAGTGCATATTCCCCAGTACATATAGATTTATTTTATTTATTTCTTTTTTATACCGTGCTCTTTAGAATCAGTGCCGTTTACATGTATACTAACAGGTACTTTTTTTTTTTATTCCCTTGTCCCCGAAGGGCTCACAATCTAAGAGTACCTGAGGCAATGGAGAGTTAAGTGGCTTGCCCAAGGCCACAAGGAGTGGCCATGGGACTAGAGACCCTAGTCCCTCCGGTCTGAAGTTGCTTGTCTCCATGTGGGAATTGAACCCCTGGCCTTCCAGCCTGAAGTAACCTGTCCCAACCACTGAGCCACCCTCACAGTGCCATAACCTAAAGTGCCTCATAAGGTGCCCTATAAGGTGCCCCATAGGTCATATTATAAAGTGCCCTGTCTGCCAAGGCATCCTATAATGTGCCTTATAGGGTGCTGTACAGGGCGCCTATGAGGCACCTTAGGCTACAGCATTGTGAGGGTGTTTCTGCTGGCAGCACTGATTTAAATTAAAAGAAAATGCCTCAGACAGCCTTTTTAGATTACACAACTGCAGGATTAAACCCATGACCTCTGCTTCCACAATCACTGAAGTAACCAGTAGGCTACATCGTTATAGCTACAGCCACACTGCTGGCTGGCTACAGAAAGACTGCAGGTCACCACACAAACTGCTGTGGTTACCAGGATAGGGTAAACCCACCCATACCCATGATGCACTGCACATGCAGATCAGCAGTCTATAGCTGATCACATAATGGGGTATGCACCCCCACAGCACCTAGGACTGGTAGGGGGAACTGACCATGTGTGTTACTGGCACAGAGTAGCTACAGACCGTGACATTGTGCGGGTCCTGTGCTCACCCTGAGGGAGAGGTGGGGTACCAAGCACCAGGTCCGCAGCAGCTGGCTGGGCTGAGATAGGCTATGCTGCAGGTCCCCATTAATGCCAGTGTGTAATAGGTAGTCTTTGCAGACACACCTGTGTCCATCTGTATTTCCCAGTCATGTCTAGCTCTTGTGGACTATGATGCACTCAAAATAGTGCATATCCTGTGTGGGTGCCATGGTCACATGTTATATGTGAAGGGGGGTGTTTGGACCCAAAAGAAGATTATGTAGCACCACCCAACCTGCCCTCTGTGGCTCAGGGTGGAGGACAGGATCTTCCACCAACAGACCCACATTGTACATCTCTGCAATGGTGGCAGTAGAGGGGACCATCAACCCCAGTCCTGCTGGGGAACAGGCACCTACAGGGCAGTCAATGCAGATCTGTACACATCACATAAGGCAATAGCAGACAGGCAGAATGCTGGAGCAGCTCAGCTGCCCCCCACCACTATCTGACATTCACCCTCAGAGGGCACAGTCAGTCTCCACCCTGCAAGGTGTTCCAGCCATACACATGCTAACGGCAGACAGTCTGCTAGCTAGTACATAGTGCATGTTCCTGGTGGAACTGCATACACTCAAAAATAGGATGTGAGCGCACACACACACCACGCAGGAATGTCAGTGACTAGGCCCCAGAAAAGAGAACCCATAATCAGCACTTGAGAGAAATAGTGGATAGCACTATGGGGAAACCTAGCCATGCTGTGGTCACTGCTCAGTCAGGGTGAGAGTGACCTGCCAGCATGACATGCTGTGGCCACCCTGTCCGTGCAGGTGGTGATCAGGCACTACAATGTCCCAGCCATTACCCTATACCCTGTGCAGATGCATCCTGCCCATGCCACCCTGTCCGGGCCATACCCACAGTACCTTGCTCCTCATTATTCACATTGGCAGGCTAACACTGCAAACAGTGCAAGCAGTGTGGGCTCAGTAAGGTGTAGGCAGCCACAACACACTGGATAGACAAACACACACTCCCACACCTATGCCAGCATTGTGCAAATATAGAGGTTTGTGGCAGCCCTGGCTGCCACACCAGTCCTTGGCACAGTGCAGGCATTGCTATGGTAGCAAAACTGTTGGGATCACTCCCTGAGGTGGTAAACACTGTCAGAATCAATAACTGAAACAAACTCCACAGATATCAGAAAGGTTACTATGATGAATCTCTATCAACAAATCGTGTTTAACTTAGGATTTGTTAGCTGACATTAATCATAGCAACCTTTTGATATATGTGGAACGTGTTCCCAAGTTTTGGACGGCATTGCTAAGCTATGCAGGAGCCAGTATTGGGAGATGCTGCTCAGTGCAGGGCCCAACAGCCTGACTCTCCATGAGGCGTTGGATAGTGGAGCCTGTGGGTGTGGGTGTTTGTACCCCTGTTGGCCTCTTCTCTAAGGCTGAATTTCCCAACTGCGGTTCTGCTGGGCCAAACACAGTTCAGGTTTTCATGTTGTCCCTTAATGAATATGCATGAGATACATTTACATACAATGGGGGTGGTGCATACAAATGCAGCACAGGCATATTTATTAGGGACAGCATGAAACATGAATGATGTTTGGCCCTCCAGGACTGCAGTTGGGATACTCTGCTCTAGGGATTGCACATGTTTATGGTGTCTGTGCTCTGTAGGGTAAAATATAGGCGTTTCAGGCATGCTTATTTTATCTGCAATAAAATAAGCATGTGTCTCTTGGGGAAACTGCTAGGTACATATGACCTAGATTGGCCACTGTTGGAAACAGAATACTGGGCTTGATGGACCTTGGTCTGACCCAGTATGGCATATCTTATGTTCTTATGTTCTTATGTAAAGGTTCCATCTTTATTACCATGGTTTAGTGCTGGGTAAAATATAGGGACCGGGTTGGCAAGAGCCACAACTGGGACTTGTACTTGTGACCTTCTGCTCCTGAACACACTGGCTGTGTGTACTGCACCAAACTGTTGCCACAGGAGCAAATCATTCCCTGGGGATACCATGACTGTTCGTCAGACAGATGTTGTCTGTTGCAGTGCACAGCACCCACTTAAATGGGGCTTGGCCATGGTCTGCTGTGGGCAGATGCCACTGCCCCCTCCGCCACCATGTTGACATGCCCTTATGCCTGTGGTGCTGGTGGTGCGCAGTCCCAGGCCATCCAGTATGCCGGTAGGCAACTGCCTATGGTGTGGGTTCTCAGGTAGGGGTGCCTACATGGACATGTGCGCTTCCCCTCCCCCACACCGCCTGCCAATGTTATGTGCCCTTGGGGATACCTGCTGGGTAATATCCCCTGTGACACTGTGGGACACACACTCGTGCCCATGTTGGTCCCTCGTCAGTTGCTGTCTTGCTGCTTTACAGTTTCGGCATTCCTATTTGCCACCTAGTCATCAGCCTAGTCCGCACTGTGCCCCAGCTGGACCACAGCATGTGCCGCCTGCAGCCCCCTGTATCCAATTTACAGCATCAGTACAGTTGCCCTTTCCTACATGCCCACTCTGCTGTTGCTGCACATGTGCATGCCATAACAAACCTGCCCAATATAAACGACAAAACCCTGATCACCGCTATTTCATTGTGGGATCATTCACTTTGTAGGGGGACAGAGCATAGCCCCTTCCAAACATGATATCTTCCTTTTTACGCTTTGTCAGTAGTGTTGCTTTATGTTTATCATTAATATCTCTATTGGCCAGCTTGGTTATGGGGATTTCAGATGTGCTTCTGGTCATTTTCTATGTTTATTTGCCTTTTTGGTTCCTGCACATGTATCACTATTATCACTTTTCTGGGTTTCCCTGTCTTTGCTGTACATTGCTGACTGAAGTGGTTTTTCTCTTCTGCAAATGTGCCTCTAGAGCGAGGTTTTCACTTGCGCTAATTTTCAGACCTTCATTTCACAGCGTTAGTGTGCATGGAGCCTCTCCCCGCCCACTCTCTGCCTATTGACCCCTATCTCCACCCTCTGGGGAGCCTTACTCTGCCCTTCAGACCCGGCTTTCACAGCATTAGTGTGCCTTAACGCTACTGCTGACGTTATCGTGCAGTAACGTTACATATCGCGTGATAACATCGGCGCTGCTACATTAACACAGTTTAGTAAACATACCCCATATTCAGGAAGTAGTGGCCTTTCTAAAATCACTACTCATACTCGTATGCTCATTTATACATATAAATTTGCTTTTTAGACATGTAAATTGCACCTAAAACTGCATTCCAACCACCATCTTACCTTGTGACTTATCCAGCTAATTTTAGCCAGTTAGGCAGTAATTATACAACAGGGCTCATATGTTAATAAGGCAGGAAGGTGCCTATTTTTTAGTCTATTTCATAAAGGCACAAAGAAACCTGCAGATATTTTTCAAGCCTAGATTGAAGGTGCAGACATTTCACCTGTTCGAGAGCAGGCGTAAATGTTAGCATGGGCTTTATACACATACACATGTATTTTATAAAATACGCACATAAATCTTGAATCCACCCATGCTCTATTCAAATTCCTACCCTGAGCATGCCTACTCTATGAGCTTGCTTGCACCATGTGCACTTTTAAGTATTTTATGTGTGAAAAAAGCATTATAAAATTATTCTCAACCTGCTCAGTTTTCAAAGATTTTCATCTAGTGGGATAATCCTTCCTAGGAAAGGGCAGGGCTAAAAAAGATTTGGTTTGTCTTTATTTAAAACAACGTTTTAGTGATTGTATATTTTTTTCATGTGTTTTCACATCTTCATCTTAATTGTGTGCTTTTTTTGCATGTACAAATCAGTTTTACGTGCATTAATTCATAGGTATGCATGTGCACAAGTGATTTGCATGATACCTTTAGAGAGGAATTTTAGATGGGACATCCACATGCAATCTGGGAGTCTAAGCCAAAATGTCTGAAAAAAATGCATGCACATCGAGGTGCACACATAATTTCACAAACCGGGACATGCCTAATATGGACGTCTAATTAGACATTCCCAGAAACGTATGCCAGACTCTGGAGGTCTAGGAATAGCCCAATAGTTAGAGTAGTTGGCTAGGACCAAGGAAGTTAGAGTTCAGATCCCACTTCTGCTATCATTCTGACTGTCCTTGGGATGATAGAATGCTTTCTTGTCTTCATCCTCTATATGACTTATCAGATGCTTGTTTGTGCCTGGAATGTTTCTAAGATCAGGTTGGGACATCCATTGAACCCCCAGCCGTGCCTCCACTTAGGGTTGCCAACTGGCTCCAGATGTGCCCGACAGGCTTGATCCAGTCCTGGGTTTACCCCATTGCATGCAGTGACTTGTAGTTTTCCTTTTCTTATGGAGTGCAATGGAGAAATCAGAACTACATATCCCTGCATGCAATGAGGTAAACCCAGAACTGGATCGAACCTGTCGGGCGCATCTGGAGCCAGTTGGCAACCCTACCTCCACTACACCCCCATTCAGACTTGGGCATCCACAAACTGGGCTTCTAAAATGACTTTGGAGATGTCTCTGTGCTTTGGATGCCCATTTTTGGATCTCCAAAGCAGAAGTAGGTCTTCCAAAATGTTTGGCATCTAAATGAGCCTGACATGCACATCCCTAAATCCTTACTTAGCCAGATAGCAGAGTTGCCAAGTTGCACATTTCCTAGAGTGGGGTTTTTTGCCAGTTCTGGTTTTAAATTTGCATTGTAATGCACATAGAATTTGTAATCCCTGATTTCACCCATTGACATCGGTGCTTCAGGTCCCATAATGCATCAGGAAAATCTCACTCCTGGAACTAGGTAACTTGGCAACTCTGAGATAGATCCCTTTGAATACTGACTTTGAATGCATTTCCTCTCATTTTGTGTTTTGTTGAATCAAACCCCAAATGTATCAAAATCAGAAAAGAGAGAAGTTCTATGTTCCACCTCTGTAAGGTACTAAAACAAATACAAAGTGCTATGGAACACAGAGCAAAATGTTGGACCTCTTAGAGTCGCTTTGCATTCCCTTCAGTTACTGAAGGGACACACTACGGGCTGTGTAAGCATTTTTATTGCAAAGTCCCAGAGCCCCTCATTAGCTTATCCTCCTAGATTACCAAGTATCCTCAAAGCTAAATGTTTGGGTTTAATTTGCTCTGGGGAAATAGTATGCAAACTAACAGTACCATCAGATTAAGCCTCCTCTGGCAAATCGCGTGCTCGGTGGCCATAACATCCCAAATTAGAGTCCCACAGCAAAATTAAAATGCAAAGCGATTATCTCTCATGATGGTGCTATTTGTCTGTGGCTGGAGCACAACAAGGTTTCCTGATTACAAGCTACAATTGCCCATCAAATTGTTTGCCAATTTTAAACTCAGAGTTTGGAGTATGTGTGTGTGTGCGGGTTTGCACTTACCTATCCCTAATAACTCTGTATACTGATGTTCTATCCACAACAAATTTTCCATAAATGTCGGGAGCACCTGAGGAATCTGACACAGGCATGTTGCATTCTGGAAAATAGCTTTCTTTAGATCTGGGTAGAATTTCTTGTTTCTTTTCCTAATCAATGGCATTCTGGTAACTGCATGTAGAAAATTAAAGCTGCAAAGCAATCCACCTGATGACTATTAAAACTCAGCCTCAAATGATGAGCCTTTATGGACTTATTAAGGCAGAGTCAGCTCTGTGCATTGTTATCAATGAGACTGCCTTGTTTCCTTACTCAAGGGAAGAGCAAGGTGCAAAAGGGGTCAATTTCAGAAAATTGCATCGACCTAACTTCATCTTTTCAAAAGCATACAGTGTGCCCTCTTACGTACTGTATTACTTTAAACACAGTCGGGTCAGCTTTCCCTTTCTTGTACGATTACTAATTGCCCACATTTATTTTTTCGGAGTACAAGAAGATCCTGTCCTAGCATTTCCTACTGCATGTACGACTGGGCATTTGTTTCTTAATCCTGCCTGTTGCTTCATAGGCTAACACAAGCAGCCTTCTATGCAACTAGAGGACAGCTTTCAATTGCCCACCTGAGCACTGTCCCCAAATTTTGAAAAGGAAAGTATGCCTTCACTTTCCCTTTCAACCCTGTCCATGAATACAGTACAGTACAACGTGCCCACAGACTTTCCACCTGTATTTTGCTTGTGTGAAATTTGAATGGAAAGTAATGCATGTGGATTTGAATCTACAAATTATTACCACCCCCTCTCCCCTTTAGCCTAAAATACCTTGGGAAATGCCTCTTTCCAGTGCAGCTAGAAGCATACACACTACAGAAGACTGCATGTGCTTCTAGGTGGATTGAGGGATGGCAGGTTACAGGTCTGCTTCCCAATGAAGTCTACCTTACTTGAATGAAACAGGACATTAGGTAGACTAGGGGGAGACTAGACAGTCAGACAGGGTGGTGGCTTCTGCAGGCAGGAATGGGAGGAGGTGGCAAAGAACAAAACAAACAATAGGTTCCAAGAGCCATCATGAGGTATTGTTACCTGCAGAAAGGACCGGCAGTTGTGTCAGATACTTAGATACATGGCTTTTGGAAGTTGCACTCACCGGGGCTCATTTTGTAACAATGTGCCTCCAAAAATTTCAACTAAAGCTCCAATTTTGTGTTTATTTCAGAAGGGCAACATAAACACCTACAGTATATACATCTTTACCATAGACTTCTGCAAAGACACTCAGCAATGCAACAGTTCTCTCGCATGAATGCACACCTCTGAAGAAGCAACATGTTGCAACTCCATCCTTACCATGCCCCGACTCTTCCCCTGTGGGTGCCTATATGCAGATGGTGGAATCCTTTAGGTGTGCCTACATTTGATGAGTATATACCCTGGCAGAATTGTATCAGTCATTTTCCACATATACGAATTGCCTTACACATGGAAAATGCTTTATGAATTTACCTCCATTATATCGAGACAGCGTAGATGAAGGAGAGTTTAATATTTTCAAGTCTGAAGTCCGTGTGCATTTTTACAAAATTGTTCTGGGGGGGATGGTGTTAGAGTGATCATGGTTGTTAAGCTTAATAATCACATCTAAGGCTAGGGATCTATTATATACTTAGGAGAGCACATTGCTGATGGATAGCCTAGGGTGCTTAATAACTTTACATCAGCCATGGCATTTAAAAAAAAATATGTACTATAGATTTAGTGGTTGCCACTAAACATAAGTTCTTTGAATACTGAGCCCATTAATGTTCATTATTTTCTGATCTAGTAGTTCCCAATTGTCCCAGGATGCCCCCAGGCAGTCAGGTTTTCAGGATTTGCAGGAATAGAGATGCATGAGACAAATTTGCATGCAATGGAATAATGCATTTAAATCTATCTCATGCTCATATCCTGCAAATGTGACTGCACGGGGATCTCCCCAGGATAGGTTTTTGCTTGTGTCATTCTTATTTCTTTAGGAAGCACATAACTACGAGTCTGTGTATGCAATAGAGCAAATTCAAGGCCAAATTGAGCTCTCCTGAAACAACTGAGCCAGTTGGTAATCATGCTTTATGATCCTTCTTGGTTTATACTAAGAGGTAGTGATGGGATATCACACATGGACAGAAAATACAAGAGATACAGAGATTTACAGTACTGCCTCAATGTTTCTGTGTTTATAATCCCCAATGTACCTCTACACAGAGCCTTGCTTTCCATCCACGTGGCTTTCCAATCCATTCTTCTGTCATTCAAAGAATGAAGCTATGGATGTCTGTCCTTATTCACCTGAGGCTTGACAACACTTGAGGTCCACAGGTTCAGTCTGGCAGATCAGAAGTGGTAAGCCCGACCACATTCACAATTGGTTTTATTACATGAATTTCTAATCTTGCACTTGAAAAATGTGGTTGAACATGAAATTGCATTTGGTTGTAGCAAGCTAGACATACAGTATTGCATGACTATGTTTTAAAACAGTTGTTCCTCTTGCCATAGCGTAAATAAAACATTTTAGCTACATTATGCATTAGTGAATCCTAAAAGAGTCAGCACTGAATCCTCTACCTCGTATATTATCATATTTGCCTATGATGTCCCCTAACTCAGGTAACTCAGTGAGCTTCATCTCCAAGCATGTTGTTTTGTGTCACTGTTAGTGGTGCTGGAGACATGAGAAGGTCTGGCTTTCTGCACAGACCAGACCAATTAGGCATGTGCCCAAGTGTCAAAATTCTGAATGCAACAACTTGTCATTTTGAGGAGTTAACACTATGAGCTGACACCTTTAAAGCCATGAGCCTATGTTTCCACAAGTCACTACCACCAAAGCCCCAGAAGCCACAAATTTCTAATGGGGACCACAAATGGAGGTCCAGAAGGGAGGGATAACACTGGAAGACTACTGGATGAGCAGCACAAAGCTAAATCCGTCACTGGTCATGGGAGATATAAATTTCTGCTCGACCCAGGAGTAGTGTCTGTGATTGATCTTTTAACTAGTTCTACCTTCTTTTTTTATCTAGTGCCTATTTCAGGAGCATACAAGTTCACTCCTCGAGGGCCGCAAATAAGCCAGGTTTTCAGGATATCCCTAATGAATAGGCATGAGATATATCTGAAGAAATCTTACCACCGCTGTATGCAAATTTATGTCATACCTTTTTTTAATTTTTGTTTACATTTTTATTTATGCAATTTGAGAATTTTACATCCAACAGAATTGAATGAAAATGCAACAGGAGCAATAATAATCACGTAATTCACTTTACATAGAAATCAAACTTAAAATACAAATTTACCACAAGTGAGGTAAGAACAAGAAATAAAAGAAATAAAGGTGTATCTGCACCACAAAAGAAAAAGCCTATATTTAGCAGCTGTCACCCAAGAACAACAACCTCAGCTAGCCTTAACTAGCAGATTCTACAGGGCCAACCACCTGAGTAGAAAGACCTTCCCTAGATAGACCTTCCCAGCCGGAGCCATCATCGCACGCCGCTGGAGGATCAAAGGGCAGGCGGCCTTTTAAGCGGTGTGCTCCTGCTCCAGCCGGAGCCATCATCACACGACCGCGCCTGGCGGGCCTGCACCTGAGGGCCTCGCCAGAGGGCCCTTTGGCATGGCTCTTAGGCGCTGGCCCGGGGGCGCTCTGATGTGGTCCATCCATCCTGCTCCTCCATTTCACTGCAGCCCCCTGTTTATAAGTAAGCATGATCGCTAACATTGTTGCTTGGGGCTTGTACTGTTACCATCGCCTGCGTAGAATCTGTTACCCATTACTGCCTGAATTTGCTACCACTGCCTGCGTAGAACCGCTACCACTGTTGCTTAGAGCTTGAACTGAACTGCTTGAACTGCTACCATTGCCTGCGTAGAACTGTTACCCACTGCTGCTTGAACTACTACCTTTGTTGCTTAGAGCTTAATGGTTACCATTGCTTGCGTAGAGCTGTTACCCATTGCTGCTTGAACTCCTACCATTGTTGCTTAGAGCTTGAACTGCTACCACTGCCTGCATAGAACTGTTACCCATTGTCCGCACAGAACTCCTACCCATTGTTTGTTCAAACCTCGCTGCCCACTATCATGGCCCCACATTTCATTGTCATTCTCTTCCTCCCCATTTTCCTCCCCAGCTGCTCCCTTCCTATCAACATCCTCCCTCCTCTTCCCCTACCCTCCCCCTACCCTCCTCATTTCTCCCTCCACTCTACCCCCTAGCCTAGCACCCGCTCCGGAGCCTCTCCATACTATTCCCCACATTGATGTTCATGATTCTGTCTTAATTTGTAAATAGTTACCTGTCTTAATTTGTAATTAGTTACCCCTGTTATCCAAGTTATTTATTCCTGTTCATATGTAAACACAAAGTACCATCGGAAATGTGTAAATTCTTTGTTCAATGTAAACCGCGCTGATGCTGAATAGTGCGGTATAGAAGAGACTTAAAATAAATAAAAATAATTGAACCTGCCCCCCTCTCAACCTTCCTCACTTCTCCCTCTGTTCTGCCCACTAGCCTAGCATCTGCTCTTGAGCTTCTTCACACCATCCCCTGCATTCAACCAACCCCCCTCTCTCTTAGGAAACCCCATCCTCGCTTTCGCCATACTACCTCCACTTTACCTCGCTCTCTTATACTCATTCTCATTCTCTCATCAGGTAACATCAATCCCAACCCTGCCCCCCCCCCAATTTCTCTCCCATACTAAAGAAAGTTCCTCACGTACCCTATCTAATCTTATCCACATCCCGTTCCTCCCTCCTTCCACCCTCCCCCATTCATCCCACAGTCACTCAACCTTTCATTTCAACTCCAACCCTATCCCCAAATATAATCCCCTACATAACCTATCTGATACCATCAATTTATTCCTCACTTCCCCCCCCCCCCCATGTCCCTCTTGGAAAGCACAAACACCTAGGCATATCCACCCACATCCTACTCCCTCCAAATCTCGGTACTACCCTAGAAACAGACCCCCACACTACTCTAATAAGATAGCCACATGTAACTTATCTAATCTTAGCCATATCCCTCTCCTCTCCCCCTCCACTCTCCCGTTTACTTGCGTCCTATGGATCGCATGCTCAGTCATTTAAAAAACTACTTTTATTCATGATCTCTTCATCTCTAATGCCCTACACCTTCTTGCCCTGACCGAGACCTGGCTCCCCCCAGATGACACCTCATCCATTGCCTCTCTCTGCTATGGGGGCTACCAATTCTCCCATACACCTCGATCCACTGGCCGCGGTGGTGGCCTTGGCCTCCTACTCTTCCCCTCCTGCCAATTCCAACCCCTCCTGCCATCCCAATCACACTACCCCCTTTCCTTTGAAGTCCACTCCATTCGCCTCCTCACACCACTTCCCCTCCGTGTAGCTGTTATCTATCGCCCACCTGACAGCTCCATGTCAACCTTCCTCACTGACTTCGACTCCTGGCTTTCTATCTTTATGGATCCCTCCTCCCACCCTCTTATTCTTGGTGATTTCAACATTCACATCGACAACCCCTCCGACCCCCATGCCTCAAAGTTCCTCAATCTTACCTCCTCGTTTGACCTCCAACTCTGCTCCACTGCCCCCACACACCTACACGGCAACTGCCTTGATCTAATACTCTTCTCCAATTCCTCTCCCTCAAATTTCCACAAATCAATCCTTCCCTCATCTGACCATCACCTACTAACATTTGCTCTTCAGCTCCCACC
Source organism: Ichthyophis bannanicus (assembly GCA_033557465.1). Lineage (NCBI taxonomy): Eukaryota > Metazoa > Chordata > Amphibia > Gymnophiona > Ichthyophiidae > Ichthyophis > Ichthyophis bannanicus. Next base: position 864,903,142 of record CM066032.1, on the reverse strand, counting down.
ATCCTAACCTCGTCCTGTCTCCTCCGACCTTTTTAGAAACCTTCATAATATTAATCCCCTTACTCTCTACTCCACCATTTCTCCATCTCTTTCCTCTATTTTATATTCTGAGTCTGTCGACGAAGCATACACAAACAATACAGACACCCCACAGACCACCCATACACAAAACGTAAGCCAGGATGAGATCATGACTATGTTATAATTAATTAATTACCCTGTTATCCGAGTTTGTATTTCCTGTTTTACTGTAAACACAAAGTACTGTTGAATTGTGTAACTCATTGTTTATTGTGAACCGCACTGATGCTGAATAGCGCGGTATATAAGAGACTATAAATAAATAAAATAAATAAATTATCCTCATACAATGCTACACTATCCTCAGCCCTTGACACTCTTGCCCCTCCCACCTCACATCTTGTAAAGCGATCTACCCCCCAACCCTGGCTTTCACAGACAACCCGTTACCTACGCATCTGGGCCCGTTCTGCCGAACGAGCCTGGTCCAAATCCCACTCCCTGGAAGACCTCCTACACTTCAAATTCATGCTTGGCTCCTTCCAGTCAGCCCTAGCACTTGCCAAACAAGACTACTATATCCATCTGACCAATTCCCTTGCCTCTGACCCACGCCATCTCTTTAATACCCTCAATTCTCTCCTCAAGGTCCCCCCGCCCCCGAACCCGCCCTCCCTCTCTGCCCAAACCCTAGCCGACTACTTCCATGACAAAATTCTCAAAATTACCCTCCAATTCCCTACCCCCTCATCCACCTCCCCTCCCCCCCCCCATTTCTCCTTCCCCACCCATACTTCCCCAGCTACCCTCTCCTCCTTCCCCCGATCTCTGAAGAGGAAACCACACTTCTTCTTTCCTCCTCCAAACCCACCACCTGTTCATTAGACCCTATCCCCACCCATCTCCTACATTCCATCTCCCTCACTATCGTCCCCTCCATCACTCATATCCTCAACCTCTCACTCTCCACTGCAACTGTCCCCGCTGACTTCAAACACGCTGTTGTCACACCCCTCCTCAAGAAACCCTCACTTGATCCCACTTGCCCTTCTAACTATCGGCCCATCTCCCTCCTTCCCTTCATATCCAAATTATTAGAACGAGCAGTCCACCATCGTTGCCTTGACTTCCTCACCTCCCAGGCCCTCCTGGACCCACTACAATCAGGCTTCCGTCCCCTACACTCCACCGAAATGGCACTCACAAAAGTCACCAATGACCTGTTCCTGGCTAAATTGAAGGGCCTCTATTCTATCCTCATCCTTCTTGACCTTTCTGCTGCCTTTGACACCATTGACCATGACCTTCTCCTCACCACCCTCTCCTCACTTGGCTTCAAGGACTCTGTACTATCCTGGTTCTCCTCCTACCTCTCCCATCGCTCATTCAGTGTATGCTCTAGCAGCTTCTCCTCCTCCCCTACCCCGCTCCATGTAGGTGTACCCCAGGTATCTGTCTTGGGCCCCCTCCTTTTCTCTCTCTATACCCAAGGCCTTGGCATACTTATCTCTTCCCTTGGCTTTCAGTACCACCTCTATGTCAATGACTCCCAAATCTACCTCTCTACACCTAATATTTCTTCAGCAACCCAGTCCAAGATCTCTGCTTGTCTCTCGGACATCGCTGCCTGGATGTCTCATTGCTGATTGAAACTGAACATGGCCAAGACTGAACTCCTTGCCTTTCCACCCAACTCCTCCCCCCCACTTCCCCCCCTCTCAGTCCATGTGGATGGATCTACTATCCTTCCTGTTCCCTCGGCCCGCAACCTGGGAGTCATCTTTGATGCCTCTCTCTCCTTCTCCACCCATATCCAGCTTGTAGCTAAGACCTGCCGCTTTTTCCTCTACAACATCAGCAAAATCCACCCCTTCCTCTCTGAACATACTACCAAAACGCTTGTCCACTCCTTGATCTCCTCTCGTCTCGATTACTGCAACCTACTCCTCACTGGTCTCCCCGTGAACCACCTCCTTCCCCTCCAATCTATACAAAATCAAGCTGCTTGACTAATCTTCTGCCAGCCTCGCCATGCCCACATTACTCCTCTCCTCAAGTCACGTCACTGGCTCCCTGTCCAATTCCGCATCCAATTCAACCTTCTCTTGCTGACCTATAAGTATGAAAGGCCACTATGGCGATGGTGCAAATGGGGCATAGGGGGATGCAGGCAGGACATGTAGCGGGGGCAGCTGTAGCACATGGTGGACTAGGCGGGTGCCTAAGTGGCACATAAGAACATAGAACTGGAAATCAGCATGACAGCAGCTGACAAAAGGCCAAACACAATCCACCTAAATCTACCTGGTCCACCCGAGCTAACAGTTGCCAGGGCACTGATCTAACATCCCACCAGCCAACCCTCCCCAAGCGGACGGGGGAAACTATGGTAGGCAGTGATGGGGGGCATGTGAGGATGCTCATGTATGTCCCCTGCCCCAGACCCCGCTCCCTAGACGACCACCTACCCACACAGTGGATGCCTGGGACTATGCACTACCAGCACTGACAGCATATGGTCATGTCAGCATGGCGGGGGGGGGGGGGGTGAGCCTGTGCTGGAGGGGGCAGTGGCACCTGCCTGCAGTGGATCTAGGCCATGCCCTGTACCAGTACGTGGTGTGCAGTGTAACATAAAAGGTCTGGCTGAGGAAAAGTACAGGTAGCCCCAGGGACTACCATGCATGTGTGGTGCAGTACACCAGGCCAGTGTGTCCAAAAGCAGAGGGTCACAGGTTTAAGTCCCAGCTGTGGTTCCTGCAGAGCATGTCCCTATATTTTACCCTACAATGCAGATATAACAGCAACATGTGCAAAGCCCAAAGCAGCAGGGAACAGGGGTACAAACACCCACTCACACAGGCTCCACAATCCAAAGATGCATGGAGTGTCAGACTGTTGGCCCCAGCATTGAGCTGAAGTTATCACCAGAGCACTACTACTACTACTACCTCCTGCACAGTTTAGCAATGTCGACACTGTGATCAGGACTAGTGTGGCGGGCAGGGTTGCCAACCACCCCTATCTTTGCACAATGCTGCAATAGGAGTGTGTGTGTGTGTGTATGTCTATGTCTATCCATTGTTCTGTGGCTGCCCACCCCTCTCTGGGCCCAAAATGTCCCACTGTTACCAGCGTTAGCCTGAATATGTGCATAATGAGGAGCAAGGTGTTGTGGGTATGGCCCGGACAGGGCAGATTGGCCAGGATGCATCTTCACAGGGTGTGGGGCAATGGCTGGGAAACTGCAGTGCCCAACCACCGCCTGCATGGACAGGGTGGCCACAGCATGTCATGCTGGGAGGGCACTCACTCTAACCGAGCAGTGACCATGGCATGTCTAGGTTCCCACATAGCGCACCACACTATCTGCCTCTAGTGATACTTTTGTGATTCCATTGCTGGGGTCCCAATCACTGAGATGCTTGCTTGGTGCACTTAGTTCCTCTGTGCACATGCACTATAGACTGGCTAGTGAACTGTTTGCAGTTAAACTGTGCATTGTTGGAACACCTATAAGGTGCAGTCTGACTGTGCTGTCTGCTGGTGACTGGCAGACAGTGGTGTGAGGGATTTGTTATTTTTCAGAGCTAACCCCAGCATTGCTGCTGGTCTGCCACTGCCCCAACCACAGGTATGGCTCTGGCCCACCAACCCTGGAGGGCTGTCTTATACCAGCAGGATGGAGGTTGCTCACAGGGGCTGGGGCACCTGTCCCTTACCTACAAAAAGGGGTGATGTGAGCCCTTTGGGGTATGTAGCGTATACCACTTTGACCTATAAAAACACTGCTACACAAACCTCATGCAAGTCTGGAAACCCCTCTGCCCTGATAACAGGTGCCCATGTCAGCCAGACCCTAGCACAGGGTACACACTGGGCCACATATGACTGCAGGATACAGATGGTCACCAAATTACCTTCAGCTGCACTGCAAGGAACACCTGTCACACACTGGTCATGATGGGCATGTACAGCAGGGCCTATCTCTAGCACCACATGTACTGAGGACCTAGTGCTGGGCACCCATCGTATCCCTCAGGGGGAACACAGAACCTACACAATGGCATGGTCTGTAGCTACTCTGTGCCAGTATCATGCACTGTCAGTTCATCTTTCCAAGCTGAGGTACCAGAGAGGTGCAGACCCCATTTGCTGATCAGCTGTAGACAGCTATTCAGCATGTTCATTGCATCATGGGTACTGGTGGGGTTACCCTATCCTGGCACTCAGAGCAGACAGTTTGTGCGGTGACCTGCAGTCCTTCTGTACCCAGCCATTGCTGTGACATACACCATGGGGGTATAGCCTACTGGTTAATACAATGCCATTCTTGGCAGTGTTCATGGGTTCAGTTTCTCATTGTTCCCTCCTCTCATGCCTGTCCTACTCAAATGGTGTGCATGCCTGTAACAGGCAGATTTGTGCTGCCAGCCCATAATACCCTCACCACAATTGCCAACATTCCCTCTGTCCGTCTATCTGCATCTGTCAGATGTGTAGAGTCCTGTCTGCCCATGTCCTGCGCTGCTACCCTTTCCTGCATTGTGCCTCTTCATGCTTGCCTCACCTGTGCCTGATCTGCATGGCACCACCACTCCTCTGTCCATCCATCATTGTAACTATCCTGCCACTTCAGCCTCCACTGGGGGACACGTATTCCCATCGTCTGCCACCAACTGTCTTTCCAATTCTTTACACTGCCAACACCCTGTGCTGTGGTACAGTTGCCCCCACCATGTTTGTCATCAGTACTGGCAGCCACATGGGCTGCCTGCAGATATGGCAGGTCCAGCAGTTCCCAGCTCTCCCTCCTTCACTCACCTGTCCATTGCCTTTCCTGAGTGCTCTATCTAGTGTTAGGGCTACATCTGTCTCTGTTCCTCACAGGTCATGCATGTCATTCTGAGACACCTTTCAGCCCTTAGGGAACACTAACCTAGGGCATAGTAAACTTGTTAGGCCACTTTAACCTATGGTTCCATAGCCCAGGGTGCCTTCTACGGTGCCTTGTCCAGGGGTGCCTAATACGGCGCTTAGCCTAAGGAGCCTTATAGGGCGCCTTACGAGGCACCTTACAAGGTACCTTACAGGGCACCTTACAAGTTAACTTTATAAGGCACCTTACAAGGCACCTCATAATGCACGTTATAAGGCGCCTTACAAGGCGCCTTGTAACGTGTGTTAGTCTAAGACACCTTGTATCGTGCGTTAGCTGATACGGCTTGCTGTAACGATGCACCACCCACGCCTTTATATGGGCATCTGTACCTTTAGCGCGGAACCTAACGCGAGTGATATTACCGCAGTTTAGTAAAACATACCCCTTAATGTGTGTTAAGGGAGTTTTCCTTGTGGTAAATGCAGGAGACATACTGGTCATTATTATTGTTATTCATCCAACTGATAATTGAAACTGGAACATATATTTTTCAAAGTCCAAATAGTGGCTCTATCCTTTTGTATAATAATAGCAATGCTTTAGGACTAAACCATGTATCTCGCTTTCAAATCAGTTTTTCTTAGAAAATCACAGTGCTATCATTGAAGTTTCTGTAACGGTGAATTTGATCTTCTTGACATATCTTGGATATTCCTTGCTGTGTTCAAAAGCCCATCTGAAAAAATAAAGCTTTTTTTCCCTGAAGTTCCTTGGCTTTTAACAATGCTTTCTTCTATTTTTATCTCATTCTGTGTTTTATCAGATTCTCATAGGATCTCTGACCTTGTTAATCTTTTCCTATCCTTCTCCATTTGATTTTACCCCTTTCATATGTTGAGTCCTTCCTTATGTCTTTTATCATTCTCATTCAACCAGAACTGAATTATCGCTGAGCTGCTCTTACATACGGCATCTTAAAGGCAGAGGATTTCAAAAGGATCTGTGATTAGCTGGTATTTTATCAACTCTAAAAAAATAATAATCCCAAAATTTATGAACTAATTCATTTTTTTTTACAATTTTTTCATACCACCTATTATATTCTCTCAAAACTATAAAACCGGTGAACAACCATAAAACATATTGCAAACATAACTTGAAAAATCCCCTAACCCTCTCCCTCAATAAAATAATATGTTGTTATTTATTTGTTTGAATTTAGCAGACACCTGCTAAAAATATGCCCTATGTGACTTACTGTACATAAGAAAATGTACAAAAGCATAATAAACACACATAAAAATACATTAAGAGTTATACACATAAAATAATAGCAGTCACCTCAATGAGCAACGGTTTCCTGAAATAGCCATGCTGTACGAGCTGCACAGAAAGCTAAATGTTAGACATGTGCATATATTTTCATATGAATGGAAAAATCAACAAAAATCACACTTTTTGATTCATCCCCACAGCAACAAAATGAGCAAATGCTCGGGAAATTTGCACAAATCACCATTTGTGAATTTTGTTTTCATTGTGCATGTGGCCAGACACATTGGATTCAATCTGGAAGGGGAGGCAATAATGGAGGAGTCAGCAGCAGCCAGCACAAGGCACTTGAGCTAATTATGTTGTACATCCTTGAAAGGACGCCGGAGAAACCTATTCCTGCCTGTGAATCCTATGGCTGATGAGATCACTGTATGACTGGAACACACAAAAACATTTTGTCTCTGACTTTCACAGAGTAAGGAAGGAGTGCTGGCTGGGTTTTTGGCTTGTAAGGGAGGAATAAAATAGCAGCTTTGCTATGGCTGTGATTTAGGAATGGAAAGAAGAAAACAAAATATAGCAGCTGGGCTAAAGGTAAGGAGTATTTTAAAGGAGAAAAACAGCACTGAGAAAGGATAATGGCTAGGTCTTGCTTGCCTTTCTATTTGAAAGCACACAAAAAAGATTCAATCTTTATTTTGTTGTTGTTTTTCTAAGAGTGTTCTTTTCTGCTTTATTGTTGCAGAGTTAGCTTCCACGGATAGGTGCTTTAAAGGTTTGGGTATGGCAGGGAGTGCCTTTATACTACAGTTTTCCAATTCAAATGTTTTTATTCCTAAACATTGCTTGAAGAAGGTGTGGTGTGCTGTATGTTGAGCACGGTATTGATACAACAGAGCCAGTGGCAGTGGTAGAAGAAGAGGTAACTGTATGTAAACCATTGTATTCCATTGCACAACTAGAAGATACAGTGCAAAAATGTATTTGAAACAATCTTGTTCATCGATTGGCTATCACAGTAATTGTGGAGATGAGTGGGCACCTTTATCTGTTCCAGCCCATGTTCATAGAATACAGCTACTGTAAATAAAGCTAAAAAGATAGGAAGTTTCTACTTCCAACAGCTAAGAATCCAGTCTCATATAAGTATTAGTTGGGAAAACACATCTACCTCTCCCTGGTCCTTTGAAGAGTGTGAACAGGCAGGCAGAGTAAATGGACAAGGCAGAGCCTACCAGGGGCACAGTATATGAGGGAGCACATTTGAGGTGAATGTACACCAGGGAAGCACCAGCCTGCAGGTTTCTAAAAGACAGGAGTTTTGAGTTCCAAGAACTGTGAATCCAGTCACGAATCTAGCAAGGTAAACACATCCCTTCTGTCCTCTGTCCTTTGAAAAGAGTGGGAGCAGGCAAGTAGCATTACAGGGCAGGGCAGGGTCTATCCCAGGCCAGGTGTGTGACTCCAGGCAAGTATTTTGTCTTACTAATCTGTTATATTTTCTTGTCTAACTAATCTATTATAGTTTTTTGAAGGTGTGAATAAACAGGTAGACAAAGGTGAGCCAGTTGATATAGTATATCTGGAATTGATTAAAAGATAGAAAGCAGATAGTGGGGCTAAATGGCCAATTTTCTCAATGGAGAAATTTCAATACTGAAGTACCCCAGGGATCTGTGGTGGGCCTGCTGCTTTTTAACATATTCATAAATGACCTGGAAATAGGAATACCGAGTGAGGTGATCAAATTGTCAAATGACACAAAATCATTCAAAGTTGTTAAAACACAAGAGGATTGTGAAAAATTGCAAGAGGACCTTGAAAAATTGGAAGACTGGGTGTCCAAATGGTAGATGAAATTTAATGTGGACAAGTGCAAAGTTATGCACCTAGGAAAGAATAACCCAAACTATGGTTAGATGATGCAATGTATTGCCTTAGAAACCACCATCCAGGAAAAAGATTTAGGTGCCATCATGGATAATACGATGAAACCCTCCGCCCAATTTTCAGTAGCAGCCAAGAAAGCAAATAGAATGCTAGGAATCATAAGGAAAGGAATGGAGAATAAAACAAAGGATATTATAATGCCTTTGTATCATTCCATAGTGTGACCACACCTTGAGTATTGTGTGCAATTCTGGTCGCCATATCTTTTAACTTTATTTTTATTGGACGCTTGATATACCGCTCAAGAAACACATCAGAGTGGTTTATAATATTAGGCAGCTACAGAAACTAGGAAATAGAAAAGAATGCCAATAATTGACATGAAAGGGAGATAGGACAGATGTAGATGACAGCATCATAGAAAGAAGGGATATATAAAAGGAGACCAGAGTCAGGAGGCAAGGTCAAGGCGAGGACTGTATAGATAGGAAAGGGCTGAATGGGAGGGATATAGCAAGGAAGGGCAGAATCAGGAGGAGGACTGTAGGGAAGAGAAAGGGAGATTGAAAGTGGTATGAAACAGGTGGGTCTTGGGCATGTTTTTGAATTTTATGAAGGGTGGCTCAGATCAAAGGGGAGAAGGCATAGAGTTCCAAAGAGCAGGTTCCAGGAAGAAGAAGGCTGAATTCCAAGTAAGGTCAAGGTGAACATGGGAAGGTGAGGGAAAAGCAAGGTGGTAAGAATGGAGAGATTTGAGGAGACAGTGAGGGGTGTAAAATTGCAGAAAATCTGAGAGATATTGAGGGATGCCAGTGTGGAGTGCCTTATGGACTAAGGTGAGTATCTTGTAAGTAATCCAATGTTTGATAGGAAGCCAGTGTAAATGGATAAGCATGGGAATTATATGGCCAGTGTGGGGAACATGGGAGAGGAGAAAAGCCAACATATTCTGGAGAAGTTGGAGACCCTGAAGTTGGTAGTGAGGAAAGCAGGCAAGAGCAACATTACAATCATCAAATCTAGAGGCGACAATAGATAGGGTAAGTGGTGTCAGTGATTGCAGAGAGAAAAAATGGCGTAAGGTGTGCAGCTGTCGGAGGGATGCAAAGGAATGCTGAACAATAGTGGATATGTGTTTGTGGAAGGAGAAGGAGGAATCCAGGGTCATATTGAGATAATGAATGGAATTAACAAGAGGAAGAGTGGACTGTGCAAATGAAGGGGCCAGAGAAGGGGAGGGGGAATGAAAGGTAAACCAAATAGCAGCGGATTTGGTGATGTTGAGGTGGAGGAAATTTTGGAACAAACAGGAGGAGACCTGGTGCAGACAAGAATTCATGGAACTGAGATCAGGGGCAGTGGGGCTAATGTGATGGAGCAGGATAATGCTGTCAGCATAGAAATAGGAGGATATGCCAGTCTGTTGGATGATGAGTGCTAAGGGACCTAAGAAAATATTAAATAGGAGGGAAGCCAAAACTGAACCCTGGGGGACACCACACATGAAAGGTGCAGATGAAGAGGTGGTGGAGCCAGCCTGAACAGAGAAAGTATGCAAAGTCATGCACCTAGGAAAGAACAACCCACACTATAGTTACTCGATGCAAGGCTCCACATTAGAAGCCACCACCCAGGAAAAAGATTTAGGAGTCATCGTGGATAACATGTTAAAACCCTCCACCCAGTGTGCAGCGGCGGCCAAGAAAGCAAACAGAATGCTAGGTATCATAAGGAAAGGGATGGAGAATAAAACAAAGGATATTATAATGCCTCTGTATCGCTCCATGGTACGACCGCACCTTGAATATTGTGTGCAATTCTGGTCACCGTATCTTAAAAAGGACATAGCGTTATTAGAAAAAGTACAGAGAAGAGCCACCAAATTGGTGAAGGGGATGGAAGGCTACTCCTATGAAGAGAGGCTAAAAAGGTTAGGGCTCTTTAGCCTGGAAAAGAGACGGCTGAGGGGAGATATGATAGAGGTCTATAAATTAATGAATGGAGTGGAACGGATAAACGTGGATCAATTGTTTACGCTATCAGAATATAGAAAGACTAGGGGACATGTAATGAAGCTACAGGGTAAACTATTTAAGACAAATAAGAGAAAATATTTTTTCACTCAACGTGTAATCAAACTCTGGAATCTGTTACCGGAGGATGTGGTAAGGGCTGATAGTATAGCTGGGTTTAAAAAAGGTTTGGACAAGTTCCTGGAGGAAAGGTCCATAAACCACTATTAAAAAGGGACCCAGGATATCAATGCTTGACCCAGTACAAGCATTGTGGAACTTGTGTCTTTTGGGGAAACTGCTAGGTACGTATGACCTAGATTGGCCACTGTTGGAAACAGGATACTGGGCTTGATGGACCTCGGTCTGACCCAGTATGGCATGTCTTATGTTCTTATGTTCTTATGTTCTTATGAGTGGAAAGATGGGACCGAAACCAACGAAAGACGATGCCACGTGAGCCAAAATCATGATGACAGGAAAGAAGAGTGGGATGGTCCACAAGGTCAAAAGCAGAAGAGAGACCTAGGGAGACAGCAAGAGTAATAGCACTATAGTCATGAGAAACATGGAGTTCATTAAGAAGCAAAAGGAGAAAGTTTCAGTGCTGTGACCCGCCCTAAACTCAGATTGACGAGGATGAAGTGCAAGAGTGGAATCGCAATGAGCTCAGAGTTGTATGAAGACAAGCTTTTCAAATATCTTTGAAAGGAAAGGGAGATTTGAAACAAGACACCAGTAAACCAATACAGCAGGATCCAGGGTTGATTTCTTGAAAATAGGTCGGACAAGAGCGTGTTTCCAGAGGGAAGGGAAAGTACCGGAAGAGAGACTGGCATTAAACATACTGAAAATATAAGGGAGCAGAGTCAGGGTGGGTTCAGGAAGCCAATGGAAAGAAATGGGATTGAAAGAGCAGGTGGTCTCTTGAAAAGACTGTAGGGTCTTGGACAATTCCAAGGAAGAAATGGTGTGAAAAGGCCATACATGGCTGAGGGAGGGGATGGGAGATAGAGGAGTGGAGGGAGTGGACAAGGTGTGGGATGAGAAGGGAGACAATGGTGGGGGACAGATAGGAAACTGGGTGCGTAAGATGGAGATCTTGTCATAGAAAAAGGAGGCTAGGAGAGAAGCGTCAGGGACGGCAGACCGATGGGCCACGATTGCGTTGTCTTGTGTGGATGAAAGGGATTGGAGAACGTGGTATAATTGCTGGGTGGAATTAGCAGCAGAGGAGATCAGGTTGGAATAATAGGTCTTTTTTGCATCCTGTGCTCAGCCTGCCTAAGGTAAGTGCGGTGTAAAAGAAGGGCTGAGTTAAACCATGGGTGACGGATGACTCAGTGTTTGGCAGGAGTGGGGCAGGGAGGTGCAAGATGATCTAAAGAAAAAGACAGTGCTGAGTGCCTGGACTGAACCTGGGCCTTCACTGGGAGAGAGATGAAATCTGGAGGGAATAAGGTATCCCCTGAGGGGAACTGCTCAAGCGTAATATGAAGTCTCGAGGGAGGTAAGGCAGCAGCAGATGTCATGGAGGAAAGGGACACTTAAAAAAGAGATAGTTGGATTAGAAAAGGTACAAAAGAAGAGTGACAAAAATGGTAAAGGGAATGGAAGGATATTTCTATGAGGAGAGACTTAAAAGATTGGGGCTCTTCAACTTGGAAAAGAGATGGCTGAGGGAGGATATGATAGAGGTTTATAAATTAATGAATAGAGTGGAACGGGTAAACATAGATCAGGTGTTTATACCATCAAAAAGTAGAAAGGCTAGAGGACATGCAATGAAGATACAATGCAACTCATTTAAGACTAATGAGAGAAAATATGTTTTTTACTCAACGCGTAATCAAACTCTGGAATTCGTTACCAGAGGATGTAATAAAAACTGTTATTTTAATTGGGTTTAAAAAAGGTTTGGACAAGTTTCTGGAGGAAAGGTCCACAAACCATTATTAAAGAAGACCTGGGAAATCCACTGCTTGCCCCGGAACAAGCGTTGTGGAACCGGTGTGCCTCTTTGGGAACCTGCCAGGTACTTGTGGCCTGGATTGGCCACTGTTGGAAACAGGATACTGGGCTTGATGGAACTTGTTTGACCAGGTATGACATTTCTTATGTTTTTTTTTTCTTTTATTTATGCAGTTTATCAATAACATATTCAAGCAATAAAACTTGAAAAGGAAAAAAAGGCATGAACCATGGAAATCAAACAATTATATAATAGAGAGAAAAAACAAGGAAGCAAATTCACAGTCCATTGCCTTACTAGCCCTCACACTAGAAAGAATCCAAGACAAATGAAAGAAAATTAACTATTGATCTCATCTGAGGATAAACTGACACTGCCTAGCACCAGGCCTAACTAAATCCACAAAGGAAGAACTTCATTATACCTTCCCCCCTACTAGGGGACAGCAGTCAGGCGAGAACTAATAATGGTGGCCAGATTGGATGGGTCATAAAAAATATAGGAAACAGCTTGCAATTTTACCAAACGTTTGCATGGAAATTTCAAGAAGAACAAACCTCCCAACTGGATCACCACAGGCCTTAAGATCAAAAAATCCCTCCTCCTTCTCTGAGTGTCTCTTGCTAAATTAAGGAATATAAGAACAGACATGCCTTTAAACAAGACAACTCTCTTTTTAAAATACATTCTAAACAGCCATTCACAGTTAGAAACCAATGCCAATGATATTAACAAAGTTGCAGGAACAACTGTATCAGAAACAGAAGTATCCAACAACTCAGATACATTCAAAAGATCCATAGCACCCATCCCTTCAGGAGTTTTTGTACCCAATCCCATTACTTTTTTCCCAGTTGGTATATAATAAATTTTGGAGAGTGGAGGATGGGACTCGAGCAGAACCCCCAGGACTTCCAAAAGATAAGTCTTGAACATGTTCCATGCAGAGATCATAGAGGACCTAGGAAAGTTCAATAATCACAAATTCGTGGCCCTACGTTGGTTCTCCAACAGCTCGATTTTAAATTTATATCCAGGCAAATCTTTAACAACAGTAGGAATTCCACGAAAAGCTTAAAGCCTTCCTCTTTAGTGAATACTTTACTCTCCCCCCTAAACATCAGATCTCCAAAGCTAATCAAAATTAAACCCCATCTTCTCCCCTCCTCCTCCCTCCACTTCCCTATCCTCCTACCTCCCATCTCCCAATGTAAATATGTAAATAGTTATTTTGAAAATAATTCTTTCGAAAAGGTTCTACCATTGTTTGTTCCTTGTAAAACAGCTGTGAATACACTGTTACAAATTGTTCATTGTAAACCATTTTGAATTGCAGAAAAACAGTATATAAAAAATGGTGAATAAATAAATAAAGAAATAGTAAGTTGTTCCTCAATCTGCGAAACCTTTTTATCAGAACTGTTCATCTGAGATTTTATAACTGCTACATTCTCTTGGCACTGCCAAACAGACAAATCATTCTTACGAATAAAATGCAAAGTTTCATTTGTTTGAGAGACCAAACAATGAAGTTACAATGCAAATCATTTAAGACTAATGAGAGAAAATATTTTTTTTACTCAACGTGTTATCAAACTCTGCCTTGTTAAGGCAGTCCAAATGGAATCCAGAGTAATATTATTCGGATGCTCAAGGGAGAAGGGGGCCATAGCACACAGCTCTGCCTGGGCCCTAACATTCCTTGTCGAGCCTCCAGGCTCCCTGATACAGATGGAATGCTTTGGGAGTTGCCCAACTCCCTGAACCACTCCTGTCACCGCAGCCAATGACACCATCAGCATATCCCCTGCCTGACTCAATTCGGGTGCACTTCCTCCCATCGTAGATGCCGCCAACCCAACTCAGGTCCTGCATCCCCGAGCGAGCTCAAGTTTAAAAAGTCTATGGGTAAAACAGGAGGACGCTGCAGATCCAGAGTGAGATTGCATCCTGAGGAAGATACCGGCCTATCCAGTCCCAGTGTCGACATAGACATGTTTCCTCCCGTTTCTCCCTGGTGCCCTTCATGGAACTGCACAAAAGAGTCCATCAGACCAGTCACAGAGATAATAGAAGAGGGGGTCTGCAATGGCTGGGGAAGATTCCCCCATAGTTTCCCCTTCCTCTTGGGCATCACGGAAAGCAGTCCACCTGGCTGGCAGGTCAGGCAGCCATCTTGGATCCTTTTCTTATGTTTTTATCTGAGGCAGCACACTTGGGGTGATGGTATTTCAGGGCAGCATATACATGCAGAGCATTGAAAGACAGGCAGTGCCTGGTTCCATGACTGGGGAATCCACTGCCATAAGGACCATGGATAGAGGGAAAGCATATCCCTCTATCCCTGGTCCTTTAAAGAGTGCCAATAGGCAGGCAGAAAAGCTGGCAGTGCAGGACCTACCCTGGGCACAGTATCTGAGACAGTGCACTTGGGGTGATGGTACTGCAGGGAAGCAGAGACCTTCAAGATGTTAAAAGACAGGCAATCCTTGGTTCCAAGAGCTGGGAATCCTGTCATGCAGGAGCATTATCAGGGCAAACACACCCCCCCCTCTCCCAAGTGCTTTGAAAAGTATCAGCAAGGTAGTGCAGCTGGGCACTGCAGTGCCTACCCCAGATATGGTATCTGAGGTACCACTCTTGGGGTGATGATACTTTAGAACAGCAGAGGCCTGAACAGCACTAAAAGACAGACAGTCCCTGATACCAAGAGCTGGATGTAGTCCCATAGAATCATTAACAGGATAAACAAATCTCTCCTCTCCCTGGTGCTTTGAAGAGTTTAAGTAGGCAGGCAGTATAATTGGGCACTCTAGGGTCTACGTTGGGCACACTATCTGAGGCAGTACACTTGGGGAGATGGTACTCCAGGGCAATAAAAGTCAGGTTCCAAGAGCTGAGAATCCAGTCCCATAGGAGCAACAGACGGCACTTTGAAGAATACCAGAATGCAAGAAGCATAACTGGACAGTGTAGGGCCCAGCCATGGCATATTATAATGCCTTGGAAGGATACAGCTGGAAAATTAAATGGTCACAGAAAGAAAAAAGAGAGGGAAGGTGAGGGTGGTACTGGCACATGTATAAAGAAAGAGACAGGGCATTCACAGGGTATGGTAATGGTCTCCTCTAGACTGCCACCCAAGCTAAAGAGACATGTCTTTACAAGGAGAATAATAAGAGCTGCAGTTTATGGCACAAATATGAAAGAGAACGGGTCCAGTGTCATCCCCACAGAGGGGCAAAGGGAGGTTGACATGGTGCATGGTGGGGGGAGATGAGGGAAGCAGCAGGTGAATGCAACTCACTCTAGCAGTGGGTGCACTATCTTCCCTGCTGAGAATTGTGTGGATATGGTCTTGACAGATGCAGAACCTCACACGGGTGAGATTTTACATCTGAATCATCAAAGAGGCTGTTGAATAGGTTATTGTTAGCATACTGACTGGTGTAGAGGTAGAAAGTAATAGTGGTAGTGCTCTGCACAGATAGAGGGATCAGTAGAGAATGGGAAGGATGCCTCTTGTCTTTCTTTCTTTCCTCTGCCCCTTGCCAGAGGTCCGGCAGCAGCACCAAAAGCAGGAAATATCATTGAAGTCTCATAAAACCTCACACACATGGAAGCATTTTAAACTGCTTGATAACCCGTAGTATGTAAGATGCAATTACTGTAGGCATCACATTGTCAAAAGGAAGCTGATGGGTCATCTTTACTTGACTGTGGCATTCTACATCATATGGAAAAACAGCACCTACTCCAGCTCAGTACAACAGAGTGCTGATCCTCATCTAGGAGTGGAAATAGCAATAGTGGTAATGGTGCAGAAAAAATTAGATCTCTTTCCAAAACAGAGCCCCTTTCCTCTTCTGCCAGCCAGATGGCATGGCATTGGGCCTGGCACACATCAAAGCAAATCACCTTGGAAGAAATGGGGTGATGTTTATTAGCACTGGCATGGGGCAGGCAGCATCAATGGTGGTGTCCCTGTGCACCATGGAAATGACAGGCGTAGATGATCATTCATTGAATATGGTTGAGAAGGTGAGGTTTAAGGGGCTGTTGAATCTTCTAATTCCTGTTTACCAAATGCCCCGAGGACAACTTAGAGTAGGCAGGTAACCTTAAGCCTGAATAATCAGTTGCAGCACCAGCTGCAGGTGGAGCTGTCAAAAGTAGAAGCTAGTACTAAAATGTATTTCACCATAGACATCTGGATTAGTCAGAACACTACACAAGTTTACCTTGCCCTTAAAACACACTGGTGGCAACAGGCGAGCACCAGCAGGAGGATATCAATGGACTGTGTCCACCACCAAGTTATGGATAACAGCAATAACTTACAATCTAAGTTTGTACCTGAGGCAATGCAGGGTTAAGTGGCTTAGGAGTGCCAGTGAGATTGAAACCCTGGCCCCTTTGGTCACCAGGCCTCTTCTCAAACTACTAGGCTAATTCTCATATCTGTAGTACAGCCAAAATAAGGGAAAATCTGCAAGACTGGCACATAGGCCAAAACAGCAGTTTACAGCAATAATATACACAAAAACACATACAATACAAATGTCTCACAGATAACGGAAGTCCTAAAGACCTTTATAATGCCACAAAGAAAATGAGTTTGCAAGGGGTACACTGAGACTTCTCATCCTGGTAGTGAATATTTTACATACCAAGTTGGAGGGTTTCTGGGTGCAACAGGAATTCCTAGCAGAGATTTTAATGATGGTGGAATTCTTGCATGGTTAGTAGGGGAAAAGGTTGGAACCCTTCATGAAGAAAGATGCTTATATGCTAGCTGGTCTCTGTGACCCATGGACGAAATGAACCATTGGTGTGCGGTGCAGCTCACTGGCTTACTGGAAGGAAAAGCTGGTGACCGAGGTGGAGGAAATGGAGAAGCAAGAGGCAGTGGTGATGTGATGCCGTGGAGGAAACCACAGGCATGCCAACAAGCAGTACTGGTACCATGAGTACTTCCTTGATGCCCACCAATCCCTTTCTACTGTCTTTCCATGCCAATCCTAAGCTGCAGAGATCAGCCTATGCCTAACCGGACTCTGGCCACCTTGCATAGTCCATTGAGACCATGCACACACATCCCTTGGTATACTGGCACACAAGTAGGTAGTCTGGCTAGACCTGGCCAAAGCTGTGAAGCATTTCCTATGTGCCCAGCGAACGCATATTTTCCGTGGCAGAGGAAATTGTGGCTCCCCATCATTGACGGCTAGCAGCAGAGTTGGTTGAAAAGCTAGTGTTTCTGACAGAAACCTCCCCTCAAAGGTTTTACTTAATTTTCCTGTGACTGGGAGGGGGAATGAGTATAGAGCTAACCTGAGGGGCAGCTTCCCACACTCTGTGCCTTCCTTGTGTCTACTAGTTCCAGTGGTTAACTTTCAGTCCCCATTGCCAAAACATAAAAGAAAAAAACAAGAAATTAAAAAAAATCAAAACCAAACCAAACCAAAAGGAAATAGCAAAAAGAACTGAAAATAGACCCACTCTGGTGGTGCTGCTCTCACTATCCTGCCATGTCTGTCATGGCCTGCTGCCCCTTTGATACTGGCAAAAAACATTTGCTTCATATCATTTTGTTTTCAATTTTCATTTTTTCTTTTGTGTTTTTTCTCATCAACAGCATGCACTATTGTGCAATATCATGCACTATCAGGCAATAGTGTGTACTATTGTGCAACATCACCACATTACTGAGCAATAGTGCACATTACTGGGTGATAGTGCACACTATTGTGCAATAGCTCACACTTCACACATGCGTAAATAGTGTGCGCTATTGCTCAATAATGCGCTGCTGTTTCACAACAGTGTACACTGTTTACAAGAAATGGAAAATGATGAAGGTTTTGTCATTTCCCATTACGCTGATATCACCCCTTTCATTTTAAACAAAAGCACATCCCTAGCTGTGCTGAAATCTGAGCCATGACCAGTCTTGCCTGCACAGCCATGCTCCAGCTTGCTATCATGTTTGCAGTGGATCCGTTTAGGCCACCTGGCAAAACTTAAAAAAAAAAAAAAAAAAAAAGAAGACCTCCTTTTCCCTTGTTGTTCAATTGAAAGAAAGCTTGGCAATGAGGGGACATAGGATGAAGATGAAAGGAGAAAGTTTCAGAAGAAATATTTACAGAAAGAATGGTAAATGCACAGAATAATCTCCCAGCGGAGGTAGTAGAGACAAAGACTGTATCTGAATTCAAGAAAGCATGGGACAAACATAGAAGATCTCTAAAGGGAAAAAAGGAACTGTAAAGCTTAGTAGTTGCTATGGAAGGGGAGACTGGATAGGCCATATGGTTTTTATCTGCCGTCACGTTTCTATATTTCTCTCTCTGTAGCTGTCCTTCATCTCTCCTTTGCTAATTTGGTGCTTCATGCTGTGTGACTCTGCGACCAGCATGCTTTGGCTTTTCCTGGGCCACTCTTCACCCTCCTTCTTCTCTGGACCTTTGTGGACACCTTGCTTAGGCCAGGGCTGGCCCAAGGGTTTCTGCTGCCCTAGACAGAAACACTGACCTCAGTGCCCTCCCCCCCAGCTGCTGCCGCTGCCCTCCCAAGCTGCTGACGATTCCGTCTCAGAAGGGGGAGGCGGGGAAAGAAGGCCTTGAGCGGCTTCGGGCTCCTGCTGGGCATTCCGGTGCCATGGCGGTAGGATGCCACAGCACCGGCACACCAGGAGGAACATAGGGCAGGCTGGCTGGGCAGGAGGGTGGACATCCCATGCTGCAGAATCAGGGCCAGTCCGGGCTGTAAGTACCCGATTCTGCAACTGTGGGAACGTCTAGCTCCCATGGTTGCAGAATCAGGTACAATTTGGGCCTGTCCATTTTTTGGATGTCCAGATGGCCCAGATGTGCTCCGATCAGAATTGGCCTTCGCATGCATAAATTTGCATATGTCCACAATAAATTTCATCTGCCATTTGGACATCCAGTCTCCCAATTTCTCAAAGTCCTTTTGCAATTTTTCACAATCCTCTTGTGATTTAAAAACTTTCAATAATTGTGTGTCATCTGTAAATTTGATCCTCTCACTCATTGTTCTCATTTCCACATCATTTATGAATATGTAAAAAAAGCATCGAGCCCTGCACTGGTCCCAGGAGTATTCCACTATTCACCTTTCTCCCTTGAGAGAATGACCATTTAGCTCTACTCTGTTTTCTATCTTTTAACAGGTTCCCAATCCACACTAGTACACTGTCTCATATCCCATGACTTTTTAATTTTCCCAAGTGTCTCTCATGTGGGACCTAGTCAAAGGCTTTCTGAAAATCAATATGCGCTATGTCAACCAGCTTGCCTTTATCTTCCTGTTTATTAACATCTTCAAAAAAATATAGCAGATTAGTGAGACAAGGCTTTCCTTGGCTAAATACACATTGACTTTGTCCCATTAAACCATGACTATCTATATATTTAGTAATTTTGCTTTTTATAATGGTTTCTACCATTTTGCCTGGCATAGACAACAGAATCACCAGTCTGTAGTTTCCTGGATCACCCCTTGAACCCTTTTTTAAAAATTGATATTAAATTGGCCACTCCTCATTCTTCAGGTACTATAGATGATTTTAATGATAGTTCACAGATTATTTAGTTATTATTAGTATTTAGTTCATGTCTTTCAAGGAGAATATAAAGGTGAGTTGTATTCAGGTACAGTATGCATTTTCCTGTCCCCAAAAAGCTCACAAATTAAGTTTATACCTGAAGCAATGGAGAGTTCAGTGGCTTGCTCAAAGTCACAAGAAGTGCCAGTGGGATTTGAACTCTGGTCTTTACTAATAGGTCTGTAATCTAATTTTTTAGTTCTTTTAGAACCCTTCGAAGTGTACTATCCAGTCCAAGTGATTTGCTACTTTTTATCTTATCAAGTTGTTCTCTGACATTTTCCAGGTTTATTGAGATTTGTCTCAATTCCTATGATACGTTACCTTTAAATATCATTTCTGGCATGTGTAACTATCCTACATCTTCTTCTGTAAAGACCGAAGCAAAGAATTAATTCAGTCTCTCTGGTGTGGCCTTGTTTTCCTTAGTACCCCTTTTACCTCTCCATCATCTATTGGTACAACCGACTCTCACAGATTTTGTTTTTCCAGTGTCATTAAGAGTTTGCCATGGGCTGGCCTCAAACTAGTGCCCCTTCATGTGCAGGACACTAGTCTTCAGGAAGGGGTTATTCTGACTCTGGTAATCTAGTTCTAGTCAACCTATTCTTAGCTGTGGCTGATATTTCTGGCAGTCTTAATAATGGCTCAACTGCATTTATTAACTTCCCTAACACAAAGTGCTAAGTTCAATTCCTATCTCTGCTTGCGAGATGAGTACTGCCCACCTGGAATGGGTCTATGCCATATTTTTTCAATGCATAATCAAACTTTGGAATTCATTACTGGAGAATGTAGTAAAAGCGGTCAGTGTAGCTGGGTTTAAGGGAGGTTTGGACATGTTTCTGGAGCAAATGGTTATAAACTATCATATAATATGGACTGTGGAAATCCACTGCTTGCCCCTGGGATAAGTAGCATGAAATCTGTCTACCTTTTGGTAAACCGGACAGGTACTTGTGACCTGGATAGACCAAACATAAAGGAGATGAAGAAGTGAGGTTTCTGCAAAACACACAAACATTACTCAAAGAGCAGAGACAAGACCAGAGCCTTCTAACACATATTTTATTGGTCAAAACCCAGCTTGGCCAAGTTTTCACAGCACCAGTTTGTATGGCTGTATCATGTACGCTGTTATTAAGCATCAATTTCATTAACAATCATATCTTCATTTTGGGAGTACAACCCCCGATGAAGGCTTTGCCACTGAAACTTGGCCAAGCCAGGTTTTGACCAATAAAGTATTTGTATTAGAAGGCCCTGGTCTTGTCTCCGCTATTTGTGTGCTGCTTGGCCACTGTTGAAAACAGGATACTGGGCTTCATAGACCTTTGGTCTGACCTATTATGGCATATCTTAGGTTTAGGTTTAGGTTTATTAACTTGATTGACCGCCCTTCGTGGGTAAGCAGAGCGGTTTACAAAAACATTTCTTCATTGCAGTAGGCACAAGGCCGGAAAAGGAAAAGAAAGTTACAACTTGGTAAAAGTAGAAAAGCGAGTACAGGAAAGGAGGATCAAAAGGGGAAAGGGGAGGCTAGGGAGGAGAGAGGTTGAAGGCAAGGGAGAAGAGGTGAGTTTTCAGGGCGTGCTTGAAGGTAGGATGGTGGGGCTCCAGACGGAGAGTAGAGGGGAGGGAGTTCCAGAGGGCCGGGCCTGCAAAGAAGAAGGCAGAGGAGCGGGTGGATTGGAGGTGAGCATGTGAGGGGGGAGGAAGAGTGAGGCGATTGAGGTGAAAGGAACGAGGAGTGTGCCGGGGGGTGTGAAAGTGGATGAGGTCAGCAAGGTACTGAGGCGTGGTGGTGTGAAGAACCTTGTGAACGAGCGTGAGAAGCTTGAATTGGATCCGGAAGGAGACGGGAAGCCAGTGGAGACGAAGGAGAAGGGGTGTGACATGGTCCCTGTGGGAGGCGGAAGAAACGAGACGGGCAGCGGTGTTTTGGATGCGTTGTAGACGAGAGAGGTGAAGCTTAGATAGGCCAGAGAGAATGGAGTTGGCAAAATCGATCCGAGAGATGACAAGGGCTAAGAGCAGAGTGACAAGAGCGGAGGGAGAGAGGAAGGGGCGAACAGCACGGATCTGTCTAAGATAAAAAAAGGAGGATTTGGACACGTGAGAGACATGGGCAGAGAAGGAAAGGTCTGAGTCAAAAATTACCCCAAGGTACCTAAAGGTGGAGACCAGAGAGATGGGAGTGGTAGGGAACGATGGGCAAACATTTTTCTTTTGTGGTCTTGAGCTTCGTGAAAAACTCTTCCTGGATTTTTTTGTCTTATGAATCTATTTGGCTGCTATTCTAGATTCTCCCTCTAAAAACTCGTCTCATGCCATGTTCCTTGTACAGTTCCTAGACTTACAATCCCAAATTATACTATCAGAGATATTTAAGCCTACTGAAGAAGATCTCGCTTGTCCAGTTAGTGATGCAGTTCATAAATTTAGTTGCAATTAGTCCCTCTGCCTGGAAACATCTAGTAACCTTTCAGGAACCTTCTGAACCTTTCTCTGAAAAGTATGATGGTGTCCAAGAAGCATTAGAAAAGCTACACAGTTCCAAGAAGGATGTTTTAGGCTAGTCCTGACTTTCCGACAATAGTATCTTGATATATTATAGGGTCTGCAACACAGATTTCAATGGATAGAATTAGTTACTATAAATTCCACACTGCTTTGGGGTATAGTTCATATAAGGATTGTCACCTCTGCATTAGAGAGCTTCTTTATGAAGTGTTTCACATGATTCCTATCATACCTACAGGAGTTTCTTAGAGAAGAGGCCCAGGGGCAGAGAAACCAAGTTGGCCAATTCCAAGAGGGAGACTTTAGTCAGTTTTGATTTTGAATGTATATCCTATAGCAGTATGGCATTTGTAGTCCTTAAGTCTACTCACTGAAATCAGTTCTTTAATGGGTGGTGGTGTCAGAAATGTAGGACTGGACCAAATCTTCTTGTAACTGAATAACTTGGCCACTATAAGGTGGACTTTATTGACCTTCTTCATAGGGGAAAGGTTTTGTCCCTGTTGCATGAGAACAACATACTTCTGTGCAATCTGAAAGACTTTGTAGCTGCCATCACCTTCAGGTTTGGGGTGCCCTCACCTGCTCCAAAAATTCTTAAGTCTCTAACATCAAGCCATGTTTCAAAAACTACTGCTTCCAAAACTCCAGTTTCTGGTGTTCCAGTCTAGTTTACACTTGCCTTTGTTTCAGTGTTTCTATCATTTAAAACTTCAGCTCTTGGTATTCCAGTCTAGGTTATACCTACCTTTGCTTCAGAATGCTCTGCTTCCAACACTTCAGCACCTATGCCTCTAGTCTTGGTTTCATACTGAAGACTCCAGTCCCTGAGATTCCAGCCGTGACTGTTCCTGCTTCTACACCAGAAAGTCTGGCTCCAGAAATTTCATTTTCCAAAGCTGCAAACCTGGCCTCAAAGGATCCTGCCTTCCTGAATCCAGCTTCCATGATCTTGAGGCTGAATCCAAAAACTGTGGTACAAGACATTCCAAGGGTGCTTCTTATTTTGCAGCTTTGGTGGTACCAGAAGATTACTGCTAGGAGTCAGAGCCACCATTTTGAATCTGTGTGGCAACAGATCTGGGAGTGAAGGGGATCTCTCCTGCCCTTACACTATGCCATGAATGAAATCCCTGGCAATTGCCAAGGGGATTGGGGCTAGGGGAAGGATCAGCTGTCCCTTTGTTGAAGTGAAGATATTGGGCAGGGGGGGGGGGTGGGTGGGAATGATACACTGCTTAATGTTTGTGCCAGGGGGGATTGTAGGGTCCGGATGATGCTGTTGGAATGGTGCAGGTTGTCTTCAGAGGTTTGGATTGTGATTGGGGGCTTTGTTATGGTTTTTTTTAAGTTTTCTTTTGTTTGGACAGCAACTACAGCCCCTCGTAAATTGCCTGAAATGAAAATTTATAAAAACAAAATGAATCAAAACAAAACAACTAGCACAGGAAACTAAACAAAACTATTTTTTTTTTGCCTGCACAGCCCTACTTAGCGTGACATTTTAGGGGCCTTGTACTAAAGGGTGATAAAGCTTTGCACGTACCACATGCTAAATGTTAATTTAATGTACGGCAAGTGCAAAGCCTGTGTGCCGTTGGGGCATTCCTACCATGTTCACATACAGCAACGCATTTTACCATGCAGTATTGCCAAGTGGGGGTATGTTTACTGAACTGTGTGAAGCAGCTATCGTGGGATTTAATGTGCTAACATTTAGCATGGCTCGCTCCACAATCATAGCTAATGCATACTAACAACCACCAGTTGTTTGCTCTGTTGTGGGGCAGGAACTGGGTTTGTTACAGGCAAACTTTGGGCATGGACAGTAATTGAAGTTAGTGCAATGTAATATGTCTTAATTTTATTTACATTCTCTTATATACTGTGCTATTCCACATCAGTGTGGTTTACATTGAACAAACTGAAATTACATTGAACAGGGCATTATAACTTGGAGATAACTATTTTACAGGGAACATGGGCTATGGAGGGCTAAGTGGCTTGCCCAAGACCACAAGGAGCACCTGTGGGACTAGAAACCCCAGTCCTTCCGGCCCAAGGTTGCTGTCCTCTAGTGGGATATGAACCCCCGACCTTCCGGCCTGAAGTACCTTGCCCCAACCACTAGGCCACTCCTCCACTCCACTCAACTTCCACAGTTGCAGATAGTGTGGGTGCATGTATCGCTTCCTTAAGTGGAGGCGGAGCTCAAGAGTCGCAATGCATGGATGAGACGATGATGCAAGGAAGAGGGTTTTGAATTCGTTAGGAACTGGGCAACATACTGGGGAAGGGAGGGGCTTTTCTGAAGGGTTAGGCTGCTGGCATTAACCTTTAAAAAGGAGATAGAGCAGCTTTTGAACAAGATAATAAGGGAAAGCCGACAATCGCCCAAGAGCGCATGGTTCAGAAGGATTTGTCCTTGAAGGATACTTGCTAAAGAGGGAAATTATGGAATCTCAACAGAGAGGTTCCAGTAAAGATAAAAGTAACCCGGATGCCCTTAAGTTCAGAACAGACAGAGCTGAAAGATTCTAAATTACCACTGTCTACTGATAACCAGATTAATATGAATAAAATACAACCTCTAAAATGCCTGTATGCAAATGCAAGAAGCCTAAAAAATAAGATGGAAGAGCTAGAATATATAGCACTAAATGAGAGGTTAGATATGATTGGTATCTCAGAGACCTGGTGGAAGGAGGACAATCAATGAGAAACTGTGATACCTGGGTACAAACTGTATCGCAATGATAGGGTAGATCAAATTGGTGGAGAGATCGCACTCTATGTTAGAGAGGGAATTGAGTCAAATAGGATTGCAGTTTTTCAGGAAACAAAATGCACTGTAGAATCTCTATGGATAGAAATCCCATGTAAAAAGGGAAAGATGTGAATGAACAGGTTGACAAAGGTGAGCTGATTGATATAGTGTATCTGGATTTTCAGAAAGCCCTTGATAAGGTCCTTCATGAAAGGCTCTTGGCCAAATTAAAAAGTCATGGAATTGAAGGCAGGAACTGCTTAAAAGATAGAAAGCAGAGAGTAGGGCTAAATGGCCAATTTTCTCAATGGAGAAAGGTGAATAGTGGAGTACCCCAGGGATCTATGCTGGGTCCGCTGCTTTTTAACATCTTCATAAATGACTTGGAAATGCAAATAATGAGTGAGGTGATCAAATCTGCAGATGACACAAAATTATTCAAAGTTGTTAAAACACAAGAGGATTGTGAAAAATTGTGAGAGGATCTTGATAAATTAGAAGACTGGACGTCCAAATGGCAGCTGAAATTTAATGTGGACAACTGCAAAGTTATGCACCTAGGGAAGAAGAACCCAAACTATGGTTACATGATGCAAGGCTCCACATTTGGAACCACCACACAAGAAAAAGATTTAGGTGTCATCATGGAAAATACGTTGAAACCCTCCACCCAGTGTGCAGCAGCAGCCAAGAGAGCAAATAGAATGCTAGGTATCATAAGGAAAGGAATGGAGAATAAAACCAAAGACATTATAATGCTTTTGTATCGTTCCATTGTGTGACTGCTCCTTGGATATTGTGTGCAATTCTGGTTGCTATATCTTAAAAAGGATATAAAAGAATTAGAAAAGGTACTGAGAAGCACCACCAAAATGGTAAAGGGGATGGAAGGATACCCCTATGAGGAAAGGCTTAAAAGGTTAAGGCTCTTCAACTTGAAAAAAAGATGGCTGAGGGGAGATACGATAGAGGTCTATAAACTAATGAGTGGAGTGGAACAGGTAAATGTAGATCAGTTGTTTATGCCATCAAAAAGTAGAAAGACGAGGGCACCTGCGATGAAGCTACAATGTAATCCATTTAAGACTAATAAGAGAAAATTATTTTTCACTCAAAGTCTGGAATTAGTTACTGGAGGATCTAGTAAAAGCTGTTAGTGTAGCTGTGCTTAAAAAAAAGATTTGGACAAGTTCCTGGAGGAAAGGTCAATAAATCATTATTAAAGAGGACTTGGGAAATACACTGCTATCCCTGGGACAAGTGTTGTGGAACCGGTGTGCCTCTTTGGGAACCTGCCAGATACTTGTGGCCTGGACTGGCCACTGTTGGAAACAGAATCCTGGGCTTGATGGAACTTGGTCTGACCCAGTATGGCATCTCTTATTTTCTTATAGGCTTTATGTGCATCACTTTATTGGCAACGGTTTAAGCATTTATTGTTCTTTAAAAAGGAAACAATCCCCCCAGCAGCATCCTGATCCTCCACAATCTCACCGTGTAACCTCACTTTAACCTTCTAAGACCCCCAATTACACTGAGCCCTCCTGGTAACCAAAAACCCCTTTAAGCCACAATCCCATCCCAGCTCCACACTCAGAAATGACCACCTCATTTCGTGTAGCTGCTAGGAGGTTGTTAGCTCACACTTTACCGGTGCATTCCCTAGTCAATTTTACAACCTGCTTTTGCATGTTAAATAGCTTACACACAGAAATGCCCAATAAAGTTACCTCCAAAATGACTATAAAGCAAAATACAACGGCATATGACTTAATATGCAATCATCACCTTTGTGTGCACATGCCATATAATATATTCTTCAAGAGTTTCTAAGTTTTGCAAAGAGATATTACGACTCTAGAGCTCCTGCAGATAACTAGGGGATGTGCATATGACACAATATCTAAGACACCACACATCAGGCGCTTTCATTCTTTTCAGTCAGTATTTATCCCCACTATTCTCAGTCTCGTGCACGTGTCCAAATATTCCCAAAGAAGCTTTTTGTTTCAAATACCTGAGTTATTTATGCATTCCTATTGAAATTCTCCTTTTGTAAAGATCTTTTTAGTACACTTTTGCTAAACACAAACAACACTGCCTAAAATTTCCCCCATGTAGCAAGCACATTGCTTTAAAATGGCTTATGATAACTAGAATATCATCAACTCTCAAACAGGGCTGCTGTACTGCCACCTTCTGGTGAATGTTGATTTCAGCTGCAGGAAACAAAATACAGCTTTTAATTCTAAAGCATGATTTGACAAACTGTTTTGTGGCTCAGTAAAGCGGATTCTTGATTCTTTTATATTAAATATTAATAAAACTAAAGAAAGTGTAGATTGATGCACATGGATGTGAAAACAGGACGCTACAGTTTACTAAATAATTGAATATGTTTTTCTTTTCATATAATGTTTTCTTTTTTTAGATCAGCATTACTCTAGAAAGACATTAATGATTGACCTAAATAATAATTGATTATTTCGTAACTATATTCTTCACAGAATTGAATGACATCACATACTGTAACTAGAGCATGCCTCAGTTATATTTTACTGAACATTTCATAGACTGTAAACAGTAGGGTAAAGTAGATACAGTAGGGTAAAATAGTGCATAAATAAATAACGAGGTCTATATGCAGAATGATTTATGTGGTTAACTTAGGTTTGAAAATCCAGGGGCTAGTAATTACATACTTTTTCCCAGACTGCTTGATATTTGGCCAATAGCTATCCATAAAAAAGAGAAAAAGCTTGGAAACATATCAGGGTCATGTTTCGAAGTTAAATTAACAGCACTGATACTTTATGCAGTTGATTGAGGCTGCACAAAGAGCTTTTTCAAAGTGGACCAGTTAATGTTCGGACATTGGTAGAAAATCCGCTTAAAGTTAAATGGATAAGTGAGCTGGTCAATTTGAAGCAGCTTTCTTACTACTAGATATTAGTCACAATGGGTCCGATATTCAAAGGCATTTACCAGGTTTTCAGAGCTATAAATTGTGTAAATGCCGCTAAGTGGGATATTTAACAGCACACGCTCTGAAAAAGAGATTAGGAAACGTTAATGGCTAAGAGAGTTTGTAATTGTTAGATTTGGAGATTAGAAAAGTCCGTCTTGCTGGCAAGGCGGAAGAACTGAAACTGGCTAGCTAGGGGCGGGCCAGGGGGCAGGGCCAGTTGGCCTATGCTCAGAAGGGCAAAAAGCTCTTCTGAACTATGGAGAGTACTTCCGTCTCGGCGCCGTCGGATGACGTCACCACCAAGTGTGGCTGACTTATCCTGCTGTCCACGGAGAACTCCTGTTACAGGTAAGTAACTCCGTTATATTAGTCACAATGGGTCCAATATTCAAAGGCATTTACCAGGTTTGCAGAGCTATAAATTGTGTAAATGCCGCTAAGTGGGATATTTAACAGCACTAACACAGTGTCGCTGAATATCCCTGAGTCATGCCGCTATATGTCCCGATGCTAATCGCAAAAGCTGTCCTAACGTTTGCCATGTTGCTGTGCGGCAACCCTGGATATTCAATGCTGGTAGCAGGATATGGCCCTAGACTAAATATCTGGGATGAAAGTTTGGCGGCAACATCCATGTGCCTTAGAGGAGCATAGCCGTAGAGGAGCATAGCCATAGAGGAGCATAGCCATCACAAATGAATATCAGGCCCAATATTTTTATCTCAACTATACTATATTATAAATATGGTCTTATTGTAAATATGCATGTATGTATCCATTAAGGCAAATTTTGGAGAGTACGTGGAGAAGATAACTGAGACGTCATGGTCCGGACATACACAATTCTGGCAGGGTTTTAGAAATTGTTCCACCAAAGTTGGAGCCTTTTCTAAAATACATATAAGGATGTGCAAAAGTATATGTGTATTTGCCCATGGGTCCTGATGAAATCCCCCAGTCCCCGCTTTGCTAAAATCATTGGTGGCCTGTGGGCCTCCATTAACCATCCCTCTCACAGTACATTTTGTAGAATGATATCTGTATGCTCCTACTCCCCGTGAACACTTTTCAAAATTGTGGCACCCGACCCCATGCAGTTCATCCTGACGATGCAGCTCCCACGGAAGTGTCCAGTCTGCCAAATAAAGCTCCTGGGGTGCATTCTGGGATACACATCGTAGTGTCGGCACATTGGAAGTGAGCTATGAGAAACAGATCGACTTTTTGGGATTTGCCAGGCACTTGTGACCCAAAATATCGCTGTTGGAGACAACATGCTGGACTTGATAGCCTTGGTCTCACTAAGTATGACTTTCCTTGTGTTCTCACAAAAAACTGTTATCTTCTCCCACTTTTGATTGGCCGAGCTTCTCTTTGTTTTCCAAAGTCAGGTGAAAATGGGCAGAGTGCTAATTCATGCAATAAGCCCATAGCATGAAATGGGGCAAGGGATGGGTAGATTATGCTTAGCAGCTATAATGCATGCTAAGCTGCTGCTCGTTAACTATCACCAGAGCAGATAACACAGATCACTTAGGAGCATGTTTACTAAAACGTGCTAATTTAGCATGCGATTGGACTGTGAATCTATCATGGAGACTCGTGTTAACCTCAGGGAGCGCGGGCATCTGTCCACCTGCTATTAGTGCATTGCAACTGCATGGCGCCATGCTAACTGGCATGTGGGTGAACTTCACACCAGCCTCTGAGGTGACGTTAAGTGTACCCATGCTAACGGCAAGAGCCACAGTTATTGTGCGTCTGTAGATGCCCATGCACCATCAATGCCCATGTTCTGCCCCTACCCCACCCAGTCACCATCCAATTGCGTATTAGCTGGTTAGTATAGAACTTTTAGCTCTGGGTCCTATGCAAATATTTAGCACGGTGAGTTTGCCGCACACTAAACACTGTGCTAACAGTTAATGCACTTTTGTAAAAAGGTGGCATTATCTGCATTCAAGTTAACTGCAATGCAGTTCACACATTGTAAATATTGTTTCTGTGTTAGCTGTATGGAAAGATGTTGGGCATACCCCCAAGAGTTACCACCGAGGTTTTGCATTATTGTGCACCAATCTTTGCAACTTTTTACCATGCTCTAGTAAATTCAGCAGCCCACCTCTAATGCACTCGCTGTTTATCAGTCAGTAGCTTGCTGTATTGGGGTTCACCATGGCCAGTTACTAGTTGTTAAAATACATGCTAAGTAAAAGGGCCCCACTGTGTGTGTGTGTGTGTGTATAGGGCAGAAGGAAGTGCCATGAATATGAAGATTTGACTCAAGTCACCAGTATTCCCAGATGACAGATACTGTATGAGGTTGACTGCAGCTTTTCCCTGAGTTAGCTATCCGAAACCTTCAGATTCAGATAGGGTTCACACTGCGAGTCCCTCTTTTTCAATAAACTGTCAAATGATTCTGTATCCCTGATTAGTCATTAGGGATACGCAGGGCCAAAAAAAAAAAGCTCAGTTAGTGCTTTTCATGTATTTTGTTTTTGTGGTTCTGTGCATATTCATCTTAAATGCATACCTTCTGTGTGCATTGCATGCAAATAGATTGTACGTGTGTTAACTCACGAGTATAGTTGCCCACAAGCTATTTGCGTGCCCTTTCGTTTTTACATGCCTGAACGAGCCTGAAATGCACATCCCTATTAGTCAGCAGCCAATAATCCATCTCTAATTGAATCATTTCTCTGTGTAATTCTTTTGGCAGAAATTGAAAAGGAGAACAACAAAAGAAGGATAGAGATTAAGCTCT
This sequence comes from Ichthyophis bannanicus, assembly GCA_033557465.1. NCBI lineage: Eukaryota > Metazoa > Chordata > Amphibia > Gymnophiona > Ichthyophiidae > Ichthyophis > Ichthyophis bannanicus. The sequence continues at coordinate 864,872,435 of CM066032.1, read as the reverse complement.
CAGCTTCTAGTATAATGGATGTTATTGTATTTAAAAGGTACATTTTCAGAGATGTTCCTGGCAAACAATTTCATTCATTTTTGGGTCATTTTTAGGCATCTCTGAAATATTTAGGCATTTTTTCTGTTCATTTCACAAATTCATGTGCAAGAACATTTTGATGTGCTTTATAGACTTAACATATTTTAATGCATACGTTAACGATAATTAAATCAATTTAACAGGCACTACATTTTCGAAATCACACTATGGGGGGTCTTTTTCTAGTGCTAGTTGGCAGCATGTTTTCTGATATGTGCTGAAAGCGCATTGGGACACACATTATCAGCTCGCACGGGGCCATGACTGCATGGGACAATTCTTACGCTAACCGTTCAACCCTTATTAGCATTGCGAGTGGGCAGATTAGGGCCAGAGAGCGGGCACGGTGAGCTCAGAGCAGTTAGTGCTGGGTTCACATGACACACTAATTGCATTAGCAGGGGTGGACCTAATGCCACCTCGATAGGTAGAGTTACATGCACCCGCGCTAATGTAGCCTGTCTTAGGAGAGAGTGTTCTGCATTAACTGCCAGGGAAATGCTTTCAACATCCCCAGCAGTTAATGCAGTGGTGTTGCATCTAACGTGCCACAGTTTCAGTGCTTTTGGCATGTCAGATGCAGCACCCTGAGCCCTTTAGCAAAACAGCCCCCAACAGTCCAAATGCACACTAATGAATGCACATCCCTCAAAATTTCACCCACTTGCAAAACTTGTGGCATTTCCACCTGCAGACTTTGCAGAAGGGTATAGATGAATTGGCTGCCTGAAACTACTGCCACAACTACTACTAATACTGCAACATATCATTCACATAGCGATACAAGGCACACAGAGCGCTATGTACATATATGTAAAACACAATCCATGCTCAACAGAGCTCACAGTCTATGCAAGACAGAAAAATACAGCAAGCAGGGGATTAGGGTAGAAAGTGGGGGAAATTATGGTAAACAGAATAAGGGGGGTCAGGATGCAAAAACTGCCCATCCTTTTGAGAAGCAAAGTTTGCATGCAGACCAGCAGTGGCTGTTACCCACCAAAAAATTAGGCAGCGTCAGAAGCAGGGTTGGATCAGGGAGACAATAAAAGGGGGGCTGATAAGTCTCTGGCCTTGTAATGAAAGAGAAAACTATGGGCACACTTAAGTTCTGGAGATTCACATGAGCTCTCTTATTTGGTTCCCGAACTGAAGTGTGCCCGTAGCTTTCTGTTTCATTACAAGGCCAGAGAGTCATCAGCCCCCTCTCGTAGCACATGTGGCTTTACATTTTTCTAAACTATACTTTTAATTTTAAAAAAGGACAAAACATACATGTTTTTCCCTAGACATGTTTCAGAAGGGAAAGTGTGCTTATACTTTCCCTTTAAGATACTACTATCACATCTTCAAGTAAAAGTACCCACAAACTGAAAGTATCCAAGTTGTCATTAAAAGTGGGACACATTTTTTGTAGCTGTAAAAACTTTGGCTACAATCAGGAGCTGACAAAACAGCAACAATTGAAAAACTAAATTGCTCTCCCAGTTAAAGTCAATTAAAGCTAAATGAAGTTAATCTTGTAATTTACTAAAATGAGATGATCTTTCCTGTATCATAATGGAACCAGCTGTGACATAGCTGAAGACATCACAGTTAGCTGTGATGAGGGCAATTTTGAAAAGCAATTTACACAGGTTTATGCAGGTAAAAGGTGTATTTTAACCTGGATACGTTCTCCAGCCCTGAGTAGAGGCATTTCTGGGATGATGAAAATTTAAGGGTCCCTTTTACTAACACTTGGCTCGAGCTGTCTGTCACACAGCCCATAGGAATAAAATGGGCCATGCAGCAGACAGCTCGAGATAAGCGTAGGTAAAGAAGGCCCTAAATATTGCCAAAACTAATAGTATTGCATTTATACATATTGTTTTGAAGGAGCAAGGTACCTATAGAATTTTCCAAGAGGAAGTACAGAAACACTTCCCTTTGAAGGCTGGTGCAGAGTTTGCACGAAACATCACCAACTTGGACCCTTCGCCCCTCTCCTACGTTATCTCAGCAAACGTTTTCATTCCCCTTGGTACTGTAGCAGCAAAGCGCAGACAAACCAATGATACCAGGAGTCTGTTCAGAAGGTCCAAATCATTTATTTGTGCACAAGTCTCAAGCAAGACAATTTCAAAATGGCTGAGCAAAGTTTTCAAGCATTACAACAACTTTTATAGACTTCTGTTCCATTCTAGGTATAGAAAAACATTTCATTGGTCCCGGTACTCTCCCGTACCTCCCGTAGCCCTTCTATTGGTCCCGGTACTGATAAGTTTCTCCAATTATGTTCCTTCTGTGGGCTTCTGTGGGCATGACACCTGCCTGCCCCCCTTCTAGTCCCAATTACAATGGTCAGTTCATCAACTTGTTACTTTCACACTTTCAAGGCTATGGGACCATTCGTGCGTGCAGAAGAGCAAGGTTCTGTAACTCATCTGTCAGCACTCCTCAATATTTCTCTGCAAATGTACTCTTTCTTATCAGTAACTTTAAAACACATCTTTTCTGTATTTTTCCATTTCTTAATTCTGCAATTCTGCTTATCTAAGCTAATTCAATATTTCTACTGAGTTCTTTCTTACAATAGCAGCATATTGGGGGATGTGCAATCCTATATGCCTCTCCACAGGCCTCATTTACAGGTCAAGCTAGCCATGCTGGCCTGCCTATGTCAGACACCGTGGGTCACAGGCCTGCACCTGCCACATTCCCCCCTTTGATTAATCTCACCCTATTACTTAATAAGGTGTGAGAATTAAATCACTTTCTAGAAGATTCACATCCTGATTAAAGGATTCTTACTGGTTCCATTAGGGCTAGCTTTGTATAAAGCCATTATTCTAGTTGCGGTCTTCCGCTCTACGGTACTATCAATAGCACTATGAAGGGAACGCATACAACATGGGATTAAACATGGTAAGCAGAGGACAACAGCAACAAGGATTAGTACTAAGATAACGAAAGTCTTAAATCCTCCCAGCCAAGAGAAAAGGTTAGCAAACCAATTAGGGAATTTCAAGGCGTGCCAAGTCTGTACTGGCACATAAGCATGTCTTTGCATATCTTTAGCAATTTCTTCAACTACTTGACCTTTATCATCTATTTTCAAACAGCAATTAGTTAAATTCAGTTTACCACATACTCCTCCTTCAGCTGCTAGTAAATAATCAAGTGCTAGGCGATCCTGGTATATGGCAGTGCGCATCTGAGTACTTTGTCTAGCTAAGAGAGTGAGAGCATGACTAGTTTCATTGGTTATTATTTCAACTACTGCTTGTAAGCGAATAATACGATTAATCATATAAATTGGGGTACGATAACCATACATACCATCATCATTCCAAGTGGCAGGTCCATAATACTCAATAATTCTTTCTGGTGGCCAATCATCACCTCGCCACTTCTCCCACTTGCCTATCTGTAGGGCCTCTCTTCTTTGTCTTGACGCTCCTTTGTGTTTGTGGGTAGTATATACAGGGTATCCTAATTGTTCTCCATGTTCAGTGTTTAACAGGAAGAAAGAAGGTCTGATGGTTCCTAAGACACATGCTCCTCCCCATTGTGGTGGGAGTTGCGCATATGCTCGGTTTCCACAGATCCAATATAGGCCAGGTGGGGCTTGCCAGGCTTGGACTTTGGCAAGGTTAGTCCATAGTCCTGCGAGTTCAGGAAATCTAGCTAATGGGTTAGGAGGTTCAGGATGTCTAATTCCTGACCACCATGCTGTCTTTTTAGTTGTGGCATTATAGTATTTCTGGCTAAGACAGACCAGCTGTCCTACCTTTTGGGTGAACTGGGGTCCAGTTCTGGCAAAGCAAAGACGTCCAACGATTGAGTGCGCTAACACCCATTCACTGGTTGTCTTGTGTAATTCAGTCTGATTGTAAATCATGGAATAATTCAATTCTTGGGCTTCCCAGGGCCATTGGTCTCCCATTTGGGTTCCGCCACAGAAATAACAATCTGTGATCTTAAGACTAGATACTACTGCTCCGGCTAATTCTAGAAACAAATTCTGTGAAGGGTGAGGGATCTCAAACTTATTTACATGCATAGCTTCATAAAAGGTATTATGAATATGATATTTAGATGACTTATGGGCTTGAGTATTCAATCTAATATATACAATGGTCCCTGGATCTGTTCCCCCTCCAGCAATACGTAAACCAAACTTATATCCTTGTTTCCATGCATGTGTGTTATGTACACGCAAATGTAAGGGGTTGCAAGCATCTTTCTGACATTTATCATTTGTGGTTGGCTTGGTTAGAGTAGCCATCCGCTTATCTATTTTCTCATCAGTTATACCAGTGTTCCAGGTAGCATAGAAAACACATTCCCAATACGGGCAATAATAGTCTGCCGCTGTAGCAGTACTATACCCTGGTTCCTTTTTACCTGTACACTTCCTCCATCCCGTGGCACCTTCTGGACACATATACTTATGGTCATTTCGATACGCTTTCTCCCATGTACCACAGGTGGACTGACTATCTCTATTAATAGCATTACATGCATCAAAATTCAAAACAGCAGGTTTAGTAATGTCCTTAAGTGGTGGTGTAGCAGCTAATATAGGTCCATCTGCATCCTTCCATCTTATTTCCAACGTGTAATAGGATGGATTCTGATGCGGATTATAGCATGCTTTAATTTTGCCATGAGTGCAAACATTTAGTTCAGTGGTGTTATAAATACACCGAGTTATTGTTCCCTTGCAGGTATAGTAAGAATGGTAAAGCAAAGTCTGAGTTACTTTCAGTCCAGTTCTAGTAGAGGTAATGCAGGCAGTGCATGGAGGTAGAGCATAAGTCTGTTCAAAACCTCCGAAGAAGGCAACCAAGGCAAAGCAGAAGCAAAGATACATGTTAATGTTGATTGGAGTTCTTCTGAATCCTCAGCTTGCTGATCTTGATCACGACGGTCTATTATTCTTCGTCCCGTTTGCTAATGAAGCAATTTAACGGTTGCTGAGTGTTGATTGAAGATCCTCAAGATGTCCAGCACACATTAACCAACTTAGCAATTCAGTTGGCTTGTGAAGTCTGGCTTAGTCAATGTAGTCTCAAAGTAGTGTGTCAAATCACACACACAAATTGGGTTCGTTGAAACAAAACTGTTGCTGCATGGAAAACAGCAATCCTCTTCGAAAGACTTGGCTACTGCAAAGCACTTGTGATGAAGTGTCTATGCTGCTGGTTGCCGTCTCAAAGTAACTCGCAAGGGTACATCAGGGTGCTGCTCTGCTGTCCACCGCTCTGGTTCAGGATCGGCGGCGGGCTTGACTCGGCTGTGGTGGATCCAGGCGTCGATCTCGGCTACCTTTACTGCAGTTGGGGTAGACAGGATGACGGTGTACGGTCCCTTCCAATGGGATTCCAACGGTATCTTCTTCCAATCTTTGATCCACACCGAAGTTCCAGGCTGGTAGGGATGCAAGGGTTCCGTCAAGTTGATAGGCAACTGGTCTTGGATCCACGTATGGAGAGTCTGCAGAACAAAACTAAGAGCTAGGAGTTCTTGTCTGGTTACTTCTGAACCAATCTGGGCTAGATTTCCTTTGATTCCCTGCACTATTGGTGGGGGTTTACCATACAGAACTTCAAAAGGGGAAAATCCTGTTGACTTTACAGGGGCTGAGCGTATTCTGAGTAAAGCTATGGGGAGCACTTGGGGCCATTTCAAGTGTGTCTCCTGACAAAGCTTAGACATTTGGGCTTTCAAAGTACGATTCATTCGCTCAACTTTCCCTGAACTCTGGGGTCTGTATGCAGTGTGGAGCTTCCACTGTATCTGCAAAGCTTTTGCTAACTGCTGAGTAACTTGAGAGACAAATGAGGGTCCATTGTCTGACCCTATTACTGCTGGGATTCCAAATCTGGGGACAATCTCTCTCATTAAGGCTTTGGTAACTTCTCGGGCTTTCTCAGTTCTGGTTGGGAATGCTTCTACCCACCCAGAGAAAGTACAAACTAATACTAGTAGGTAATGGTATCCATTGGCTTTTGGCATTTCGGTGAAATCAACTTGGAGGTTGTGCATGGGGGTCACACCTCTTGACTGAACTCGGGGTGCTGTAATAAGGCCTTGCTTGGCATTATTCTTGGCACAGATCTGACATTGTCGGGCTACTGAGGCTGATATGGTTGTCATCAAAGGAATATAGAAATGTGGTCTGAGTGCTTTCTCCATAGCACTCTTTCCATAGTGGGTGGCTTCATGGAAAGCTTTGACGAAGGATGGTCCTAACAGTTCAGGAATTACTATTCTTCCCGGAGGTTGACTGCCTTCTTCTGGTGGCAGCTCAATCCATCCGTCTTTCAATACTCCATTTTCTTTGTCACAATAGTAATCCAATTCTTTGGTGGTATATCGTGGGGTCCATAGATTCAAGGGTACTGGAAACAATGCTGCTTGCATTGGCATAGCTTGTGGGGCAATCTGTCCTGTCATAGCTGCTTGTCGTGCTGAGGCATCTGCGAATCTATTTCCTCGAGCAACTTCTCCTTTTCCTGCTTGATGTCCTCTACAATGCATAACAGCTACACGTGTTGGGGCCCAGACTGCATCAAGTAACATCAATATTTCGGGACCATATTTGACTGATTTTCCTCCGGATGTGATGAGTCCTCTTTCTTTATAGAGAGCTCCATGGGCATGCAAGGTAGTGAAAGCATATTTGGAATCTGTATATACATTCAGCACAAGTTTTTCTCCTAACAACAAAGCTCTGGTGAGTGCTATCAATTCGGCTTTCTGGGCTGATGTGCCTGAGGCTAGAGCTGATGATTCAACTACTTCATGTTGAGTGACGACTGCATATCCGGCACAGCGTCGTCCGTCAAGGATGAGACTGCTCCCATCAACATAATAGATCTGGTCGGGATTGTCTATGGGCACATCTGTCAAGTCAGGTCGACTAGAGAACACAGTTTCCATGACTTCGATACAGTCATGTTCTGGGAGTTCTTCACTGATGGGTATCAAGGTAGCTGGATTCAGGGCATGGCTCACTTCGAGTTGTATCTGTGGGTTTTCACATAACATGCTCTGGTACTTTAACATTCGGGAATTGGTGAGCCAATAATTTGCTTTCTGTTCCATAAGGGCAAGGACTGCATGTGGCACAGTGACTCGTATGTTCTGTCCTAGTGTGAGTTTGTCTGCTTCACTCACTAGTAGTGCTGTAGCTGCAACTGCTCTCAAGCAGGGTGGCCATCCTTTGGCCACAGGGTCCAATTGTTTCGATAGATAGGCTACAGGTCGTTCCCAATTTCCTAATTTCTGAGTCAACATGCCTAGGGCATTTCCCTGTGCTTCATGTACAAACAAGTGGAAAGGTTTGTGGACATCTGGTAGTCCAAGTGCTGGTGATGACATCAATTCTTCTTTTAACTTCTGGAAAGCTGTATCCTGCTCAAGTCCCCACTCCAGTGGTGACTTCTCTTCTCCTTTTGTGGCTTCATACAGTGGTTTGGCAATTTGGGCAAAGTTGGGTATCCAGATTCGGCAATATCCTGCCGCTCCCAGAAAGGCTCTGACTTGCTTTCTGGTTGTTGGAGTTGGAATTCTACATACTGCTTCTTTTCTTTCTCTGCCTAATCTTCTGCTTCCTTGGGTAATACGAAAACCCAAGTATTTCACTTCTGTTTGGCATAGTTGTGCTTTGGCTCTGGAAACTTTATATCCAGCTTCATTTAGTAACTGCAAGAGATCTTTGGTGGCTAATATACATTCTCTTTCTGATACGGCAGCTATCAACAGATCATCCACGTACTGGAGAAGTACTCTCTTCCCCGGGGCTACTGGATAGCTTGAAAGATCTTGATTTAGTGCAGCACTAAAGATGGTAGGTGAATTCTTGAATCCTTGGGGTAATCTTGTCCAGGTGAGTTGGCCCCCTCTTCCAGAGATGGGGTCCTGCCATTCAAATGCAAACAATATTTGGCTTACAGGGGCTAATCTTATGCAAAAGAATGCATCTTTTAAATCCAGTACAGTGAAATGGGTAGCTTCAGCAGGTATCAGTCCTAGAAGAGTGTAAGGATTGGGCACAACTGGATGTATAGTTTCAACTGCATCATTTACTCTTCTCAAATCTTGCACTGGGCGATAATCATCTGTCTCAGGTTTCTTTACTGGCAAAAGTGGGGTGTTCCATGGGGATTGACATACTTTCAGTAGGCCATACTCAAGCAATCTCTGTAGGTGGCGATGAATGCCTTCAATTGCGGCTCTTGGGAGAGGGTACTGTTTGACGTGCACTGGGGTAGCACTAGGCTTGAGGGTTACAATCACTGGTGCTATATGCTTGGCTAGGCCTGGGGGACTGCCTTCTGCCCACACTTCAAGTGGTGCATGAATGTTCTTTAAAGTTTGTTCAAAATAGGTATCTTGAATCGAATCATCAATGTAGTATCTCCATTCTTCTTCTCGGGGTACTGTCAGCAGCATTACTCCTGCTGGTTTGGCTTGAGAATTCACTGTCATTTGCATTTCTCCTTGTTCGGAGAAAGATATCTGTGCTTGAAGCTTGGCTAGCATATCTCGTCCCAGTAGTGGCACTGGACATTCGGGCATGTAAAGGAATTGATGAGTTACTTGCTGTCCTCCTAGACTGCATATTCGGTTTTGTAGAAAAGACTTTGTGGCTTTGGCACCAGTTGCTCCTATAATGGTGACTGCTTTTTTGGTGAATGGGGCTATCTTTTTGTCTATTACTGAATGTTCTGCTCCAGTATCAACCATAAAGTTCATAAATTGGTCTCCTATTTGTATTTCGACCATAGGCTCCTGGAGACCTAAAGCAAACTTGGAGCCCGGTCTGTCCTAATCCACGTCATCCTCATCATGGGCCTGTGTGGCCAATGCTTGGATGGCTCCTCCTCCTCTCTCTCGCTGGAATTGTTCTCGATTGGCTCCTCCTCGGCCTCGGGGACGGCCTCGTCTTTCTTCTCGCCACTGATGATCGTTGTCGTCATCTTGCTGGGCGTCTTCGAGTTGCGGGCACGTATCTCTCCAATGTCCTTCCTCTTTGCAATAGGCGCATTGGTTCACGCCTAGTCTCTGGGTCCGGCCTCCGCCCTGACCCCGCCCTCTTCCTCTGCTCCTTCGATTAGGGACACCTCCCCTTTTCTTTTCAACTATGGCCGCAGCCAAAAAATCAGCTTTCTTCTTCATCTTTCTATCACATTCTCTCTGTCTTTCAGTATCACGATTCACATACACTTTATGAGCGACTTCCAATAACTGTGTTGCATTCATGCCCGCAAACCCTTCTAATTTCTGTAATTTACGTCTAATGTCTGGTTGAGACTGGTTTACAAAAGCAGAATTCACCATGCATAAACTTCCTGGTGCCTCGGGATCATAGGGAGTATACATTCTGTAAGCTTCAGTTAATCTTTCATAATAATCTGCTGGGCTCTCATCTATTCCTTGGATAACTCCTGCTACTTTGGAAAGGTTCATAGCTTTTTGGCCTCCTCTTCTCAGGCCTTGTAAAAAGCCTTGGCGAAAACGGGCTAGGGCGGTGGATCCTTCATCTGTATTTGGATCCCATTGGGGGTCTTCATTTGGGAATTCTCTCTGAGCTGCTTCTCTACGATCTATTATATTCTGCCCCTGCGCTGGAGCTGCAGGGTTTTCTGCCATCCATTCGATAGCTGCTTTTCTAATTCTCGCTCGTTCCTCTGTAGTGAATAGGGTGGTCAGGAGCTGACGGCAATCTGGCCAAGTGGGTTGGTGAGTTTCCATAATACTAGTTACTAATTCTGTCAGCTCCTGGGGCTTGCTAGTATAGGAGGCATAGTGTGACCTCCAATTTAATAAATCAGTTGTAGAGAAAGGGATATACACATAAGTTAAGGGTCCCGCTACCACTTCATCATTATCATTCTTTACGGGCACTCCCGGGACTTGCCTTAAGGGAAACAGTTTGGCTGTCGTCCCAGGCGTCATTTGGGTCTGGGATCTAAGGGCTATTGTCGTTGTCTTTGCAGGAGTTGCTTTCTTTTTCTCAACTGGTTTTGCTTTGGGTTTTTCTTTCACTGGCTTGCTAGTGCTAGCGCTGGCTTTCTCAATTATTTGTACACTGTCCTCTTCTTCTTCTTCTGGGGAATTCCCTCCTTCTTCTTCTAGCTCCGCTTCTGGCTCACTTTTTACATCCTCCTCTTCTCTTCCCGCTAATTCTTTCTCTTCCTCTCCTCCAGGAGGAGGGGGGTCTGGGGTTGGGTCTCGCCTCGGCTCTGGCAGTCTCTGGGGTTCTGGGTCAGGACGCCGCCGAGCTATTCTTACTGGACCTGGGGTTCGGGGCTGCCTGAGGACTACTTCTGGGGAATCGGGATCTGCCAAGATGGGTTTCTTCTTGGCTTTCTTATCCTGCTCTTTCATTCTAGGCTGTTCCTTTTTCTGTCTAGAATCTGTTTTAGCTAACATTATTCTGCACTGTTCCTCATAACAGCGCTGCGCCCAGGAGGGCGGATCTTCACAAATACTTAACCAGGAATCTATATAGGGGTACTGATCTGGGTGCGCTACCTGCACTCTACGATGTATTGACTGAATAATCTCTACCGTGAACGTTCCCTCTCGGGGCCAGATGGGGTCTAGATCGGGCCACTCCCTAGTACACAAAATCTGCAAACAGGCTGCTGTCATTTTAATACCATAATCTCCTGAATATCCCTCTTTAAAATGTGCGATCATACATTCTAATGGAGTGTTCCTAGTAGACTCCGCCCCTCCCATTTCGATGTGTGCGCGCAACAACAGACAGAAGGGAAAAGGTGGGCGGACCGTGGGTAAGGGGTCCTCACGGCCCTGGAAACGTATAGGGAATACAGACAACAAGACAAGACGACAATCGCTTCCCCCTTTTCGCGACCTGAACGCGGTCGCCCGGTCAGGAAATGCGCTAATCAGGGGTCCGCCTTCACTTGGTCCGTGCTGCCAGACCTCTCATTCACACTTCGTTCACACAATCATGCTAGCAACGTATTCCCAGAATGCATTCGTTTCTATCTGTTCTGACTAGTCTTTTCCCAATTACAAAAAGGATGAGGGTTTCACCTAGCGAATTCCCATGCCAGGCTACTCGGCTCTTCCTTGAGAGTTGATCAAGCTCTCTTACCAATTCCCAATATCTCGAGATTACAAATTCCAAATTCCAAGTTCCAATGGCAGTACTGCTCTTTCTATTTCTGTCTAGACCCAAAATCGAAACTATACTCACCGGATCCGGTCCTCAAAACTTCCCAAGCAGGCGCATGAGTTGGACCTCGGACTCCCCTCACTCGGGTTCGAGGCGTTGACTCCAGCCGGGCTCATCACCCGCCGAGGTCCGACCAGCTCCCTCCGATACAAGGGACCGGTGGCGCCAGGGAGCGGCCCTCGTCGGAAGGGCGCGATCCCGGCAGGACCAAGCCTATAGAGGCGGAAAGTCGTGGTATATTGCCCTATATACACTTTGATTCCACAACTTCCCGGCCAATGCACCAAGGAATATGTAGCAGCAAAGCGCAGACAAACCAATGATACCAGGAGTCTGTTCAGAAGGTCCAAATCATTTATTTGTGCACAAGTCTCAAGCAAGACAATTTCAAAATGGCTGAGCAAAGTTTTCAAGCATTACAACAACTTTTATAGACTTCTGTTCCATTCTAGGTATAGAAAAACATTTCATTGGTCCCGGTACTCTCCCGTACCTCCCTTAGCCCTTCTATTGGTCCCGGTACTGATAAGTTTCTCCAATTATGTTCCTTCTGTGGGCTTCTGTGGGCATGACACCTGCCTGCCCCCCTTCTAGTCCCAATTACAATGGTCAGTTCATCAACTTGTTACTTTCACACTTTCAAGGCTATGGGACCATTCGTGCGTGCAGAAGAGCAAGGTTCTGTAACTCATCTGTCAGCACTCCTCAATATTTCTCTGCAAATGTACTCTTTCTTATCAGTAACTTTAAAACACATCTTTTCTGTATTTTTCCATTTCTTAATTCTGCAATTCTGCTTATCTAAGCTAATTCAATATTTCTACTGAGTTCTTTCTTACAATAGCAGCATATTGGGGGATGTGCAATCCTATATGCCTCTCCACAGGCCTCATTTACAGGTCAAGCTAGCCATGCTGGCCTGCCTATGTCAGACACCGTGGGTCACAGGCCTGCACCTGCCACAGTACCATCCTGGCTTATTTTTACCACACTCACAGCTTCGTTGTGTTGAGCGGATATGGCTCAAGATTCCCTCTTCAGAAGCTTGTGCTCATTTTCAACAGGTATGCTCTTTCTACTGCTCTTCTGTCTATTCCGCAAAACGTTCTTATTACACATCCCTTATTGCTACAGTCTCTAACTCCTCTAGACAGCTTTATTCTATCCTCCATACTCTTTCTGCACCTGTCCTTCTGACTACATCACCAGATCCTACACACCTTGCTGTCTTTTTCCATGATAAGATTATTGATTTGCATTTCACTTTTCCCAACCCTCCTCCCCTTTGTCTTCATCTCCTGTCTCCTCGTCATCTGTTCCCCTTGTTGACACCTCTTGTTCAGCATCTTCCCCCTTAAATCAGGCTCTGGAACATACCTGGTCCTCTTTTCAACCCATTTCAGCTATAGAGCTTTAATACCTCTCGGGCTCCAGGAAGACAACGTGTCCGCTGGATCCCATTCCCTCCAGCTGGATATCCGAACCACCTCTTGCCTTACTGCCTCTTGTTCAAACTATTTTTAATACCATCTTATCTACTAGGATCTTTCCTACCCCTTGGAAGTCAGCTATTATTTGGCCACTACTTAAGCAATCCTCACTTGACCCTTCTGTTCCGGCACATTGGCGTCCAGTTTGAAACCTCTCATTTCTTGCAAAAGTGCTGGAAAAACTTGTGTTCTCTCAATTAGAATTCCATGTTGAGACCACTAACTTCCTCCGTCCATGCAGGCCACAGCACGGAATCTGTCCTCCTTGCCCTGCTGAATGCTGCTCACGATCGAGGGGATATTACTTTGATTGTATCACTAGATCTCTCCTCTGCCTTTGATTTGGTAGATCACCATACATTGATCTCTTGCCTTCATGACTCGGGGATTCTGGGTACTGTGCTGCAGTGGTTTCACTCCTTCCTCACTTCCTGTAGCTTTTCTGTTCATTTAAGTGATGCATCCTACCATTCATTTCCTCTAATTTGTGGAGTTCCTCAGGGATCTGTGTTCTCCCCATTACTCTTTAACATTTTTCTTGCCCCTTTGCCCTCCTTATTCAGCAATATCCGGTGTCCATATATCTCTATGCTGATGATATTGCTCTTCTTTACCACACTTCCCCAATTGCTATTGATCTCTCTCCACTTAATGACTGCCTTGCTCACGTTGCCGCATGGGTTTCTAATAGCTTTCTCCATCTCAACCCATCCAAGTCTATGGCTATGTGGGTTTCTCTAACCTCCCCCTGTCCAAATATTGCCCCTCAATTAAGTTCCACTGCTATCCCCCTGGTTTCTTCTTTCCATTATCTGGGTGTTACATTGGATTCATCACTCTCCTTTCAAGAGCATGTATCCATCCTTGTCCGTCAATCCTTTTGTGCACTTCGTCAGATTCATGCAGTTTGACCATTGTTAGCGCCCTCTTCACTTACTACCCTCTTGCAGGCACTGGTGATGAGTAGGCTGGACTACTGTAATGTAGCTCTTGCTAGTCTTCCCCTTTATCAACTTCAGCGCTTACAATTACTACAAAATACAGCAGCCCGCCTCATTACTGATCATATTACCCCTCTGTTGATACATCTTCACTGGTTACCCATCCGCTTTAGGATTCAATATAAGTTTTTGATTTTGACACAAAATTCTCTACCTCAATTCCTCAATATTTATCTAACCTCATAACTCTTCACATCCCCTCTCGTCAACTTCGCTCTCTTCATGCAAATTGGCTTATTCTCCCATCCCCATCTCAGGCTCAACTAGAGCTAACACGTCCTGCTGCGTTTTTCTCTCTCAGTCCTTTGGAATGCTTTGCCATCCTCGCTCCGCCTTGAAGCTTCCTACTCGAAATTTAAAACACTTCTCAAAACACTGTTATTTTGACAGGCTTATAACATTCCTGGCACTGATCCTTATTAGTTTCCCTTCACATAAATGGCATTCTTTTCCTGTTCTTTTGCATCATTAATGTTTTATTGTAAACCACTCTAATGCCTTGGCCTGGGAGGTATATCAAGTGTAAGGTAAAGATAAAGAAACTGTGCAAGCACCCATAGACATTTGACATTTGTCTCTTAAGCAGTCTCTTCTGTAAAGCAACTTGTTCCTTTGTTTACTATTGTCACCATGGAATCTTTCTTAATATGCCACAGACTTTCATGCAATTTATTTATTTATTTATTTAATAGCAATTATAACCTACCCATTACATTTTCTAAGCGGTTCACAGCTCAATAACAGCTTGAAGAATGGTCTAGAATTTGGCAGCTGAGATCATGCATTTGGGCTTCAGCAATCCAAGGGAGCAATATGGTATGGGGGTAAAGTACTTTTGTTCACTAAAGAAGAGCGGGACCTAGACGTCATTGTGTCTGATGATCTTAAAGTAGCTAAACAGGTAGAAAAGGCAACAACAAAAGCTAGAAGGATGCTTGGGTGCATTGGGAGAGGGATGGCCAGCAGAAGAGAGGAGGTGATAGTGCTTCTATATAGTCCTTGGTGCAACCTCACTTGGAGTATTGTGTGCAATTCTGGAGACCGCACCTTCAAAAGGATATAAACAGGTTGGATTCGGTACAGAGGGTGGCTACTAAAATGGTTAGTGGTCTTCGTTATAAAGCATATGAGGACAGACTTAAGGATCTTAATATGTATACATTCGAGGAAAGGCGGGATAGAGGTGATATGATTGAGATATTTAAATACCGCCATGGCATAAATGCACAGGAGGAGAGCCTATTTCGGTTGAAAGCAAGCTCTGTTGGGAGGGGACATAGGAGATAGACTCAGGAGTAATATGTGGAAATATTTCTTTACAGAAAGAGTGGTGGATCCATGGAATAGTCTCCCAGTGGAGGTGGTAGAGATGAGGACAGTATCTGAATTCAAAAAAGCATGGGACAAACACAGAGGATCTTTTAAGGAAAAAAGGGGACTATTGCAGTGGTTGATATGGAAGGGCAGACTAGATAGCCATGTGGTCTTTTTCTGCCGTCATGTTTCTATGTTTCTATAAGCATAACATACAACTTACAGATTGAGAAGTCACCATTGACGGTTAATTAGGTAAAGGAGAGACGAAAGAAATAAGACTTCAGGTCTCTCTGAATATCTAAGTAGTGTATACATTAGGGAGAGCCGGGGGCAGTGCATTCCATAATGTTGGGCAAGCAATTGAAAACATTTCACTTTGTCTAATATCCAGGAACCTTTCTACTTTAAATCTAATCTAGTGATTTGAGAACTTTAAAGACAGGGATTTAAAAGGTTTGTGAAAAACCTCTACAAATTTAAAACATTTTTATTGTTTGACAAATCAATTTGTATTGCAGCAAATGCCCTCAAGAATTGACAAGAAAATCTAACTAAATAGGGTATCACCTATCATATCATTGCCTGCAATTCAAATATCCTTCTTGATATGTAGTTTTATTCTTTTTTTCTTTATTTTTTTCTTTTGTGATTTTTATACTTGTTTATAGTTTCATTATTGACAAATCAATTTAACAAACTGTTTGGGGGTATGGGGGGGTTGCCATTTTTCTCCATTTCTATTTGATCCCTCGTTGATAAACAGGTTGGAAGATCTGAACCTGAATCTCCCAGTATTCAGTGCACAGTGATGTAGCCCAGATGAAGAGAACCCCAGCAACTTAGGGTTTGTTTTCTAAAGTACACTACCCAGGTAGTGCGAGGATAGCATGCATTTTTGGTGCCATGTTAAAAGTAGCTCGGTGCACTGCACTAAAAAAAAAAAACCTTGCTACCCAGCAGCGCATGTCTGGGCAGTGCCTGGATGGGGTGTGGGTGTTCCCATTGCAGCATCGCTATTCGGGGCCGTGAAATCCCACACTGCCAAAACTTGGTGGGATTTTTAGGAGAAACTATGTTGGATCTTCCAACAACGGATAAATGAGCGGACAACATATGCAGTCCAAGAGGGTTGGATTACGAGACAGGAATTTAGGTTTTTAAATAAACCTCATCCTGTTGTGCCAATCTTGTATATGGTTCCGAAGGTTCACAAGAGTTTACATAACCCTCTGGGTCGTCCCATCGTTTCCTGTAGAGATTCTGTTTTGGAGCCGCTGTCACAGTTTGTTGATTCATTTTTTCGTCCTCTGTTACCAACGATTACCTCCTATATACGGGATTCCTTCCACTTTTTATCTTTATTGCAACAACAACAGCATTTAAATCTGTCTACTTGGTATTTGGTTACAATGGATGTACAGGCGTTATATACCAATATAAACCAAGATGCAGCTTTACAGGTAGCATCAACAGTACCTTTGAATTTACCAGACCGTTTACCTAAACAGTTTGTCCTGGAACTCTTATCTTTGGATCTAAAAAACAATTTTTTCAGGTTCAGAGATGTTTTTTTATCAACAAATACATGGGATAGCGATGGGAGCCACTGTGGCCCCATCGATTGCTACCTTTTATATGCATCAGTTTGAAGTTCAGCACATCTATCCATCTGACTGGTTCACCGACATATGTATGTGGACAAGATATTTGGATGATATATTTTTCATTTGGACCAACTCGGAGGAACGATTAAAACTTTTTTTTAGTTGGGTTAATACTTTGTACAAAGATTTAAAATTCACTCCAAAGTATGATTTACAATCCATTGAATTTCTGGACTTACAATCGATTAAAAATGGTCATACTATCAGTACGACACTGTATAGAAAGCCTATGCAACGTAATACTTTGTTACATTTTAGAAGCTACCACCCAGCACCTTTGAGACGGGGATTACCCGTAGGACAGTTTATTAGATCACGTCGAATTTGTTCCACCATACAAGAATATCACCAACAAGCTTTGAGCCTATGCTCACGGCTTCGGGAAAGAGGCTATCCGGCACATATTACTAATAAGGCATATTTTAGGGCTAGTCATGTGCATGCTGAATGGCGGAATATGTCCGATGACATTAGGGAGCAACGTGAAAATGACCCAGCCCCCTTTGTGGGAGTATTGCCATTCCTGCCACAGTCTACTGAGGTTGTATCTATTTTAAAGAGAGATTGGACCATTTTGTCTATGCATCCTAGTTTTGACAAACCACTTATGGTAGCCTTTAAAAGGAGTCGTAATATTGATGATTGGGTGGTTCATACCACTGAGCGAACTCCTTTGCCTTTGATTAAAGAGCATTTTCAATGTCAACAATGTGAGTTTTGTACCAACACATTAGAAGGTCCGTTTTGGAAAAATCCACTTACTCCTCGAAAATTTTACAGTGACTGTTATATGACATGCCAAACCACTTTTGTGGTATATATATTGATTTGTCCCTGTAATAAATTTTATATTGAAAAAACTATTCGTAGTATTAAACAGAGGCTGCAAGAACATTGCTCACGTATTGCCACAAAAGTGTTGTCAGCCCCTGTTGCTCAACATTGTCAAGATTTTCATCATGTCTTCTATGATTTGCGTTGGCGTATTTTGGATCATGTTCCAGCTAAGCTTTGAGGAGGGGATCGGGGAGCACATCTCCTGTATCGAGAACAATTTTGGATTTTCCAGCTAAACTCTTTGATACTGGAAGGTTTGAATTCTTCCTTAGATTGGTGGAGTATTCTATAATATAGGGATTTTTCTATAGGTAGGATGCATGGCTGTGGTAGTTTGATTGATTAGTGACGTCATGCTATTCTGACCAATAAAAGTAGTTTGAGTGAGTTCGTTTGTTCACATTCGCAGTGGAATTTTGAAGAAGGGCTGTGAATGTCGGGAGCCCGAAATGCAACGTTGGGTCATAACTTCAATAATGTTTGAATTTGTTGCGGATTGCTTGAAGACATTTTTGCATTCTCTATTTCGTGGGGATGATGCTTTATGATTTTGAGTGTCCTTTCTGAAGTCGGAGGAGCAGACTTGGAAAGGCTAAGTGATTCCCACCTCACATAAGAGAAAAACCATCGTACACTTGAGTATATATAGTTAGATTTCATAGACACAAAATCGATTTGACCCTTTCTGATTTGAGTATCTCAAGGGTTGTTTCTGGGGTTGTGTCCCCATTTTAAATAATATTAAAAAGGAACATATTTGCTATGAGAGGGTGTTATATCTTCACGGCAATAGTTCTGACAAAAATTAGTTTAGTAATACACATTCATAAATATTGGGGAGTACTTGGTAGGAAGCAACTACCATCAGCTCAATGATAATGTCTAATTATGCCTATCAAAAAATGCAGCTAGTTTACAGGAAATTTTCCTGAATAAAGCAGAAGCACTTTATGTAGCAGACCTCCTAACTTGTGCAGTAAGTGTGCATTCATTACACCTGTTGTCAAAGGGAAATTATATGCATACTTTTCCTTTGAATATCTGCAATAACTACACTGCTATTTAGTACACACAAAAATTATTGAACAAAACTTATGCACATATGGCCCAATATTCATCACCGGCAGCTAGCATGATTACAGCAGCTAGTCACCAGCGTTGAACATTAAACCCAGATATTCAATGCCGGGGTCATATCTGGCTCTATCGCTAACTGGGAAGTGGTGATATTAAGCCATTGCCTGGTAAGCGATACAAGGTGAAAATTAGGCCATTGTTTCCTGTGCCTACTTTCCACCACAGAATGCAAACCGGGCACTGGCTCAGTATCACCACTGACCCGTGGTTACTTGGAGATATTCAGCGGTGCTTAGGGGCATTTACATGGTTTACAGGTTTAGAGACTGTCTAATGTCTTGGAATATTGGGCCCATACTTTTGAAAATCTAACGCATGTAGATACCATGCATCCAAATCCTGCCCCAATTCTGCCCTGAGAATGCCTTCACTTGTCATGGGTGAACATTTTATTTTATTTATTTATTTAACCAACTTTATATAGCACTCTATTTTGCAGTCAGAACGGTTTACATATAACATATAACATAACAGTGAACTAAGATTTACATAGAACTGGATTTAAAACTTGGAGATCTTAAGAAGGTAAACTATGTACAGACAAGTGAATTATTAGGCATGAGGGATGAGGGTGATTATGTTGATAATTCAGTATAGAGGCTCACACTTTATGGAATATTGTCGTAATATAACTGGAATAAGTGGCATTGGGTCATTTGGGCCATTTTTGATAGGATGTGAAGATCAGAATTGAGATGTCAAGGTCAGGACATATTCAGTGCTGATGGTATTTCAGAAAGGGATCTGCTAAAAGTGGAGCCATTTCTAAAATATGAAGAAGAAGGTACAGGGATCCAACCTATGTGCATATTTTTTAAACTCTGCATGTACGCACACGAAGTAGAATTTTAGAAGAGATGTCTAGGAAAAATCTGTGACATCCAGAGCAGAAAGTCCAAAAACAGGGGGAGTGGCAGCCATGCCGTCTGAAGTCGCTCCATCTCCACCCCAAAAAATGAATGTCGCAATGGCTCTGGAGATGGGCACTGTGCAGATAACAAGGCCAAATACGTGCACAGTTGTAGGCCATTTTAAAAATGTGGATGTCCCCAAGGTACAAGCTCACAGAGCTGGGTACTTGACTGTCCAAGCCTGGGTAGATCATAAGGGGTGAATCTATTTTATGAAACTTACGTATTCCTGTCCTGCAATTTCAGATACTCAGATGTGTGCTGACAGGACAGTAATGTGTTTAGTGTATATATTTATGGGCAGCTTGCGTTAGCCAGCAAATACTAACTACTGTGATGCAAGCGCATTTTGCTCTTTCCCCTGGAAGCATCGCTGCCATGAAATGAGGTTTTTCTTGCGCCTTATTTGTGGTCAGGAGCAGGTATAGGCATGGATGCCTCAATAACCAGGGCCTAAAATGCTTGTGGCGCTCTGAAATCGCATTGCGATATACAACTCCCTTGCTTCGCTCAGAAGACACCTCCACCATGCCCCCCGTACTATCTGGATGTTCTCACTCTAGGGACATCTATATACAGTACCCAGCTTAATAAAATGTGTCTGGGGATGTCTTCATGATTCGGATGTCCATGTGCTTCATTTTTGGATAGCCAAGTCACAAAAAGAGCTTCTAAAACACCCCTGACACTTGAGAAGTCTACATTTGCGCCTGTGCTTATACGGGTGCGGGTGCATTTTTGCTACAAATTCTGCAAGCTGTCTTAAACTATTTTATAAAGACACCTTGGAGCTTATATGTCTGTAAAATAATCTCAAATAGGCATCTACTTACTGACAACCTGGTATAAAATTACCCCCTCCCAAAAAGGTCAGCTTTTCTTTTAGAAAATCAAATTCTCAACTGCTTAACTATACATACTAAGCAAAACAACATTCTGGGCTACTTGCCAACGCT
The DNA here is from genome assembly GCA_033557465.1 of Ichthyophis bannanicus. NCBI lineage: Eukaryota > Metazoa > Chordata > Amphibia > Gymnophiona > Ichthyophiidae > Ichthyophis > Ichthyophis bannanicus. The sequence continues at coordinate 864,851,838 of CM066032.1, read as the reverse complement.
TGTCTTAAAGCCATATCCCTAAATATAATAAGCCAATTCAGTATCACAATGATCATATCACCCGAATTTGCATAAAAATACAAGACAATGAAATATACGTCTGATCTATTCTGAACTGGTATAATTTATTGTGTAATAAATTCTCCCTTACCTTCATTTCAGCTTATTATTTAGCTTTGTCTGTCACTACTGATGTTTGATAACCTATTCTTGAAACAATTTCTTAAATCAATTGTCTGCTGTACATAATCACTTTGCACAGAACTATTACATCAGACTCCTATAAACCAGCCTACGGAATTCCTTTAATTAGTAATGGAAAAGGGGCCACTCTGGACATGCAGCTGCAAATTATTAGGCATCTCATAGTCACACAAGAGACAATGGAACATAAAATCCAAGATATGCAATCCAGTCTGTCTAGTAAAGTGGTTAGATTTTTGCCACTGTCTGCAAATTACCCTATGCCTTCGATCAGGATTGTTAATTCCACATCATGCAAAGTGCCCCCATGCTGTAAATTGTAAGCACTGTTTTTGAGTTCTGCTGCTGCTGCTGCTTTCTGCAGGTTAGCCCAGGGCTTTGTTTTCATCTTCTTGCCATTAAGGAATCCAATGTGTTTAGCTCAAATTTTATTGAATTCCACTACGGTCTTGTTTTCATGACATTCTCCACTCCTCCTTTGCTTCTAGCTTCATACCATGACCCTAGTTCTACAGCATCTGTTCCTCTGGAAAAGATTTGGGGTTTTTTGTATTAATGCTGTTTATCTATTTAAATGTCTGTATGATACCTCCCCTGTTCCTTCTTTAATCCAGGGGAACAAATGTAGCTCCTCAAGTTTCATCTTATATGTCTTTTGGTGCAGATCTCATTCCATATTGGCTTCCCCATCTCTTAGACCCATTTAGCTTATCTCCATCCTATCAGAGAGGCAACTTCTAAAACTGAACACAGCATTATAAATAAGGTCACACAAATGACATGAGGGTTTTCACCATCTTGTTTATGCCTCATTCTAAGTAGTTTAGAATCAATCTTATTTTAGTCACTGCCTTACTGTACTACTTTCCTACCTTGAGGTCATCAGACATGATCATGCCAGGAATGGGGACACCTACCACGTGCACCATACACTTCTCAGCCTGCCATTTTGCATGTGGAGATGTGCAGCAGCATGATAGACACAAAACAAGTGGCTGCATTTACCTGCATGTTTCTTTGCCATTGTGAAAAGTGTGAGAATATGACAGTGCCTCCTAAATGTGTTTATGTGCCAAAATGAGCACTTTTCAGAGGTCTATTTGACAAAGACCCCCAGATAAGTGAAAGCCCCCAGGTAAGTGAAACATTAAATACTTCTATAACAATGGGTAAAAGGGGCAACATCCGGAAATTGGTGTGTATAAATGCCTGAGCATGGAAAATAAGATCCCTGATGTTGAGGCTTTAATGGAAGAGGCCGACTTGGATTTAGTGGTGGTTACGGAGACATAGTTTACAGAGAACCCTGACTGGGATATAATTATACCAGGCTATACTTTACTCAGGAAGGATAGGGTAGGAAGAAGGGGATGAAGAGTAGCACTATATGTTGTGATGAGGTAACTAGTACAGAGCCTATGTTATATGAGGAAATGGCTAGCTCAGAGCCTATGGTAATAGGAAAAGAGGAAGAGCTTACCTCACAAACACATAGGCAGCAAACATTCAGCTTTCAAAAAACCCAAGTATAGTGGAGAAAACTTTCCATTCACCAAAGGTGATGCAGCAGAAAGCCAAAAGGCTAATCAAGCTCACCTGAGTGGAAGGACACGTACAACGTGCAGAGAACAGGAGCATAAAAACTACAGGGAAAGCCCAGTAGTAGAGAAAAGGGAGGTGCTGGAGCCAAGGCAGCAAAGGCAGGAGCAGAAGCCAAAGGGGTGGAGCAGGCTGTAGCTGCAGAGGAGTCTCCCAAGCTAGAGGGGGCCTCGGTCACTTGAGAGTGAGTAACCAAGAGGAAGGAAGTCCTCTCAACCAGCAGACCTTGCTAGGACCAGGAAGTAAAGGAAGTGTCCCGGTAGCAAGAGGCAGCAGACACAGACTCTCTTCAGAAAGTGTTTTTAGCTTGGACCCGGCTACAGAGACGTGGAAGTCTTGGAGAGGAGCCAGCCAAACCCAGAGAGAGAAGCTCATTACCCAGGGACAAAAGCTAAGTACCCTGTTGTAGCTAGAGGGAAAAAGCCAGGCATTGCCAGCAGAGCAAAGTCCAGTAATTGGGAGGGAAATCCCTATTGGAGAAGGAACCTGAGAGATACAGTTCCTAGCACAGGACTCTTGAACCCTGTTGATGTAGAGCACTTACCAAATAGAATAACCAGTGTCATTCAAGGGAAGAGCTGTGAGGATTTCAGTTGTAAAGATTGTTATGTGCTTCCAGATACAGGCTACGAGCAGATGCCATGGGAAAACCAGGAGTGTGATATAGAACTGGATTCCATGGATTGCACGCTTTGTCTGTCTGATGAAATTACATCCCTATGTTAGCCAGGCAAGCAAGAGTTCGGTGATACATTGTGCTGGCGAAGAGTTTATTTTTATACTGTGAAGAAACAGTTTTCTTTTGTGTTCCTTTGTGCTGTTCATAAAGAATCCTATGTGGGACGGGGAATAAAACCCAAATTATTTCTTTTGCCTTAATTACACGGCTACTGACTATTTCTTTAATAAGGCAACCCACACCTCACGGCCCTAGGCGGGTGCCTAACAGGGCCAAAAAGGGGTGCTGGTGACAATGTAAAAAATAATATTAAAGCTATAGAATTACAGGGCTTAAAAGGAAGCGAGAAGGCACTGTGGGTTAAACTAGAAAGAGGGAAAGAAAAATCAATTTGCATTGGCATGATATACAGAACCCCCTTACAGGGAGAAGAAGTGGATGGAGATTTAATAGAAGACATACACAGCATTGCCAGTAAAGGGGAAGTGCTACTGATAGGTGATTTCAATATGCCAGATGTGGACTGGCACATCCCTGCTGTGGTGTCATCTAAAAGTAAGGAGATCCTGGATTCTCTACAGGAAGAACTATTCAGGCAACTGGTAACAGAGCCCACACGTGAAGAGGCCATACTGAACTTGGTGCTTACCAACTGGGAAAGTGTTTCTGATGTTATAGTGGGAGATCACCTCACATGCAGTGATCACCAGATTGTGTGGTTCAATATTAAGGACTAGTGCTGAGAAAATCCATTCAAAAACAAGGGTCTTAGTAACTTTTCCAAGATGGACCAATATCTCAAGGAGTTGTTAGTAGGACATAGAAAAACAGTGAGCAAAACTGAAAGGGGATATTTTAAGTGCAACCAACCTTTTTGTTAGAAAGTTGCAAATAAAGGTAAAAGGAAAAGGAGGCCACTATGGTTCTCAAAATAAGTAGCTGAAAAGGTGAAGAAAAAGAGGGAGGTCTATATGAAATACAAGAGATCATAGACCCCGTTGAAATCCAAGTTACAATACCTGTTCTCTGTAATGTACATTGCATGTTCCACCACATTGTACAAATTGATGTTACCTGTAAATTGCGCTGATTTTAAAAAGCACGGTATAAAAATGATTTAAATAAATAAAAATAAATAAATAGAGAGAGGAAGACAGGCATCTATATTTTGAAAAACTCAGAGAAGTTAGCAAAATAGTCAGGAAAGCAAAGATACCAAAAGAAGAAGAAATAGCTAATGCAATGAAATGAGGGGGAAGACATTTTTCAAATATGTTAGTAAGAGGAGAAAGGGCAAAAGTGGTATTGTCAGACTCAAGGATGAGATGGGCGTCTGCAGGCGTGTCTACACAGACCTCCCCAGAACCATATTTCAGAATGTGGCCATATAGGATAGCCTATTGGTTAGCATAGTGGGTTGGGAACAGAGCAGTCAGGGTTCAAATTCCACTGCTGCTGTCGTTGACATTGTGTCAAGTACTGGGGATAATGGAGTGCCTTCTTCTCTATGCCCTCTGTATATTTTTCATCTAAAAATAGCACTTTTCAGTTGCTTGTTCATGCCTGCCACATGATATATCTGAGAGCAGGCGGAGACATCCAGGATCCTAGGTACACCCTAGCCATGACTCCTCCCCTATTCGGACTTGGACATCGTCAAGCTGGGGATGTCCCCAGAACCAGATTCTAAATGGGCTCAGGTGATGTATCTGTGCTGTGGACATCTCTAAGCCCATTTCTGGTCATCCAAAGCATGAATAGAGCTTCTAAAATGACCCCCAAAATTGCATATGAAGGAGCACAAGTAGCTCACAAAACAGTATCTTGTCTACAAACAAAATAACATCATTTCAACTAATCTTGGGTCACTGCAAAGTGCAAAATCTCAAAATGATCTCAACGAAAAAAATGCCAAGAATACTGATCTTTAAAAAAACATTCTACTGCACTTATACCTGTTTGAGATTCTATAAAAATATTAACTTATAAGTAGCTACTTTCCAGTCAATATCGAATATTAGTTATTATTATTACTAAGCATTTATAAAGTGCTGCAACATACGAAGCGCTGTACAAACATAAAAAGAGACAGTCCCTGCCCGTTAGAGCTCACAATCTAGTCAAGACAAAATATGAAAAAAATTAGATAATACAAATAACAATTAACAAGACAAGAATAAATGTTTATGGAGAGAACAAGAAAGGACAAGTTAGGAACAAAAAGCAATAGTGAAGAAATGGGATTTCAATTTGGATTTGAAGATGGCCAGGGAGGAGGCTTGGCGGACAGAGACAGGTAGAGAATTCCAGGAAAAGGGTGCAGCCAGTTGAAAGGAGCGAAGTCTAGAATTAGCAGTACGAGTAAAAGGCATAGATAAACGAAGACAATTAGATGAGTGGAGTAGGCGAGAAGGGGTGTAGGTAGAGATGAGGGATGAAAGTTAATGAGGGGCAGAAGAATGAATACATTTATAGGTTAGAAGGAGGAGTTTGAACTGGATACGGAAGCGGATGGTATTCCTAAAGTTGAACAAGTCTCCAAAATAAAAATTCAGGGATTGGAGACCAAAGCTTGCCACACCAGGGTGAATAGACCTTGCCCAGAGATTTTTAAAGTATAAGAACATAAGAACATAAGATATGCCATACTGGGTCAGACCAAGGTCCATCAAGCCCAGTATCCTGTTTCCGACAGTGGCCAATCTAGGTCATACGTACCTAGCAGTTTCCCCATAATTCCAGGCAGGGCTTTTTTTTGACCCATGGTCCTCATATATTAATCAAAGAGCCTTGCATATGAGTACTGGCACCTATTTTGATAAGAAACAGGCACTGGAAGGAGTTAAAAGTTTATTATGGTGCATAGAACAGCTTCCACAGCATAATTAGAGACTAATCACTCCTTTGTGTTAATACATATTCATGATACCCATGTACAGGTATGTTCACCCTGGCTTACATTATGGATTGTACCATTTTGCAACTGGGTAAGACAAAAGGTTGGAATCACAGGGTGCTCATCTATCTAAAAATTCCTCTCTTTATTTGTAATCAAGCCCTATTGAAAACAGAACTATAAAACATGAGATGGGAAATTAAATGTCTCTATCAGATTCGCAGACAAACATTCATAAAAATAATTTATCTGAGACTAATCTCTAACAACCTAAAATGCCTACACTGCTCACACCATAAAATGCTTTAATAGTTTTACTCTGATCCATTTTTAAAGAAAGCATTCACCTTTTCCCTTTTTCCCAAAAATCATTCACAAGCACACGGGTCAGACCCAGGTAACTTCAAAAGAAACAGGCAAAACAGCAAAGGCTATCCCAATCGAGAGGTTTTAGTAAAAGCTGAAGCAGCACATTTAAATAAATTACAGATGCAAATGATTCCAAATTACCTCATCAACATCTACACAGGTTATGAATGCAATCCCCCCCCCCCCCCCCATATTTTAAATTGGCTGCATGGAAGTACAAGAAGTCTAAAAAATAAAATTGGAGAGTTAGAATGATTGGCACTAAATGAAGATGCAGACGTGGTGGAAGGCAGCTAACCAGGCAGGCACACTGATACCAGAGTATACATTCCATTCCAATGCTGAAGAGCCCTGACCTTTTAAGCCTCCCCTCACAGGAGTATCCTTCCATCCTCCTTTACCATCTTGGTGGCTCTTCTCTGTACCTTTTCTAATAATGCTATATCCTTTTTAAGATACGGCAACCATAATTGCCCACAATATTCAAAGTGTGGTCATACCATGGAACAATACAGAGGCATTATGATATCCTTTGCTTTATTCTCCATTCCTTTCCTCATGACTCCTAGCATTCTATTTACTTTCTTGGCCGCTGCTGCACGCTGGGCAGAAGGTTTCAACTTACTATCTACAATGACGCCTATTTCCTTTTCCTGAGTGGTGATTCCTAATGTGGAACCTTGCATCATGTAACTATTTACACTTACTATAGAGCAGGAATAAATATCCATGCTTGCTTTTAAGGCATGATCCCTGTCACTTATGCTATTATTTCATAAAGATAAATAAGCACTATGGGTGTAATTTTAAAAGCCATGTCTCTATTTTATAAAGTAAAGTACATGTGTACCTTAATGTATAAAACAGGCATGAAATACACACACAGTAATGCATATTAATCTAGGTGCATCTTGTAATTTACCCTCCATGCATCTTTAAGGAATTGGCTTAAAATAGGCACCTGCTCACCCTCCTCTCCTAGGTGCTCTGTTATAAATGTGTCCTCTAAAACTGCAATGGCAGAGCATAGAAAGAAATCTGGGTTTATTTCTGTGGCATTTTTAGACTCTTTTCCATAATTTGTAGGCATGGTTTTAGTTTATTTTAAACGTTTTTTGTTTAATACATTTTTTAATGAGCATTGGACCTTTTTTAATGTGTTACTTAACTTTACACATAATAATTTCTAGATTAACAGGCATTACATGGATTTTGCTTGCAGTGCAGCTCTTATGATATGCCAACAAACTGAAGGCCGTGCTTACTAAAGTGCGCAAATGATTAATGTGCATTTTGGCATCTACTAACACTTAGCATGGGGCAGTGGTAACCACTACTGTACACTAAAAGCAGCCGGTACAATAAAAATTCTGTGCTAACTGCTTTCAGTGCAACGGGACAGGATTGGGGCAAAAAGTATCTGTGTAGGCTGATGACAGCTAGTGAACAGGATGCTGCCATGCGATAACTGTCATGACTGCTTGTAGCTATCAGCACCTCTTGAGGTGGTGTTAAATTCAATCGTGCCATCGGCAGAATGATAGTCCAGTAGCACAGCTGCTTCCGATCTCCCAAAAGCAAAAACTGTGGTTCCATGTAGAAACCCCCTTCACACCCTGATTATAATCCCCCTGATCAAAACATCCTCTGCTCCACTGATGACAGCACCGCTGAACACACTTTTCTGACCAACCCCCCTTTCAGCACCCCTTGGAAAGCAAATGGAATCCATTCTGCCCCCGTCCAGGACTCCCTCCCCATAACAGGCCCACCCTCACTTCCATTAGGGCCTGGGAACTCTATTGATAGCTGCCACAGCCAGGGCGGGAATAGATGGGGAACTGTTCCTTCCTTGACGACCACTGAGACCACCAGGAAGCACCTGAGTAACATCCAGGGACTTGGAGAAGTAGGGGGAAGGTTTAGGTTAGGATCCTGAAGGGGGGATCTGTTTGGTGGGGCCTGGGGGGACCAGAATGGATGCCGATTGCTTTTTAAGGGGGTGCTGAAGGGGGGGATAGTCGAGGGAGTTGCGCTGTGGTGAGAGTCAGGTCAGAGAGCCAGGATAATGCAGCAGTTGCCACTTTCCCTGCCTCGGCTTGCAGCGCGGATCCTCCCTTGTTATCTGCAGAGGCAGAAAACGTTGGCCCTGCAGCAGGTGTCTACCATGAGCGATAAATGCAGGGCAGACACTAGACACACCCCTACAATTACCGTACAGGTTTGGAACTCACCGCATCTTAACCTTATCAGATAAGGTGTCGCACACTTTAGTAAATATGCCGCTGAACACGCTCTGACGAATCCATATACCTAATGGATAGCAGATTGATCATCAATGGAAAACCTTGCCTTGAGTAAAGATCATACACCACAAGAAAGCACATTATTTCAAATAAACTCTATGCCATGATTAAACTTCTTCTCTTTCCCTACAATTACATCAAATTCTAAATAAATATATCAAAGCTTCCAAATATTTGTTCCTGGGCTAATTCATACAAATCAGACTGAAGATCCTTCATTTCAACCACAACGATGCAAATTTCCTTAGGTTTCAAAATTAATAAAATAAATTGTCCGGAAGAGTCCAAAATTCATTTATTTCAATTGTTCAGAAAAGTCTGCATCCTTTGTAAAGAAAGAGGCTTCAAAATACAAAGGCTTTGGATTCCTGTATGCATGAAGATAATGGTGTGGAGAAATAACATTCTACAACATTAGGAGGACAATCCTTAGAGCCATTTTACAAAGGAAAATAGCAATTCATATTGGAACTTCGCCATCCCTCAATGCAGCTCAAAGCAGGTGTTGTATTCCAGTGTTAAACCACAATTAGAGAAGGAATTTGCAAGGACCATTTGGTTCAGGAGAGAAAAATAATATGCATAAAGACATGTTTGCTCAAGGGTATACCAGTAGCGTGAGATTGGCTCATGAATCTAGTGTGGAGACCCGTGCCAAATTTAGAGCAGTCCCTGCCCTTGGAACATGCGGATGCACTTAACGCCTTCCACTGAAGTGTCATTAAGTCTACCCTTGTTAACAGGAACATTCATGGTTTGCATGTGCACAAAATGCCTGCACTAACCAAGATATGTTGTTGTTGTTTGCATTCTGAGACGAATCTGCCCAGGTAATAGCAATTGCACGCTACTCAGTTAGTGCTGTATTTTTAGCGCGGCCCCATGCCAACTTTTAGCATGGCATGCTTACCATACAGTAATCCCGCACTAACAGTGCAGTTTAGTAAACGTGCCCCATAGATTTTATTTTCTTAACTACCTGTGATATTTTTCATTGGAAAAAGCGCCCACAAAATAAAGACAGTGCAAAGGTCTATGGGTACTTTGTACCTACAGCAATATTCAAAGCAAAACTGCATGACTATTTTTTTTGTCTCCAAGCATTAATACGAGCAAAAAGAACCAGCAAAGATTACTCCAATGTAGTCAGTATGAAAAAGGCCCACTTTAGTTTTAGATCTTATTAATATATTCAGATTTCAAGAAATACATTACTTTAACTAGCTAAACTAAAAGTAGAGAAAGCAATGGGACCGGATAGGATACATCCGAGAATACTGAAGGAACTTAGGGAAGTTCTAGCAGCTCCACTGAATGACCTTTTAAAGGACTCTTTGGAGTCGGGAGTGGTGCCAGAGCAATGAAGAAAAGCACGCGTGGTCCCTTTACACAAAAGCGGAAGTAAGGATGTGGTTGGCAAATACAGGCCGGTTAGTATAACCTCGTTGGTGAGTAAATTATTGGAAACGCTGCTAAAAGAGAAAATAGTGAGGTTTCTGGAGTCCAATGGATTACCGGATCTGAGGCAGCATGTATTCACCAGAGGCAGGTCTTGTCAGATAAATCTGATTGATTTCTTTGACTGGGTGACCAGGGAGATGGACCGAGGGAGAGCCCTAGGTGTGGTATATTTATATTTCAGTAAAGCCTTTGACACCGTTCTGCACAGGCAACTTGTACTGTGCCTTGTAAGGTGCCTTATGAGGCGCCTTGTAGCGCACGTTAGTTTGTAACGTGTTAGCTGATACGGCTTGCTGTAGCGATGCACCACCCACGCCTTTATATGGGCATCTGTACCTTTACCGCGGAACCTAACGCGAATGACATTACCGCAGTTTAGTAAACATACCCCTAAGTTTTTAGGCACCCAAACACACTTGAAGCACATTCACAAATACACTTCCATAACGTGTCTGTAATCCTATTTTAAGTGTGGAGAAGTTGAGAAAAGAAAACATTTTTTAAAGTAATGTTCCAATTCAAGAATAACACAACACAGCAGTGGAGAGCATACTCATCCTTTTTCTGAAATTACTTTTCGTTTTCAAAAAATAAAACTTGTATGCTATTGTGCATATAGGAGCATGGGTTGGGGAGGGTTAGGTGATGCTTCTGAGGGGCTTCTGGTCAGGGGGCTTATCTTGGGGAGGGGGCTTCTGTTTGGGGGTGCATACTGTCCTGGAGGAGTGGGTGCTGATTGGCACAGGGTGGATCAGATGGGGGAGGAGGATTGGATGTGGGATTTTTGGGGTAGATCACATTGGAGGGGCCAGTCCGGAGGATACTGGGCTGTGGTGCACTGCTGTGGTAGCTTTTTTTTTTTTTTTTTAAATTTTGTGACGGGATCAGCATTCCATACCTAAGCAGCTAGCATGGGTACACCCACGTTATCTGCAGTGGCATGGAATTCAGACCCATGTGTGTTTTCCCAGGGTAGTTTCTCCAAATGGGTTAGTTTTGCGCATACCATGACAGTCATAAACTTCACTTCTAAACCAGGGTATATGGAGTATGATCACAGTCTCTCAAATTTACTACTAATGTTCAACATAGTACCTGCATCATGCGAAAGAGAGCCTCCCTCTGGAGTTCATAAGATGTTACGTGTATGGGTAGTTTGTCAAGATGTGCTTGCAACTTCTTCTTTATCAAGCCTGTGGACCCCAATACGATGGGAAATACTTCTGTATCTTTCTGACACATTTTCTTGTTCTCTGACTGCATTTCTTGGTACTTCAGGATCTTCTCCTCTCCATGCAATTTACAGAATAATCATTTGGAACCGACACCTGTATTATCAATGTTGTTCTGGTGTTTCCTTGCATTCAGTTTCTTATCCATTAGAATGGTGATCATAACCTCTTCATTTCTGTAATTCTTATAGGGTCATGATCCCAGTGCTTTTCAGGGACAGTGAAGTTGTAGTGTTTATTGAGTTTCCAATGGATGAGATGTGCAACTTTGTTCTGCCTTTCTTAATAGAATTTTTCCGCCATCAGAACTTCACAGCCAGCTATGAGGTAAGTCACTGTTTCCAGGTCTTCCTTACAGAATCAACATACGTATGGTTTACCAGTTTTTTCAATGCTCACTGTAAAACCTTCTCATTCAAGATCCACTATCCTTTGCTGTAACTATCCGTTTTTCATCCTTCGGTTTCAGTTCACCATCAAGAACGGACCATTCATTTGTCCGTTCTTGATAAACAATGGGTTCCTGGAGTAACACTTTGTATTTCCTACTGTGTTTGTGTATTTGCCAGATGTTTTTCCTCATTTGCTGATCTAATTCTTTGAAGAGTTTTTTTCTCTTGTTTCACATCTTCTGCTGCTTCCTTTCCTGTGAGTGCTGGTGAATTTTCACTCATTCCTTATAAACATCAGAATGTTTGTCCAAGTTTGATGATGAAAATACATTTTGTATGTTTATTTTTATATTTCAGCACTTTTTGCATATTTGGATGTGATAATGCTGTTAGGTAGGCCTGGAGGCCTATCATAGTAGCTCTATGAGTAGCCTTCTTTAAGCTCAAGAGATGTACAATCTTGGCATACACTGGTTCATGTAAATTATCTCATGGGCGTGGAGGAGTTTTGTTCACACATCCAGTTTTTCAAGATCTGAGAATACAGGAATTGCCAGCTAACTGATAGTGTGCATGTTAAGAACATAAGAACATAAGGTATGCCATACTGAGTCAGACCAAGGTCCATCAAGCTCAGTATCCTGTTTCCAGAGGTGGTCAATCTAGGTCATAAGTACCTAGCAGTTTCCCCAAAAGACACAGGTTCCAAAATGCTTGCATTGGGGCAAGCAGTGGATATTCTGGGTCCACTTTAATAATGGTTTATGGACCTTTCCTCCAGAAACTTGTTCAAATCATTTTTAAAACCAGCTACACTAACAGCTTTTACAACATCCTCTGGTAACAAATTCCAGAATTTGATTACACATTGAGAGAAAACATATATTCTCTTATTAATCTTAAATAGTTTACCCTGTAGCTTCATTGCATGTCCCCTAGTCTTTCTATATTCTGAAGACGTAAACAATCAATCTACATTTACCCATTTCACTCCATTCATTAATTTATAGACATCTATCATATCTCCCCTCTGCCATCTCTTTTCCACGTTGAAGAGCCCTAACCTTTTTAGCCTCTCTTCATAGGGATATCATTCCATCCCCTTTACCATTTTGGTGGCTCTTCTCAGTATCTTTTCTAATAACACTATATCCTTTTTAAGATACAGTGACCAGAATTGCACGCAGTATTCAAGGTGCGGTCGTACCATGGAACAATACAGAAGCATTATAATATCCTTTATTTAATTTCCCATTCCTTGCCTTATGATACCTAGCATTCTATTTGCTCTCTTGGCTGCCACTGCACACTGGGCGGAGGGTTTTAGCATCTTATCCATGATGACATCAAAATCTTTTTCCTGGGTGGTGGTTCCTAATGTGGAACCTTGCATTGTGTAACCATAGTTTGGGTTGTTCTTTCCTAGGTGCATAACTTTGCACTTGTCCACATTAAATTTCATCTGCCATTTGGGTGCCCAGTCTTCCATGCCTCATGGGTTTTAACAACTTTAAATAGTTTTGTGTCATCAGCAAATCTGATAACCTCGTTCGTTATTCCCTTTTCCAGGTCATTTATCAATATGTCAAAAAGTAGAGGACCCAGCACAGATCCCTGGGGTACTCCACTGTTCACCTTTCTCCATTGGGAAAATTGGCCATTTAGCCTCCCCTCTGCTTTCTATCTTTTAACCAGTTCCTGATCCACAAAAGTACACTGCCTCCTATCCCATGACTTTTTAGTTTTGCCAAACGTCTCTCATGAGGGACCTTGTCAAAGGCTTTCTGAAAGTCCAGATACACTATATCAACCAACTCACCTTTGTCTACCTGTTTATTCACACCTTCAAAAAAACATAACAGATTAGTAAGACAAGATCTTCCTTGTCTAAAGCCATGTTGGCTGTCTCACATTACATCATGACTATCTACATGTTCAGCAATCTTGTTCTTTATGATGGTTTCTACCATTTTTCCCGGTACTGACGTCAGGCTCACCAGTTTGTAGTTTCCCGGGTCACCCCTGGAACCCTTTTTAAAAATTGGCATTCAATCTTCAGGTATTACAGATGATTTTAATGATAGTTCACAGATTACTAATAGCAGGTCTGCAATCTCATATTTGAGCTCTTTCAGCACCCTTGGATGTATACCATCCAGTCCAGGTGATTTGCTACTCTTCATTTAATCAAATAGTTGTAATACATCTTCCCGGTGTATCGATATTTCTTTCAATTCTTCCGCAATATCACCTTTAAATACCACTTCAGTCATGGGTAACATACCTACATCTTCCTCAGTAAAGACCAAAGCAAAGAATTCATTCAGTCTCTCCGCTATGGTCTTGTCCCCTCTAAGTGCCCCTTTTACCCCTCTATCATCTAATGGTCCAACTGACTCTCTCACAGTTTTTTTTTGCTATGAATGTACTTGAAAAAGTCTTTATTATGCATTTTTGCTTACACAGCAAGCTTCTTCTCAAATTCTCTCTTTGCCAGCCTTATCAATGCCATGCATTTAACTTGCCAGTGCTTGTGCTGTTTCCAGTTTTCGTGATTTGACTCTTTTTTCCATTTCCTGAAAGATGCTTTTTTGGCAATAACAGCCTCTCTGACCTCATCTTTAAACCATGCTGGCAGTTTTTTGGACTTCCTTCCACTTTTCTTAAAGTTTGTAATGTGGCTGGTCTGGGCTTCCAAGATAGTATTTTTAAACAACACCGGTGCTTGATGTAAGTCTTAACCTTTGCAACTGCTCCTTTTAGTTTTTTCTTAACTATTTTCCTCATTTTATCATAGTCTCCCTTTCAATAGTTAAAAGGTAGTAATATGGATTTCCTTACCATCCCTCCTCCATTAATTAAATCAAACGCGATCATGCTATGATCACTATTGCCAAGTGGCCACCATTATCTCTTGCACCAGATCTGGTGTTCCATTAAGGACTAGGTCCATAATGGCTTCCCCTCTGGTGAGTTTATGAACCAGCTGCTCTAAGAAGCAGTCATTTATTACATCTGGAAACTTTATCTCCCTAGCATGTCCTGCTGTGACACTGACCAAGTCGATACCGGGGTGATTGAAATCACCCATTATTATTACTGTGCTGTAACATTTCTTAGCTTCCCTGATTTCTTTGAGCATTTCATCATCCATTGTTCATTCTGGCCAGGCGGTCAATAGTACACCCCCACAGCCATAGCCTTCCCCTTTTTACATGGAATTTCAATCCATAGAGATTCTACAGCAAATTTTGTTTCCTGCAAAACTTTAATCCTTTGTGATTCAATGCCCTCTCTAACATAGAGCGCAGCCGTGCCATCAATTTGATCAGCTCTATCATTGCGATATAGTTTGTACCCAGGTATCACAGTGTCCCACTGGGTTGTCCTCCTTCCACCATGTCTCTTAGATACCAATCATATCTAACCTCTCATTTAGTGCTATATATTCTCCCATCTTATTTTTTAGACTTCTAGCATTTGCATACAAGCATTTTAGAGACTGTATTTTATTCATATTAATCTGGCTATCGGTAGGCATGGGTAATTTGGAATCTTTAAGCTCTGTCTGCTCCATATTCAAGAGCATTTGGGCTTCTTTTGTCTTTATTGGAACCTCTTCTGATATGTCCGAAGTTCATTCTTTTGGTAGTATCCTTCAAGGCTATACTGTTCCGAACCATACGCTCTTGGTCGACTGTTGGCTCTCCCCTGTTATCTAGTTTGAAAGCTGCTCTATCTCCTTTTTAAGATACGGCGACCTTGTTATTCCATGATGTTAAAGCACTTTTCAGTAAAGATTTTAATCTTCTATAATATTCTTTACTGATGTTTTTGGTCTCCGTCATTCTTAATCGATAACACTCTGTATTTCCCATTGTATTTGTGCATCTGCCACTTGTTTTCTGTTAGTGCCTTCCCTGTGCATGCTTATGGATTTTCACTCATTCCTTCTAGTTTTTGGAATGCTTGTCCAAGTTTGATGATGGAGACAGATTCTAGATATTTACTCTCATATTTTAGCAATTTTGAATATTTGGATCTGAGGATGCAGTTAAATAGGCCTTGAGGCCTATGATAGTAGATCAGAATGCAGAATACAGATTCTGGGCACAACCCCAATGGTGCACAAGCTTTAGTATTATCACAGATTCGATTTTGTATGCATTTGGCAAGTTTAAAAACTTTTCATACTTTAGTAGCTAGGCCCTATAGTGTTATTATTTTCTATCATTTAATTGTTTAATGGGATGATTTCCCCACATCTAATTTAATTTATGTTTATGGCATTTGGTCTTTTGTGCTGGAAACATATAACAATGGTATCAGTTATCCCTACTGCAGGTAATGATGATGCCAGATTTAAGGATCAAGAAAAGAGTGTGCATAAATCCCACAGATATTTTTTTATTTTTGTTCAAGGGATTCATTTCTGGTACCTTCTAGAAGGGAATCATTTTCACAAGAAGAAAGAAATGAAGAAGCAAAACTCGAGCTTAAAGCATTTCGGAGCTTATGCTTAATTCCTACATTTTGGACAAAAGTACCACAGCAGTTTCAGCAGCTTTGCTTGTATACATTTTTCTATTCATTCGTCGCCCTTGCTGAAATTGCAGCACACTTGGATTCCTTGGCAAAGCTTGCACTATTTTGAACTTGTTCAAGTTAGCTGACGTGCAGGTTTCATCCACGTTTCTCAACGCTTGCCCTTGTTTTGATTCATTGGGACCTTACACTTTGCAAACTGTTGAAGCATTTTATGACGTATTTTTCCTTTGGTATTATTTATAGCTAGCTTCCCATGGACTAGCCGCCAAGATGTATAAATCCTGAACAGTCATAGGTTTCAGGAAGCCTTCAGGCCATTAATTCTTGAAATTCTATCCATTATAGTCTGGAAATTTTGTTAGCGTGTCTGGTAGAAACCTGACAGCATGCAAAGGGTTACTTTTGAAGAAAGCGAACTAACAATAGAATCTGTCTGCAGCTAGCAACTTCTACTGTAATTTGCCACTGTGCTTCAGTTATGCAGCACTTTCTGCTAAATGCTTTGACATCCACTCGTCACGTATATATTTTTCTCATCAAACATAAGAGACTGCAAGATAAATGGCAGGGAGGAGCATTGCTCTAGGGAGCACGTGCATTTTTATTCCATATACAGTACTCCTGGTAGAATTTGTAGTTCAAGTGGGAGTTCTAAGAGTGTGCGCCCTTGCACACCTGATGACCTGCCAATCAATGTGTCTCAAAGATGATGTCATGGACTTAAGTGGCTCTGCAATGTCACAGACACAATTCAGGGGATTCTTAATAGCTAGTCACTCAGGTTGTCCATGTCAACCCTGAAAGACGAGGCAGCATTTTCTAGTTTTATAACATAACCTGTGCAGTACTGGAGGAGTAAAAACCACATCTCCCCAAAGGTAACTGTCAAATAGCTTCTGTTTATTCAGAGCATTTCCCTAAAAATAGATCTTTACCCTGAGGTGAGCTATTCATTTAAATATCAACTATTGGAGTTTTGTATCTAATAGAGCACTTCTCAGCTTTATATTAAAAAAAAAAAGGATCCGAGGGGAACTGAAGTGGCAAATCTGTGGCTCTCAAACTCGAAGTATGCATCTGTGTGGGTCAAAAGAGCAGCTTTCCTAGCCTAGCTCCAATAAAGTCCCTGTGACATTTAAAGCACTGAACTGAAAAGATTTTTTTTCAAAATTCGAAGGAAAGACAGTTTTCTGTCATTAAACCTTCCCGTTTGCGAGTTCTATGTTCCTAGGGGAGGAATGGTGTAAAAATAGCACCCGAAGACCAGGAGAAAAACAATAGCAAAGGGGACCTGGAGATAACCTTTTGAGCCTTACAAGCATGATCCAAGTCCCTTCAATTTCCTTTGAAATTGCAAGGCTTATCATTTCAAATAGTATTTATTAGAAGAAAAAAACCCATTCTAAAAGAACTTGAATAAAAATAAAAAGAAAGGGATGAAGAGAGAGAGGTGAAGAAGGATGAAACAAAAGCCAAAGCTTAAACAGTCAAATAAAGAATAAAAAACCCACAAAATAACCCTTCTGCTATAGCAATTTCATGCACAGTACTAGACACCAGGGGCCCAATATTTGAAAGGCATTTTCATGTTTACTGCCCAGTAAACTGTGTGAATGCCTTTAATCGTGGTATTCAACTGCATTTATAGGGTTAATGCCGTTGAATATCCCCTTCTAACCCTGCTATACACGCACGATGCTATGCAGTTAGAATCATGGCATGCTGGGGCATTGCGAGGCAGGGCGGAGGCGGAGACTGTTGCAAACCTGGCAGAGGTGATATTGCATGCTTCATGGTTAGCGACCTGTGCCTAAAAAATAGATGAGGACAACCCTCGCCTATCCTTAAGGTGCAGGAGCTAACTGGGCAGCATGCAATATTGCTGCTACCTGGTTAGCTACTGCAGCTTTCCGCGTGTGTGGTGATCTCTGGATATTCAATGTTGGGTCACATGTGACCCTGGCATTGAATATCCAGGGTTAAGGGTCAGAGGGCAGGGCTGTGTGCCCTAGTGGCACATGGCCTGCCCAGATGTATATCGTGCCCCAGGTTTTTTACCTTATCTCATTTTGCAGCTTTACTGTTGGTGATATTGAATTTCCCTTTTACTGGCAACACATTCTGCTTATATGGCTCATTGAATATGATTCTGAGTGGCTATGGTTGAAACTCAGCATTGAGGTGTTTTCTTACAGCACCCTATTGCCATATTTATAACATTATGCAAATTATTGTTAGAAGATCGGGGAAAGATTAGCCTAACATAAAGATACTATAAAGGATGAATGCCTGCTGTTTCCCCTTAATAAACAATAAGTATCCTTCAAGCCAAGGCTATTTGGGTTATGTGAATAACAGCAGCCCAATCAAAAAGCTGTAAACAGCTGTTAGAGACGTTAGCCTTATTCACCGAACATGCATTTTTCAGGTAGGCTAACAGCTTGAAGAGATACAGGGCAATTCTCAGAACAGTCTAGCTGGCTAAGGGCCCTCTTTGCTAAGCTTCAATAATGTATTTGTATATTGTTAAAATGTGTTCCCTAGTTAGATGGACCCTCACTTGGTTTGCAGCTTGTCGTGCTGTGAGGGCTTGTGTGCATCAGTGATGCTGAGAGCTAAACTATCGGTAGTTTAACTACTGGCAGGGTCTCCCAAGATGGACAGGTCTCAGCTGAGGTGCCAGACCAAGACAAACCACCCATCTGGGCAGCAGTAGAATGGGATAGTGTTGACAGCGGAGGATCACATTTCTGTGACAACGGCAACAACACCAAACTTAAACTGCGTGGAAGAAAGGCCCGGCAATCTACTTCTGTATCTTGCCATGAAAACCCAATGGATGGTTACAACAAAACAAATTGTGCTATAGTGCTAGAAGATGAAACCCCCAGGTCGGAAGACACTCAGCTAGCTACTGGGGAAGAGCTGAAGACTTTTCAGAGTAAAGCCAGCATTTATGATGTGGTTGGATCAAAGCCCTCGGGACATCTGACTGCTGATGTACCTGCGCATGAAATGAGAGTCAGAAGCTGTAAAGATGTCTTACGCATTGGAACATGGAACGTACGAAGCATGAACCAAGGGAAGTTGGAGGTGATCAAGAATGAAATGGAACGTGTACAACTTGATCTGTTGGGTGTCAGCGAACTGAAATGGACTGGCATCGGGCACTTTACATCAGATGATCGCATGGTCTACTATGCTGGAAATGAAAGACAAAGAAGAAATGGTGTTGCATTTATAATAAAGAAGAAACGTGCAAGAACTGTAATGAAATACAATGCAGTCAGCGAACGCTTAATCTCTATTCGTCTATGAGGAATGCCTATCAACACAGTTATAATTCAAGTATATGCCCCAACAACAGCTGCAGAAGGGAATGAAATTGAAGAGTTCTATGAACAAGTACAAGCTGAAATTCACAGAACATGCAAACAGGATATCCTGATAGTCATGGGTGACTGGAACGCAAAAGTTGGCAACAAAGAAGAAGGCAAAGTACTTGGAAAATATGAACTTGGCAACAGAAATGAAGCTGGAGAAAGACTGATAGAATTCTGCAAGACCAACGATCTATTCATCTCAAACACCTTCTTTCATCAGCACAAGCGGTGACTGTACACATGGACTTCACCCAATGGATTGTATAAAAATCAAATTGACTACATCTGTGGAAGTCAACGATGGAAAAGTTCTATAACATCAACAAAGACAAAACCTGGAGCTGACTATGGTACAGATCATCAACTACTAGTATGCAAACTCAAGCTAAAGTTGAAAAAGAGCAAACCACTCATGAATGCAGCAAAATATGACCTTGAGAATATACCACTGGAATTTAAAGACTGCCTGCAAAATCGATTTGCTGCTTTAGATACAAATGACAGAGCTCCAGAAGAGTTATGGAATGACATCAAGAAGGTTGTGTTGGAAGAAAGCGAGAAGTCTCTACAAAAGGTGAAAAAGAAAAAACGGCCAAAATGGATGATGGAAGAAACTCTGAAAATTGCCCAGAAACGCAGAGAAGCTAAAGCCAGAGGAGAAAGAAAGACAATAACAGAACTCAACAGAGATTTCCAACATGCAGCAAGACAGGACAAGGAAAAGTACTACAACGATGCATGCAAGGAAATAGAAGCAGAAACTATTAGAGGAAGAACAAGGTCGGCTTTCCTAAAGCTACGAGAGTTAAAGAAAAAGTTCCAGCCTCGAATTGGAATGTTACAAGATGCTCAAGGTTCTATGTTGAATGATGCTGAGAAGATCAAGAAAAGGTGGAAGGAATATACAGAGTTTTTATATGATAAAGATCAAGTGGACCAAAGAGCCGTTTCAACCTGTACCTTATGATCAGGAACCATTGGTGATGAAAGAAGAAGTTGAAGCAGCATTGAAAGCCTTATCAAAGAACAAAGCACCAGGCATTGATAGCATTCCCATAGAAGTATTGCAGCAATCTGATGCAGCTGTTACCGTACTTACACGGCTCTGCCAAGAAATATGGAAGACAACATCATGGCCAACTGACTGGAAAAGATCTGTGTTTATACCAATACTAAAGAAAGGTGATCCAACTGACTGTGGAAATTATCGCACAATCACTCTGATCCCACATGCCAGCAAGATTCTACTGAAGATTATTCAAAAGAGACTACAGCCATACCTAGAACAAGAACTACCTGAAGTGCAAGCAGGGTTCAGGAAAGGGCGAGGAACGAGAGACATCATTGCAGATGTGAGATGGATCCTTGAAAAGACTAAAGAATACCAAAAGGATATCTATTTGTGCTTTATCGACTATAGCAAGGCTTTTGACTGTGTAAACCATGAGAAACTCTGGACCACATTAAGAAGAATGGGTATACCAGAACACCTGATCGTTCTCTTGCGCAATCTGTACATTGATCAAGAAGCAATAGTTCGAACGGAACAAGGAGAAACAGAATGGTTTAAAATAAGCAAGGGTGTAAGACAAGGCTGCATACTTTCCCCCTGCCTGTTTAATTTATATGCAGAACAAATCATCAGAGAAGCAGGACTGTATGAAGACAACAGAGGTGTGAAGATTGGTGGAAGACTCATCAACAACCTTCGCTATGCTGATGATACCACATTACTGGCTGAAAGTGAAGATGATCTGAAACATTTGCTTCTCACAATCAAAGAACATAGTCTCAAAATGGGCCTGCACCTTAATGTAAAGAAGACAAAGATCATGACAACTGGCAAAATCAACAGGTTCATCGTTGAAGGAGAAGAAATTGAAATCGTGAACAACTTTAACCTACTTGGATCAACTATCAATAAAGAAGCAACAAGCAGTCAAGAAATCAGACGACGCATTGCTCTTGGCAGAATGGCTATGAAAGACCTAGATAAGATTCTCAAGAGCAGAGATGTCTCTCTCCATACAAAGATTCGACTTGTTCAAGCCATGGTATTTTCAATAACATCATATGGATGTGAAAGCTGGACAGTGAAAAAGACAGACAGGAAGAAAATTGATGCCTTTGAATTATGGTGCTGGCGGCGAATACTGTGTATACCATGGACTGCCCGAAGAACAAACCAGTCGGTACTAGAGGAGATCAAACCTAAGCTTTCTTTAGAAGCTCAGATGACAAGACTTCGACTTTCATACTTCGGACACATCATGCGAAGAGAGAGATCATTAGAGAAAGACATCATGCTTGGCAAGATAGAAGGTCAACGCAAAAGAGGAAGGCCAGCAATGAGATGGATCGCTACAATAACAGCAGCTATGGGTACCAGCCTGTCAACAATGAGCCGCCTGACTGAAGACCGAACACAATTTAGGATAGCTATCCAGAGGGTCGCCATGAGTCGACTCCGACTCGACGGCACTTAACAACAACAACAACATCCAGAGGGTCGCCATCAGTCGACTCCGACTCGACGGCACTTAACAACAACAACAACAACAACAAGTTAGATGGAAATAATTAGGCTGATACTCAAAGCTCTTATCCGGATAACCCATGGGGCCTATCCGGATAGGGGAACTCAGCGAGATATTCAACGGCCCTCCCCAGATAGTACTGCTGAATATCGTCACAGACTGGCCTGGCAATTTGCAGTTAGTGCAGGGGCGATCTTTGGGCAGAGTGAGTGTGTCCGGGCCACTAACCAGAACCTCATCCAGATAATGGCGCTCTTCAGCCGGTAGTCATCTGCACCGAAAATCACCATAATCCACATAAGGTCAGCACTTATCTGGACAGTGCCACTCAATCGGATATTCAGCATCAACTACTACCACTGAATATCCCATTGATATTTAAGTGCCACGGCTGACTGCTGTGCACTGTTCCCTCTAAGCTGTGCGCGTGTGCGCTCGCACACACCTCGCCGAGCGAGCGCACATACTTTACAACAGAGCGCACAAAAATTACGGTTCTGATTCTGATAGAAAACAATACAGACGTCTTAAAATTTAAAAGTTGCTGTGCATTTACGGTTTTCACAAGTTCTACAATATTTTCTAATGCAATCAGTGTGGTGTACATACTGTATTCTGACGTGTAGTCAAATTTTAAAGTATATAACTCCGAGTGTCGTTATGTGGCGCACAAAAATTTAACCTTCCTTCAAAAGCTGCACAGCTGATATTTTATGTGCACACAGCCTACAGAAAATTAGAGGGAACATTGCTGCTGTGGCTTTTAAATATCAGCCCTTTTGAAAATTGGGCCATTTTCAAAATGTCAAATTTCCAATTATTACAACTCTTCCCATGTTAGCTCCAAGTCCCATAATAAGGCGCAATTGACCACACACAAATGTATATAGAGAGACTGCTTTAATGCTGCACTAAGAGTAGTTCATAAAACTACAAGGGGGGGGGGACTATAAGCAAAGGCCCTGGGTGAGAAAGTCCTGATGCAGCCTGTTTAAATGAGAAGGGTGAAACTCAAGTCGACGGCTGCTTTCGGTGTGGATGGCGTTTTTGAAACCTGCAAAGACAGCGGGCTCTTGTTGCCAGATAAGTGCCTTGTTTGATTTTTCGGTAGTTTTAAATGCTTGAAAAATTGAAAAAAACTGACTTTGAACTACATAAGCCTATCAATGACGCGTGGAGGATTTCCTCTGAGCCGTTAGCAGGGTTACATTGCTCTGTTTTGCCAGGAACCCCCGTCTGAGGCTTATTTCCTATTCCATATTCTATGGTTTATTCCTTTCATAGTGGAGGTTCCACAGTAATGAAGGTTTGATTTCTCAACCAGGGCCTTTGTTTATTGTTCCCCCTTGTAGTTGGATATGTTCAGTATAAGGAGGGTATGGAGTTTAGTTTACTGGTAGTACACTAAGGGGCTTGTTTTCAAAGCCGCGGTAGCGGTTCGCGGTCGTTATCGGAGCCGCGGCCCCATTGATTTCAATGGGGCCGCGGCTCAGATAATGACCGGAAACCGCTACCGCAGCTTTGTAAACAAGCCCCTAAGAGTAGTGGCACCATCCAGTGTCCCTACAACAATATTACAGGATGTAGAAAGAAAGGTCCAAACTTTTCCAGAACAGGGGAAGTTCTTTCTGCTACTCATTAGACTGGGAGGGAGCTCTTCTGGGAACAATCGACCTAGTATAAAAACCTCACACAAAGGCAGATTACTGGCTTTGGCCCTTTGCCATTGTACAAGGAGAGGTCTGCCCTTTTTGGGTAGGTGCCTCTGACACTCAGCCAGAGCCCTCATCTTGCAGGAGAGAATCTGCACCAGCTACCATGACCAGATAAAAAAGAGAGACAGGATTGGAGCTACTGCCAAGGTTCAGGGTGGAGCCTAGCCTGAAGACAAGGTTACAGAAATGTGACTGCATCAGACCCTCCAGATCTCATCTGCCAGAGGACAAAAAGTAACAGTACTGGGAATACTGCAATTTACAACATCTCCCTATCCAAGAGGACGAGGAACCAATACAAGTCATATTCAAGTGGTCTCCAAACAAAGAAGTGTGATTTCACACAGGGTTGGGGAACTATTGATGCAAAGCCCTGATATGAAAGTATCTTGGAAGTAGAAAGGGAATTCAAGTAGAGAAATAATTGAGCTTGTCAAATATCTAAGTGATGGTTAAGCAACCCAAAGATACGCATTAAGGTGCAGATAACTGAAAGGAATGGGGCACGAAGACCCTAAATGCAATAAGAGGAATTCAGCCTGTTTTGTACCATAGTTAATGATTTTTTTTTTTAATCAGTGGCCCAGACATTTAAGTGAACCCTTGGTTTAGAACACAATTTCTGGCCTGGACTCCTTTATTTGAGAAGGATGTGTGTGAGAGAGTCAAATGCCAAGGGCCTCCTGGCATGTGAGAAAGAGATGAAATGGAAAGAATCAGAAAGAGAGGAAGGACAGAAAGAAAGAAAGAAAGAGGAAAACCAGGTTTAGCAAGGATGATGCGGAGCCTTGCTGTGAGCGTGGAAGGGTATCCCCATACTAGGATCAGTCTTCTCTGAAACAAATACCGATGGATGGTGTTTTCATAAATGATATTGCACTGCACTGTTTGAAAGATATCTCACTATTCTACCTTTACCAATGGCCTTCTGAAAGTGAAGACATCCTTTAAAATGTTGGCCCTCCATAGCATTAAAGTACATTCATACTTCTACTCTATCCCTAGATCCTTGTGTGCTGCTTTAACTGCTGCTGAGGCAGGGGTTGAGGAAGAATCAAGAGCAAAGGGATAATTTTATAAAGCCTTTCAAGTGTGAATATGGATATATATGGGCATACAAAGCCTGTTATAAAATACCAACTGGTATAAGAGTATGCACATTGGCAAGATGCACGTGCATTGCTGGTAGGCATAGAGGATCATCTTAAAAGGTCTAGTCATGGTTGGATGTCTGAAGACATGCACATGGACACATTTCTGTAGCCATTCCACAAATGACATTCACAAAAGTCCAAGTGGGTACAGGAGTGTGGGAGGGGCAATAGACTTACACATCCCTGTTCAGTCTCAG
Organism: Ichthyophis bannanicus; assembly: GCA_033557465.1. Lineage (NCBI taxonomy): Eukaryota > Metazoa > Chordata > Amphibia > Gymnophiona > Ichthyophiidae > Ichthyophis > Ichthyophis bannanicus. The sequence continues at coordinate 864,827,166 of CM066032.1, read as the reverse complement.
AAAACCAAAGATATCTGCAGGCACGTCCATGTTTATACCTGTTCCAGGCATGAATAGGCGCAGGAAAGTGCTTGTTTTCACCTTAAAACATCCAGAGAGTGTAGAGAAGATGGAGAATTAAGTGACTAGCCTTAGGTCACAAAGGGTCACCCTGCTGTTAAACCACTACTTTAAACATTTTGCTATTAGACATCTTGGTTCATAAATCTTTTCCTTGGAAAGTCTGTATAAACGTTTGATATATATGCATATCCGGCACTTCCATGTTTCCGAAATCATGCCTAAACTTGCACGTGCCTGCTTTTTAAAAAAATGTTCTGGCTTTGATATCCCAGATTGCCCTTGGACGTCCCTTTATGAAATGGGCCTCACAGACGACAGCGCAATCTTGGTGGAATACAAGCAGAATTCACAATGATACACGTTGATCATGAAATGCTTTTATCTATGTGCATGTTTGCATATTTTAGGGAGATATCTTACAAACCCTATTTGTACTTTGAACATCTAAAAACGAGCATGAAGATGTCTCCAGAGCCATTTTTGAAGCTGGCTCTGTTGGCATTCCCTGGCCAAGGAAGTCCAAGTCTGAATAAGGCATGGAGTAGGCATATCCAGGGTATTCCCATTTCTTGGACATCCTTGCACACTTCAGAAATCCCCTAGATGTCCCGAGCTGCATTCAAACTTATATTTGCTAAAGCATGAATAGGCATCAAAAAAGTGCTCATTTTGTCAGAGAGGCAGCTGGAGAGTGTAAAGAAGGAAGTCTGCTCATGTTAGCTATATTTTTCATGCTGAAAATGAACGCAGATCGGAAATGAATGCTTATGTTTTCATTTTTCTATGCCACTAGACGTTCCCTTATCCTAGCTTGTATGAGATGGACTTCCCCACCCCATGCTTTCCAGAGGGTCATGTCTATATAGTTGCCAGCGTGGACATACATGTTAGGGATGGTCTATGTTACTAAACTAGAGAGGGGACATAGACGTTCCTGGCATTTCTTGATATGTTCTGCTATGGGCATCCCTGATTTGACTTGAAAGTCCTTTCTAAAATGCCACTTGCATGTGTTTTCATTTACACCTATTCTTAAGCAGGTGTAAATATCAGTGCCTGCATACTCCATGATCTCTGCTTCTTATGCTAGTGTTTTATAAAGACACATAGGTCCCGTCTTATAAAATTGCCCTCTAATAACTCAGCGATATCTCTCATGGACCTCTCAACTCTTGTGTTGTGGGGGATGTTTTTGGCCCCAGCAATATAAGTCTTCACCTCTATAACTATATGAATGTCTTCTATTCTTAGGTGTTTATTATCGAGCTTATTAAGGGTTCATTATTTATCTGTGTTTTGGCACCATGGGTACTATTGTTTGACACCTTTTTTCTAGTGCAATTGAAAGTATGTTTCTGTCAGTTAGGAACAGTCAGCACAAAATTTAATTTAAGCATTTCTTCTCTATCTTTACAGGTAAGTTCAAAGTAGATTGAAGAATAAAAAAATCAGAACCCAACAGTTGCGCAATACATCAAACAACAATACAACTCATCAATTAGGGACTCTTAAAACAAAACATTTGAAACACATTGATTACAAGCAATCTGTACAGAGCAACTAAAGCAAAGATGGTCAGACTGCAAGACATTGCAATTGCTTAGCAGAGAATACAAGTCAAATTAGTGGAGGGGTGAGGGAGCACTAAGAGAAATGGTGTTTTCCAGTGTTTATCCAATGAACACCTATTTTAATTATTTTCAATGCTGATCGGTGAAAATCTAAAAACAGAAGTGCTAGCTATACTAACTGCCTGTTGCTGCTCACAGGCAGGGGTGGCCCAAGGGGGGTGCGGGGCCATGTGCGGAGATTAATTGCGGGGCCTCATTTGCATAGGGAGCCTCATTTGCATAAATACTTGCATAATGTTAACATGCATTTTTAGTAAACATGCTTCTTAATGAGTGTCTGGATAAAGAAAGACTAACAGATTTCTATGTTACTATATTCCAGTGCCAACCGCCAGGCCCATTAGGAAGTACTATAAACACTGACCATTTAGAACTCATAGCAAATCCATCATATCATAACAGCTCTGCCAGGACTCACAAAGCACCAAACCCTACCTATCAAAAGGCAACACTGCAAATATTAAACCAATACATCTCAGAGAATACCAATGCATCTCCTACTGGGGAAAGAGAACAAGTGACATGGTCAAATAGAAACTACATGAACAGAATACCTCAGCTTGGTTAAAATGCAGAACATAGACCATCACCAAAGAACAAGGGATCACAATTTAGAAATAGGAAGACAATAATTAAACTGGGAACCCCAAAAGCCAAACTTGGGATGTACAACAACACTGGAGAAATAAAACTATAAATTAATTTCCTCTTGTACTAAACAAAACACAAAAGACGTTAACGATGCATATTTCCCAGAGCTGATATATTCAAGTTAATAAATTCAAAATAAAAAAGTATTTTTCTACCTTTTGTTGCTTGTGCATTTTCTTTTTAGTTGTAATTGCTCCAGTCATTTTCTTCTGGTTTCTTTGTGTCTTCGGCGAGCTATCCATTTTCCTTCCTTCTCTTTTAGATTTTTTTCCAAATTTTTTCTCTATATCTGTTTTAACGTACTGATCATTACCCTTTTGCTCTTTCCTCCATTTCTTTCCTTATTCCTTTATCATCCACTCAAATTTCACCCTTCCATTCTCAATCTCCACTTACTCTTCCAATACCCGGCCCATCGTAGACTTTTCTTCCCTCCCACACAAAATATCTTTTCCCTTCTCCATTCTCATTCCCCATCCCTTTCGAGTCCTCCCCCAAAATCAGCTCCTTTATAGTTCTAGACCCACCCAGCATCTGCCCCCTTCTAGTCCCAGTCTCCCAAGCTTGCACATCAGCCCATTTCCAGTCCTAGCCTCCCATATGCTGTTTTCCAGTTCCATTCCAGCCCCCCATCAGCCCATTTCTACTCCAAGCTCCCCATCAGCCCATTTCCAGCCCTATTCCAACTCCCATCAGCCCACTTCCAGTCCTATTCCAGCCCCCATCAGCCCATTTCTAGTCCTATTCCAGCCCATCACCCATTTGCAGTCCACGTTCTCCCCATCAGCCCATTTCTAGTCCTATCCTAGCTCCTCATCAGCCCATTTCCAGTCCTAGCCACCCATATGTTCTTTTCCAGTTCCATTCCAGTCCCCCATCAGCCCTTTTCCACTCCACGCTCCCCCATCAGCTAATTTCCAATCCTAGCCCCTCGTCAGCCCACTTCGCCCTATTCCAGCCCCCATCAGCCCATTTCCAGTCCTAATCCAGCTCTTCATCAGCCCATTTCCAGTCCAGGTTCCCCCCCCCACCATCACAGCCCATTTTGTCCATTCCCCCCCCACCATCACAGCCCATTTGCAGTCCTTTCCCCCCCACCATCACAGCCCATTTGCAGTCGTCCCCCCATCACAGCCCAATTGTAGTCCGTTCTCCCCATCACAACCCATTTCCAGTCATTCCCCCCCCACCATCACAGCCCACTTGCAGTCCTCCTCCCCACAGCCCAATTGCAGTCCATCCCCCCCAATCACAGCCCATTTCCAGTCTGTTTCTCCCATCACAGCCCATTTCCAGTCCGTTCCCCCCCCCACCATCACAGCCCATTTCCAGTCCGTTTCCCCCCATCACAGCCCAATTGCAGTCCATTCCCCCCCCCATCACAGCCCATTTCCAGTCTGTTTCCCCCCATCACAGCCCATTTCCAGTCCATTCCCCCCACCATCAAAGCCCATTTCCAGTCCGTTTCCCCCCCCCATCACAGCCCAATTGCAGTCCGTTCCCCCCATCACAGCCCATTTCCAGTCTGTTTCCCCCCATCACAGCCCATCCAGTCCTAGCCACCCCCCCTCCGAAGAGCCCCACGCCGTCTAAGGGGCTGCAGAGGGAGCCGGGGAAGCCTGCGCGAGGCCCCGGCTCCCTCTGCACAGCCCGCCAGTGTGAAGAACCTTTATCTTCCCGCTGGCGGCTGTTTCAATGAAGCCGCGAATGCCGGGAAAGGTTAAAGGCAATGCCCCTTATCCTCTCCCGGCATTCGCGGCTTCATTGAAACAGCCGCCAGCGTGAAGGTAAAGGCTCTTCACGCTGGCGGGCTATGCAGAAGGAGCCGGGGCTTCGGCGGACTTCCCCGGCTCCCTCTGCAGCCGTCCATTGAGCGAGAATGTGGTTCGCGCAGGGCCCGGTGCGAACAACATTCTCGCTCAATGGACGGGCCGGCCCTGCTCACAGGATATCACTCCATTGTCCAGCTTCTCTAAAACCACCACAGTTACCAGGCCTTCACCAGCTCTGGATCTTCACCTCTCAAGCACGATTTCCCTGAATCCAAAAGTTCTTGAAGATCTGCTGTTCACACCACTCAGAATGTAAGAAGGAACACAATGCTGATTCAGCCCACTGCCTTGATGCCTTCCCTCTGCCACCGAGGACCTCCATGGAGTTTGCTTTCTCCTGGCCATGTACCATATACAAATGGAGACAGAGCAGCCATCTGTCTCATTCTGATTTTTAGTCACAACCAACTGCTAGTTTCTCCCTTCAAGAAATTCATGCTTGATATTAGTCAGGGTACTATTTTGCAAATAATTCTCTAGCTATCCTCAGTTTCCACACTGCTGCTTGTACTGGCCTCTTTAGCACCTGTTGATACAGTCTTCCTTCCTGCGGGCTTCTGTTGACTGACATTTCTATGCCTCCCTCTTACCACGAGGGTTGTTCTTTAAAAACAAATCACCAGTGGGTGGAAACCTGGGTCTCACAGAGTTACAATGGAGTAACAATAGTGACTGACAGTAGAGTCAGCAAATATGCACACACAGCCTCTTTTTTTCAAAAAAGCATTAACACACTGTTGTGTATTCACTAATTACTAACTAAATTTCTACTGCTGTGCTATTTTAAACAGAGAGAGCAAGCCAGATGTTATAGTGCACACACTGAAAATGCAGATGCAATAGTATTTGTCAATATACTTCTCCCAAAGATACTTGCTAGATATTTCTGGGACTGTATTTGCGCTCAGATGACTGCTGATGTACTCTATGGAGCTGATTTTATGGAGTCCAAGAGTGTGTCTGTCTGGTGTTTTATGCTCATTGATGACTTTTATAAAATGCTGATTGGCACAGAGGAACTCAAGTTGACATTATGTGCACGCTTTGCTGATAGGCATAGCCAGGGACACAATCTGAGTGACGCAAGGGTGACCTCTGAAAGTCAAACAAAAATACCATTATTTACACACAAACATGCATTCTTTATGCACATGTGTGCTGTAGAGCGGGTGTAAATGTCCACATCTGAATTTAAGGATCGATCTACTTGATAAAGTAGGCTTAAAGGCATTATTGACTGGCTTAACTGAGGCACTCTATGCACGTAAATCACAGTATTTTAGTGATTTACATGCGTAAATGGCCATTTATGCATGTACTTTAGTCAGTCCTGATTTTATAACTATGCACACCGGCCTGATGATGTGTACTTTCACTGTGGACATGTGCATGGTAAATTATAAAACACTATAATTTATGTGCATTCTTTATAGAGCTAGGTATGGGCATTTCCGTCAGCCCTAGGGCTGATATAAGAGATTGTTCTTTACAATAACTTTTGTTTTTGCCCATTTACAGTCATATTTTATAAAGTTGAGTACATGCAAACAGTATAAAATAGATGTGAAATATTAGCAGAAAAATGCATGTTAACTGCATGGGACTTATCTTCTGTGGGGTCTATTCTGAACCATGAACAGCAGGTTTGGATGTCCCAGTCCCTCTCCGCTATTCGTCCCCCTTGTCATCCCTGACTAAGCCTCTCTGTATGAACAAGGAGGTTGTACAGGGAGGCTAGATGGGGCGGGGAGGGGGCGGAGTAGAGACGGAGTTAGGGCAGGCAGTGGGCGGTCAACGGCCCCAGACAAACAGGGCCGATTATGAAGTTGGCCCTGTATGTCCAGGGCTGGCAGACAAGACAGGAGACTTATTCCAGCCCGGAGGTGGAATAAGTCCCCCTAGATGTCGGGGGACAGGAGGTCTGGCAGCAGCAAATGGTGGAGGGGGTGCAGGAGATTCCCCGCAGCCCAATCCTGGCCATGGGAGGCCAGATTGGGGGTCGGGCTGCAGGGAATGAAGAAGGTTGTCAACAACCGGGGATCGTGGCTCCTAAATGGAGCTGAGGTGCCATGGCAACTGGATGCCATGGTGCTGCAGCTCAATTCAGGAGCCTGACTGACTTAGTTCGGCAGGAGCCTGTATGTGCAGGCCTACCAGAATAGTGTCCTGGCCTGCATGTACAGGTTTAGATGCAATTCTGATCCCATGGGGGCTAGATGTGCCCCTGTGGGATCAGAATTGCATCTACCTCTGTGCATCCAGTTCCACCCAGATGCACAGAGGCCAAGGACATACAGATTGCAATAGGCCTCCACAAGTCGAAAATAATACAGCTACAAGCTAAGCTTGGAGCTCATAGTTTGCAATTTAACTTCTATGAGTATTAGTACTGCACATGGTGCTTAGTATACACTAACCAGAAGCACTGCAGTGTACTTTTATGACAGACAACCCTATTTTTAACAAGATTTTTTTCACTTTCTTGATTTTGAGAAGAAGATAATCTTAATTTGTCTGTTTACTCTTTGACAGCTCACATGAATGACAGCAAAAAAAAATGGCTGTGGTAGCACTTGATTGAACTTCAAGACAAGCTGAGATTGACTGGTTGGAAACCCGTTAACACATAATGATCCTGCTCTGTTCCCCATCCCCCACTGGCTCCAGTCTGTCTGGCATGTAAAGTAAACTTGTAGTGCTTCTATTTCACCATAGACATTCATCTCAAATGAAATAAAACAAAAAGAAGCAAAACAGATCACTTCATTGCCATCTTTATCTCATTTAATTTGAAAATGAACTTTAATAAAACAGTAGATAACTTCTGATCACCTAATTCAAGGTGGATATAGTTCAGTCACATAGATATAGAAAACCTTTCAACAAAACACTAGTTGGCTAGATTCAGCAGAAAAGCAATTTAAGCTAAGCTGCCAAATTTTCCTCAGTTAAGGGCTCATCATTTTTGTTAATCAACCTGTTTGTTATTATGCAAGGCACATTTTAGAACGGATGTGGAGATGGGAATAGAGATGTCGAGATTGCGTTGTTCACAGTTTCAGCAGTATCTTTGAGAAGGTTCTGCTAACCATGAAGTCTTTTTTAAAATACAGAATAAAGTGCAAGAGTTCATGTTCCTGTGACAATATGTGGAACTGGAAGAACCATTTGTTAAATCCAAGCATAGGAAAAAATCCACATGGTAAACATGAGCACCATGCATATGTAAATACCAGATTTCATAGTTTTTACTGTACGTGCAGACGGCAGACTGATGACACACACTTTCACTGGGCATGTGCATGAGCAGAGCTTACAAGTATGGGTTGGCCTAGATGAGCACTTTTATAAAACCTAAACTTGCCAGGGAGCAGGTGTAAATAGGGGATGCACATTCATTTCAAATGACATGGGACATATCAACAACATTTTTTATGTTTTCATATTGTTTTTAATCTGAACATAACATGAACTTCCCTAAAAATGCTGTTTTATTCTCATGTCAGTGCAGATGGCCTCAAATTATGATACTTGGGTTAGAAGGCAGGATTCTTGCAGAAAGATCTATTATGTCTCAAGGGAGTACAGACTCTAGTCAGCCTGTTCTTTGCATCTTGTATTTCTAGTGCTCCTTAATCCTGTTTCCTGATTAGCCTAAAGGTTGTCTGGGCTGGAGGTTTGTGGAAAACTGTTCCTGGATTTTTTGCCTTGTGAATTTATTGACTCCTGCCATAAAGACTTATTCCAAAGACTTTCTTTTTGCCATGTTCCTGTGCCAGAAATTCTGTTAAATGATGTCTAAGTATAAACTACTATCAGAGACATTTACTAACCTCAGTGTAGATTCTAGTTGTTAAATTAGTGATCATCACAATTTCCAAACAACTCCAGACAAACTATGAGCCAATCAGGAAACAGGAACAAAGAGCATCAGAAATACAAGTCACAGTTAAGAGCAGACTGGCTAGAGTCAGTTCTCCTGGGATGACATACATGGCATGCCACCCCCCCCCCCCATGATGCCAAACTGCACCAACCTGCCTCCCAGACTGAGCCATGCTGCCACCCCCCGCTACCATGTGTTCTGGTGGTGGGGTTGGGGGGGCAGTTAGACTCGGTAGCAGCACCCACGGCAGACCATGTGCTTTGGCACACATGGCTTGCTGCTTCTAACCCTCTGAAGCTGTGTCAGAATGGGTTCAGAAGCAGCAGGTCATATGTGCCAAAGACCATGGCCTGTCGCTGCTACTTAGCTGAGCCATCCCCCTCCCCTGACCCAGCCACCAGAATCGATGGCAGCAGAAGACGGAGGCATGGGTTGGTGCATGGAGGGGGGTGCAACACAGCCAGGGCTTCTGCCTGGGGTGGCAGAAACCCTTGGCCCGACCCTGAGAAAAGGTTAATGCATGTTAAGTAAAGTTAGCATGTGTTAAGTGCTGTAATTGCCCACAGAAATGAAAGGTAGTGGCAGCACTTAACCTGTGTTAACTTTAGTTAACACACATTATTTATTTATTTATGGTTCTTCTATACTGCCCTTTCCAGAGATCAGGGGCAGTTTACAATTACCAGTTTGAACAACTTTTTCATGGAACAGTAGTAAGCAACTATTTACAGGTAACATTGAACAAAAAACAATTTTGAGTAATCTTAGCGGAGCTTTGCCGCCCCTGTGGTTATTATTTACATATTTACAAGTTCACATGTTCGCGTGAGCAGTTGTTGCGTCCTAGCTGCGAGGAGGATCAGTGAGCTTTATGTTTGGACAGTTACTGTTGGAGGGAGCCTATATGCAGGGGAGGTGGGGAGGGGGGGGGGGGTTAGTGGGTCGTTCTGTGGCAGGTGCAGGCCTGTGACCCACAGTGTCCGAACATAAGCAGGCCAGCATGGCTAGCTTGACCTGTAAATGAGGCCTGTGGAGAGGCATATAGGATTGCACATCCCCCAATATGCTGCTATTGTAAGATAGAACTCAGTAGAAGTATTGAATTAGCTTAGGTAAGCAGAACTGCAGTATTGAAAGATGGAAAAATACAGAAAAGACATGTTTAGAAGTTACTGATAAGAAAAAGTACATCTGCAAAGAAATAGTTAGGAGTGCTGACAGATGAGTTGCAGAGCCCAGCTCCTCTGCACGTACAAATTGGTTCTATAACCTTGAGAGTGTGAAAGTAACAAGTTGATGAACTGACCATTGTAATTGGGACTAGAAGGGGGGTATGCAGGTGTCATGCCCACTGGAGGGACATAATTGGATAAACTTATCAGTACCGGGACCAATAGAAGAGGTACGGGAGGTACGGGAGGTTACCGGGACCAATGAAATGTTTTTCTATACCTAGAATGGAACAGAAGTCTATAAAAGTTGTTGTAATGCTTGAAAACTTTGCTCAGCCATTTTGAAATTGATCGGTTCGAGACTTGTGCACAAATAAATGATTTGGACCTTTTGAACAGACTCCTGGTATCATTGGTTTGTCTGCGCTTTGCTGCTACATATTCCTTGGTGCGTTGGCCGGGAAGTTGTGGAATCAAAGTGTATATAGGGCAATATACCACGACTTTCCGCCTCTATAGGCTTGGTCCTGCCGGGATCGCGCCCTTCCGACGAGGGCTGCTCCCTGGCGCCACCGGTCCCTTGTATCGGAGGGAGCTGGTCGGACCTCGGCGGGTGACGAGCCCGGCTGGAGTCAACGCCTCGAACCCGAGTGAGGGGAGTCCGAGGTCCAACTCATGCGCCTGCTTGGGAAGTTTGAGGACCGGATCCGGTGAGTATAGTTTTGATTTTGGGTCTAGACAGAAATAGAAAGAGCAGTACTGCCATTGGAACTTGGAACTTTGGAATTTGTAATCTCGAGATATTGGGAATTGGTAAGAGAGCATGATCAACTCTCAAGGAAGGGCCGAGTAACCCCGCATGGGAATTCGCCGGGTGAAACCCCCATCCTTTTTGTAATTGGGAAATTGGAAAAGACTAGTCAGAACAGATAGAAACGAATGCATTCTGGGATACGTTGCTAGCATGATTGTGTGAACGAAGTGTGAATGAGAGGTCTGGCAGCACGGACCAAGTGAAGGCGGACCCCTGAGTAGCGCATTTCCTGACCGGGCGACCGCGTTCAGGTCGCGAAAAGGGGGAAGCGATTGTCGTCTTGTCTTGTTATTTGTATTCCCTATACGTTTCCAGGGCCGTGAGGACCCCTTACCCACGGTCCGCCCTCCTTTTCCCTTTTGTCTGTTGTTGCGTGCACACATCGAAATGGGAGGGGCGGGGTCTACTAGAAACACTCCATTAGAATGTATGATCGCACATTTTAAAGAGGGATATTCAGGAGATTATGGTATTAAAATGACAGCAGCCCGTTTGCAGATTTTGTGTACTAGGGAGTGGCCCGATCTAGACCCCATCTGGCCCCGAGAGGGAACGTTCAATGTAGAGATTATTCAGTCAATACACCGTAGAGTGCGGGTAGCGCACCCCGATCAGTACCCCTATATAGATTCCTGGTTAAGTATTTGTGAAGATCCGCCCCCCTGGGCGCAGCGCTGTTATGAGGAACAGTGCAGAATAATGTTAGCGAAAACAGATTCAAGACAGAAAACGGAACAGCCTAGAATGAAAGAGCAGGATAAGAAAGCCAGAAAGAAGCCCATCCTGGCAGACCCTGATTCCCCAGAAATAACTCTCAGGCAGCCCCGAACCCCAGGTCCAGTAAGAGTAGCCCGGCGTCCTGCCCCAGAACCCCAGAGACAGCCGGAGCGGGACCCAACCCCTGATCCCCCTCCCGGAGGAGAGAAAGAGGAAGAATTAGCGGGAAAAGAAGAGGAGGACCTAAAAAGCGAGTCAGAAGTGGAGACTGAAGAAGGAGAAAGAGAGAATCCCCCAGATGAGGAGGAAAATGTACAAATAATTGAGAAAGCTAGCGTTAGCACTAGCACGCCAGTGAGAGAGAAACCCAAAGCAAAACCTGTTGAGAAAAAGAAAGTGACTCCTGCAAAGGCAACGACGATAACCCTTAGATCCCAAAAGACACCTATGGCAGCCAAACTGTTTCCCTTACGGCAAGTCCCGGGAGTGCCCGTAAAGAATGATAATGATGAAGTGGTAGCGGGACCCCTAACTTATGTATATATCCCTTTCTCTACAACTGATTTATTGAATTGGAAGTCGCATTACGCCTCCTATACTAGTAAGCCCCAGGAGCTGACAGAATTAGTAACTAGTATTATGGAAACTCACCAACCCACTTGGCCAGATTGCCGTCAGCTCCTGACCACCCTATTCACGACAGAAGAGCGAGCAAGAATTAGAAAAGCAGCTATTGAATGGATGGCAGAGAACCCTGTAGCTCCGGCACAGGGGCAGAATATAATAGACCGTCGGGAAGCAGCTCAGAGAGAATTCCCGAATGAAGACCCCCAATGGGATCCAAATACAGATGAAGGATCCACAGCCCTAGCCCGTTTTCGCCAAGGCTTTTTACAAGGCCTGAAAAGGGGGGGCCAGAAAGCTATGAACCTTTCCAAAGTTGCAGGAGTTATCCAAGGGATAGATGAGAGCCCAGCAGATTTTTATGAGAGATTAACTGAAGCTTACAGAATGTATACTCCCTATGATCCCGAGGCACCAGGAAGTTTATGTATGGTGAATTCTGCTTTTGTAAACCAGTCTCAACCAGACATTAGACGCAAATTACAGAAGTTAGAAGGGTTTGCGGGCATGAATGCAACACAGTTATTGGAAGTCGCTCATAAAGTGTATGTGAATCGTGATACTGAAAGACAGAGAGAATGTGATAGAAAGATGAAGAAGAAAGCTGATTTTTTGGCTGCGGCCATAGTGGAACAGAAAAGGGGAGGTGTCCCTAGTCGAAGGAGCAGAGGAAGAGGGCGGGGTCAAGGCGGAGGCCGGACCCAGAGACTAGGCGTGAACCAATGCGCCTATTGCAGAGAGGAAGGACATTGGAGAGATACGTGCCCGCAACTCGAAGACGCCCAGCATGATGACGACAGCAGCCATCAGTGGCGAGAAGAAAGACGAAGCTATCCCCGAAGCCGAGGAGGAGCCAATCGAGAACAATTCCAGCGAGAGAGAGGAGGAGCCATTCAAGCATTGGCCACACCAGCCCATGATGAGAATGACGTGGATTAGGACAGACCGGGCTCCAAGTTTGCTTTAGGTCTCCAGGAGCCTATGGTCGGAATACAAATAGGAGACCAAATTATGGACTTTATGGTTGATACTGGAGCACAACATTCAGTAATAGACAAAAAGATAGCCCCATTCACTACAAAAGCAGTCACCATTATAGGAGCAACTGGTGCCAAAGCCACAAAGTCTTTTCTTCAAAACCGAATATGCAGTCTGGGAGGACAGCAAGTAACTCATCAATTCCTTTACATGCCCGAATGTCCAGTGCCACTACTGGGACGAGATATGTTAGCCAAGCTTCAAGCACAAATATCTTTCTCTGAGCAAGGAGAAATGCAAATGACAGTAAATCCCCAAACCAAACCAGCAGGAGTGATGCTGCTGACAGTTCCCCGAGAAGAAGAATGGAGATAATACATTGATGATTCGATTCAAGATACCTATTTTGAACAAACTTTGAAAAGTATTGATGCACCACCTGGAGTATGGGCAGAAGGCAGCCCCCCAGGCCTAGCCAAACATATAGCTCCAGTGATTGTAACCCTCAAGCCTAGTGCTACACCAGTGCACGTCAAACAGTACCCTCTCCCAAGAGCCGCAATTGAAGGCATTCATCGCCACCTACAAAGATTGCTTGAGTATGGCCTACTAAAAGTATGCCAATCCCCATGGAACACTCCACTTTTGCCAGTAAAGAAGCCTGGGACAGATGATTATCGCCCAGTGCAAGATTTGAGAAGAGTAAATGATGCAGCTGAGACCATACATCCAGTCGTACCCAATCCTTACACCCTCCTAGGACTGATACCTGCTGAAGCTACCCATTTCACTGTACTGGATTTAAAAGACGCATTCTTTTGCATAAGATTAGCCCCTGTAAGCCAAATATTGTTTGCATTCGAATGGCAGGACCCCATCTCTGGAAGAGGGGGCCAACTTACCTGGACAAGATTACCCCAAGGATTCAAGAATTCACCTACCATCTTTAGTGCTGCACTGAATCAAGACCTTTCAAGCTATCCAGTAGCCCCGGGGAAGAGAGTGCTTCTCCAATACGTGGATGATCTTTTGATAGCTGCCATTTCGGAAAGTGAATGTATATTAGCCACCAAAGACCTCTTGCAGTTACTAGATGAAGCTGGATACAAAGTTTCTAGAGCCAAAGCACAGCTATGCCAAAAAGAAGTGAAATACTTGGGTTTTCGTATCACCCAAGGAAGCAGAAGATTAGGCAGAGAAAGAAAAGAAGCAGTATGTAGAATTCCAACTCCAACAACCAGAAAGCAAGTCAGAGCCTTTCTGGGTGCAGCAGGATACTGCCGAATCTGGATACCCAACTTTGCCCAAATTGCCAAACCACTGTATGAAGCCACGAAAGGAGAAGAAAAGTCACCGCTGGAGTGGGGACTTGAGCAGGATACAGCCTTCCAGAAGTTAAAAGAAGAATTGATGTCATCACCAGCACTTGGACTACCAGATGTCCACAAACCTTTCCACTTGTTTGTACATGAAGCACAGGGAAATGCCTTAGGCATGTTGACTCAGAAATTGGGAAATTGGGAACGACCTGTAGCCTACCTATCGAAACAATTGGACCCTGTGGCCAAAGGATGGCCACCTTGCTTGAGAGCAGTTGCAGCTACAGCGCTACTAGTGAGTGAAGCAGACAAACTCACACTAGGACAGAGCATACGAGTCACTGTGCCACATGCAGTCCTTGCCCTTATGGAACAGAAAGCAAATTATTGGCTCACCAATTCCCGAATGTTGAAGTACCAGAGCATGTTATGTGAAAACCCACAGATACAACTTGAAGTGAGCCATGCCCTGAATCCAGCCACCTTGATACCCATCAGTGAAGAACTCCCAGAACATGACTGTATCGAAGTCATGGAGACTGTGTTCTCCAGCCGACCCGACTTGACAGATGTGCCCATAGACAATCCTGACCAAATCTATTATGTTGATGGGAGCAGTCTCATCCTCAATGGACGACGCTGTGCCGGATATGCAGTCGTCACCCAACACGAAGTAGTTGAATCATCAGCTCTAGCTTCAGGCACATCAGCCCAGAAAGCCGAATTGATAGCACTTACCAGAGCATTGTTGTTAGGAGAAAAACTTGTGCTGAATGTATATACAGATTCCAAATATGCCTTCACCACTCTGCATGCCCATGGAGCTCTCTATAAAGAAAGAGGACTCATCACATCCGGAGGAAAATCAGTCAAGTATGGTCCCGAGATATTGATGTTACTTGATGCCGTTTGGGCCCCAACACGTGTAGCTGTCATGCATTGTCGAGGACATCAAGCAGGAAAAGGAGAAGTTGCCCGAGGAAATAGATTTGCAGATGCCTCAGCACGACAAGCAGCAATGACAGGACAGATTGCCCCACAAGCTATACCAATGCAAGCAGCATTGTTTCCAGTACCTTTGAATCTATGGACCCCACGATATACCACCAAAGAATTGGATTACTATTGTGACAGAGAAAATGGAGTACTGAAAGATGGATGGATTGAGCTGCCACCAGAGGAGGGCAGTCAACCTCCAGGACGAATAGTAATTCCTGAACTATTAGGACCAGCCTTTGTCAAAGCTTTCCACGAAGCTACCCACTATGGGAAGAGTGCCATGGAAAAAGCACTCAGACCACATTTCTACATCCCTCTGATGACAACCATATCAGCTTCAGTAGCACGACAATGTCAAGCTTGTGCCAAGAATAATGCCAAGCAAGGCCTTATTACAGCACCCCGAGTTCAGTCAAGAGGTGTGACCCCTATGCACAACCTCCAAGTTGATTTCACCGAAATGCCAAAAGCCAATGGGTACCATTACCTATTAGTATTAGTTTGTACTTTCTCTGGGTGGGTAGAAGCATTCCCAACCAGAACTGAGAAAGCCCGAGAAGTTACCAAAGTCTTAATGAGAGAGATTGTCCCCAGATTCGGAATTCCAGCAGTAATAGGGTCAGACAATGGACCCTCATTTGTCTCCCAAGTTACTCAGCAGTTAGCAAAAGCTTTGCAGATACAATGGAAACTCCACACTGCATACAGACCCCAGAGTTCAGGGAAAGTTGAGCGAATGAATCGTACCTTGAAAGCCCAAATGTCTAAGCTTTGTCAGGAGACACAATTGAAGTGGCCCCAAGTGCTCCCCATAGCTTTATTCAGAATACGCTCAGCTCCTGTAAAGTCAACAGGATTTTCCCCTTTTGAAGTTTTGTATGGTAAACCCCCACCAATAGTGCAGGGAATCAAAGGAAGTTTAGCCCAGATTGGTTCAGAAGTAACCAGACAAGAACTCCTAGCTCTTAGTTTTGTTCTGCAGACTCTCCATACGTGGATCCAAGACCAGTTGCCTATCAACTTGACGGAACCCTTGCATCCCTACCAGCCTGGTACTTCGGTGTGGATCAAAGATTGGAAGAAGACACCGTTGGAACCCCATTGGAAGGGACCGTACACCGTCATCCTGTCTACCCCAACTGCAGTAAAGGTAGCCGAGATCGACGCCTGGATCCACCACAGCAGAGTCAAGCCCGCCGCCGATCCTGAACCTGAGCAGTGGACAGCAGAACAGCATCTTGATGCACCCTTGCGAGTTACTTTGAGACGGCAACCAGCAGCTTAGACACTTCATCACAAGTGCTTTGCAGCAGCCAAGTCTTTCGAAGAGGATTGCTGTTTTCCATGCAGCAACAGCTTTGTTTCAACGAACCCAATTTGTGTGTGATTTGACACACTACTTTGAGACTACATTGACTAAGCCAGACTTCACAGGCCAACTGAAATTGCTAAAAAGTTGGTCAATGTGTACTGGACAACCTGAGGATCTTCAATCAACACTCAGCACCCGTTAAATTGCTTCATTAGCAAACGGGACGAAGAATAAAAGACCGCCGTGATCAGGATCAGCAAGCTGAGGATTCAGAAGAACTCCAATCAACATCGACATGTATCTTTACTTTTGCTTTGCTTTGGTTGCCTTCTTTGGAGGTTTTGAACAGACTCATGCTTTACCTCCATGCACTGCCTGCATTACTTCTACTAGAATTGGACTGAAAGTAACTCAGACTTTGCTTTATCATTCTTACTATACCTGCAAGGGGACAGTAACTCGGTGTATCTATAACACCACTGAACTAAATGTTTGCACTCATGGAAAAATTAAAACATGCTATAATCCGCATCAGAATCCATCCTATTACATGATGGAAATAAGATGGAAGGATGCAGATGGACCTATATTAGCTGCAACGCCACCGCTCAAGGACATTACTAAACCTGCTGTTTTGAATTTTGATGCATGCAATGCTATTAATAGAGATAGTTATTCCACCTGTGGTACATGGGAGAAAGCGTATCGAAATGACCATAAGTATATGTGTCCAGAAGGTGCCACGGGATGGAGAAAGTGTACAGGTAAAAAGGAACCAGGCTATAGTACTGCCCCAGCAGCAGACTACTATTGCCCGTATTGGGGATGTGTTTTTTAGGCTACCTGGAACACTGGTATAACTGATGAGAAAATAGATAAACGAATGGCTACTTTAACCAAGCCAACCACAAATGATAAATGTCAGAAAGATGCTTGTAACCCCTTACACTTACGTATACACAATCCCCATGCATGGAAACAAGGATATAAGTTTGGTTTACGTATTGCTGGAGGAGCAATAGATCCAGGGACCATTGTGTATATCAGATTGAATACCCAAGCCCACAAGTCATCTAAATATCATATTCATAATACTTTCTATGAAGCCATGCATGTAAATAAGTTTGAGATCCCTCACCCCTCACAGAATTTATTTCTAGAATTAGCCGGAGCAGTAGTATCTAGTCTTAAGATCACAGATTGTTATTTCTGTGGCGGAACCCAAATGGGAGATCAGTGGCCATGGGAAGCCCAAGAATTGAATTATTCCATGATTTACAATCAGACTGAATTACACAAGACTACCAGTGAATGGGTGTTAGCGCACTCAATCGTTGGACGTCTTTGCTATGCCAGAACTGGACCCCAGTTCACCCAAAAGGTGGGACAGCTGGTCTGTCTTAGCCAGAAGTACTATAATGCCACGACCAAGAAGATAGCATGGTGGTCAGGAATTGGACATCCTGAACCTCCTAACCCATTAGCCAGATTTCCTCAACTTGCTGGTCTATGGACTAACCTTGCTAAAGTCCAAGCCTGGCAAGCCCCACCTGGCCTATATTGGATCTGTGGAAACCGAGCATATGCACAACTCCCACCACACTGGGGAGGAGCATGTGTCTTAGGAACCATCAGACCTTCTTTCTTTCTTTTAAACACTGAACATGGAGAACAATTAGGATACCCAGTATACACTACCCACCGACACAAAAGAGCACTAAGACAGAAGAGAGAGGCCTTACAGATAGGCAAGTGGGAGAAATGGCAAGGTGATGATTGGCCACCAGAAAGAATCATTGAATATTATGGACCCGCCACTTGGAATGATGATGGTATGTATGGTTATCGTACCCCCAATTTATATGATTAATCGTATTATTCGCTTACAAGCAGTAGTTGAAATAATAACTAACGAAACTAGTCATGCTCTTACGCTTTTAGCTAGACAAAGTACACAGATGCGCACTGCGATATATCAGAACCGCTTAGCACTTGATTATTTGTTAGCAGCTGAAGGAGGAGTATGTGGTAAACTGAACTTAACCAATTGCTGTTTGAAAATAGATGATAAAGGTCAAGTAGTTGAAGAAATTGCTAAAGATATGCAAAGACATGCTTATGTGCCAGTGCAGACTTGGCACTCATTGAAATTTCCTAATTGGTTTGCTAACCTCTTTTCATGGGTGGGAGGATTTAAGACTTTCATCGTATTGGTACTAATCCTTGTTGCTGTTATTTTCTTATTACCATGTTTAATCCCATGTTGTATGCGTTCCATTCATAATACTATTGATAGTACGGTAGAGCGGAAGACCGCAACAAAAATTATGGCTTTATATACAGCCAGTCCTGGTAGAAATCCTTTAGCCAGGATGTGATTCTTCAGAAAGTGATTTAATTCTCACACCTTATTAAATAATAGGGTGAGATTAATCAAAGGGGGGAATGTGGCTGGTGCAGGCCTGTGACCCACAGTGTCCGAACATAAGCAGGCCAGCATGGCTAGCTTGACCTGTAAATGAGGCCTGTGGAGAGGCATATAGGATTGCACATCCCCCAATATGCTGCTATTGTAAGATAGAACTCAGTAGAAGTATTGAATTAGCTTAGGTAAGCAGAACTGCAGTATTGAAAGATGGAAAAATACAGAAAAGACATGTTTAGAAGTTACTGATAAGAAAAAGTACATCTGCAAAGAAATAGTTAGGAGTGCTGACAGATGAGTTGCAGAGCCCAGCTCCTCTGCACGTACAAATTGGTTCTATAACCTTGAGAGTGTGAAAGTAACAAGTTGATGAACTGACCATTGTAATTGGGACTAGAAGGGGGGTATGCAGGTGTCATGCCCACTGGAGGGACATAATTGGATAAACTTATCAGTACCGGGACCAATAGAAGAGGTACGGGAGGTACGGGAGGTTACCGGGACCAATGAAATGTTTTTCTATACCTAGAATGGAACAGAAGTCTATAAAAGTTGTTGTAATGCTTGAAAACTTTGCTCAGCCATTTTGAAATTGATCGGTTCGAGACTTGTGCACAAATAAATGATTTGGACCTTTTGAACAGACTCCTGGTATCATTGGTTTGTCTGCGCTTTGCTGCTACAGTTCATTTGTGAGAGGGGGGGGGGGTTCATTAGAATTTCCAAAATGTTGGGAGAATAGGAGAGTTTTAAGTCCCTTTCTGAATTGCTGTAGATCCTTTGTCATGAGGATTGCTAGTGGGACTTCGTTCCAGAGGCTGGGTGCTATAAATGAAAAGGCTCTGGAGCTCGTGCATCTTTTCGTTTTGCAGATGTCTTTGGGTATGACAAGTGAGTGGTTTGCGTTTTGTCTTCATGTCCTGGATAAGGGTGGTGTGTGTAGTAGGGTGGTTAGGTGGGAGGGGGAGATGTTATTAATCAGCTTGAATGTTGTCAGAAGTATTTTATATTTTATCCGGCTATGTATAGGGAGCCAGTGGAGATCATGTAGGATAGGAGTTATGTGTTCAGCTAGGCGGGCTTTGGAGATGATCCTGGCGGAGATGTTTTGAGCCCTTTGGAGTATGTTGTTTTTAAGTGGTAGTCCGTGCAGTAGACTATTACAATAGTCGAAGTGGGGGGTGATTAGTGTGTGGACTACCGACCTAAAGTCGTGGGTTTCTAGGAGGGGTCTTAGATGCTGTACTGTTTTTTTAATTTAAAGAATATGGTTTTTGCTGTTTGTTTTAGGTGTGGGAGCATGCTGAGGGTGTGGTCTAGTATTATCCCAAGGTATTTTACTTCTTGTTTAACAGGGATGTCTATGTTGTTGATTGTGATGGTTTTGGGGTATGTGGGATCTTGGTTTCTTGACACAAACATTGCTTCAGTTTTTTTGAAGTTGATACTGAGGTGGTTGGTTTTTAGCCATGATTCAGTTTCAGTAATACATTGTGATAGGTTATGGTAGGAGGGGTTGTTCGTGTTGATAGGTAGTGCAAACATAATGTCATCAGCGTATATGAAATGGTTGATTTTAAATTTCCTGAATATGTTCGTGATGGGTTGTAGGTATATGTTAAAAAGTAAGGCTGAGAGTGCCTAGCCTTGTGGGATCCCTTGGTTTTGGGAGAACATATCCGAGATTTCTTGGTTTGTTTAGACACGTATTGCGCGCTTTGACTAGTATGATATGAACAACTTAACGATGGTATCCCCTATGCCTATTTGTGCTAGCTTTTCTATTAATGTGCAATGGTTGATGTTGTCAAATGCAGAGGTTATGTCTATGAAAAGGAGGATGAATCCTTGCTTATGGTTATCTATGCCTCTGATAAGGTGATCCATTTGGGTAATTAGTAGGGTTTCAACTCCATGGAAGTGGCGAAATCTGAATTGATGGGAGTCCAGGGGGGCATTAAAGTCAATGTAATCTTGAAGTTGGAGTTGGATAATCTTTTCTATTAATTTAGCAACAAATGGAATGCTAGCTGGGGGCCTGTAGGAATTTGGATCTGATGGATCCAAGGTATTATTTTTCAGAATGGGGCGGAAAGAGGTAAGTTTTAGGGCACCAGGCATGATGCCCTGTGATAGAGAATGGTTGATTATGTGTAATAAGTTTGTGGCTAGTTCGGTTTTGGCAGACTTGACCCATGACACTGGACAGGTATTAAGGGGGGAGGTTGTGGTATTGATCATTGTTATAATATTAAGGAGGTGTTTTTGATCAGTTAGATGGAAGTTATCCCATATGTTAGGGTTTGTTGGGTATAGGTGTGTGGAGGTGGTGGAGATGTGGGAGTTGTTTTTTTAGTTTTGTTGCAAAATGTGTGACTAGAGTTTGTGCACTTAATGTGGTATGTTCGGATTCATTTTTGTATGGTTTTGTAAGGGATCTAACAATTGCAAAGAGTTCTCTGGGGCGATTAATAGCCAGGTTTATGAGTTTTGTATGATATCTCTTTTGGCTTTGTTAATTGCATTTTTGTATATGTTGAGGAGGTTATGGTATTGTGATTTGTTTTCATTTGTTTTAGTTGCTCTCCATTTTTTTCCTTGTTTTTTCAGTGGTCGTTTTAGTTTTATGCTCCTGTGTAAACCATTTTTCAGATTTCTTTAGGGGTTTTTTGGGTTTTTTTCTTTGGGGAGGCTGCTTTTTGGATGACCTGATTCCATTGTTGTATGGAGGTGTTGATGTCTAAGGATTTTGTTGTCAGTTGGGGTAAAACCCTATCTAAGAAGGTGTCCTTGTTGAAGTGTGACAAGCTCCTATTATGTGGTCTGGGGTTATGAACAGAGTTCTTGGGTTTTTGTGTGGGCACATAGAAGGTTATTAGGTGCTGATCGGACCAAGGGATGTTGGTTATGGTAGGTGGAGTGTGTTGTTGTTGGTTTGCAAATGTGGTTGGGAGGAAGACTAGATCAAGAATGTTTCCTCTTGCGTGTGTGGGAGTGTGTATGATCTGGTTGTAACCTATTTCTGTCATTGTTTCTAGGAGGTTTTCTGTGTGGGTAGGGCTGAGGGATAGTAGGTTCATATCGCCTAGTATGATGTGTGGTTTTCTCAGCATAGTTGTGCAAGCTAGTTCAAGGATTGTGGTAAGGTTTGTGTGATCAGGTGATGGCGGCCTGTAGATGAGGCAGATGGAGAGGGTCTTGTTCTCTATTTTGATAATGTCCATGCCATCTATGCTGTTTATATTAGATCCAGTGAATTTTAGGTCCTTTTTGGTCATGATGAGTGCCCCTCCTCCTCGTTTGTTATCACGGTGGCAATTAAATATGTCATATTGTTGTTTTTTTAATTGGTTCAGTAGTATTCTATCAGTGGGTGCGAGCCATGTCTCTGTGATGCAGAGAAGGTCAGGTTTTACATCTGTAATTAGATCTTTGATGATTGGTACTTTATTTCTTATCAATCTTATGTTGATGAGGAGGCATTTCTGAAGGGTGGTTGTATTTGAGGAGTCCTGTGTTATGTTTGTCTGGAGGTGGTGTATTTGTATTAATTTAGGGCGGGATCTGTTGGTGTTTTGGTATGGGTTTTGGTTATGTGGATGTTGGTAGTAGGGAGTGTAGGGTGTTTCTGTGTGGATTGTGTATAATAGGAATGGGGTTATAGAGAGTGTGATCCATTTTGCATAGGAGGACTTTTGGTATAAGTAGCGTTAGTATGATAAGGAGGGGGATGATGTGGGCTTTTGTGAGGGCCATTGCGCGGAGTCTTGGACAAATTGTTTTTGCTGTTGGTGTTGGTATGTGGTAGGTTTGGGCGATTGATTGGGGGGTGTTCTAATGGGGTCATTGTTACAGTTGCCAAAGATATAATTGTTAGGCAGTAGTTGTGATTTGTAGTATTTCTCACAAATGCAGTTGGTTCTAGTGTAAGACCTCTAATGTTGGTGGTGGTGTCTTTTGTGGGGTGGGATACTGCTATAGGTGACAAAATGTGTTCATATAGTTACTATACCGCCACTATATATCTCAACATGCAACAGTAAAACATTGGCATTAAATTTGTAAGAATGCAATTAGGTCTTTTGTACTTATTGAGATTTGTATTGTAAGTTTAATACCTTGTAATTGAGGGTGTCTATTGTCTTTGGTTCCAGTTGGGGGTATTCTTGTTACTATTAGGTTCTGGTGCTTATGCTCGACTTCAGCTGGAGGATGGTTGTGGATGGTGGACTGGATTGAGGGTTTTTGTGTCCACGCTTCGTTCCACGCTTAAGGGCCACCCCAGAGGGCCCTCTGGCGAGGCCCTCAGGTGCAGGCCCATCAGGTGTAGGTGCGCCCGATGGCGCTCTCTATTTAAATGTGGAGACCGTTTCTTGATTGGTGGGGAGTGCCGGAGTGAGGAGGAGTCCTGCTTCTCTCTCCTCTGCTCAACCCTGATCCCAGGGAGCACGCATGTGGTGTCGGGCAGCAAGATCAGAGCATCCAATGGTGCTCTCTATTTAAATGTGGAGACCGTTTCTTGATTGGTGGGGAGCGCCGGAGTGAGGCGGAGTCCTGCTTATCTCTCCTCTGCTCAACCCTGATCCGAGGGAGCACGCTTGTGGTGTCGGGCAGCATTAACCTTTAGTAAATATTCCTCCTTGAATAACAATTTATAACAGTGAAATGAACCAAAATGAAAATGTATTAAAGCAAAACAAAATTAACCTGCAAAGGACACGGGCAGCTAAACAAAACAGTTGTTTTCGTCTGCACACCCCTAATGTAATTCCCACAGTGGACAATTGCAGTCATGCATGTGTACTCTCTAAATGAAATGTGGAATACACATGTAGATTTTTGATCCACCCAGGAACTACCTAACCATGCCCCCAATATGCCCTTTTGCAATTTCTAGGTATTAAGGACATCCATGTGTAAATTCAGCCTTTTCTAAAATCACCATTACCTTGTGGATGAAGTTCCATGTGCAAATGCCTGATTTTACATGTGGGAATCATGAATTAGGCTTCTAAAATACCATTCAGTACGCCTTATGATGTTTTTTTTTTTTTAATACAGCTGTGAATGGATATTGTGAAACACTTTTTTGGTTCATTTCACATGCTTCCTGGTGTTGTGCTTACCTACTACAAGACAAATAAAACTGGGAGGGGAGGGGGGAAAGAACTCCTGTGTTGATTCTTGTTTTTGCTCATATTCTTGGTCTGGTATAGCAACATTTTTCTTTTCAGATTTGGAAAATCTGAGTTGCCAATACTATTGTTCCTCCATAGTGTGCACATATATCTATTTCTCTGTTAAAAGTCTGACTAAGGCTTTATTTTACCAGAGCCGGTTATTTATAACCTTCTATTATTTAGCAGCCTTCTCAGTGCCATATGTTTAAATGTTACATGGTCCAAACTGACTTTGACATTTAGTTAAAGCTGTGTATAGATCAACCTGCCAAAGTCAGCTTGGACCATGCCTTTTCTTTTTTCAGAACCTAAGTGTCGTAATCATATTCTCAAGGACCGTGCTGCTAAGAAAATGGATACATTATGATATCTGTGTATTTCTGCTCAGTGCTTGCCAAGTGATAAACTAAAAACCTGGCATTTTGGGGCCTATGCACTAAAGACACATGCATATGCTAAGAGCATTCAATATGCACTAAGAATAGCATGATGCGCATTAAGGCCATAACATACATTGGAAACTGGTCCAAGAAGATTCATACTTTTCATCAGTGCATTTTTCCTAGCAAAAAAGATGTTAAGGACCCTTTCATTAATTCATGAAGATCATGGGTCAGTTTTAGCAGGCAATGAATCAGGTGCTGGCACTCAGTACTACTGAATACACCCTCCAAAAAGGCCCTGCTTTCAATTAAATTAAGCAGCATCAGAATCAAATTAGGATTTACTGAAAATGCAGGAAACGGCACTCGATGTTCTCCTCCCTGGGCTAAGGCTTTATTCATCAACTACTTCATATCAGGAGCTAGTTTTTAAGCATATTCTAGGGGCTAAGCTAACAGGATGAACTGTGGATTTCAAGTCAAAAGAGATTTGACTGCTGGAGCAGGAGGTACTGGCAGGGGCGGCCCAAGGGGGGTGTGGAGACTCAGTGCAGGGCCTCATTTGCATAAGGGGCCTCATTTGCATACGTATTTGCATAATGTTACCATACACTAACTTTAAGTAAACATGCCTCTTCATGAGTGTATGGATAAAGAAAGACTAAAAGATTTCTATATTACTATAATCCAGTGCCAACTGCCAGGCACATTAGGAACTACTACAAACACTGCCCATTTAGAACCCATAGCAAACCCGCCGTATCATAACAGCACTACCAGGACTCACAAAGCACCATACCCTACCTATCAAAAGGCAACACTGCAAATATTAAACCAATACATTTCAGAGAATAACAATACATGACCTACTGGGGAAAGAGAACAAGTGGCAATGTCAAATAGGAATTACATAAACAGAATACCTCAGATCAGTTACACATGCAAAACATAGACCATCACCAAACAAGGAATCACAATTTAGAAACAGGAAGACAATAATTAAACTGGGAACCCTAAAAGCCAAACTTGGAATGTACAACAACAATGTAGAAATAAAACTATAAATTAATTTCCTCTTGTACTAAACAAAGCGCAGACGTTAATGATGCACATTTCCCAGAGCTGACATATTCCAGTTAATAAATCCAAAATAAAGAGAAATCTTTGTACCTTTTGTGCATTTTTTTTTTCAGTTGCAATTGTTCCAGACACTTTCTTCTGGTTTCTTTGTGTCTTCTGCTAACTCTCCATCGTCTGCTGTCCATTTGTCCTTTCTTCTCTCTTCTAGTTTTTTTTCCATTCTCTCTCTACATCTGCTTTAACATACTAATCTTTCTCCTTTTGCTCTTTCCTCATTCCTATTTCATCCACTCAAATTTTACCACTCCATCCTCAATCCCCACTTACTCTCCCAATACCCGGCCAATTGTAGATTTTTCTTCCCTCCCACATTCTTTCCCCTCTCCATTTCACTCTCCCAACCCCATCCCCATCCCATTCTAATCTCCCCCAACATCAGCTACTTTCTAGTTCCAGCCCCACCCAGTATCCGCTCCCTTCTAGTCCCCGCATCAGCCCATTTCCAGTCCTAGCCCCTCATCAGCCCATTTCCAGTCCTAGCTCCCCCATCCATTTCCAGTCCTATCCGAGTCCCTTCATCAGCTAATTTCCAATACCAGCCTCCCATCAGCCCATTTCTAGTCCTTTCCTAGCCCCACCATCAGCCCATGTCAAATCCTAGCTCCCCTCCACTCAGACGATTTCCAATCCAAGCCCCCCATGAGCCTACTTCCAGTTCTAGCCCCTCCATGAGTCCATTTCAATCCAAGCCCCCACCACAGACCATTTCCAATCTTAGCTCCCCCAACACCCTATTCCCAGTCCTATGCTAGCCCCTCCATCAGCCCATTTCCTGTCCTAGCTCCCTCCCCTCACAGCCCATTTCCATTCCAAGCCCCCTCCCCATCAGCTATTTGCAGTTCAAGCTCCCCTTTCACTCAGCCCATTTCCATTCCAAGCCCCCCTCCCCATCAGCTATTTGCAGTTCAAGCCCCCCCTTCCCCTCAGCCCATTTCCATTCCAAGACCCCGTCCCCATCAGCTATTTGAAGTTCAACCCCCCCCTCCACTCAGACCATTTCCAGTCCTAGCAACCCCCCAACCCATTACCAGTCCTAGCCCCCATAGCCTATTACCAGTCCTAAGCCCCCATCAGTCCACTCCCAGTCCTAATCCCATCTGCCCATTTCCAGTCCTAACCACCATCACCCAATTTTCAGTTTAAGCCCCCTCATAGCCCATTACCAGTCCTAACCCCCCATCAGCCCACTTCCAGTCCTAACCCCCATCACCCCATTTCCAGACTTAGCCCCTCATAGCCCATTACCATTCCTAACCCCCCATCAGCCCACTTCCAGTCCTAACCCCATTAGCCCATTTCCAGTCCTAAGCCCCCCCCCCCCAGCCCAGGGAAAATTTAAAATAAAAAAAACCTGTCTCTGCCGCAGCCGCGGCAGAATCGAGTGTTTCACGGGGCCCCCCCCCCCTGCCCAGCAAAGCCTGCCCTTCCTGATCAGCTCCCTCTCCGCAGTCTCACCAGCTTTCAGAGCGCAAAGGGAGAGTTTCTCCCTCGTGGCTCTGTTAAGCCCGCGGGCACTGATGGGAAAGTTCCCATCAGCCCCTGCGGGCTTAACAGAGCCGCAAAAGGGAAACTAGTCTCCCTTCGCGCTCTGAAAGCCGGTGCGACTGTGGAGAGGGAGTTGATGCAGGGAGGGCAGGCTTTGCTGGGCAGAGGGGCCCCGCGGGACACTCGATTCTGCTGCGGTGGTTGCGGCAGCCGACACCTTTTTTAAAAAAAATTTAAAATTTACTTTTAAATCAGAATGTTCTTTGCGCGGGGCCCCCTAAAACGTAGGGCCCTGTGCAAAAAACATTCTCACTCAATGGACGAGCCGGCCCTGGGTACTGGCATGAAAGAGAGAGGGGAGAATGACTTGATGGAAAGAGGAGAGGAATGCAATTAAAGGTCCATCGAGTCCAGAATTCTTTCTCCAAAATGGAAAATCCAAATCACAAGCAGTTGCTAACACTCAAAGATAAGCAGTGGGTTTTCCAAATCTACATGGCTAATTATAGTTTAAAGACTTGTCCTCCAAGAACTTGTCCAAATGCCTTTTAAACATAGCTATACTGACAGCCTTGATTACATTCTCCAGCAATAAATTCCATAGCTTGATAGTGCACTGGGTGGAAAACATGTTCTCTGTTTTGTTTTAGATGTGCTTCCTATTAGTTTTATGGAATATCTATAGTCTTAGAATTAAATGTGAGGGTATAAAGCCATTCCCTATATACCTATTCCACTCATGATTTTATTAACCTCAATCTTACCTCCTCTGAGATGTCTCTTCTTCAAGTTGAGGTGACCTAGCCTATTTAGCCTTTTACAAATGGAATCCATTCCATATCCTTTCTCAATTAGATTCCTCTTCTCTTGATTTTTTTCTAGTTTTGCTCTGCTATACTTTTTTGGCATGGGAGATCAAAACTACCCACAATACTCAAGTTGCCGTGATGCCATGGATCAATAGAGAGGTGCTATTATATTCTCATTTTTATTGTTTAGTCCTCTCTGAAAGAAATCTTCATATTATAATTACTTTTTTGACTGCCACCACACTCTGAGATGAGAAGTTCAATAAAGACTTCTAGGGGCATATTTACTAAAATGCTGTGATAAGTGCAGGGTTAACGCTTGGTGCAATTTGTTGCAGCAGGAAAGTAGCACCTAAAATAGTTGCAGGGGACACGGCAGCAGTAGGATTTGAGGCTGCACTAGGCACGCTAGTGTGGTAGTAAAGAACATGCGGCCAGTACACATGCGCACTGTGAAGGCACTTGCTATGAGCGCCCTGCTACTGCTTGCTACCATTACCGCGTTACGGGTGGCAGTTAGCTACGAAACCCATGCAGAGATACCAGACATAGTAAGGGGCCAGTGAAAGACAGAGAGGACTGACTTAGGAATAAGCACATCCTAGAGCTATGGGACAAAGCACAAGAATGTAGGACACTCAAATGAGGGATACAAAAATATAGATGGACACCATGCTGGGATAGGATGCGGATGCTGCATCCGAAACAGCGAGATACCCTGTATGGGCGCAGGCAGAGTGTCAGCAGTGAGTCACACTGAGTCACACAGGATACCTGATTACCTAGGCTGCAGTTGAAAGTTACCAAGCCTCTGATGTGGGAAGGAGTTGGGTCTCCTCCCTGTAAATCTCCATAGACATCAGGCACAGAACTTTGACTAGAGAGGAGTACAGGCCCCATGTGAGAAAAAGGAGGAACGGGGTGCTAGAACCTGTGGATCTGCAGGCGCAACACTGTGACCACACAGATAGGTGGGTCATAAAGCAGGGGCCATGCACATATGGGCCATGCACATAGCTGTGACACCCTGCTCCCAATCCTTTAACCATATGGCATCCATGATATCCAAACACAATTCACTTGGACCACTGATCCCTATATCCTATCATTTGGAAGTGTGTGTGTGTGGGGGGGGGGGAGGGGGTAGAAGCAGGCCTATCATGGAGAGAGACCACATGACACCATATACACCCCCATGGAGAAAGGCAACCCCAGACAAAACATGCTAGCTTTCTTGGAAATGAAGGACTATATGCCTTAGAAAGCTCATGTCGGCTCCACAGGTCTGTGGAATGCCTCATCCCTTAGACCAAAAGCTTGGGGAGGGGAGAGAAGGGAACACTGATCAGGGAACTGGTACCAAGCACATCCATGTTCAGTGATAAGAATATAGTCACCTGCTCATGCGCTGGTAGGCCTCAGATATGACCTCCTATGGTCAAGGTAAGGGATCATGGCACCCAGGAACAGAGCCCATCTCTGTGGCACAGCTCCAAGGTACAAATATGCACCACTACATGGTCTCCCATTTAGGGAAGGTGGTGGTCAAACAGTGCTATGATATGCCATTATGTTCATTACCTCATTTGCATGCTCCACCCTCTACTGTAATTAACCATCTCCAGCTGAGCCCAAGTCCTATCTTCTAACCCCTCACCAGCATTGGCTTTCCACCCATTTGTAGCTAACCTGATATAACCTTCTCCCCCCCCCCCCCCCCAATGTCCATGTGGTACGGTGGATAGGGGGCTAGGTAACTGATCGGCTGCTGCTGCTCTGCACTCCCCCTGCCACTCAGGTTTCTGTCATCATTATCTCCATTGCAATAAATAATGGTATGGGGACTGGCTCCATAGATGCAGCGCAGTCTCTAAATCAGTGCTTCTCAACTTTCACCTGGAGGCCTCTCAGGTTTTCAGGATTACTATAGTGTATGTGCATGAGAAAAATTTGCATATAATGGGCCTCCAATATATGCACATATGCAATATATGCATATTAATTGTGATAATCTGGAAAACTCAACTTACTAGGTGTTCCTCCAAGAGAGGTGTTGACCTGGCTCTTCTCTCAGGCCCTTCTCATAGGCCTGAACAAAGATGGCTGTAATCTCGCGCACTGCCCCCTAGTGAGACACAAGATGGGCAGCACCTTGTGACGGTGGCCATTTTAATTTGGCCACTAGACAAGCAGGAGTGTATAGGATTGTTCCTGCCCCATTCTTACCCTAGACCACCATGGATCTTAAGGTATGTGAGGAGGGGCCCAGGTGGGTCAGGGACCCTGGGGACTTTTCTTTGCTGACTGGCTAGCTAGGATCTTTATTTTGTAACAGGAGGTGGGAGGGGGCCACAGGGCCCCCACTCTTCCACTGGTGCATGGGGGGGGGGGTGAAGGGGAGCTTAGCTGACTGGCTAGCTAGGACACTTTTGATCCACAGGGATGCACTTATCCCTCCTGGGCAGCTCCCAATGAGGATCGGGAGCTGTACAGGGGGGCTTGTGCTGACAGGGGGCCTATAATCTTTGATTTTTTATATTGTCGGTGCCGCGGATCACAGCACCACAGCACAACAATATTGTGGGAGGGGTGGAGGCCCGATCGCAGCAGTTGGGGGGGGGACATGGCAGCGAGTGGGACCCAGAGCTGCTGATAGCTCTGTGCACCCGACTGCTACCATCCCTCCCCATGGATTTACAGTGGGGACCCATGGTACCTGCTTCGGCAGGTACTGTGTGACTTTTTCCATAGTATCTGCCAAGGTAGTTAACACGGGGTCTCTATGGGAAATCCAAACCTCCGTGGTATCTGCAGGACCTCCCCTTGGAATGCCCCCTGCAAATACCACAGACGTTGATTGCCTCACTATATGGGAGCTGTTTCTAACTTGTATTATCTTTTTATCCCTCATGTTTGTAAAGTTTTCGTTTCTAGTGTGAACAGATGATGCAGCTATATAAGGACCAGTCATCCATTGCATTTTTTCCTCACTAGATACATGTATCTCTGGCCTTTTGGATGAGTTGGAGAAAAGAAAAAACAAAATCACGCATTTTCTACTATAGTACATGATGGTATGTGTATGGACTACATGCCCAGATAAGCTGGAATATACGAGTATTCTAAGGCTACTGGAGAAAAATCTAAAGAGCATGTGTGGACGAGTAGCTCCTTGTGGGCTGGTCTATGGTAGAGTAGTTCTTAACAGACCTTTTTTGATGGCAATTTTTATTTTTCTTCAAAAATATCCTTTTACAAAAGTGGCTATTCAGTAAAACTCAAATAAACAATGATATTTATCTTCTGCCATCCAAAAGGCCCAGAATAAAGTGGCGTCCAGGGTCTAAAATTCAAAGTATTTTCAATCATTTTTTGTCTTGATTAGAGGAGTTGAAGACCATCAAATTCTTATTAAGAGTTCAACAACTCCAATCAGGACAAAAAGGGCTAACTAACATTCTGACCTTCTGGTAATGGTTTATCATTAGTACTGATATGTATGTCCATAGCAATTAAGGAAGACATAGACACAGGGCTTTTTTTCAACGAACTGCAAAAACACCAATGAGCTTGAAGCATAAATATGCTGATGTGCATCATTGACAATGCTATATTGCTATAAATATTGTCAGCGATGAGAGAATTAAGGGAGCAAAGTGTCACTGTGTCTTCAGTGAGTTAACACATTGATGCACTGATTTGCCAACATGGCATGAAGGTATTACTATGATCACCTCTATGCACCAATGCATACTGCATAGATATGGACAACAACAAATTATTCATTATATTATGCTGTAGGAAGCTAGTGTGCTTAGTGTACCAAAGTTCATGGCAATATAGTCATATTATAAGTTAGTAGGTAAGGACAAAATGTTAAGTTTCTTTTTCAAGACAGGATTAGAGAAATAGTTTAGTTGTTAGCAAAGTACACTACGAACCAGGAAATCCAGGTTTCAAATCCTGCTTCTCTCACTGTCCCTCTTTGTGACCATGGACAAGTCACTTTACCTTTCATTTCCTCAGGGTTGTAAGGCTGTTTGGACAGGAAATAACTCACCTACCTGAATATATAACTTGCCCAAGGTCAGATTTGGAAAAGGAAAGTAAAGAATTTAAAATCCGAATATGAACTTGGAACTTTTACAATACCAAGGGTGCACAAGCTGGATTAACCCTGGTTAGGGTATGAGATATTGCCAAATATTAATTTTAAATTCAAATCATCTTTGGTTCCAAAGTACTGGATGATTGTCCTACCATGATCTGACCAGAGTGGTTTGTGGTAATCCCAAAAGGAATCTTCACATCACTTATGGACCTGTGGAGAGTAATTCTATAAAATGGGTTTCTGTTTGCATGTCATGCTTATTTTATGAAGTAAAGTATGTGAATACAGATCTGATCGACATTATTGGCACCCTTGCAGTTCAACCCCTTAATGTTCAATAACTCCTAAAAAAAGCGGACAGTGAAATGGCTTTGGACTCTATAGGCACACATTAAATAATCAGATAAAACAAGACCAGTTAAAAAAGGAAATAGTATAAAAACTGTGACATTGCCAGAACATGATTATTAATCATCATACAGCACTAGGTTTCAAAATTTATCCCAGAGCAACATAGGTGGTCAAGTGTAAAGTGAACATTTTGTTGGAATCATTGTTGACAAAGACAAAATGTCGTTCGAATAACAAAGTTTCCAATTTATTGTATTTAAATGACACCCAACAAAGCGTCAGAGCTATGTAATGAAATAGAAGCAACACTTAACTTGCAGATGCAAAACTCCTGCGCCTCAAAGGTTTTTTGAAAACACTTGTAGATCCATATAAACCCCGTCATTAATCCTTAGCGACACAGAAACTGCGTTTCAAGCTTCAGTCTTAGCAATGAGCTCTGCATCAGGCTTCTTTCAGACTCAGGGCTGCCTTCAATGGATCTCTCAAATCTCCTCCAATTACGGCATGAATATACAATCATCCACCATGCTCTTAAATGTCGGCCCCATATGACATGATTATTGGCACCCTTATAAAAATTCAAATCAGTTTGAACAGAAGAACCATATTCCCACTTCAGTAAATGTAGATGCATCTGTGATCAATTGTCAGTACTCACATGACTTGAATAAACCAATGAATGATGGCTCTAATGTTTAAAATGGACATGTTCACTCTGGGTGTTATTTTGATCACCGAATAGCGGGGTTGGACTCTAGTTGGATGTCCAACTCGCACTCATCTCTGGGACCATATTTGGCTCCCTGCAAATGCATAGCTGTTGTGCAGGGAATGCTGGACGGGGGCGGCAGGGGGCAGTGCTGGAGCAGAGTGGGGGGTGTGGCCAGGCACCGGGACATATCTTTATCTTTATTAGGAGACTTAATATACTGCTCAATGCAACAGCGTCTGAGCAGTTTACAAGGTACATAAAAGCTGCATTGGAAAAAGGAAAGGAACGCCAATTATATTATAGGACAGACAAGAGGAGGTTAAAGAACTAGAGGAAAAGTCAAGTGTCAGGCAGATTGAGAGATGTCACCGGTGGGGGGGGGGGAGAGGGGAGGGGGGTGGGGAGGGGGGGGGAAGATCACAGGCTAAGCAGAAGAGATGAGTTTTCAGGTGAGCCTTAAAGGTTTTGAAGGAAGGTTCCAGGCAGAGGTCCGGGGGAAGCGAATTCCAGAGACGGGGACGAGGAAGTAGAAGGCAAAGGAGCGGGTGGATTCAAGGTGGGCTTGAGAAGGGGAGGGTAAGACTAGGCGATTGGCATGGATTGAACAGAGAGAGCGGTGGGGAGTGTGGAGGTGGATCAAATCGGCAAGGTAGAGGGGGGTGCCGGTGTAAATGGATTTGTGGATGAAGGTGAGAAACTTATATTGCATACAAAAAGGGATTGGAAGCCAATGCAGACGTATGAGAAGGGGGGTAATGTGGTTGAAGCGGGAAGAACAAGTGAGAATGCGGGCTGCAGTGTAGTGGACTCTCTGTAGGCGTTGTAATTGGGATTGGGGAAGACCGGCCAGGGAAACATTACAATAATCAAGGCGAGTGATGACAAGAGAAAGGATAAGGGTGGTCATAGACGAGAAAGAGAGGAAGGGGCGAACGGAACGAAGTTGTCTTAGGTTGAGAAACAGCGTTGGACAACAGAGGAGATGTGAGCTTTGAAGGACAGTGAGGAATCAAGGATCACGCCAAGGTAGCATAGGGACGTTACGAGGGGGATGGGGGGAGGAAGAGAGCAAGGGGATCAGAGGGGGGGGGGCAGGACTACCAGCGGTGAACCAAATGGCTGAGGTCTTGGCTGAGGTGCAGGAAGTTGGAGGAAAGCCAAGACGCCATGGAAGAAAGACAGTTGTTGAGAGGAGCAATGTCGGGGGAAGCTGAGTCAGTGTGGTAGAAAAGAAAGATATCGGTCAGCATAGTAATGGGCAGATATGCCATGTTGCTGCACCGAGAGAGTGAGAGAAGCTAAAAAGATATTGAACAGGAGGGGTGCAAGGACAAACCCTTGGGAGACAACGCAAGGGAGGGGAGTGGAGGGTGAAGATAGAGAGCCATAGGAAATTGAGAAGGAATGACCCGAGAGGAAGGACTGGAATCAATGAAGCACAGTGCCGGCAAGGCCAGCATCATGTAAGCGTGAGAGAAGGGTGCGGTGGTTGACGAGGTCAAATGCAGCAGAAAGATCAAGAGAGACAGCAAGGGTGAAAGATCCGTGGTCGTGGGCAGTGTGTAGTTCGTCGAGAAGAGAGAGAAGGACAGATTCTGTGCTATAGCCGGGACGAAAGCCGGATTGCCGTGGGTGCAAGGTAAGAGAGGCTTCAAGATGTGAGGATAGTTGGGAGAAAACAAGTTTTTCTAGAAGCTTAGAAAGGAAAGGGAGATTAGAAATAGGATGCCAGCTGGAGGTAGAGGAGGGATCTAGAGAACTCTTTTTTAAAATAGGATGAATAATGGCATGCTTCCAGGGAGTAGGAAAGATACCGAAGGCAAGACTATTATTAATGATGGAGAGGACGTAGGGGGACAGGGCCAGGGAAGGGTCTAGGAGCCAGTGAGATGGAATGGGATTGGAGGAACAGAAGGTTTTTCAAACAGAGTTGAAAGTCTGGGAAAGGACGGAGGCAGAGATGGGCTCGAAGGAGGGCCAACGATGAGAAAGAGGGGGGATGAGTGGGGTGGGAGAGGAAGGAGGAGGAAGCAAGGGATCGTGGAGTGGAGGGGAGAGGGGGAGGGCAGGAGGGGAAGGAGAGACGGAGTGAGAGCACTTTAGAGGAGAAATACGTAGCCAATAAGGCGGGGTCAGGAGAAACGGAAGGGGGAGACGGTGAGGGGAAGGAATGGGGGGCAGACAGAGAGCGGAGGACAGAGTGCAACTGACGGGAAGAGTTAGCAGAAGTGGATATGAGAGAAGTAGTCTTTCTTGGCTGTGTGGAGGAGGAGACAATAATGGAGATGGCAGGCCCGGAAGCGGACCAGGAGGAGGGGTGCTTACGCCAGAGCCTTTCAGCCCGACGGAGGTGTCTACGATGAAGGGAGAGGCCTGGATGGAACCAGGGGTGGTGGCGGGGGTGACGGGGGATAGGACGAGGCTGAAGGGGGGCTAGACTATCAAGGATGTTTGAAAGGGTGGCATTCCAAGTGCATGTCTGGGCATTTACTGAAAGAAGGTGAAAGTCAGGAGGAAAGAGGGTGGCAGAAGAGGGGAAATGAAGAAGAGTATTTGCGGTGATGTGGCGATAAAGGGCGGGTGGGGGGGGACATAAGAATGGAAGGGAGAGGGGGAGGCGGAGCCTACGGCGGAGGGAATGGATGTGTAGAGCGAGAGCTCTGGAGGATCCGACTTGCAATCCTGTGTCTGCGTTGGCGTTTTTGAGCCCCAAATTACTATAGTCATCGGCGGGAAGTGGTGGCAGATGGCGAATTCTAAACCAGCCCAACTGGACTTTACACCGGGCTCGGGGACAGGAACTAAGAGATCGAAAACTGAACCCCCGTCCCCGCAAAAGATGGCGGCTGGGCGCGAGCAACCGGAAGCATTGCAGGAGCTGCTGCAGGAGGTTCGTGCAGTGAAAACAATCGTGACGGCCAATAGTGCCTCGCTCCAAAATATGCAGGAGGAAATAATGCAACTCAGGGAGCAATTTGGCAGTCTTGCAGTGCGCCAGGAGCAGGTAGAGCAACGGATACAAGTGCATGATGAAAAACTGAAGCTCGTGGAAAAGCACACTCGACAGATCGAGCAACTGCAAAAGAGATGGAGGACATTAACAACAGGGCCAGGAGAAATAATGTCCGCGTGGTGGGGGTCCCAGAAGGTGCGGAGGGGCAAGATATGTTTGGTTTTGTGCACAAGCTGCTAACCTCCACACTGAAAATATCTTTTGAGACCCCTTTTGAAATAGAAAGAGCGCACCGTGTCCCCACGCAGGTCTTACCGAATAACAAGCGACCACGGCCCATTATCTTCAAAACTCTGAGGCATCAGCATGCGGTTAAAATCTTTGAAGCGGCACGAGCTAGATTCCCGGTAGACTTTGAAGGACACAAGCTGATGTTCTTTCCGGATTTTGCCAAGGCTACCGTAGAGAAGTGGAAAAGATTCTTGGAATTAAGACCGCGCCTGCAACGGCTGCAGGCCCGCTTCGGTCTCCTTCAACCAGCGCGAATGCGAGTGACATTACATAATGTTACTAAAACCTTTGACGACCCGATTGCTTTGGGACTATATATTGAGGGGAAGGAGGCTGAATTAATGAACTGCTGATTATGCTCGCTGAACTTTATTCATGTCTTTTGGATAGTTGGTGGCTGCCAGGTGGGGTAAAGAGAGCGTCCAGTCCCCTTTAATGGCGCCTTTATGGGCTGGTATAGGCTATATGGCTATAGGATTAATGTAGCCATCGCAGACCCTTTACATTATTTTACTCTCCTCTGTTCTCGTTTGTCTTCTCTTCCTCTCCGGGATGGGTTCACCCGTATGGTATAGAGTAGTCCCCCCCACCCTAGGTTTCAGGGATAGTCTGTGTAATGGCAGGGTTGTAAAAAAATGTATTGTTTCAGTTAGTAGAGTTTGCCGGGAACATTACTGTGTATGGGTTACTGTGTGGATTGTATGTTGGAAGGGGAGAGTCATGCTGCCCGGGAGGTGGGATCATTATGTGGTACTGCTTGACCTATGGCTTCCTTGCGGATCCATTCTTTGAATGTTAATGGGGTGAATAACCCTATTAAGCGCAAAAAGATCATTCTCTTTGGCAAGCAAGTTAAGAGTGACATTTTGTTCTTGCAAGAGACGCATTTAAATACCAGGGAGTCCCTGAAGTTGAACATCCGGCCATTCTCTCTGCTAGCGTTTTCGCCGGCTAAGGGCAAACATAATGGGGTGGCCATTTTAGCCCGGAAATCGCTTAATATGCAGGTGATTCGCTCCCAAGGGGATAATGAGGGTAGATGGGTTCAGGCCTTGGTCAAAGTGGGGTCCTTCGAGACGCTTTTAATAAATATTTATGCCCCCACCAGGGATTGTCCGGATTTTTATAAGGATGTAGCTGAGTTGACATGTGCGGCCTCTTCCCTACCCATAATTCTGGGAGGGGACTTTAATTTGGTACTCGACCCTTTGGTGGACAGGAAACCTCCCAGGGTTCTGGGGAGTGGCCGAGCTCTAACGGTCCTCCAATCACTAGTACAGGACGCCGGTATGGTCGATGCCTGGCGACTGTTTCACCCTGGGGGGCAAGAGTTCACCTTCTATTCGCCCCCTCATAAATCCCTATCCCGGATTGATTATTTTCTGCTTTCTAAGTCCCTGATCCCCTGTTTAACGGCTGCTGATGTCCTCTCCTCCACTATCTCCGACCATGCTGCCGTGACCATCACCCTGGAGGGTGTGGGGTCTGCACCCGGCCCGGGGAGATGGAGCTTTGACCGGGCTTGGCTGCAGGATGCTGACTTTCGACTGCAGCTGCGCACGGCCATAGCTGAGTATTTTGAATTTAACCCCCCGCACTTGACCTCTGGGTGGGCAAGATGGGAGGGCTTTAAAGCATCTATGCGGGCAGTCATTACCAGTATTAGTATTGGTCGGGCAAAGCTCCATAGACAACAGCTGGAGGCTCTGGAAAAGCATATCAAAGCAGGGGAGCGACTATTGGCCGATAGGTCTGACCCTTGTATCTTACTCCGCTTACAGCGCTTGCGATTCCGTTACAATCAGATCCTTGCGTCAGAGGCGGTCAAAAGCATTAGGTCGCAGGAGGGTCTCTATTATAAGGAGAGCAATCGAGCTAGTACGCTATTAGCTAACCAATTGAAGGCCCAGCGGGAAAGGAATCGTGTAGCCGCCCTTCGGACTGCTCCAGGAGGTGAGGT
This sequence comes from Ichthyophis bannanicus, assembly GCA_033557465.1. Classification (NCBI taxonomy): domain Eukaryota; kingdom Metazoa; phylum Chordata; class Amphibia; order Gymnophiona; family Ichthyophiidae; genus Ichthyophis; species Ichthyophis bannanicus. Next base: position 864,789,365 of record CM066032.1, on the reverse strand, counting down.
GCTGGTCACAGACTCGGGCATTTTGGAGGCCTTTCGAGATTATTATGGTAAACTATACTCCAGCGAAGTAGATTGCTCCCCAGAGGCCTTTGCCCAGCTCCTGGACCGGGTTCAAGGGCCGGTATTAAACCCTGACCTACTCTCTGCACTTGATCTCCCCATAACTCTGGAGGAGATCGGAGAGGCAGTAGCTTCTTTAGCTTCCGGAAAAGCGGCCGGTCCAGATGGGATCCCGGCTGAATTTTTTAAAGTGTTTTATAAGGACCTGGGCCCCTTTATGTTACAATACTACCAAACGCTACTAGAAGATGGGTCCTTGTTAGGATCCTTTGCATCTGCAAGTATCATAGTCATCGAGAAGCCCGGTCGAGACCCTATGGAGGTGGGGAACTACCGCCCCATATCCTTATTAAACGCAGATTATAAGGTGTATGCCTCTGTGTTAGCGAAACGCTTATCATCGGTACTCCCATTGTTGATTCACCCGGATCAGTGCGGGTTTGTGAGTGGTAGGTCGACAGCGGATAATGCTAGGCTGTTCTGTCACATTCTGACTGAGGCTGCATCCTTAACAACGCCTGTGATCGGTTTATCGCTCGACGCTGAGAAGGCATTTGACCGTTTGGAATGGTCTTTCCTGTTTCGCGCCCTTCGTTGGTTTGGAATAGGGGAGGGCTTTCTAACTTACATAAAACTCCTGTACACTAACCCCACTGCCCGGATAAGTGTTAACAATGCCTGTTCTCAAGAATTTCAACTGGGCAGAGGGACGCGACAGGGTTGCCCTCTCTCCCCAATGCTGTTCAATCTGGCGTTGGAACCTCTTGCAATCCTTCTCCGACGGAATACGAAGATCCAAGGTGTATCCTTTTGTGGTAAGGAGGTCAAGCTGTCGGCATATGCTGACGATTTACTGCTTTTCACAACTCCAGCTTCAGTCCCGCATATCCTTACTCAGATAGGTGACTATGCTGCCCTATCTGGCTATAAAATCAATTGGTCAAAGTCAGTTGCCTTCCCCCTGAATGCCCGGGTGTTTAAAGCAGATATGATGCAGTTCCCGTTTATTTGGGAAGTAGGGGCGGTGAAATACTTGGGGGCTTACTATTGTCATCCCTTGGAGTATACCGTCTGTTATAATGCCGATCGACTTGTGACGTTAGTGAAGTCTTTGGCAGATAAATGGTCCCCTTTAACTTTGTCGTGGTGGGGACGTTTAGAATCCATCAAAATGACCATTGCTCCTAAGGTTAACTACATCCTGGAAATGTTACCTATTTTATTTCCCCTCCAGGTGTATCGGCAAATCGAGTTAGTACTCGTGCGCCTTTTGTGGAATGGTAAGCCCCCACGTATTGCCCTATCCAAACTTAAGAGGGTTAAAGAGAAGGGCGGGGTGAATTTCCCTGATTTCCGACTATATCATCGAGCTTTTCTACTCAAGCAGGGGGGCCGGTGGCGTGAAGAGGTTACCAACCTGAGTCCGGTTTGGCTGGATTTGGAGCAGAGACTGGTGGAACCCTTCCCCTTGTCACTAGCGCCTGGCATGCTCTTTCCTTCGTCTCAGCGTTGGTCTTCACTATTAACGAATACTCAAAGAGCCTTCCAGGACCTCTTGGCTCGGGGTACACTGGCGGAGCGGTTTTCTCAGGACCTCCCGCTGTGGTACAACCCCCTATTTCAAATCCAGGGTAAGCCATTTGCATGGCCACAATGGTATAGTGGAGGTCTCTGGACATTACAGCAGTTGATTCGGAAGGATGGGTGGAAGGATTTTGGAGAGCTGCAACGGGAGTTTAAGATCCCGGGATCACAGGTTTTTCAATGGCTGCAATTACAACATTGTATAGGAGCTGCTTTGGGAGAGCAGCGTTTTTCCAGCGGGGAGGGAGCCCTATTGCATAATCTTATTCAGGCCTGGACGAATCCAGGTATAGCCTCTTCGCTATATAAACTTCTCGGAATGCAGGACACTTCCAGCGTACGAGGCTTACAGGGGGTTTGGGAACATGAAGTGAATGTCACACTGTCCCAGCGTCACTGGATGGATTTCTGGGCCAAGCAGACTCGTATATCCCACTCGGCCTCTGTCACGCAGACCTTGTACTTTTTTGCTCATAGAGCTTTTATCACTCCGGTACGGGTCACTAAGTGGGACCCCTTGACTAATAATAAATGTTGGCTTTGCCAAATTGATGTGGGAACTTTTCGACATATGGTGTATGAGTGCCCCCACCTTCGTCCTTATTGGACGCAGGTGTGGGTCCGCATACAAGAGATTTTGCATATTAGCACCCCTCTCTCCTGGGAGATTTTAGTTTTTCACTCCAGGTCTGGGATTCCCTTGAGTACGCAGCATGACTCCTTTCTTTTAGATTTTTTGCTAGGGATTGCCATTTGTTGTCGTTTGAAGAATTGGAAGGTACTCTCCGATCTTCATTGGCATCTTTGGTGGAATTGTGTCTGTATGTATAGTAGATACGAACAGATGCCGCGTAGGGGCACATGATCCTCGGAGAGACCTTTGAGAAAGTGGCAATCCCTGATAGCTTTTTGTAATGTGGCTCGTTATGTTTATGATGCTATGCCTTTATGACCCTGTTGTAATCATGATATTAGTTTTGCCTGGAAACCGGTGGGGTGGGGAGGGTGGGAGGAAGGGGGGTGGTGGAGGGAAAGACAAGTTTGGTTTGTTGATGGTTGTTGATGTTTTGGTTATGTAAAACTTTAAATAAATGCTTTAAAAAAAAAAAAAGAATGGAAGGGAGAGGAAGAGGAGAGTGGAAACCAAAGGGAGGAGAAAAGACAAAAGTGGTCGGTCCAGGGAAGAGGTAAAAAGGAGGAGAGGTGGAGAGGGGAGACCAGGGAGGAAATGAAAAGATCAAGGGTGTGCCCGGCAGAGTGGGTGGGAAAGGGGAGAGATCGGTCAGAAGAGAGAGGAAGGCATGATCGCGGGAGGTAGAGGGAGAGTTGACATGAACATTGAAATCCCTGAGGATCAGGAGCTGGGGGAAGAGAAGGGAGACCTCGGATATAGTAGAGAGAAGGGAATCCCACGCGGAGGCAGAGAGAGACGGAGGAGCATAAATAAGAAGAAAATGGAGTGGAGGAGAGGTGGCAAGATGGAGGAACAAGGATTCTGGATAATGGAGGGCAGAAGAGGTTTGTTCTTGAAGGAAGAGGGAAGAGCGGTAGAGGACAGCAATTCCACCGCCACTCCTCCGCTGACGGGAAGTGGATAGTGCAGAGTAACTTGGGGGTAGGCAGCGGTTAAGAAGAGGTTCCTCGCCATCCTTCAACCAGGTCTCCGTTAAGAAAAAGAGATCAGGATCGTGATGGGAGCTGAGATCATGAATCAGGGTGGTCTTTGAGCGAAGAGAGCGGCAATTGAGGAGAGCAAGTTGGAGGAGTAAGAGCGTTGGGGGGGGGGGGCAGGCGCGAGTTGGGAAGAGCAATAGATCAGATTGGATGGGGTTCGTGCAAGGGGGCCGGAAAGGGCAGGTGCAGAAGGTGTGGGCTGCCAACTCCAGAGAACTGGGATGGTGGGACATAATGAGGATAATAAGACACAGTAGGAAGGGACCTGGAAAAGAAGAGGAGCAGCACTTACCGTGGGACTGTGAGGAAGAGGCAAGTGTGGACCATATACCGAGAGGGTAGGAGCAGGCCCAAGGATACGTGCAAAGAATAGGGGCGGTGGACTGAGTGGAATCTAGAAATTCACCCCCGGACTCGCCATACAGAGGCCATTCAAGTATGTCACCTGGCACTGACTTTGATACCCAGCTTATTCCACCTTGAAGATGGAATAAGTGCTGGGCTCCACATCTATTGCGGGCTGCACCCCCCCTACCCCAACATGCCGCTGCAGGAGTGAATCCACTGGATGATCCCAGTCTTGGGGGCCCCCACTGAGGGTCAGAGGGCAGGATGATTGTACTGTGATGGTTTTGGGGACTCTATAGCTCTGGCTGGACATGCCGTTGACATGGAAACAGGAAGCCACTGCACTGGCACACCAGCCGGAGCACTGAGCGGTGGGGATAGGCAGCCTCCAGGATGTCTCCCCACTCAGAATCGGGTGCATGCTGGGCTGTCTAAGGGCCCGATTCCACATCCATGGGAATGTCTAGCTCCCGTGGTTGCAGAATCGGGTACAAATTTGCTCCATTCATGTTTTGAGTGTGTGGATGGCCCGGACGCACACATATCAGAATCAGCCTCTCCTTGTTCCATTTTCACAATGGTAAAGACAAAAGAACTGCCTGAGACTGTCTGAGAAGCCATTATCACCAAACAACAAGCTTCAAAGGGGTACAAGGCCATCTCCAAAGACCTTGGGTTCCTGTGTCTACAGTTCACACTGCTATTAAGAAGTATTCTGTATTCTGTTCATGAAACTGTCAAGAACCTCCCAGGAAGTGGTGAGAAAAGGAAAATGAATCCAAAAAGTCTTCAAAGATTAGTGCAAACTATTTGAAAAACACCACACACAACATCCAAAGAGCTTAAGGCTGACCTGGAGAAATCTTGAGTGGTGGCTTCAACCTGGTGTGTTTCAAGTTGATGTAGTCTGGTTCAGCCGTATCTAGTTGGCTTATTTAAAAACTGGATTGGAATATTGTTATGATTTTGTTAAATTAGTATATGAAATTTGGAAATAAATATTTGTATAGAGGAGTTTTTAGATCACTGATGGTGTTTAAGACCAGTCCCCTGTTGGTGGATAACCACCTGTTAAAGGGATAAGTTGACTTCTGAGATATTTTCTCCTATTTTTAATTTTTTAATTTTAGGTTTAGTGGTGTGTAGTCCTTTGAAGGAGTGGATGATGTGGTTATCAAGAGTTTTTGTTGAGTGGTTTCAACCTGCACCATATACTGCTCACTAAACAAAGAAGGACTTCATAGGTGAAGGCCAAGGAGGACTCCATTGCTCAAAGACAGACACAGAAATAAAAAGGCATGCCTGATCAGTGCCCAAACACACCCTGAGAAAGCACAGTCCTTCTAGGAAAATGTTCTGTGGACAGATGAAACCAAACTTGAGCTCTTTGGCAATGCAGACCAGCAACACTGTCTCAACGGCACTTAACAACAACAACATATTTTACTCCGGAAGGACAGGGTAGGAAGAAGGAGAGATGGAGTGGCCTTATATGTAAAAGATAATATTAAAGCTATAGAATTTCAGGGCTTAAAAGGAAGAGATGAGGCACTGTGGGTTAAACTAGAAAGAGGGAAAGGCAAATCCATTTGTATTGGAGTTATATACAGATCCCCTTCACAGGGCATAGACGTGGACAAAGATTTAATAGAAGACATATACAGTATTGCCATGAAAGAAGAAGAGCTACTGATAGGGGATTTCAATATGCCGGATGTGGATCAGCACATCCCTGCTGCAGTGTCTTCTAGATCCTGGATTCTCTACAGAGAGAACTATTCAGGCCACTGGTAATGGAACCCACATGTGATGGGGCCATACTGGACTTAATGCTTACCAATGGGGAAAGTGTTTCTAATGTTACAGTAGGAGATCATCTCACATCCAGTGGTCACCAGATGATATGGTTCAGTATCATGATTGGGGCTGATAAAATCCATTCAAAAATGAGGGTCTTAGACTTTGGGAAAACTGACTTTGCCAAGATGGGACAATACCTCAAAAAGTTATTAGTGGGATGGGAACAGCTGGGGAATGTAGCAAAACAGTGGGTAAAACTGAAAGGGGATATTTTAAGAGCAACAGACACTTTTAATAGAAAGGTAAATAAATGAAAAGGAAAAGGAGGCCTCTATGGTTCTCAAAAGAAGTTGCTGAAAAGGTGTACAAAAAGAGGGATTCCTTCATGAAATACAAGAGATCACAGAGAGAGGAAGACAAACATCTATATTTGGAAAAACTAAAAGAAGCTAGCAAAGTGGTCAGGAAAGAAAAGGTACAAAAAGAAGAAGAAATAGCCAATGCAATAAATTGTGGGGATAAGACATTTTTTAGATATGTTAGTGAGAGGAGAAGCGCAAAAGTGGTTTTGTCAGACTCAAGTGTACAGGGAAGGAATATGCAGAAACTGATAAGGATTAAGCAGAATTGCTTAACAAATATTTCTGTTCTGTGTTCACAAAGGGCCAGGAGTAGGACCTCAGAAAACACCCACAAATAGAAACAGAAGCGACAGGGATCGCAAACGATTTTCAGAAGACTGTGTTTGTGAGGAACTAGTTAAACTGAAAGTAGATAAAGCCATGGCTCCAGATGGCAGGGCCGGCCTGTCCATTGAGCAAGAATGTTGTTTGCACAGGGCCCCGCATTTCAGGGGGCCCCACACAAACAACATTCTGCCCATCAGCCCAGGAAAACTGTAAAAGAAAAAACTAACTTGCTGCCGCTGCCACCCTGGCAGTGGCAGAATCGTGTCTCCTGCGGGGCCCCCGCCCGCCCAACAGAGCCCTCCCTCCTCTCCGGCAGAGCCCTCCCTTGATCATGCCCGGCTCTATTAAGCCCGCTGGGGCTGAGGGGTACAAGGCCAAATGATAATGTTGTTAAAAAGTTTTCTGGTTATGGAACTGTCAAGAACCTCCCAGGATGTAGTGGGAAGAGGAAAATTAATCTAGGAAGTGTGAACTGTTGGAAAAACACCACGTTCAACATCCAAAGAGCTTAAGGCTGACCTGGGGCAATCCAGAGTGGTAGTTTCAACCCTCACCATGCACCACACACTAAACAAAGAAGGACTTCATGGGCAAAAGCCAAGGAGGACCCCACTGCTCAAAAACAGGCATAAAAAGGTACCCCCAAACCAACCTTGAGAAACCACAGTCCTTCTGGGAAAATGATCTGTGGACAGATGAAACCAAACTTGAGCTCTTTGGCAATGCAGACCAACGATACATTTACAGGTGAAGAAATGATGATTATAAGGAAAAAAAAACCACCCTTCTTACAGTTAAATATGGAGGTGGTTCCATAATGTCGTGGGGCTGTTTTGTTTCCTCAGGAATTGGAGGTCTGGAATTCATTCAAGGAATCATGAAGTCAGAGGACTACCAAACTATTTTGAAGTGAAATGCACCAGCTAGTGTCAGAAAGCCAGGTCTGGGTTGAAGGTCAAAAGTCCTCCAGCAGGACAATGACCCTAAACATATACCAAAACTACAAAAGAATGGTTAAAAAGGAAAAAATGGACTGTTTGGAAAGAGCTGAAATCTGTCATTAGTAAAAGGAATCCTGGAAACATTCATGAGCTGGAACAAATTGCAATCGACGAGTGGGAGAAACAACCAGCAGACAGATGTACGAGAAATGTTTGGAGGCTGTCATCACTACCAAAGACTGTGTACCAAATATTACTGAAGGCTGCTGTCTATGCCTGTTATCTCTCCTGAAATTCAAGCTAAGATCTCGGCCTGCCTTTCTGACATTGCTTCCTGGATGTCCTACTGCCGCTTGAAGCTGAACATGGCCAAAACTGAACTCCTTGTCTTTCCCCCTAATGCCTCCCCTCCTCCTTCCCCTTTCTCAATCTCTGTGGATAACTCTGTTATCCTTCCTGTCTCTTCGGCACAGAACCTTGGTGTTATCTTTGACTCATCTCTCTCCTTCTCTTTACACATACAAAACATTGCTAAAACATGTTGTTTCTTTCTTTACAATATCTCCAAGATTCACCCTTTTCTCTCTGATAACACTACTAAACTGATTGTCCACTCTTTAATTACCTCCCACCTTGATTACTGTAACCGTCTCCTTGCTGGCCTCCCTGCTAACCACTCTTTCCTCTCCAGTCTATTCAACATTCTGCAGCTCGTCTGATTTTCCGTCAGTCTCGTTTTTCACACATTACTCCTCTTCTCATCTCACTTCACTGACTCCCCATCCACTTCCGTATCCAGTTCAAACGCCTCCTTCTAACCTATAAATGTATTCATTCTTCTGCCCCTCATTACCTTTCATCCATCTCTACCTACACCCCCTCTCGCCTACTCCGCTCATCTAATTGTCTTCGTTTATCTATGTCTTTTACTCGTACTGCTAATTCTAGATTTCGCTCTTTTCAACTGGCTGCACCCTTTTCCTGGAATTCTGTCCGCCAAGCCTCCTCCCTGGCCATCTTCAAATCCAAATTGAAATCCCATTTCTTCACTATTGCTTTTTGTTCCTAATTCGTCCTTTCTTGTTCTCTCCATAAACATTTATTCTTGTCTTGTCAATTGTTATTTGTATTATCTAATTTATTTCATATTTTGTCTTGACTAGATTGTGAGCTCTAACGGGCAGGGACTGTCTCTTTTTATGTTTGTACAGCGCTTCGTATGTTGCAGCGCTTTATAAATGCTTAGTAATAATAATAACACAGGTACACTACAAATTTTTTTTTTTAAACTGCCTCTAATGTTTCGATTGATTTTTACGTTTTTTGGTGCGCTGAATCCAAATCTGGTAACCAATTTGCTCCATCACGTACAGATTTTTTGCTACATTGGGTTAGCAGTTTGAGGTGAACGTTTCAGATTGAGTGCGATCGAGATAAAAGTTTCTTGGATGAATTCTTTATACTAATTGTTTAGTAGTTATTCAAATAAGAATAAAGAAAATTGTAACAAGGCAGCACATAAGAATAGAGTAATGTCAACAAAACACACTGTGATGGTAGCAAAATTGTCTGCACTTAAAACAGCCACATACATGTGCACAAACATTGAGCATATAAGAGCGAGGTTAGACACAAAGCAAAGCAAAGAAATGTGCAAAAAATGTTGTACAGGTATGTATGTAAGAATAGAAAACGCAAACCACACCATTGCAATACATGAAGACAAAAACCCGATGGTGTGAAAATAAAATTCTAATAAATGAGATCCGACACTGTGGTAATAACTAGCAAATTTTTATTTCAAAGTTTAGTAAAAACACGATATTTGTCAACACAGTTTAGATTTTAAAGTCATTCTTGGGTCAATCAATCTGCTGGTGGGCCTGTTTCTTCTTCCCCCGAATGCTTCTCTTGGTGCACTGCTTGGCGTATTTTTCATCTGGGGTTTCCCGCAGCAGCAACCAGCAGAAATTAGCCATCATAGTGGTGTTCCATCTTCCTTGGTACCTTCTCTCTGCGTCCTTGATGTCCTGGTGAAACCTTTCACCTTGTTCTTCACTGTACGCCCCCAAGTTTTCGGGAAAGTAGTTCACATGGGAGTGCAAGAAATGGACTTTCAGGCTCATGTTACAGCCTTGTTCTTTGAAGGCATTGAGCATCCTGGCAAAAATATCCTTATAGTTCTCATCCCGCCTGTTCCCCAAGAATTTGAGAACAACATCCTTGAAGGAATCCCAGGCTTCTTTTTCCTTCTCAGACATCGTTTCAGCGAATGCTCCATCTGAAATGAGTTTCCTTATATCAGGGTCAACAAACACTCCTTCCTTTAGCTTTGCTTCAGAAAGTCGGGGGAACTTTGAGCAAAGGTACCGAAAGCACTCACCATCTTTTGGAAGGGACTTGATGAATTGCTTAATGAGACCCAACTTAATGTGGAGAGGTGGTAATAGAATTTTATCACGAGGTACCAAGCTCTCATGAAGAACATTTTTTTCACCGGGTCTCAAATACTCCCGAATTGGCCAGTCTTTTTTCCCCCAGTGTAGGTCGCGGGCCCGGCTATCCCACAAGCAAAGGAAGCAGTGATATTTGGTGAAACCGGATTGCTGCCCTAATAGCATGGATAGAATTTTAAAGTCTCCACAAATCATCCACTTATGCTCATCATAACGAATCTTCTGAAGAATCAGGGCCAAATTCTCGTATTTTTCTTGGAGAATAACAGAGTGAGCAATAGGAACTGAAGCAAATGTGTTGCCATTATGAAGAAGAACACCTTTTATGCTGTCTTTTGATGAATCAATGAACAGCCGCCATTCAGCAGGATCATACTTGAGTTTAAACTTTTCCATCACTCCGTATATATCGTTGCAAAATACCAAATCTTCCTCTTTGCTGAAATACTTCAAAAATTGTGTCTCGCGGTTGCGGTACCAATAAAAAGTTGTTCCTGGTGACAATAGATTTTTCTGTTTAAGCCGAGAACCTAGCAGTTGGGCAGCATCATTTTGGAGTCCTAAATCCCAGACTAAATCATTCAATTCAGCTTGAGAGAAAAGTTCAGGTTTCGGAACTGGTTCAGTTTCAAACTCGGAAGTACTGGACTCATCGGGAAAAGCCATCTGATGAGTCTCATCATGATCAGAACCGTCCACACAAATATGATCCAAAGATTTTGGTGGTTCAGGCACAGGTACTTCGTTGCTATGAGGCATAGGCCTAATTGCTGAGGGAATGTTGGGGTAACTTATTACGTTCTTATTTTTTAAGTTGTATCCCTTCACAATGCAAGAGCAAAAATAGCAGTCACTGCTGTGGTCTCTTTGTTCACGCCACATCATAGGTATTCCGAAACGAAATGCTTGTTTTTTACCTTTCATCCATAAGCATAGATCTTCCTTACATGTCTTGCACACTTTGTGAGGAGCACACAGTTTGTCTTGATCGCCTAACTTCAAACCGAAATAGGCGAAATATACTTTTTTAATAAATGCAGAAATGTTCCTCTGCCGCTTTTTCACGGTATATTCCCCACAAATAAAACAAAAACTGTCCGGAGAGTTGACGCAACCTCTGGCTCTGTGAGCCATCACAAATACACAGCACTGCAAACTACAACTGTAGTGAACCACTTCGGAATAAAGCTGGATTACGACTGAGCAAACAAAAGGTAATAATGAACTTGCAAGAAACTGAAATTTGACAGGAACGTTCATGTCGCAACCACCGTGTTTGAGCGAGCGAACGAGGCGAGGCGAACAGGAAAGAACATGCGCCAGCGCGAGTACTGGATTTAGCCCCCCGCCTCCCAATTGTCCTGTTAATGTATAAAATGAATACAAAACACTCTAAAATATCATGAGGGAGTGTTTCTAGTTAGTTAACCATTACAACCTCTATTTTGGGCCAAGAAAATAAACTGCAGTCGGCTAAAAAGAAATTATGTGAACATTCCTTATATGGGTAAGAAATCTAATTTTGCAAGAAAACGTGACGTGATGGAACATTTTGGCTATTTTTCCTGGATTCAGCACCCCAAAATCTATAGGAATCAGTTGCAAAACTGGAGGCAGTTTTTTGGTAGTGTACCTGTGTAATAATAATATATTGTTTTTTTTCTCACTACGTCTAAGTTGCACAGTTTTCTTTTTTTTGTTGTATACATTTGAACATACTATTAAAATATTATGATGACTTACAGTTGGAATCTTTCCAATTATTTCTCAAGATATTGTACACAGCATTCCTGAAATGCAAGGGTGCCAATAATGTTGGCCACATCTGTATAATTGGTGCCACTCCTCAAATTCCCCAGCAGGTCTTTTCGTTCTACATATACCAATAGAATTATGGAGGGTAATTCTATAATCTTGCATGTGTGGCTTTACTTTATAGAATAGGGGTGTACAGATGTTCCTGAATATAGTTGGAGCAGTTGCATATGCTCTAGAGTAGGCGTGACTTCCCATGCCTAGATCGGTGCAGTGACATGCAAAGATCATAGCATTCTATAACTTACATGCATAGCTAGGCCCTGCCTATACTCCACCCAGGCTCCACCCCATGCACATCCCAACTGAACATACGAATGATAGGATTTATGCATGCACTTGAGAATAGTAACTACCCAAAGCACGTATGTAGCTGCCTATCTTTAGGCTATTTTATAAAGATACATAGGCACCCATGTGCCTTTATAAACTAAGAGGGGTAAACTGATAGGAATAGTGGCTACACTGAAGCATGGACCATTATACCAGCTCAAGAACAGCCATAAATGTTAGTGTATAAAGCATGCGTATACATGCATATTTTATAAAATACATACAAAAATATGGGATAAACTGTGACTGCCTACGCTCTGCCCAAACTCCCCCCCAGAATGTGCCTACACATGCACTGTGTAGAACATAAGAACATAAGATATGCCATACTGGGTCAGACCAAGGTCCATCAAGCCCAGTATCCTGTTTCCAACAGTGGCCAATCTAGATCACAAATACCTAGCAGTTTCCCCAAAAGACGCAGGTTCCATGGTGTTTGTATTGGGGCAGCAGTGGATTTCCCAGGTCCCCTTTAATAATGGTTTATGGACCTTTCCTCCAGGAACTTGTCCAAACCTTTTTTAAACCCAACTACACTAACAGCTTTTACTACATCCTCCGGTAACAAATTCCAGAGTTTGATTACACGTTGAGTGAAAAAATATTTTTTCTTTTTAGTCTTTTTTTTTTTTAAACTTTTATTTTCATTTTGCAACAAACAAAAGAAACAACACACCAAAAGAGACAAAACAAGTATACAATAAGGAAAAGGAAACCCATTACCCCCCACCCCGATGCTTCTTCTCTACCCGATTATATCAGCATGTGAGCGCTTCCAATTAACGGTGATTATACATCAAACAATCAAAAGAGTATCTACAATACAGCATAATCATGGGACAGAGATATATACAAAGTTAGACAGTCAGATGAGAGCATTTAGCAAAATGTACATAGTCATTGAGCATCTTCCGTTGAGACCAATGAGAAGGAGTCTGAACGGAAGAAGCGAACAGACGAGGTAGTTGGTCATATTTACTGTAAAGACAGGCATGATTCCACCATTCATTGGGGCTCAAATGGGAGCTAATTTTCCAGTATTACTTAATTAGGGAAATAGCAATGCCAAGCATAAAGTTCGAAAGGAAATAAGCCATTTTTGGGAGAGAGGGGATCCCCGCAACTGGGCGAAGTCCCACTATCCTCCAAGAAAGGGGCTCCTGAGAGTGCGAGATAGACTAAATACGACCCCAGACCCGACGCCAGTAATACTGTAGTGCAGGATATTCATGCATAACATGAGGCAATGAACCAATGGCCGCAGGACGTGTCCAGCAACCATTGCCCTGAGTAGTGTTCCATTTGTCTAATCTGTGAGAAGTGTAAAAACACCGGTGGGCTAGAAAGAAGAGGGTCTGAATGAGTGAGGCGGATCGGGAACCCGTGTCCCTCTACTCCAAATAAGGCTCTATTGCTCCGAGGTCAAAGTCACATGTAATTCTCTCTCCCATATTTTCGGCGCTATAGGGGTATCTCTAGTTATAGCATTACAGAAGGTTTAGTAAAATTGGATGCTACACCCGGTGAACTACCGAGAGATCGGAAAGTCTCCAATCAACCTTATGTAGAGAATGCCGATGGCGGGAGTACTCTAGTGTACCGAAGGCGATGCTGAAGTTGCACTGACCAGAGTCGGGAGTCTAAAGATTGCATAAGAGTATTAAAGGCACCTAAAGTGTCTAAAAGCATTGGTGGATAGTGGGAGTCTGATGGGAGAGTCATACCAGGGAGAAAGGTAAGAGGAATCGGTTTGCAAAGGCCCGCTTCTATACCTAGCCACACAGGTCTACTCGGTACTGGATCTTCCAACCAACGAGCACCTTGTTTGAGAAGAAAAGATTGAGGGAACACTTGAGTAAAATCGCCACCAAGTATTAATGGGGCATTGGCAGAGGCCAAGGCCAACTGCGCAATACTTGCATAGTAAGCAGGGTTGTCCACATTCAGGGCATAATGCCAATACACGTGAATTCACTATCTCCAACCTCAAGGTGTACACGGGCCCATCTACCCTCCTTGTCAGCGCTAATATCAGGTACAGTAGCGTGCTAAGATTTCTTAACCAGAGTGGCTATCCCGTACCATTTGAAAACGGTGGGAGAATAGGCAGCTACCATGTGAGGCTTAGCATTGAGTTTCAGTGTTTCAGCAGAGTTTAAATGCGGTTCCTGAAGAAACACTAAATCAACATGCTCATGGCTAAGATAGCGAAGGATTTTCTTTCCTTTGAGTGGACCATTAATGCCTTTGACGGTGAATGATAAGATTTTACATAAGGCCATTCAGAAAAGTTAAAAATTCTGAGCATGATAGCACACATAATTTCACTATGTCCCTCAAACTGACTGTAGCTGGCTGTACACATGACATAGGAAAAATAAACTAATATAATACAATGAAGCGCCCCACATTAACAAAGAAAACCGCAGTACGGTAGAGGAGAAGCAAAACCCCAAAATTACTGGCGACCATGTGTCTGCGGGGAGAAACCCCCGAGAAGGCCGAAATTGAAAAAACACATAACCTGTAGGACTGTGCGTGCTCCGAATCCGACCGAGGCACACATCATGAAGGGATAGGAGACCAAAAAACAAAAGTCATATAGAGAAAGAAAGAAAGTCCAGGCTATTTCTGTGCTTGGCTATGACCGCCGCATCGGGCCCTTCAAAATGGCGGATAGAGCCGGCAAATAAGAGTCCAAGATTTGGGATTAGCGCATCTGCTCTGCTTCTTTGGAGTCTAAAAATGTTGATAGTAGATCAGGATCTTCGAATGTCCTGGTTTGGTTGTGGAGAGTCACTCGGAGCTTCGCGGGATACAACAGGCCAAAGCGAGCCTGTAGCTGTTGAAGTCGAGGGCAAAAAGCAAGGAGTTTCTTCCGCCGGTCAACGGTAGGCTTTGCCAAATCAGGAAAAAAGGAGACCTTACGACCTTCAAATTCCAAATGATGATTCGCTCGAGCAGCATGTAAAATTTGTTCCACTTGTTGATATCGTAGCAAGCTAAAGACAATAGGCCGGGGGGTCGTGCGGTTGAGCGCCATGTGGGCAGGAACACGGTGTGCTCGATCGATTTCCAGTTCTCTGTGGAAAGTGATCTTCAGCAAGGAGGGAAGAGTTTTGAGCAAGAATTCTCTTATATCTCCTGCTTCCACCCCCTCCGGCATTCCGAGGAGCCTCACATTGTTGCGACGGGCTCGATTATTGCTATCTTCTAACTCCTTTTGAAGATTCTGGATCTGGCGCTCAGCCTCGTCCAGTTTGCCCAAGCGCACCTCGTGCGAGTCGAGGACCCCCGCCATGTTGTCCTGCCGTAATGAAAGACTTTCAAGTCGGTCCTGGAGCACTCCAAAGTCTTCTCGCATGGCTCGAAGCGCTTCTCCATTGGACTGCACCAATTCCTTCACGCCGCGTATTTCCTCCAAAATCTCCAGGTGCATCTCGGGGTTTTCACGAAATGGAACCATCTTCTGTGGGGAGGACACCTCTGTTTTGGAGCGTTTTCCGTGAGAAGAAGAAGGAGACCCGAAGTCCAAGCGCGCTGGTTTATGGGCCGCCATTCCCCCCGAGGTGCCCCGGTCAGCTCGGAGCGAAATAGTAAATTTGTATAGGTATTAAGTCAGGATTCTAAGTAGGCCTCTCGGGAGCTTCAACGCAAAGCGTCCTACCCGCTGGACATCAGGCTCCGCCCCCTTTTCTTTTTAGTCTTAAATATGTAACCCTGTAGCTTCATTGCATGTCCCCTAGTCTTTCTATATTTACCCGTTCGACTCCTTTCATTAATTTATAGACTTCTATCATATCTCCCCTCAGCCATCTCTTTTCCAGGTTGAAAAGCCTTAACCTTCTTAGCCTCTAGTCATAAGGGTATCCTTCCATCCCATTTAACATTTTGGTGACTCTTCCCTGTACCTTTTCTAATAATGCTATATTCTTTTTAAGATATGATGACCAGAATAGCACACAATATTCAAGGTGCAGTCATACTATTGAACAATACAGAGGCATTATAATATCCTTTGTTTTATTCTCCATTCCTTTCCTTATGATTTCTAGCATTCTATTTGCTTTCTTGGTCGCAGCTGCACACTGGGCAGAAGCTTTCAACGTGCTATCGACAATGATGCCTAAATCTTTTTCCTGGGTAGTGGTTCCTAATATGGAATGTTGCATCGTGTAACCATAGTTTGGGTTGTTCTTTCCTAGGTGCATAACTTTGCACTTCTCCACATTAAATTTCATCTGCCATTTGAACGTCCAGTCTTCCAATTTATCAAGGTCATCTTGCAATTTTTCATAATCCTCTTGGGTTATAACAACTTTGAATAATTTTGTGTCATCTGCAAATTTGATTACCTCACTTGTTATTCCCATTTCCAGGTCATTTACAAATATGTTAAAAAGTAGCGGACCCTGCACAGATCCCAGAATACTCAGCTATTCACCTTTCTCCATTGGAAAAATTGGCCACTTAGCCCTACCCTCTGCTTTCTATCTTTTAATCAGTTCCTGATCCACAGAAGTACACTGCCTCCTATCCCATGACTTTTTAATTTCGCCAAGAGTCTCTCATGAGGGACCTTGTCGAAGGCTTTCTGAAAATTTAGATACACTATAGCAACTGACTCACCTTTGTCTACCTGTTTATTCACACCTTCAAAAAATATAAAAGATTAGTAAGTCAAGACCTTCCTTAGCTAAAGCCATTTTGGCTGTCTCCCATTAAGCGATGACCATCTACATGTTAGGTAATCTTGTTCTTTATAATGGTTTCTACTATTTTTCCTGGTACTGACCTCAGGCTCACCGGTCTGTAGTTTCCCAGATCACCCCTGTAACCCTTTTGAAAAATTAGCATTACATTGGCCATCCTCCAGTCTTCAGGTATTACAGATGATTTTAATGATAGTTCACAGATTACTAATAGTAGGTCTGCAATCTCATATTTCAGTCCTTTCAATACCCTTGGATATATACCATCCAGTCCAGGTGATTTGCTGCTCTTCACTTTATCAAATAATTGTAAACACTTCCTTAAAACTGAACATACTTTTAAACACATAGGGTCCATATTTGAAAGGCATTTACATGGTTTACAGCCCAGAAAAACCATATAAAAGTCTTAAATCAGGATATTCAACTGCACCTATACAGTTAGTGATGCTGAATATTTTTGAATATCCCCTTCTAACTTCCCTATGTGCCCAGATTTATTTATTTAAACATATTTCTATACCGCCTTATCCTGCAATCAAGGTGGTCTGAACAGCAAACAATCAATAAGATACAGTGTATAGTGTGCACATGCAGTGAGTAGTGTATGCGTGTGAGTGTGTCTGGACGTTGATTCTTGTGGTGCTATTTACAGCGTGCGCTATTTACAATGCTATGGGTATCAGTTCCTTGCTTAATTACAATTATAGTGACATGGGGGGAATTGAGGTGTCTGTTGTATGGTTTAATTAATGTCACCATAGTGTTCTATGAAGAGGGTTGTCTTCAGTAGTTTACTGAACTCCTTAAGGTCTGTTGAATGCAGTTCATCGGGGAGGGCATTCCAGATTGTTGGTGCCGCCTTTGATAAGGCTCGTTTTTCGGTGTCCTTGCATATCCTTTTGATATCTTTAGGTGTGTTGACATGGTTGGATGTGCCTCTTCTTCTCGGTCTTGTGCTGTTGTCTGGTTGTATGAGTGGGTGTAGGCTGAAAACTGATGATTGATGTTTGATTTTGAAAATGTTTATGATTGTCTTGTATCTAATGCGGGCACTGATAGGCAGCCAGTGGAGCTCTTTTAGGGTGGGTGTGATGTGTTCTTGTCTTGTGGTGCCAGCAATTATGCGTGCTGCAGTGTTTTGTGCCAGTTGCAATGGTCTTAGTGTCTGTTTCGTTAGACCTAGATAGATTGGGTTGCAGAAGTCTAGGATTGAGGTTATTAGTAGTTGACAAACTGTGCGGAAGTGTTCCTGAGTGAGGAGGGGCTTGAGACGTCGTACTAGTCTCATCCTGTGGTATGCATTTTTGGTGGTTCTGCTGATGTGGAACAGAAGGTTAAGTTCTTTGTCCATTGTCACTCCGAGGTATTTCACTTCTGATTGTATGGGTATGGTTGTGGTGCCTATCTTGATGTCGCGGGGGGGGGGGGAATGAAGTTGGAGTTTCGTGTGATGATTGGCGCCTCGGTCTTGCTGTAGTTTACGGTCATGTTGTTGTCTTGAAACCAGGTGTTCATATGTGTGAGACAGTCTGCTATCTTGGTGTGGTCTGGGTTGTCGAGGGTGATTGGTGTGTATATCATTATGTCGTCCGCATAGATTGTGTATTTTATCCCGTGCTCTTTTATGATGTTGCATATTGGTTGGATGTAGATGTTGAATAAGAGAGCTGATAGTGTGGATCCTTGGGGTACACCTTGCATGACTTTTATGGGTCGGGATGTGTTGGGCCCAATCTTGACCTGTATCTGTCTGTCCGTTAGGTAAGAGTGGAACCACCTCAGTGTGGCTCCGTGTAGTCTGATGTTCTGTAGTCTTGCTAGTAGTGTTCCGTGGTCGACTGTGTCAAACATTGATGATAGGTCAATAAAGATCATGAGTATTCCGTTCTTGCTGTTGTCTATGAGGTGTAGTATGTCGTTAAAGAGGTATAACAGGAGTGTTTCAACTCCATGGTTGGGGCGGAAACCGTGTTGGTTGTGGTCAAGTTGTGCATGGTTGTTGATGTGGTCTTGTAGTTGATGTTGTACCACTTTCTCAATAATCTTAGCCAGTAGGGGGATGCTTGAGATGGGTCTGTAGGCTGCTGGGTTGTTTTTGTCTAGTGCTGATTTCTTCGGGATTGGTCTTATTGTGGCGAGTTTTAGCTGGTCTGGCATGATACCTTGTGTTAGAGAACTTTTCACCATGTTGTGTATGGTGTGGATGAAGTTTGACTTTGTCGTTTTGATCCATGTGACTGGGCATGGGTCTGTTGGGGCCGTGCTTGTGTTGAGGGCAGTGATGATGTGTGAGAGCTGCTCTGTGGATGGGTTGCTGAATTTGTCCCAAGTTTTTCTTGGGGTGGTGGTTGGTTTGGTGCTTGTGTTAGTATTCCTTCGTGGAGCTGAGTGGAATTTGTCTTGGATGTGGTCTGCGAATGTTTGTGCGTCTATTTGCACTTCGCTGTCGGATTTGTTCTTCTTGGTGAGTGTTTTCACAATTTCAAAGAGCTCTCTCGGTTGTTGTTTGATTTGAGTATGAGGTTGGTGTGGTATTTTCTCTTTGGTTGATGAGATCGTTGTACTCTTTTTGTTTTGCTAAGTATAGAGTCTGTTTGTTGGGAGACTTGGTGTGTCTCCATTGCCGTTCTAACTTCCTGAGTTCTCTTTTTTTGATCCGTATGGTTTTTGAGTACCAGGGTGTGTGATGTGCCCTAGTGCGGTGATCTTTCTTGGGTCTGTGTTCAGTGGCTTTGGAGGCTGCATTGATGATGCTGTTCCTTTTTCTGATTTGATCGTCTAAATCCTCTTCTTCCATATTCAGGTGCGGTATCGTCTCCTTGAGAAATTGGTCCTTGTTGAAGCTTTTAAATCTTCTTTGTGCTGTTGGTTTGTCTAGGTTTTTGTCATGGTTTTGTCCTTGTGGCATGACCTTTGTTTTGATTATGTGATGGTCTGAACATGGGACGGGGGTGACATCTGGTGTAGATATGTTACCATTGTCCGTTAGAAAATTGGGTGCGAATAGGAGGTCTGGTGATGATCCGTGTTTGTGTGTTGGTGTGTTGATCATTTGGGTGTATTGTAAGGATCCCATAGCTTGTAGGAAGGCTTCTGCGTCCTTTGTGTTGGAGGATTTTAGGTTGAAGTCTCCTAGTAGTAGCAGGGGTTTGTTGCTGGTGTTGAAGGCACAGACCTCCTCTAGAGTGGATGCTAGTTCGTCTGGTGGTGCATTCGGGGCTCTGTAGGTGAGGCAAAGTGCCATCAGTTTGTTTTCCACAATGATGGTGTTGCATTGGTTGGTGTTTGATGAGCTTCGTGACTTGAATCTTCGGCTGTTCCTTGCGAGGATCAGGACCCCTCCTCCTCTTCGTTGTGTGCGTGGGCAGTTGAATGCTGTATATGTGGTTGGTACTAGCTGAATAAGTAGCACATTATCGGTGGGGGTGAGCCATGTTTTAGTAATGCACAGTATGTCGGGTTGATGCTCTTCTATGTGGTCTGCTATTGTGTTAATTTTGTTTCTTATGGATCTGGCATTCATGAGCTTGATTGTGATCATAGTCGGGGTGCTTAGTTGAATCTGCGCTTTGTTTGGGTTTGTTTGTGTGTTGGGTTTGTGTCTGTTTTGCCTCCTGTGCTTGGGGGTCTTGACTGTGTTCCAGTGTGTGTACTGTGGGTGTGTGAAGAGTTGTGCTGGCTGCCATGGAGTGCTTGTTAGTAGGGTGTGGTTGGTTGCCTGGTGTGGTAAGAGATGGGTGAGGAGGAGGCTGATGGGCAGAATCCATGTTGTGTACATTCTTATGCGGTCAGAGTTTGGTAGATGTTGCACTTACTTTGCTTTGCTGGTGTTGTCTTTCTTGTCTTCGATGTCTGAGTTTGGTTGCTGCTTGTGGCTCTTGCAGTGTCGGGTTGTGGTTGTTTCTGTGGCTGCACTGGGGTGCCATGCCTAAGGGACCTCAGGTTCAGTCCTCAGGCGCGGTTCTGTCAGGGGTGGGTGGATTCTGCTGGGCTGGTGATTTTCGAAGGTGCTCCCACTGCCCTGATTGGGCAGGAGCTTCTAAGTGGGGTGGCTTCCTGCTGAGTTGTTCCACCCCGATCAGGGGGGCCGGATGTACTGTTTGGTGCTGTTGTTTGTTTCCGCCTTTGTGCCATGCCTAAGGGCCATGCCAAAGGGCCCTCTGGCGAGGCCCTCAGCGCAGGCCCGCAGAGCGCGGGTGTGCTCGTCGGAGCTGGCTTTTAAGCCGGCTCTGCTGCTCTGCTGTAGCTCCTCCCACTTCCCCGATTGGGCAGGAGCCTCTGCTGTTGTATCTCCTCCCACTGCCCCGATTGGGCAGGAGCCTCCGTTGTTGTAGCTCTTCCCACTGCCCCGATTGGGCAGGAGCCTCCGGGCGGGAGATCTGGCTGCCTATCCCACTCAGGCGCTCTACCCCGAATCGGGGGAGCTGCTGAGCTGCATCTGCTTCGTCCCTCGTCGGAGCTGGCTTTTAAGCCGGCTCTGCTGCTCTGCTATAGCTCCTCCCACTGCCCCGATTGGGCAGGAGCCTCTGCTGTTGTAGCTCCTCCCACTGCCCCAATTGGGCAGGAGCCTCTGCTGTTGTAGCTCCTCCCACTGCCCCGATTGGGCAGGAGCCTCCGCTGTTGTAGCTCCTCCCACTGCCCTGATTGGGCAGGAGACTCCGGGCGGGAGATCTGGCTGCCTATCCTGCTCGGGCGCTCTACCCCGAATCGGGGGAGCGGCTGAGCTGCGTCTGCTGCGTCTGCTATCTAGTTAGCATTGGGTGTGTCGAGGGTATTCCGGGGGGGAGTGCAGGCGGTGAGAAATGACAATCGGGCAGCAGTAATATTGCATGCTGCCTGGTTAGCGATCTGCGCCAAAAAAATAGATGAGGAAACCCTTTGCCTATCTTTAAGGCACAGGAGCTAATTGGGCAGAATGCAATATTGTTGCTGCCTGGATAGCTTTGGCAGTTTTCTGTGTGTGTGGCAATCCACGGATATTCAATGTCGTTGCTGCAGCATTGAATATCCAGGTTAGAGGACAGTGGGAAGGGCTATGCACCAACAAGGCCACGAGCTCCTAACGCCAACTTTAAGCACTTTTAATGATCCTGCAAATGCAGGAAACAGACATAAATGCCGGTGGAAACACTAGTGCTCAACTAATGCTATGCATATTTAAATGAACTTCAATTATTGAAATCTATTATATTCCCAGGATGCACCGCGCAGGGCCAGATACCGCCATTTTGCAAGATGGGAGATGCAGAGCGGGAGTGTGTAGGCAGTGCTCCTGCTTAAGGTCCATTTGGGAGCCACCAGCCACCAGGTAGGGGACTCTAGATCACCAGGTTTTGTTTTTTATTTAATGGGGGAAGGGGCTGCTAGACCACTAGGGAGAATTTTATTGTCGTGCATGGCCCCCGATAGTATTTTGATGGCATTGGGGGCTTTTCCCGATGCCGCGATCATCCCCCAATGCCATCAAAATACCGCAGGGGCTGCTATGCAAATTAGCCATGCAGTGCTGGACAGCAAGCCAAATTAGCGCAGACTTCTTGTGTGCATTTGTTTGGCTTGCTCTCCCAGTTGAACTCTGCAATAGCTCATTTGCATGCACACAGTTAACATGGGGGTCATTTGCATGCCCTATCTTTGCTGAATCAGGCATTATAAAATATGCATTGTCGGGCCATGTTAACGTCGTCTTCAGCACGCATCTAGCGCCGGTTTTCTGCATTGGCCTATTAGTGTCTGAAAATCTTATACTATAACATATATAACAATTGCATCCTCGAAACACTATAAATATCGCAAAAGGACTTTCAAGCACCAATATCTGTCATGTCCATTATCCGTGGACCTAAAAATAGCTTTCAGTATTTTAAAATATCATCCACATACAAGGATAGCTGGTGTAGGAAGTCCCTTAAGAAAATTGTTGATTCCCATTCCTTCTTAAACTATTTGCAAAAATCTCCAGTGCTAAAGCAAATAGCCCAAGGGACTGAGTCCATCCTGGTGAATTCATTGTGCTAAAGCAAATGATTTCAGAAATTAAATTGTTTGGGCATGATTTTCGAAGGCATTTACGGGTAGCTGGCCGTCATTGAAAATCCGGGTTAGGCGGAAGGGGGGGCGGGCTATGCGCCAACGAGGTGCATAGCACCGCACAAAAGAAAATTGGACCCTTCATTTTTTATTGTCACCATGGGAAATAAATATAACAACTTAATTTCATCCACTGAGTAAAACTGGGAGCAAAATTAAACGTTCTTAGAAGATCAAATAAATAATTTTGGTCTATAAAATCAAAAGCCTTTTCCACATTCAGTGATAAAGCTTCCAAAATGCAGTTGCCCCCTTTCTGTGAGATTGTTTTCTAAAGTAGGGGTATAAAACTGTTATAAATATTAGGATTTTTATATCTGCATTTAATTAAAATATAAACCTGTGAGATCCGCATGTTAATGTTATTAATGCATACCGTATTGATACTAGAAGATTCCCTTTACTAAAATTCAGTTATAGACTTTTTCAACAATTTATTGGAGATAAAATCTGAATTGTTATATAGTTCTATAAATTTGTAGACCAAACTGGGTAATTTACCTGTGTTTAATTACTTGATGACCTTTGGTATTTATGTTACTGTCAATGAATTGTCTGGGTGTTCTCTGTCCATGAAAGCATCCCTGCACATAAAGTCTGCAGCAGAAAATCTTTAGTATCTCTGGTATTCTGAATGGAATGGATTAGATCAATTTAGCTCTTTGTACAATTCTTTAAAACTTTCATTTATATCCTGGAGAGATTCACATGTTCTACAAACACCCCCGCCCCCCCACCTCCAAATCTCAAACCTTGTACTTTGTTTTGTTAAATGAACTAAAAATTTATTTTTCGTTCTGTAAGGTGTGCCAGCAATTCCCTTGCCGCCTTGATAAATTTAAAAGGCGGTATATAAATAAATTGTCAAATAAATATTCAAGGATTCAACCCACTTTTCTTTTAAGGCCATTCCTTTCCTTTATCTGCCATTGTGTTAGGTAGCATAAAGTCTGCCTGCAGCCTTTACATGGTGTGGAAGTCCTATGCAAATTTCCTATGCAGTATCTTTTTAACTATTTATCTCACATGACCAGTCTTCGCAGCTAGAAAAATAGCGAGGCCAATTGCTTTGTACATGCAGGATGCAATGGATGCAGAATATGGTCCAGGATGTGTTCACTAGGACAACGTCCATGCCGCACGTCCTCTGGCCCTATTCACTTTCTGGAATGATCTCCATTGAGGGACACCTGCTAACAGAGTTACACTAGTTCAAAAGGTTTAACAGAAGTGTGTTATAAAATTTTTGAGTGATCTATCATTGGGATATTGTCTAAATGATCTTGTCATTTTTAAGTAACAAAAGTAAATTTGGTTCAGACTGTCATTCAATCCCATGTGCTTGCACTCTAGGATTACTACAATGCCCTCTTGTAGGATAGTCGGATAGATTTCCGACTTATTTGGTCCAAAATGCCTCAGCTAGGCTGATTTGGGGGATGCCCAGATGGATGCCAGCTACTTCTTTATTGAGAACAGAGCCGGCCTGTGCACTAGAACTAGGTGGTCACCTAGAGCAGCAGAACCTGGTGGGCTGCATGGAGATCGCCTCATCTAAGTGGCGACTCAGCCCTAGGTAGGTCCAATGTCCATCCTGGACATCCAGCCTCTTACCTGGGATTGATGGGTGGCAGAATGATCACCTCTTTAGTGCTGCGGTAGGCTATAAAGTGTGTGTGTGCACTTATGGCCTGCCGCTCTTGCCCCCTTGTTATAGTGGAAGATCATCTGGCATCCAGTGATCACCAGATGATGTGGATCAGTATTGGGACTAGGACTGATAAAGTCCATTCAAAACTGAGGGTCTTGACTTTAGCAAAACTAACTTTGCCAAGACGGGACAATACCTTAAGGGGGCATTACCAGGATAGGAACAGCTGGGGGATGTAAAACAACAAGGGGCAAAACTAAAAGAGGATATTTTAAGGGCCACAAACCTTTTAGTTAGGAAAGGAAACAAATATGAAAGGAAAAGGAGGCCTCTATGATTCTTGAAAGAAGTAGCTGAAAAGGTGAAGAAAAAAGAAGGTGGCCTTCATAAAATACAAGAGATCACAGAAAGAGGAAGGCAAGCATCAGTATTTGGAAAGTATCAGGAAAGCAAAGTTACATATGCAGTAAAATGGGGGGACAAGACATTTTTTAGATATGTTAGTGAGAGGAGAAAGTACAAAATTATTATTGTCAGGCTGAAAGGAGAAGGGGAGGAATATGTAGTAGCTGATGAGGATAAAGCAGAATTGCTTAACAAATATTTTTGTTCTATGTTAACAGATGAAAGGTCAGGAGCAGGACCTCAGAAAACATCCACAAATAGTAACAGTAGTTAAAGAAATCTTGAATGATTTTCAGAAGACTGTGTTCATGAGGAACTAGCTAAATTAAAAGTGGACAAAGCAGTGAAGCTGGATGGGATACATCGCAGAGTACTGAAGGAACTTAGGGAAGTTCTAGCAGCTCCACTGTTTGACCTTTTCAATGTTTCTTTAGAGTTGGGAGTGGTCAAGAGAAGACTGGAGAAAGGCGCATGTGGTTCCTTTACACAAAAGCGGATGTAATGATGAGGTTGAGAACTACAGGCTGGTTATTCTGACCTCTGTGTTCTAGTAAATTAATGAAAACACTGCTAAAATAGAGGATAGTGATGTTTCTGGAGTCCAATGGATTGCAGGATCCAAGGCAGCATGTGTTTACTAGGGGCAGGTCTTGCCAGTGAAATCTTATTAATTTCTTAAACAGGATGACCAGAGAGTTGAACCGAGGGAGAGCCCTCAATGTGGTGTACTTAGATTTTAGTAAAGCCTTTGACACTGTTCCGCACAGATGACTTATAAATAGAAACAGACCTAAAGTGACTGACTGGGTTAGAAATTGGTTGAGTGGGTGGCTACAAAGGGTACAGGTAAATGGAGCTTACTCTGAGGAGAAGGATGTAACCAGTGGTGTGCCACATGGATATGTTCTTGGTCCAATTCTTTTTAACATTTTTTGTTGGTGATATTGCAGAAGGGCTGTCGGATAAGGTTTGCCTCTTTGCAGATGATTCCAAAATCTGCAATAGTGTTGACACCCAAGAAGGAATAGATAACATGAGGAGGGGATCCAGATAATTTTATTTATTTATTTATGTAACGGGTTTTTTTTAATACTATCTTTCTACAAGTCAAGATGGTTTACAAGTAACTCAGTGTAGTAACAGGAAACAGTTCAAACCGTAGTGCACAGTACACTGAACATAATGAGCTAAGCTTGAAGAATGGTCAATAATGTGGCAGCTGAGATTTAATGCTAAAAAAATACAAGGTCATACATTTAGCCTGCAAAAATCCAAGGGAGTCATACAGTATGGGGGTGAAGTACTTCTGTCCGTGAAAGAAGAGTGGGACTTGGGTGGTGATTGTTTGTTTCTGATGATTTTAAGGTGGCTAAACAGGTAGAAAAGGCAACAGTATAAGCCAGAAGGATGCTTGGCTGCAGAGGCAGAGGAATGGCCAACAGGAAAAAGGAGGTGATAGTGCCTCTGTATAAGTCTTTGGTGAGACCTTATTTGGAGTATTGTGGGCAATTCTGGAGACCGCACCTTCAAAAGGATATAAACAGGATAGAGTGTGCAGTGGGTGGCTACCAAAATTGTCAGTGGACTTTGGTATAAGGCATATGGGGACAGACTTAAAGTTCTTCATATGTATACTTTGGAGGAAAGGCGGACGATAGGAGATATGATAGAGATGTTTAAATACCTCTGTGGCATAAATTCATAGAAGGGGAGCCTCTTTCCATTGAAAGAAAGCTTTTTAATGAGGAGTCATAGGATGAAGATGAAAGGGGATAGACTCAGGAGTAATATGAGGAAATATTTGTTTATGGAAAGAGTGGTAGATGCATGGAATAGTTTCCCAGTGGAGGAAGTAGAGACCAGGACAGTAGCTGAATTCAAGAAAGCATGGGGCAAACATAGAAGACCTTTTAAGGAAAAAAAGGAACTATAGTAGTTGACATGGAAGGGCGGCTGGATAGGCCATGTGGTATTTTTTTGCCGTTCTGTTTCTATGAGGACTGGACACAGTTTGATATCTCAAAACAGACACAGATTTGAATTCTTTCCTGAATGTTGAGAGTTCAACTATCCCAGTGGATCTGCTGACTATGGCAAGTAGTGATGGTGGAGATGTTGTTTTAGTTCCGATTACTATTGACACCCAGAATGTAAGACCTTCTCAGTCAGTAGATGCACTCAGCAGAAGTTCTGCATTTGTGACTATGATGCACTTGGAGCCAGAGGTGGTATTCTTGTCTTATTTTTGTCAATCAAGATTTTAATCTGCCTTTGTGATTTTTGTATCTTTCTAAAAATACTTATCCAGTCAAAGGTGTCCTGGATATTCTTGTTGCTCAAAAAAAATCATGCTTTAAACTTCATAGTTTTCAATTCCTAATTTAGATCTTACGGGGGTCATATCAAAAGGCTTAGTCATAATTTAGGATGTTTGAAGACATGGACATGGCAAATGGACATCAAAGTCACAGAGACGTCTCTGAAGCCATTCAACAAATCACATTTATAGACATGTTTGGTACAGGGACATCAAAGTAGTCAAGGAGGTGTGGTATCTGGGGAGGTACAACTGACTTACACATCTCCTTTCAGTTTCAGGGATAATGGGGACATCTACATCCATGTTTAGATCTGCTGCAGGAAGAAATAGGCATCAGAAAATTGATTGTTTTGGTCTTAAAACATCTAGAGAGTGTAGAGAAGATGGAGAGTTAAGTAACTAGTCTAATCATGCCTGAATTTGCACATGCCTACTTTTTTTTCAGATGTTCTGACTTTGACATCTCAGATGGCACTTGGACATCCTATTATATCTTCGCAAACAGAAATACACTGTAAACAAATTCTTACATTGGCTAAGATAAATCCATGTAATCGTTTAATCATTTGAATACTGTTTCAATGTTCCATGTAAAATCCTTGTTAATTGTAAACTGCCCCTGACCTCCCCTAAAGGGGCGGTATAGAAAAATGTTTCTAATAAATAAATAAATTATAAAATGTGCACTTAAATCAATAACTGTATGTATTTGCTAGGCCAGGATATAGAGCATTTAAAAGATAAAAGGTCGATCTTTTTCAAGTAAAGCTATAGCAAAAAATCCTGTGAGAGTCAGTTGGATCATCAGATGATAGAAGGGTAAAAGGGGCACTAAGAGGGGACAAGGCCATAGTGGAAAGGCTGAATGAATTATTTGCTTCAGCTTTACTGAAGAAGATGTAGAGAATTTACCCGTGACTGAAATAGTATTTAAAGGTGATGCATCAGAAGAATTGAAATGAATATTGATAAACTGAGAAGATATATTACAACTATTTGATAAACTAAAGAGTAGCAAATCACCTAGACCAGATGGTATACATACAAATATGTTGAAAGAACTGAAATATGAGTTTTCAGACCTACTATTAGTAAACTGTGAACTATCATTAAAATTATCGGTAATACCTGAAGATTGGCAAATGGCCAATGTAATGCCAATTAAAAGAAAAAGGTTCCAGGGGTGATCCAGGAAACTACAGATCGGTGAGCCTGATGTCAGTACTAGGCAAAATAGTAGAAACCATTATAAAGAACAAAATTACTGAACATGTAGATAGTCATGGTTTAATGGGAGAAAGCCAACATGGCTTTAGCCAAGGAAGGTTTTCTATTACTAATCTGTTATATTTTTTGCAGGTGTGAATAAATAGGTAGACAAATGTGATCCAATTGATATAGTGTATCTGAATTTTCAGAAAGCTTTTGAAAAGGTCTCTCATGGGAGATGGCAAAATTAAAAAGTCAAGGGGTAGGAGGCAGTGTACTATTGTGGGTCAGGAACTGGTTAAAAGATAAAAAGCAGAGGGTAGGGATAAATGGCCAATTTTCCCACTGAAGAAAGGTAAATAGTGGAGTACCTCAGGCATCTGTGCTGGGTCCGCTGCTTTTTAACATTTTTGTAAATGACCTGGAAATAGGAATAAGGAGTGAGATAGTCAAATTTGCAGATGACACAAAATTATTCAAAGTTGTTAAAACCCAAGAGGATTGTGAAAAATTGCAAAATGACCTTGACAAATTGGAAGACTGGACGTTCAAATGGCAGATGAAATTTAAAGTAGACAAGTGCAGTGTTATTCAACCACCACCCAGGAAAAAGATTTAGGCATCATCGTGGATAACACAAAACCCTCTGCTTAGCGTGCAGCGGCGGCCAAGAAAGCAAATAGAATGCTAGGTATCATAAGGAAAGGAATAGAGAATAAAACAAAGGATATTATAATGCCTCTGCATCGTTCCATGGTGCGACTGTACTTTGAATATTGTGTGCAATTCTAGTTGCCATATCTTAAAAAGGATATAACAGAATTAGAAAAGGTACAGAGAGGAGCCACCAAAATAGTAAAGAGAATGGAAGGATATTCCTATGAGGAGAGGCTTAAAAGGCTAGGGCTCTTCAACCTGGAAAAGAGGCAGCTGAGGTCTATATATTAATGAATGGAGTGGAATGGGTAAACATAGATCAAATGTTTACTCCATCAAAAAGTAGAAAGACTAGGAGACATGTAATGAAACTACAGTGGAACCCATTTAAGACTAATAAGAGAAAATATGTTTTCACTCAACGTGTAATCAAACTCTGGAATTTGTTACCAGAGGTTGTAGTAAAAGCTATTAGTGTAGTTGGATTTAAAAAAGGTTTGAACAAGTTCCTGGATGAAAGATCCATAAACCATTATTAACGAGGACTCGGGAAATCCACTGCTTGCCCCAATACAAGCATTGTGGAACCTGTATTTCTTTTTGGGAAACTGCTAGGTACTTGTGACTGGATTTCCACTGTTGGAAAAATGATAACTGGATTTGATGGATCTTGGTCTGACCCAGTATGGCATATCTTATGTTCTTAATTTTCGAAAAGCTAGATATTAAATGGATTGTCTTGTGATAGTTGTGCTTCCCACATTATCTGGATATTCAGTGGAAGTACCCGGATAAGTGCTGGATAAGTCACATGTGATAAGTGACGATTTTCAGTCAGTTACCCAGATAGCAATTTAAGCCATTTTTGCTTGTGGCCTATGTTACCTGAATAAATGGCAACTGAAAATCATTAAAATCTGAAGATGTTTTAATAAATATAGTTAGGAAAAAGTTGACCTTACCACCAGCAAAATCTGTTTATTCATCTTTAAAAATGAAATTGATAATTACCCCATGAATGCAGACCTGATCAGATCTTGTAGGCAGGAGGGTCTTTACTTAAATGAAGGCTTACTCACCTAAAGAATCTATTTTGAATATTTTAACCAAGAAGAAACTGTTTTAAAACATTGATTTCTGAGAAGGCTTCCTCCTTCTTCTGGCCAATTGGACAGACTAACTGAATGTCAACTGCATGCATAAAAGGCATAATAACTCTTAACAAGTTGAAAGAGGACTGTGTTGATCTGTGCAGAATTCCACAATTTATAGGGGCAGAAAGCTATACTATACATCAAAACCTGTCATCATCTATTCCCAGAGAAGGACTTAAACTAGAACATTAACCAGTAATTCCAATAAAAAGTAATAGTTCGAAAAATACCTAGCAATCTTCTGTTTTTTAACACAGTGATCAGATCTAACAAAATGACTTCTGTACCTGCCCCACCATCTAAACAACTCTGAAAGTGTCTACCAAAGTATCTGTGCTATAAGGTGAGCAGGGGTCAAAACCCAAACTGCCTGTTGTCTTAGATGTTAAATAATTGCAATTATTTTATTGCAAGGCTGCTATGTGCTCTGTCAATTTTCTCAAGAAGGGTATATTTGAAACTGGATGGTAGTTTGCAGGAATTGTAACATCTAAAGAAGATTCCTTAAAAGTTCTCATAAAACAGCCCTTCTATAAAGAGGAATTAATAATCCCTTATAACAACCTCCTCAGAACTACCTTTAGGAACTTAATCATGCAAAACAGTCAGAGACTGAATTAACATGCTGTAGATTTTTAAAATGTATTCCTACATCCTGAATGTGAAATTTCTTCACCGCGGACTCTACTGATACTATTGCAAAAAAAAAAAAAAGAGGGATTAACGGATTTATACCGAGTCAAGAATCAAATGAATCCTCTCAATTTTCTCTGAAAAATATCCTGCCAATTTGTGATAATCAGAAGTAGAAGGATCCAATATTTTTCTGTGCTCTTGCTTACACAGAAGGCTTGAGATTATTTTTTTCTGAGTTCACCTTATTTATTCATTTTAATAGTAATCTTACTAAAATAAATATAATTTTAACTACTTAACACATGTCATGTGCATATCATACAATATTGTGTCCACCCCATTCAATCCCTGGTAATTCTAAAAAAAAAATTAATCCCTAGATCTTTTTTAGCTCCTGCTGCTAAAAATAGGTCCAGGAAATTGTAAAAATATTTTTATGCCATGCATCGTACTGGGCAGTTCTTGGAACTAGATAGGTGGTATCTTTAAAAAACTGAAAGGAAATCATACTGGGGACTATTTTCTAATCTGCGTTAGTTACTTTATTCAGTAACATATACACGCCATTAAACTTTTCACTTTCACTTTTCACTTTCACTTGATACATCACGTATCAAACAAAATCTACAAGCAGATTTTGGAAAGGTAGGGGAGTAACAATAGCCACAGAGGTGAAATGAACATTAAAGGAAACACAGTATAGTACAATGTGAAGCACTGTATAGTACTGTACATACAAAAGGAAAGAGGGGAGGCGCAAGGCTCAGGTTGAGCCACTGCAAGCAAAGTGATGCTTTTGCTATCATGATAAGGGATTAAGGGAAGGCCAAGTTGAAAGAGTGTTAATGCATTTTAAAAAACAATTAATGTTGAGCAAACACTATTAACATACATTTAATTTCCATGTTAAACAGCCAGTGAGGGATTTTATTGAAATACGGAAAAGGGGTAGGGGCGGGCGAGAGCACCTCTCTGCAATTAATGCAAATGACTATCATATGAGTTCACTGAAAAACAAGCTGAAAAGGCAAAAATTAACTACCCAATGAGATGCTAAGTGACCTGCATTTCATAGCATCTGCTGCAATACTAAGGTGCATGAACACACATTGCCATATGATAGCATCATGCCTGCCTTTCTCCAAATGCCTGAAACAACCATGGAGCTTTTGCAATTCAAAATTGTCATTAGCATGCATTAAGTGAAAAACTTCAATTTTGGTTTTATAAGTAGGCCCAAATATGCACGAAGAAGGAGGGGGGGGGGGGGTTTAGTTTCTAAACTGCAGTAGATTATCACATTTCACTGAAGCTTAAGGCCTCTTTTCCCAAAGCCCCTTGTCAGGTTAACAAGCATTTTAATGCACAGTTACAGGCAGTCGGGTACATTAATGCCTGATAGTGTCTGCCTTTGTGAGATAGGATGGGAAATGGGTGGAGCATGGGTGCATCCATTGCTGCTAGCGCCAGGACAATTGCCATGTGCTCAGAAACAATGGAGCTCCTGACATGGGCTCACCTAATGACTCCTCTATAGGAGTCATTAAGTGAACCTGACCTAGTGGAGCACATGTTAGGCAGCGCCTTCATGCATTAGCTGACTGGGACATACTGAACATGCTTCAAAAAATAACCTTCAGCCTTTGCCTTTGGTACATTAATGGAAAATCCATAGCAGACTTTAGTAAAAGAGGCCCTTCATTTACTACTGGAGCCACTAACCAGGGGTAACACAGGACTGCATTTTAGTAACCCCCATGATAAATGAATAAAGTAACTCTTCAACTTTGAAAACAGCATTACTTTTCCTCCTTGGGGGCATCAGACTTCTAACATGTCATCCATTGCTCCAAGGGGCCATCTTAAAGAGAAAGACATTTTCTAATAGTCACATGCACACCCCATCTTCCTGCCAATAAAGATCCTCTAATCACACCACCTCAATAGATATCCCATTGCTCCCTTCCCTCTGTCAAGAGACCTCCCACCACCCCAGAGAATCTCTCTACCTCCTATACCCCACTCCCCACAAAGAGACCCCCACCTTATTCCTGGTGCCTAGTGGGTGAGCACTGGAGCGATCCCATGTCACTCTAGCCCATTGCTTGCCCAGGTTCAAATTGATGGTTCTAATCCCTAGTGGTAGTCTTGCAGTTCTAATACTAGGCTTCAGGTTGCCAAATGTGCTATTTCACTGCTCCTTAGTAACTGGCCTTTAGGATGTAAATTGTTTGGAGTTAAGGAAACACATACTGTACCTAAATGGAACTTGCCTTAAGGTACCTATGAAAAGGTGCAAGCTACAATTAAATAAATAAAGTGTAACAGCGGACACAGCATTGCTATTCCAGAATGACAGGGTGCTCCTAATGGGAAGATGGTCGGATGTTACTGGTCTCCCACATTCGGGCTGTCAGATTCTTCATAGGCTGCTCTGAGCTGGATCTGAAAGAACTGGTCTAGGCAACACCCTTCTTTTCTTTCAACATTCACCAGGTGGATGTAATAAGGATTTGAGATGAGTATCCACAGTATGCATGACACAGATTTCTGGATGAAACCATTGCCTGTTTCTCCACGTCCTATTCCCTCGTGACATTTAATGGGATCTATTAATCTTCAGCATATGAATTCAAGAACTCTGGGTGCTCTTGGAAAGGGAAGACCTGGAAAGTAATAGATATTAACATGTCGGGTTGTTGCAGCACATGCATCTTTTTGCTGTCATTTTAAAAATAATAATTTTCTCCTGTAAGGCCCATATCCTGCAACCTCCTAGCCTTGCAGTCTGTGTGGTCCACCAAGTCACCAATCTTTCTAAAAGATGAAACCACAGTTTGCACCAATCCCTCCTTAAAGATATTGGGCCCGATATTCAGCTGGGCAGACTATGCACCGCTACAGTGCATAGCCCTGCCCGCCGATCCTTAGCATCGGATATTTCATGCACACGCCCCAGAGCTGCCGAAGCTCACTGGCAAGCAATGATATTGCATGCTGCCTGGTTAGCTCCTGTGCCTTAAAGATAGGCGAGGGTTTTCCTTGCCTATCTTTTTGGTGCAGATCGCTAAAGGATGCCCAACTCCAAGTTAAACCGGCGATACGCTACCTGGGAGTAACGCTGGACCAAAACCTTGACATGAAGAACCACATAGCCAACACAGTCAAGGCAATCTACTTTAAAATCAGATCCCTCAGACACCTACGCATGCTACTTGAACCGGATGATTTCCGTACCATTTATCAAGCCCTTATACTCCCCCATTTCGACTTCTCAAACTCCATACTACAAGGACTCCCCCGGTCCACCCTGAACCCCCTGCAATTAGCCATGAATAGTGCAGCGAGGGTACTCCTCGGGGCATCCAGGAGAGATCACCTAACACCCCTTCTAAAACAGCTACACTGGCTCCCCATTCAAGCAAGGATCAGTTTCAAGACCTTACTGCTAACATTCAAAGCGGCTAAGGGGCTCACCTCTTCCTCTCTCTCCAACCTCATACAACCACTTGCACCAAACAGGCCACGAAGAACAGCAGAATTAAACACACTAGTTATCCCAAATGACACCACAAGATGCACTAGATCAACAGCCAACAGAGCCTTCCGACTCTGCGCCCCGACTTTATGGAACAACTTACCAGCACAAATCAGAGCAGTACCCAACTTGAGTCAGTTCAGAAAGGCACTAAAACATTTCCTCTTCCTTAAATATCTCAATGACAGCTCCGAACATAACCCCCAGGCGAATAGCTTGAGTGGTCAAACAAACAGACCCTCATAACAGGCCAACTTCTCAATGAAATAACAAGCAGTTCCAAGTACTATTGTACCACCTTTGTATATAGTTAACCATGATATCCCTTATCAGATAACCCTCCATTGTATTTAGTTTCCCCTATTTTCGCCAAGTTATACTTCCTGTTAAATGTAACTGACCAGACATATGTAAACTGTCGGATGTTTTCTGTTCAATGTAAACCGCGCTGATGTCTAATAGTGCGGTATATAAGAATTGTTAATAAATAAATAATAAATAAATAAATTGGGCAGCATGCAGTATCACTGCTGCCCAGTTATTGTTTGTTGCCACCTCCACTCCATCCTGGAATGCCCATGACACACCCCGATACTAACTGGATAGCATCGGAGACATAGGGGAGTTAGAAGGAGATGTTCAATGGCACTAACCATGTAAGTGCCGTTGAATATCCCGGTTTAAGGCATTTACTGGGCTGTAAACCATGTAAATGCTTTTCGAAAATTGGGCCAATTACACTTGCTAGGTTCCCAATACAGTCTTAAAGTTCCTCCACCCTGAGGTCTGTACTCTCCTAAGTTTCCTAAAATAGCATGAGGCCTATAGGATCATCTCACAAAGGAATTTTATTAGATTATGCTTTGTGTTCCACTTTGCTTTTGCAGTACAGGCAACTCACCAGTTTACTTGTCTTGACCCAGTATTCATGGACCTTGAGAGACCAACAAGGATGTCCAGATCCAATCTTTCAGTTCATGTGAAGTGAGATTTTAGAAGCGATGTCTAGAAAGAATCTTAGAGATCCAGAATAAAATATTCAAAAATCTAGGGGAGTAGCAGCAGTTAAGGGAGGCATTGATATGTGTCTTCTTAAATCGCCACATCTCCACCCTAAGAAATGAATGTCCCAATAACCGGTTCTGAAGACGGGCTCCATGCAGATAGCAAGGCTAGGTATGTGCACAGGTGTAGGCCATTTTGGAAATGTGGACATCCCTGAATTGCATAACTTCAGACTTGGGCATACTGGCAGGGGTATTTCAAAAGGTGGGTGACATGCTATGCAACTTTTATGTCCTGGTCTGCCATTTTGGGTATTCAGAAGTGTGACAGTGCTAGAGAAACTGGGGTCAGGGATGTCTAATCTATGCTGAACACAAGCTATTTTTCATGCCACGATATGTATCAGCATGCTAAATGTAAATCAAATATACTAGCTTCCCTGACATTTTTGTTATTATCAGTAAAATTATAGGAGATATCAGAGTACCTTATTTTCTATGCCCACCCGGTGTCTAGATGGCGGAAAGAAAGCTTGTTCGATGCCTAGTCGTGCCTTGGAGCAGCTATAAACTTGTACATGCCTTGAGACATGTAGGGTATTTCTGAAACTGAACAAGGACATCCCAGTACTTGGGAACTCCCGGACATGCCTAAAACAAGCCCCTGTTGAGCCTTAGATATCCTTGTATGGGGGAAATCCTTAGACCTGCTTTCTAAAATGACTCCAGGGAAATCTTCATGCTTTGGATATCTGTATGCCCATTTTCACACATCCAAAGCATGAATAGGGCTCCTAAAATAACCCCCTTGATATCATTTCTCAATCAGGCAAGTTTCAGCCTGGTTCAAGTCCTGACAATGGAGATTTTCATCTGATCAAATGCAGAAATTCATGAGAAATGTATCATTGGCTCTGTGAAAATTTTGAAAAAGATTAGAACAAATATTGTCCTTGGGCCCTAAAATTCTAAAGAATATCTCTTGATATGATCAAATCTTGGTCTATATCACAGGATCCAATGTAGATTTTTCTACAAATATAACTTTTTCTTTAAAACAAAAACATCAGTTCAGATTTACAGTTTTTTAATGAGTTTGTTGAGTGGAATATAAATTTCTTGACGTGATTAACACATCCCTAGAATATTTAAGTTCTGGTCCTTAATGTTTTGTTATATTGCATATTGTAATTTTTTGCTACAACATTTCCGGAGAGCATACGTGTAAACTAGTGATTTTCCTTACATGCTTACAGTATGTACAAAATGTTTTCATATCAATCTATCCATCTATCCATCTATCTAGATAACATCTATCTGGATAAATAGTTTAGTTTATATATAGTATTTTGTATAGGTCAAATGCTCATAATGGTGAAGTTTTCACCATATAGCTGTAAATTAATGATGTTTTGATGACTTGTCTCTTTTAACAGACTGGTTTCATCGGGATATATTTTGTGTTCACTAATAATCTAATTTACTGTGGTTCAAGGTACAATTTTAGATGGATCGGATCATGCTGACTGCCTGTTTGGATGTGTAGACCTCATTAGGCATATACTCTGATACTGTGCAAGCCTACACGTATTGATCCTTGCTAGAAGCATTTTTAAGGTACATGGCAATTTTATTTGCTCTCTTAGCAGGAAAGCTTCAAGACAAGGGAATCTAAGTTAATTCTGCTAATGTGTCATGCTTTCAATTATCAATTAAGTGCCACTTCAAAAGCATTCAAAAGCATGCAATTGGTGGTCAGTAGGGAGAGGGCTATAGAAAGATAAAAACAAGACAAAGAGAAGACAGGAATTATTTTCTGAGCTACTAAATTAACAAATTTAAAAAGGAGCAGTCAAATGATGTGTGTTTGGGAGGCTGCAGTAAAAAAAATGCTGAAAGAATAATCTGGTTGTATTTTGCTAGCCAACACTATGACAACTAACTGCAGAAAGCAAAAAGCAGGAAGTCTACACCAGTTCCTTACCAAAAAAGACCAGAAAGCCCCATGGAAATGCCTATAGATATCACCTTCTAATCAGTCTTTACTCCTGTGGAAGATAACCATTGAATGCTGAAGACATCACAGAAGAGGACAATAGCAAACCCAATTCTCCAAAAATCATAGAAAAGACAGTACAGCTATAACTGCAGGATCACATCAACAGACATGCGCCCCTAGATCATCATCAACATGAACTGAAGCCAAACCATGGTGTAGAGACATTACTAACAGCATTATTTGACCACATTATCAGAGAAAAAGATGGTTAAAGAAAGGCTTTATACTAATCTTACTCGACATATCGGCTGCCTTCTCTGTATCACACATCATACTTCTGAAACGCCTATAGGAGATAGGCCTGTATGACAACACAGTGAAATGGTTCCAATCATACCTAGAGAACAGACAACAGTACGCTAGATGCAGGGCAAACACATCCTCTCCTTTCACAATAAAGCAGGGAGTCCAACAGGGGTCAGCAATATCATCTCTACTTTTCAACCTCTATATTCAGCCAATTTGCGACATCATCAAGAAAAACAAGATTCGCTATAAATTATACGCTGACGACATCATGTTGTACATATCTTTCAATGTTGAATCTTTGGACTACACAACCATCGTAGGATGTATCACAGAAGTTTCTGTATGGCTCGGCACAAATAACCTCAACATAAATTATGACAAAACAGAAGCTCTCATAATAACAAGAAACAAGACCTTCACTCCTCCTAGCACGAATGCAATAAGGAACAGAAACATAGCCGTCAAAAATGAAATTAAATGTCTAGGTGTCATCCTCGATCAGCACTTAAACCTACAATCCCAAATAAACAGAACAACATAGCACAAACTAAAAATTATCCAGAAATTGAAGCCCCTCTTAAGACAGAATAACTTCCGTATGGTTCTACAAGTCACAGTCACACCAGTGTTAGACTACTGCAACTCACTCTACCAAAGCCTGACAGCACATAATATTCACTCATTGCAGATGGTCCAGAACATGGCTACCTATATTATCAATGGAACAACAAAACGTGAATGCATAACCCCAACATTGGCCCAATTACACTGGCTACCGATGAGGAGTCTTGCCAGGTTCAAGGCAACACTCAATATATATAAAATGCTACATAATGCTTCAGCTGAGTCTCTTCAGGATCTGATTAAAAAATATCATGAAAGCCGGCCGATGAGAACAAACTGTGAGAACACATCAATCACACCTAGCAAATATTCCAAAGCCAAATGGACTGCTTCCAACAGGGCACTGTCTTTATATGCACCGAATTTATGGAACTCCCTCCCAGAGGTATTAGAAATACGAGGGACACCAAGGTCGTCAGAAAAAAGTTGAAGACACTCCTGTTCATAGAACATTTTGGCAACATCACATAAGGCATCACTAACTGTCCATCCACACACTAACGGACTCTGAGAAACAAACACCACCAAATGAACACTACACACAACCCCATCTTGTAAATAAGTTATACTAATTTTACTGTTAAGATTTGATATTATTAATGATACACACTGAAATGGTTCCACTCGTACCTAACCGAAAGACAGCTACAGGTCAAGGTGGGACACATCACCTCCCGACCCATCAAAGTCCGTCAAGGAGTACCTCAAGGATCTGCGCTCTCAGCACTCCTATTTAACATCTACATCCAACCAATATGCAACATCATGAAAGAGAACAACATTCAATACACAATCTATGCGGACGACATCATGATATACACCCCGATATCAATCGACAACCCGGACTTCTCTAAGATAACAGACTGCCTTACACAAATGACCAGTTGGTGTCAAGACAACAACCTCGCAATAAACTACAACAAGACTGAAGCTTTAATCATCACTCGGAACCAAAGCTTCATACACCCACCAAATATAAAGATACAAAACACTACTATACCAATAAGGTCAGAAGTGAGATACCTCGGGGTTACGCTGGACAATAAACTCAATCTCAAGCCACACATAGACAAAACAATACAAAAAGCCTACTACAAGATGCGAATCATCAGGAGACTGAAACCACTCCTCGCCCCAGAACACTTCCGTACCGTCTGTCAAGCACTGATAACCCCACTACTGGACTTCTGCAATCCGATATACCTTGGACTACCGAAACAAGCCACCAAACCACTTCAACTGGCACAAAACACCGCAGCACGAATCATATCCGGAACTGCAAGACAGGAGCACATCACACCTACCTTAAAGGACTTACACTGGCTTCCAATCGGTGCACGCATCAGATACAAAACTATCATAAACCTATTTAAGATAAAATAGCACACATCAGCCAACAGTCTGCACACCCTCATACAACCAGACACCAGCACACGTCCTAGAAGAAAACAAACACACAACCGAGTCAGCACCCCAAGTGAATACAAACACACACGCAAGGACACAACAGACAGAGCACTCTCCATGGCTGCTCCAACAATATGGAACAAACTACCGGACGATTTGAGGGCAACTACAGACCTCAAGGACTTTAGAAAACAGCTGAAAACCATGCTGTTCATAGAACACTATGGACACATCACATAACCTAAGTGACTGTATAGCAGCACACGTTACCGCCCAACACTGTATGTATATAAAATGTTTTTAGCACCACTGTATATAGCCCACATTGTACATAGCTCAAACCAATCTAGCACACAATACAACACGCACCCAACTAAATTTTCACCCTCACTGCATGTATAACACACTCACACTACCAGATTGTTTGCTGTGATACCACCTTGATTTTTATGATAAGGCGGTTTAGAAATACTGTTAAATAAATAAATAAATAAATAAATAAGCTGCCTGCATGCTTTGCGACCCCACCCTATATACATTGTTAATTGCAAACAGTTTGAGTTGTGTGTAAACTACCTGGTTTAATGAAAACTACCTGGTTTAATGGAATGAAGTTGAAATGTAAATCACCTTGATTTAAGGAAAAGGCAGTATATAAATCCTGTTAAACAAATAAAAATGTGAGCCAATACAACATACCCCACCATTTGGTGGGATAACAGATGATTTGATTGTGGAGGCGACTTTAATAAAACATGATTTTTCAGAAAGAAGGTGAGAGACAAAAGGGGATAGAGAAGATAAGGTAAATATCTTTGAGAAAAGTTCTAATAAACTGCAGAGACAAATGGAAATTCAAAACTGAAAGTCTATGGAATAAAGAAACAATAGTTGGCATTTTGGACACGACTATAGGAAAATGGTTAGACTTCCTTTCTCATGCATTAACTTATCAGATACAATCAATGTAGGACAAGCACATTGAGATTCCAGCATCTTTTCCCCTTTTGTGTGACTTATCCAAATCAAACATTTTCTGTATATTAAATTTCACCAATAGAAATAAAGAGGATAATTTTTTCAAGAAAGCACCTACTTGAACATAAGAATCTAGGTTGGAACTATTTTGTAATGACAAGTAGGTGCCTACTTGTCTTTATAAAATATTAGCCCAAGTGGCAGAAATCCTGTCTTTTATATCAGTTCTAGGGCTGGTGTAAATGTCCACACCTATATTTTGCAAATATGTCCATAAATTATATTATTTTATAAAATATTTATTTTATTTATTTTTATTTAACATTTCATATATACCGCCTTTCATGTTATCAAGGCGGTTTACTTTGAACAAACTGAAATTACATTGAACAGGGCATTATAACTTGGAGATAACTATTTTACAGGGAACATGTAAAATATGCACCTACATGCATTCTCCACCCATCTTCCATCCAAAATCTAGTGAAGTGTATGCTCACCAACAAAATATGTGCCATCAAAATAACATGTGTACTTTTACATTGGACCCTATGCCGAGAGGCCATTTACAAGCATATGTGGCCACATACACACAAGAATGACGACTAGAGCCTCATTTAGGTGACTGCTGTAACACTTATAGTAAGCACCTCCTTATAAAATTAGTCCCAAAATGTTGATGCTAACAAACAGAAAAATGCCAGCTATGCCATTATTCTGTAATAGTGTCTATACTTTCAGATTATTTATTTATTTGGTTTTATATACCGTGCTATTTTAAATCAGTGTGGTTTACATTGTAACCACTTGGTACATGAAACAGTATACATAGAACTTTGAACTTGGTATATAAAACATGTAGACATGGAATATTTGAACTTGATACATATTAAACATCATGGTTACAGAATAACAACTATTTACAATCTATCAGTATTGGGCAGACTTGGGTAAGATCATCATAGCGAGCTATGTTACATGTTCGAAATATAGCTGGAAGAGATGTGTCTTTATTGCTTTTCTAAAGGTGGATAGGTCAGCGATTAGTCTGATTGGAGCAGGTAGGGAGTTCCAGAGTGGAGGGGCAAATAGTGAGAAGGCTCTGTGACTTGTCGATTGGGAGCATTTACTAGCCATTGTGGGAATAGCTAGAGTGTTAGTCAAGTTTATTCTTCTGACTCTGCTGTCGGGTGTCCAGTTTACTAGATTACTGAGGGAGGTAGCAGAAAGCTGGTGAAGGATTCTAAATGTAACAAGGAGGGCCTTGAACTTAAGGCGGCTGGTGATCGGAAGCCAATGTAGCTGCATTAGGAGCAGTGTAACATGCTCATGTTTGGAGACTCCATAGATGGTTCGTGCAGCTGTATTCATGGCCATTTGTAATGGATTGAGGGTGTAGGCAGGTAGACTGTGCAGAATGTTGTTAGAGTAGTCAAAATGCGGAATGATGATAGCTTGGAAAATTCCTCAGAAGTCAGTCAGTTCAAGTAGAGGTTGTAGTTGATGAAGAGAGCGAATTTTGCAGTACACAGCCTTGGTGATGTTGTTTATATGTGCTTCCATATTCGATTGTTGGTCCAATGTGATTCCTAGATGTCGTATCTCACTTTTAGTCTTCAATTTGGCTTCATTAACCTGAATGGTGGTGTAAATGTTGGATCCTTTCAGATGAATAAGACTTCTGTTTTATTAGAGTTGACTTTCAAGTTGTGGGAATTTAGTCAGTCAGATATTGCATTAAAGCAGCCAATAATTTTAGTGTAGTTAGGGTTGATTGTGGAAAATGGTTTATAGAGTAACACATCGTCCGCATAAATGTGGTAAAGAATACCAAAGGCTTGTATGATCTCACATATTAGTTGGATATATAAATTAAATAGCAAGGCAGACAAGGAAGAGCCCTGTGGTACACCTTGAGTTTGTTGATATTCTGTTGATGATTGGGAGTCAATGGTAACTCGTTGTTGATGGTCTGTAAGATATGATCGACACCAGTCCAATGCTAAGCCCTGAATGCCCTTTAGTTGAAGTTGGTCAACCAGGATTTTGTGAGAGACTGTGTCGAATGCTGATGCAATATCCAGGAAGATTAAAATGAAGCCTTGTTTTTTATTTATGCCCTTTATTAAGTTGTCCATGAGTGAGATGAGCAGTGTTTCAACACCATGTTGCAGCCGGAAGCCATGTTGCTGGTGATCCAATCATGTGTAGCAGTCGATATGGTCCTGGATCTGCTGTTGAACAATCTTCTCTAATATCTTAGCCAAGAAGGGGAGGCTAGATATAGGATGATAAGAGTTTGGATCTTGTGGGTCCAGCTTAGGGTTTTTAGGATGGGTCTGATGTGGCTATTTTCAATGGTTTTGGCCA
Organism: Ichthyophis bannanicus; assembly: GCA_033557465.1. Lineage (NCBI taxonomy): Eukaryota > Metazoa > Chordata > Amphibia > Gymnophiona > Ichthyophiidae > Ichthyophis > Ichthyophis bannanicus. The sequence goes on along the minus strand of CM066032.1, from coordinate 864,746,599 downwards.
TAGTGTCGAGATGGTCCTCTTGGGTTTCACGAATGAACTTCACACAGCACATGATCGTGGTGATCTGTCGGTGGCGGTCTCCCTTGACCTTTCCGCTGCTTTCAACCTTGTTGATCACTCTCTCCTTCTGGCTCATCTTCGGGATGCTGGCCTCTGCAGCACCGTTCTTCATTGGTTCCATTCTTTTCTCTCTTCTCGGTCCTACTCCGTTCTTCCCTCTTCTTCCTTCTCCTCCCCCTCTGAGCTCATTCCTCTCCCCTGTGGTGTTCCCCAGGGTTCTGTCTTGGCCCCCCTCCTCTTTAACATTTTTCTCACCCCCTTCGCCTTGCTTTTCAGCAACATGGTATCTCCGCATTCTACTACGCCGATGACTTGCTTCTTCTTCACCACACTTCTCCCCTTTCCCCCGATCTCTCCCCTCTTAATGCCTGCCTCACTGCTGTCAGCATACATTTCATGCAGCTTTGGACTCTGGAGACTTCAGTCTCCAAAGGTAATATGACAGTTTACAAGATGAGATTAACTCTGACCCCCTGGTGATTTCATTCTCCAAGGCCTGTCTGAAGCCCCTCCTTGCTAAATCAAGAATGGCAGACCTTAAAGGGAGTGGCTAGAAGACCTCAAGGGGAAGGGCTGGAGAGGATTCAATTCACTATAAAGGACAGAAACACTTCCTGTCTCTCTCTCTCTCCCACCATCCATTGGACATGAAGGACAGGAGGCTCTGATAATCAATTCCCTTCACCCCTCCCCCGCTCTCTCTCTCTCTCCCTTGCCATGAGGCTCTGAGCCACATGTTCGGGCCTATCTCTCTCTCTTACACTTCACACATGCACATGCACATGCACATACAGATTCATTGATGCACACTGAAACAGCTCTGTAACAATCACTATATACCTCTGTTCAATACCTATGTAATAAGCCTATTTCTACATGGAAAATAATCTGGAAAATAACTTATACATGGGTTGTGAGTGATCAACAGCACATCACTGAGACTTCATTCCTTTTGGATGTATGTTGTTTACCTACCACCCCTCATCCCACCCCTCCCACCACTTCTGTTCCTCCTGTACTCTACCTTTCTGATATCCACCCATTTCAGGAAGGACATCCCTTTCAGATTAAATATGATGCACCACACGATGTTTTATATGATGTGGAATACCATTTTCTTACTTGGCATCTATTTCCCAAATTGTTTCTAGTTACTCACAAATATCCAAATTGCTCTCAGTTTGTTGCCAACCACATACAAATGCTCAATACTTGGTTTGATATGCAGTCAGTAACACCCCGAGCCAAGCAATTTCGACACAAGCGTGAATTAATTGATACAATTTTAGGTAGCACAGGGACTGCACTGGGTGCCCTTAATATAATTGATATAGAGGTGCTCCGTAATAAAATGGGATCCACTGCTCAGCATGCTGCTGATGGTTTTACCTCACAACATATTATTAATGAAGCTTCCTCTAAACTGTCCAATGTAGTTGTAGATACCTTTGCTCTTATATCTCCCATTATAGAACAGAAAATTGTTACCTTAGCACATGCAGAATATAGATTGGGAAAGAATATTTCCTGGGCTCTTGCCTGTGATCAAGTACAGATCGAGCTTATTACTATACTAAAGGAAATTCTGATCACTGCTAAGTTAGGACACTGGCCACCATCTCTCATTCATATGGCTATTACCAAAATACCGGAATTTGCTATAGCTCACCTTGATAGGTGGACAGTTAGTGTTCCCATTTTTTCACCACAAGGCTGCTCTATCTGTACTTTGATCCCATGGTCAGGACAACACACAGTTATTTATCCTATTGTTAATATTGGGGTACAGTTTGATAATATGCTTATGTATCCTGTGGACCATCTCACATGGGTGCAGCCACTGGACGACACCTGGACTTTATTCAAGCCGATGGACCCCAGTTTGTGTGAGCAGACTACATTTCAGTTCAAGTGTCAACCTCACCAGTTTAAAGAGGCTGACACCTCCTGCTGGAACAATTCCTCCTCTTGCTCCCTGACTGTTAAGCTCTCATATTTCCTGACTACCTCACACAGTTTGTATTACCTTGGAGCTGGACACTTTTGTTTTCATCTATTCTTTCCACAGAATGTTTCTTTTTCGATTGCTCCCAGAATGCATGACATTTGCCTTCCCAAGAACACTTTGTTGTACAGTTCAAACTATTTACCAAAAAATACCTGGTGCAGTCATACACCACTGGTCTCCCTCACCATTAATGGGACAACTTATTTCACACCGCTAGTTACCAATGACTCTATGGACATTCCAGACTTTATCTCATATGCTGTGCATCCCTTACCACTTGGCATGGGAGAAGAGACACTACATAAACTGCTCAACTTTACAGAACTCCATGCCTATATTGATCACCTTAAAACAACATCCACTGAAGTGAATCACACCATCGCTTATGAGAATGGACACATTCAACAAATTGTTGGACACTTTCTACAAAATGCTCATGTGTCTGTGTGGGAATTGTTATTTGGTTACTCACCTACTGCTGATCATGTCTTTAATGTTTTTATTCACCCTATTATTATTTTAACTGCTGTACAAATATTTCTATGCATTATCGTAATTTTCCTGTGTTGTAAAATGAAACAAATGTACATATCCTTGCAGCACATGTCATACAGAACCACAACATTTTAAGGTAGTTACACTGAAACTCTCCAGCATCCACCCCTACTTCCAGGCTAATTTGGCCTGCTAATTTGGCTAATTTGGCATTTCCTATTACACTGAATACCAGAGTCAGCTGCAGTCTAGTATTGCTTCCTATCCTCACTCATAGCATCCTGGTACCTTTTTGCTTTTAGCCTCCTCAAAAATTCCTGCAGACCTTATGCACTGTTCACTCTCTCTAAGACGGGCACGGAGGTAGCATATTGGGTTCCCCCCCCCAGTAGTGGCTGCTCTACCTAAGACACGAGGTTTGGACTCATAAGGAGACTTGTTTATCTCTAGAACACTAGAGACAGTACTAGAGACAGTACTGTGCAGGACAGGGGACTTGCTGGACATGGCAAGGTATTTAATACAGGAGGTATTAGACAAGCTGCCTACTATCATGTAATGGCAGCTGGGACAGGTACCACAGGCTTGCTTCCACCATTTCCAGGCACAAATAATAAATAAATAAAAAAAAGGTGTGGGAGATGTCAGCATACATTTCATGCAGCTTTGGACTCTGGTGACTTCAGTCTCCAAAGGTAATAGGACAGTTTACAAGATGAGATTAACTCTGACCCCCTGGTGATTTCATTCTCCAAGGCCTGTCTGAAGCCCCTCCTTGCTAAATCAAGAATGGCAGACCTTAAAGGGAGTGGCTAGCAGACTTCAAGGGGAAGGGCTGGAGAGGATTCAATTCACTATAAAGGACAGAAACACTTCCTGTCTCTCTCTCTCTCCCACCATCCATCGGACATGAAGGACAGGAGGCTCTGATAATCAATTCCCTTCACCCCTCCCCCGCTCTCTCTCTCTCTCTCCCTTGCCATGAGGCTCTGAGCCACATGTTCGGGCCTATCTCTCTCTCTTACACTTCACACATGCACACACAGATTCATTGATGCACACTGAAACAGCTCTGTAACAATCTCTATATACCTCTGTTCAATACCTATGTAATAAACCTATTTCTACATAAAAAAACTTTCTCCAAGCCACACCTGTTTGGTTGTCTTATTACAAGCCCTCCTGCTTCTGTGAAGTGAAATGAACCCAGGACCTACAGAAGAATAACTGACCAAATCTTACAACTGCCATTGCCAACTGGCTCACCACGCACTGTCTTCACCTTAACCTCACCAAAACCCTTGCCATCTGGTTCTCTCGCAATGACACCTCTCCTCAGATCGCCCCCTCTTTTTCTGGCTCTCCAATCCCATTGGTCACCTCCTTCCGCTATCTGGGTGTTTACTTCGATTCTCAGCTCTCTTTCCACGACCACATCGCTCATATATCAAAATCCTCTTTCTACTTCCTTCGCCAGATCCGTGCCATCAGGCCTTTTCTCACCGCCCAAGCACTTACTACACTCCTCCTGTCCCTGGTTATGTCCCGTGTTAATTTTGGAATTCTATTTTAGCTGGTCTCCCTGTCACTCAGCTTCACCGCCTCCAGCGTATCCAAAACACTGCCGCCCATCTCATTTTCCACTCCTCTCCCCGTGATCACGTTACACCCCTGCTCGTTCACCTCCACTGGCTTCCTGTCAAGTCCAGTATCCATTTCAAGGTCCTGACCACTCTTCACCGTGTTCTTTATTCCCACTCCCCTCAGTACCTCGCTGACCTCGTTCATTTTCATTCCTCAGCTCGCTCCCTACGGTCTATGCACCTCAATCACCTTCATCTTCCTTCTCCTGCTCACGCTCACCTCCAGTCCACCCGTTCCTCTGCTTTCTTTTTCCTTGGCCCTGCACTATGGAACTCTCTCCCCACCTCCATCCGGCTTGAACAGACATTTACCACCTTCCGAATCAAACTCAAAACCCATCTCTTTGCCCTTGCCTTTGACCTCCCTGACCCTTCTGTGTAGCCCATTCCCCCTCTCTTCCCTCTTCTCCTCTCCCCCTTCCTGTCTCGTTGACCGATTCTGCTGATTTGCTTTCCTGTTTTTATTGTAACTTCCTTTCCCTTTTCACAAATATGATTTCTTTATGTTATTGTATCATGTGAACTGCTCTGATGTTTACTGAAGGGCGGTATATTAAGCTCAATAAACATAAACATAAACATAGACCTTTAGTGAAGGAGAGGTTCACAATCCTTGATATATAAGGGCTTAATTCAGAGCAGGTTGATTTGATCCAATGAGCAGGGCATGGATCTGTAGGAGAGGTAGTCGAGTTGAGACTTCTTATTATGTTTTCTATTTGCTCGGTGGAATACGGGTAGAAAGCATTTAAGGAAGGTATATTGGTACAATCCTTATTAGGAGTGGTCATGTGGGAGTCTTCAGTATTATGGAAGGTCAGTTTGTTTTTATTTTGAAAGTGTGAGACGAAGTCTTGGGGTTGTGGTAATTTAACATTTTGTTGACCTGATGGGTCCTTGGTGAGTGACTGAACTAGTCTGAAGAGTTCCCAGGGCCTATTGAGGGAACGCATAAGGATTTTGGTGTGGTACTCTCTTCTTCTCTGGATGATGTTAGTCCGGTGCTCTTGTAAGGTCTTCATATATATTTCTTAATCCTGTGGAAGCCTGTTGTGGCACCATGTTCTCTCAAGTTACCTAAGATGTATTAAGGACCTACATAGATCAGCAGTGAACCAGGTGGCGGTATGGGCCCGTTTTCTGGATTATGCCATCTGGGTTATAAGTACTGCCTAGCTTAGGGTGGAATTCCATGTGTGTATAAGGTCCACTAATTCAGGGTTAGCAGGGTTAATATTTGGGATTGCTTCATCAATGAATGTTTCTTTATTGAATGGTTTAAAACGATGTGTTGGTAATGGTGTTGTCATGGAGTTTGCATTAGAATTAGGGAGAGTAGATGGACTGTGGAATAGTATAGCCTTGTGGTTTGACCAGGGTACTGGTATAATTAGTGGTTGGGGAATTTTGCTGGATCTTAGGGTGTTCGAAAGTCCAATGTGTTTCCTTTTGTGTGGGTTGAGGCCTGTATTAGTTGGTTATAGTTTAGTGCACACATTGCATCAATGAATGCCATAGCATTTTTCTTTGATAATGTTGGGAGATTAAAGTCTCCTAAGATCCAGAGAGGTTTAGAATTTGGATAATGGTTGCAGGCTAGATCAAGGGATGTAGTAAGGTCATCTGTGCAGGTGGATGGAGCACGATATATGAGTGCTGTAGCTAGGTGCTTATTCTCAATAGTGATGGTGTTGATGCTAATGGAGTTATTTGAGGAAAGGCACTGGAACTGTAATGCAGATCTAGCCAAGACGAGTGTGCCACCTCCTCTTTTGCCAACTCTTGGACAGTTAAAAATGTCATAGTTGGGGAGTTTGAGTTGATTTAGAAGGACTGTATCAGTGTCAGTAAGCCAGGATTTGGTAATATAGAGACTGTCTAGGTTGTGGTTTTCAATGTAGTCTCTAATAATTGGCCAATTCTTTTTAACATCTTTGTTAGTGATATAGCAGAAGGGCTGTCGGGTAAGGTTTGCCTCTTTGCAGATGATACCAAAATCTGCAATAGAGTAGACACCCAGGAAGGTGTAGATAACATGAGGAGGGATCTAGCTAAGCTTGAAGAATGGTCTAGAATTTGGAGCTGGAATTTAATGTTAAAAAATGTAAGGTCATGCATTTGGGCTGCAGCAATCCAAGGGAGCAATACAGTATAGGGGGTGAAGTACCTTTGTCCACTAAAGAAGAGTGGGACCTAGGCGTGGTTGTGCCTGATGATCTTAAAGTAGCTAAACAGGTAGAAAAGGTGACGGCAAAAGCTAGAAGGATACTTTGGTGCATACGGAGAGGAATGGCTAGCAGAAAAAAGGAGGTGATAATGCCTCTCTATAAGTCTTTGGTGCGACCTCATTTGGAGTATAGTGTGCAATTCTGGAGACCGCACCTTCAAAAGGATGTGAACAGGATGGAGTCGGTGCAGAGGGTGGCTACTAAAATGATTAGTGGGCTTCATTATAAAGCATATGAGGACAGACTTAAGGATCTTAATATGTACACCTTAGAGGAAAGGCGGGATAGAGGTGATATGATTGAGATGTTTAAAAACCTCCATGGCATAAATGTTCAGGGAGAGAGCCTCTTTCAATTGAAAGCAAGTTCTGCTACGAGGGAACATGGGATGAGGGTGAAGGGAGATAGATTCAGGAGTGATATGCGGAAATATTTCTTTACAGAAAGAGTAGTGGATCCATGGAAGAGTCTCCCAGTGGAGGTAGTAGAGACGAGGACAGTAACTGAATTAAAAAAAGCATGGGACAAACACAGAGGATCTCTAAAGGTAAAAAGGGGACTGTTGAAGTTGTTGATATGGAAGGACAGACTAGATAGGCCATGTGGTCTTTTTCTGTCATCATATTTCTATGTTTCTATGTTTCATTTGTTCTTAATTGATCTTGCGTTTATGAGCATGCAAGTTAGTTGTTTCTCTTTTGGAGCTTTTCATGTGACTGACTTTCTAGATGGCTGGCATATGATATGTATGAGACGTTGTTGTCTTGAGGTATGGGGAGTTCTTGGTGTAGAAAATCCATCATCTTGTCTATTATGGCCGTAACCATGTATGGTGGAGATTAGTGCTTGTTTGTGTGAGAAAGATCCAACAGGTATGATGGAATGAGCCAGACAGCATAGGAACAGTAAGAAAGGAATCTTTTCAGGCATTTTAAAGTGAGAAAGGGGTACTGGTTTAGTTGAATAGAATTGTGATGTTGTTCGGGGAAGGATAGTGCCTATTCAGTGCTTTTATTTTATTTATAGAGGCTTGGCAGTACTAGCAGTATAATGAAAGGTTGCAAATTATACAGATGGACTGGTGCATAAAAGCAATATACAATATGTTGTACAATATACAATATGTTATCCCATATAGGTTGGCATATCAATGCAACAGAGACTATATTTTGAATAAGGGTTCAAACAGGTGTTACTTCCAGTATGCAGATCCTATAGATGAAAGTACAGATTAGGGGGGTGGTTTAACAGTAATAATGACAAAAGTAGGTAGATCGGTTGCATATAGCAGGGGTGGCTCAAGGCAATCTGCTGCCTGAGGCGAAGAATGAGATGGCGCCCTCCCCCTTAGAGGGGCGGAGCTTTTTCAGAACTCCAATGAGGGAATGAAGCAAACCAAAAAGCCGATTAGATTGTATGGAGGGAATGCAAGATGTTTGCACACAGGGCCGTACCGAGCTGCAATTGCACCCTGTGTGACTTGCAGCTTGGGTGCACACCCCCTCCTCCCCCCCATACCTCCGTCCAGTGCTGCCTGCTCTTTCCCTGCTGCTGCCGACCTCTGTTTTTTTTTTCACGATGGCACCGGCAGCAGGGAAAAAGCAGGTAGTGCTGGATGGAGGTATGGGGAGGAGGATGGGGGCATGCGCCCGATCTGAAAGGCGCCGGCACTTTAAGCAGATCTGTCCCTCCCTGCTCTGACATTGCATCAGAGGAGGGAGGGGCCAGACCTGCTTAAAGTGCTGCAAAAAGGGTTGGGGGTATGCATTTCGGCTGCCTGCTATTGTCCTGCTAGGGACGGCAGGGAAACAGCATACAGCCGAGATGTGCCCCCCAAGCCTTTGCGCCCTATGCGACTGCACCGCTTGCACAGGGCTAGGTACGGTCCTATTTACACACCAAGGAACTAAAAGACAGCAAGAACCAACAGCACAGCTTATAAAACTAAATTATAACTCATTTTTATTTTGTTGTGATAAACTGTGTTGTTTTTCTTTTTCAACATATATTTTTCATTCACAGTGGGTGCAGAGCAGAACCAGGACATTCACCCAGAGAACTCAATATTCAAAAAAAAAAAAGATTCTGATCATCTCACTAACGACAACAACAAGCATTGTTCTCCAGTACCAGGCATATTGTGAACTAATACAAAACCCTACAACAAAGAGCAAACCTACCATACCATATCAGCACAAACTTCTAAAATTCACATAAGGAGCCCATCCAAAAAAAGCGTCACTATAAATACTACAGTGGGCCCTGGAACATCTATTTGAAAAGCTGAACAAGTCAAATTAATACAGTACAGTATAGATCTTTATGTACAAACTCCATGTTAAGAGAACACCTGGCCTCAATCACACACTCACAACATCAACCCTCACCAAGTACAGAATAAGTAACCATAATCTAAAGTAAAAATAAAAATATATAGACAAAATTTAAACTGAAACCCCAAGAAGCTAGAGTCCACATGCAGCGCAACATCAGATAAATAAGAGATGCAGTTCCCCAATACTGTGTAAAATATAAAAATATGTGTGCACTATCCTTGTCCTGGAAAAATGGGAATTCCACTCACCTCTGATGGAGCTCTGGCACCAAATAGGGTTTGGCACGGCCTTTCTGACATCTTGGGTAGCTTGAGTGACCAAGAACGGGAACAGCAGCGTGACCACAGCATGGATTGAAACAAGCAATATCTGGCTTCTGGGCTCCAGCGCAGTGGCGGGTCCTGTTTGTCGTGCACTGGAGCAGAGTTCAGTGCAGCCATGGAAGCCGGGATGGGAGCAGCATGTAGACAGGGGCGGCCCAAGGGGGGTGCGGGGCCATGTGCGGAGACTCGGTGCGGGGCCTCATTTGCATAAGTGGCCTTATTTGCATAAATATTTGCATAATGCTAACATACACTAACTTTTAGTAAACATGTCTCTTAATGAGTGTATGGATAAAGACAGACTAAAAGATTTCTACATTACTATAATCCAGTGCCAACCGCCAGGCACATTAGGAACTACTACAAACACTGCCCATTTAGAACCCATAGCAAACCCACCGTATCCTGACAGCACTACCAGGACTCACAAAGCACCATACCCTACCTATCAAAAGGCAACACTGCAAATATTAAACCAATACATTTCAGAGAACAACAATACATGACCTACTGGGGAAAGAGAACAAGTGGCAATGTCAAATAGGAATTACATAAACAGAATACCTCAGCTCAGTTACACATGCAGAACATAGACCATCACCAAACAAGGAATCACAATTTAGAAACAGGAAGGCAATAATTAAACTGGGAACCCCAAAAGCCAAACTTGGAATGTACAACAACACTGTAGAAATAAAACTATAAATTAATTTCCTCTTGTACCAAACAAAGCGCAGACGTTAATGATGCACATTTCCCAGAGCTTTCATATTCCAGTTAATAAATTCAAAATAAAGAGATATCTTTCTACCTTTTGTGCATTTTTTTTCAGTTGCAATTGCTCCAGCCACTTTCTTCTGGTTTCTTCATGTTTTCTGCTAACTCTCCATCATCTGCTTTCCATTTGTCCTTTCTTCTCTCTTCTAGTTTTTTTTTCCATTCTCTCTCTACATCTGCTTTAACATACAGTACTAATCTTTCTCCTTTTGCTCTTTCCTCATTCCTATTTCATCCACTCAAATTTTACCCCTCCATCCTCAATCCCCACTTACTCTCCCAATACCCGGCCAATTGTAGATTTTTTATCCCTCCCACACAAAATATTTTTCCTCTCTCCATTTTACTCTCCCAGCCTCATCCCATTCTAATCCTCCCCCAACATCAGCTCCCTTCTAGTTCCAGCCTCTCCCTGCATCAGCCCATTTCCAGTCCTAGCCCCCCATCAGCCCATTTCCAGTCCTAGCAACCCCCCAACCCAATACCAGTCCTAGCCCCCCCCATCAACCCACTTCCAGTCCTAACCCCATCAACCCATTTCCAGTCAGCCACCCATAGCCCATTGCCAATCCTAACCCCCCAATCAGCCCACAGCCCATTACCAGTCCTAACCCCATCAGCCCACCTCAAGTCCTAACCCCTCCCCATCAGCCCATTTTCTGTCCTAGCCCCCCCCATAGCCCATTATCAGTCCTAACCCCCCCATAGCCCATTACCAGACAGCCCCCATCAGCCAACAGCCCATTACCAGTCTTAACCCCCCATAGCCCATTACCAGTTCTAACCCCCCCAACAGCCCACAGCCCATTACGTCCTAACCCCATCAGCCCACCTCCAGTGTTAACCCCCCCCATCAGCCCATTTCGTCCTAATCCCCATCACCCAATTTTCAGTTTAAGCCCCCCCATACCCCATTACTAGTCCTAACCTTCCCATCAGCCCACTCCCAGTCCTAATCCCACCAGACCATTTCCAATCCTAATCCCCCATCACCCAATTTTTAGTTTAAGCCCCCCATAGCCCATTAGCAGTCCTAACCCCCCATCAACCCACTTCCAGTCCTAATCCCATCAGCCCATATAAAGACTTAGCTCCCCCATAGCCCATCACCACTCCTAACCCCCCCAGCCCCCCATAGCCCATAACCACTCCTAACCCCCCCAGCCTCCCCATAGACCATCACCACACCTATTCCTCCCCCCCCCCCCATATCCCTTCAGCTCTCCTAACCACACCCATAGCCCCCAATAGCCCATCAGCCCATCAGCATTCCTAACCCCCCCCCAGCCCCCCATAGCCCATCAGCACTCCTAACCCCCCCCCCCCGCCCATCAGCACTCCTAACCCCCCCCCCAGCCCCCCATAGCCCATCAGCACTCCTAACCCCCCCAGCCCATCAGCACTCCTAACCCCCCCCAGCCCCCCATAGCCCATCAGCACTCCTAACCCCCCCCAGCCCAGCCCAGCCAAAAAAATTTTTTTTTAAAAGCTGTCTTCTCCCGCTGCCGGGGCCGCCGCGGCAGAATCGAGTGTGCCGCGGGGCCCCCCCAGCCAGCAGAGACTGCCTTCCCCAGTATCCGCTCTCTCGTACAGCTGCCTGCAGTCTCAAGCGCCGGCTTTCAGAGCGCGAAGGGACTAGTTTCCCTTTCACGGCTCTGTTAAGCCCGCGGGGGCTGATGGGAACTTCCCATCAGCCCCCGCGGGCTTAACAGAGCAGCGAGGGAGAAACTCTCCCCTCGCGCTCTGAAAGTCGGCGCGTGAGACTGCAGGCAGCTGTATGAGAGAGCGGATACAGGGGAGGGCAGGCTCTGCTGGGCAGGGGGGGCCCCGCGGCACACTCGATTCTGCCGCAGCGGCCCTGGCAGCGGGAGAAGACAGCTTTTTTTTTTTTTTTAAATTTGACTTTAGGATCAGAATGTTTTTTGCGCGGGGCCCCCTGAAACGCGAGGCCCTGTGCAAAAAACATTCTCGCTCAATGGACGGGCCGGCCCTGCATGTAGACAGCACTAGAGCAGCATGCGGTGGCCAGTTAAGGCCTGCTAGGAGAGACTTGACTGCCGCAAGCTTTTTTTGAGTGGTGCTGGCTGCCTCTTCCCCCCCCCCCCCGGAGTGTGACTGGTGTAGTTGTCTGCACAGGGACATGCTCTTTGAGCTTACAGTCTAAAACTGGGAGATACAGGATGTGAAGGATGCTATTGCCCGCATGCACTTTCCTCACCAGAACTTGAGGGCCTTTGATGGATATGGCTGGAGTGGCAAGTATTTGATCATAGAAGAGCTAGTCATCCTATCTAGAAGCCAATTTGCCTCTGTTTTTTGGGGGGAGCTGGTGTGGCTGAGTGTTTGTGGTTAAAGCTGAAGAGAGTGCCTTTTTTTTTCCTTGGATGCCTGTGTGCTGGACTGCCTGGTTTGTCCTTGTTTTTCCACTTGTGCCTGGGTGCTTTTTTTCTCCCAAGGAACATCCTGTGAGTGGCCCCAAGTCTCATCCAAACGATAAGGGGGGGTGGAAGAACCTGAGGAGCAGCAGATACTCTTGCTCCGTGCAAGTAATCTTCAGTTTAAATAAAAACCAAGCCGTTGCGGGCTTGCAGAGCCTTCCTGCCTCTGAGGAGCCACCTGGGCAGATGTGTCCCGCCCCCAAAGGAAGTTACATTAACTTCCTTTGGGGGCAGGACACATCTGCATGGGCTCCTTCACAGAGACGGAAGGCTTTGCACTGGCTTGTTTTTTATTTAAATTGAAGATCAGCCGCAGCTGCAACCTCTACCACCGCCACCAGAGAGGGTGAATCTGCTGCTGCCGAGAAGCGGACTTGGCAGTGGAAGAAACGTGAGCATTTTTAATTTTTTTATATCTTTTGGAGGCGGAGTGAGGCGGCTGTTTTGGGGGCATTTTTGCCGCCTTCAAAACTTGCCACCTGAGGCAACCGCCTCACTCCGCCTCATTATAGAGCTGCCCCTGCATATAGATAATAGCACTATAGTGGATGGTATATGTTGGACTTACAGACTGTGGAGACGGTTCATCTGTGAAGAGCGGCACTTTATGACAAGAAAGCTGCAGCTCTGAATTTTTTTGAACTTGTTCCGGTGTGGGCCCGCCGGCGCAGATGTGCCAATTATTATATGGTGCTAGTTTATGATTATGTGGTGCTAGATTAGATTATGTGGTGCTAGTCCAGTTAAGGAGAAAAACATATAATAATTGATTGCAGGACTCGAAAAAATAGTACTTTTAATTTAACTGACATACAGGATCAAAATCATAATTCTTGTGTGTCAGGTTTTTACAACAGAGTTTTCGGAGGCAAAGGCTTTTCAAGTGTGGAAAAGCAGGGTGGGATAGGAAGTACTGTTTGCTCTGTTTGGAACGCACAAAGGAATAGGAAGAACAATGTAAAAAAAGAATTTAAAGCAAAGGAAGAAAAATCTGTAGGAAAAGTAATATTTGAATGTGTGCTTCTGCAGAATAAATGAAGGTAATACAAGAATAGAATCTTGGAATGTGACAGTTATAATTAAGGTTAAAAGATACATGGATTTTCTGTATTTAAAGAAACAAAATGCAGATATTTTGAAGCTACATGAAACTCTTTTAATAAAGGAAACAAATGGCACTTATAAAGAAGTGGGAGAAATGGACAACTTATTCATAAAGGATTAACTGGTGAGCCTGACATCAATGCTGGGCAAAATGGTAGAAACCATAACCCAGGGGCATGCTGGACCTCTTGTGGTCTCCTGCACCCTCCTATTTCCCCTGCTATTGACGACTAATTTGTCACCAGCCTTCACAGCAAAGCAACTTTATTTGTGGAAATAAACAGACCACAGTTTCCAACCTATTACATACTTACATCTGTGTTTAGACATATAAAACATAGAAGCAATAGTTACAACCGCAAACCCCGAGAACAAGTTACAATTAACATGCCAAGAACACTCCCCCACCCCCCACAGAGAGTACCATACCTTTGAATGCCTGCTTATCCACTTAGACCTGCTCTGTGGCCTAGTGGGGGTACCTTCCCCCCTGCTACTGACACCTGGGGTTACCCTTTGTTTTACTGAACTGTGCATCTGAGCCCAGGCATCCCCTCTCTGGTACCTGACCTCGCAATACTGAGCCCCGGGCATCCTGATCCAGTACCTGAACTCCCCCCCCCCCCCCTTTTTGTGGTATTCCTTTAAGTTGGTGAGGTCCCGTCTCCAGGAGAGAAACGGCCCGACTCCCCCATCGTGAGAACTGAACCGACTGTCCTCTGAAGACCTTCAATGAAGACGTCCAACCCAATCTCATTTAGGTGTACCCTATCCCTGCTATACACCGCTAAAATGCCCTCATGTCTCACCATCACCCCTCCTAGAGCCCACACAAACTTCCCTACTTCCGCGTTAAGCTTCCTTTTGCTCCTCTTGATGCCTTCTGGCTATATCACCCTGCTCCATCTCTGCCGGGGGAGTATCTGGGACCAGATAATGCCCGCCCCAAGGACAGAGAAAATCCATGCCAAGTCCCTCTTTATCTTAATGATGAAGTCTATGCCTTTGGCCGATACCAAGTCATTGCCAACCAAGTGCAGCACTATAAATTCTGGGGCTGGCCTGCTCTGCATCTAGACTTGAGGGCAGGCAGCAACTGGTCCCACAGTATCCCCCACTTCCCCAGCCACAGTATGCTCATGGTGTCCAGAGAGAAGTCTAGCTGCCTGCCGAAACGGTTGCCCGAAACGGCTGTATGAATGGCCCACTATCCAAATTGTCCTTCTTCATTTGCCTGCCAAGACAAAATGGGCAGAGTTAATGCTGGTGGCAGCATTAATCCCACTGGCCTCCCTACCTTACATATAGCCTGAACCTATCTGAAGCCCACATCTTGATAGCCTGAATCTGCTCCTCCCAGAAGTGCAATCTGTGCCCCATAGTGGCAGCACCTATTCTAAAGGAATGGAGGATCAGGCCAGTAGAGTTGAAGCCCACACTTTCCAGTGCCTGGTGTCACATTGCCTTGAACTGGAACTGTGACAGGCAACAGCCATCCTGATGCCACCGTAGAGCTCCCCCTTCCCCGGCTGGACTCTTTCATAGCCTTCACTGGGCATAGGTTGCTGATAACGGTGCCATGGAGCCAAACCGTTCTGACAATGTGGCTTTTATCATTTTTGGACTCCTTTACTGCATACCGATCTTGTCCCCACCCACCGAGATGTCCTCGACCCTGAGAGCTGGGCCCATGATGTCCCATCTGGACCTGGGGATAGCCTCACCCATCCTGAAGGCGCCCAAAAACATAATGATCAGGGATACCCTGAATAGGCTTTCCTTAAAGTCGTCCCTCACTATCTCAGGTGCCCTTTGGATAACCGCACTCAGAATGTGCAGGGTGACAGGCCTGCGCCCATCCGGCTGGAGAGGGTTCTCCCTGAACCAGCCTTCCATTATCTTTTTAACCAGGAACTACTTTGTTGTGTCACTCAAATCCCTAGCTTCGGGAAGAATGCCACCCCAGACAGAATCAGCTTTGCATGCCTCACTGAAGTCCCTTTTCAACCAAGTTATGAACTGTAGCAGCTGGAGCAGCATTAATCCCTGCAGAGGGATGAAACCCTGAAGTTCAGCAAAGCTCCTGGGCCAGGCCCAGGCTCTCCAATACGCCTTCCATGTGTTCCTGGGCAAGGACACTATCAGCTTTCCACTGGCACTTCAAATCCAACTCTCCACATCTCCGATGGCATGATGCTAGCCTCAGAAGCAGCCTCTGAGGTGAGGCGCCTGAACCGATGCAGCTGTAAATGAGAGAGAGCATTGGCAATCTCGTTAGTTTCCCCTGGCACAGGGCTGGCTGTTATGAAGGTGTTCAATTCCAGGCTCCGCAAAACTAATTTCCTAATCAGCCCCATGGTCCTCCTGGCCCTGGCTGACTGTTTGTTTATCACATAAACGGCCGCAGCATTGTTAGACTGGAAGACTATCCTTTTGTTAGCCAATTAGGGCCCCTAGAGGAACAGCGTTAACACTATCAGGAACAATTCCAGAAATGTGATATCCTTGGTTATGCCCTGAGTGTGCCATTCCCCAGGCCATCTCACCTGGCACCACTGCCTCTGGAATTAGATGCCAAAGCCTATGCCGCTGGCCAAATCCGTAAACAGCTCCATATCAGTATTGCTAATGGGGGGTCCCTCCAAATGTTCCTGCAGTTGTACGTCACCAGAAAATCCCACCAGATGGCCATATCCTGCCAAATGGCTGCACCCACTCTGATGAAGCGGTGTCCCTTATGTACACCTCTAGTGGCATCTGCCAGCCGCCTTATAAAGGCCCTCCCCATTGGCATCACTCTGCATGCAAAATTCAAGTACTCTATTAGGGACTGCAGCTGCTTGTGAATTAACTTCCTGGCTGAGGCGATCGTCCACACCGCCTCCCGCAAGGCCACCAACTTTCGTCTGGAGAGTTGGGTGACCATCTAGTGTCAATCTTAATCCCCAAGAAGGACAGGAACTGAGCTGGCCCTTCTGTCTTCCTTTCAGCCAGGAGGTCACCCAGCTCTGCCACCTTCCACTGAAGAACTGCTAGGTGGTGAGCGTAGGACCACTTGCTACTGGCTAGCAACTGGAAATCATCCAGATAGTTTATGTTACTATCCTTGCCAATTTCCCTTTCAACTATCCATTGAACGGCTGAGCTGAAATCCTCGAAGAATGCACAGGACACCACATAACCCATTGGGAGGCATTTATCAAAGTAGTACTGATGCCTTAAGCGAAAACCCAGCAAATGGAAGCTTTGCTGATGAATCCGCCTTTGTTAAACATGTCTGCCTTTGCTAACCATACTCCCTTGATGTGCGTCTGCAGCAGGCTTAGTGCTTGGTCTACTGAAGTGTATTTGACAGAGCAGACCTCCTGCTCCAAATAGTCACTGACCGACCTCCCTTCTGGGAAAGACAAGTGATGAATGAGCTGATACTCACACAGCTCCTTCTTCGGTACCAGG
The DNA here is from genome assembly GCA_033557465.1 of Ichthyophis bannanicus. Classification (NCBI taxonomy): domain Eukaryota; kingdom Metazoa; phylum Chordata; class Amphibia; order Gymnophiona; family Ichthyophiidae; genus Ichthyophis; species Ichthyophis bannanicus. Next base: position 864,729,731 of record CM066032.1, on the reverse strand, counting down.
CCCAGCAGTGACACTATTAAGTTTGGCAGGGGCCTGCTACTGAAAAGGCTCGCAACTCTTCCGAGTGCCCATTCCTTATCAATTTTTTGCTGGACCTTGATAACTTTGACCAAGGCTGACTGCAAGTTTCCCGCTGTCCTGGGGCCCGAGGGACCACTATAAAGAATATGAAAACCAAATACAAATCTGAAAACTAAGCAGTCCACTTTCCACGGCTTGTACCCGACAAAGTTCTACCACATCTGAACTGGGGCTGTGCCTCGTCAAATATCGCACAGGCATGCTTGTACTTGCAATTCTCGCCAAATCTACAGGAACCTCTGTTGAACAGCCTGTAGACCCCCTTTCGGATACCCGGGTCCATCGAGGGCTGCCCATTGTTCTCCCACCTGTAGAACCTAGACGCCCTTCGAAAGAGCTGCTGCAGACTTGAGCTCCTGCCTGGAAACGGAGGCATCAAGGCGTAGCTGCCCCTATTCCCTTTCTGGGCCCTGGTCATAAGCCAAATCCATTGGCCTATGTCCTTTCTGTCCCAGCTGAGCCCTTTGTTTCCTGCCATGTTCTGTCGAAACTGCTCATCATACTCGAACCACTCTGTCCTCTCATATACCCTGTATGCTTCACATATGCAATCCTAGTACGTGAAGAGGCTCCTGCACTGCTCCAGGTGCCTCTCCCCCACCACACTGGCCAGTATCTGGAAGGCCGCGTACCAGTTCACTATTGTTCTGGGATCGCTATTGGCCTACCGATTGGACAGCTTGCACTTACTATGGCAACCTGTACATCCACAATTAACTTCATTCCGTCTGACCAGTAAGGAGAATATGTCAATATATTCTCCTTTCCAGACTTTCTCCTTTTGGGCCACCAGGATATGGCTGTTGAGGACCCTCGTGAGGCAGGTGTATTCTGCTAGCCTCGCCTACGACATCAGCCAACAATTCCCCTCCCCAGTCTCTGCCGACGTATTGTTGTTTGACCCCTGTAATCCTGTTTTGGTTGCACCCGCCTAGAGGTCTCCCGGGGCCCTTATCCCACTCCCTGGATTGTGTTGCCATGGATTGGGCTGGTAGAATGCCTGAAGCTTGCTGGGAGGGGGGAGGGGTGGCTATGCAAGTGGTAAGCTTTAGCTACCATCTGCACTAGTTGCTGTAGCAAACCCACAATGCCTGCCTGCCCTGATCCTCCCCCTCCTTGGCCCACCCCCTTCCCGCCCCATACCTGTGTGGCTGCCAACATACCTTCCCTCCCCACCACATTGCCTGCTGCTGGAGCTGCGGGTGATCTTTCCATAGCCATGCTGTTGGCCCTCCCTACTTTTGCCCCCCTCCCCCTCTGCCATCCCCGTTGCCCCCCAGACCCTCCTGCTTCCCCATACCCCCACATTAGCTAAAAGTATATACACTATTTGCGAGTACTCACCCCCTTGGTCCTGTCCCTAGGGTGTCACTGCTGTGTCAACTCCTGCATCCCTTGGTGCCAGAAGGTCTTCTGGCCTTGTCTGCTCCCATGACGGGCCCTGCACTCCTTCTAGTGAACCGTGGAGGGCCTGCATGTGATCCATGCCATGGACAGTGGCCAAGGACCTCACTGAGTTCACAATGTCACTCACCCCCGGATCCTCCACTATGTTCAGGAGTCCCAAGAGGGACCACTGCCCAGACGAGATGCCTGCTGCTACCATCCCAATTGCACCGGGGGCTTGACTCCACTTGCTTGCCCCAGCCTGTCCTTGCTCTGCCACACTTGTGACTGCTCACTGCGTCTTGTTTCTTTGGCACTGGTCCTTTACCCTGCATACCGCTGGCCCTCCTCTTCTGTGCTGCTCGCTGGGCTGTGTTTTCTTTTCCTGCGTGTCCTGCAGCCATGCTCCTACAGGGAGTTTGGGGCTTTATCAATGAATCCAACCCCACTTGCAGCGTCCGCAAAACCGTGGAAGTCCAAACTGGTCTCCTGCTTACCCGGCCAGGCTACCTCTTCCCTTCTCAGGCAACCCCGCTGAGCAGTACCCTGCAGTCTTGACGCTACCACCTGTTCCTTTATTTCTGAGTGAATTTTGCTCCCATACTGCCGAAGCTGTGCCTCCTATCCATGTGTTGGCCCGTTCCCGAGCTCCTGACCTGCTACAGCTTGCATCCCTCTCCTCTTGCGGCTACCTCACTGCTCCTCTCATTCACTCATGTCTTAGTCCACCACACCCTTTACTTGCTGCTGCTCCTTGTTCTCTCTCATCTTCCTGGCCTTCCCATGCAACATCTTCTCTTATATTTTTGCCTGTCTTGATTAGATTGTAAGCTCTACAAGGAAGGATTGTCTTTATATGTTTGTACAGTGCTGCATATGCCTTGTAGTGCTATATAAATGATTAATAGTAGTAGTAGTAATAGTGGTAGTAGAGACACAGCATTGGAGGTTCTGTCCAAGTGCAAAGACAGACATTCCCCTTGCACATTTCAGATCAAGGATGCTGCACCTGACATAAGAAGACAAAGAGCAGACCTGAATGGAGGAACATAAGCAATGCTCTTGCGCCTATCAAAATTTGGCACCAGAGACAGTTGCCTATGTTGCTTGGAGCTAAATCCAGGTGTGCCATTTTAGACTCTGCAAATGCAGCTTTGGTTAATGATGATCTAGCAGAGAAACACGGAGGTCTCTGAACATTTTATGAAGAGGTTAAGGGGGTTATTTTAGAAGCCTCATTCATGAATTGCACATGTGAATATGGGCATTTACATATGTAAATTGCATCCATGGCCAAATGGCCATTTTAGAAAGCACTAATTATATATGTGTCTGTCCTGATCACATCCAAGTCACATGGGGCATGGTCAGCAGCGTGGGTTGGATGGAGCAACAAGATACATGTGTTTGTCAGTTTCATAAAGAAAATTGCACATGTGCAATAGAAATTAACCACTTCTGTATTTACACCTACCCCCTGGTATATTTGGGTATTTTCAGCAGCCTCTTTATAGGAGGGAATAAGGGGGCATCCCCCTTAATCCTCCAATGTTTATTTCCCCCTCCACATATTACTTCAGTTAACATTGATTTTTCTATAAATGGTGAAGAGTGGAGGGATGTCCAGGTTTGCAAAATGGCCATGATATAGGTGTACATGCTGACATTTATGTGTGCGCATCCTGAAATACTGACACACACATGTGCAAGTCACCAGAGTTCCTTTGCTGACCTTTCACAGTGCATGCTTATACATTAGCATCTCCCACTGCACACTGATGCCCATTCCCATGTGCGCCTATGTTTCCTGGTTTGATGTAATACACACGTCTAGCATGAGGGGCGGGAATATGTCACATTTAGAATGGACTTACATGCCCTCCCTCTGCTTAAAAATTGTCATTCATTTGCAGACATTTTCATTTGGATGTCTCAGCACCACATAAATGGCCTTTCGAAAATGTGTCTTCACTCCTACTATTTGTTAACTTTCCTATTATCAAAACCAAGACTCCATTAGATACCTTGCAGAGATACTATATATTGGTTTTAACACCCCTATCCCCTTCCCTGAGGCAGTATTCCCTATCACTACAGCTTAGAATTTGCCATCTAGAAACTCAGGTAAGAGTGTGGATGGAGTCCAGGGTGAGGCAGTGGATTTATTTCAGGATAACCTGAAAGTATTCAGGCTGTTGGAAGAGTCTTTTTCAAATATCTTAACATAAGTACATAAGATATGCCATACTGGGTCAGAACAAGGTCCATCAAGCCCAGTATCCTGTTTCCAACAGTGGCCAATCTAGGTCATACCCCAAAAGACACAGGTTCCACAATGCTTGTACTGGGTCAAGCATTGATATCCTGGGTCCATGAGGAATGTTGCTGATCACTTATGTTTGGAATATGATAAAATTTGGAATTCTAAAGATGTTCTTCAAATATAGATCTGAGAGCTTATGGGGTACTGCTATTGCTATATTTCCAGTTATTTCTAGGGCCTCTCAAGAGAGATGTAGGTCTTTCTTGAGAAATCGGCAGGTCGTTATTTCCTTAGGTACACCATGCTTGTGTGTCGTGAAATTGCAAGACATCAAGCATATTTTTTAAAACCCCCATCGGCTCCAGAATTTCTTGGATAATAGAAGACTGATGTGATACTATGTTTTCTGTTAGACTTGCTTAGTCCAGCTGTTAACAACTTGTCCAGATATAGTAATTCAAGCATGGGAGATTCTGCTGGCATAAGAAATAACACCAAAACACTCAGTGCCACAACCCCTACCTCAGTGTTTTTCAAACCTTTATCCTGTACAACTCCATTTTAAAAACGGAAAGTTCATATGACCCCAGATGATGATGAAATAAAAAAAAAGGTCTCTAGCCTCCTTCCCCTCCCTCCACTTATCTAAAACAGGGAGGTGCAGCAAGAGTAGTGGCAACAACAGCAGCAGTCAGCACAGCGTCACTTGTTTCATTGTGCAGTGCGTACTTTCTAACCCCAGTATTCAGCATGGGTTTCTAGTCTAACAGGAGTGGATAAGGACCTATGAATGTTCACTGACTCACAGGCCACATGTGCACTGGTGATTGCCACTACTTGGCATAGGTCACGGTGAAAATCCTGAGAGAAGAGGAAATGACCATGTTTTGTGACCCCATCCAATGATTATGTGACCCTATTTGGGGTCCCAATCCCAAATTTAGGAGCCACTGCTCTAGTGCTTTCTCTACCACAGATCCAAAGACAAGTGCTGCATCACTCCAGGAGGGGTGATGTAAACATAAAAAATGTAGGCAACTTATCTTTCTTTTTAGCAATGAAAATTGCAAGTTAATGCATCCTGAACAAAAATGATCACCAAAACAACATTTTGCAAAGGTGAGCTTAAAAAGGCATTACATGCAAAGTTAGTCAGTCACCATCTTCAGTTCCATCATAATTTTGTATTAAATTTCAGAGCTGGTATTAGTGTTTATTTATTTATTTATTTTGCTGTACTTATATACCGCCTTTCACCGGGTCAAAAAAGGTTTACAAAAGCAGGGGTGAAATACAATGAGACAAGTTATAACATAATTACAAAGGGGGGGGGGGGGCATCACCATGGGGAGTTCAAATGTATGTGCATCAATAAGGGGGCTAAAACAATATATAATTTGGTTCAGCATTCGTCATATTTACGTATAGATTCCAGTTTTTCAGAGTCTCAGCTTGACCGAGGTGGTGGATGAGCTTGGGGTCAATTGATGCTTGTCCGTTCATGTCCCAAGTGAATGGGAAATAGGTGAGTCTTTAGCTGTTTCCAGAAGGAGGGGAGGTCCTTGTTACTTCAGATGTTGGTCAGAGGTTTGCAGGACTGTTGGTTAAATTTTGTTCTTTCATATGGTACTGTCAGTAGGTCGGTTGTGGACTGTCTTGTTGGTCTGCTGGAGCTCAGTCATGTTAACAGGGTGTTCATATGTGTGGCTTGCTGTTGGTGGAATGTTGTATATCAGGACCAGTGTTTTGTATATGATCCATGCTTCTAAAGGGAGAAAGTGGAGATCTCTCAATATTGGGGTGATGTGATCATATCTCCTCCCCTTTTGTATGATTCATGCTGTTTTGCTGAGCGCTGTCCATAGCAGGTTGAGGCTGCTGATTGGGAGTCCTTGGTATATCGCATTGCAATAGTCCAGGTGGGGGAGAGTCATTGCTTGCATGACTGCTCTGAGGTCCAGTGGGTCAAGGAGTGATCTGAGGCGTTAAAGCATCCTGGCTTTGAAGAATATGGTCTTTGCTGTTCTTGTGGACTGTTGTTTGAAAGACAGTGTTTGGTCCAAGATGACCCCTAAGTACTTTATGATCTGTATTGTTCCCAAGGTGAAGTGGGTTGGGGGGGGGGGGAATGCTTTGTACTTTGTAACAAACAGTGCTTCCGTTTTCCTGAGGTTTATAGTGAGGTTGTTGTTCTGTAGCCATTTGGAGATATCATTGAAACAGTTTACTAAGTCCAGGTTTGTTGGGTTTGTGGTTGTGATGGGACCATAGACTCTAATGTCATCTGCATATATATATATGGAAAGTGTTCAGAGCTTTTGAAAGTACCCATTACATAGACACAGTATCAGGCCCCTAAAGTAAATTGTGCACTGTGTAAATTGTTAATTCTCTACCAATCTCTAAGCATATACAAGTAATAACATAAGAACATAAAATATGCCATACTGGGTCAGACCAAGGTCCATCAAGTCCAATATCCTTTTTCCAGCAGTGGCCAATTCCGGTCACAAGTACCTAGCAGGTTCCCAAAAAGACAGATAAGTTCCACGGTGCTTGTCCCAGGGCAAGCAGTGGATTTCCTGGGTCCTCTTTAATAATGGTTTATGGACTTTTCCTCCAAGAACTTCTCCAAACCTTTTTTAAACCCATCTACACTAACTATAATTCAAGTATATGCCCCAACAACAGCTGCAGAAGAGAATGAAATTGAAGAGTTCTATGAACAAGTACAAGCTGAAATTGACAGAACATGCAAACAGGATATCCTGATAGTCATGGGTGACTGGAACGCAAAAGTTGACAACAAAGAAGAAGGCAAAGTAGTTGGAAAATATGAACTTGACAACAGAAATGAAGCTGGAGAAAGACTGATAGAATTCTGCAAGACCAACGATCTATTCATCTCAAACACCTTCTTCCATCAACACAAGCGGCGACTGTACACATGGACTTCACCCAATGGATTGTATAAAAATCAAATTAACTACATCTGTGGAATTCAAGGATGGAAAAGTTCTATAAGATCAACAAAGACAAAACTTGGAGCTGACTGTGGTACAGATCATCAACTACTAGTATGCAAACTCAAGCTAAAGTTGAAAAAGAGCAAACCACTCATGAATGCAGCAAAATATGACCTTGAGAATATACCACTGGAATTTAAAGACTGCCTGCAAAATCGATTTGCTGCTTTAGATACAAATGACAGAGCTCCAGAAGAGATATGAAATAACATCAAGAAGGTTGTGTTGGAAGAAAGCGAGAAGTCTCTACAAAAGGTGAAAAAGCAAAAACGGCCAAAATTGATGACGGAAGAAACTCTGAAAATTGCCCAGAAACGCAGAGAAGCTAAAGCCAGAGGAGAAAGAAAGACAATAACAGAACTCAGAGATTTCCAATGTGCAGCAAGACAGGACAAGGAAAAGTACTACAATGACATATGCAAGGAAATAGAAGCAGAAACTATTAGAGGAAGAACAAGATCGGCTTTCCTAAAGCTACGAGAGTTAAAGAAAAAGTTCCAGCCTTGAATTGGAATGTTACAAGATGCTCAAGGTTCTATGTTGAATGATGCTGAGAAGATCAAGAAAAGGTGGAAGGAATATACAGAGTTTTTATATGATAAAGATCAAGTGGACCAACAGCCGTTTCAACCTGTACCTTATGATCGGGAACCATTGGTGATGAAAGAAGAAGATAAAGCAGCATTGAAAGCCTTATCAAAGAACAAAGCACCAGGCATTGATAGCATTCCCATGGAAGTATTACAGCAATCTGATGCAGCTGTTACCGTACTTACAAGGCTCTGCCAAGAAATATGGCAGACAACATCATGGCCAACTGACTGGAAAAGATCTGTGTTTATACCAATACTAAAGAAAGGTGATCCAACTGACTGTGGAAATTATTGCACAATCGCTCTGATCCCACATGCCAGCAAGATTCTACTGAAGATTATTCAAAAGAGACTACAACCATACCTGGAACAAGAACTATCTGAAGTGCAAGCAGGGTTCAGTTAAAGACGAGGAACTAGAGACATCATTGCAGATGTGAGATGGATCCTTGAAAAGACTAAAGAATACCAAAAGGATATCTATTTGTGCTTTATCGACTATAGCAAGGCTTTTGACTGTGTAAACCATGAGAAACTCTGGGCCACATTAAGAAGCATGGGTATACCAGAACACCTGATCGTACTCTTGCACAATCTGTACATTGATCAAGAAGAAGCAGTTCAAACCAAACAAGGAGAAACAGAATGGTTTAAAATAAGCAAAGGTATAAGACAAGACTGCATACTTTCCCCCTACCTGTTTAATTTATATGGAGAACAAATCATCAGAGAAGCAGGATTGTATGAAGACAACAAAGGTGTGAAGATTGGTGGAAGACTCATCAACAACCTTCGATATGCTGATGATACCACATTACTGGCTGAAAGTGAAGATGATCTGAAGCATTTGCTTCTCACAATCAAAGAACATAGGGGTATGTTTACTAAACTGCGGTAAACGTGAATAACGCGCGTTGTACGACGTTAATGATCGTTAGCACGCTATAGCACGTGCTGTAGCGCATTAACGATCATAAACGCGCTATAGCGCGTGATGCTTCGCGGCGCAGTAAAACAATGCAGAAGGCGGAGAGAGGGTGGAGAGAAGGGGTCAATGGGCGGAGAGTGGACGGGGAGAGGCTCCCATTACACTAACGTGCTGAATTTCAGAGCTGAATTCCAATGCGAATGAAAACCTGCCTTTAAGGCATATTAAAGGGGAGAGAAACCATTTAAATGTCAGCAATGTACAGCCTAGGCAGGGAAACCAAAAAAAGGTGATAGGTGTGATACATGTGCACAAAACAAAAGGGCACAGAAACACTGAAAATTACCCCAACAAACTGGAAAAAAACAGCAACCAACCTGGCCAATAGTGGTATCAATGAGAAACATCAACCCCCCCCCCCCCCCGAGTAAGCTCCATTGAACAGATATTTATGTATTTCTTTATGTTAGTTATGTATTTATAAACCGCGGAAGGGTCCATACCCCGTCCCCATACAAGGTGCACGGGCCCACAGTGAAATAGCACTGTTCAGGGACTTCTCCACCATCAGACAGGGTTCCTATGGCGTGCACATGTCCCGCAACATCAGGGCGGGCATGTCGGAACGGGCAACCGGTCAGATGCTGGAGAAGGGGATACAGAGGGCTGCAGGCGGCATATGCTGTGGAGCAGCTGGGCCACAGTGGGGACTAGGGTGATGCCTAGCTGGCCCATAGGAATTCTGAAACAGTACAGCAGCCAGACAGCAACTGCTGAGGGCCCAACATGGGCAAGAGTGTGCTTCCCACAGTGTCACAGGGAATAGTACCCAGCAGGTACCCCCAATGGCACGGAACATTGGCAGGCGGTGCTGGGGGAAAGCGTGGGCAGCTATGCGGGCACCCCCACCCCAGAACACACACCATAGGCAGCCGCCTACCTGCACACTGGATGGCTTGAGACCGCACACCACCAGCACCACCAGCAGAAGGGCATGTCAGCATGGTGGCTGAGGGATACTGGTGGTGGAGGGGGCAGTGGCAGCTGCCCAGAGCAGACCGTGGCCTAGCCCCCTTCACGTGGGTGCAGTGCACTCCAACAGACAGGCCCTGTCTGACCAACAGTCATGTTATCACCAGGGAACGCACCATCTCTGTGAGAACATGGTGGTGCAGTGCACAGAACCAGTGTATTCAGAAGCAGAGAGTCACAGGATCAGGTCCCTGCTGTGGTTTCCGCCAACCCAGTCCTCATATTTTACCCACTACTAGAACAGGCTAATACAGACAGAACCGGTCTTGCAGATGACATAAACATGCCCAAAACACCCACATTTTACCCTAAAGAGCACAGACACCATAAACATGCACATTACCTAGAGCAGAGCCTCCCAAATGCAGTCCTGGAGGGCCAATCACCATCCCGGTTCCATGCTGCCTCTGATAAAGATGCCTGTGCTGCATTTCTATGCGCCACCCCCATGGTATGCAGATGTATCTCATGCATATTCATGAGGGACAGCATGAAAACCCGAACAGTGTTTGGCACCACAGGACTGGAGTTGGGAACCTCTGCCGTTAAAGCAGCAGCCAACAGGGGCAGACACACCCGCACCCACAGGCCCCATTATCCAAAGCCTCCTGGAGAGGCAGGACTTTGTGCTCTGCGTGCATCTCCCAATACTAGCACATGCATACCGTATTAATGCCACCCTAAACCTGGGAATATGTTACACAGCTATCAGAAGGTTGCTATGAGCACTGGCAGATAGCAATTCCTAGGTTAAGTACAATTTCCTGAGTGAGCTGCATCATAGCAACCTTTCTGATGTCTGTGGAGTGTGCTACAGGTCCTGTGTCTAACAGTGTTTACCAACCTGGGGAGGGACCCCGACAGTATTGCATACCATAGCCATGCCTGCACTGTGCCCAGGACTGGTGTGGTGGCTTGGGCTGCCCAACACCTCTAGTGTTGCACAGTGCTGGCAAAGGTGTGGGGAGTGCTTGTCTGTCTATCCAGTGTGTTGTGGCTTCCAACACCCTCCACAGCCCACACTGCTAGCACTGTTGCCAGTATTGGCCTGCCAATGTGCATAATGAGGAGCAAGGTACCGTGGGAATAGCCTGGATAGGGTGGCCTGGCCTGTCAGCATCTGCACAGGGCATAGGGCAATGGCCGGATATTGTAGTGCCCGGTACCACCTGCACGGACAGGGTGGCCATAGCATGTCCTGCTGGGAGGACACTCTCACCCTGACTGAGCAGTGACCATGGCATGGCTAGGTTCCACCATAGTGCTATATAGCATTTCTCTTATGTGATATATATGGGTTTCCTTTTGGGGACCAATCATGGACTTATCTGCTTGGTGTGTATGCTAATATCCCCGTTCTGGGTACATGCATCTTCTCCAGGACCATGCACTATGGACTAGCTGGCGGACTGTCTGCAGCTAGTATGTGTCTTGCTGGAACACCGTGCAGGGTGCAGCGGCTGGAGGCTTGCTGCTGGGGAATGTCAGATAATGGTGGGGGGCAGCTGAGCATTTCCAGACCTGCTGTCTGTCTGCTCTTGCTGTATGGGTGTGTACTGCTCTGCATTGCCTGCCCTGTAGGGTGTTTGATCCCGAGCGGGACTGGGGTGATGGTCCCCTCTACTGCCACCATTGCAGAGGGTTGGAAGTGGATCTGTGGGCGGGAGATTCTGTCCCCCACCCTGAGCCCTAGAGGGTGTGTTGGGTGGTGGTATGTAATCTCCCTGGTAACCACAGCAGAATGTGGGTGTGGCGCCATGCAGTCCTCCTGTAGCCAGCCATGTGTTTATTAGCAGCTCTAGCCCACTGGTTACTTCACTGCCCATGGAGCCAGTGGTCATAGGTTCACAACCCACAGTGGGGTTCATTGATAGGGCTGTCTTAGGCATTGTCTATATTTACTGTATATTAGTGCTGCCAGCAGAACCACCCTCAGGGTACTGTCACCTTAGGGTAGCTCAATAGGCGCCCTATAGGGCGCCCTATGGAGCGCCTTATATGGCGCCCTATAGGGCGCGCCCTATAGGGCGCGCCTTACGCGGCGCCCTATAGGGAGCGATTTATGCAGCACCCAATAGGGCATGACTTATGCGCTGCCCTATAGGGCGCACATTACGTGGTGCCCTATAGAGCGCACATTATGCTGCGCCCTATAGAGCGCACATTATGCTGCACCCTATAGGGCGCACATTACGCGGCGCCCTATAGGGCGCACATTACACTTTGCCCTATATTATATGTATTATATGCCATTTGAAAGGAATATTTAGGCGCTCCCTATAGGGCGCGCCTTACACTTCGCCTTATAGGGAGCGCCTAAATATTCCTATCAACTGGTATATAATACATGACCATGTCAGAGAGAACGTCACTATTGGAACATATTTCATAGGAAGGGTACACTTTTCCTGACATATGCAAACTGTAACCTGCCTGCAGACTAAAATATTATAGTCGGCTTTCAAAGGGTTACACAGGATGCCTCAGCCAGCCTTACTCATTGGGCACACTGGGGAATCGAACCCATGACTCTTGTACCATCAGTCTGTGTAGTAACCATTGTGCTACAGCTCTGTTTCTGTCTTTGGCTGTCTGCGCGCTATCTTAAGCATGCATGCAGTAGCGCGCTGTAACGATCGTTGCTGCGCGGCGCGCAATAACACGCGTAACTGTGCGTTATTGGTTACGATGTCCCGCCCATGTCCTTTTTTGGCTTTGCTTTCACTAACGCGGCTCCTAACGCGAATTGCACTAACGCAGTTTAGTAAACATACCCCATAGTCTCAAAATGGGCCTGCACCTTAATGTAAAGAAGACAAAGATCATGACAACTGGCATAATCAACAGGTTCATCGTTGAAGGAGAAAAAATTGAAATCGTGAACAACTTTAACCTACTTGGATCAACTATCAATAAAGAAGCAACAAGCAGTCAAGAAATCAGATGACGCATTGCTCTTGGCAGAATAGCTATGAAAGACCTAGATAAGATCCTCAAGAGCAGAGATATCTCTCTCCATACAAAGATCCGACTTGTTCAAGCCATGGTATTTTCAATAACATCCTATGGATGTGAAAGCTGGACAGTGAAAATGATAGACAGGAAGAAAATTAATGCCTTTGAATTATGGTGCTGGCGGCGAATACTGTGTATACCATGGACTGCCCGAAGAACAAACCATTTGGTACTAGAGGAGATCAAAACCTAAGCTTTCTTTAGAAGCTCAGATGACAAGACTTCAACTTTCATACTTTGGACACATCATGCGAAGAGAGAGATCATTAGAGAAAGATATCATGCTTGGCAAGATAGAAGGTCAGCGAAAAAGTGGAAGGCCAGCAATGAGATGGATCGATACAATAACAGCAGCTACGGGTACCAGTCTGTCAACAATGAGCCGCCTGACTCAAGACTGAACACAATTTAGGATAGCTATCCAGAGGGTCGCCATGAGTTGACTCCGACTCAACGGCACTTAACAACAACAACACTAACAGCTTTTACAACATCCTCCTGTAATGAATACCAGAGTTTGATTATGCGTTGCGTGAAAAAATATTTTCTCTTATTAGTCTTAAATGGGTTACATTGTAGCTTCATTGTATGTCCCCTATTCTTTCTACGTTTTAATGGCATAAACAACTGATCTACATTTACCCATTCCACTCTATTCATTAATTTATAGACCTCAATCATATCTCTCCTCAGCAATCTCTTTTCGAAGTTAAACAGCCCTAACCTTTTATGCCTTTCCTCATATGGGGTTTCTTCCATCCCCTTTACCATTTTAGTGGCTCTTCTCTGTATTTTTTCTAATTCTTCTATATCCTTTTTAAGATATAGCAACCAGAATTGCATATAATATCCAAGGTGTGGTCACACCATGGAACGATACAGAGGCATTATAATATCCTTGGTTTTATTCTCCATTCCTTATGATTCCTAGAATTCTATTTGCTTCCTTGGCCATCACTGCAAATTGGATGGAGGGTTTCAATGAGTTAACCATGATGATGCCTAAATCTTTTTCCTGGGTGATGGTTCCTAATATGGAACCTTGCATCATGTAACCATAGTTTGGTTTGTTCTTTTCTTGGTGCATAACTTTGCACTTGTACACATTAAATTTAATCTGCCATTTGAACATCCAGTCTTCCAGTTTATCAAGGTCCTCTTGAATGTTTTCAAAATCTTCTTGGGTTTTAACATCTTTGAATAATTTTGTGTCATCTGCAAATTTGATCACCTTACTCATTATTTCCATTCCCAGGTCATTTATGAATATGTTAAAAAGCAGGTGACCCAGCACAGATCTCTGGAGTACTCCACTATTCACCTTTCTCAATTCATAAAATTGCCCATTTAGCCCTACCCTCTGCTTTCTATCTTTTAACCAGTTCCTGATCCACAATAGTACACTGCCTCCTATCCCATATGATACATGTGCAGATATTAAATAATTGCATATATCAAAGACAATGATCCCCAAATTACAGGGCTGGTGCAAGGAAACTAGGCATTCCAGGCAAATGAGCCATGTGCCTGCCCTACCAACCTCAACTTAAGGCCAACATCAGGAAGTGCTGGCCCTATAACCACACATTTTGAATGTACTTGCAGGGTCAGCTTTCAGGAAGAGTGGTTGGAAGTCGAAGGACAAGCTTCTTGATGTACCACCTGGCCAATTAAATTCTCTCTTCTCTTGTTTGGGTTTGGTGATTCCTAACAGCCATTCTTCTCCACCAGATCATGCTACTGACTGTTTGGCTGCCCCCAAATTCTGGCGCTCTAGGGAACTGACTAGATTGGCATAGTAATAGGGTCAGCATTGACAAACGTATTCTCAATGGCCAACTAACTAGTTCAGTTTTCAGGACATCTACAATTAATATTTAGATCTCTTAATCATATTTATTTGGGATATCCTGAAAACCAGACTTGATGGGTAGACTTCAAGCAGAGGTTTGCAACTCATTGATCTAGAGCAGGGGTTCTCAATTTATTTCTCAGGACACAGCTAGTCAGTGAGGTTTTCAGGATAACCACAATGAGTATGCATGAGAGAGATTTGCATACAATGGAGGCAGAACATGCAAATATATCTCATGTATATTCATTGTTATAATCTAGAAAACCTGACTAGATATGGGTAGGATATGTCCCAAGGACAGGGGTGAGAATCACTGATCTAGAGCAATGGTTTCCAACCTGTGGTCTATGGATCATGGAGGGTTCTAAAGAGCATTAGAGGGGATCCACAGGACACAGAGCAGAGTAAAAGAGAGAGGTGGAGGAGAGTGGCTGTAGGGAAGAGAGAGAGACTGGAGGAAATGATTCAGGGAGGGAAAAGACATAGACTGAGACTTGTGGGGATAATCTGGAGGGAGAGAGACACACTAGTAGAGAAGGAAGGGGAAGGAGATAAAGAGGATTAGTGGGGACAGCTTGGTTTTGAGGGTGAAGGGGTCCAGGAAGAGTGGTAGAGATGGGGGGGTCCCTGAATTTTATGGTAGAGTGGATGAGTAGTCTAATAGTTAGAGCACTGGCTTGGGAACCAAAGGACCAGAGTTCATTCTCACTAGCACTCCTTGTGGCCATGGGCAAGTAACTTAAACTTCCATTAGAAAAAGTTCAAGTTATCAGTGTCCCTGTTTAATGTACATTACCAGGTTGAAGTTACAATGTAAACTGCTTTGACTGAAATGATAAAGCAGTATAAAAAATTTGTTAAATTAATAAGCAGTCCACACAACCAAAAAGATTGGTTTAAATTAAATATGTAGAAGGCAGAAAGATTGTGGGTGATATCAATGGAACAGTGAATGTAATTAGACCAAATTTCATCCTTAGGTTTTAGTATCCCAGTAAGGCAGGAAATTACAATCCTTTGAGCCAGTCGTTCCTTTCAGCTAAGGTTAGAACCACAAATTAATTCAGGGATAAGTAGGGCCTAGTAACTGAAGTCCTTGTTATGACTACAAGATTTTTGAATGGTAGTCTAGACAACAGTTTTGAGTCACCTGACCCACTGCAGTGGCATTTAATTGAGTTTATCTAAATATTCATTGATGCCATTGCAACATTTCCAGAATATTACAGCAAAGATATTCAGCAATAGTAAACATGGGGAGCAGTGTTCCCTCTAAGTTGTGCGTGCACACACAGATTGTGAACACTGCACACGTGGCAAACATAATGTGCCTGATACTGATTTGCAACCGCTATGCGCCTCTAAGACACATAGCCATCGCTGCTGAACTTTAACCTCGGATATTCAATCCGGGGCCATATCTGGCCACCAAAATTGAATATCAGGGTCTGCTGCAATGAGCTCCAACGAGCCGTATGGCGCAGAAACTAACTGTGCAGTGGTGATATTCAGTCCCTCGGCAGCAGAGGTTAGGACAGCTTTTGCTACGTCTAACTTTCGCCGCTGAGGAATACCTGGGCAGTGGCTGAATACCGCCACTGCAGTGTTATCCCCAGGTACCACTCCCGGGATGCCCCCATATGCCCCAATGCTGAGGGTTAGCATTGCAGTGTATAGTAGCATTACTCCGGGATTTTCAGTGGCACAAACCGTGTTAGTGACGCTGAATATTCCGCTTAAGGCCATTCACACAGTTTAGAACTCTGTAAACCGTGGAAATCTCTTGCAATATTGGGCCCAATGTGTACAAAAATTATAACACTGAAATAAATTTTAATTAGTTGTTATAAAGAAGTAGAGAGAAAACAAACAATTTACATCTGCCTGCTTTTAGTAGCTGAGCATGTCTTAGCTTAAATTGGTGCTCTGCTCGGTTGGCAATTTGGGTCCTATCCATAGGAGGAGGTGCTATAATATTAAGCAGATTGCTGGTGGTACTGCCATTGCTAAATTTTCACCTTGTTTCCTCTAAGCTGTGTGGGAGTGAAGCAACACGTAGATTTTTAGGTGTCACATAGAAAGTGGCCCATATCACTGCTGACTTCTGTCCTGCAGTTCACCATGCCCTCTCCATATTACACCCGGCCCTGCAGGTCACTCCACTCCCTGCCACTTCTGTCTAGATGGCAGATGGGTGGCACTTAGCCCAAGTCTATAAGATTGCCACAGTATGGTAGGAATAAAAAAGGTATACTCTTGAAGGAATTGCCTTCAGTAAGAATTTCTGCAACGTGAATGAAAGCATAAGTAAGAAAATCAATACTAATGTGTTATTATTAAGGTAATAATAATAAAAATATAATAATTCCTTAATGTCACTTATGATTACAATTTCTAATCAATAGCTTCCACCACATACAGTTGCTTTCAGATTTGATCAGTGAACATTTTTGCCCAAGGGCTGAAGGTTTGCACATCAGCCATCAATCTTTCAAGGGAACATTGGCTGGGAGAGAGTTGCTCCTTTGTTGGTGTCAATGCATTGCCTACCACTTGAATTCAGCTTTATTTACAGTTTTTTTGCTTGGCCTCTAAGATTGTTCATGGAATTGGCCCAGATTATCTCAAAAATAAATTACAAATTTCTAAACCAAAAGGTCATTATGATCAAATTGTATTTTAAATGTGGTGTTACTTTCTGCCAAGGAGTTTGATTACTTAAAATTCAGGGAGGATGCTTTTAAGGGGGTGGGGGGATGGCAGGATACTGGAACAAACTCCTAGAAAAATGAAGAATGGTGTGGAATATTGTCATTTCAGATATCTGGCTTTTTAAACAATTTATAGGTGATTAATAATTGGTTTTGTTAATTTTATCATGATTTAGATTGGGTATGGGGGGAGGTGTTTAAGAACACAAACATAAAGAATATAAAATATGCCAGACCGGGTCAGATCAAGGGTCCATCAATCCCAGTATCCTGTTTCCAACAGTAGCCAATCCAGGTCACAAGCACCTGTCAGGTTCCCAAAAGGTATCCAGATTCCATCCTGCTTATCCAAAGGGTAAGCAGTGGATTTCCCCGGTCCTCTTTAATAATGGTTTATGGACTTTTCCTCCAGGAACCTATCCAAACCGCTTGAAGATTCTACTTTAGATTAAAGGTTTTGTGAACCATTCTTTACAATCAAATATGACTGAAAACAGCAATATATACGACTGTAAATTACATTTAATTAAACCTCTGATCTAGAGGAAATGTTTTTTGTTTTTTAATAGAGAGCTGCAAAAAGTTATAAACTTTCCAGTTTGAAAAGTGTGAACACATACCATATAAATCAGGGCAAAAGAAAAAAAAAAAGAAGAGAGCCTTAGAAGTAAGTCTAGGACAAAACTATATACAGCGTGAAATGGGGAATATAGCCAACACTGATGCCTTCAATTCATACTATTTAATACTGTGAGCTTTCCTTAGTAGGTCACTTGCAAAAGCCGGTTGCTGTCTTCCCAGCCTTCCATTATTCAACTGGTTTTAACACATACTGTATATAATAGATTACCATAGAAATGAATTCTAAGCTCTCATTCTTCTGGATTCTTGCTTTGAGATGACCGAGCATTAATAGAAAGCTTTATATAGAATGTTCTAGAGAAAAGAAATAACAGAATCATGTTGTTAGCTCATTATAATGTACTGAGCTGTGTGTGTAAATTCTAATTCTGCCGAGAAGGATTAGTCTAAAAATCGAATTATTTCAGGAGAATATCATCTTAGAGACGAATAATGCCAGAATACTGTAATAAGAATTTATTTTTTGAAAATGATTTATAATATACTTGAACCCCTCTTTATGTGATTCTTTCGAGTCTAACGCAGTGGAATGTTATGGAATCCCTTTCTACCGTAACTGCCTTCATTGTGACAACAACATTGCTGTATATCACAGTGACCAGGCATATTGTAAATCTGCATATAGGTTTCCTGCAAAATACAGGGAATTTTGCATACTCTGAATTGTTTATCATTAATTAAGCATTTGATATACCACCCTTCTTAAATCAGAAAAGAAACATAGAAACATGATGACAGAAAAAGACCATATGGCCTATCTAGTCTGCCCTTCTATATCAACCACTACAACAGTCCCCTTTTTTCCTTCAGAGATCCTCTGTGTTTGTCCCATGCTTCTTTGAATTCGAATACTGTCCTCATCTCTACCATCTCCACTGGGAGACTATTCCATGGATCCACCACTCTTTCCGTAAAGAAATATTTCCACATATCCCTCCTGAATCTATCCCCTTTCACCCTCATCCCATATCTCTTCATAGCAGAGCTTGCTTTCAATAGAAAGAGGCTCTCCCCCTGTGCATTTATGCCATGGAGGTATTTAAATATCTCAATCATATCAGCTCTATCCCGCCTTTCATCTAAGGTGTGCATATTAAAACTTTAAGTCTGTACTCATATGCTTTATAATGAAGACCACTAAGCATTCTAGTAATCACACTCTGTACTGACTCTAACCTGTTTATATCCTTTTGAAGTTGCAGTCTCCAGAATTGCACACTATACTCCAAATGAGGTTGCACCAGAGAGGCACTATCACCTCCTTTCTTCTGCTGGCCATTCCTCTCCCTATGCACCCAAGCATCCTTCTAGCTTTTGCTGTCGCCTTTTCTACCTGCTTAGCTACTTAAGATCATCAGACACAATCACACCTAGGTCCCACTCTTCTTTTGTGGACAAAAGTACTTCACCCCTTATACTATATTGCTCCCTTGGATTGCTGCATCCCAAATGCATGACCTTGCATTTTTTAACACTAAAGCTCAGCTGCCAAATTCTCGACATTCTTCAAGCTTAGCTAGATCCCTCCTCATGTTATCTACACCTTCCTGGGTGCCTGCTCTATTGCAGATTTTGGTATCATCTGCAAAGAGGCAAACTTTACCCGATAGCCCTTCTGCTATATCACTAACAAATGTTAAAAAGAATCGGACCAAGGACAGATCCCTGGGGCACACCACTGGTAACCTCCTCCTCCTCAGAGTGAGCTCCATTTACCTGTGCCCTTTGTCGCCTCCCATTCAACCAATTTCTAACCCAAGCAGTAAATTTAGTTTGTTTATAAGTCACCTGTGAGGAACGATGTCAAAGGCTTTACTGAAATCTAAATACACCACATCTAGGGCTCTCCCTCTGTCCAACTCCCTGGTCACCAGGTCAAAGAAATCAAAAAACTTCAATAGTTAGAAAGAAAAGCACATTCCTACAATATCTTTACCTTTATTTAACATTTGATATACTGCCCAGGCTGTAGCATCAGGGCAGTTTACAATAATAACAATGCAGCAGAGCTAATGAATGGAAATGGGACACCATAAATTAATAGGACAAAGGAAGGGCAGTCAGGACATCAGGTAGAGAAGAGCAGCAGGATAGTTAGGAGACTAGGGAGCTAATATGGATCAGTAAATGGAATGTTAAAGGCTTGGTGAAACAGGTGGTTTTTCAGTCGTGTTTTGAATTTTTGGTAGGAAAGTTCAAGGTGGAGTGTGGACAGCAGGGAGTTCCAGAGTGTAAGACCGAGGAAAAAGAAGGCAGCATGATGAGTAATTTCTAGGTGAGCTTGTGACGACGAAGGTAGGAATAACTGATTGACATGAATGGGCCGGAGCTGGTGGTAGGGGGTATGTAAACTTATAGTTAGCTAGATTTTGGGGTGTGCAAGCACTAACAGCCTTATGTGTCTTGAGCAAAAATTTATATTGAATTCTAAAATGGAGGGGAAGCCAATGGAAGTGAACAAGAAGAGGAGTGACATGATCTGAGCGCTTGGCATGAGTGATAATGCATGCCGCCGTATTTTTCAGCAGCTATAAGTGCTGCAATTGATACTGAGCAGAAAAAACAGGTACTACCCCAATCAATACGACCCAAAAACAAACAAAATCAAAACAATCAATATGCACAAAAAATCTAAGCTCAAAAAATATATATTATATATTTTTTGAGCTTAGATTTTTTGTGCATATTGATTGTTTTGATTTTGTTTGTTTTTGGGTCGTATTGATTGGGGTAGTACCTGTTTTTTCTGCATAGTTTTTTTGCCCCTTGAGAGGATTTTTGTTTAATTGATTATAGCAATTGATACTGAGGCAGGCCTGCCAATGCTACATTGCAGTAATCCAATCTACTCATTACTAAGGACATTAGGAGGGTAGTGACCGAAGACGTAATGAAAAGAAGGAACGGCGGATGAGGAGGGACAGATGCTCTTGGAATGAGTGTGCTGAATCCAAAGTGCCACCTAGGTAGCGGATGGAGGACACCAAAGGGATGGGGGCAGAATTGAGAAGAGGAGTTATGGAGGGGGAGGGGATACTGAGTGTGAACCATATGGCTGCCGATTTAGAGGGGTTAAGGTGTGGATAGTTAGTTGAGATCCAAATGGAAATATATGTGAGACAATCATTAAGTGGTGACAGATCAGGTGCAACAAGACTAGTGTGATAAAGGAGGAGTATGTCATCAACACAATAGTAGGCTGATACAGGATATTGCTGTACAATGAGTGGCAGGGGGGCCAGAAAGATATTAAAAAGCAGAGGTGAAAGAACAGAGCCCTCCGGAACACCATACACAAAGGGTACTGCAGCTGAGGAGACAGAATTAAGATATATAGAGAAGGAATGGACAGTAAGAAAAGAATGAAACCAATGCAAAACAGTACTCTGAATCCAGAATCATGAAGGTGTGAAAGAAGAGTAGTGTGGTTGACTAAATTAAAAGCGGAGGAGATGTCTCGGGAAACAGCCAGAGAAATATCATCACGATCATGTGCGATGTAAAGTTCATTTAGAAAGGAAAGAAGAATGGTTTCAGTACTGTGGCCTGCATGGAATCCAGATTGGTGAGGGTGGAGGATGTTGGCAGATTCAACATGTGACGACAGTTGATTAAAGACCAGTTTTTCCTAGAACTTTAGCCAGAAAAGGGAGGCTTGAGATAGGATGCCAGTGTGCAGATATTGCGGGGTCAAGCGTTGCTTTTTTGAGGATTGGACGAACAACAGCTGATTTCCAGGGGGTAGGGAAGATGCCAGAGGACAGACTAGAGTTAAGCATAGTTAGGATAATTGGTAAAAGGGCAAGGGATTGGTCAGATAACCTTTGCAATGGGATAGGATCCAACAGACAGGTCATTTTCCGGAAGTGGAAAGAGCTCTGTGGAGTTCTGTTGTAGAAATTGGATGGAAAGAGGTCCAGGTGTGGGCCAAGGCTAGATTGGAGGAGGGAACAAGGGAGGCTTCTTCAGTTGGAGAAGAGGGGGGTGGTAGGTAGAGAAGGGGAGGGGAGGGCAGGTAGCAAATGAAGTATGCAAAACTTTCAAGAAGATTGTGAGAAACCTGAAAAGTTTGTGGGTTTATTAAATTAGTTGTGGGAAATTTAATGTTAAAACCAAAGTCTGATGCAAGCCCCTTTATTCAGTACAAAGATATCAGAACAAGCAGAGTCACCCAACTCAAAGAGCCGACAGCAGGCAGATAAGGAGGCACATTTTAGATAGGACATAGGGAGAGGTATTCACACATCCAGGTCAGGACATAGAGAATTCCGAGAGTATTTTACAAGAGGCTCTGCCAAGTGTAGATTTTCCTAAAACACAGATAAAATAGGTGCATGATGGCATGGTTAAGGCTTTCCATGTCCAACCACTCCCTCCTAGTTTAGTAATATTGCCCTGCTGTTTTGAATTAGGTGGTTATTTTAAAAACTCCATTCATACTTTGGATGTCTCAGAATGGGCACGCAGGCATCCAAATCAGAGACGCCCTGAGAGCCATTTTAGATGTCATTTCTACAGACAACACTAGCATGAGGATGTCCAAGTTGTGAAGGAGTGTGATGGAGGCATGACTGGGGCATTCTGGGCTAGATGGACATGTAAGTCCGATTTCAGAAATGACAAGCATGTCATCATCCATTAATGGGATGGTCCATATCTATTTCTGCTCTAAGGGACAAATAGGTATGAAAAAAACTTTTATTTTGCCTTCAGGACACCTGGAGGGCATAGAGAAGAAGGTACTCTGATACCCTCTATACTTTTCAAGATGATAATGAAAACTTCAGAGAAACAAGGACACTCTGATGCATGTCCTCAACTGCAAAATAGCTTGCATGGGCATACATACAGCACAGCATAGATGTTCCCACCCCAACGCTATGTAGCATGGTTGTCTATGTGGCTACTGGCATGGCTATCCATTTTGGGGATGTCTAATTTTCTAAAATCAGCCCTAACTTAAACATCCGTGATGATTTTCAGACGTTTTATCTTGGATGTCCTTTGTAACATGCCACTTCACATGTTTTTTTCTAATTATCAGTGGCTAGATAATTGCCAACTAACTAGCAAAGCTTCATAAAGGGTGAGTCAATAAAGTATTGTCTCAGGGGCCCAATCTTAAGGATGCCAAAAGTTTTCCTCACCCGATTGTTCCTTTAGAGCAGTGGAGGCACCTTCTTTCACTCCTTCTGTTGTGCTGCTTTGCTGTTTACCTCTCCTTGGGCTGCCATGCACATTCAAAACAGGAAACAAGGCACTTCCTGTTTTTCTTAAGAAAAAGGAAATGCCTCATTACAGTTTTGAACCTGTCTTGTAGTCTGGGGAAGAAGAGCAGCATAGCAGCAGGACAGAAGGAACATGCTTCTATCATTACACCCCCCCCCCCAATGGCATTGCAGGGGCAGGTTGGAGTTGGGGCTAGGGATTAGGAAAAAGGGACCTGGAGGATGATTCTTGGGATGGGTTTAGGAGAAGGGAGATTGAAACCGGGCACTGGAAAAAGGGAGCTGAAGGCTGAAACTGGGGTTGGAGATTGGGAAAAGGCAGAAGGAAGCTGGAAGTTGAAGCTATTGCTGGTGATTGGGAGAAAGTTGTTGGAGGCTGATGCTAAGGCTGGGGATTGGGGATTGAAGGCCTCCAATAAGGCTGGGTCTGGAACTTAGGATTTGGAAAAGGGAACTAGAGAATGATGCTTAGCCTGGGATTTGGCTAAAAGGAGTGGAGGGGGGGGGCTACCTGCTGATGTTGGAGACTGAGAGAAGGGTGCTGGAAGATAAAGCAAAGAAAAGTGGCTGAGAATTCTGAGAATGGAGCTGAAGGCTGAGGCTAGGGCTGGGGAATTGGAGAATGAATCAGAAGCAGAATTTGGGGGCAGATGCTTGATCTCGAGATTGGAAGAAAGGTGTAGAAACTGATTCTGGGGATGGGGATCAGAAAAAGGGGTCTGGAGTCTGATACTGGGCTAGGATTGGGAGAAGGGAGATAGAGATCTATTCTGGGGATGGATATCGGGAGAAGGAAGCTAGAGGTTGATTCTGGGAATAGGGATCGTGAGAAGAAAGCTAGAAGGTAATGCTGAGAATGGAGAAAGGTGAATAGTGGTGTAACCCAGGGATCTGTGCTGGGTCTGCTGCTTTTTGACATATTCATAAATGACCTGGAAAAGGGAATAATGAGTGAGATTATCAAATTTGCAGATGACACAAAACTATTTAAAGTTGTTAAAACCCAGAGGATTGTGGAAAATTGCAAGAGGATACTGATAAATTGGAAGACTGGGTGTCAAAATGGCAGATGAAATTTAAGGTGGACAAATGTGGACAAGGAACACACAAAGGGCAAGAGCAAACGATGATCACAAGGTGCTTTATTGATATATCCCAACGTGTTTCGGCAAACGCCTTCCTCAGGGGAAAATTGTAACTTACAAATAAATAAATAAAACACAATTAGAAAAAACATTAAAATATAAATCATAAAAACAGATATGTAATAAATAACACTTAAATACTTAAATATACATATAAATATATATGAAGTCTCTATTACCTTTTGTTAACTTAGACAAACATTATGTTAACCAAAAAAGATGCAGGGCAGTGTGAAGTCCCCCTCAATTATGAGGATATTAAGCGAAGAGATTAAATTAATCATCAATCCTGGACCACATATACATCATGTCCTACTTACAATTATGCACCACAGATGCGTTGCACATGTAAAGTAATAGCGTGCTTTCTTCTTGCTGATGTTAAGCTAATAGAAAAGAAATTTTTTAAAAAAAACTAAACCACAGATATACACAATAAAACAAAACTATAAAATAATGGTGTTGCTACAAATAAAAAGAAGCAGGGTATATTCTACCTATTTTTTAAAAAACAGCAAAACCCAAATTTAAATTATAAACCGATATGAGATATGTAAAGAAACAATATATGTCCTAAAATACACTCTGTACTAGATAAAAGATAACAAGAAAATTATGATGAAAAAATGTTCTTAAAAGATGCTTATATTGCTATGCCAATGAAAAAGAAGAATTCATCTTGAAGGATGTTTGTATTTTGAGGAACTATTAGAAACATAGATCCTCTTGCAATTTTCCACAATCCTCTTGGGTATTAACAACTTTAAATAGTTTTGTGTCATCTGCAAATTTAATAACCTCACTCGTTATTCCCTTTTCCAGGTCATTTATGAATATGTCAAGAAGCAGCAGACCCAGCACAGATCCCTGGGGTACACCACTATTCACCTTTCTCCATTCCCAGCATTAGCTTCTAGCTTTCTTCTCACGATCCCTATTCCCAGAATCAACCTCTAGCTTCCTTCTCCCGATATCCATCCCCAGAATAGATCTCTATCTCCCTTCTCCCAATCCTAGCCCAGTATCAGACTCCAGACCCTTTTTTTCTGATCCCCATCCCCAGAATCAGTTTCTACACCTTTCTTCCAATCTCGAGATCTAGCATCTGCCCCCCGAATTGTGGGAAAATTTGCCATTTAGCCCTACCCTCTGCTTTCTATCTTTTAACCAGTTCCTGATCCACAATAGTATACTGCCTCCTATCCCATGACTCTTTAGTTTTGCCAAATGTCTCTGATGAGGGACCTTGTCAAAGGCTTTCCGAAAGTCCAGATACACTATATCAACTGACTCACCTTTTTCCACCTCTTTATTCATACCTTCAAAAAAACATAACAGATTAGTAAGACAAGATCTTCCTTGTCTAAAACCACGTTGGCTGTCTCCCATTAGGCCATGACTATATACATGCTGAGTAATTTTGTTCTTTATGATGGTTTTTTTCTACCATTTTTCCTGGTACTGACGTCAGGCTCACCGGTCTTTAGTTTCCCGGATCACCCCTGTAACCCTTTTTAAAAATTGGCGTTACATGGGCAATCCTCCAATCTTCAGGTATTACAGATGATTTTAATAAAAATTCACAGATTACTAATAGCAGGTCTGCAATCTCATATTTCAGTTCTTTCAACACCCTTGGATGTATACCATCTGGCCCATGTGATTTGCTACTCTTCAGTTTATCTAATAGTAGTAATACATCTTCCCGATGTAGCGATATTTTCTTCAGTTCTTCCGCACCTTTAAATACGACTTCAATCATCGGTAACATCCCTACATCTTCCTCAGAAAAAACAGAAGCAAAGAATTAATTCAGTCTCTCTGCTATCGCCTTGTCGCCTCTTAGTGCCCCTTTAACCCCTCTATCATCTACTGGACCAACTGACTCTCTCACAGGATTTTGCTACGAATGTACTTGAAAAAGTCTTTATTTCGCATTTTTGCTTCCGCAGCAAGCTTCTTCTCAAATTCTCCCTTTGCCTGCCTTATCAATGCCTTGCATTTGACTTGCCAGTGCTTGTGCTGTTTCCAGGTTTTATCGTTTGGCTTTTTTTTCCATTTCCTGAAAGATGCTTTTTTGGCAACAACAGCCTCTCTGACCTCACCTTTAAACCATGCCGGCAGTTTTTTGGACTTCCTTCCACTTTTCTTAAAGCGTGGAATACAGCTGGTCTGGGCTTCCAAGAAAGTAGTTTTCAACAACACCCAAGCTTGATGTAATTCTTTAACCTTTGCAACTGCTCCTTTTAGTTTTTTTCATTTTATCATAGTCTCCCTTTCAAAAGTTAAAAGGTAGTACTGTGGATTTCCTTACTATCCCTCCTCCACTAATTAAATCAAACGCGATCATGCTATGATCACTATTGCCAAGTGGCCCCAACACCCTTATCTCTTGCACAAGATCTGGTGTTCCACTAAGGACTAGGTCTAATACGGCTTCCCCTCTGGTCGGTTCATGAACCAGCTGCTCCAGGAAGCAGTCATTTATTTCATCTAGGAACTTTATCTCCCTAGCATGTCCTGCCATGACACTGACCCAGTCGATACCGGGGTAATTGAAATCACCCATTATTATTACTGCGCTGTAACTTTTGTTAGCTTCCTTGATTTCTTTGAGCATTTCATCATCCATTTGTTCATTCTGGCCAGGCGGTCGATAGTACACCCCCACTGCCATTGCCTTCCCCTTTTTACATGGGATTTCAATCCATAGAAATTCTGCAGCAAATTTTGTTTCCTGCAAAACTTTAATCCTTTCTGACTCAATGCGCTCTCTAACATAGAGCGCAACCCCTCCACCAATTTGATCAGCTCTGTCATTACGATATAATTTGTACGCAGGTATCACAGTGTCCCACTGGTTGTCCTCCTTCCACCATGTCTCTGATATTCCAGTCATATCTAACATCTCATTTAGTGCTATATATTCTAACTCTCCCATCTTATTTTTTAGACTTCTAGCATTTGCGTACAAGCAATTTAGAGACTGTATTTTATTCATATTAATCTGGCTATTAGTAGACATCGGTAATTTGGGATCTTTAAGCTGTGTCTGCTCCATACTCGAGGGCATTTGGGCTACTTTACTCTTTTTTGGAACCTCTCTGCTTTTGGTAGTATCCTTCAAGGATACATTCTTCCGAGCCATGCGCTCTTGGGCGACTGTCGGCTTTCCCCTATTATCTAGTTAAAAGCTGCACTATCTCCTTTTTAAAGGTTCATGCCAGCAGCCTGGTTCCATCCCGGTTAAGGTGAAGCCCATCCCTTCTGAAGATCCCCTCCTTTCCCCAGAATGTTCCCCAGTTCCTAACAAATCCAAAACCCTCATTTCTGCACCATTGTCTCATCCACGCATTGAGACTCCGGAGCTCTGCCTGCCTTTTGGGTCCTGAACGTGGAACGGGAAGTATTTTGGAGAACGCTACCCTGGAAGTTCTAGATTTCAACTTCCTACCTAAAAGTCTAAATTTAGCCTCCAGAACCTCACTACCACATTTTCCTATGTCATTGGTACCGACATGTACCAAAACAGCAGACTCCTCCCTAGCACTATCTAAGACCTTATCTAGGTGGCGCGTGAGGTCCGCTACCTTCGCACCAGGAAGGCATGTTACCAGGAGATCCTCACGTCCACCAGCCGCCCAGCTATCTACATGCCTAATGATCGAATCACCAACTATAACGGCTATCCTAACCCTTCCCTCATGGGCACATGGCCCTGGAGAAACTTCCTCGGTGTGAGAGGGTTTTACATCACCTAAAATGCTGGCTGATTTTCTTGTAGTTAAGGAGGATAGGGAGTTTTTTACTATTGCAGCACAGCTGCTGTAGTTTGGGGTTTTTGGAGGGTTGACCTAGTTTGGTGTCTCCTGGATAAATGTTATTACTTATGTTTATATTTTTCCTTATCTTGGATTCTCTTTATCCTTTACAATTATGGGCTTTATTAGAGTTATAGTTTATCTTTGGTAATTGTAGAGTTTATAACGTTTTCCAAGTCTTTTTGTTTACTTTATGGTGGATTATTAAGTTGTAAAATATATAAATATAAAATAAAAAAAATAAAATAAAAAAGCAGACGTGCAAGTTCAGGCACGATTTTAGAAACATGGACATGCCCGATAAGAATGTCTATAGAGACGTATACACAGACACCCCCAGCATAACATCTTAGAGCATGGATGTTTAATAGCATAAGGGTTAATGTAGTGGCTTAGGAGGGTTAGTCAGGGTTTAAATCCTTGTATGAGCCTTTGTGGTCTTAGGCTATTCATTTAATTCTCCTTCTTCTGTATATGTTTTGAGGTAACAAGCACTTTCCTGATGCCTGTTTCTACCTGGGGCAGGTTTATACATGGATATGCCTGCAGATGTCCTGACATTTCTGAAATTGAACAAGGGCGTCTAAGTTCATTACACCTCCTCAGACATGCCTCCAACACACCCTTTGCCTTACTGGATGTCCCTGCACTGGAAACATCTCAAAACATCATTTGCCAAATGGCTCCGGAGACGTCTCTGTGATTTTGACATCCACATGCATGTCTTCGGATGTCCAGATCTCAACTAAGACTTCTAAAATGACCCCCATGGATTATAAAATATTATAATTTCCCAAGGAAGGAATTTTATAGAATCACCTCATGCATATGTAGCCACATAGGCATGTCAATGATTTCTTATAAAATACTAACCAGTGTAATGGTTTGCACTTTACTATCAAGAAGTTTACTTTTCTGGTGGATTTGCACATGACTGGAATGTTCTTGTACACCCATGAATTATAAAGTACTATAAAGTACACGGCTCTAGGGAAATATTCACACCTGCAATGTAGGTATGCATTAAGCTACTTAGGGTAGTATTTCATAAATACAAGTAAGTGCCTAATTGTCTTTATAAAATAGGCACTTAAAATGTGCTTTGACAAGGTGCAGCCTTATAAAGTTTCCCACCAAGGGCCCATGGAGGTTATCTGGATAAGGGCCTCGAGGGAGATATTCAGTGTCATCACCCAGATGGTGGAAAAAGGAATTGCCAACCTTATCTGGATAGTGGCGACTATCAGCCACAATCAAATAGGCTACATGGATAGCTTCGGCTGGCGGAAAAGCAGATAGTGGCTGAAAAGCACTGCTATCCCGATAAGGGCAGCATTTATCCAAAGATCTGCTCATAATCCAAATATTTAGCAGCAGTCACTCTCTGGATAGTGCTGCTGAAGATTCGATGGATATTTAAACACTATCACTGACTGCTGTGGTGTTTTAATATCAGCCATTTTGAATACTGGCAAGTAAGAGTCTAATTCTTTTTCTGTATTGTCCTAGTTACCCGTATAAATGCCTTACCCAGGATTTTCGAAAGATACCTACACGGGTAGTGCCTTTTGAAAATCCAGGATAAGTCCCTAACATGCCCAGATGCTATGGGGGCATTCCAGGGCAGAGCGGGGGTGGAGGAAAGGGCTAAGCGGGTAGCAGCATTTTTTCCTCGCTTATCTTTAAGGCACAGCGGCTAAGCAGGTAGCATCAAAAATCGCTGCTACCCGCTTAGCTTCAGCGGCTGCCAGCACATCCAACATAACCCAAATTTTCCCTTCCATAAACACGTAATTGAAAATTCAGGTTAAGGGGGTTGGCAGGCAGGCTATGCGCCGACACGGCGCATAGCCTGCCTAAATCAAAATCGGGCCAGATATGTTTAGTCCATAACTTTTTCTTTATAAAGTTTCCAGTAAATTGCTTTTGCATAGATTCTCTTCCAAAAAAAGAACAGAGTTTTACTGTTATAAAATTAAACTTTTTTTTATTTCTGTAAGAAACTCTTCTTATAAACGAATTGATATACTTAACCATAGTCCATTGCTTGCTACCAAAAATGGAAACAAAATGCAATACTACAGAAATGACCTTACAACTATACCAAATGGTGTTTCATAAAGTTCTGGCAGAAACATGAATGTCAGCAATGAACTTTAACTGAGCAGATCTTCACAGGATATCTCAAAAACAGGTTTTGAAATAATCTCCACTTTCTATAAAAACAGGGATGTGAAAATACTTGTTAAAACCACCTACGCAGACAACCTGCAGTGAAGTAAAGACTGCAGTAAAGCGAAACAGAGAAAAAAGATGGATAATATTAAGAAGGCCTGGGAAAGCAGGGGATTCTATGAGGTGGGCAAGAGATAGAGATGGAAGTTTGAGACTGAACTACAAAAACGACAGAGGAGATGGGGATAGTTGTGAGAAGTGGAAGAAAGGGTAGGGAAATTAAAGGAGATAGGGGAACAATAGAGAAATTAAATAGAACAGTGGACACGGAGGTAAAAATTCTGAAAAGATCACATACTGAAAAACAGAAGTGGAAGAAAATGTAACAACAGATGAAGAAGAGTATGTTAAAGCAGAGATGGATAGGAGTTACAGAAGGAGGGAAATGTGAAAAATAAGTATGAAAAGAGAATGAATAAGAGAAGAGAAACAAAGTAATGAAAAGATCCAAAAAGGGACAAAAGGGAAAGAAATGGACAAATATCCTCACATAAATAGTTTTCTGACCTAATTTGCTACAAAGTTTTGACTGTTACACAAAATGTTTCATGAGCAATGTTCAGTATGAACTCTTTTGCTGTCATTTTGAACTCTTACGCAGAATTATTCTCTAAGAAATGTGGGTATGTGTGCAAAACCAATTGCAAAAGCAGAATGAATACTTTCAAATTTATAATTTAGAATTTACATAGCACTCACAGTCCTTGAATTTCCAAATGGGCATACATGTGCATGTTGACGGCAAGTTTGGTGTGGCAAGCTGAGGGTCCCAAGTAAGACTAAAATTTTCAGGAATGCTGAAAAGGTCACAAAACAAACCCCTGCCACTTTAAAATCTTCCCCTGCAAGACGGAATCCCTGGAGGATTAGAGAAGGAATGAGTTGGGGAGAAGAGCAGCTGGGCTGGAGGAGGGCCAAGGGGCGGGCGTCCCATTTATACTCTCTCTACCCAAAGGAAGATGGGGGAGAACAGCAGGGGCGGCCCAAGGGGGGTGCGGGGCCATGTGCGGAGACTCGGTGCGGGGCCTCATTTGCATAAATATTTGCATAATGTTACCATACACTAACTTTTAGTAAACATGCCTCTTCATGAGTGTATGGATAAAGAAAGACAAAGATTTCTACATTACTATAATCCAGTGCCAACCACCAGGCACATTAGGAACTACTACAAACACTGCCCATTTAGAACCCATAGCAAACCCACCGTATCCTAACAGCACTACCAGGACTCATAAAGCACCATACCCTACCTATCAAAATGCAACACTGCAAATATTAAACCAATACATTTCAGAGAATAACAATACATGACCTACTGGGGAAAGAGAACAAGTGACAATGTCAAATAGGAATTACATAAACAGAATACCTCAGCTCAGTTACACATGCAGAACATAGACCATCACCAAACAAGGAATCACAATTTAAAAACAGGAAGACAATAATTAAACTGGGAACCCTAAAAGCCAAACTTGGAATGTACAACAACAATGTAGAAATAAAACTATAAATTAATTTCCTCTTGTACTAAACAAAGCACAGACATTAATGATGCACATTTCCCAGAGCTGACATATTCCAGTTAATAAATTCGAAATAAAGAGATATCTTTGTACCTTTTGTGCATTTTTTTTTTCAGTTGCAATTGTTCCAGCCACTTTCTTCTGGTTTATTTGTGTCTTCTGCTATCTCTCCATCGTCTGTTGTCCATTTGTCCTTTCTTCTCTTCTAGTTTTTTTTCCATTCTCTCTCTACATCTGCTTTAACATAATAATCTTTCTCCTTTTGCTCTTTCCTCATTCCTATTTCATCCACTCAAATTTTACCCCTCCATCCTCAATCCCCACTTAGTTTCCCAATACCCGGCCAATTGTACATTTTTCTTCCCTCCCACACAAAATATTTTTCCCCTCTCCATTTCACTCTCCCAGCCCCATCCCCTTCTAATCTTCCCCAACATCAGCTCCCTTTTAGTTCCAGCCCCACTCAGTATCCGCTCCCTTCTAGTCCCCACATCAGCCCATTTCCAGTTCTGGCCCCCCATCAGTCCATTTCCAGTCCTAGCTCCCCCATCCATTTCCAGTCCTATCCGAGTCCCTTCATCAGCTCATTTCCAATACCAGCCTCCCATCAGACCATTTCTAGTCCTTTCCTAGCCCC
Source organism: Ichthyophis bannanicus (assembly GCA_033557465.1). Taxonomy (NCBI): domain Eukaryota; kingdom Metazoa; phylum Chordata; class Amphibia; order Gymnophiona; family Ichthyophiidae; genus Ichthyophis; species Ichthyophis bannanicus. Next base: position 864,697,607 of record CM066032.1, on the reverse strand, counting down.
ACCATCAACCCATGTTAAATCCTAGCTCCCCTCCACTCAGCCCATTTCTAATCCAAGCCCCACATGAGCCTACTTCCAGTTCTAGCCCCTGCATGAGTCCATTTCAATCCAAGCCCCCACCACAGCCCATTTCCAATCTTAGCTCCCCCAACACCCAGTCCTATCCTAGCCCCTCCATCAGCCCATTTCCTGTCCTAGCTCCCTCCCCTAAGAGCCCATTCCAAGCCCCCCTTCCCATCAGCTATTTGCAGTTCAAGCCCCCTTCCACTCAGCCCATTTCCATTCCAAGCCCCGTCCCCATCAGCTATTTGCAGTTCAAACCCCCTTCCACTCAGCCCATTTCCAGTCCTAGCAACCCCCCAACCCATTACCAGTCCTAGCCCCCCATAGCCCACTCCCAGTCCTAATCCCACCAGCCCATTTTCAGTCCTAATCCCCCATCACCCAATTTTCAGTTTAAGCCCCCCCATAGCCCATTACCAGTCCTCACCTCCCCATCAGCCCACTCCCAGTCCTAATCCCACCAGCCCATTTCCAGTCCTAATCCCCCATCACCCAATTTTTAGTTTAAGCTCCCCGTAGCCCATTACCAGTCCTAACCTCCCCATCAGCCCACTCCCAGTCCTAATCCTACCAGCCCATTTCCAGTCCTAATCCCCCATCACCCAATTTTTAGTTTAAGCCCCCCATAGCCCATTACCAGTCCTAACCTCCCCATCAGCCCACTTCCAGTCCTAATCCCACCAGCCCATTTCCAGTCCTAATCCCCCATCACCCAATTTTTAGTTTAAGCCCCCCCATAGCCCATCACCACTCCTAACCCCCCCCCAACGCCCATCACTCCTAACCCCCCCCCCAGCGCCCATCACCCATCACCACTCCTACCACCCCCCCCAGCCCAGCCCAGCCCAGCCAAGCCCAGCCCAGGGAAAATTTAAAATAAAAAAAAGCTGTCTGCTGCCGCTTCCGGGCCCGCCGCGGCAGAATCGAGTGTGCCGCCGGGCCCCCCCTGTGCCCGGCAGAGCCTGCTCTCCCCTGTATCACCTCTCTTTCAGCTGCAGTCAGTCACACGTGCCGGCTTTCAGAGCGCGAAGGGACTAGTTTCCCTTTCGCGGCTCTGTTAAGCCCGCAGGGGCTGATGGGAGTTCCCATCAGCCCCCGCGGGCTTAACAGAGCAGCGAGGGAGAAACTCTCCCCTTGCGCTCTGAAAGCCGGCGCGTGTGACTGCCGCTGGAAAGAGAGGTGATACAGGGGAGGGCAGGCTCTGCCGGGCACAGGAGGGGCCCCGCGGCACACTAGATTCTGCCGCGGCGGCCCCGGAAGCGGCAGCAGACAGCTTTTTTTTTTTTTTTTCATTTTACTTTTGGTTCAGAATGTTTTTTGCGCGGGGCCCCCTGAAACGCAGGGCCCTGTGCAAAAAACATTCTCGCTCAATGGACGGGCCGGCCCTGGAGAACAGCTAAGCACACAGGAGCAGGGGCAGTCTGTTCAGAGGCAAGACTCTTGTTTGCCTGAGAACCTGGGAGCGAAGGATCTACAAATGCAGCAGGACTCTGAGGAAGAGATGAAGTTAGAAGCAAACTAACTCTTTAACCTTGGACATTTGGAAAACCTGAAGCCATGTTTTTAAACTCCATTTTTAAGATTGAAAGATTGCTTTGCTTCACCAGTGAAAAGTCTGCTTGGAGAGGTACCCTCATTACCTCTGAGCTCACAGATAATCAAGCAGCGTGCAGTGTAAGCAGAAGAGAGTGCTCAGAGCTGACTTTATAAATGCCGCATAAAGGACTCTGTGTTAATGTTGCCTGTTTGCTATGTGAAGGACACGGTTTAGCCAGAATCCAGATTCACAAAGAGACAGCTCCTGCACATCAGCTACAACAACTATGAAGGAGACTTACCCTGTGGTGATCTACAAACTGTTTCACAAAGACTCTCGTAGAGCATCTGACAAGGTGTAGGGAGCAGATGGGTCGAACATTGGTTGACTGCAAATCATCTTGTGACGGACCTTAAGTTTAAGGTAATTAAGGTGGTTAGGTCACATTGGAGAGGGGGTGATATTGATCTGCCATGACTACGACTCGAACAGTGATATATTTTTGAATTAAAGACTATGAAGCCCCATGGCCTGAACCGGGAAATTGATTTTTTTTTTCATTTTCCTGTAGCTTTCTCCGTCACAGGTGGGGTACATTTTGGTTTTAGCATAGGTGTTTTATATAAGTTTTACAATTCATTTATGTTTTATATTTATGGTTGTTCCGTCTGCCTTCCCTCTCCTCCTCTTCCCTTCCAACCCCCCCTTCCCCCTCCCCTTTTCCTTTTCTTCCCTTTCCCCTTTCTCCACGTCCCCCTTCCTCCTTCCCCCTTTCCCTTCTCCTTCTTCCTTTCCCTCCCCCTCCCTTTCCCTTTCTCTCCCCCCTTTCTCTCTCTCTCTCCCCCCTTCCTTCTCCCCCCTCCTGCCCTTCCCCTATTCCCTTCCCCTCACCCCTTTTCCCCCTCCCCCTCCCTCGCCTATCCCTTTCTCCTTTCCCCCCTTCCTCTCTCTCCCTTCTCCCCCTCTTCCCCCCTCTCACCCGAATTTGTCCGGAGGTTGGTTTTAATAGCCCTTTTGTATCAAATGTTTTTATTTTTTATTGTTCTTAGTGTTTGTATAGAACACTATAGAATTGCTTAACAAACATTTCTGTTGTGTGTTCACAGATGAAGGGCCAGAGCAGGACCTCAGAAAACACCCATAAATAGGAACAGAAGTGACGGGGAGCTTGAAAGATTTTCAGAAGACTGTGTTCATGAGGAATTAGCTAAACTAAAAGTAGACAAAGTGATGGGACCAGATGGGATACATCCAAGAATACTGAAGGAAGTTGGGGACGTCCTAGAGGCTCCACTAACTGACCTTTTCAATACTCCTTGTGGAGGAGTGGCCTAGTGGTTGGGGCAAGGTACTTCAGGCCAGAAGGTCAGGGGTTCAAATCCCACTAGAGGACAGCAACCTTGGGCCGGAAGGACTGGGGTTTCTAGTCCCACAGGTGCTCCTTGTGGTCTTGGGCAAGCCACTTAACCCTCCATAGCCCATGTTCCCTGTAAAATAGTTCTCTGTGTGCTGTGCTTTCCTGTCTAATCAATGTGTTTATACCTCAAAAATTTCCTGTCATGATTTGACAATTTCCAATCTGTAATCAAACCGCTGCTGATCGCTGGAAGTAGCGGTATACAAATGTATACTAAATAAATAAATAAAATACTCCTTTAGAGTCGGGAGTGGCCCCAGAGGACTGGAAAAAGGCATATTTGGTCCCTTTACACAAAAGCAGAAGTAAGAATGTGGTTGAAAAACTACAGGCCGGTTAGTCTAACCTCTGTGGTGAGTAAAGTACTAGAAATGCTGCTAAAAGGGAGGATAGTGAGGTTTCTGGAGTCCAGTGGCTTGCAGGATCCGAGGCAGCATGGATTTACGAGGCAGATCTTGTCAGACAAATCTGATTTCTTTGTCTGGGTAACCAGGGAGTTGGACTGATGAAGTGCCCTAGATCTGGTGTACTTAGATTGAGTAAAGTCTTTGGCACTATTCCGCACAGGTGACTTATATGCAAACTGAGCACCATAGGCATGGACCCTAAATTGACTGACTGGGTTAGAAATTCTTTGAGTAAAATGTGACAAATGGATCTCACTCTAAGGAAAAGGAGGATACAGGTGGTGTGCCACAGGGATCTGTCTTTGGTCAGATTCTTTTTAACATTTTTATTAGTGATATTGCGGAAGGGCTGTCAGGTAAGGTTTGTCTCTTTACTAATAGGTTAGACACCCAGGAAGGAGTAGATAACATGAGGAAGGATCTAGTTAAGCTTGAAGAATGGTCAAGAATTTGGCAGCTAGGATTTAATGCAAAAAATGCAGGGATGTGCATTTGGGCTGCAAAAATCCAAGGAAGCGATATTGTATAGGGGGTGAAGTACTTCTGTCCATGAAAGAAGAGTGGGACCTGGCCATGATTGTTTCTGATGATCTTAAGGTGGCTAGATAGGTAGAAAAAGTGATGGTGAAAGCCAGAAAGATGCTTGGGTGCACAGGGAGAGGAATGGCCAGCAGAAAAAAGGAGGTGATAGTGCCTCTCTGGTGCAACCTCATTTGGAGTATTGTGTGCAATTCTGGAGACCACACCTTCAAAAGGACATAAATAGGATGGAGTCAATGCAGAAGATGGCTACTAAAATGGTTAGTGGTCTTCTTTATATAGCATATGAGGACAAACTTAAAGATCTTAATATGTATATATTAAAGGAAAGGTCAGATATGATTTTGTTTTTAAGTGCCATCAAGTCAGTGCTGACTCCTGGCAACCCAGCTGCCTCTGGGTTTGCTTGGCATGTATCACCTGAAGTAGATTGCTAGGTCTTTTTTTCTAAGGCATTGGAGGGTAAAGTGACTTGCCCAAGGTCACAAGATGTGGCAGTGGGAATCAAACCCTCTTTTGGATACTAGGCAGCTGCCCTAACCTCTAGGCTACTCCTCCAATATGCATATATATTATAGAGATGTTTAAATACCGCCATGGCATAAATGCACAGGAGGAGATCCTCTTTTGATTGAAAGCAAGCTCTGCTTTGAGGGGACATAGGATGAGGGTGAAAGGGGATAGACTCAGGAATAACATGCAGAAATATTTCTTTGTGGAAAGCATGGTAGATGCATGGAATAGTCTCCCAGTTGAGGTAGTAGAGGACAGTATCTGAATTCTAGAAAGCATGCAACAACCACAGAAGATCTCTAAAGGAAAAGAAGGGACTTTAGTATTTAATATGGAAGGGCAGACTAGATAGGCCATGTGGTCTTTTTCTGTTGTCATGTTTCTATCAACACCCACGTTACTCCCCATCCCGCCCAGCCTCCACCAATCATGTACTCTAACTAATCAGCATGTAAGGATTAGTGTGGGCCCCTTTGCAAATGCCACATTGACAGCATAGTTAGCAAACATGCCCCATAATACCATAAGTGATGCACCTATTTTATATCATCTTTTTTTTTAAGGGGGGGGGGGGCTAAGATAGCTGTCCAAGCTATACACGCCTCCAAACACATTTTCTTAGTGACCATATATGTATTTTACAAGGTCTCCATGTTCAGGAAGTGTTTTGTAAAATGACTTGCACGTTTTGAATGCCCACCTTTTCTGAGCTAAACGATCAATGCCAATTTGGGATTTTAATATAGTAAAAAGGGAGAAAAAGAGGAAAAAATGCAAAGTTGATTCAGATGAGGAAACTAGGAAAGCGCTGGCAAGTTACATATAAAATATTAACACTGCAGATCAAGGGAGAAAGTGAAAACAAGCTTGTCATAGAGCAGAAAAGATAAAAAAAAAGCTAAAAACTTTCATCAAGTACAATACAAAAAGAAGTCTCTGCTTGTTTCACAAGTTAAAATATGAATAGGTTTTCTTTATTTCTCAAAAACATAATCCATTATACTAAGGAACTTACTTGATCCTTATATAGCTCATAACATCATCTACTGAACATTGTTTATCTTATGGCGATTTGCTAAATATGTTATACTATTCGGCAATTGATTTGTATTTTTCACAATCTGAAACTAACAGGAAATAAAGAAATGTGCAGATCCTTATCATTGCTACAATTCCTTCCTAATATGGGATATGAATACTTATGCTTTCATCCTGAATTTCTTCAAATTGTAAGGGGCAAGTTTACTAAAATGCACTAAGCGCACATTGAGGCCCATTTTCTAGAGTGAGAGCAGGGCCAGACCCGTGCAAGCTAATGGGGACACACCCAGCATATCCCCATGCAGTTAATGTGGATTCAGCTTTGCCTCCACTGTCATTTGCCATGATCAACGCAAGTGTGCTTACTGCCACCTATTGAGATAGTCAAAAGTGCAGCTGTGCTAATTGCACTATTGCCAGTTAGCATGTGCCATAGATGCCCACGCTAACCACAATGTGTGAAACTCTGCTCCTGAACCACCCAGTCTCTGCCCAACTCAAGCTAAGCAGTTAGCAGGGGGGTTTTAGTGCAGGCACAGTTTTAGCATGTGGTAATGGTTACTGCAGCTTGCTTAGTGCGCGGCAAACCCCACACTAACCATTAGTGCACTTTAGCAAACATGCCCCTAAAATCTGTGTGTATGCCCTGCATGTGGACTATTGCCTTATCACCATCACAGATATGGAACCTGATGGCCTTTATAAGGAGCTGCATAAAGATATGTACTACGTGAATGGACCTATATACACACACTTTAGCTGGTGGTTATTCTCTAAGTATGTGCGTGTTAGGCCAATTGTGCGTGCTTTCACGTGGGTGTTCACAGAGGCAAGGCATGGGCAGAATGTGCATTTACATGCATATCTTATAAAATACAGGCATACCCGTGGTCATTTGTGCCAGCCATAGGACTGGTGTAAGTGACCATGCCTGGATCTGCCACACATTTCCCGCTACTTGCACCCCTGTTTTATAAAGTTAATGTGAGCTCTCCTGAGAATGCACTCACTGCTAGAAAAGTTGAGGGTGGATGAGTGAGGGCAGGTATAAATGGGGTCCGTATCAGATGTAATGTTTTAAGAGGCTTTCACATAGAAAATAGCAGTTTTACTATTTGAAAAATAGTGAGACAATGGTGAACATTATTTCTGTTTGAAAGAATAAATTTAAGATAATTTATTCTTTCAAACAGAAATATTCAGGAAAAGTTTTGAATCGTGTACAACAAATATAGTGTTAAACTTAACACAATATCTTACTATATAGTTTGTTCACTTTCAGCTTGTTACTGGCAATGCATCGAGGAGCCAACAGATTCATTAGATAAGTATTTTCACTTTTTATCAGTCTACAAGTTACTCGGTTACTATGAAGGCATTGATACTTTGTGGGGGGTTTTAGGTACTCAGAGTTGCATATTTACTAATATGCGCTAACCCTTAGCATGGGGTATTTAACATGCAGTAAGCACACCATGCTCAAAGTTGGCACAGGCACGCATGATAAAAATATCACGCTAACCAGATAGCATATGATTGGGCAGGGATTGGAAGGGTTGTGGGCGATTTTCAGCTGTTGCTTGGTTAGCTAAACTGGCTAAAGTTAGGACAGCCTTTATTTAACTTCAACTGGTTTAGGTTTACCAGTTAATGACTAAATATTGCAGCTAATCAGCCAACCTACGTTGCCACCTCCCTCTGTCCCAAAATACCCTGACACTAGCCGGCAATTATTGGGGCATTTAAACCTGGTAGACGGGGATATCCAGCAGCATTAAACAGTTTAGTGTCGGTGAATATCCCTCTGATCACAATTTACCCAGTAGCAGGTCTGCTAATTGGTTAAACTGCTTTGTACATGCCCTCCATAGAGATTAGTAGTTGGTAGAGAGGGGCCGATTGGATAGGCCATATGGTCTGTATCTGCTATCATTTTTCAATTTCTATGTTTATAAAATTCTAAGGAATCTTCACGGCGCTGGTAGTTTTGTCCTGATGCAGCCCGAGTAAAGGTGACGAGCGAAACTTGAGTCGACACATACCCAGCTCGATGAGGATATACATCCACTTTGAAGATACATATTCAGCTTGATTAGAGAGCGATCACAGTTGAACTATGGGATACCGCCAATACAGCTAAGTGTTCTCTTGTGTTTTTAAATGCATTTGGAAAATTGTAAAACAAACTAAGACCTATGAATGATATTTGGGGGAAGTGATTACGGCTTGTTTGTGACTTACTGCCGGTTGTGCCATTCTTGGCATTACCCCCCCCCCCCCACCCCTTGTCAGAGGCCTTTTAAATAGATTGGTGGTTCCCTTGGTCAGCTGTGACATGGGTGGGAGGCTTGGACATCGTTAGTCTATTACCTCATGTTTTTCCTTCATTGGTACATATTGTACTCAGTGACTCTTTTTTTGATTTAGATTATAAAATAGGTACAACACATCTGTTTCTGTGCCTTCAACATCTAGGCACTGATATAAAATTAACCCATGGAGCTTTTCTGCATGTAAAGTGTTTTTCAATGAATATAAATATGTCAACTGGGATTTTAGAAGAGGTATCTAGGAAGAATCTGGGATGTCCAGAGCAGAAAGTCTAAAAATCCTTGGGAATGGCAGAGGTGAATGGAGGCACATATAAATATCCATCTGAAATTGCTCCATCTTCATCCTGAAAAATGAACGTCCCAGTAACTGGTTATGGAGATGGGCCCTGCACAGACTGCAGGATTGGTATGTGCATAGGCATAGGATATTCCACAAATGTGGATGCCCTCAAATTGCACGGTCGCAGAAGTGCTTATATGGACATACCGGCAAAGGAATATCAGAAGGGGGAGATTATGTTGTGAGACTTGCATGTCTTGACTGGTCATTTCAGATACTCAGACATGCAGCGGTGGGCCTATATTTGTTTGGAGTTTGTATTTATGCGCAGGGAATAATAGCCGTATCAATGAAAGTGCATTATGCTCTTCCCTCTGGAAGTGTTGCATCCATGAAATGAGCATTTCTGCACCTTACTCATGTTCAGGAGCAGGTATAGACATGTTTGTGCCACTCTTGAAAATGCACCACGATATGCATCTCCATTGCTCTACCCAGTCTATGGGGTATGTTTACTAAACCGTCTTAACATGCTCCCGGCGATAGTGTGCAGGCTGCCATAAAAGGAGTGGGCGTTTTGGTCTTAAAGTAGCAAAACGGGATTATCGCACGATAACGTGCACTGCACACATTATCGGGTGAGAAGCCGCTAAGCATGTTAACGCACGGTAATCTTAAGTAGGCGTGCAGACATGCAAACCCAGAAACAGAGGTGTAGCACAATGGTTAATACACTGACTGATGGTACAGGGGTCATGAGTTTGATCCCCAGTGTGCCTAATCCATAAGGCTAGCTGAGGATTGGCCTTTAGGTGTAAGTATTGATTTTTGAGGCATTTTATTTGTAGTTTAATTAGTGCTACCAGCAAACACACCCTCACATGCCGTAACCTAAGGTACCGCATAAGGCACCCTATAAGGCACTCCATAGGGCACATTATAAATTGCACTGTCCGCCAAGGCACCCTATAATGTCCCCTATAGGGCACCCTATAAGGCGCTTTAGAGGACACCTGATAAGGCACTTTATAGGGTGCCTTATAGGGCGCTCTATAAGGACCTTATAAGGCGCCTTATGGTTACAGTACACTGAGGGTGTTTTTGCTGGCAGCACTAATGTACATTAAAAATAGACAATGCCTCAGACGGCCTTATCAAATAACCCCACCATGGGCTTGAACCCATGACCACTGGTTCCACAGGCAGTGAAGTAACCAGTGGGCTACAGCTCTACAGCTGCTAACAAGCTCTTGGCTGGCTGCAGAAGGACTGCACGTCACCACACAAACTGTCTGCTGTGGTTACCAGGATGGGGTTAACCCAACCATACCCATGATGCACTGCACATGCAAATCAGCAGTCTACAGATGGGCACAAGATGGGGTATGCACCCCCACAGCACCTCGGCCTGATAGGGGGAACTGACCGTGTGTGGCAATGGCACAGAGTAGCGACAGACCGTCACATTGTGCGGGTACTGTGCTCACCCTGAGGGTGAGGTGGGGCGCCCAGCACCAGGTCCACAGCACCTTTCATGGATAAAATGTGCCATGCTGCAGGTCCCCATCAGTGCTACTGTGTGTGATAGGTAGTCCCTACAGACACACCTAGGATACATCTGTGTCCTTCTGTATTACTCAGTCATGTCTAGCCCTTATGGGCTATGATGCACCAAGAATAGTGCATATCCTGTGTTGGTGCCATGGTTGCATGATGTAGGTGAAGGGGGGGTGTTTGGACCCATAGGTGGATTATGTACCACCACACAACCCACTCTCTGGGGCTCAGGGTGGGAAACAGGATAGCCCACCAACAGATCCACATTCTACCTCCCTGCAATGGTGGCAGTAGAGGGGACCAGCAACCCCAGTCCTGCTGGGGAACAGACACCCTACAGGGCAGGGAATGCAGAGCTGTACACATCCATAAAGCAATAGCAGACAGACAGTAGGCCTAGAAATGCTCAGCTGCGCCCCCACCACCACCACCACCACCACCACCCCCCCCCCACCCCCACCCCCACCCCCCCCACACCACCACCCCCCCACCACCCGCCCCCCCACCACCACTCCCCCCACCACCACCACCACCACCACTCCCCCCCCACCACCACCCCCCCCACCCCCCCCACCCCCCCCCCCCCACCCACACCACCCCCCCCCACACCACCACCACCCCCCACCACCACCACCCCCCCACCACCACCACCCCCCCACACTACCATCTGCCATTCTCCAGCAGCAAGCCTCCAGCCACTGCACCCTACAAGGTGTTCCAGCAAGACACATACTAGCTGCAGACAGTCTGCTAGCTAGTCCATAGTACATGTTCCTGGAGAAGATGCATGTACCCAGAACTGGGATGTCAGCATACACACCAAGCAGATAAGGCAGTGATTATGCCCCAAAAGAAAACCCATAAATATCACGAGAAAAAACTGTAGAGCACTATGGGGGAACCTAGCCATGCCGTGGTCACTGCTCAGTCAGGGTGAGAGTGACCTCCCAGCAGGACATACTGTGGCCACCCTGTCCGTGCAGGTGCTGGCCAGGCACTACAATGTCCGAGCCATTGCCCTATGCTCTGTACAGATGAATCCAGGCCACGCCACCCTATCCAGGCTATTCCCACGGTACCTTGCTCCCCATTATGCACATTGGCAGGCCAATAATGGCAACAGTGCTAGCAGTGTGGGCTGTGGAGTGTGTTTGCAGCCACCACACACTGGATAGACAGACACACACTCCCCACACCTATGCCAGCATTGTGCAACTATAGAGGTGTTTGGCAGCCCTGGCCACCGCACCAGTCCTGGGCACAGTGCAGGCATGGCTATGTCACTCTGTCAGACACCAGACCTGAGGCACACTCCACAGACATCTTTATATTTAATATACAGTACTATACTACTCCCAACTCTCAGGCCTTACTCAAGGTCTCCCTGGTGGTATCAGTGGTGCGTTGGGCAGAGGTAGTCCCCCTTCACTCCTGTTTGAGCTCCAGCGGCTCTGGCAGCTTTAAAAACAGTTCTGGTAATATCCAGCAGTAGACTCACAGTACAGACCCCTAGAAGTAGTAGCGCAAGGCTTCTGCTAGAGGTTGCTGGTACAATTTTGAAAGCTGCCAGAGCGAAGGCAAGAGCAGAAGGGAACTAATCCTGCCTGATCCAACACTAGGACCATCAGGGAGTCCCTAGATAAGACCCATTTGAGTTAAGGGAGTGGGGGGACCCATTGAGGGGGCATGGTTTTCAGAGGGGGCTATGTGTTAGGTCGCTTTCCAGGATAGGGGTGATGCTAAAGATGGGTGTTGTGTTTTTCATATGGGAAGTGGCCATGCTGCTTGGCCGCCATTGGCGTGACTACACTTACCTCCATAGCCTGAGGTGGAGGTAAGTACAGCTGTGTTATTGGAAGTTGTGACAGCCAATGCACGGTTTACCCTGATTTATGATTGCCCGTGCTTTCTGCTATTAGTACGCAGTAACAGTTACTGAGAGTGCTTAGTGCTTGCTGAACTCCATGGCAGCCGCTTACCGCACTTTAGTAAAAGGGGTCCTATGTTTAAGAAAACAGTTAAAACCTGGCTATTTAAGAAATATTTTAATAACTAGTCTGTTTGGGTTATCCCCGTGAAACCTGAGATCTTGGAGTAATGATTACTATGGACGGAGCTTTGGCTTAGAAGTAGATCATTTTATTGTTCAGGTGGCTTGAATGTGATTTGACTGATTAGCTTTGAGGAACTCTTGTAAGCTGCTCTGTACTGTACATTATTCTGCATGTCTTGCATTGAATTTTAATTGTCAAACATTCAATCACTCCCCAAGATTTTTATATTTCTTTCATCTGTTTCCTCAGCTGTCCACTCTGTTGAAGATCTTTGTGCCATGTCCTCTTTGAATATTGAATTTATGAAGCCTACACCACTTGATAATGAAAACGAATTCAATTTCCACTGTGTCATCAGAGTTTCTAAACAACATGATAGCTGCCAAAATCATCTTCATGTTACTTTCAGAGCAACTCTTGTCAATGACTCACAAGGAGGCTCATGAATTTTAACAAGATACCTGGTTTGCTGTGATAAACCAAGAAAATTAATTATGGGAATAAAAAAAATCTTGCATAACACATTAAATATGTGCTTTTGTTGAATGATGTTTACAAAGTCTTATTGCAGTTTGATCATGTGCTGAGAATTAATACCATACTAGCCTTAAGTATACACAGTTGTATTAACTTATTATAATGAACTATCTAGGCTCACATTGCTCTATGCGAAATGCGAAAATGATGACTAGAGTTCACAGATGAAAATAAAATTTTAAAAAAACCCTATGATAGTCATCTATCCTATTTTCTCTTTTTTTTGGGGGGGGGGGGGGGAGTGGAAGAGAGGTGGGGGTTGACTTGCCTCACTTTCTTCCACACCTGGAATTTCTAGAACTACTAGAAAAATATCCCAACTATGTTCACTGCCTTATTTGATAGAAGAGTCAGAAACTGAGTTGATATGGTTTCATTTGCTCTGCTAAGGATGTTTTAGTATTATTTGCCTGTCTTCATCATCCTCCCTCTCTAACCCAGTTGATAAAGAATGTCACGCCCATAGCCCCTTACAGCAGTGTGGAGGGGCGTGCTTGTTATAGCAGATTCCACCACTTCAGCAATGTGCCTGACTGACTGACTTTGAAGTGCACCACGGGAAAGGTAGTCCAGTCAGGTTACACTTGACTTTTAGGCAGAAAAAGCACTCTTTTGTAGTTGGTCGAGAGTTAAGGCATTGACAGAATTTATTTATGAGGTAAACGCAAATAAGGTTCACAAACTGTCACCTATTGGATTTCTTCTCCAGGATTATATTTAGTACAACAGGATATAACTGAACTTAAGCACTAACAGCTTGTAATATCTTTCAATGCAAAGCAGAAAGTCCTTTCCACAGCCACTGCTAGCAAACGTGCCTAGCAGTGCTGTTTAAAACAAAACCAAAAATATCAGCTTCACATAAACAGCTCTCTTTTCTGTTCCAAAAGAAACTTCTTAAATCCACCGTGAATACGGCATAAGCTCTGCACTGCACTGACTTCAGCTGGTCAATGAGCAAACAATTAAGCAGCTGCAGACATTCTCAGCACAAGTATTTTCCTTTTCAAAGAACGTTTTCAGTTCACATACAGGCTCTCTAGGGTACTGGACTCTGGAAGGTTCCCTTATGATGTATTCCCTCTCAGGACTTCTTTGTGCTTGGCAGTTTGGCATAAAGAACAGTCCATGTAAGAATCATCCTCTTCCAGAACTAATTCCTGTTCTCCTAGCTGCATGGGTTCTACTTCTGGCTCAGAGGGCTTAGCTGACTGCCTCCCATCAGGACAAGCACTGTCTCCAGCAAATCTGTAATGCTCCCCAGCAGACAGGCTTCCAAAACTCATACCTGGGTCAAGGCTTGGTTCAGTGGTTCCTCCCTCATATTCTGGCCAGCATGTATCTGAGCTTCCCTGTCTTGTCCTCTAGCATGGGCTCTTGGTTCTCAGGGATTCAGCTCCATTTCTCCTCCAATAGGCATTCCTACTCCTTCTCCTCTCCCCTCCTGAATATTCTGTCCTAGCTTTAAACCTCCCAGGCTCTAACCCTGCCCTTTCTCCTCGCAGGTGTTGCAAATCAGTCTGCCTCTTGGCAGCTGAGTAATTTGGAAAGTCAGCGACGTAAGAGTTCCTTACTCTGAACTTGAACTGGAAGGCTACTCCTATGAAGAGGGCTACAAAGGTTGGGGCTCTTCAGCCTGGAAAAAAGACGGCTGAGGGGAGACATGATAGAGGTCTTTAAATTAATGAATGGAGTGGAACGGGTAAACGTAGATCGATTGTTTACGTTTTCAGAATATAGAAAGACTAGAGGACATGTAATGAAGCTACAAGGTGATCTATTTAAGACAAATAAGAGAAAATATTTTTTCACTCAACGTGTAATCAAACTCTGGAATTTGTTGCCGGAGGATGTGGTAAAGGCTGTTAGTGTAGCTGGGTTTAAAAAAGGTTTGGACAAGTTCCTGGAGGAAAGGTCCATAAACCATTATTAAAAAGGGACCCAGGATATCAGTGCTTGACCCAATACAAGCATTGTGGAACCTGTGTCTCTTGGGGAAACTGCTAGGTATGTATGACCTAGATTGGCCACTGTTGGAAACAGGATACTGGGCTTGATGGACCTTGGTCTGATCCAGTATGGCATATCTTATGTTCTTAACTTGCTTTCCCCCTCCTTCTCACCACTAGGGACACTCTGCAACCTATTGCAGCCTGGTACAATCTGGTTTCTAGGTACAACTGAGGTTTTGTATCTCTGACCTGGCAATACAGGACCTTTGATAAGGGTAAATTCCCCCTCTTTATCCTTGTTTCCTGGGCCCTGATAAGCTTCCTTATCACAAGAAATAGTTCTTTTTAGGAAAGAAAAAAAATTGTGGCTACTTTCAGAAGCCAGTACAGCATACCCTGAATCCCACACACTGTGCTGTTGCTCGAGGACTGGGCTTCCTTTCCTCTTGGGTGGTGTGACCATTTACTTCCGCAACATTCCTCAATTCATGCCTCAGATAAGAAGAGAATGAGTCTCAGATTAAGACCCAACGTCTCCTGAATGACAGTGCTTTATTTGGGGTTATTTTTCTTTTTAAACATGAACCCCTTCAATCTCAGAACAATTTGGCCAAAAGTATGGTACAAAAGAGGCATATTATCAGAAATTCACTCTGCATGAATGAGTCTGAATTAGATCATATGCAGATCAAGTTTTTGCTTAAAGTTCAAGGAATTGACTGTTTCTGGTCATCACCATGGGAATTCAGTTTACCTGTCCTATGCTATAGTGCAGAGGTTCCCAACTCCAGTCCTGGAGGGCCAAACACCATTCAGGTTTTCAGGCTGTCCCTAGTGAATATGCATGAGATACATTTCAATACAATGGGGGCAGTGCATGCAAATGCATCACATGCATATTTATTAGGGACAGCCTGAAAACCTGAATGGTGTTTGGTCCTCCAGGACTGGAGTTGGGAACCTCTGCTATAGTGCTAAACATGCCAACAATGTTAGTGCAGTTCTCTGTGGTGATGATTGAGGTGAGTGATTTGCTAGACGTGATTTGGAAGAGTGAGTGTGATAGACAGGAAAGTGAAATAAGTTGAAAAGTATACACTTGCAGTGCCACACAATGGTGTATTTCCCCCATTTTTAGAATTAGGCATGTGGGAGTTTGATATGATGTCTCATAGAAGTATCAAGATGTGTGTGTGTGAGTAAGCCGCAGGCTAAGTGTGGGTGGGTATGTCATCAGGGTGACCCATGGACCTATAAAATAGCAACTGGCTTTTGTACTCTCATAAATTCCCATTAACACATGTAAATCACTAAAATACCCATGATTTACCTATGTTGATGGTGTGTGTCTTTAGGTGGTTTCTTTTAAAATTGCCCCATATGGATATTTTAAGACTGAGCATATGCATAGCGCCACCAATATATTTATCAGTTTAAATACCAAGGCCAGCCACCGAAAATTACTTGGGAAATTATATTCAGAGATGAAGAAGTAGAATAGTTTAAACTTATTTTACAAAGACACATGAAGGCAAGTTTTAGATAAGCTATGGAGAGGGGAATTAAGACATCTAGTTAGGGACATGCACAATTCCTATTGTATTTTAGAAGAGACTCTGCTAAACACATAACCTCATGGAAAATACATGTAAGGACAAGCAGTTTTTTATGTCAGTGTCTACCCACTACCCACAGGAACAATGATTTTAAGAAGCTGCATATGGGGAAAATAACCATGCCGTTTTTCCCAACATTTGCATGGGAGCATCATTTTAAAATTGCTGCTCCAAATCCCCATGCACACTCTGATCCTGCATGGATCACTCTGCCCGAAATCAATCCCACCCCAATCATCCCTATATGGCACCCAATCCCCCCACTCTCCAATATATCTGATTCCCGAAGACATATTTTCCCTTGCTATCTGACTACCAAGGTATTCGTTCCCTCCAACCGAACCCCATAGCATGACCCACCTTTACAAGGACCCCATGGCAAACCTCCTCAGTCCCCAGTCACTTTCCTGGGTCCTACCAGAACCCCTGTTGACTAGTGGAAGCAGCAGGGATCCCAAGTCATTGCTTATCTTCTGGCTCCAAGTTTCAAATGGCATCTGTAACCCCTAGCAAGACTACTGCTATGAGTCACTCTTCCAAAAAAGGATATAATGCTGAGGCATGACTATTTCTGATATGCGGATTTTTAGTTTTTCTGATCCTAGGCAGGATTTTGTGCAATGGAGGTGAGGGCTGATTCTTATTTGGCTTCAATTTATGGTGAGCTGGTGGAAAATGGCCCTGTCCCTTATCTCCAGAGCCCCAGTTTACTCCATCCAAGCTGCAATGCTTCTTAAAAAAGCGCCATTTTGATGGCCTCCTCAGCCTCCTCCTCCCCCCTCCCACCCCTACTCAACCAAACTCCAAAGAACCAGAAGGGAGAAGGAGCTTCTCAGCAGTACTGTGGCTGGATTCTACATTAAATCTTAGCCAGTTAGTACTGAAAGTCCTCTTAACCCCACTACCAAAACAGCAGATTGAGTAAGCCTGGATCCTTCTTCCTCCCTCAAAAAATCTTCAACCACTGCCTTTGCCCCTGTAGCCCCTTAATTGTATTTTTGCCTTTAAACAGTTGTAAAAAATGTCTGTGCTGGCTCTCTTCTGCCTCACCCCCACCATATATTTTTGCAATTGTGTGCCGTCACGTTGATGCCGACTCCTGGCGACCCATCTCCTGGGTTTTCTTTTCAAGGTATAACAGGAAATAGATTGCCAGGACTTTCTTCCACACAGTAAGCCTACAACAGTGGTTTTACAAGATGGTCTCCCATCCAAGTACTAACCAGAACTGACCCTGCTTTTAAAAACATGAAAATAAAAAGCCCCATTGCCCCCGGTTCTCACCACCAGTGTTACCACTAGTCAGAAGACATATTTTAAAAAATACCCCACTATACCCCTGCTCACCCTCTCCTATCCCTGTGCTATGAAACCTGAATTAAATATTCCCAACCAGCCCCCTCTCTTGCCACACAGCTACTCCACTCTTGGAGTGGAGGAGTAGCCCAATGTTTAGAGAACTTGGTTTGGGAACAAAAAAGCCAGGATTTGATTCACACTAGCACTCCTTGGGGTATGTTTACTAAACTGCAGTAATCGTAAATAACGCGCGTTATGTAACGTTAACGATCGTAAGTGCATCATAACACTCATTATGACGTGCTTACGATCATTAACGTTACATAACGCACGTTAACCGTAGTTAACGATCGTAAACTCCCGCGGCGTGGTAAAACACCGCAGAAGGTGGAGAGAGGGCGGAGAGAAGGGGTCAATGGGCGGAGAGTGGGCGGGGAGAGGCTCCCTTCACACTAACATGCTGATCTGAAGAGCTCAATTCCAACGCGAATGAAAACCTGCCGTTAAATGCACATTACAGGGGAGAGAAACCATTTCAGTGTCAGCAATGTACAGCCCAGGCAGGGAAACCTAAAAAAAAGTGATAAGTGTGATACATGTGCACAGAACAAAAGGGCACATAAACACTGAAAATGACCCCAACAAACTGGAAAAAAACCATAACCAAGCTGGCCAATAGTGGTAGCAATGAGAAACATCAACCCCTCCCCCCCCCCGAGTAAGCTCAATAGAACAGATATAAATCGTGGAAGGGTCTATACTCCGCCCCCATACAAGGTGAATGAACCCACAGTGATATAGCGCTGCTCAGGTTTTTCCCCACCATCGGACAGGGTTCCTATGGCATGCACATGTCCCGCAACATCAGGGCGGGCATGTCGGAACGGCAACTAGACAGATGCTGGAGAAGGGGATACAGAGGGCCGCAGGCGGCACATGCTGTGGTGCAGCTGGGCCACAGTACGGACTAGGGCAATGCCTAGGTGGCCCATACGAATGCTGAAGCAGCAGAGCAGCCAGACAGCAACTGCTGAAGGCCCAACATGGGCACGACTGTGTTTCCCACAGTGTCACGGGATACTACATAGTATCTACCCCCAAGGGCACGGAAAATTAGCAGGCGGTGCTGGGGGGAAGCGTGGACACCTATGCAGGCACCCCTACCACAGAACCCGCACCATAGGCAGCCACCTACCGGCACACTGGATGGCCTGAGACTGCGCACCAGCAGCATCACCAGCAGAAGGGCATGTCAGCATGGTGGCTGAGGGATACTGGTGGTGGAGGGGGCAGTGGCAGCTGCCCAGAGCAGACCGTGGCCTAGCCCTGTGTAGTTGGGTGCCGTGTACTGCAACAGACGGGCCCTGTCTGACGAACAGTCATGGTATCACCAAGGAATGTACTGACTCTGTGACAACAAGGTGGTGCAGTGCACAAAACCAGTGTATTCAAAAGCAGAGGGTCACCTACATTTTACCCTACAGAGCACAGACACCATAAACATGCACATTACCTAGAGCAGAGTCTCCCAAATGCAGTCCTGGAGGGCCATACACCATTCCGGTTCCATGCTGCCTCTGATAAAGATGCCTGTGCTGCATTTCTATGCGCCACCCCCATGGTATGCAGATGTATCTCATGCATATTCATGAGGGACAGCATGAAAACCCGAACAGTGTTTGGCACCGCAGGACTGGAGTTGGGAACCTCTGCCATAAAGCAGCAGCCAACAGGGGCAGACACACCCGCACCCACAGGCCCCATTATCCAAAGCCTCCTGGAGAGGCAGGACTTTGGGCTCTGCGTGCATCTCCCAATACTAGCACTTGCATACCTTAGTAATGCCACCCTAAACCGGGGAATATGGGACACATCTATCAAAAGGTTGCTATGAGTACTGGCAGATAGCAATTCCTAGGTTAAGTACACTTTTCTGAGTGAGCTGCATCATAGCAACCTTTCTGATGTCTGTGGAGTGTGCTACAGGTTTTGTGTCTGAAAGTGTTTACCAACCTGGGGAGTGACTCCTACAGTATTGCGTACCATAGCCATGCCTGCACTGTGCCCAGGACTGGTGTGGTGGCCTGGGCTGCCCAACACCTCTATAGTTGCACAATGCTGGCATAGGTGTGGGGAGTGTGTGTCTGTCTATCCAGTGTGTGGTGGCTGCCAACACCCTCCACAGCCCACACTGCTAGCACTGTTGCCAGTATTGGCCTGCCAATGTGCATAATGAGGAGCAAGGTACTGTGGGAATAGCCTGGATAGGGTGGCCTGGCCTGGATGCATCTGCACACGGCATAGGGCAATGGCTAGGACATTGTAGTGCCTGGCCACCACCTGCATGGACAGGGTGGCCATAGCATGTCCTGCTGGGAGGTCACTCTCACCCTGACTGAGCAGTGACCATGGCATGGCTAGGTACCCCCATAGTGCTGTGTAGCATTTTTTTTCATGTGATATTTATGGGTTTCCTTTTGGGGCCCAATCACTGACTTGTCTGCTTGGTGTGTATGCTGACATCCCCGTTTTGGGTACATGCATCTTCTCCAGGACCATGCACTATGGACTTGCTGGCTGACTGTCTGCAGCTAGTATGTGTCTTGCTGGAACACCTTGCAGGGTGCAGTGGCTGGAGGCTTGCTGCTGGAGAATGTCAGATAATGGTGGTGGTGGTGGGGGGGGCGGGGGGCAGCTGAGCATTTCCAGGCCTGCCGTCTGTCTGCTATTACGTTATGGATGTGTACCGCTCTGTCTGTTCCCCAGCAGGACTGGGGTTGTTGGTCCCCTCTACTGCTGCCATTGCAGGGAGGTAGACTGTGGACCTATTGGTGGGTGATCCTTTTTCCCACCCTGAGCCCCAGAGGGTGGGTTGTGTGGTGGTACATAATCTGCCTGTGGGTCCATACACCCCCCCCCTTTCACCTACAGCAGGTAACGATGGCACCAACACAGGATATGCATTATTCTGGGTGCAGCATCGCCCATAGGGACTAGACATGACCGAGACATACAGCAGGACACAGATGTATCCTAGGTGTGTCTAATGGAACTATCTATCACACACTGATGGGGACCTACAGCATGGCGTATTTCAGCCATGAAATGTGCTGTGGACCTGGTGCTGGGCGCCCCACCTCAACCTCAGGGTGGGCACTGTACCCGCACAATGTGACTGTCTGTGGCTACTCTGTGGCAGTGCCACACACGGTCTGTTCCCCCTACAAGGCCGAGGTGCTGTGGAGGTGCATACCCGATCTTGTGCCCATCTCTGGACTGCTGCTTTGCATGTGCAGTGCATCATGGGTATGGGTGGGTTACCCCTATCCTGGTAACCACAGCAGACAGTTTGTGTGGTGACGTGCAGTCCTGCAGCCAGCCAGGGCTTTGTTCACATCCTTATAAGGTGTCCTATAGGGGACATTATAGGGTGCCTTGGCGGACAGTACACTTTATAATGTGCCCTATGGAGTGCGTTATGGGGTGCCTTATGCGGCACCTTAGGTGATACCACCGTGAGGGTGTGTTTGCTGGCAGCACTAATTAAAATACACATCAAATGCCTCAACAATCGCTACTTAAATGTAAATGGTGCTGCCTCAGCCAGCCTTATACATTAGGCCCACTGGGGAATCGAACCCATGACCCCTGTACCATCAGTCAGTGTTGTAACCATTGTGCTACAGCTCTGTTGCTGTGCTGGTATGCCTGCGCGCCTTCTTAAGATTAACGCGCGGTAACGTGTCCTGTAGCGCTCATTTATGGCGCCTTGTAACGCGCGTTCCTGGCGCGTTCTCGAAAACGATGTACCACCCATGTCCTTATTTGGGGTTTCTGTCTCTACCGCGGCTCCTAACGCGAATTGCACTAACGCAGTTTAGTGAACATACCCCCTTGTTTCCTTGGGCAAGTCACTTAACCTTCCGTTGCCTCTGAAAAATCTAAGTTATCAATGTCCCTGTTTAATGTACATTATCAAGTGTAAAGTTACAATGTAAGCCACTTTAACTATGCAGCAAAAAAACCCCCTAATAAATAAAATGAAGTCTTGTTAGGAATCCCTCCTTCCATCATTGCTGTTGGAAAAAGTTTGTCAGCGCCTGGAATTCCCCTTCGTGTCCCAAAAACAGTAAGGCCTCTTTGGTACAGGAGGAGAGGGAACACCACTGATGATTTCTTTCCAGAAATTCTTTATGCTGGTATCTCGTACTCTTCCTAATCTTGATTTTATTATTAACCCCTCTCTATGATTTTTCTCTGTCTTTGAAACTAGCTTCTTTTGAAAACCAAATATCCCATTTTTCTGTGGGATATTTCGACCTGGTTTTATTCTTACCTCTTTCTCCCTTAACTTCATTACTTAAAGTATGTACCAGAGATACTAGACATCACCTTCCAAGACCATGTTTTTGTTATATAAATATTCTACTTTAATTACATAAGTATTCAAATACACCCAAATTCCTTCTGTGTTCAATATAGGCCATAATATATTAAGAAGGTTATCACTGACATCTTGTGTTTGACCCTTATTTTTATATATTCAAGGGGACAAGTTAATATGAGAAGACAGAAGCCTCTTTATTAGAAGGAGATATATTTTCAATGCAACACCATTATCCCTATGCCAGTTCAATAACTATTGTCAAGCCAAAATGTGGGCTAATACCATTTGCATTTCTATGAAATATGTTAATAGTTCTACCCAATGAGTTTGCAAAAAAACACCACTCACTCACAGTTTTTTCAGTTTCACTCCGCAATATTGCAACTCTGCATCACAATTTTTCAGTTTTGAAATTTTTTCTTGCTCACTTGACCGTGTGCTTAATATTGTCTGCCTGAATTTATAGTCTATCTTTCCTCAATCTGCTTTACCTTACATGCACCTAGAACAGGTCACACGTTCTCTGAAATTTGATTGATTTTTTTTTAACAAATCCACTCGAAATACATATTTTTTCTTTCCATTTTCAGTTTAATCTATAACAATGAAATAGCATTGAACTCTTCTATTGTAAATCATTTTACAATATGAATTTGTCCAAAATGTATAAAATAAAGATCACACTATATTATCGCGCAATTTTTCATGAGTCACAAAATTGTTCTCTTTTTACTTGCTATGGTGTTTTTATTCTCTACTCCTTTGTGTTTGACACACTTTACAGACAATAACATGTTCGATCATTTAATGACCTGGATAAAGGAAATCTTCTAATCCTTAGTAAGAAAAAAATCTGTGATTTGTTGAAATACTGAATTAGGTCAAAGAATTCAGAAAAAGTGCAGTACCTATGTAGACTTCAACAATGTGTATATTTAATTTGGAAAGAATGCAAGGGAGGGGAAATGATGTGCTCGGTACCTATAGATTAGAGTTGTATTCAACCCAACAACATATGCAATGTTTATACAAAACTATATTTTCTTTATTCATTTGTTTGGATTTATCTCATCAATTTTCAGTAGTAGCTGAAGAGATGCATTTAGGCATGTTAGCTACTTACCTGTCCCTACAGACTTACAATTAAAAGATACCAAAATTGTATTTGAGTTACGAGCCAGCTTTTATTTTTAAATAATGGTTTTCTTCAGCTACTGTAGGTCTGGGAAAAGATGCCGTTCTGAATTTCACAGGACAATATATCATTTCTTCCTATGCCACTGTTTTTTTTACCTTAGTTCTAGCAATTTCAATGACTGAAAATACAATGATATGTTATGAAATGACATATCAAACCCCCACCATTTAATGGTTATTAGCTGTATAAAAATCAAAACAGATTTCCAGATGCTTTACCCTAACCAAATGAAATTCATTACTGAGTTTGAATGGATAATGTGAGAACAACATGTTTTATAGATATGACATTAGGTTTTCTAATAGCTGCTAATTGTTTCACCAATTTGCTGAATGGGTATCAGCTTCATTGCAAGTTTCCTACATAGTTCTATAATTAGTGCCACAAGTTTATTACAAATAAATGCATTAATTTACTACCGCTGTGAAAAAAATAGTTTGTTTAGGCATTTAGGCTGCACGAGGTGGAAGCTGAAGAAAAAGCTCATGGTATAATACCAGTATGTAACCAGTTCATGAGTTAAATATTTGCAGAAGCTTCATCAATGGGAAGCCATCTTGCTGTGCAGGCAATAAAATCCTTGTAGCATAATTATTTCTTTACCCATAATTAAGGAAAATTTTCATTGACATTAATTGGTGCATGCTACATAACAATTTAGTCAACTCCTGCTTTACTTAAAGCAACTATATACATGAAGAAAAACATTATTTAAATAATAAACTGTGGACTATTTTTTTTTGTTGTTTTCAAGTGCCATCAAATTAGTGCTGACTCCTGGCAGCCCAACAGCTTCTGGGTTTTCTTGGCAATGTAGGACCAGAAATAGGCTGCCAGGCCTTTTCTACTGAGGCAAAGGGGGTGGGAGGGGGGTAAATTGACTTACCTACGGTCACAAGGAGGGTCAGGGGGAAGTGAACCCTTGAACTTCTAGATACCTTGGCGTTGCTCTAACCACTAGGCTCCAAATAGGAATGTTAATGTATTGGAATCCATTTCTTGGTTGTGTTGTAGCAAGAATTCAAAATTTTCCAATGTGGCATTTTGACCCTGGTGCTTTCCAGATATGCACTTTGAACAAATTCAAAAAGAATGTTCCCATTTAAGACTTCCACCTGCTAAAGGTGTTTTTCCATTTGGTTTATAATGAGAAATAATGCTTAGTATATCTGACTCCAAATTAATTGTACAAAAACTCCCAAACTGCTTATGTGAGCCATAAAATGTGACCCATATTTCAAAAAAACATGATTCTTGAATGAAGAATGACAATTCATAGATCTCTGGATAGGATCATAAAGTCCAAAATCATTTAAGGATTACTCATCAAAACGCTCGTGAGTTACAATTCACAAATTCAGAGTTTTATACCAGACACTTCAGCTTGAACACAATGGGCCCAATATTCAGCAGCGTCGATTACAGTATCTAGTCGTCCCCGCTGAACACAAAACCTGGATATTCAATGCCAGGGCCATATACCGACCACAGGCAATGAATATCTTGGTCAGTCACACAGCCTGGAAGTGAACAGGGCAGCGGCGATATTGAGCCTCTGCCCGGTTAGCTCCTGGGGGGAAAGATACACCAGCTTTTCCCATACTTATCTTTACCCATGGATTGATAACTGGGCAGCGGCTCAATATCGCTGCTGATTGGTTAGAGATAGGTACTGTCCCCAGAACACCCCCAGAATCCGCCGATGCTAACCGTGTAGCATCAGAGCATATAGTAGCGGTACTCAAGGATATTCAGAGGCACTGACTTTACATCTCACATCATTCTTTTTGATCTGTAATCTAACATCATAAAGTTTCAATCCGTATTTGAATATGATGCAGAACAACCAGACAACCATACTGCTAGTCAGGGCTGGCATGAGGAGATGAGCTAGCGTGGGTGAATCCCATCCCCTGTGTCCCCACCCCTCCTGCAGAAACTATTGCTGCCACTGTTGCCCCTCTCTGGGACCTGCAGCGGCACCGAAGTTGTAAGGCAAGTGCCGCGGGGCTGTTTTCTTCCGCCTTCTCTGACGCCAAATGCCGACTTTGTGATCTGAGGGAGCGTTATGGGGCTGTTTTTGGGCTGTTTTTGGGCCTTGCTGCCACTGCAGGGCCTGAGAGAAATGGGCAGCGGTGGCAATGGATGCCCCTGAGGGCCAGTGCTCTAGGCAACTGCCTAGTTGACCTGATGGTAGAGCCGGTTCTGCTGCTAGTCACCAGTGGTACTAAGCCCTAGGGTTTTTCTCTTTCAAGTTGCTGAAATGAGCTTCCTTCCTCTGCTTTCCAAAACCATTTGGTTCATATTTTGAATACATAAAGAAGGAAATCGAGGCCAAGGGTATTGAGGCTGAAGGGAGGTTGGAGGTGATCATCAAACCATTTTGCTGAAATAAGCTAATGAGTTGTTAAAGGGCAGATTGGGACTTGGAAGTGGCAAACGTAAAACTGAGATAGCCGAGGGGGGATAATGAGGTTAATGGTGGATGCTGGGGATTCTGCAGAGGATGTCTGATGTTTGTTAAGGGCACTGAAAGAAGGCTGGATTGAGCAAGAAAGTGGAGAAAGAACTAATTGGATGGGAAAGAGGAAAGAAAGGACAAAGGATTGAACAGCCATACACACACACTAGGGATGTACATTCATTAGCACACATTTATTTATTTTAATTCTCTTATATACCGTGCTATTCTGCATCAGTGCAGTTTACATTGAACAAACTGAAATTACATTGAACAGGGTATTATAACTTGGAGATAACTATTTTACAGGGAACATGGGCTATGGAGGGTTAAGTGGCTTGCCCAAGACCACAAGGAGCACCTGTGGGACTAGAAACCCCAGTCCTTCCGGTCCAAGGTTGCTGTCCTCTAGTGGGATTTGAACCCCCGACCTTCCGGCTTGAAGTACCTTGCCCCAACCACTAGGCCACTCCTCCACTCCTGCATTTGAGGGCATGTTTACTAAAAGGTTATAGTTTACCCTGTATTTAGCCGCACAACGTAGTGCAGGGCTGGTGCTGGACCTGCGCTAATGAATGGAGATGTACACAGTATATGGGTCCAGCACCACTCCTGCGCTAACCTGACTGCCACAATTACGTGGGCGCAATTACCACCATCCTCTGGTGGCAGTAAGCGTACATGTGCTAACTACAACACCGATGATGAGAGCACGCTGATGCTTGAGCTAACCATCCACACTCTGCTCCTACCCTTCCTAATCTCCCCCTCCCCAACCTGCACTAAGCACTTAGCATGGGATTTTTACCACAGCCAAATGTTTAGTGCGAAGTAAAGGTTACCACAAGGGCAGCTAACCCTGCATTAACCATTATAGCGCATTAGCAAACATGCCCCTTGGTTTGTTAAGGCGTCTTAAAAGTTCAGTATATGCAAAATCAATCCAATGCATATTAAGCCATGAATTAATTTATGTCCAACTCAATTACATGAATTAAAAAGTTCTAACGCATGGTCAAAATTTATTAGCACAGATGTGTGAATGACAAAAGACCCAAAAAAACAGGCGAAAAAACCCCAAACTGAAAATCAACTAAAATAGACTGGCCTGTGCACAACCCTAACATACACACATATATAAACACAATGTAAAGTGAAACTCTGGAAATCTGTATGCTATGGAGTTGACTTTTCCAGTCCTGAGAGAGAGGACTGTATGTATACGAGACCACAGCATTTCTAATGGCCATTTTTCTATTTACTTTTATTAAACCACTTCAATACAATCACATTTTTTCCAGCACTAGGTTGTATGTTTTCTTCAAGGGAAGCTCATCGTATATTTTTGCTTTCTTTCTGTTGCAGTCGTTTTGCCTAAGTTGAATCTTCTGTATTGCCAAAAATCCACAAAACAGCAACCCTAGCACACTTACTAAATAAAACCAATTGTGGTACAATCACAGATGAAGTGTCTGAGGATGTGATATTCAGCAGCGGTGGTTAACTGTTCTAAAGCAGCTAGCCGTTACTGCTGAAACTAAGACACAGATATTAAATTCCTAGGGCCGTATCTGTCCATAGGCACTGAATAGCCAGGTTGGCTGGATAGTGGCAGAGCTAATTGAGCATCGGTGATATTCAGCCGCTGCCTGGTTAGCTTTGGCAATGAAAGTTAGCTCGCCCTTTAGGGTGCCTAACTTTGCTGCTTAGCGATAACCAGGCAGTGGCTGAATATTTCCGCTGCCTGGATATCGCTGGGTGCGACCCCCAGAATGCCATGCTGCTAGCTGGCAAGCATCAGGGTGCCTAGCAGGAGCATCCGAGAATATTCAGTGGTTCTAACCAGGTTAGTAGCGCTAAATATCCCAGTCAAGGCAATTAATGTAGTTAGCAGGTCTGATAACAGCGTTAATCGATCTCATTATCAGGCCCCGAGTGAATAAAGGGGATTCTTACATACTTACAATGAACCTGCTACCCATTGCTTACAGTGAACCTGCTACCCATTGCTTGTAGGTTACCATCTGCTGCTTGCCTGGACATTGCTTACATTGAACTTGCTACCCATTGCTTACAGTGACCCTGCTACCCATTGCTTACAGTGAACCTGCTGCCTCATGGCTTGTAGGTTACCATCTGCTGCTTGCCTGGACATTGCTTACATTGAACTTTGCTGCACTTTGCTTCCCACTACCATTGCTTGTATTTTAACCTATACTCCATAGCGTATAGTCCCCACATATAACTCAACATACACTGCATAGTGTATAGATACATTAGCCCTCCTCATTGCTTGTAAGATAACATACACTGCATAGCCCCCACTACTCCTCTTCTATGGCCCCACATCACATTGTCCTTTTCTTCCTCATACTCCCCAACTGCCTCCCCTCCCACCAGCAACCTCACTCCTCTCCCCCCCTATGCCCCCTCTACCTTCCTCACTTCTCCCTCCATTCTGTCTTCTCATCTAGCATCTACTCTTGAGCTTCATCACACCCTCCCACTTATTCAACCAAACCACCTCTCTTTAAGGCAACCTCACCCTCATTTCCGCCGCAGTGCCTCCGCTCTACCCCGCTCTCTACTACTCCTCCTTCTTCTCTCATCAGGTAATATCAACCCCAACACTGGCCCCCCTCGAATTCTTTCTCACTCTAAGAAGACTTCCTCACGTACCTTATCTAATCTCATCCATATACCTCTACTTTCCCCTTCCACCCTTCCGTCACTCATACCCCAATCACTCATGCAGAGATATCAACCCCAACCCTATCCCCCTTAGAGTTCTAACTCACTCAAAAAAGAGATCCTCATGAAACATATCTAATATCATCAAGACTCCCCCTCATGCCCCCTCCTCTTCCCCTCCCTCATGTCCCTCAGGGAGGGCACACTCATCCAGAGACACCCACCCATACCCTGGCCCCTCTAGATCTCTGTACTACTCTGAAAATAGATCCTCACATAACAGCCCCCCTAGACCGCTGCCTTACACTGGAAAGAAATCTTCACGTAACTTGTCCAACCTCATCCATATCCCTCTCCTTTCCCCCTCCATCCTCTCATTCTCATGCGCCCTGTGGAACGCATGCTCAGTTTCTAACAAACTTCCTTTTACTCACGATCACTTTATCTCTAACGCGCTACACCTTTTTGCCCTAACTGAGACTGGGCTCCTCCCAGACGATACCGCATCCACTGCTGCTCTCTGCCATGGGGGCTACCAGTTCACCCATACACCTCGATCCACTGGCCGCAGTGGTGGTGTTGGGCTTCTACTTTCTCCCTCTTGCCAATTCCAACCGCTCCTGCTGCCTCAGTCACACTCCTCCCTCTCTCTTGAAGTCCACTCCATTCACCTCTTCACAACACTTCCCTTCTGAGTAGCTGTTATTTATCGTCCACCCGACAAATCCAAATCGACCTTCCTTACTGACTTCAACTCTTGGCTTTCCGTCTTTATGGATCCCTCTTCCCCCACTCTTATTCTTGGTGATTTTAACATTCACATCGATAACCCCTCCGATTCCTAAAAGGCTCTAAGGGGCACTAAGAGACACAAAGGGGTACTAAGGGGCACTAATAGGTGACAAGGCGATAGCGGAGAGACTGAATGAATTCTTTGCTTCAGTCTTTACAGAGGAAGATGTAGGGATGTTACCCATGACTGAAGTGGTATTTAAAGGTGTGGAAGAATTGAAGTATATATCGATACATCGGGAAGATGTATTATAACTATTAGATAAACTGAAGAGTAGCAAATCACCTGGGCCGGATGGTATACATCCAAGGGTGTTGAAAAAACTGAAATATGAAATTGCAGACCTGCTATTAGTAATCTGTGAACTATCATTAAAATCATCTCTAATACCTGAAGATTGGAGGATCGCCAATGTAACACCAATTTTTAAAAAGGGTTCCAGGGGTGATCCAGGAAACTACAGACCGGTGAGCCTCACGTCAGTACTGGGAAAAATGGTAGAAACCATCATAAAGAATAAAATTACTTAGCATGTAGATAGTCATGGCCTAAAGGGAGACAGCTAACATGGCTTTAGACAGGGAAGATCTTGTCTTACTAATCTATTATGTTTTTTTGAAGGTGTGAATAAACAGGTGGACAAAGGTGAGTCGGTTGATATAGTGTATCTGGACTTTCAGAAAGCCTTTGACAAGGTCCCTCATCAGAGACCTTTGGCAAAACTAAAGAGTCATGGGATAGGAGGCAGTGTACTATTGTGGATCAGGAACTGGTTAAAAGATAGAAAGCAGAGGGTAGGGCTCAATGCCCAATTTTCCCAATGGAGAAAGGTGAATAGTGGTGTACCCCAGCGATCTGTGCTGGGTCTGCTGCTTTTTGACATATTCATAAATGACCTGGAAAGTGGAATAACGAGTGAGGTTATCAAATTTGCAGATGACACAAAACTATTTAAAGTTGTTAAAACCCAAGAGGATTGTGGAAAATTGCAAGAGGTTCTTGATAAATTGGAAGACTGGGCATCAAAATGGCAGATGAAATTTAATGTGGACAAATGCAAAGTTATGCACCTAGGGAAGAACAACCCAAACTATGGTTACATGATGCAAGGTTCTACATTAGGAACCACCACCCAGGAAAAAGATTTAGGCGTCATTGTGGATAACATGTTAAAACCCTCGGCCCAGTGTGCAGCGGCAGCCAAGAGAGCAAATAGAATGCTAGGTATCATAAGGAAAGGAATGGGAAATAAAACAAAAGATATTATAATGCCTCTATATCTTTCCATGGTGAGACCGCACCTTGAATATTGTGTGCAATTCTGGTCGCCATATCTTAAAAAGGATATAGCGTTATTAGAAAAGGTTCAGAGAAGAGCCACCAAAATGGTAAAGGGGATGGAAGGATACTCCTATGAAGAAAGGCTAAAAAGGTTAGGGTTCTTTAACCTGGAAAAGAGACGGCTGAGGGGAGATATGATAGAAGTCTATAAATTAATGAACGGAGTAGAATGGGTAAACATAGATCGATTGTTTACGTTATCAGAATATAGAAAGACTAGGGGACATGCAATGAATCTACAGGGTAAACTATTTAAGACTAATAAAAGAAAATATTTTTTCACCCGTGTAATCAAACTCTGGAATTTGTTACTGGAGGATGTAGTAAAGGCTGTTAGTGTAGCTGGGTTTAAAAAAGGTTTGGACAAGTTCCTGGAGGAAAGGTCCATAAACCATTATTAAGAAGGGACCCAGGATATCAATGCTTGACCCAGTACAAGCATTGCGGAACCTGTGTCTTTTGGGGAAACTGCTAGGTACGTATGACATAGATTGGCCACTGTTGGAAACAGGATACTGGGACTTGATGGACCTTGGTCTGACCCAGTATGGCATATCGTATGTTCTTATGTTCTTATCCCCGTGCTTTAAAGTTTCTCACCCTCACCTCCTCATTCGACCTCCAACTCTGCTCCACTGCCCCCACCCACCTGCATGGCCACTGCCTTGACCTGATACTCTTCTCCAATCCCTCTCCCTCAAACCTCTGCAACTCAATCCTTCCCTCATCAGACCATCACCTTTTAACCTTTAGTCTTCAGCTTCCACTGTCTCATCCTCGTTCTGTCTTCCCCAACCTATTTAGAAACCTTCATAATATTGATCCCTTGACTCTATCCTCCACCATTTCTCCATCCCTTTCCTCCATTATGTCCTCCAAATCCGTTGACGAAGCAGTTTCCTCTTATAATGCTGCACTATCCTCGGCTCTTGACACTCTTGCCCTACCCACCCCACGCCCTGTCAGGCATTCTACTCCCCAGCCATGGCTCTCATCCACAACCAGCTATTTACGCACCTGTGCCCGTTCTGCTGAATGTGCTTGGACCAAATCCCGCTCCCCTGAAGACCTTCTACACTTCAAATTCATGCTTGGCTCATTCCAGTCAGCCATAGCACTTGCCAACAAGAATACTACATCCATCTGACTAACTCCCTTGCCTCTGATCCTCGCTGCCTCTTTAATACTCTCAATTCTTTCCTCAAGGTGCCTCCACCCCTTGTCCCGCCCTTCCTTTCTGCCCAAACCCCAGCCGACTTCTTCCACGAAAAATTCACGATTACCCTCCAATTCCTCACTTCCTTATCTACCTCTCCCCCTCCTCAATTCTCCCCTCTCTTCCATACTTCCCCTGCTCCCCTCTCCTCCTTCTCTATGATCTCTGAAAAGAAAACCACACTCCTTCTTTCCTCCTCCAAACCCACCACCTGTTCCACTGACCCTCTCCCCACCAATCTCCTACACCCTATCTCCCCCACCGTTGTCCCCCCCATCTCTCATATTCTAAACCTTTCACTATCCACTGCAACTGTCCCCGTAGACTTGAAACATGCCGTTGTCACACCTCTCCTCAAGAAACCCTCTTTTGATCCCACCTGTCCTTCTAACTATCAACCCATCTCCATCCTTCCCTTCATATCTAAACTACTAGAATGGGCAGTCCACCGCTGCTGCCTCGACTTCCTCACCTCTCAGGCCCTTCTGGACCCACTACAATCTGGCTTCCGTCCCCTACACTCCACTGAAATGGCTCTTACAAAAGTCTCCAACAACTTGTTCCTGGCTAAATCTAAGGGCCTTTACTCAGTCCTCATCCTTCTCGACCTCTCCGCTGCCTTTGACACTGTTGACCACAATCTTCTCCTCACCACCCTCTCCTTGCTTGGTTTCAGGGGCTCTGTACTATCGTGGTTCTCCTCCTACCTCTCCTGTCGCTCCTTTAGTGTATGCTCTGGTGGCTCCTCCTCCTCTCCCACCCTGCTACATGTTGGTGTACCCCAAGGATCCATCTTGGGCTCCCTCCTTTTCTCTCTCTATATCCAATCTCTTGGCACACTTATCTCCTCCCATGGCTTTCAGTACCATCTCCATGCCGATGACTCCCAAATCTACCTCTCTACACCTAATATCTCTCCAGCAATCCAGACCAGGATCTCTGCCTGCCTTTCTGATATCGCTGCCTGGATGTCTCATCGCTGCTTGAAAATGAACATGGTCAAGACTGAACTCCTTGTCTTTCCCCCCAACTCCTCCCTTCCTCTTCCCCCCTTCTCAGTCTCCGTGGATGGTTCTACGATCCTTCCTGTTCCCTCGGCCTGCAACCTGGGAGTTATCTTTGACTCCTCTCTCTCCTTCTCCACACATATCCAGCACGTAGCTAAGACCTGCCGCTTCTTTCTCTACAACATTAGCAAGATCTGCCCCTTCCTATCTGAACACACTACCAAAACCCTTACCACTCCTTAATCTCCTTTCACCTCGACTACTGCAACCTACTCCTTGCTAGTCTTCCCTCTAGCCATCTCCTTCCCCTTCAATCTATACAAAATCACGCTGCTTGACTAATCTTCCATCAACCTCGCTATGCCCACATTACTCCTCTTCTCAAGTCGCTTCACTGGCTCCCTGTCCAATTCCGCATCCAGTTCAAACGTCTCCTGCTGACCTATAAATGCATTCACTCTGCGGCCCCTCAATATCTCTCATCTCTTATCTCTCCTTACACCCCCTCTCAGGAACTTCGCTCCGCTAACAAATTACTTCTATCTACGCCTTTCACTCACACCGCTAACTCCCAACTTCGCTCTTTTCACCTTGATGCACCCTACGCCTGGAACAGCTTACCTGGGTCTGTGCACCAGGCACCCTCCCTGGCCCTCTTCATATCCAGATTGAAGACCCACCTCTTCACTGTCGCTTTCAGATCCTGACTTCTTTCTCTTATCTCAACCTGACTCCCGTCAATTTTCATGACTGAATTGTAAAGATCATACTGTACTTTGCACCGAATTGACTTTTGCTCTGTATTGTCTCAACTAGATTGTAAGCTCAGATGAGCATGACTCTGATGAGCAGGGACTGTCTCTTGTATGTATGCCTGTACAGCGCTGCGTGCATGGCGCTATATAAGTGCTAAATAGTAGTAGTAGTAGTAGGATTCTAAAACCATTAGTATAACAGAACCACTTTGTGGTGACGTTAAATCCCGAGCTAGAAAAACTAAGAAAGATCATAAAAGCCACTAATATGATATGCCAAATTTCTGATAGAGATAGTTTCTTCTCTATCAAACACTTAATTTGAAACAAAAACTGATAAGGACCAATTTTCACCAGGAAATCACAAGAAGAAAATGGCACAGAAACCGGCAAGATGCTATTCTGTGGTCCATGCCAAGTTTTCCACAGGACACTGCAAATACCCAGGTGGGAAAGATAGTCATCATATGGGGATGTAATATATAGAGATCAGTGCAAAAAATGGCGTGTATATGTAACTCCATAGCCACATTTACACCACCGAGTTTCATTTGTTTAGTGCCTACATTCATTTACATTATGATTACAATTATACCATGAAATCCATAGCGTGTGTAGATTTTAATATAAAAATCCCTGATTTGAACCTTAAGGAGCATGCTTACTGATGCTTAGTGCACAGTAAGTTAGTTACTGTGTGCTACTGTAAGTGCCACCATTGGCCATTTTATTCCTATGGTCACATCTGTACTTATCATGCGTTAATGGACATTAACACATTCTAAGCTTTAGTAAACACACTGCTAAGTTTTCTAAAGCAGTGGCAACCATTATAATATAAATGCCTAGCTTATTCCATATATTCAAGCGTTGCTCTACGTCTGTTTAGTGCCACTGAATACACATACGATATGATGACTCTATACTTGTGAAGGAACATTTTAGATAGGTCGTGTAGGTGCAATCTAGGATGTCCAAGTCAAAACAACTGAAATGCCTTGGGAGGGGAAGAAGAAAAGGTGGGCATGTATAAATATTTTCCGAAATCGACCCCTCTCCACCCTAAAAAAATAAATGCTTCTATCAGATATAAAAGACAGAGGAGCACGCATATTTATAACCCAGACATGTGGAAGTTTTGAGGTGATTTTAGAAACTTGTACATTTCGGCTATGGGCCCGGCAACATACAGAAGATGTTTCTGTGATGGCATTCCATAAGAGACACATGTATCTCTCAGCATAAATACATCCAAACAAGCCATTTTGCGAGCGGAGACGTGCATCAGCACAGCAGCCACGAATAAGGTTTGTTTATTTACTTGTATGCTTTTTTAGAGTGGCGAAAATTACTAGGGGAGTGGGAGGACTTTCTCTTTTTCTTTCTGCAGGTTTTTAGCTGCTGAAATGAGCGCTTTGTAGATGCTTATTTGTGCCAGGGATGACTACAGATATGGATTTGTCCACTGGTGAGTCCAAACATGTAGCACCATTCTACAATCGTGTGCACGTGTATATATTTTTGGGAACGTCCTGAGCATGCCCCCGTATGACTAGATGTGATTGCACTAGATGCGTAAACAGAGAGGGCCCCATAATCGAAAGGCATTTACACGGTTTATAGCCCAGTAAACCATGTAAATGCCTTAAATGGGAATATTCAACAGCACCTACATGGTTAGTGCCATTGAATATCCTCGTCTAAGTCCCCTACATGCCCTGATGCTATCCGGTAAGCATTGGGGCTTGTTGGGGCATTCTGGGGTAGAGTGGAGGCGGGGAGTACCGCTAACTGGGGCTGAAATTAAATTCCATGACTGGTTGGTGACGCATAAGGAGTTGGATTTTTTGAACCCTAAAGCACCTCGGATTTCTCAGTTTTATACCTTACCTAAAATCCATACACATTCACGGACACCACCTGGCTGACGTACTGTGTCCTCAAGGGAGCGCTGTTGGAGCCCCTATCAATTTATTTGGACTCTTTTTTAAAGTCTTTGATGCTATCAATTCCTTCTTATGTACGGTATACATCTCATTTCTTGACTCGATTACATTCTGTGGAGTGACAAGGGATCCAGGGTAATGGGTGGTTAGTGACTTTTGACGTAAATTCTTTATATGCTAGCATTCCTCAGGAGGGTGCATTGGAAGTTTTGGAAGCTGCCTTGGGAGGAAGGCCTGATATGAGTGACCTTCAGTTGGGCTTTTTAATGAAATTGGCTCGATTAGCTCTTTGTGGGATGTTGTTTAGCTATGATGGCCAGCTGTATCAGCAAGTGTCTGGCATAGTCATGGGGGTCACTATGGCACCTTCCTTGGCTAACCTGTATATGGCACATTTTGAGACAGTATTGATATCTGATTGCGCATATTTGTATGGATGTAGACCCGCTATATTGACGACATGTTCGTCTTGTGGGATGGGTCCGAGACTGATTAGACAGATTTCCATCAGTGGCTTAATCAATGGGACCCCCATATACAGTTTACAATGAACGTTAGCCAGTCTGCTATTGATTTTTTGGACATGTGGATACAAAAGAAACCTGATGGTTTAGAGACAAATGTGTTTAAGAAAAAGACTGATCGAAATGCACTTCTTCATTATGGAAGTGTGCATCCTCGTGCACTGAGGTATGGCCTTCCATTCTCCCCAATTTTTTCAATATAGGAGGAATTGTAATACAGTATCCAAATATATTGAGTTGGCAGGGGCCTTTTATGAGTGGGGATACCCGCCTATGATTGTACAGCATGCTCATACATGGGTCCTTTATAACAATAAGGATTTGCTTTTGACTCCTAAGGCAGAGCCTGTGGGTGAGAGAGTGGGTGAATTGGATTGTATCCATTTGATCACACAATATTCAGCCTTTAGTAAATTGATTGAGTGTATTGTCTGGTCCCATTTTCCAGTTTTGTCTACTTTGGCTGGGTTTTCAGAGGTACGACCTAGGATGGTATACACAAGGGGTCGAAGCTTACGTGATGCGTTATGTCCTGCTGTGTCTAATCAGTATATTATGGGGTCCCAGGGTTTTGGGTATGGGGCATGTGATTTGTGTTCCCTTTGTCCAATGATGCTTGCTGCTAATAAATTTGCTGTAATGGCTGTCCGTGGCATTTGCAATGTCATACTTCATGCTGGACAGACTTTGTGGTGTTTGCCTTAGTTTGTCCACATGTACTTGTATATATATATAGGTAAGACCATTTGTCAGCTGCAGATACAGTTGATAGAGCATCACAGTAAGTTAAAATTGAAAGTAGAAGGAGCTCCCCTTGTTTGACATAGTATTTGAGCTAATCACACATTTGTGGATTATAGATGTGTGGTGGTTGACCATGTTCCTCCTTTCCAACTGGGTGTGGATCGGCTCTTTATTTTTTATGAAAAGATCAATATGATATTTTTCATTTTGATACTGTTAATCCCTGGGATCTAAATGAGGGCAGTGGCTGGAGATCTTGATGGTGAGATGTGGATTTGGGGTAGTGGGTGGGTTAGTTTGTATGTTGCTAGGTTGAGAGGATAGACAGGATTCTGTTTTGGAGATGGTTGGTTGTGTGCTTTGGTCGGGTGGTTGTGTGTGCAGGGATGGTAGTACGTCATTTGCTGTTGGGTGTGTGTTTTTGGAAATTTGTATTGTTGCTCCCATGACTAGTTGTGTTTGGAGTGCCACTGCCATGTCCGGTTGATAAGCTATTGTTCCTGTCAGATCCTGTTGATGAGCTATTGGAGTTGAGTAATATTTGGATGTTTCTTTCTTAGACCTATGATGTGAGGATATCTGGCTGCAGTAAGTCAGTGATGGCTCAAGCAGAGTGAAAACCCTTATAGGGGCATCTGGGGCCATTGCGTTGGCTGTATATATATCCTGAGGTCTTTTTTCCTGCATGATTTTTTCTTTTTGTGAGTGCATCTGCAAGTCTGTGCTTATACATTGGATTCTGTTTCTGTTTTGCTGACATTACACGGGGGGCTTGGAAGCATAAATATTTATTAGGATATCATAACACTGGTCAACACTGAAATCGTTACTGACTTTAAAAGGCCCTAATCTGTAGTATCTTGGTGAGCTGAACACGAATATAACATTAAAAAAATTTTATTGGCTCTCGTTTTGAAGATATTGCATGTAGTTCATTTTTGACGTTTCACCATGTAAATTTATCCAGTAGGACATCAATAACATCACAAATAAGCCTTGAATGATGTAATATTGCATCACATTGCATAATACCAGCATGCACACATCATCCAGAGTTGATTGCATCATTTTCTGATGCAATGCAATACTACTGCCAGATGGCTGCTGAAGCCATCTGACGTCAGCAGTGTACTATACGCAGTCGGAAAGGAAAGTAATCTGGTATTCTGTTCCGATATTGAAAGCCTCATGAATGCCTTAAAAATCACTCATGAACCACAAGACTGGAGACTATATAGACTCTTCGAAACTGAGTCTGAAGGCTGTGCTTTTGAACAATGGAAACCGTCTTCCATCTATTCCAGTAGCGCATGCCGTCCTCATGAAAGACATATGATAACTTAAAGCATCTACTGACTTCCACTCCTTTCGCACTCAGTTTAAGTTACTTACTCTAGTTCACAGGGCTCTTCACACTAGTATGCCACAATACCTGACAGACCTTACTACATTCCACACCCTCAGACACAATCCCCGCTCCTTCCACATTAACCACCTTAATCTCCTTTCCCCCTCCCTCACTCACCTTCAATCCACCCGCTCCTCTGCTTTCTTTTTCATCGGCCCCGCACTCTGGAATTCACTCCCCACCTCCCTCTGGTTAGAACCCCATCACGCCACCTTCAAGCGAGACCTAAAAACCCACCTCTTTTCCTTGGCCTATGACCTTCCCTCCCCTCTTGTCTGATCCTGTCCCCTACGTATAGTCCTGTATCCTTTCTCTCGTTCTATTATATCAACAATTGTAACTTCCTTTCCTCCTTTCTGGCCCTGTGCCTGTTTCTAATTGTTTGTAAATTGTAAACCACTCTGATTGATAAAGTAGAGCGGTATATTGAATAAATAAACATAAACATAAACATAGAGCTGGCACCTCTGTGGTGACTTGAAGGTAGTTGTCCTTTTAATGGGACTGCAGCAGAGATATATAAAATACATGTGTTTCTTATGTGAGTGGGATAGCCGAGCAAGGGATTGGCACTACTTGCGGAAGGAATGGAATCGCAGACAAAATGTAACAGTTGGAGAGAAGAATATCCAGCACCCAGCTCTAGTTGAGGCTCACAAAATCCTGCTACCACACCTTCACATCAAACTAGGTTTAATGAAAAACTTTGTGAAAGCCATGGACAGCACTTCGCCAGCTTTCCGATACCTGCATGAAAAATTCCCTCGACTCAGCGAAGCAAAGATTAAAGGCGGAGTTTTTGTGGGTCCTCAGATTCGAGAGCTCTTCAAAGATTACCGGTTCAACAACTTGCTGCAGGGTGATGCGAAACAAGCATGGAATGCTTTTCACCTAGTGTCAACAAACTTTCTCGGGAATGTTAGGGCAGAAAACTACAAGGAACTAGTAGAAGACATGCTGATGCAGTATGAGAAACTTGGCTGCAATATTTATTTATTTATTTATTTAATTGGATTTCTATACCGCCTTATCATACAATCAAAGCGGTCTTACAAACAAAGATATTAAGAGTATTAGTGAGAAAATGTAAAGAAATAAAAGTTAAAGTTATGGTATAATGTGTTAGAGTGAGTTGCATTATCTACATAGTGAGCTATACTATAATGTGAGCTATTATACATTATGTATATGATTTACATTCCAGACAAATTAAGCTAGTTAATTGCATGACCGTAGTGTTCTATAAACAAAGATGTTTTCAGTTGCTTTCTAAAGTCATTGATGTCCTGAGCTGCTCTCAGCTCATTAGGTAGAGAGTTCCAGATGGAAGGTGCAGCAAAAGAGAAAGCCCTTTCAGAGGTGTCTTTACGTGTTTTTCTGACATCATTTGATAAGCTGATTCTGTTGTCAGATCCTCTTCTTCTAGGTCTGTTGCTAATATCTGACTGTATGAGATATGTCAGGCTTTCTGCAGAATATTGTTGTTTTATCTTGAAAATATAAATTATAGTTTTATATTTTACACGTGAAGCTATAGGTAACCAGTGAAGCTCTTTCAAGATGGGAGTTATATGTTCTCTACTTGATAGACCAAAAATTATACGTGCAGCAGTATTCTGCGCCAGTTGTAAAGGCTTAAGTGCTTGCTTAGATAAACCCAGATATATTGGATTACAGAAGTCAAGTAATGGAGTAATCAATGCTTGACAAACATTTCTGAAGTGAACAGTATCAAGAAGCGGCCTTAGTCTTTTGATGAGCTTCATTCTGTAATAAGCGCTTTTAATTGTCTTATTTATGTGTGATCTGAGATTCAACTCATTATCCAGAGTAACTCCAAGATATTTCACTTCTGATTTAATAGGAATAGTTGAGTTATCTATTTTGATGTCAGGAGGATGCGCAAAATTATGGTTACGAGAAATAAATAACGCCTCTGTTTTGCTAAAATTAATTTCCATGTTGTTTGTTTTACACCAGTTGGACATTTCTGAGAGACATTCTGTAATGCCCGAGAAATCAGGGTTCTCAATAGTGATAGTTGTGAAAATCATAATATCATCAGCATAGATTGTATACTTAATTCCACTTTTCAAAGGAATTTTGCATATTGGTTGCATATAAATATTGAAAAGGAGCGATGAAAGTGCAGATCCTTGTGGTACACCTTGTATTACTCTTATGGGCATAGAGGTTTTTTCCCCTATCTTTACTTGTAAAGATCCATTTCCTTGATTCCCATCTCGATTTCTTTCCTGACAATTGTGGTATGGTTAGTGATGAACAGGGCCAACGTTTTCACCAGGATATCGCAACAATGGAGTAAATATACCAGGGAAAATGGTCCACTACAATGCTGGCTGACTACTGTTGGACACTCCCCAGAGAAGCTCCCGAACAGCTGTACAAGAGACAGGCGAAAAAATCTAAGAAGTAGTCTATGACTTGGTTTTTACAGGTATTAACCGAAGGCCTATTGACATGCATTTCGTGATGTAAACATTAATTCTTGTAGATTACAAAAAAACTAGAGCAAGCTTTTCAATTTCACTGTCATATTCGTGTTCAGCATATAAAAATTGATAAGAAATGACTATTTTTATTTCAGTAACATGACTTTTGTAAAAATTTGTTGACCAGTGTAATCAGCAAACATTTTTCAGGAAGCACCATCATTACCAAATGCTGACTATTGACATGCTGGGAGTGGGGCCCTAGCCCAATTTGGGGTGTGCCCAAAATAATGTTCATTTTCGGGTCATTTTTTTGTCTTTCCCACCTAATTTTGGACATTTTTTGTTTCATTTTACACATTCATTTTCATTAAATTTTTGATTGTTGGAACATTTTCAAATGCATCAATTCATAGGTTAAGTTCATGTGAAATTGGTTTAGTGCACACTAATTATTTAACTCATGCTAATGAGCAAATGCATGCTGAAGAATGTACATCTCTAATCTATACTTCTAAGAGACGGTACACTGTACAAGATAATGAGTATCTAATGGTTGTCATCCTTAAAGGGTGTATGTTTCGAGCCTTGTATGTTTTTCATGTTTTCTAGTTTGTTGTATAACAGTAAAATCAAGAAATCTTCTTCCCAATCTATGATATAATCTCAGTTGTAAATAAGAATCTGAAAAATTGAAAATGTCTCCTTTATTTGTCACAGTGTGGCCAATCCAGTAAGCTGTGCTTCCTATTAGTGAATTTGTTGATTTTCTTGTGCTAATATTACTCCTGATCAAAACATAGTCATTGAACATTCCAGCCAGTAGCTACCACTGGCCTTTAATGAATCTCTCGACCTCTATTTTTGTCGGGGACAATCGGTTGGAGAGAAAGGACTGCACCTTTCTCCCATTACCGAGAGAACCCTTTTACTCAAACGGGCCACAGCGTGCCCAATATTTTTATTTTTATTTTTTGTTTTATTTTATTTTTCGCACCAAAAACCAGTACTTAGCTTAAGCAGACATAGTAGCTGTCTTCCACAGGCGAATACTATCATCCACAGCTTGCCACATGTCGTCTCCTCTTATTCTCTTGGTGAATGGTTAATGGATTCAACATGTGTTGCCAGAAGAGTGTCATTCTTGTCTCTAATGTGATGCACTCATTAGCCTTGG
This sequence comes from Ichthyophis bannanicus, assembly GCA_033557465.1. Lineage (NCBI taxonomy): Eukaryota > Metazoa > Chordata > Amphibia > Gymnophiona > Ichthyophiidae > Ichthyophis > Ichthyophis bannanicus. The sequence goes on along the minus strand of CM066032.1, from coordinate 864,656,360 downwards.
ACTACTATGAAGAATCTTATTTTTTTATGTAATTTTTCACAGTAATACTATGGGATACAAGGTCCACAGGACCACAAGAGGTTGTTAAGGAATTTCAGTCCATGAATATTTCCCTATATATTTCTTGTTGTCCAGCATAATGCTTTGTCTGTGGATCAGAAAGAGTCTTTTCAAGCATTGTCAGTCTATGACATGCTGCCAAGGTCTCCTCTCTGACTGTGTGTGTGCTATCTGATTCAAACTTAACAGAGTATACTCATTATTTTTATCTTTCTTATATCTCTGTGCTTATGTACGTGCGCTCTGGCCTAGTTTAGTTTTTTGTGCTTTCAGGGCAGTCCTCTACTACAGGACTAAAAAAGTCTTCAATCATTCATTAGGTTAAAAATAGGATTGACTTAGCTTATTCCCCATGATATGACACTGTAAGGTTACTTTATATATATTACTGCAGCAGTTTGGGGCCTGTGCTTGATATTATCATTGACTACCTGCATCCTAAGGAAATTGACCATTCCAGTCAGTCCCCCACCCCCAAAAAAATAAATCTTAAGAACAGTAAACCCAAATACATTCCCTTTTGAGTACATCTACCAAATGAAACTGCAGAGAGATCATTCAGGCCTCCGAAACCAAAGTGTGCCTGTAGCTTTCTGTTTCTTATCAGCCCCCTGGTACTTTTTCTCACAACTCATAGTATATATCTGGTTTCTCTTGCTCCAATTAAACATCTTCAGCATTTAATGGAATATTGTAAGTTCCTTAAAATAATTTATTTCAAGCTCTTTAGCTTGGATTATGAGATCATTTAGTTAAGAAGCTATTGTATATATAAACCTCTAATCCTGTTTTTAAGAAACATTTTAAAAGCAGCATCCACGGTCTGTGACCCGGAATTGCCTGGTAACAATCTATACAGCACTGGCTGAGGAAGTCAAGTCCTTTGGAGCTCTAGATTGTAAAGCAGTGTGGATCAAGGAGATTACATTCTGGGATGCCTTGTAAACTAACATGATTAGCTGGCATTCACTGTTGAGGGAGAGTTTTATAAACACAGGTGAATTAAGGCTTAATCCTTGAATCATGGCAACATGTCTTTTAAGGTTCGTTAGCTCAGATGAATACAGGGCAAAAGGAAGCAAAAATAGAACAAATATTAGAAAAACTTTAACTGTAGCCTTGAAGAAAAGAACAAGAACAGCTTCTGCTCACTGATTTAAAGATATTAAGGCTAAACAAATAGTTTAATAATCAATTTGGAAGCAAGGGGATTAAAGTAATAAGATAAAAATAGCATTGTACATTGTGTTGTGATGCAATTAGGTTCTGAGTCTAATTGTCTAGGCTCAAACAGAATAGTTTTTATTAAATATCACAAGGAGATTCCAGACTAAACAGCTTAAGAGTGGGAAAGTATAGACTGGGAACTATGAAATCATTTATGTCACTTACATGTCACATTAGTAGCCACAATAACCTTTCTTGAACCATAATATCTTTTCAATAATTCTCTTGGTAGCAATCACATCATTGATTTAAAAATGTTTAAGGATATAGAAGAAGTTTTGCAGAATCAGCTGCAAATAGGCACTATGCCTTTCAGCTAGACGGGACTGAGCATAAATAAAGACACTTGGACATTGCAATTTGACAGTTTCTTGTGATGGGGCCTCCACAAAAATTGTGATGTAACAATTTCTTCTTGTTTGTAGTTTCTACAGGCAGGGAGCTTCTGTAAGAGTGAAATTGGCACCAGCCAACTACAAACACGAGGTTGATAAAGTGTTCAGTTTAGGGTGACGACTCTTAATTTTTAAGTTCTTGAGAATGGGGCTTGACTTTCCTCTAATAATTGCTTGGAAGGTTTATCTTTCCTCTTGGAATTTAAGATCTCAAGGGGGGGGGCAATTATTCTGCTCATCCCTTGTGCAAATTCATGGAACATAACTATGGAATCAAATCCCAGCTGCCTCCAGTCCTTTAGCTTGGAACCAGTTACCTTAGAGCTGAGGTGCTTAGAGGATTTGTTAGCCTTTCGGAAGAACTTGAAAGCATATGGGTTGGTCTCCTTAGATAGAATCCGTAAGGATCTATAGATTTAGACAGACAGTTAAGATTGTTTCAAAGTTTTATGAAAGAAGTTAAACAATGATCTATGTTTTCTTGGCCAAAGAATTTGTGTTTTTTATTTCTTTCTTATTTTGTTTGTTTAATTCATTTTATTGAGTGTTATGTCAGTTATTACATTCATTATTTCTTATGCTTTACTGTAATCCATGGAAAGTGTATAAGATCGTTGGTATACAAGTTTTCATAAATATATAAACAAGTAAATAAATAATATACCATAACAAAGGAAATTATTTTAGAAGTCCCCACATATACATAATGGTTTTTACACATGTAGATTGGAATACACATGTAAATGCCATTTTAAAAACAGGTTATTCTGCACATAGGGATGCTGACTATGTCTAGATGTCAGGGGGGCATGGTTAGGGCAGGGACAGGGAGTGATTTGGGTGGACCTACAATTTAGATTTGTATTTCTAATTTTACAAGGGGAACCCTCATCTTGAAGGAAAAATATAGACATCAGTATGGACAGATGCCCCGAGGCATTAATAAGTGCCTGTTGGAAGGGGATTCAAGAGGTATTTAAAATTGTAGTTACCTGAGGACTTTTACTTACTCAGAGGTTTTCTTCACCCATCTCAGTGGAGCTAGTTTAAAGCCCTTTTCAGTAGGTTATCTAATCTTCTGTGGAAGACACTTAGACACTTTCTGGATAGGTAGAACCATCTCTGCTCAGCAGTCGTTGGAAAATCATCCCATGGTCCAGAAAATCAAAATGCTCTCTATGACACCATCCATACAGCCATTTATACAAGCTTATCTGCCTCAGACTTCATTCTCAACAGAGAGGATTGAAGAGAACACCACCTGCAACCCTATCTGCTTCACCCTCTCTCCTAGAGCCATGAAAGCACTCTTGATATGCTTGGAGGGATATCTAGCAGTATCATTTGTGCCAAGATGGATGACTGGCATTGAGTAATCATCAGCAGGCTTGATGAGTCTCAGCAAACTCTCCGTAACATCTTGGATTTTAATACCTGTCAGACAGTACAGGTCTGACCAGGTCTGACCAAGTCTGACCAGCAGATGGATGCCTCAGTATCCCTCTGAAGAGAGTTACCAATCACTACTGCCCTTCACGTCTTTGCGGTCACTGATTTCGCAACTTTGGGCTTTTTGAGCTCCAGTTCTTCCTGTTCTTGGGATGTTCTTGCGTCCTCCACTTAAGAAACATTTCCAAAATTTCTTACAATATTGTTTCAAGTGGTTCAGAGGCAGATATTAATAAAATTGTCTCAGGCTTACAGGGCAATGATATTACTATATATTCTTTTGAATAGCACAGAGCAGATACAATTATCTCCCCTAAACACCATTCCACCCACCTTAATCTTCTTCTGCATTGGAGTGAAAGTCAAGGAAGCATCTAGATTCTCTTCATGTGTTGGCTTAGAGATAGTCTTAACCCTAACCAACTCAGGAGCTGTCAACTCTAGATTTTGTGAGAGTGGTATAGGGCTAGGCCAGAACCTCTGCGCTGATATGCCCCCAAGTAAAGAAGGTCCTCTACTAGCTGTAATTGCAATGAAGGACTCATATGCAGTATTCTTGTTGGAGGACTACCAACACAGGTATCTATTAATATGCTGCTATTGGGGACCCAGGATCATGGCTTTAGGTGACTTAACCGGTCCCTTCTCCTTCTTCTTCAGATCCATGCTAGATAACAAGCAATAGGTAAAGGTCTAGCAGCATGCTGAACAACCCTGCAGTCACACCATCATCTTGTGCTCCTCCCTTTGTCATTTGATGAATTCTGTGTCTAGTATGGAATCAAACTTTTATTTTTGAAGTGTTTAAGAAGATTGGAGGTCCAATCAGTGGTTTCCGCATTTGTATCCAGTTGAAACTTTTCCTACTGATCTACAAGTGCATTCATTCCGCAGCTTCTCACTACCTTTCCTCTCTTATCTCACTCTACACTCCTCCTCGGGAACTCTGCTCCTCTGTCAGATCTCTTTTATCTGTGTCCTTCTCTGCCACTGCCAACTCCAAAATTCGTTCATTCCACCTTGCTGCTCCATATGCCTGGAACACATTACCTGTTAGTATGTCAGGCTCCTTCTCATATTCAAATCCAGGCTAAAAACCCATCTCTTTGAGGCTGCTTTTGGATCTGACGCTCCTCACTCTCTTGTTCACTACTTCTGTGCATTTTACCATACTATGGTCACTAGTTTTGTGATGCCATTCAGCTTGTTTAGATTGTAAGTTTTGATGAGCAGGGACTGTGTCTTACATCTATGTGTACAGTGCTGCATATGTTTTGTAGCGCTATGTAAATGATTAGTGGTAGTAGTTGTTTAAACCGCTCCCCTGCTTGAGTGTGTAAGAGAGTGGGGGGGAGCTGGCTTGCTTTCTAAGCTTAACAGAGGAATCTGAGGTGCTAAAGTAGACTTTGTTTATTGAAAAAGGCACAGTGATGTAGATACCTCCTAGTACTCAAGGAAGAGAAAAGTGTGATCCGAGAAAGCAGAGAGTAAGGACATTTTGGTCTTCTCAGTGCTCAGAAGCCCTAATCCAGGATCCCTTTCAACAAAGCAGAACAGATAAATATGTAACCTGGAATCACAGATGCAAATACCTCAAAGGGATAATATCCATGCCAACACAGACTATGTAGTTGTTGCATTGAACATTATAGACTGTTATTGCTTCAATTAGATGTTTTGCCACAGTGAATAGAATTGGAGCACCCAATTCAGTGTTCACAGCCTCTTTGATTTAGGCCCCAAGGATCATTATATAGATACACGAGGATTACAATTTCTAAAAGCCCTTTAACCAGATATATAAACTATGTGAAACGTTCCCACCGTCCCGGTGAGTTAAACTGCATGTTGATGGTTCTTTAGGTCCGTGAGGCTGTCAGGACCTATTGTTTTCCCTTGAATACTGCGACCCTGGGCAACCCCCTATTTTGCCCTCATGACAGCAGAAATATTAAGTTCACATCATCTACCCATTCATATCCCTCTCCTGATGCAGTGCCAAAGATTCTAGTCACCCTCTTTTCCATTCTCTAACTTTACCACTAGGGATTCTCTGTGCTTTTCAAATGTTTTTCAAATTCTATTAATGTGTTTGTTTCTACCACCTCTGTTAGGCTTCCATTCCATGCACCCAACACTTTTTCAGTAAAGAATATTTATTGGTGTTGCTCCTAATCTACTTTTCTGGAATCATACAGTATCCTCTTGTTCTGGAATTGTTTTTTTTTCTGAAAAAGATTTGCTTCTCTTCTATGCCATCTAAAAAGATCCCATATCATTATGGCCTGGCTCCAGCATGTCAATATCTTTTCAGAGGAATGGCCTCCAGAATTGGACACTGTTTCACATGTGGTCCCATCAGTGTCCTATAGCAAGGCAGGCAATGCCTTTTTCTATGCATCCTAGCATCACTCTGACTTAGGTCACTGCTCTATCACACTGTTTTGCTACCTTGAGATCACTACTCACTGAGATCATTGCATACTATCATCCTCAGATCACTCTCTTGGTTGGCACGTATTAGTTTTTCTCCCCTCATCATATACTGCTCTCTTGGATGGCTAAACCCTAATTAATGACCATACTTTTAAAATTTAATCATCACTTTCAAATATTGGACCATTCATCTAACCTTTTATAAATAATACTGTCTCATTTTGTTTACTGCACAGGAATCTCCATTCCATTTCAAATGCTGGTATCATCTGCAAAAAGGCAAGCTTCCTTTAAGGTTCTCCTCAATATCAATCACAAATATGTTGAACAGAGCCATTCCCAAGCCCAGTCCCTGAGGTGCTCCACTAATCACTTTTCTTTCTTGAGTGAATGGTAGGCACCTTATTGTGAAACACCTCACCACTGGACCTGAGGAAGGCCAGGAATTTGAAAGATTTCCCTAGAGATCTTAAGATATATTTATTTAGGCAGGCATTTGAGGAAGCCAGTTGAGTAGTTGCAGGGTTGCTTCACTGCAGGAAACTGCAGAACTTATATTAGGGGAAGGTGGAAGGAGGAGTGGCCTAGTGGTTGGGGCACGGTACTACAGGCCGGAAGGTTGGTGGTTCAAATCCCACTAGAGGACAGCAACCTTGGGCTGGAAGGACTGGGGTTTCTAGTCCCACAGGTGCTCCTTGTGGTCTTGGGCAAGCCACTTAACCCTCCATCGCCCATGTTCCCTGTAAGTATTAGTGTATGTGTCTCATATCCCCTCGTGTTAAATGTATCCCCCAACCGCTTTGACCCGGTGAAAAGCAGGATATAAATGCAGATAAATAAATAAATAAATAAAGGTGGAGGTATTTGAGGTGTGACAATATTGCACTTTATAAGTGGATTATTTGTTGTATATTACTTGGAGCGCTCCGTTTTAGCAGTCTATACATATAAATAAATACAAATAAATACTGTAACTTTATGTCTCACTGAGTTCCTAATTCAGGCTACCAATTTGGGGCCCACCCCTCGGCTGCTGGTTTATTGAGAACCTTCTTCAAAAGGCATTTTCAAACCTTTTGCTGGAATCCAAATAAACCATATCTGGTACACAACTGAATCTAATTCCCAAGTCATGAAGTCATCCAACCAATGAAATTCATCAGATTTCTCTGACACTATTTCCTAATAAATCCATACCGCCCCGGATCCTGCAATCTGATAGTTTCAAGATGTTTCAATTTCCTTTTCTTCAGTAGAATTTTCATTAATTATCCCAACATTGGGGCCTAATTAGACTCTTAATTCCATTTTCATTTCTCTTCCCACCTTCGTAAAGGGCAACATTTGCTCTCCAATCCCACTCCTGACTGCAAAAACCTATTGAAAGATCCTTTTGTGGACATGCCAGAATTTCTCTGAGCTCCCTTAATGATCAAGGGTGTATCCTACTGAACTGTAACTTTGTCTATTCTTCAGCTTGTTCTACCCAAACCCTCTCATCCACAAATGGAACAGTAGCCACAACATCTATTCTACCATTACTTCTGCACCTGTCAACAACTGGAGGCTCTTCTCCAATCCCTTCTCTAATGAATACCGAACAGAAATATTTGTTTAGCATTTCTGATTTTTCTAGTCTTTCTCCAGACAGTCCTCTTTCCTCTTTTGTGTCTTGCAAAATCCATCGGACAGCTTTTGGTTCCACTTATGCTCTGGTGTACTAAAGGATTTTAAGCATGCTGTGTCTATAGCCAAAAGGCTTAGCATGTCTGACTTTCAACCCACTGCCCTGGTAGCAGCATATACAAATTTGTTCTTTTTTTAGGACACGCAAAGTAGGTTTAAGTGTCTGTGGGCATTTTCTTCTTAGACGATGTTTTGTAAGTAAGCCAATATGTATTTTCACTTTAAAGACTGGTGCAGATGTTATTGTTATTAAGTGCTGTCCAGTCAATGTCAACTTTTGGGTGACCCTGTGGAGAGTTGCCAAACACAAAAAGCAAGGTGTCAACTGTTTTGATTGCATCTCATTTTAGGCTAAAGATAATGCTCTGTTTTATGTATTTATCAGTACACAGTATTTTATTCCAGTAGGAGCATTTGCTAGATACACATTTGCTTTGCATGTAGATTTCAAGACTAGATACACATTTGCTTTGCAAATAGGTTTTTTAGCCCATTAGGGTCAGTTAATAGATTTTGTCCTCCTTATCCTTCAGTCTTTTCCTTGCTCACTAGTATCAGTGATAATATCACTGGCAAAATAGGTTCAGTCACATTGTAAATGTTTTTCTATGTGGTTTTTATTTGTTTATATTGTAGTCTGTTCACTTTCTGCTCAGTCTTACTTTTTCAATTTTCTTATATTTCTTAACCATTTATTATTTATTATTTTAATAGTATGTTTTTTAAAGTTCATTTGCTTTTAATATGCATATTTATGAGTTTGTTCACATTTGTCTGTTTTATATTTTGAGGTTTTTACCCCCTGAGGAAGGCATTTGCCAAAATGCATAGGGGTTTGTTTTAATAAATGTACCTTTGATCATAAGAAGGCCGCGGGCAGTGTCCCGGCGGACGCCGGTAACCGGCGGTTCCAGCCGGGCGCGGGCCTATAGGTCTTGGGGGCAGGCAGGGGGGGGGAAGCGGAGAGGTGGTGGAGGGGCCGGCGTCATTTAAAACAATTGGATGCTGGCGTCGCGTGCGAGCCAGCATCCAATCGGAGGACTGGACGGGCCATGTGCTCCAGCGACGTGGGTGCGTGCGGGGCACATGGTCCGTGAGCAGGGAGCCAGCAGCGTCCCGCCCTCCCACCCTTGCAGTTGAGGGTGGGATTTGGGGGTAGTTGGGGGTGTCGCAGTTGGGGGGGGGGGGAAGGGGGGGCGGGATCCCGGAGGTTTCCGGGATCCGGAGACATAAGCTACTTGGGGCGGGGGCAGGGTGCCCACGACCCGGAGAACCCTGAGCTTACTTTTGCTAGTGATATGGCGAAGTTGAGCAGGGGTGGTTCGAGCTGGACCGGTGGTTGACCGGACCAGGGGCGGAAGCGATGTCACCTTGCTAATAGTATGGCTGGTGACATATCGCTCTGCCGGGGGTGGGGGGGGGGGAGTTCATGGTTAAGTTGTTGTTGGTTGTTTAAAATGTTAATTGTTATGGAGCAATAAAGCTGCGACCTGGTGCTTTTTTTCCAAGCAATATGTGTCTGTGCATTTTTTGGGTAATGTACAGGGGAGGGGGGGGGGGTCCTTGGAGCTTGGGGGAGGATGGGGAGCGCCTGGTATGGATCCCCGGTTACTTCCATTTGACACCTCGCTTTTTGTGTTTGGCTGCTTTACCTTTAAGTGTGCTTGCTCTCGTTTGGTCTCCTATGGATAGTTGGTTCATACCATGGGTGAAATATACATAGGGAATTTGCAGCAGTGCAACTTGTGCAAGCAGTGTGAAAGATGTCCTCCTTTTGTGTACTCTGTTACTTGGCACAGCATATATACCATATATAAGCAATGTTATAGTGGCAACCCTAGAAAGAATTATTTGGGGCAATGGGGGGAAGGGAAAACTAGGTATAGAGGATGGCAAGTCAGAGTGATACTGTACATCCATACATCAGGGGTTCCCAAACATGCCTCGCAGCCAGTCAGGTTTTCAGGCTATCCACAATGAATATTTGTGAGTGATATTTCTGAAGGACTGAATGGCAAAGTCTGTCTTTTGGAAGATAACATAAAAATTTGCAACAGAGTGAACTCCCCTGAGGGAGTAGATAACATGAGGAAAGATTTGCAAAAGCTGGAAGAATAGTCTAATGCTTGGCAGTTAAGATTTAATGTGAAGAAGTTCAGTATCATGCATTTGGGATGCAGAAATCTAAGGGGATAGTATGAGATAGGGGGCAATAGGTTGGTGTGCACGGACCAGGAGAAGGACCTTGGAGTGAGAATCTCAAAGTGGCAAAACAGTGTGACAAGGCGGTGGCCAAAGCCAGAAGGATGCTGGGTTGCATATAGAGAGGAATTTCCAGCAGAAAGAGGAGATACTAATGCCACTGTACAAGGAGCTAGTGAGACCTTACTTTGAATATTGTTTCAGTTTTGGAGACCATATTTCACAAAGCATATAAAAAGACTGGAAACGGTTCAGAAAAGGCAACCAAAATGATTTGGAGCCTGCGCCAGAAGATGTATGAAAAGTTACTCCAAAACCTAAATATGTATACTCTAGAGGAGAGGAGGTAGAGGGGAGATTTGATACAGACCTTAAATACTTAATGAGTATTAATGAACAAACATACCTCTTCCAAAGATGGGGAAACTGTAAAACTAGAGGGCATAACATGAAGCTGCAAGGGGGTAAACTGAAAGACAACGTCAAGAAATACTTTTTCACTGAAAGGGTGGTGGATGCTTGGAATGCCCTCCCGATGGAAGTGGTGGGGCAAATACAGTGACAGAATTCAAAATGGCATGGGACAGAGAAAGTGGATCCCTTTATAGAAACAGGATAAAATCAAAATAAACTTAACTGTCTCTGATATCTCAACAAATAGAGGTGACCTTAATGGAGCGGTGGGTACACTCCTAAACAAAGGCACGGGGAGGGGTGACCTGCACGGAGCAGTGGGCGCACCTACTCTTGTCACTTTGCTAGTCTTTATCTGCCATCATATATTATGTTACTATGTAATATGCATAAGAGATCTGCATGCACTGCCTCCATTTTATGCAAATCTCTCATGCATATTCACTGTGGATATCCGTCAAATCTGACTGGCTTGGGAGGCCGCAGGACAGGTTTGGGAACCCCAGCCATCCATGATGCCTTGGAGATGCCCCCCTCGAAGATCTGAGGAACAGGGAACCAAACTGCCCCACTCCTCTGCTCTTCCAGGATCTTAACTGGCACAACCAGCAAAAATATAATTTATCACAGGGCTTGTGAGCTGACACACATTCACAGGTCCTTGCATGGGTTTCCTTATTTATACAATAGGGATGATGGTTTGGGGACACTGCTGGACCTGTGAATATGGGTCAGCACACGGTACTGTGCTAATTGTCTTTAAAATTGTCCTTGTTGCTGATGTTCAAAATATTCCAGGAGTGATTTTAGTGCTGAGGCTGAAGCCGTTTAAACGCCCCTGCTGTTTCATCAACAGTATGGCCCTGGTTTTAAATTGCTTATAAAAGACACTTTAAGAAGTCTCATGAGCCTACGATATAAAATTTGATAGCATCATTCAACCAATGCCGCATTAGAATGGAGACCATATAGGACGGGGAAGAATCCCATTAGAAGCTTCTGCACCATGATTTCTGTAAGTATGACCTATGTCTATAGAAATTCTTCCAATAGTGGGTACAGAGAAGAATGCAGAATTTTGTCTTTGCAACTCACCATATACAAAAAAGAAATTCTAATTATGCCTGCTTCTGAATAACATGATCATAAACTCCATACACTTTTTTTAAAAATTTCAATGTGACTAGTCACTTTATCAAAATGTTATTCAAAGTAAGTACCATCACTGGCAGTGAAGTACAACAGAAATAATGATAAATTACATGCAAAGCGTAGTTACTCACCTGTAACAGGTGTTCTCCAGGAGCAGCAGGAATCAGTCCTCACATATGGGTGACGTCGGCGCCGAATGAGCCCTCGCGGAGCAATTTTCCCCAGCTTTCAAAGAAAGCCTTTGGGAATTGCAGCGCGCATGCGCGGTCCTCTTCCCGCCCAAGGGTGCCATCTTGCTCAGTCAGATGACATAGCTAAAAGACAGCAAAAATTAGCAAAAACGAAAGCATAAAACTGCAACTCCAAGGGGAGGAGGGAGGGTTGTGAGGACTGATTCCTGCTGCTCCTGGAGAACACCTGTTACAGGTGAGTAACTACGCTTTCTCCAGGACCAAGCAGGAAGTCAGTCCTCACATATGGGACTCCCAAGCTTAAGGCTACCGGAGACCCTAAGCACAAAAATGAGCTCCCTCTAGCTCAGCAGCACAGAAGGAAGGAATCTTCTCTGAATACGTTTCCAACCGGTAGCCCAACATCCGGGATGGAGGGTAGGAGTTGCCTATACCTCGAAGAGGTTACGGAGGACTGCCTGTCCGAAAGCACTGTCCCTGCGGGACTCCCTCTCCAGGCAGTAATGGGCTGCAAAAGTCTGGCTTGAAGACCAAGTAGCGGCCCGGCAGATGTCTGCCAATGGAACAGAGCGGAGGTAAGCTACTGACGTAGCCTTCGCCCGAACACGATGAGCGGTGACTCTACCTTCCAGCACGAGGCCCGCAGCCTCGTAAGCCCAAGCGATGCAGTCCGCAATCCAGATGGACAGAGTACGCTTGGAGACAGGGAGCCCCAACTTGTTGGGGTCATAAGACACGAAGAGCTGAACAGCCTTTCGGTGCTCCCGCGTACGGTCAAGGTAGAAGTTCAGCGCCCTCCTACAGTCCAGGGTATGCAGGACCATTTCAGCTCGGCTGGAGTGTGGCCTGGGAAAGTAGGTTGGAAGTACCACCTCCTGGTTGATGTGAAAAGGGGAAACCACTTTGGGAAGAAATTTAGGGTGAGTCCGTAGGACTACCCGGTTCTTGTAGAACCTAGTGTAAGGAGGATCAGATACTAGGGCCTGCAGCTCACTAACGCGTCTAGCAGAAGTGAGGGCCACCAAGAACAAGGTTTTCCAGGAAAGAAAACGAAGAGGACAGGTAGCCATAGGCTCAAAAGGCGGACAGGTAAGCCGCTGTAAAACCACATTGAGATCCCAGTTCGGGGCTGGTGGGCGCAAAGGTGGTTTAAGGAGAAGGAGGCCTCTGAGAAAACGAGCCACCAGAGGGTGGCTGGAAAGAGGTCCACCATCCACCGGCACGTGATGCGCAGAAATAGCACTGAGGTGGACCTTGACCGAGTTGGACTTGAGGCCAAGATTAGAAAGAGAAAGCAAGTACTGCAAGACCACTGATGCCGAACAGGAGAAGGGGTCTTGAGACTGCTGAGTACACCAGACGGAGAACCGACGCCACTTAAGAGCGTAGGACTTCCGGGTGGAAGGCCTCCTGGAGGCCAAGACGACCTCTTCCACATCTGGAGGCAGCTGGAGAGGAGCAAGGACTACCCTTTCAGCAGCCAGGCCATCAGATGAAGGGACCGGAGGTTGGGGTGCAAGAGCGTCCCCCGATCCTGCGAGAGGAGATCGGGCTGAAACCCCAGAGGAAGAGGGGTGTCCACCACTAGCTGCATCAGAAGCGGGAACCAAGGTTGCCTCGGCCACCGAGAAGCCACTAGGATCATCGATGCCTTGTCTCTGAGAACTTTGAAGAGCGTCCGAGACACCAGAGGCATGGGTGGAAAGGCATACAAGAGGCCTGTGGACCATGGAATCAGAAAAGCATCCGCCGCTACCCGGAGAGGATGCGGCTGTCGAGAGCAGAATCTGGGAAGCTGCCGGTTCAGAGGACTGGCGAACAGATCCATGGTGGGGAGGCCCCACCGTAGAAAGATCCGCTGAACCACAAGCGGATCCAACCTCCACTCGTGCGGCTGGAGGACCCTGCTCAGTTTGTCTGCCAGGTAGTTTTCTTGACCCGGGAGATAGACAGCTTTGAGGACGATGTTGCGGTGGACGGCCCAAGAGCAGAGCTTCTGTGCTTCCTGACAGAGAAGGAAGGAGCCGGTTCCGCCTTGCTTGTTCACATAGAACATGGCAACCTGATTGTCTGTCTGGACAAGTACTGATTGGTGAGAAATCAGGTGAGAGAAGGCTTTGAGCGCTAGGCGGATGGCTCTGAGCTCCAGGAAGTTGATCTGCTGAGCGGACTCCCAAGGAGTCCAGAGACCCTGAGTACAAGTCCCTTGGCAATGTGCTCCCCAGCCCTGGAGAGAAGCATTGGTCGTCAGGACCTGAGAATGCGCAGGAGTCTGAAAGGTTTCTCCGAGCACTAGGTTTGGCAGGTGAAGCCACCATCGCAGAGAGGAGACCAGCTGGTCGGAGATCCGTACGGAGTCCGCTAGGCTCCCAGTGGCCTGATGCCATTGATTGCGAAGGCACCATTGAGCAGGTCGCATGTTCAGGCGGGCATAGGGGGTTACATGGACTGTGGAAGCCATATGGCCGAGCAGCCTCAGAAATTGCCTGGCTGAGACCAGGGAATTGCTGTGAAAGCGGCTGGCGAGATCCATGAGCCTTTGGGCCCTGTCTAGAGGCAGAAAGGCCCGCACTTGAAGAGTGTCCAACCGGGCACCGATGAATTCTAGATCTTGAGAGGGGAGCAAAGTGAACTTTGCGAAGTTTATGACAAATCCCAAGTGCTGGAGCAGAGCTACTGTGCGATGAGTAGCCTGAGTGGCTTCTTGGGCAGACTGGGCCCTGATGAGCCAGTCGTCCAGGTATGGGAACACAAAGAGACCCTGAAGCCTCAGATAGGCCGCCACCACTGCTAGGCATTTGGTGAACACTCTGGGGGCGGAGGATAGGCCGAAAGGCAGTACTCTGTACTGGTAATGGCGTCCGTCCACCACAAACCTTAGGTATTGTCTGTGGTCTGGATGAATAAGGATATGAGTATACGCATCCTTTAGATCTAAGGAGCATAGCCAGTCTCCCTGCTGGAGGAAGGGCAGCAGGATTCCAAGGGTAAGCATTTTGAACTTTTCCTTTGCAAGGAACTTGTTGAGGTTTCGCAAGTCCAGGATGGGTCTGAGGCCTCCTGTTCTTTTTGGAACCAGGAACTACCTGGAGTAAAACCCTTGACCCTTCAGGTGGTGGGGCACCGGTTCCACGGCTCGGTCCTGAACAAGACTTGCTAACTCCTGAAGGAGTAAGTCCCTGTGCAGAGGGAGTCTGGAAGGCTCCCCTGGAAAGTAGGAGGGAGGCACCTAGTGAAAATGAAGAAGATAGCCCTTTTGAACTATCTGAAGCACCCAGGTATCTGTGGTGATGTTGGACCACCTGTGGGCAAAGTGGACCAGCCGGCCTCCTGTGCTGAGAGAAACCAGCTGAGGGGGAGAGGCTATGCTGAGAGAGTCAAAAACCCCCACCCTGCTGAGCAGGGGCCGGTGGTGCAGGCTTGGGGGCTTGCTGCCTACGGGACCCATTACCCCGTCCCTTGGCCTCCTTTCCCTGTGGGGGAGCTGGGGAGGCCTGATACTGAGGGTAGTATTTATAGGCAGCCGCCTTCCTCGGGTAAAAGGGCTTTTTCCCCGAGGCCTTCTTCTTTTGAGAAGGGGCAGAGGTTTTCCTCGAGAGACGAGTTCTGGTGAGGGTTTCTGTCTCGATTTGTGCAGCCTTCTCATCCATGGGCTTGCCAAAGAGGTTGTCACCTCGGCAGGGGACATCGACCAACTTGTCCTGCACCCAGGGCTCGAGGTCGGACGACTGGAGCCAAGCCTGGCGGCGTCCACCGATGCCGGCAGCGGCTACTCGAGCCAAAGCCTCAAAACCATCATAGGCTGCTCGAGAAATAAACTTGGAGCACTCCCGAATACCAGTAGACAAGGATTGGAACCTCTGCAAAGGTTCATCGGAGAGACCAGCAGAGAACCCGGCTATTTCTTTAGCCAGGTCTCGGAGATACATGCCCATGTAGAGCTGGTACGTCTGGACTCGACAAGCAAGCATAGAGCCCTGGAAACACTTCCTACCGAGGGCATCCAGGCTTCGGGCTTCCCTACCAGGGGGCACCGAGGAGTGCATCTTCTGACTCTTCAGTCTATGCATGGCCGATTCCACCACCATGGAATGGTGCGGTAGTTGTGCCTTTTGGAACCCGGGGCTCTTGCGGACTCGATAAATGGAATCGACCCGCTTGCTCAATACCGGCGACGACGCCGGGCTCTCCCACATGCGGAAGAGAAGCCGTTCCAGCATGGGAGGAACCGGTACAATAAAGGCCTCCTTCGGGGGAGAGTCATATTGGAGGGCATCGAGTTCTTCGACTCGAGGCTCCTCCTCGGGATCCGCAGGGAAGGCCAAGGCTTTGGCCATATCCCTCACGAAGTCCGAGAACCGGGTATCCTCCGGGGGGGGACCGTCTCCGAGGTTCGGACTCGGGGGAGTCCGATGGGACACACCGAGTCCGAAAGGAACCAGGTGACTCTTCGTCCTCAGATTCCCAGGCCGACTCCTCGGAGGAGGAGTCGACCGGCTCCGGTCGGGCGGGCACTGAAGCCATCCGCCCCGACGCCGAGGGAGTCGGCGTCGACGACCTCGGTCCCGAACGGGAGGCCGAAGGAGACCGCGACCGAGGATCGACTCGAGCCCTCATGGACTCGAGGATCAGCTCGGTCTCCGGGGTCGACTTGGAGGTCGATGTCCCGGCGGTCAGGGCAGAAGCGCCAGCGAGGCCAGCGATCAATGCCCGCTGCTGGTCCATGAAGGCAGCCAAGCTGACCTCCAAGGCCGTCAACCTGAGTCCGAGCTCAGGAGACCCAGCAGCCCCCGACTCGGGCCCCGACGGCATCGGGCCCAATGTCGGGTCCTTCGGAGGTGAGTCTACGAGGACAACAGTACTCACGTGAGCGGGCAAGTCCTCCTCGAGTCGAGGATGTTTCGACGGCCTCTCCGACTCCAAGGACCCGGGACGGGAATCGGGGCTATGCGACCTGGCCCTCGAGGGACCAGGAGCGTCCACCGAACCCGCCCTCGCGGGTTTCTTCTTCCGATGATGATCCCGGGTAGGAGACCCCCTTTCAGAGGAACTTCGACGATGCTCAGGACCAGAGTCCCGAGACGTCGAAGCCTCTGACGAGGTCCGAGCCCGGCTGGAGTCAGAGAAGATACGCTCCCGCTGGTGCTGCCGACTCCTCAATGCTTTTGAGGACATCTTGCCGCATGGCCCGCAGATCATGGAGTTATGATCCGGGCCTAGGCAGCGGAGGCAGAAGTCGTGAGTGTCTGTAAGAGACATAAGTTTCTTACAGAGGTCACACTTTTTGAAGCCACTGGCCGCCATAGGGGGAAAAAGGGCCCCTGCGAGGTCGAATGACCGGGCAGCCAGGGAAAAGAAAAAAGCTCGAAGTCTGTCACGAAGGACAAGAAAAACCGAAAAATAACGGACGGACTCGTAACCGGCGTCGCGAGTCCGGGCGGGAAAAGAACCGGCGTCAAACCAAAGAAAAATAAAGAAAATAGAGAAAAATCAACTTTTCTGTGGGGGATTCACAGGCAACGTCTGTAGGGCTCCGCGGAAAAAAGAAGACTGAGCAAGATGGCACCCTTGGGCGGGAAGAGGACCGCGCATGCGCGCTGCAATTCCCAAAGGCTTACTTTGAAAGCTGGGGAAAATTTCTCCGCGAGGGCTCCGTCGGCGCCGACGTCACCCATATGTGAGGACTGACTTCCTGCTTGGTCCTGGAGAAATATATTTATCAATGGTTACGGTCACTGGAAATTAAACATTCCCCTGATATGAAGAGAATGTTGAAATGTTGTGTGGACAAGTCTTTATTTCCAAAGGTTAGAACAAGTAAACTTGTTTTTGTCTCTGGAATACTAATGTACTGTATATCAGATATGGAGTATGGTCAGATGGAAGCTAACCCATGATCAAGTCAGAATATCAAGTAACACTCTAATAAGGAAAACCACGAGCATGCTTTTCTCACAATCACCCTCTCAGAAGAAGTGAACACCAAGATAATCACTTGGATATCAAGAGCTGCAGCTGTGTTAACACGCACAAGTATGTGAAACTGCCCAAGTCAGGCAAACAATGTGAACAATAACCTCTCTTTCCTGACATCTTGGTAGCCCAGCTGCCACTTCCCTGCAAAAAGGCCTCCTTCAGTCAAGCCATCATTTCAAAAAGCGCAGACCCCTGCCACGTCCCAGATCAGGCCTCTTCCAGGTCTGATAATCCCTATCACATTCACATCGCCATCATCAGCTGCAGCAGCAGACCACTCAATCAAACCCATAGCTCACACGGGTCCTTCCAGTGTTTTTCATTGTCATCCATCTCACTGTCCTGAAAAAGTAATGGTGTTGTTATACCGCCAGTCCCACTTTCAAAGCTGTAGCATACACATGCAATTTATGTAAAAAATTTTAATATTTCCTGAGAAGGAATCAAAATATCTATCTATATTTATAAATATGCCTTAAATTTCACTCTTTCTTAAGTTGCAGAGCAGGTTTATTTACAGAGAATTATTTAATAAGGGGGTAATTTGAAAAGTGCTAATCGTGATATGGAAGTCTGAAGATGTGCACATCCAAATCACAGAGACGTCTCCAGAGCCATAAGACATTACTAGTGTGGTGACGTTCAAGCAGGCAGGGGGTGTGGTAAAGGTATGTCTGGGCTGGTGCAATAGATTCACGTGTCCTCCTTAATTCTCAGGAACATCCAGGATGTTTATAGACAAGTTCACATTTAGACCTGCTCCAGTCACAAACTAGCACCAGGAAAATGCTTGTTTTGGCCTTAAAGCATCCAGTGAGTATATGTAGAGTTAAGTGACTAGACTAAGATCACAGAGGCCTACATTGGGGTTTGAACTCTGACTGTGCTGCTTCTAACACACTACCCTAATCATTATGCTATTACACATCCCTAATCCGAGACACTCTTCTGGGAATGTCTATGTAGACGTCTCCATAACCGTCCACATTGGGCACATCCATATTTGTAAATTGTGCCTGCTTTGTTTTTCAGACGCTCTGGCTTGAATGGTCCAGATTTCCTTGGACATTCTTTGTAAAATGTGCCTTTAATGCAATGATTAGAGCATTCATTTATATACATATACATTCTCTTTTTGGGATCCTATGTAAGGTGAACATGTCACAAGAGAAGGCTGCTAAAACTCTGAATTATTAATTGTACTGAATCAGTGTAACTCACTATGAATGCTACTGGATTCAATAGTAATAGTTGCTTGGAAGAGTTCTGCCTACTTTGTCTTCTAAAGAGGTTGCTGACTCCATTCCTTTGTCTGTTTTTTTTCTGTCCTCTTCTCTCTCATTTTTTTAAGTGTCTCTGTCCTATTTTATGTCTTATAGAAATACGGGGATATAATATGATGACCTCATTCCTCAGCAGCAACAAAGAACATGGCAACTAAACCAAACTGAACACAGTGCTTTAGTCTTTCTTATGCAACAATGGGAAAGATGACCTTAAGAGTTATAAAAATGATTCTGGGAGTTATTTTAGAAGTCCTATTTGTGCTTTAGGCATCTGAAAATGAGCATAGAGACATCTAAAGAATGGAGGCATCCCTGGAGCAATTTTAGAAGCAGGTTCTGTGGACATCTCCTGTGTGAGGACATTCAAATCAGAATGCAGGCAGGATGAAGGAGCAGCAGCAAAGGTTAAAAATTTACATCAAGCTTGGGTTCTGTTTAAAAATATTATCTTGGAAGCCCAGACCAGTTGTTTTCCACACTTTAAGAGAAGTGGAAGGAAGTCCAAAAAACTGCCAGCATGGTTTAAAGGTGAGGTCAGAGTGGCAGTTGTAGCCAAAAAAGCATATTTAAACGAAATGGAAAAAAGAGCCAAATAACGAAAACTGGAAACAAACACTGGCAAGGCATTGATAAAGCAGGCAGAGAGTTTGAAAAAAAAAGCTTGCTGTGGAAACAAAATTGCATAATACAAAATTTTTTCAAGTACATTCATAGCAAAAATCCTGTGAGAGAGTCATTTGGACCATTGGATGATAGAGGGGTAAAAGGGACACGAAGAAGGAACAAGGCCATAGCAGAGAGATTGAATGAATTCTTTGCTTTGGTCTTTACTGAAAAAGATGTAGGGACATTACCCATGACTGAAATGGTATTTAAATCTAATGCAGCAGAAGAATTGAAAAAAATATTGACAAACCGGGAAGATGTATTATAACTATTTGATAAACTGAAGAGTAGCAAATCATCTTGACTGGTTGGCATACATCCAAGAATGTTGAAAGAACTAAAATATGAGATTGCAGATCTATCATCAAAATCATCAGTAATATCTGAAGATTGGAGGATGGCCAATGTAGCACCAATTTTTATAAAGGGTTCTGGGGTTATCTGGGAAACTGCAGACCGGTAAGCCTGACGTCAGTACTGGGAAAATGGTAGAAACCATTATTAAGAGCAAGATTTTGGAACATGCAGATGGTTGAATGGGAGACAGACATTTTTTTGAAGGTGTCAATAAACAGGTAGACAAAGGTGAGCCGGTCGATATAGTGTATCTGGATTTTCAGAAAGCCTTTCACAAGGACCCTCATGAGAGATTCTTGGAGAAGTTAAAAGGTCATGGGATAGGAGGCAGTGTACTATTGTGGATCAGGAACTGGTTAAAAGTTAAAAAGCAGATGGTAGGGCTAAATGGCCAATTTTCCCAGTGGAGTACTCCAGGGATCTGTGCTGGGTCCACTACTTTTTAACATATTCATAAATTACCTGGAAATGGGAATAATGAGTGAAATAATAAAATCTGCAAATGGCAAAGTTACTCAAAGGTGTTACAACCCAAGAAGATTGTGAAAAATTGTTCCAGTACAAGCATTGTGGAACCTGTGTCTTCTGCGAAAACTGCTAGTTACTTGGGACCTAGATTGGCTACTGTTGGAAACAGGATTCTGGGCTTGATGGACCTTGGTCGACCCAGTATAGCATATCTTATGTTCTTATATTACCAGGAACCTGGACATCCTTAACCCATTGCGGAAATGCCCTATACATTCCATGACATATCCAAGTTTATTCTTGCTCCAGGCACCAATACTTTGTTTTTCCTGTCAAACATTCAGAGGGTGTGCAGAAGGCAGTAAACTCCTATCCCATATGTTTCCCATATTGACAACAAACTCTGCTGGAGAAAGGGGGCTTATATTTCAGTTTGCAACAGTATTGGGTATCCCCATATGCAATCTTGCATGTGCTAGATGTCCTTACATTACTATTTTGTAGTCGGGGACTTCTATGTGGCTGGGGCTACAGATGTCCACATCGGCTACATCTTATTTCATTTTATTTATTTTTATTTAGCGTACATTTGTATACCGCTACTTCCAGCGATCAGTAGTGGATTAGATTACATGTCGGAGCTGTCTGATCAGGACAGAAAATTTTTAATATATACAAAGTGATTTACAGGATAAGCACGACACACAGCAGTTAGGTAAATTGATTTTCCTTCCATAAAATGGGAGGAAAATAAATTACATATATACATTTTTTACACATATGTACATCTTTGATTCTGTGGGTAGCAAGGGTTAGTTCTCATTGTCTAGGTCATGTTATAATGAATCTGAAATAGGTGAGTCTTGAGTTTTTTCCTAAAGTCCATCAGGTCGTTGTTAGAGCGTAGCTCAGGCGGGAGTTGGTTCCAGAGTGCGGGTGCTGTGTACGAGTATGCTCTGTTACTTGTACCGGTTCTGACAGATCTTATACTTTTTGGTACGCAAAGGGTATTTAAATTGGTGGTTCTTCTGCTTCTGTTGATAGGTTGTGTGTTGATTAGGTTGGAGAGGAAAGATGGTGCTGTGTTATGGATGAGTTTGAAAGTGGTTATTAGGGTTTTATATTTTATGCGAGCTGTAATGGGGAGCCAGTGTAGCTCGATTAACACTGGTGTGATGTGTTCAGCAAAACCTTTTTTCATGATGATTCTTGCCACCACGTTTTGCGCCATTTGCAGTATGTTCAGGGTTTTCTTTGGTAGGCCCTGTAAAATGGCGTTGCAGTAGTCGAAGTGAGGTGTGATGAGAGCTTGAGCTACTGTCCTGAAATCATGAGATTCAATGATGTTCCGTAGTGGTTGTATGACTCTTAGTTTGTGGAAGATAGCCCTGTTTACTATGCGGAGGTTTTTTTCCATCTTTAGGTCACTATCGAGCGTTACCCCTAGATATTTTATTTCTCTCTTCGTGTGGTAGGTATTGTTGCACAGGGTGACTGTTGCAGGCGGGTTGAAATCCGGTTTTCTTGAGATGTACATCACCTCAGTTTTTTTATGGTTTATAGCCAAGTTGTTTCGTTGCAGCCAGGTTTGCATCTCGCTTATGCATTCTTCTAGTTGGATGTAATTTGGATTATTTGCGTCAAGTTGTGTATACAGCATTATATCGTCTGCATATATGTGGTAGTCGATTTTGTGCTTCTGGAAAATTTCGCAAATTGGTTGCATGTATACTTTGAAGAGAAGTGAGGAAAGAGCTGAGCCTTGAGGTATGCCTTGGGTTTGGGGGAACGCCTCAGCTTTTTCATCGTTGAACTGGACCTGTTGCATTCTGTTTGTTATATATGATGAGAACCATTTTAGGGGGGGTTCCCGATATTCCTATTGATTCAATTCTGTTCAGGAGGGTTCCATGGTGTACTGTATCGAATGCCGCTGAGATGTCAATAAATATGAGAATAAACATTTTCTTTTTGTCTTCCAGGCCTTTGAGTAGGTTGTCTAGTAGTGCAATAAGCAGGGTTTCAACCCCATGATGCTGCCTGAAACCATATTGATGATCATCTAGGGTTTCGTTGTCATCCAGGTGGTCTTGCAGTTGCTGTAGGACTGCCTTTTCAATAATCTTTGCTAGGAAGGATATGCTAGATATTGGGCGGTAGGATGCTGGGTCATCCTTGTTGAGTGTTTTGTTTTTTAGTATCGGTCTTATGATGGATTTCTTAAGTTGCGTAGGCATGGTTCCTTGTTGGAGTGATTGGTTTACTATATGCGAGACGTGTTGGGCAATCTCTAGTTTCACTGCCTTGACCCATGCAGCAGGGCAGGGATCCAGTGGGGAGGTTGTGGTGTTTCTGTTAGTGATTATGTTCATAATTTGCTGGTCTTCAATTTTTCAGAAATTGTTCCAATCACTGACCCGGTTTTCGTTCGACGCCATGTTGAGTTGTGGCGCGGGGGGGGGGGGGGGGCGGCTGGGCCCAGGCATTGAATGGGTTTTGTAGCCACATGTGGGTTTAGTTTGCTTGCGTAGTGATCTGCCAGGGTTTGGACCTTAATTTTGTTGTTATAGTGATCATCTTGGGAGGTCTTGGTTAGTGATTTGACCAATTTGAATAAATCTCTGGGCTTATTTATGGCCTTGTTTAGTAGATTAGTGTGATGCGTTCTTTTTGCCAAGTTGACCTCGTTTTTGTATTTTGAGAGAAGAGTCAGGTATTCCATTTTATGTTCTACGGTTTTGCTTTGCCGCCATTTTTTCTCCAGTTTTCGTAGTTCTCTCTTCAATCTGGTCAGAGTTTCGGTGTACCATGGTTCTGTTTTGGATTTAGTTGTGTTAGTTGAGGCTTTCCGTTTTGGTTCTGATGTCACTTGTATTCCTGAGTTCCAACTGTTTATTAGATCATCGAGGTCCGTGTGTTCCAAGTCTATTTGTGATGCAATAGAGCTATCTTCCTGAAATTGACCAGAGACATAGCACACTCCACCCTGGATGTTCTTTCTAAAATTTCCCTTCATATGAATAGGCTCTCCATGAGTCTCCTTGTTTTACTTTATTATTCCATTTGACAATACCTCCAAGATGACATACCTTCTACCTATAAACCAAAATCCCTGCTATCCAAGAATCCCATGAATACAAACCTTAACATCTCTTGTGGAAACAAAAACAAATGTGGAAGCTTACTTATAGCATTAAAGAGATTTATCCCCACATCTTTATCTTTATTTAAAATTTAATATACCGCTCATACTGGAGGTACCAGAGCAGTTTACAATAAAATAAAATTTGAGACTGCTGAAAGGAAAAGAAAACCAAAATATAATAAACAGGATAGAGATAACAGAAAACAAGGTAGAGGCTAAGCATATAGGCATGGTGTTAATGGGGGCAGGGCTGGCCCGTCCATTGAGCAAGAATGTTTTTTGCACAGGGCCCCGTGTTTCAGGGGGCCCCGCACAAAGAACATTCTGCTTTTTTAAAAATTAATTAAAAAAAAAAAAAGCTGGCTGCTGCCGCTGCCGCCGCGGCAGCAGCAGAATAGAGTGTCCCGCGGGGCCCCCTCTGCCCGGCTGAGCCCCTCTGCACCGGATTTCAGATACGTGAAGGGAGAGTGTCTCCCTCGCGTCTCTGTTAAGCCCTCAGGGGCTGATGGGAAGCAGGGGCTGAAGGGAAATTTCCCATCTGCCCCTGCGGGCTTAACAGAGACGCGAGGGAGACACTTTCCCTTCTCGTATCTGAAAGCCGGCGCAGAGGGGCTCAGCCGGGCCGGGAGAGCTCAGCCGGGCAGAGGGGGCCCCGCGGGACTCTCCATTCTGCTGCTGCCGCGGCAGCAGCCAGCTTTTTTTTTTAAATTTTCCATGAGCCGATGGGGGGGGGGAGGTTAGGACTTGTAATGGGCTATGGAGGGGGTTAGGACTTGACTTGGGGTGGGCTGTGGGCTGTTGGGGGGGGGGGTAGGACTGGTAATGGGCTATGGGGGGGTTAAGACTGGTAAGGGGATGTGGGTTGATGGGGGATGTCTTTAAATGGGGTGATGGGGGTAATGGGGTAATGGGCTATGGTGGGGTTAGGACTGATAATGGGCTATGGGGGGGCTAGGACAGGAAATGGGCTGATGGGGAGGGGTTAGGACTTGGTGGGCTGATGCGGTTAGGACTGGTAATGGGATGTGGGCTGATGGGGGGGTTAGGACTGGCAATGGGCTATGGGGGGCTGACTGGAAATAGGCTGATGGGGTTAGGACTGGAAGTGGGTTGATGGGGGGCTAGGACTGGTAATGGGTTGGGGGGTTGCTAGGACTGGAAATGGGCTGAGTGGAAAGGGAGGCTTGAACTGCAAATAGCTGATGGGGAGGGGGCTTGGAATGGAAATGGGCTGTGAGGGAAGGGAGCTAGGACTGAAAATGGGCTGATGGAGCAGCTAGGATAGGACTGGAATTGGGCTGAGTGGAGGGGAGCTAGGATTTGACATGGGCTGATGGTGGGGCTAGGAAATGACTAGAAATGGGCTGATGGGGGGCTAGGATTGGAAATGAGCTGATGAAGGGACTCGGACTGGAAATGGATGGGGGAGCTAGGACTGGAAATGGGCTGATGGGGGACTAGGACTGGAAATGGGCTGATGCAGGGACTAGAAGGGAATGGATGCTGGGTGAGACGGGAACTAGAAGGGAACTGATGTTGGGGGAGGATTAGAATGGGATGGGGCTGGGAGAGTAAAATGGAGAGGGGAAAAATATTGTATGGGAGGGATGAAAAATCTACAATTGGCCGGGTATTGGGAGAGTAAGTGGGGATTGAGGATGGAGGGGTAAAATTTGTGTGGATGAAATAGGAATGAGGAAAGAGCAAAAGGAGAAAAATTAGTATGTTAAAGCAGATGTAGAGAGAGAGAATGGAAAAAAAAACTAGAAGAGAGAAGTAAGGACAAATGGACAGCAGACGATAGAGAGTTAGCAGAAAACATGAAGAAACCAGAAGAAAGTGGCTGGAGCAATTGCAACGGAAAAAAAAATGCAGAAAAGATAGAAAGATATCTCTTTATTTTGAATTTATTAACTGGAATATGAAAGCTCTGGGAAATGTGCATCATTAACGTCTGCGCTTTGTTTGGTACAAGAGGAAATTAATTTATAGTTTTATTTCTACAGTGTTGTTGTACATTCCAAGTTTGGCTTTTGGGGTTCCCAGTTTAATTATTGCCTTCCTGTTTCTAAATCTTGATTCCTTGTTTGGTGATGGTCTATGTTCTGCATGTGTAACTGAGCTGAGGTATTCTGTTTATGTAATTCCTATTTGACATTGCCACTTGTTCTCTTTCCCCAGTATTCTCTGAAATGTATTGGTTTAATATTTGCAGTGTTGCCTTTTGATAGGTAGGGCATGGTGCTTTGTGAGTCCTGGTAATGCTGTCAGGATACGGCGGGTTTGCTATGGGTTCAAAATGGGCAGCGTTTGTAGTAGTTCCTAATATGCCTGGCGGTTGGCACTGGATTATAGTAATGTAGAAATCTTTTAGTCTTTCTTTATCCATACACTCATTAAGAGACATGTTTACTATAAGTTAGTGTATGGTAACATTATGCAAATATGTATGCAAATAAGGCCACTTATGCAAATGAGGCCCCACACCGAGTCTCCGCACATGGCCCTGCTCCCCCCTTGGGACGCCCCTGAATGGGGGTGAAGAGCAATCGAGGTCAGCGGAGGGGGGGGGGGGGAGAAAGAGGAGCAGAGTGAAAGGGAAGGTTGAAGGCAGAACAGAAAAGGTGTCTCTTTAGCCTGGTTTTAAATGTTTTATAGGAGGGCTCTAGGCGAGGGCAGGGGGAAGTGAATTCCAGAGCCGGGGACCCAGAAAGAAGAAAGCAGAGGAACGGGTGGATTCAAGATGAGCTTGGGAAAGGGAGGGAAGGGACATGTGGTTGGAGTGATTTAACCGGAGGGAATGGTGAGGTGTGTGAAGATGAATCAGGTCTGCAAGATAAAGAGGAGTGCCGGTGTGAATGGTTTTGTGAACATGGATAAGTATTTTGAATTGTATTCGATACAGGATCGAGAGCCAATGTAGGTGAATCAGGATAGGGGTAATGTGATCGAAACGTGAAGCATGAGTCAGAATACGGGAGGCTGTGTGGTGAACTAGTTGCAATCTTTGTAGTTGTGTTTGAGGAAGGCCGGCTAATGCAATGTTACAGTAATCTAAGCGGGACACTACAAGGGACAGGAATAACGTGGTCATGGAGGGAACTGATAGGAAAGGTCAGACTGACCGAAGTTGTCTCAGAGTGTGAAACGATCACTGTACCACTGAAGAGATGTGTTCTTTAAAAGACAGGGCAGAGTCCAGGATAACCCCAAGATATTGCAAAGAGGAAACAACTGGAAGTGGAAAGGAGGAGAGAAGAGGGGCAAGAGAGGGGGCAGGGGCACCTGAGATGAACCAAATAGCTGAAGTTTTAGAGGGGTTCACATGCAGAAAGTTAGAAGAGAACCAGGTGGCAACGGAAGCTAGACAGGAATTAAGGGACGTGAGATCGGGGGTGGATGGATCTGTGTGATGGAGCAGAATAATGTCATCTGCATTGTAATGTGCTGTAATACCGTGTTGCTGGACCAAAAGGGCAAGGGGGGGCCATAAAAACATTTAACAGAAGAGGAGCAAGAAGAGAACCCTGGGGAACACCACATGGAAGGGGTGTGGGGGGAGAGGAGGAAAGACCTGAGAGAACGGAAAAAGACCTATTGGTAAGAAACAAATGAAACCAGGAGAGAACAGAACCAGAAAACCCAATGTCATGAAGGCATGCTAGGAGTGTATGGTGATCCACAAGGTCAAAAGCAGCAGATAAGTCTAGGGAAACAGCGATAGAGATGAGACCTCGGTCGTGGGCAGTACATAAGTCATTAAGAAGGGAAAGCAGGATAGATCCAGTGCTGTGACTGGAGCGAAAACCAGATTGGCGAGGTTGAAGTGTTAGGGAAGCTTCAAGATGGGTGGAGAGTTGTGCAAAAACAGTTTTTCTAGAATCTTAGAAAGGAAAGGGAGATATGAAATGGGGCGCCAATTGGCTGGAGAGGAAGGGTCAAGGGAGTCTTTTTTTAAGATGGGACGGATAACTGCGTGCTTCCAAGTGGAGGGAAAGGTACCTGAGGAAAGACTTGAGTTAATGATGGAGAGAATCAGAGGAGAAAGGGCCAGAGAGGTGTCCAGAAGCCAGTGGGAAGGGATAGGGTCAGAGGTACAGGTAGTTTTCCGAATGGAAGAGTAGGCTTTGTTAAGATTTGAGATGGTTACGGGTTGGAAAGAGGACCAGCAGTGGGAGGGGGGAGGGATGGGTGGGGAGGAGGGAAGGAAAAAGGAAGTTGGGGAGAGGGGAGTTGGGGAGAGGGAAGGACGGCAAGAGGGGAAAAGTAAATAAAGGGTATTGACTTTGGTAGCAAAATGAGAAGCTAAAAGGGCAGGATCGGGAATGGTGGGAGAAGGGGTTGAGGAAGTGAGAGAATGGTAGGCAGAAAGGGAATGAAGTACTGAATAGAGTTGATGGGTAGAGTTAGCTGAAGAGGAAATGAGATTAGAGAAGTAGTCCAATTTGGAGGAACGTATCAAGGAACGGTAGTGGAAGTGACAATGCTGAAAGTGGGCCAGATTAGTAGGGGATGGGTTCTTATACCAGTGGTGCTCAGCACGGCACAAGTAGGAACGATGAAGGAATAAACCTGAGTGAAACCAGGGATAGTGATGGCGAGTGTGGGAGGGAGGGTGGAGCTGTCGTGGGGCAAGAAGGTCCAAAGCATCCATAAGAATAGAATTTCAGGACTGGGCCTGGAGGTCCACAGGAAGAAGGTGGAAGTCAGGGGGAAAAAGGGAACCAGAGGAGGGGAACTGGGAGAGGGTGTTAGGGGTAATGCGGCGAGTGAGACAGGGAAGAGGGGGA
The DNA here is from genome assembly GCA_033557465.1 of Ichthyophis bannanicus. Taxonomy (NCBI): domain Eukaryota; kingdom Metazoa; phylum Chordata; class Amphibia; order Gymnophiona; family Ichthyophiidae; genus Ichthyophis; species Ichthyophis bannanicus. The sequence goes on along the minus strand of CM066032.1, from coordinate 864,628,460 downwards.
ATGGGGTTCTGGACAGAGGAAGGGGGAAAGGAAGCAATTGTGAAAAATAAACAGAAATGATCTGACCAGGGCAGGGCCGGATTTACCTTGAGTGAGGCCCTACGCCAACAAAAATTGTGGGCCCCCAGCAGGGGCGGCCCAAGGGGGGTGCGGGCCTCATTTGCATAAGGGGCCTCATTTGCATAAATATTTGCATAATGTTACCATATACTAACTTTTAGTAAACGTGCCTCTTAATGAGTGTATGGATAAAGAAAGACTAAAAGATTTCTACATTACTATAATCCAGTGCCAACTGCCAGACACATTAGGAACTACTACAAACACTGCCCATAGTAAACCCGCCGTATCCTAACAGCACTACCAGGACTCACAAAGCACCATACTCTACCAATCAAAAGGCAACACTGCAAATATTAAACCAATACATTTCAGAGAACAACAATACATGACCTACTGGGGAAAGAGAACAAGTGGCAATGTCAAATAGGAATTATATAAACAGAACACCTCAGCTCAGTTACACATGCAGAACATAGACCATCACCAAACAAGTAATCACAATTTAGAAACAGGAAGACAATAATTAAACTGGGAATCCCAAAAGCCAAACTTGGAATGTACAACACTGTAGAAATAAAACTATACATTAATTTGCTCTTGTACTAAACAAAGCGCAGACGTTAATGATGCACATTTACCAGAGCTGACATATTCCAATTAATAAATTCAAAATAAAGAGATATTTTTCTACCTTTTGTGCATTTCTTTCAGCTGCAATTGCTCCAGCCACTTTCTTCTGGTTTCTTCGTGTCTTCTGCTAACTCTCCATCGTCTGCTGTCCATTTGTCCTTTCTTCTCTCTTCTAGATTTTTTTCCATTCTCTCTCTACATCTGCTTTAACATACTAATCTTTCTCCTTTTGCTCTTTCCTCATTCCTATTTCATCCACTCAAATTTTACCCCTCCATCCTCAATCCCCACTTACTCTCCCGATACCCGGCCAATTGTAGATTTTTTATCCCTCCCACACAAAATATTTTTCCCTTCTCCATTTTACTCTTCCAGCCCCATCCCATTCTAATCCTCCCCCAACATCAGCTCCCTTCTAGTTCCAGCCTCACCCAGCATCCATTCCCTTCTAGTCCCTGCATCAGCCCATTTCCAGTCCTAGCCATCCATCAGCCCATTTCCAGTCCTAGCAACCACCCAACCCAATACCAGTCCTAGCCCCCCATCAACCCACTTACAGTCCTTAACCCCCCATCACCCCATTTTCAGTCCTTAACCCCCCATCACCCCATTTTCAGTTTAAGCCCCCCCTATAACCCATTACCAGTCCTAACCCCCCACCAGCCCACTTCCAGTCCTAACCCCATCAACCCATTTCCAGTCAGCCCCCCATAGCCCATTGCCAGTCCTACCCCCCCATCAGCCCACAGCCCATTACCAGTCCTAACCCCATCATCCCACCTCCAGTTTTAACCCCCCAGCCCATTTCCAGTCCTAGCCCCCCATAGCCCATTACCAGACAACCCCCATCAGCCCACAGCCCATTACCAGTCTTAACCCCCCCCCCAAAGCCCATTACCAGTTCTAACCCCCCCAACAGCCCATTACCAGTCCTAACCCCATCAGCCCACCTCCAGTCTTAATTCCCCAGCCCATTTCCAGTCCTAGCCCCCCCCATAGCCCATTACCAGACAGCCCCCATCAGCCCACAGCCCATTACCAGTCTTAACCCCCCACCACCAAAGCCAATTGCCATTTCTAACCCCCCCAACAGCCCATTACCAGTCCTTTCCCCATCAGCCCACCTCCAGTCTTAACCCCCCAGCCCATTTCCAGTCCTAGCCCCCCCCATAGCCCATTACCAGACAGCCCCCATCAGCCCACAGCCCATTACCAGTCTTAACCCCCCCAAAGCCCATTGCCAGTTCTAACCCCCCCCAACAGCCCATTACCAGTCCTAACCCCATCAGCCCACCTCCAGTCTTAACCCCCCAGCCCATTTCCAGTCCTAGCCCCCCCCATAGCCCATTACCAGACAGCCCCCATCAGCCCACAGCCCATTACCAGTCCTAAACCCCCCCCCAAAGTCCATTGCCAGTTCTAAGCCCCCCCAACAGCCCACAGTCCATTACCAGTCCTAACCCCATCAGCCCACCACTAGCCGTAACCCCCCCAGCCCAGCCCATTTCCATCCCCAGTACCCACAATAGCCCATTACCAGTCCTACCCCCCCATCGCCCCTTACACGCCCTCCCCCCCCAGCCCATTTCCAGCCCCAGCCCCAATAGCCCATTACCAGTCCTACCCCCCCCATAGCCCATTACCAGCCACAGCCCCCCCAATAGCCCATTATCAGTCCTACCCCCCCCCCCCATCGCCCATCACCAGCCCTACCCCCCCCCCCCCGGCCTAAACAAAAATTTAATTAAAAAAAAAAACCTGGTGGCTGCCGCCGCGGGGCCCCCTCTGCTGCCGCGGCAGCACGGACTGACCCGCGGGGGCCCCGTCTACAAGCTGAAGCCGTCGGGTCGGGTCGGGTCGGGTCTCCCTCCCTCCGTGCAGGCTGCAGGCTGCAGGCTGTGAGAGACGTGAAGGGAGAGCGTCTCCTCGCGTCTCTGTTAAGCCCGCAGGGGCTGATGGGAAATTTCCCATCAGCCCCTGCGGGCTTAACAGAGACGCGAGGAGACAATCTCCTTTCGCGTCTCTCACAGCCTACAGCCTGCAGCCTGCAGCGAGGGAGGGAGGGAGGGACGACCGACCGACCCGACCCGACCCGACCCGACGGCTTCAGCTTGTAGACGGGGCCCCCGCGGGTCAGTCGGTGCTGCCGCGGCAGCAGAGGGGGCCCCGCGGCGGCAGCCACCAGGTTTTTTTTTAAATTGTATTTTAAAAAAATGTACTTGTTCTTTTTTTGTGGGCCCCTGCCGGCTGTGGGCCCTACGCCATGGCGTACATGGCGTATAGGTAAATCCGGCCCTGGACCAGGGGATAGGTAAGGCAGAAAGGGAAGAAGGAACCAAAGGGGAAGTGGAATGGGAGATTACCAAGTCCAAGGAATGACCAGCGGAGTGTGTAGGGAAGTAAATAAATTGTTGAAGAGAGAGATCGGAGAAAAGAGAAAGAAAAGCAGAATTGTGAGAGGAAGAAGGGGGAGTCTACATGAATATTGAAGTCACCTAGGATCAGGATAGAAAAGGGATAGCTCAGAGAGGGTCAAGATGAGAGAGTCCCAACGAGGGCCTGATAGGGAGGGAGGGGCATAGAGGAGGAGAAAGTATAGTGGGGGAGAAGAAGAATTTAGATGAAGAAGAAAAGACTCGGGATAATGGAGTGCGGGGGAAGTCACTTCTTGAAAGGCTAGAGAAGAGCGGAGGAGGACGGCAACCCCCCTGCCGCTCCTACCTCGACGACAAGTGGAGAAGACGGTGTAGCCAGGTGGGAGACAACGGTTTAATAGAGGTTCCTTGCCCTCTTTCAGCCATGTCTCTGTCAGAAAAGCAGAATAGCATGGAAAAAAAAATAACTTTTGAAAACAAAGCTATTTGATGTACTAATCTGGTTGGTTCTCATACTGCAAGATAAATTTATGAATATAAATTTGATGTCATTGTCAATGTCTACTTTTAAAATTATTGACTTGACTCTGTTTATCAGTCAGAATGTTAAAACTTTCTATTCCTTCGTATAGAATTTGTTCTTTAAATAAACATTGTCGAAAATACATGGGTCGGTTTCCTCTTGACTCCCTTTCTTAACCGATGAACGTGCAATTGTTTCTTATGAAGTAAATAAGGCAGGCATGTTGTTTCCTGAAAAACTGCCTAACAAATAACTGTTTAGCATGGTCTTTTTCAAAAACTCGGTCATGGTTGGCTAACATGCTGATAAATGGCTTTTAAAGCAAGAATCTGCAGTTTCAAAGTTGGGTGGTGGGGGGAGATTTTTCCTGATGTAATAAATTTTGTGAAGAATATTTGAAAATATAGGCATGTTTGGGTAGTGTTGCTATGCTAATAAATAACAGCAGCAACTGCAAGTAGTTGAGCATTAAATTAAATGCAGGTCAGGGCCCAGTCACTCATGATGCATTATCTGTTAATAGATTTTGCATGCAAAAGTAATATGTCACTACAATCACAGAATACTGTATAAAAAATGCATTGGAGTTTGCTTGGTAGGTTTTAACATTTTTTGCAAGCAAAATTACTTTGCAAAATGCCTTTTATCTGCCTTAGTTTTATATTTCTTATTTTTATAATGTGCTTTGTAGAATGAATTCCTGTGAAATATAGTTAAACAATATATTATCGGCAAATTATATATTTTCAGGCGGGGTGGCATACCTGCTATTAAGGCACATGGGATAATTTTATAAAGGATTTTTCACATGTAAAAGACCTTTTTACATATGGAAAAGGCCTCTTATAAAATTATGCCAGAAGCTATTTTAAATTGTTCTATTAAAGATAAACACATTCACATAAATATACGATAGGACAATATGTAGGGTTCCTTATACATGATGATCAGATAACCCACAGCCAAGAGCCAGTGGTGGGATCATTAAACCCATACTCCTAACTATCCAGACCCATCCATCAATGGCATAGCACCCCATTACACCCCACTAGACTCACCGGTACATACCAGGGATTCACCCCTAGATGCTCCTGCTCACCTCTGGCTCCCTAGTCTTGAAGTTCTATCGCTAGGAGTCAGGCTGTCAAATAAGGGCTACACATCAATTTACAAAGGTGGAATAAGCAGCAGTTTTGCCATGATTGGGGTCGGATATCTCCCCCCTGGTGCTGGGGCTGGATGCAGTAGGGTCCCCGCCGCCCAATCCAGACCATGGCAGACCAGCCTTGGGTCAGGTGGCGGGGAAAAGGGAAGCCAGGAATGCCAAAGTCGGGAGCGTCAGGGGCACACCCAGCCATTCTGAGGCCAGATTCTGGCTATCACGGGAGTCCCCTTTTATCCTGCAGTGGTAGTGGGCACGGTAGGTTAGGCCTGAGACAGTTGCCAGGCCTGGGGATGGGCTGGCGAACAGTGAGGGAGGGGGGTCAAAAAATTTGAAATCCCTTCCTGGTTTGATGGGAAGCAATTTCATTGGCCTAGGCGGGTGGTATGCAGGAGTGGAGAGGATCCAACAACTCTTCCCCTTTTCTCCCTTGCATGCTCGGAGGTGGTTGGCAGCAGAGAGTGGTTTCCCACCCAACCCACTCTTGAAGGGAGTGGTTTCCCACCCAACTCACTCTTGAAGGGATCATGTGGGTTGAGGAGTGGTTTTCTTTTGTTGCAGTTTGGTGGTGGGACAGATACCCAAGCCATTCAGGTGGTTGTAGTATTTCTGGCTATGGGCTGTGGTGGGGCTGGGATCAAGTGATTTCAGCTCAGAACTTTGAAGTGAGGGGGCAGGTTAATCCTCGTAGTTTGGGGGTCTTCACCGGAAGGTGCTGGCCTTTGCTACTAACATGGCAAGGCCAATGGTGAGGAGGCTCTTTTACTCGCTACGTGGGAAGGCAGCAGTAAAGGGGGGAGGCAGAGAAGATGGGGTTGCCTTGCTAGTAATATGGCTGGTGAGAACCTGATCCAGTGCCTGGGGGAGGGGTGGGTTATGGCTTTTTGACAATGTTATGACAGTTGTTGCTTGGGTTGTTTATTGATTTGTTGGAGCTGAATAAAGCTGCGACCAGTGGTTTGTCCAAAGATGTTGTGTGGTATTTCATTATAAAGGGAAGGGGTGTTCAAGGATGAGGGGAGGGGACCCCAGGTATGGGCTGCCTCAGTTATGGCTTTAATAACTGAACTTGGACTAAAAATAATGATCAGATATTTGATACAACCAAAAAGAATAAAACAATCTGAATAAGGTGCTTCCATTGAATTCCTTGAATAATCTGCTCTCACAACCCCAAACGTTTAGAATCATATTGTGGCAACTTATTCAAATTGGGCCAGCAACACTAAACCTTTTAACCTTTTAAATGGAAACCTTTTAATGCAATGCACATAAAATCAGAGATATATGTTATGACCAAGGGGTAACTTAAAGCCAATGAGCCGCTAAATTCTGAACTCTGCCAATTGTGTTTACCACATCCTCTGGTTATGAATTCCAGGACTAAATTATGCATTGAGTGAAAAAAATTCTGTTTAATTTTAAATGTACTACTTAGTAACTTCATGGTGCATTCCCTAGTCACTGGTGATCTGTAGTGTTGCTAAAGAAGCAGCCATACTCAGATAGGAATTGGTTGATGGTCATACCTGATGGTTTCTATCAATACTCACTATCAAGGGATATTGATGTCCCTTCAATGCTGATGTATCGCCAGTATGTCATGTAACTTCTGAACCCCATGTGATAAATACCTCCAATGCTTGTGATGTTGTATGACACTCAAAGTGCTGAGGATTCTCTTTTTTATCTTTATATCCTCTCTTAGGAGTATGTTTCCTAAAGGCTAACATGCATTAATAAAGTTAAAGTGTGTTAAGTGCTACTGCATTCATTGAAATAAAAGGGCTCTGGGCATTTAATGAGCATCAACTTCATTAATATGCATTAAATCATTTAGCCAACGTGCTCTTAAGTCATCTGGGAACATAAATGATCTAGAAAGAAGTGGAGCTAGTGATGAGGCCCAGAAAATGCCAGCATCAATTTTGAGCACGCACACCAAATATGGTCTTGATGTACCACCCACATTAATTGAAGCCACTGAGGGCTTTCTTCTGGGCCATGCCATTAAAAAGCATAGCCACAGCAAAATCACACGTCTTGATTTTGAAAAAAATAGGCCCCTGTCAATTCACCAAACATCAAAAAGGCAAGACATGCAAAAAGATGAAAACTTAGAGCCAGTTCAAAGAAACCTAACTAAGGATAGGAGATCTTCAGATCACAAAAAAGCACAAAACAGCAGAAGAAAAGTTGTCCTGGGAAAGAGAATGGAATATATTTAACCTGCTCCATGGATAAACTAAGACTGAAGAGAGAAGGCCGAAATCCATGCAGAACGTGCTGGCGCAGTCATCGCTCAGCATTATATTTAGTGCCAATTATTATCTGGATAGTGGAGCTGAACATATGGATTAAATTAAATGGCGTGCTGGTGCCTATCAGCTGACCATTCTAGCTGAAAATGCTGCCCTATGTAGTCATTAAAATGTATCCTCTACGAACATCATTTTCTGGTTTTCGGTTTTTAAACAACAAGCTTAATGAAGCAAATCAATTAAATTTTCTTAAATTAAAAAGAGCACCATTAACAAAAAGGGATCCATCTGCATTTGGGTTTATTTGTAAAACTTGATTACCATCCATTTGCTTCTGGCATCAAAGTGAGGTACAAGAAAAATTTCACAGTGCAATAGGCTGGTTTATGAGGAACCAGCTAAACTAAAAGTAGACAAAGCGATGGGGCTGGATGGGATACATCTGAGATTAGTGAAGGAATCTGGAGAAGTAGCTGACCTTTTCAATGCTTCTTTAGAGTTAGGAATGGTCCGAGAGGACTGGAGAAAGGTGCATGTGGTCCCTTTACACAAAAGCAGAAGGATGAGGTTGAGAACTACAAGCTGATTAGTCTGACCTATGTTGTGAGTAAATTAATGGAAACACTGATAAAACAGAGGATAGTGAAGTTTCTGGAGTCCAATGGATTGCAGGATCCAAGGCAGCATGGGTTTACTAGAGACAAGTCTTGTCAGATAAAAATGATTGATTTCTTTGACGGCACAACCAGAGAGTTGGATCAAGGGAGAACTCTAGATGTGGTGTATTTAGATTTCAGTAAAGTCTTTGACATCGTTCCACACAGGCGACTTATAAATATATTGAGCATCCTAGGAATGGACTTGAAAGTGACTGGGTTAGAAATCAGTTGAGTGGAAGGCAAAAAAGGGTACGGGTAAATAGATCTCACTCTGAGAAGAAGGATGTTACCAGTGGTGTGCCAATTCTTTTTAACATTTTTGTTAGTGATAACATGGAAGGACTGTCAGGTAAGGTTTGCTTCTTTGCAGACAATACCAAAATCTGCAAGAGAGTAGATATCCAAGAATGAGTAGATAATATGAGGAGGGATCTAGCTAAGTTTGAAGAATGGTCAAGAATTTGGCAGCTCAGATTTAACGCTAAAAAATGCAGGATCATGCATTTCGGCTGCAGCAATCCAAAAGATTGGTACAGTATAGGAGGTGAAGTACGTCTGTCCACGAAAGAAGAGTGGGACCTGGGCATGATTGTTTTTGATGTTCTTAAGGTGGCTAGACAGGTAGAAGAGGCAACAGCGAAAGTCAGAAGGATGCTTGGGTGTACAGGGAGAGGAATGGCCAGCAGGAAGAAGGAGGTAATACTGTTTCTGTATAAGTCCTTGGTGAGACCACATTTGGAGTATTGTGTGCAATTCTGGAGACCACACCTTCCAAAGGATATAAACAGGATAGTGTTGGTGCAAGGGTGTCTACCAAAATGGTCAGTGGGCTTCATCATAAGGCTTATGGCGACAGACTTAAAGATCTCAATATGTATACTTTGGAAGAAAGGCAAAAGAGAGGAAATATGAAAGAGACATTTAAATATTTCCTTGGCATAAGTATACAGAGGGAGAGCCTCTTTTAACTGAAAGAAAGCCCTGCAATTAGGAGGCATAGGATTAAAGTGAAAGGGCTAGACTCAGAAGTAATATGCAGAAATATTTTTTTATGGGAAGAGTGGCAGATACATGGAATAGTCTCTCAGTGGAGGTAGTAGAGACCAGGACAGTGTCTGAATTCAAGACAGCATGGGACAAATGCAGAAGATCTCTAATGTAAAAAAAGAGACTGCAATACAGTGGTTGGTATGGAAGGGTAGACTGGCTAGGCCATATGGCCTTTTTCTGCCATCATGTTTCTATGTTATGTCTCAATATTATAATCCACACTATAAATTATGGAGACTAACACAGGGCTGCACATTACATAAAAGCCAGTAACATTGTGTTTTCTCCAGTCACTCCCCCCCCCCCCAACCTAATCTCATATTTAGGGGATTCTTTTAGAAGCCTTACTCACAATTTCCATGTGAAAAATCAGATATTTACAGATATAAATGACGATTTTAGAAAGGACTGAATTGACATGCGGAGATCTCCTACTACTACTATAGTGCTACAAGGTGTATGCAGCGCTGTAGAGATACATATAAAAGATGGTCCCTGCTCGTCACAGCTTACATTCCAATCAAGACAGGCAATACAATAGTTGAGAATAAGGGCACAAATAGTTCTGTTCACTTGTTCCATGTAAAGCTGTTCTATGTAATGAGTTGTTTCACTGTAAACGGCGCTGATTTAAAATAGTGTGGTACAGTATATAAACCAAATAAATAAAATAAATAGGGAAAGGTAAGGAGACATAAGGAAAACAAGGGATCAGGATCCAAAAGCAGCCTCAAAGAGGTGAGCCTTTAGCATGGATTTGAAAAGGGGGAGAGATGAATCCTGATGTATCGATTCGGGTAGTTTGTTCCAGACATAAAGAGCAGCAAGGTAAAAGGCTCGAAGTCTGGAATTGGCAGTGGAAGAAAAGGGCGAAGAGAGAAGTGAGCTAGAGGAAGAGCGCAGATCATGAGGAGGGGTGTAAGGAGAGAGGAGAGAGGAAAGATAGTGAGGAGCAGAAGAATGAATGCACTTATAGGTCAGAAGAAGGAGTTTGAACTGGGTATGGAAAAGGAAAGAGAGCCAATGACGTGACTTGAGAAGAGGGGTTATATGAGTATATCAGGGCTGGTGGAAGATTAGTAGTTTTATTACAGATCACCAAGGTTAATTGAGCAGGAAGATGCATATGTGTCTTTATAACATACAAGCACAAATCTGCAGAAACGGTGCCTGCTGAGAAAGCTTGGATGTTTATGCCTGTTTGGGAGCAGGAGTACAAGTTAGCATGTAGGGTATGCATGTCAATAGTGATTCTACACATGATCCACCCAAATTCCTCCACTAAGTATGTCTGCCCTACTATATGTTTACTTCTACCATGTGTACTTTTATGTGAGACCTAATTTTATAAGAAGCCTTTTAGGCACATGGAAGTTCAGGCACGATTTCAGAAATCTGGAGGTGGATGTGCCCGATATACACGTGTACCAAACATCTATATAGATATCCCCAGGATAGCATTCCAGAACTATGATATCTAACACCATAGTGGTTAGAGTAATGGTTTAAAGACAGAGTGTTCAGGGTTCAAATCACAGTGTGGGCCTTTGTGATCTAAAGCTAGCTGCTTAATTACCCATTTTCTCTATAATCTCTGGATGTTTTAAGGTGAAAACAAGCACTTTCCTGATGCCTATTCATTTCTTGAGCAGGTATAAACATTGAGATGTCTGCAGATGTCTCCAACATTTCTGAGATTAGTACATTGCCACTCCCCAGATACGCCTCTACCACACACCCCTGCTTACTTGGAAGTCCCTGCACCAGAGATGTCTGCGAACGTCATCTGTGGAATGACTATGGAGACGTGTCCATGATTTTGACGTCTATGTGCATTGGGATAAACAGACCACTGCTCTAAATGAGAGGCTAGTCCATTACCTGCTAAATCTTAAAACCACATTTTTCTAGTTTTGCTTCTTCTTCCTGTCTTTCTTTGGAATTCTTTTCCTGCTTTTCTATTTTACCATTACTATGTGTTTCCTCCTCTTCCCCATAATCCTTCCTTTTCAGATCTTATCAATATTTCTCTCTCATTTTATTCTCATTTTCCTATTCTTTATCTCCTTTCTGCTGTCCAAAGCTTCTTGATTTCCCTCTTCAGTGATTGTCTTTCTCCTTTGCATCACAAATTTCCACCTTCCCTCTTAACCTCCAAGCAATATGTCTAGCTCATTTTTTTTTACTCTGAAGCTCTTGCATTCATTTCTTATCTACAATATATCTCTCTCTTTGTCTCTCAACTAGATCTAAGTCCTCTATTTTCCTACCTCTGATTCTCAAAAGTCCATCTTTTTTTTTAGTCCTGCTCTATTTTCCCCTATGCTTTCTGTCCTTAAACCTTCTTCTTCATTTGACTCCCTCAGTGTCAACATACATCAAAATCACTCTCTCAGGTCCATCCCTAGTCTCAACCACTCTTGCTCAGTGCCCCCAATCAGAATAGATTTCTTTCAATGCTCCCAGCCTTTATTATTCCCCTAAGTATACTGAAACATTTCATTCCTTTCAGTGTCCCATAGCTGTGATCATTTTCCTCAGTTTGCTCTATCCTGATCTTCATCCTTCAGGACCACCAGCTTCAGTCATCTCCCCCAGTAGCATCAGTATCAGCTATTTTCCCCAGCAGGTGACAACAAGCTTTGTGTGTATATATCAGCAAGATTCTACTCAAGATCATTCAGCAGAGACTACAACTGTACCTGGAATGAGAACTGCCTGAAGTGCAAGCAGGGTTCATGAAAGAGAAAGGAACGAGAGACATTATTGCAGATGTGAGATTGATTGTTGAAAAGACATGAGAAACTCTGGGCCACACTAAGAAGCATGGGTATACCAGAACACCTGATAGTTCTCTTACACAACCTTTACACTGATTAAGAAGCAACAGTTCCAACGGAACAAGGAGAAACAGAATGGTTTAAAATCAGCAAAGGTGTACGACAAGACTGCATACTTTCCTCCTACCTGTTTAATTTATATGCAGAACAAATCATCAGAGAAGCAGGATTGTATGAAGACAACCAAAGTGTGAAGGTTGGTGGAAAACTCATCAATTACCTTTTCTATGCTGATGATACCACATTACTAGTCGAGAGTGAAAATGATCTGAAATATTTGCTTCTCAGGATCAAGGAACATAGTTTTAAAATGGGTCTGCACCTTAATGTTAACCCCCCCCCCCCCCCCAAAGATCGTGACAACTGGAAAAATCAATAATTTAATTTGCTTGGGTGGTCTATCAAGTGCTGAAATAAAGATAAAAATCAACATCACTGATGGGGAAGAAATTGAAATAGTTGATAACTTTAACCTACTTGGATCAACAATCTAAGAAAGAAAAAGCAGTCAAGAAATCCGACAACATATTGCTCTTAGCGTAATGGCTATGAAGAACCTAGGCAAGATTCTCAAGAGCAGAGACGTCTCTCTGCATGCAAATATTTGACTTATTCAAGCCATGGTGTTCAATAACATCATATGGATGCGAAAGTTGGACAGTGAAAAAGATAGACAGGAAGGAAACCGATGCCTTTGAATTATGGTGCTGGTGATGAATACTATGACTGCCCAAAGAACAAACCAGTCAATACTAGAGGACATCAAATCTAAGCTTTCCTTAGAAGCTCAGATGACAAGACTTTGATTTCATACTTTGGACATATCATGAGAAGAGAGAGATCATTGGAGAAAGATATAATGCTTGGCGAGGTAGAACATCAACATAAAAGAGGAAGGCCGGCAATGAGATGGATTGATGCAATAACAGCAGCTATGGATGCCACTCTGTCAACAATGAGCCACCTGATTGAAGACCAAACACAACATGTACTAGAGATATGCATTTGTTTGAAACATGGAATATATCAATGACATTTCCCATGTCCTCTCAGGTTGGAAGGCAGTCCTCTTCCAGGAGAAGCTGGAAGGCTCTTGGGGGCTGGCTCTTGTCACATTGCTCTTAAGTGTACCTTGTATTTTTTGTGATATTAGTTCCTGTTTCCTGACTGGCTCAAAGTTTGGTCTTTAGTTCTGTGAAAATCTTTCTTGGATTTTTGGGCTTGTGAATTTATTGATTCTTTCTCTAGAGATTTACTCCAAAGACTTTTCTTATGCTATGTTCTTGTGTCAGAGGTTATATGAAAACAGTCTAAGTATATTATCAGAGACATTTACCGAAGTTACCGAAGTTGCAGACCCTGGTTACCCAATTAGTGATTCTCTTTTAACAGTCACTTGCCAATATTCTTTGCTTTTGTTTCCTTTGAGGCATTTAATAGAATACACGAAGGCCATAACTGATCTTCAAAATTGCTTCACAATTATTCAGTTGCTGACTGTATTAAATATAATAAAATAATTTAAAAATATAACATATTGTTCTTTCATCTCTAAACAATTTTTGGCAAATAGAATTATTAAACACTGTAGATCTCTTATGCATTTAAAATGTATTCTTATTAGTTTCAAATATCCCAAGTTGCTCTATGACCTTATTGCATCAAACAATTAGAATTTAAATATGTGCCTTTGACTGAGTTTAATTTGAGATATGAATGTGCAGTTAATTGGCTCATATTCTTATTTGCCCTGCAACCTTATAATATTTATTATTTAGACAATTCACTTTTTTTAATTTCTAATTTTATCTCTAATTGTCTGTTGATTAAGTCATGTGAGGCATGAAAGCTGCTTTTCCCTACCAAGAACAAATCCTGTTCTATCTAGGCAGCCAAAGAACTTTACAAAACATATAGAGAAACATCTGCATGTAATCTGTCTTGCATTACCATTGGAAAGGTGTGAGCTAATTAGATACATAAAGAATGATATAATAGAGAATTGCACTACCTACAGACCCTACCCTCCCTCCCTCTGTGGGTGTTGAACAAACTTCTGTCTAGGTAGGAATAATTTGTGCTGACTTCAGAACCCTGATATTTTGAAAACTTGGCTCATATACCCATACTCACATATCATTCATGCCCTCAAATCCCTAGCCCCTATATAGTGTCTGCCATATTTGATGGCTTAGAAAATATGTATCTTTGTTTATTTTTAGTTTAATTTTACTTATTGAAATTTTCAAATAATTTGCAAGCATCCACCTGCATAAAAACATTGATATATTTACATTGAAATAAAAAGAAACAAATAAATACATCAACTAAAATATCTTTAATCCTAGACCACAACATTTCTGAGGGGGGGGGGGGGGGTAATACAGTAGAAGTGTAAAGGAAAAAAGAAAAAAAAGAGGTCCCATAAATCTTCAACAAGAAGTACTCTGGAGATCCTCTAACTAGATTGTAAGCTCTGATGAGCAGGGACTGTCTCTTACATGTCTGTGCAGCGCTGCGTATGACTTGTAGCGCTATACAAATGCTCAGTAGTAGTAGATGTAGGCATTGTAAATTACAATGTGTGCCTTTGAGTCAGTGCTGATTCCTGACAACCCAGCAGCATGACCAGAAGCAGATTGCCAAACCTTCCTTCTGAGGTAATGGAGTTAAGTTATTTGCCCAAGGTCACAACAGTGCTAGTGGAAATCAAACCCTGATCTTCTGTTTACAATACCAGTATTCTAACCACAAGGCTACTCCTCCACTCTAATTTCATGTCCAAAGAAGATCTTAATTGCTCAGGTAGAAAGAAAATATATTTCTTGTTCAAATATCTAATTATATTGGAAATATCCTATCAAACTGACCACATAAAGGAAGGATATCGTTTTAAAGCAGGGATGAGCAAACCCCAGGCACCAGGTTGCCATGGTGACTAAATATTCAGACCTGGTTCATGGGACTCCAGGCATATAAGCAGTTGTTCTGGAGAATACCATGGCTAAGACTGGTAGTGTCTGCCCAATACTGCAAACAAAGGCTAGAAAAAGAGGGAATTTTCTACACAGACGGCTGAAGAAATTTAAAGGAGCCACGCACACACACACTTGGAGGGGCATTCTGTGCTGGCCGTCTCCCCCTTGTACGGCCGATCAGAATCGGGCCATATAGAAATAGACCTGATTCTGATTGTGTGGGGGCTAGACGTGCCCACGGGATCAGAATTGGGTCTAATGCCTGGACATGCAGGCTGTGCCCCAATTCTGATCAACCGCTCATCCAGCCCACATACCCAGCTAAATCAGCCAGGCTCCTGAATGGAGCCACAGTGCCATGGCGTCCCATCACAGTGGCACTGCGATCCCCTGCTGCAGACAACAATCTTCCCGCAGCCTGACCCCCGATCTGACCTTCCATGGCTAGGGTCAGGCTGTGGGAAACTCTCTGCATCCCCTCACCTGTGTCCCCAGGTCCCGCGCCATGATCCCCCTCTGTCCAGGTGGACTTATTCCACCTTTGAGGTAGAATAAATCAAGGCCCCAGACGTACAGGGATGACCTCTGCATCGGCCCTGTACATCAAGGGTCAAGGCCCGCCCGTGCCCCCTCTAGACCTCCCCATACAAACCCGCTGGAATGAAGTGAAAGTCAAGTTGCTGTTTGGGGAGTAGAACCATGACCTTGGGGGATTTGGTTGGACCTTTCCACTTTTTTTTTTTGAGGCATAATGTAAATTAAAAACAGGCACAGAGCAGAGTGCTCCACTAACCAAACTCAACACACCACCATCTTGACTCCATCTCCAGAAAATATTTATCTTAATTGAAAGTTGGGCTGTATTTACTAAGCTGCATTAGCAATTAAGTACTGTAACAGCAACTCATAGGCTCTTACAGTTGAGCACCGAGTTAATAATTAATATAGCACCTTAGTTAACTAGTACTACTACTTTTTATTATTTCTATAGCACTACAAGCAGGGCCGCCCTAGGCAGAAACCTCGGCCTCGCCACCCCCCCCCAGCTGCCACCGCCCCCCTGCTGCCGCTGATTCTGTCTTGGGAGGGGGAGGCAGGCAACAGCAGTGGCAGTATTTCCAAAAGCAGTGGCTTTTTGCCACCACTTTTGGAAATACTGCTGCTGCCTGCCTCCCCCCACCAAACAGAATCAGCGGCAGCTGGGGAGGGGGGGTGGAGCAGCCGCGCGTGTGTGCTGCTGTCGCCAACCACCCTAGGCAGATGCCTAGCTTGCCTAGTGGATGGGCCAGCCCTGGCTACAAGGCATACACAGCACTGTATAGACACATGTAAAAGATGGTCCCTGCTCATCAGAGCTTACAATCTAGTCAAGACTGACAACATAACAGCTGAGGACAAGAACATACCTAGGGGAAAGGTAAGGAAACACATAGGAGACTAAGCGGATCAGGATCTAAAAGCAGTAATTTCCATACTAACAGTTACTGTGGTCTGGTGCGGAGAATGGAAGGAGACTAGATGAGGACTGTGCCTTACAGTTTACACTGAAGTAGTTACCGAACATTAAATGTAACGCAGCAGATAGTGTAACACAGTTAATGTCACCTGATACAGCTAACTGCATCACATTATTTGTAATTTAATTCATGTGCAAAAAGAAAAAAATCAGAAAGGTTGAAATTCAGACAGGTGAATGCAATTTGTAGCACCGGCAAATCACATAAAACTCGGCAATCTTAATATTCAGTAGCACTATCCAAAGATAGCACTATAGTAAAGATGCCCAGTGAATTCTGGGGCAGTCTTTACGTGGAGCTAGGGTGGTCCGAGCAGCTATGTGGTTAGTGGCGATATTCAACTGGCCCAACTTTATGCAGTTTTGCTATCTGGTTAGAAGCTGAATACCACCGCTAGCTGGATAGTAAAATTGGCCAGATAGGCTCTGACATTGAATCTCCGGATTCAGTCCAAGTGGCGGCAGCTGGGCACTTTAAAGACGCTGCCTGCTGCCACTCACTTGCAACCCCAGACGTTTTATCAGTTTCTGTGTAATTCTGCAAATTACTAAGTAGTAATTGAAAATCTTTAGTGCAGCTTAGTAAATAGAGTCCACCACATTAGGTACCACCCATTTCTATATTCGCTTCTACATATATAACTGATGTACATTTTAAACATGTCTGTGCTTTTATAAGTTCTGCTGCAACTTAAAAAAAAAATCCTCTCACCTATGTAAGGTCACTGCACAATGGCATTAGCTTCATTAAAACACATCATTATGAAATATAAAATGAGCTAAGTGAAACATGTTTTTGTCCTAATAGTACCGTTTTCACAAATCCACAATAATCTGTTTTGTTTTTTTTTAAACAGTGACAAATTACTTTTGTCTGTGGCTCTACAAATCAAACACCTTATCATTCACTTCACCATAGGAGCCTCTAGTGGCAGACAAGATGGTGAATAAACAAGGAGATTTTACTTATGCTTCTGTTGCATAAAAAGAAGTGTTAGATGGGCTGCCGGTCAAGAGGGCGATCTGAGAGGACACAAGAAGTTGAGCTCCCTCCTACCCCTGCACAGCTAGGGTCACTCACTGTACTGAAATCACTTTGGTGGAAATGTTTTTCTCTTTCTTTTGCTCTAAAATGCTGAAAAACCAGAAACAGAAGTCTACAAAAACTATTAAAAAGATGTATATGGCAAAAGTAAAAGCGGCAGGAAAGAGCTCTGATGCGGCCTCAAAGCTGACTTCTCCCAGTTTATCACACCAATGAGAAATAACGAGATGCTACTGACTGTTTTAAATGAGATTCAAGTGTCTAAAACAAAAACAGTAAACAAGGTTCTTAATAAAATTGAAGAGAAGGGGATTGTTTTATTCAGGCAGAGGACAGAATCGGATGAGTGGAGGACTCTCAGTGGTGCTCATCAGTAAGCTTAAAAAGCAAATGCTATGGGCCCATGAAAAGTTAGAGGGTTATGAAAGTCGAGAACAGAGTTCTAATAAATGCATTTTTGGGGTCCCAGAAGGAGTGGAGGGTCAGGACAGTATTAGCTTTGTACAAACCATGCTGAGAGCATGATTTATTGGTTCTCCTGCACATGTGGTGTTTTGAGATTGAGAGAATTCACAGAGATCTTTGCCTGCAGCCTGATACCAACGCCCATCCCAAGGCTTTTATCACTTGACTGCTACAATTTTAGAAGCATGAATTTATCATCTGTGCTGCCCGAAAAAACGGTTTCATTCAATTTAAAATTGGAAAATTATGATATTTTCTGATCTTGCCACAGAACCTTTCTGCCAGAGACGGGAACTTTTGAAATGGTGGGATTTTCTAGTAGCCAGAGGTCTCAAATCGGCTATTTGGTACCCAGCTAAACTAACTATCATTGAGAATGGTGCCCAGAGATTCTTTGCTACTTCTGAAGCAGTGCATCAATTTCTTACCATTCTCCCACCGATACCTAATGCTGGAGCCGCCAACATGGGAACATCTCTGCATAAAGGATCTATGGCCAACCAGCTTATGCCTCTGAAGGTGGCTCAATGAGACACTGCACACAATGGAATACCCTAGGGTGTTAGCTGTCCCCTGTGCAGACTTCTGTTCCAATGGATTTGGTTTTGGAGGCACAGATACAAGAGAGGGATGGCTACCATGATCGGGGAGATCTCCAGATTCCTGGGAAGAGTTGAACAGCCGGCAGAAGCAATGAGAGTTGACATTAAGAAGTTGCATGCAGAGAACATTTAACAATTCCCGCGGATGCGGGACATCAGTTGGAGAAGTTGGCTTGGAGTTAGGACAATAGTTACTAAATGGGCCCATCAAGAAGTGCCTCAGTACGGGACCTCAGAACTGCCAGTAGGTATGGCCTTTTCTTTTGAGGGGGTATGACGGCGGATGAGTGTTTGAGTGTAAGGAGACTGAGTTTGGAGTTGCTATGCAGGGAGTGGGGAAGGGATATGATGGGAAACGTCAGTGTTATTTGCTGTATGACTCTTGGGGGAAAGTCAGTAAGATGAAAAAGGAGAGGTGATTGGAGAGAAGAGTACTGTGGAGCTCTGTTCTGTTTCTTTTATGATTATGTATTGGTCGCTACTTTGCTCAGTGGCGAGTTAAGTCGGGGTTTGCAGGGCGGATGTATGTGTGCTGGGCTTCTAGAGGGACTCACATGAGCTAGGGATGGAGGGTTTAAAATTGTTTCCCTTAATATTAGGGGGATCAATCACCCTAGCAAGAGATGCAAGAGTAGATATAGCACTATTACAAGAAACCCATTTAACAAAGGGGGAACAAAAAAATCTTCAAGCAAGGGGATATGACCAAATATTCTGTTCTCCCTACAATTAAAAAAAAAATGGAGGGTGGTAATCTTAATACACAAATGGGTATCCTTTGTACACTACACTTCTGGGGGGGGGGGGGGACACACAGGGGCGGATGGTGTGGGTCACAAGGAGAACAGAACAGCATGAATTAGCCCTTTTTAACTTGACTGGCCCTAAAGATCCTAAAGGTACTTTTTTCTAGAAGAGTGGAGGAGTTTGCAGGCATGGCTAAAGGGGATTGGGTGATAGCAGGGGACCTCAATTACATCTTGGGGGTGGTAGAATATCCTAATTTTGTGGTGAAATTGCATAAAAGGGAGGGGCATGAACTTAGAGAGTCCATATAGCACTGGGGACTAATAGACCTTTGGAGGGAAAGGAATGGGGGTAGTAGATAATATACCTGTTATGCCCCCAAAACAAATTCGTACTACTGAATAGATTATATTCTGATCTCCAAAGACAGTGCTGTGAAGACTGATAAGGTGATAATCCACTTGATTGAAGTGTCAGATCATGGGATGGTAGAAGACTGACTGGTTGGGATGGCAGGTCAACGTCTCAGTGTTGAAGAAAGACACGATACTGGCCAAGCTGAGGTAGGAGTGGCATCAGTATTTGCTCACTAATGACAATGGAGAGGTATCAGATGGGATACTGTGGGATGGCAGGAAAGCCTTTTTAAGGAGAATACTGATTCAATGGATGACCCATGCGAAAAAGAGAGGACTAAGGCACGACTGCTACATCAGCTTGGAAAACTCCAGCAAGAGCACTGTAAAAGCAGGAAGCATGAAACTTTGTGGGAGCTCGTGGAGGTCTGGCACCAACTTTCTGCTCTTGAGAGTGAACAAATTGCCTGCCTCCTGAACCACATGAAGCAACAATATATGGAACAAGAAAATAAAGCAGGGAAATTGCTGGATGGCAACTTACAAAACGGAGGGCCTTCAGGCTTGTAGTGGAGCTCAAGGGTAGAGAGGGAGAGCGAATTTGCTCCATTAAGGGGATTTGTGCTGAATTCAGGTCCTTCTATGAAAACTTGTACAAGTCTGAGACCATGTTGTTGGGGGATACCATGAGGGAATATCTGGATTCACTGGCCATTGCACACATGGGAGAAGCAGACGCAGGCAAGTTAGGTTGCCTGATCAGTGAAAGTGAAGTGCAAGCAGCAATCAGGTCTCCACCCAAGGGAACGGCTACAGGTGGTGATAGGTTCCCAGCGGAGTTTTATCAGGGCCTTTGTGGGGGGCTCTCCCCCTTGCTGGTGAGGATTTTCACTGGCACACTGAGGGGAGAATCTTTGCCAGAGTCTTACACAAGGATGGTAAACTCCCAGATCTATGTACAGTAGTAGTGTCGCCGACCTGCCTAGGTAGCACGCCAACTCTACTTTTCCCATAGGTGGTAGGTCACAAATTGGTTATCTTAAGTTGGTCCTGCTCTAGGGGATGGGGGGGGCAGTATACTCTACATCTTCACAGAATTGTCACCTTGTTTACAAGTGGTATTCCAAGTGAAGAAGAACGTGTAAACTAAAAAGGATTTGCCCGGATCTTATGATGTTACAATGTTTATTTTATAAAAATGTCCAAAGTATAGTAACAAGTATCTTATTTGTAACTTTAACATTCACAAATAAAGGTGTATCTTGAACCAAAAACATTGAATACCCCCACTTTGTCAAAAGTAACAACAACCTCAGATGAGTATATTCACACTTCACTAAACATCACTCTCACTCACACTCACACTCATACCAATACTCCCTCGCTTCCCATACATGCTACACTACTCTCTAGCTTCCTGTCAAATCCACTTTCCACTAACCTGTATAGGGACATTTCCTTTAGACTCTTCTATCTCTTTATTCATTAAACTCTCCTCCCACTAATTCCCCAATTGTAACCATTAAACTTATCTTCTTGAAGAATAAACCTCCTATATCCTAATTTCTCCTGATCTCCTATCTTCTTTTCCTCTTTGAAAGGAGTGACCCCTGTTCCCTCCCTGTTCTCTATTCCACCTCTTGGTAAGGGATGTACCTATGCTTCTACATTCAACAAATTAGAGTTTAAAATCTTCCCCACTTAGGTTATGGGAGAATTCCAAGAGACCTCTGTCAAATTTAACCCTCTCTTGATCCTCTCACTTTTTCACTTAAGCCAACCACTTTTTACCAAATTTCCATCCACTGCACTCAGCATCAATCACTCTTCATTTATCCTTTCAGCATGCAGAACAAAACACTCAAATTCCACTCATTTAGGCTCAAAGGCTTAGGCCACCAGACACCCGAACAAACTTCCACATTCATCTAACTGCAATCACTAACTGAGGTTTTCCAGGCACCTTCAACAATATGCCATCTTCCCATCCATCGTCTTCTTACATTGAATGACATCATAAAATATTCCATGGGATACCTACTCTATATACTAAACCCCTCTCTTTTGAACATACCATAATTTTCTCCTTACTAGCCCAAATGAAAATTGTTCCACTTATCAAATTTACTATACTATGACATAAAAAGAAACCAGTGTAACTGCATCATCAATGTTAGCTCTTACAGTGGAACCTCTTCACAACAGAGTAACTGACAAGGATTCTTCCACTACAGTCATAATTCATAGATTCTTCAATAAAAATTCTTCAGTTTTCCCCATAAATATGCAATCAAACGCATTCATTTGCACATGGATCATAATATTTTAAATAGAACATACATTTTATACTTTTAGAATGGAAGTTAATTATCTTAATTTAACCGGACACACCTTTCCCAAATAACTCAAGGACTATACAATAAACTTAACTTACAACTAACCTGTTACCACTGAATAGATCCCTCTCACCTCCCCAGAATTCCATTTTATCGGTAAAACTTTCACTTTACTCACGTTTTGGTAGCGCCTCCAAATATTATTTGCTCTCCATTGAAAATACCTTCAAAAGCTCAATGGAGCTGTCTCTCCTTTCCCCAGCAGCTCCTTCCAAACTCTCTTCCCCTCTACCATCTCTTAAATTGAACCTTATTAAATTAAGCCATTTGGCTGTCAAAAGGTAGGCATGGCCTCAAGCCTACTCTCCAGCCCAGCCATCCCTCTAGGGCACTCTGGCCCAATCCCCAGCTCCTTCATTTCTCTTTCCCTCCTCCGAGACTTTCCCATAGGCTCTGGAGGAATTCCCCCCTTCCTTTCAGGACCTCTCCTATTCCCTGGGAAATGCCTAAGGCCACCAGGGAAAATTCATGGCCCTCATCAAGCTCATATGGAGCTCACGGCCCATTTACCCCACCCCGAGTTTGCCTAAGGGCTTCGGGGTGACTTGCGGCCATCTGCTGTCCCTCCCACATCAGGGAAACATCCCCATAATTTTCCTCACACCCCGGGCCTTTCCCAAGGGCTCTGGAGTGTTTTGTCAGCCAAAATACCCCCCTCCTCATCGGGAGAGTCACACACCAGCGTGGTCCCCTCCGATACTACAGTCCTCTCTCCTCAGTGATCAGAAATAGCCACACTGATATGCCACTCCCTGAGGCCTCCTCCCAAGCAGTAGATCAGGCTCTGCTATCAGCTGTAGCACCCACGGCTAACCAGAGACCCAATCAGCTGCCTCCTGCAACCTTCCCTTTACCTCTTTATCTTCAAGAGGTGATGATTGTTACTCTCCCACCCCCACTTGGGCCCAGGCACCTCCAGTTTCATTCTGAGCTTCGGCTTTAGCACCAGAGCTCCAATGCCCTCCAGAACCCTTCCTTCTAAAAAAAATATAAACCAGGCTCCCCTCCCCATCAGGGTCACTGGGGAAAAGGGAAAAAGAAGAGATCCCCCCCTCCCACCTCACCTGAACCTCACCCAGAGCTTTCCTCAGGTGAATATTTTAATTTTTCCTACTGGTTACAGTATCTATAGGCCAATCGTTCTGTTCAATCGTGATGCAAAACTGTTTGCTAAAGTGCTCACCAAACATATAGAGCCTGATCCTAGAAGGGCCATGGCTGGACTGTCTGGACAGCTCTGACCAGGATAGGTCCGTTAGGACACAATTCTGCACTGTGGGAGCAAGACGCTCCCACGGGTGTAGGATTGGGCCCTGGGAGATGGCTTGACTACCCCTGCATCACCTCAGCGACATCTTCCCTATGGCACAACCAGTCCGCTGCCCACCCAGACCCCGATTCCCTGCCGCCCGATCCCCGACAAGGGCAGCCAGGGCCCTGAGTGGGCGGCAGGGACCCATCTTTCATGCTTCTGTTGAATTGGGGAGGCCAGTTGATCTGGGGGGAGACCACTGTTCCCTCTAAGCTGTGCGCGTGTGCGCGCGCACACACCTCGCCGAGCGAGCGCACATACTTTACAACAGAGCGCACAAAAATTACGGCTCTGATTCTGATAGAAAACAACACAGACGTCTTAAAATTTAAAAGTTATGATTGTAATTACTAGAAATTTCCCGCTTCATTTAGTAATCATCTATTTTCATTTAATTTGATTAAAATGAATGTGGTGTACATACTGTATTCTGACGTGTAGTCAAATTTTAAAGTATATAACTCCGAGTGTCGTTATGTGGCGCACAAAAATTTAACCTTCCTTCAAAAGCTGCACACAGCTGATATTTTATGCGCACACAGCCTATAGAAAATTAGAGGGAACATTGGGGGAGACCAAAACTTATTCTACCTCCGAGGAGAAATACTCTGGTCACCCGCCCCCACTGCCCCCCCCCCCCCCAGTGCTACTAGGATGTACAGGGCAATGAGCGGAATTGGCCCTGTAAGTCTGGGTGCCGATCTAGGCATTCCCCTCGCAATTTCCACCCCTGTTCCACCCCCATCCTCCGGAGCTTGCACATTGGCTCTGTGTGTGTAGGGGGGGGGGTGGGAGGCAGAATACAGAGAAGGTGGATAGTGGGGCTGCACATCCCGGCTGGACGTGTAGCCCCGCTATCCGCCTTATAGAATCTGGGCCATAATGTACTCCCGAATTTGATTCACCCGGATCAGACCAGATTTATAAAGGTTTTCCTAATCTTGAATAATGTTAGAATAGCAGTGAACCTGCTGCAGATTATTAAAGAGCGGGAGAAGCCGGCATTGTGTGTTGCACTAGACACAGAAAAAGCCTTTGATCACATAGAGTGGGATTTTCTTTTTGAAATGCTTAAAAATTTAATCTGGAAGAGTTTTTTTCTGCATGAGATTCAGGCACTTTGTTGAGGTCCCTCTGTTTAGTTCTTAACCTTAGTTTGCAAATGGGCATGAGACAAGGGTGTCCAATCTCCCTCATGCTCTTCGCGACAGTGATTGAAGCTTTTGCTATGAGGGGAAGGGAACCCGGGGATTCAACCCATTATGATGGGCAAACAGGAGCACAAAAAAACTTTTGTATGAGGACGATACCTTTTTCTTCCTCTCTAAGTTGCAGGACTTACTCCCAAACCTATTAAAGGAAATTCAGAGATTATCAATGGTATCCAGATTCAAGTTGTTGTTGTTAAATCTGATTAAAACAGAAGCCTGAAATCTTGGTGACTATCTCAGGGTGATTTTCTGAGCGTTCCCTTTCACTGGACAGTTCAAAAAATCCAATACCTCAGGGTCCACATAGGCTGCAAAACTGCAAAATTTTTCCAGTTTAATTATTCCTCGTTAGCTTTGCAATTGGAGAACGATCTTCAGCATTGGGCGGACTTGCATAAGAGATGACTGGGGCAAGTGGCTGCTCTTAAGATGAGCATCATCCAAAAGTTTAACATTTTGTTCTCCCAACTGCCCATCATTCAAAAGTTGGAGAAGAGGATCCTTAGGTTTGTATGAGTGTAGGGGGGTGGGAGGTAAACGAGCCCACATAAGGGATAAGGGAGCAGGGAGGAGTTAAACTCCCAATTTTGTGGTTGTATTTCTATGCTGTCATATTAAGGGCTTTAAAGACCCATCAATACCAGCTGCCAGTGGCTATGTGGATAGATGACAAATGACAAGTCCTTTCCCCCTTTTCCATCTTTGAGCAGATAGACAGTAGAGAACATGCATGGGACAGGGCTGGAGAGGGGGGGGGGGCACTGTTCCCTCTAAGCTGTGCACTTGTGCGCGCGCACACACCTCGCCGAGTGAGCGCACATACTTTACAACAGAGCGCATAAAAATTACGGCTCTGATTCTGATAGAAAACACAGACGTCTTAAAATTTAAAAGTTATGATTGTAATTACTAGAAATTTCCCGCTTCATTTAGTAATCGTCTATTTTCATTTAATTTTATTAAAATCAATGTGGTGTACATACTGTATTCTGACGTGTAGTCAAATTTTAAAGTATATAACTCTGAGTGTCGTTATGTGGTGCACAAAAATTTAACCTTCCTTCCAAAGCTGCACACAGCTGATATTTTATGCGCACACAGCCTACAGAAAATTAGAGGGAACATTGGGGGGGGGGGCATTAACGATCTATCCCTTTTTGGGACCACTGATATGCGAAGGACACTTATGTCATAAACAGGGCCTCTTCCAGTCTCCCATGTGCAAATGGTTGCTGGCCTGCAATTTTGTGCCTTTCACTAGCCAAGAGTATGTATCTCTGTTGAGTGATTTTCACAAGAAAGGGATCTGCAGATTTTCCGAGTTGCTGGGTAAGCAGACACGCCTGCACAGGGGGAGTTGGAGGAGTGATTAGAAAGGAGAGTTCCCTTCTATCAATACGTTCAACTGCAATTCTTTCTGAAGAGGCAGGGGATTGTGACCCAATTAACAAGAAGAACCACCTGGCTGGAAGATGCATTACTGAAAGGAGGAAGTGAGAGGAAGTGGGGCAAGTCTAACCTCTAAGATATATAAGGGCTAAGGGGTGGAATGAATGGTTGGGGGAAGTCCGAACAGATATGGAATGGGAGTGGATACATGCGGAGGTGTACAAATGGGCATTAGTCACTACCTGGTACCAGACCCAACTGCAACTTTTGCATCATACCTATCTGATCCCAGTGCAATTACAAAGAGGGATACGAGGGTGTATAGAGAATGTTGGCAGGGTTGTGGGAACATGGGATCCCTTTTCCATATATGGTGGGAATGCCCTATAATTAGAATGAGATAGGGGAAGCAGTGGGTAGTATTTTGGGCTTTTCTCTCTATCTTGACCCATAAGAACCTAAGAAATGCCATACTGGGTCAGACCAAGGTCCATCAAGCCCAGTATCCTATTTCCAACAGTGGCCAATCCAAGTCGCAAGTACCTGGCAGGTCCCAAAAAGACATACAGGTTCCATAATGCTCATCTTAGGGTAAGCAATGGATTTCACAGGTCCTTTTTAATCCAACCCAGGAGAATTTCTGTTGGGATTGGGCAGAGCAGAGACTATCAATGAACAGGAATCTCTCCTGTATACTAAATTGTTGTTGGCATGGGTCGTAGTGGCATGGAGATGGAAATCTCAAGGGGGCCCCCAGATTGAAGATTGGTAGAACAAAATGGGGAGATGAAGAAGTTTGATAAAATTACCTATGAACTGCAAGGCATGAAGAGATATTGGGAGGAAGAATAGAAGAGGTGGGAACACTGGTGTCAGGAGAAAAGCAGTGTGGGGGTCGATAGAAGTCTTCAGTAGGTCCCCAAGGGACTATGGACCAGCACACTGAAGTTTCCAGTAGGTCCCCAAGGGACTATGGACCAGCACACTGAGGGAGATTTGTTGGGCAAATATGTTGTATATGTTTAAATATGTTGTATATGTTTAAATTGTTAAAAGTGTTGATGTCTTTGAAGTGCTTCAGAATGGGTTTGAATCAAAATGCCTCTCTCTCTTCTAGCAGAGGAAAAATTAGTTCTGAGGAATGAATATGCTTTTTGGGCATGGGATGATGCTGAGAGGTTGGACAGAGTGTACGGGGGGGGGGGGGGTGAGGGAGAGAAACATTTTTGCTGGGAATCTCGCACTGTACAGGAAACTTACCTCTGTAAACTTTGGTTGAATGATTGTACCTGGAATTTTGTTTTCTGGACTAACAATTGTGTTTGCATCACTTTGTTAGAATGAAAGATAACAAAAAAGAAGTGTTAGAGGTCTCATTCCTCCCTGGAAAATTCCAAAAAGTGATTGTTTCCAAGGAAAAGCAAATGCCAGAATTATTTAGAAAGCAAGTCTAATAGGTAGTGCATTAGATTTTTGATACATCCAGGCTTCCAGTTATCCTGGAGTACTCAGTTGAGGGACTGTGCAGAAAGATTTTCAACAGGAGATTGGCAATTGATTTATTAATCTAGTTTAACTGATGCTAAAATCTGACAGAGCAGATTACAAGTTGCAGGCAATAAGACATATCAATTCATTTACTACGTTCAAGGCTCCATCCTTTTCCTTGCCTTGAGCTGTTGGCAAAAGATCGGTTTTTACAATTCAATTTTTTCAGTTTATTTTCAGACTGCTTTTAATTAAATTTGATGGCCTACTTCTGCCCCAGTGAAGGTATTGGAGATGCAAAGCACTTTACTTTTAAAATGACGACTCCCTTGGTGGCTGTTCATTATTAACTGCTTTTCAAACCTGCTGCTCTCAACTCTCATTTTATACATATTTAAATAATTGTAAATTCCTATAACAAATATCTGGAAGGTAGCGATAGGAATCCCATTGCTACTTTAATATGTTTTACATAATAATACGATAGTTTTTTACAAAAAAATTTATATAAAGTTGTATATTATATTTTTAATTGGAAGAATGTTACTTCGAAATCATGGCAGTTAGAAGTGTCAGCTCAAATTGTAGGTATATTTCAAAAAAGCAGTCATCGATGAATTGCAGAGTAGTTTATGACCTACTGCACTGGAGAGTGTATTTTTCACTCATCTAATTAATCAGTACAATAGTAACACTACAAATTAGAAACTGCATTTGACCTATGCAATAAAACCTTGGAAAGAAGTATTACTCAAAAAGGATGCCAATCTTTCCAGTATGGGGTGCCATCATTCATAACAGTGTGAAGACATTGCAAATTAAAGTGAGAATAAGCAAGGTTGAGGGAGTGGAAAAGTAATTAGAAAGTTCATGGGTGAAATGAATGCCTAGCAGTGTAATGGAGGGATAAAAGCTATAGCTTTCAGGGACCTTGGCAAGCTTGATAATCCTTTGACTTTCTAAACATATGGGGTAGTTTTATACAGGGGCACATGCAGTGACTGTAGGGGGACTTGCTTGCCACGCCCCTTATGGCATTCAGCCTTTGCATGTTCTGCAAACTGGTTTTGGCTCCTGATGTGGAGTAAGTGCAAAAGACTTACCACTCTTCAGTTAAAAGGCCCGTAAGTGGGTGCTAATTCTTACATTAAGGTGATAATTTACAACAGGGCACCTAGGATAATAGCACAGGAAGGCACCTATTTTAAGCATATTGTATAAAGAAAAGTAGATCCCTACTTGTGTTTCGAAAATACTAATGCAAATTCCTGCACTATTTGTTCCTAGATTGCAAGAGTGGACTTTTCCCCTGCTTGAGAGCTGGTATAAATGTCAGCATGTACGCACATAATTTATAAAATATGGCCAGCCTTCATGACGCCATCCATGTCTTAACCAAACTCTAGCCCTGTGCACAGCTGCTGTTAAAGTATGCACCAGCTTGCACCATGCGTAATTTACTCCCGACTTAATTCCATGAGAGCTCATTTACGTGCCTAAAATAGCATTGTAGGCACAAAAATGTTTTATAAAATTGCCCTCCATGTGAGCCTTGGACCTTAAACTGGGTTCATCTGTTGTTTTATTTTGTGTTTTTTTCCCAAGACACTTCTACTTGTTTGCAAGCCTTAGATAAAAAAATGTCTTTAACTAATCAGGTAGTGTTTAGGGTGGAGTCTCAACTTCCCCCTATTTTATGCTATACGTGTTTCTGATTTTCTAGTATTGCATGCTAAATTGGAGGCACTGGAGAACCCCACCCGGGCTCGTAACCAGAGGTTTTTGAACTTTCCCCAGACACATTTATTGTCCTCAGATATATTATTAAAGAAATATTTTTCAGAAGTTTTGTGTTTTTCTGAGCCTATTGATTATTCTATTGCGTATCATTTACCTACCCGGCAAAAGGTGATAAATCCCTCAGAGGGGGGCCTTGATGTTTTGTCTCTTTCAATTACTCAGAATCTCACTGCTTTCCTGGAAGATTCCACTGACAATATAGCTCTTCACTCCACACTCGTGGTCACTTTTCTTTCAGAATCTACCAAGCTTAAAGTTCTTAAGGCCTTTTTTCGAAGGAAAGATGTCTAATTTTGTGGGCAGTGTATAAATATTTTTCCTGCTGTTTCTCGCTGCACGCAGCTTAGGAGGGAACAGTTTCTTAAATTAAAACCCAAAGTTTTGGCATTGGGTGCTGCTTTCTTTCTCCGTTTCCCCTGCCGGTGCTTGGCTAACTGGCATGGGAAGCACTTTTTCCTTTTTTCACGCTTCCCATTTAGAAACAATTATAATTTATAGGAAAGCGGGAAGTGAGGTGGGTAATGGATTGATTTGATTTTGTACCTCCTGTATGGCTTTGGCCTAATTATTTTTTTGCTATTATTAAGTTTTAGTGGTCTACTATTATTATTTTATTGTAATAATAGTCGCTATGCATTCCTTTTGCTTGTATGGAATATTTCCTTGCTGTTTTCAGAATGCTTTATAAAAAAAAAAAAATGTCCTCCATGTGCCGAGGATAACGGGGCAAGAAATGGGCTGTGCAGAGGTGGGGAATGGCATGGATTGAGTCCTGCAGCACAGTAGCTTACAATGTGGCAAATGTTACCACAGCAGGTAATGCAGATCAATTACAGGTGGTTTTAAGTGCATCCATGTTATCTGTCATGCTTGCCACACTTCAGCATAAGGGCCCCCTCTAATGTCATTGAGAGTAATAATGGGTAGTTTATTAATTTAACATGGTGGACTTGAATTTTGTTATTATATTGTCAATTCTGGCCATGTGGGAGGTAATTTTGAAACAGGATGCCAATTTTTAAAAAGGGTTCCAGGGGTGCTCCAGGAAACTACAGACCGGTGAGCCTGAGGTTCGTACTGGAAAAAGTGGTAGAAACCATCATAAAGAACAAAATTACTGAACATCTAGATAGTCATGGCCTAATGGGAGACAACCAACATGGCTTTAGACAAGGAAGATCTTGTCTTACTAATCTGTTATGTTTTTTTGAAGGTGTGAATAAACAGGTAGACAAAGGTGAGTCAGTTGATATTGTGTATCTGGACTTTCAGAAAGCCTTTGATAAGATCCCTCATCAGAGACTTTTGGCAAAACTAAAATGTCATGGGATAGGAGGCAGTGTACTATCGTGGATCAGGAACTGGTTAAAAGATAGAGAGCAGAGGGTAGGGCTAAATGGCCAATTTTCCCAATGGAGAAAGGTAAATAGTGGTGTACCCCAGGGATCTGTGCTGGGTCCGCTGCTTTTAGACATATTCATAAACGACCTAGAAAAGGGAATAATGAGTGAGGTTATCAAATTTGCAGATGACAGGAAATTTTTTAAAGTTGTTAAAACTCATGACGATTGTGGAAAATTGCAAGAGGATCTTGATAAATTGGAAGACTGGGCATCCAAATGGTAGATGAAATTTAATGTGGACAAGTGCAAAGTTATGCACCTAGGAAAGAACAACCCAAACTATGTTTTCACGATGCAAGTTTCCACATTAGGAACCACAACCCAGGAAAAAGATTTAGGCATCATCATGGATAACATGTTAAAACCCTCCACCCAGTGTGCAGCGGTGGCCAAGATAGCAAATAGCATACTAGGTATCATAAGGAAAAGAATGGAAAATAAAACAAAGGATATTATAATGCCTCTGTATCGTTCCATGGTGCGACCGCACCTTGAATATTGTGTGCAATCCTGGTCACCTTATCTTAAAAAGGATATAGGGTTATTGGAAAAGGTTCAGAGAAGAGCCACCAAAATGGTAAAGGGGCTGGAAGGATACGCCTATGAAGAGAAGCTAAAAAGGTTACGGCTCTTTAACCTGGAAAAGAGACGGCTGAGGGGAGATATGATAGAGGTCTATAAATTAATGAACATAGTTGAACAGGTAAACATAGATCGATTGCTTACGTCATCACAATATAGAAAGACTAGGGGACATGCAATGAAGCTATAGGGTAAACTATTTAAGACTAATAAGAGACAATATTTTTTCACTCAACGTCTAATCAAACTCTGGAATTTCTAACCAGAGGATGTAGTAAAAGCTGTTAGGGGTATGTTTACTAAATCGGGCTAACGGTTAATCCGAGCTATCTGCCACTAGGTCCCATATTATTCAATGGGACCTAGTTGCAGATAGCCCGGGTTAACCGTTAGCCCGGTTTAGTAAACATACCCCTTAGTGTAGCTAGGTTTAAAAAAGGGTTGGACAAGTTCCTGGAGAAAAGGTCCATAAACCATTATTAAAAGGGACCCAGGATATCACTGCTTGACCCAATACAAGCACTGAGGAACCTGTGTCTTTTGGGGAGACTGCTAGGTACTTATGACCTAGATTGGCCACTGTTGGAAATAGGATACTGGGCTTGATGGACCTTAGTCTGACCCAGTATGGCATATCTTATGTTCTTATGTTCTTAACGCTATATCCTTTTTAAGATATGGCGACCAGAATTGTACACAATATTCAAGGTGCGGTCACACCATGGAACGATACAGAGGCATTATAATATCCTTTGTTTTATTTTCCATTCCTTAAATTAAAGATGTTTCCTTCTAAATATATTTAATATAAAATAATTATAAATAATTTAAAACACTATTAACATTTATGACAGAAATTAAAACTTTTATTAAAATTATGTAACATTTTCCTAATTTTCATTCCCCAATAATCGAAATCTGGGATGTAGTGATTGCATTTTTAAAAGATTTGTGGTGATCTGTTGTGGAACATCCCCATTGAAGAAGATAACTGTAGTTACCCAGAGCTCATTGCTGGTTGTGAAGTGGCCCCCATAACAGTCCAAGCTTCAGGGCCCCAAAAATGTAGGTCCAGCACTGCTCCCATATGACCAACCCCTCAACTTCCAGGGCCCTTGATGTTCATATCCCCCGACCCCCAAAAGAAAGCAGAAGCATCTTTCTCCTAAAACCTACCCAGAGCCTCTCCCCCCTTATCCTCTGGGACTTACCCAGGGGTTTCCCTGATGTCTAGTGGAGCAGGGGGGTTGATGTTTGTGTAAGAATGATGCAGAATTGGCGGGTGGGAGGGTCAAAAGGGGGATTTTGCACTGCTGGCACCGCCCCTTGCCTAAATATTAATTGAGACACGCAAAGCGGGGCATGTGGGAAGTGTGGTAAATGTAGTACAGGTGCTAGGCATGCCCCCTGCATTTCCCACACAAGCTTTGCACTTATTGCACCTTCATTTTGGTGCTTAAGGTGTGGTAAGTGCAAAACCTTACGACACTGTGATAAGCAGGTCTGTTAGTGTTTTGAACTTCAGGCATACTATATAGGGTCCTGAGTAGTTCATAACCCAAGTGCAGCCCCAGAAGGTGAAGAGGTGGAACAAAGCACCATTGCTCATCTTCTATTTCCAGCCAATTCAGAAGCAGAAGAGAGTCAATGGAAGGAATGAGAATGGAGTAAATGAGGGCTAGAAAGAAGAAAAAAGATGGAGCGAGATCTACCTATTTGTGTGCCCTAGCCACTCACCCAAACTTTCTTATTATATTACTGTATATCCAGGGCCGGCCCAAGGATTTCTACCCCCTCCCCCCAGACAGAAGCTCCCGCTGCACTGCTCCCCCTGCTGTGCTACCTGAATCCAACTTCTCATCTTGCGGGGGTGGGGGCAGCTATTATGGCATGACTGTTTTGAAAGTGGTGGCTTTCTGAAACTGCTTTGGTGCCCAGTGCATGCCATGAGCTTCAGTGCACACACACATGGCCTGCCACTCCTGCACTTCTCTGAGAGGAAATTGAATCGGAGGCAATGGGTTTTGTGCCAAAGTTATGGCCTGCCACAGTGCTACCAAAGTGGCAGCCCAAACATCATGGTATGCCACACACCAGGGTCTGCCAATCTAGGCGGCTGGCTAGCTCACCTACTGGATGGGTCGGACCTGGTTACAGCACTATTATGCCTCAGTCATTCCATAACAAGATAAAGATTGAGAAGTCCCTGTCACACATCACACAAAGCCAGAGGTGCTTCATTTTCTGCAATTCCAATGAAGTGATGAAAACTATAATATATGACTCAATAGACAGAAAAGCACCAGGGACCTGACTGCAGCAGCAGAAAAGGAACATAAGAACATAAGATATGCCATACTGGGTCAGACCAAGGTCCATCAAGCCCAGTATTCTGTTTCCAACAGTGGCCAATCTAGGTCATATGCACCTAGTAGTTTCCCCAAGGGACACAGGTTCCACAATGCTTGTATTGGTTCAAGCATTGATATCCTGGGTCCCTTCTTAATAATGGTTTATGGACCTTTCCTCCAGGAATTTGTCCAAACCTTTTTTAAACCCAGCTACACTAACAGCCTTTACTACATCCTCCGGTAACAATTTCCAGAGTTTGATTACACATTGAGTGAAAAAATATTTTCTTTTATTAGTCTTAAATAGTTTACCCTGTAGCTTCATTGCATGTCCCCTAGTCTTTCTATATTCTGATAAGGTAAACAATCGATCTACGTTTACCCGTTCCACTCCGTTCATTAATTTATAGACTTCTATCATATCTCCCCTCAGCCGCATCTTTTCCAGGTTAAAGAGCCCTAAACGTTTTAGCCTTTCTTCATAGGAGTATTCTTCCATCCCCTTTACCATTTTGGTGGCTCTTCTCTGAACCTTTTCTAAAGTCGATATATCCTTTTTAAGATACGGCGACCAGAATTGCACACAATATTCAAGGTGCGGTCTCACGATGGAATGATATAGAGGCATTATAATAACTTTTGTTTTATTTTCCATTCCTTTCCTTATCATACCTAGCATTCTATTTGCTCTCTTGGCCGCTGCTGCACACTGGGCCGAGGGTTTTAACATGGTATCCACAATGACGCCTAAATCTTTTTCCTGGGTGGTGGTTCCTAATGTGGAACCTTGCATCGTGTAACCATAGTTTGGGTTGTTCTTCCCTAGGTGCATAACCTTGCACTTGTCCACATTAAATGTCATCTGCCATTTTGATGCCCAGTCTTCCAATTTATCAAGATCCTCTTGCAATTTTCCACAATCCTCTTGGGTTTTAACAACTTTAAATAGTTTTGTGTCATCTGCAAATTTGATAACCTCACTCATTATTCCACTTTCCAGGTCATTTATGAATATGTCAAAAAGCAACGGACCCAGCACAGATCCCTGGGGTACACTACTATTCACCTTTCTCCATTGGGAAAATTGGCCATTTAGCCCTACCCTCTACTTTCTATCTTTTAACTAGTTCCCGATCCACAATAGTATACTGCCTCCTATCCCATGACTCTTTAGTTTTGCCAAAAGTCTCTGATGAGGGACCTTGTCAAAGGCTTTCTGAAAGGCCAGATACACAATATCAACCGACTCACCTTTGTCCACCTGATTATTCACTCCTTCAAAAAAACATAACAGATCAGTAAGACAAGATCTTCCTTGTCTAAAGCCATGTTGGCTGTCTCCCATTAGGTCATGACTATCTATATGCTGAGTAATTTTATTCTTTATGATGGTTTCTACCATTTTTCCCGGTACTGATGTCAGGCTCACTGGTCTGTAGTTTCCCGGATCACCCCTGGAACCCTTTTTAAAAATTGGTGTTACATTGGCAATCCTCCAATCTTCAGGTATTAGAGCTGATTTTAATGATAGTTCACAGATTACTAATAGCAAGTCTGCAATCTCATATTTCAGTTCTTTCAACACCCTTGGATGTATACCATCCGGCCCAGGTGATGTGCTACTCTTCAGTTTATCTAATAGTTGTAATACATATTCCAGATGTATCGATCTTTCCTTCAATTCTTCCGCACCTTTAAATACCACTTCAGTCATAGGTAACATCCCTACATCTTCCTCAGTAAAGACTGAAGCAAAGAATTCATTCAGTCTCTCCGCTATCGCCTTGTCGCCTCTTAGTGCTCCTTTAACCCCTTTATCATCTAATGAACCCACTGACTCTCTCACAGGTTTTTTGCTATGAATGTACTTGAAAAGGTCTTTACTTCGCATTTTTGCTTCCGCAGCAAGCTTCTTCTCAAATTCTCCCTTTGCCTGTCTTATCAATGCCTTGCATTTGACTTGCCAGTGCTTGTGCTGTTTCCAGGTTTTGTTGTTTGGCTCTTTTTTCCATTTCCTGAAAGATGCTTTTTTTGGCAACAACAGCCTCTCTGACCTCACCTTTAAACCATGCTGGCAGTTTTTTGGACTTCCTTCCACTTTTCTTAAAGCGTGGAATACAGCTGGTCTGGGCTTCCAAGATAGTATTTTTCAACAACAGCCAAGCCTGATGTACGTCTTTAACCTTTGCAACTGCTCCTTTTAGTTTTTCCTTAACTGTTTTCCTCATTTTATCATAGTCTCCCTTTCGAAAGTTAAAAGGTAGTACTGTGGATTTCCTTACTATCCCTCCTCCACTAATTAAATCAAAGGCGATCATGCTATGATCACTATTGAAGAAGAGAAGAATCACGTGGGAGGCATTTCCTGCTGCAGTGGCCACTGGGGACATGGCCCCTGGCAGCAAAAAAAGGAGGGACAGAAGAACCATATCTGCAGCATTACAAGGTGCAGCATGTGCAGTTCAGTGTGCAAAGCTTCATGCCTTCTTCACAGATTATTTTGCCAAAGGGCCTGACATGGTGGAAGCAGCAGTGATGAGAGGTAGAGAAAGGCCCAGTGGGGGGAGGGGGGAAAGGAAGATCAGATGCTAGACACATGTAGATGGGATGAGGTGGGGGAAGGGGATATTAGATGTTGGGCACCTTGGGGTGTGGTGGACTGGGATGGAATAGGGGAATGGGATATTGGATGTTGGACACCTGGGGGTATGGAAATGCGAGATGCTTGACATAGAGAAAGCATAGTTACCCACCTGCAAAAAGTGTTCTCCGGGGACAGCAGGAATCAGGGTGACATCAGCTCCAACGGAACCCTCGTGGAAGCATCCCCCCCTTTGGGAGATGCAACCAGGCATGGTTGGTGCCTTTCCCGCCCAAGGATGCCATCTTGCTCAGTCAGATGACATATCTAAAAGACAACAAAAATGGTAATGAAGCAACTCCAAGGGGAGGAGGGAGGGTTGTGAGAACTAATTCCAGGTGTCCCTGGAGAACACCTGTTGCAGGTGAGTAACTACACTTTCTCCAGAAACAAGCAGGAAGTCAGTCCTCACATATGGGACTCCCTAGCTATAGGTTACCGCAAGTCCATAGAGAAAAATCCACGGTTGCCCTCAAGGGGAGCCATGAGCAGCAGCAATTGAGTCTGTAGATACAGACTGCAGTAGGACCCATGTGTCTGATGGAAATCAACACTCCGGTAGCCTGAACACAGAAGGGTCAGAGGGCAGGCCCTCCTAAACCCTCAAAAGATTACGGAGCACAGCCTGGCTGAAGGCGCTGTCCCATTGGGACTCCCTTTCCAGGAAGTAATGAGCTGCGAAGATGTGAACTGAAGACCAGGTGGCAGCCTGGCAGATGTCTAATATAAGGATGGAGCACAGGTTTGCCACAGAGGCTGCCATGACCCTGACATGGTGTGCCATGACCCGGCCATCCAGAATGAGCCCAGCCTGCTCATAGGCGAGAGTAATGCATTCTGCCACCCAGGTGGACAGTGTTTGTTTGGTTACTGTCTTTCCCAGCCAACTAGGATCATAGAAAACAAAAAGCTGAGAAGCTTTCCAGTGGCCCTGGGAATGCTGGATGTAGAAAGATGGCCCTCATACAGGCCAAGTTGTGAAGGACCATCTCCACCCTGCTGGAGTGAGGCCTTAGGAAGAAGGTGGGAAGCAAAAGTTATGACACAGTAATAATGGGTGATTTCAGTTACCCCCAGTATCCACTTACCCCCAGTAGTCACAGCAGAACATGCTAGGGAGATAAAGTTTCTAGATTAAATAAATGACTGCTTGTTGGAGCAGCTGGTTCATGAACCAACAAGAGGGGAAGCTATTTTAGACCTAGTCCTTAGTGGAACACAGGATCTGGTGCAAGAGATAGCTGTGATCATAGCATAATCATATTTGATTTAATAAATGGAGGGAGGATGGCAAAGAAATGAATGAATGGAGTGAAATGAGTAAACGTACATTGATGGTTTATGCTATCAAAAAGTAGAAAGACTAGAGAACATGCAATGAAGCTACAGTGCAATCCATTTAAGACTAATAAGAGAAAATATTTTTCTACTCAACGCGCAATCAAACTCTACCAGAGGATATAGTAAAAGCTGTTAGTGTAGGTGGGTTTAAAAAAGGTTTAAGAATTTCCTGGAGGAAAGGTCCATAAAGCATTATTAAAGAGGACTCGGGAAATCCACTGCTTACCCTGGGACGCGCATTGTGGAACCTATGTACTTTTTTGGGAACCTGTCTGGTACTTATAACCGGGATTGACCACTGTTGGAAACAGGATACTGGGCTTGATGGACCTTGGTCTGACCCAGTATGGCATTTCTTATGTTCTTATGTTCTCACCTCCTGGATGAATGAAAAGAAGATACCACCTCCTGGTTGAAGTGAAAAGGAGATGCCACCTTCAGAAGGAATTTTGGGTGTGTGCGTAGCAAAACCCTATTCTTATAGAACCTCGTATATGACACTTCTGCCACTAGGGCTTGAAGCTCGCTGACCCTGTGAGTGGAGGTGAGCACAACCAGGAACACAACCTTCCATGAGAGGTATCTCAGATGGCAGGTAGCTGCCAGAAGCTCAAACGGTGTGCGAGTGAGCTGCACCAATAGTACGTTGAGATCATATTCGGTCGCCGGAGGGCGGACAGAGGGTTTGGACAGCACAAGTCCTCTCAAGAAGTGGGTCACCAGAGGCTGGACCGAGAGGGGCTTGCCTTCCACTGGGTGGTGATGCACCACTAGGGCACTGAGGTGCACTCTGAAAGAGTTTGATTTTGAGCCTGGATTGTGAGAGATGAAGCAGTTTTTGTAGCACCAGCTGCACTGGCCAGGAGAACAGGTTCACCCATTGCTTGGCACATCAGACCGAGAACCTGGGACATTGGAAGGCGTAAGCTTTTCTGGTGGAAGCCTTACGGGAGGCCAGCAGGATCACTTCCACTTTTCCTGTGAGGTTGAAAGGTGCTAGGGTCACCCTTTCAGCAGCCACACTGTTAGTGATAGGGATCCCAGGTTGGGGTGCAGGAGGTAGTCCTCCTCCTGGGACAAGAGCCCTGGGGAGCTCCCCAGTGGGATCAGAGTCTCCATTGAAAGTCAGATGAACAGCGGGAACTACAGTTTCCTGGGCCACTGAGGGGCCACCAGAATCAGTGAAGCTTTGTCGGAAAAGCCTTGAAAAGTTGCAATCAGCGGTGTGGGTGGGAAGGCATACATGAATCCTTTTGATCATGGAATAAGGAATGCATCTGCCACCATTCCGAAGGGGTGGGGCTGCCGGGAGCAGAAGCAGGGCAAAGAAATCCACCCATGGGGTCCCCCAGAGCTGGAAGAGCCGGTTGGCCACTCTGGGGTCCAGCTGCCACCTGCGGCTGGAGGACACTGCTCAATTTGCCCACATGGTAGGTATACTGCCGGTAGAAGTATTCCCTGCTAAACTGCATAGGAACAGAGTGTTATCACTTCGCAGCAGAGGGTGCAAGACCCCGTGTCCCCTGCTTGTTCCCATAGAACATTGTCACTTGATTGTCTGTTTGGATCAGCACTGGTTGGTGCCTCAGATGGTGGCAGAATGCTCAGAGGGCTAGATATATCGCCTGAAGCTCCAGGAAATTGATACAATGGCTGCTTTCAGCCTGCCACCAGCTGCTCTAGGTGTGGAGTTCTTCACAGTGGGCTCCCCATCCCAACAGGGAGGTGTCAGTAGTGAGGACCCTTAGAGGGCTTCAGGTTTGGAAGGGCATCCCTGCCTGGAGGTGATGGGGGCTTTCCCACCAAGTCAGAGATTCCACCAACTGGTGGATCACTGAGACTCGGTTTTGGAGATGGCCATTGGTCTCAAAGGCACCACTGAGC
Source organism: Ichthyophis bannanicus (assembly GCA_033557465.1). Taxonomy (NCBI): domain Eukaryota; kingdom Metazoa; phylum Chordata; class Amphibia; order Gymnophiona; family Ichthyophiidae; genus Ichthyophis; species Ichthyophis bannanicus. Next base: position 864,589,390 of record CM066032.1, on the reverse strand, counting down.
GGTCCTCATGTGCAGACAGGTGTTTGGGGTGACATGGACCATGGAGGCCATGTGCCCAAGCAAGTAGCAGAAACCGAGCTGACAACGAGGGATGGTGTTGTACGTCTACGGCAGTGCCCTGAGATGGTCTGCTCAGTCCAAGGGGAGGAAAGCCTTTGCCTGAAAAGTGTCCAGCCTATGAACTCCAGACATTGTGTTGGGAGGAGGTGGGATTATCACAAACCCCAGATGTTGCAGAACCTGGATGGTGTATGCAGTGGCCTGCTGCACCACTGTGGCCGTGCCCCCTTTTATGAACCAGTCGTCCAGGTAGGGGAAGACACATGCTCCCTGGAGGCAGAAGAAAGTGGCTACTACTGCCAGGCATTTGGTGAAAACCCTGGGGGTGGAGGCCAGGCCAAAGGATAGTACCCAGTACTGGTAGTGGCTGCCGCCCCCCACCATGAAGAGCAGGTACTGCTTTTGGTTGGGGTGGATGAGGATGTGGGTATAGGCATCCTTCAGATCCAAGGAGCGTAGCCAGTCTCCCCTGCTGGAGGTAAGGCAGCAATGTTTCAAGGGGGCAGGAACTTGTTCAGGTTGTGCAGGTCCAGGATGGGCCTTAGGCACCAGGGCCGGCCCGTCCATTGAGCAAGAATGTTTTTTGCACAGGGCCCCGCGTTTCAGGGGGCCCCGCGCAAAAAACATCTTGCATCAGCCCAACTAGGTTAAAAAAAACACAAACCGGCTGCTGCTGCCGCTGCCGTCGTGGCAGCGGCAGAATCGAGCATCCCGCGGGGCCCCCCTGCCCTGCAGAGTCCTCCATGTGGCCTCAGCATCGGCTGTCAGAGCCGCACGAAGAGAGAGAGCTTCTCCTCTCATGGCTCTGTTAATCCCGCTGCGGGCTGATGGGATCTCCCATCAGCCCCATGGCGGGATTAACAGAGCCACGAGAAAGAGAAACTCTCCCTTCGCACGGCTCTGAAAAGCACGCGCTGAGGCCACATGGAAGACTCTGAAGGGCAGGGGGGGGGCCCCGCGAGATGCTCGATTCTGCCGCTGCCATAGTGGCAGCAGCAGCAGCAGCCGGTTTGTGTTATTTTTAACCTAGCTGGGCTGATGAGGGGGGGAGGGGGTGAGGACTGGTAATGGGCTATGGGGGGTTAGGACAGGTAATAGGCTATGGGGGGCTAAAACTGGAAATGGGCTGATGGGGGTTAGGATTGGTAATGGGCTATGGGGGGTTAGGACTGGAAATGGGCTGATGGGGGGTTAGGATTGGTAATGGGCTATGGGGGGTTAGGACTAGAAATGGGCTGATGGGGGGTTAGGATTGGTAATGGGCTATGGGGGGGCTAGGACTGGTAATGGGATGAGGGGTTGCTAGGACTGGAAATAGGCTGAGTGGAAGAGGGGCTTGAACTGCAAATAGCTGATGGGGACAGGGGCTTGGAATGGAGATGGGTTGAGTGGAAGGGGGGGCTTGAACTGCAAATAGCTGATGGGGAGGGGGGCTTGGAATGGAAATGGGCTGTGAGGGGAGGGAGCTAGGACTGGAAATGGGCTGAGTGGGGGGGCTAGGACAGGAAATGGGCTGATGGAGGGGCTAGGATAGGACTGGAAATGGGCTGTTGGGGGTGCTAAGGTTGGAAATGGGCTGTGGTGGGGGCTTGAATTGATATGGACTCATGGAGGGGCTAGAACTGGAAGTAGGCTCATGGGGGGTTTGGATTGGAAATGGGCTGAGTGGAGGGGAGCTAGGATTTGACATGGGCTGATGGTGGTGCTAGGAAAGGACTAGAAATGAGCTGATGGGGGCTGGGATTGGAAACGAGCTGACGGAGGGACTCGGATAGGACTGGAAATGGATGGGGGAGCTAGGACTGGAAATGTGCTGATGGTGGGGTTAGGATAGGATTGGAAATGGGCTGAAGGGGGGTGTAATCTTCTGAATATGTAATCTTTCTGTCTACTCTCCGTTTGGTCCTGGGTTCATTTCACAGAGACAGTAGGGTAAGCAGCACAAATAAGAACACCAAAGAGGTGTGGCTTGGAAACAGGTCTTTATGTGGAAATAGGCTTATTACATAGGTACAGAACAGAGGTACGACGTTGTTAGAACGCTGCTTCAGTTTACTTCAACGAATCTGTGTGTGAGTGTGTGGGAGAGAGAGAGAGAGGTAAGAAAAAGTGGGTCAGAGCCTCATAGTAAGAAGAATAGGGAGAGAAAGAGAGAACAAGGGGGAGGGGAGAGAATTGGGTGTCAGAGCCTCATGGCAAGGTGTGTCCGATGAAAATAGGAAGAGAGAGAGAGAGAAAGAGGAAGTATTTCTGTCCTTTATAGTGAATTTTTTCTAGCACCTCCCTTAAAGGTCTGCTATTGTTTCCAGTCACCTTCCTTTGAGGTCTGCTATTCTTGATTTAGCAAGGAGGGGCTGCAGACCAATCTCATCAGGCCCAGAGACTGACATCACCAGGGGGTCAGAGCTAATCTCATCTTGTAAACTACCTTCATTAAGTTTGGAGACTGACATCACCAGAGTAACAAAGCTGCTTGAAATCCAAGGTCTGGGAACAGTCATGACACCTATGCTAGGCATAATGTCCTGCTGATGTATGCTGACATCTCCCACACCTTTTTATTGTTATTTATTATTTGTGCCTGGAAATGGTGGAAGCAAAACCTGTGGTACCTGTCCCAGCTGCAATTACATGATAGTAGGTAGCTTGACTAATACCTCCTGTATTAAATACTTTGCTATGTCTAGCAGGTCACCTGTCCTGCACAGTACTGTCTCTAGTGTTCTAGAGATAAACAAATCCCCTTATGAGTCCAAACCTCGTGTCTTAGGAAGGGCAGCCACTACTGGGGGGGGGGGGGGGGGAGACCCAATATGCTACCTCAGTGCCCGTCTTAGAGAGAGTGAACAGTGCATAAGGGCTGCAGGAATTTGGAATTTCTGAGGAGGTTAAAGCCAAAAGGTACCAGGATGCTATGAGTGAGGCTAGGAAGCAATACTAGGCTGCAACTGACTCTGGTATTCAATGTAGTAGGAAATGCCAAATTAGCCAAATTAACAGGCCAAATGAGCTTGGATATAGAGGTAGATGCTGGAGAAATTCAGTGTAACTATCTTAAAATGTTAATGGTATTTTTGTAGGACATGCGCTGCAAGGAGATGTGCATGTGTTTCATTTTACAACACAGGAAAATTATGATAATGTATGGCAATATTTGTACAGCAGTTAGAATAATAATAAGGTGAATAAAAACATTAAAGACACGATCAGCAGTAGGTGAATAACCAAATAAAAGTTCCCATACAGACACATGAGCATCGAAGGTGTCCATTCTCATAAGTTATGGTGTGATTCAGTTCAGTGGATGTTGTTTTAAGGTGATCAATATAGGCATGGAGTTCTGTAAATCTGAGCAGTTTATGTAGTGTCTCTTCTCCCATGCCAAGTGGTAATGGATGCACAGCATATGAGATAAAGTCTGGAATGTCCATAGAGTCATTGGTAACCAGCGGTGTGGAATAAGTTATCCAGTTAATGGTGATGGAGACCAGTGGTATATGATTGCATCAGGTATTGTTTAGTACATAGTTGGAACTGTACAGCAAAGTGTTCTTATGAAGGCAGATGTCATGCATTCTGGAAGCAATTGAAAAAGAAACATTCTTTGTCCTGACAGGAAATATTGTAAAAATCTATTTTTCCTAGCTGTTAACGGAAGAGGGCCCACATGATCTATTTGCAATCTCTCAAATGGGCCACGAGGAGGTGCTCTCATTAACTGTCCCCTTCTCTTTATAGGTTGCCTCCCAAATAAAGCACAGATTACAAAGGAGGAAACATGATCCTGTATATCATGTTTCATTTCTGGCCACCATACCAACCTATTGAGGATAGTCTGCATTTCTTCTGCTTTAGGGTGTCCCATAGGACCTGCACCATGACCCCAATGCATCCACTCTTTACCTCAAGCTCTAGGGATAGCTATAACCAAGCCTTCCTCTCTTTTTGCACATAGAATGTCTTTCTCTATAGCGAGTGTGAGAAAGGGTGTGTGCTGATATAGGTTATCTGGGGCGTCCTGCACAAGCTTCCTCAAATTGGAAAGCTCAGGGTCCTTTGTCTGCAGTGCTATGAAGTAATCTGGTGGTATTAACTGATCATAATCTGTGGAACGTGTAGCAATAGCAACCATGCGTGTCTGCTCATACCAGGGCCATATGAGGCCTACATGGCATGCTTCCTTGGCTAGTGAGTCTGCTAATGTGTTTCCTTTCACTAAAGGGCCTTTCTTCCTAAGTGTCTTTACTTTAATTAAATGTACTCTCTGAAACTGCTCACTCAGTTCTTGTGCCATAGTCCACAGTGATGAATTTTTCACCGTGGACCCATCTGTGGATTTAAATGTATTTGCCAGCCACCAGTGTAACAGGGCAATGGCACTCTTAAAGACATAATCAGAATCTAAAATGATTTGTATCTCTGGGTCTGAATCCTGATATTGTTGCATACAAGCCGCAAAAGCAGCCAGCTCACAGTACTGTGCTGATGCTGACCCACAGGAATACTGTCTCTGCAGTACCACTTGGTTATTTGGGTCCAATTGTACAATTGAAAAACCTGCTAGTCGCCTTCCTGCTTCACATTGGCTACTACCATCAATATATTGTTTCTGTGGTGGAGGATCCTCGCCTTGCAACAGTATTTCTGTGTGCATTTTCACACAATCTAACTTGTCTTGAGCCCAGACTGGAATATCAGCCACCTCTGAGGGAATTACACACAGATCATACTGCTGAGCTGTCTTGGTGCACTGAGTTGCTAACTGCATGGGAATGACTTCATGCACAAAAGTTTTAGAAGCACTTGAAGTTCCTGAATACTGCCACAATTTAAGATTAGCCATATCCACCACCAAATTTAACTGGTTGAGAACGTCAATTCCAATTATTTCTTTTGGTGTGTTCACTATAGTGGAGGCAGTGGTTTCCAACATTTCCTTGTTTTGTTCACTGTGCACAGGGATACCCCATTTAACTGGGATAGCCACACATTTGGAAGCTGTGTCATTAATTTCTTGAATTTCATTAATTTCCATATTTTTCTGATCTGCATTGGGAGAAGCTCTGTTTGTAAAACTAATTCCAGCCCCTGTGTCAATCAAAGCTAGTTTATCCTGACCCCCTATTCTACTGATAACATTGGTGCGTCCACAAGAATCCAGTATCAAGGATGTTACAAGCCTTAAACTATATTCTGGGCCTGTATCTGTTTCATCATCCAGAGGCTCTGGAATTGAGTCCTCTGCTGAGAGAACGGAGGCAGGCTGGGATATGAAGGCTTGAGACATTTTGATATCTGAACCCAGAAGGTCAGGACACCCCTATGCATTAGCCTTGTGTTTGTCCTGAGCTGCTCGTATGTCCTGTTTTAATTTATCTATTTCTACCTGCAGTATGTGTTTGTCCTGTTCCCATTTAATTTTCTCCTTTTCTAATTCATCTCTCTGTGCTTTGAGCTCCTGAAAGGGAATGTAACCTGAGGAGTTTCTAAAAGTACCTCTGCTTTGTCCTCTCCAAGGTGTCTGTCCTCGGTATTCTTTGTCTGTGTTTTTTGTGTATTGGGAGGATCCCTCAGCTTGCCACTTCTGTGCTTCTGATACTGTTATGACCTGCGAGGGCTGGGTCTTCCAAACAGACCCAATTCTGAGCATTAAAGTATCAAAAGGGGTTGCTTTAGGGTCTTCAGAAAATAACAGAAGGTGTTTTGTAATCTCAGGGGATAGCAATTCTAATAAAAAATGTTTTATGTGTGCTCTCCCCATAATCTTCTGCATTGGGCCAGGACTCCTGCTCATTAAGAACTGCTTTTAAAATCCAGGCTCTATATGCAAACTCTTCCAGTGTATCATTTGGTAGAGGTGAAATAATTTTAAATACTTGCATTGGGGAACAGTGAAATAGTTTCTCAATGCCCCTTTTAACCAACTGGTATGGGTGAGTGAGAGAGCCAACTTTATAATAGTGTGGCCCCAGAGCCAGATGCATAAGTCTATCAAAGTCTGATTGTTTTCTTCTGTATTTCCCTAGACCCCAGTGAATCAGAATATCAGTGGCCCATTTGCACCAATCATTTACATTAAAAGGCATAGGGCCAGTTTTCTCAACTATTCTTTCCATGTCTCTATCTTTTAAATTGTCCTGCAGCATCACTTTAACTGGTGCTCTGAGTTCAGTACTGGGTGCCGGGTCTGAGTCATCTGAATTATCCTCCTGACACAGGTTCTGGTTATTGCTCTGTTCTGGCTGAGATAAACTATTAGGATTTTCTTCCTGTGATTCATCTTTATTTTTTCCATTCCTAAGTCTAGCTATGCATACTTCTGCATTATTTTGTTTCTCAATGGCTTGGATGCATGGCTTATAGGGTGTGTCATAGGCATAGGGGGCTGAGGGAGAAATGGGTGTTGGCCAGGGCGTATATTTCTTTTGTCTTTCAGAGGCCAATTGATCCTTAACGTGCCTCAATTCAAGTTTAAGTGCTTCTAATTGCTCACTAACAGTTATAAAAGAATTTGTGGCTTGTATCACCTGAGCCCTTTGCATAGAAATGCAAATTTGTGCCTCCTCAAGGTCTTTGGTCAATTGGGTACAATGAGAAGTCAGTTCAGTATTGTCCTGTTTCATGCTAATGAGCCCCCTGCACATGCCTTGGATAAAAAGGCATTTTCTTTTATTTGTTTTCTTTTTGAATTCTTGATAATGGTTTAATATTTGTCTTTGAATATTATACCATCTTGACTCAGGGAATTCACCTTCAAAGGGACCACCTTTCCTCTTACAGTATGTCAGTACTATTTGTTTCAGTTCTTTAAAATCAAAGGCTTCCATATTTGAGACTGCAGAAAGACTGTAGTTGGTACAGGGGCCTAGCTTATTGTGTTTTTATTTGGTTTTATGCGACTATCTCAAATGTGCAACTTTGGAAGGAGGAATGCTCACTTTTATGAAGAAGTGAGACTTAGAATTATAGTTGGAATGGCATAACTTTTATGGGTGTTCAGTAAAGAGTACTGGCATAAAGACCACACCTTAAAATTATACATGAATAAAAAGTGTTTACCACCTTTTAACAGGGTGGAAGTTCAGGATGAAATTATAGTAAGAAGGGTGTTAGGAGATTAACAGAATTGTCAGTTATACCTGACAGGAGACTGAGAAATAAAAGGCAAAGGGACAGGAGGTAATAGTGTTACCAGGAAAGATGTATATTGTATTCAATGAGGGACTGTTTACCTGTGTACTACTTCCAAACTAAAGCTGGACTATCTCTCTGTCTTTTCTTAGCAGCTCAAATACTAGAGAAAAATATGTGCCTTGTAACAAACCATAACAAGCCTCTACCTACAAATAAGAAAATTGCAAGCCACTCTATGTAATGTCCCTAGGTGTAGGTAATATTAAAATTCAGGATTATTACAGAGCCTTTTGACAATAAAAATCTCACCTTGTCTAACCCACAAAACAAAGGTATCACAGGAACTTTTCACTAAATCCAGCCTGTAACCAAAATTGTCAATTGTACATGGTCACAAGGGCTTTTGATTTTCCTGTCGCACCCTGTCTGAAATCCACTTTAATATATCAAACAAAATTATTACTTACCCAACTGGAGATCTGCTGTGAAGTCTGAGATGGCCCCCATAAATGTAATCTTCTGAATATGTAATCTTTCTGTCTACTCTCCGTTTGGTCCTGGGTTCATTTCACAGAGACAGTAGGGTAAGCAGCACAAATAAGACAACCAAAGAGGTGTGGCTTGGAAACAGGTCTTTATGTGGAAATAGGCTTATTACATAGGTACAGAACAGAGGTAGGAGGTAAGGTCTTTATGTGGAAATAGGCTTATTACATAGGTACAGAACAGAGGTACGAGGTTGTTAGAACGCTGCTTCAGTTTACTTCAATGAATCTGTGTGTGTGTGTGTGTGTGTGTGTGTGAGAGAGAGAGAGGTAAGAAAAAGTTGGTCAGAGCCTCATAATAAGAAGAATAGGGAGAGAAAGAGAGAACAAGGGGGAGGGGAGAGAAGTGGGTGTCAGAGCCTCATGGCAAGGTGTGTCCGATGAAAATAGGAAGAGAGAGAGAGAGAAAGAGGAAGTATTTCTGTCCTTTATAGTGAATTTTCTCTAGCACCTCCCTTTGAGGTCTGCTATTGTTTCCTGTCACCTCCCTTTGAGGTCTGCTATTCTTGATTTAGCAAGGAGGGGCTGCAGACCAATCTCATCAGGCCCAGAGACTGACATCACCAGGGGGTCAGAGCTAATCTCATCTTGTAAACTACCCTCATTAGGTTTGGAAACTGACATCACCAGAGTAACAAAGCTGCTTGAAATCCAAGGTCTGGGAACAGCCATGACACCTATGCTAGGCATAATGTCCTGTTGATGTATGCTGACAAGGGGCTAGGACTGGAAATGGGCTGATGCAGGGACTAGAAGGGAGCAGATGCTGGGTGGGTCTGGAACTAGAAGGGAGCTGATGTTGTGGGAGGATTAGAATGGGATGTAGCTGGGAGAGGGAAATGGAGAGGGAAAACTATTTTGTGTGGGAGGGAAGACAAATCTACAATTGGCCGGATATTGGGAGAGTAAGTGGGGATTGAGGATGGAGGGGTAAAATTTGAGTGGATGAAATAGGAATGAGGAAAGAGCAAAAGGAGAAAGATTAGTATGTTAAAGCAGATGTAGAGAGAGAATGGAAAAAAAACTAGAAGAGAGAAGAAAGGACAAATGGACAGCAGATGGAGAGTTAGCAGAAGACACAAAGAAACTAGAAGAAAGTGGCTGGAACAATTGTAACTGAAAAAAAATGCACAAAAGGTAGAGAAATATCTCTTTATTTTGAATTTATTAACTGGAATATGTGAGCTCTGGGAGATGTGCATCATTAACGTCTGCGCTTTGTTTAGTACAAGAGGAAATTAATTTATAGTTTTATTTCTACAGTGTTGTACATTCCAAGTTTGGCTTTTGGGGTTCCCAGTTTAATTATTATCTTCCTGTTTCTAAATTGTGATTCCTTGTTTGGTGATGGTCTATGTTCTGCATGTGTAACTGAGCTGAGGTACTCTGTTTATATAATTTCTATTTGACATTGCCACTTGTTCTCTTTCCCCAGTAGGTCATGTATTGTTATTCTCTGAAATGTATTGGTTTAATATTTGCAGTGTTGCCTTTTGATAGTTAGGGTATGGTGCTTTGTGAGTCCTGGTAGTGCTGTTAGGATATGGCGGGTTTGCTATGGGTTCTAAATGGGCAGTGTTTGTTGTAGTTCCTAATGTGCCTGGCGGTTGGTACTGGATTATAGTAATATAGAAATCTTTTAGTCTTTCTTTATCCATATACTCATTAAGAGGCATGTTTACTAAAAGTTAGTGTATGGTAACATTATGCAAATGAGGCACCTTATGCAAATGAGGCCCCGCACCGAGTCTCCGCACATGGCCCTGCACCCCCCTTGGGCCGCCCCTGTTAGGCACCCTGTTCTTTTTGGAATGAGGAAATACACAGAGTAGACCCCTTGCCCCTGAGATGTTGGGGTACAGGCTCTACCTCCAAGTCCTCAAGAAGACCCATGATTTCCTTCAATAGGAGGTCCCAGTGATGGGGAGAGCTGGGGGGACTCTACCATAAAGAAAGGAGGCAATGTCTGAGCCAGATGAAGGAGGCAGCCCTCCTTGACCACCTGGAGTGCCCAGGAATCAGTAGTGATGGCTGGCCACCTTTAGACATAATGGATCAGATGTCCCCCTGTGGGCTGCTGGTCTTCTTGGGGTAGAGAGGCTATGCCCAAGGAGTCAAGCTCCCCCCTGGCTAGGCCAGAGCCGACACTTGTGGTTTGGGAGCCTTCTGCTTATGAGGGCCCTACCCATGTCCCTTGGCTTGCTGACCCTTCTGGGGGGAAGGGGAGGCCTGAAAATGTGGGTAGTTTTTGTAAGCAGCCTCTTTACTTGGGTAAAAGGGCTTTTTACCTGGGCCCTTCCATCGGGGAGGGGCAGTGGTCTTTTTAGAGAGCCTGGTCCTCATCATGAACTCAGTTTACAACTCAGCAGCCTTTTCGGTCATGGGTCTGCCAAAGAGGTTCTCTCCTTGGCATAGGACATCGACCAATTTGTCCTGAACCCATTGCTCGAGGTCGGAAGACCGTAGCCAAGCCTGGTGTCGGGCTCTGATGCCTGCCGCTGCTACTTGAGTTGCTGACTAGAAGCCATAATAGGCTGCCCAAGACATGAATTTAGAGCACTCACAGATGAACTTGGCCAGGTTCTTGAACCGCTGCAGGGGTTCCTTGGAGAAACCAGCCGAGAACCCTGCAAGCTCCTTCGCCAGGTCTTTCAGGTGTATGTCTATGTACTGCTGGTAGGCCTGGATCTGGCCGATAAGCATCGAGCCCTGGTTGCACTTTCTGCCTAGGGTATCCAAGGTGTGGGCCTCCCTACCCAGAGGCACCAAGGAGTGCGTCTTCTGGCTCTTCAGCTGATGCATGGCTGACTCCACCACCATGGAGTTACGTGGCAGCTGCTCTTTCTGGAATCCAGCGCTCTGGCAGACCCGATACATCGAGTCAAGCCTCTTGCTCACAACTGGCACCAATGCCGGTGTCTCCCACATATGAGCATTAGCTGTTCCAGGATGAATGGAATGCATACCGTGAGTAATTTTCTCTGAGTGGCCTCGTATTGGAGGATTTCTAGCTCCTCCGTCTGAGAGTCCTCCTCTGACTCTGTCGGGAATGCTAAGGCCTTCGACATGTCCTTCATAAAGTTGAGGAATGCCATGTCCTCGGGTGGGGACTGACACCAGGGCTCAAAAGGAGTGGAATCCGAGGGGTTGTGTTAGTGGTGACAGGTGTCCGGCGACTCCTTGTCCTTGGTCTCCCACTCCGAGTAATCTGTCGAAGATTCAAGGGAAGGCCAGAGCCCTGCCCTGCCCACGTCCCTCAGAGCCCTGCCCTGCCCACGTCCCTCGGAGGCCCATCGGCTGGTGCTATGTGCACTAGATGGGGAGGACCTTGGTCCCACAGAATGGGAGCCGGACTGAGACCTTGGCCGAGGATCGACTCGAGGCCGAATGGTCTCGAGGATTGGCTCGGCCTCTGGAGGCACCCTTGACATCTACTACTACTACTACTATTAAGCACTTATATAGCGCCATGCACGCAGCGCTGTACAGACATAAGTACAAGAGGCATTCCCTGCTCGTCCGAGCTTACAATCTAGTCAACATCGATGACCCAGTGGTCTGGGCAGAGGAACCGGTGGTACTAGACAACAGCACCCACGGCAGACAGACTGTGCTCCAGGGCCACCGTTCTGGTTTTGATTCCAGAATGCTCCGCAGCTATCGGCGTGGGCACCGAGGAACTTGGGCACCGCACTGGTTCCCCCGAGGAGGAGTCTTCAATGAGGATAGATTCTGGCATCCAAGGTCGATCTGTGGTTTATTCCTTCCGGGGGATCTTGTTGGGTCGCTCCCACTCTGATCCCTCAGATGAGCATCTAGGACTATGGGACCTGCTCGGGGCTTACCCGACCTGTTGAAACCATTCAGGGATGCCGCCTATGAGATTTTCTTCTTCTTGTTATGTTCCCTTGAAGGAGACTCCCTTTCTGAGGAGCCATGGTGTCGGTCAGTGTCCGCAAGGGTGCCCAGGTATTCCGTTGCTTCAGGTGAGGCCTTGGCCTTCGGAGGTAGCAGGGACTCCGGGAAAAACTTATCATACTGCTGCTGGTGGCTCTTGAGGGCCTTGGTGGACATATTTTTACAAAGACCACATGCCGCGGTGTTGTGGTCTGGTCCTAGGTAGCGCAGGAAGCAATCATGTGTGTCGGTAAGGGACATGATTTTGGCACACCAATCACACTTTTTGAAACCACTGGTAGCGTAGCCATGGGTGAAAAAATTACCCCAGCGAGGTTGAAGACTCACAGTGCTGCCAGTTGGGAAAAAGGGCACAAAGGCACCAAAAAGAGAAAAAGGGTTAGGAACTTGAGACTCGATGCCAGAGACAGCAAACTCGGGTGGCGGAAAGAGTACCAGTGCACAAGCAGAGAGAATATGAAACTTAGGTTGAGAAAAAAAAATCATCTTTTTCTGGGAGAAACCAGACAAACGTCTGATGAGCTCCATGGAGAAAAGGAGACTGAGCAAGATGGCACCCTTGGGCGTGAAGGGCACTACGCATGTGTGGTGGCATCTCCCAAAGGCTTTCTTTGAAAGCTGGGAGGATGCTTCCACGAGGGCTCCGTTGGCACCGATGTCACCCATATGTGAGGACTAACTTCCTGCTTGTTCCCAGAGAAGGGGAGTTCTTTGCTGATGGTTCACCTAGGACATCTGATACCCTTGTGCTGGCTCTGGGAAATGGGGATTAAAAAGGGGGTGGAGAAAGGGAGCAGAGACTGGGAGAGAAATGAGGAAGAAATTGGAGAGAGGGAGCAGAGAGTGTGAAGGGAAAAGAAGATGGGTGAGAGAATTGAGCAGCAGTGAAATGGAAGGGAGAGAAGCGCAGAGCGGAGTGGGAGGTAGAGGATTTGAGTGTGAAGGGGCAAGGAAGAATACATGGGGAAGGTTAATAGACAGACTATATGACAAGATACACACTGGTTCTCTTCCCCTTCAAAACACACACATCCTGGCATACACACACACTGACCCAGTCCCACACCCCTCATCTTCACCTTCCCACAACCCTATCCACACTTCCAAAAACCCCAAAACATAAAACAAAACACATATATATCTCCACAGACACATATATACATGATAGTAATACATTAACATAGTAAATGATGGAAGATAAAGATCAGCATGGTCCATGCAGTTTGCCCAGTCAGATGCTTTTACTTTAGGTTGTAACAGTGGTTCTGTGCATATTGCTCCCACTTCATACTTTTACTATGGGTTGTACTGCCACTCCATGCCGGCTACCTCCGCTCTGTGCTTTTATTTTGGGTTGTAACTGCTGCTCTGTGTAGGTTACAACCCATACTGCTGATATATAGCCCACTAAGTCACACCGTCCCTGCAGTCCTTCTCAGATACACGTTACCATTTCTCTTTCTACCAAGTGCAACAGAGATGTAAGAATTTGCAGAGGAACTGATATGCACCACTGTATCACATTGTAAGTGTGCACCTTTCAATTTGTTAGCTTCTTCTTTTTATCTTCCATCTCTGAGCTCTTCAGACCAATTGCTAAAATCCTTTTTCTCCTGTCTAATAAACTCCCTCCAAAATGTACAAAATGAATTATCCAGACAGAACATGGCTATTCTTATAAGCAGCAATGCAACTTATGTAATATAACAGAAAAATGTAGCACTGATTTCCCATAAAAATTCACAATTTTTACCATAAAAAGCTCCATACAATCTTCCCATGTAGCAAAATACTGGTTGCTCTAATTATAATCCAAGAAGACGTAACAGCAAATTGAAAATGTTAAAAGCCTCTTTCACTCAATCTGCATTTAATATTTGCAAGTTCTATACATACTATGATCATATTGCAATGCATTGAGAGCACTGAAGGCATTTGCATAAGAACATAAGAGCATAAGCCTAGTATCCTGTTTCAACCCAGGCCACAAGTACCTGTAAGGTTCCCAAAAAGGTACACAGATTCCATGCTGCTTAACCTGGCGTAAGCAGTGGATTTCCCTGGTCCTCTTCAATAATTGTTTATGGACTTTTCCTCAAGGAACTTGTCCAAACCTTTTTTAAATCCAGCTACACTAACAACTTTTACTACATCTTCCAGTAATGAATTCCAGAGTTTGATTACTCATTGAGTGAAAAAAAACATTTTCTCTTTTTAGTCCTAAATGGGCTGCATCGTAGCTTCATTGAGTGTCCCCTAGTTTTTCTACTTTTTTGAAGGAGTAAACAACCAATCTATGTTTACCTGTTCCACTCCATTCATTAATTTATAAATCTCTATCATATCTCCCCTCACCCATCTCTTTTCCAAGCTGAGCCCTAACCTTTTAAACCTCTCCTCATAGGGATATCCGTTCATCCCCTTTACCATTTTGGTAGCTCTTCTCGGTACCTTTTCTAATTCTACTATATACATGTAGAAGGAACACATTTTACATACAGTCAAATACCTATGAATGGGAGAAATTGGAATGAAAAGAAAAATAAGTTTGGTTTGCATTGACAATAGTTGATCTATTTTAACCCCAAAATTCGAAGAGAAATCCTAATATATTTCTGATTTATGAAGCAGATGATAGTATTAGGGAGACTGTTTCTTAGATCTATCACAAATATAATAAAATATAAGCTACAGAGATCTCATAATATCTAAATCAAGGACTTCCACATTTTTCAGCAGTGTGTGAGTGTGGGCTGCATTATCAGAAATCCATAAATGTGCAAATACTTTACCTGTGATAACATGATTTATACTCATTTGAAATCTGTGAATTTCTTCTGAAGTTTGATTTCATATTCAATAAATAGCTCTGCAATGCTGCTTAACAATCATGTGTGCTGGCTAATTAAGTAAAAATTATTTTTGCTAAATATCTCAAGTGGGCCACATCCTTAGGTCAGGCAGGCCAAACACTGGATGCCCCTGATCTGAATAATTTATACATCTGACCATTCTTGATTCAAATTATAATTCCCTCTTCCTTTTTTGTGGCTACCCAGGATATTTCTAAGAAATGAAGGACATTTTGATTGCTGAAATCTCTCTCCACAGACGGGTCCTCATTCCCTGTCCAGATTGAATATTGCTATTTCTTATTTTTCCCCTAAATAATAATTTTAAGCTCCAAAAAGAGATAAAAATTAGCATTAAAGCATACCAAAAAGCCTAAAGCATATAATCTCAGTTTCAGCCTTTCTGTCCAAAATATTTTACTTTTTCTAGCATGTTTTCCACAAGGAAAAAAACCATTTGGTAATCTGCCTGTCTTCAACCAAACCTAACCTAACCTACCATACCAGAATAGGTAGGGGACTCAGTAGGGTAGAGCAGCACAGGTAGTCACGATGCCTTGCATGACTCAAGGAGTCTAATAGCATGATCCGCAGTGTCTCTAAGAATAGCCACAGCGTTGGTCTGGGAAATGTATATAAGATGCACTAAGATGGGGAACAAGGAGAAGCACTTACTGGGGATGTCCTCTGGGGCTCTATAGATGGGAGAAACAGCAATGACCTGTGGTACTGAGGCTGCTAGCTTATTGGGCAAAAAAACAAGTAATTGAGTATGACAAGGGCTAAGGAAGAAGAAGTGAGCTTTGTATAGTTTGCTAAACATCTTTTGAGAATGTGGTGGCAATGGCTGGGGGTCTTCTATTACCAAAGTTGACTTTGAGGCAGCTTTTCATTTATTACCTGTTCATCCATCTTGATTTCCTTTGCTTGGTTTTAAGGTTCTGGATAAGTATTATTTGAGAATAGCCTTATATTTATGTTTTATTAAGATTTACTATACTGCCTTTTATCAAGTGTACAAAGCAGATTACAAATAAAAAATAAAAAAAGAGAAGAAAGGAATTATTCTTCCAGGCGAGGGGCAAGTCGCGACATGCCCCCTCCCCCCCCCCCAGCAGCATTCATGGCTATCCCTGAAGACCAAATGCCTGCCTGAAGGCAAGTCTTCAGATCAGCTTTGAATCAATTGAAGGAAGATTGCAGGCGAAAGCCCGCAAGAAGAGTATTTCAGAGATGGGGCAAGGAAGAAAAAAGTCTATTTCAAGACCTCCAGAGTCTTTGTTCATTAGGTGACAATGCAGGTTACAAATTTGAAGAATGTTGTTCATTTTCTGAATGATTTCTTGAGACTTGTGCTCATTGCTGAGAGCATTAAGAAGAATGGTAAAAGAGTGTGGTATTATTGTACTCCAGAAATTTAATTTAATTAGTTTAATTAAACCTTTATCCTGCTCAAACCAAAAGCTCAGAGCGGCTTACAATAAGTAAAACTAATAAAATTACAACATGATACAATCACCCATAGAGTTCAACAAGCCCCAACACAATTGTTAGGAAAAGCCAAGGGACCTTCACGACCGCTGATTTTTCAGGGTATAAAGTTAGATATTGTAACAATGATGTCAACTTTGTTAAGGGACAACATAATGATTTGGGTCAGACGTTCTGGGAAGCATTCCCTGAATTGCTGAAGCCTTGTCTCATTTCAAGTGCACTGAAAAGGGCTCCAAATGTATTGGAGCAATTCTCTATATGTCACAGTATTTGCAAAGTCTGCAGACACTAGCTGATGCACAAGAGCACATGCTAACCTAACTGCATATCTTCCTCTCCCCTTAATTGTGTGAGTATCTCAGAGGCGACAAAACATGCATACATTTGAAAACTGAATATACACGGTCCTTTAGGGCAGCCTCTCACCTAAACGCACTCCCTGTAGTGCACCTTTGTAACCTGGCTGAAAGCACATGCACAGGGAAAGCTGACTTAGAGCTTAGAGGAGAGCAATTTTAAGCCAAACCATCTCCCCCTGGTTAATAGCTCGATATGAAGTTCAATGGCTTTGAAAACTGTCCCTCCTATACTAAGACCAGACCCAGAGACAGATATTAATTTGCACATGGACTGGTCTTTCAGGGAGATTTTGTAGGGCTTTGTAAATCTTGGGAAGACATTAAACAAAAAAAAAACAGGGCTGACTGGATGTAATTGCGTCATAAATTCTCTCTCTTTATGTTGATAATCCTCTGGGTGCAGGCAGCTTCCAATCTTTTCTCCACACATTATTTACATGATGTTCCAGTTTTATCTTTCAGTTCTATATTGCTGTCCGGCTTTTTCAATTGTCTTAACTAGCTCACCTCATATTTCCCCTATGATTGCCACGCTCTATCTCTCCTAGATAGCTTGACAAGAATGGCTTTTGTCTGTATTTAAATTAAACAGTGCTGTCCTTTCTCCTTAGGTCTGATAATCTCACATTGCATCCATGCTTCTGACCTGTTTTCATGATCGTTCATATAGCACAGATATGATTATCAGTAACTTTTCAGCGTGAGAATGATGACCCCCCTCCCCTTGCTCACACAGTATAAAGGATGACTGTCATGGGTTCTTTAAAGAACATCGCTATAAATGGTCTTAAAATCACCAGCCATGGAAGGACTGAATTCTAAACATCATCTGCTTTAAAAACAATAGTTTCATTTATATTTTTAGCAAAGTGTTGTGCTTGCTCTCTTAGTCCACTAGACAATGTAGAAATGACTAACACGAGTTACAGTTGACTTAGATGAACATAAAGGTATTAATTATAAGTTGTTGACTAATTTCATCTCTCTCTCTCTGCAAATGGACTGTTGATTTCAAAGGAGAAATACAAGTCCACATTTAGAACTGTAGTGAGGTCATTGCAGGAATGTCATGCCTACAGAAGGTCGGGGGTTCAAATCCCACTAGAGGACAGCAACCTTGGGCTGGAAGGACTGGGGTTTCTAGTCCCACAGGTGCTCCTTGTGGTCTTGGGCAAGCCACTTAACCCTCCATAGCCCATGTTCCCTGTAAAATAGTTCTCTGTGTGCTGTGCTTTCCTGTCTAATCAATGTGTTTATATCTCAAAAATTTCCTGTCATGATTTGACAATTTCCAATCTGTAATCAAACCGCTGCTGATCGCTGGAAGTAGCGGTATACAAATGTATACTAAATAAATAAATAAATAAATACAGTAACATTAAAAACTAAGAGGTGGATTTTCAGTGGCCGTGGTCACCATTTTAAGTTGTATGCTGGTGTCACCTTTCACAGCAACACATATATTCAGTGCTGCCGTATGTGCAGTCAGTGGTGCTGATTATACGTGTAATGCAGTTACCGCTGCCGCCGCTGTCTATTTCATTTAGGCCTGCTATTCAGCAAGTCTAAACTAAAAGAATGGCTTATCCACATGACAGCTGAATATCATCCCATATGGAGACGGTTTGGATGCTGCTCCCGTTCCACTCTCCCTTTGCCCCTCCACTATATGGATAATATCAGGGAGGTTGGGGGGGGGGAGGGGTTAGACATATTTTTTGCAAGATACTATTCATATAATGGCTGAAAATACTCAGGGACATTATACTTTTACTGGCTACCATAAGCATATAACCTCCTCTGAAAACTGACCCCTAAGTTTCCACTATCTCAGTATATTAATAATATTTTAAAAATCATTTTTAGAAATTAGCTTTCTAAAGTACAGCATGTATCATAAGATATTACAGGGTTTACATACAGTAATCCTTTAAAACAAATCACAGCAACTTTCCATTAATATGACCTGTTGAAGGCTATTGTGTAATTATCAGATTTGAATTTGAAATGCCAATTATGTTTACCTGTTAATTAAACTCTTTGAGTCAAGAGAGACCAGTTCAGACTAGTGGGGTTATATCCTCCTTTCACCAGCAGATGGAGACAGAGTCTCAGTATATAGCCTGGCATAGTCCAGAGGGCCCTCAGTATTCTCTGTAGGAATGAAGGTCCAGCTTCAGTATTATCTGCAATATCCTTCCATACTTAAACACACGGCTTTGTTATTCTCTTATAATAATATGGCCACAGAATGCCAGAACAAGATCTACAATTATTAAAATATCCTAATTTCTTTTTCTTTTTAATATGGCACCATGAACTCTATCCAGCCAAAATATACCTTGAATTCTGGGAGTATATAAAGATAGCTCAGATAAGTCCACTCAGAGTCACCTGTGGCACGCCATCATTTACCCAAGGAAAATCCCTTACAATTCACCAGTGCCACATAGGGATGTCTATTAATACCCCCTCCCTCATTTTCTAGGGGCTATGGCCTTTTGGGATGGTAACATAGTCTGTTCTGTCAGGACTCAAGGAGCTTCAATTAACATGTAAACATAATTGACATTTTCTCATCATCCATGACAGACCAGTCAAGACCAGTAGGATGTACCAAAGCAACCCCTCATGCTGGGTGGGAGAAGGCCAGAGCAGCCAAGAACCTAGATGATCCAGTGGCCTGTATACCTTCCATGACCACCTAGAATCACCAGTATTGTTTTTCAGCAACATGCATCCTATTGCCTGCTGGCCACTACATTACTGGCTGCTGGCTTCACTTAGAAGCCAATGAGACAATGAGCAATAGGAATATGTTGCTGCAGTATGCAAGCTTTCATTCAGCTCCATTGAAGAACAGCTTGCTCTTCTCTCAGCTGTTATATTGTAGATGTATCTGTTCTACTAACTCTGAATATAAAAGGCAAGTTAATGTAATGATGGGTAAGTTTGCAGAGGGAAGATATCTACAAGAGGTGCTTCGGAAAGCTTGTAAAAGAGCTTATAATAATCATCGTGAGTGGCTATTGGACTCATCTAAGCCACTTGGCTCAGAAGAGCTGTCTGAACATCTTACTTGTGCATTTCAATTTTCTTCTTTATTGTCTGGAATAGCAATAGACATATGGAAAAATTGGCCTGTGGTATCTGTGCATCCTCTTTTTTCTATGTTTAGACCTAGAATTGCCTATAGTCAGGGCAGGAATTTGCGAGATATTCTTTGCCCTGCTTTGCCTAGGACTGTGTATGGAGAGGATGGTGGTCGTTCATGTTGCGGACACTGTCAATTTTGTTCAGTGATGGATGAAACAGATAAGGTCGTTCTTCCAGTAAAGACCATGTTTCTGTACATCACAATTTGTAGTATACTTAATATGGTGCCCTTGCCAAAAAATGTATTTTGGGAAAATGACTAGGCAACTGAAAACACATTTGTCTGAACATAAATACAGTCTTTCTAAACATTGAAATGAGTCACCATTGGTAGAGCATTGTGTGAAATTTCAGCATGTATTCACTGATCTACGCTGCATTGCAATTGACCATATCCCTGTCATTGCAGGGTGGTGATTGCTGGAAGCTGCTTCTTCAGCAGGAACAGAAGTGGATTTTTTCATTGTATGTGATTGAACCGGAAGGACTCAATAAAAAGACTGCGTGGAGTATTTTTTGAAATGTTGAATCCATTTTTTAAGACTGATTCTGTCTCTTTGGTATGAATAGCTATATGTTTGGCCCTTTATACAACAGAAGAGGGTGTGTGTGGCTCTGCCTACCTTCTCCTTGATTGGCTAGTTTTAGTTTAAAAGTGGTAGCGGTAGTAGGGTTTTCTGCTGCTGGAGTGAATGGTAACTGGTCTCTTCTAAGGTCTGCCCCTGATGAAGCCATTCTTTTGGCGAAACAAGGATCTTTGTTGGGTGAGTGTTCCATCTGGAAAGCTGGCGTCTATAAGATATGTTTTTTAGCACTATGTGTGCCGATGTTTGATGGCATCCTCCAGTTAAGTCATTCTCTATCTTTTGGAACTGTAGTATAGTTAGCTGCGTCAGAATTTGAGACATCTGTATCTGTGTTAGGGCTGTATTAATGGTCAATGAATTAGCATCTAAGATAGCAGCATCTAAGAACTTTTTTGCTTACTTTTTATATATATAAAAATTGGTAAAAAAAAAAGTAATTGAAATTGTTGGGTGAATAAACAAAGATTTGTGATATTAAAAAGGTGGGAGTTTTTTCAAGCCGGTGAAGGTAAGACGCAATATGTTCCCCTTTGGGCATGTTTTTGACATATAGAGGGATGATGTCGATAACTATTTTTTCTCCTGCCAATAATTTGTTTACAAAGAGAAAAAAAAGAAAAAAAAAGTTATTTTTTGCTCTTCATATGGAACTGTGATCTCTACACTGGAATTAGTGAGTTTAGCTTTAGTCAAGGTATGAAGGGTTGCCTGAAATATTTGTTCTTTAGTAAGCATTTTGACCAGGTTTTTTTGTTTTTTGTATTGTCTGATTTGTACCCCTGGTGTAGGTTTTTTTGGTTATTCACTTATATCTTATCATGATGAGAAGATAGTCTCAGTCCTTATGCAGTGGCCATCCCTCTGCAGTACCTTCACCTAGCATGGTTGACCTGCATAAGTTCTGGCCTCTATCCTACTCCAGTCTTGCACAATTGGGATGAGCACCAGTTCTTGGACATGTGCAACCAGTCTCAGAATGCCAATCTGAACAGTCAAAAGTTGTCTGAACTCTCCATAAACTCACCTCTACAGAAGGCTGCCCTTCATATAACTTCCTTTAAAAACTGCCCCCTAAGTTCCAACTAGCTCCATAAGTGTAACCGGTCTTATTCAAGTACACCAATTCAATCTTGTTCAGTAGTTCACAACTGTCACAACATAGCCTCAGAACCAACCGCTAGCACTAACAAATTCTGGGAATATTTTATCTTTCTCCTAGACATGTGCCGGTTTGACATCAATGGCATATGTTGATAAAACACATGTTGTATCACTGCATAATGTGAGCAAATTGCAATGAATAAAAAATACTTAGCTCATTCAAAGATGTTATACTTCATGGTTCTTGTATTTTTCAATTTTTTTAAAATGTTATAGTTTTCTTCCTCTTGTTTGTCCGTTATTCAACTCAAAACATGTCCCAACGCCAACCTTTGTAAGGTGCCCATGCATTTCTCCATTAAGGGTTTTTCAAGGGACTTAATCGTAAGTTCGTATTCCTGACAGTAGCGCAGCTCGCATCTCGATCAGGCTTTCACCGTCCTGTTCTCTCTTAATCGAGAAGCATGCTCAGAGAGCCGAATTCGCACCGCACGCTTAGTGCGACCAACATAATAAAGTGAACAAGGGCATATGATTAAGACCTTGCAGATTGCATATTCAAGAAAAGCAAATCATCGGGATCTGCTTATGAAGACTACTTCTCTGGAGAATCGTCCAGTAAAGATACATATGGATAAAGGGCATTTTGCTTGTGTCAATTGTATATATTGTCCATTGGCTCTTGTGGATCCAAACTGGATTGATGGACGCACATCTCAAATTTTTTCAACCAGATGGGATACGGATTGTTCCTCTATGTTTGTAGTGTATTTAATCATATGCCCTTGTTCACTTTATTATGTTGGTCGCACTAAGCGTGCAGTGCGAATTCGGCTCTCTGAGCATGCTTCTCGATTAAGGACTAAGTCTCTCTCGGCTCCTATAGTGGAACATTGTTTAACAGCCGGTCATGAATTTGATACTTTGCACTGGAGAGTGCTTGATTTTGTACTGGCTGATCCAAGAGGTGGAGATCGAGAGCAGAAGTTACAATGGCAAGAGCAACGATGGATTCATTCATTAAATTCAGTTGCCCCTCAAGGCTTGAACCTTCAAATTGATTGGCATACCATCATTTAGTACAGTCTTTTTCATATTCTGGCGATTCCATTGAGGGATTCCCTGTTTAGTGGGAACTCCCTTGGGTTTCGGAGGAGGTGCATTTTGATTGGCTTTCTGTAATCCTCAGTTAATGATGACGTCAGACGCCGAAGAGTGACAGGCAAGGCACATCCCTGTTTTGTTGCTTGCTGAAGATTTGCCAACTGCCGACTACGGACGGACCTGAAGCAGGGTTTTTTGTGAGATAGATACAAACCCGAAACGTGAGCCACGTCGTCTTTTTGGTGTTTTTGGCAATATTTTGGCTATGATGCTTGGACACAAAAGCTAAGTTTGAATTTTTAATCATATAAAGTTTATTTAATAAAAGGAGAAGTCACAGTGGTGCTGTGAATGCTTTCCATGCACTGAGCTGACTAACTCCGACAAAAAGTTTATTTAAATCTCACGGGGATGTTTTATAATCAGAATTTTTGGATGTTATGGGTTCTAAATGGGCAGTGTTTGTAGTAGTTCCTAATGTGTCTGGCGGTAGGCACTGGATTATAGTAATGTAGAAATCTTTTAGTCTTTCTTTATCCATACACCCATTAAGAGGCATGTTTACTAAAAGTTAGTGTATGGTAACATTATGCAGATATTTATGCAAATGAGGTCCCGCACCGAGTCTCCGCACATGGCCCCGCACCCCCCTTGGGCCGCCCCTGCCTACACCTGCTAGGTCAGGGAAGGGCCTGAGGAAGTCTCCAAAGAGGACAGCTTTACATATCTTTGCATGGCCCTAGATTCAGAGAACATGAAGTTTTTAGCTTGGCCTTGTCTTCTGTCAAATAGCTGCTAAGTCCAAAAGAGCTAAGGTGTTTCTAAGCTGAAGAAGGCCACCCTCAAAGAACCAGCATCTTCCACCTAGCCTGCCCTGATCACTGGAAATCCTGCTGAGTTGGACTGCTAAGGTGCTTCTTAGAATAGAGGAGCCAGCCTCAAAGACCAATAACTGCCTCATGAGTATTTTGGGACTCCAGGGTCAAAGTCTTTGTCATGAAAAGAGCTGAAGTCTTTTTTTCCTATTTCTTGGATTGCTCCACCAGTCTTTGCATCCATCTGTGAGAGATAGAATACTGAGGTACATTGGGTTCCTTCTCTGACCCCACAAGTCCAGGTTGAAGACTCACCTCTCTGAGGTTGCTTTTGGATCCTGATGCTCCTCATTCTCTTGTCCACTATTTATGTGTATCTTGCCATACTTTAGTAGTCCCTAGTTTTGCAATGTTTTTTTCATCTTGATTAGATTGTTAGCTCTGATGAGCAGAGACCGTGTCTTACATCTATATGTATAGTGCTGCGTAAACCTTGTAGCGCTATACAGATGATTAGTAGTAGTAGTAATAACAAGCCCAGAAAAAATCACCAAAAAACAAAATCCCATAAAATGAAGTCATAAAACAAATAATCACATATATAATTAACATAAAGGGACTTGTTTACCAAAATGTGCTAAGTAGTTAGTGTGCGAATTAGTGCATGTGGTCAGCACACAAATGCGGTTACTATGCAGGCATGAGCTATTTTGTATGCTAATCAGAGGGGGTGTAAACTGGAAGGATTATGAGTGAATAGCATGGGCTGCCCATTGAGTTAGAGCACAGTACTTTACCACACACTAACTCTCCTGGATGCCAATAGCGTGGGTACACTTAATACCTTTGAAAGAGGAGAAATTAAGTGCACCTGTGGGATTGGCAGGCAGTTACAACAGACCACTGCGAGACATCCCACCCCCAGATCTGCATCCCAACCCTCATCTGCTCTCATTTGACAGCTTGACTGCTGGGTGTAATACCACAAGATTATCTCTAGGGCTGAGAACTGAAAATTTTAAACCAGGTAGGCAACAGGGCAGAAGTATCTGGAGAGTGCTCCTGTAATCCTATTTACCCATCAGGAACATACCAGGCAATGGGATAAAGGGAGTGAGGGGAGAATAAAGTGTAGTTACTCACCTGTAACAGGTGATCTCTGGGAACAGCAGGAATTTGGACCTCACATACGGGTATCGTCGGTACCGATGGAGCCTGCGCGGGAACCTGGAACATGCGCGCTCACTTCCCGCCTTTCCAACTGTCCCTCTTCAGTTAAATTTGTAGCTGAGTGAAAGGATAGAGGGAGAGAGGAAAGAGACAAAGAGAGAAAGAGAGAGACAACTCCTAGGGGAGGTGGGTGGGTTGTGAGGACTAAATTCCTGCTGTTCCCGGAGATCACCTGTTACAGGTGAGTAACTACGCTATCCCCAGGAACAAGCAGGAATGTAGTCCTCACATATGGGGACTCCCTAGCTGAAGATGCCAGGGAGATAGCCCCAGGAAGGTGCCACCGTCGAAGGTGAGAATCCTTCCTCCCATGGATCTCTGGCATCCCACCAGGGTTGGTGGGTAAGAGTTGGTTTAGGTTTGAAAGAGATTTTGAAGAACAGCTTGGCCAAAGAAGGCATCCCGACGAGATGCTTTATCTAGGCAGTAGTGGGCTGTGAAGGCGTGTACCGAAGCCCAGGTGGCTGCTTGACAAATGTCATTGATAGACACAGAGTGGAGATTAGCCATAGAAGCTGCCATGGCTCTCACATTATGAGCTGTGACATGGTCCTGAAGAGGAAGACCCTTACTCTCATAAGTAAAGGATATTCATTGGGCAATCCATTTAGATAAAGTTCTTTTGGAGACTGGAAGTCCCAAATGACTAGGGTCAAAAGCTATAAAAAGTTGTGAGGACTTTCTATGTTGCTGTGTTCTTTGTATGTAAAAGACCAAGGCCCTTTTACAATCCAAAGTATGAAGGTTTCTTTCTGCATTAGGGGCGTGAGGCCTCAGAAAAAATACAGGAAGGTAAATTGATTGATTTAAATGAAAAGGCGAAACCACCTTTGGCATAAAATGTGGGTGAGTTTGAAGAACAACCTTATCATGATGAAACCTAGTATAAGGAGGATCAGCCACTAAAGCTTTCAATTCACTGATGCGACGGGCAGAGGTGTTTGCAATTAGGAAGATGACCTTCCTTGTCAAAAACGTAAGGGCTGCAGTGGCTAAAGGCTCAAAAGGCGGCTTCATGAGCTTCCCGAGAACTAGATTTAGATCCCATGCCACCGGTGGTGGCTTGATGGGAGGTTTAGTTAATAAAAGACCTCTCATAAATCTTGATAGGAGTGGATGAGAGGGAATTGGTTGTCCATTTGGAGGCTTATAAGAAGCTGCAATTGCACTAAGATGGACTCTTACCGAATTGGTCTTTAACCCAGAATTCGATAAGTGAAGGAGATACTCTAGTATCGATTCTAAGGGTATGACTAGGGGGTTTAATCCCCTCTTGGAGCACCATATAGTAAAACGTTTCCACTTGAAGGCATAAGATCTTCTTGTGGAAAGTTTCCTAGAAGCCTTAAGGATATCTGCTGGGACAGGTTGAAATCCTGGAGGTCTAAGCCTTCAGCAACCAGGCCGTGAGGTGCAGGGACTGGGGATTCGGGTGCCATAGAGTCCCGTTCTCCTGGAAAAGGAGATCTGGAGCATGTCCTAACTCCAGAGGTGCTGCTTGAGAGAGATGCAGAAGCAGGGAATACCACGTTTGGCGTGGCCATCGTGGTGCTACGAGAATCATGCGACCCCTGTCTCTCTGAAGCTTGAAGAGTGTTTTGGGGATGAGGGGAATGGGTGGGAAGGCATAAAGGAAGTCCTGACCACAATGAAGGAGGAAGGCATCCCTTGCCTGACAGTTGTGTGCCGGAATCCTGGAACAGAACCGGGAAAAGCCAGTCCTGGCTTTGAAGGTATGGCAGAAGAGTTCCTAGAGAAATCATTTTTAATTTCTCTCGAAACATATTTGTTCAATTCTCTGAAGTCTAGAATGGGTCTGTGTCCCCCTGTTTTCTTTGGAATAAGAAAATAGGGGGAGTAGAACCCTGTCCCTTGTTGAAAAATGGGTACTTCCTCTATTGCCCCTTGGGCAAGAAGTGTGGAGACCTCGTGATCTAGCAGATTGTCTGCAGAGGTTTGTGAATTGAATTGCTTTAGAATTGTAGGAGGGGGTATGCTGTGAAAATTAGGTTTGTACCCCTCTCCTACAATGGATAAAGTCCAATCTTCTGTTGTTATCTGATGCCATCTGTTGACAAAGTGGCAACCTGCCCGGAATATGGGGGGGTTGGGGACCCCTCAGAGGCAGGAAGGCAAATCTCTCTAGGAAGGAGTCAAAGCCCTTGAGGGGGCTGAACCTGGAGAGCTGGTTGGGCTCTCGGGCCTTTTGGTTTCTTTTGCAGTCTAGTTTGTCCCTTTTGGGCAATCTGACCTGGAGTCTGACTCTGCTGGGTATAGAAAGGATAAAACTTCCTCTTTTTGCTAAAAGAGGATTTTTTATAAGGCTTTCTTTTGGCTGGAGTGGCTGTAGACTTTGACAATCTATCTAAGGTAGAATTGTCAGCATCTAACTCGTTAGCCTTTTCCTGCCAGTTCTTTCTTTCTTTCTTTACATTCTCTTATATACCGCGCTATTCTGCATCAGTGCAGTTTACATTGAACAAACTGAAATACATTGAACAGGGCATTATAACTTGGAGATAACTATTTTACAGGGAACATGGGCTATGGAGGTTCTCCCCCGTGCAAGGAATGTTGCCTAACTTGTCCTGTACCCAAGTCTCCAAGTCTGATGCCTGTAGCCAGGCAATCCATCATGCACCAAAGGCAATAGCAGAAGTTCTGCTGATGCATCCGAAGCAGTCAAAGGCTGCACGATTGACAAACTTGGAGACATCTTGAGCATGCTTAACTAGAGCAAGAAAATCTTGTCTCTTATCATGTGGGAGAAACGGGCTCATAAGATCCAAGTCTCCTGTGACTTCCTTAAGGATAGGATATATGAACTGATCCTAGCTGAAAGCATGGAAGCTTGAAAAGTTCTGCGTCCAAAAGCATCCAGAGTCCTGAACGCACGACCTGGAGGATTGAATGCATGCCTCTTTGCACTTTTCATACTACGCATGGCTGATTCCACTACCATTGAATGGTGTGGCAGCTGAGTTTTCTGAAATCCAGGACATGGTGGAACTCGATACACAGTATCAAGTCTCCTAGAGTGAAGAGAAGTAGTCAGAGGTGTCTCCCACATTCTGAGCATCAAGTTATACAGAACTTCATGGATAGGCAGAGCAGCTGCCTCCTTAGGAGCTTTAGAATATATTGGAGGATTTCCAATTCCTTTGCTCTGGGTTCCTCTTCAGGAGCTACTGTGATTGAAAGATCTTTGGCCATATCACGGATGAAATCCTGAAATGACATGTCCTCTGGAGGTGACATTCTGCATTGGGGAGAAGAGGGATCTTCTAGGAGAAACCCTCTAGTGCAGGGGTCACCAACCTGCGGCCCGCGAGACTCTACACCAGTGCGGCCCGCCAAGGCAAACTCACCAACTCCTTCTTCTGCAGCCGCGGCTCCCTGCCTCTTAGGGAACCGCGGCTGTGCTTGTAAAATCATCGCGGAGCCCTTCCTGTCTTGACGGGCTCCGTGCAGCATTGTCCCGCCTCCAAAGGAAGTGGTAAACAACTTCCTTTAGAGGCGGGACAATGCTGCACGGAGCCCGTCAAGACAGGAAGGGCTCCGCGATGATTTTACAAGCACAGCCGCGGTTCCCTAAGAGGCAGGGAGCCGCGGCTGCAGGAGAAGGGAGGGAGCTGACATGGAAAAATAAAACTACAGGTATGAGCAGGTTTTTTTTCGCGGGGGGGGGGTGTGCGGCCCGCGAGTCTGCCGGTAGTCGGCTGTGCGGCCCGCGGCCCTCTGGAGGTTGGTGACCCCTGCTCTAGTGCCAGCAGAATTGTCAGAGTCTTCAGAATCGGAGGAATCAAAGTATTCCTGACCCCGCCACTCTTGCAAAGCACGATCCCGGTACCGATCAAAGTCGGTAACGAGGTGACCCGGTACCGCTTTGTGCACGCCAGCCAGAGATGGCATGGGAAGAGTTCCCACCGGGGCCAGTACCATCGGTACCGGCATCACCGGTGTCGGTACAGGTGTCTGTACCGGTGTCGGTACCGGCATCGGTGTCGATGTCGGCACCAGTGCCCTTAGGACCACCGGTACCACAGCCGAAAGAAGAGCTGCGATACTGCGTTCGATAGCGAGGAACCTCTGGTCTATCGATGCTGCCGATGCCTGGGTGTCCGTACTGGTGAGGACAGCCGGAACCCCTGAGCATGGCACAGGTAGTTCTTGCGAGGTTGAGGCCTCGAGAACATCCTGAAGCCCCGTCGATGCTTTGGAAGCCGAAGCCTCCCGCCGGGGCTGTTTTGCCAGTGTAGTTCCCTCAAGGGAATGGCCAATGGCCTCTCGATGCTTAGCAGGAGAGCTACCCTTTGAGGACCAGCTTTTATGTTTAGTTACCTGAGATCCATGAGAGGAAGAACAGGCCCTTGACGATGTCAATGCAATGGATCTGGCATCAGAAGAAAAGGGGGTACCGAGCTTTGCGGCCCTGTTCTGTCTTCCTCTTTTGGTCATCCCCATGCAGGAGAGACATTCAGTTGGAGAATGATCAGGTCCTAAATATTTTAGACACCAATCATTGGTGTCAGTGACGGAAATGGTACCGCCACACTTAATATATTTTTTAAAACCACTAGTTGGCTTTTCCATGATTTAGGAAAATGGGGCCTAATGCCCAAAACGGCACCTAGCACCAAAGAGGAAAGTTTCTGAAAAGAAACAATGTTTTTTTTTTTTTTTTTAATGACAAGAAAAGAAAAGAACCGGCGGTACCAGTAGGCGTCGTGCTGTAGGCAAACGCGACCACAAAAAATTTAAAGATGGAATTTTCTGCGGTGACAGGGAATAGGTCCTGTCGGCTCCGCGGAAAACGAAGAACTGAAGAGGAACAGTTGGAAATGCGGGAAGGCAGAGCGCATGTGCTGAGGGATGCTCCCAAAAGTGTTCCTATTGGACGCTGGGGAGCATTCCCGTGCAGGCTGCGTCGGTACCGACGATACCCATATGTGAGGACTACATTCCTGCTTGTTCCTGGAGATAGAGCCTCATTGGTAGGAGGAAGTGTCTGATGCTTCATCTTGGGGATGGGAAAGGAGGACAGGAGCCTAATCAGCAGGGGCGGCACAAGGGGGGTGCGGCGCCATGTGCGGAGACTCGCTGTGGGACCTCATTTGCATAAATATTTGCATAATGTTACCATACACTAACTTTTAATAAACATGCCTCTTAATGAGTGTATGGATAAAGAAAGACTAAAAGATTTCTACATTACTATAATCCAGTGCCAACCACCAAGCAGATGAGGAACTACTACAAACACTGCCCATTTAGAACCCATAGCAAACCCGCCGTATCCTCACAGCACTACCAGGACTCACAAAGCACCATACCCTACCTATCAAAAGGAAACACTGCAAATATTAAACCAATACATTTCAGAGAATAACAATACATGACATACTGGGGAAAGAGAACAAGTGGCAATGTCAAATAGGAATTACATAAACAGAATACCTCAGCTCAGTTACACATTCAGAACATAGACCACCATCACCAAACAAGGAATCACAATTTAGAAACAGGAAGACAATAATTAAACTTGGAACCCCAAAAGCCAAACTTGGAATGTACAACAGCCTTGTAGAAATAAAACTATAAATTAATTTTCTCTTGTACTAAACAAAGCAGAGATGTTAATGATGCACATTTCCCAGAGCTGACATGAAGTGGAGGAGTGGCCTAGTGGTTGGGGCAAGCTACTTCAAGCCAGAAGGTTAGGGGTTCAAATCCCACTAGAGGACAGCAACCTTGGGCCAGAAGGACTGGGGTTTCTAGTCCCACAGGTGCTCCTTGTGGTCTTGGGCAAGCCACTTAACCCTCCATAGCCCATGTTCCCTATAAATTGTTATCTCCAAGTTATAATGCCCTGTTCAATGTAATTTCAGTTTGCTCAGTGTAAACCACCCTGATGCAGAATAGCGTGGTATATAAGAGAATGTAAATAAATATTCCAGTTAATAAATTCAAAATAAAGAGATATTTTTCTACTTTTTGTGCATTTTTTTTCAGTTGCAATTACTCCAGCCACTTTCTTCTGGTTCCTTCGTGTCTTCTGCTAACTCTCCATTTTCTGCTGTCCTTTTGTCCTTTCTTCTCTCTTCTAGATTTTTTTCCATTCTCTCTCTATATCTGCTTTAACATACTAATCTTTCTCCTTTTGCTCTTTCCTCATTCCAATTTCATCCACTCAAATTTTACCCCTCCATCCTCAATCCCCACTTACTTCCCCAATATCCGGCCAATTGTAGATTTGTCTTCCCTCCCACACAATTTTTTTTTCCCTCTCCATTTCACTCTCCCAGCTCCATCCCATTCTAATCCTCCCCCAACATCAGCTCCCTTCTAGTTCCAGACCCACCCAGCATCCGCTCCCTTCTAGTCCCCGCATCAGCCCATTTCCAGTCCTAGCCCCCCATAAGCCCATTTCCAATCCTATCCTAGCCCCACCATCAGCCCGTTTCCAGCCCTAGCTCCCCCATCCATTTCCAGTCCTATCCGAGTCCCTCCATCAGCTCATTTCCAATCCCAGCCCCCCATCAGCCCATTTCTAGTCCTTTCCTAGCCCCACCATCAGCCCATGTAAAATCCTAACTCCCCTTCACTCAGCCCATTTCCAATCCAAGCCCCTCATGAGCCTACTTCCAGTTCTAGTCCCTCCATGAGTCCATTTCAATCCAAGCCCCCACCACAGCCCATTTCCAATCTTAGCACCCCCCAACATCCCATTTCCAGTCCTATCCTAGCCCCTCCATCAGCCCATTTCCTGTCCTAGCCCCCCCCCTCACTCAGCCCATTTCCAGTCCTAGCTCCCTCCCCTCACAGCCCATTTCCATTCCAAGCCCCCGTCCCATCAGCTATTTGCAGTTCAAGCCCTCCTTCCACTCAGCCCATTTCCAGTCCTAGCAACCCCCCCAGCCAATTACCAGCCCTAGTCCCCCCCATAGCCCATTACCAGTCCTAAGCCCCCCATAACCCATTACCAGTCCTAAGCCCCCCATCAGCCCATTTCCAGTCCTAACCCCTCATAACCCATTACTAGTCCTAACCCCCCATCAGCCCACTTCCAGTCTTAGCCCCCCATAGCCCATTACGTCCTAACCCTACCATCAGCCCACTTCCATTCTTAGCCCCCCCATAGCCCACTGCCAGTCCTAACCCCCCATAGCCCATTACCAGACCTAACCCCCCTCCCCCCATCAGCCCAGGTAGATTTAAAAAAAACAAAAAGCTGCTGCTGCTGCTGTTGCTGTTGCCGCTGCTGCCATGGCAGTGGCAGAATCAAGTGTCATGCCGCGGGGCCCCCCCCCCTGACCGGCAGAACCTCCCTGCAGCATCAGCTCCTGAGTCCCAAAGTACGGGCTTTCAGAGCTGCGAGTTTCCCTTTCTCGCAGCTCTGTTAATCCCCCGGGCTGATGGGATTTCCCATCAGTCCTGTTGGGCTTAACAGAGCCGCGAGTGGTCAGAGAAGCTCTCCCTTCTCAGCTCTGAAAGCCCGCGCTTTGGGACTCGGAAGCTGATGCTGCAGGGAGGCTCTGCCGGGCAGGGGGGTCCCGCGGCGGGACGCTTGATTCTGCCGATGCCACGGCGACAGCAGAAGCAGCAGCTGTTTTTTTTTTAATCTACTTGGGCTGATGTAGAATGTTTTTTGCGCGGGGCCCCCTGAAATGCAGGGCCTTGTGCAAAAAACATTCTTGCTCAATGGACGGGCCGGCCCTGCTAATCAGGGAGGTGGAAGAGGGGGAGTGTCAGGTTTATTTCTATTCTGCAGCGGGCTGCAGTAACTGCATTGGCAGACAGTGTATTATATGCATTTAACACACCATCTGCCGATATATTTCCCATGTGATAAATTTTTTGTGGGTTTTTTTATTATTTATTTTTATTTTATTATTTGAATTATGGTGCTGGCAACGAATACTGTATATATCATGAATTGCCTGAAGAACAAACTAGTCAGTATTAGAGGAGATCAAATATAAGCTTTCCTTAGAAGCTCAGGTAACAAGACTTCGGCCTTCATACTTTGGGCACCTCATGTGAAGAGAGAGATCATTGCAGAAAGACATAATGCTTGGCAAGATAGAAGGTCACTGTAAAAGAGGAAGGCCGGCAATAAGATGAATCAATACAATAACACAATAATACAATAAAGGGGAGGAGTAGCCTAGTGGTTGGGGCAAGGTACTTCAGGCCAGAAGGTCAGGGGTTCAAATCCCACTAGAGGACAGCAACCTTGGGCAAGAAGGACTGGGGTTTCTAGTCCCACAGATGCTCCTTGTGGTCTTGGGCAAGCCACTTAACCCTCCATTGCCCATGTTCCCTGTAAATATTAGTGTATGTGTCTCATATCCCCGAGTGTTAAATGTATCCCCCAATTGTGCTGTGACCGCTTTGATTGAAGGATAAGGCAGTATACAAAAACTGTCTAAATAAATAAAATAAAATAAAAAATAAAAATAAATAACAGCAGCTAAGGATACCACTCTATCAACAATGAGCTGCTTGACTGAAGACCGAACAAAGTTTAGGCCAACTATTCAGAGGGTTGTCAGGAGTCAACACCAACTCGATGGCACTTAACAACAACATTTTTATTTGCTAAATGTTTGATCTGTGCAGTAATTTCAGCACAGATGATGGCCATGACCCTAACTGAGCCCCTAACTTTCTGGGGAAAGGAGGGGCTCTTCCGAAGGGATAGGCTTCACCTTAACCGGGATGGAACCAGGCTGCTGGCATTAACCTTTAAAAAGGAGATAGAGCAGCTTTTAAACTAGATATTAAGGGAAAGCTGACAGTCGCCCAAGAGCGGATGGTTCGGAAGAATATATCCTTGAAGGATACTATCAAAAGCAGAGAGGTTCCACAAAAGAGTAAAGTAGCCCAAATGCCCTCAAATATGGAGCAGACACAGCTTAAAGATCCCAAATTACCCATGTCTAACAATAGCCAAATTAATATGAATAAAATACAATGTCTAAAATGCTTGTATGCAAATGCTAGAAGTCTAAAAAATAACATGGGAGAGTTAGAATATATAGCACTAAATGAAAGGTTAGATATGATTGGAATATCAGAGACATGGTGGAAGGAGGAAAACCATTGGAACACTGTGATACCTGGGTACAAACTATATCGTAATGATAGAGCTGATGAAACTGGTGGAGGGGTTGCTCTCTATGTTAGAGAGGGCATTGAGTCAGAAAGGATTAAAGTTTTGCAGGAAACAAAATTTGCTGTAGAATCTATATGGATTGAAATTGCATGTAAAAGGGGGAAGGCGATGGCAGTGGGGGTGTACTATCGAGTGCCTGGCCAGAATGAACAAATGGATGATGAAATGCTCAAAGAAATCAAGGAAGCTAACAAAAGTTACAGCGCAGTAATAATAATGGGTGATTTCAATTACCCCGGTATCGACTGGGTTAGTGTCACGTCAGGACATGCTAGGGAGATAAAGTTCCTAGATGAAATAAATGACTGCTTTTTGGAGCAGCTGGTTCATGAACTGACCAGAGGGGAAGCCATATTAGACCTAGTCCTTAGTGGAACACCAGATCTAGTGCAAGAGATAAGGGTATTGGGGCCACTTAGCAATAGTGATCATAGCATGATCGCCTTTCATTTAATTAGTGGAGGAGGGATAGTAAGGAAATCCACAGTACTACCTTTTAACTTTCGAAAGGGAGACTATGATAAAATGAGGAAAACAGTTAAGAAAAAACTAAAAGGAGCAGTTGCAAAGGTTAAAGGCGTACATCAAGCTTGGGTGTTGTTGAAAAATATTATCTTGGAAGCCCAGACCATCTATACTCCACGCTTTAAGAAAAGTGGAAGGAAGTCCAAAAAACTGCCAGCATGCTTTAAATGTGAGGTCAGAGAGGCTGTTGTTGCCAAAAAAGCATCTTTCAGGAAATGGAAAAAAGAGCCAAATGATGAAACATGGAAACAGTACAAGCACTGGCAAGTCAAATGCAAGGAATTGATAAGGCAGGCAAAGGGAGAATTCGAGAGGAAGCTTGCTGCAGAAGCAAAAACACGAAATAAAGACCTTTTCAAGTACATTTGTAGTAAAAAACCTGTGAGAGAGTCAGTTGGTCCATTAGATGATAAAGGGCTTAAAGGAGCACTGAGAGACGACAAGGCGATAGCAGAGAAACTGAATGAATTCTTTGCTTTAGTCTTTACTGAGGAAGATGTAGGGATGTTACCCAAGACTGAAGTGGTATTTAAAGGTGTGGAAGAATTAAAGGAAATATCGATACATCGGAAGATGTATTACAACTATTAGATAAACTGAAGAGTAGCAAATCACCTGGGCCAGATGGTATACATCCAAGGGTATTGAAAGAACTGAAATATGAGATTGCAGACCTGCTATTAGTAATCTGTGAACTATCATTAAAATCATCTCTAATAACTGAAGATTGGAGGATCGCCAATGTAACACCAATTTTTAAAAAGGGTTCCAGGGGTGATCCGGGAAACTACAGACCGGTGAGCCTGACATCAGTACCGGGAAAAATGGTAGAAACCATTATAAAGAATAAAATTACTCAGCATGTAGATAATCATGACCTAATGGGAGACAGCCAACATGGCTTTAGACAAGGAAGATCTTGTCTTACTAATCTGTTATGTTTTTTTGAAGGAGTGAATAAACAGGTGGACAAAGGTGAGTCGGTTGATATTGTGTATCTGGACTTTTAGAAAGCCTTTGACAAGGTCCCTCATCAGAGACTTTTGGCAAAACTAAAGAGTCATGGGATAGGAGGCAGTGTACTATTGTGGATCAGGAACTGGTTAAAAGATAGAAAGCAGAGTTTAGGGCTAAATGGCCAATTTTCCCAATGGAGAATGGTGAATAGTGGTGTACCCCAGGGATCTGTGCTGGGTCCGCTGCTTTTTGACATATTCATAAATGACCTGGAAAGTGGAATAACGAGTGAGGTTATCAAATTTGCAGATGACACAAAACTATTTAAAGTTGTTAAAATCCAAGAGGATTGTGGAAAATTGCAAGAGGATCTTGATAAATTAGAAGACTGGGCATCAAAATGGCAGATGAAATTTAATGTGGACAAGTGCAAGGTTATGCACCTAGGGTAGAACAACCCAAACTATGGTTACACGATGCAATGTTCCACATTAGGAACCACCACCCAGGAAAAAGATTTAGGCGTCATTGTGGATACCATGTTAAAACCCTCAGCCCTCGGCCCTCGGCCCAGTGTTAAAACCCTCGGCCCAGTGTTAAAACTGAATCCTGATAAAAGTGCCTTTTTACTGCATTAAACTGCGCTATCTATTGCCGAAGGATCAGGTAACTCGCTGATGGAGGGTCCTAAACCGCAGCGGCTGGATTATGCTTCGGTTTTGAACAGTAACGCGAAAAGATCTAAACCGAAAATGGCGGCGACGCGTGAAGGCGCTGATGTTTTGCAGGAACTTCTCACCGAGATAAGAGGAGTGAAAGATCTGGTAAAAGCCAACGGTGAAGCGCTAAGTACAGTGCAGGAGGAAATCGCTGCTTTGCATAGTAAAATTGAAAGCCTTACTCTCCGGCAAGATAAAGTAGAAGCAGTTCTCTCCACCCACGGGGCCCGGCTGGAAAAGGTGGATAGCCTAGAGAGACAGCTCCGTGCGCTCCAGAGAGAGATGGAAGACAGCAATAACCGCGCCCGACGTAATAATATACGGATGGTCGGACTCCCAGAAGGAGTAGAAGGTAAAGACATGCGGGCCTTTCTGATCAAAATGATTCCTGAAATCCTATGCTGCACATTTGAAAAGGACTTTGAGATTGACCGCGCTCACAGAGTTCCCTCATTTACAACCTTGCAGACCTCCAGGCCGCGGCCAGTTGTTTTCCGTGTTCTACGATTCCAGCATGCTACACAAATCATGGAGTTGGCGTGGGCACGTGCCCCGATCGAATATGAAGGGCGCAAACTCTCCTTCTTTCCGGACTTGGCTAAGTTCACTGTGAACCGGCGTAAGAAATTTCTAGAGTTTAGACCCCGGTTGCAGCAGCTACAAGCGCGCTTTGGACTGCTTTACCCTGCAAAAATGCGGATCACCTTACATAATCAAACCAGGACTTTTGAAGAACCTGACTTGCTGGCAGCATTCCTGGATGAGAAGGAGGCAGCCCGGATGCGGTGACTGGACGCACTAAATTGGCGAGGTCAAGATAGCTACGGTGCACTCAGTGGTACCCTAACCCAGTCAATAGTTCTTTGCTGATGGGTACTGGGGTCACTGTTACTTTATTCTGCATGGCGTTACTTAAGCGCTTTGTTCTGCAGCAACAAGAGGGGGGGGGAATGGGACTATGACTCTTGGCATGGTCACTTCAAGCCCTATAAGGGCTCGTTATCTCTGGATCTCCCGAGCCAGCCCTGCCGGCTCAAGCTTCCCGATATATCATAACTGGGTTGTCTCTCCTCCAGGGTTTTGTTTAGTATGGTTCAAAAAAGCCTTAGCTAATTCTCTGATGTTACTTGGTATGCTATCCCTGCTATGTGTTATCTTGCAACTATGTATTTGGATCGTATCCAGACCCGTAGGGGTCCATTGCACCGCATAGGCTTCAATGGCTCCTTGTAAAATCCTTTCCTTAAATGTACAAGGGGTTAATAATCCGGTTAAAAGGCGAAAGATCATAGATTATGCGCGGCGCGAACGTGCAGATTTGCTGCTATTGCAGGAAACTCATTTGAATCAAAAAGAGTCATTGAAGCTTGGGGTGCGGCCCTATGAGGTTATAGCATACTCCGCTGCTGTTAAAAAATGTAATGGGGTCGCCATACTCGCTCATCAATCCCTTCGGGCTCAGGTATTACACCACCGCTCCAATACAGCGGGGCAGTGGACCAAAGTGGAGCTGAACCTGAATGGGATGGACATTGTTGTTATGTGTATATACGCTCCCACCACTGACTATCCTGACGTCTTTACAACTGTAGCGACGGAATTATCTGTCGAGGTTGGAAAACATATGCTTGTAGGGGGGGATTTCAATCAGGTTCTAGATCCTTTGATAGATCGACAACCGCCCCGATCGATCAAATTGTCTAAGGGGCAAATTTTCCTTGCATCTATGATCAAAGAGCTGGCTTTAGTCGACATTTGGAGACTACAGCACCCTCGAGATTTGGAATTTACTTTTTTTTCTGCCCCTCATACTTCGCAATCTCGAATTGATTTTCTGTTAATTTCCAAGGCCCTAGTCGTGAATGTGGATGTTACTAATATTCACTCTATCCATGTTTCAGACCATGCGGCTACTTCAGTTGTACTAAATACTAATTCCCTATCCACTGGACCGGCTGATTGGTGTTTTGATAGGTCCTTACTGGAGGTTCCCGAATTTTCTATTGCAGCAAAAACTGCAATTGCTGAATATTTTCACTTGAACTCTCTGCAGGACACCTCCGGGTGGGCCTGGTGGGAGGGCTTCAAAGCCTCAATCAGAGCAACCATCACCAGTTTTAGTATAAGCCAGAGAAAGCAGAGGCAACAAGAACTTATGGACCTAGAGCAACAGATTAAAATCGGGGAACGGGTTCTTACACGACGGGCAGATCCGTGTATTTTACTGAGACTTCGAAGATTACGATTTCAGTATAATACCCTGGTAAATGCAGAGGCCTCCCAGAGCATCAGGAAACAACAGGGGAATTATTACCGGGAGGGCAATAGATCTAGTAAATTGTTAGCTACAGCGTTGAAAGGAAAGCGGGAAGCCCAACGGGTCAGCGCTTTGAGGGAACCTCAAGGGACCACTTTGATTGTTGGGGATCCTGCGATAGCTGCCACTTTCTCTCAATATTATACTAACCTTTATCGCTCAGAGCAGGAATTCACACAGGTAGGCTTTGATCAGTTAACAGCTGGCCTTCATCGGCCTACCCTCTCGGACGAACAACGGGAAAACTTAGATATGCCAATCACTACAGGGGAAATCGGTTGCGCTATAACATCCATGGCCTCGGGTAAAGCTGTTGGGCCAGATGGGCTACCCGCCGAATTTTTTAAATGTTTTGCGAAAGATCTAATTCCTTATCTTCAGCAATACTACTCCTTATTATCTATGGCGGAGCAAGGTGTTGGTGCGTTCGCTGCGGCTAAGTTGGTGGTTTTTGAGAAACCGGGGCGGGACCCTTTATTGGTCACTAACTATCGGCCCATATCACTTTTGAATGCCGATTATAAGATATATGCTTCAATTCTGTCGGCTCGAATTGTAAGTATACTCCCCAAACTAATTCACCCGGGTCAATGCGGCTTTACGGAAGGCCGGTCGACAGCGGACAATGCGCGCATTTTATGCCATATTCTTACAGGGGCGGATGCGATGGAGGTCCCGATTGTGGGCCTCGCATTAGATGCGGAAAAGGCTTTTGATCGCCTAGAATGGCCCTTTCTCTTTGCAGTCCTTCGGTGGTTCGGTTTTGGAAGTGCCTTTATCCGTGCAATCAAGGTTTTATACACCTATCCCACTGCGAGGATATGTATCAATGGGGTAATGTCGGTTCCTTTTGAATTGAAGCGTGGCACTCACCAGGGTTGCCCCTTATCTCCTATGTTGTTTAATTTAGCGATGGAATTATTGGCTCTCCTAATTCGGCAATGTCCAGATATAAAAGGGGCGAGAATTGCTAGTCAGGAGGTCAAACTTTCAGCCTACGCGGACGATCTTCTCCTTTTCACAACGCCTGATTCTATTCCTAAAATACTAGAGCAGATAGAGTGGTATTCGCGGTTTTCTGGATATAAAATTAACTGTTCTAAATCTTTAGCGTTCCCTTTAAATAAGTGGGTTCATAAAGGGCACCTTAGTGATTATCCTTTTATTTGGGAGTCGGGTGCGGTGAAATATCTGGATGTTTACTACCGGTATCCGCTCAGTGAAACGATTGCATGGAACGTGGGTGTGATCTTGAAACTGGCTCAGGAGTTGACTGTAAAGTGGACGCCCCTTACGTTGTCTTGGTGGGGACGATTGGAGACGATAAAAATGATGATCGTTCCCAAAATCAACTATATTTTAGAAATGCTTCCTTGTCTATTACCAGCTCATGTTTATAAACAGCTTGAACGAATATTATCTCAGTTCTTGTGGAATAATAAAACCCCGCGAATAGCTAAAGAGAAATTGAGGCTTCGACGGGAGCAGGGGGGCGTAAATTTTCCAGACTTTCAATCTTATCATCATGCTTTTCTTCTCAAACAAGGGGCGCGATGGGTGGAACAGCCGACCGCAGGAAGGCCTGTTTGGCTTGAGTTAGAAGAGAGGCTAGCTATGCCTGTCCCATTAGAGTTTTTCCCAGGTATGCAATTCTCGCATCTCTCCGTGCTTCCTTCAGTAATTCTAGATACACTCCAAGCCTTTCTTACTTTCATTAAAGTTAGTGAACCCAGCTGTTGCTCTAGGTCCCAGCTGCCTATATGGAACAACCTCCTTTTTAAAATCCAAAAGTCAACCTTTGCTTGGAAGCAGTGGTTTGTCCGTGGAATTTGGACAGTGAATTAATTACAGGTTGCCAATAAATGGAAAGATTTCAGGGCACTTCAACAGGAGTTTGGTCTCCCGCCCAAATGTTATTTCCAGTGGATACAACTTCGACACTGTTTAATCGGGGCGGGAATAGACCCGGTGCAAGGTCTTGATGCTCCAGGGATTACTGAGATATTTCGGGAAAATCTGCTAACCTCGGGGATAGCGTCACGTATTTACAAAGGATTGACCTTATCTCCGTCGTTAGTGATGCAGAGGGTCCAACAGAGATGGGAACGCACTGTGGGGAAGAGGCTCTCTGAATCTCAATGGAGAACGTTTTGGAACAAACAAATTCGAATCACCAGGTCTGCCTCCATCACTCAAACTCTTTTTTATTTTGCCCATAATTGCTTTTATATGCCAAAACAATTGGCCCAGTGGGATAAGAGTCTCACCCCCCTTTGTTGGACATGTGGGATTAAGATGGGTACCCTCCGGCATATAGTCTACGACTGCTCAGGGGTGAGTTCCTATTGGGACTCTGTATGGAGGCAGATTCAGGATGTTCTAGCGTTCAGGGAGCCTCTGACATGGCAGATTGTAGTTTTTCGCTCCGCAGCAGATATACCCTCATTACCCAAGGAAGGAGCCTTTCTCTTGGATTTCATGCTAGGGATAGCGATATGCTTAGTTATCCGGAATTGGAAGCTTACTACGCAGGCAAGTGCCCATGAGTGGTGGCATCGAATTTGTCTATATAGTCAGTATGAACAGAGTTTTGGTAGTCCCCGGCCACCACTCACTACAGCCTGTCTCAAATGGCAACTACTGAATGCTTTTGTTAAAGCGGCCAAACCTAGGTAGAGCCTTATATATTGGGTATCTCGGGCTTATAGACCGTTAGGTCAAGATATGCAAACCCTGGAGGAGGGGATGGGGGGGGGTGGGGGGGGGCTTCTATAGATTTCTTTATTTGTAGCTATGTTTCTGTTTTCTTGCTGTGTGTTGGTTATGTTATATTGTTTTGTTTTATATAATGAAAATAAACAATTAAAAAAAAAAAAAAAGGATATAGCGATTTTAGAAAAGGTTCAGAGAAGAGCCACCAAAATGGTAAAGGGGATGGAAGGATACTCCTATGAAGAAAGGCTAAAAAGGTTAGGGCTCTTTAACCTGGAAAAGAGACAGCTGAGGGGAGATATGATAGAAGTCTATAAATTAATGAACGGAGTGGAACGGGTAAACGTAGATCGATTGTTTACCTTATCAGAATATAGAAAGACTAGGGGACATGCAATAAAGCTGCAGGGTAAACTATTTAAGATTAATAAAAGAAAATATTTTTTCACTCAACGTGTAATCAAACTCTGGAATTTGTTACCGGAGGATGTAGTAAAGGCTGTTAGTGTAGCTGGGTTTAAAAAAGGTTAGGACAAGTTCCTGGAGGACAGGTCCATAAACCATTATTAAGAAGGGACCCAGGATATCAATGCTTGACCCAGTACAAGCATTGTGGAACCTGTGTCTTTTGGGGAAACTGCTAGGTACTTGTGACCTAGATTGGCCACTGTTGGAAACAGGATACTGGGCTTGATGGACCTTGGTCTGACCCAGTATGGCATATGTTATGTTCTTATGTTAACTGTAACTGCAGAGGATTTACATTTACCACACGTTCACTTTTGTGCCTAATGCACACTAAGGGCATACATTCACTGCACTTTAGCAAGCAGGCCTCAAAATACCTAGTAAACATTTCCATACCATAAAACAACATGCAGTACTATCATACTGTAACTGCACAATAGAACAGCCTGCAACCGTCTTTTATATAAAAACTCAAATCTTCTCCTCCTACCCATAAAGAAAAGCAGAAAATGCACAGGGCTTCAGAGCATTTCTAAACAGAATATCAGAGTACATTTTTCAGAAGTAAATTCCATGGATGAGGTTTTTTAACAAATTGGCAAGCAGCAAATGTAAAAATTGTCTGTTGATTAATTCTGTATATCTCACTGGAGAAAATGACTGTGCATGACTTAACGGTAATGCAGACTCACCAGAGCAAATAATCAGTAGTACAGCTCATGCTTCAGCATGTGTCAGGTGTGAATTGCCCTTGCACCTACCTACGAAGTGTGGTTATTGAGGGTTGTGCATTTCTGGCTCATTTGGGCATTCATTTAGTTGCCTAAAAGTGAAAAGTACACGCCAAGCATATGTGCTTGTGTATACCTGCAAATGAACTTATGTACAATCAGTTTACACATTCAATGTAGCACACACAGAAGGAGGATATTTAAGATGCATCTGTGTAAAAACTTGAAGGAAAGACATGAAACTCACCAAAAACTTTGTTTCAAAGGAAGATGATGCAAAACATTTTTGGCCCTAATTTAGTTACTATCTTTTCTGGCTTTCAACCAGGAATGCACAGCCCTTGCAGGGGTAGTTTTACTAAGGGGTCTGTTTACTAAGCGGTGCTAGCAGCTTCCAAATGAAATTGGAGCCGTGGCCCCGTTTTATTCAATGGGGACGTGGCTCCAATTTTGCACAGAAGCCACTAGCTTGCTCAGTAAACAGACCCCTAAGTGACACTAGCAGTGCACCTGCAGTATGTGCACCAAGGTCCAATGTTATTCAACAGGATTAGTTCCATTTTGGGGAACCGTTCACTTATAAAATAAGACATCAATCAAAGAGATCTTGTGTGACTGTCAAATGGCCTTTTGAACATTGCCCTTTCATTTTTTCTGGCCAATTGATCTTTTTCCAAGTGTCCTTTTATAAAAAAGGATACATTATGGGGCTCGTTTCCAGCCAGCACCAAGGTGTTGCTCGTAACATGCAAATAGCATTGAAACCATGGTATGGTACGTGAACACCCCAATCTTAACTGCCAAGGGCTTCAAAAGCATTTCCCTGGCAGTTAAAGTGGAGCCCTGTTCTATAGCAAGCTGCTTTAACGCCAATGCGCCTAATGCTACTTATTGAGGTGGCATTAGGTGGACCCGCGCTAATGTAGTTAGTGTGGTGTGAACACAGCGCTAACTGCATTGAGCTCAACATGCCCACTCTCTCCCCCTACCCTGCCCCTTCCTGTCTCTAATGCAGGCTGTACACATCATGTGAAGAGAGAGATCACTGTAGAAAGATATAATCCTTGGCAAGAGAGAAGGTCACCGTAAAAGAGGAAGGCAGGCAATGAGATGGAGCAATACAATAACAGAAGCTAAGGATACCACTCTATCAACAATGAGACGCTTGGCTGAAGACAGAACATTTTAGGTCAACTATCCAGAGGGTTGTCAGGAGTCGACACCAACTCAACGGCACTTAACAACAACATTTTTATTTGCTAAATGTTTGATCTGTGCAGTAATTTCAGCACAGATGGTGGCCATGACCCTAACTGTAACCGCACAGGATTTACATTTACCACACGTTCACTTTCTTGCCTAATGCACACTAAGGGCATACATTCACTGCACTTTAGTAAGCAGGCCTCAAAATACCTATTAAACATTTCCATACCATAAAACAACATGCAGTACTATCATACTGTAACTGCACAATAAAACAGCCCGCAAACGTCTTTTATATAAAAACTCAAATCTTCTACACCTATCCAGTAAGAAAACCAGAAATCATCCTATGCTGTCCCAATGCGCCTTTTGCACATACGAGAACACGTTGCCAAGTAGAACCTATAAGTAAAAGACCCTCTAATGTATACTGTGGAGACCTTATCTACAATACTTAGCTATGCAAAAGAAATCCAAAATATACTACAATAAACAGAATACATATGTGCATGTTTGAAACAGCAGCCTTATTTTTCATGAAGGAACTCATTTTTATGCATTTGTTCAGTCATAGGGCAAAAGAAAATATAATTCTATTTCAGAAAACCACTCTTTGTAGGGAAGAGTACATTAACATTGCCCATTCCTTTTTTTTTTACATTAAAATATTCTACATGTTTAATTTCATGTTTAAATTTTTAGCAGGCAAAACAATTTGATTTAAACTAAATCGATCAAATTTCAATCTGGTTTGAATTTTAAAAATTCGGTATAATTTGAGATTTAGGGTTAGTTAAGTGCAGTGTCATTTGGGGACCTACAATTTATTTTGCTGTAATCTTATGATCTGCTCCATGTTCCATTTCTTTAAAAAGAAAATTTATGAACTAAAGTATAGAGTCCCAAGAAGAATTTCAATGAGTTTGATGGT
This sequence comes from Ichthyophis bannanicus, assembly GCA_033557465.1. Classification (NCBI taxonomy): domain Eukaryota; kingdom Metazoa; phylum Chordata; class Amphibia; order Gymnophiona; family Ichthyophiidae; genus Ichthyophis; species Ichthyophis bannanicus. Next base: position 864,545,291 of record CM066032.1, on the reverse strand, counting down.
ATAGTTCACAAACCTCTTTGAAAGAAGTTCAAATATCCAAGTTTGTAGATGAAGAATTTAATATTTACAAATAAAAAATGATGTAAGTCCCCCCCCCCCCAAAGTGGGTGTTTGAGAGTGTGTTGAATAATGTAGAAACAAAGGTAAATGCTCACTGTATGCTGTTGAAGATGTGGCTGCCGGGGAGGTCAAATGAGGGACAACATTAAAGGAACTGCCTGCTTTGCTAGTAGAGCTGGAAAGTAAACATTTAGGGGGATATGCAAATCACTGCCTGTGCTGAATGAGCAAGGGTAATATTTGCTCACATTTATATCTAATATTAAGATTTAACTTTAAATCTATAGCGAACAGTGTAAGGGAATAAAGTGCACACACTAGACAGAGGGTGGAGAAGTAAGTAATGGGGGGGGGGGGCAGTGGAAATTGCTCGCCCTAAAAGAATGACATCACTTGGCACTGGCACCAGCAGCCTTGTGCAGAAAAGAGCTTGAAAAACAATTATGTGGGATTTAGAGGCATCAAGCTTCTTTCTCTAAAAGAACTGCTTTCTCATCTGAGAAGTGAAGTAAGAGCTTTCCCTGTTCTGCAGGATCTCCTGAGAGTTGAGACAAGCTTGGAGTGACCATGGCAGCAGAAAACTTCCTACAGATCCGTTTGGGGGGTAGAAGATAGGAGCAGAAAGACTAAAGAGAACCTAATCCAGGCTTGATGGTCCAGCGGCAGATCAGCTCCAGAGGGAGCTGCAGTGGCAGAGAGTCCCTTCCGGATTAGGAGCCACAAGATCCAGGTGGGGTCCAGCAGCAGATCAACTCAAGGGAGAGCTACAGCAGCAGAGAGTCTATTCCGGACCATAGCCACAAGACCCAGGGAGGTCCAGCGGTAGATGAGCTCAAGAGAGAGAACATAAGAACACAAGATATGCCATACTGGGTCAGACCAAGGTCCATCAAGCCCAGTATCCTGTTTCCAACAGTGGCCAATCTAGGTCATATGTACCTAGCAGTTTCCCCAAAAGACACATGTTCCGCAATGCTTGTACTGGGTCAAGCATTGATATCCTGGGTCCCTTCTTAATAATGGTTTATGGACCTTTCCTCCAGGAACTTGTCCAAAACTTTTTTAAACCCAGCTACATTAACAGCCTTTACTACATCCTCTGGTAACAAATTCCAGAGTTTGATTACACGTTGAGTGAAAAAATATTTTCTTTTATTAGTCTTAAATAGTTTACCCTGTAGCTTCATTGCATGTCCCCTAGTCTTTCTATATTCTGATAACGTAAACAATCAATCTACATTTACCCGTTCCACTCCGTTCATTAATTTATAGACTTCTATCATATCTCCCCTCAGCCGTCTCTTTTCCAGGTTAAAGAGCCCTAACCTTTTTAGCCTTTCTACATAGGAGTATACTTCCATCCCCTTTACCATTTTGGTGGCTCTTCTCTGAAGCTTTTCTAATAACGCTATATCCTTTTTAAGATACGGCGACCAGAATTGCACACAATATTCAAGGTGCAGTTTCACCATGGAACGATATAGAGGCATTATAATATCTTTTGTTTTATTTTCCATTCCTTTCCTTATGATACCTAGCATTCTATTTGCTCTCTTGGCAGCCGCTGCACACTGGGCCGAGGGTTTTAACATGTTATCCACAATGACGCCTAAATCTTTTTCCTGGGTGGTGGTTCCTAATGTAGAACCTTGCATTGTGTAACCATAGTTTGGGTTGTTCTTCCCTAGATGCATAACTTTGCACTTGTCCACATTAAATTTCATCTGCCATTTTGATGCCCAGTCTTCCAATTTATCAAGATTCTCTTGCAATTTTCCACAATTCTCTTGGGTTTTAACAACTTTAAATAGCTTTGTGTCATCTGCAAATTTGATAACCTCACTCATTATTCCACTTTCCAGGTCATTTATGAATATGTCAAAAAGCAGCGGACCCAGCACAGATCCCTGGGGTACACCACTATTCACCTTTCTCCATTGGGAAAATTGGCCATTTAGCCCTACCCTCTGCTCTCTATCTTTTAGCCAGTACACTGCCTCCTATCCCATGACTCTTTAGTTTTGCCAAAAGTCTCTGATGAGGGACTTTGTCAAAGGCTTTCTGAAAGTCTAGATACACTATATCAACCGACTCAACTTTGTCCACCTGTTTATTCACACTTTCAAAAAAACATAACAGATTAGTAAGACAAGATCTTCCTTGTCTAAAGCCATGTTGGCTGTCTCCCATTAGGCCATGACTATCTACATGCTGAGTAATTTTATTCTTTATGATGGTTTCTACCATCTTTCCCGGTACTGACGTGAGGCTCACCGGTCTGTAGTTTCCCGGATCACCCCTGGAACCCTTTTTAAAAATTGGTGTTACATTGGCAATCCTCCAGTCTTCAGGTATTAGAGATGATATAGAGAGCTGCAACAGTTGTTCCTGATTGGACACTAGTGCAAACCCTCTCTGGATTGGAGGAGGTGGACTCAAGGCTACAGTCTCAGCAATTGGACAGAACTTCAAAGCCTCTCTATTCACAAGCAGCCACTAGTCCAGAGCTCCAGCAGTGGGTGAGACTTGGGGCTGGTGGGCAAAGGGAGAGGAGTTAGCAGAAAGGTTAATAAGGTTAAATCCATAATCTTTAAAAGGTTTACTTAAGTTACTACGTATTGGTTGTTTGAACTGCCTTATCTCTTATCCTGTATTGCTATTACACATTACTTGCTTGACAATACGGGTTGTATATACTACATTATTTTATCACAATACTTGATGAAAATATTTTGTAAATAAATTTTAAATACTATTTAAGCCGGCCTTGTTCACAGCAGTGTTTTTGAGAGGCTTTCCTGGGGTGAGAGGAGGGAAATCCTGCCTGCTGACACTTTTCATCCCCAGGTCGAGGCACCAGGCACCAAACTGACAAGGACTGATGGAACCTGCCGTTGAGGGGACTCCAGCCAGGCTGGTCCCGGGCCCAGAAGTGCACCCAAGGAGGCGTTAACATAAGTAATTCAAAATTGCATTCCATTACAGTTCCAGAGACAGGGATCAAGAAGAGTCTCTCAGTGGATTTGCAGTATGCAGAAAAGAAAGGAATATCCTTAGCTGTTAATAATTAAACAGGCACAACAACATGTCAATAGCTGATTTAATTGAACCTTCTAAAGGTTAGATAGCCAAAGCCTAAGGGAAGCGTACCCAATAACATGCCAAAGACAGCCATGTCAAAATTATGCCTTCTTCCGAGTGCTCTACTTATTGGAAAATTGATTTAAACAATAATAGTTTTCAAAATTAGGGGTTTCTTTTTATTTATAATTTCCATATCGAGGCCAAGATTGAGTAGTCTTAAGTGAACAAACATATCACGTTCTTGTGTAAATGAAGTATGCGTGATAAACAAACAGGAGTAGTCGCTAAGGTGCAGTAAAATACACTAGAGAGGCACAGCATAAGTTATCATGTGGTAAATTGAATGTTGTGTTGCTGCAGTGGGGAACTACCACTAGAGGGCCAAGATGTCAAATAGCAAACGCTTCACTGGTCAACATTGAAATCGTTACTGACTTTAAAAGGCCCTAATCTGTAGTATCTTGGTGAGCTGAACACGAATATAACATTAAAAAAAATTATTGGCTCTTATTTTGAAGATATTGCATGTAGTTCATTTTTGACGTTTCACCGTGTAAATTTATCCAGTAGGACATCAACAACATCCCAAATAAGCCTTGAATGATGTAATGTTGCATCACATTGCGTAATACCAGCATGCACACATCATCCAGAGTTGATTGCATCATTTTCTGATGCCATGCAATACTACTGCCAGACGGCTGCTGAAGCCATCTGACGCCAGCAGTGTACTATACGCAGTCGGAAAGGAAAGTAATCTGGTATTCTGTTCCGATATTGAAAGCCTCATGAATACCTTAAAAATCACTCATGAACCACAAGACTGGAGACTATTTATAGACTCTTCGAAACTGAGTCTGAAGGTTGTGCTTTTGAACAATGGAAACCGTCTTCCATCTATTCCAGTAGCGCATGCTGTCCACATGAAAGAGACATACGATAACTTAAAGCATCTTATGACTCGCACTCAATTTAAGTTACTTACTCTAGTTCACAGGGCTCTTCACAATAGTACTCCACAATACCTGGCAGACCATATTACATTCCACACCCCCAGACACACTCCCCGCTCCTTCCACCTTAACTGCCTTAATCTCCCTTCCCCCTCCCTTGCTTACCTTCAATCCACCCGCTTCTCTGCTTTCTTTTTCATCGGCCCCGCACTCTGGAATTCACTCCCCACCTCCCTCCGGTTAGAACTCCATCACGCCACCTTCAAGCGAGACCTAAAACCCACCTCTTTTCTTTGGCCTATGACCTTCCCTCCCCTCTTGTCTGATCCTGTCCCCTACGTATAGTCCTGTATCCTTTCTCTCGTTTTATTATATCAACAATTGTAACTTCCTTTCCTTCTTTCTGGCCCTGTGCCTGTTTCTAATTGTTTCTGAATTGTAAACCGCTCTGATTGATAAAGTAGGGCAGTATATCAAATAAATAAACATAAACATACAGCTGGCACCTCTGTGGTGACTTGAAGGTAGTTGCCCTTTTAATGGGACTGCAGCAGGAATATATAAAATACATGTGTTTCTTATTTGATTGGGATAGCCGAGCAAGGGATTGGCACTACTTATGGAAGGAATGGAATCGCAGACAAAATGTAACAGTTGGAGAGACGAATATCCAGCACCCAGTTCTGGTTGAGGCTCACAAAATCCTGCTACCACCCCTTCACATCAAACTAGGTTTGATGAAAAACTTCGTGAAAGCCATGGACCGCACTTCGCCAGCTTTCCGATACCTGCATGAAAAATTCCCTCGATTCAGCGAAGCAAAGATTAAAGAGGGAGTTTTTGTGGGTCCTCAGATTCGAGAGCTCTTCAAAGATTACCGGTTCAACAACTTGCTGCAGGGTGATTCGAAACAAGTATGGAATGCTTTTCGCCTAGTGTCAACAAACTTTCTCGGGAATGTTAGGGCAGAAAACTAGAAGGAACTAGTAGAAGACATGCTGATGCACTATCAGAAACTTGGCTGCAATATGTCTCTAAAGATCCATTTCCTTGATTCCCATCTCGATTTCTTTCCTGACAACTGTGGTATGGTTAGTGATGAACAGGGCGAACGTTTTCACCAGGATATTGCAACGATGGAGCAAAGATACCCGGGAAAATGGTCCTCTACAATGCTGGCTGACTACTGCTGGACACTCCCCAGAGAAGCTCCCAAAGAGCTGTACAAGAGACAGGTGAAAAAAATCTAAGAAGTAGTCTATGACTTGTTTTTTTACAGGTATTAACCGAAGGCCTATTATATTTACTATTGACATGCATTTCATGATGTAAACATTAATTCTTGTAGATTACAAAAAAACCCTAGAGCCAACTTTGCAATTTCACTGTCATATTCATGTTCAGTATATAAAAATTGATAAGAAATGACTATTTTTATTTCAGTAACATGACTTTTGTAAAAATTTGTTGACCGCTGTCGGTCTCAATCCCAACAGTAGCCACATGGGGTTATCACTAAGGAGCTGAAGCCGGGAGCTACTGGTTCAGGAATGCTTCCAAGGTGGAGTTATCTTTCCATGAATAATGCAGCTTGTGAGGTTTCATGCGAGTTATGCTATTCATTTCACATGAGAATGAGCCGCTTTATGGGCATTTGCATGCTTTGCATTTCATTATTTATGTGCTTGCACTAAGGTCTAATAAAGACATTTTTGTCAATTAATACACATTTGGCAAAAGAACCAATGTTTTATTTCCTTAATATAGACACTCGCACACACCTTCCTCGCATCACTCACAGAACATAAAAAAACTCTAGTATGAATACTAGTATGATGGCGAAATCTTGGCCACAGTTTTATTCCAACATAGCAACCAGCACTTCATGAATAAAACACCATACCTGACCCCATTATCTTCCAGATCAACTTTCATCCAACAACGTTCCTATACATCTTCCAAACTGCCCTATGTATTCCCCATCACTCTACATTCACAACCACATTGATGACTCAGTTAGCCCATAGCAACCTAGCCATAGTGAGGGTCCATGAAGAACTCTGTGAAAGGTTTCTATCCCCCTTTCCCATATAGCCTCCTGTTATGCTAGGCATTGTCTGCATAGCTCGTGATGGTGATGCACGTTAGCCAATGAATATTTCAAACACTTCAATCAATTCAGTTCAGTCCCCCCTTAACTTCAGATGACTCTGGGAAGAAAGGCAACTTTTAAGCCCACTCTCTCCAAGCTTTGACTGCAGATCTCTTCCTCAAATCCCGGTCCCACATGGACCCCTGTAGCATTCAATCAGAACCTGCACATGAACACAGAAGGGCAGGAGGGAGGGAAAGTGCCCGTCTCACCCCACTGCTCTCTCTCTACTGTCAAACTGACCTCCAGCAGGCTGAGCATCACCCTTCCACCTTCTTTATTTCCTTACCTACTGGAGATTCAAACTGTCCAATCACTGACCTCTAGACATGACCTCCCCCCCCCCCCACACACAAACACACATCTACCCTGGACACTGCTCCTTGGAAGCAACATTCCATTTTAATCAATGGATGTTCAGAACACTGAAGATTGTTAAGAATGATGCAATGATGTATTTATTAGATCAAAACTTACTTTAAAAGTTCATTGATTACCTTTAAGAATATACAAGTATCTATAACTGTAGCTAAAAATGATCAGTTTCAAGTGGGTTTTTTTTCATTGTTTGCATAAATAAACCATCAAATACTTTTCCTATAAAGTTAATATACAGTAAACATTAATAATGATTTTAAAATATCTACAGTACCTGGAGCCGAGGCTCATCTTTGCATTTAATGCTGGTGCCATCATCTGTCAGATATGCACGGCCAAAGAAGTAGTGAAGTTTTATTCTCACCTGTAACATAACACATTTTATTATGATCTTAGAAGCATGATTACATATCACATGGGGGGGGGGAGTTTTCAAAACAACTCAGGTGAGAAGTCCATGAATACTTTATTGGTGGACTTTTATCAGTGTCCAAAGGGACTTTCATAATATGGACACATCATGCAAAGAAAAAGATCATTGGAGAGAGACATCATGCTTGGCAAGGTTGAATGTCAACACAAAAGAGGAAGGCCAGCAATGCAATCGATCAATACAATAACAGCAGCTATGGATACCACTTTATCAACAATGAGTTGCCTGACTGAAGTGCAAATACAATTTAGGACACCTATCCACAGATTTTGCCATGAGTAAAAAGATCAATATACCGCTTTGCATTGCCAAAATGACACTAGAGCATAACCCAATAGGAGATAAGGTGCAATCCTTCTCTTGAATAGACATAAGGAACACAGGATGTCTGAATATGGGAAAAAATGCTGACCTGTAGGGCTGGATATGGAATTTTGGGGGGAACAAAGACTGTTAAGCGACCAGGATGTTTGTCACAGATTACCTCAGCAGCACAGGCATAAATAGCTCAACCAGAGCTCTGTGATCCTCAGTCTTGAAGGACTAGAAAAGGGGACTGTTACTTCTGGAGAGAGATCTGCAATTGTGAGTAAATACTTCTGGGAATTTTCTGAAAGGAATTCTTTGTATTAAAGCTAATTAATCTGTGAACCCACTGTTTTTTGTTAAACCAGTCAGGGCCTAGTAGCAGCAGTTTAAGTTTAAATTTAAAACACAGAAGAGAACTTTCTGGTTACTTTTCATACCCAGCAGAGCACAGGACAGGGTACTGTGTAGCAGCCCTCTTTTAATAAGTGTTATTTCCCTCCCTCTCTCCCCAACACCCAGCCACCCCTGCAATAATCGTAGCTTTATAGGTACTTACACATCTTAAGAGAAAGGAGGTGCTCTCAGGTGAAGCTCGTTACCCAAATCAGTCATACACTAAGGACCTGAAATTAATTAAGCTTCAGGTGAACAAGGTAAGTAAAGAACTTAAAGATCTAAACACAAGCTTAAAACTAAGATGCAGACACCAGTCCAGCAGCGAGATGGGGGCTTTCCAGTCTTTTGCATTGAGTGTCACATGTATGATTTTCTCCCAGTTGGTGAGAGGTCTTACGTGTGCACTAGGTGCAATGAGCTCTTTGCTCTCAGGAAACGAGTCCGTTCTCTAGAGGCTAGAGTAGCAGACTTGGTAAACATAAGAAAGACAGAGAGGTACATAGATGAGACCTACAGGGATATAATCCTGAAGTCCCACCTCCAGTCTGGCAGCATCCCTGTTGCCATGGAGGAGAGAGGTCACGTGACAGGAAAGCATCACCCTGGTGTGGCTGGAAGTGATCCTGTAACTAGGACCTGTCCTCCAGTTGATGTAAAACCCTATCGCACCAAGGAAGTTTCTCCAGGGCCATGTGCCCATGAGGGAAGGGTTAGGACAGCCGTTATAGTTGGTGATTCGATCATTAAGCATGTAGATAGCTGTGTGGCTGGTGGACGTGAGGATTGCCTGGTAATATGCTTGCCTGGTGCGAAGGTAGCGGACCTCACGCGCCATCTAGATAAGGTCTTAGATAGTGCTGGGGAGGAGTCTGCTGTCTTGGTACATGTCGGTACCAATGACATAGGAAAATGTGGTAGGGAGGTTCTGGAGGCTAAATTTAGGCTTTTAGGTAGGAAGTTGAAATCCAGAACTTCCAGGGTTGCGTCCTCCGAAATGCTTCCCATTCCATGCGCAGGACCCAAAAAGCAGGCAGAGCTGCAGAGTCTCAATGCGTGGATGAGAAAATGGTGCAGAGATGAGGGTTTTGGATTTGTTAGGAAATGCGGAGCATTCTGGGGAAAGGAGGGGCTCCTCTGAAGGGATGGGCTTTACCTTAACCGGAATGGAACCAGGCTGCTGGCATTAACTTTAAAAAGGAGATAGAGCAGCTTTTAAACTAGATAATAGGGGAAAGCTGACAGTCGCCCAAGAGTGGATGGTTCGGAAGAATGTATCCTTGAAGGATATTACCAAAAGCAGAGAGGTTCCAAAAAAGAGTAGCCCAAATGCCCTTGAGTATGGAGCAGACAGAGCTTAAAGATCCCAAATTACCCATGTCTAGCAATACCTAAATTAATATGAATAAAATACAGTCTCTAAAATGCTTATATGCAAATGCTAGAAGTCTAAAAAATAAGATGGGAGAGTTAGAATATATAGCACTAAATGAGAGGTTAGATATAAATTGGAATATCTGAGACATAGTGGATGGAGGACAACCAGTGGGACACTGTGATACCTTTGTACAAACTATATCGTAATGATAGAGCTGATCAAATTGGTGGAGGGGTTGCGCTGTATGTTAGAGAGGGCATTGAGTCAGAAAGGATTGAAATTCCATGTCTAAAGGGGAAGGCGATAGCAGTGGGGATGTACTATCGACCGCCTGGCTAGAATGAACAAATGAACATAAGAACATAAGATATGCCATACTGGGTCAGACCAAGGTCCATCAAGCCCAGTATCCTGTTTCCAACAGTGGCCAATCCAGGTCACAAGTAGATAGCAGTTTCCCCAAAAGACACAGGTTCCACAATGCTTGTACTGGGTCAAGCATTGATATCCTGTGTCCCTTCTTAATAATGGTTTATGGACCTTTCCTCCACGAACTTGTCCAAACCTTTTTTAAACCCAACTACACTAACAGCCTTTACTACATCCTCCGGTAACAAATTCCAGAGTTTGATTACACGTTGAGTGAAAAAATATTTTCTTTTATTAGTCTTAAATAGTTTACCCTGTAGCTTCATTGCATGTCCCCTAGTCTTTCTATATTCTGATAACGTAAACAATCGATCTACGTTTACCCATTCCACTCCGTTCATTAATTTATAGACTTTTATCATATCTCCCCTCAGCCGTCTATTTTCCAGGTTAAAGAGCCCTAACCTTTTTAGCCTTTCTTCATAGGAGTATTATTCCATCCCCTTTACCATTTTGGTGGCTCTTCTCTGAACCTTTTCTAAAATCGCTATATCTTTTTTAAGATACGGCGACCAGGATAGCACACAATATCCAAGGTGCGGTCTCACCATGGAACGATATAGAGGCATTATAATATCTTTTGTTTTATTTTCCATTCCTTTCCTTATCATACCTAGCATTCTATTTGCTCTGTTGGCTGCCGTTGCACACTGGGCCGAGGGTTTTAACATGGTATCCACAATGACGCCTTAATCTTTTTCCTGGGTGGTGGCTCCTAATGTGGAACCTTGCATCGTGTAACCATAGTTTGGGTTGTTCTTCCCTAGGTGCATAACCTTGCACTTGTCCACATTAAATTTCATCTGCCATTTTGATGCCCAGTCTTCCAATTTATCAAGATCCTCTTGCAATTTTCCACAATCCTCTTGGGTTTTAACAACTTTAAATAGTTTTGTGTCATCTGCAAATTTGATAACCTCACTCGTTATTCTACTTTCCAGGTCATTTATGAATGTCAAAAAGCAGCGGACCCAGCACAGATTCCTGGGGCACACCACTATTCACCTTTCTCCATTGGGAAAATTGGCCATTTAGCCCTACCCTCTGCTTTCTATCTTTTAACCAGTTCCTGATCCACAATAGTACACTGCCTCCTATCCCATGACTCTTTAGTTTTGCCAAAAGTCTCTGATGAGGGACCTTGTCAAAGGCTTTCTGAAAGTCTAGATACACAATATCAACCGACTCACCTTTGTCCACCTGTTTATTCACTTCTTCAAAAAAACATAACAGATTAGTAAGTCAAGATCTTCCTTGTCTAAAGCCATGTTGGCTGTCTCCCATTAGGTCATGACTATCTACATGCTGAGTAATTCTATTCTTTATAATGGTTTCTACCATTTTTCCCGGTACTGATGAATGGATGGATGAAATGCTCAAAGAAATCAAGGAAGCTAACAAAAGTTACAGTGCAGTAATAATAATGGGTGATTTCAATTACCCCGGTATCGACTGGGTCAGTGTCATGGCAGGACATGCTAGGGAGATAAAGTCCCTAGATGAAATAAATGACTGCTTCTTAGAGCAGCTGGTTCTTGAATCGACCAGAGGGGAAGCCATATTAGACCTAGTCCTTAGTGGAACACCAGATCTAGTGCAAGAGATAAGGGTGTTGGGGCCACTTGGCAATAGTGATCATAGCATGATCACATTTGATTTAATTAGTGGAGGAGGGATAGTAAGGAAATCCAAAGTACTACCTTTTAACTTTCGAAAGGGAGACTATGATAAAATGAGGGAAATAGTTAAGAATAAACTAAAAGGAGCAGTTGCAAGGGTTAAAGACTTACATCAAGCTTGGGTTTTGTTGAAAAATACTATCTTGGAAGCTCAGACCAGCTGTATTCCACGCTTTAAGAAAAGTGGAAGGAAGTCCAAAAAACTACGAGCATGGTTTAAAGGTGAGGTCAGAGAGGCTGTTGTTGCCAAAAAAGCATCTTTCAGGAAATGGAAAAAAAAGCCAAACGACGAAACCTGGAAACAGCACAAGCACTAGCAAGTCAAATGCAAGGCATTGATAAGGCAGGCAAAAGGAGAATTTCAGAAGAAGTTTGCTGTGGAAGCAAAAACGCGAAATAAAGACTTTTTCAAGTACATTTGTAGCAAAAAACCTGTGAGAGAGTCAGTTGGTCCATTAGATGATAGAAGGGTTAAAGGGGCACTAAGAGGCGGCAAGGCGATAGCAGAGAGACTGAATGAATTCTTTGCTTTGATCTTTACTGAGGAAGATATAGGGATGTTTCCCATGACTGAAGTGGTATTTAAAGGTGTGGAAGAATTGAAGGAAATATCGATACATCGGGAAGATGTATTACAACTAATAGATAAACTGAGTAGCAAATCACCTGGGCCAGATGGTATACATCCAAGGGTGTTGAAAGAACTGAAATATGAGATTGCAGACCTGCTATTAGTAATCTGTGAACTATCATTAAAATCATCTCTAATACCTGAAGATTGGAGGATCGCCAATGTAACACCAATTTTTAAAAAGGGTTCCAGGGGTGATCCAGAAAAATACAGACCAGTGAGCCTGACCTCAGTACTGGAAAAAATGGTAGAAACCATCATAAAGAATAAAATTACTCAGCATTCGATTCCCGCTAGCACTCCTGTGGCCTTGGGCAAGTCACTTAACCCTCCATTGCCTTGGAAGAAAGGCCTGGCAATCTACTTCCAGTGACACTGCCAAGAAAACTCAGGAGCTTCTGGGTCACCAGGAGTCAGGACTGACTCGAAGGCACACATTGCATTTGCAATGGGAGACAGCCAACATGGCTTTAGACAAGGAAGATCTTGTCTTACTAATCTGTTATTTTTTTTGAAGGTGTGAATAAACAGGTGGACAAAGGTGAGTCGGTTGATATAGTATATCTGGATTTTCAGAGACTTTTGGCAAAACTAAAGAGTCATGGGATAGGAAGCAGTGTACTATTGTGGATCAGGAACTGGTTAAAAGATAGAAAGCAGAGGGTAGGGCTAAATGGCCAATTTTCCCAATGGAGAAAGGTGAATAGTGGTGTACCCCAGGGATCTGTGCTGGGTCCGCTGCTTTTTGACATATTCATAAATGACCTGGAAAGTGGAATAACGAGTGAGGTTATCAAATTTGCAGATGACACAAAACTATTTAAAGTTGTTAAAACCCAAGAGGATTGTGGAAAATTGCAAGAGGATCTTGATAAATTGGAAGACTGGGCATCAAAATGGCAGATGAAATTTAATGTGGACAAGTGCAAAGTTATGCACCTAGGGAAGAACAACCCAAACTATGGTTCCACAATGCAAGGTTCCACATTAGGAATCACCACCCAGGAAAAAGATTTAGGCGTCATTGTGGATAACATGTTAAACCCCTCAGCCCAGTGTACAGCGGCAGCCAAGAGAGCAAATAGAATGCTAGGTATCATAAGGAAAGGAATGGAAAATAAAACATAAGATATTATAATGCCTCTATATCGTTCCATGGTGAGACCGCACCTTGAATATTGTGTGCAATTCTGGTCGCTGTATCTTAAAATGGATATAGCATTATTAGAAAAGGTTCAGAGAAGAGCCACCAAAATGGTAAAGGGGATGGAAGGATACTCCTATGAAGAAAGGTTAAAAAGGTTAGGGCTATTTAACCTGAAAAAGAGACGGCTGAGGGGAGATATGATAGAAGTCTATAAATTAATGAACGAAGTGGAACGGGTAAACGTAGATCGTAGATCGATTGTTTACCTTATCAGAATATAGAAAGACTAGGGGACATGCAATGAAGCTACAGGGTAAACTATTTAAGACTAATAAAATAAACTATTTTTTCACTCACCGTGTAATCAAACTCTGGAATTTGATACCGGAGGATGTAGTAAAGGCTGTTAGTGTACCTGGGTTTAAAAATGGTTGGACATTATTAAGAAGGGACCCAGGATATCAATGCTGGGTCTTTTGGGGAAACTGCTAGGTACGTATGACCTAGATCGGCCACTGTTAGAAACAGGATACTGGGCTTGATGGACCTTGGTCTGACCCAGTATGGCATATCTTATCTTCTTATGTTCTTATGTTAAGAGTACATATGTTGGCTTGAGAGATACAAACACAGAAGGGTATGTTTACTAAAGGGTGTTAAGGCAGCAGGCATTAATGGCAGTAATAAGGGGTTTTACATGTGAAAAAGGATCTGGGTGGGTAGGAGATGTTACGGCGGTAAGTGCATAATGAGCTAGTTAATGTGCGTTAACGGGACATCGGGCGTTAAGGTGTCAAGCATACACCTTAATATCCGAAAATTGTTGTCACCCTGACACTGGATAAGGGAGCACCAAAGAAAGTCAATGTAAAGGTGATGGATGGAAGGACAAGGAGCTTATGGAACTGCCAGATCCATGGGTACCCTACATGTCAGCCAGTACTTTGGAAGAGCATGTGGGAGGCAGCTGTACTGATGCACTGGGAGGTGCCAATGTAAAATGGTGCAATTTCAGTATATGGCATAGGATGGGGAAGTCATGTCCCCCAGCGGAGTCAGAAGTGGCAGGATGAGTGCAGCAAAAGGAGGATAGAGCAGGAGTGGTGCCATGCAGATCAAGCACAGGAGAGGCGTGCATGAAGATCTGAAATGCGAGAAAGAGAACATGTGTAGGCCATGGTGTAGCAGCTTGCATGAGAAGACATGACTGCACAAAGCCAACCGAGGTGGATGAATGGGCTCAAGTAAGGAAGGCAGCAGAGGAGAGGGTGGTATGGGCTGGCAGCACTGATATGCCGTAGGTGCCATCCCCAACATATTTGTGGGAAAATGTGTGTCAGTGCCACATGGAAGGCATGATACCAGGCATGTGGGTCTCGCACCTGTCACAGCCACACAACCACCATACAACACCCCAGACAAAATGTGTAGATAACAGCTGGACAGGTGTCATCCAAACTGGGCAAATTGGGCTCGTATGGACATGATGTGATACCTAGAGTCGCAGTCATGATGTCATACATGACTTATGTCTCACATGTAGATTACAGCTGTATGGATGTAACTGCCTGTTAGTAAACCGCTGTATCAATGCAGTCACATTGGGGTACATCTTACCATCAATTCGTAATGTCTGATGATAAACAGGGATTGTACAGACCTGCAATCAGCTGAGCCATTGGTGGGTTAAGTGACCTGCTCAAGGTCACAAGGAGGTGTTGTTGGTCCATGAAGGCTGTGGCAGTCATAAAATGCAACAGTAGCACATTCTGAAATGTCACATAAAGAGTGCTAGTGGGCCTCAAACCCTGGTATATTGGTCCCAAAGCCATTGCCATGACCAGCACACCATGCCTTGAAGCAGATGCCTGATATCTGCAATGGGCTGCAGCAGAGCCAATAAACTATGCTCTCAGAAGAGCATGATGGGGAATAGCATGTTATCTGACCCCCAAGTAGAAGAATGTGTGTCTGCAAGTCACAGCAGAGCCTGGACTGTTACAGGCAGGGAAATGGCCTGTGTTAGCACACAGGCCCAAAACAAACAAGTGGGAATCAAACCCTTGGTTTTGTCTGCTGTAAGCAGATGCTGTCGCACCCACTACCAGTACCCACATACCATGCTGACATGCCAGCATGCTGTCAGTGGAGGTGGTGCGCAGTTCTGACCCATCCACCATGTGGCTTAGGCATGCACCTAGGGCACCAATACCAGATGGGGAGGCATAGGCACACATGCTGCTCCTCCAAAACAACTGCTTCCAGCGTAACCCCATCTCTGCCAGCTGCAGATACATCTTGGAGGGAGGCAGACATCCGCAGAAGTGGTATTTCCCTGGGCGGATGCTTTTTGCCGCCCCCTGTAGAGCTACAACTGCTGGCACTACTGACCTCTTCCTCCAGAGCCAGCATCAGGGAATGGGCAGCCGGGGTCTCTGCCTAGGGTTCCAGGGAGCCTTGGACTGCCCCATTTACACATCACCTTTTCGCAGCAGCAGCAGCATGTTTGTATGCCACCACTGTCACTGTGGAATCATGGCGGACATCACAGATGTTCAACCTGGGCAGCTGACCGATCTGCCTTGCGCACCAGCAATCCCCACTGCATGATCCATGTGCCACCCCCTTTGCCCAATTAGCACCATCAACATAGTGCCCTTTCATACTTGGCACTATGCTGTTGCTGCTAATGGAGCACTGCTATCACCATCTTGGACTCCCCCTATTTGTGCTTCACATTGCAGACCTTTAAATAGGCTCTCTTCCCTCAAAATACACCCTTTTCACGAGGTTTTACTTGGCTTTAGGATTTCCAGAGTTAAAGGGCGCTAACACAACAGCCGTTAAGGGAGCACCCGCTGTCAACACCCACTCTCCTTCTATTGTTCCCTTAACGCTGCAGGAGCCTTTAATGCTCATTAATGCAGCTTTTTCACAGCGTTAAGGGTGCAAAGGTGCCGATAATAGGCATTAGCAGCACACTTACTCCCTTAATGCCCTTTAGTAAAGATACCCCAGAGTCCTTAGTGGCCTAGATATGTTGGCTGAAGTGGCGATATATTTTTCATGATAATCATCCCTTCTCTATGTTTCATTCCCTTCTTCCTTTACTTTCATCAAGGCCAGCTCCATTCTTCTGTTCACCCCATTATTCCTCATACAGTTGTTTTAGCTCAATTGGATTAGTGCAACGCCTTGCACGTGGGCTTACGTGCTCAAACTGCATTCAGGGGTAATTTTATAACTGTGCACAAGCATAAAATATATGCACCATGCTTTTCATTGTGCAGGCTTCCATGAATTTTCAAAGCTAAGGTAAGTGTGTGCTTGCATTTTGAAAATTACCTCAGGGAATTTAGGTACTTATATTTATACTTATTCTTTACCATGCACACATTTTCTGGATTAATTTAAGCACGCATGATGAATTTCCAGAAATATGCATTCACATGCAAATCTCTCTCCAGATCTGCCCCCAAGGAATGCCTACACTCAGTATCGAGAAATTCTGCATGTAGAGGTGTGTCCACCTTACTTCATTTGTATATCGGGCATGCAAATCTTATAAAAGCGTATTTAAATGGGAACCTACAGAAATGCCTTCCTTAAAGAGTTTCTCATAGATATGCACATTTTCAAAATTCATCCCTATTGTGTATAATTGCCACCACTTACAAGTATTAGTAGCAAAATTCTCATAACAGTGATGTCGCTCTTCTTTTTACTTTTTGTAACATATGTGGTGTCAAATATTTGTATCTCTTTGGCACTGTAATGCAATGTGTGCCTTTGAGTCAGTCCTGACTCCTTGCGACCCAGAGGCTCCTGGGTTTTCTTGGCAGTGTCACCAGAAGTAGATTGGCAGGCCTTTCTTCCAAGGCAATGGAGGGTTAAGTGACTTGTCCAAGGCCACAAGGAGTGCTAGTGGGACTTGAACCCTGGTTGCTTGGTTACCAAGCCAGTGTTCTAAGCACTAGGCTACTTTGGCACTGTAAGTATCTTAGAAAAGGCTCCATATTCGTCGAGTCTTTCATAAAATTCTAGGAATTTTTCCCCGCATCCTTTTTCTGTCTTCAATGATCTATTCAACGTTATCCTACAAATGATCTTTCCCTCTTCTCTTTTCGCTTTCTAGTGTGCCTGTGATTCTTTGCTGAGACATTGGAGTGTCCTGTTTCAAGTTTGTTTCACTTGTTATTGTAAACCGCTCTGCCAATTGGATTGAGGAGCGGTATATCACATTTTTAAATAAATATAAACGCAAACATATACACTGCTCTACATTCTTTCCTAGCAACTCAACTGAATAGCATACACAAGTGGACTAATCGCACAAGAAATATTTTCTATAATAGTACCAGTATACTGTACAAATCATACCATGCTGTCCATATCACCCTGGTTAACTTACACCATATCCCCATATCTTTTCGGGATATTTTTTGAAATATGCTTTTTAGTGAGTTTTTAAACTAACTCCATACAAACCAGTTTTTTGAGAAATTCAAACAAGATTTGCAATAGGCAGAAATAACCCCCTTCCTGCCCCACTTCATCCCCTGTACTTGATAGGAAACTCGACGCCTTGTAGTGCTATACAAATGATTAGTAGTAATGATAGAGTAAAAGTGTGAATGTAACATGTTCCATGCCTACAGTGGTAGAGAGTACTTGGATGCTGTGGTAGAAGCAACAGAACCACCAGTGTCCCTACTAATTATTAACAGGAGCATTTTATGGATCAGGGGAGGTCCTTTCTGCCAGTCATTTGAGACTGGGAGGAGACTCCTCTAGAGGGGTTAAAGCCCACCAAGTATAAACCTCACCCAAAAGCAAAAGCTTGCCTTTGGCCTTTAGCCATTGTACCATGAGATGTTAAGGAGAGGACTTCCCTTAATGGACAGGTCTTTTTGGTACTCATCTTGCAGGAAGGAGAATCTACACCAGCCACCTACGACCAGAGAAGAAAAGAGAGACAGGCTTGGAGCCACTGCCAAGGCGGGCAGGTGGGATCTCAGCCTGAAGAAAAGGTTCCAGAAGTGTTCCTGCACCAGTCATTCCAGATTTCAACTGGGCATGATTCCACACTGGGCCAGGAAACTGTGGGCGCAGAGCCCTGATACTCAGGTACTTTGGGGGCGGGTGGCTTAAGGAGAAAGGAAATTCAAATAGAGAAGCAATTGAACTAGTCCAGTGGTTCCCAACCCAGTCCTCGGGTACCCCCAGGCCAGTCAGGTTTTCAGAGTATCCACAATGAATATGCATGAGAGAGATCTGCATACAATGGAAGTAGTGCAGGCAGATTTATCTCATGCATATTCATTGTGGATAGTCTGAAAACCTGACTGGCCTAGGGGTACCCGAGGACTGGGTTGGGAACCACTGATCTAGTCCACTACATAAATGGCATTTAAGAATAAGCAGAAGGCTGGAAGGAATAGGGAACAACACTAACTGCCATAAGAGGAGATTACTCTGTTTTATAACATATTTCTCCTGTAGTTTTAATGCCAATTGTTGTTGTTATTTTTATCAGTGACCCTTATGTTTTGAGTAAACCCTTGGTTCATAACACAATCTCTGGCTAGGAATCTTATCTGGGATTGGAGTGTGTGAGAGTGTCAAGTCCCAAGGACTTCCTGGCTCTTGCTAGTTCCCTCCAAGAGAACCCTGGCACTTTTTTAAATCCAAGAGCACAGAGAAAGACTGGGTAAAATTTACTAGGATAGGTGAGCCTTTGTCTACCAAGCAGTTGATAAAGTAAGTGTGTGGACTGCAGTATGAAGAATTATGTTCTCTTTTTGTATCAAACAAAAGTGAATATGCCAGATTCAAACAGTCTGTTATTGTCCCTTCCCACATTCAGTCAAGTTTTAGGTTTGCTCTTGCATTGTGAAAACTATTTTCCATTAACTTACTGGTAACAAATCTTTAAAGCTCTATGAAACGGTGGTAGTGGGGAGGGGGTTCAGATTTCAATTACAGCTGTCAATGCTCTGTCTACCATTAGCTCTTCAGTGCTAGGAATCTGAAATACATCCCAGTAGCACCAAATGACAACATATTGATCCTGGATATTTCTCCTATACAACGCAAACACAAGAGCACCATCTGGAGTTCTTGGACACAACCAGAAAAAGAGGAACACTGAAGGAGTTCTTCTTCAACTTAAAAAACTGCTCTAATTCAGGCACCAAAGTAGCTGAAGCAGAACTATATCATGAATATGTGCTGACTCATTATCATTTTTATAATGCAAGTGACAGAATGAATAATGATTAAGCACATTAAGATACTGCTGCTGGAAGCCATGCATGCAGTTTTATTTATTTGCTAATTTTTGGTAATTTATTTAATAGGAAAAAAAAGGCTCGGGGTATGAACTCACAGATGTGTGCAACAATAAATGCTTCAAAAATTTCTAGACTTCTAGATGAGGTAAAGCAGCTTTTCCATGTACACAATTCCTCTCTGTTATATTAAATGTAATTCCTACGATCACATTAACAGAAAACTTACTACGTATTACAGTTTTTAGACTGTTTTATTGCTATTTTTTATCCATCAATAAACAGCTCTGAAAGATTCCATTACAGTCACATTAAAGGTGATTTAACACATTTTTGGTACATTGCAAAGTGGTACATTTGGGTTTCTGAATGTTATGGCAGATCTGTTTGGACATAGGCAACACTTGAAGGATTTTTTAGGCCTGTTCCCTTCCTGCTTATTAAAGTCCATTTAATATATAATTGGCTTTGGCTATGTGCACAGAATTTATTGAATCTCACAGATGGAGGATTTTGTTACCAGCATTTATCATCATACTTGGACAATGTTAACTGCCTGACCCCTTCCCAGATATAATTTACAAGCCTGATGGTAGAAGAGAATAGAAACCGCATGCATAAATATGTCACTCTTTGCACATTATTAAATGGTTATTTTAAAATGGCAATATTTTCTAGAGAATACAAGATATCGATACAGTTGTTTCTTGGCTCTCCTCTTTCCTTGTCTGGTGCTATTTCAAGTCTCCTTTCTTTTTATATTTACACACTATTGTTTTTTATAGATTATACAACTTCTGGAATCAACAGTGCATATCTTTTCTGTATGGTTCAGAGCAGAGGCTCTCATCCCAGTCCTCAGGACAGATCTAGCCAGTCAGGTTTTCAGGATAACCACAATGAATATATACATAAGAACATAAGACATTTATTTTATTTATTTATTTAGCTGTATTTATATCCCGCTTTTCTCCGGGTCAAAGCGGTGTTACATAGAAGGGTGGGGGAATTAAGTTGGTAGGGTAGGGCCATCACCAGGGAGGCAACATTTATGATTTTGACATGGTACAAACTTTGGACATGGGACAGACATTGGACATGGGCAGGTTACTGTGGTTTGAATCAGAGGTTCTTGGTGGACGAGATCAGAGGTTAGTTCGCTTTTTGGTGCGGGTCGTGTTGAGGTATTCCTGGAAAAGGATGGTTTTCAGCCATACTGGGTCAGACCAAGGTCCATCAAGCCCAGTATCCTGTTTCCAACAGTGGCCAATCTAGGTCACAGGTACCTAGCAGTTTCCCCAAAAGACACAGGTTCCACAATTCTTGTAATGGGGCAAGCATGGATATCTCCCTTTAATAATGGTTTATGGACCTTTCCTCCGGGAACTTGTCCAAACCTCTTTTAAACCCAGCTACACCAACGGCTTTTACTACATCCTCCAGTAACAAATTTCAGAGTTTGATTACATATTGAGTGAAAAAATTCTTTCTCATATTAGTCTTAAATAGATTATACTCTAGCTTCATTTCATGTCCCCTAGTCTTTCTATATTTTGATGGCATAAACAATTGATCTATGTTTACCCATTCCACTCCATTCATTAATTTATAGACCTCTCTCATATCTCCCCTTAGCTGTCTTTTTTTCCAGGTTGAAGAGACCTAAACCTTTTAGCCTCTCTTCATAGGTGTATCCTTCAATCCCCTTTACCATTTTAGTAGCTCTTCTCTGTACCTTTTCTAATAATGCTATATCCTTTTCAAGATACAGCAACCAGAATTGCACACAATATTCATGGTGTGGTTGCACCATGGAACAATATGGAGGCATTATAATATCCTTTGTTTTATTCTCCATTCCTTTCCTTATGATACCTAGCATTCTATTTGCTCTCTTGGCTGCCGCTGTACCCTGGGCTGAGGGGTTTAACAAGTTATTCACAATGACGCCTAAATCATTTTCCTGGGTGGTGATTCCTAATGTGGAACCTTGCATTGGTCACTGCTGCACACTGGGCGGAGGGTTTTAACATGTTATCCACGATGATGCCTAAAGCTTTTTCCTGGGTGGTGGTTCCTAATGTGGAACCTTCCATCGTGTAATGATAGTTTGGGTTGTTCTTTCCTAGGTGCATAACTTTGCACTTGTCCATATTAAATTTCATCTGCCATTTCGATGCCCAGTCTTCCAATTTATCAAGGTCCTCGTGCAATTTTTCACAATCCTCATGGGTTTTAACAACTTTGAATAATTCTGTGTCATCTGAAAATTTAATTACCTCACTCATTATTCTCATTTCCAGGTCATTTATGAATATGTTAAAAAACAGCGGACCGAGCATAGATCCCTAAGGTACTCCAGTATTCACTTTTCTCCACCGGGAAAATTGGCTATTCAGCCCTACCCTCTGCTTTCTATCTTTTTACTAGTTCCTGATCCACAATAGTATACTGCTTCCTATCCTCTTACTTTTTAATTTTGCCAAGACTCTCTTATGAGGGACCTTGTTAAAGGGTTTCTGAAAATCCAGATTCACTATATCAACCGACTCACCTTTGTCTACCTGTTAATTCACACCCTCATAAAACATAACAGATTAGTAAGACAAGACCTTCCTTGGCTAAAGTCATGTTGGCTGTCTCCCATTAAGCCATGACTATCTACATGTTCAGTAATTTTGTTCTTTATAATGGTTTCTACCATTTTTCCCAATACTGACGTCAGACTTACCAGTCTGCAGTTTCTGGATCATCTCTGGAACCCTTTTTAAAAATTGGCGTTACATTGGCCATCCTCCAGTCTTCAAGGTATCTTACTTCTGATCTTATTGGTATAGTAGTGCTTGTATCTTTATATTTGGTGGGTGTATGAAGCTTTGATTCCGAGTGATGATTAAAGCTTCGGTCTTGTTGTAGTTTATTGCGAGGTTGTTGTTTTGACACCAACTCGTCATTTGGGTAAGGCAGTCTGTTATTTTAGAGAAGTCTGGGTTGTCGATTGATATCGGGGTGTATATCATGATGTCGTCTGCATATACTGTGTATTGAATGTTGTTCTCTTTCATGATGTTGCATATTGGTTGGATGTAGATGTTAAATAGGAGTGCTGAGAGTGCGGATCCTTGAGGTACTCCCTGTCAGACATTTATGGGTCGGGAGGTGTTGTGTCCTACCTTGACCTGTAGCTGTCTTTCGGTTAGGTACGATTGGAACCATTTCAGTGTGATACCGTGTATACCAGTGTTCTTTAGTCTTTCCAGGAGCGTGTTGTGGTCCACTGTGTCGAAGGCTGAGGAGATGTCGATGAAGATCATTAAGATTCCATTCCTGGTGTTGTCAATTATTCTTAGGATGCTGTCGAAGAGGTAGATCAGTAGCGTTTCGACTCCATGGTTGGGACGAAATCCGTGCTGGTTGTCGTCAAGTGTTTCGTGTTTGTCGATGTGTTCCTGAAGCTGTAGTTGAACCGTTTTTTCGATGATTTTTGCGAGGAAGGGTATGCTGGAGATTGGTCGGTATGCTGCTGGATCTTTTTTGTCGAGAGTTGTTTTCTTTGTGATTGGTCTTACTGTGGCAAGCTTTAGTTGCTTTGGCATGAGTCCTTGAGTGAGTGAGTTATGTACCATTTTATGTATGGTGGGGATGAAGCTTGATTTGGTGGCTTTGACACATGACACTGGGCACGGGTCTGTAGGAGCAGTGCTTGTGTTGATTGTAGAGATGATGTGGGATATCTGTTCTGTTGAGGGTGTGTAGAATGTGCCCCAGGTTTTGGAGTGTATGTCTGTCCTGGTGTTCCCAGTAGGTGTTGTTCGTTCTTTGGAGTGAAATTTGTCTTTGATGTGGTCGGCGAATTCCTGTGGATCAACTTGCACTTCCCCTTCTGTTGTTTGCTCTTTTGTGAGGATCTTTACTATTTCGAAAAGCTCTCTGGGTTTGTTGATGGAGGAATTTATCATGTTTGTGTGGAATTCTATCTTTGATTGGTTGATGTGTTCATTGTATTGTTTTTGCTTTGTTAGGTAAAGATGCTGGTCGGCAGTTGTTTTGTTTTTTCTCCATCTCCGTTCAATCTTCCTGAGCTCCCTCTTTTCCTGTCGTATTCTTGCTGAGTACCATGGCTTGTTTTGTCTCATGTTGTGGTGTGGTTTCTTGGTCCCGCCACCAGATGGTTTGGCGG
This sequence comes from Ichthyophis bannanicus, assembly GCA_033557465.1. Lineage (NCBI taxonomy): Eukaryota > Metazoa > Chordata > Amphibia > Gymnophiona > Ichthyophiidae > Ichthyophis > Ichthyophis bannanicus. Next base: position 864,521,795 of record CM066032.1, on the reverse strand, counting down.
CGTTAGCTAAACTGCTGTTCCAGCTTGAAACTTGTTCTTCCAGGTCGTCTGTAGTAATGTTCAAGTGTTGTATTGTGTCCTGTATGAATTCATCCCTGTCGAAATACTTGAATCGTCTTTGTGTGTGTGAGATGTTTGCTCTTTCGTTTGTCTGGTCCTCTTGTGATCGCAGCTTTGTCTCGATTAGGTAATGGTCAGACCATGGCACTGGGGTAATGGTGGGTGGGGAAATTAGGTCTCTTGATGTTAGGTAATTGGATGCGAAGATGAGATCTGGGGATGATCCATGTCTCTGCGTTGGTGCATTGATCTGTGTGAATTGAAGGAAGGCCTCTGCGTCTTTGGCATTGGTGGACTTGAGGTTGAAGTCTCCAATCAGTAGCGCTGGTTTGTTGTTTGTTGTTATGGCACAGGCTTCTTCGAGTGTGAAGGCTAGTTCGTCGGGTGGAGCTCTGGGTGCTCTGTAGGTTAGGCAGATTGCAATGTTCTTGTTCTTGATGCTAATTGTGTTACATTGCTGGGTATCGGTGAAGTTCTGTGTCTTGAACTTTAGTTTTGTTTTCGCTATTATCAGGACTCCTCCTCCACGCTTGTGGGTGCGTGGGCAGTTGTACGCTGAGTAGTTGTCCGGTACTAGTTGGTTGAGTAGTACATTGTCGGTAGGGTTGAGCCATGTCTCTGTGATGCATATTACATTGGGCTGTCGCTCTTCTATGTGGTCTACAAGAGTGTATATCTTGTTGCAGACGGATCTGGCGTTTATGAGCTCAATCGTTGTTGTCTTTGTTGTGGAGGCTGCTGTTACATGTGCTTCCTTTGTGTAGGTGTGGGAGTTTGATTTGTGTCTGTTTGGCCGCTTTGTCTGGGAAGTTCTGAGTGTCTCTTTGTGTGTGTGCTGTGGTTCTAAATATGGCAATGCAATTGCGAGGTTGTTGTTTTGACACCAACTCGTCATTTGGGTAAGGCAGTCTGTTATTTTAGAGAAGTCCGGGTTGTGAAGTTTATATGAAGTTTTAAATGAAGTTTATAAGGAAAAAAATACCCTTCCTACAGTTAAATATGGTGGAGGTTCCATGATATTATAGGATTGTTTTGCAGTCTCAGGAACTGGAGACCTGGAATGTATTAAAGGAATCATGAAGTCAGAGGACTACCAAGGTATTTTGGAGTGAAATGTATTATCTAGTGTCAGAAAGCTAGGTCTGGGTCAAAGGTCATGGGTCTTCTAGCAGGACAATGACCCCAAACATACATCCAGTACAAAAGAATGATTAAAAAGGAACAAATGGACTGTTTTAAACTGGCTAGCAATGAGTCCTGATCTCAATCCAATCGAAAATCTTTGGAAAGAGCTGAAATTTACCATTGGTAGGAGGAATCCTGGAAACATTCATGAGCTGGAACAAATTGCAGTTGAAAAGTGGGATAAACTCCTAGCAGACAGATGTACAAAACGTATAGATGGCTACAAGAAACGTTTAGAGGCTGTCATCACTGCCAAGAGTTGCGCAACTAAATATTAGTGAAGGGTGTCATTGATCCTGTCCAGGTTATATTGTTTTTTCAGAAATTACTGCATCTAAGTTGCACATGCATCTTCTTTTTGTTGAATACTTTGAACATACTATTAAAATATTATGATGACAGACAGTTGGAATATTTACAATTACTGTATTTCTCAAGATACTGTACACAACATACCTAAAATGCAAGGATGACAATACTGTTAATCACAACTGTAGAAAGGGTTACTATAGAGTATTTTGACTTGAATGTGAATGTTGAAGTCCTATGGGGGATAACCTGGGATGGGTGCAAGGCCATTGTGAGGGAAGAATTGATAAAAGGGGGGCAAGGATGAAATGAAAAGAAGAGGTGGAGAAGTTTACATTTTGGGTGCTGCTGAAGAGATTGGAGGGGTCCCAGAGTTTGGATTGAAGCAGATGCTAGGGGTCCCGGAGGGGGCCATTATTTGAGGTCAGGGTGAAATTAAATGGGATAGAAATGTCTGAAATTCAACATAAACTGATGCTGGTTAGACAGAAACACTTTGAGATACGGAATAAAGTGGGGAGGCTACTAGCACAAAAGCTGTGACAGTGCAAATGCAGTAGTCATATTACTGCAGTTAGGGATCCCCAAGGGAAGCTGTTTATGAAAGATAAAGATATTAGGTTTACTGTACATTTGCATAATATTATGAGAGGCTCTCTGTCATATGTCCACATACCCTTGTGGAGGACATCGTGAACTTTTTGATTTCAATCTTCTTAAGAAAGCTAGGAAAGGAGTCAGTCCAGGGCTTAGATTAACAGCTGATGAGGTAAGGAAAGCAATAGGAACAGTTAAGAAAAATAAGGCACCTAGTTTGTATGGCTCTACAGGCCACTTCTATAAAATGTTTAGAGACGTATTGTGTGTATTCCTAGCAATGCTGTTTAACCAGCCTAGAGAGGGGGAGAAATTGGCCAAGACAATGGAGTGAGCAGGAATTTCGTTAATCCTGTAGGAAGTGAAAGAACCTCAGTTCTATGCATTTTACCACCCAATTTCCCTATCAAATGTAGATGTCAAACTTTTCAATAAGAATCTAGCAAACTGGCTTAATGCAGTAGTGACAAATTTGGTGTATGATGATCAAATTGGCTTTATGCCAGGGCATCAAACGATAGATAATAAATGTAAGAGTTTGAATCAGTTCTGAGTGGCAAAGGGGTGGGAGGATCCATATTTGCTGCTTATGACTGATGCCTAAAAAGCCTTTGATCAAGTCTCCTGGGGGTTTGTGTTTAAAGTGTTGGAAAGAATAGGGTTTGGGGTAAGCTTTAGGAGGGTGGGTACCAGCATTGTGGAAAAATGGAGGAGTAGCCTAGTGGTTAGAGCAGAAGCATAATGCCCAGGAAATCTTGGTTTGATTCCCACTGCCACTCCTTGTGACCTTGGGCAAGTCACTTTATCTTCCATTGCCTTGGAAGCAAAGGCTTAGCAATTTACTTCTGGTAATATCTTGCCAAAAATAAACAGGGGCCACTGGGTCACCAGAAGTCTGCATTAACTCGACCGCAATAAAAAAAAAACCAGCAATATCTGCTAGCCTAAGAGCAAGTGTGAGGGTGAATGGAGAGTAGCGAAAGGTTTTTGGACTGGGTAAGGGACGAGACCCAGGTGTCCTCGGTTCCCTTTTTGCTTTGTCAGTGGAATCCCTGGCCAAGCAGATTAGAGTGAGCCATGATATTAAGGGCATCAGGGTTGGGGATACAGATTATAAAATCTCACTATTTGCAGGAAATGATATCTCACAACAACTAGATTGCAAATCTATCATTTGATTTTCTAGGACTTGAGGTAATATGGCCAATTATCAGGTTTTAGCCTGAATCTTAGAAAATCTAAAATATTGAACTTGATTAGAATGTTTGAAAAAAATTCCCATTTAGATAGGTAATGAAGGACATCCAATACCTGGGGATACAGATAGGTCAGGATTACTGGGATCTATTTGAGATGAATTATGATAAACTCTGGTGGGAACTATAAATTTTACTAGAGAGTTGGGGTAGAAGAGACGCTCTTGGCTAAGTAGTAAAACTAGTGTTAAGATGCCAGTTATTCCAAAAATTCTTTACTTATTCCAAATCCTTCCCTTCACTCTCCCTGATAAGAACTTAAAAAATCCTGCGTTGGAAAACTGGGCAATATATATGACAAGATAGACCCCTGAGGGTGTCACAGAAAGTATTGAAAAAGGGGATTGAGGCCTGGCCCTTCCAGACATTAGAAATTATTATTTGACTGCCCAGCTGAAGGGCATATTCATGGTTAGGGAAGGGGAGAAGCAGTGGGTTCATATAGAGAGGTGTTTGGTAGAGGGTAATAACTTGGGAAGAGGCACTATGTTCAGGCAGAAAGAGAGGGTTGGTGGTATTCCATTTGTGCAGCATATTCTGGACCTGCGGAGCTGCCAGAGAATACATCTACTGGCCCACAAAAAAGTCCCCTACTGTGTTCAATAAGATCCTGTTTTGTGGATGGTTCTGGTCCTTTTCCTCAGATGGAATGATGGAAGCACAAGGGCCTAGTAAGGTTGGAGCAAGTCTTCCAAAATGGAGAACTGCTAACTTATGAGGGCTTGCGGGATAGGTACAAGCTGAATGCTAGAGATTTCTATGGGTATTACATATTCACCACTATCTCCAGAAAAGGGAACTAAGGGTTGATATAGGGAAGGAGAAAACATGGTTCAAAGGGGTTTGGGGACATTAGGAATGAAGAGGATGCTTCCAAAATTGTATCAGAGATTAAATGCAGAAGGCTTGGTGAAAACAGAATATACTGTATGTTGAAGTGATAAAGGGATATTGGAGAGACATGGGGCGAGGAGTACTGGGGAAAAAATAATCCAGGAGTTAGCCAAATTGTCAATAGTATCTAATTTAATGGAAAATGGATATCAACTCCTCTTTTGATGGTACTTGATTCCAGAAATACTATAAAGCAAAGATGATAAATAGAGATTGCTGGTGTCAATGTGGAGAGGGAGGATGTTATATATATATATATATATAGATAGATAGATAGATAGATAGATAGATAGATAGATAGATAGAGAGAGAGAGAGAGATGGGAGTGCCATAAGGTGCAAAAATATTGAAAAGGGGTAATTGAAATAATGGGGGAGATCTTGGAGGTACTCTTGAGGCATAAACCAGCCACCTTTCTATTTCATGAGAGTGCTATTGAACCATTTGAGTATAGCTGTGAGATTAGAAATTGCTGCTACTTGGAATAACACTGAACTACGTGGGCGGCTGGAGTTTGCTAAGAGGATAACTGATATGTATAAGATGCATAAGTTGACGGCAATTAAAAGGGGAAAGCAGGAGGTGATGGAGAAACATTGGAAGGCATTAAAGAAATGGATGAAGTGGCGAGGGAGAGTGTTGTGGAAGGTAGAGTGAGGTGAATGGATGGAAGAGGGGTACCACACCGAGGGGGGAGGGGAGAGGGGAAGTAACAGGGGTCAGGGTGGGAACCTGGCATGACAGAAATGCTGTTTGTTGTTGTTGTTGTACAGGATATGGTTTGGAGAAAATGAATAAAAATGGAAAATAAAAGAAAAAAAGAAATGTAAAACATCACAGTGTTCTGAGGCATTGAATATGTAGGATTAGATGGACAGTGAGGAACGTCGTGCCCTTGTTTCTCCTGTCTCCCCTATGCTTTTCTTTCTGATTTTTGCCTGTCCTGACATATAATGAAATTCCTTTAATTGTCTTGTTTGTTACAAAGGCAGAATATGAAATTCTAATAAACCATTTTTAAAATGTTCTGTCTTTCAGACTATTCCTCACTGGTTTGCACCGGATTTGTATTTTATTTGTTTTGTGGTGGTGATTGTCTGGAATTCTGAAAGGGAGAAGCCCTGCAGTGTCCTGGTTTGCACTGGATCATACTGGATCACCAGCTCATACAACCAGGCTCAAGCACCTATACAAGAGAAACCAACACAGAAACCTCAGCCCACCCGAGACAGCGAGAAAAAGGAAAAGAGCACCCAACGCCCTAAGAAAACCAACACAGCAGCCCAACTGAGCCCCAGGATTCACAGATACACCTATAAACCATGCCACCCTTCCTAGCCCCAATTTACCTCCTAGCACCATTCCTAACCCTTTACCCCTCCACTACCGACATGCTCCCCAACCACCCCACACCAGGCGCCACAACCATCCAAACTACAAACACCATCAAACCTCCCCCTACATGGGGCAGCACCCACACACCACCAACACCAATCCACACCCCCAATCCCCCAAACAGCAATCCTCTCTCCATCACACTAATAAATGTTCTTTCAGTCAGAAACAAACACCACATGCTCCAAGACCTGATCACAACACAAAAGATTGACATCCTATGCATAACCGAAACATGGCTCACAGACACCAACACTGTGCTCATGAACCAACTAACACCAAATGGATACAGTCTTCATTACTGCTCTCGAACCCACACCAGAGGAGGAGGAGTAGCCATCATTGTGAAAGCCAACCTCCACCTCAGAAACCATGCCTCAGAAACAACCAATGAAGCGGACATACTCACCCTCACCAACAAGCACCTCTCCATATGCCTATTCTACCGAGCGTCCACCCCAAGCACCGACCTATCAGGTATAATACAACACATATCAGAGAGCACCATCTCCACAAAAGAACAACTAATCCTCGGAGACTTCAACCTCCCATCACTCCAAGACAAATATGCCGAAGCCTTCATCAATGCTATGGAAGCAATGAACTTGACCCAGATCATATACGAACCAACACACGAAAAAGGGAACACACTTGACCCCATATTCCTGAACTCCTAAAACGCCACCTCATACAAAAACCCAGAGATCACATGTATACCATAGTCAGACCACTATCTCATCAACATCTCCCACATCTACCAGCACACCAGCGTCAAAGAAAACCAACAACATACAAGAAGATTTAAACCATTCATCAAAGAGGATTTCCTGGTGCAAATACTACCTAAACTGCAAACAAGCTCCACCAATATTGATAACCTAATCTACAACTGGAATACTACGATCTCCTCTGCATCCTGTGCAACGGCAAACAGCACCAAAACCAGACCTGCCTCAACAAGAGCCCGATGGTTCACCCCAACCTATGGAGACTAAAGACCCAACTCAGAAGAGCGGAGAGAAAATGGAGAAAGACCAAAAAAGAGGATGATAAAGCAAAATACATGAGTGAACTAGACGCTTACCACACAGAAACTGATAAAGCAAAAAGGACCTACCACTCGAAGATCATAAACACCTCAATAAACAAACCACGTGAGCTCTTCGAGATTGTCAAGAAGCTAACAAAAGCACCCAACCACTCCAACCAGCTACCGAACATCCCACCAGAACTACTAGCATGCCAATACAAACAGCTTCAACAACCACACTATCCACAACTAAATGCAGAGACAACAACCCATCCTACTACCATAGACACAGACTGGAGCACATTCGAAACAGTCACCAAATAAAAAATAGAATCCACCATCTCCTGCCTAAACACTACCACCTCTCCACTAGAACCCTGCCCTGCAGAATGGATAAAGAAATCCAAAGAGGACATAAGCACATCCCTAACCCACATTGTTAATGAATCCCTCAGGCAAGGACACATGCCAGACATCCTCAAAACCTCCATCATCCGCCCAACTCTAAAAAAAACAGAACTTGGACCCCCTTGACCCCGCCTCCTTCAGGCCTATAGCAAGTCTTCCATTCACCGCCAAAACCATTGAGAAGATAGTTCAACAACAACTTCAAGACCACCTAGATATCAACAACATACTGGACCCGCAACAACATGGTTTCCATCCATTCCACGGAATCACGACCCTCATGACATCACTAATGAACACCCTCATCAAGGGCACACAGACTAAGCACTCTGGATATGCTATGCTCTTCCTGGACATATCCACAGCCTTTGACACCATCTCCCACAACATCCTCCTACACAGACTCCATGAAATTGGCATAAAAAACATCGTACTTCAATGGTTCCACTCCTACCTGACCAATAGACAACAACTGATCCACACAAGCATAGCAACCTCCCCCCCCCTTTCAACAACACCAAGGAGTACCCCAAGGATCCACACTATCCGCCATGCTCTTCAATATCTACCTGCAACCACTCTGCTCGATCATATGTGCTCATAACATCAACTACCACATCTATGCAGATGACATAATGCTCTATGGACCAATCACAACCACCAACCCAACAAACAATCACCTATCAGACTGCTTCATAGAAGTCTCCAGCTGGCTACAAAAGAACAACCTATCCATCAACATAAAAAAAACAGAAGCCCTCATAGTAACCAAGGACCCAAACTTCACACCACCACCACACCTCAACTTAGGAACCACACAAATACAAATTCAACCACACATAAAATACTGGGGAATCATCATAGACCAAATGCTCACACTCAAGCAATAAATCAAAAAGACTACCGGAATAATATTCCACAAGGCAGAAACAGTACAATGCCTCAGGCCTCTCATCGATCCACAGGACTTCAGGACAGTCATGAAAGCTATGACGCTCCCTCACCTGGACTACTGCAACATAATCTATCACGGACTACCCGCCACCCACATCAACCCACTACGAACTGCCTTAAATACCACAGCAAGAATTATCCAGAAAGCAAAAAAGCAAGATCACATCACCCCAGTCCTGAGAGAACTGCACATACTCCCTTTCAAAGCAAGAATCAAATACAAATCTGCCCTACTTATCCACAAAGCCCTCTATCAAACGCAGACTTCCCAGCTTCGCACTCTACTGCTCCAACCCACCCACAACAGAACAACCAGACAAACCACCAGCAACACCCTCACCATCCCCCACGAATGAACTAAATACAATCAACGGACCTGCAACAGAGACTTCAAACTATACGCACCATCCCTCTAGAACTCCCTACCAAGTCAAATCAGAAACAACGGAGATCCTTCAACATTCAGAAAACAACTAAAAACGGGGAGCGTTTCCATCTTGTGTCCAGATCCAGTGCAGGAGAGGAGGCTGGTTCTGTGGCTGGCGGCTCTGCGGGCACTCGGCTGACGTCATCACCGGGTCCTGGTAAAAGCCCTTGCCGACTTGTGCTTCTCGGGAGCGTTTCCATCTTGTGTCCAGATCCAGTGCAGGAGAGGAGGCTGGTTCTGTGGCTGGCGGCTCTGCGGGCACTCGGCTGACGTCATCACCGGGTCCTGGTAAAAGCCCTTGCCAACTTGTGCTTCTCGGGAGCGTTTCCATCTTGTGTCCAGATCCAGTGCAGGAGAGGAGGCTGGTTCTGTGGCTGGCGGCTCTGCGGGCACTCGGCTGACGTCATCACCGGGTCCTGGTAAAAGCCCTTGCCGACTTGTGCTTCTCGGGAGCGTTTCCATCTTGTGTCCAGATCCAGTGCAGGAGAGGAGGCTGGTTCTGTGGCTGGCGGCTCTGCGGGCACTCGGCTGACGTCATCACCGGGTCCTGGTAAAAGCCCTTGCCGACTTGTGCTTCTCGGGAGCGTTTCCATCTTGTGTCCAGATCCAGTGCAGGAGAGGAGGCTGGTTCTGTGGCTGGCGGCTCTGCGGGCACTCGGCTGACGTCATCAACGGGTCCTTCTTATCTTGATCTTACACGGCGCTAGCCGTTGGCGCGTTTTCAAAGGGGCGCGTTTCTAAGGGGGTTGTCTGGCCCCTTGTGAGCCCCTTTTGAGCCATCTTGGAGCCCTGGAGCTAGAGTTGGGGCATGCCAGGTGGTAAGCGCAAGAAGAAGCCGGTGGCCGATGAATCCCAAGCGGGGGCAATTGAGAAGCACTTGGTTTCTACACCACGGCCCGCCATACCAGGTACTGTGCCTCTGGTTCCTGTCACAGAAGGTGCGAGTTTAAGCTCAATCGAGCGTACCCCACCGCTTCCTCCTGGTTTCCTTGAGCTTTCTAAGGAAGCTTCCTTTGTTTCCGATTCACAAAGTTGTCCTCAAGAAGTTGTGTGGAGTCATTCCTTTTCTTCTGCGCCTCTGCCTGCAACTTCCACGGTATCATTATCAGATGTTTGGACTGTAGTTTCTCGCACGGAGCGTATGTTGTCAGAGACTGTTTCCAAATTGTGCTTATTTACAAGGGATTCCATTCAAAAGTTTCATGCTCTAGATTCCCAGATCGGTGCTTGTAACTTGGTTCTGGCGAAACTAGAGCCTCAAATGGGCAAGTTTTCGGATTTTACGGCTTCTCATGCAAAAGAAAGTTTTCTGCTGCATCAGAAGCTGGAAAACCTGGAAAACTTAGCTCGCAAAATGAATATTCGTGTTTTGAATTTTCCCACATGTCCCATGTTGTCTCCTACAATACTCTTTAGAAAGTATTTAAAGGATATCCTTCTTTTTCCTCAGGCTGAGTCTTGCGTTTTGGTTAAATGTTATTACCTTGCTTCGAGAGCTTCTTCTACTCCTGAGGATAAAGAAGAGCTTCCTATTTCAGATAAGGCAGATTTTAATTTAACAGCTTTTCTTGAAGAAACTCAGGATGTCATTCTTACTAGAGCCACCTTACTGGTTACTCTTTCCTCTGAAGAGGATAAGATTTCGATACTGAAGTCTTATTTTAGGAGGAAAGAGTTCCAGTTTTGTGGCGATAAAGTTTCTATGTTCCCGGATGTTTCTCGGGCTACGCAGCTTCGTAGAAAATCTTTTCTTTTGTTAAAACCTAGAGTATTGGCTTTGGAAGCTACGTTTTTCTTAAAGTACCCTTGCAAATGTTGCATATCTCTATGTTATGATAAATTTGTCTTTTATTCTTCATCTGATTTAGAGAACTGGTTAGTTGAGCGGGAAAAGGTCCATAGTGTACCCTGAATAACAGGTTAGCAGTGAGGAAACTCGCCTGGCTAGGTTGGCTGTAGCCCTTGTGGCTGAGCCTTGATTTTCTTATTACAATTTCATGGTTTGATTAGACTCTCCCCGAGACGTGGTTTGGAAGTTTAATGATGATTACCTGTATATTTCTTCTTTTATTTTTCTGTATTATTGGTTGTAATTGTTTATCTATTATGACTTTGTAAAAAGTATCTTCATAAATAAAATATTTAAAAAAAAAAAAAAAAAAAAAAAAAGAAAACAACTAAAAACATCCTGTTCCAGGAATACCTCAGACCAGAAACAAACATCCATCACTGACTACCCCTCCAGACCTTCTAACATACCCACAGGTCTACCTATTAAGAGACCTTATGTCTATTGTCTAAGTCCTTACTGTCTGTTCAGATCATTAATGTTGGCCACCCCGGTGACAGCCCCTCCACCCTAAAAATTGATTACTGCCCCCCCCCTTTGTTGTTAAACCGCTTTGACCCGGTGAAAAGCGGGATATAAATACAGTTAAATAAATAAATAATGAAAATAAATAAATTGATTAATTGGTTAAACTAAAATATCACTGTTCCCTGTAAAATAGTTATCTCCAAGTTATAATGCCCTGTTGAATGTAATTTCAGTTTGTTCAATGTAAACCACACTGATGCAGAATAGCACGGTATATAAGAGAATGTAAATAAATAAATAAATAAAATCACTGGGTATGAAAGTCAGAAAATAAAGCAAGGACATGTCAGTAATTGTGTTTCATCTGTCAACCCACTTATTAAACACCAGATCATGTTACTGTTCATTTCAGCTTACATACTGTATGGTGCATAAGTTGGATGCAGGCCATAGGTAAGAATTCCCAGAAGGTCATTTACAAAAGCATTTCATTTGCACGTTGTTTCTAGTGTATTTTCCTGACAGAATATGTAAAGCTTGTAAAAAATGTATGCTGTTTAAATGCAGTAGGCCTCTGGGGCACTTTTGGTCAGATAAGGTAACCATGGGCTCCTGTGGTGAGGAGAGTGAGAGATCACGTCCTTTACCTTTGAGTCTTGAGAGGGCAAAATTTGCTTCAAGGTCCTACTTTTGTAGATATGTTAGGTGTAATTTTAAAACATGTTTGAGTATGTAAAGCCTAATTTAGATGCAGACAAGGGCTTTTATAAAATTGTATAACTGCAGATACGTGGGAAATGTGCACCTAATTGTGTGTGCAGACAATCCCAGGGATGTAGTTTGGGAGGAGGGAAGGCAGGCTTGGGATGTAAACACATTTTATAAATGATGCAAGTGTTATTTTAGAAAGGACGTACAGGTACAATTTTGGGACATTCAGAGGAAAATATCAGGGAAAATCCTGAGGACATTTATATTTTGGCCCGATTTTAGAAACGTAGGCAGCCACAGAAATGGTTTCTTGGATGTCCCGGCTAGTGTTTTCCAGAAAGGAGACATCCGTGTTCAGTGAGATTGGAGGCACTCAGATGTGCAGTGGTAGGTGAGTAATCCATTTGGGCTTTGCATTTACATGAAGGTTTCTTCGCCCAGGAAATACTGACTGTGATGATGCCAGTGCATTGTGCTCCTCCCTCCGTACTGTTGCCACCATAAAACAAGCAGATTTTTGTTCCCTATTCATGGTTGGAAGCTGGTATAGGCATTGATGCCTCCACAGCCAGAACCAGGACCAGACATGCTTGTGCCATCTGGAATCGCACTACAGTGTGTGTCTTAGTTTCTCCACCAAGGCCACTCCTGCAACACGACCCCATTCAATCTAGACATCCTCAAGCTAGGGACATCCATATACCGAGTTTCTAAAATGGTTCCAGGGACACTCTTGTGAAATGAACATCTACGTAACCAATTTTCAGGGGTCCGAAACTCAAATAGTGCTTTTTAAATTTAGTAGAATTTTGCCTACACCTTTCCAGTAGTGGTACAAGACACATTACAATCAGGTACAGTATTTCCCAATCTAAGTTTATACCTGAGGCAATGGAGGGTAAAGTGACTTGCCCACAGCCACAAGGAGTGGGATATGAACCCTGGTCTTTTCTGCTCCCAGGCCCTAAGACTAGGCTACTCCTCCACTCCTTCTAAAATAACCCCTGACGGTACTCAGAAACTTATACCACATTCAAAGGAGGTACAAATGTGTGTACTGAAGCTAATTCTTGGTGCCTATTTTATGAAGGTACATAGGCACTTATTTTGTCTTTACCAAGCTTAAACAGGCATGTTACATCGGCTTTCTGTTACAAAATCAAGTCCTTGGTGTGGACTTACTATTTCTGTTTCTCTCTCCACACTTTCTCTCTCTTCCCTTGAACTAACCCAAATGATATGTATTTATTTATTTAGATCTATTCACCATGGTGTTCAGAGGCAGTTGAGGATGTAGGATCAGATGGACAGTCAGGAATGTCTCAACCTTGCTTCCTCTGTCTCAGCCTATGTTGGATATCCAGGGAACCCCAGGTGACTTACAATAATCTGCTCCACAATACATCCCCTTCCGTCCACCTAGGATATTAAAAACCACAAATAGTATATAAAAAGGCACATTTTAAGAAGACCATGGAGGTGGCTCTAGCGATGTGAAAGTGAAGATGTCCAAAAATCGATGTTAATTTTAGAAGAGAGGGTGTGCATGTGTGTGTCGGATGTAAATTCAGTATATTGCCATATGGATGTCGGTTTTAAATTATAGAAGGAAGAGGAGAAAGGCTTGGGAATGGGGTCTCCTGTGCAGCGGGGCACATCTGGAGAAAAAACTGGTAAGGGAAATTCTGCAACCTACAAGTGTAATTATCTGCATTTCACAAATGTGCATGTGTAATACTGTCGCCTTGGAAGCCAAGCCATTTTGCAAACTCTCAATCACAGAGGATTCGATATTTACCTCAGTTCTTTCTAGAGGAGGAAATGAACATTAATCTCTCTTTTTTTTTTATTTCTTTATGAATTTTATATGAATTACAACATCCAGGTAAATAACATGAATGAAAAAAGAAACAATGGATTATGACATGATCAATAAACAAATACCAACATAAGCACTTGAAATATCAAAGAAACAAGAAATCTCTCTTAATCCCAACTGCAGAGGGCTGAATGGAATGAGCCGTTTGTAAATGCTTAGTCGTGTCAGGGAGAAGGTGTAAATTCGCGCATGGCTGATTTTTTACCTTAAATATGCATCCCCTATATGAAATAGGGGATACAAATGTAATTTTTTGTCCCACGCATATCATGTTCCCACCATGCCCCCTGTGAAACTTGGACATAATTGGGGCAGATGTGCATAATTGGGCGTTTCCTAAAAGTCTATTTGCAAAAGGATGTAGTTTACGCATGTGTGTGCTGGTACATCCACACGCAAAATGTGTATAGGGCTCCTTAAATAACTCCCAAAGTAGATACTAACATAAAATACTACAGTATCTCAACTGAAATCACTCCATGGTTTTCAACTTTTCTCCAGAAGCAAAAGAATGACTTATGTCAACTGGAACGCAAATGGAGAAGCACAAGAGACACCCCCCCCCCCCCTCCTCCAAGCTTCCTATATGAAACTGCTCAGGCTATACAATGAAGAAACCCTAAAGTTCAAGAAGGAATACTACAGCCACCTCATCACTGGTGCCATAAACAAACCAAGAGAGCTGTTCTCCATTTAAAAACTCTCTCAAAGAAGACAAATAAATGAAACTCACAAGACAATATCTGCCCTCAGAAGATTGCTTAGGGGTCTATTCTGAGCCACAAATAAGGGGGATGTATGCCCTGACTGGATGTACATCCCCGCTATTTGTCCCACTTGACGTCCCTGTGCAATACTCCCTGTACGAACAGCGGAGTTGTACGGGAAGCCTATCCTTTTTAGCCTCACCTCATAGGGGAGAGCTGAAGACTTTTCAGAGTAAAGCCAGGATTTATGATGTGGTTGGATCAAAGCCCTCGGGAAGTCTGACTGCTGATGTAGCTGCGCATGAAATGAGAGTCAGAAGCTGTAAAGATGTCTTACACATTGGAACATGGAACGTACGAAGCATGAACCAAGGGAAGTTGGAGGTGGTCAAGAATGAAATGGAACGTGTACAACTTGATCTGTTGGGTGTCAGCGAACTGAAATGCACTGGCATGGGGCACTTTGCATCAGATGATCACATGGTCTACTATGCTGGAAATGAAAGACAAAGAAGAAATGGTGTTGCATTTATAATAAAGAAGAAACTTGCAAGAACTGTAATGAAATACAATGCAGTCAGCGAACTCTTAATCTCTATTCGTCTATGAGGATTGCCTATCAACACAACTATAATTCAAGTATATGCCCCAACAACAGCTGCAGAAGAGAATGAAATTGAAGAGTTCTATGAACAAGTACAAGCTAAAATTGACAGAACATGCAAACAGGATATCCTGATAGTCATGGGTGACTGGAACACAAAAGTTGGCAACAAAAAAGAAGGCAAAGTAGTTCGAAAATATGGACTTGGTAACAGAAATGAAGCTGGAGAAAGACAGATAGAATTCAGCAAGACCAATGATCTATTCATCTCAAACACCTTCTTCCAGCAACACAAGTGGTGACTGTACACATGGGCTTCGCCCAATGGATTGTATAAAAATCAAATTGACTACATCTGTGGAAGTCAACGATGGAAAAGCTCTGTAACATCAACAAAGACAAAACCTGGAGCTGACTGTGGTACAGATCATCAACTACTAGTATGCAAACTCAAGCTAAAGTTGAAAAAGAGCAAACCACTCATGAATGCAGCAAAATATGACCTTGAGAATATACCACTGGAATTTAAAGACTGCCTGCAAAATTGATTTGCTGCTTTAGATACAAATGACAGAGCTCCGGAAGAGTTATGGAATGACATCAAGAAGGTTGTTTTGGAAGAAAGCGAGAAGTCTCTACAAAAGGTGAAAAAGCAAAAACGGCCAAAATGGATGACGGAAAGAAACTCTGAAAATTGCCCAGAAACGCAGAGAAGCTAAAGCCAGAGGAGAAAGAAAGACAATCGCAGAACTCAACAGAGATTTCCAACGTGCAGCAAGACAGGACAAGGAAAAGTACTACAATGACACTTGCAAGGAAATAGAAGCAGAAACTATTAGAGGAAGAACAAGATCAGCTTTCCTAAAGCTACGAGAGTTAAAGAAAAAGTTCCAGCCTCAAATTGGAATGTTACAAGATGCTCAAGGTTCTATGCTGAATGATGCTGAGAAGATCAAGAAACGGTGGAAGGAATATACAGAGTTTTTATATGATAAAGATCAAGTGGACCAACAGCCGTTTCAACCTGTACCTTATGATCGGGAACCATTGGTGATGAAAGAAGAAGTCGAAGCAGCATTGAAAGCCTTATCAAAGAACAAAGCACCAGGCATTGATAGCATTCCCATAGAAGTATTGCAGCAATCTGATGCAGCTGTTACCGTACTCACAAGGCTCTGCCAAGAAATATGGAAGACAACATCATGGCCAACTGACTGGAAAAGATCTGTGTTTATACCAATACTAAAGAAAGGTGATCCAACTGACTGTGGAAATTATCGAACAATCGCTCTGATCCCACATGCCAGCAAGATTCTACTGAAGATTATTCAAAAGAGTCTACAACCATACCTGGAACAAGAACTACCTGAAGTGCAAGCAGGGTTCAGGAAAGGGCGAGGAACGAGAGATATCATTGCGGATGTGAGATGGATCCTTGAAAAGACTAAAGAATACCAAAAGGATATCTATTTGTGCTTTATTGACTATAGCAAGGCTTTTGACTGTGTAAACCATGAGAAACTCTGGCCACATTAAGAAGCATGGGTATACCAGAACACCTGATCGTTCTCTTGCGCAATCTGTACATTGATCAAGAAGCAACAGTTCAAACGGAACAAGGAGAAACAGAATGGTTTAAAATAAGCAAAGGTGTAAGACAAGGCTGCATACTTTCCCCCTACCTGTTTAATTTATATGCAGAACAAATCATCAGAGAAGCAGGATTGTATGAAGCCAACAGAGGTGTGAAGATTGGTGGAAGACTCATCCACAGGCTAAAAAAATCATGACTGAGTGATACTATTTCCAACAACTTAACAGACAATACACTATTCTAAAAACACTATGATTCAATTCTAAAGTACCTACAACTTGTATTTGTATATAGTTTATTGTACATAGTTTACAAGCCAGTTTTGTGCTGTTATGCATTAGTTCATGCTGTTAACTATTACTTTTTATTGTTACAAAATGTTCGATGTAAAACTAAGCTCTTGCTTTGTGGATTGTTGTTTTATTGTGAACCGCAACTGAACTCTGGAAGATGCGGGTTATAAATGAATGTTAAATAAATAAATAAATAAATCAACTACCTTCGCTATGTTGATGATACCACATTACTGGCTGAAGGTTAAGATGATCTGAAACATTTGCTTCTCACAATCAAAGAACATAGTCTCAAAATGGGCCTGCACCTTAATGTAAAGAAGACAAAGATCATGACAACTGGCATAATCAACAGGTTCATCGTTGAAGGAGAAGAAATTGAAATTGTGAACAACTTTAACCTACTTGGATCAACTATCAATAAAGAAGCAACAAGCAGTCAAGAAATCAGACGACACATTGCTCTTGGCAGAATGGCTATGAAAGACCTAGAAAAGATTCTCAAGAGCAGAGATGTCTCTCTCCATACAAAGATTCGACTTGTTCAAGCCATGGTATTTTCAATAACATCATATGGATGTGAAAGCTGGACAGTGAAAAAGAAAGATAGGAAGAAAATTGATGTCTTTGAATTATGGTGCTGGAGGCGAATACTGTGTTTACCATGGACTGCCCGAGGAACAAACCAGTTGGTACTAGAGGAGATCAAACCTAAGCTTTCTTTAGAAGCTCAGATGACAAGACTTCGACTTTCATACTTTGGACACATCATGCGAAGAGAGAGATCATTAGAGAAAGACAATATGCTTGGCAAGATAGAAGGTCAATGCAAAAGAGGAAGGCCAACAATGAGATGGATCAATACAATAACAGCAGCTACGGGTACCAGTCTGTCAACAATGAGCCGCCTGACTGAAGACCGAACACAATTTAGGATAGCTATCCAGAGGGTCGCCATGAGTCGACTCCGACTCAACGGCACTTAACAACAACAACATAGCGGTATCCTTCCATCCCCTTTACCATTTTGGTGGCTCTTCTTTGTACCTTTTCAAATTCTGCTATATCCTTTTTTCTTCTTCTCTTCTCTTACATCAATTGTTCTAACGTTTATTTATAATTTCCTCTAGCCCTACTCTTAGTAGCATTGAAGCCGGATATAAGAATCTAAATTAAATTAAATCACTTCTGTCTGGATAACTAGTGGTCATTACCCAGTCACTTCTGTTGAATATCTGGTTTTACTTTTGGTCATGCTAGCTAGTAATTAAAATTAGCTGCCCGATAGGGGCTCAGTATCGCTTCAATAGTTGTTACTGGCTAATTAAAAAGCAGAATAAAGAAGCTGATAATAAGAACAAAAATACAAAAATGGATAGATACTTGGAAACATCTTCTTCTCTCTTAGGGCATTTTTTTTCTCTATTTCCGACGTAGAATTGGTTGGCTTCTCTGTCAAAAAGTCTTCCTGAAAGACACTTAAGAGCATCTCAAATTCTATCTTACACAAGGTTCATGGACCTTAAAGGAGACCTCTGAATAGGGCCCAGTATTCAAAGGATTTATACTCCTAACTTTGAGAATTATTCTCCTAAACAGGCTTCTTTGAAAATTTACTAGGGATAAATGCCTAAGTATTTTCTCCTAAATTTAGGAGCAAAATGGGTAGTAACAGGGATGTATTTAGGGTAGCAGAAAAAGTTAGGAGCTTGGCACTGATGTTCAGTACTAGGCACCTAAATTAGGCTCATAAATCTAGGCAAATGAATGGCAGGCCTACATTTAGGAGCATAAATTTTAAGCTCCTAAATTAGTATTAGTTTTCAGTTGAAAGTTTAGGCTCCCAAGTGTGGCTGAAAATAGGGCACAAATTTAGGAGCCTAACTTTAGGTGATCCATTTTTTTTTCTGAATAATGAACCATTGTTTTTTTGGATTTAACCTTTTCAGTGGTAGTTCTAAGTGGTAGTTTGGATTTAACCTTTTCAGTGGTAGTTCTAAGTGAGTTACATTCAAGTACAGTGGCTATTTCACTTTTCTCAGAGGGCCTACAGTCAGTTATATTTACTAAAATGCACTACCATGTTACACGTTATTCACTAGACATCCCATTTAATGTACCAGCACATATTTAGCAATGCTGCATTGCAACAGCATTAGCAGGCACTAATGTGTAGCACACTTTAGTAAATCTGGCTCTAAGTTTGTATCTGAGGCATTGGAGGGTTGCAAGGTGTGTCCAAAGTCACAAGGAGTATCAGTGGGATTTGAATCCTACTTCGCTGGATTTCAGACCATTTTTGTAAACAGTAGGCTACTCCTTCACTACAGATCGGGCCTGTAAGCCTCTTCCTAAACCAGACATTTTTTCACTCCAGACACTTTCAAGTATGGATGATAGACACACACAAATTCCTCTTTCCCAGTAGTCTCCAACCCACGATGGAACCAAATTAGAAATGCACCCTGTGTGACTTGTGAACCTGGCTGCCCCCATCCACCGATCACACACAGTAACTTGGTCTTGTTGGGCTTCAGTAGCTCGGTATTGACATTGGTGCTCCTTCTGTACTTGCGCTCTGTAAGGTCCTTGGTATGGCCTTGCTCCAATCACCACTGGTCGTAGAACTGCAACAACCCCCTCTATCTTTATGGTGAAAAGGAAGTAAAGGACCACAACCTTCAAGATGATACCCAGGACCCATGCTCTGCAGAGTCTTGTTCTGTCTCCTGTCTAAGTCAAAGACAGACAGTTCCTCTCTTTTTCCTTGACCCAAGATAAGTTTGGTACTTCAGGACCCAATTCTCGACAATGCTTGAGATTATGAGCTGCTGCTCTCTGCTTGATCACAGAAAAGAGGCAAGACAATGAAGTCATGAAGAGTAGAAGAATGTTTAAAGCAGCAACTGGGAGCCACACAGACCAGAATTTGAATCTTACTGGCACTCTTTGTGGCTTTGGGCAAGTCACTTATCCCCTCATTACCTCAGGTAAAAAGTTAGATTCTAAGTTTTTTGGTGACAGTGAAATACCTATGGTACCTGAATGTAGCACACCTTGAATTACTATGGCAAAGGTATGAGGTAAATACAAGTGATATATTTGCATTTTAAATGTAGAATGTGCCATCCAGTGGCCAAACAGGAAACTTGCTTGCAAATTTTCAAAGTATCTTCAATAACATCAAAATCAATTATTTCACCTCAAAGTCAGATGATTCTTTTCCATAACATGAAACTATTCTAATGCTGATTCTTTATAATCAAATAGAAATGTGTCAGTATATAATCATTAGCATTAATCACTTCAATCAGTAATTTACTGAGACCTAAAAAATTGCATCAGGAATATTAAGCATGTATGACACACAAGTCAATTTTTTTTGTCATATTGCTGTAAACCGTGTAAATGACTTTGAATATCGGGCCCTATATATCTACTTGATAAAATCAAGATTCAGCATTTCTATCTGCTCTGAGGCACGTACAAGTGTCAGTTAAAAACTTGTTAGGATCTGGTGTTTGGAGGAATGACAAGGGAGGGAGAGGTTGGAGGGAGGGGATAGTACTTAATTCTGTGGTATTGGAAACCACCTCCAAATTGTTAAACTGACTTTTTGTAGATTGTTCTATGAATCATTCTGGACTTCCAGTTTTGCATTTATGCATGAAAGAGCTGCCACTTACATGTGTAGGTTGCACAATTACCACTTACAGATGTAAGAACAGGCACTTGCAGTTCAAGGCCCCAAGCCAACTTTCTCTTTTTTTTAACATGTTCCTATGTAACATGACTATCCCCGTTTGACATGCTTCAAGAATAGGTATTTCACAAAAGGCTCTGTATTTAGCAAGCCTTTTGTAAAATATTCTGCAAATTGTGAATATCCAGACTGGGATGTCCCTCTTCCTTCCTAGAAAACCCTCTGCAAAATGCAGCTTTAAAGCTTTGCCAGTGTCCTTAAGGAAACAATTTTTGGATTGCTATTTTCTTAGCATTATCCATAACATAGAACTGTTGCTCAGTATTTGCAATTCTTGATAAAAGCCTCTTTGGTCAATAACGATCAAGTCAGTGACTATATTTTTCCAAACTGAGTTGCAAGATGATCTTCAGTAAGTTTTAAAGCAATATTAATTAGGGAAATAAGGCTATAGTAATTAGAGTCAGTACGGTCTATTTGTTAAGTGTGGGAGAGGGGAGAGGCATAAACCAGATTATTTTTTTGCAGAATTCAATTCAATGTAATACCCATCAGACTACAGCGCCTCTTACAAAGCATCTGTTCACCAGTTTCTGCAATTTACTGGAGGTCTATAGAACCGCAAAGGGAAACACTATTGTCAAATCCTGAAGATAACTCACGGTTATACATCTACATTCATATTTTACCCCACATATAAGGGAACCAAAGGACAGAGAAGATCTTATCTTTCAAATCAGATGCAAAATCCCCATGAGCATGTAAGCTTATATATCAGCTTATCCTACAGTTTAGATTTCATTGCACTTGCTATAGGGATCTGGCCTTATTAGCATGACTATAAAATGTTTGCTTAGTATACCCTGGAGATTTTGCAAAATCATTAACTCAGAGTGCTTGTTTTTCAGCCTTGTCCTTAGTTAAGTGCTTGCAGATAGTAGGGAACAATTAGCCTCATGTAGCTTCTCAAACTCTGAAATTTTACTGAGCAATTTCCACTAGTGGTATAGTTCGTCCTTTTGGCGGTGGTATCCAAAGGCAATTTTCTCACCTCTTTTAACCTTAGTGAACATTTTTCCAGCAGAGCACAATTTTATATTCAGTAGGAGAAAGTTGGCTTTGAAATTCTGATTCTATAGTAAAAATCATCTGCATAAATCCAGGAGAACCCGGCAGGGATTATGTTTCTAGTCACAAGAGTTATTGTGCTTTTATTGAAGACTGTGGCTGTGCATGGTCCAAAGTTTAATTTTTGGGTCAATATTCATCATGTTTTAAAAAGGTTGGCTCCTGCGGCTGAAAGTGAAACTGGATATTCGGCAGAAGAGCCTATCTGGCATCTGATTTCACCACCGATGGGATTTGCTATCCAGTTAGTGACAATATTCAGTTGCTAACTAGATCAAGGCCGTACCAAAAGCTGTGCGAGTGGTGTATGGCAGGGGCACTGATTTGATTTGGCAGGGGCACTCAGAAAGAGTGAGCTCCTGCATGTGACCGGGAGGGGGGGGGCAGATTTGTGAGTTGCACAGGGCACATTTCTAGCTTGCTATGATCCTGAACTGGATAGCAAATTCGCATAAAATTAGGACAGCCGTTGACCTGTACTAACTTTATGCAAGCACTAATCCGGTTAGCGGACTAAAAATGACTGCTAATTGGCTTAGTGCCAGGACACCCTTGCCCTGCCCAAGGACTGCCCACATACTGTGCAGACAGTGTGCAAAGGTCAGAAGAAATATTCGGCAATGTTGTCCGATTAATGCCACCGAAAACCCCACTGAGAGAGATATATCTAGTTGGGAAGTTCTGCTGACTTTGAATATTGGCCTGTTTATTTATTGCTTTGTTTTGTTTAATCTTCTCTGTTTTAATGTTTTATTTCAATCTCAGAAAAGCAATAAACATCAAATTATAAAGCAAAACAAAAGAGAAAAGGCAAATGAAAACCAATGGGCCTCCTCTGGCCTTATCTATGTCCCCCCATCCATTCTCAGACCCTATTTACTCCATTATATATATCAGCATATCAGCTAACACTCTCTCCCCCCCCCCCCCACACACACACACTAGTTACAGTTTGAATTCTTAAATAATTTCAATGGAGTGGGAGTGAATTCCAGTTGATCCTACCCTACAGGGTCTAGCCAGGAACCTCTGTACTTGAAATGGGGCGGAGAGATTCCCAGTTGCTTTTTTCAAAAGGGCACTAGCCAGCCCTGAGGTAAGTGCCATGTTGTTGAATGTTGTAATATGGCTGTAGAACAAAATGATGCCAGCCTCAGGATGGACCAGCACTTATGAGTCTAAGTCACCACAGACATATGGTGGCATCTAAACATATAAGCAGTCTGATTCTCTGCCACTTACATGTTATGGTAATATGGCGTGCGGTGGGAAGGGGTTTTCTGTTCAAACACCAAAGAGACAGCAGTTCAGGGAAACAAAACTTATTTTTATTCAGACCCAGTTTGTTACACCTTCACAAAGCTAGTCGCCCGGCCCTTCCGCCAGCCCAGTTAAAGTTCTTACCTTTTATACAGTTGGCCTTGAAAGGATTCCTGGCTCCATGGGCCTCTCTCCCTCCTGCAACCTGCTGGGTTTTAATCCCTCCTTGTAAGCCACACCCTCCCAGCCTTGACCTCCGAGCTGCAGGTTCTCTTAAAGGGATCTGTTGATAAACCCTCAGGAGAAGGATGGGCAATACTCTATAAACCCCATCACACGTATGCTCTTTTGTTTTTCATATGCAAATAGTGCCAACTGCCATGGGGGCCAGAAAGATAAAATAGGGGTGCAAGTGAAATCTAGGCACAGTTGCTGATGTAAATGGCCACAACTAGATTGTTAAGGAACTCACTAAATTATAGTATTTTATAACTTACATGTGGAGATTTATGCTTCATCCATGCTCTGCCTAAGCTCCACTCCTGTGCACGTCCACACTATTGGCCTGACTTGCATGCTTATAAAACAGCGACCAACTAAATTACAATTTAATCCTCCCCTCCGCCCCAGAGCCATGGCTCCACCAGCAGCAGCAGCAGCAGCAGCAGCACCAAGAGCTGCCCCAGGAAGTACAGGAGAAGTCTTGTAAAACCTCAAATGTGTGGAAGCATTTTACAGGCATAATGGCTAATGGCATGCAGTATGCAAGTACCGTAAGCAGCACATTAGCAGAAGGAAGCTAATGATCAGCTCAAAAACAGTGGTATGCTGCATCATTTGGTAAAAGAGCACCCCTTTCAAAAAAGGGCACTGATCCTAGGCTAAGAACTCTATTCAGGAGCTGAAACAGCAGTGGCGGGAAAAGTACAAAGCAGAAACCCTAGCCTCTTCCACCAGTCACACAGCATAGCAGCAGGCGTGGTGCACATCAAAGCAAGTCACCATGGTGAGGTGTTCATTAGCACTGTCACAGGACAGGTGATTAAACAGCATCAAGGATGATGGCCTGGTGCTTTAGGGAAATAATAGTTCTGGATGATCATCTGCAGAATATGGTTAAGAAGGTGGGTTTTAAGAGGCACTTTCCGTGCTCAACACATGCCTGACCTCTGGTACTTTCCCTTGGAAGCACACATTAGTCTGTCCCCTTATTAAGAAGCCCTCCCTCGACCCTAGTGACCTTGCCCACTACTGTCCTTTCTCTAACCTTTCTTTACTCTCTAAGATCCTCGAAAAGGCAGTCTTTCCCCAGCTGTCCTCCCATCTGGACTCCACTCACTTTCTGCACCCCCAACAATCCAGTTTTCACCCGGGCCACAGTACTGAGACCATTCTTCTGTTCTTCCTTAATGAACTGCACATCTCTCACAATCAGGGTGATATTTCCTTAGCTGTCTCCTTGGATCTTTCTGCTACTTTTGATCTCGTTGTCTACACCATTCTTCTCACCCATCTCATGGATGCTGGTCTTCAGGGCATTCCTTCCTCTGCTCTCGTTTGTTCTCTAACTTTCTGCCTCTGCACTGTGAGGTACCCCAGGGCTCTGTCCTTGCACCACTCCACTTCAACATCTTTATGGCTCCCCTCACCCTTCTGGTGCAGCAGTCTGGTATCTCAGCATATTGCTATGCCGATGACATCATTCTCCTCTACCACACTTCCCATGTTAGCCCAGATCTCTCACCCCTCAATATTTGCCTGTCTCACATTGCTAACTGGTTGTCCACAAATCTCCTTTATCTTAACCCCTCTAAAACATCCACAATGTGGTTTACCTTCAGCAACTCCTGCCCCACACTATCCACCACCCTTTTTGATGCCATGATCTCACTTGTATCATCATTTCGCTACCTTAGTGTGACACTGGAACTGGACTTATCCTTCCACGACTACATTTCCATTCTCAGTCGTCGCTCCTACTTCTATCTTTGCCAAATTCAAGCTGCCAGCGCTGTATTGTCCCCTTCTTCTCTTAGCACTCTTCTTCTCTCTCTGGTGATTTCACCAGTTGATTATTATAATATAGACCAGGGGTTCTCAACCCTGTCCTCAGGACCCACCTAGCCAGTCGGGTTTTCAGGATAACCACAATGAATATGCATGGGAGAGATTTGCATATAATGGAGGCAGTGTATGCAAATCTCTCTCATACATATTCATTGTGGTTATCCTGAAAACCCAACTGGCTAGGTGGGTCCCGAGGACAGGGTTGAGAACCCCTGATATTATAGACTTTGCTGGCCTCCCCCAATATCAGTTTCACCACCTACATATGATCCAAAACGCCGCTGCCTGGATTCTCTCTTGTACCTCCCGGTATTGTCACATTACACCTCACCTTATCCAACTACACTAGCTACCTGTTTCCCACCACATCACTTACAAGCTTTTGATTCGCAAGGCACTCTACACACACACACACCTAAGTATCCGGCCAACTCTCTGAAGTTACCCGTGTAAAGGCCTTTGAAAATCGGGCCCAAAGTGTATTTGGATTTTCAGAAGGCATTTCAAAAAATCCTTAGGATATAAAATATTTATGGGAAAGGAAGCAATGGCATATTTTTTTGATTGCCAACAGGCTAAAATACAGAAAATAGAGATTAGAGCAAAATGGTCAGATATCCAGATGGAAAAAACTGAGAGGATTTACTGGAGGATCTTGTGAGACTAAGACTGGGCATCTAAATAGCAGATACAATTTAAAGTGGTATTTTAGAAAACGCATCTGAGTGCAATCTAGGATGTCCATGGCAGAACATGCAGAAAAATGCTGAGGACATCTAGGTTTTGATGCAATTTTAGAAACATAGATGCGCCAACATGGGCGCCTGCACCAACATCCATATAGACATCTCTGCTATGAAACCATAGGGTTGGGATGTCCTCTCAACCAAGGTTGTATATGTGGATGTCCTGTAGTGTGGCAAAACAACAACATAAGCCCCCAATCTGCATCGGTGTTTATTGTTAAATTGTAAAATAATGGGGACATGCGGGTATCTCCATCTTTGTGCCCTCCAGATGTTTGTCTGACAAAACAAGCACGTTTCAGATGCCTATTCATGCATGGAGCAGTTATAATCTTTGACATTGGGTGAGGATGTCCAAGTTCTTGGGAATACCCCAGCCATGCCTACATCATGTCCCCATTCCGACTTAGACATCTTCACATTAGGGACAATCACAGACCCAGCTTATAAAATGGCTCCAGGGACATCTCTGTGGTTTGGATGTCTTTATTCCCATTTTTTAATATCTAAAGCATGAAAAGGGCTTCTAAAATAATCCCTATTATTCTGGGCAAGTGCAAAGTATGCACACTGGGAAAAGTAATCCTAACAACTGGTACAAAATCCTAATTACAAGTTAGAAGTCACCACCCTAGAAACAGGGCCGACCCGTCCATTGAGCAAGAATGTTTTTTGCACAGGGCCCCGCGTTTCAGGGGGCCCCGCGCAAAGAACATTCTGCTTTTTTTTAAATTACATTAAAAAAAAAGCTGGCTCTGGCTGCTGCCGCTGCCACCGCAACAGCAGCAGAATGAAGTGTCCCGCGGGGCTTCCTCTGCACGCTGAGCCCCTCTGCAAGGGCTTTCAGATTCGCGAAGGGAGAGTGTTTCCCTCGCGTCTCTGTTAAGCCCGCAGGGGCTAATGGGAAATTTCCCATCAGCCCCTCGCGTCTAAAGGGGCAGATGGGAAATTTCCCATTAGCCCCTGCGGGCTTAACAGAGACGCGAGGGAGACACTCTCCCTTCACGAATCTGAAAGCCCTTGCAGAGGGGCTCAGCGTGCAGAGGAGGCCCCGCGGGACACTTCATTCTGCCGCTGCTGCGGTGGCAGCGGCAGCGGCAGCAGCCAGAGCCAGCTTTTTTTTTTTTTTTTTTTTTTTTAATTTTGCCATAAGCCGATGGGGGGGGGGTTCGGACTGGTAATGGGCGGGGGGGGGGGGTTAAGACTGGCAATGAGCTGTGGGTTGATGGGGGCTGTCTGGAAATGGGGCGTTGGGGGGTTAGGACTGGTAATGGGCTATGGGGGGTTAGGACTGGTAATGGGCTATGGGGGGGCTAGGACAGGAAATGGGCTGATGGGGAGGGGTTAGGACTTGTAATGGGCTGTTGGCTGTTGGGGGGGGATAGGACTGGTAAAGGGCTATAGGGGGGTGTTAAGACTGGTAATGGGCTGTGGGCTGATGGGGGCTGTCTGGAAATGGGCTGATGGGGGGTTAGGACTGGTAATGGGCTTTTGGGGGGTTAGGAGTGATAATGGGCTATGGGGGGGGCTAGGACAGGAAATGGGCTGATGGGGAGGGATTAGGACTTGAGGAGGGCTGATGTGGTTAGGACTGGTAATGGGCTGTGGGCTGATGGGGGGGGGGGGTTAGGACTAGCAATGAGCTATGGGGGGATGACTGGAAATGGGCTGATGGGGTTAAGACTGGAAGGGGGCTGATGGGGGGTTAGGACTGGTAATGGGTTATAGGGGGGGCTTAAACTGAAAATGGGGTGATGGGGGTTAGGACTGGAAGTGGGTTGATGGGGGGCTAGGACTGGTAATGGGTTGGGGGGTTGCTATGACTGGAAATGGGCTGAGTGGAAGGGGAGGCTTGAACTGCAAATAGCTGATGGGGAGGGAGCTTGGAATGGAAATGGGCTGTGAGGGAAGGGAGCTAGGACTGAAAATGGGCTGATGGAGCAGCTAGGATAGGACTGGAAATGGGCTGTTGGTGGAGCTAAGATTTGAAATGGGCTGTGGTGGGGGCTTGAATTGAAATGCACTCATGGAGGGGCTAGAACTGGAAGTAGGCTCATGGGGGGCTTGGACTGGAATTGGGCTGAGTGGAGGGGAGCTAGGATTTGACATGGGCTGATGGTGGGGCTAGGAAATGACTAGAAATGGGCTGATGGGGGCTTGGATTGGAAATGAGCTGATGAAGGGACTCAGACTGAAAATGGATGGGGGAGCTAGGAATGGAAATGGGTTGATGGGGGGCTAGGACTGGAAATGGGCTGATGCAGGGACTAGAAGGGAATGGATGCTGGGTGAGACTGGAACTAGAATGGAGCTGATGTTGGGGGAGGATTAGAATGGGATGGGGCTAGGAGAGTAAAATGGAGAGGGGAAAAATATTTTGTGTGGGAGGGATGAAAAATCTACAATTGGCCGGGTATTGGGAGAGTAAGTGGGGATTGAGGATGGAGGGGTAAAATTTGTGTGGATGAAATAGGAATGAGGAAAGAGCAAATGGAGAAAGGATTAGTATGTCAAAGCAGATGTAGAGAGAGAGAATGGAAAAAAAAACTAGAAGAGAGAAGAAAGAACAAATGGACAGCAGACGATGGACAGTTAGCAGAAAACATGAAGAAACCAGAAGAAAGTGGCTGGAGCAATTGCAACTGAAAAAATGCACAAAAGGTAGAAAGATATCTCTTTATTTTGAATTTATTAGCTGGAATATGAAAGCTCTGGGAAATGTGCATCATTAACGTCTGCGCTTTGTTTGGTATAAGAGGAAATTAATTTATAGTTTTATTTCTACAGTGTTGTTGTACATTCCAAGTTTGGCTTTTGGGGTTCCCAGTTTAATTATTGCCTTCCTGTTTCTAAATTGTGATTCCTTGTTTGGTGATGGTCTATATTCTGCATGTGTAACTGAGCTGAGGTATTCTATTTATGTAATTCCTATTTGACATTGCCACTTGTTCTCTTTCCCCAGTATTCTCTGAAATGTATTGGTTTAATATTTGCAGTGTTGCCTTTTGATAGGTAGGGTATGGTGCTTTGTGAGTCCTGGTAATGCTGTCAGGATACGGCGGGTTTGCTATGGGTTCTAAATGGGCAGCGTTTGTAGTAGTTCCTAATGTGCCTGGCGGTTGGCACTGGATTATAGTAATGTAGAAATCCTTTAGTCTTTCTTTATCCATACAATCATTAAGAGGCATGTTTACTTAAAGTTAGTGTATGGTAGCATTATGCAAATAAGGCCACTTATGCAAATGAGGCCCCGCACCGAGTCTCCGCACATGGCCCCGCACCCCCCTTGGGCCGCCCCTGCCTAGAAAAATGTCTTGAAGTCACTTGGGACAATACACTGAAATTTTCAGCTGAGAGGTGATTTTTGGCTGAATCACTGAGGGATCCACTGGAGATGGAGCACGATAGTGTGCATGAAGTTTCTTTCCTGTGGTTTGCTGCTTCTTGAGCATCATTTTCTATGGTGACGAGGAAGGGTAAAGCATGGGGCTATGGGAAGGGCCGTGGCTTGGCTCCTTCCTCTTTGTACTTTTGTGTGACTCAGCAGAGTGCTCCTGGGAAACAGCCATTGGAGGGTGACTGGATGGAAGGAGGATCATAGTACTCTTCAGCTGTGGAGACTACTTTAAACCCCAAGCAAAGAAGATGACCTGCCAGTGGAGATGTGTAGTGGAAGATGCTGATTTTTGATGCATCCCACTGTAAAATAAGGCTACCCGATTTTTTTGTAGGCAAATGTGGAACACATCTAAATTGGGGGGACAGATACCTTAGTTCCAGGTTTGAGAAACAAGGCATGGAGGAGGAAAGAAGAATCGTTACCGTACCCTTTCCCACCTATCCCATGATGGCATCAACATAACATCCAAGCAGACAAATCAGCAGAGAAATATAAATGATGATGTATTTACCCCGTACTATGCAAAATCTTAAAATGATGGACGTAAATTCTAAATGCTGACATTCAAATCAGTAAACTGAAAATAATATTTTTTACACCCTCTGTCCCCTTAACTGGAATCGAGGATAAGAGGCCGCCAAAGAGGTAGGAGTCAGTGACACAGCTCTAAAATTGGGTGGCACAAGTAAATCAGAGAAGAATGAAGCATCTGATGCAGGGAGGTGGTATTCTGGCCGCAAATCCCAAAGGGCAGCTCACTGCTGGATTCAGATCCTTAAGCTTCCCTTTTCTTGGCTAGACCTCCTTTTAGTAAGCCCGCTGGAGTCAAATTGGACTGCTATTGAAGATCTTGAGAAGGCTCAATGTGGGAATATTCAACAGCTTTCACTTCAGGTTATCTCCAGGGCTGGATCTAGTACTAGGAAAACTAGTCAGTCACCTAGGCTACCAGTGGTTGGAGGGAGGGCTGCAGCAGGTCCTATTCAGGATATGCGGGGACAGCACTGCAGCATTTACCATCACCTCTGGTGCTGCTGTGATGTTCCCGCTTCCATCCTCTCTGAATCCACTTCCTATTTGCTTGGGAGTGGAAGTGAAATCAGAGGGGCGGAAGAAAGAATAGCAATGCAGCACTAGAGATGTTTCCTCTGGAGAGGGGCGGCAGGGCTGCAATGGGGACAGGGCAGGAACAGAGGGGGGGGGGGCTAGAAGGAGGTTCACCCAGGGCACCTCACATCCCTGGGAATCTCATATGGAGGGTACTATATCTCTTACCATACTGTTGGTCTTTAAATTTCTAAGAAGAGATTTGACAAATTGGATCAAATGTAGAAAAAGTGCTCCGGAGAAAACTGTTACACATAGAAATCTGGGAAATCTTGACAATATTTTTAGAAGGCAAAATCTCTTTTGGCCAGTTTTCTACATATCTGTTCCCAAGAAGGGGCCAGTGCTGGAAGACCAGATGAAACAGTTTAAACTTCAGGGTTTCTAGAAGCAACATCTAAGGAGGTGGCAATAGGGCCTACCTTAACTGTGACTTTCCTATGTGAATTAGATTGGGATTGAATTTTTAAAATGTATTTTAAGCATAAGCAGGAGCTGTTTCATAATCTGAAATTAATGGTCCTTCCTGCTCTTCGGAACATAAGGAAGCAATTCCTGCTTAAGTCTCCCCAAGTGTTCCAACCCGGGGTCTTATTTTTTCTTACATTCCCATGCAAGTGTATTATAAAATATATGCCACCATGATACACCAGAAACATCCCCCTTTCACCCACGCTCCCAACCTTAATTTTAGTACATGCCATTCTACAGTTGAATTGTAAATAGTTAATTTGTAAATATTTAATGTTTATGTTGCAGCATCTGTTAGGTATGCAACACTTGTAAGACTGTGCATAGTTACCCTATGTTCCATGTACTTGAAGAATGCAAATGTAATGCAATCCTCTTAAATGTTGCTATTTGTAAACCACAATTGATCCTCGGAAATTGTGGTATAGAAATTGTTTCAAAATAAAATAAATAAATAAATAAAACTGTTAAATTTTCTCTGATCCTTCTCAACAAATAAGTTATATAGTTCATAAGCCTATTCAAGATGTGAGCTCTCCTTTCGGACAGATAATTGTGACCTAGCTCTCTCCTCCATTTCAGAAATTGTAATTGTAAGTCTCTTTTGCTAGTTGAAGAATGATAACACAGTAGATTTCAAGACCGTAATATTTTTCTGGATTTTGGACTGCGCATTCCCTCCCTTATGTGGATGATATGGAGAAAATTGGTCCTTTATTCTTTTTTTCATCTAATTAGGTATTTTGCCGTAGCTTTTATTTTATGGATTTTAATCTGAACAACTGTTTATGCTTGTATGGAATTTTATAAAATGTATAAATACATTAAAACAATTAGAAATTTTCAGTTCCGTATACCACAGCTGCTAAGAGATCAAATAGAACATTTTGAGACTATACAAAAAGGAATGGGGAACAAAACTGAGGGGTTAATGGGGCACTACGAAGCGGCAAGGTGATAGCGGACAGAATGAATTCTTTGCTCCGGTCTTTACTGAGGAACATGTAGGGAAGTTACCCATGACTGAAGTGGTATTTAAAGGTGCGGAAAAATTGAAGGAAATATCGATACATCGGGAAGATGTATTACAACAATTTGATAAACTGAAGAGTAGCAAATCACCTGGACTGGATGGTCTACATCCAAGGGTGTTGAAAGAACTGAAATATGAGATTGCAGACCTGCTATTAGTAATCTCTGAACTATCATTAAAATCATCTGTAATACCTGAAGATTGGAGGAAGACCAACGTAATGCCAATTTTTAAAAAGGGTTCCGGGGTGATCCGAGAAACTACAGACCGGTGAGCCTGACGTCAGTACCGGGAAAAATGGTAGAAACCATCATAAAGAACAAAATTGCTGAACATGTAGATAGTCATGGCTTAATGGGAGACAGCCAACATGGCTTTAGACAAGGAAGATCTTGTCTTACTAATCTGTTCTGTTTTTTTGAAGGTGTGAATAAACAGGTAGACAAAGGTGAGTCAGTTGGTATACTGTATTTGGACTTGCAGAAAGCCTTTGACAAAGTCCCTCATCAGAGACTTTTGGCAAAACTAAAGAGTCATGGGATAGGAGGTAGTGTACTATTGTGGATCAGGAACTAGTTAAAAGTTAGAAAGCAGAGGGTAGGGCTAAATGGCCAATTTTCCCAATGGAGAAAGGTGAATAGTGGTGTACCCCAGGGATCTGTGCTGGGTCTGCTGCATTTTGACATATTCATAAATATCCTGGAAAAGGGAATAACGAGTGAGGTTATCACATTTGCAGATGACACAAAACTATTTAAAGTTATTAAAACCCATGAGGATTGTGGAAAATTGCAAGAGGATCTTGATAAATTGGAAGATTGGGCATCAAAATGGCAGATGAAATTTAACGTGGACAAGTACAAATTTATGCACCTAGGGAAGAACAACCCAAACTATGGTTACACGATGCAAGGTTCCACATTAGGAACCACCACCCAGGAAAAAGATTTAGGCGTCACTGTGGATAACATGTTAAATAGAATGCTAGGTATCATAAGGAAAGGAATGACAAATAAAACAAAGGATATTATAATGATTCTGTATCGTTCCATGGTGCGACCGCACCTTGAATATTGTGTGCAGTTCTGGTCGCTGTATCTTAATAAGGATTTAGCTTTATTAGAAAAGGTTCAGAGAAGAGCCACCAAAATGGTAAAAGGGATGGAAGGATACCCCTATGAAGAAAGGCTAAATAGGTTAGGGTTCTTTAACCTATAAAAGAGACGGCTGAGGGAAGATATGATAGAAGTCTATAAATTAATGAATGGAGTGGAATGGGTAAACGTAGATCGATTGTTTATATTATCAGAATATAGAAAGACTAGGGGACATGTAATGAAGCTACAGGGTAAACTATTTAAGACAAATAAGAAAAATATTTTTTCACTCAACATGTAATCAAACTCTGGAATTTGTTACCGGAGGATGTAGTAAAAGCTGTTAGTGTCGCTGGGTTTAAAATTGGACAAGTTCCTGGAGGAAAGGGCCATAAACTATTATTAAAAAGGGATTCGGGATATCAATGCTTGGCCAAATACAAGCATTGTGGAACCTGTGTCTTTTGGAGAAACTGCTAGGTACGTATGATCTAGATTGGCCACTGTTGGAAACAGGATACTGGGCTTGATGGACCCTGGTCTGACCCAGTATGGCATATCTTATGTTCCTAATACCGTCAGGGCCGGCCCGTCCATTGAGCGAGAATGTTTTTTGCACAGGGCCCCGCATTTCAGGGGGCCCCGCGCAAAAAACATTCTGATCCTAAAGTCAAATTTAAAAAAAAAAAAAGCCGTCTTCTCCCGCTGCAGGGGCCGCCGCGGCAGAATCGAGTGTGCCGCGGGGCCCCCCTGCCCAGCAGAGCCTGCCCTCCCCTGTATCCGCTCTCTCGTACAGCTGCCTGCAGTCTCACGTGCCGACTTTCAGAGCGCGAGGGGAGAGTTTCTCCCTCGCTGCTCTGTTAAGCCCGTGGGGGCTGATGGGAAGTTCCCATCAGCCCCCGCGGGCTTAACAGAGCCGCGAAAGGGAAACTAGTCCCTTCGCGCTCTGAAAGCCGGCGCATGAGACTGCAGGCAGCTGTATGAGAGAGCGGATACAGGGGAGGGCAGGCTCTGCTGGGCAGGGGGGGCCCCGTGGCACACTCGATTCTGCCGCGGCGGCCCCGGCAGCGGGAGAAGACAGCTTTTAAAAAAAAAAAATTTGGCTGGGCTGGGCTGGGCTGAGCTGGGCTGGTGGGGGTTAGGAGTGCTGATGGGCTGGGGGGGTTAGGAGTGCTGATGGGCTATGGGGGGCTGATGGGCTATGGGGGGCTGGGGTGTTAGGAGTGCTGATGGGCTATGGGGGGCTATGGGGGCTGGGGGGTTAGGAGTGCTGATGGGCTATGGGGGGCTATGGGGGGCTGGGGGGGTTAGGAGTGCTGATGGGCTGGGGGGGTTAGGAGTGGTGATGGGCTATGGGGGGCATGAGGGGTTAGGAGTGGTGATGGGCTATGGGGAGGAAGGGGGGTTAAGGAGTTTAGAAGGTCAAAGGGTGGGCACTAGGGTAAACGACAGGTTAAGGGCTATGGGGAGGCTGGGGGGGTTAGG
Organism: Ichthyophis bannanicus; assembly: GCA_033557465.1. Lineage (NCBI taxonomy): Eukaryota > Metazoa > Chordata > Amphibia > Gymnophiona > Ichthyophiidae > Ichthyophis > Ichthyophis bannanicus. The sequence goes on along the minus strand of CM066032.1, from coordinate 864,487,678 downwards.
AGTGGTGATGGGCTATGGGGGGCTGGGGGGGTTAGGAGTGGTGATGGGCTATGGGGAGGCTGGGGGGGTTAGGAGTGGTGATGGGCTATGGGGAGGCTGGGGGGGTTAGGAGTGGTGATGGGCTATGGGGGAGCTAAGTCTTTATATGGGCTGATGGGATTAGGACTGGAAGTGGGTTGATGGGGGTTAGGACTGCTAATGGGCTATGGGGGGCTTAAACTAAAAATTGGGTGATGGGGGATTAGGATTGGAAATGGGCTGGTGGGATGAGGCCTGGGAGTGGGCTGATGGGGAGGTTAGGACTGGTAATGGGGTATGGGGGGCTTAAACTGAAAATTGGGTGATGGGGATTAGGACGAAATGGGCTGATGGGGGGGGGGTTAACACTGGAGGTGGGCTGATGGGGTCAGGACTGGTAATGGGCTATGGGGGGGTTAGGACTGATAATGGGCTATGGGGGGGGGGGGCTAGGACAGGAAATGGGCTGATGGGGAGGGGTTAGGACTTGAGGTGGGCTGATGGGGTTAGGACTGGTAATGGGCTGTGGGCTGTTGGGGGGGTTAGAACTGGTAATGGGCTATGGGGGGGTTAAGACTGGTAATGGGCTGTTGGCTGATGTGGGCTGTCTGGTAATGGGCTATGGGGGGGTTAGTACTGATAATGGGCTATTGGGGGGCTAGGACAGGAAATGGGCTGATGGGATTAGGACTGGGAGTGGGCTGATGGGGAGGTTAGGACTGGTAATGGGGTATGGGGGGGCTTAAACTGAAAATTGGGTGATGGGGATTAGGATTGGAAATGGTCTGGTGGGATTAGGACTGGGAGTGGGCTGATGGGAAGGTTAGGACTGGTAATGGGGTATGGGGGGGCTTAAACTGAAAATTGGGTGATGGGGATTAGGACGAAATGGGCTGATGGGGGGGGGGTTAACACTGGAGGTGGGCTGATGGGGTTAGGACTGGTAATGGGCTGTGGACTGATGGGGGGGTTAGGACTGGCAATGGGCTATGGGGGGCTGACTGGAAATGGGTTGATGGGGTTAGGACTGGAAGTGGGTTGATGGGGGGGCTAGGACTGATATTGGGTTGGGGGGTTGCTAGGACTGGTATTGGGTTGGGGGGTTGCTAGGACTGGAAATGGGCTGATGGGAGGCTAGGACTGGAAATGGGCTGATGCAGGGACTAGAAGGGAATGGATGCTGGGTGAGGCTGGAACTAGAAGGGAGCTGATGTTGGGGGAGGATTAGAATGGGATGGGGCTGGGAGAGTAAAATGGAGAGGGGAAAATATTTTGTGTGGGAGGGATAAAAAATCTACAATTGGCCGGGTATTGGGAGAGTAAGTGGGGATTGAGGATGGAGGGATAAAATTTGAGTGGATGAAATAGGAATGAGGAAAGAGCAAAAGGATATTGGGAGAGTAAGTGGGGATTGAGGATGGAGGGATAAAATTTGAGTGGATGAAATAGGAATGAGGAAAGAGCAAAAGGAGAAAGATTAGTATGTTAAAGCAGATGTAGAGAGAGAGAATGGAAAAAAAAACTAGAAAAGAGAAGAAAGGACAAATGGACAGCAGATGATGGAGAGTTAGCATAAAACATGAAGAAACCAGAAGAAAGTGGCTGGAGCAATTGCAACTGAAAAAAAATGCACAAAAGGTAGAAAGATATCTCTTTATTTTGAATTTATTAACTGGAATATGAAAGCTCTGGGAAATGTGCATCATTAACGTCTGCGCTTTGGTACAAGAGGAAATTAATTTATAGTTTTATTTCTACAGTGTTGTTGTACATTCCAAGTTTGGCTTTTGGGGTTCCCAGTTTAATTATTGCCTTCCTGTTTCTAAATTGTGATTCCTTGTTTGGTGATGGTCTATGTTCTGCATGTGTAACTGAGCTGAGGTATTCTGTTTATGTAATTCCTATTTGACATTGCCACTTGTTCTCTTTCCCAGGAGGTCATGTATTGTTGTTCTCTGAAATGTATTGGTTTAATATTTGCAGTGTTGCCTTTTGATAGGTAGGGTATGGTGCTTTGTGAGTCCTGGTAGTGCTGTTAGGATACGGCGGGTTTGCTATTGGTTCTAAATGGGCAGTGTTTGTAGTAGTTCCTAATGTGCCTGGCGGTTGGCACTGGATTATAGTAATGTAGAAATCTTTTAGTCTGTCTTTATCCATACACTCATTAAGAGACATGTTTAGTAAAAGTTAGTGTATGTTAGCATTATGCAAATATTTATGCAAATAAGGTCACTTATGCAAATGAGGCCCCGCACCGAGTCTCCGCACATGGCCCCGCACCCCCCTTGGGCCGCCCCTGAATACCGTTATGCATTTACATAGGTCCACCTTTGAATATTGTGTGCATTCCTGGTTACCTCATCTTAAAAATGATAGAGCAGTCTTAGAATAGATTCAGAGAGAGGTGACAAAATTGATCTAGGGGATGGAACATATCCTTTATTAAGAAAAGCTAAATAGGTTTCTTTTTTTGTTCTGGTGGATCCTTTTCCACTGCTATCCCACTCTCGGTTGGTGTACTCCAAGGTTTTGTCTTCAGCTCACTCCTTTTCTCTCTCTATATCAAGTCTCTTGGTGCACTCATCTCCTCCCATGGTTTTCTATACCAACTTTATTGCTGATGAGTCTCAAATCTACCTCTCTACTAATGAAATCTCTCTGGCAACCCAGGCCCAGATATCTACCTGCATATCTGACATTACCACCTGGATGCCTTACTGCCATTTGAAATTGAACATGGTCAAAACTGAGCTTCTTATTTTTCCCTCTAAATCCACCTCCCCCCTTCCTCCTTTCTCAGTCTCTGTGGATAATGCTCTACTATTCCCTGGTTCCTCGGCTCACAAGCCCATGACTCCTCCCTCTCCTTCTCCATTCACATCCAACTGGTAGCTAAAACCTGTCGCTTCCTTCTCTATAACATCATCAAAATTTGCCCCTTCCTTTCTGAACACACTACTAAGATGCTTATCCACTGTTTAGTCACCTCCTGTCTAGACTATTGCAACCTCCTTGCTGGTCTCCCTCTGAATCATCTCTCCCCTCCAATCTGTTCAAAACTCAGCTGTGCAGCTAATCTTCTGCCAGCCTCGATATGCTCATATAACCTCTCTTCTCAAGTTGCTTCATTGGCTTCCTATCTGCTTCTGTATCCAGTTCAAACTTCTCCTACAGACCTATAAGTGCATTCATTCTGCTGCTACTCATTACCTTTCCTCTCTTATCTCTCCCTCGGGATGTCACTCTTCTGACAGATCCCTTCTATCTATGTCCTTGTCTTCTACTGCCAGCTCCAGACTTCAATCCTTCCACCTTGCTGATCCTTATGCCTGGAACAAACTACCTGAGTCTATGTGTCAGGCTTCATCTTTGGCCCTTTTCAAATACAGACTGAAACTCACCTCTTCAAGGTCGCTTTTGGATTTTGATTCACTTAGAGGATGATTCTGTACTGTCCGTCCAGCCCCTGTACGGTCGATCTGAATCGGGGCATACAGAGTTAGACCCTATTTTGATCCTGCAGGGAGTAGATGTGCCTTTGGGATCAGAATTGGGTCTATGGCCTGGATGTGCAGGTCTGGCCCCGATTCCAATCGGCCGCACAACCAGCCACATACCCGGCTAACTCAGTCTGGCTCCATAATAGAGCCGCAGTGCCATGGTGTCTCGTTGCCATTTATTTATTTTTATTTATTTATTTACATTCTCTTATATACCGCGCTATTCTGCATCAGTGCGGTTTACATTGAACTAACTGAAATTACATTGAACAGGGCATTATAACTTGGAGATAACTATTTTACAGGGAACAAAGGCTATGGAGGGTTAAGTGGCTTGCTCAAGACCACAAGCCATGGCACTGTGGCTCCATTATGGTGCCACGATTCTGGCTACTGACCCACGTCCTTTTCCTGTAGCCTTGATCCCCGATCCGGCCTCCCATGACCATGTGTCAGGCTGCGGGTTACCCCCTGCACCCCCTCACTATTTCATCCTGGCCCGGTGCTGTGTTCCACCGGTGTCCAGGGCCAAGGTGGAATAAGTCCCCTGTTTATCTGGCCAGCCCTGGACTTACAGGGCCGACCTCAGAATCGGCCCTGTATGCCCGGGGTCACGGCCTGCTCATGCCCTGCTCTCACTCAGCCTCCAGACCTTCCTCTCCAGCCCCTGTCTAAGGCTCCCCGTACAAAAGCACTGTTTGTACAGGGAACCTTTGCACTGGGAGTGGCAGGGGGATGAACAGCGGGGATGTACATCCTGCCTGGACATACATTCCCACTGTTCATGGCACATAATGACCCCTAGAGTCTCCTATGTGTTTCCGTACCATTCCTCTAGATATATCCTTGTCCTCAGCTGTTGTGTTGTCTGTCTTGACTAGATTGTAAGCTCTGATAAGCAGGGACCGTTAGTGATATAGCAGAAGGGCTGTCGGGTAAGGTTTGCCTCTTTGCAGATGATACCAAAATCTGCAATAGAGTAGACACCCAGGAAGGTGTAGATAACATGAGGAGGGATCTAGCTAAGCTTGAAGAATGGTCTAGAATTTGGCAGCTGGGATTTAATGTTAAAAAATGTAAGGTCATGCATTTGGGCTGCAGCAATCCAAGGGAGCAATACAGTATAGGAGGTGAAGTACTTTTGTCCACTAAAGAAGAGCGGGACCTAGGCGTGGTTGTGTCTGATGATCTTAAAGTAGCTAAACAGGTAGAAAAGGCGACGGCAAAAGCTAGAAGGATGCTTGGGTGCATACAGAGAGGAATGGCTAGCAGAAAAAAGGAGGTGATAATGCCTCTTTATAAGTCTTTGGTGCAACATCATTTGGAGTATGGTGTGCAATTCTGGAGACCGCACCTTCAAAAGGATGTGAACAGGATGGAGTCGGTGCAGAGGGTTGATACTAAAATGATTAATGGGCTTCATTATAAAGCATATGAGGACAGACTTAAGGATCTTAATATGTACACCTTAGAGGAAAGGCGGGATAGAGGTGATATGATTGAGATGTTTAAATACCTCCGTGGCATAAATGTTCAGGGAGAGAGCCTCTTTCAATTGAAAGCAAGTTCTGTTACGAGGGGACATGGGATGAGGGTGAAGGGAGATAGATTCAAGAGTGATATGCGGAAATATTTCTTTACAGAAAGAGTAGTGGATCCATGGAATAGTCTCCCAGTGGAGGTGGTAGAGATGAGGACAGTAACTGAATTCAAAAAAGCATGGGACCAACACAGAGGATCTCTAAAGGTAAAAAGTGGACTGTTGTAGTTGTTGTTATGGAAGAACAGACTAGATAAGCCATGAGGTATTTTTCTGTCATCATGTTTCTATGTTTCTATGACCGTCTTTTATATGTGTCATACAGTGCTGTGTATTCCTTGTAGCGCTATAGAAATGATCAGTTGTAGTAGTAGTAGTAGGTCAGGCTTCTTCAGCATAGAAAAAGACAAATGAGAGGGGATAAACATCAGTGGTGTGGAACTGTTATATGGGAAGCAATTGTTTAAAGTCTCAGTCAACACAAACATAAACTCATGACCAGCAGATTGAAATCAAATTCTAGAACATTTTTCTTTCAAACAGCATGCAATTAAGCTGTGCAATCTATTACTGGAGGATTTGGCAAATGCAACTAACATAGTAGCATCAAAAAGAGGTTTAGAGAAGTTCCTGAAGGAAAAGGTCATAAAAATGATTAGTCAGGTATACTTGGGAGGGGGTGGGGGCATTGATCATCCCTAGAAATGAGAAATAGATCAGCTTTTTGGAATCTGTTGTATACCTGTGACCTGAACTAGCCACTGTTGGAGACAGGATGTTGGGCTCAATGGACCTCAGTCTGACTCAGTACGGCATTTCATTTTGTTCTTATGTTTGAAAAATTGTGCAAAATACCATAACACTGTTATTTTTGTATGGTTTCTGACATGCTGCATGTTTGCTTTTTGCATGGTCCCCATTTCCAAAAAACTTTGCAACTTAATACATCTGCTTGAATTTGTGTTGGCTTAAGGGAGATTGTACCAAATAAATTATAGGAACCCAAATGGCTGCAAAACAAAAGAGTAACTAGGCAACTGGAATAACATAAAAACCAAGTGGAAAGTAAGTGAGCAAATTATAGGATTATGGAAAAGGATGAAAAACATAGCTCCTAAGCTTTCTGAGTTACTAAAGGGAACTAGAAGGACCATCATTTCAGGAGCTGTTTCTTTTTTCCCCCACAATACAGAAAAATGTAACCAAGTGACCCCACACTCTTCCTTTTCCCATGCCAGTAAAGTTACTCTAATACTTCAACAATTCATAAAGAGCAGAGCTTGGGGATTTGCGGTTTGACTAATGAGGGAGGGTGAATTTGCAATCAAAACCAACTTTTTTTTAATACTAAACCACAGTTCTAAATCTGTATTCTGTAAGTTTACAGTGCAAGAGGCTATCAATAAAACAGGAGTGATCAAGAACCAAATTTTGCACACCAAGCTACAAAAGACTAGAGCTAGAAGAAGAGAAAACAAAGAGAAAAAAGGATAAAGGAAGAAAAGATTTGCTTGGCCAAAGATCACAGCACAAACAAGACCAGATGACAAATTGGAAGTTGCAGAAGCAGAAGCTGTCAGTGACTTGATCAACAGGCCTACTGGGGATATGATAAGAGAGACATGACATCACCCTGCATGAAGGATTATGAAATATAGAGGTTTCTTTGTGCACAACCAAATCATTTCTGTTGGGTAAAGATTACCTGCCATTCAGTGCCCCTCTATTCTGTGCCGGAAGCGATGCTGGCGGCGCATCGCCACACCGGCGACCTCTCGAGTTGAATATCACTCATTTAAAGAAGCTTTCAGCAGAGGCTCGCATGCCCAAGGAGCAGGTCATACTCCTGCAATTTGTGCTCTGTGTCCCATCATCAAGCCCTTGTCAGTTGTTCTGTCCTCCGGGTGAGTATCAGCCTTTGTTCTCCTGTGCTTCCCTCCAGCACCCCTGCTTTATTCTGCTTATTAGTCTGTGCCTCTGCTATGGATGCAATCCTGGTTCTCTGGGGCCATCGACCTCTGAACAGGTCCTGTCAGGCCCTTCCCCTCAGAACCCACTGTCCCGAGAATCTGGTCCTCTGTGCCATCTCTTTTTCTTCCCCTCAGGCATCTGCTCCTACTGCTTCTTCTCTTTCACTTGCTCTGTTAAATTGTCATTCTCTTTGCTCTAAAATGACCCTGATCCAAGATTTCCTGCTTCAACACCCTCTAGATGCGTTTTTCCTCACAGAGACTTGGTTGAGAGAGGAGGAGCAGCCACTCCTTAACCGCTGCCAGCTTCTAGATTTTGTCGTCTTTTCAATACCTCAGCTGGGTTGTAGCTGTGGCGGAGTAGTGGCTCTCCTTTGCTCTACCCTCCCAGTTTCCACAGTATCTTCCTCCGCTCTCCACTACCCAGAATCCCTTCTTCTTCATTTGGATGCTTTTCCTCCTCTTTATGTTCTCCTCCTCTATGTCTCCCCTTCTGTTCATCCCCACCTCTGAGACTCTCTACTTCTTACTCTGTCTGAAGTCTCTCTCTTCTATTTCCAACTCCTCATTGTTGGTGACTTTAATATCCACTTTGAAAACCCTTGCAAATCATGTGATAAGACATTTTCATTTCTCCTTCAGGACCTCTCCTTTTCTCAGCTTGTCATCTCTCCAGTCCACTCCGCTGGCCATATCTTGGATCTAGTTCTCTTCTCCTCAGGTTTGGCTCACCCTCTTTCCTCTCTGTCTGTTTAACCCTCCCATGGACAGACCACTATAACGTTGTTTTCTCCATGTCAGTTTCCTTCTCAGACCCGTCTCTTTCTTTTTCAGCTCCCTCCTTTGGCCCTGGGTCATTGTCCAGAGCCCTCTCTAAGTGATCCTTAGAACGTTTCCACCTTCTGATGTCCTTTCTCCTAAAGATTTTTCTGCACTTTGTGTTGAAGCCCAGGCTAAGTCTTGGCACTCCACTCATGGACCAAGTGGCTCCTCTTCATATCCACTGTAGACCCTTCAGGCCCTCTCAGCCTTGGTACTATCATGGCCATTGTCTACTCAGTCATCATCTCTGCCATGCCAAATGCATCTGGAGAAAATTCCCTACATCTGACATCCTCCATCGCTTTCAATCCTGTCACCAGCATTACTGTTCAGCAGTTCAAAGTGCAAAGCGTTCTTATTATGATGATTTGATCTCATTTGTGCCTAACTCTTCTCATCAGTGATACTCAATTCTCTCTTTCCTTTCATCTCTTTCCACCTCAAGGTCTTCCCTCAGTCCCGCTTCCCTCTCGCTGCTCCCATCCCCAGCTGCGATTGCACTTTACTTCCAATCCAATCCACTCTCTTTGAGTGTCACTACTAAATTGTCCACGCCCTTTGGCCTTACTTCCTTCAGGGGTCCAATTTGTCGCCCTCCACATGGGCTCTCTCAAACTCATGGACTATCTTTCACCCTATTTCCTTAGTCAAACTGCTGAAGACATTGGCCTCATCCTGCAAAACTAACTGTCCCTCAGACCCTATCCTTTCTATTTGACTGTCTCAGCCCTCCCTTGCTCTTCTGCCCTTAATTCTCTCTATGCTCAATAACAGTCTTCTTTCTGGCATCTTTCCATCTCATTGGAAACATGTGTTGGTTAGGCCTATACTAATAGGGAGGAGTAGCCTAGTGGTTGGGGCAAGGTACTTCAGGCCCTAAGATCGGGGGTTCAAATCCCACTAGAGGACAGCAACCTTGGGCCAGAAGGACTGGGGTTTCTAGTCCCACAGATGCTCCTTGTGGTCTTGGGCAAGCCACTTAACCCTCCATTGCCCATGTTCCCTGTAAGTATTAGTGTATGTGTCTCATATCCCCGCGTGTTAAATGTATCCCCCAATTATGTTGTGACTGCTTTGATTGAAGGATAAGGCAGTATACAAAACTGTCTAAATAAATAAAATAAATATACTGAAGAACTCCTCTCTTGATCTCTCTGTCCCAGCCCACTACTGTCCTGTCTCCACCCTTCCCTTTCTTTCTAAGATGCAGGAACAATTAATCTTTACACAGCTCTTCACTCATCTTAATTCTACTCACGCTCTTCACCCGCGCCAATCAAGTTTTTGCACAGGCCATACTACTGAAACTATTCTTCTATATTTATTTATTTAACAGCTCTTATATACCACGCTATTTGACATCAGTGCGGTTTACATTAAACAAAATACACTCAGATTTAGAGAACTTGTCCAAGTTACAGGTAATGGGAATAAAACAAGGATTAACTTGGGAATAGCATATAAATAATTAAATAAAAGCAATTACATCAGACTAGAGATCTTGAGTGGGTACAGAGACATGTCATAAATAACATTTAACAGAGCAGGTATATACAGTGAAATATCATAAGGTGGAACGGTCTAATATCATCATTTAACTATTATTGCTGAGTTGAGATAATGGGGTGAGAGGGGGGAAATATTGATGTAAGAGAAGTGTTGTAAAAAAAGGTGGGTTTTTAAAGCTTTTCTAAATTGCGATATGTCTTTTATCAATCTAATGTTTAATGGAAGCTTATTCCAGCACCTTGGAGCAAAGGATGAAAATGATCTGTTAATGGTAATTTGAGTACATTTTACTAATTCATTTGGAATCACTAGAGTATTTTCAGTTGTAGATCGTCTTGATCTGTTGTTTTGGGTATGAATGAGTAGATCAGAGATTGAAGGAGGTGAAATATTATGGAACGCTTTGAAGGTCATAAGAAGTGTTTTATAAGATAATCTACAAATTATTGGGAGCCAGTGAAGCTCCATTAGAATGGGGGTTATGTGTTGTCTCCTTGTAATTCTGCATAGTGATCTAGCTGCTGCATTCATAGCAAGCTGTAATGGATTAAGCGTAGATTTAGGTAGGCCTTGCAGGATAATATTCGCATAGTCAAAATGTGGAGTGACTAGCGCTTGGAATATTGTGCGGAAATCATCGGGGTCTAACATGGGTTTTAGGTGTCGTAGAGTATTAATCTTGTGATAAATGGATTTTACTGTGGACTTTATATGCTCATTAAATTCAAGTCGCTGGTCGAGAATGACACCTAAGTATCGAATGGTGGATTTAATAGGTAAATCAGCGTCTCGTACTCTTAATGAAGGTGGTGAAGAGAAGTCATTGTTTCTTGTAACGATAAGGACTTCAGTTTTTTTTTAATTTATTCGAAGGTTCTGAGTGAGCAGCCAATCGGTTATTGAATTGAAACAGTTAATTAAAACTGTGTAATCAGGGCTAATCACATTAATAGGTATGAACAACAGCACATCATCAGCATAAATAAGGCAAGATATACCAAAGGTACGGGCAATATTACAGATTGGTTGCATATAGATGTTAAAAAGCAATGCTGATAGTGAGAAACCCTGTGGAACACCTTGTTTCTGTTGGAATGGATAAGATGTATTGTTATCAATTCAAACTTGTTGCCATCGATCTTCTAGATAAGACTTGCACCAGTCCCATGCAATTCCTTGTATTCCCTTCTCATGGAGGCGGACTAGAGGTTGTTCATGATTAACTGAATCAAATGCTGCTGCAATATCTAGGAAGACCAATGCAACTCCGGTCTTGATATTATCTATAGCAATGATAAGGGAATTCATTAAAGAGGCAAGAAGAGTCTCAACTCCATGTGCTTCCCTAAAACGATGTTGGCTTGAGTCTAAAGGGGCTTCAGTATCGATATGTTGTTGGATCTGTCTGAAGGTCACCTTTTCTAGAATTTTAGCTAATAGGGGAATACTAGAAATTGGACGATAAGAGTCCTCCTTCTTTGGGTCAAGTTTGTTATTTTTCAGCAATGGTCGAATTGATGTCTGCTTGAGAATTGATGGGAAAACACCGGTGGTGAATGATTTGTCTGCTATAGATGCTATGTATGAGCTAAGCTCCACTTTCAAAGCTCTGATCCAATGAGCTGGACATGGATCATTTGGAGCTGTGGTGGTATTAATAGTGACTAAAATGTCTTCAATGGTACTTGGAGAAGGAGATGTAAATTTGTTTAGTGGAAACTGAATGCTGGGAGGATGAGAGATTTCTTTTGACAATAATGTAACTTTGATTGCCTTTGATTGAATATAATTAGCATATAATTGAGGCTGTATTTGTTCTTGTTGAGGTATGACAGGTTCTCTAGGTAAGGATTTTACTAGTTGGAAGAGTTCACGTGGCTTGTTAAGAGAACGATTAAGTAGTGAAGAATGGAATTCTTTTCTCTTTGCAAAGGTTAGTTCACGGTAGGATTTTAATTGAACTAGGTAAGCGTCTTGATTGGAGGGATTTATAGCACGTCTCCATTTCCTCTCTAGTTTCCTCAGTTGAAGCAAAGAGGCTCGTAAATCAGGGGTGTACCATGGTGCATTCTGCTTTCTTGATGTCTTCTTGTTGAATGAAGATTGATTGGATGTGGTGGATTTATAGGCATAAAGACTGAAGGTGTCATTCCAGTTTAATACCATTTCATTGATAGTTCCAGCTGGTTTAGAAAGGTTTGGGATAACTTGGAAAATGATCTCATCCTTATCAAATGGTTTAAAACGTGAGGATTTTTTAATGTGCAAGGAGATAATTGTGCGATTTTTTGAATTATCTGAAGATGGAATTGAAAATGTTATAAGGTTGTGGTCTGACCAGGGAACAGGAGTTATTGTAAGATCATGTTGACTTGTCGTATAGGTATCTATGGCTGGGACATAAATGAGATCAAGTAGGTTACCTTGTTGGTGGGTGGGGAGATTTACAATTTGTCTTTCACTCTTGAATGAAATTCAACACTCTCATGATAGGGGTGATATTTATTTGGTTGTTTCTTTGGATCTTTCTGCAGGGTTTGACTTAGTTGATCATGTCACTCTTCTTGCTCGCCTGCACAATTTTGGGATTTATGGCACTGACTACAGCTGATTTCGCTCTTTTCTCCATCAGCATTATTTTTCTGTCTCAGGAACATCGTTCTCTCCTTCCTCCCCTGCCCCTCCTTTATCCCGCAGGGTTCTGTTCTTATTTCTGTTCTCTTTAATATCTTTTTGATTCCCCTCACTCTCCTCATCCAGCAGCATGGAATCTCGGCATGTTATTATGCAGCTGATATCATCCTTCTCTTTCACACTAATCCTTCCTCCCTTGATCCGCTCCCTTTGAACACCTGTCTGTCTGATATTTCAGCTTGGCTCACTCAAAATTTCCTTCATTTCAATCCTGCTAAGACAGCTGCTATTTGGTTTCCCGCTTATGGGGCTTCCCCCTCCCTTGCTCCTTCCCTCCCTTCTGATCTATTCCTCTGGTTGACATCTTCCATTATCTTGGAGTCATTCTGGAATCGGCACTCTCAGTTCAATCCCACCTCTCTGCCTTGATTTGTTGTTCTTTTCTTTTCCTTTGTCACATTCGAGCTGTTTGTCCTTTTCTATTGCCCACATCTCTTACTACTCCGCACTAGACCGCACCTTCAAAAGGATATAAACAGGATGGAGTAAGTGCAGAGGGTGGCTACTAAAATGGTTAGTGGTCTTCATTATAAAGCATATGAGGACAGACTTAAGGATCTTAATATGTACACCTTAGAGGAAAGGCGGGATAGAGGTGATATGATTGAGATGTTTAAATACCTCTGTGGTATAAATGCACAGGAGGAGAGCCTCTTTCAATTGAAAGCAAGTACTGCTACGAGGGGACATGAGATGAGGGTGAAAGGGGATAGATTCAGGAGTGATATGCGGAAATATTTCTTTATGGAAAGAGTGGTGGATCCGTGGAATAGTCTCCCTGTGGAGGTGGTAGAGATGAGGACAAACACAGAGGATCTCTAAAGGTAAAAAGTGGACTGTTGTAGTTGTTGATATGGAAGGACAGACTAGATAGGCCATGTGGTCTTTTTCTGTCATCATTTTTCTATGTTTCTATGTTTCTACTCTACTCCTTAAATTAGTTATGTCTAAACTTGATTCTTGTAATGTCGTATTTCTTGGTCTGCTGCAATATTAACTCCACTGCATACAACTGATTCAGAATACTGCTGCTCATTTACTCACTTGCACATTCCAGTATGAACACATTACACCACTGCTGATCCATTTATCATTGGCTTCCTCTCAAATACCGTCCTCAGTACAAACTCCTGACTTTGATTCATAAGGCACTGCACACTAACACTCCCACCTATCTCTCTGATGTTTTGCATTTCCATACCCCTCACCGTGTCTTACGTGATATACATCTCAATCATCTCCATTTGCCATCAGCATCCCATGCACAGCTTGAATCCACCTATTCCTCTGCTCTCTATTTCCTTGGCCCCGCCCTTTGGAACTCCCTGCCCCCTGACCTTCGTCTAGAGTCCTCTTTCCTATAGTTTAAGGCTAAACCTAAGACACACCTCTTCCAGCAGGCTTTCGATCTCGCCTCCACCATCCTTGAAGTCTCTTCTCATTCCCTCCTCTCTTGATTTTTTTTTTATTAATTTTTCTTTTGTGTGTATGTCTAGCTTTCTTGTACACTCATGGCATTCTTTTTAATTTTCTGATTTTATTGTTGCAAACTGCCCTACTACCTAGTTAAGGAGCAAGTATATCAAGTTTTCATAAACATAAACATAAATAAACATAAAATAAACACGTGTGAACTGAGGGATATCCAGGGCTATCCATCATTGAACTATTTACTTTTACGTAGAGTAATTTAAATTATAGCTTTCTCTTATACCAGGAAGGTGGGTTTAGAGACCTTTTAACTAAAGCCCATTATGATGTTGCACTTAACATGCATTTAGCATGAAAACTAATGTGCATTAAGTGCAAGTCCTCCATGGTAACTGTTGGGTGCGTCTCCAGCATGTTCCTGGCAGTTACCACATGGACATGTGCCCTAACCCACAGTGCAGTTAACGTGGGAGCACCTAACGCCTCCAACACAGGTATCGCTAGGTGCCCCCACACTAATTGCCATATTGACAGTGAGTGATATGTACCCCACGCTAAATGCAACATGCTCTCCCACGCACAAACTCCACCCATACCCTGCTCTTTTCCCACCCCTTTCTGCGATGGGCAATCAATGTGCATTTTATCAGCCAGTGGCTGTTCTGCTGCTCATTGCCTGTTACCGCAGGCTGTTACTACCTGCTGAAACACACATTATTCACTTAGCGGGCATTAGTAAAGGGGTCCCTTAGGGTTCTGTTGAGAATAAATCAGACCAGCAAGTGAACTAGGCCTGAGAAAGTGGACACATTTTACGTGTATGCATAGATTTGTACGTTTTCAAAAAGCAGGCAATAAATGGAGATATACAGTATGTAGCAAGTTACTAAGTTACTATAATGCTTCTGTATCGTTCCATGGAGCTTCCGCACCTTGAATATTGTGTGCAAGTCTGGTCATCATATCTTGAAAAGGATATAGCAGAACTAGAAAAGTTACAGAAAGGAGCCACCAAAATGGTAAAGGGGATGGAGGGATACCTCCAATGAGGAAAGGATTTAAAGGTTAGGGCTCTTTAACTTGGCAAAAAGAGGGCTGAGGGGAGAGATGATAGAGGTCTGTAAAATAACAAATGGAGTGGGATGGGTAAACGTACAGTAGATTGATTTGTTTACTGCTTCAAGAAGTAGAATGACTAGGGGAATGCAATAAAGCTACAATCCAGCCCACTTAAGACTAATTGGAGAAAATATTTTTTCACTCAACATGTAATCAAACTCTGGAATTCATTACTGAAGGGTGTAGTAAAAGCTGTTAGTGTAGCTGGATTTTAAAAAAAAGGTGTGGACAAGTTCCTGGAGGAAAAGTCAATAAACTATTATTAAAGAGGACAAGATAAATCCACTGCTTAGCCCTGGGATAAGCAGTATAGAATCTGTGTACTTGTGACCTGGATTGGCTGCTGTTAAAAAGGGGATGCTGGGCTTGATGGACCCTTGGCCAGACCCAGTATGATATCTCTTATGTTATGTGCTTATTGCAGCACCCTGATGTATCAGTGACCATGCCCCAAGAAGTACAAAGAAACAAAACTTTAGCCTTGGAGTGAGGATGTAAAGGTCTCTAAAAGATTCAATGCAGTTTTCACCTGAGGGATTGCAGTGTAGCTATTCATTCACAGAAGGACTATTTATTGTAACTGGCAGCAATTTTGGGAAAATGCACACTAGACTGTCAGTAAAAATATTCGCAAAGGAGTTATGACATGAAATGTGTGATATGGTAGAAAGATGTGGCTCTGAACTTGTTATCCCAGTAGTTTTTCTGTCTACCAACAGATGGCTACTTATTGATTCTGGTTGAATATGTGAAAAAATAATATGTAGGGGTGTTTGTGACAATGTCTTAAGTGCTAAAAATGTTAGAAGTGTTTACTTTGGTAATGCTTCAAAAGCTTGAAGAGCTTCAAAGAGTAGCAATAAAGCTTCAATGAAGCTGCAAGGCAGTACATTTAAGACAAGTTGGAGAAAATATTTTTTCACTCAACATGTAATCAAACTCTAGAATTTGTTACCATAGGAAGTAGTGTAGCTGTTAGTTTAAAAGAGGTTTGGACAAGTTCCTGGAGGAAAAATCTATAAACCATTATTAAAGAGGACAAGAGAAATCCACTGCTTACCCCTGGGACAAGCAGCATGGAATCTGTGTACCTTCTGGGAACCTGACAGGTACTTGTGACCTTGATTAGCCACTGTTGGAAACAGGTTACTGGGCTTGATGGACTCTTGGTCTGACCCAGTATGGAATATCTTATGTTCAATGGTAGCTAGTTACCCCCATATCCCATATACCTTCCAGTAGCATGACCCTTTTTTGGGGGCAATATAGATCACACCTAGGCTAAACCCATAGCACCCCCACCCATTCCTGTCTTCTTGTAGGCAAGAACTCCAGGTCTACATCCAGAGCCAGCCCAAGAGTATCTCATGACTTAGAAGAACTTTGAGCCATATGATTCCCCTCTCCCCTCTCTGACAGCCAGCATCTCCCCTTCCTTTCCTTATCTCCCCTGCATTGTCCAGCATATCCCTTTCCCCTTCCTACCCTCGTAGGGTGTCCTGCATCTCCCCTTCCCCTCCCTATCTCCTCCAAAGTGGCCAGAATCTCCCCTTCCCTATTCCGCAGGTGGCCAGCATTTCATCTCCCACATTTTACCATCCCAAGGTGGGCATCATTTCATGTCCACTACCTTACCCCCTCCCCCCAGGTGGCCAGCATCTTTCTTTCTCTTCCCCTCTCCCCAGTGTTGTGCATCTCTCCTACACTGTCTCTGACCCGTGCAAGGTCTGCTTCCTACTTCACTCCATGCTACTGCCACCATCACCCTACCTCTGCTCAGGCTTTCCTGAAGCACTGTAAAATGGTGTAGAGCCTCTGAGCATAGGGGCACACTCAAGCTCTACTGAGCCCTGTCTCCTCCAGCAAGATATCTGTGCTGGAGAGGAAGGATGTAACAGAGCTTGAGCACTCTCCTTCTACTTAGAGGAATTATGCCATTCAAGCTACTTTATAGCACTTCAAGGCAGCCAGGGCAAAGACAGGGTCGGCAGTGGCAACAGCTAAGGAGGAAAGAGAGCACATTCCATCCTGCCATGCCACCGCCCCAGAACTCTGACAATCTAGGCAGACTTCTAGCTCAACTAGTGGTAGGGCCAGCCCTGTCTACACCTCCCCCACCCTACAAAACAGACTTGTTATAAATTTTCACTTCCACTTGTATACAATTTTGATCCATCATTTGATCAAAATGCAAAATTTTCCCACAATGTGATGAGGTATATAGAATGCTACCCATCCCTCTCCAAAAGGATTATCAGCAGTCCACTTTAAGATAGTCTGCAGCACAGAGTTCAGGGCTGGGAGGGAGTGGCTCACAGGGTGGGGTTAAGAACCCAGCAGGCTGCAGGAGGGAGAGAGGACCGTGGAGCCAGAAGTTCTTCCAGGGCAAGCTGTGCAAAGGAGTTCTGAGGTAAGAACTTTAACTGGGGATGGAGAAAGGGCTGGGAGACCAAGCTAAGACAGTATAAAAGCTGATTTTGTTTTCCCTGAACTGCTGCTACCTGTTCTGTGTTTTAAAGAAAACCCCTTCCCACCGCACTCCACATTACCACACATGACAAATTATAACTCTATTTTTTGACTGAAAACATGGGAACAGTGGGAGTTTCACATCTAATTAATTCTATATAATTGGTGCTAAATAGGGAAAATACCAATTAGTATTTACATTTTGATTCCATTTAAAATGTTTCACATTCAGTCTATTGCATAGAACTCATACCCTTCTCCAGCTCTACTCTGCTCATGAGAGGATATAGCTTAATTACATAATGCAAGATATTTGAATTCAATCATGCTACAGTTCAAGTACAGTCTCAGGTCCAGATTTATTCATAGGAAACTGCCTAGGGCATCACGGGCCCGATATTTCAAGGGACTAATATGGTTTGCAAACGTGCTAACTGTGTTAACCCCGCCCAGTAGAGCAGGTGCCGTCACTGCATGCCCTGATACTCACCGGTTTGCTTCGGGGTGTTCTAGGGGTGGCACCTGGTGATAACTGGGCAGCAGGGATACTGAGCTCCCTCCCAGTCATCGCTAAGTGGTGAACATCAGGTGCAGTAAAGGCTGGCCTAAAAACGTTCTCTGCTGAAGCTAACCGGGCACAGCTGAATATCACCACCGTCCACTTAGCTTCCTGACAACCCGGGCAACCTGGATAGTCAATGCTGGGGTCACATCTCTCCCTGACATGAAATATCTGGGTTTAAAGTTCAGCAGCGGCGGCTAGCTGCTTTTGCAGCACTGCTCCTGCCACTGGATATTGGACCCCACCTTTTAAGGCACCAAATATTAGGGTGAAAACAGAACCTGATTCTACTTGCTTTAGGACCAAGCTCTCTGGGAGATAAACCTCCCCACTCGTCTTCAATTCTGCCTATGGGTGCCAGCATCTTCAATTCAGCTCTATATGGCATTGCAGTGCATTTCCGATATAAGCATATTTTCAGACATTGCACATACTGTATGTGCATTCACCTATGTACCCCATTAAACACCTTTGACAACGAATATACAATGATTTAAAGCATTGCAAAAATATGCTCTGTTGTTGTTTAGGCTTCTTCAGTTTAGAATTGTGTTTCCCCAAGGTGTACTGTCGATAGCTCAGCATGGTTTTACAACACTGAAAAGAAAGATGTTGCATATTAATTCTGATTTATGCTAAAAATTTAAGACAGTTCACTATTAGTTGAATATAAAGAATTGAGAATTAGTGCCCAGAGAAACATTTATTTCATTAGTTTTTCTGGAGTAAATCAGATTTTAGCTGAGCTATTCTTACTAGCAGAATCACATTTAATTCCCTTTAAGAAGATTTCAGCTTTTATCTCTTTATTATTTTTAATTTAATATGTTCAGAAATGTAGCACTTAAAAACTATAGTATCGTAGTAAGAAGACTGCATTCGTGATTGTTTAAATATATAATCTATATCGGCGCTTCCGAAACCTGTCCAGGGGACACCACAGACGGTCAGATTTTCAGGATATTCACAATGAATGTCAGACATATTAGCATAGGCTGCATTTCCAAAATATGAGGGTTTATCTCATCTATATTCATTCATATTCGGCATCTTGACCCCCTAGCAGTAGTACCACAAGACTACTGCTAGGAGTCCACTAGTGCCATTTTGAATTTGGTGCCCAGTGGAGCAGAAGTGGCTAAGGATTGCCTCAGTTGTCCCAGCTGCTAGACAACAAGAAAACTCTAAGTATATCTAGTGGGATTTTTGGAGAGGGTTAAGACTCTGGGAAGATCCTTCAGAAGGGATGGGGGGGGGGGGGTATTGTTGGAGGAGGTAGTGCTTCCTATTGTGGTTGGTTTCTTTTATGGGGGGTGAGGGGTATTTTTGGAAGGAGTAGCAGTTCATTGCTGGGTGGTATATGTGTCACTTTCTTTAGCACCATCTCCTTTAAGATGTCTCCGAAGCATCTGGCTTGCAAAATTCAACACAAGCTGCTTTATCTGATTTGCACAATGAGCTGCTTTACATAGTAACATAGTATATGATGGCAGATAAAGACCAATATGTTCCATCTAATCTGCCCAGCAAGGTGGCAAGAATAGGAGCACCTGCCGCTACGTGCAAGTCACCCTTCCCCATGCCTTTGTTTAAGGGTGTACCCATCGCTCCATGTAGGTCACCCCTATTTATTTAGATATAAGAGATAGCTATGCTTATTTTGATTTTATCCTGTTGCTGTAAAGAGATCCACTGTGTCTGTCCCATGCCATTTTGACTTCTGTCACTGTATTTGCCCCCACCACTTCCATCAGGAGGGCATCAGGAGTGGCCTAGTGGTTGGGGCAAGGTACTTCAGGCCAGAAGGTCAGGGGTTCAAATCCCACTAGAGGACAGCAACCTTGGGCTGGAAGGACTGGGGTTTCTAGTCCCACAGGTGCTCCTTGTGGTCTTGGGCAAGCCACTTAACCCTCCATAGCCCATGTTCCCTGTAAAATAGTTATCTCCAAGTTATAATGCCCTGTTCAATGTAATTTCAGTTTGTTCAATGTAAACCACACTGATGCAGAATAGCACAGTATATAAGAGAATGTAAATAAATAAATAAAATCCCAAGCATCCAGCACTGTCAGTGAAAAAGTATTTCCTGACATTGCCTTTCAGTTTACCCCCTTGCAGCTTCATGTTATGCTCTCTAGTTTTATAGCTTCCCCATCTTTGGAAGAAGTTTGTCCATTAATACTCTTTAAGTATTTAAAGGTCTGACTCATATCTCCCCTGTCCCTCCCCTCCTCTAGACTTAGGTCTTCAAGTCTCTTCTCATAAGTCTTATGACACAGACTCCAAATCATTTTGGTCGCCTTCCCCTGAATCGCTTCCAGCCTTTTTATATCTTTTGCAAGATACGGTCTCCAAAACTGAACACAATATTCCAAGTGAGGCCACACTAGCAACTTGTACAGTGGCTTTAGTACCTCTTCGTTTCTGCTGGTAATTCCTCTCTGTATGCAATCCAGCAACCTTTTGGCTTTTGCATCCACCTTGTCATACTGTTTCACCACCTTGAGATCATCATAAACAATCACACCGTGGTCTTTCTCCTGGTCCACATCAATCTCTCCTGGTGCACATCAACACTTTGCCCCCTATCGCATACAATTCCCATGGAGTTCTGCTTCCCAAGTGCATGACACTGCACTTCTTCACATTAAATCTTAACTGCCAAGCATTAGACCATTCTTCCAGCTTTTGTAGATCTATCCTCATGTTCCTCACTCCCTGAGGGGAGTCTACTCTGTTGCAAATTTTGGTGTCATCTGCAAAAAGACAGACTTTTCCATTCAGCCCTTCGGCAATATCACTCATGAATATATTGAACAGTACTGGTCCCAATACCGAACCCTGGGGCACACCGCTAATCACCTTCCTTTCATACAAATGAGTTCCGTTTACCATCATCCTCTGTTGTCTGTCAGTCAACCAATTTCTGATCCAGTTCACCACCTTGGGACACATCCCCAAGCTGTTGAGTTTCTTGATAATCCTCCTATGAGGAACAGTATTAAAGGCTTTGCTGAAATCTAGGTAGATCACATCCATCAATTGCTCTTGATCTAGTTCTCTGGTCACCCAGTCAAAGAATTCAGATTTGTTTGGCAAGTTTGTCCTTTGGCAAAATCATGCTGCCTCAGATCATGCAACCTGTTGGTTTTGAGGAAGTCAGCTATTCGCTCTTTCAGGAGCTCCTCCATTACTTTTCCCACCACTGAGCTAAGGCTTACCAGCCTGTAGTTTGTCACTTCGTCCCTATTATCACTTTTGTGAGAGGTACCACATCAGCTCTTCTCCAGTCCTGTGGAACTTCTCTCATGCATGTTTTTCATCTCATTATTATGCAAGGTGCATTGCCTTAAACTAATGTGCGTTATGGCAAAATATCATATGGTGTTTCCATTTAATGCATGTTAAGTGGCAAATATCATCTGTTATTCCCTTAATGCATGTTCTCGCTCAAGTACGAAAGCATTCCAGTGTCACTCATGGTCCCCTTTCACTGGGCTCCCAATTACTGGAAAACAAATATGCACAGATGGAAAGCCTGTGACATGTCAGCAACTTTTGACTAAAGATCTGCAATTATTCCGAGCTGCAGAAAATGTCAGTTGAGCTGCATGCAGTATACATCCAAGGCAGCCCAGGCCAGGGCAGGGAGAAGGGGAAGGAGCCATCTGACCATGTCCCCCTGCAAGAGTTAAGCTCTGAACCTGATACAGCTCCATTATGAATTTGGTTTATGCAACATGTATGCAAAAATAAGCATTTCCGGAGGGGGCGGAGCCTGATGTCCAGCGGGGTAGACGCTTCGTGCTGAAGCTCCCGAGGGGCCTACTCAGAATCCTGAGAGGGGGCGGAGCCTGATGTCCAGCGGGGTAGACGCTTCGTGCTGAAGCTCCCGAGGGGCCTACTCAGAATCCTGACTTAACATCTACATAAACTTAATGTTTTACTCCGAACTCACCGGGGTGCCTTGGGGGAAATGGCGGCCCACAAGCCAGTGCGCTTGGACTTTGGGTCTCCCTCTTCTTCACATGGAAAACGCTCCAAAACAGAGTTGTCTTCCCCACTAAAGATGGTTCCACTTCGGGTAAGCCCCGAAATGCAGCAGGAGATCTTGGAGGAAATACGTGGTGTGAAGGAACTGGTGCAGTCCAACGGAGAAGCGCTCCGAGCCATGCGAGAAGATTTCGGTATGCTTCAGGATCGGCTTGAAGGTCTTTCACTACGGCTGGACAACATGGCGGGGGTCCTCGATTCGCACGCGGAGCGCTTGGTGAACTTGGACAAGGCTGAGCGGCAGATACAGAATCTTCAAAAAGAGTTAGAGGATTGCAATAATCGAGCCCGTCGCAACAATGTCAGGCTCATAGGAGTACCAGAGGGTGCGGAAGCAGGAGATCTGAGAGAATTTCTGGTTAAAACTCTCCCCTCCTTGCTGAAGATTACCTTTTACGGAGCTCTGGAAATTGACCGCGCATATCGTGCTCCCACCAACATCGCACTTAATCGGACGACCCCCCGGCCCATTATCTTTCGATTACTGAGGTATCAGCAAGTTGAGCAAATTTTCGAAGCCGCCCGGGTGATTCAACATCTGCAGTTTGAAGATCATAAGGTCTCCTTCTTCCCCGACTTGGCAAAGGCCACAGCTGACCGGCGGAAGGGACTCCTTGCTTCTCGACCTAGACTTCAACAGTTACAGGCTCGCTTTGGCCTCTTATATCCGGCGAAGCTCAGAGTGACTCTCCATAACCAAACTAACACCTTCGAAGATCCTGCTCTGCTAGCAACATTTTTAGATTCCAAAGAGGCAGACCAGATGCGCTAAATCAGCAACTCGGATATACTCCGCTGGAACTGCCCGTCATTTTGAATGACCCGACGT
The DNA here is from genome assembly GCA_033557465.1 of Ichthyophis bannanicus. Classification (NCBI taxonomy): domain Eukaryota; kingdom Metazoa; phylum Chordata; class Amphibia; order Gymnophiona; family Ichthyophiidae; genus Ichthyophis; species Ichthyophis bannanicus. The sequence continues at coordinate 864,465,162 of CM066032.1, read as the reverse complement.
GGTGATCATTGTCTAGAATAGAGACTGCCTGGACCTTTCTTTCTTTAATATCTACCTTTCTCGGTCTCCTTTTCCTCTATGATGTGCACCTCGGTTGGATTCGGAGTACGCACAGCTATACCGCTTATCTGTCTCAATTAGGCCTTCTCTGGGGTTTCACCCCGCAGACATCAGGTCGCCAGTAATTTCTGGGGTTTTGCTTCTTCTCTAAGGCACTTCGGTGCTTCTTCTGTTATATAGGGCGCTTCATGATTTTATTGGTTTATTTTTATCAGATCGTGTGTATAGTCATTTATAGTTGATATGAGGGACATTGCGCAACTCGGTGCGCCATCATGTTTCTTTCTCAGAATGTTTGACTTTGTTGTATGGCCTTCTGTATACTCTTGTCATTGAACGGAAGAGGCATTAATGGTTCAATCAAAAGAATGACCGTTCTTGTTATTTTAATCATGACCATACTGATGTAGTGTTTCTTCCGGAACCCCATTTCACCTTCGTTGCACCACTGAAACTCACTGCCACACCTTATATGATGGCTGCCTTTCTCCCGCTGTTTCTAAGCGGTGCGGGGTAGCCATCTTGGTTGAGAAATCTTTGCCACCCACTGTACTGGATACTAGTTTTGATGGGGAGGGTAGTTGGGCCTGTGTATATTCTAGGTTGGCGATTGTGAATTCCGTGTATTTGTATTTATGTTCCGAATGTGGATGACCCTGTTACTGTTACCTGGTGGTGACTTTTGCCAAGTATTTGATCCTTTGATAGATAGATTATTGCCTAGAACGCGAGGTCCACCCAAGAGTCTCTACACCCTGCCAGCTCTGATGAAAGATCTTGTGCGAGTAGATATATGGAAGCTGCTTTGCCCATCTGACTTAGAGCTCACCTTTTCTCAGCCCCCCCATCACTCATAATCTAGATCTGATTTTTTTTTTTCTTCTTTCCTCAGTACTACTTTTCCAAGTGAACATATACTCCTGATAGGTCAGCTAATTGGAAAGCCATCCAGAGCACTTGATGCTGGACATGCCATTTGCCTTTGGTCTATTAAATTCCTGTTAAGTATGATTGTCCCGCATCACAGTATTACTGGAGTCTGGTCTGGGGTCGTCTTCATTCTGTTTTATATTTTCCGGAACTCCTCTTTGGGGAGATTGTGGGGCTCCGCTCAGCTGCGGGGATCCCCTCTCTTCCTAAATTGGCTTACTTCCTTTTAGCCTTTATGCTGGGCCTTGCTATTTCCTGGTTCCTCACTCACGAAATATTGGGAAAACAGCTCTTTTTTGAGCTCTAATGAACGGTAATCATATCTGTTTTCATTGCAAATTTGTGCAAATACCTTATATGTTGGCCTCTTCCGTTCAAACCACTCATTATTGGTCTTGCTAGAAGACGCTCCACGATTATGTTCAAACTATTCAATGCTCTCAGTTGACTGTTTGATTCTGTATTAATCTCTGTCACATGCTCATCCGGTATCATAGACTCTACTTCTGTTTGTTTGATGTACAATAATTGTTGTATGTAAGCGCTTATATGATGATTCTTATCAGCTTAGAGAAGAAGCATTGGGGTGGGGGGTAATTGGGGTTGCTTTCTTTATCGTATGTGTGTATTTGTTTCTTTTGGTGTGTTGTTACTTTTGTTTGTTGCAAAATGAAAATAAAAGTTTAAAAAAAAAAAAATAAGCATTTCCTTTTTCTTGCAAGAGACAGGAAGTGCTTGTTTTGCCTTCCCAGAAATGCCGCAAAATTAAATTGTAAGCTCCGAGTAGTAGGAATTGACCATTAAGAAGTATATACACAAATTACAATATCTGCACTTCTGCAACCTCTATGGGTATTTCTTACTTATGGGGTTTGCACAATAATGCTATGAAAAGTATGCATGTAATTTTGTTCTGATTATGGCCTACTAAAATGTAGCTGTACCAGTTTGCACCTGGATTTTATGGTGGACTTGAGTAAGAAGAGCATCATTTTGCATACTCAAGTAGACTCTCAAAGATTGCCGAAGAGTAGATGCATATAGAAATAAGCATGGAGAAACATAGGACCTGTTTTTACACAATAAAAGGTAATTTTATAAGGGGGCACATTCTTTTAGTCACAACATATGTGCATATGTGGCCTTCTACATTTGTTAATGACCTCTTATAAAATATCGATCACTGCAAAGTACACGTTACTTCGCCAGTGGACATGCACATGGAGATTGGGTGGAACATGAGCGGAGCGCACAACTACATGCAGTTTATAAAATACTATAATTTATGCATGTTCTTGAAAAATAGAGGTGCAAGTATTTACATCAGCTCTAAGGCACAATTTCTGCCTCTGCGGCTAGCATTTTCTAAAGTCTCTAGGAGTTGTCTACTTGTTTTTATAAATAGGCTTAACATAGGCATCTTAAAAGGCACTTTAACTAGGCCCCCACTTATAAGATTATCCTCATGGACAGTTATGTTATAACAAAGTGCCACAAGTAGGCACCTGCATAGGTATTATTTAATAACCTGTTTATCTTCATAAAATGCTACTGTACAGTATATATTTTAGAGAATATGCCTTGAATGTATGTGTAATCACTTACACATGCTTGCAAGCAGGAATAAATAGAAATATCTACCTTACGCATATAGATTAAGGTATTTTCCATGAAAACTACCTGCACTATACCCAGATCCAGGACCGCTTCAATTATATATACCCCTTATGGGGCCCTGGGCAAATGTTTGAGTACGGGCCCTCCCTATTCACAGCCCCCCCCCCCCCTTCTCCCAGAGCAGCAGGGTCAACTTATTTCTCTTTTTTTCTACTCCCTCAGGCCTGGAGCCGTGTTGTTTAAGGGCCAGTCTTGCGGTGTGAGCTCATACCACCAGAATGGCCTGCAAGAGATAAGTTGTCCGTCTATTCACTAAAGTGCTGCCCACTTCTCTTTTAAATGGCCTGAGGGAACAGAAAAAAGAGAACCAAATCCAGTGCAAAAGAAATTCAGCAACATGGATGGTGGACGGTACATTCTTGGGGTTATGCTTACCTATGGGGAGCAGGACAGCTGGGCCTCCATTGTGCAGGAGCCTGGAGCAACTGCCCTTTTTGCCTATAGGTAAAGGTGGCCCTGCTCAGACCATGCCCCTGGCAACGCCTACCAGCAGAGGGTGTGCCTTCATGCCACAGCGCATATTTATTCTGGTCGGTATTTTATAAAAGGTTATTTTATGCATAAGTAGCCCCATACGTATGGGAATGCCTTTATAAAATGACCTGCTATACATGTAGGCATTCCTGCGGGCACAGCATGTCTGGAATATAGAGAGCTAAGTAATCATTATGTGTATACTTGCGCCTATTCTTACTAGCACAAGCCGCAATTAGACCTACTTTAGATCCAGTGTAAATGTGTGTGCCTACTTTCCCTGAGGTAATTTATAAAAGCACATAGGCACATTTATTGCCTTTATAGTTTAGGCACATTTCCTGTCTAGGTGCTCTGTTATAATATGATCCTCAATGAGGTGAAAACTATGGGAGGTAGTTTTAGAAGCCCTATTAGTGCTTTGGACATCCGAAAATGGGCTTAGAGAGGCCCAAAGCACAGAGATGTCTTCATAGACATTTTAGAAAACTTCTTTGGGGATGTCCTCAGTATGAGGATGGGCAAGGAGGAGACATAGCCAGGAACCTGGAGGCATAGCTGGGGTGTTCCGAGGATCCTGAAAGTCCCCACCTGGTCTTAGAAACATCATGGATATCTGGCATCATTTCTGACGTTAGACCTACTCTAGGAACAAACAAGCATCTGAAAAGTGCTTGTATAACTGAAACGCATCCGGAGGGTGTAAAGAAGAAAGCACTCCATCCTCCCCAGTACCCGGCACACTCTGATTGACAGCAGCAGCAGAATTTGAATCCTAACTAACCTGTTCCTAACCCACTATTCCAACCATTAGGCTATCATAAAAGTGCAGGCTCTAAAATGCGGTTCTGGGGACATCTATGTAGACATCCCTGCAGCCGTCCATATCCGCTAGTGAAATCATGTCTGCACCTGGATGTGCCTCCTTTTTTTTTTTTTTTCACAGATGTTCTGGTATAGACGTCACAGATTGCACTAAGATGTCTCTTCTAAAATTTCCTTCCACGTGTGCAATTTTCTCCCTCATACTTAGCGCCTCTGGAAGAACCTCCTAAACCCTTCAAGTAAAATTATATGCATTATTGGCATATTTAAGTATCTTTTAGCTTTAGAGAGTGTGGATAATCATCCTAAAGGGGTGTTTTCCCTTTGCAAATTAGCTTTCAGAAACACAGGTACAAAATATCCATGGACCTGCCATCCGCCCGGCAGTTTAAAATGACCTCGAAGTGATTCCCAACTTCAATCAATTATATCATTCCTATAAATATTAAAAAAAAAAAAATAGCATCAAAGATTTAAGTTTAAAACTTGAGATTGACTAGAAATAGTTGAAGCATCAAATATAATTGGAATGAAATTAAAATTATCTTATTATCCAAAAGGTAAAGAATGGCATTTTGAATTCATCATCTTTTCCTGCACCAGTATCACAACAGTTCTGGAAGATGGAAAATAACCTTGCCCAAGACAGGAATGTTCTGTACCCAAAAAATAATTTGGATAGACTTACTTAACCTATACAATGCCCAAGTTTGCTCTCCATGTGTGATACAATAAGCTTTGAATGAAATCAAGTGGAATTATGATGTATTCAGCTGGGCTTTGCAGGGTAGTGACTTTTCAATCAATCTTCCAGTAACAATACTGTATATCGAATAAGGCACTCTAGTACGGAGAGCAATCTAAAATCATATTTAGGGAACTTTACAGATTAGCTGCTGTAGAAGAGGCCCCCTAAAGATTAATGACATATATCAACCGAGACTTCTGGTAACGCAAGATTGGCTGGTCATTGGCACTGTTTCAAGCTGTTAGCTTTGATTTCGTATCCTGAAAGCAGCAGTACAAATCAGCATAGAGGCATATAATTGCGAGGTATTGCTTGACTGGACTGAGCACAGTTAACCTATTTCCAATTTCCATGTCCTTGGGACGTGCCGCATGTAAGACAAAACCAACTTAGTGTGAACTTCTCCCGATTTGCCTAAAAGGAATTAAAGCGTGTGAGTTTATGAGCTTTAGGAACAGTGAGCATTTTCTGACACAAAGTTGTTTGATTAAGTTATCATAAATGAAATGATTATCTTATTCAGACTACTATTAAACTAAGGTTTGTGACATAACTGTTTATTTTTAACACTCGTATCCTGGATTGGGTTGTTGAGAGAATAATTGGAGATCTCTAAACTAGACATTCATATATTCGGTGGTGCTGTATGTTTAGTAAATGTTGCTGAATATATTCATACATGTGTCTTTCGATGTATAGTGAGACATCAACATTGAGAAAAGCTGTTTATGCGGTGGGAGGGCTGTGGAAGTGAAAACGTCTGCAAAGCTATGTCAGTTTTAGGAGAGAGGATGTAAAATCAATATTTCTCCACCTCTCAAAATGTATGTGACTGTTAAAAATGAGCTGCAGGCAGGAGGAAAGTAGGAATACATGGGGATTGATATCCACATGTATAGGGAGGTGCCATTTCACAAACAAACACCTGAGAAAAATCGACAGGCGAATCCTGGCAACCATTTCCCACCGTCCATGTGTGCATGTTGCCACTTACATGTGAATCTGGCCATTTTGCAGTTCTAGACATGCAGATGCCACTAATTAATGAGAGACACAGGACTCTATCTTTACCTCATATCTATTTAGAGGGGGAATAAACACTGGGGGGATTAAAGGGGATATCTCTCTTAATTCCTTCCTGGGAAGGGATGGCTAAAAGGAAGACTTTTCAAATATCTATTCGTGCTGGGGAGCAGCTGTAAATCTGGTCGTGGACAATTTTGGGCTTACCTATGCATTTCCTATATGAAATGGGGAAATAGATATGCAGGTTTTTGTCCCACTCAGACCATGTCTCTGATGTGCCCCCTTGCACTTTCTATACTGTACGGTGCGGTCATCCATGTTTAAACTGGGCATTTTTCTAAAATGGCCACTTATATGTGGATGTGCTTTACACTTGTATATGGTTGCTTATACACGTTTACATCACAAATGGGATTTCTAAAATAACCCCCATAGCTTATACTTATAAGTGCTAAATATCAACATATCTATGTATAATTTACACAATGAAGTATTGAATATTGGCACTTTTATGTATAGCTTAAATATCTTATTGACCTGCCCAATTTATGCTTAGCTTTCAGGCAGCTTAGCAAGACATGCAAAGGTTCATTTTAAAAGAAGAAGTGGAGAAGGGAATTAAGATTTACAAGGTGGGACGTAGAAAATTCCCACTGTATTTTGTTAAGGCTCTGCCAAATTCAGACACTCTTGCAAAATATATATCAGGACATTCAGGACTGCATGTTGATGTTTTCCTATGTCCAGCAGGAGCAGTGCTTTTGAAAAGCTGCACATAGAGAAAAAGAAATATGCAGCTTTATTCCACATGCCTATAGAAGTAGCTTTCCAAAATTGCTGCTCCCGATGTTCTCTCACACCTTGATCCAGCAGCACAACTCCCTCCCACCGACATCTGATCACCCCCCTGACATCTCACATGGTTTCCGATCCCCTCCCCACCCAACCTCCTCCCGGCATTTAGTACCTTTCATCTGACCCCCACCAGCATGAAAATCCCCCTGATGGCCCCTTGGTAGAGCTTCCACTGATGCAGTTCCCAGCTCTTACTTGTGTTCCTGCCATCTAGTGGGAGCAAGAACAATCCACAGTCACTCCTGCTCATGCCAGCCTGAGTTTCAAAATGGCGCCCATGATCCCATAGTGGAAACCTCATGGTCCTACCAAAAATTGTATGAGATTACTGCTAAGGGTCATGGTGGCTATTTTGGACCCCAGGCCAGCATGAGCAGGAGCAGCTGTGGAACACTCTTGGTAAGAGCCGGGGACAGGATTCAGGTAGGGGGTTTCTGGCATGTGAATGTTGGTGTTACCTGGTTTCCTTGTTTCCTGGATAGCAGACACAGTGCTGGACATGTTGGTCATGCCTTGCACATCATCCAAGATTGTTCTCATGTGGTGGCTTAAGTATACGCACTCCCTGAGTGCTATATGGCCCTCAATATGCACCTGGTACCTTCACAGGCCCTATGAATGTGGAGTATAAATGACTGCAAACATAGACATGCTATCCGCTCCAAAATATAGAACTTTTATTAACAACACCTGTGCCATTTTATTAACATACATGCCCCCCTAACTAGACCCCTCTCCCCTGTGTGCTGAGGAAATAAAAGCAGAGACACAAGCAAGCAGTTGTTGCATTGCCTCTGACAGAGCATGCTTCTCTACCCTTATTCCTTCTGAGGTTCTAGGCCCAGGAGATAGCAACAAAGCTCTGCTGCATCTCCTGCTGGATGTCCTGGAGATACTGCAGGACCTCGGGCTCACTCCGGTGCAGGGCAGCCTCATGGTGGTGTACCTGCTGGCACAGCACAGAGAGACCATGCTGCTCTGCCTATTAAAAGTGCATGGTGACACAGCAAGTCTTTCTGTGCCCTCCCATCCTCTACCTCCTCCCTCACCCCAACCTCCCACCTCCTTCCTTTTCCTCCCCACCACCAGCCTCCCACCCTCTCTTCCTTTCTCACACTTCCCAAACCATTCCTCCACATCCCTTCACTCCTCAAAGGGTTATGGAGATGCTAAATCTAGCATTCCATGTCCATCTTGTGGCTTCAGCGTTGGCACACATTGTAGGGGGTAGAGAGCCCCCCCCCCCAATACTTGGGCCTCATCCTCTATGTCTCCCACCTCCCCCTCCAGAGCGATGTCAATAATGAAGCAGTGGCTGCTGAAACTGGAGGAATTGGGGGTCACAGGTGGCATCATGGTGATGACATTGCCTCCTTCTGCTGTACCAACTCCACTGCAGCAGCCACTGCTGCCTCGGCTGCCGCTGTCACATCTGCGTCTGCTTCTTCTGCTGCTGAGGGTAAGAGATTTTGGGTGAACTCTGAGATATGGCCAACTCTATACTGCAGATAGGCATCCTCTGTTGCCTGCTCTGCATCAGCAGGTCTATGTGTCCCACCCCATTAGGATGTTGGCTTCACCCACATGGAGCAAGGGACAGGCTAACAGAGTGCTTTTGCTGTTCTGAAACCTATTTTCTGAGAGGCATGTGGGCTGACTCGGTCCAAACTGCAGCACCTGGCAGCCAAAACCTCTTTATCTTGGCCTATAGCTGGCCTACACCTAATCCATGAGTGCTCATGAGCTGCATGTGTATATTGCTCAGTGCAGGGCTACCCCAAACTACTCTTGTGAAATCCATTTCACTCTGGCTGCCATCCATTCCACATGCAAGACCAGTCCTGATTGCCTGTTCAAGGTAACATCTGTGTGATGCTCACATATCCCTCTGTGACTGACTGATCTCTACTCTCATACAGGGATCCCCTGTGCTGTTGCTGGCTTTTCCCTGACACACTATATATTCAGGTGTGGACAATTCAGTCACGTCCCTTACTCAAGACCTCTCCCATACTGGATTCATATCCCCATGTCTGTCATACCTTTTGAATGTCCTTTCCTACTGACCTGTTCAGCAGATACCTGTTGCTGAGCCCCCACTTGTTCAAAACTAGCATGTGCGGTCCTCGCCGTGTCTGTGGAACTCTTGGATACCCTTCCTCTTGCTCTGCTGTCTAAGCCACCTGTTCCTTGTAATGTACAGCCCTCACCAGAGACCCTATTGGACAGCGCTCCTGCATCTGATGTCACAGCTGTGACCACAGACATACCACTTATTCTGCCATTCCTGCCATTCCTTCCGTAGGAGATGAAGGAATGGTGCCTCATGTGCCTCATGGCCCTGAATCACGTCTTCAGATCCTTGATATCACACCATATCCAGTATCTCTTGTGGAAAAGGGAAATTAATGATTTGCAAAGTGGAGCCATCTTTCAACTCTAGCATTCCCTGTCATCCCTGTTTTACATTCCATATCACCCATTGACTACTTCAGCTACAGGAAGTTGTTGGTGGCCCATGAATCGTATCTTGCCATAAAAGGGAGTTCAATCCATGCCTACGTCCCCCTCTACTCTTGCTCCTATGGAATCTTCTGTACCATGCTGGCTGCACACCTCAATGTGGTGCCTTTAACAGATCCTTCGGTGGATGCATGTTTTTTCTGTCTTAGTCTAATCATTCTACAGGCTCCTTCCTGGTGCATAGTATGGACTCCGAGTGCCCTCACTCCTGGTTTTGACTTGTTCCCTCCTTTTCAGGTTTCTGACAACAATAGTGCCCTTTCAGCCTTCCTCGCTCCCATGGGCACCTTTCCCCTTAACTACAGAGCAACTGTACTTTGCACTCCCACTCTGTGTACTGTGTGAGCACTGAACCTGGAGACTTTCATTGTCATCGTCTGTTCATTGATCCCTACCTATTTGTGGCCCCTTGAATGCTCCGTCATCACTCTGCTGTGGACGAGAAGAGCATATTTTTCCTTTGCCCTTCCTAACCTTTCCCTTCTGCACTCTTCCTCGTGTACTTTACCTTTTCGCCACTTACTGAACAAAGATTTGGCGGATCCAATGCCAGATCCCCTGTGTCTCTTGGTAAGGCAGCCCTGTGTCCTCTGGGTAGATACAGGACTGCCTTATGCTCTATGACCATTTTGCAAAGCCTCCTAGTCTCTATCCTGGAGAAATTTGGTTGCTGCATGGCCATCTCCCTCTCCACTCGTTGTTTTCACATGCCCATATCCCTATTTATGCAAAAGGGTCCTTGCACGGCTGCATCATCAAATGCATTGGACATGTGATTGGAAGTCTTGTGCCTTACGTCCAACCTCCAGGATGTTTGCCTGGTGATTTCAGATGGAGCCTGAATGTTCACAGGCCCAGTTCTCAAATCGGTTCCATTAGTGTCACACCCTTATTTGCACATTCTCCCTGCTGCCAGCATGTCGTTTCTAAAATCCCACTACATATGTATAACACCAGTTAATTTCAAAAACGAAATGTGCTTATACATTTAGCACCATGCCTAATGTAAAAGCATTTTTTGAATATCAACTGAAATGTCTAGGTAGGAACACTATGGGGCCTATGCACTAAACATTTTCCCCATAGACACAAAATGAGAAAAACAACCCTTAGTACTTCAGGCCCTAATCTGTAGTACATTTTATAGACCATGCCTGTTATACTATAGGAAACAATAATAAAGGAGAAATACCAATAATAATGAACAATTTGATTCATATTATCATGGAAACACAACTTAACATTTAAACTAGACAGGAGAGGACATGGCCTAGTAGTTAGAGCAGTGGGCTGGGAACCAGAGAAGCCCTTGTTCAAATATTGTGCCTACCACTGAACTTAAGAAAGTCGTATCTCCTATTGCCTTAGGCCATAAGCTTTTTGGGACAGATTATATCTGAATACCTATCAGCACTGTGTATGTCCAGTAGCACAATAAAAATGCTAAGTGGTATTATTATTACAATCCGTTACAGCCACTAGTGTTCTCCGATCTCAGCAGTGAGAAGAATAACCCTGCCGTGAGACTTTTATTACAATCTATAAACTTTTATGTATTTCTCTAGACTGGAAAGTAATGTTCAAACAAATGTAATGATAGTGGAATCTTGATAGGCTGAGATACCTTTCAGTAGACCAGCATAAATGCATAAACTCCTTCAGCTGCCAGCTAAAGCATGCACTTATGGGGTTCAAAAACTCTTCTACAAAAATCAGAATCCTACCTAAGAAAAACCACACTTCACAAATGTGTACCTCTTTTTGCTGGTTATATCTAAGGGTCTTATTTACTAAGTTGCACTGGCTGTTAACATGGCAATTAATGTGCACTAACAGTTTAATACGAGTTCAACGTTAACAGCTAAAATAGTGCCTTAGCAACAGGGCCGGCCCAACCATTAGGAAAATTAGGCAACCACCAAGGGTGGCTGGTTCTGGGGCATAACAAAGAGCAGGACATTCACAGCTAAACAATAAATTGACAGCTGGGGGGGGGGGGGGGGAGAGGGATAAGACTTAAGCTTTGGCTTGGGTACCAACATCTTCAACCAATTCTGGGGCCATCCCTTCTTAGCAGTTAACACACATGATCATCTATATTAACATGGAAAGGGGTGGAGGAGGGTTGGGCCAGTGTGCCTTACAGTTAATGTGGAAGTAGTTAATACATACTGTTAATGTGGCAGATAATGAGACACAGTTAACACCACACCACTATTTCCTCCCCACGTTGTATCTGTTCTGGAATCCACTTGTCAGACTGCTTTTGCTTCAGTAGCACCATCCCTCTGGAACTCTATGTCTAATTACCCCCAACAAGAACACTCTTTTACTAAGTTCAAAAAATAGCTCAGAACCTGGCTTTTAATTTGACATTCCCACTGCCTAATTAGCTCTCCCCTTTTCCCTCTTAATTTTTTTTTGTTAGTTATTTTTAGTGTGCCTCTTCCCTTACATAATTTTATTTGTTTAAATTTTTAATCCGCTTTTCACATTTGTAACTGGCTTTAGCATCACCTCAAGAATCATATACAAAATCATAATTAGCATGTACAAGTTACTAAACTTGGAGTGGAGGAATAGCCTAATGGTTAGAGCACTGATGTAGGAACCAAAAGATCAGCATTCAGTTCCCACTAGCACTCCTTGTGGCCTTGGGCAGGTCACTTAACCCTCCATTGCCTTGGAAAAATACAACTTATCAGTGTCCGTGTTTAATATACATTGTCAAGTTTAAATTACAATGTAAACTGCTTTCACTGAAATGATAAAGCAGTATATAAAAACCTGTTAAATAAAATAAACAACTTATCCTCACAATGCCTACAGATGCTTCTCAACTTACCTAGAAGTGACATATCAAGAAGAAAGAACACCCAGAATATTCTCAAAGTCCCACCCCAGTTCAACAAGAAAAAACAAAGCACGTGCCAGACAGTCTTTCCTCTTTATGCACCAGCCATCTGGAACTCATGACCTCTCACTCTAAAGAATATCGAGGAAACTGGAGACTTCAAATATAAACTAAAAAAACAACCTCTTCCAAGAGCACCTCAGCACCAACTCCTTCCATAGTGTGGATACTGTGAACATAAACAACCCACCTCCCTCCAGAAACTGTCACCAGCCCTATCACACCATCATCACCTCCATAACCCACCTTACCCGAAACATACTGTATGTCCAACAAGCCCACCCCCTCAGAACCTCAGTTGTACATAGTTTAAACCCTCATACACATTTTTGATGCTCCAAGTTTCATATCCCATGTTGTTATATGTAACCATTGTTCTACTAAACGTTTTGTGTAGAACACTGTGTTCGATATAAACCATTTTGACTAGTAGAAAAACGGTATAAAAAACCTTTTAAATAAATAAATGGTCTTAAAGCTTTCCCTTCTGTTATTATATTTCTATGTTCTTCCTCCCACCATGGAATTTCACCCTTTTATGACCTACAGATTCATTATTTGCAAACCCCTCTGATAAACAGTTGGAAGGATGGTCTAAAAAATATTTTACACATAGTAACTGCAACATCTCACCGCACTTTAGTAAATCGAGCCTTAGAGTTGTAGCATTATCAGATGGTTAACTGCCTGGTAACCCGAGAATTTTTTATTTTATTCCTATGATTTTCTCAACATTACAAATTCTGGTAATCAATTATGGATGCCACTCTGTCTTCTGTTCTCCTTCCCTTTTACTTCTGTGCCCAGGCATTAGATCTCCCTCCAAAGAATGCACCACATTCTGCTCTATTCTCATTCGCTACACCCAGTGAGTTTCTATGACATCAACAATGGTGCATTGATCTCTCAGAAGCGTTTCTCCTGTCCCTCAAACATGATGTCGAATGTTGGTATTCAGTTAAGGAGGCAAGTTCGGCCGACTGACCTCCGCTTGTTCAACTTATGGTCTCATGCAGCAGATCTTCCTCCCACTTCAGGGTTTCTTTTAAAGGCACTGACAAATAATAATGACTTTTAAAAGCATTTCTGAATAGAAAAATGGAAATAAATGCTAGTGTACATTTTGGTTCTAATGCACGAAAATTAAACTTGTGTGTTTTCTGGATATTCCAGGATATTAGACATGTATGAAAGAGTATAAAGGAGAAATTCCCGCTCCTCCAAGAACCAGATTTTGAGGTTCCTGGGGAACCAGATTTTGAGGATGGGGGCCCAGGGTAGAAAGTTAGAAGCCCAGCGCCAGAGAGAAATGAGAGGACCAGATCAGGAAGAGGGTAGTCTCCAACCTACACACCCACAACTTGTTTGAATGGAGGATATACTGTCGTAAAACTTGCAAGGGTAAACCAGATGTTATTTTTTTTGTTTTCTTTGTGTTATGAACCTGGCTTGACTTAGCTATTATTGCTTGATGAAGGGGCTTTACTACAGAGCTAGAGCTTTTCAGTGATTCCGCTGGAGCTTCCAGCATATAAAAGTATCTAACCAAACATTTCATCCAAAATATACCCTGATATATTTGCAGTTCATCTTAAGTGGAAACATTACCAATGTTTAAGCAAGTCAGCTGAAAGCCCAATCTCCCCTGCCCTAGAGTGGCAAAATGAAGTCCTCATTCCTGGCATCATACTCTGTGGACATTATCAAAATTCATGGTCCTGCTGTGCTAATCTTGACATGTAAAAGACATGCAAAACCCGACTATTATTATTCATATGTTATTTAAGCCAAAGGGGGTATGGTTTTCTTACCCCTTCCCAATGAATCTCCCCCCTGCCCCTCGTCAGCGTACCAGCCTCTCACTAGGAGATGTTATAGATTATTTAGCACTTTGCCAAGCTCAACTCTGCATTGTACTATAATGTCATTTTCACAGAAACTTCCTTTTCAATCAAATTAAGCTAGCTAGCATTCAAATTATACCTAGACAAATCCTGACACCAAAATCCTCTTCTCTCACTGACTTTTGGGTGCTTTTTTTCTTCAAGATATTAACTAGATGGTATGGAGCACATTAGGAAGATTGCTCAGCTGTGGCCAAGCATGGGAATTGCTCTGATTTAAAAATAAAAAGAAAGATGAAATGCTGATAAACCAACACAGATCAGCTACACTTCTCGTCTGCCTTTTCTCCCCTACACAAGTAGGTAGAGAGGTGAAAAAGGTTTTTTTTTTGTTTTGTTTTTTTAATCAAGTGGAAACAGGAAATTTTACCTTTTGAGAATGAGTAATGAAAAATACAACTTCTGATTCCCAAACCTTTTGAACCATTTCACGAATGGCCCACTGATTTTGCATTATTTTGTATAAGCTTTGTGTGTTATTTTTGCAAGAGCTAACAAAGGGACCTTTTCACTAAAGTGTGCTAAGCAGTTAACATGCATTTTTAAGAGATATGCTTTCGTTTGCAAATGAAAGTCGGATTCAGCAAAATGGGAAATAATGACATTTTCGTCATTTTCCAGTTCATGTCAATATTGCACCTTATTTTGAATTAGCATACCCTATTTTGCAATTGTGCACTCTATTTTGAAATAGGGTGCACTACTGCACAATAGGAGACACTACTGATGAAAAAAATAAAAATCCCAAAAAACAAAAAATGAAACAAAATGAAAGTTTTTTTCCTGCATACCCCCTAGCATTTTTGCGTGTGGTAACTCTGACAGTTACCATGTGTCGATTCATGAGCAAACTGTCACTGACATGTTGGGATGGTGAGAGTGGGTTAGGGGTGGAGAGTAGGCATGGTGAGCACATTGCAGTTAGGAGGAGGGGACGGCACACTAGCTGTCAATGTTGCAATTAACGTGTGCTCAACTAATACCACCTCAATAAGTAGAGTTAGGTGCACTCAGTAACAGCACAATGTGTTAGGGTATGCATCCGCTTATTAACTGAAGGGAACATACTAGTCATGCCTCCAATGGTTACCATGGAGGTTTTGCACTTTACATACAATAGTTTTAGCCCTAAACATGCATTAAGTGCAAAAAAGCCTAAAGGTTTGGTGTTTTGTTATGAATATTTTTTATTGGTTATTGCTTGTCATTAAATTATGGAAGAAAAGATCTGAAAATGGAGAGGAGTTCCTTTCTATGTCACAAGATTATTAGCAAAACAAAATAAGATATACATACAACACCTTACTTATAGCATGTGTTATAATATCATTCACCTTTCATATCTGAACTGAAGGCCACTTATGAGTTTACTAGCATTTAAACAACAATTAGTTTCCTTAAAGAACAGTTAGCCACTGATTAAATAACTACAACACTCCTGCCAGATTATTCTTGTTCCTAACCTCAAGCTACAAAAAATGTTAAAAACTCCAATAAGTCATTGCATGAGACCCTTGTATCTTGTAAAAGGCCATAAAGCCTTTCCTTCTCAACAGAGAATACTAAAAGTGTTATTTAGAGTCAATTTATATTGAAAAGAGAGAAATCTACATTTTATGCTCTAGTATATCCAGAAACAGCATTTGGCCATAATTTATTTTTATGGGTTACAGTTTCGATTGAATTTTACAAACTTAATGGCTTGGGAAATTATTATGGCAAATAATAACTCAAAGCTGACCTTTCTTGAACAACTTGCCGTTGATTGGCCTAGCTAGAGGTTTTGGTAATTGAATTTGTCCGCTACACTATGTGTTAGCTGCTGACTTACACTTTATAATTATTGTATAACTGTGGGCAAATATTCAGGCAGGCAGTGAAATGGCATGAGACAAACAAAGTCACCTCATAGAAAGTTTTCGTGTGAAGACTTAAATGGCTCTCATTAAAAGGAGCCAGCCTGCAGTCTGAGGAGGTGCAAAAGCTGACTGATTTGTCTGCAACCCTAATTAGCAGAGAAAAAGCACCATTCTCTCTTTGATGTACATACTGAGGAAGAAACTTGTTGATTCCAGCTTAAAAGTACTGATCATTTATGACTAGTCCTAATTTTCTTCTTTTTTTTTTTCTTTTTTTTTTAAAGAAAGGTACTGTATTATTTCTCCTCTAAGAAAAAAATCTCATAACAATTCTTGTGGGTGACATGGTGGTTTTACCCGTGGAAAATCTCAAAGTGAAAGTATGTACAAAGGCACATTTAAGATCATACGTGGAGATCAAAATTGAGATGTTGAAATGGTGACAAACAATTCCAGTGGTATTTTAGAAAAGGCTGTGCCGAAGGTGTAGCCTTTTGTAAAATACGAATAAGGAGGTGCAGGAGTTCATGCTTATGTGCCGATACGTGGAATCAGAGCAGCCATTTTACAAATGTACACATGGGAAAAATCAATAGAGGCAACACAGCAACTTCCATGCGTAAGTGCGGGATGTTAAAATTTTTGAGTGCATTGCATATCTGTGGTGTCTCTTCATGGTTTGAATGGAGCTGTCTGACTAAACACCAGTTCTTGGGAGTTTTTTGAGTTAGTGGTTAAACATGTATGCGGGCCATTTTGCAAACTTCTACATGTAAATGCTGCTAATTAGCTATAGACATTTAATAGCTATCCACATTTAATTTGAATTTGGGGAGGGAACTAAACAATGAGGGATGAAGAAGGCTACCTCCCCCATTGTTCTAATCCCCTCCCTTTCCCCACTCCCAGAAACACTTCCACCTGATGTGTGTATTCAATTAATTTTTGAAGCAAAATGCTGAAATCTCAAGAAGGGGTTCATTTTGTTTTCACACAAGGGTATTTTTATGGATTTTCCAGTATGCTTTTGTTTTTTATTCTTTCTCATTATTTTTATTGAAGCAATTAACTGTAAACTGCTTACAATTTTTTCGGGAAAGGCAGTATATCTTATAAAGTATACTTTCAGGTAACTCATCCAGAGGACCTTATCTTTGTAGGTTTATAGCATACTGGAATAAATAAAGTCAGTTTGTGCCTCTTTAATGTGCCTTGAGGTAATATTTACTCTCCCCTCCCCCCACACCCCATCAGAGAAACAATAAGGATGATATGCTAGGGTACAAAATGAATAAAAATGTTCCAAGGTGCTCAAAAACGGTAGCATTGCAGGACCTTTGTATGTTTTTTTTGCACAAAGCCTCATTTACAGGAAAATGTGCAGATTAAGCCCCTTACTATACAAACTTTCACTCTGAGTCTGATACATTCAAACGTTTATTACAATTCTGCATTAATGAGCTGCTGTGATTCAATATCATGCAAAGCAGCTGCTTAATGCAGAGTTGAGTGAAAGCCAATATGTGCAAATGTGTTTGTTTCTCAGTATTTGCAAAAAGGAAGATAACCACACCTCAGTGAAGTACAAATATCCCTTTTTTTTTCCTGGTCTGGTAGCAAAATTTCGTATTCGTTTGCTATGGAGCTCATTTACTTCTGTAGTAAACAAGTGTGGGAAAGAGGCCCCTAATTCCTAGGAAATCTTATGGGTAAGTATATTGGCTTCTCTATATGCTAGCTAAATCCTGAAGACGACTGTCCAAACCTGCAATATCATGGCTAATGCAGTCTCTTGCTCTATCATCATCAGTGCAGCAGGGCTGGCCCTAGATTTGGTTCAAGGTGTTGGTACCCTAGGCAGACCTTAAACCTTATGCACACCCTATTTGTCAGAATCAATTGTTTAGCTTTGAATAGCCTGCTCTTTGCTGTCCCCCCTACACCCCAGAAGCTCATGCCCTAGGCAGCTTCCTGGGTTTCCTGATGGTCGGTCTGGCCCTGCAGTGTAGATGCAGAACACATATTCCCAACCAACTTAACAAGATATATTCCCTAGCAATAAGAAGACTTTTCCGAACAATGAAATGGGTGTGTTAATAGAGCAAAGTAGATGGACCAGAATATATGTAGTAAAAGATGGTAAGAATTTGCCATTAAACATTTTGGGCCTTATTACAGCATTAGCATATGGTATTAGTTCCTGTTGCATTGTAGTATGTTTTGTTCAACTGTACACCGCACTGATTATAATAGCGCGGTATATAAGAAATATAAATAAAATAAATAAGTAAAAAATAAATAAATTAGTAATTTTAATTAAATTAAACATTTATATTCCGCATCATATCCTTAAAAAAGGGGAAAAGGCAGCTGTACACAGCAGCAAAAAATTGATAGAATAAAAAGAGAAATCAGCAGCAATCCAAAAACATAGGGACTTTTTAACTTATGCACACTAAAATGTTAGCATGTGTTTTGGTGTTTGGGCCTGTGGTAACATCACAGGGGCATGACAGTTACCACGTGCTGACGTGGATAAACAGCCACTGAGGTGTTAGGGCAGATGAGCCACATTGCAATTAGCACGGGACTTGCTTTAACCTCCCTCCTAACCACCTTTTTCAAATGGGTGCAACTTAGGCACTGTATCCAAAAAAAATATCGAGAACTATGGAGATTTGACTGAGAAGCCTGCTTTGAAGGGGTTTAACACTGGAGTACTGGATAAGCGACATATTGTTTCTCATATTTATAAGAGACTTAGGGATGCCCATTATCGGGCTCATGTGGGGCTGATGGAGGTTTGGTCCCATGATCTAGGGGTGCAGTTTGAAGATAAACGATGCAAACGTTTTTGGTCCCGTGTTAACCGACCCTCTTGGTCTGCCAGCTTGGTGCAATCAATGTTCTTTTTGGCTCATCGGGCCATTTGGACACCCTTGAAGAAGTGAAGAACTGGCTTATCCAATGGTAATTAGTGCTAGCACTGTGAATCTGCGTTGGGCATGCTAAAACATATGATCTATGACTGTCCATTTCTCCAAACCTTTTGGAAGGCCATTTGGAGGAGATTGCAGAAAATCTTCCCCATGAATTAAAAATAGAATTCGGGCTTTTTTTGTTCCTTACAGTTGTCTGATATGTTAACTGTTAATCAACGTAAATTGTTTGATTTGCTAATGGCTATTATCTCCAAATGATTTTGGCTAATTAGAAGAATGCCTCCCTGTTGTCCTTCCATCTTTGGTGGAACTCTATTTGGTACACAAGTATGAGAAGAGTTTAATTATTAAGTCTTGTTCTATGCCTGCATTGTTTAAAGTTTGGGAGCCTCTTGAAAGCTATATTCAGAAGATGCTCTCTATGTTTAATTTACTTTTCTCCGTGCCTACGCTTTTAGGGTGTCATTTATTTTGTCCCTTCTGTATTTTGTCTTAATATTTTGGGATTGTGTTGCTCTCCAGTGTTGAAGTGTTTTTTTTATTGCTATTGTTGATTTTCTTTTCTCTTGTAATTTGCTAGAATGATAAATAAAATGTGTGAACTTAAAAATACAAAAGCAATTAGCATGGGGATACAGATTGTACACTGCCAATTTTGCAATTAGTGTGGGTGCTTATATCCCTGACAGTTACGTCAAAGGCTTTGAACGTAATGCACATATATTTTCATGCTAAGTGCACATTAAGTCCAAAACCATAGTACGTTTTAGTAAAAGGGCCCCATAAAACAGTGCTTCTCAACCCTCTCCTGGGTAAACGCCATCCCAGTCAGGTTTTCAGTATTACCACAGTAAATATGCATATGAGTGTTTTGTCTACAATGGGCCTCCAATGTATGCAAATTTTTCAGGCATATTGATGGAGGTCATCCCGCAGTATAAGGAATCGGGCCTGAAAACGCCCCAGTGTGTCCCTGCCTGCCTGCGGGGATGTCTTCCCTGCAGGCACCCTTGGCTGCAGCTGTTCAGCCCCTCCTCTTACCCGCCACCCGACCCAAGGCTGGCCAGTCTGGGCCTGGATCGGGTAGCGGGGACCCCCTCTGCACCCAGCCCCGGCAGGGGATCCCCGGGTCCGATCGCTGTGAGATGCTGCTTATTCCATCTTGAGGTGGAAAAAGCAGCACATCCCTTTTGACCCGGCAGGATGTACAGGGCCATAACCTGAATTATCCCTGTATGTCCTGCCGGGCTGGCCTACCCCGACTCCGCCCAGATCCCACACTCTCCTGACCCCCACCAGCTCTCTCCATCCTGCTGCTCTGATCGTGCAGGGAGAGCCAGAGAGGGAATTGGGCCAGGACGACTTGCAAGGCTGCATGTCCTGCCAGGACGTGTAGCCCTGCAACCCGTGTCTCTGCATCGGGCCCATATTGGGGTGATTTTAGAAAGTCATTTGAAAGCATGTGGCTTCATATACTCTTATATGGTTTCTTATAAAATACCAACTAGCATAAAGGTACATGCGTAAGCATGAACGTGCATACTTGCCGATAAATGTAGCTGGGAGCATGGTCTGGATAGAGCATGGCAGATTTCACAATTACATACACTGATTATGAAATGACCCTCAATCTGTGCAAGTAAGGTATTTTGGAACAGAAAAACATGAGATGGTCATCCCAAAAAGTTGACATAGATGTTGTAACCACAAGGATGTGCTGAAGACGATATCAGAACTAGGCAGATCTGTACGTTCCAGCAATAGTCACACCCAAGCCTTGACATTCCAGAGTGGGTGTGTTATAGGAGTTTCTGGGTGTAGCTAGGGCACAGCAAGCAGCTGCACATCCAAGACATATTTCAAATAATATTTGGGGCATGTTGGTTGTTGTATCCAAACGTCCTGCTCTATTCCCGTCTGCCAGGTCCAAAATCCAAGACATTACGGAGAGTTTGCCGAGTCTCATCAAGCCCACTGACTATTACCCAATGTTGCTAATCCATGTCGGAACAAATGATACTGCCAGGTATCCCTCTGAGTGTATCAAAAGTGAAGCAGATAGGGGCACAGGTGGTGTTCTCTTCAATTCTCCCTTTTGAGGGAAAAGGCCAAGGCAGAGAGGCTCGCATCCTGGAGATGAATGCCTGGCTGCGTGGATGGTGTCATTGAGAGTGTTTAGGTTTCGTGGACCATGGGATGCTGTTCCAAGGGTTGCAGAGCAGAGATGGTGTCCATCTATCCAAGAAAGGTTGACTCATCTTCAGTAGTAGACTGGCTAATCTACTGAAGAGGGCTTTAAACTAGACTCGTTGGGGATGGGTAAAGACAGTCCCCAGATAAGTGAAAGCCCCCAGGTAAGTGAAACGTTAAATAGCTTTATGGAAATGGGTAAAAGAGGTAACATATGGAAAGCAGTGTGTATAAATGCCCGTAGCCTGGGAAATAAGATCCCTGATGTTGATGCTTTAATGGGAGTGGCTGATTTGGATTTAGTGGCAGTAAAAGAAACATGGTTCACAGAAAACCATGATTGGGATGTAACTATACAAGGCTATACTTTATTCAGAAAGGACAGGGTAGGAAGAAGGGGAGGAGGAGTGGCACTATATGTAAAAAATAATATTAAAGCTTTGGAAATACAGGGCTTAAAAGGGAGAGAGGAGGCACTGTGGGTTAAACTTGCATTGGTGTGATATGCAGACCTCCCTCACAAGAGGAAGAAGTGGACAGAGAGTTAATTGAAGACATGCAGTATTGCTAGGAAAGGGGAAGTGCTACTGAAAGGGAATTTCAATATGCCAGATGTTGATCGGCACATTCCCGCTGCAGTATCATCTAGAAGTAAAGAGATCCTGGATTCTCTACAGGGAGAACTATTCAGGCAATTGGTAACAGACCCCATACGTGAAGGGGCCATATTGTACTTGGTGCTTACCAATGGTGAAAGTGTTTATGATGTTATAGTGGGAGATCATTTTGCATCCAGTGATCACCAGATGGTGCAGTTCAGTATTGGACTAGGGTTTTTAGAATCCATTCAAAAGCGAGGGTCTTAGGAAAACTAACTTTGCCAAGATGGGCCAATACCTCAGGGAGTCGTTAGCGGGATGGGAACAGCTGAGGGATGTAGAAAAACAGTGGGCAAAACTGGCAGGGGATATTTTAAGGGCAACCAACGTTTTTGTTAAAATGGTAAATAAAGGTAAAAGGAAAAGGAGACCATTATGGCTTTTGAAAGAAGAAGCTGAAAAGGTGAAGAAAAAGAGGGAGGCCTTCATGAAATACAAGAGATCAAAGAGAGAGGAAGACAGGGAACTATATTTGGAAAAACTTAGAGAAGCTAGAAAGTGGTCAGGAAAGCAAAGATTCAAAAAAGGAGGAAATAGCCAATGCAATAAAATGGGGGGATAAGACATTTTTCAGATATGTTAGTGAGAAGAGGAAGGGCAAAACTGGTATTGTCATACTCAAGGGTGAAAGGGAGGGATATATTGAAGATGATGAAGATAAAGCAGAATTGCTTAACAAATATTTCTGTTCTGTGTTCACAGATGAAGAACCAGGAACAGGACCTCAGAAAACACCCACAAACAGAAACAGAAGCGAGGGGCGTCTTAAACTTAAAGTAGACAAAGCGATGGGACCGGATGGGATACACCCTAGAATACTGAGGGAACTTGGGGACGTTCTATCAGCTTCACTTACTGACCTTTCAATGCTTCATTGAAGTCGGGAGTGGTGCCAAAGGACTGGAGAGAGGCTCATGTGGTGCCTTTACACAAACGTGGAAATAAGGACTTGGTTGAAAACTACAGGCCGGTTAGTTTAACTTCGGTGGTGAGTAAATTATTGGAAACGCTGCTGAAAGAGAAAACAGTGAAGTTTCTGGAGTCCAGCGGATTACAGGATCCGAGGCAGCATGGATTCACCAGAGGCAGGTCTTGTCAGACAAATCTGATTGATTTCTTTGACTGAGTGACGAGGGAGTTGGACCGAGGGAGAGCCCTAGATGTGGTGTATTTAGATTTAAGTAAAGCCTTTGACACTGTTCCTCACAGGCGACTTATAAACAAATTGAGCACCCTAGAGATGGATCCTATAGTTACTATTTGGATTAGAAACTGGTTGAGTGGAAGGCGACAAAGAGTACAGGTAAATGGAGCTCACTCTGAGGAGAAAGAAGTTACCAGTGGTGTGCCCCAGGGATCTGTCCTTGGTCCGATTCTTTGTTAGTGATATAGTGGATGGGCTGTCGGGTAAGTTTTGCCTCTTTGCAGATGATACCAAAATCTGCAATAGAGTAGACACCTAGGAAGATGTAGATAACATGAGGAGGGATCTAGCTAAGCTTGAAGAATGGTCTAGAATTTGCCAGCTGGGATTTAATGTTAAAAAATGCAAGGTCATGCATTTGTGCTGCAACAATCCAAGGGAGCAATATAGTATAGGGGGTGAAGTACTTTTGTCCACTAAAGAAGAGCAGGACCTAGGTGTAGTTGTGTCTGATGATCTTAAAGTGGCTAAACAGGTAGAAAAGGTGACAGCAAAAGCTAGTAGGATGCTTGGGTGCATACGGAGAGGAATGGCTAGCAGAAAAAAGGAGGTGATAGTGCCTCTGTATAAGTCTTTGGTGCGGCCTCATTTGGAGTATTGTATGTAATTTTGGAGACTGCACCTTCAAAAGGATATAAACAGGATGGAGTCAGTACAGAGGGTGGCTACTAAAATGGTTAGTGGTCTTCATTATAAAGCACATGTGGACAGACTTAAGGATCTTAATATGTACACATTAGAGGAAAGATGGGATAGAGGTGATATGATTGAGACATTTAAATACCTCCGTGGCATAAATGCACAGGGAGAGAGCCTCTTTCGATTAAAAGCATGTACTGCTACAAGGGGACATGTGGTGAGGGTGAAAGGGGATAGAATCAGGAGTGATATGCGGAAATATTTCTTTACGGAAAGAGTGGTGGATCCGTGGAATAGTCTCCCAGTGGAGGTGGTAGAGATGAGGACAGTATCTGAATTAAAAAAAGCATGGGACAAACACAGAGGATCTCTAAAGGAAAAAAGGGGACTGTTGTAGTTGTTGATATGGAAGAACAGACTAGATAGGCCATGTGGTCTTTTCCTGTCATCATTTTTCTATGTTTCTATGTAAATCTTGAATAGGTAAGGGGCTTTGCTGTCCATCTGACTGCCGTTTGTAATTGTGCCTAGAGGAACTTGTAATGGAGAGAGATTGGTATGCTTGCCATCTGTGTCTACTGAATAGTGAAATTGTAATGGAGAGAGATTGGTATGCTTGCCATCTGTGTCTACTGAATAGTGAGATTGTAATGGAGAGAGATTGGTATGCTTGTCATCTGTGTCTACTGTATAGTCTTTGTAGTGATTCCCCTATGTCTCTGTTGTGTATCCCCCTTCATCAAGCAGTGCTTATTATACACTGTTGTTGTCCATATGCCTGGAACAAACTACCTGAGTCTGTGCATCGGGCCCCTTCTCTAGCCTTATTCAAATCCAGGCTAAAAACCCAGGGTCCAATATTCAAAGGCATTTACATGGCTTACAGACCTGTAAACCATATAAATGCTGCTTAGAGGGATATTCAGCGTCACTAACATGGTTAGTGTCATTAAATTTCCCCGAATGACACCGCTACATGCCTTGATGTTAACCGTGCAGCATCAGGGCGTGTTGTGGTTGTTCCTGAGTGGAACTGAGATGGCACCCGTTGTTAAGTGGGCAGCGGCGATATTGCACCACTGCATGGTTAGTGACCTATGGGAAAAGGTATGCACAGCAAAAGCTAGTCTATCTTTACCCATGGGAGCTAACTGGGCAGTGTCTCAATATCACCACTGTTTGGTTAGCTTCTGCAGTGTCTGCAGCTGTATGATGACCCCAAATATTCAATGTTGTGGCAACTTGACCCGGGCATTGAATAGCCACATTTAATATTCAGCACCAGCAGCTAACCACTGTAATTGCGCTAGCCACCAGTGCTGAATATCGGGTCCCCACCTTTTTGAAGCTGCTTCTGGATCCTGATGCTCCTCACTCTCTTGTCCACTACCTATGTGTATCTTACCATACTCTAATCCCCAGTTTCATTATGGTCTCTATTCTGAACCATGTTTAGTGGGTCTGGACATCTGATCTAGATGTCCATACCTGCTAAATGCTGGGATGGCTATCCCATTGACAGAGCGCCCCACATGTATAGGCAGTTTGTGTGGGGAGCTCTGTTGATAGGCGGGAGGGGGTGGTCCTGGGGAGGAACAAGGGCAGGTAGTGGGCACGATCCTGACCCCGGATGTGCAGGGCCGATTCTGAGGTTGGTCCTGTGCGACTGGGGTCAGCTATTTAAATGGGGGGGGGGGGGGGGCTTAGTCCACTGCAGACGTGGAATAAGTCCCCCTGGACATCAGAGGATGCCGGATCCTGGTCCGGCCAAAAAGGTGAGGGGTTGCAGGGGGGTTCCCCACAGCCCAACCCAGGCCATAGCAGGCACGACTGGGGGTCAGACTGCGGGGAACAAAGTGTTTGCTGTTGCCCTGGGGATCAGGAGCTGTGGTGCCATGGCAACATGATGCTATGGCAACATGTTGCCATGGCACTGCTGATGTCCGGGGTTCCTGAATCGTGGCATATCCCAAATTTCCAGCCACTATGCCACTATTCTGCTCCTGCGGGCACATCTAGCCCATGCGGGAGTAGAATCGGGTGCACCCTGGGCCATCCGGATGTCTGGACTTCTGGACGGCCCGAGGAAGCACATATCTGAATGGGCCTCTATGTGATTTCTCTTGATTAGATTGTAAGCTCTGATGAACTGGGACTGTGTCTTTCATCTGTATGTACAGAGCTACATATGTCTTGTGGCATTATACATATTAGCAGTACTAGTAGTTGTCCACTAGCTCACCCTCAGCTCTAACCATTCTGTTCCCCTCCTAAACCTGATAGGTTCCCCCTTATCATGAAGTTGTCCATACCCCTGTGTATGAGTGGCCTGTGGTGGGAGTCAGAGTATCATTGAGCATTTTTTCACAGTCTGACTGTCTGTGTTCCAGTGTCTCACAGAGCACAGTGCACTATGTGTTAGTGGTGGTGGCACAAGGGTGTTAGTGATCGGATATTAAGGGTGTTGGTGGGGTATAAACCATGGATGCTGTTTCAGTATGATGTGCATAGGAGGAAGCCAACAGGGAGCACAGGAGGGAGAGTAGAAGGCACCCCTAGCATAAGGTGCACTGAACTAGGGTCCAGTATCTGCATCTCACATATGACCAGTCCCTGACTTGGAACAGGTTCGATAAGGTGGCTATTCAACAGCTATGCTTGGAGTTGGTTCCCCTCCTCCACTTGTCCACACAGATTGGCCAGCCCATTACTCTGCATCTGAGGACAACCATAGTCCTAGCATTCCTGGCCACCAGCAGCTTTCAATCAGTACTGGTTGCCATGGCAGGACTCAATCAGCCAACAGTGTCCCAATGCATAACCAGTTCTTGGCTGCCTTTCTCACCAGAAGAGCAGACTGCATAGCCTTCCCCAACACTATGAAGCAGCAAATCATGCTGCAGTTCCATGAGGTCGCAAGATTCCCTGAAAGCCTGTGTGTCCTTGACTACACACATGTGGTCATTAGACTCCCAAGAGGGAGGGAAGCTACCTACCACAATAGGAAGACTTTCCACTCCATTAATATGCAGGTGATCTGCAATGCCCAGGGTGGAATAACTGATGTCTTTGCATGCTTCCCTGGGTCATGGTATCATTTATATATTCTCACACAGTCAGGCATACATGAGCACTTCACCAGCAGGGACATCATCATTGGCTGGCTCCTAGGTAAGCAGGCAGAGACTCTAGGTCAAAGGTGTAAATTGTGCAATGGACATATGAAGAGAGACTACCAGCAGTCCCATTGCAATGTACCCGCAGCATGTGCCACTAGAGAGCAAGCAATAGTGCTGCCAGAAAGGAGATCAACTGTAGCCTGTAGGAGAAAGTGAAGGGCAGAGCATCCGGGGAGATGCATGCACATCCCACAACTATTTCTCACATCCAAATGACACAAAATCCCCTAAAAACATTCCCTTGGTTGCAAGCAAAGGACAGAAAAGGACCACACGTCATCAGTGCAGGGAAGAGAGCAACCAAGAACAGCTTTTAAGCACCATGCTAGCATAAGCAATAGCCTAGTCACAAGAATTTGGAGTTGGGGGGACAAATACCGAAAGAATCAACAGCATGGCAAGTGAAAATGATTTTTTGCCAGGTGCATAATCTGTCTCTGTCATTAACAGCCACTCCCACTTCAGCATATCCCAAGCCCTGTAAAGATAGACCGGATGTTGCACATGGCAGGGCCTATAAAATATAGCAACAGAGATTTCAAGGGCCAAAATATTATTATGTCCATAAGCATGGGCACTCATCTCCAATGTCCTCTCTACCAATGTCTCTTGCAGGTGACAGAGGATATCCTCTAAAAGGTACGTGTGAAAGTGCCTTAGAGGTGTGGGTGACATAAACCATGCAGTTTGGAATGAGGAGAAGTAGGATTTCATCTGGCAACCCTGTGCATGCAGGCAACAGATAGGCCATCTGGAT
The DNA here is from genome assembly GCA_033557465.1 of Ichthyophis bannanicus. Lineage (NCBI taxonomy): Eukaryota > Metazoa > Chordata > Amphibia > Gymnophiona > Ichthyophiidae > Ichthyophis > Ichthyophis bannanicus. The sequence goes on along the minus strand of CM066032.1, from coordinate 864,437,797 downwards.
ATTCATAAAAAGCCAAAAGATCCTAGTTATAGCACATGCTAATGCATAGGAATAAGAAAGGTAGGAATACAAGTCTAACCCTACAGATAACACAGGAATTGTGAACATTTTATTCTATTAACCAACTAATTCAAAAGCCCCAATTCTATAGCATTTAAAAAAAAAAACGTTTTTCCAAAACAAATTATTTAACATAAGTTATTTTTTGTTGGACCCCATTCTTAAATGGTAGAAAGCTATCATAGTGATAACCACCTTCTCGTGAAGTACTTTATACTTTTAATATGTACGGATCGCTATGGTAGCTTTCTACCATTTAAGCATGGGGGTCTGACAAAAAATAATTTGTTTTGAAAAAAATATTTTTTGGAACTCTTGATTTAGTTATTTAATAGTTGTCCTGACAATGGGATGTTTTGATGTGAAGTGATTGTCCATTTTATTCTACTGACATACATGGTGCTCTAGTCAACATGCATGTCTATCCCATTTGATGGACACAACATCTACACACAAAAGCACCATGCATTTCTCTTACAATGTCCCTTTGCAAAGTCAGAACAGAAAATCCCACAAACAGTTGCCAGGTCTTTGCAGAGTATCCTGGCATAATTTCTAACAGTCCCTAGGAATTTCTATCAGGTATCCTCTGAACAGCTGCCATTAAGAGAAAGCACACAATTATAGAAGTCTAAGCACAAAGGTTACCTTGAGAGAAACATCAGCATGACAGTTTTATGCAAAGCATGACACAAGACCTCCAATAGTCACCCATACATACAGTAGAACATTGCTGCCGTGCACAGCCATAACAGCATCTGTATGCACACAGGGGCTGTTGGCTAGGGGACTCGCGATGCCAGAAGGTCCATACGGGGTGTAGGCAGTGATCCCCAAAGAACAGTATAGCTCATATCCATCCTCAATATACCAGCAGACAGTAAGGATGTGCATGTGATCAGGTCTGAAATTGGTCTATTTGATACGTCTCCCATACTGCATCTGTCCTACCATGTCTGCAATACCTTTGAATGCCATTTCCTGTTGACTTATGCAGCAGATATCTGGCTCTTGCTTCCTGCTTACTCAAAACCAGCATGTGCTGTCTTTGCTGTGTCTGTGCAAATCTGGGACACCCTTTCTCTTGCTATGCTGTCCATGCCACCTGCTCCTTGCATGTACAGTCCTCACCAGGGACATCTATCACAAAAGGGCTCCTGCACCTGATGCCACAGCTATGCTCACAAAGATGCCACATTCCTTTATGCTCCTGATGGTCCCTCCATAGGCACTGCAGGAAACACAGCCTCTTGTGGTTTATGGCCCTGAAACATGTCTCCTATGAGAAAGAGATAGTAACATATACATAGCAACATAGTACTGTATATGACAGCAGATAAAGACCAGTATGGTCCATCTAGTCTGCCCGGTATTTCAGATATTAAAGACATGCTAAGTGGAGTTATCCTGCAACTCTAGCATCCCCTGTCATTTCTCTCTTATACTCCAAATATTTTTTAATTTATTTTTATTTTATTTATTTGTTACATTTCTACAGTATACCGCCCCTTCCAGAGATCAGGGGCGGTTTACAAGGAACTTAAGAAACAGGTACATGGAACATGGATAAAACCTTTTACAGGTAACTTGATTTGTGGGTAGGGTCAGTGGGTTGGAGGTTACAATTTTTTAGGAACTATGTACAGCTCACGTTTGATTTGCACTGCCCTTATCTTGGTTGGGTGAGCTGCCTCTGTGGTTCATGTGTGTTTTCTGTTCCGTAGTGCATGGTAAAGAGGAAGGTTTTTAGGTGTTTCCTGAAATCTTTGAGGTATTTTGTTGTGCAGATGTGTAATGGGAGGGAGTTCCAGATGTTGGATGCAGCATAGGAGAATGCTCTGGAGCTGGTGGTTTGTTTTGTTTTGCGGATGGAGGGTGGGATTGTTAAAGAGTGGGTGGCATTCTCCCTGTGTGTTCTGTTGTTTGTTGGGGTGTGGAGAAGGGTTGAGAGAAAAGAGGGAACAACTTTATTGATGAGTTTGAGTGATGTTACAAGTAGTTTGTATCTGATCCGGCTTTCTATTGGGAGCCAGTGTAGGGTATATAGGACGGGTGTGACATGGTCAGTTAGTCTGGCTTTGCAGGTGATCTTGGCTGTGATAGTTTGCATTCATTGGAGTATGTATAGACTCTTTGTCGGTAGAACCTGCAACAGGCTGTTGCAGTAGTCGAAGTAGGGGGGTAATGATGGATTGAATGACCGCTCTGAAGTCGTTATCTTCAAGGAGAGGTCTTAGTTGTTGTATGGATTTTAATTTGTATAGGATTGTTCTGGCTGTTCATTTCAGGTGGTGTACCATGTTGAGGGAGGTATCTAGGGTTACACCGAGGTACTTGACTTCTTGCTTGACTGAGATTGTGGTGTTGTTGATGGTGATGGCCTGAGGTAGGGTTGAGTCTTGGTTTCTTGTGATGTGCAGCGCTTCCGTCTTTTTGTAGTTTAGGCTGAGGTTGTTGGATTTTAGCCAGGAGTCAACTTCCTTAATGCATTCGTCCAGATTGTTGTAGTTGGGGTTATTTACATCTGTGGGGAGCAACAATACGATGTCATCCGCATAGATGTAGTATTGGATGTTGTGTTTTTGGAATATGTGGGTGATAGATTGAAGGTGCAGATTGAGAAGGAGGGCAGAGAGGGCGGAACCTTGTGGCTTGCCTTGTTCATGTGGAAAGGTGTTTGCGGGTTTTTTTCCTATTTGGATTTTGAGCTTGCGGTCTGCGATGTATGATTTAAACCAGAGTAGGACTAGGCTGCCCAGGCCAAGATATTCGAGTCTTGCAATGAGGGTTTTGTGGTTTATATTGTCAAATGCTGAGGTGACGTCTAAGAAGACCAGGAGGAATGCATGGTTGGGGGTGTCTATGTTACTGATCAGGTTGTTGGTTAGGGCTAGGAGCAGGGTTTCAACCCCATGTGGGCAAAATCCATATTGGTGGGTATCTAAGGGGGCGTTGATTTCTAGGAAATCTTGTAGTTGGTCGAGGATGTTTTTTTCAATTACTTTGGTGACAAATTGGATGCTTGCTATCGGCCTGTATGAGTTAGGCTCGTTTCTGTTTGCAGTCTTGTTTTTTAGTACTGGACAAATGGAGGATATTTTTAGGTCAGTGGGCATTACTCCTTGGAGCAGGGACTGGTTTACTAGTTGGAGGAGATATGGGGTGAGATCGGTTTTAGTGGTTTTGATCCATGATACGAGGCATGGGTCCAGGGGAGAGCTGGTTGTATTGATGTTAGATATTATCTTTAGGAGTTGCTCTTGGCCCAACATGGTGAATGTGGTCCAGGCATCAGGTTTTTTTTTTTTTGGGGGGGGGGGTGAGGTTGTGTTTTTTTTTTTTTTTTTTTTAATTTTATGCAATTACAATATATTCAAAAAGCAAAAATCATATGTAGCATACAAACAGCATACAAAATAAATAACAGGGGAAAACAAAAAAAAAAATCCAAATAGCAATAATAATCAACCACCCAAAATAACATATCCCCTATTTAAAATTTAGTCCCCAAGAAGAAAACAATTTAAATTGAGGTATCCATGTAAATGTGCTGTGTTATATCAAACTAAGCATTTTCTTTTTTTTTTTTAACCTGTGCAACTTTTGCAATTTCTTAAAGCTAGGGAACAGGGGGGTGAGGGTTTAGCTCCTGTATTGGCTGCCATGTGAGTTATTCTTTGCTCATGAGATGATACTTTGTTTTTTCTTTTCCTTTTATTACCTGTTTGGAACCTTATTGGGGGTTTTGTTTTTTAGTTTGTCGACAAAGTAGTTGGTTAGTGTGGCGGGTTCTATTCTGCACATGCTAGATTCATTTTGGTCATCCCTGGTTAGGGACCGGACAATGGCAAACAGTTCCCTTGGCCAGTTTAAGGCACGGTTTATGGTTTTGGTGTGGTATTCCTTTTTGGTCTTGCTTATTGTGTCCTTATATGTTGAGAGTAGGTTGAGAAATTGGAGTTTGTTTTGTTGTTTGTGATGAGCACCATTTCTTTTCGAGTTTCCTTAATTGTCTATTAAGTTTTAGGAGCTCTGGGGTGTACCATTTCTCTGAGCGCTTGGGTGCGTTGTTCATATGGGGGGGACTGCTGCTTGGTGTATGGCGCTATTCCAGGTGTTCAGTGAGGAGGTAAGGTCTGCATTGGCCATTGAAAGTTGGGGGATGACGTATGTGGGATAATATTACTGTGGGATCACACTGCCTGACATGCTGTTGATGGTCCATGGATCTCACCCTGAATTCTGGGCATGAGCCATCCATGCCCACATCCTCCTCCACTCCTGCTCCTATGAGTCCTTCATGCAGTACTGGCTTCACAACTCTGTATGGCGCCTTTATGTCTTTCTGTGGATGTATGTTTTTTCTGTTTGTTTTGGGTTATTGTAAGTCTCGCTCCTGGTGCACAGTGCAGACTGCAAGTTTTCATACCTGTGATTGTGACCTGGTCCCTGCCTGGCCCATCTTCTTTCCTAGTTTGTGATAATAGCTCTGTTGTTACAGTCTACTTTGCTCCCATAGACCCAGCATATGCCTCTATTATGTTCAGGGGTTCTCTTCCTTATCCACAGAACTATTGTACTTTGTTTTCCCACTATGTGCACTGTATGACCACTGCAACTAAGACTTTTGTGGTCATCTTTTGTTTGCTGATCCCTAACTATTTGTGGCCCCTGAGCACTCTCTGTCATCCCTGTGCTGAAGCTAAGAAGGGAAAACTGTTCCCTGGCCTGCCCTGTCCCCATCCCTCTGCCCTCCTATTTTGTCTAAAGCCTAGGGCACCCTGTATCCATTTTGTTTTCTCTACTTACTTAGCAAGGATCTGGTGGAACAGATGGTAGGTGACCATGTATCTTCAGTGTGGATAGAGCATCACCTCATGCTCTACCTCCTGGTCTCAGCCCAAGAGGTTGGGTTGCTGTGTTGTCATCTCAGTCTCCTCTGGCTGTGCCCTCATACTGTGCCTCTGCATGCCAGTATATGCATGCATATTTTACGTCACATATGTACATTCATGTCCCCATTTCTGCACATGAGTCCTTGCTCATCTGTATCACTGTATTCTCCATGGGCCTCATGTGCGGTTGGCTGTCTGTTGCCTACATCCAACCTCTTCCAGATGTTCGCAGGGTGATTTCAAATCAAGCGTGCATGTTCACAGGACTGGTTCTGAAATCGCCCCCATTACCAGCATATCCTTAACTTGCAATTTCTCCTGCTGCCAGCACATTCTTTTTAAAATCTGACTTTACATGTGCATTCATTTACACCTACTTGCTCTCTTAACTTGGTGCGACATTTATAAAATGACTCTTTAGAACTTCAATATTTTAATACACAAAAAAATAAACTAACTGACTCATTAACAATGAGTTGTATTTCCTTGCTTGAACTAATCATGTAGCCATGATTTCAGTTTTTCTAAAACAGCAGGTATGAATCTTCATTCCTCAATTCCACTGGAAATACTGTTTCCAAACACGGCGCTTGATGTAAGATCGCATGCTCATGTGTCATGCTCAATTCAATGTCATATATTAACAGCCAATACAAAGAGAGCCAAAAAAGTGTTGCTCTTTCCCATCTTTTCTCCCTTGAAATTGATTTAGCAGCTATATTTTGCAACACTAAATGAACAAATAATTTCTGCTATAGCTTTACAGTGGAAACCAGTGGAAAATGCTTTAGAGGCCATGCAGCAGGCTGATGACTGGTTGGGTATCCCACAGGTGAACTGACCCTTTGACTATTGGACAACTTACATAGAGCATGTTGCGGTAATCAAGATGAGCTAGAGCAATGGCATAGAGCTTGTACTTAAGGTTGCCTTTGAAAGAAAAGCTCTGATTTGCTTTAATAGTCATAGGGCTCCAAACAATTTTATAACTTTCATGAAATTTGATCTTGGAGGAGTCAATAACTAGCCTCAAACATTTAGATTGAAAATGGATATAAAATCCACCTGTACCCAAAGCAATGGAGGAAATGGTCTTTGAACTGACTCCAGCCTACAATGCCAAAGTTCTCTCAGGATTATTTAAATGAAGGCACATTTATAATGGGATGTCCAAATGCAATTTGAGTTGTCAAAGCCATTATATTCCTTTTACTTCCATTTTATTGATGCTTTCCTTTATTTTTCCACATCATCACTGTGATGTATTTATGGTTATTATGGTTATTCTAATTATTTGTTTGCTGTGCCTTTAGATTTTTTTATATGCATGGGTCTATTTACATACCTTGGTTCATTTCTTATATACCTTTATTTCTCATATCTTTTTAGGTGTATACTACAAGCAGATGCTTTTTGGGTTTTTTTTGTTTTGTTTTGTTTTGGGGGGGGGGGGGTAATAAGTGATTCCCAACCTTGGTAATGTGGTCTTTATTTGTTCCTTGCTTTTCAGCAGTCTGTCTGTTGTATCTTATTTTTTACCCTGTATTTATATTACTTTTAACCTTTTCATTTTTACTATTATCTTTTTTATACATTTGATTCACACCGTGAATCATCACCCTACTCCTTTGTACTATGGCCTGTACCTGCAGGATTTGGTACTTTCTTTTTCTAGACTGTTTTAATACGTTTGTCATATGCTTGATTTTTTTTTTAATGATTTTTATAAACTGTGTATTTTTATGTTTTAGATCCCTGCTGCAGGTGAGTTTGTGGAAACTCAGCTGTGCCAGATCTCCTATACACATTTCAATAAACAGTGTTGCATTGATCCTTATTGGGTCTAGTGTCGACCTCCATGCCTGCTGCTTTGTTGTTTTAGCTCATCTCTTTTGGAGGTTCTTTCTCCTTGGTTTAAGATTACACAGGTACACTACCAAAAAACTGCCTCCAGTTTTGCAACTGATTCCTATAGATTTTGGGGTGCTGAATCCAGGAAAAATAGCCAAAATGTTCCATCACGTCACGTTTTCTTGCAAATTTAGATTTCTTACCCATATGAGGAATGTTCACATAATTTCTTTTTAGCTGACTGCAGTTTATTTTCTTGGCCCAAAATAGAGGTTGTAATGGTTAACTAACTAGAAACACTCCCTCATGATATTTTAGAGTGTTTTGTATTCATTTTATACATTAACAGGACAATTGGGAGGCGGGGGGCTAAATCCAGTACTCGCGCTGGCGCATGTTCTTTCCTGTTCGCCTCGCCTCGTTCGCTCGCTCGCTCAAACATGGTGGTTGCGACATGAACGTTCCTGTCAAATTTCAGTTTCTTGCAAGTTCATTATTACCTTTTGTTTGCTCAGTCGTAATCCAGCTTTATTCCGAAGTGGTTCACTACAGTTGTAGTTTGCAGTGCTGTGTATTTGTGATGGCTCACAGAGCCAGAGGTTGCGTCAACTCTCCGGACAGTTTTTGTTTTATTTGTGGGGAATATACCGTGAAAAAGCGGCAGAGGAACATTTCTGCATTTATTAAAAAAGTATATTTTGCCTATTTCGGTTTGAAGTTAGGCGATCAAGACAAACCGTGGGCTCCTCACAAAGTGTGCAAGACATGTGAGGAAGATCTACGCTTATGGATGAAAGGTAAAAAACAAGCATTTCGTTTCGGAATACCTATGATGTGGCGTGAACAAAGAGACCACAGCAGTGACTGCTATTTTTGCTCTTGCATTGTGAAGGGATACAACTTAAAAAATAAGAACGTAATAAGTTACCCCAACCTTCCCTCAGCAATTAGGCCTATGCCTCATAGCAACGAAGTACCTGTGCCTGAACCACCAAAATCTTTGTATCATATTTGTGTGGACGGTTCTGATCATGATGAGACTCATCAGATGGCTTTTCCCGATGAGTCCAGTACTTCCGAGTTTGAAACTGAACCAGATCCGAAACCTGAACTTTTCTCTCAAGCTGAATTGAATGATTTAGTCCGGGATTTAGGACTCCCAAAAGATGCTGCCCAACTGCTAGGTTCTCGGCTTAAACAGAAAAAATCTATTGTCACCAGGAACAACTTTTTATTGGTACCGCAACCGCGAGACACAATTTTTGAAGTATTCCAGCAAAGAGGAAGATTTGGTATTTTGCAACGATATATACGGAGTGATGGAAAAGTTTAAACTCAAGTATGATCCTGCTGAATGGCGGCTGTTCATTGATTCGTCAAAAGACAGCATAAAAGGTGTTCTTCTTCATAATGGCAACACATTCGCTTCAGTTCCTATTGCTCACTCTGTTATTCTCCAAGAAAAATACGAGAATTTGGCCCTGATTCTTCAGAAGATTCGTTATGATGAGCATAAGTGGATGATTTGTGGAGACTTTAAAATTCTATCCATGCTATTAGGGCAGCAATCTGGTTTCACCAAATATCCCTGCTTCCTTTGCTTGTGGGATAGCCGGACCCGCGACCTACACTGGGGGAAAAAAGACTGGCCAATTCGGGAGTATTTGAGACCCGGTGAGAAAAATGTTCTTCATGAGAGCTTGGTACCTCGTGATAAAATTCTATTACCACCTCTCCACATTAAGTTGGGTCTCATTAAGCAATTCATCAAGTCCCTTCCAAAAGATGGTGAGTTCTTTCGGTACCTTTGCTCAAAGTTCCCCCGACTTTCTGAAGCAAAGCTAAAGGAAGGAGTGTTTGTTGGCCCTGATATAAGGAAACTCATTTCAGATGGAGCATTCGCTGAAACGATGTCTGAGAAGGAAAAAGAAGCCTGGGATTCCTTCAAGGATATTGTTCTCAAATTCTTGGGGAACAGGCGGGATGAGAACTATAAGGATATTGTTGCCAGGATGCTCAATGCCTTCAAAGAACAAGGCTGTAACATGAGCCTGAAAGTCCATTTCTTGCACTCCCATGTGAACTACTTTCCCGAAAACTTGGGGGTGTACAGTGAAGAACAAGGTGAAAGATTTCACCAGGACATCAAGGATGCAGAGAGAAGGTACCAAGGAAGATGGAACACCACTATGATGGCTGATTTCTGCTGGTTGTTGCTGCGGGAAACCCCAGATGAAAAATACGCCAAGCAGCGCACCAAGAGAAGCATTCGGGGGAAGAAGAAACGGGCCCACCAGGAGATTGATTGACCCAAGAATGACTTTAAAATCTAAACTGTGTTGACAAATATCGTGTTTTTACTAAACTTTGAAATAAAAATTTGTTAGTTATTACCACAGTGTCGGATCTCATTTATTAGAATTTTATTTTCACACCATCGGGTGTTTGTCTTCATGTATTGCAATGGTGCGCTTTGCGTTTTCTATTCTTACATACATACCTGTACAACATTTTTTGCACATTTCTTTGCTTTGCTTTGTGTCTAACCTCGCTCTTATATGCTCAATGTTTGTGCAAATGTATGTGGCTGTTTTAAGTGCAGACAATTTTGCTACCATCACAGTGTGTTTTGTTGACATTGCAATGCAATGTGTGCCTTCGAGTCAGTCCTGACCCCTGGCGACCCAGAAGCTCCTGGGTTTTCTTGGCAGTGTCACCGGAAGTAGATTGCCAGGCCTTTCTTCCGAGGCAATGGAGGGTTAAGTGACTTGCCCAAGGCCACAAGGAGTGCTAGTGGGATTCGAACCCTGGTTGCTTGGTTACCAAGCCAGTGTTCTAACCACTAGGCTACTTGACATTACTCTATTCTTATGTGCTGCCTTGTTACAATTTTCTTTATTCTTATTTGAAGAACTACTAAACAATTAGTATAAAGAATTCATCCAAGAAACTTTTATCTCGATCGCACTCAATCTGAAACGTTCACCTCAAACTGCTAACCCAATGTAGCAAAAAATCTGTACGTGATGGAGCAAATAGGTTACCAGATTTGGATTCAGCGCACCAAAAAACGTAAAAATCAATCGAAACATTAGAGGCAGTTTAAAAAAAAAATTTTTTAGTGTACCTGTGTTATCTGCTGAACAAGTTGAAAAACAGCACATGTATGTATAATCTTCTGTTGTTCATCTAGGGCAGGGGTCGGCAACCCGCGGCTCCGGAGCCGCATGCGGCTCTTTCTCACCTTTGCCGCGGCTCCGGAGCACACTGCCCGCCCGGTGACAGGCAATAGTTTTGTAAGCTCCCTCCCTTCTTCTGCAGCCACGGCTCCCTGCCTCTTAGGGAACCGCGGCTGTGCTTTTAAAATCATCACGGAGCCCTTCCTGTCTTGACGGGCTCCGTGCAGCATTGTCCCGCCTCTAAAGGAAGTTTGGAGGCGGGACAATGCTGCACGGAGCCCGTCAAGACAGGAAGGGCTCCGAGATGATTTTAAAAGCACAGCCGCGGTTCCGTAAGAGGCAGGGAGCCGCGGCTGCAGAAGAAGGGAGGGGAGCTGACATGGAGGGAGGGAGCAGATATGGATGGAGGGAGGGGGGCTGAAATGGAGGGATGGAGGGGGCTGACATGGAGGGAGGGAGCTGATATGGATGGAGGGATGGAGGGAGGGGGGCTGACATGGAGGGAGGGAGGGAGGGGGGGCTGACATGGATGGATGGAGGGAGGAGGGGCTGACATGGAGGGAGGGAGGGATGGAGGGGGCTGATATGGATGGATGGAGGGAGGAGGGGCTGACATGGAGGGAGGGAGCTGATATGGATGGCGGGAGGGGGGCTGACATGGAGGGATGGAGGGGGCTGACATGGAGGGAGGGAGCTGATATGGATGGATGGATGGAGGGAGGGGGGCTGACATGGAGGGATGGAGGGGGCTGACATGGAGGGAGGGAGCTGATATGGATGGAGGGAGGGGGGCTGACATGGAGGGATGGAGGGGGCTGACATGGAGGGAGGGAGCTGATATGGATGGATGGATGGAGGGAGGGGGGCTGACATGGAGGGAGGGAGGGAGGGAGGGGGGCTGACATGGATGGATGGAGGGAGGAGGGGCTGACATGGAGGGAGGGAGCTGATATGGATGGAGGGAGGGGGGCTGACATGGAGGGATGGAGGGGGCTGACATGGAGGGAGGGAGCTGATATGGATGGATGGATGGAGGGAGGGTGGATGACATGGAGGGAGGGAGGGAGGGGGGATCACATGGATGGATTTAGGGAGGAGAGGCTTACATGCAGGGAGGGAGCTGATATGGATGGAGGGAGGGGGGCTGACATGGAGGGATGGAGGGGGCTGACATGGAGGGAGGGAGCTGATATGGATGGATGGATGGAGGGAGGGGGGCTGACATGGAGGGAGGGAGGGAGAGGGGGCTGACATGGAGGGAGGGAGCTGATATGGATGGAGGGAGGGGGGCTGACATGGAGGGATGGAGGGGGCTGACATGGAGGGAGGGAGCTGATATGGATGGAGGGAGGGGGGCTGAAATGGAGGGAGGGAGGGGGGCTGACATGGAGGGAGGGAGCTGATATGGATGGATGGAGGGGGGCTGACATGGAGGGATGGAGGGTGCTGACAGGGAGGGAGGGAGCTGATATGGATGGATGGAGGGAGGGGGGCTGACATGGAGGGAGGGAGCTGATGGGGCTGACATGGAGGGAGGGGGCTGACATGGAGGGAGTGGGGCTGACATGGATGGCGGGTGGGTGGTGGGGCTGACATGGAGGGAGGGAGCTGATATGGATGGCGGGAGGGGGGCTGACATGGAGGGATGGAGGGGGCTGACATGGAGGGAGGGAGCTGATAGGGATGGAGGGCGGGGGGCTGACATGGAGGGATGGAGGGGGCTGACATGGAGGGATGGAGCACTGGTAATGGGGTTGAGGGGACTAGCACTGGAAATGAGCTGATTAGGGGAGGCTAGGACTGGTAATGAGCTGATGGGGGGTAGGACTGGTATTGGGCTGATTAGGGGAGGCTAGCACTGGTAATGGGGTTGAGGGGGGATTAGCACTGGAAGCGAGCTGATTGGGGGGCTTTGAATGGGCATGGGCTGATTGTGGGGAGGGGAGGATAGAGCTGCTGGCCCTGGAAGATAACTGGGGGCTAAGGCTGCCATGGTATTTGTACTAGAAGGGACTGGTCAGTGGGGAAGGAGGGGGATTGGAAGGAAATGGACACCAGTGGCAATCATGGGAATGCAAGTTGACATTGGAAGGTACTGGGAGTGAGGACTGGAAAGGGGCTGATATTGGGGAGGGTTACTGGGACTGGAAATAGGCTGATGGAAAGAAGTGAAGAAAACGAAAGAAGAGATAAGAAATGGCAGATGGACCATAGACCACAGAAAGAGAGCTAAGAGAAGACAGGAAAGCAGAAGCCTCAGATCGGGACCAGCATGATCAAAGAATAAATTGGTCAGACAACAAAGGTAGAAAAAATAATTTTATTTCATATTAGTGATTTGACTACAAAATCATCATAATTTTGAAATCAAATATTGTTACTTGTTGTTGTGATATTTTCTGGCGTATTTTTTTTGGTGTGCGAAGGAAGAGGGGTAGTCTTATACGGCGAGTATAGGCCAAACACCTATATTTTAACAGGAAAAGTAGGGGGTCGTATATAGCATTAAGGTAAGAAACAATATATGCAGTGTTAGATTTGTTTTAAATGTCGCAATGGTTTTGCGGCTCCCAGTTTTTTTTTTTCCCTTCGGAAACGGGTCCAAGTGGCTCTTTATGTCTTAAAGGTTGCAGACCCCTGATCTAGGGCTTGCCTAAGAAGTTGCAATATCAACTTTGAATGCTTTCAATGAAGGCAAAAACACACTGTACACCATTTTGAGCAATATTTCCTTCAGAAGTATATTTTCTATGAGAATCTCATCTTTGAATTTCTGCAGATCAAATTATCAGAATTTTTGAACATGGTCTCTAGCTGCCACCTGGTTGCTAACTGATCCACACACTCAGACAGATTCTTTTTAAAAAGAATTCTCTACACTGCACCGCGTTTTGCTTAAATGTAGTAGAGGAGACAGCTGCCTGAATTACATTTGATGTTCAGGCTTCATTATTAGCTAATTTTATGTTACTGGGACAGTGGCACAGTTTCAGATGTGCAGGAGTGTCTCTATCAGGGAGATCACATTCTATTTTCAGTTGTTGCAATAAGTGCGCTGAGAGTTCATCTGACATTAGCCATGGAATGACCCATCGCAACCTGACTTTGCTGATTCCCACATTAGAGTTCTTGCTGGAATTCAACATTACTTTTAGGCTGTAAAGAGACAGGTAAGTAAAGTAATAAGAGAACATTTTCCTCACTTGCAAGCTGCCTGCCATACCTATTATACAGGAGCGATAAGAGGATCCTTACATGTTTCTACTTGTACTTCACAAGCAGCATATATTCTAGGGGGAATGGCTTACTATTTAACTTTGTGCTCTTTGTGCACCATATTCTGGGAGTTTTGTTAGCCAGCGCAGAGCAAATCGAAGAAAGCAAACCATGAAGTTATTCCACGGGTCACTTTACTCACTGATAGTCTAATCTTTCTTCCTATCCAGATATGGTAAACACCATGGATTAGTGGCAGTTTTTGTGAAATTTTGTTACATATGAAAATAAGCATCCTGACAAATTTTCTAAAAAAATTTCATTTAGGTTGTGATGATAAGCAAATTTCCATGTTCCCTGCGACGTTAACATGTATGAAATAGTCCAGAGGGCTCCTTTGCATGCTAGCCATTTTTTAAAGGGAGGCCACACTGAGAATGTGACAACCCCACCCAGTGGACCCCAAGATCCCCCCAGCTGTAAGTCATCACAAAATGTTTAAAAAAATACCCCTGATGCCAAGTCTTAGCCCTTCTAGTCCCTACCCCATTTAAATTGGCTGTGAGGGTATCCACAGCTCTCTTTAACTCAGTCCAAAGCTTCAGGTGTCAGTAAGGGGCATGGGCAATTCCTACTTCCTCTGCCTAAACAATCCACACCATCTAACCCTAGCGTACATTGCAACATAACAATGTGGGGTCAGCTGCACCATTTTCTAATATGGTGCCAACACCTGAAACTTTAGGGTAAGCTTTGGGATTGGCAGAGAGGGTGGTGGGGTTACCTGCTCAGGGGTTTTCACTGGTAATTTTTTTAAGTTGCAGAGGAATCACAGCTTGTTCCAAAGACAGATTTTTTTTAAATAGCATTTTGGGATGACACTGGGCAGGAAGGGACCTCATCGCCCACCAGGGGTTTCATATCATTGGAGAGGTCGAGCACAGTGACTGTGCAACCCCTTTAAAATGTAGGCACCATTAAGCTGTGGCTTTCTTTTGTGAAAACTGACCTGCAAAGTCTTTTTTTTGGTATGCTTACTTCCAATATTTTCATAATAATTATCTCATCAATATTAAATTACTTGAAAATGGGAAAGCAGAAAATGCTTTGTAGGCTCATTTCCACAGGAAAGATAACTACAGCTCGGTGCAAAGTGCCTCTTCATGTGATTTTCCATTGAAGGTTGCATTTAGATACACTTTTACTTTTACTAACGGACACCGACTTTTGTGAATATTTGTGAAGTATTCATGATGAAGGCACTACATATAAAAAAGAAAGAGGAAAAGGCCAACAAACTGACAATGTGCATTTCAGGCTGCTGTGTGCATTTTTTCACTTGTAGTGCCTGTGATGCAAAAATAATTGGTGTATCAGTCTCAAAAATATATATTGCTATGTTAAATTACTGAAGTCACTAGGGACCAACGGGAACTCCTAGTAACATGGACATGATAAAGCACTTATCTCATTGGCAGCACCTGCTAACCAGCAAAGTGCCAGCCAGAGAGAGATTCAGTGACACTCTCTGGATGATGCCATTGAATGTTTCGTCTGATCACCTTGGTGCTATCCAGATAATGCAGGCAGGTCCAGCGTGACCATTAGGTGAACTAGGTGACTGTCTAGAGCGCCAATGGTCTAGGGCGGTCCATTGCCGCTACTGCCACCCCTCTTTGGGACCTGCAGTGATGGCAATGGCCTCAAAGAGCCTCTTGGCTCTTACCTTAGAATGTTGGTGCCATAGAGCTGTTTGGCTTCCGTCCCCTCCAACACCCAATGCTGAATTCCTGATTGCACAATGACGTCTCTTGTTCTTTACCCTTTCCTGACCCCTGCTTGCACTTCAGGCTGTTCTTGTTCCAGGTATGGGTGTAGTCTCCACTGAGTGATCTCAAGTAGAATCTTTCTGGGGTGTGGGATCCAAGCAATAGTGGGTTAATTTCTATGTTCAGTTGGATCACCTTTCTTCAGTATTGGTATAATAAAAGATATTTTCCACGATGCTGTCCTTCAAAGTTCCTGGCAGAGCCTTGTGAGTTTGGTAACAGCTGTATCTGATTTGCTGTAATACTTCAATGGGAATGCCATCAATTCCTGGTGCTTGCTTCTTTGATAATGCTTTCAATGCTGCTTCAACAACTTCTTTCTTCATCAATGGTTCCTGATCATAAGGTACAGTTTGAAACAGTTGTTGGTCCACTTAGTCTTTATGATATAATGACTCTGTGCATTCTTTCCACCTTTCCTTGATCTTTTCCGCATCATTCAACATTAATTCTTGAGCTTCTTATAGCATTCTAGTTTGAGGCTGGAATTTGGTCCTTAACTCTCTCATAGCTTTAGGAAATCTGATCCTGTTCATCCTTTAATAGAATAACCCATACTATGGTTACACAATGCAAGGTTCCACATTAGGAACCGCCACCCAGGAAAAAGATTTAGGCGTCATTATGGATAACACGTTGATACCCTCTGCCCAGTGTGCAGTGGCAGCCAAGAAAGCAAATAGAATGCTTGTTATCATAAGGAAAGGAAAGCAGAATAAAACAAAGGATATTATAGTGCCTCTGTATTGTTCCATGGTGAGACTGCACCTCGAATATTGTGTGCAATTCTGGTCACCGTATCTTAAAAAGGATATAGCAGAATTAGAAAAGGTACAGAGAAGAGCCACCAAAATGGTAAAGGGGATGGAAGGATACCCCTATGAGGAGAGGCTAAAAAGGTTAGGGATCTTCAACCCAGAAAAGAGACGGCTGAGAGGAGATATGATAGAGTTCTATAAATAAATGGATGGAATGGAACTGGTAAATGCACTTTGATTGTTTATGAAATAAAAATGTAGAAAGATTTGGGGACATGCAATGAAGCTATGGTGTAACCCATTTAAGACTAATAAGAGAAAATATTTTTTCATTTAACGCGTAATCAAGCTCTGGAATTTGCTACCAGAGGAGGTAGAAAAGTTAGTGCAGCTGTGTTTAAAAAAGGTTTGGACAAGTTCCTGGAGGAAAGGTCCATAAACCATTATTAAAGGGGACTCGAGAAATGCATTGTTTGTCCCAGTACAAGCATTGTGGAACCTGTGTCTTCTGGGGAAACTGCTAGGTAATTGTGACCTAGATTGGCGACTGTTCAAAACAGGATACTGGGCTTGATGGACTTTGGTCTGACCCAGTATGGCATATCTTATGTTCTTATGTTCTTTTGTCTTTCACTTCTCTTTGTTTCTGGGCACTTTTCAAAGTTACTTATGTCATCCATTTTGGCTATTTTAACCTTTTCACCTTTTTTAGAGATTTCTCACTGTCTTCGAGCACAGCTTGCTTGATGTCATCCCATAACACTTTGGATGCCCTGTCATTTGTATCCAAAACAGCAAATTTAATTTGCAGGTAGTCCTTAATTTTTAGTGGTGTATTTCTAAGATCATATATTGCTACATTCTTGAGTGGTTTGCTCTTTTTCAGCTTTAGCTTGAATTTTCATACTAGAAGCTGCTGATCTGTACTTTTTGCAGCTTATTGTGGGAGTCACTAACCTATGGTAACTCAGTATCACAGAATAGTACCCCCTACAGCAAATGAATAATACAGCTTGTGATTTATTTTTATTTTATTTATTTACAATCTCTTATATACCGCACTATTCAGCATCAGCGCGGTTTACATGGAACAAAAATGCTCAGTACAGTGAACACGTATGAATTTACAGATAACAGGGCACAAAACTTGGACAACAGGGGTAACTATTTACAAAACTTACTACGTGGAATCATATGAACAGGGGTTTCATAGAAACATATGCACCGCTATGGGTCAATCTTGGAATGTTGTTAAGATACCATATATTTGCCTGGCGAATGATATCGCTGGGTTAACTTTGGGCTCTAGGGGACGTCGTTGGGCTCAATGAGGTACTTGTTAAAAAGGTGGCATTTGAGGGCTTTCCTAAACTGTGATAGGCTCTTAATAGCCCGAATAGCAGGGGGTAATGCATTCCAGCATCTTGGCGCACTGAGACTATAAGCCCTATTGGCTGTCGATTTAGTGCAAACTGTTAGTGCTTTCGGGACTTTTAGAGAATTTATAGACATGGATCTTCTTGCTCTATTTGAGGATGTGTATGGATGAGGGCAGTTAATGATGTAGGGGAGAGATTGTTAACAGCTTTGAAAGTGAGTAACAAGGTCTTGAAAACAATTCTAGCCTGGATGGGTAGCCAATGCAACTGTATCAGCAGGGGCGTCACCTGGTCGCTCCTAGAGGCTCCATGGAGGACCCTTGCTGCCGCATTCATGGCGAGCTGCAGCGGGTTCAGAGTGGATTGGGGAAGACCTTGTAGGATGGCATTGGCATAGTCAAAATGAGGTATGATCAGCGCCTGGTAGATTGTCCGGAAATCATCTGGTTCCAGCATAGTTCGTAAATGCCTAAGTGAGCGGATCTTGTAGTATACTGCTCTGACTATGTTTCCTATGTGGGTCTTCATATCCAGGCATTGATCCAAAGTGACTCCCAGGTAGCAAATTGAGGGTTTGGATTGCAACTCAGCTTCTTTTACTTTGAGATATTGTGGAGGGGTAAAGTTAGGGTTCCTCGTAATGAAGAGTACTTCCGTTTTCTTATGTTGTATTCTGAGGTTTTGTGAAAGAAGCCAGTCGGATATTGCATTGAAACAGCTCGTCAGTGGGGAGAGGTCCAAATGCTCAGTAGAAAAGGGTATGTAAAGCAGGACATCGTCTGCGTATAACATGCAATCCACATTGAAGGACCGGATGATATTACAGATTGGCTGCATGTAAATGTTGAACAATAGTGCAGAAAGGGAGGATCCTTGTGGGACTCCCTGGCTTTGGTGGAAGGGTTCTGAATTTATCCCTCCAGAACAAACATGTTGCCATCTTCCAGACAGGTAAGATCTGCACCATTCAAGCGCTCTTCCCTTAATGCCTTTCTCAATCAGTCGTCCTAAGAGAAGCTCATGACTTACTGAATCAAAAGCTGCAGCGATGTCCAGAAAGATGAGAGCATATCCTTGACGGATGTCATCAATGCCGGTGATTATCTTGCAGAAGAGGGTGTGAGAAGAGTTTCCACTCCATAGAATTCCCTAAAACCATGTTGGCAGGGGTCTAAAGGTGCAGCGGAGTCGATGTGATCCTGTAATTGTCGTTGAACAACCTTTTCGATGATCAACGCAAGTAGTGGTATGCTGGATATAGGTCTGTAAGATTCTACCTGTTGGGGATCGAGCTTGCAGTTTTTAGCAGAGGTCTGATGGAGGTATGTTTAAGGGCTGAAGGGAAAGAGCCAGTTGAGAAAGAAAGGTTCATTATTTTGGATAGTACTGGGCTGAAGTGACTGCGAAGCTCCTTAATCCAGAAGGCTGGGCAAGGATCGGACTGTGATGTGGTGATGTTAAGGGCCATGATAGTGTCTTCAATTCCTTTCTTGGTGAGGATAGAGAATACGGTTAGGGCTGTTGGGCAATCTTGCTCTGGGGCGGTGGTTGTAGTAGAGGTTTTGTTGGTCTGGCATATCTTGGATTGAACGTAGGTTGCATAGTCTTGTGGGTGTATCTCAAATGGAGGCCCAGAGGATGGTTCCTTTGATAGAGACTTGACCAGATCAAAAAGATCATGGGGTTTATTGAGTGATCTCTTTAAGGTATCTGAGTAGTACTGTTTCATCGTATCGGTGATTGCCTTGCGGTGCGCAGCCAGATGATAGTTGTATAATGTCTGATCACTTAAAGAATGAGAACGTCGCCAGCATTTCTCTAGTTTCCGTAATTGGGTGAGAGATGCCCTAAGATCAGCTGTGTACCATGGGGCACTCGCTCTTTTACCTGGGGGCCTGTTGGTTGGTTGATCAACTTAATAAGCTGCATGTTTATGCTCCTATGAAGCTACCACCTGATCCAATTTGCCAGGAGAGCTTTATATAAAGGGACTGGTACATTGATAAAATAAACATGGTCTGATGTCTCTCCTCCGCCAGCAAAGTATCCCTTGAGGATACCCCCAACTCCCCTAGACCACAATGGAAATGTTCAAGAGTGATGGGTGTTTGGAGAGACAAGGATTAGGAGTCTGGGTGGTGGAAGTCTTCAGAGAGGTCTTTCAGGGTATGGGAGACTGTGTGGGGAGGTATGGGTTATCTTTTGTGGGGAGATTCGTTGCTAGCAAGGAGGTAGACCCATAGACAATGCTTTTTTATTCACACTCTGGCCCTTTTAATATGGCACCTGGGAACATCCATCCATGTGTAAGCAGCCTGATGCTCCCAGACAGAAAAATAATGCTAGATTTGAGCAGAAGTTATTTTTCTTGGAATGGACCTCAAATATAATGAGCAGTTAGTGCTTCCAGCAGTAAAGCCAAAAGAAACTTAAGGCCACAAAGCCAGAGCTGCTTTCATGTCATCATCGGTCCAACAAATGTCCATTTTGAAAAATTACGTAATTACGTAAACTCTTTATCCTTTTTAAATCTTTTTTATCCTTTTTTCAATAATTTATCCAAAACTGACATCAAAAACACCAAAATCCGATACAATATTGTGTGTTGGAGAACTCATCTGCATTAGTGATTCATAAAACGCAATGGATTCCAATGCAGATCCATCTTCTTTCAAACTCCAACCGGCTGTAGATAGACTGATCTGACCACCACTTAGACACTTTGGACCCTGTATTCAAAAGGCATTTAGACAGTTTACAGTCCAGTAAACCATGTAAATGCCTTTAATTGGGATATTCAACAGCACTTGCATGGTTAGCGCCATTCAATATCCCCTTCTAACCCTGCTACATGCGCCGATACTATGCGGTAAGCATCGGGAGATGCTGGGCGTGTTCCAGGGCAGAGCAGAGGTGGAGATGGTTGCTAAGCAGGCAGTGGTGAAATTGTATGCTGCCCGGCTAGTGACCTGTGCCTAAAAGATAGGTGAGGAAAACGCCTGCCTATCTTTAAGGCGCAGGAGCTAACCAGGCAGCATACAATATTGCTGTGCCCAGTTAGCTACTGTGGCTTCTGATGTGTGCAGAAAACCCCGCAATTCAATGCCAGGGCCACATATGACCTTGGCATTGAATATCTGGGGTTAAGGGTCGGCAGGCAGGGCCATGTGCCATAGTGGTGCATAGTCTGTCCAGATGAATATCGGGTCCTTTATACAAAATCAGATTTCACATATCTAAAATGTGCAACAGTTTCAAAATTTTGGAAATTCTTAGTGTGCTACATGGAAAAGCATACTGATATTTTGCATTCATGAGCCATTGTGATTCAATATCTTGCAAAGCTCATTAATGTAGTGGTCAGTAGAAACTTATCCTATGACTTTTTAATTTCCTCAGGAGTCTTTCATGAGGGATTTCATTAAACACTTTCTGAAAGTCCAAATGTTGTATAAGATCAATTTTAGAGAGGACATGGAGATAAGAATTGAGTCATCCAGGTCAGGACATGCACAATTCCATTGCTTTTGTATAGAGGCTAGCCAAATGTGAAGTCTTTTGTAAAATACATAGAAAGGTGTGCAAGAGTGCTCATTGATTTTTCAGCAATGCACAGAGGGGTTCTTTTTAGAAATCTATACATGGGAAATCTAAGAGTCCCCATCCCGACAACCATGTGGAAGTGGTGACTGCACAACTTCCATGTGGAAGTCTTGTTACTTCCACATGTAGCCATTTTGCAAACCTATATGTAGAGGTCTTGCCATTTAAGTACTGAGGCTGCATATTTTTTAAATATTTCAATTTGAAGGATTAAGCAAACAATGGGAGATTAATAATTATTCTATAAATTCATTGTATAAAACTGTGGCCAAAACGAGCACTTTATGAAAACCTGTGCATGCCTCAGAATTCCATACTGAAATTTTTGGACACACTTTAGAAAATGAGAAATACACATGCAAAGTTTTAGCTTGCCAAAGCCATACCCAAACCATGACCCTTCTATGCCATGTGTGGATCTCCATGTATAAACTGCACCTTTATAAAATCACCATTTACACATGCATGCAATCTACATGTAAAAAGTGCAAAAGGCATCTAAAATAGCCTTCTATATCAAATGGCTCACCTTTATCTACATGTTTATTTATGCATTCAAAAAACGTAGTAGATTGGTGAAGCAAGACGTTTTCGCTTTGTGCCATTAAACCATGACTGTCTACTTGTTCGGTAATTTTGTTGTTTTGTTCTTTTTAATTATTTTTATTATTTTCCCATCATTCATGTAAAGCTAATTCTTCTATAGTTTCCTAGATCTTCCCAGCACTCTTTTAAAAATCGTTGTTATATTGGCTACTTGCCATTCTATAGGTATCAAAGACAATTTTAAAGATAAGTTACAGATTACTAATATTAGATTTGAATTATTTTTCTGAGTTCTTTCAATATTCTGGGGTGTATACCATCCAGTCCAGGTGATTTGCTATTCTTTAGTTTGTAAATTTGACCTATTCCATTTTCCAGGGTCACTGAGATTTGTTACAGTTCCTCCAAATCATCACAAAGAAAAAATATTTCTGGCATGAGTAATTCCCTTTCAACTTCCTCAGAAAACACAGCACCAAAAAATTCATTTAGGGGCATGTTTACTACTACTACTACTACTACTACTGAGCATTTGTATAGTGCTATAAGACATACATAGCTCTGCACAGACATGTAAGAGACAGTCCCTGCTCATCAGAGCTTACAATCTTGTCAAGACAGAAAACACAAGGTGAGTCAAGATCTGAAAGCGGCAGCCTGGAGTTTTCAGTCTGGATTTGAAAAGGATCAGAGAAGATGCCTGACGGACAGACTCAGGTAGTTTCTTCCAGGCATAAGGTGCAGCAAGGTGAAAGTAGCGAAGTCTGGAGTTAGCAGTTGAAGAGAAGGGCACAGAAGCGATTTGTCAGGAGCACCGATAGCTAATGTATAAAACTAGCACAGAGGCCTGCACTAACATTAGGAAGCATGTACATCCTTCCCCCTGCTGTTAGCATGTTTTTAATGTGCTGCACCATGCTAATTATCACATGAGAGCACTTATCGCTACCCCTTGAGGGCAACATTCATACCATGTATCAATAATACTTGCACTAACCATGGTGTACCATCTACACCTATATTCTGACTCTAAGCTGCCCAATTCCCACCAAATTGCACGCAACTGAGTTAGCATATGATTTTTAGCACGGGGCCCCATGCTGTTAGCATGGCATGCTTACCACACAATTAAATCCTATACTAAAGGCTAGTGCACATTAGTAAGCATACCTCGTAGCCTCACAGATATGGCCATGCCTTTGCCGAGTGCTCCTTTTAACCTTCAGTAATCAATTGAGTGGAAGAGTAGCCTAATGGTTAAGAACACTGGCTTAGGAGCCCAGGTACTACAGTTCAATTCCCACTAGCACTCCTTGTAGCCTTGGGCAAGCCACTTAACCCTCCATTGCCTCAGAAAAATCCAAGTTATCGATGTCCCTGTTTAATGTATATGTTTAAGTTTCAATGTAAACCACTTTGATTGAAATAATAAAGCAGTATATAAAACCTGTTAAATAAATAAAATTATTTATTTATTTAACAGTATTTTTAAACCGCCTTATCTTATTAATCAAGGTGGTATCACAGCAAACAATCGAGTAAAGTGAGTGTGTTAATCATGCAGTGAGGGTGCAATTTAGTTGAGTGTGTGTTGTATCGTGTGCTAGATTGGGGTGAGCTATGTACAAGGTGTGGCGTGTTGCGTGCTAGAATGGTTTGAGCTATGTACAGTGTGGGCTATATACAGTGGTGCTGCAAAACATTTTCTATACAGACGGTAATATGTGCTGTTATACATTCTCTTAGGTTATGTGATGTGTCCATAGTGTTCTATGAACAGCATGGTTTTTAGCTGTTTTCTAAAGTCTTTGAGGTCTGTAGTTGCCCTCAAGTCATCTGGTAGTTTGTTCCATATTGTTGGAGCAGCCATGGAGAGTGCTCTGTCTGTTGTGTCCTTGCGTGTGTGTTTGAATTCACCTGGGGTGCTGACTCGGTTGCGTGTTTGTTTTCTTCTAGGACGAGTGCTGTTGTCTGGTTGAATGGGGGTGTGTAGGCTGTTGGCTGATGTGTGCTGATTTATCTTAAATAGGTTTATGATAGTTTTGTATCTGATGCGTGGTTCAAACTGACTCTCTCAGAGAATTACTGCTTTGAATGTACCTGAAAAGAATTGTGCTATGAATTTTTGCCTTTAGGAAACATCTTTTCAAATTCTGTTTTTGCCTTCCTTATCAATTATTGGCATCTAACTTGCCAGTGATTATGCTGTTTCCTAATTTCTTCATTCAGATCCTATTACCATTTTTTTAAAGATACTCCTTTAGTTGCAATAGCCTCTTTTACCTCACCGACTAACCATGCTGGCTGTAGTTTGGCCTTCCTTCTGTCTTTTTTGACAAGCGGAATCAGAGGCAGTGGAACATCTTTTTGGTTTGAGGGGCCAAACATACCAATCTTCAATCCTGTCCCCAAGCTCTCTAGATGCTGATGCTGTGTTGGGATGCTGTGTTGGGAAAATATTGATGGGGCCACGGCCCCTCTGGCCCACCCCCTTCCGCTGCCTATGAGTGGAATATATCTGGGCTTCCAAGGATGTCTTATTAAACATTGACGACCGAGTTAAAGTTTTAACCTTTGTAGCTGCTCATTATTGTGCTATCAAAATTTGTTTGCATCTCTAATTTCTTATAACGTTTAGGGGCCCTTTTACTAAAGCCCACTAATGTTTTACACTTAGCTATCAGGGACATGACCAATATGTTCCCAGCAGCTAATGCATGACTGAGTACCTAAATTTGTGGCACACTTAACGACACTCATAGAGATGCCATTAGGTGGACTATATGCTAACTGCCACGTTAACTTCATTCTTATGCCCACACTCCACCTCTAACCCACCCACTTTCCACATTAGGGTGTGAATGCCAGTTACCATGTATTTTGGTGGTTGGTAGCTGGAATGCTTTCATGTTGGCATTCATCATGGCCAGTTATTGCAATCTATAATGCACATTAACTGGTTAGCTTAGCAAAAGGGCCCCTTAATCGCCTGTCTGTTCATTCTGGTCAGGTGGATAGTAATTTACCCCCACCACTATTCTCTTTCTCTTCACATAGGGCATTTCTATCCCTAAAAATTGCATGGTGCATTTTGTTTCCTGAAATGCTTTTAATTTTCCTGAAGTACTTTTATTCTGTTTGATTCAATGCCCTCTTTAACAAATAGAACCACCTCTCTACCCTACCATTGTAATATAATTTGTACTTGGAATCGCAGCCTAATTGGTTAACCTCCTTCTACCAAGTCTCTGGGATGCCCATATATCTACCTCTTTAGTCAGTGCTGTACAGTCTGAGGCAAATATTCAGCGGCACTTACTACATGCTGTCTTGATAAGGGCCGTTGACAGGAATATTCAGAGGTGCTATCCAGACAGTGCTTCTGAATAATCTTATAGACCACATAGTGCCAAAGACGTCCCAGGCAGAGCAGTGAATTATACAGCTAGGGGTAGTATTCAGTGTTATTATCGAGATAACTATCTGCATAACTTAGGACAGACAGCAAAGGGCTGCCTAAAGCTATCTAGAAGCTCTTGGGATAATACCGGCTCTGACTTCCCTATCTGAATATTCAATGCTGGCTACTATTTGAATCCTGGCACTGAATATCCGGATTTTAATTAGCCATGGTGACTGGCATTTAAAAAAAATGATGACTGTAGCTGTAAATACTGCCCTAAGTCTTGTATCTTATACAATCGGTTATTTTTGGTTTCTTCTTCTAATTACTTTTTGATTATGTTGGATCAGTGAACCAAACTCTTATTTTAATGTATTCTGTATTGCAGCAGAATGAGAAAAATGTATGAGGGTGTGAAGACTTTTGTAAGGCACTGTAAGAAGTTACTTCACAATGTGTCTAAAGGCCGCCTTAAATAACTGTATTTAAGTTTGTCACTCTCTCCTTCCTTCTTATAATCTGTTTTATCTCTCTCACACAGGCTTGTACCCCCCCCCCCCATAGAGCAGGATTTAATGGACTTAATTCAATCCCTAAGCATCAAACCATTTTATTCCACATCTCAGATATAACCCCTACTGTAGTCCCTTGCAGACCTTTTGAGTACTGACATCTCCTGAGGGTCCAGTCCCACAAATTGAAGTCCTCCCTGTACTCTCTTCCTGAATTGGGCCTAACACAGCCCATAATCATCCGTAGCAGGTGCAAATGTTGATCTCTCAGGGGATCTATGGCACTCTCTTCAGCAAACTAAGATTTTCCATCATCTGTGATATGCAAATGAAGTCCAAAATGTGTCATTCCTGATGGGTTTGCTTATCTACTAACTTTCTCAATAGTTTATTAATGTGGACATTAGAACAATGTTCTTTCCGTGGATATGAATGAAAAACACCTTGTGCTTCAACTTGAAATAAGCAATGTGTGCTAGGGCTCTTTGAGGGAGTGGAATATTGATCCCTGCCTGCATCTAAGAAACTCTTCTTTGAGGATTGCCTAAAAATTTGCATCTAGACTTTTAAGAATACTTTCCAGTAAGAACGCATGCGCTGATATCATTTTTGAATGCTTGTGCCAGGGCTGAATGTAAGTTTTGGCATCTAAAGGCAAGACCAGATGACAGATTCTAGAGAGCAGAGGGAATGGGAGCTTGTCAGAGATCTCAAAGGTTGGAGAGCCAGAAGAGGCGCAGAGGAAAGTCATAGTGCTACAGTGGTATCTCTTAGAAGCAGCACATGCACATGGCTCTATTGTAGACAGGAGCAAGCTCAACTTTGGTGCCTCTCAAAATTGGTATCCTAGGCAATCACCTATGTTGTCTATGCCTAAGGTCTGGGTTTGACTTGTTCCTGCAGCTACAGTTGTGGTCAACATTATTGGCCCCTTTCAAGTCAATCCTTAATGTCCAATATCTCCTAAAAAAAGTGGCCAGTGAAATGGCTTTGGACAATATATGCACACAAATTTGACACATAAAATAAACAAAAAAAGAAGACTAAATAAAAAAGGAAACACTACAGAATGGTATAAAAATTGAGTTATTGCCAGGGCATGATTATTGGCACCCTTATAAACAATTCAAATCAGTTTAAACAGAACAACCACATTCTCATTGCAGTAAAATTAGATGCACCTGTAATCAACTCTCAGTACTGACATGACTAGAATGAACCAATGAATGATGTCTCTAATGTTTAAAATGGCCACATTCACTCCCCGTTCCATTTTCACAATGGTGAAGGCAAGAGAGCTTTCTGAGACCATCAGAAAAGCCATCAAATTTCAAAGTGGTAGAAAGCCATCTCCAATAATCTTGGGATTCCTGTGTCTACAGTTCGCAATGTTATTAAGAAGTTTGCTGCTCATGGAGTTGTCAAGACCTCCCAAGACATACGCAGCTCTGTACAGATACATAAGAAAGAAGGTCCCTGCTTGTCAGAGCTTACAAGCTAATCAAGAAAGATAATACAATAGATGAGAATAAGGGTACAAATAAGGAATGGTGAAGAGACACTAAGAAAACAAGAAATCATGATGGAAAAGCAATCACAAAGAGGTGAGCCTTTAGCATGGATTTGAAAAGGGGGAAAGGTGAAGCCTGATATATAGATGCAAGTAGTTTGTTCCAGGCATAATGAGCAGCAAGGTAAAAGGACCGAAGTCTGGAGTTGGCAGTGGAAGAAAAGGGCACAGAGAGAAGCAGGCCAGTGGAGGAGTAGAGTTCACGAGGAGGGGTGTAGGGAGAGAGGAGAGAGGAAAGGTAGTGAGGAGCAGTAGAGCGAATGCATTAATAAGTCAGAAGAAGAAGTTTGAATTGGATACATTAACGGAAGGGGAGACAATAAAGTGATTTGAGAGGAATGGTTAAATGGGTATTTTGGGGCTGGCGGAAGATTGGTTGTGCAGCAGAGTTCTGAACAGATTGAAGAGGGGAGAGATGATTCAGAGGGAGACCACAAGGAGAAGGATGCAGTAGTCAAGACAGGAGGTGACTAAAGAGCAGATAAGTGTTTTTGTAGTGTGTTCAGAAAAGAAGAGGTGGATTTTGTTAATGTTATAGAGAGAGAAACAATAGATTTAACTATCTGTTGGATATGTATGGAGAAGGAGAGGGAGGAATCAAAGATGACACCAAGGTTGCAGGCTGAGGAAAGGGGAAGAAGAGTGCTATCTACAGAGACAGTGAAAGGAGGAAGGGGGAGGAGGGTTTGGGAGGAAATAAGAAGTTCAGTTTTGGCAATGTTCAATTTCAAACGGTGGTGAGACATCCAGGCAGCGATGTCAGATAGGCAGGCAGAGATGTGGGCCTGTAGAGTCAGAAGTATCAGGTGTAGAAAGATAGATCTGAGAGTCATCAGCATAAAAATGTTGCTGAAAGCCATGGGAGGAGATCAGAGCACCACAGAACTGGCTGTAGAGAGAGAAAAGTAGAGGGCCCAGAACAAACTCTTGGTATATATCAACCGAGATTGGGATAGCAGTAGAGGAGGAACCACTAGAACAAACACTGAAAGAGTGATGGGAGAGATAAGAAGAGAACCAGAATAGAACAAAGCCCCTTAAACCAAGTGAGGACAATGTGCCAAGGAGAAAGTAGTGGTCAACAATGTCAAAAGCAGCAGAAATGTCAAGAAGGATGAGGATTGAGTAAAGGCCTTTGGATTTAGCCAGGAAAAAGTCACTAGAGACTTAGGCAAGAGCCCTCTCAGTAGAGTGTAAGGGATGAAAGCCAGATTGAAAAGGATTTAGCAGGGCTTGAAAAGAGAGAAATTCAAGGCAGCGGTGGAGAAGTGCACATTCAAGAAGTTTGGAAATAAAGGGAAGAAGAGAGATGTGTCAATAATTGGGGCAGTTGCAATGGAGAGTGCGAGCTTGAGAATATGTGAGATGGAAGGATGACAGAGGAGGAAATGGAATTAAGGAGATGAATGGGGATAGGACCAGAAGAACAGGTAGTAAGTTTAGAGGAGGAAAGAAGATGAGAGGTTTCCTCTTTGGAGATCTTAGATAAGGATGAAAGGGTAACAGAGATTGAGGGGCAAGTTGGTACTGAAGAGAGGGAAGAGGGGATGAAGCTGATCTAGTGGTGAATTGGGGTGTAATCTTGTGGACTTTAACATAGAACTAGTCAGCTAGGGTTTGGGCAGAAAGAGAAGGAGGGGTCACAGGCAGAGGCACCTTGAGGAGAGAGTTGAGAATTGAAAAGAGGACAGGTGTCAGAGGCAAGAGAGTTAGTCAGATGAACACAGTAGTTTTGCTTGGTGAGTGCTATGGGTGACTGGGAGGAAGCAAGCATGAATTTGAAGTGAAGCAAGTCAGAAAGGGAGCGGAATTTGAGCCAAATGCACTCAGCTGAGCAGATAGCGGGTAGTTGAAGACAGCCAGGGCTGAGGTATAGTGCACCTAACAGGACATGGCATGGGCAGAGCAAGAGCATCCAGATCAGAGAACTTCATGGGTGAAAACCAAGGAGGACTCCACTATTGATCTTTGCCCATACCCATCTTGAGAAACCACAATCCTTCTGGGAAAATGTTCTGTCGACAGAAGAAATCAAACTTGAGCTCTTTGGCAATGCAGACCAGTGATACATTTACAGTCAAAGAAATGAAGCTTATAAGGAAAAAAGCACCCTTCTTACAGTTAAACATGGTGGAGGATCCAAAATGTTGTGGGGCCAGTTTGCTGCCTCAGGAACTGAAGAGCTGGGATTTTGGAGTGAAATGTGCTACCTAGTGTCGGAAAGCTGGGTCTAGGTCAAAGCTCATGGGTCCTCCAGCAAGGCAATGACCCAAAGCATACATCCAAAAGTAGAAATGAATGCTTAAATAGAACAAATGGACTGTTTTAAACTAGCCAGCAATAAGTCCTGATCTCAATCCAATCAAGTATCTTTGGAAAGAGATGAAATCTGTCATTGAAAAAAAGGAATCCTGGAAACATTTATGAACTGGAACAAATCACAGTTGAAGAGTGGGAGAAACTTCTAGCATACAGATATATGAAACTTACAGATGACTACAAGAAATTTTTGGAGGCTGTCATCACTACCAAGAGTTGTGCAATATTAGTGAAGGGTGCCATTAATCCTGTCCAGCTCATATGTATTTTTTTTCTCAGAAATTGCTACATTTAAGTTGCACAGACATCATTTTTCTTTGTAGTATATCTTTGAATATATTATTAAAATATTATGATGTCATATGGTTGGAATCTTTCCAATTATTTCTCAAGATATTGTACACAGCATACCTAAAATGCAAGGGTGCCAATAATGTTGGCCACGATTATATTGCATAATGTACAACAGCTCTCTTCAACTCCCAGAATATGTGAGTTGCTCACATAGGCAGAATTAAATGTTAGAAATGCCTCCAATTGAAAAAATTAATCATTTTTAATGGGGGTTCTTATCCCTCACCCCCTTCCTCTCCCCCTCTTCCCCCTCTCCTTCCTCCCTCCCCTCTCCCTCTCTCCTTTTTCTCTCTCTCTCTCCCCTCCCTTCCCCCACCTTCCACCCTTCCCCTTTCCCCCTCCCCTTCCCTCTCCACCGTAGGATTATATTATTCCCCTGCCTGCTTCCATAGGATTGCACTATTCAATTTTGTTTTTTCATTCTCCCGTTCCATTCAATTCATGCTTAATTATGGTTAAGTATTCCATTTCATTGATGGTTGAGTATAATTCCTTTGGTCTATGTATGGTGAGATAATGACGATGACCTCTGACGTTTTCATAGCAGGAGACTGTCTTTAAAGCACCCATTAGCAGTAGTACACAACTTCCATTTTACTGGATGACTGCATCAGCTGTGCTGTAGAATAATGGTGAGTTTTTTACATGAGCGGGGCAATTTTGATGGTTCCATTGTTATGTGAAAGTTTGACATTTTCATGGCGAGAGACTGTTTCTTTAAAATGCCCTAAACAGCAGTACATAATTTCCGTTTCACTGGATGACTGTATACCTGTCTGTAGAGTATGGTGAGTTTTTACAAGAGCAGGGCAATTTTGATGGTTCCATTGTTATGTGAAAGTATGTTAAGTGCATTTTTATTATCAATATTGCTAGACTGATTCAAAGTTTTATATTTCTTGAGTTTGGTTTCGATTGTGATCCTTTTCCGAATCTGTCTCCCGTGACCTGCCGTTTTTCCTACAAAACCAAGCTTTGCCGAAAGGTTTTTAGCCCTGGCACTTTTAATGTAGATAGCAAATGCGGCTTCTTTTGGTTAGGTCATTGTATAATACTATTGATGGCGTTGATATGTCCTCCCCACTTTTTTGAAAAACAACATCACGATTACACGGAGGTTAAAGGATTTTCTTTTCAGGATTTTCTTTGCAGTTTGGTTCTAATTTATTTCTCTTTATAAGGTTTGACTATGGACCTATGCCTCTTTGGAACTCTGGTCATTACCCTATATGTCCTGCAGGGTCAGGGGGAACGTGCCGCTTATTCCACGTCAAAGGTGGAATAAGCAGCTTTGACCGGGCAATCAGGCCGGACTCCCCCCCACCCCAGAGGCCGGGGCAGGTAAGTCCCCGCCGTCCGATCCTGGCCCCGGCTGCCCATCCTTGAGTCGAGATTTGGGGAAACAGAGGGTCAGTGCTGCGGGAGTCAGGAGGGCCTGCTGGGAGGACATCCTCGCGGATATGCCATGGCACACCAGGCTGTCTGAGGGCCCGATCCCGCACCTGTGAGAATGTCTGGTTCCTGAGGTGCACAATCAGGTCCATATGAACCTGCCTTGCTTAGGGCTGTCCAGACGGCCTGGGCGTGCCCCTTAGGGAATCAGGCTCCACATGTTTATTTGTTACTTTTTCTGTATTCCTCTGATTTCCCCTTTAAATATAGATGGGGACAAATTTCATTTATGCTGTTACCTTGTTTTTGGATTCTATGTATGCTTTTTTGTCATTCTCGATTTGCTTGATTAATATTGTGTTTGAAATTTATAAAAAATACAATTTGAAAAAAAGAAAGAAATGACTACTGATTAAAGGGATTATTTTAGAAGTCTTATTTATGATTTACTTCCACGTGTACATCCATTCCATAAAAGTCCCATTTTACATGTTCATAACCATATCATGTCAACATTTCATGAGGGCATGTCAGGGGTGGGACAAAATCTACACTTGTAGTCCGCATTTCATATGGGGAATGCACATGTAAGACCATGTCTGCATTTACATTTGCTCCCTGTCATTTTCTATGGACACATACCTTTTTTTTTTGTTTTGTTCGAGCATGCCTCTGGTCTCTAACAGGATCTTTGAGAAACTATTCTCATGAGTTCAAGGCAGGGAAGCCGTATAGCATTGTTTTCACCATATAAACTGCAAATGACAAATCTTTCTCTATCTCTCTCTCAGTCATTACCAATTGTTTCTGACTCAAATGAGACAGAACAACGAATCAGTATAGTCACTGCTGCCATTTTACTAGTCACCAACGAAAAGAAATATTACCCTATCAGTCTGAGATGCTCCAAGTCATTAAGGTGCATTTCTTCAAACATGACAATTTTAAATGGCTCTCTTCTTAGTGCCTTCAAGGCTTTTACGCTGTTGATGGCTGAAATAAGGCCTGCCACAATCCAAGAAGCAACTTTAAAGCTATCAATTGAGAAAACAGAAGCAATATCAATAAAAAGTTCCATTATCCTAATCTTCGGCAGCTGCTCTACATTAATGGGGCTTGGATGTAGAATTGCAGTAGTATATGAAGGCATGCTATGCTTAACTTTTCCAAATGCAGCAGTTTGGCTTGCACACTGGCCGTAGTTCCCATGCATGAATTTCTTGCTAGGTTGAAATCTTTGGCTGCCAATCAGCCAGCATGTCGAATTCATTATCTGCGCATTGATTTTCTGGGACTTGACTGGGGTTCTTCCAGTGATCTTTAAAATCTGATTTCTGTTTATGAACTATCTCACTCAGTACAGGCTGCAGGTACATGTCAACTAACCATCCCTAATTTCTTAAGGGCTCATCTTTCGATGACATTGTAGACTGTATTTGATTGCTGGTCTGTCTTTGTGGAATTTCCTTCCAGTAAGCCTTAGGCTAGAGAGTGACTGTTTGTTTGGATTTAGCTCACACCGTTTCAGTAGTAGTTCAAGCTTGAAGGTGATGGGGGCCGTGTGAGGAAACTCACCATGAGCCTCATTTGTATAAATATTTATATATCCACCAGATTTTATTTGCATAAATATTTGGTCAGTGCTATGACCAGATTAAATTAGAAAAAAAAAATCCTAGTAGCTCTGAATTCAAGATTATGGCGCGCAGGCTAGATTGGAGGTGCTACAGCTCGGTGCCCAGAAATCAACAACAGTAGCACTATTAGGGCACAAGCCAAAATTAAACTGAGTCAGCCCTTAAGATTTGGTTTCCTTGAATCTCCACTAACAAAATATTTAAAATTTCCGACTGGCAGTATCAAGAACACAAACCTCAAAGACAATCCATATTCCACTATCCCCCACCAACACCTTACAGGTCGCTCCATACAAGGAACACAAAGAAGCAAGAAACTTTTATTAATAGCACTATCTTCCAAAGCTCACACAACAAAGAGCCTATCCAGAATACGGTAGTAAAATCAATACTGCAGTAGGATCTAGAATGTCCGTACACTAGGCAAGTGCATTCCAGGTTAATTTGGGCAGCTAAAAATTAATAACGCACTATGCTGTAAATACCTAATGATTAACAGGCACACAATTGATTTATATGGCAAAGAAGCTGTAGTCTGCATAGAAGGCACAGAATTATAATGAATATAAAAAAAAAGTTCATTTTAATTTTAAACTAACCTTTTTTTGGCCTTGCACATGCCTACCAGGCCTGTACCTAGCCCTGTGCAAAGGCTTAAGGAGAACATTTTAGTTGTCTGCCGTTGCCTGCTGCTGTCGCTTTTTCTTCTCTCAGCGGTGGCAGGCAACGGAAGACAGCTAAAATGTGCCCCTTAAGCCTTCTCACCGGCATGCTAAGCAGGGAGGGACAGATCTGCTTAGCATGCCGGCGACTTGCACATCGGGCACGCTTCTTCTCTCCCGCCGTGGGGGGAAGGGGAGGCATGCCCGATGTGCAAGTCGCACAGGGCGCAATTTACACTTGGTACAGCCCTGATGCCTATCATACACTTACTGGGAATACTGAACAGACCAGATTACTCAAGAACCCTACATAGAAACTCCATGCTAACAGAATATTGGGCCTCAGACACACACACACTTAAAACAGATCCTCACCAAGTACAGAATAACTGACCACAAACTAGAAATAGAAATATGTAGACAAATTAAACGTAAACCTCAAGAAGCAAATTCTGCATGCAGTGCAACACCAGAGAAATAGAAAAAAATAATATAGATGCATATGTAAATTACAATCAAATTGAAAATAAAATTCCTTTTATTGCCTTTGTTGTCTGACCATTTAATTTTTCAAATCATGTTGGTTTTAGTCTCTGGTTTATGCTTTCATCTCTTCTCTTAACTCATTCCAGGGTCTCAGGTCCATCTGCCACTTCTTCTCGCCCCTCTTGTTTTCTTCACTTCCTCCCCATATATCTTTCCATTTCTTTTTCCATTTTTAACTATCTTCCTTTCTTCTCGGTATTATCTTATTATGATCTTTCTCAGTATGAATGCAAACGTCTTTGGAAGCAGAAATCCAAGGGAATTGTATGTGATAGGGAGGGAGACGTTGGTGTACACGGAACAGGAGAAGCACCTCGGAGTGATTGTTTCTGAGGTTCTCAAGGTGGCGAAACAATGTGACAAGGTGGTGGCAAAAGCCAGAAGGATGCTGGGTTGCACACAAAAAGGAATTACCAGCATAAAAAAGGAGATACTAATACCGCTGTACAAGTTGCTGGTGAGGCCTCACATGGAATATTGTGTTCAGTTTTGGAGACCATATCTCACAAAGGATATAAAAATACTGGAAATGGTTCAGAGGAAGGCGACAAAAATGATTTGGAGCCTGCGTCAGAAGGCATATGAGAAGAGACTTGAAGATCTAAATATTTACACTCTGGAGTAGAGGAGGGACAGGGAAGATATGATTAATGATTAATGATTTGTTCATTAATACTTAAAGAGTATTAATGAATAAACAAACCTCTTCCAAAGACAGGGAAGCTATAAAATTAGAGGGTATAACATGAAGCTGCAAGGAGGGTAAACTTAAAGGCAATGTCAGGAAATACTTTTTCACTGAAAGGGTGGTTGATGCTTGCAATGCCCTCCCAATGGAGGTGGTGGGGACAAATAGATGACAATTCAAAATGGCATGGGGCAGACAAAGTGAATCCCTTAATAGCAACAGGACAAAATTAAGACAAACATCTCTTATATCTCAGTAAATAGGGGTGACCTACACGGAGCGGTGGATACACCCCTAAACAAAGGTATGGGGAGGAGTGACAAACACGGAGCGGCAGGTACACCTACTCTTACCACCTTGCTGGGAAGACTAGATGGACCATACTGGTCTTTATCTGCTGTCATGTACTATGTTATTTTATGGATTTCTTTTCTATTCTACTCTTCTTTTCTGGGAAATGCTTTTTGTAAACCGCCTTGCTGCAACCATGAGGGGCGGTCTATCAAATTTTAAATAATCATAAACAAATCTCTCCATGAACTCCGATTTCATTCCTCCTCCGTACCATCCAGAAGTCAAGCTACCTTCTGCATTTATTTATTTATTTATTTATTTATTTATTTAACAGTTCTTCTATACCGCTCTATTTTAGATCAGAGCGGTTTACATTTAACATCAACTATACAACACAGGCACTCTGAGTTGTATTTACAATAAACAGGGAGATCAACTTGGAAGTAACTGGGGGAACTATATACATTGTATTTACGCTGTTATCTGTTTTCAGGCAGATCCTATCTACATCTTATTTACACTGGGAGTCTAAATTCTATTTCTGGGAGTACTTCTGAGGGATAAGTTGATTATCCTTTTTCATACTGAATCTGATTGTTTAGGTGTAGTGAGTGATTGTCTGAGGGTTCACATGTGTGATTACTAAGGCTGGATTCGGGGTAGTATGTAGTGAACAGGTGCTGCTTTAATGCCTTCCTGAAGTGGGTTAGGTACGAGATGTTTCGTATAAAGGTGGGGAGGGCATTCCATGCTCTAGGTGCATAAATCGTAAAGGCCCTATTTATTGTTGCTTTTGTGCATTTCGTTATTACTTTTGGGACCTCTAGGGTGTTTTGCATCGTGGATCTTCTGTTTCTGTTCTGTGGTACTTTATGTATCATCTTGCTGATAGCTGTGGGGGTC
Organism: Ichthyophis bannanicus; assembly: GCA_033557465.1. Taxonomy (NCBI): domain Eukaryota; kingdom Metazoa; phylum Chordata; class Amphibia; order Gymnophiona; family Ichthyophiidae; genus Ichthyophis; species Ichthyophis bannanicus. Next base: position 864,402,201 of record CM066032.1, on the reverse strand, counting down.
AGGGTGTTTAAGGCTTTGAAGGTTAATGTTAGAACTTTGTGGAGGGTTCTTGCTTGAACCGGTAACCAATGGAGGTTCATCAGTACTGGTGTTATGTGCTCTCTCCGTGAAGCCCCTGTTAGTACTCTTGCAGCGGTGTTCATTGCGAGCTGGAGCGGAGCTAGCGTTGTTTGAGGGAGACCATGTAGAATTACGTTGGCATAGTCGAAATGTGGTAATATTAATGCCTGATAGATCGATCGGTAGTCGCTGAAGTCGAGTAGTGGTCGGAGATGTTTTAAGGTCCTTATTTTCATGTATACTGTTTTTACTATGTTTTTTATGTGGGTTTTCAGCTCCAGTTGTTGGTCCAGTGTAACGCCAAGGTAGCGGATTGTGGGTTTGGTTTTCAGTTCTGTGTTGCCGATTTTTAAAGAGGGTGGAGGGGTGAAGTCCTGGTTCCTTGAGATGAAAAGGACATCTGTTTTGCTGTAGTTGATTCTCAAGTTTTGTGTGTTGAACCATTCTGCTACTGCCTCAAAACATCTTGTTAGAGGGGAGAGGTCTGGTTGGTTGGTCCTGAATGGGATGTATAGCAGGATATCATCCGCGTATGCTAGACAGTTGACCTTGAATGAACGTGCTATAGCGCATATGGGCTGCATGTAGATGTTAAACATCAATGCAGATAGTGACGAACCCTGTGGTACACCCTGGCTTTGTAAAAACGGTTCAGAGGTTGTGGATCCAGACCTTACGTGTTGCCATCTATTAGTCAAGTATGACTTGCACCATTTTAGAGCTGTTCCCTGAATTCCTTTCTCACTGAGGCGTTGTATGAGGATCTCGTGGCTCACCGAGTCAAAGGCCGCTGCAATGTCAAGGAATATGAGGGCGAATCCTTGATGAATTTTGTCGATTCCAGAGATTAGGTGGTCAAATAGGGTGACGAGGAGGGTTTCCACCCCATGTGCTTCTCTGAACCCATGCTGGGAAGGATCCAGTGGGGCTTCAGTATCAATATGCTGTTGGATTTGGCGCTGTACTAACTTTTCGATTACTTTGGCAAGCATGGGGATACTTGAAATTGGTCTGTATGATTCAACTTTCGTTGGGTCCAGCTTGTTATTTTTCAGCAGTGGTCTGATTGATGTTTGTTTCAGACTTTGTGGGAACGATCCGGTTGTAAGGGATTGGTTTATTAATTCGCTTAGATATTGGCTTAAGTCACATCGTAATTCCTTTATCCATCGAGCTGGGCATGGGTCGTTGGGCGCGGTAGTGGGGTTGATTGCGGCTATAGTGTCTTCGATCTCTCTGCGTGATATTTTATCAAATTTGGATAGTGGTGCTGGTTGGTGCAAATTATGTTGAGAGATGTTGTCCGCGGAGCTCGATGTAGCATCATCCTTGATCACTTCAGGTTGTAGGTAGTTGTTTGAGGTTGTAGTAGTCTGGATCATTTTTGACTGTAGGTAGTTGGAGTATGCCTGGGGGTGTTGCATATGAGATTGGTCTGCGGGAGGTTCTTTTATGAGAGATTTCACTATATTGAAGAGGTCGTGGGGTTTGTTTAGTGACCGCTTCAAGATGTTGGAATGATATTGTTTCCGCTGCTTTGTTAGTTCGTCACGGTGTGCTCTTAGGTGAGCGATGTAAGTATTTTGTGCTTCAGTAGAGCGAGCCCGACGCCATCTTCTCTCGAGCCTGCGCAGGCACTGGAGTGAAGCTCGGAGGTCTTTGGTATACCATGGTGCGTGTTCTCGTTTCTTTGTTGTTTTATGTGTGGCTGGTATGCATGCGATGGTCTTGAGGCTCTCATCCCAGGTGGACACCAAAGCATCTAGGTTGTGTGGTACATTGTCGAGGAGTGGGAGGATCTTCCCTCGAATTCAGACTTACCCCGAACTCAGCCATTCCCCAGTCTTTCACTACCTCTCTCCTTTCTCTCTTCCCACTGTGTCTAGTATCCTTTTCCTCTTTCTCTCCCTAGCTTCCCCTTCCAGCGTATCCTCCTTCTTCCTCTTCCTTTCCCTCCCATGTTCAGTACTCCCTCTCTTTCTCTCAATTTGCTTCCATATCCAGTATCTCCACCATTTCATATTTTCCCATCACCTCTATCTAGCATCTCTGCCTCCCTATGTCCCCTCTGACGAACATCATCCTTCCATCTCCTTCTGCCCTACCCCCCCCCCCCTTACGTCTAGGTTGTCCCTTATGTCTCCTTATCCCCTCCATCTCCTATGTAAAGCATCTCCCCTCTGTCCCCTCTGATCCCTCTGATCCCTTGTGTACAGCATCTTCCCTGTCTTCATTTCACCTTGCATCCAGCATTTCCCTCCATCTCCCTATCCCCTCATTTCTCAGTGTCTAGAATCTCCTCTCCCTCTATGTACAATATCTCAGGTCTCTCCCCTCACAATCCAAATGAGAACAAGCACACTCACAGAAGCAGCAGCAAAACACAAAAGAACATAAGAACATAAGATATGCCATACTGGGTCAGACCAAGGTCCATCAAGCACAGTATCCTGTTTCCAACAGTGGCCAATCTAGGTCATATGTACCTAGCAGTTTCCCCAAAAGACACAGGTTCCGCAATGCTTGTACTGGGTCAAGCATTGATATCCTGGGTCCCTTTTCAATAATGGTTTATGGACCTTTCCTCCAGGAACTTGTCCAAACCTTTTCTAAACCCAGCTACACTAACAGCCTTTACTACATCCTCCGGTAACAAATTCCAGAGTTTGATTACACGTTGAGTGAAAAAATATTTTCTCTTATTTGTCTTAAATAGTTTACCCTGTAGCATCATTGCATGTCCCCTAGTTTTTCTATATTCTGATAAGGTTAACAATCGATCTACGTTTACCCGTTCCACTCCGTTCATTAATTTATAGACTTCTATCATATCTCCCCTCAGCCATCTCTTTTCCAGGTTTAAGAGCCCTAACCTTTTTAGCCTTTCTTCATAGGAGTATCCTTCCATCCCCTTTACCATTTTGGTGTCTCTTCTCTGAACCTTTTCTAATAACGCTATATCCTTTTTAAGATACGGCGAACAGAATTGCACACAATATTCAAGGTGCAGTCGCACCATGTAACAATACAGAGGCATTATAATATCCTTTGGTTTATTTTCCATTCCTTTCCTTATGATACCTAGCATTCTATTTGCTGTCTTGGCTGCCACTACACACTGGGCAGAGGGTTTCCACAATGCCGCCTAAATCATCTTCCTGGGTGGTGGTTACTAATGTGGAACCTTGCATCATGTAACCATAGTTTGGGTTGTTCTTCCCTAGGTGCATAACTTTGCACTTGTCCACATTAAATTTCATCTACCATTTTCATGCCCAGTCTTCCAATTTATCAAGATCCTCTTGCAATTGTCCACAATCCTCATAGGTTTTAACAACTTTAAATAGTTTTGTGTCATCTGCAAATTTGATAACCTCACTCGTTATTCCCTTTTCCAGGTCATTTATGAATATGTCAAAAAGCAGCAGACCCAGCACAGATCCCTGGGGTACACCACTATTCACCTTTCTCCATTGGGAAAATTGGCCATTTAGCCCAACCCTCTGCTTTCTATCTTTTAACCAGTTCTTGATACACAGTAGTACACTGCCTCCTATCCCATGACCCTTTAGTTTTGCCAAAAGTCTCTGATGAGGAACCTTGTCAAAGGCTTTCTGAAAGTCCAAATACACTATATCAACTGACTCACCTTTGTCTACCTATTTATTCACACCTTCAAAAAAAAACATAACAGATTAGTAAAACAAGATCTTCCTTGTCTAAAGCCATGTTGGCTGTCTCCCATTAAGCCATGACTATCTACATGTTCAGCAATTTTGTTCTTTATGATGGTTTCTACCATTTTTCCTGGTACTGAAATCAGACTCACCGGTCTGTAGTTTCCCGGATCACCCCTGGAACCCTTTTAAAAAATTGGCGTTACGTTGGCCATTCTCCAATCCTCAGGTATTACAGATGATTTTAATGATAGTTCACAGATTACTAATAGCAGGTCTGCAAACTCATATTTCAGTTCTTTCAACACCCTTGGATGTATACCATGTGGTCCAGGTGATTTCCTAGTCTTCAGTTTATCAAATAGTTGTAATACATCTTCCCGATGTATCAATATTCCCTTCAGTTCTTCCGCACCTTTAAATACCACTTCAGTTATGAGTAACATCCCTACATATTCCTCAGTAAAGACCGAAGCAAAGAATTTATTCAGTCTCTCTGTTATCGCCTTGTCACCTCTTAGTGCCCCTTTAACCCATCTATCATCTAATTGACCAACTGACTCTCTCACATGGTTTTTGTTATGAATGCACTTGAAAAAGTCTTTATTACGCATTTTTGCTTCCACAGCAAGCTTCTTCTCAAATTCTCCCTTTGCCTGCCTTATCAATGACTTGCATTTAACTTGCCAGGGTTTGTGCTGTTTCCAGTTTTCATCATTTGGCTCTTTTTTCCATTTCCTGCAAGATGATTTTTTGGCAACAACAGCCTCTCTGACCTCACCTTTAAACCATGCTATCAGTTTTTTGGACTTCCTTCCACTTTTCTTAAAGTGTGGAATACAGCTGGTCTGGGCTTCCAAGATAGTATTTTTAAACAACATCCAAGCTTCATGTAAGTCTTTAACCTTTGCAACTGCTCCTTTTAGTTTTTTCTTAACTATTTTCCTCATTTTATCATAGTCTCCCTTTCAAAAGTTAAAAGGTATTACTGTGGATTTCCTTAGCATCCCTCCTCCACTAATTAAATCAAAAGCGATCATGCTATGATCACTATTGCCAAGTGGCCCCAACACCATTATATCTTGCACCAAAAGGGAGGTAACTAGAATGGAAATGGTTACAGACTGCTTTTATTGAAAAGAAACCCCTGTGCCATCCCTTTTTCCCAAGTTTCTTCTCAATAAAAGCAGACTGTAACCATTTCCGTTCTAGTTACCTCCCTTTTGTATTTTGCTGCTGCTTCTGTGAGTGTGCCTATTTTCATTTGGATTGCCTAATCCATGCCGGAACAAATGATACTGCCAGGCATCCCTCTGAGAATATCAAAAGTGGCTTCATGGCTCTGGGACAGAAGGTGAAGCAGATAGGGGCACAGGTGATGTTCTCTTCAATCCTCCCTGTTGAGGGTAAAGGGCAAGGCAGAGAAATTCACATCCTGGAGTTAAATGCATGGCTGTGTGGATGGTGTCATAGAGAGCGTTTTGGTTTCCAGGACCATGGGATGCTTTCCAAGGGTTGCAGAGCAGAGATGGTGTCCATCTGTCCAAGGAGGGACGACGTGTCTTCAGTAGCAGACTGGCTAATCTACTGAAGAGGGCTTTAAACTAGATTCATTGGGGATGAGTGAAGAAAGCCCCAGGTAAGTGAAGGCCCCCAGGTGAGTGAAACATTAAATATCTTCATGGAAATGGGTAAAAGGGGCAACATATGGAAAGCAGTGTTTATAAATGCCCATAGCATGGGAAATAAGATCCCTGATGTTGAGGCTTTAATGGGACAAGCTGACTTGGATTTAGTGGCAGTAACAGAGAGATAGTTCACGGACAACCATGACTGGGATGCCACTATACCAGGCTATCCTTTATTCAGAAAGAACAGGGTAGGAAGAAAGGGAAGAAGAGTGGCATTATATGTAAAAAATAACATTAAAGCTATGGAAATACAAGGCTTAAAAGGGAGAGAGGAGGCACTGTGGGTTAAACTAGAAAGAGGGAAAGAGAAATCTGTTTGTATTGGCATGATATACAGACTTCCCTCACAAGGAGAAGAGGTAGATGGAGATTTAATAGCCAGCATTGCTATAAAAGGGGAAATGCTAGTGATAGGGGATATCATAGTAACATAGTAACATAGTAAATGATGGCTTATAAAGACCAGTATGGTCCATCTAGTCTGCCCATTAAGATGGCAAGAGTAGGTGCGCCTGCCGCTCTGTGCAGGTCACCCCTCCCCATGCCATATGCCAGATGTTGATTGGCACATCCCTGTTGCAGTATCATCTAGAAGTAAGGAAATCCTGTATTCTCTACATGGAGAACTATTCAGGCAACTGGTAACAGAGCCCACTCGTGAAGGAGCCATACTGGACTTGGTGCTTACCAATGGTGAAAGTGTTTCTGATGTTATAGCGGTAGATCATCTCACATCCAGTGATCACCAGATGGTGTTGTTCAGAATTAGGACTAGGGCTGATAAAATCCATTCAAAAACGGGGGTCTTAGACTTTAAGAAAACTAACTTTGCTAAGATAAGCCAATAAAGGAGTCATTAGCGGGATTGGAACAGCTGGGGGATGTAGAAAAACAGTGGGCAAAACTGAAAGGGGATATATTAAGGGCAACCAAATGTTTCTGTTAAAAAGGCAAATAAAGGAAAAAAGAAAAGGATACCGCTTGTGATAAGGAAGCTTATCATAGCTCAGGAAGGAGCTATAGAAAAGGTGAAGTGACTCTGAACAAGCAACCTGTCAGTTCTGGTAGAAATAAGAAAACAGAATATTTCCATAAAAGACTACCAGTCCCAGAATGCACCAGGTTTCCAACAGCCATTAGAGGAGCTGAAGTGGGGAAACGTGTGTTCAATCAGGAGGGCTATGAGGTAATCCCCAAGCACTCATCTCAAAGGGCAGGGCCTGATTCAGCACAGCTGCGCTGTGCTAGGGTGGAGCACTCATCAAAGCAGAATAAAGGTAGAGTTTATTCTACAGAAAATCATCCTCAGTTTCATCTTGGAGATCCTCATCTTGGACAGCTTCATCATCTGAAGGATCATCAGAAGCAGAAGCCAGAGCGGACGGACAGAGAGGGCAAGAAACCCTTTGGAAGAAAGAAGAGAAAAGCATTTGGGAGGTCTAAAGGAGTCCAGAGCAGTACGTATACTGGGAGACATTCAAAAGGCCAGCATACACCATTGGACTGGGGAAAACCAGAGGAGTGGTGCTGCAGAGCTAGGAATCTCCAGACGGTACCTGTGAGGGAGACGGCTGCACTTGGAAGGGACCCTAAGACCCGTGCCAGAAGGTATGTGAAGAGAGACCCAGTGTCCAGGGATCTGGATTGGAAGGCTGGACATAAGAACTGGACTACATAATGGCCAGGCTATTTAGAGAGGAACTCTAACAGCAATGGAAGCTCAGGTATGAACACTGATCTATGCCCTAGCTATATCCTTGACAGACAGCAGGGAAACAAGTATTCTCCTGAGAGTGCTCCATTGAGAAATTCCTCTGTGCCAATCCATGATATTGAACCCATGATTGTTGAAGGAGGGGGAGAGGTAGATACAGGCTGTGAATACATGGATTGCTCTCTGTCTAAACTCCTTTGGTAATTTACTGTTACAAAGTACAACAACCATCACAAAGAAATACAAACTTGTTCTTTAATCTACTCAGAAAAGCTCCTGAGTAGGATTTGAGCCACGCAGTAGAAAGCAAGCCAGCTAAGGGGTTTCAGCTGGGTAACTGCTAGCAATTGAGCCTTACCTAATTGCTTGTGAGCTCTGAGGAAATCACTTCTGAGTCTATGTGTGAAGATATAAGAAGTTAACCTGAAAAGAACAGTTTTTCCCACCTTTGTGGGTTTTGTTTGTTGATTAAAGCACTGCTAAGAAAATATTAGCTAGAGCCTACAGAAAAGACCAGTTTGTTACCAACCAGGTCTTTATTCTTTTCATTTGATTGCCTGACAAGTTCAACTGTTGTTTTCCTGATTTTGTTTTCCTAAGTTTAACACTGAAAGCAAGTATCCTGTTTTATGTGCTACCAAGCATATCTGTGTTGGGAAAAATAACCCCATAAATAAATATCTTATTGGCTTTACACTCAAGCACAACTAATTATTGTGAGCGGATGTGTCTGATGTGAATGGACTGCATTTCCCACAATCCCTTGCAAATCATATTGATATATGCCTTTGCCAAGACTGTGAACATTCTCACCCAGGCACCCGTCTGACAAATGGCGTAGTTTTTCGGATTGCTTTTGCGCAAAGGGATTTACTTGCTAAGGATTACAACTCAAGTCTGAAGGAAAAGACAGTTCAAGCTTAAAAGCTGAAAGAAAAGATTTTCCCTCAACTGCACTTTGGAGGAGAGGTGGCTGTTCCAGGTAGCTGTTCCAGGAAGAAAAGACCCTGTGCAGAGCTGGATTCATCACTGGCATAAGGTAACAAGTACCTGGGCATGTCTAGTGGTGGATGGGAGTAAGGCACAGGGGTAATTGAAAAAAAAAAGTAGAAAAAACACCTGTTTGGAAGGTGGTGCACTGTGGGGTTTTTTTGTGTTTTCTTGCAGGGATCAAGATGGATCCAAGGGAATTAGCTGATTGGATGGCAGCCCAGTTTAGCAGGCAACAGGAGATAGCACAGCAGGCTCAGGACACTGCTATGAAAGCCTTAATGGACCAGCAGAGGCCAGTGCTTGATCTGGTGCAAGCCCTAGTTAAACTGCAGAACCAAAGTGGACCAGATGCAAGACCAGCAGTAAATACTGGTACACCACATGTGGACAGTGTGGGACTCAATCAGGGAATTGGGGCATTTCGTTTTGGGAAGCTAACTCCAGATGATAATGTTGATGATTTTCTAGAGTCTTTTGAGAGAGTGGCACAAGCATTAGCATGGCCAGAGACCCAGTGGGCAGTAAGGCTGGCAGCCTCATTAACTGGAGAGGCGCTTGCAGCTTATGGAGCAATGCCAGCAGCCCAGGCTTTGAATTATAAGGATGTAAAGGCTGCTATTAGAGATCGCCTAGGGTTGTCTATTTCAGAGTATAGGCGAATGTTTAGAGCTACTACATTAAGAGTGGGTGAAACACCCAGGGATCTGAGTCAGAGAATCAGAGGATTAGCTGTAAAATGGTTGGAGCCTGAGCAAAAGACGGTAGAAATGTTATTAGACATTATTATGCTTGAACAATTTATGTCTGCTGTGCCTAAAAATTTGCACACTTTCCTTATACAGCAAAATTGCCAAAATCTTGGAGAGGCAACCATGCTAGCAGAGAGATTCTTGGAAGCCACGCAGGCTTGCCATAGAATGGGTGGCCCTCTGAAGATGGGTGCTGAGGCAAGCTGTGCTGTATCAGAAAGAAAATAATTAAAAATGTTTCTGAAAATAAATGTACTGTGCCAAACCAGATGACACAGTGGAGTAGAAAGAAATGTTTCAAGTGTGGAAAATGGGGACATTTAGAAAAGGGATGCCAGACACACACTAGCTTAATGGGTGTGGATTTAAAACAGCCCAAAGAAGGATTTCTTTTGATGGTTGATGTGCAAGGAATTACCACAAATGCTTTGTTAGACTCTGGGGCAGACCAGAGTATGATGTCAAAAAGGCTTTGGAAGAGGATAGAGGCCCAAGAAGGATTGGTGCCTAGAACCCCTGAAAGCCAAGTTCACATCAGATGCATTCATGGTGCTGCAACATCATATCCCACCTATAGGCTAAAGGTTAAGTGCCTGGGGGAACAAGAGGAAGTCCTGTTAGCAGTGGTGCCTAGGCTACCCTTTGATTTGGTTCTAGGAAAAGACTGGCCAAGATTTAAGCAGGGGCTAGTGGAAGGGCTAGGAAAGAAGGAGGGAGAAGGAATAATGGAAATAGCTCCCGGGCCTTTCTTTGGAAGTCCTCAGTCCCTAGCTAAAAAGATGGTTAAGCTTCCAGAAGGCCAAGCTATAGGGAATAAGAGGGGCCTTGTATCCACCCGCTCGCAGGCTAAGGTAGAGAGCCAAAAGGAGGAGGGGGAGCAGGCAGAGTTATTAGGAGACTTACCCTCTCATGATGATTTAATAACTCCATCATCTGGTAAAGTAAGAAAGTTGAAAGCACAAAAGCGGTGTGAGAGACTTTGCAGAGCACAGGGTAGGGCTGAGATGTTAGCTGGTCAAAGTTTACCCTGGGTGCCAGCTGAGTTAGTGGCAAAGTTTCCTAACTTTCCACAAAAGCAGCGAGCTGATCAAGCTCTCACCCGAGCTTTTAAGTATGCTCATGAGGTCAGGGAGGAGTTGCCCAGATTCAGACTAGATAATGAAATATTATATAGAGAGAGTCAGGACCCCAGGAATGGGACCATACGTAAACAATTGGTGGTACCCACAACTTTCAAAGGGCTAGTACTTAGATTAGCACATGATCATCCAGTTGGAGGTCATAAAGGGATGCAAGGAACGCTGGATCAAATACTTATGCGTTTTTACTGGCCAGGTATTTTCAAAGAAACTGCCCAGTTTTGTGCTGCGTGTCCAGCGTGTCAGCGAGTTACAGCGGCTCACCCACCGGTGGTGCCATTGATTCCCATGCCAGTTATCACAGACCCAATTGGTCGCATTGCCATGGATATTGTAGGCCCATTAGTCAAAACGCCCCGAGGTTTCCAATACATCCTAGTTATGGTAGATCAGGCAACAAGGTTTCCCTGGGCCATACCATTGAGGAATGTTTCTGCAAAAACAATAGCTTTAGAGCTAGTAAAATTGTTTTGTGAAGTGGGATTCCCAAGAGAGGTGTTGACTGACCGAGGGTCCAATTTTGTATCCAAATATTTGGCCCAGTTCTTGGATGCCTTTGGCGTTCATCACGTGAAAACCTCAGCCTACCATCCACAATCAAACGGTTTGGTGGAGAGATTCAACCAAACTCTCAAACAAATGTTGAGAAGGGGGTTAGCAGGAGAGGTAAAGGAATGGGATATGTTATTGCCCTTTGCCTTATATGCCTGCAGGGAAAGAATTCAGGTGTCCCTAGGTGTAACTCCATATGAATTGATGTATGGTAGGGCTCCACATGGTTTATTAGATATTTTGAGGGAACAATGGATTGATCCTGAACCAGGAAGTCAGGAGGTGCCACAGTTTCTATGTGACTTGAGAGCACATTTGAAAAGGACCTCGCAGGTTGCTGAGAGGAACCTGCAGGACAGTCAAGTGCGCCAGAAAGGGTGGTATGATAGGAAGGCCAAAAGCCGTCAATTAAGCATTGGTGAAAAGGTTTTGGTTCAAGTAGCAGGTACAGCCCCAAAATTTGAAGTACAGTGGAAAGGGCCATGGAAGGTTGTTAAACAAGTGAGTCCAGTATCTTATATGGTAGAAAATGCAAGAGGGCGTAGGCAGACCTACCATATTAATGTACTTAAGTCTTGGAAGGAGAGGCCTGTAAATAATAATGACCCTGAAGCCAGTCAGGAAGTAAGTGAGCTTCAAAAAGATAACACTCTCGTAGGTATTACAGACTGTAGGAAAGAAGTTCCACCAGTTAAACCAGTCCGTAATAACTTAAGCAGGGGGGTATGTGATAAGGAAGCTTATCATAGCTCAGGAAGGAGCTATAGAAAAGGTGAAGTGACTCTGAACAAGCAACCTGTCAGTTCTGGTAGAAATAAGAAAACAGAATATTTACATAAAAGACTACCAGTCCCAGAATGCATCAGGTTTCCAACAGCCATTAGAGGAGCTGAAGTGGGGAAACATGTGTTCAATCAGGAGGGCTATGAGGTAATCCCCAAGCACTCATCTCAAAGGGCAGGGCCTGATTCAGCACAGCTGCACTGTGCTAGGGTGGAGCACTCATCAAAGCAGAATAAAGGTAGAGTTTATTCTACAGAAAATCATCCTCAGTTTCATCTTGGAGATCCTCATCTTGGACAGCTTCATCATCTGAAGGATCATCAGAAGCAGAAGCCAGAGCAGACGGACAGAGAGGGCAAGAAACCCTTTGGAAGAAAGAAGAGAAAAGCATTTGGGAGGTCTAGCGCAGTACGTATACTGGGAGACATTCAAAAGGCCAGCATACACCATTGGATTGGGGAAAACCAGAGGAGTGGTGCTGCAGAGCTAGGAATCTCCAGACGGTACCTGTGAGGGAGACGGCTGCACTTGGAAGGGACCCTAGGACCCGTGCCAGAAGGTATGTGAAGAGAGACCCAGTGTCCAGGGATCTGGATTGGAAGGCTGGACATAAGAACTGGACTACATAATGGCCAGGCTATTTAGAGAGGAACTCTAACAGCAATGGAAGCTCAGGTATGAACACTGATCTATGCCCTAGCTATATCCTTGACAGACAGCAGGGAAACAAGTATTCTCCTGAGAGTGCTCCATTGAGAAATTCCTCTGTGCCAATCCATGATATTGAACCCATGATTGTTGAAGGAGGGGGAGAGGTAGATACAGGCTGTGAATACATGGATTGCTCTCTGTCTAAACTCCTTTGGTAATTTACTGTTGCAAAGTACAACAACCATCACAAAGAAATACAAACTTGTTCTTTAATCTACTCAGAAAAGCTCCTGAGTAGGATTTGAGCCACGCAGTAGAAAGCAAGCCAGCTAAGGGGTTTCAGCTGGGTAACTGCTAGCAATTGAGCCTTACCTAATTGCTTGTGAGCTCTGAGGAAATCACTTCTGAGTCTATGTGTGAAGATATAAGAAGTTAACCTGAAAAGAACAGTTTTTCCCACCTTTGTGGGTTTTGTTTGTTGATTAAAGCACTGCTAAGAAAATATTAGCTAGAGCCTACAGAAAAGACCAGTTTGTTACCAACCAGGTCTTTATTCTTTTCATTTGATTGCCTGACAAGTTCAACTGTTGTTTTCCTGATTTTGTTTTCCTAAGTTTAACACTGAAAGCAAGTATCCTGTTTTATGTGCTACCAAGCATATCTGTGTTGGGAGAAATAAACCCATAAATAAATATCTTATTGGCTTTACACTCAAGCACAACTAATTATTGTGAGCGGCTGTGTCTGGTGTGAATGGACTGCATTTCCCACAATCCCTTGCAAATCATATTGATATATGCCTTTGCCAAGACTGTGAACATTCTCACCCAGGCACCCATCTGACAAGCTATGGTTTTTGAAAGAAGTAGCTGAAAAGCTGAAGAATAAGAGGGAGGCCTTCATGAAATACAAGAGATCGGAGAGAGTGGAAGACAAGCATCTATATTTAGAAAATCTTGAAGAAGCTAGCAAAAAGTAGTCAGAAAAGCAAAGATTCAAAAAGAGGAGGAAATAGCTAATGACATAAATTGGGGGAGGGGATACATTTTTCATATATGTTAGTGAGGAGAGGAAGGGCAAAAGTGGTATTGTCAGATTCAAGGATGAAGGAGAGGAATATGTAGAAGCTGATGAGGATAGAGTGGAATTGCTTAACAAATATTTCTGTTCTGTGTTCACAGAAGAAGAACCAGGAGCAGGACCTCAGAAAACACCCACAAACAGGAACAGAATTGAGGGACATCTTGAACTATTTTGAGAAAACTGTGTTCATGAGGAACTAGCTAAACTTAAAGTAGACAAAGTGATGGGACCAGATGGGATACACCTGAGAATACTGAGGCAACTTTGGGACGTTCTAGCTGAAATAAGGATGTGGTTGAAAATTACAAGCTGATTAGTCTAAATTCTGTGGTGAGTAAATTATTGGAAACTCTGCTGAAAAAGAAAATAGTGAGGTTTCTGGAGTCCAACGGATTACGGGATCCGAGGCAGCATGGATTCAACAGAGGCAGGTCTTGTCAGAGAAATCTGATTGATTTCTTTGACTGGGTGACCAGGGAGTTGGATCAAGGGAAAGCCCTAGATGTGATGTATTTAGATTTCAGTAAAGCCTGACACCGTTTTGCATAGCCGACTTAAGGGATGGACCCTAAAGTTACTGCTTGGCTTAGAAATTGGTTGAGTGGGAGGCAGCAAGGGGTACAGGTAAATGGAGCTTACTATGAGGAGAAGGAGGTTACCAGAGGTGTGCCCCAGGGATCTTTCTTGGTCCGATTCTTTTTAACATCTTTGTTAATGATATTGCAGAAGGGCTGTCGGGTAAGGTTTGCCTCTTTGCAGATGATACCAAAATCTGCAATAGAGTAGACACCCATGAAGGTGTAGATAACATGAGGAGGAATCTAGCTAAGTTTGAAGAATGGTCTAGAATTTGGCAGCTGAGATCTAATGTTAAAAAATGCAAGGTCAAGCATTTGGACTGCAGCAATCCAAGGGAGTGATATGGTATAGGGAGTGAAGTACTTCTGTCCACAAAAGAAGAGTGGGTATGATTGTGTCTGATGATCTTAAAGTAGCTAAACAGGTAGAAAAGGTGACGGTGAAAGCTAGGATGTTTGGGTGCAAAGGGAGTGGAATGGCCAGCAGAAGGATGGTGGTGATAGTGCCTCTATATGTCTTTGGTGTGACCTCATTTGGAGTATTGTGTGCAATTCTGGAGACCACACCTTCAAAAGGATATAAACAGGTTGGAGTCAGTGCAGAGGGTTGCTACTAAAATGGTTAGTGGTCTTCATTATAAAGTATATGAGGACAGACTTAAGGAGCTTAATATGTATACTTTAGAGGAAAGGCGGGATAGAGGTGCTATTAATGAGACATTTAAATATCTCCATGGCATAAATACTCTGGAGGAGAGCCTCTTTCGATTTGAAAGCAAGCTCTGCTACAAGGGCACATAGGATGAGGGTGAAAGGGGATAGACTCAGGAGTAATAAGTGGAAATATTTCTTTATGGAAAGAATGGTAGATGCATGGAGTAATCTATCAGTGGAGGTAGTAGAGATGAGGGCAGTATCCTAATTAAAAAAAACATGGGACAAACACAGAGGATCTCTGAAGGAAAAAAGGGGACTGTTGTAGTGGTTGATATGGAAGGGCAGATTAGATAGGCCATATGGTCTTTTTCTGCCATCAGGTTTCTATGTTTCTATGATATCTGACAAATGATACAGTCTTTGAGGCTGATATACCAAACTGCAAAGTTATTTTACAAAAAATGACTACATGGAAAAATGCAAAAAATGTCCTGAAATCTATAAAAATACTGAGATTTTTGTATGTTTCTCATGTCAGAACCCCTTTTGTAAGTTAACTGCAAACCTCCTTTTCCCAAATGACAACTGTGGCACATAGGTCACTATGGGGATCATTTTGGACATTCAAAAACAGGCAAATAGACATCTCTAGAACCATTTTAGAAACTGTGTTTGTGAATGTTCAAGTCTAAATAGGGGCATGATGGAGGCATGATTGGGTCCATCAACCTGGACATTCCCACTTTATCTCAGAAATGTTTGGCATTGCGTCTAAGTTTAGATCTGTTCTGGGCACCTGAAAAGTGTTTGTTTCAGCTGAAAAACATTCAGAGGGTGTACAGCAAAAAGCACTCCATAGCCCCTGGATTTGAATTTTATTGGAACAGGTGCTCAGCGTGCCCTTGCCTGGTGGGCCTGTGCCTGAAGGCCTCACCAGAGGACCCTTTGGCATGGTTCTTAGGCGTGGCCACAGACTGCAGGATTTGTTGCTCCAATAGGTAGAGGAAGGTTAGAATGACATTTTGAAGCTGTAAGCAGGAGATGGCTCTCTTTAACCTGGGCATTTGGCATTGTCAAAATTTGATGCCCTATCTATTTTATCTATGCCTTGATCCAGGCCTGGTTACACTCCTATCCTCTGCCTTTATTTAACCAGAATGATGTTAACATCCGTTAGAGACATATTAGTTGCACCCTTATTTATGATTTTATTTTAGCACTATTTGAGGAGACATTTGGTCTTACCTGTAATTCTCTTTCCATCAGTCCAATTAGATAAGACCAGAACACATGGGTTGAATCCATCGGCCATCAGATGAAGACAGAAACCTAAGAGCTGTGAACTCCTGCCTATTGTATAATAAGCTCTTGTAGCCACTTGCTCCCCAGTATTTCTATAACAAGGTAATGGTAACCACAACTAACTTTAACCAACCCCCCCCCCCGCCCCCTCAAGGAGGAGAGAATCTAAAAACCTATACCAAGGAAACAAATGCTTCAATGACCCTGAGGTTCAGTAGCTCCTCACTTACAAATTAATTACAGAATCAACATAAAAAGCCAGAAGAAATTACAGCAAATGTATAATAGAGCAGTCCTCCAGACTGGTGTGGTTGGACTTGAGGAATTAGCAGGTAAGTGACAGGGGTAAGACTCAGAGTGTGTGTATGGGAGGACCAGGAGGCCCGCAGGGAAAAATGGGAATCCTGTATTTACAAATATACTGAAAGGAATGTGCTGTGTTAAGCAAGTTGATTGTCTTGTAAGGGGAAATTAAAAACAATTAAATTCACTCAATCTATTTTTTTATAACCTCAACTCAGTACGCTACCTTGCCAAACGGTCTCAGATAAACGATATATTTTTGACACTTATTTGTGGGTAATGAAACTCTCCCATATAGTGTCCGTTTACATCAATGACCTCAGGCAAGTATATTTTAAATTATTTATCTTATGTATTGCTCTTTTTATATTTTTTATATATATTTATATTGATGTCCTTTTCTTATCTTAAAATAGCTTCTACCACTCTACTTATCTTATGCAGAATGGTGTCAGCGGATGCCCCTTTCCATTCACAAACAAAAGAAGAACCCCAACGCCTCAATCTTCTAAGTGCTCCAGCGTTTCTCCACTTGGGTTTTTCAAGGGGATGAATGCATTGCTTCTTTCAGGGACCACTTGAATATACATTTTCTTCAATGTTCTTTAATGACTTTCCGGTTGCAACTTTCACCGGTCACGATCTCTTGTCTTTACTGAACTCAAATCTGAGTTCAGTAAAGACAAGAGATCGTGACCGGTGAAAGTTAGTGCAACCGGAAAGTCATTAAAGAATAAAATCACATGAACATTGAAGAAAATGTATATTCAAGTGGTCCCTGAAAGAAGCAATGCATTCATCCCCTTGAAAAACCCAAGTGGAGAAACGCTGGAGCGCTTAGAAGATTGAGGCGTTGAGGTTCTTCTTTTGTTTGTGAATGGAAAGGGGCATCCGCTGACGCCATTCTGCATAAGATAAGTAGAGTGGTGGAAGCTATTTTAAGATAAGAAAAGGACATCAATATAAATATATATAAAAAATATAAAAAGAGCAATACATAAGATAAATAATTTAAAATATACTTGCCTGATGTCATTGATGTAAACGGACACTATATGGGAGAGTTTCATTACCCACAAATAAGTGTCAAAAATATATCGTTTATCTGAGACCGTTTGGCAAGGTAGCATACTGAGTTGAGGTTATAAAAAAATAGATTGAGTGAATTTAATTGTTTTTAGTTTTGAATGTAGTTCACTCTCAAGAAAGGCCTTATATAGTTTTTCTAAGGGGAAATGACTAACAGCTGTGGAATTACTGATAAGCTGTGATGGGCCTCAGGGGATGAGTTGATGACGTATGTATATGTTTTTGTTCATGTATAAAAGCTGGAAAGCCCCTCTATTCTTTGGAATAAACTTACATACTACTTATATGCGAGTGTGTGTGTGTTTGTTCCCGTGGAATTCCAGACAGAGAAGGTAAGGTGGTTCCCCGGCCGAGGTAGCCGGCGTCCCGAAGGGGTAAGTGGTATATAGTGCTGGGAAAGGAGTAAACCCACACTTACAGTAAGACCACATATCTACTTGACCAGTGCAGAATGCATGGGATGTAACAAAGCATCCTTACACATAGGGCAGAATGAACCCACCCCTGCTTTAAGCACTGCCCTCCTGAAAGCGGTATCCTCCTTTTCATGAATATCAAGATAATGTTTTGTGTAGGCATGCAAGGAGGACCGAGTTCAAATTAGACTTAGTCCATGAGGCTGAAATACCCCTAGTAGAATGAGCATGAAATGATGGCGGAGGAGTAGGGTGTGCTAATTTTAGGGGTAGATTTTTATTTTTTTCCAAACTTTAGGAAACTACTAGTGACCAAATTATGTAGTTTTGCATGCTGAATCTAGAGCTGTCTTCAGAAACTGCTTAAAATGAGTCTTATCTACCTCAAATCACAGTTGAAATATGTAGAAATTAAGTAATATTTATTTGAAAGTACAAATAGTCTGAACAACACTTGTAGCCACATAATTGTCTTTAAAATGCCATTTTTGCAGTTAATTTATTGTTATTTAATAAAATCCAGGAAAGAAGACATATCTTGATTGCTTCTGTTTCGGCTCATGATCTCTCTGCTGACCATCTGACCCCTAATATAACGTTCCCTCCTCTCCTGATTGCACACATGAATAGCAGCTTCAGTTGTTATTTTTACACAACTTTCTGTGGACTAGGTGTGTGATGGCCAGTCTGGAACCACCATGGGCTTGCTCAGAAATGCCTTGATCTCTGCTGCTGTCATGGTACAGGTAAGAAGAGGCTCAGAGACTCCGTAGCTCAAGTCAAGTAATTGGGTGAGTGTTGTTGCTTCAGTGTTGATGGATGGTGTTATCCTGGGTCTCACACTGCTGTCTCCAAGCAGAGTCTTCTCATCTCTTTCACCTCTGATCATCAATATCTTCTCCACTTCATCTCCTCCCTCCTCTTCCTCTTCACTGCACAACATAGCTTGCAGAACAGACTCGCTGTAACCATACTAAGCTGACCTTCTCACTGTAGGCATGACTATCTTCCTTACCACGTCACACTGTTCTTTCAACAGTTGCAGCTTGAAAAGGAGATGCCTGGGACCTTGGGTCCAATTGCTATTTATTTTTATATTGAACCAGTTCACCATGTAAACCCTAACGCTGAACTCTACAATCATTCTTAAGTTTTTCAGATTCTTTCCTTTCAGATTATGCTTGAAAATTCATATTCTCATGAACCTTAGAGCTGTTGTAAGCCATCTTTTATGTAACACAGGTCTTATTTCCAACAGAGCCAGATCTTTTGGCAAGACACCTGTTCTAATTGCAGCTACAATTCTATAGCCATAGCTTTGATCTGTGCTTAAGTCTTTGATCACTTCATCGCTGAACTGAGGAAGGTCAGGGCCATCAGAGATCTTAGTAAAATCAGGATTTATTTCCAGTTCAGTAGCAGAATCCAGCATTTTTCCTATGGGACCTGCCCATTTGTTGTTGCTTAATGTCTTGCCATCTAAAGCAGTCACCAAGTTTGCCTGTATACAGGTTACAGACAATCCACACCAGCTTCCTTTGTAGCTTCTCCTCAGTATAATGCATCACTCCCCCTCCCAACCAGTGTTTCATTACAGGAATCACCTCCAATAGCCTGAAGAGTTTTGTCTGCTCCTCTTTCTCTCAGCCATGCAACCAAATTATCAGCAATTCTTTCTGCATGAGTCTTCTCATTAGTTGCTCTTGCAGGAACAAAATACCACAGATATCTGTCCCTTGGCTCCATACACACTGTGCAATGTTGTTCTTTCACCATACCTGGATGCATTTTGCCATTCTCTTCTGCCTTTAACATGAGCCTGGTATCATCACGATGACCATCAAAGAAAATGCAACTGATGCCATTCTGCTGCAGTTCCTCCTCAAACTGTACCTCCAATGTTTTCATGATTTTCATCTGAGCCCTCTTCACCTTGCTGTGCTCAATCATCAAAGCAGTGTTCAAGTGAGTGATGAGTCCTGCATCAATCCAGACAGCAGTAGCCCTCTGCTGTCTCTCAGTCCAGTATGGTGTCTTAAACTGGCAAGGGCTATGTTGGTTATTTCCTCAGTATTATATTTTGGCCTCTTCCTAGCTTTCTCTAGAGCAACAGTAGCTTCCTCCACTGGTTCTTCTGCCACGTCATCAAAATCTCCCTGTCTTCTGCTGTTCTTTATTTCACTTTTCATTCTTTGTTTTTCTTCATTCTTCTTCCTTTTTTCCTGCCTTTCCTTTTATAGTTCTTGTCTCAGGGAGGTCGACTAGTCCATTCTGATGAGGTCCAACCTCCCAACTTTCTCTCTTTGACCTTCAGAAAGACTAACTCAATCACAGAAATCTTTTACACTCTGCTTCAGTCACAAAGTTTGTGTATCGAACTGACACAAGCAGAATTGCATCCCACATCAGTACAACTCATTATCTTACACTTGCGGGTAAGTATGTCCATCAATCTGTCAAGCTTCTCTATCTTTTTTCTCTAGTTTTGCTCTGCCCACAAACTTTGCTGGCTTGTTCCCACATGGATTTCAACTTTGCTTTAATCCTAACATGGCTGTTTATAACAGGACCACAGAATATTGGATTTGCTTTATACAACTGAGCAAGTAATCCAGTCATTAGGTCATCGACCAGTTTATCAGTGGTGTAATTCAATCTGTCTTGATCATTGAGGTCTCTCAAATACAACCCATATCTAATAAAATCCCTGACAGTTGGTAGTTCAGCTACAGGTAGTTTTATGCCTGATCCCACCAAATGATGCAAATGAGTCCAAACTTGCAGTCTTGTTTTTCTATTGGACATTTTCAATATAAGATTATCGCTATGACGTGCTATGTTGAAAACCTGTGAATGAGAAAATGAAGCTAATGTGTTCATGTCAATATGGGTAAATAAGTAAGATAAATTGTTAATTGAGACACAACAGGCATTAATATGCAATGCAAACACAAAAACTATCAGAGCACCTACACATATTTCAATAATTTGTGTATTTTTGTGTAATTTCCTAGAAATTAAAGGTAGGTAAATAACATATTGCACAAAATTTAAAGTTAGTTGTTGATTTGACACATGAAATTATACCATTTTTTCACTAGTGCTTTTTAAAATTATGACATCTCCAAAATTGACGCACCCCAAGGAACCTGACCTTTCATAATATATGCTGATTCGCCTTTCTTGATGCTTCCAAACAGTACAAACAAGTGATCTATCCTCTGAAACTCATTTGTTACCTCTCAGTACCAAAGAAGGGCTCTGCACCCATCTAAGACAAGCAAAATAGCAAAGCCGGGACCATAATCCTCCCTTCTGAAAGAAGGCAGCTCTGCTAGCTGTTTATGAATGAGGAGTCCATCTTGGAAGAAAAGGAGCCATTCAACTGAAAATTCTTGCATCTATAGTTACAATAAGCCAATCATGAGAAACTAAGTCCATACCTCTGTGTAGGTGCCGAATATCCAGCACCAACCCGGACTGGATTTGGCCTTCTTTATCCAAGACATTCAGGGTTCCAGACACTGTGAGATCTGCTTCCACCAAGATATGAACAATGACTGCAGAAGACACATATGCACTGAAGCCCACGGCACCAGCTCCAAGATCACTGCCATGGACCTGAGAATCTACATATAGTCCCAAGCTAAGGCTCAAATTCACCCTTGCAGTTTGATCAACTTCTGCTGAGAATAAAAACTTTCATTTTATGGGTGTCAAAGCAGGTTCCTATATATTCAATGCAATGATGGAGTCAGCTTGCTTTTGTTGAAGTTGATAACCTACCCCATAGATTGCAGCAACTGAATTACTCTAGCAATGGCTTTTTGGTTCATGGCCCCTAACTTAGCTCTTATAAGTTTATCGTCTAGGGAGGGATGGACTGAAAAGTCCTCTTTGCACAAGACCACTACCTTGGCCACCATCACCTTGAAGAAGGTACAGAAAGCTGTGGTTAGGCCAAAGGAAAGGGCTCAGAACTGGAAATGACTACCTAGGACTGTGAATCTCAGGTACTTCTGATGATGTTCCCAGAGTGGAATATGGAGGCAGCCTCTTTGAGGTCTAGCTCTGTCAGAAACTCCCTGAGATGGTTAGCCAACATGACTGCCCACAGAGTTTCAGTCCAGGTCAGTACATGAAGGGATAAGTTCACTCCCTTCAAATCCATAATGTGTTGAAATGAGTCCTCTTTTTTGGGAGTACAAAATAAAGAGAATACCAACCCACTCCCCATTGCTGTATTTATCATTTGTATAGCGCTACAAGGCATATGCAACCCTGTACAGACAGATGTAAAAGATGGTCCCTGCTCATTACAGCTTAAAGTTTAGTCAAGACAAGGATGTATCTAGGGAAAGAGCTTTGGCTAAGGACATTCAAGTTATGCATGATGGTGATGGGGATGGAATCCTCCAGGTAGAGGTTAAGGTAGCTTTTGATACCGTTGATCACAATCTTTTGATGGAGTATTTAGAGCAGATTGGGTTGGGTCGGACGGTTTTTCCCATATGCATCGGCCCATTGGCCATGGAGGTAGTGTTGGGTTCCTACTCTCTCATTCCTATTCCTATCCTATTCCAGCCCCTCCTTCTGCCTCCATCTAAATCCTTTGCTTCCTTTGAAGTCCATGCCATCTACCTATTTTCTCCACTACCTCTCCGGGTAGCTGTCATTTATCAACCCCCAACAAGTCCACCTCTATCTTCTTCCACTGACTTTGACACCTGGTTTCATCCTCTCTGGATGTGTCTTCCCCTTCCCTTATTATTTGAGATTTTAATATTCACGCTCCTTTCCCTTCAACCTCCAGTTGTGCACTACTGCTCCAACTCACAAGCATGACCACTGCCTTCTCCTCATCTTCTCCTCCAACTGTTGTTGTTAAGTGCCGTTGAGTCGGAGTCGACTCATGGCGACCCTCTGGATAGCTATCCTAAATTGTGTTCGGTCTTCAGTCAGGCGGCTCATTGTTGACAGACTGGTACCCATAGCTGCTGTTATTGTATCGATCCATCTCATTGCTGGCCTTCCTCTTTTGTGTTGACCTTCTATCTTGCCAAGCATGATGTCTTTCTCTAATGATCTCTCTCTTCGCATGATGTGTTCAAAGTATGAAAGTCGAAGTCTTGTTATCTGAGTTTCTAAAGAAAGCTTAGGTTTGATCTCCTCTAGTACCGCCTGGTTTGTTCTTCGGGCAGCCCATGTTATACACAGTATTCTCCACCAGCACCATAATTCAAAGGCATTAATTTTCTTCCTGTCTATCTTTTTTACTATCCAGCTTTCACATCCATATGATGTTATTGAAAATACCATGGCTTGAACAAGCTGCATCTTTGTATGGAGAGAGACATCTCTGCTCTTGAGAATCTTATCTAGGTCTTTCATAGCCATTCTGCCAAGAGCAATGTATTGTCTGATTACTTGACTGCTTTTAGCTTCTTTATTGATAGTTGATCCAAGTAAGTTAAAGTTGTTCATGATTTCAATTTCTTCTCCTTCAACGATGAACCTATTGATAATGCTAGTTGTCATGATCTTTGTCTTCTTTACATTAAGGTGCAGGCCCATTTTGTGACTATGTTCTTTGATTATGAGAAGCAAATGTTTCAGATCATCTTCACTTTCAGCCAGTAATGTGGTATCATCAGCATAGCGAAGGTTGCTGATGAGTCTTCCACCAATCTTCACACCTCTGTAGTCTTCATACAATCCTGCTTCTCTGATGATTTGTTCTGCATATAAATTACACAGGTAGGGGGAAAGTATGCAGCCTTGTCTTACACCTTTGCTTATTTTAAACCATTCTCCTCCTTGTTCCATTCGAACTGTTGGTTCTTGATCAATGTACAGATTGTGCAAGAGAACGATCAGGTATTCTGGTATACCCATACTTCTTAACGTGTCCCAGAGTTTCTCATGGTTTACACAGTCAAAATCCTTGCTATAGTTGAAAAAGCACAAATAGATATCCTTTTGGTATTCTTTAGTCTTTTCAAGGATCCATCTCACATCCGCAATGATGTCTCTCGTTCCTCGCCCTTTCCTGAACCCTGCTTGCACTTCAGGTATTTCTTTTCTGGGTATGGTTGTAGTTTTTGAATAATTTTCAGTAGAATCT
This sequence comes from Ichthyophis bannanicus, assembly GCA_033557465.1. NCBI lineage: Eukaryota > Metazoa > Chordata > Amphibia > Gymnophiona > Ichthyophiidae > Ichthyophis > Ichthyophis bannanicus. Next base: position 864,378,640 of record CM066032.1, on the reverse strand, counting down.
TGCTGGCATGTGGGATCAGAGCGATTGTGCGATAATTTCCACAGTCAGTTGGATCACCTTTCTTTAGCATTGGTATAAACTACTCACCCTCATATCTCTCCACCTCTGTTCTGACCTTATCTGATCATCACCTGCTAATCTTAACTCTTAACCACCCCTCATCTTGGTCTTGCCTGATCTCCACCAACATGTTTAGGAATCTTCACACTGGTGACCCTTCAGCTCTCTCCACTGTTGTCTTATCACCTCTTTCCTCCACTATGCTATCTGAATCCATTAATGGGGCACTATACTCCTATAACACTTTACTCTCCTTAGCTCTGGATGCACTAGCTCCTCACATTCCATGCCTTGGGTGGCATACTGTACCTCAACCCTGGCTGTCCTCGACAACCCGCTATCTACGTTAATGTGCCCACCCAGCTGAGTGCCTTTGGCTTAAATCACGTACCCTTGCTGACTACCTACATTTCAAATTCATGCTAACCTCTTTCCAGCCAGCCATAGCACTCTCCAAGCAAGAGTACTATGTCCATCTAACTAACACTCTTGCCTTTGATCCTCGTTCTCTCTTTTCTATGCTCAACTCTCTCCTCAAGATCCCTCCTCTCACAATCCCTCCGTCACTATCTGCCCAGACCTTGGCTGACTACTTCCATGACAAAGTCCAGAACATTAGCTTTGAATTCTCTACAGTCACCTCCACCTCTACTTCCCCCTCTTCAATTCCATAACCTTTTTCCTAAAGTAATCCTCAAAGTCCCCACAATCTAAGTCCTCAAATTCTACTACTGTATACTGACCAGATAACTTTCGGTCCACAGCATATAATTTCAGTGGCTGATATGAAGCCCGCTGAATAGATGACTCAAAATAAGCGTACTTCATCTTCCGCAATTCTGATCTATATAATGTCACCTTTACCTTCTAACCCAATCAATCCTCTAATGACCAGGTGTGCCACTGCTTCCTCTCCAGTCGCTTCTAACAATGCTTCAATGATCACAACTTCTCCATAAACCAACAACAATACTTCCAACTCGTCACTACTGTGACCTCCTTCAATGGTGCCAATTTATCATACAGTCTACCCTTGCCCACTGCTGAAGTGCAGATAAAATCATAAAAGGCAACCCCATAACATAAGCCAGTCCAGCTACCAAGCAAGCTGAGTCCTTCTGAGCCTGACTGGAGTCTAACAGACACATAAGCACTACAGGAGGAAACTTCAAAAATCTGTTTCACAGCAGACTCAAGCCTGTGGCCCTACAGATCCTTAAGCACTGTACCCCCATTCACCAGGATAGTGGTCTTTTGGTTACAACTGTAACAAAGGCCTCTGTCTTCAGAAGCTATAACCTCTCTTTTTCTTCTGGGATCAAAAGATACAGCTTCCCCATGGACCTCCCCATTCTCAGACCCAATTGTGAACATCCCATTCTGCCATAATCAAGTCACAAATGTCTTGATGTACAAGGAAGGCCTTAGAGGGCTGCCAAATATCTTTCAATATCAGATCCCATGAAAAGAGTGCTGGGATTTCCAAGATACACAGAGGCTTCAGAGCCTCAGTAATCATCAACTCCTCCCTATCAAACAAATGGACCACAGAGAGGTAATCCCTATCCACTGCAGGTAGCTCGCCTTCCTCCAACAGATTCACCATAGAATACCTCTTTCCTGAAGGGCATACAGAAAATAGGTCAGATTCTGCTCTGAAAGCCTGAGAATGAGCTTCCCAATCCTCAAAGCATGGGCACTTCTGTAGAACAGTCTCCTGGTTCTCTGTAGGCTGGGACCACTTTATAAGAAAAGCCTCATGCATAAAAAGCACAAGTCAGGTGAAAAGGGCACTGCTGAAGCTGCTGTAGCTGTACCCTCTGCTCCACTGACCCCATGGGACTGGGGAGACTGCAAGGGCTCCTCAGGAACACACTCCGGAACTAATGCTGACTAGGGGCAGAAATGTGAGGTACCATGCTTCTGCCTGCTAAAATGGCTACTTTGGCTACCATTCCCAAGATTTCCTCCACAACACTGACTGACTGAGAATAAACTGTGGCTGAAAACTCCTCACCAGCCAGGCTCCTAGTGCAGCTATCGATGAAGCAGAATGGTTGAATGAACCCTCACAAGAGCCGCATGCTCCTGAACTACCCCAGTACCCTCCATAGCGGGAACAGCAGTTAATGCGCTCTGAGGGTGCCGCCATTAGAGCCCAAGATTGGCCAGAATAAGGTAAATAGGATGGGGCAGCACAACACAGTGGATAATTTCTAGCAATCCTACCGTAGTCACTAGGCCTCTGAGCTCAATAAATCCCATGGCCTGTACAAGTTCCACTAACCCCTCCTCCCCCCCCCCCCCCACCATGCAGCAAGAACTGCCAAGCCTATGACCCCATTCGGCTTTCTGGCCTGCACGTAGAGCAGTGGGGATAATGATGAGGAAGGAGGAAGAGGCAATAGAAATAATAACATAAATAACAAAGAAAGGGAAGCTAGAAACTTAGGTAGGTGAAGCAAAACAAAATCAAAACTTCAAGAAAAGAAAGTCCTCCTGGGCTTGCCCATGGTCTCCAGGAAAAGCGTTGGAATCCCTCTGTCCGGCATAGCTCACTGGGATGAGAAACATGATCATCTGATCAGCAGAGCTACTTGGGTGGCTATCACCAGCTGCTGCAGGCAGAGAATACAGAGCAGCTTGTGGTTGAATGGTATTATAGGCAAGAGCTCACAGCTCTTAAGTCTCTGTCTCCATCTACTGGCTACACAAAAGATCCAAATCACTGAATGAGGCAAAATGCATTGAAACTATCCACTAAAAATATCTTCATTCAACCTATTTGGGAATGTATAATACCATATTTCTTATTCTTTTTTCTTATTTCATTAAAATTAAGGAGGAAAGAGATCTCTGAATTGTATGAGCAATTATTTAGATTGGGCATCGATGCTCCTTGCATCATAGATCCAAAACCCTGCTTTCAATTATTTCTCTCTTATTAATCTTTATATCTTCCTTATTATTTTTACTAATTAGTTGTATTCATATCCTCTGTGTTTCATCCTTTATATAGATTTATATAGGTGGAGGCCAATTCTGATTAGGGCCCGTCCGGACATCCAAAATCTGGATGGGTCGGATTTGCATCCATAGAAACATAGAAACATGACGACAGAAAAAGACCACATGGCCTATCTAGTCTGTCCTTCCATAACAACAACTACAACAGTCCCCTTTTTACCTTTAGAGATCCTCTGTGTTGGTCCCATGCTTTTTTGAATTCAGTTACTGTCCTCATCTCTACCACCTCCACTGGGAGACTATTCCATGGATCCACTACTCTTTCCATAAAGAAATATTTCCGCATATCACTCCTGAATCTATCTCCCTTCACCATCATCCCATGTCCCCTCGTAGCAGAACTTGCTTTCAATTGAAAGAGGCTCTCTCCCTGAACATTTATGCCACGGAGGTATTTAAACATCTCAATCATATCACCTCTATCCCGCCTTTCCTCTAAGGTGTACATATTAAGATCCTTCAGTCTGTCCTCATATGCTTTATAATGAAGCCCACTAATCATTTTAGTAGCCACCCTCTGCACCGACTCCATCCTGTTCACATCCTTTTGAAGGTGCGTTCTCCAGAATTGCACACTGTACTCCAAATGAGGTCGCACCAAAGACTTATAGAGAGGCATTATCACCTCCATTTTTCTGCTAGCCATTCCTCTCCGTATGCACCCAAGCATTCTATATGTCCCCGCGGGATCAGAATCAAGTGCAACCAGCCTGGATGGGCAGGACGTGCCCCGATTCCATTCGGCTGGATGTCTCACCACTTTCCCAGCCAGCTCAGCCTAGCTCCTTCATGGAGCCACTGTGCCATGATGCTCCGTCGATATGGTACTGCAACTCCATGCCAGAGCCCCAATCGCCAGCGCTGCATTAAATCGCATGTTCCCCACAACACAACACCGGAATGGGCCCTGTACATTCAGGTTGGGATCATGTCTCTGGGGCTTCCCTTGCTCCTCCCTTGCACTTCTCTCTCCCGCCCTCGATCAGAACTCCCTGCACATCTCAGCTGTACTTGTGGGGAGCTCTGTTACTGATTAGGGCCTGGGCGTGTAGCAGAGACTATATGTCCCACTGAGACATATATATGTGCTAAACGCAGGCCAGAATCTACCCCATAGTCACCACCACTGAGCGCTCTACCTGCCTATTCAGCACTGGGCACTACTATCTGTATACCAGCCCTGCATATCCAACACTATGGCTGACCGCTGTGGTGTTTAAATATCTGACCTTTTGAAATCTGGCACCATTCCTTTTTTTGTGTGTTTTGTCAGTTTTTCTTTAGGCTTACAGTAAAAGTGCTGAAAGGAAAGTTCAAAAAGGAAAACATTTGAAATGAGAAGATCAAGCACTTTCAGACCGACACTAAAGGACTCAATAGAGACCTTGGCCACCTCACCCATTAACAGATACAAGACCTTTGAACTGTACTGTGTCACTATCTCACCACTTCGGTCTACCCCCCCCAGCCTCTTCATGAATACATAATAACAAGTACAGGCACCCTAAGATCAGATACAGGGTAAAACGTCACTGTTTCGTCACCTGTCTATCTTCCACCCCTGTTAATTGTGTTTTAATGGCATATACCGACAACCTGTCTCAATAGAATGTAACTGCATTGCCTCTTCATTAACCTGATGAAGAGGGGATAATACCAGTTAGCTTGTTAAAAATACATTAAGTAAGTTCAATAAAAAGTATCAATAATGGTGTGTGCGTTCTCCTTATTTCCACCCGCTAAATGAATAAACGTTTTATAAAATTGTTCTCAAAACAAATCTCCTCCGCATTGCTGTCAGTCCTATCTCATTTTGTAACACGGTTTTCCCATAGCCTATTGATTAAAAAAACAACAAAAAAACCCACCTTTTATCAAGCCTAGATATTGTTCAAATCGCAGCAACGAAATAGGTTACGGTTATTTCCCTTCCAATTTCACTGCAACTGATTACCTAACTAAGAGGATCATTTTAGAAGCCTTAGTCATGATTGGATGTCAAACTGTGTACGTATACATCCAAAAGAACCATTTTCCAAGTGGCTTTTAAAGATATTTCCAGAGCAGGGACCTCCAAGTAGGCAGGGGTGTGTCTGTTTGATTTCAGAAACATCAGGGATGTCTGCAGGGATGTCCAGGTTTAGATCTGCTCCAGGCAGGAACAGGCGTCAGGAAAGTGTTTGTTTTGGCCTTTAAACATCCAGAGAATGTAGGGAAGATGGAGAGTTAAATTACTTGCCCAAGATTACAAGGAGCAGCAGTGGTAAATGAACGCTGGCTTCCCTGGCTAACCGTTAGGCTATTAGATGTTCCTGCTTTCAAATACCATTCCAGGGAAATCTATGTAGACATCCCAGTGGAGGAGTGGCCTAGTGGTTGGGGCAAGGTACTTCAGGCCAGAAGGTCAGGGGTTCAAATCCCACTAGAGGACAGCAACCTTGGGCCGGAAGAACTGGGGTTTCTAGTCCCACAGGTGCTCTTTGTGGTCTTGGGCAAGCCACTTAACCCTCCATAGCCCATGTTCCCTGTAAAATAGTTATCTCCAAGTTATAATGCCCTGTTCAATGTAATTTCAGTTTGTTCAATGTAAACCGCACTGATGCAGAATAGCACAGTATATAAGAGAATGTAAATAAATAAAGAATCCCAGTAAATGTCCATATCAGGCATTTCCCCTTTGTGAAATCATACTTGAACTTGGACAAGCCTGCTTTTTTTCAGGCATTCTGGTTTGGACATCCCAGATTGCACTTAAACATCCTTTGTAAATGGTGCCTTCATGACCATGCATTGTTTTTGCATAACTCTTGTCTTTTTTTGAAGGATATGTTTACTAAAGCATAGTAGGCGTTTGCTGCTAACTCTGGGTGTTAGTTGCAAGGCAGCACATTAGCTGCAGACGTTGGGTGTTATCTGTTGAGGGCATGCCCAGCATTTCTTCAGCAGATAGCGCAGTGCAAATGCAGGGATCGCAGCAGAATGGCATTGCAGATGCAGCTAACAGCACCCATAGAGGTGTCCTTAAGTGCATCTGTGATGTCTATAAAATGTGCAGCCTCCACGAGCTGTCATTGCTCATGCTAACTACATAGTACAAGCGCGCCTGCTCCCCACCCATACCCTGCACACTTGCATTTCTAACATATGAAATGCAGCTACCATTGAATACTGCCTGCAAAAGTTGCATTTGTCCCACACTAGCTAACATGGTGCAAGGTTCTTGCATTGGCACTGCAATGACAGCTAATGCCCTTTAGTAGACATACCCTTTAGAGTTTTTAGGAGTGCTGGCCAGGGAACCATATTTTGATAAGAAATAGGGAAAGACCCTTCACTAGCAAGACACATCAGCTTTGAATTGCCATAACTTTGGAATTAAACGTTGAATTATTCACCTTTCCCTAAAAGTCTTAGAACATAATATCGTCAGCATATATTTGGTAGTGTAGCTTATGCTCTTTGAAAATGGAACATATGGGTTAGAAAATTTTTTTGAAGAGCAAGGCTGACAGACTTGATCCTTGAGGTACTCCCTGTAGTTCTTTAAACGGGCGTGATGTCATGTTGTCAGTTTTAACTTCTTGGCTTCTATCATTCAGGTTTAACTGGAACCAGTTTAGTGTTGTGTCACATAGGCCAATGTCAGAGAATCTCTGTATAATGTGTTGGTGATGGAGAGAGTCAAATGCAGATGAAATATTTAGGAAGATGGGCAGAAATCCTTGCGTAGGTGTTTGGGTGCAGTTCAGTATTATGTTGATTTGTCATGAGAGGAGGGTCTCAACTCCGTGGTTTGGTCTGAAGCTGTGTTGATGAGGATCTAAGGGCACGTAGTTGTCAATATGGTCTTTGAGCTGCATTTGTACTGACTTTTCCAGTATTTTCAATATGAATGAGACTGGTTTGTATGAAGTTGGAGTATATCGATCAAGTTTGGTGATTTTAGAATTGGTCTCACTGAACAGTGTTTTAGTTGGCTTGGTACCTGTACATGTACAAGATACTTATGGATTATGTACTGCATGTATATGCTGAGATGTGTTCTGGAGATTTTAACCCAGTTCACCAGGTAGGGATCGAGAGTTGAAGTGGTTGTGTTAAGGTTCACTATGATATCTTCTATGCTCTTCTGAGATGGAAGATCAAATTTTGGTCACTTAGTTTGAGGAGGATCATGAAAAGGGGAGGGGCTTGGGATGGGATTTCTGGTAAAGTTAGTCTTCAGTTTAGCACTTAGGTAGTTAGCCATTTCCTGGGGGCATATCATTTGAGGTGAGCTTTGATCACTGGGAACTCTTAGTAGGTTCCTTGTGATGAGAAAAAGTTCTCAGAGTTTGTTTAGGGAGTTCATAATGGACTTGGTATAGTATTCTCTTTTTCTTCTTAAGTTTTCTTCGCAGTATGCCCTGTATTTTTCAGCGTATATGTTTTTGATGGCCTATTTGCATTCTAGATGTAAATCATTTTTTTGTTTTTGTAGTGGAGCCAAGTACCAAGGGGCGATATTCCTTCTTTTGGAAGGGTGTTTTTTTGGGGGGGGGGGGGGGGCTCTGGCTGCAGTTTCCATGGTTATGTTCCAATGATTGATTTTTGTCTCAAGATTTCCCTGAGGATTAGTTAGCTTCAGTTGTGGGACCACCGTGTTGATGAATGTTTCAGTGTCTAGCTTATGTATCTTTGGTATTGGTGATGTGAACTGTAGTTGTGTGCAAGTAGAGTTTGTTGGGGATCAGAAATAGGATTGCTGCATGGCTGAACCATGGTACAGGCTGGATTGTGGGTGGGCACTGATTGTTGGCAATGTGAATGTCATTGGATAAGAATATAAGGTCAAGTATGTTTCCTTTACTGTGCGTTGGTTTGGAGGCAATTTGTGTGTAATAGAGAAAATCCATGGCTTCCAAGAATGAGGCTGCTTGGATAGACGGAATGGATGTAAGATTTAAGTCTCCCAGAAGGATGAGGGGTCCATGTGTAATTTAATTGCTTGCATGAAAGGTTGAGGTTGTCTGATTTTGTGGATGATAGGAATGTGATCGATATGGTTTGCATGAGTTACTTCCACAATGAGGGCAGCTATAATAAGTAGCAAGAGAGTGAGGGCGGTTAAGATTCTGTATCTAGACCTCTGGGTTTCCATGGTAAATACCATCAGTGAGGTGTGTGATGTGAACTTAGGTAGGTCAGAGTCTTTTTGTTGACTTTTGTTCTCTAAGTGCTATTTGTGAAGTTGGAGTTGGGGAGTATCTTATGTGATGGAAGTTAGTTTCAGTGATATCAATATGTTGTTGTGGCTGAGTTCTGATTGGATTGAAGAGGAGATAGATGATTCAGTAGGAGACCAGTGAGGAGCAGGTTGCAATAGTCTAAGCAGGATACAAGATGTTCAGACAGGAAGGGACAAATTTTGCTAGTTTTATAGAGAAAGAAATGACAGATTCTCTCTCTGTTGGATATGTGCAGAAGGGGCGGGGGGGAGGAAGAGAGAGAGAGAGGAGTAAAAAAATGATCCCAAGATTGCGAGCCAAATACACAGGGAGAACTGCAGTACTATCCACAGAAATACAGAAAGAAGGAAGTGGGTGGTGGGTTTAGGGACCCCTACCCTGTGCAAGTAAATGTCTGAGCACTTTTTGACAGAATGCCCATTTTACCTGTTTGAAAAAGAGGCAGAATTCAGTTTGGGGGAGTGAAATCCCTATGGATATGTTTGCATAATTACATTACATTAGTTTGAAAGCCAGTGCAAAGTATGTGGATACAAAAGTACCCCCATCCCAGCTAACCAAATATTTTGCAAGGGAAAGTTCCCAATGAAAATGAGCTTTGCAAACTCTCTGCTTCCAGCATCAAATATATCCCTCTCATAAATTCCCATACAATAGGAGTAATGCTTTTATGAAAATTACCAGTCTTTCTAAGCATTTTTAACTAATATTGCGCCCAAATCATGAAACTAAGGACATCAATATTCAGTGGTTGAGTTATCTGCTTATCTTTATGTCCGATTTTTAGCCATGGTATTTAAGTAAAACTGCTGTCTATGTGGTTCCAGACTTAAACTCACACGTTTCAATATGAATCTCGAGGTAGAAAAGCAGATTTAAATGTTGGCCATGGCAATGAAAATCATGCTTGACCCATGCTACCATCAATCTCAACACCTGAGGAACACAAAGCAAGATGAACTACGCAACACTAGGTTCAGTGAGTGCAAATAACAATGGCTTTGATCCAGAGAAGGGGAAGGGGAGGGAAGTGAGCTGGTGTGCTGTTTTTCAATACACTTTTTTCTACCTTTCTAAAAACTATCAGTGACATCACTGGGTAAAAATTCCTTAAATAAAGTCTTATTGCTAGGGATGGGCATCTATCATGCTACTAGTGCACTTAACGTTTGAACATTTTACTGATTCTCAGTAGACTAATTTTTTTTTAAACTTGCACCAGTGAAATTTAACACTCTGGATCAGCATCTTTCTTCTCCCTTCCCCTCCGTACTTTCACTCTCTTGTCTTAAATGAAGCAGAAATTCACTAATGCTCCTTGTCACCAGTCCCAAAGACTTCCCTCTGTCGTGCCACATTCACCTGAGGTAACTTCCTGTTATTGGCAGGGCAGAGGAAAGACTTTGGGGCCAGAGAGAGATAGTGTTAGTGAATTCTTGCTGCTGCCAAGATGTTCTTCATTGTAAGTCAAGTGAGTGAAAGCACCACAGAAGAGGGAGACTCATGGGGAAAAAGGAGAGGGGGGGGGGGCGGAGAGATGCTAGACTGATGAGGGGAAGGGGGAGGGGGATGCTGACCCATAGGAACAGTAGGTTAAGAATGGGATGGGCCCTTTAAATCCATTACAATTACTTGTGTTTAATCACATGATTAAAATGCTGAAGCACATGATTGACTACGATTAAAATTTTTAATCAAAGCCTAGCCCTGCTTATTACAGTTAGTTCCACAAAACATGGAAGACATCGAAAAATGATAAAGTTTTGCTGCAAAGTGTTCTCTCCCTTAATAGGTTTTCTTATTCATATAATCAATTTGTATACAGCAGTATAATCTTTGTATTAGTTAATTCTAATTACAATGATGACTTTTTTCCCCCAAAAGTGCTGATTGATCATGTTATTAGGCTGTAAAAAGCCAGGAGCTCAGCCACATTAAATGAAGGTGTAGATGAGTACAATGGCTCTACTTAATAAGGCTAATTAAGTCTGACACTGTTCACTGCTTGCCTATTGCTAGGAAAGTGCCTCTGTGTCCTTCCTATAGGTCATTGAGATGCCAGGGGAACACTAATTTCCTAGCAAATTTTAAAGAAAGAGGACCAGCATATTTGATAGGAATCACAATGCTTGACTTCCAGAGCCTGAGTGTAGTTTTTTGCATCAATTTAATTGTATTGATCTAGCATCAGTGCATTTTTCCCAATGTTAAGAGATTCAAATCTGAGAGCAAAACTTATGCAAACTCTAAAAAGAATGTTGATAGTAAAAAAAGAACATGCTTCATGCATGTCAATTCTTTATGAAATTTTGAAGTTTGGCTTGCCTTATATTTATGACCACAAGAGGGTGCAATTGGAAAAGAAAACACAACCTGAAAAGTTGAGCTTACAGTAACTGTAAGCATAACAGGTAGGTATTTTAAAGCCAATTTGTACATTGTTAAAAACTCTCTATGACAGGAAGAAAACTCGAGACTCGCAAGCATATCTTTGCTATGTTAAATTTCTGCAAAAAGGAACCAGGATGAATACCCGGTACAGATTAATACTAAAACGTTATGAACTAATGCCTGCCAATGTTGTCTTCATCATACATCCTGGGTCATTGACTAGAGCCTGGCAGTAATTCCATGACTCTTACTGGAATACCGTGCACATAATTTATAGGTCATGTTTTCTACTGGAAATATTGATGTAGAGAGGATTCAAATTCCAATTTTTGAAAGCTATAAACATCTTGTTTTATGAGTAAGCAAGCTATGAAAATTAGCTCTGCTATTTGACAAATCTATAGCCATCTCAGCTCAAGTGTGCTGTGTGCTCCTCTAGTGAGGAGAATGATTTTCTGCTGGAGATGGTGGAAGTCAACTACTTCCAACTGTATAGCAGATAGAAGCTCAAGACATCAGAAGCCTGCAAGAAAGCCATCTGCAGAATCCGATATAAGGCCATCCTTACTACCTTTAGGGCCTTTTTTTTTAAACTGCCTCTAATGTTTCGATTGATTTTTACGTTTTTTGGTGCGCTGAATCCAAATCTGGTAACCAATTTGCTCCATCACGTACAGATTTTTTGCTACATTGGGTTAGCAGTTTGAGGTGAACGTTTCAGATTGAGTGCGATCGAGATAAAAGTTTCTTGGATGAATTCTTTATACTAATTGTTTAGTAGTTATTCAAATAAGAATAAAGAAAATTGTAACAAGGCAGCACATAAGAATAATGTCAACAAAACACACTGTGATGGTAGCAAAATTGTCTGCACTTAAAACAGCCACATACATGTGCACAAACATTGAGCATATAAGAGCGAGGTTAGACACAAAGCAAAGCAAAGAAATGTGCAAAAAATGTTGTACAGGTATGTATGTAAGAATAAAAAACGCAAACCGCACCATTGCAATACATGAAGACAAACACCCGATGGTGTGAAAATAAAATTCTAATAAATGAGATCCGACACTGTGGTAATAACTAGCAAATTTTTATTTCAAAGTTTAGTAAAAACACGATATTTGTCAACACAGTTTAGATTTTAAAGTCATTCTTGGGTCAATCAATCTCCTGGTGGGCCCGTTTCTTCTTCCCCCGAATGCTTCTCTTGGTGCGCTGCTTGGCGTATTTTTCATCTGGGGTTTCCCGCAGCAGCAACCAGCAGAAATCAGCCATCATAGTGGTGTTCCATCTTCCTTGGTACCTTCTCTCTGCGTCCTTGATGTCCTGGTGAAACCTTTCACCTTGTTCTTCACTGTACGCCCCCAAGTTTTCGGGAAAGTAGTTCACATGGGAGTGCAAGAAATGGACTTTCAGGCTCATGTTACAGCCTTGTTCTTTGAAGGCATTGAGCATCCTGGCAACAATATCCTTATAGTTCTCATCCCGCCTGTTCCCCAAGAATTTGAGAACAACATCCTTGAAGGAATCCCAGGCTTCTTTTTCCTTCTCAGACATCATTTCAGCGAATGCTCCATCTGAAATGAGTTTCCTTATATCAGGGCCAACAAACACTCCTTCCTTTAGCTTTGCTTCAGAAAGTCGGGGGAACTTTGAGCAAAGGTACCGAAAGCACTCACCATCTTTTGGAAGGGACTTGATGAATTGCTTAATGAGACCCAACTTAATGTGGAGAGGTGGTAATAGAATTTTATCACGAGGTACCAAGCTCTCATGAAGAACATTTTTCTCACCGGGTCTCAAATACTCCCGAATTGGCCAGTCTTTTTTCCCCCAGTGTAGGTCGCGGGCCCGGCTATCCCACAAGCAAAGGAAGCAGGGATATTTGGTAAAACCGGATTGCTGCCCTAATAGCATGGATAGAATTTTAAAGTCTCCACAAATCATCCACTTATGCTCATCATAACGAATCTTCTGAAGAATCAGAGCCAAATTCTCGTATTTTTCTTGGAGAATAACAGAGTGAGCAATAGGAACTGAAGCGAATGTGTTGCCATTATGAAGAAGAACACCTTTTATGCTGTCTTTTGACGAATCAATGAACAGCCGCCATTCAGCAGGATCATACTTGAGTTTAAACTTTTCCATCACTCCGTATATATCGTTGCAAAATACCAAATCTTCCTCTTTGCTGAAATACTTCAAAAATTGTGTCTCGCGGTTGCGGTACCAATAAAAAGTTGTTCCTGGTGACAATATATTTTTCTGTTTAAGCCGAGAACCTAGCAGTTGGGCAGCATCTTTTGGGAGTCCTAAATCCCGGACTAAATCATTCAATTCAGCTTGAGAGAAAAGTTCAGGTTTCGGATCTGGTTCAGTTTCAAACTCGGAAGTACTGGACTCATCGGGAAAAGCCATCTGATGTCTCATCATGATCAGAACCGTCCACACAAATATGATCCAAAGATTTTGGTGGTTCAGGCACAGGTACTTCGTTGCTATGAGGCATAGGCCTAATTGCTGAGGGAAGGTTGGGGTAACTTATTACGTTCTTATTTTTTAAGTTGTATCCCTTCACAATGCAAGAGCAAAAATAGCAGTCACTGCTGTGGTCTCTTTGTTCACGCCACATCATAGGTATTCCAAAACGAAATGCTTGTTTTTTACCTTTCATCCATAAGCGTAGATCTTCCTCACATGTCTTGCACACTTTGTGAGGAGCCCACGGTTTGTCTTGATCGCTTAACTTCAAACCGAAATAGGCGAAATATACTTTTTAAATAAATGCAGAAATGTTCCTCTGCCGCTTTTTCACGGTATATTCCCCACAAATAAAACAAAAACTGTCCGGAGAGTTGACGCAACCTCTGGCTCTGTGAGCCATCACAAATACACAGCACTGCAAACTACAACTGTAGTGAACCACTTCGGAATAAAGCTGGATTCCGACTGAGCAAACAAAAGGTAATAATGAACTTGCAAGAAACTGAAATTTGACAGGAACGTTCATGTCGCAACCACCGTGTTTGAGCGAGCGAACGAGGCGAGGCGAACAGGAAAGAACATGCGCCAGCGCGAGTACTGGATTTAGCCCCCCGCCTCCCAATTGTCCTGTTAATGTATAAAATGAATACAAACCACTCTAAAATATCATGAGGGAGTGTTTCTAGTTAGTTAACCATTACAACCTCTATTTTGGGCCAGGAAAATAAACTGCAGTCGGCTAAAAAGAAATTATGTGAACATTCCTTATATGGGTAAGAAATCTAATTTTGCAAGAAAACGTGACGTGATGGAACATTTTGGCTATTTTTCCTGGTTTCAGCACCCCAAAATCTATAGGAATCAGTTGCAAAACTGGAGGCAGTTTTTTGGTAGTGTACCTGTGCAATATTTCTCCAGCATCCATCTCTGATCTCATCACACACACAACAAACAACAGATCCAGGAGATCTCCAGCTGTTGACACCCTACTTATACCAAACGTTTCCATAAAAGTTAACCAGTCATCCATCAATAGGTCATTTTCGAACTATGCTCCTAGGTGTTGGAACAAACTCCCTCCCAACATCAGAGCAATTAAAGACATTAAACAGTTCAAAAAAGCCCTTAAACACCACCTTTTCATCACACACTTTATACACCTAAACACCCCTTCCTCTCCCACACCCTCTCAACCTCATACCTACCCTAACTAACTGCACAGATTATATATATTACCTACATGTATTTTGCTAGAAATGTATATGATTTCCCTGTTTACTTCCATGTTATTATTCCTGTTATTTGTAAAATAGGTCTGATATATCTGACCAGTGTTATATTGTTCCAATGTAAACCGCACTGATGACAAATAGCGCGCTATATAAGAAATTTTAAATAAATAATAAATAAATAAATCTGAAGGCCATTGCAAGTTTGGTCAGCAGTCTGGGGGTTGTCAAGTGCTTATTGAGTTAGCTTACATACCGACACTGTAGCCTAAGGGGTTAGCAGAAGAGCAGAGGGCAACTTCTTGACACTGAGAGAGCCATCACCCTGCCTCCAGTGGGTCGGGATGAAGTGCAGGTGATAGAACCAGTGCAGCCCTGATTTCAAGAACTTTCTTTTTCACAGATGATGACAGGGCACAAGAAACATTTTGCTGCCATTCATAATTCTAAAGTAAGTGGCATTTGCACATGTTTAAGAATAGAAGAACCACCAACAGCTCTGCTTGCATTGAAGGCTGGCTGTGCCGGTGTATTTAACACATATCCCACATCTGTGACCAAGGTCCTATGTTGTAGCACTGGTTGGCACGGGAGGTGATCTAGCTGCGCTTCAAGACCACATTGGGCTGTGGGGTTGTGCCTTCCCTCGAGAGCAGACTGGAATTTTAAAATAGGACCTAGCTGCAGGGTAACTGTATACGAAAGGTGTTTGAGTGAGAGACACCGAATGTTATACTGTAGCCCACTGTGGATCTCCTCTGCCTGCAACTGAAAGCAGTGGAATTTGTCATTCACGCTAGCCCTTTTCACCATTGTGATATGGTGGAAAGGGATGATGGGGTAAGAACAGAAACAGAGAGAGACTATTTGGGGAGGCGGGGCAGGGCTGCTTCACAGGGCTGATAGATGTGATGTCAATATGGGCTGAACTAGACAGGAGAAGGAATACATGCTGGAGTTCACACGTTTCCTTCTGGCAAGGGCCCTATACTGTGCCTTGAACCATGGGAGGGGACCTCTGGAATAGGAAGGCTTGGGTGTGAAGATATAGAGGAGGTGCTTTAGATAGACAGCTACACAGTAACAATAAGGGATCTGCTAGCAATAGCAACGTCTGACCAACAGTTTAGAATGTATAAGATCAATAGGCCAACAGCTACCTACAAAGCAGCCATAGTTCACTATACCTTCCCTCCTTAAATGGTCAGAATACTGAAGAGACATTGGATATAGGAACCTGGCTATCACATTCATGTGAGCATCACAGGCCACCTGCATATTCAAGGAATAAAAGTGCTTACAATTGCATAAGTTAGCTTCCCTGTCACCAGATCGGATAAGTGCTCCATGTTAATAGCTCCTTCATGTTAGGTAGGCCAGCAATGGTAATAAAGCTCTTCATCAGGTCCCCTCAACTGATGTCTGTCATTAGGGAAAGAAATACATTTCCTGACCCTGCTCCTTCTGGTGGAGCCACTGGGAAATATTGATGCAGGCCATTTCACTATGCCCATTGAAGTTTGGAAGGTGCCAGAGGCCATAACATGCAAAGTGCTCAGGAGCTTCACTAGACCTGGTATGTCACTGGTCAGGCTTCAAGTCCTCATATAAAGATATTACAGTCTCTGAGCTCAGCTGATAGGTGGAGAACACTGCAGTCTGGAAGGCTGGGAGGGTGACATGAGCTGAAATGATATGTGGCAGCTGGGGTCAAACTTTACTTCTCCAAGTTGTCTCCACACCAGCTGCTGCTCCTGCTCCAGATGTGGTGGGGCTTCCGCTCCTGCATCTGCATTATAGGCTAGGCACCTCAAGAAGGCAGCCATGATAGAGAAATGCATGAAAAAAGGCCTGCTCTACTTTTATTGGCTGAATTGTGCTTGGTATGAGTCCGGCATAAAAGGTTTTATAGTTTTGGGATCATTAACATATATTAATTAGAGTGTAGTTACTGCAGCTGCATTTAATGCATCCTTGTGTTGGTATTAAATGTCCTGTGCTATCCACCACATTAAAAACTATTGCATTCTAAAGCACCATGTGCTATTTGCATGGACACCCACCCCCTCACACTCCCCACCTCAGTCATGTATTAAAGCCAAAAACCTACTTCAGCATACATAAGCTGTTGTGGTGGTGTGCTGATTATTACCTTGCATCAATGCTGTTGGCACACTCTGAAAACATAGGATTTGCTCAGACCCCAGGTTCACTGAGCCCAGTATCCTCTTTCCAACAGTGTCTATTCTAGGACAAGAACCTGTCAGGTTCCAAAAACTACACAGATTTCATGCTGCTTATCTCAGGAGTAAGCAGTGGATTTCCCCAGTCCACTTTAAAAATGGTTTATGGACTTTTCTTTCAAGAACTTGTCCAAATCTCTTTTAAACCCAGCAACACTAATAGCTTTTGCTACATTCTCTGGCAACAAATTTCATAGATTATGCAGAGTGGAAAAAATATTTTATAGACATGGAGGCATATTCACAATAGGATGTCCAGCCTCCTGTACAGCCTGGCAGAATTGGCCCATGCAAAGCTAGACCCAATTCTGATCCCGCGGCCCCCATGGGGTCAGAATCGGATCTAGCGCTTGGACGTGCAGGCCGGGACACGATTCTACCGGGCTGTACATCGCGGCGACTACCTGGCTAACTGAACCGGGCTTGTGAATGGAGCCGCTGTGCCATGGCATCCTATAGACATGGCACTGCAGCTCCATTCACGAGCTGTGATTGCTGGCTGCCCCGCAGCAACTCCCGTTCCCTTCAGCCCAACCTCCTATCTGGCCTTCCGGGGTCTGGGTCAGGCTGTGGGGAACTGCGAGTCCCCCCAACTGCCTGCCCATGTTGCGCACCACAGTCCCACGCCATCTAGGGGTACTTATTCCACCTTTGAATAAGTCCCCCGTCTAGCCTAAAGGCCCTGAATGTATAGGGCCAACCTCAAAATCAGCCCTGTACATCCAGGGTCAAGGGCCACCCACATCATGCTCTTGCTCTGCCTCCGGAATGCCCCCTCCCACTACCATCTAGGCCTGCTTATATGGGGAGATTAGTGATGGGGACGGCAGGGGGACGAATAGCGAGATGGACGTCCAGACTGGACATCCATCCCCACTATTCACAGGGTGGAATGGACTCCTTCGTCTTAAATTAAGCTTCATTGCATGTCCCCTAGTTTTTATAGTTGGCATTCTCAAAGGCATTTACACGGTTTACAGCCCTGTACATCGTGTAAATATCTCTAGCCGGGTTATTGAACTGTGGATATTCAACCGGGATATTCAACATGGATAGTGCTGCTGAATATCCCTATTCTTCTCCTCTGCATGCCCCGATGCTAACCGCTTAGCATCGAGGTGTGTCGTGGGCGTTCTGGGGAGGAGAGAAGGTGGCGACAGTCGATAGCCAGGAAGCGGCGATACTGTATGCTCCTTGGTTAGCTACTGCATCTGGGAGGCTGTGCAGCAAACCCAGATATTGAATGTGGGGGCCGCACATGACCCTGGCATTGAATATCTAAGGTTAAGGTTCGGCACAGGTGGTTATGTGCCGTAGCGGTGCATAGTTGAGCTAAAGGAATAACAGGCCCTATATTTTTTGAAGGAGTAAATTGCGAGCTAAGGGCCTGATATTTGAAAGGCATTTATACAGTTTACAGCTCTTTAAACCATGTAAATGCCTTTAACCAGGATATTCAATGGCACTAATATGATTAATGCTGCTGAATATCCCCGATCTTTTCCCCTACACACCCCGATGCTAACCGCTTAGCATCCGGGCATGTTGTGCGCATTCCAGGGAGGAGCGGAGGTAGTGACAGTCAATAACTAGGAAGCAGTGTTATTGTATGCTGCCCAGTTAATTACCTGCAGCTAAAAGATAGGCAAAGTAAAAGTTCACCTATCTTCTAGCCACAGGAGCTAACCAGGCAGAATGCAATATCGCTGCTTAGCTACTGCAGCTGGGAGGCAATTCCAGATATTCAACGCTGGGGCCACATGTGACCCCAGTATTGAATATTCAGGGTTAAGGGTTGGCGCAGACGGCTTTGCACCATAGTGGTGCAAAGCCGACCTAGATGATCATTGGGCCCTAACTGTTTAGCACACATTAGTAGACAGGCCCCTACATTTTTTAATAAAAATAACAAAGGCAGATGGCACCTTATAATGTAACCAAAACTTTGAGGCATGTGCTTTCGAGAAGAGTCCATTTTGTTAGATGTGGACTCTTCTCATCAAAAAGCTCAGGCCTCAATAAACTTGTTAGTCTACAGGATGTCAGCTGCCTCTGTCGTTTTTGCTACTCCAGACTAACACGGCTAACCCTTTGTAAATTTTAAAGTGCACTAATGAATCAAATGTGCAGTAAGAAATACACACCCCTAGCAGAGAAAAGGCACAAGAAAGAGAAATCAGGACCCGTGCAAGGGATGGAGAAAGATGAACACAAACAGACATGCTGGATGTAAGAGAAGCTACTGATTAAAGTTGAGGAGACCAGAAGGGGAAATGGAGATCTGGAGAAATAGAAAGATCAGAGGAGGACTAATTAAGGAGAAAAAGTAAGCAGTTAGTATTTTTTAGCTCAAAAGCAACAGAAAGGACTTATTAAAAATGGATGCAACTTTCTTGCCATATTAAAAGCCATATTTCCAATTTGCATATGTAAAATCCAGCATTTACATGTGAAAATAGCATCCACTTATAAATGATGATTTTAGAAAGAACTATATTAACACGTGAATATCCATAATATGTGGAAATTGCAAGGAGCTGTGCTAGGGTTATGGTTAGGGTGTGTTCTATTTATTTATTTATTTACATTCTCTTATATACCATGCTATTCTGCATCAGTGCGGTTTACATTGAACAAACTGAAATTACATTGAACAGGGCATTATAACTTGGAGATAACTATTTTACAGGGAACATGGGCTATGGAGGGTTAAGTGGCTTGCCCAAGACCACAAGGAGCACCTGTGGGACTAGAAACACCAGTCCTTCCGGTTCTAGATGGGTCAAAAGTCTATATGTGTTAGGATTTACCATGGCACATATAGGTCATTAAGTGTTTGCTTCCTCCAGCCCTTTACAGTAGCAATTAAGTGAATTATTCTCTTTAATCCACCATTATTTATTCCCCCTCCAAAATTAAATGAATTAAGAATAGTGGCCTTTGTAGTTACTTGTTAGCATTTAAAGATATAGGTTTGTAAAATACCAACTTTCATATGTAGCTTGCAAAGTTTCAGAAGGATGCTAGGCTGCATACAGAAAGGCACAACCAGCAGAAGGAACGAAGCATTTATACCCCTTTATATGTCATTGGTGAGGCCTCATTTGGCATACTGTGTTCTGTTTTGGAGACCGCATCTCACAAAGGATATAAAAAGACTTGAAACAGTTCAGAGGAAAGTGACCAAAATGAAATGGTGTGTGTGCCAGAAGTCAATGAGGAGAGACTCAACCTAAATATGTATACCGTAGAGGAGAGGAGAGAGATATGATACAGACATTTAAATATTTAAAGGGTATTAATGAACAAATTAACCTTTTTCAAAGTCAAGAAAGCCGTACAACTAGAGGACATGAAATGAAACTGCAAGGAGGTAAACTAAAACAAACAATTAAAACAGCTCTACCAACTAACCCTCCATAGTAACAACATCATCTGCATTAAAGTACACCTTTAAAGTGGAAAAGCAAACCTCAGAACCCTCCGACGCCTCCCACAGTTCACACAAAGTGAGCTCAGGTGTACAAACGAGGTTAAGTACATCAATGGTTCACTGATCCACACTAATTATCAAACTGATAGAAGTCATGCATGTATCCAGAAGACACTGATATTCACAAAACTCTCAATGTATATTCCCAGAACTAAATACATTGTTTTCACATAAACTATCACAAGATTTTATAAACATATGTGATATGAGAAGATCAGCATCTTGGCATGGAAAACTCCCAATTTAACCAAAATGAGCATATCATAACCCAGCACTCGCTGGAGGTAAACTAAAAGCAATCTCAGGCTATTTCATGTAGTGAAAAACTTCTTGGATGACATTAGGATGACCTTTGGCCTTGACAAATATGCTAAGACAACTTTCCTTAGAGGAAAATTTAACAAAACAGAAAACATATCCCTATCTGAGGGTTTTGACGTTAAGGAACTTGAACAGCAAAGTGTATATAATTATTTGGGAGTAGATGAAAGAATGACACTGAAGCAGAAATTACTTAGAGAAAAGATCAGTAAAGAATATTACAGGAGATTAAAATTCTATTGAAAAGTGCTTTAACATTGCAGAATAAGATACATACCATCAATCAGCTAGCAATTCCTATACTCTCAAACAGTTTTGAGATTATCTACTGGCCTCTTAAAGATCTTGGAAAACTGGATATACGAACAAGAAAACTCCTCCATGCTCATGAAGTAATTTACAAGAATCAGTGTATGCGGAGACTGTACATCCCTAGAGATGAAGGATGGCCTAGTCCTCATAAAAGTTGATTACACATAAAGAGCTATTTTCATAGGGCTTCAGGCCTACCTAATAGCATCATCATCCAAATATGCAAAAAGTACTGAAATATGAAAGTAAACATCCAGAATCTGTCTCCATCATCAAACTTTGTCAAGCATTCCAGTGACTAGAAGAAATAAATGAGAATTCACAAGCACACACAGGGAAGGAAGCTACAGAATTTGTAAAACAAGAGAATAAAACTCTTCAAAGATTTAGGGGTATGGTTACTAAAGAGCGTTAAGGAAGCAAGTGTGCCGTTAATGCCTGTTATCGGCACCCTTGCAACTTTAACACTGCCAAAAAGCAGCATTAATGGGTGTTAATGGCTTCTGCAAAGTTAAGGGTGCAGTAGGCAGAGAGTGGGCATTAATAGGGTGAAGAGTGGGCATTAACAGGTGCTCACTTAACACCTGTTGCGCAAGAGGTATAAAAGTCCTTTAATGCTGGGAACCCTAACACCAAGTAAAACCTTGAGGAAAGAGTGTATTTTGAGGGGAGAGAGCCTATGGGGGTCATTCTGAACTACGACGAGAAATCCATCCCTGCTATTCATGCCGGCTTCAGCCCCCGACTAACTTCCTCGCCAGTTATGCGGGGAAGTTAGTTGGGGGCAGGGAATGGCCGGCCCAAAGGTGGAGAGTGGGAGGGCAGTGGGCAGTCGCCGGCCCTGGACATACAGGAAAGTTATTCCACCTCTGAGGTGGAATAACTCCCCTGGATGTTTGTTTTTTTTTTAATTCAGGGGTGTGGAAGGGGCTGGGGGGGCCAGGGGACATTCTCTGCAGCCCGACCCTGGCCTTCAGAGGCTGGATCAGGGGTTGGGCTGTGGGGAATTTGCAGTTTTGGTCGGTGGCTGGCATCACGGCTTTTAAATGGAGCCACGGTGCCATGGCAACATGACACCATGGCGCCATGGCTCCATTTAAATGTCCTGACTGAATTAGCCAGGTGCAGTCCTGCATGTGCAGACAAGACAGAATCGCTGTCCCGGCCTACCAATGCAGGGCTGTTTGCGATTCTGATCCCGGACGGCTAGACGTGGCCCGCAGGATCAGAATCACAATCCCCTCTGTGCATCTGGTTCAGACCAGATGCACAGAGAGGATGGATGTGAGGGACAGAATCAGGCCCTATTTTACTGTCTGCAATGTGATCCACACATAGGGGAGCCCCAGACAGTGAATGTAGTGCTCCATTTGCAGCAACAATATACTGCCCAAGTATAAAGGGGCACCATGTTAATAGTGCAAATGGGGCAAAGGAGGCAGCATATGGGTCATGTAGACATCTGTGATGTCTGTCCTGAACCCACAGTAACAGTAGAGGCACACAGACATGCTGCTGCTGTGGAAAGGTGATGTTCCTGGCACCCTAGGCAGAAATCTTGCAGGGCTCCCCATCCCCCCCCCCACCAACGCTGTCACTGAAGTTAGCTCCAGAGGAATAGGCCGCTAGAACCAGCAGCTGTAGTGCCACAGGAAGCTGCAAAATGCATGCAACTGGGGAAATACCACAGCTGTGCATGTCCACCTTCCCCTGAGATGTATCAGTGGCAGGCAGGGATGGGGTCCTAGCAGCAGCCACTGGTGGGGGGGGGGGGGCAGCATGGCCATCAATGTGTTCTTCTGTGCCCCTCCCATCTGGACCTGGCTTCCTAGGCATCCCCAAAGCCACATGGTGGATGGGCTGGGACTGTGCTTGCTATGGTGGATTGTAAGTCCTAGATGGTTGGGACAACAGTTGTTCCTGGCTTACTTACTGTGGTCATGGTAGGACCCGCAGGACTAGCAACAGCCCCACGCAAGCCCAGAAGCTCCCACTGCAGTTGGCATCCATGACATCTGGGCACTGGGCACTGACATGCATTGTTCTAGGAGGGTTCCTGTCCAACAGTGGCAGGACACAGGGCCTCAGATGTGACTGGTGCCTACAACATGCTGCAATTGTGCAGGAAACAACGTGACTAGCATAACACACTGCAGACAATACCTGCCACACACTGGCAGTGATGTGGATCTGCAGCATGGTCGGCGGAGACCATCTCTAGCAGTGCAAGTTCAGGGGACCAGGCACTGGGCGCCCATCCTCACCCTCAGAGTGACCATTGAAACTGTGCAGTAGCAGAGTTTGTAGCTGTTCTGTGCTTGTAGCACACACTGTCAGTGCGTTGTACTAAGCTGATGTGATGGATCAGTGCATTCTCCATTTGGTGATCAGCTGCAAACTGCTGTTCCACATGTGCATAGCCTCATGAGTACTACAGAGGCTAACCTATACTGGCACACACACATCAGACAGGGACTTTCAGGCACTTTGAATCCAAACATTGTTGTATAGAGAGGTGTAGCCTACTAGTCAGTGCAATGTCTCCAACATCCGTGCAATCCCCGACCTTTTCCAGTTTAGGAAGGCTTTGAAACAGCACCTTTTTCTCCTTTACTACCCTGTAGATAATGATGATATAGCCCCATCCACGTATACCACACAAGACACCCAGGGCTAGATCAATGTGGCGAACCCTACTCTGTTGCACGATTGTAAATAGTTACCCTATGTTATCCAAGTTTTAACACCTGTTCATTGTAAACACAGAGTACCCTAGGAAATGTGTAGTTCTATGTTTATTGTAAACCACACTGATGTTGAATAGCGCGGTATAAAAGAGACTGGAAATAAATAAATAAATAAGCAGAGGACAAGGGTTTGATTCCCACTTGTTCATTTTGTGTCTTTGTGCTACTCAAGTCATTTCCCTTCCTGTAACAGTCCAGGCTCTGCTGTGACTTACAGACACTCATCTTTCTACTTTGTTATGCATTCTGGCCACACTTTGGATCAGCAAACTTGCTATTCCTCATCATGCCCTTCTGACAGTATGGCTTTATTGAATCTGTGCAGCCGATTGCAGGGGATCAGATGTGTTCACCCTGCAGATGTCAGGTCCAGTCAATAACTTGGGGGTCAAGATACCAGGGTTTGAGGCCCACTAGCACTCCTTATGTGACATTTCAGAATGTGTTACTGTCACATTTTATGTCTACCACAACCTTCATGGACTGACAACACCTCCTTGTGACCTTGAGCAGGTCACTTAACCCACCAATAGCTCAGCTGACTGCAGGTCTGTACAATCCCTGTTTATCATCAGGCATTACCAATTCAGCGATAAGATGTACTCCAACATGACTGCATTGATACAATGGTATACTAACAGGCAGCTACATGCATACAGCTGTAATCTACATGTCAGACATGAGTCATGTATGACATCATGAGTGTGACTGTACAGCTTTGGCTCCATCACATCTCTGCAGTTCATGCGAATGCATCCTACTCCTTGGATAGCCACATGCAGGTATCGCCTCATGTCCGTACATGCCCCTTTTGCTCAGTTTGGATGACAGCTGTCTAGTTGTTATCTGCACATTTGTCTGGAGTGTTAAATGGTGGCTGTGTGGCTGGGACAGGTGTGTGACCCACATATCTGGTATCAGGCCTTCCATGTGGCACAGACACACATTTTCCCACACAGTACAAATACATCGGGGATGGCACTTACAGCACATCGGTGTTGCCAGTCCAAACCACCCTCTACTCTGCCTCCATCCTTCTTTCAGCTTATCCATATGCCTCTGTCGGCTGTGTGCAGTCATGTCTTCCCATACAGGCTGCTACACCATAGCCTACACAGGTACTCTTTTATGCATCAAGGTGCTTCACACATGCCTCTCCTGTGCCTAATCTTCTCATCACCAGTTCTTTTCCGTCCTCCTTTCAAAGAACATATCGTCCCACTTCTGACTCTGCTGGGGGACATGTCGTTCCCAGCCTATGCCAAACACTGACATTATAGTGTTTTACGTGGACACCCCCCTTCCCCCTCATTCATAAGTACAGCTGCCTCTCACATGCTCTTCATACTTACTGGCTGGCACATTGGATACCCACGGATCTGTCAGGCCCTTCAGCTCCCACCTATCCTTCCATTCATCACCTTTACATTGGCTTTTTCTAGGGCTCCCTTATCCAGCAATAAAGTGACAGCTATTTTTGGGCATTAAAGTGCATGCTTAACACTTTAATGTCCAATGTCCTGTTAACACTCGTTAAATCGCCCATTGCACCCTTAACGCCAGAACTGATCCTACACGCCCAGAGCCTTTTTCGCATGTAACACCTCTTATTGCTGCTGTTAATGCCTGCTGCCTTAACATCCTTTAGTAAACATAACCCTTAGATCAACAAATGAGAAAAAGCAAGTAGCAAATACACAAATACTGTGGGATATACAAAGTGTTTCTCTAGGAACCCTGTGTCGATCAAGACCGGACACATGAATGGTTAAGGAGAGATAAACTGAAACCGAAGGATAAGAGGTTGATAGCTGCAGCTCAGGACAGCAGATTTATAGCAAGCATTACAAATCCTGGCAAAACAGAGATACGTAGTTCTTGTTAGAAAGAACTGGAAACAGTGAGTTAACTCATAGCTGGCTGCAAAGTTCTATTGGCAGAACATTTCTATACAGAAAGGCACAATAAAGTAACACGTCTCATCCATTGGAAACTTTGTAAATACTACAACATCACTATGCCTGAAAAGCACTGGGATCATGACCCTAAGAGACTTATGAAGAATGAAGAGGTTCTTTTTAGCACAATGCAAGTACTACGCTGAGTATTCACACTAAACATACTTATTTACTGAACATTTCAGAAAGTATCCAGACTGCCCAAATACCAGCCCAACTTAATCTACAAACCATTTTCCCATCAATTTACAATCGTACCCAAAGTTAAAGTCTACCCAGTTCATGTTCATACCTTGATGTTAGTAGTACACCAACTCTTGCTCTGTACATATTGATTTATTCTCCCCGCCCAGTGACATTGTTACATTATACACTAAATAAATAAATACTTCAATTGTTACCAGTTATGTTTTCAAATATGCTAATTATGTAGCCTGTTATATGTAATGATTCATCAATTTATGTTACCAATGTTCCATGTAACTTGTTCCTGTTCATTGTAAACCGCGTTGATTCATTGATAAAACAGTATTAAAAAAAAAATAAACACTGTAAATACACTTGAGAGACTGAGATGCCCCATCTAGACTAGATGGACCATTTGGGTGTTTATCTGCCGATATTTACTATGTTACTATGTTTCAGATTACACATGTACCTTATAAACTTACTTCTGCAAGTTGCTGAGATGTCTCCACGGATTTTTCCCACATGTTGATTTGTAAAATGGCTCCTCCACTTCTATGTGTCAGCATCTACTTGTGCACTCCTGCACATCCTTTTTAGGTGTGTTTGGCTAAGATTTAGCACTTACAGTTGAGTGTTCAGCCTGAGAGTTCAGTGGTAGGGAAACTGTCTATCCGTACGCTGGAAGTTCATGCTGATCTTGCAGTTTGAGAAATCAGCTTGAACTTCTTGCCTGCATGGCTCCATCACTTGGAGCTGATCATGATGCTGAAATTCTGAACCATGGCAATATTTAAGGAGCTGCAAGCAGAATAAGTGAGTAAAAGAGGGACCTGATAAAGGCAGCACCATACCCAGGCCTATGTGAGTGGCATAGTTGCACAAAGTGCAAAAACTTATGGGTGCATTTAGGTTTGCTGACCGCTGCCTCCCCCCCCCCCCCTTTGGTACGTGCCTGGCCTGCTCTTGTCCCACTGCCACTTTTCTTGTTACCTTGGTGACAGAGGACCTCCAATTAAAAAAAAAAACAAAAAAATGAATGTGGGTCTTTGCAACTCCACACTTGCATTGCTATTCTGGCCCCTCCCTTCTCTGATGCAAGCATACATCAGAGGAGGGAGGGGCCAGCTGGCCATGCAAGTGTGGGGTTTGAAAGACCCACATTTTTTTTAAATTGGAGTCCGCTGCCACCATTGCCGCTGCTGCCAAGGAAACAGGAAAAGCGGTGGCAGGGCAAGGGCATGCCAGGCAGGTACCACTGGGGGGGGGAGGGGGAGCCGGCTGGACATGAAGAGGTGGGGTAAGGTGGGAAGGGCTATGCTGGGCATGGGGTGATGGGGCAAATGACAAATTCTGAAGTCAGTGCAAGGGGGCACCAGGTTTGCAAGCTGCACAGGACGCATTTATGACTTGGTAGAGCCCTGGATGAAGGGGGCGGGGAGTATAAGAGAAAGTGAATGAATCTATATTCTTAAGGTAATTCCCTTTCCCTGCTTCCAATTCCCTTTTTAAATTGAGTTTTATAAAGTTGTCATGGTCAGCATTTTATATTATATTTTACCCCTTGTTACCATGCTTGTTTTTATTTAATGTTTTTATTCAAGTTTTCATTATTGTTTTTAGTAGTTTCTTATCCCTCTACAGATCTATGGTAAAGCTAACATGTATTTGAATATGTTTCCAAGACCACCATTCCTTCCCTCCCTCTCCTCCCTCCCTGTTTTACTTTGGGGTGTTTTTTGGCTCTGCACCACTGCCCTCCCCTTGTTTTTAACCTGCTTTTTGCCTCAATTCATAACCAGCTGTCTCTTATTATTACTATTTTGTATCCCATATATGTTAGTTTGGTACCAATTCTAATAAGTTGCACCACCGACGCCACTAACAGCAATTACTGTAATATGGTTTTAACACTTCACTTCTCTGGCTCTATGCAGTTTCAATTATATTTCTATGTTCCCTTTATTAGTTTATTTTTTTGTCAGATTTACATGGAAACATAGAAATATGATGGCAGAAAAAGACCACATGGTCTATCTAGTCTACCCTTCCAAGTCCCCTTTTTACCTTTAGAGATCCTCTGTATTTGTCCCGTGCTTTTTTGAATTCAGATAGTGTCCACCACCTCCACTGGGAGACTATTCCACACATCTACCAATCTTTCCATAAAGAAATACTTCCGCATATTACTCCTGAGTCTATCCCCTTTCACTATCATCCTATGTCCCCTCGTAGCAGAGCTCGCCTTCAATTGAAAGAGACCCTCCTGTGCATTTATGCCATGGAGGTATTTAAATGTCTCTATCATATCACCCCCTATCCCGCCTATCCTCTAAAGTATATATATTAAGATCTTTATGTCTGTCTGCACCGACTCCAACCTGCTTATATCCTTTTGAAGGTGTGGTTTCCAGAACTGCACACAATACTCCAAATTAAGTCACACCAGAGACTTATATAGAGGCACTATCACCTCCTTTTTTCTGCTGGTCATTCCTCTCCCTATACACCCTTCTGGCTTTTGCAGTCACCTTTTCTACCTGTTTAGCGACTTTAAGATCATCAGACACAATCAGGCCCAGATCCCGCTCTTCTTTTGTGGACAGAAGTACTTCAATCTCTACACTGTACCGCTCCCTAGGATTGTTGCAGCCCAAATGCATGACTCTGCATTTTTTAGCATTAAATCTCAGCTTCCAAATTCTAGACCATTCTTCAAGCTTAGCTAGATCCCTCCTCATATTATCTACTCCTTCCTCGGTATCTACTCTATTGCAGATTTTGGTATCATCCTCAAACATGCAAACCTTACCCGACAGCCCTTCTGCAATATTGTAGGGGGTTCCAGTTTCAGCTCCTGTCCATAGCATTTAAATCCGGACATGATTTAAATTTGCCAGAGGAACTTACATACAGCTGTCTTGGATGCTAGGCTCTTCAGTGATTTAAACGGGCAGCACAATGTTCCTGTTTCGTTGCCTCCATTTTTTAAAACTAAATAATGGTTTCAAAGGAAAGGTTTCAGCACTATTTTTCTAACAAATTCTTTCATACACATTCTCATTATTCCAATTTTAAAAGAGCCCGTGATGTTTGTATCATGTTTGTATGGTTACCTTTGGGTTTCACGCCAAAGCTGGAACTTTAAAAGTCACAGCATCTAGGGGCGCTATTGAGCCTGGCAAGAAATGACTGCAGTTTAGATCAGCTCCTACACAATAGATCCTATTTGGGGGAATCTATGCAGTGCGTGCCCCCCTTTTCTGCTGAAATGCCCTAAAGTAACTGATCTTTACCTGGGCAATACTGCCCGAGGGAAGGGATGTTTGATTGTCACATTTCTATCTGCACCGCACCTCTCTGCCTGGTTTGAGTTCTCTCTCGGGATGCCCTGGTAAGCTCTCTCTGGCTACAAATGATGACCCATGTATTGCTGGTTCCAGACTTCCAGGGGTGCTACTGGACACCTCAGTGCCATGTAAGTGCACAGTTTACCCGCATTCAACTAACAAACAATATGTAATTTTAACTTGCATTTAATTTTGAATACCAGAATTTGGAATACATTCTATTTCCCTTCAAATGAGCAACTCTCTCACATCATTTCTTCTATAAATACAAGCACTTCTCCCACTGATCCATGTCCAGTATCATGGATTAAAACCACAAAGTCAAGTTTCATTCTCTACATTCACAACATTGTACAAAGCTCCCTTACTCAAGGCTTATTACCAGAGCAATTAAAGCTTGCAACTGTTAGACCAATTCCAAAGAAGACAATACTAGACAAGAATAACCCGGCTGCATACCGGCCGATATCTAGTATACCCTTTTTAGCGAAGATCGTTGAAAAGACAGTGCAACTACAACTTCAAGAACACATTGATGTTCACGCGCCTTTAGATGACAACCAACATGGTTTTCGCCCAAACCACGGAGTTGAAAATCTAATGACACAGGTACACTAAAAAAAATTTTTTTAAACTGCCTCTAATGTTTCGATTGATTTTTACGTTTTTTGGTGCGCTGAATCCAAATCTGGTAACCAATTTGCTCCATCACGTACATATTTTTTGCTACATTGGGTTAGCAGTTTGAGGTGAACGTTTCAGATTGAGTGCGATCAAGATAAAAGTTTCTTGGCTGAATTCTTTATACTGATTGTTTAGTAGTTATTCAAATAAGAATAAAGAAAATTGTAACAAGGCAGCACATAAGAATAGAGTAATGTCAACAAAACACACTGTGATGGTAGCAAAATTGTCTGCACTTAAAACAGCCACATACATGTGCACAAACATTGAGCATATAAGAGCGAGGTTAGACACAAAGCAAAGCAAAGAAATGTGCAAAAAATGTTGTACAGGTATGTATGTAAGAATAGAAAACGCAAACCGTACCATTGCAATACATGAAGACAAACACCCGATGGTGTGAAAATAAAATTCTAATAAATGAGATCCGACACTGTGGTAATAACTAGCAAATTTTTATTTCAAAGTTTAGTAAAAACACGATATTTGTCAACACAGTTTAGATTTTAAAGTCATTCTTGGGTCAATCAATCTCCTAGTGGGCCCGTTTCTTCTTCCCCCGAATGCTTCTCTTGGTGCGCTGCTTGGCGTATTTTTCATCTGGGGTTTCCCGCAGCAGCAACCAGCAGAAATCAGCCATCATAGTGGTGTTCCATCTTCCTTGGTACCTTCTCTCTGCGTCCTTGATGTCCTGGTGAAACCTTTCACCTTGTTCTTCACTGTACGCCCCCATGTTTTCGGGAAAGTAGTTCACATGGGAGTGCAAGAAATGGACTTTCAGGCTCATGTTACAGCCTTGTTCTTTGAAGGCATTGAGCATCCTGGCAACAATATCCTTATAGTTCTCATCCCGCCTGTTCCCCAAGAATTTGAGAACAACATCCTTGAAGGAATCCCAGGCTTCTTTTTCCTTCTCAGACATCGTTTCAGCGAATGCTCCATCTGAAATGAGTTTCCTTATATCAGGGCCAACAAACACTCCTTCCTTTAGCTTTGCTTCAGAAAGTCGTGGGAACTTTGAGCAAAGGTACCGAAAGCAATCACCAACCTTTGGAAGGGACTTGATGAATTGCTTAATGAGACCCAACTTAATGTGGAGAAGTGGTAATAGAATTTTATCACGAGGTACCAAGCTCTCATGAAGAACATTTTTCTCACCGGGTCTCAAATACTCCCGAATTGGCCAGTCTTTTTTCCCCCAGTGTAGGTCGCGGGCCCAGCTATCCCACAAGCAAAGGAAGCAGGGATATTTAGTGAAACCAGATTGCTGCCCTAATAGCATGGATAGAATTTTAAAGTCTCCACAAATCATCCACTTATGCTCATCATAACGAATCTTCTGAAGAATCAGGGCCAAATTCTCGTATTTTTCTTGGAGAATAACAGAGTGAGCAATAGGAACTGAAGCGAATGTGTTGCCATTATGAAGAAGAACACCTTTTATGCTGTCTTTTGACGAATCAATGAACAGCCGCCATTCAGCAGGATCATACTTGAGTTTAAACTTTTCCATTACTCCGTATATATCGTTGCAAAATACCAAATCTTCCTCTTTGCTGAAATACTTCAAAAATTGTGTCTCGCAGTTGCGGTACCAATAAAAAGTTGTTCCTGGTGACAATAGATTTTTCTGTTTAAGCCGAGAACCTAGCAGTTGGGCAGCATCTTTTGGGAGTCCTAAATCCCGGACTAAATCATTCAATTCAGCTTGAGAGAAAAGTTCAGGTTTCGGATCTGGTTCAGTTTCAAACTCGGAAGTACTGGACTCATCGGGAAAAGCCATCTGATGAGTCTCATCATGATCAGAACCGTCCACACAAATATGATCCAAAGATTTTGGTGGTTCAGGCACAGGTACTTCGTTGCTATGAGGCATAGGCCTAATTGCTGAGGGAAGGTTGGGGTAACTTATTACGTTTTTATTTTTTAAGTTGTATCCCTTCACAATGCAAGAGCAAAAATAGCAGTCACTGCTGTGGTCTCTTTGTTCACGCCACATCATAGGTATTCCGAAACGAAATGCTTGTTTTTTACCTTTCATCCATAAGCGTAGATCTTCCTCACATGTGTTGCACACTTTGTGAGGAGCCCACGGTTTGTCTTGATCGCCTAACTTCAAACCGAAATAGGCGAAATATACTTTTTTAATAAATGCAGAAATGTTTCTCTGCCGCTTTTTCACGGTATATTCCCCACAAATAAAACAAAAACTGTCCGGAGAGTTGACGCAACCTCTGGCTCTGTGAGCCATCACAAATACACAGCACTGCAAACTAGAACTGTAGTGAACCACTTCGGAATAAAGCTGGATTACGACTGAGCAAACAAAAGGTAATAATGAACTTGCAAGAAACTGAAATTTGACAGGAACGTTCATGTCGCAACCACCGTGTTTGAGCGAGCGAACGAGGCGAGGCGAACAGGAAAGAACATGCGCCAGCGCGAGTACTGGATTAAGCCCCCCGCCTCCCAATTGTCCTGTTAATGTATAAAATGAATACAAAACACTCTAAAATATCATGAGGGAGTGTTTCTAGTTAGTTAACCATTACAACCTCTATTTTGGGCCAAGAAAATAAACTGCAATCGGCTAAAAAGAAATTATGTGAACATTCCTTATATGGGTAAGAAATCTAATTTTGCAAGAAAACGTGACGTGATGGAACATTTTGGCTATTTTTCCTGGATTCAGCACCCCAAAATCTATAGGAATCAGTTGCAAAACTGGAGGCAGTTTTTTGGTAGTGTACCTGTGTGATCTACCTTTTTGACAGCATACTCCGTACCATAGATGACATCAGGAAGGGTATCATAATGATTTTTATAGACATTTCTGCTGCATTCGACTCTGTAGATCACAAAAGGTTACTAGATAGACTAGAAGAGATTGGTCTATATGGAACAACATTAAAATGGTTTCATTCCTATCTGACAGAGAGACATTTACAAGTTAAGATAGGGCAAGAAACATCTCAACGCATAAGACTTAAACAAGGAGTACCACAAGGTTCAGCACTTTCATCTCTTCTATTTAATATTTACATACAGCCAATATGCAACATTCCAACGAAATATGGCATTAAATATACAATTTATGCTGACGACATTATGATATTCACAACAGTCTGTATCGATAACCCAGACTATTCAAGAATTACAGAATGTCTCTCAGAAATGTCTAAATGGTGCAAAGCCAATAATATGGAAATCAATTTTAGCAAAACAGAAGCTTTATTCGTGACTCGTAATCATGCTTTTGCACATCCTCCTGACATCAGGATAGAAAGTTCAATTATTCCCATTAGGTCAGAAGTAAGGTATCTTGGTGTGACACTAGACAAGGAACTGAGTCTAAAATCGCACATAAGTAAAACAATCAGAAATGCGTATTACAGAATGAAGATTATAAGAAGACTAAGGCCCCTTCTTGAGACCGTTCACTTCCGAAATGTTTGTCAAGTGTTAATCACCCCATTACTAGACTTCTGCAATCCTATATACCTGGGTTTAACTAAACAGTCAATCAAGCCTTTACAACTCACGCAAAACACCGCTGCACGGATCATTTTTGGATTATCAAGTAAAGAGCATATCACCCCCATCATGAAAGAACTTCATTGGCTACCCATAGCGTCTCGTATCAAATATAAAACAACAATATATATTTTAAGATTAAGCAACACTGTTCTGCTGAATGCCTGACCTCTCTCATTCAGTCAGATATAAGCAATAGACCAAGAAGAAGAGGGTCTTCCAATAGATTTAGCACATCAAATGATATCAGAAAATCTCGTAAGGAAACCTCAGAGAGGGCATTTTCTTTTGCGGCGCCTAACATCTGGAACTCTCTACCAAGTGACTTAAGAGCAAATCAAGACCTTAATGACTTTAGGAAGCAATTGAAAACCGTTCTGTTTACTGAATATTACGGTCATTAGAAAGGCCAATCATATATATGTTGTATTATAGCTCACATTATATTATAGCTCACAATGTTGATAGCAAAACTGATTCCATGACACAATATCCTATTCACATCAAACTATGTACATATTATCTTTGATTATTTTCACATTCACTTTTTGTATTTTTGTTTGTTTTAACCGCTTTGATTATATGATAAGGCGGTATAGAAATCCAATAAAATAAAATAAATAAATAAATAAACTTTATCGCTGCTCTTGCAATCCGCTGTCTCTCCGCTTCTGCCTCTCTGCCTTGCTACAATATGCCACTGATCTGTGCCTGATCTCCTGACCTTATCTGGCTGTATGTGATGACTTGCTGGCATTCCCAGAGTGTGCTGCTGTTCTGATGTGCTTCTTGAAGCGCGTGTCTTTGTACAGCCCCCTGGGGAATGCTCTCCTTATGTTGGCACCATTCTTGCAAACATACTAATGGCACACAGATTGACACGCAGAAGCGTTCCACTTGAGGCGGGAAGTTCATTATTTCTGGTGCCGCATAACAGCCCTTGTTTCTGAGACCAGCGCCTGTCATTGGAGGTACGTGCAAGCCGCCCCAGTGATCACTATTTTAAATATCTCTGTGGAGAGCACCTTCTGTGGGGAATTTGACTGTGGAACTGTGGTTCTGGATTGATACTGAGGGACTGACGCCTGCTAAATGTGCTAATCAACCAGACATGTATGTCAACTTTCTGGGGGTGAGTTGAGCTCAAGCACTCAAATAGCTGCAGCAGCCTTGCCAAATAGAGAGGTCTGAAGTACCAGTGGTGAAGACAGCGCATTGTTTCTCCTTTTTTAATCACCGGTTTTGCACATGATATATAAAGTCTCAGCAGAGTTCTTTAATGTGACTGGTGCTCCATCTAGAGGCAACTTTCTGAATGGCAGCTCATCTTAGTTTTCAACAGAGGTGAAGTCAACTTGTCTCTTCTTGTGCTCCCTGAGGTATACCCAATAGTATCGTCAGCCCAGAAAGCCTTGCCTTATTCGGTTTGTAGGATGGGTTCTCTTTTTTTCCCACCATGTCCTCTAAGAACACCTAAGCAGCTGCGCTCTCAAAGTTCTTGAGGAAACCTGACAGATCAGATGCGGAGAGCCCGCCTAGAGATACGGTCTTGCCCTCAATCCCATCCTTTTCTGAGGGAGCGGCTTTTCCCTAAAGCCATCACAGACCTTTGTTCAGATATGAAAGCTCTGGATGATCGCGTCACCCTAAATGAAGTAAACATCGAGGAACAAATAGACACTACAGCCTTATTCCAGTGCAAAATCCACAAACTGGATCAACTAACAAAGACCTTAAATATCAACATGAGAATAGGCAATGCCATAACAATGTATGAATCTCAGGCATGCCAGAGCTGTCAGGCTGTCAGAACAACACTGTACAACTCATTCAAGAAATCTATTCATGCTGCGTCCCAGGAGGACTGAGTCCGGTGAAACTAGAGTAAGTGCATTGAGATGCAGGATCTGGCATGTTTCTGGGGGGTTTTTTTTAGGACAAAGTGGCCTTACTCCAGAGTTTTTGTGTGGTACCTTTCCATGAGCATGAGATTCAGATATACTAGGACCAATCCCAGTATACTCTGGAGTGGCGCCGTAGCTTTAAATATCACACAAATACTCCAGAAAAAATCCACCCAGTACAGATGGGAGTTCCCTATTGCGTTACTCTTACTGTGTCCTGATTTTGAAACAGTAGCATCCCTCCCTTACCTATCCGGGGATTCCCTTTACACTTAGTTTTGCTGTTCTAGTTTTTCACTGCACTGTATGGTTTCTAACCAACTGGAGGGGGGGGGGTCAGTCTCTGAGAGCATACATGCTGACCTGATCACAGCTACCTCTGGAATTTTCGGGGGTTATTTCAGAGGGGGGTTGGGGGCTGCAGAGTAGTGAATTCCCTTCAGTGGGGTCCATGACGTAGGGGTGGGGATGTGGAGGTTTTGGGGCTTGCTAGGGGAGTGGGATCTTGGGTGAGGGGTGGCCTGGAGGTTTCACTCTTATACCCCTTATACTTTTAAGGCAATTTGTGCCTTACTTTTTCTGTTTACTTTCGTATGAAATGTTTCACTTTTTCTGTTTACTTTTGTATGAAATGTTTCTGTCCTTATGGTATAGGACTGAAGGATTTAGGGAGGAGGGAGGGCAAGATAGGGTTGGGGGGGGGAGGGACTTGGAAGGGACGTAGGGGAAGGAGGTGGATAATGTATGCCAATAGGAGGTGGGAGGGTTGGAGACAGTTGTGAGAGACATTGATGTCTTTCTCTCCTTTGGCAGTGAATAGCTTTGGCCCACCACCGCAGAGCAGGTTTCCGTCTGCACCATTCCAGTGGTTTGATGACTAAGTTTGTCTCTTGGAATGTCAGAGGACTTCACCATCCAATTAAATGGAGATGGGTTCCCAATCAGATATGTAGAGCCCATGCAGATGTGCTATTCCTACAGGACATGCATCTGGCTTCCCAGGATCATCTTTGATTTGTCTCTCAGAAGTACAGTATACGCAGGTTTTTGCATCTAGTCTCTCCTCGAATAAGTGCAGGGTGGTCACCATGTCCTCCCACACCTGTCCTTTTCAGGTGAGTGCTCAATATAGTGACCCTTCTGGGTGTTACTTGATACTTGTTAGTGTTTTTCATGGGTCCTTAATTATGCTGGTCAGTGTCAATGTCCTACCCACGGAGAATGCGCGTATGCTGCAAGAACTCTCAGAGGCTGTTAAGGTTTATGCACAAGGAGAGCTTTTTATTGGAGTTGACTTTAACTGTGCCGTTTTGGTTCTATATAGAACTGGATGAGGAAGTGCTTCCACCTTAACCCCCCTGCTCCCCCCCCCCCGAGATAGCAACTCTAATGACTGATTGGGACCTCTGCGATGCTTGCTCCTAGCGTTCGCTGGTCCTCGGATCTTCCAGGTAAGCTGGATGAATTCTGGATGTAATTATATCACTATTCCCACAGTTGCTCCATATCACTTTCCTTGGTTAATACACAGTGGTGCGTCCTCTACTGTATGCATATATTATCAGTGGTAATACACAGTGGTGCATCCTCTACTGTATGCGTATATTACCAGTGTGTGATAAGGAAGCTTATCATAGCTCAGGTAGGAGCTATAGAAAAGATGTGACTCTGAACAAGCAACCTGTCAGTTCTGGTAGAAGCAAGAAAACAGAGTTTTCACATAAAAGACTACCAGTCCCAGAATGCACCAGGTTTCCAGCAGCCATGAGAGGGGCTGAAGTGAGAGAATGTGTGTGCAATCAAGAGAGCTATGAGGTAATCCCTAAGCACTCATCTCAAAGGGCAGGGCCTGATTCAACACAGCTGCGCTGTGTTAGGGAGCAGCACACATTAGGACAGAATAAGAATAGAGCTTATTCTTCAGATAACGGTTACTACAAGCTCCAGCCTGGCTTCAAGGAGAGTTTGAAGAACAGCTTCAGCAAAAGCCAAGCAGATAGAGAGAGAAGGAAACTCTCTGGAAGGAAGAGAAGAAAGCCCATTGGAAGGTCTGGGAGATTCCAAGGCAGTACCCATACTGGGAGGTATTCCAAATGCCAGCAGAGTCCATTGGACTGGATTCAGCCAGAGGAATGGATTGGCAGAGATAGGAATCACCAGTGGCTACCTGGAAGAGAGAAGACTGCATGTGGAAGGGACTTTCAGACCAAGGCCAGAAGGTATGTGAGAGAAGATCCAGTGTCCAGGGATCAAGATTGGAAGGCTGGACATCAGAATTGGATTACATATTGGCCAGGCTATACAGAGAGAAATAATGATAGCAGGAGAGGCTCAGGTATGAACACTGATCCAGACCCTATCTATAATAGAGAATGGCAGCAAGGGAATAAGCATTCTCATGATAATGCCTTAATGAAAGACTCGTCTGTGCCAATGTATGATAGTGACCATATGCTAATTGATACAGCAGATGAAAATACAGTTTACCTGGACTGTTCTCTATCTAAATGCTATTGCTAGCTTACTCTGAGCAAACACATCAGCCATCACAAAGAAACCTAACTTTGTTCTTTATTTCCACTGCAAACAGCTCTTAAAGCAGGATTTGGGCTCACACAGTAGCAGACAGCCAGCTAAAGGCTTTCAGCTGGTCCATTGATAGTAATTAGGGCTGCACCTGATTGTGTGTGTGAGCAAGGGAGAATCACTGCTGAGATCTGCATGGAAAATAAGCAGAAGTTAACCTAACCAGCAAAGTTTATTCTTTTCTTTGTGCCTTTGTATTTGGTAATTATTTGCTAAGAAAACATTAGCTAATTGCCTGACAAGCTGAAGGTTGTTTCTGGTTTACTTTGTGACTTTTTGTTATCCATTTTAAACACTGCAAGCAAGTAACCTCATTTATAGTGCTATCAAGCATACATGTGCTGGGTGAATTAAACCCCATCAATAAAAGAAGTATTTTATTGATCTTACCACTTGGTTTCACAACTCAAATTATTGTCATCAGCTGTGTTTGGGAGTGAATGAACTACAATACCCACAATACCTTGCAAGAATCATATGAATATATGCATCGTCAAGATTGTGTAAGTTCTCACCCTAGGCAGCCGTCTGACAAGTGGTAATACACAGTGGTGTGTCCTCTACTGTATATGTTTATTACCAGTGGTAATACACAGTGGTGCATCCTCTACTGTATGCATATATTACCAGTGGATCTTTATCGCTGGGGGCGCGCAGATGATATTCTGTGTTGGTGGTTTTGCGGTCGCCGAGGTGATTTTTGTCATACGTGGTGGACTTGCCCTAAGATCCAGTCGTTCTGGTCTTTGGTGTATGCCCATATAGTGCAGGCTGTAGGGGTCTCTTTCCCTTTTACTATCGATTCTTGTGTACACGATTACTTACCTCAGGACTCTAGTGCCAGATCACCTTTGCGTGATTAACTGTTTGCTTCTAGCAGCTTGTTCTGTCATCAGTAGGTTCTGGAAGAGGCTCTCTGTGCACACTCTTATGGATATCTATAGGATGGAGAAACTTACTGCTGATATTCGTGGGATTCCGGAGCGGGTGTGGTGTCTTTGGTTCACGTTTCTACCCTTGATGGGTTGAACCTCTCTGTGGTGCTGGGCTGGAGGCTTGCCATGAACAGTCACTGCTCTCAGGATGTGTGTTGAATTCTCTGCCTTCGCTTTTGAGATGCCTACTTAACTTACCTCTGTTTTTGTTTTGTTTCTCTTTTGATACTCCGATGGGGGAGTTGGGGGGTTGCGATTTCAGGGGGATGGGGTCAGGGAGGGGAGGGGGAGATGGTAGGTGAGAAGGGGGGTGTTGTGATGGGGTGGATGGTCAGCGTGTGGGGACAGGTGCTCTAGACTCTTCTGTTTTTCGAGAGCATAGTGTCTCTGGGGGAGAAGGGTCCACTTTACATGGCCACTGTATCTTCTGCCTGTTTGTACATATGGGATTTCCTATTTCTATCCAAGAGGTTTGATTTAATTCATCAGTTTTTCAAATTGATCATCCCTGGATTCCTTTGTGATCTTGGGGAGGTTGGGTTGTTGTCTGTAACTTTGCTTCTTGTCTGCCGTCTGTTTTGGAGAAGTGCTGTTTATGGGCTCTTATTGCCTAGTATGTCTGAAGTCACGATGATGTTTATTTCTTTCGCTCCTGACCTTTAATAAAATTGTTTTACACACAAAAAAGGTCACAGCATCTAGATGGTGGGGTTTTATTACAAGTTTGGTAACAGATACTCGTGATACCAGGTAAGTTCCTCTAGGCAACTCTCCAATATATACTTTTTAAGATACGGTGACCGGAACTGTACACAATATTCAAAGTGTGGTCACACCATGGAATTATACAGAGGCATTATAATATCCTTGCTTTTATTGTCCATTCCTGTCCTTATGATTCCTAGCATTCTATTTACTTTCTTGGCTGTTGCTGCACACTGGGCAGAGGGCTTCAACATATTATCAATGATGACACCTGAATCTTTTTCCTGAGTGGTGGTTCATAATGTGGAACCTTGCATTGTGTAACCATAGTTTGGGTTGTTCTTTCCTAGGTGCCATTTGAATGTCCAGTCTTCCAATTTATCAAGGTCCTCTTAAAATTTTTCACAATCCTCTAGGGTTTTAACAACTTTGAATAATTTTATGTCATCTGCGTATTTTATCACCTCACTCATTGTTCCCATTTCCAGATCATTTATGAATAATTTAAAAAAGCAGCGGGTCCAGCACAGATCTCTACGGTACTCCACTATTCATCTTTCTCATTCAGAAAATTGGCCATTTAGCCCTACTCTCTGCTTTCAATCGTTTAACCAGATCAAGATCCACAATAGTACACTGCCAATAGTACACTCCAATACACTACCACAGCTGACCAGCTCACATGAAAACGCTATTGGAGAGCTGAGTGGAATAGTGTCTCTCTTGGCCGACAAAATATCTTTGAATCCCGTGAGCCTACAGTACCATACAGTAATTCTCCCATCATGGCAAGGCATTTTCCCCACAATATATCCCAACTTTCCCTCCCTTCTCTTCCATAGCCAACCTAATGATCCTCCCCACACATATAGAATAGAGTGGAACAGATCACAATGCAAAGAAAATCCAGGAGCTGTTGATTCAGCACTGACTTCAAGGCACACATTGTATTTGCGTAACAAAAAGAAACAGCGATATCAATGACAAGCTCACCATCTAAATCTAGTATTCCTTTCTTAGCACAGTGTATATCAGAACATAAAAGGCTCTTATTATTAACTGTCCCATGAGTTACAGTCTAATCACATTCCACCACTCTCCCTGTACTCTCTTGATTCATCATCAGGTAGTGTGCATGGTCATTTTAGGTACTAAGGGCCCGATTCTGGGACGCGGGTTGTGGGGTTGCACGTCCCGGTGGATCTCCCCGTACATCCAGAGCATCAAGATGGGGAGAGCCGGCTGGAGACAGGAGGGGGTGGCGTCAGGGCAGAGCAGGGGCAAGCCAGTTCAGCAGGACGTACAAGGCCAATTCAGGTCATGGCCCTGTACACCCTGCCAGGCACATGGGGGACATGCAGTTTATTCCACCTCAAAGGTGGAATAAGCAGCAAAGAAACAGCAATCGGGTCCAGGGATCCCCCCTCGGGGCTGTGGCTGGGTGCGGGGGGGGGGGGGGTCTCTGCTGCCCGATCCAGACCACGGCAAGCCAGCCGTGGGTCGGGCAGTCGGGAAAAGGAGGGCTGAAGCCACAGGAGTTGGGGGTGCCTGTGGGGAGGAAATCCCTGGAGGCAGCAGGGGCATGCCAGGCCATCTTCAGGCCTGAATCTGTGCACCACAGTCCAGAATCAGGTCCAAACAAGCCCATCTTGCTTGTGGCCATCTGGGCGGCCAGGACATGTCCCTACCTGAATCGGGCTCTAAATCAACCCACAGCATCAGCATTAATATATATTTGCCACTTGGCTTCTCACCCCAGAAGAGAGTGTCTTGATATATTCACCCCATATTTCTAAACCTTAATTTTAATGTTGGGGTTTACCCCACATTGCCACATGATCAAACAGCAGGAGCTGGTGCAGCACAATCCTCTACCGCCAAAAAGTGGGTTCAGAGGCCAGGGTCCAGCATTGTAAAATGTTCTTTTTCACCACCAGCCACATATGGTGCACCAGTAGTTTCTTAGTAACGCCCCGAATTCTCACATCAAATAGCACTTGGGGAGTAGCACTCACAGTTTAACCTGTCACTAAAGTCAAATACCTTTGCACCTTATTCCAAAAACAGACTACTACTGAACATGTTCAAAAATTGGTCCATGGTCAGTATGGGGAGGTGATTCTTCCACTCTGAAAAGCTTGAACCACAGCAAAGTAATCACTCCAAATGAATTTATATTGCATATCATGTAATTCAACATTGGTTAATTGCAGTATCATATTACTGGCTTATAACAAATCACTACATACACATGCAAGTGCTGCTAGACCCACAGTAAGACTGCTTCAGACCACACCATGGAGTCAAAACCCTCATCACCTCCCTAATGAACACATTAATAAAAGGAACACAAAAAATACAAGAATACATCCTGATATTCTTGGACATCACAGCATCATTTGACTCTGTCAACGACACCCTCCTTCTCCAAAGACGCCAATCAATTGGACTACAAATTGAAGTATTAAAATGGTCCCACTCATACCTGGAAGAACGCTAACAACAAGTGAAAGTGGACTCAAACACATCAACCCCATTTCCGCAAACCCAAGACATCCCATAAGGATCAACACTATCAGCACTCCTCTTCAACCTCTTCCTCCTCTACCTCCAGCCATTATGCACAATCATATGATCCCATAATATCCACTTCCAGATAAATGCAGACGACTTAATGATCTATACGCTGTTCAACACTAACAATCCCACCTACAATGGAAACCTAAAATGTTTCACAGACATCTCTTACTGGCTGGCAGCAAACACATTCACAATCAACTACAAATAATCAGAAATACTCTATCACCAAGAATGAAGCATCCCACCCCCCTCCATCACTAAGCCAAAACAACATCGAAGTATCAATCAAGAAGGAAATCAAATACCTGGGCATCACCCTCGACCAACGTCTCTCTCTCAAACTCCACATAAAAAATACCACAAGAACCATTTACAACAAAAGCCGTACACTACAACACCTCTGCCCCCTTCTTAAACACAGCCCCTGCCCTCCTGACATCCACAGAGCCCCTGCCCACCTGACTTCCACACAGCCTTCCAGTAAATCATTTTGCTACAGACTTACTATTGCAACTCATTCCTCCAGGGCCTACCAAAATCCACACTCCTCCCACTACACACAGCGGCACGAGTCATCCAAGGAGCCACATGATTTGACCACATAACCCCCATTCTGGGACAATACCACTGACTTCCCCTAACAAGCCGCATCAAATACAAAGTGCTCCTAATCACCTTCAAAACTATCAACAAACAGTCCTCCTATTACCTACAAACCCTACTAAACACAAATAATACTACCAGAAGCAAAAGAGAAACCACCAAGAATAAGTTGACTGTCCCACATGAAAAGACACAAAGCACAAAATATGCATGCTTAAGAGCATTTGAACTCTATGTCCCAAGCCTATGGAACTTACTCCCTGAAAAAATCAGAAATACCAACGACCTACTCACTTTCTGAAAGTTACTAAAGACACACTTGTTCACCAAATGCTTTGGTCCCACAACATAACCCCTCCCTCCTCCTCCAGTCCCACTCCCCACGTTACCATAACCCCTACCGCACATAACCCCATACAAAATGTAAATATATTGCTACATCTACATAGAAACTTGTACTGCTCTATACAAATGGGATCAGACAGTTCTATGAAATTAAGTTCATATTGTTCTATGTATCAGTGCACCACCATTGTTTAAGAGAAAAGAGGGATAGAAAAACAGTTAAATAAATAAATGCCAGTGATACAATATGGGGAGGGGGTTCTTTCAGTCTGAAAAGCTTGAACCACAGCAAAGTAAGCACGCCAAATGAATTTATATTGCATATCATGTAACTCAGTATTGGTTATGAACTGCAGTATCAACTTACTGGCTTATAACAAATCACCACACACACATTCAAATGCAACTCTTCATTACAAAGATCTGCCAACTTATCACATTCTTATGGTATATCTGAGTCTAATAGCACCAGCTGAAGAGCTGCTCCTCAGTCAAGTCCACAAATGTAAGGAGTGTCCTATCATCTCTAACAAACTGATTTGTTAAATACTGACTGCCATTAATGAAAAGAACATAAAGTGGCCTAGTGGTTGGGGCAGTAGCCTCGGGCTGGGGGTTTAGAGGACAGCAACCTCAGACTGGAGGGACTGGGGTTTTTAGTTCCACAGGTGTTCCTTGTGACTTTGGGCAAGCCACTTAATCCTCTGTTGCCTCAGGTACAAAATGTAGATTGTGAGTCCTTCAGAGACAAGGGGAATATATAACATACCTGAATGTACACTGCTTTGACCCAGTAAAAAGCAGTATATAGGCATTAATAAATAAATAAACATGCCAGACTGGGTCAGGCCAAAGGTCTATCCAGTCCAGTATTCTTTTTCCAAGAATGGCCAATCCAGGTCACAAGTCCTTGCCGGCAGGGGCAGTCCAAGGAGAGTGTGGGGCCATGTGCCAAGACTCATTGTGGGGCCTCATTTGCAAAATATTAACATGTGCAACTTTTAGTAAACATGCCTCTTAATGAGCGTCTGGATAAAGAAAGTCTTCCAGATTTCTACATTACTATACTCCAGTGCAAACCGCCATACACATTAGGAATTACCACAAACACTGCCCATTTAGAACCCATAGCAAACCCGCCGTATCATAACAGCACTACCAGGACTCACAAAGCACCATACCCTACCTATCAAAAGGCAACACTGCAAATATTAAACCAATACATCTCCTATTGGGGAAAGAGAACAAGCGGCAATTTCAAATAGAAACTACATAAACAGAATACCCAAGCTTGGTTACACATGCAGAACATAGACCAT
Organism: Ichthyophis bannanicus; assembly: GCA_033557465.1. NCBI lineage: Eukaryota > Metazoa > Chordata > Amphibia > Gymnophiona > Ichthyophiidae > Ichthyophis > Ichthyophis bannanicus. Next base: position 864,334,413 of record CM066032.1, on the reverse strand, counting down.
CACCAAACAAAGAACATACGAACATAAAATCATACGATATGCCATACTGGGTCAGACCAAGGTCCATCAAGCACAGTATCCTATTTCCAACAGTGGCCAATCTAGGTCATACATACCTAGCATGTCCACAAAAGACACAGGTTCCACAATGCTTGTATTGGTTCAAGCATTGATATCCTGGGTCCCTTTTTAATAATGGTTTATGGACCTTTCCACCAGGAACTTGTCCAAACCATTTTTAAACCCAGCTACACTAACAGTTTTACTACATCCTCCGGTAACAAATTCCAGAGTTTGATTACATGTTGAGTGAAAAAATATTTTCCCTTATTTGTCTTAAATAGTTTACCCTGTAGCTTCATTGCATGCCCCCTAGTCTTTCTATATTCTGATAATGTAAGCAAACGATCTACGTTTACCCGTTCTACTCCATTCATTAATTTATAGACTTCTATCATATCTTCCCTCAGCCATCTCTTTTCCAGGTTAAAGAGCCCTAACCTTTTTTTGTCTTTCTTCATAGGGGTTTCCTTCCATCCCATTTATGATTCTGGTGGCTCTTCTCTGAACATTTTCTAATAACGCTATATCCTTTTAAAGATACAGTGACCATAATTCCATTATAATATCCTTTGTTTTATTTTCCATTCCTTTCCTTATGATACCTAGCATTCTATTTGCTCTATTGGCTGCCACTGCACACTGGGCGGAGGTTTTTAACATGTTATCCACAATAACGCCTAAATCTTTTTCCTGGGTGGTGGTTCCTAATGTAGAACCTTGCATCGTGTAACCATAGTTTGGGTTGTTCTTCCCTAGGTGCATAACTTTGACTTGTCCACATTAAATTTCATCTGCCATTTGGATGCCCAGTCTTCCAATTTATTAAGATCCTCTTGCAATTTTCCACAATCCTCATGGGTTTTAACAACTTTAAATAGTTTTGTGTCATCTGCAAATTTGATAACCTCGCTCGTTATTCCCTTTTCCAGGTCATTTATGAATATGTCAAAAAGCAGCAGACTAAGCACAGATCCCTGGGGTACACCACTATTCACCTTTCTCCATTGGGAAAATTGGCCATTTAGCCTTACCCTCTGCTTTCTATCTTTTAATCAGGTCCTGATCTACAAAAGTGCACTGCCTCCTATCCCATGACTCTTTAGTTTTGCCAAAAGTCTTTGATGAGGGACGTTGTCAAAGGCTTTCTGAAAGTCCAAATACATTATATCAACCGACTCACCTTCGTCTACCTGTTTATTCACACCTTCAAAAAAACATAACAGATTAGTAACTTTGACTTGTCCACATTAAATTTCATCTGCCGTTTGGATGCCCAGTCTTCCAATTTATCAAGATCCTCTTGCAATTTTTCACAATCCTCATGGGTTTTAACAACTTTAAATAGTTTTGGGTCATCTGCAAATTTGATAACCTCACTCGTTATTCCCCTTTCCAGGTCATTTATGAATATGTCAAAAAGCAGCGGACCCAGCACAGATCCCTGCGATACACCACTATTTCTCCATTGGGAAAATTGGCCATTTAGCCCTACCCTCTGCTTTCTATCTTTTAACCAGTTCCTGATCCACAATAGTACACTACCTCCTATCCCATGACTCTTTAGTATTGCCAAAAGTCTCTGATGAGGGACCTTGTCGAAGGCTTTCTGAAAGTCCAGATACACTATATCAACTGACTCACCTTTGTCCACCTGTTTATTCACAACTTCAAAAAAACATAACAGATTAGTAAGACAAGATCGTCCTTGTCTAAAGCCATGTTGGCTTTCTCCCATTAAGCCATGACTATCTACATGTTCAGCAATTTTGTACTTTATGATGGTTTCTACCATTTTTCCCAGTACTCACCCCTGGAACCCTTTTTAAAATGTGGCGTTTCGTTGGCCACCTCCAATCTTCAGGTATTATAGATGATTTTAATGATAGTTCACAGTTCACAGTTCTTTCAACACCCTTGGATGTATATCATCCGGTCCAGGGGATTTGCTAGTCTTCAATTTATCAAATAGTTGTAATTCATCTTCCCGATGTATTGATAATTCCTTCAATTCTTCCGCACCTTTTTAATTACCACTTCAGTCGTGGGTAACATCCCTACATCTTCCTCAGTAAAGACCGAAGCAAAGAATTCATTCAGTCTCTCCGCTATCACCTTGTCGCCTCTTAGTGCCCCTTTAACCCCTCTATCATCTAATGGACCGACTGACTCTCTCAAGGTTTTTTGCTATGAATGTACTTGAAAAAGTCTTTATTACGTGTGTTTGATTCTGCAGCAAGCTTCTTCTCAAATTCTCCCTTTGCCTGCCTTATCAATGCCTTGCATTTAACTTGCAAGTGCTTGTGCTGTTTCCAGTTTTCGTCATTTGGCTCTTTTTTCCATTTCATGCAATATGCTTTTTTGGCAACAACAGCCTCTCTGACCTCACCTTTAAACCATGCTGGCAGTTTTTTTGGACTTCCTTCCACTTTTCTTAAAGCGTGGAATACAGCCGGTCTGGGCTTCCAAGATAGTATTTTTCAACAACACCCAAGCTTGATGTAAGTCTAACTTTTACAACTGTTCCTTTTAGTTTTTTCTTAACTATTTTCCTCATTTTATCATAGTCTCCCTTTTGAAAGTTAAAAGGTAGTACTGTGGATTTCTTTACCATCCCTCCTCCACTAATTCAATCAAACGCAATCATGATATGATCACTATTGCCAAGAGGCCCCAACACCCTTATCTCTTGCACCAGATCTGGTGTTTTACTAAGGACTAGGTCCAATACGCCTTCCCCTCTGGTCAGTTCATGAACCAGCCGCTGCAAGAAGCAGTCATTTATGTCATCTAGGAACTTTATCTCCCTAGCATGTCCTGCCATGACACTGACCCAGTCAATACCGGGGTAATTGAAATCACCCATTATTATTACTGTGCTGTAACGTTTGTTAGTTTCCTTGATTTCTTTGAGCATTTCATCATCCATTTGTTCATTCTGGCCAGGCGGTCGATAGTACACCCCCACTGCCATCGCCTTCCCCTTTCTACATGGAATTACAATCTATAGAGATTCTACAGCAAATTTTGTTTCCTGCAAAACTTTAATCCTTTCTGACTCAATGCCCTCTCTAACATAGAGCGCAACCCCTCCACCAATTTGATCAGCTCTATCATTACGGTATAGTTTGTACCCAGGTATCACAGTGTACCACTGGTTGTCTTCCTTCCACCATGTCTCTGATATTCCAATCATATCTAACCTTTCATTTAGTGCTATATATTCTAACTCTTCCATCTTATTTTTTAGACTTCTAGCATTTGCATACAAGCATTTTAGAGGCTGTATTTTATTTATATTAATTTGGCTATTGGTAGACATGGGTAATTTGGGATCTTTAAGCTCTGGCTGCTCCATACTCAAGGGCATTTGGGGTACTTTACTCTTTTTTGGAACCTCTATGCTTTTGGTAGTATCCTTCAAGGATACATTCTTCCAAACCATCTGCTCTTGGGCAACTGTCAGCTTTCCCCTATCATCTAGTTTAAAAGCTGCTCTATCTCCTTATTAAATGTTAATGCCTCAATGCCCTCTCTAACATAGAGCGCATCCCCTCCACCAATTTGATCAGCTCTATCATTACGATATAGTTTGTACCCAGGTATCACAGTGTCCCACTTGTTGTCCTCCTTCCACCATGTCTCTGATATTCCAATCATATGTAACCTTTCATTTAGTGCTATATATTCTAACTCTCCCATCTTATTTTTTAGACTTCTAGCATTTGCATACAAGCATTTTAGAGACTGTATTTTATTCATATTAATCTGGCTATTGGTAGGCATGGGTAATTTGGAATCTTTAAGCTCTGTCTGCTCCATACTCATGGGCATTTGGACTACTTTGCTCTTTTTTGGAACCTCTCGAGGGATCACAATTTAGAAATAAGAAGACAATAATAAAACTGGGAACCCCAAAAGCCAAACTTGGAAAGTACAACACTGGAGAAATAAAACTATAAATTAATTTCCTCTTGTAGCAAACAAAAACATAAAGAGGTTAGCAATGCACTTTTCCCATAGCTGACATATTCCAGTTAATAAATTCAAAATAAAAACATATTTTTCTGCCTTTTATTGTTTGTGCATTTTATTTTTAAGTTGCAATTGCTCCAGTCACTTTCTTCTGGTTTCTTTGTGTCTTCAGCTTACTCTCCATTGTCTGCTGTACATTTGTTCTTTCTTCACTGTCCAATATTTTTTCTGTTATCTCTCTACATCAGCTTTAAAATACTGATCTTTCCCCTTTTGCTCTTTCCTTCATCTCTTTCTTTATTCCTTTTTCAGCCACTGAAATTTCACCCCTCAATCCTCAGTCCCCACTTACTCACCCAGTATCCAGCCAGTCATAGATTTTTCTTCCCTCCCACACAAAATGTCCACTCTGCATCCTCATTCCCCTAGCCCCATTCCCTTCTAGTCCTCTCCCAACATCTGCTCCCTTCTAGTTCCAGCCCCACCCAGCATCCGCTCCCTTCTAGTCTCATTCTCCCATGCCCCTGCATCAGCCCATTTCCACTCACAAGAACCAATGTCGCTACATCTAAAAGAGCATGCTCTCTCTGTGCTACTATGGAACTCAATCCCAGAAAGTCTAAGAACTGCAACTGATACAGCTTCCTTCAGGGAAGCCCTTTAAACCCATATTTTCAGAGAATGCTGCCCCCTAACATAACTCTGACCTGTTCCCTCCTCTCCCCTCAAACACCCTCAACATCCCCTGCCTCATATCCCCTTACATAAAACCGTACATAGTTACCCCATGATTATATATATCAATTTTTACCCAAAGTGACTTCCTCGTTCATTGTAAATGTTCTGTTTCAGTGTAAACCACTTTGGCCGAAGGATAAAGCGGTATAAAAAAAGCTGTTAAACAAAATTAATTAAATAAATGACTGCAGTTTGGGTTGTTCTTCCCTAAGTGCATAACTTTGCATCTGTCTGCATTAAATTTCTTCTGCCATTTGGATGCCCCCCATTTCTCAAGGTGATAGTACGGCTTGCGGTGGGAAAGGGTTTCCTTTAAAACCCAGAACAGACAGCAGTTCAGGGAAAACAAAATCAACTTTTATTTCATTCCTGCATATTAAACCTTCACAACACTGGTTCTTATGGCCCCTACTCCAGCCCCATTTAAACTCCTTTGCATGACTTGCCTTGAAAGGACTTCTGGCTAGACAAGCAGCTCTCCCTCTTGCAGCCTGCTGGATTCTTAACTTACATCTGTGAACCATGCCCTCCCAGCCTGAACTCTGGGCTGCAGACTATCTTAAAGGGGACTATTGATAATCCCTTTGGAGAGGGATGGGTAGCATTCTATATACCCCATTACAGGGGGGCTTTCATGACTTGTAGCCGTTCCCTGTATGCAAGTACATTGTGCTGTATCTAATCAAATACTATAGGAGCTGTGTGCTTCAGAAGGTGCATCAATCTTGCAAGAACCTGACTTCAGTATCAGGCAAAATGGTATAAACCATTATAAAGAACAAAATTACTGAACATGTAAACTGTCATAGTTTAATGGGAGAGAGTTAACATGGCTTTAGCCAAGGAAGATCTTGTCTTACTAATCGGTTATATTTTTTGAAGGTGTGACTAAACAGGTAGACAAAGATGATCCAATTGACACAATGTATGTGAATTTTCAGAAAACCTTTGACAAGATCCCTCATGAGAGACTCTTGGAAAAATTAGAAAGTCATGGGATAGGAAGCAGTGTACTATCATGGATCAGGAACTGGTTAAAAAATAGAAAGCAGAGGGTAGGGCTAAATGGCCAATTTTCCCAATGGAGAAAGGTGAATAGTGGTGTACCCCAGGGATCTGTCATGGTCCCCTGCTTTTTAACATATTCATAAATGACCTGGAAATGGGAATAACGAGGGAGGTTATCAGATTTGCAGATGACACAAAACTATACAAAGTTGTTAAAACCGATGAGGATTGTGGAAAATTGCAAGAGGATCTTGATAAATTGGGAAACTGAGCACCCAAATGGCAGATGAAATTTAATGTGGACAAGTGCCAAGTTATGCACTTAGGAAAGAACAACCCAAACTATGGTTACACGATACAAGGTTCTACATTAGGAACCACCACCCAGGAAAAGGATTTAGGCGTCATCATGGATAACATGTTAAAACCCTCGGCCCAGTGTGCAGTGGTGGCCAAGAGAGCAAATAGAATGCTAGGTATCAAGGAAAGGAATGGAGAAAAAAAACAAAGGATATTATAATGCCTCTGTATCGTTCCATGGTGCAACTGCACCTTGAATATTGTGTGCAATTCTGGTCACCGTATCTTAAAAAGGATATAGCATTATTAGAATAGGTACAGAGAAGAGCCACCAGAATGGTAAAGGGGATGAAAAGATACCCCTGTGAGGAGAAGCTTAAAAGGTTAGGGCTCTTCAACCCGGAAAAGAGATGACTGAGGGGAGGTATGCTAGAGGTCTATAAAGTAATGGATCTAGTGGAATGTGTAAATGTAGATCAATTGTTTATGACATCAAAATTAGAAAGACTAGGGGACATGCAATGAAGCTACAATGTAAGCCATTTAAGATCAATAAGAGAAAATATTTTTACACTCAACGCATAATCAAACTCTGGAATTTGTTACTGGAGGATGTAGTAAAAGCTGTTAGTGTAGCTGGGTTTAAAAAGGTTTGGACAATTCCTGGAGAAAAGGTCCATAAACTATTATTAATGAGGATCCGGGAAATCCATTGCTTGCCCCAGTACAACCATTGTGGAATATGTGTGTCTTTTTGGGAAACTGCCAGGTACTTGTAACCTTGATTGGCCACTTTTGTAAACAGGATACTGGGCTTCATGGACCCTGGTCTGACCCAGTATGGCATTTCTTATGTTCTTAAGAGGTCAATTTAGGTCTCATTGTAATTGGCAAGACAATGGATGTCATTGATTTATCTTTGTTTATTGTAAGTTATGTTTCGGTCATAATGAACTGTACTATTTTTTTGCTTTCATCAATAAGCATACAGTCTCTTATTTGGTGTTAAGTCTACTCTGTGGGATGAAAAAAAACAGGGGTGGGGGGGGGGTGCAGGGAGTAGCCAACTCAGGTCAGAATACTGCCTGCCTGCTTTGCACATTTTAGGATCTGGATACTTGTGACCCGAGCTGGTCACTGCCAGACAGGATACTGGATTTCAAGGACCTTGGTTTGATTGCACATAGCTTTTCTGATGTTCCTAAGTCACTATGGCAGAGCTGTAGCATGGAAATGTTTAATAAAATTCAATGAAGAGAGAAAAATGCAAGACTACAAAAATCTTAGCAAGTCATTATTTTTGTAATTAAGAATATAATAGGGCTTCATGTCACCTGGAACAGACTGATAAAGTCTAGGTTTTACCTCCTTGCCTTCATTGTCCAATTTTGCTTTAGGAAATCAGAGCTACATCTCCATACATTCAACAGAACAAAACCAGGACTAGCTTTGTCTGTCCTCAAATGAAGTGAAGCTCAGAATGAGCTCTTATGTCATCAGTCAACTTGAATTTTCAACATCTCAGAAACAGATTGGCATAGTCTATTGTAAACTATGATGATTAATGAGTTATAAATATTTTGGACTAATGCCCATGGCCCACTAGATGAGACCAGCCAAAGATATTAACCTTATGCCATGCAAATTTACCTCACCAAGGCTTATTCGAAGGAATATGAAAACTTGATTTGTTTTGCCTTTCAAGGATTAGATTTGCCTCACTCTTTGATTTCTCATTAATTACTATAAAGGTGTTAAATGTCCTGCTTGTGATTGACTAATGATTTTCATTCTAGGTAAGATAATTCTATTTTGAGTACATTGGTACCTGTGAGGAAAAATGGATACTTGTGATCAGGGTTTTCTTTGAAGAGGTACTTGGGAGCATTGAGTACTGGCACTTTTTTCATTGCTTGCTAAAATTGACCCATGGTCCTCACATATTAATGAAAGAGCCCTGTATATGAGTTCCTGCACCTTTTTTGCAAGGAATTGCTTGTGATTAAATTAACACACAGAATTAAATAAAAGCGAAAGGAATAAATAGGAGTTAAAGACTTACCAATTTACCACAGCATGTAGGCTTAGGCAATCAATGACTGGAGGATTAGAAGTGTGAAACTCCTCAGGGTTTTCCTGTAAGATGAAGAAATAACATAGGTTTTTTTGGTTTTGTTTTTGTTTTTTTACAGAATAATTTTGCATGGTAAAGACTAACTGTTAGGGTTACCTTTTACAGTAAACAGATAACAATAAAGACATTAAATTATAAGTGAGCTGAATGAGTAACATGTCCTAAAAGCATGATAAAAGGAAATGCACCCTGCAGCTCTGTATGTTACACAGTTCATAGTTTGAAACATAGTTAAACATTAACAACATTAAATTACAGTGTTCAAAATCCATTCAACAATGAACTTTTTTTTTCTGATGTGCCAAAAGATGTAATTAACTATATTACCCACTATGCTTCCCTTTGAGGTGCTGTCCTACTCAGAATATGTTTTCACTGATTGAAAAGCTTAGCATCCATAGTGCACCTCTATTCCCGTCGCTTCTTCCTCTATAACATTAACAAAATTTGCCACTTCCTTTCTCAACACACTACTAAAACATTTATCCACTCTTTAGTCACCTCCTGTCTAGACTATTGTAACCTCCTCCTTGCTGGTCTCCCTCTGAGTCATCCTTCTCCCCTGCAGTCAAAACTCTGCCGCGTGGCTAATCTTCCGCCAGCCCCAATATACTCATATAACCCCTCTTCTTAAATCACTTCATTGGCTCCCCTTCCATTTCCGCATCCAATACAAACTTCTCCTTGCATCCAATACAAACTTCTCCTTCTGACCTATAATATTACTGTATATATCATTAAGTTATTCTGTACATAGTTTCCCCGGTTGTCCTATTGTTGAAGTTCCCTGTTCAATGTAAAACTCAATGTTACTTGTATACATTGTAGTATGTTCTTGTTCAATGTACACCGCACTGATTGTAATAGCGCGGTATAAAAGAAGTGTTAAATAAATAAATAAATAAATAAATAAATATAAATGCATTCATTCTGTTGCTCCACTCTCTCTTTTCTCTCTCCTCGCTCCTTACACCTCTCCTTGAGATCCCCACAGCAGCAAATAGTGGCTGCGGGGAGCAGGTAGGCAGAGGGAACCGGGAGACAAATGGTTAAAGGTGGCAGGCGGTGGGGGGGGGGGGGGTAATGAGGGCTGGCTGGTGGAGGCCTATTTTAGTGGCCAACTGCACCGGGATCACTCTCTTGCCCCTCCGAAAGAAGATGGTGCAACGGCCTCCCACCCACCTGCCCTTGAAGGGAGGACACAATGTTGTAGCATAGCTGAGATATCGACACATTTAGGGGCGCGGGATGGGGTTATAAGCCATGTAAGAGAACAAAAGGGGGAGTGGCCCAGAGAGACTTTTCCTCCCCCAGACAGGGCAAAGGGGCGCAGCAGGGACAGTGGATGGATGGTGCCACCTTCCCATGTTCCCCATGCTTACATGACATGTGGTAAAGTGTCCCCCACAACATGGACACAGGCATGAGCAGCTCAGATCTGACCTTGAACAGGGCAGGACTGCAGCGGGAGGCATGACCCCTGCTGTGGCAATGGTAAGGCATGTTTCTTACGGTATGCTTTAACTTGGTAACATGTTAAGAAATGTGCACAAATGATAGAAAGGAAAGGAGCGGGGCTTCAAATGGCTCCATGCCCCAAGGTTGTGTCCCCCCTCGGGGACGTGATTAAGGAATGTATAAAGTTGAATTGTCTTAAGTGGACTTGTACAGTTGAAATGGTTGCATATATGTTATGCGAGTTGTATGTTGATACTTAATATGTGTGTAAATTATGGCGATGCTGCAGCCAAGAGACGCCAATAATTAAGTCGCAATTGAAGAAGCGAGTCTTGGTATTATTACGGAAAGAGGGGGTGGGTTAGCAGAGAAGCATGGCTGCCTTCTTGCCTGGCTGTGAACTCTGCTCTTCCTCTGGCTTGCTTCTCTCTATGCCCCTTTCTTCCACTGCCAACTCTAGACTTTGATCCTTTCATCTTGCTGCTCCTTAAGCCTGGAACAAACTACCTGAAGCTTTACGTCAGGTTTCATCTCTCCCCCTTTTCAAATCCATGCTAAAGGCTCATCTCTTTCAGGCCGCTTTTGGATCTTGATCCTTTGTTCTCCTTCTGTCTCCTTACCCTTCCCTACTGTACCCTTGTTCTCATCTCTTGTACTGTCTGTCTTGATTAGATTGTAAGCTCTGATGAGCAGGGACCGTCTTTTATATGTGTCTCTACAGCACTGAGTATGCTTTGGAGCACTATATAAATGATTAATAGTAGTAGTGGTAGTATAAGATGCACAGAACAAATTTTAATAGTATCTATATTCAATTGATTAATAAGCCTATCAAATTATTTGTAATCAATCATAATTGCTGCTGATTCAGCTTCAGATATCAAAAGCACCTGCCACGCAGACTACTGCAAGTTAGTGCTAATCAATATATATTGTGACCGGACCAAATCACTAGATTTTATCAGCATATTTGAATTGATGGAATTAGAAGTAAGATAATGCCTTCAGTCCTTCCAGTAGACGTTTTGGGTCATGTTCACTACTTATTTGCCTTTGGAATTCTTTAGAATTCTACAAGAGTTTGAGCTAGGGAGGTTGTATGCATTGAGATGAGGAGTCTTGCAGATAACAATAAATTTGACTTTTAAAGGGAAGGGAAAGAATAAAACCAAGATATTTTAGACCAAATCAACTTGTAATTTCCTGGCAGTTTCTTTCCCTATTATTTTTGTGCATGTGACATTAGTACAGAGATGGTTCTAAAATATAGGATCCGGTTGATGGTTAGCAATGAATAACTCAAGTGTGACTTGCAGAAAATTTCCTTACATTTATTCTTACCGTCTTTTCTCCCAGGGTGAACTTTCATTGAACTTTAACAAAAAAAAACAACATACAAAAAGTGCATTTACAAGACCAATTTACTACTGCCACTAACATGAAACTCCTTCTAGCAATTGAGGACTGTCCAGATTTGGATGCTAGAGATTTAATGACAGTGATATAGGTAGTGCTTCTTGCTCTCAGTCAGAACATTTTAACTGCAAATCAGGAGTATCTGCATCCAGCCACCATGACCAGAGTAGAGACTGAACATGCTTGGAACCACTGCCATGGGACAGAGGGGTGCTAAGCATGGAAACAGGTTCCAGGAGTGTGCCTTCACCAAGCCCCCCAGATCATAGGAGCCAAGGGTCAAGTAGAGCAGCACTAGGAACATTGCAGGCCCAATATTCTAATGGCATTTACATGGTTTACTGACCTGTAAACCATGTAAATGCCGCTGAATGGAATATTCAACACACTAAAATTGTTAATTCTGCTGAATATCATCAACTAACGCTGCTATATGCCCCGATGCTAACCGCTTAGCATTGGGGGGTGTTGGGGGCATTCCGGGGTATGACATGGGCACAACAGTTGCTAACTGGGTAGTGGTGATATTGCACCGCTACCCAGTTAGCGACCTGCGGGTAAACCTAGGCAAAGCAAATGTTGGCCTAATTTTACCCGCAGGAGATAACCGGGTCATGGTGCAATATCGCCACTACCAGGTTAGCTTCTGCGGCGCTGGAGGCTGTGTGGTGACCCCGGATATTCAATTCTAGGGCAACATATGACCCCGGCACTAAATATCCAGGTTAGAGGTTGGCGGTGATGGCTATGTGCTGTAGAAGTGCATAGCTGTCCAACCGAATATTGGGCCCTGTATTTTCAGCCACCACCCATCCAGGAGGAGAAGGAACACAACAGAAGCTGTATATCAGGAGTGCTAGAGTATGGGGTGTCATCCATTACAGGGCCGGAGAACTCTGACCACTGCACTATTACGCTCAGATACTCTGGGAAATTACACTGATAGAGGAGATGGGGAGTTCTCCTAGACAGGTCCATACACAAACCCAGCAATGCAGCACAAGTAAAATACCACAAATATATTAATAAGCAATTTCTTAACAGAATTATAATTTGTCAGAACAATCCCAATCCCGACACAACATTGTGTTTCGATAAACATAACATCATCTTATCTGCTTCAGGGGAATACAACAAAACTCTATTCAAGTGCATCTGACAGAGTTTTGTTGTATTCCCCTGAAGCAGATAAGTTGATGTTATGCTTATCAAAATACAATGTTGTGTCAGGATTGGGATTGTTCTGACAAATTATAATTTTGTTAAGAAATTGTTTATTAATATAGTTGTGGTATTTTACTTGTACTGCATTGTTGGGTTTGTGTATGGACATATGATGAACACCGAGCATTCTAGTGCTGGCCCCTGAGGCTAGTATATTGGAAGACCTATTGGACCTAATAAGCTCTTTTCTTGTTTGAGGTCCACTCCTTTTCCTATTAGAGGGATGTAGAAATCTTATGTTGTTTTTGGAATATTTTACAAAGAAACTTAGGCGCATATGCGTCTTTATAAAACGGGTGCCTTCTTCATGCCCACACATAGGTGCCCTGTTATAAGATCATCCTTCACAGGTGCATGTAGGGTGCGAATGCCAGGAAGAGTATCCTGATGGTTGAAATAGCGAGCTAAAAATCAGGGAATCTAGGGTTAAATCCCACCTCTGCCCCTTGTGATCTTGGGAAATGTCACTTGAACCTCTATTGCATTAGGTGCAAACTTAGACTGTGAACCCTCCAGGGACAGGAAAGTACCTGCTGTACCTGAATGTGCCTTTTTGCACCTATAATCAAAGCAGAATTGTGTGTGTAGTTTTCCTTGTTTAGTGCTGCAGGAGAAAGTTAGCCTAGAGATCAATGTTCCCTCTAATTTTCTGTAGGCTGTGTGCGCATAAAATATCAGCTGTGCGGCTTTTGAAGGAAGGTAAAATTTTTGCGCCACATAACGACACTCTGAGTTATATACTTTAAAATTTGACTACACGTCAGAATACAGTATATACACCACAGTGATTGCACTAGAAAATATTGTAGAACTTGTGAAAACCGTAAATACACAACAACTTTTAAATTTTAAGACGTCTGTGTTGTTTTCTATCAGAATCAGAACCGTAATTTTTGTGCGCTCTGTTGTAAAGTATGTGTGCTCGCTCAGTGAGGTGTGTGCGCGCGCACACGCGCACAGCTTAGAGGGAACAGTGCTAGAGATCTGTGTCTACTTTTTCTCTGGGTACTTTTAGCAGGCAATGTATCATATATACTTTTGAAATAAAAAGAAAAAAAAAACCCTTGTCTGTTCTGAACTCTCCTGACCTAATCCCATGCATAGGAATGTCTCCACATGCATTGTTCAACTATATGTATATTTTTTCTTGCAAAGAGGGTGAGCAGTTTGCATAGTCTTTTACTATTGCCCTCCCTGTGCATTGCATATCAGTTTCTATGCGTTAAGAGCATCATCACTTCCAAAACAAAGTGCACAGTTAGGAGGTTCCAGAACATGAATAAGGGGATGTTTATGTGGTGAAAACATCTCCGACCATATTATGAAACACTGCTCTCATGCACGTACACGGTGCTAGCATGGGGATCTCGGAACATGACCAGAAGTGGCAGAACGGGGGCATGGTCAGCCATGGAAATATATAAATTGTATTCAGGAAAGGCCTATGTATGTATTAAGTGTTTCTCAGAAATGTTCACGTAATTCCTGCTAAAACGTGGAATAAGGCCAGGACTTAGAAAAAATTATGTTCTTCTCTGCAATGCATCCCATATTGAAAAATGGTTGTGACAAGTATGTTTTGAACTGGTGTGACTGCAGTCTGGAAAAACACAAAATGCAGTTTTAAGGTACAGAGAGCAGAGGTGATGGAATGTTGTAAGGTATAGACTGTGGCACTGCAGACCAGCTGCAGGCAGAAGGAAAGGTTTTAAACACAGAAAAAAGAGGTAAAGACGAGCTGCAGCATCATGAGGAGCCACATAGAGGGAGCCAGAGAGACCTCTGGAGGTCTGAAGAACCACGCCCTAGAGCCAATGATGTAATTCCAGCCAACACCCAATGCAGAAAGGGAAGAACTCCTCTTAAATGCTCAGATGACTGGAGGAAGGCAGAGAGGCAAGGAGAGTGGCAAAAAGACTCGGATTCAGACTCCGGTTGGAGAGAAAGAGAGAGAGACACGGAGAGTGGCAAAGAGACCGATACAGAGAAGGAGGTTGGCGAGAAAGAGAAAGACAAGGAGATTGGCAGACAGCTCCAGATGGGCAAGGAGACTGTCAAGGAGTCTTGCAGGAAGTTCCAGTTCCAGATTTTTACAGATATCTGGAGGATCCAGGGAGAAGAGTCCTGATCAAGGGATCCGGCCTAGCAGACCCAGCCAAGCCAGGTACAGAAACCTACTTTAAACATTGCAAAAGAGGAAAAGATATACTTTCCAGGAGGGAAAGGTTTTATAAAGAAGCTAACCCTGAAAGAAAGTGGACTATAACAGAGAGTCCCAGGCCTAACTTTAATAGGAGCCAGCAACTGTTAGAAGGAGCAACAGTGAACGGCAGTGAAAGGGGTGAAAGAGGAATTGAGAAGGGTCACTTCCAAAGCCGTGGAAGAAAGGAACCATGGCACCAGTATACCCTGACTCCAGCAGAAGGCAGAACTAGGAACCAGAGGCCTACCTGGGCACCTGAGAATCCAAGACCCAGCAGGCCCAAGCCTCAGCCTTCACCTCCCGGAGACCGCCTTAGAAGAAAAGGTAAATGCCAATTTTATAATGATGATTTTATGAATGCTGTGACCCAGAAGGAGTCAGACACTAGAGCATGCTGTCCTTCAGGAGGCCTTCATGAAACAAAGTACAGATCTGCAGTTAACAGGAAGCCTACTAGAGAAGGAACTGTATGCAGGAGAGACTGTCCTCAGTATAAAAATATACAAAGCCAGGACTTACCTTGTAACGCTGACTATTGGCGCATCATCCAAGCGCTAGGCAGAAAGCCTGAAGGAGAGCCTCCAAACATTCTGGACTGTGAGCCCATGCAGGTCGAATACCAGGAGGACCCCTTGGACATTCCCATGGACGTTAACTATTGTCTATCAGAAAGGATTGAGCCCTAGCAGAGGCATAGCTGTGGCTTGGGATAAAAGTTGGATGCTGTATTTCATTTACCTGTGCTGTGAAGTTAACAGTGTTTTCAGTACGTGTTTTCCTTTAACCTGAAGCAAGGATATTTCTTTTCATGTGTTGTTGTATTCTGGGCTAAAGAACCTGTTTGCAAAGAGGGAAATAAAAGCCTTACAATTTCCCTATACTCGGACTGTAAATTCTTGGGAGTGTTAGTTATACAGAAGGCTACCAGGCCTGTAGAAGCCTGGGCCCTGCAAGAGAACCAACCTCCTCCACAAACAAACTTTTCTCCTCCCTGTCCACGCCCTTCTGTCGTGCCACGCCATCACCACTAGGGGGGCAGTGTGACAAGACACATTAATAAACACCCTTACAGAAATATTAAGAAGAGCAATAATGTTTATTCTGGCTATGCTTAAACGTGCTCTTTGTGCTAAAGGAGCCAATATAGGGGACTCTAACAATTCTGAAAAATGGAACTGCTGATACAGGGATAGTATGGGCATGAGCAGGGAAAGGAATTTTGTTTGGGTGATAAATGGAGATCATATTTTTAGTCCTGATACCCCATACTATTATGTTATGTTATAGCTGTTATGTATAGATTCAGGGCATCTTTTTGGCAGAATTATCGTTTAGTGACAGAAAGTGAGAATGAGTGTGTCTGTGTGTTTGGTTTAAGGGGTGCACAGGGGGATCTTGTGTGCTCATTTGCAAGTCAGGGGGGACATGAAAGCCTGGACAGTACCTGGACCGTAAGAATGACAGCAGCATCACCAGGTACCAGTGTGATAAGGCAGTCAAAATCAGAGAGGGTTCACTATAGCTAAATGTCAAAACATATCTCTGTCAATAATAAGGGACCCTCAGAATAAGGGCATTCAACAGTAAAAACAGCACTAATGCATTCCCATAATGCACATTTTGTAAGACCAATGATATTGCTGTTGAGCACATATTAGTGCTGTTTGTACTGCTTAATGCCCTTATTCTGAGGATCCCTTATTTACAGAGATATGTTTTGACATTTAGCCACAGGGAACCTATGCAGATTCCATCTGGATTATTTTACATAGGGTATTCTAATAATATCAGATATTGTTGGTAGTGTGATAGGGCAGCCATACATCCGCTGTGCCAGGCACTGGGAGACACGACTGATGTAGTGCCAACATTCCCCGTGTTGTCCCATGCAGCCTACATCCATACCCATGCCAAGATCTATGAGAGCTGGGGAAGTGGCGATATGTCTGGAGTCTGGTTACTTGGTGTGATGGCACAGGGATCCCCCTTCCCATACCCACTCAGGCATGACCAGGGGAGGAGTGTCACAAAGCTGACTGTGGGAAGGCAGACAGAGTTGCCCTACAGATAGAAGAACATATGCCATGATGGAACAGGTGTAGTGGCTGTGAGAAGTGCCAGTACCCAGATAGGTGGACCTCAGATGCCATAGCCAGAAGGCCCTACTACTACTACTACTGATCATTTGTATAGCGCTATAAGGCATATGCAGTGCTGCACAGACACATGTAAAAGATGGTCCCTGCTCAGCGGAGCTTACAGTCTTTTCAAGACAGACAACACAGCAGCTGTGGGCAGGATACTTTCAGGGGGAATGGTAAGGAAACACAAGGGAGCTTAGGCGGATGAGATCCAATAGCAGCAACAAAGAGGTGAATGCTCAGCTTGGATTTGAGAGGGGCCAGAGAAGAAGCCTGATGTACAAACTCAGGTAGTTTGATCCAGGCATAGGGAGCAGCAAGGTGAAAGGAGCAACTTCTGGATATGGCAGTAGAAGAGAAGGGCACAGACAGAAGCAATCTGACAGAAGAGCAGAATTCCCAGGGAGGGGTCTAGGGAGGGATAAGAGGGGGATGGTGGTGAGGAGCACAGAATGAGTGCACATATAGGCCGAAAAGGGCAGACATTTGTTGCTCAGCAATATTATGCATCTTTTGGAGAACTGCACTACTAGTTCTGGGTTTTGTGCACTTGGTAAGGGTCCATCCCTAGCAGTTTAAAGCATGTTTGTTGAGATGACCAGAGCAGGAACCATTAGGGCCGGTTTGTAATGCCATGTGCTATTTGAGCAAAGTATGCCTGATATTCATGTACATATTTACATTCTTGTAAAACATATTGAGGTGCACTGGGATTACCTAGCACTTTTCAGGGCATGAAGAGGACTGGTATATGGTCTAGGTTGCAGCAGCGGTCATTTCTCATTGGTATGCATGTCTAGTTTGCATCAGGAAACGAATGTCTGTGATGAGCAGCTCAGGAGATGCACATTTTTCCAAACTGCTGTGGCGTCTGTGGGTACATCACAGGGACAGGCAGGATCCAATATATATAACTTTTCAGAATACGGTGGGTGCATGGACGTCCATAATATTTACCTGTGTCTGATAATATTGATGGGGACATGTTTCTCCATTATATTGCTTGGCCTGTGCCTACACCCGTGCGAGGGCCATGCCCCAGATGCATGTGCAGGCCATCTGAATAGCGCTTGCCTGTGCCGTGACAAACATGTCTATCTCCCCAATTCCGGATCCACAGGCATGTCCAGACCCATGGATGCGGAATTAGGTTCAAACGGGGCCCGTTTTTAATCTAGACTTGTCCACATTATGGAATAAGGCTCTTACTTCTAGCAATTGGTAACAGACCCCACATGTGAAGGGGCCATACTGGACTTGGGGCTTACCAATGGTGAAAGTGTTTCTGATGTTGTAGTGGGAGATCATTTTGCATCCAGTGATCACCAGATGGTGTGGTTCAGTATTAGGACTAGGGCTGTTAGAATCCATTCAAAGGTGAGGGTCTTAGACTTTAGGAAGACTAACTTTGCCAGGATGGGCCAATACCTCAGTGAGTCGTTAATGGGATGGGAACAGCTGAGGGATGTAGAAAAACAGTAAACAAAACTGAAAGGGGATATTTTAAGGGCAACGGACCTTTTTGTTAAAATGGTAAATAAAGGTAAAAGGAAAAGGAGACTGCTATGGATTTCGAAAGAAGTAGTCGAAAAATTGCAAAAAAAGAGGGAGGCCTTCATGAAATACAAGAGATCACAGAGAGAGGAAGACAGGCATCTATATTTGGAAAAATGTAGAGAAGCTAGCAAAGTAGTCAGGAAAGCAAAGATTCAAACAGAGGAGGAAATAGCCATTGCAATAAAATGGGGGGATAAGACATTTTTCAGATATGCTAGTGAGAAGAGGAAGAGCAAAAGTAGTATTGTCAAACTCAAGGATGAAGGGGAGGAATATGCAGAAGCTGATGATGATAAAGCGGAATTGCTTAACAAATATTTCTATTCTGTGTTCACAGATGAAAAACCAGGAGCAGAACCTCAGAAAACACCCACAAACAGGAAAAGAAGCAAGGGACATCTTGAACAATTTTCAGAAGACTGTGTTCGTGAGAAACTAGCTCAATTTAAAGTAGACAAAGTGATGGGACCGGATGGGATACACCCTAGAATACTGAGGGAACTTGGGGATGTTCTAGCAGCAACACTGACTGACCTTTTCAATGCCTCATTGGAGTCAGGAGTGGTGCCAAAGGACTGGAGAGAGGCTCATGTGGTGCCTTTACACAAAAGCAGAAGTAAGGATGTGATTGAAAACTACAGGCCGGTTAGTTTAACTTCGGTGGTGAGTAAATTATTGGAAATGCTTCTGAAAGAGAAAATAGTGAGGTTTCTGGAGTCCAGCGGATTACAGGATCTGAGGCAGCATGGATTCACCAGAGGCAGGTCTTGTCAGACAAATCTGATTGATTTCTTTGACTGGGTGACCAGAGAGTTGGACAGAGGGAGAGCCCTAGATGTGGTGTATTTAGATTTCAGTAAAGCCTTTGACACTGTTCCTCACAGGTGACTTATAAACAAACTGAGTACCCTAGGGGTGGACCCTAAAGTTACTGCTTGGGTTGGAAATTGGTTGTGTGGGATGCGACAAAGAGTATAGGTAAATGGAGCTCACTCTGAGGAGAAGGATGTTACCAGTGGTGTGCCCCAGGGATCGGTCCTTGGTCCAATTCTTTTTACATCTTTGTTAGTGATATAGCGGAAGGGCTGTCGGGTAAGGTTTGCCTCTTTGCAGATGATACCAAAATCTGCAATAGATTTGACACCCAGAAAGGTGTAGATAACATGAGGAGGGATCTAGCTAAGCTTGAAGAATGGTCTAGAATTTGGCAGCTGGGATTTAATGTTAAAAAATGTAAGGTCATGCATTTGGGCTGTGGCAGTCCAAGGGAGCAATATAGTATGGGGGTGAAGTACTTTTGTCCACTAAAGAAGAGTGGGACCTAGGCGTGGTTATGTCTGATGATCTTAAAGTAGCTAAACAGGTAGAAAAGGCGATGGCAAAAGCTAGAAGGATGCTTGGGTGCATACGGAGATGAATGGCTAGAAGAAAAAAGGAGGTGATAGTGCCTCTGTATAAGTCTTTGGTGCAACCTCATTTGGAGTATAGTGTGCAATTCTGGAGACCGCACCTTCAAAAGGATGTGAACAGGATAGAGTCAGTGCAGAGGGTGGCTACTAAAATGGTTAGTGATCTTCATTATAAAGCATATGAGGACAGACTTAAGGATCGTAATATGTACACCTTAGAGGAAAGGTGGGATAGAGGTGATATGATTGAGATGTTTAAATACCTCCGTGGCATGTTCAGGGGGAGAGCCTCTTTCGATTGAAAACAAGTTCTGCTATGAGGGGACATGGGATGAGGGTGAAGGGGGATAGATTCAGGAGTGATATGCGGAAATATTTCTTTACGGAAAGAGTGGTGGATCCGTGGAATAGTCTCCCAGTGAGGTAGTAGAGATGAGGACAGTAAATGAATTCAAAAAACATGGGACAAACACAGAGGATCTCTAAAGGAAAAAAGGGGACTGTTGTAGTTGTTGATATGGAAGGACAGTCTAGATAGGCCATGTGGTCTTTTTCTGTCGTCATATTTCTATGTTTCTATGTTTCTATGCTTCTATATTTATAATCAGACCAGCCAACTTATCAGCAAAGACTTCACTCATTATTGTAACTAGTGGAAATCTGAAAATATTAGGTAGCAACTACAAATCATGATAAATATTTCCAAACCATGAACTGAATGCACAATTGAAACGTTTTTCTTCACCATGAGCCTGGTATTTTTGGGGAAGAATTGCCACATTTGACTTTAGACCATGGAAACTTTATTACATTCTACCTATTCAGCAACCAGTGTGATGCAGGCAAAGATTTAGGGGGTTCTGATTAAATCTGAACCATAGCCAATGTCAAATTAAATCCTTCCAGCCCTATGGAGACAGTCATATAAATCTGGCCTAATTCAAGCAAAGAAGCCAGTATGCCATAAATCAGAAAGAACATTTCCTTTCAGATTTATGGTGTGCTGACTCCTGCATTTGTTTTGCACTATTGATGCTTTTCCAGCTTCCTTTGGAAGCTTCTGCGCCTGGTTTGATGACGTTACTTCACTTCGTATAATTCTCTGTTGAGCTTGAGAAGCAGTTGTAAGTGCTGGACATGATTTGCATTTTCCAGTCCCAGCAAATTCTGAACAAAAATCTGATTGAAGTGCGATCAAAAATGATGAATTATACATATAAATTCAAGGCAAATATTCACAGATCTAACACTGAATTTGACCTGAACTGGAAACGATATGCCCATTAGAAAAAAAAAAAACAACAACAGGAAGCTTTTTCCCAATTAAGTAGAGTTCTAATAGCTGCCCTGGTCCTGGAGAAGCTAGAGTCCTTATAGCTCATTATACCTCTTAAAAGATCAATGACGGACATGAACCTTTGGGACTACTGCTTGCATGCCAATTCTTCCGAAGAATGTCTTTTGCTAATACTTTAAAAGGTATCACAGCAAACCAAATAAATCCTCGCTATACTGATTTTTTGGGGATCACCTAATGCATGATTAGCGTCATTACCATGCGCATCTCTTATTCACTCTTTCAGGATGTGTGGAATCACTCCTCGGATAGCGCTAGCATCTGATCTGCAAACGGGTGGAGGAAACACAAGGAGCCGCACATATGGATTTAACCTCAACAAATGGAAAGGAAAACAAAACAAAACAAAACAACACTTCAGTTCTTTTTGAAAGGCTTCAGACTATAACCATATACCTACAAATTCCTTTGGAACAAATGGACCAAAAAAGAATAATTAAAGGATAAAGAGAAATCTTTCATCGAGAAAACACCTGGACTAAAGTTACAGTACATCAGAGTTTAGGAAGGTTGATCTTGCTATACTTGTAAACGTTAGAGAGAAATCACACCTCATCTTCACTATACATTTTGCATTTCTCTCACTCTCTTATACTTCTGCATTTTGGACCTTTGATGTATCGGGTCTGTGCAATCCGTCACTGTTTGTGGTCAGTTAGACTCACCCTCTAAGTTATCGAGGCATTGGATGAGCCCAGAGGGTAACTGAGGTCCTTTTTTCCTCTCTTGTATGTAGGTATGGTAGGGTGCTGTCTTATTTAGATATTATCTGCATGTCATTATATGTTAAGTTTGTATTAGGCTATGAAAATAGGATTATATTTAGCTAAGGAGTTTGTGATTGGTTTTCAACTTTTATGCATGACATGATAGTCACGAACATCACTCAGCCGTCTCAGCTATATATAGTGACCCAAACCCCTTCAAATTCTTCTGATGCATACATGACTGTCATGCCCCAGCCATCACATGAACTTCCTCATTACGGTTTTCTTTAAGAGGACAACTGAAAGTCTTTCCCATCTGCCTGCAATGAGTCCAAGACTGGCTCTTTTTCTAAAGACGGTTCTCGGCAGCTAGCATTGGAATTCAGAAGAGGTAATTTGAAGGATTTTCCCAACCAACCCCTTAACATTTATAGCATCATCAATTGTTCACTCTCCTATTTAATATGTGGTTATACTTTTCTGGGTGCAATCTGCGCATGGCTTCACTGGCTGCCTAAAATTTCAATCTAAAACATATATGTTCCAATGAGATGTCTGACTTGTTTTTCCTTGCCCTGGGTTTTCACTCCAATTCAGGGGAAGCCAAAACCTGCTCTGGAGGTCCTGCCAGGTCACCTTGAATCCAAGGTATGAAGCTGAAAATCACTGGTGTGGCAGGATAATCCACTGACGTTTGGAGCATATTTCTAAAAGAGAACATTACTGGCAAGTTCTATATCACCAAGGGGTGAATATATTTTTTCTGTCATATAAAGTGCTTAAATTGCTATGTGAAACCATATGCTTGTTTCATTTCATTTGATTTTTACTACTTACAACATGCCTATCGTAACAATTGCTAGGCAGCTCACAATAATGCTCATGAGAGCACAACAAATGATAACACAATTAAGTCCAATCAATTAAAAACAGCATTAGAAGTTACAGGTTTCCATTTCTTCTGATCATAAGATAGTCAGATTCTTGTTGAACAGAAAGTAGTAAAGAATTCCAATACTTTGGGACAGCAATTGAGAAAACCCAGTTTATAGTCCCTTGTTGCAACAAGCGAAGTGGTGGTAGTCTCAACAAAATTTGCTTATTTAAGCACAAATTTCTCCCAGAAGCATAAAACTGCAGGGGGAATGGTAAATACCTGCAGCCCCACTGATATAACTTGCAAAGGAGCAGACAGGTAGTTGAAACTGAGTACGGTACATAACTGAGAGCCACTGCGAATCCACCAATGCTGGAAACGTATGATCATATAAGTGCAATCCAGCAGTCAGTCTTGCAGCAGACTTTTGCATCATTTGCAATGCTCTAAGAACATTATTAGGCAGCTCAGTATATATATCATTACAAATGTCCATCCCAGATAATGCTAAACTCTGAACAATACTACTAAAAGAATCTGGTTCAAGTATATATTACAGTTTCCTCATTGCATGAAGCTTAAAGTAAGCGCTACATTCTACCTTTTGTGCATGCGGTTTAAATGTTAAGCTCTTATCTATGATTATTCCCAGGTAACGTATTTCATCACCAGAACATCATGTCCAGCCAAATTAATTTTCTCTGGGGGCTTTTAATTCATTGCATGGCTACTGTGTCTGTAAAATGACTATAAGATCATTTGATTGTTTTACAATCTTGATATATCGTCCTGTTGTTTCTTTCTCTGTTACCTCTTCCTGCTTCATACAATCCCAATGTTTGTCAACTTTCACTCTTCTCTGGGGGTGGTATTTAAAATGCTCATCACGTCTGGGTAAGCAGTACTTGCTATAATAATTAACTTCTTTTCAGTCACAACATGTTGATACTGCTTTACCTTCTCACAGCATTCAGAAGAACCGCAGAGACCATAATGACTTTACTGCAAGGACAGAGGCTGCAAGAAGGGACTTTGCCATGTCTTGTCCCTTTCATAACCCCTCATCCTGCCATAAAATGATGAGGGTGTAAGTTTATTTTATTTATTTTATGGTAGCTCTCTAATTATAAGTATTTGTGCTCAGGGCCGTACCAATTTCTTGCACTGGTAAGGGAAGATCACGCCCTGAGCACAACCCACGGCGGGAGAGAAGAGGCGCGCCCGATGTGCAAATCGCCTGCAGGGAGGGAAAGATCTGCTTAGCATGCCGGCCGGAAGGCTTAAGGGGCACATTTTAGCTGTCCTGCCATTGCCTGCTGCCGCTGAGAGAAGAAAAAGTGGCAGCGGCAGGCAACGGAAGACAGCTAAAATGCGCCCCTTAAGCCTTTACACCCTGTGCGGCTGCACCGCTCGCACAAGGCTAGGTACAGGCCTCTTTGTGCTTGGAGGAAAGTCATGCCTTTTGTCGTGAGGTACAAGGTTCAGAGCCGATGGAAAAAGAAAATTCACTGCAAAGTGAAACCAGGGTTGACAGTTCTGAAGCAAGCATGGAGGGTTGGCATAGAAACCCCAAACAAATAACGTCACAGTGTGCTAGGGAACGCCCGTCCCACAAGCTAATTCCTGATTCATCAGGGAAGGGGAAACAGCTGGTGGGAGGTGGAGCCCAGCCCAACGGAAAAAGAAACACAGATAAAAATCCCTTAGTGGAGGATAGAGGAGAGACTACTAAGAGACATGAGGAGAGACCTGACGAGAGGCAGGAAGGAATTCCTAGGTACAATCCTAGACACAGAGAGAGACCTGGAAGAAGCCAAATAGAGAAAGACAGATACCCTGAATTCAGCCAAGGCTTGAGGCTGGGAGAAGAGAGAAGGGAAGGGAGTCCCAACCTCCCTCAAGGGGAAACTCTGCACAGCCCCAATATTAAGAGGGATAGACTTCAGTCTACCATTTGTGGTACAGACTGACGCGTCAGAAAGTGGGTTAGGCGCGGTACTTTCCCAGGAGTTCGAGGGAATAGAGCACCCAGTCACCTATATCAGTCGGAAGCTCTCCAAGGCCGAGAAAAACTACTCGACCGTCGAGAAAGAATGCCTGGCCATCAAATGGGCAATCGAGGCATTCCGGTTTTATCTATCGGGCAGGAAGTTCCTCCTTATAACGGACCATGCCCCGTTGAAATGGTTGCACCAAATGCGGAATTCCAACGCCCGACTCACAAGATGGCATTTAGCCCTACAGGCTTTTAATTTCGTAGTCCAGCATAGGGTGGGTAAGCTACACGGCAATGCGGACGCACTCTCCCGAATTACGTACTGTCCGACGGAAAGTTCGGCAGTACGTAATATTTTAAGGCGGGGGATCTGTCGTGAGGTACAAGGTTCAGAGCCGATGGAAACAGAAAATTCACTGCAAAGTGAAACCAGGGTTGACAGTTCTGAAGCAAGCATGGAGGGTTGGCATAGAAACCCCAAACAAATAACGTCACAGTGTGCTAGGGAACGCCCGTCCCACAAGCTAATTCCTGATTCATCAGGGAAGGGGAAACAGCTGGTGGGAGGTGGAGCCCAGCCCAACGGAAAAAGAAACACAGATAAAAATCCCTTAGTGGAGGATAGAGGAGAGACTACTAAGAGACATGAGGAGAGACCTGACGAGAGGCAGGAAGGAAGTCCTAGGTACAATCCTAGACACAGAGAGAGACCTGGAAGAAGCCAAATAGAGAAAGACAGATACCCTGAATTCAGCCAAGGCTTGAGGCTGGGAGAAGAGAGAAGGGAAGGGAGCCCCAATCTCACTCAGGGAAGCTTCTCGGAGGAGGGGAACTGTGAGAGATATACAGTCCCAGGTCGCAGAGAGCAGTGCACAGCTGGTAAAAGCACTGGGGATTTCCGCCACTCTAAAAGCAAGGAGGTTTACTCTAAAAGCCAGAAAAGACAGCCACAGTCTTATAACTACAGATATCCTGAAGGTAACGCTCATTTTCCTGTTACAAAGGTTTTATCTGAAGGAAAGCAAAAGTTTTACCTGACACCATATTGCAGCCAAGAGAGGTTCCTGGGAAAAAGCTGTTTAGAAGACAGGCACGTAACTCATAATAGCCAAGCAGAAGAGGACAGTTTGTATCCTTGCACTTACCAGGAGCTGTGTGCTCGAGAATCCAATACTTATGGTAAACACCCAGACTCCTCTAGCCGGTTGGGGGAAGGGAATACACTGACTGAAGCTGAGAGGTTTTCCCAGCAGGCAGAAGAGTTCTCTCCACGGGACACTGAAGGAGAAAGTGACCCCATGCAATGGGATTCCTACCAACCCCCTGAGCCTGAGGTATACATGGACTGCTCATATATGGTATCTGATAATGTAAAGTCTCTTTGTTAACATTGTTGGAGTATTTGAAAAGAAGAAAACAGTCCAAAAGAGCATTTGGGAGCTAAACTGTTTTCCGTTCTTTTTGCCTTAAAGCTGAAGACAAGCATTGTTTGAGTTTACTTATTTTTGTTCATACCAGAAGCTTGGTTTTTCTGTTACTGTAACCTTTTGTTCAATGGTCAACGATATCCAACCCCGGGAGGGGAATAAATTCCTATTTAACCTGAAAATCACTCATGCACAACTATAATTTCTTCAAGTGCTGTAGAACTACATTACCCAAGAGGCCATTCCAAACCTCACCTAGTGGTTCCCAGACACACGAAGCACAACTGCCCACTCACCTAGTTCAAGCTGTATGCCTCTGGGAAGGTGAGTGGTGACACTTTGCACAGAATAAAGAAAGATGTAAGCAGACTGAAGGGGCATGTTTACTAAAGAGTGCTAACAGCAAAGGGTTTGCCATGTGCTGTGTGCCAAGCTAAAAGTTGGCATGAGGCCCAGCAGCAAAAATCCTGTGCTGCGTAATATCCCCAGTTTGTGCCAGTGAACACCCCAAATATTGGCTAGCACTGGGGCATTCCTGGGGCGGCACTGCGGTTTAAACGGGTAACAATGATATTCAGGTGCTGCCCAGTTAACCCTAACCAACTACATCGAAGACAGATGAATGGCAGTGCCAACTAGAGCTGATTGGGCCATCCATCCAGCAGGTGAATATTACCACTGACTCGACTGCAAAATCGCAATCTGTGCCACCTGGATATTCAATGTCGATGCCTAGATATGACCCTGGCATTGAATATCCGGGACAAAATTAAAGCAGCGGCAGTGCCCCTTTAGCATTTTAGGAAAGACTTGGAGAATGTGGAGGCTTCTTTATAATACTGATGCAAAGGAGAATCAGCCATTTTACAAAAAGCAGCATCAGTAGGAGATTTGCTCGTGTAAGTAAGCGACAGCGAGCATAGATTCTAGTATTTTAATCCTTTAAATCATAACTGGTGAAATGATGGTGTAAATGACCTCTAATAAAATACCAAATAGCATGAAAGTACGCGCATACTTTGCATTGCCAGTACCTTCTCTGTCTGCATGCACATGAGCAGAGTTGGGGCCGAACAGGGTCAGTGCAAGAAATTGCAAGCTCAATATTCAAAGGCATTTGCACAGTTTACAGCGGTTAGTGCTGCTGAATATTCCTGATTAATACCACTACATGTCCTGATGCTAACCTCTTGGCATCGGGGCGTGTCGTGGGCATTCTGGGGCAATCCAGGTGTGGCTCCAGTCGCTAACAGGGCAGCAGCGATATTGCACCACTGCCTGGTTAGCACCTGTGGGTAAAAGATAGTCTAACTTTTTCTGTGCCTGTCTTTACTCCTGGCAGCTAACTGGACTCAGTATTGCCACTGCCGGGTTCACTTCTGCGGGCTTGTGGGCTGTGTGGTAACCCTGGACATTCAATAGCAGGGCCGCATATATCCTCGGCATTGAATATCGGGAGTTAAATTTTGGCAGTGATGGCTATGCATCGTACTAGCGCAACCCAAAAGAATATCAGGCCCTACGTACATAAAGTGGAATTTTAGAAAGGATGTCTAGAAACAATCTAGGATTTTCAGAGCAAAATATCCAAAAGCCGGGGGAATGACAGTCAGACCTTCTGAAATCACTCCATATTCACTTCAAAAGATTAATAGCCTATTAACTAGTTCTAGAGATGGGCCCTGCACAAATAGCAAGGCAAGATAGATGCACGGATGTAGGCCATTTTACAAAAGTGGACATCCCCGAAGTGCATTCCTGCTTAATCGGATGCTTAGACACCCAGCCTTGCTAAGTCAGAAGGCAGGCATTTATGTTACAAGACTAGCATGTCCTGCCCTGCTACTTCAAATACTCATATGTGCAATAGCAGTCAAGTAATATGTTTGGAGTATATAATTCCAGGCAGGTTTCTTTGGCCAGGAAATATTAACCATTGTGATGTAAACATCTAAGTAGTGCCTGTTCTAAATGTACTACTCAATTGGGTTGTTTTATTAAAGATGTTTTAATGTGTGAAAGACTTTTAACACATGTAAAAGGACATTTAAAAAATATTCCAGGGGTTACCTTCATGAATGTGTGTGCAGTGACAAGAAGGCCTCTGTACTATTACATGAGCTGCTCAGACTCAGAATCTGGATTACAAGTGTGCAGGCCAAAAACTTAATTTTGTTTCATTTTTAATTTTGAGGGGTTTTTTCATCTTTTATCTTTTTTCCTCAATAGTGTGCACTCTTGCAAAAGGATGAACACTGTTGATGGGAACCAGAAAATGATAACAACATTGTCATTTCCTGTTTCACTGAGATCACATGAATCACATCCCTATTTGGACAGAGCATGAGCATATTTGTAAGTTATGCATGTTTATAAAATATGTGTATCAATTATACTTTATGCTTCAGCATTTAAGCCTGCTCCCAACGGTTTATCTGGGCAGTTGCACCTGCTACCAGACAAACCCTATCGAGAGGGGTTTTCAGTGATGCTATCCAGATAGTGCCGCTGAATATTTCCTCTGACCTCTGCTGTACTTTCCAGGGGGGTGTGGGAATGGTCTTTGGGTGGTCCAGGGTATTATGGGGGTTATTTTAGAAGTCCTATTTGTGATTTAAATGTGTATATTCAGTCATATGCACATGTAAATTGCAGACATGTGCAAATGGCCATTTTAGAGAGGCTTAAATGTACACCTGAAGACTGCATCATATCCAAAGCAGATGGGGACATGTCAGGGATATGGCCTGGGCAAGACAAAAATCTGCACATATATTCCCCATTTCATATAGAATATGCTAGTGCAACCCCAAAATCAAACACATCCAAATTTACACCTGCTCCTTGGCACAAAGAGGGATTTAATAAGTGCTCCTTTGGCCATCTGTTTACAGGAGGGATTAAAAGTGATATCCCCCTTAATCTCCCAGGGCCGATTTTGTGCCATGAATATCGAGGATGGACGTCCCAACAGGACGTCCATCCCCGCTATTCATGCCTTCTCTGGCTGCATCTACCTTCCCTGCTGGTTGTGCGGGGAAGTTAGATGGGGGTGGGGAAGTGGCGGTTCAGGGGTGGAGTCTGGGCAGTCGCTGGTCCTGGACGTACTGGGCCAATTCTAATGTTGGCCCTATACATCCAGGGCCAATGACATGTGCGGTGAAGTTATTCCATCTCTGAGGTAGAATAACTTCCCTTGATGTGGTTTTTTTTGTTCTGCCGGTGCACGGATGGGGCAGGGGGAGTTGGAGGACATTCCCCATAGCCCCACCCTGGACTTAGGAAGCCAGATCGGGGGCCGGGCCGAGGGGTATGATAACTTTTGTCCAGCAGCCGGCATCACGGCTTTTAAATGGAGCCGCAGTACCATGGCAACCGGATGCCATAGTGGCTCCATTTAAAAGCCCTAACTGAGTTAGTCGGGCAGGTCAGGTACGTGCAGGCCGGATGGAATCACAGTCCCAGCCTGCACATACATGACTGTTCGCAATTCTGATTCCATGGGGCTAGATATGCCCTGCGGGATCAGAATTGTGATCCCCTCTGTACATCCCGCTCAGACCAGACGTACAGAGGGGATCTACGTCTGGAATGGAATAACCCTGCCAATGTTTATGTCCCCTCTATATTGAACTGGGTTCAAGAGAGAGTCCTCTGTGATTAATCAAGAACATCAGCATGTCTAGGTTTGCAAAAGGGCTCAGATACAGGTGTAAGTTGCTAGCCTGCCCTCATTGATTTTTTCCATATGTTTATTTCTGAAATGGCACCTCCCACTCACATGGATATGTACTTCAGAAATGGCTCCATGTTTAGCAGAGCTGTTTCTAAACTATTGGCACAATAATACATGTGGCGGCCTGCATGTCCTATTCTGATCTCCATGTCCTATCTGAAATGTGCCTTTATCTGGTTTGTGACGGCATAACTTTCTGCAGTTGGTGATCACTACGGAAACAGGATATTCAATGGAAGCCACTGGGGATCGCCTGTGGGGATCATCTTTAAACAGGATATTCAGCAGAGGACACTATCCAGCAGCTTCCATGGACTATCCGCTTTCATTTTGCCCACAGCAGCTAGCACTTAAAAAATGTTGACTGCTATTTGCTCAATATTGACCCATTTATGCTCGATAAAATGATTTAATGCACACTGATCAATTTAATGCACCTTAATTCATTGGAAAGCATACGTTAAAACCAATTTAGCATGCAGTTATTCAGATGAATTTGTGAAACTAACCAATGAAACCCTCTAAAATTGGGAAAAATCATGAAAAAAATAAAAATTAACTGAATTGTTCTTGCCTGTGGGCATCCTTAATTGTCTAGCATTTTGTAGGCAGGCCAAGCCATGGTTCTTTTGCAGAGCTTTCAGCCAGGGCTGATATTTGATATCAGGATTGCTCGGACTGTAAGATATGCCAAAGGGATCTTTGAGGGGTTTGGTTTGGATAGGATATGATTGGGAAGGCAAGTCATGGTTTGTTAGGAATGGAGGATTGCATGGTGTGGGATTGTGTTGTTAGCACTGTAAAATGTTTGGATTGTTTTATAAATTGTAATTCACTTTGAATACTTTGATAGTGAGGATGACAATCAAATGGGATAAACAAACAAATAAATAGATATAGATAGGTCAAGAGAGAAATATAAAACAATACAGAAAGATATTTTACACATATGTGCATAGATATAAATGCTATTGAGTCATTTTATAAAGTATTTTTTAATGCAGTAATTTATACTGACATATTCCTATCTGTATCTGGCCACATACACATGTAAATGACCTCTATAAGGTACCAGCTGATGTAAAAGTTCACGCTTTAGCATGAGGGTGCATAGTTTGCCAGTAGGCATAGCTTGGGAATGATCTCTGCAGAGTTTTCATGTACAAGCAGAGATTATAAAATACCTTGATCTATGTACATATGTACACACAGAAAGTGAGCTAGGGTTTTATAAGTACAAGTAGGTGCCTACTTAACTTTATAACATTTTGCTTATGTAGGTGCCTCTATGGGCCTACCCATGGTGCCCTGTTATAAAATTACCTGCAGTGAGCGTAATTTTATAAGGGGGCATCTAGTTAAAGTGTGTTTTAAGGCTCTTAGGTTAAGCCTTTCTTATATAGACAAGTACACCCCTACTGGTCTTTATAAAATACTTGTAGCAGTGGCACAACACATGCCTAGTTTGCAGGCATGGACATTTACACCACCCTTTAACTACTACTAGTCTACTAATAATAATAATCATTTGTAGAGTTCTACAAGGTGTATGCTGTGCTGAACATATAGATGTAAGACACAGTCCCTGCTCATTACAGCTCGCAATCTAATCAAAATGAAAAATAATTGGAAAACTAGGGACTAGAGTATGGCGAGATACACATAAGTAGTAGACAAGAGAATGAGGAACATCAGGATCCAAAAGCAGTCTTACAGAGGTGGGTCTTAAGCCTGGACTTGAACAGGGCCAGAGAAGGAGCCCGATGCACTAAGGTAGTTTGTTCCAGCCATATGGAGCAGCAAGGTGGAATGACCAAGGTTTGGAGTTGGCAGTGGCAAAGAAGCGCACCGATAAAAGTGATCTGCCAGAGGTGCGGAGTTCCAAGGAGGAATGTAAAGTGAGATAAATGAGGAAAGGTAATGAGGAGACACAGAATGAATGCACTTGTAGGTCAGTAGAAGTTTGAACTGGATGAGAAGAGTCAAAAATGACCCCAAGGTTGTGAGCTGAGGAAACAGGAAAGAGTATAACGTTATGCACAGAAATAGAGAAGGGAACAAGTGTGGAGGTGGATTTAGGGGGAAAGATAAGGAGCTCAGTTTTGGCCATGTTCGGTTTCAGATGATGGTGATACATCCAGGCAGCAATGTCAGATAAGAAGGCAGAGATCTAGGTCTGGATTCCTGGAGAGTTTTCAGGAGCAGAAAGGTAGATCTGAGAGTCATTAGCATAAAGATGGTACTGAAAACCGTGGGAGGAAATAAGCGTACCAAGAAACTGAGTATAGAAAGAGAAAAGGAGAGTTCTCAAGACGGAGCCCTGAGGTACACCAACTGAAAGCGGGATGACAGTAGAGGAGGATCCACCAGAACATACACTAAAAGTGTAATGGGAGAGAAAAGAAGAAAGCCATACAGAACAGAGCCCCTAAATCCAAGCGAGGACAGGGTATCAAGGAGTAGGTGGTGATCAACAGTTTCAAAGGCAGCAGAAAGATAAAAAAGGATGAGAACAAAGTAGAGGCCTTTGGAATTGGCAAGGAACAAGTCAATGGAGACTTTGGCAAGAGCTGTTTCTGTGGAATGTAGACAACAAAAGCCAGATTGCAGTGGATCCAGAAGGGCTTGAGAGGAAAGAAAGTCAAGACAGCTGCGGTGAATCACTTGTTCAATTAGTTTTGAAGCAAAGGAAAGATAGGCCAATATCTGGAAGGACAGGTAGGATCTAGTGAAGAATTTTTGAGGCCACAGGAACAGTTGCAGTGGAAAGCAATAGGTTAGGGATATGACATGGAGATGATGATGGAAGAGGTTGAGCTTAGTAGATGGATAGGAATGGGATCAGAGGAGCAGGTAGTCAGTTTGGAGGAGGAGAGAAAATTTATAGTTTCCTCATCAGTGATTTCAGAAAAGGAAGAACAGTGACCGAAGGTGAGGGAAGGATTTGGGACTGAAGAGGGGGAAGATGAGGTGGAGGTGACACTTGTGACAAGGCAGACCTGTCAGAGCGCAAGAAAAAGGGTTTTAAACACACTTTTTACTCTGAACCTGCCATAGATACAGGGCAAGAGAGGGTTAAAACCTCAGCACACAAAGTTGCAGGGCAGGAGAGATGTGAAAGGGAGCCACACCCTAGCTCTAGGCTGACAGGGAGAGCTAGCCTATCAGGGAAAGGGGTGGACTCTCGCCTGATTGGACAAACTAGTCCTCATAACCAGGAAGTGGTAGTTTCAAAGGAGAAGGAGGAACAGGGAGAACAAAAGGAAAGAGAGGAGGAGAACGAGGAGCTACACAGGCAACAGAAGCTGCAGGAACGGAGAAAGCAAAGCAGACACTCACCTTTGGCACAGCCAGGAGAAAGGGACTCCAAAGGAGCAGATACAGCCTTGGAGTCAGGCATTCCTTTCAGAGAGACAGAGAGAGCCGTGATTTCCCAAAGAGGCAGAGCTCGAAGCAAGAGGGTCCAGCTGAGAACCAATTACTTGGACGGTTGCCAGCCACCTTGCACAGAGGAAGCCACGTCTCGGGGAAAACAGCTGAAAGTCCTCCCAGGAAGGAATAGCGCTCATGCAAAGCCAAAGCAGGTCAGAAAAGCCTATAAGTCTTTTAAACAAAGTATAGAGTCTTTGTCTGAAAGGGACAGGAGCATTTCTGCTGATAAGTTCCCTGGGAATAGACAGACAAGAGAGGAACTGGGTGGAAGGGAAATCCCAGTGTATGAAAGACAAACGTTGCCTCACAGCAGAGAACGTGTCAGAACCTGCAAGCTAGAGGCTAGCACAGGTGCACGTCAGCATGCTCTTAATTGGCAGCAGCGTGACACAAGCCTAGATACAGATTCTGATGAACAGGAGATATTAAGAGTGCCTGTAAAGCCTAGTCAGAAGAGATACGTACCTCCTCACCAGAGAATAAGACCCGGGCAAGTCAAGGAAGAAAGAAATCCTTATGCTCAGCTCTTTAAGAACGTTAATAAACAGATATCCCTGCAAGAGCGCAGAACAGTTAGAGAGAAGGGAGATAAGCAGTTACAAAGTCTCCTCAAACACCTAAGAGCACTAGATTCGAGTAAGCCTTATATTCAAGAACCTCCAGTTAGTGAAGAGGAACCAATGCAAACTGATATTCCATTATCCTATAGTAGCGGCTCTGAAATGGAATGTGGTATCTGCCAAAGAGACTTTTAATATACAGCTTAAATATATGCAATATTTTAAGGCTGTTATAAAAGTGTTTTAGAGATTGGAGTTTAATTGCAGACAGGAAGCTTGTCTCACTGCCAATCCTATTTAATTGCCTAATTCCAAGAGATAGCTTCAGGAAACCTAGATTTCTTCTGGCAGAAGTTTTATACAGAAGAAAGATTAAGCTCATGGAAGAAGCTTCAGTTTTACTTGGAGGCTAGAAGAGAATTTCTTATGTAGATGTGGACCAGAGGAAAAACCACAACTTTGGAAGTTCTTTATTGAATGTCTTATGTGAGAAGAAGTATCGCTGTTAAGAAGAATATAGATGTTTTGGAAAGTGGAATGCACTAAGAGAAGCTGACCCTTGATTTACCTGTTATACCCTGAGAAGTATCAGGAAAGCTGTTGTACAGGACTTTATTTGTTATGTGTATGATATCCTTTGACCTCTGTTTCGGGGGGAAGAAAACCTGCTGGGAACAATAAACCTATTGTTTACCCTCAACCTACTTTGGCTGTGATCACTGGGCTACAACTACACAAGCACATCCAGGGAACAGCGATAACAGAGTAACATATGCTGTGCCCCCTCTCTTTACTGCCACCATACTGGGGTAGACGAGAGAGGGGTGTCACACACTGCAGAAAATTCAAGGATAATCTTCTGGATTTTGTCATTGAAAATAGCCAAGGTCTGGGAAGATAGTGAAGGAGGGATTGGGTGAGGAGGGACCTTGAGGAGAGAGTTGAGAGTAGCAAAGAGAAGGCGAGAGTCAGAGGTAACAGAATTAGTCAGATGGACAGTACTCTTGCTTGACGAATACTATGGCTGACTAGAAAGACATCTGTAGCAGCGAATAGTGGACGTGGGACACAGGGGGTCAGAGGGCACTAGGAGGACAGGATAGGGTTAAGGGAAGCATGGGGGGAGGGGCGAGAAGGCGGTCCTGGGAGAGGCTATTTGGAGGGCCTGCCGGCCTGGTATCGCCCTCTTGCCCCTTTGGATGCTGACCAGGAGACAGCTTAACGAGACAGTATACGGATTCAGATCCGGCCTACCATGCAACAGTTCCATTTACCAGAGAGGGACTTCTGAGAACAAGCAGAGATCCATCAGCGACACATGTAAGTAGGGATGCTGTAGTGATGGACAGTCAGGGGGCTAGGGCATCCAATGGCAGAGAAATACAAAAAAAAAAAAAAGTGGGAAAGGAATCACTTCCCCGATGGACGCCGAGGTTGGCTGTGTGGTTATAGAGGCGAGTGCAGGCGACAGCTTCAATACCCCTCCTCAAGGAGGTGCGGGGAGGCGGGACCCTTACTAGGCCTCTCCAGCCTATCTGCCACATTGCAGGGGCTGCCAGATCTCGGGTGCCCTCTAGGTCTTGATGCCCACTGGCGCCGGATGCAGGGGGACACAGGCTGCTGCACATTTCTTCAAGGGAGCACTAGCGAGTACTGGGCAGGACGTGGCCTCTTCGGCTGATGGCGGATGCAGGTGGGTATAACGTATAGGCCCCCCCTCCCCCACACAGCCCTCACAGGCGTTATACCCCCCCCGAGCAAGAGATGGTCGCATCAGCGCCATTCTCTAGGGACACAGGTGCATTTTAAGACTCAAAGAAAATAGATTTCAGCGCAAAAAAACAACAAAAAACATAAACACATGTGGCAATGCTGCCACCTGTTGGTGGATGGGTGTTATGACGCATGGAAAGCAAGTTGATATGGCAGGGGCTATTTAAGAAAAAAAAAGAGTGCAGCAGGGAGAGATGTAGAAATGCGGTACACAGGGGCATATAGGAAGCTAAGGGAGATAGGCATGGACAAAAAAAAAGAGGTTAATAGGCGGTTGAGTCTCGGGGTCTGGGACTGAATGGAAGTCTTAAATGCTGACTGGAATTGTAACTCTGTGTAAAGTGTATGATGCTGGGTGGGGCCCCAGACTGGGAACGGACAGGTAGAATAAGTGTATGAACCCAGGGACAGGTCTTAGTCGAACAGCGAATGACATTGTCCCTCTTGCCTCCCCATAGCATTTTTCTCCTATAGACATGCCTCCCAAGAGCAACAGGTCGGAGTGCAATGCAGGGACAATGGAAAACTGCAGAGCACAAGAGAGGAGCGGCTAGGCAGGCCCCAACATCAGGCACCTCCAGGGCAGACACAATTATGGCCAAAAAAAAAAGTACAGAGGACACGGCTGCAGCCCCTACACGGCACAGTAAATGGGCTGTGACAGTGAAGACAGCTAAGTAAACGAGGGTTATGAGTGACAAGATGGAGGAGCTAATTAGGGTCCTCAGAGAGCAAGTCAATCAGCTCGGACCTGGGCCAGTCCAAAGGTGGCTAGAAGCCCCCCCCCCCGCAGTGATATGGAGGACTTTGGCAATCACAGCACGTCTAGCAGACAAAATGGACGGCACCGCACTTCGGGGAGGCCGGCTCCCTTGGGTAAGTCATCTGAGTCAGGGGCAATGTCCAGCACAACGTCGAATAGCTCTTTCTCGGATAGCAACGGGGAGTTATCCTTCGTTAAGTTTATGCAAACTGCTTTCAAGAAGTTTAAGGAGAGGAAGAGGCCAGTAAGAGTACTGCAGAGAAAGTTTGGCTGAAGGGTCGGGGAGGTGCTGGCTGAGCAGGCAGAGTGGATCTTGCCGAGGCAGCCAGGGGAACAGCCATGTCCCAACCACCTAATCTGGCAGCAGTGACTGAAGGGACAGACGTGCAATGCGGTGTTTCATCACTGGCCCATATGGTGTCAAAAAATATGAAGAAGAAAATATGGAAGAGAAAAATGTATTGATATATTTACACTGCTTATCAGGCTCCAGGAAGGGGAAGACAAGGAAGGAAAAGGAAAGGATAAAGGAACAGGAGAGAAGGAGTGGAAGTCCAAGGTAGCGGAGTCCATCTATAACCGGGTGTCAGCGTTCCACATCTATATGACTGTGGTGATGAAGAAGGAGCCAGAACTTGGCCCGTTCCTGACTAAGCACCTCAACATGATCACTCGCATACACAGACATTTTGCGGCCACAGCATGGCTGAACTATGATGTCAGCTTCAGACAGCTCATGGTGATCGATCCCACCCTGACATGGCGGCATCGGGTTGTCGACCTATGGCTCAACGTGGTGGCATAGAACAGGTCACTACACCATGAAGGAGGATAACAATCTTTTCTTGCATTCAACGTGCAGGCATTTGAGCAGACATATCCTGAGTGGTGGTGGGACAGGCGGGCCAGGGGGCAGGGCATCAGTACTGTCACCAATTCAACACAGGGCAGTGCACCTGGAACCCGTGTAAATTCCAGCACATCTTTTCTGGTTGCCGGGGTGGAACATCCAGTCACAAACTGTAGATTCAACAAGGATGTCAGGATGCACAGGACTCAAGCCTGTCTTCGGGTAAGTGATGGCAGTGGCCCCATCGCCCATCAACCTTGAGCACATGCACCATGGCTGTGGGCTTACCCTGAACAGGAGAAGGCCCGCAGAATTGGGGATGGGTTTGTGCAAGGCTTTTGAATCCCATCGACTAAGCCCAGATGCACTCCTATACCCCCGTGGTGCGACCCACTGTCCATTCTCCAGAACATCACCGTGGTGAGGGATAAGTTTGACAAGGAGACTGCCTTGGGGAGAATATCCAGCCCCTTTTCCAAGCCTCTGTTCAATGACCTAGTGTTATACCACTGGGCATTGTACCAAAAAAGAACCAGGTAAATTCCAATTAATACATAACCTGTCATACCCGGAGGGTGACTCTGTCAATGATTACATCAACCCACAGCTGTGTTCAGTGTAATATGCATCCATTGATCAAGCCATAGGCATGACACAGAGAATGGATGCTCTGGCATATCTAGCGAAGGTGGACTTTGAATCGACCTTTCGCTTGTTACCTGTGCATCCTTACTCATTTAAGTTGCTTGGCTTTTGATGAATCAGTTGTGGCAGGCCAATCAGAAACTTCGGTGAGGCATGGGGGGAGGAGACTTTCTAAGATGGCTGCGGTGTGAGTTCCTTGATTAGATGCCTAAGCAGAAAGGAAAGTTGAGGGCTGTTCCCTCTGAGCCCCAACTACCCATTTCTGGTCCAATGGACCGTTTTGTTCACTTACCTTTGGACAAAAAGCAGGAGATTTGAGCTGGCTTGGTGACGGCGAGTGTGGAGGCTTTTCCATCTCCGCCGGATGCAGAAACGTCTCTCTCTCTCCTGTACTGAGGACCCCGCCATCGCGCCCAGCTGCTTCAGAGCCTACCCTGGCTGTTACAATGTCGCTATCTCCCGGAGTGGGGACAGCGGGCGTTAGAGAGGGAGTGTCTGCTGGTGATGTGGCTCCATTGTCCCCCGAGCAATTCGGGGAGGTACTGAGCGAAAGAACTTTGGCGGCTTTACTGGAGGTGGTTTCTGAGGAGGAAAGACTACTCCCTCAGTCTGTTTCAACTCCCTTAGTGGAACTTCCTCTTTTGGCTCGACCCAAGGTTTTTACCCTAGAGTCTATTTGGAAGGCTATTGCTACTCTATCTATGGCTATCAACTCACAAACTTCTTTATTATCAGCCCGGGTCCAGGAGAATGCAGCCAGCATTCAGAAGAATGCTGTTAATCTTGATATGGTTTCTTCTGAGTGTGAACAGATGAAGGTTCAAATTACTGATTTCGGTTCTCAGTTGGAACATGTTTCTGGTATGTCCTCGGCTTTATCTAAGGAAAATGGGACTATTAAGTATAAACTAGAAGTCTGGGAAAATGCTTCTAGGGCCACTAATTTGCGTGTTCTTAATTTCCCACGGGTATCCGGGGTGACAGCTATGGATATGTTCAAAAGATACATGCATGAAGTTTTAAAGGTCCCGACAGAATTGTTACCACCTTTAAGCAAGGTATAC
Source organism: Ichthyophis bannanicus (assembly GCA_033557465.1). Taxonomy (NCBI): domain Eukaryota; kingdom Metazoa; phylum Chordata; class Amphibia; order Gymnophiona; family Ichthyophiidae; genus Ichthyophis; species Ichthyophis bannanicus. Next base: position 864,295,603 of record CM066032.1, on the reverse strand, counting down.
TATTTATCTCGTGGCAAGAAGAGTACTGAGAACCCAGAAGTTATATCTGATGTGGACTTTAATATTTTGAATGTATCGGCCTTTCTCGAGGACTCCGGGGGGGGGGGGGGAGAACTTGTATCCCCTCAACATTATTGGTTCAATGTGCATTGATTTCTGATAAAGATTGGCTTCTAAAATAGTTTTTTTAAAAAGCGTTTGGAAACCTTTCTTGGTCTTACTATATCTATGTTCCTGGATTTAACTAAAGAGACCCAAAAGAGGAGGAAACAATTTCTTCTCTATAAAGCGGGGCTTTCTCAGATAGAGGGTACTTTTTTCTCAGATTTCCGTGTAGATATATAGTAATTATTAAGGCAGTTAAATATGTTTTTTCTGATCCACATGATTTGAGTACCTTTATTAATGCTAGACTTCTATTACATCTCCAGAATAATGTTGTAATCTTCCTCTAGTTAAGTGTACGTCTGGGGTAACCCGATGCTATCCGGTATTCATTGTAAAGATATTCTATATATTTTGTATCTTCCAGAGCACTCCTACTCTGGTTGATTTCTTTGCCTCCTTCTCCTATTTGTGGACTATATGGAGTAGTAATTGACTTGTTTGTCTTTTGGATTTTTCTTTTTGCATTTTCTATTATGTACCCTATTTTCTGTTAGCAAGACTACGTTCTTGTTGTTTTGTTAAAATCGCATAAATAAAAAAAAATCAGCTTGGCTTTTGTTTCAATGGGGGGGGGTGTTATTATGACAAGTATATGTCGATGGGCTGCTCGATCTAATGTGCCTATTTTGAGCTCTTCAGCTCTTTCATGCATTGGGTGATCAAAGAAATCACAGGACTGGGAATGGTGGTTCACTATTTGGACTATCTTCTTTTTGCAGGCTCAGGATATGAGCAGTGCAAACAGGTTTTGACATCCTTCCAGCAGGTGGCCCATCACGTCGGCATCCTCCTAGTGGAGGATAAAACCATGGGCCCTGGATAGGTGATAATCTTCCTGGGCATCAAACTGGATGCACTGGCACAAGTCTCGTATTTGCCACAGGATAAGCTTGACAGGTTGAGAACAGCTATCAAGCAGATGAACAGTTTGCAGAAGGCGACACTAGACCAGTTCCAGTCACTGACTGGCCTGCTTTGCTTTGCGACTAGAGTCATTCCTATGGGAAGGGTTTTTTGCAGATGACTGGATAGCAGGCAGCAAAAGGGGTGACCAAGTGGCACCATCACATCATGGTATCAAAGGACATAAAGGATGATTTGGCCATTTGGGAGGTGTTCTTGAGGACATTCAATGGAATACCCTTCTGGCAGGACCTTCCTGTTTTCAGCCTGGACTTAGAACTCTACACTGATGCTTCTGGCGAACTGGGATTTGGGATATACTTTCATGGAGCATGGTGCTTTGAACCGTGGCCAAGCGACTGGCATGTCTGCGGCGACACAAAAGATATTACCTTCCTGGAGTTGTTCCCAATAATGGCAGCCTTAACTTTATGGGCCCCCCCAATTGGTGATCAGGGCAGTCACATTCTGAATGGCCAATATGGTAGTGGTCCAGGCAGTTAACGGGATGTATGCCAGAACGCGAGAGGTGGTAGTGTTGTTGCACCAAATAATCCTGTTATGCCTGATACATATCATCACTATTAGAGCAGAACATGTCCTGAGTTATCACAATATCATCGCCAATGCCCTCTCTCATTTTAAGATGGTGACCTTTCGGAACAATGCCCCAGGCATGGAAGTGGACAACACCACCCATCCAAGCAGCAGTCTGGGTCTTTGGCCCCCCCAAAGTATGAAGCCTCTTGGTGGACTCTCTTGCCAGCCTGACCAGAATTAGTTATCTGAGAGGATGGGATCAGTTCCAGGATTTCTGTCGGAAGAAGGGAATCGGGTTCGGTGACCAGTTTCGGACTGGCACTATATTCTAATGACTACTCTCCTGCTAGGTAGGTGGATTGAGTAAGTCGGTGGTCAGGACGTGCTTTGCGGCCATCTCTTACTTTGCCAGAGTGATGGGAGAGCGGAGTCTGTCGTCCGACTTTGTCAATGCTAGAGTGGTGAAGGGATGGTCAGCCGAGTGTAGCAAGACAGCAGACTGCTGGCGCCCAATTACCCATGAATTATTGAGAGGGATGTTAAGGACCATGGATGCAGTCTGCCACAATGCGTTTGAGACACGGCTCTTTTGCTGCGCCTTTGTATTGGCTTTCTTCAGCGCCATGACAGTGAGCGAGTTGGTGGCCCCCTCCAAGTGTGTGCCGAGAAGTGGGGGACTTCAGTGTGAAGATGTCAGAGTGGGCCATGATGCACTTGAGCTGCGCATCCGCAGATCTAAGACCAACCTGATGGGTAGGGGTATCAGAGTGACTCTGGCCCCCCTGTCCAGGGATGATACTTGTCCACTGTGGAATGTCCGGGAGTACATCAGAATTCGGCCTCATGGAGGTGTGCAGCTCATGGTGCATGGGAATAAAACGCCACTGCTGCGCTTTCAGTATGCCAGAGTCCTGAAAAAGTGTATTGTCAGCATAGGTTTGAAAGAGGAGGAATATGACAAACACTCCTTCAGGATAGGGGTGGCTAAGATCACAGCGGGGCTTGGCATGACACCAGAGCAGATCATGTCAATCATCAGGTGGTGATTGGAGCACCACAAGCTATATATTTATTTATTTATTTATTTTCATTTCTTATATACCGCGCTCTTTTAATCAGTGTGGTGTACATATGAACAAAAAAACAAACACAATGTACAAGGCAACATTGTTATTTTACAATGAACAGGGTAAACTAACATGGAGATAACTGGGGGAACTATATACATGGTATGATAATTAATTACATGGTTGTAGTAAATACATTACGAGTGCAAGCGCTGTATATCAAAAGGGGTAGAAACTGGGCATGGTGAGTGTAAGGGTCGTGTCGATTAACGGTTTTCTGAAGGGGTCACAGAAATGGAGTCGCCTGGGGAGCAGTGCTCACTGGGTGTAGATTCCGAATAATATATTAGAAACAGGTGGTATTTAAGAGCTTTCCTGAATGACGTTATGTTTGTGATGGCTCTGATTTCAGGTGGGAGGGCATTCCAGGCTCTGGGTGCGAAAAGGGAGAATGCTCTGCAGGCTGTTGTTTTAGAGTATTTCGTCAGCAATCTTGGAAGATCAATGGTGTTCAATGAAGAGGGCCTCCTGGTTCTATTAGCTGGAGTGACATGTATAAGATTACTGATGGGCGAGTGGGGTTGGATCCTTGAGGCCTTGAATGTCATGAATAGAGCTTTATAGAGCGTTTTGGCCTGTAGAGGTAACCAGTGTAGGCTCTTCAAGACTGGCATTATGTGGTCGGAACGTGATACTCCTACGAGAACTCTCGCAGCTGAGTTCATGGCCAGACGGAGAGGGTTCAGTGTTGATTGTGGGAGCCCATGTAGGATGATATTGGCAAAGTCTAGACACAGGAATACATAGACACATCTTACCCACTTGATGAGCAACAATATGGATTTCGACCCCGCCACGGAGTTGAAACACTACTTACTGTATTAATTGATACTCTCCTAAGAGGAATCGACAACCATAAACAAGCATTCATCCTCCTCTTCATTGACATATCAGCGGCCTTTGATAGTGTACATCACTCAATAATGCTCAGAAACTTAAAACAGATAGGCATAAACTCTACAGTACATAAATGGTTCACTTCCTATTTAAACAACAGAACTCAAAATGTACGAATAGGCAATCAAACTTCAACTACATATAACCAAGAAATAGGTTTACCACAAGGATCTGCTCTATCAGCCCTACTTTTTAACATTTACATAAAACCGGTCTGCAATATCTTTAAAAAATTTGGAGTACAATATCACCTCTATGCAGACGATATTATGATGTACATTCCATTTACTACCCCTAACCTACCATTACAACTCCTCTCAGACTGTTATAACGAAATCACAATTTGGCTAAAAACTCAAAACCTCCATATAAACCATGCTAAAACTGAAGTCCTAATTGTAACAAAAAATCAATCATTTATTCCCCCAACCCATATAACACTACAAGATCAAGAAATTAAAATAAAAAATGAAATAAGATATCTAGGTGTTATAATAGATACACACCTTACAATGGAAACACACATTAGAAACACCACAAAGAAAATCTATTTCAAACTTAAAATTCTCAAACAACTACGCCCGCTAGTATTTGTACAAGATTTCATTAATATAACACAAGCTATTATAACCCCTCACTTTGATTTTGCCAACCTAATACTTATGGGCATTTCAAAACAGAACATTAAAAGAATTCAACTAGCCCAAAATGCAACGGCAAGGATTATATTAAAAATAAACTCACTCCAACACATAACACCAATACTAGCATCCCTTCATTGGTTACCAATACAGAGTAGGATAACATACAAAACAATAATTACCTCATTCAAAGCATTAAATGATATGGCTCCAACTACACTATGGGGCTTGTTTACAAAGCCGCGGTAGCGGTTTGCGATCGTAATCGGAGCCGCAGCCCCATTGATTTCAATGGGGCCGCGGCTGCGATCGCGATCGCGAACCACTACCGCGGCTTTGTAAACAAGCCCCTATGTAATTTAATATGCAAAGAAACACCTAAGACTACCCACAGAAAAGAACAATTAAATAAACTAAAGATTCCGAAGGACTTCATAAAAGCACATAAATTAACCAACAATAGAGCCTTCTCTCATATAGCTCCTACTATCTGGAACTCCCTACCAGAGGATCTACGATCTCTAACAGAGATCATGGAATTCCGCAAAAAATTAAAAACTTATCTATTCACCAAACACTATAACACCATGGAAAACCTTACACTCAACTTAGATAAAGGCTAAACAAGTAACTGACAACATAAAGCACAACCCTTCCACATAAATAGACCACACACATAGCGCAAATGAAAAGACTTTCCAATCTCTTATGCCCTAATACCTTCCTCTTGTATATAGTTGTATCTGTTATGTACTATATTATACCTTCCTCTTGTATATAGTTGTATCTGTTATGTACTATATTATGTACGTTAACACCATTTTCTGTTAGTTAATTGTTTTAACTCAGTTCCAGTTAAATTTGTTTAATTTATGATACTTTAAGATGTTCTATGTATATCTAAGATGTTCTATGTAAAACAAATTTCGATTTGTTAATAGTTGTTATTTGTACACCGCAACTGATCTCTGGAAGATGCGGTATAAAAATGAATGTTAAATAAAATAAATAAATAAATAAATGTGGGATTACCAAGGCTTGGAAGATTGATCGGTAATCGGAGAAGTCAAGTAATGGGCGGAGATGTCGAAGTGATCGGATCTTATGGCATATTGCTTTGGTGGAGTTCTTAATGTGCGCTGACATGTCGAACCGCTGATCTAGTGTAATACCTAGATATCGGATTGTGGATTGTGCCTTCAGTTCCATCTTGTTGACTTGTAGTGAAGATGGTGGTTTGAAGCTTGGGCTCCTTGTGACGAACAGGATGTCTGTTTTGTTGTGGTTTATACGTAGGTTTTGTGTGAGGAGCCAGTTCGCTACAGCTTCAAAGCATCTTACTATTGGTGCGAAGTCTGGCTGGTGAATCTTGAAAGGATCATACATCAGGATGTCATCCGCATAGGCTAGACATTGGATGTTGAAGGAACGGATCAATGCGCAAATGGGCTGCATATAGATGTTAAACATTAATGCAGATAGGGATGACCCTTGAGGTACACCTTGCATCAGAGGAAATGGTTCTGATGTCGCTGAGCCTGTTCAGACTTGTTGCCATCTATTGCTTAAATATGATTTGCACCAGGTTAGAGCTAGGCCTTGAATGCCCTTTTCCTGAAGGTGTTGAAGAAGAGTATCATGGTTAACTGAATCAAAGGCGGCTGCAATGTCCAGAAAGTTAAGAATAAATCCTTGATGGATATTGTCAAGGCCTATGACTAGGTTGTTAAAGAGGGTTGTGAGGAGGGTGTCAACCCCATGGGCTTCTCTGAAGCCATGTTGAGAAGGGTCGAGAGGGGCTTCGGTGTCCACATGATGTTGGATTTGTCGCTGGACTACTTTTTCCATGATTTTGGCTAACAGGGGGATGCTCGAAATTGATCTAAAAGATTCGACTTTGGATGGGTCGAGTTTGCTATTTTTCAAGAGTGGGCGAATAGATGAGTACTTCAGGCTCTGTGGGAAGGACCCAGTTAAGAAAGAATGGCTGAAAATTTTAATTATGGTTGGGCTAAGCTTGTGTCGCAGCTCTTTGATCCAGTTGGCTGGGCAGGGATCATTGGGTGCGGTGGTTAGGTTAATAAATGAGATGATATCTTCAATCTCTCTGTTGGAAACCTCAGAGAATTTGCATAGAATGGATGGTTGGGTAGTGGTACATGGGTTGGAGTGGAATGTGGAGGTAGAAATCATGTTGGTCTGGATCATCTTCGATTGTAGATGATTTGCGTAGTCCTGTGGGTGCGGCATGGGTGAATGAGTTGTAGCTGGATCACCTGTTAAGGATTTTACGATATTGAAGCCATGATGGCTGCAGTGGCAGAGCCACGGTGGCTTGGGGGGAGATGGGGGCAATGTGGTTTTCTGTTTTGACTTTCATCTCTTGATCTGTTGTTTTAGGTGTGGATACATTGAAATTGGTACTTGAGGTTTGGATCTGCGGCTAGTCTTTCATACACTGGGCACAGAGGGGGACCAGGGACTGACCCCAGGGACTTAACATGGGTATGAACGTGGTGGAAGTGTCCATTGTGTGGATGTGCTTGTGGTCTTTTGATATGGGACCAGATAGTACCTATGCTCCTGCATAAGAAAAGGGTATGTGGAAAACCATGGGCAGTGACAGTCCATTTAGGGGGAAATGATCTGGCCAGGACGTGCAGCGTGGATCTGGCCAGGAAGATGCAAGGGGACATGCTGGCACTGATGGATGCTTTCCCAGGAACACAATTGGTTTGGTCCTCCATCATACCGTGCAAGGTATGGAGGGGTGAATGGTCACATTTGGTCATGGAGAGAACCCATCGCAAGGTTAACCAATGATTCACTGAAGACATCGGGGGTCACTCTATCAGGCATGACCCGATTGAGGAAAAGTGCCACGGCTTGTATCACCCAGATGGGGTGCACCTATCAGACATAGGTATGGGTATTTTCCTTTGTGTGATACAAGACACAATAAAAATGCTGTGGGAGAGGACGAAGCTTGGCCGCAGCCAAGGGTAGGTGGGTGCCCTATTGGCAAATGAGGAGTCGCTGCCGATGGGCAGTGGCATAAATAGGGTCACAAGATGGGGCGCACAGCTGTCTAAGGGAATGAAAAGGGGAGTGGCCCAGAGCAAATTGTCCTCCCCGGACAAGACAATGGACCGCAGCAGGAACAAGGGGGGGCGGTGCCACCCTTGTGCCCCCCCCCCACTTGTTTATATGGCATGGGGGGAGGGAGGCACATTGCTGACACAGGAGTGAGTGGCTCTGAACCCACCTTTGATGGGTCAGGATCAGAGCCTGGAGGCACAACTCCTGCTGCAATGAGGGTAATTTATTTTTTATTTATTTAGCTGTATTTATATCCCGCTTTTCACCGGGTCAAAGCGGTCAATTGGGGGATACATTTAACATGAGGGGATATGACACACATACGCTAATACTTACAGGGAACATGGGCAATGGAGGGTTAAGTGGCTTGCCCAAGACCACAAGGAGTACCTACAGGACTAGAAATCCCAGTCCCTCCGGCCTGGGATTGCTGTCCCCAGGTGGGACTTGAACCTCCAGCCCTCCGGCCTGAAGTACCTTGTCCTAACCACTAGACTACTCCTCCCAGGTACCAGGGCCCCAATGAGGGGCATGAATGATAGAAGGAAAATGGTCAGGCTTCAGATGACTCGGCACCAAGGCTGTGCATCCCTTATGAGAATGGTTTAAAAGTTATGAGTTGCTTGTACTAAGTCTGAATTGTGGTATACTGGTTGTATATATATTATATTTGGGTTTATGTTGATAGTGATATTTAATGATATGTAAGCATTCATGCTGTGGCCAGGAAAATACCAATAAAGAATTTATGAGTTGAAAACAAGCCTTTGTATTATTGAAGAAAGAAGATGGAGGGGGGCCTACGGGGAGACATGGTTGGCTGCTCGCCCGGCTGAGAAGTTTGCATGAATTTGAAATGTAGGTAGTCAGCAAGGGTATGTGATTTAAGCCAAAGTTGCCCAGCTCAGCAGGCACAGGAATGTATGTAGGGGGTGTCGAGGACAGCCAGGGATGAGATATGGTACGCCTCACAGGGGGTAGAATGGGAGGAGCAAGTGCATCAGGAGCAGAGGAAAGTATAGTGTTATAGGAGGATACAGTTTCATCAACAGACTCAGATGACATAGTGGAGGAAAGAGGTGATAAGACAGCAATGGAGAGACTGAAGGGTAGATAGTGTGAATGTTCCTAAACATGTTGGTGGAGATTGGGTGAGACCAAGATGTGGGGTGGTTAAGCTTAAAGGTTAGCAGGTGATGGTCAAATAAGGGCAGAACTGAAGTGGAGAGGTTTGAGGGTGAGCAGTTGGAGGAGAAGACAAGGTCAAGGAAATGACCATGCTTGTGAGTAGGAGCGGTAGAGCACAACTGGAGGTTGAATGAGAAGGTTAGGCATAAGGGTCAGAAGGGTCATCAATGTGAATGTTAAAATCCCTAAGAATAAGGGAATGGGAAGATGAATCCAGAAAGGAGGAGAGACGAGTCAAAGTCAGTGTAAATCTTCTTGCCTATATTCCTCAAGAATGCACATACATTATAGCACTTTATAATGTATGTATAGCACTTTATAATGTATGTATCTGCGTGCTTGCTCATGCTCCATCCAAAATTCATACATGGGGGTATGTCTACAAACGCACAATAGTTGTTTTTGCGGTACTGACATGGGATCGTTCTGCTACAAAGACAGTGTTCATGGGAGAAATGCAGCTATCACAGACCTTTTTCCATTATAGCAGTATTTCTTGCAGCGCCTGCTCAAACGTGCAGGATGTGGGCAAAAAGTCGGTGATCAGATCCATGCAGCTACAGCAGGTGTTGACATTGCGTGGTAGCTACCTTTTTTGGAGGCTTTGCGGATTCAGCTATCGTTGCTTCAATGGGTAGTGTTAGCTGCATTCACAAAGCTGCCCCCTGCTGATCCCTATGTTTTCTTTGTGGTGTCTGCAGGGGAAATGCTGGGAACACCGCCTGCAGACACTGCAGGACTTTTGCAACTAAGGCCGGCTTTTTGCAGCTATCACCTGGCATTAGCTGCACAAGCCTACCAGACATTAATAAACATACCCCATGTACAGACCCACTGGCAAAGTACACTCCTTGATGCCAAAGTGGATACTTATATGCCAGTCGGTAATTTAAGCGAAGTCATTTACATGTGCATGTGTACATGATTCTTTCTAGGTATGATTTCTGTAGTATTTGTGCTAGTATTTTATATAGACATAGAAGCAACTATATGTCTTTAAATAAATAAGCTAAAAATAGACACCCTCTTACCCCATTAACCTAGGTACCCTGTTATAAAATGTCCCCTATGAGGGCAATTTTCAAAGCCATTCCCTTGGGATTATAGTAGGATGTTCACTTGTGTGCACATTTTTCAAAATTCAAGCATATGCTTGTAATATTACCTAGAAAAACTGTGCTCCAAACAGCAGACATACATATGTTGTTGGTAAGTGTCATTGAGTCAGTGTTGACTCATGGCGACCATCTGATGGTTGTCCTAAACTATGTCGCTCTTCAGACAGATAGTTAATTGTTGATAGAGTTGCATCCATTGTGTCAATCTATTGCATTGCTGGCCTTCTTCTTTTGCATTCACCGTCAACCTTGCCAAGCATGATGTCTTTCTCTAATGATCTCTCTCTTTGCATGATGTGTCCAAAACATGAAAGTCAAAGTCTTGTCATCTGAGCTTCTAAAGAAAGCTTAGGTTTGATCTCCTTTAGTACTAACTGATTTGTTTTTCGGGCAGTCCTTGGTATAGTTTTTGTGGGTTAGTTTCAATAGCAGAAGTGTGTGTGCACTTTTGCTTTGAAAATATGGCAAAGTCTGCACAGATTATGTTTGTATGTCTTATCTATATGCTCTGTTACATATGCACATCATTGAAGACCATGAGTTTTAGTTAACAAGAGGAGAGTGATTTTCAGCCGTCTTTAAATGGGATAAATAGCTATTTGTCTAAATAGCTTTGAAGATTGTCTCTCCTTATCAACTAACCATTTTAAAACACCTTCTTCTCTTGGTCGGTCCTTGCCATAAGGTAATGCAAAAGGCATCCTTGAATAATAAATCCTGAAGGCTCATGAAAAAAACATGGGGGCCATGGCTCTTGCAATTCGAGCACTTGCAAATCAAGTGTGTGTCATATACTGTATCACATTTTGCATGAAATAGGATTTAAGTTTAGTTAATCTTAACACAAGATGGCAGCATACAAATTAATCATATACCAATACAACATCCTATATTCACAACAAATAGACTTGCAGGCCAGTAGGTCATATTTCATGAATGCCTAGCAGAGTAAATATTGAGTTCACTGCATTGCCTGATTCAGACATTCCACTTCAATGGCCTGATTTATAGATGCAAAATAAAATATACAATGCACCTGTCCTTCAATAAGGTTTTAACTTTTCACTCACACAATATGAGAACTCTGTAACTAATGGTCTAAAGGGGGAAAAGATTAAACTTTCCATTTGGGTGCGGATGTTACGTATATTTTTAACAGCAGGGTGTCTGTCAAGTAATCCAAGCACACCTATGCTGTGATTATTTCCTCAGGTACAAAGTTATTTTGGCATTTGCGGCTGGCGCTTCTGCAGAGAAAAATGTAAAGTTATATAACCTCACTCTATGCATGTTAAATTCCTCCTTCTACCTAAACACATTGGACCTGATATTCAGAGCGAGCTACACAGTTACTGGCAGGCAGTGGACACATAACTCTCTGGTGCATGCATATTCAACTTAAAATCTGGCTAATTAGCTCACAAAACGTCCAAATTTTATCTGAAGAAGAAGAAACATTGGGGTGGGTCTTGTACATTTAGTGGCCATATTCATCTATTAACAAATAGACATGCAGGTTCCTGCTCATGGATTTTCAGAAAGCACAAATAAAGAAATAACAAAAAAAATGGTGGCTGAAAATTTCTCTAACCACCATTTTTTTTGGTTATTTCTTTATTTTCCAATATTCAATATACAGAGTGTAGACTACTAGTATGTGTGGGTTCTGCTACATACCAGTCTGACAATGATCAAACACAAAATGTAGGTGAAAACTATTTCATATTATTGAAACCCCTAAACCACATCCCAACCCACATTCCTACTCTATTCTCCTCCACCCTCAGCTCTTTCAATCCCAGTTTGTTAACAGAGTGCTGCTAAACTAGAGCATGTATGGTATACATCTAATTTAAGCATGTATATCAAACATTTAACAATGTGTTCCTGGCCTTATGGGGAAGATTATTCAAGAAAGGTTCCCAAATCTATCAAAGCTTCAGACAACTACATGGGGGTTGCCTCATTTCTGCATCTCTTCAAAAACAATCATCTGAAATAATTAGAGCAGAGAAGGATGGATGTGTGTTCTAGAAGAAAAGCCTTATGAAGAAAAATATTCTGGCCTTAAACATTTTATAAAGGATACCCCAGTGCAATCTGGGACGTCCAAGCGCAACATCTGAAAAACAAGCAGATACGAGCAAGTTCAGTCACAACATGGACATGCCCAATATGGCTCTCTAAAAGCCTACTGGTTAGAGTAGAGGGTTAGCAGCAGGGGTAGTCAGGGTTCAAGTCCTGGTGCTGTTCCTTGCAATCAGGGGCTAGTCACTTAACGCTCCACCTGGTCTACACCTTCTGAATGTCTTAAGGCCAAAAATATGTACTTTCCTGATGTCTCTTCATGTCTAGATCAGGTCTATACATGGACACAGTTCTCAAATCAAGTGTGGGTGTCTGTTCAGACAGGCGTGGGGCTCTTCAGGGTGTGGGGGGGTGCTAGGACTGGAAATGGGCTGATTGTTTATTTATTTATTTATTTAACAGTTTTTATATACCGTCTTTCTATGATTCAAGACGATTTACATAGAACAAAATAGGCAGTATATTTCAACTGTTTACATTGGGACAACATAATAAGGGTACAAAAGCATAACTGAAACTTTATACAGTAATCAACTATTTACATAGGGTATAATTTACAGCAAGGTTGTAGAAGCAAAGTTTGGAGTGTATGGGAGAAGAGGGGAAGAGAGGGCTGGGACTAAGGGGGTAGGGAGAAATGTTCAAGGAAGAGGTGCGTTTTTAGTTTCTTCCGGAAATCAGAGTGGTCAGAGCAGATTCATAAATCATAAGGTAGGGCATTTTATAAAGAAGGGGCATAGAGGGAGAAGGTCCGGTTACAGGTCGCTTGATTGCAATATTTTTTATTTGTTGGGATAGTAAGGAGGTTTTTGGTGATAGAGCGGCGCGATCTATTGTTGTGGATGATAGATAAGAGTGAAGAGAGGCACGGAGCTGAGTCATTAAAGATGATTTTATGCGTGAAGGTAAGTACTTTGAATTTGACCCTGGATTGAATGGGAAGCCAGTGGATTGGGGTGATGTGAGATCGTCTAGGTTTCTTAGATATGAGACGAGCTATTGTGTTCTGGGCCATTTGGATAGGGTGTATACTGTTCTTGGGAAGGCCATGGTAAATAAAGTTACAGTAGTCAAGAGAAGGGATTGTAAGGGCCTGGCAGACAGTGCAGAAGGAATTAGGGTTTAAGAGGGGTTGGAGGTTTCAAAGGGTACGTAATTTTGCGTATATGGTATTAGGTGTTCTCTTAATCTGATCAGAGAAGGAGAGATTCTGATCGAGGATAATACCAAGGTATTTCACTTGTTTTTTTATGGTTAGTGAGAGATCACCAATGGTAAGTGTTGGAGGAGGGGTATATGAGGTATTGGAAAAGACTTGAAGAGCTTCAGTTTTAGATTGGTTGATTATGAAGTTGTGCTGTAAGAGCCATGATTTTATGGCTTTGAGACATTCATTCAGCTTAGCGAAGTTAGGGTTTGCAAGGTTGAATGGGGTAAAACACATAATGTCGTCTGCATATAAGTGGTATTGGATACCGTAAGTTTGGAAAATGTTGCAAACAGGTTGGAGGAAGATGTTAAATAGCAGTGCGGATAAACTAGATCCTTGGGGGACTCCTTGTTTCAGTATAAATGGAAGAGAAGTATCATTTCCAATACGGACCTGTTGTGTTCTATTCATTAGGTAGGATTGGAACCAAGTTAGGGTTGTGTCTCTCAGTCCTCTTTCATGGAGTCTGCTTAGTAGTTGATGGTGGGGAAGGGAGTTGAAAGCAGAGGATAAGTCAAGGAATATGAGTAGGCGGCCTTGGGTAGTATTCTGGGTGTAAAGGTGTAAAGAATCTAGGAGGGAGGCAAGGAGGGTTTCCACTCCATGTTTTTTTTCTGAAGCCATGTTGGAATAAATCAAGGGGGGAGTGTTCATCAATGTAGTCCTGGAGTTGAGTTTGGACTAGTTTCTCAGTTTTTTGCAAGGAAGGGGATACTAGAGATGGATCTGTAGGAGGTAGGGGAGGTGGGGTCAAGTTTTGTTCCTTTAATGATTGGTCAGATGGTGGCGCACTTTAGCGGTGCTGGTACGGAACCAGTTTGGAGGGAAGATTTTACAATTCGGAGTATGTAGGGGCTAATGGAGCTTCTTGTGGATTTGAGCCATGTGACAGGGCAAGAGCCAAGGATAGAATTTGAGGTATTTAGGTCTTTGATAACATTGGATACGTTGTCCAATGTTATCAAAGACCTAAATACCTCAACTTCTGCCCTTGACCCTTGCCCTGTCACATGGCTCAAATACCTCAACCTCGACTTCCGATTGGTGGGGTTTGACTGGAAATGGGAAGATTGGGAGGGCTTGGACTGGATATGGGCTGATGGGGGGCTAGGATAGCACTGGAAAGGGCTGATGGTGGGACAAGAGTAGAAATGGGCTGATTGGGACTAGGATATGACTGTAAATGGCTGATGGGGGCTAGGACTGGAAATGGGCTGATTAGGGGGCTTGGACTGGAAATGGCTGATGGGGGGACTAGGATTAGAAATGGGCTGATGGGAGGTCTAGGACTGGAAATAGGCTGGTGCAGGGGGCGGATGAATGGGTCTAAAAGAGAGCAGATGCTGGGTGGAGCTGGAACTAGAAGGGAGCTGATGGGGGATGACTAGAAGGGGATGGGGCTGGAGGAGTGAGGATGGAGAGAGGAAGGGTATTTTGTGTGGGTGGGAAGAAAAATCTATGATCGGCTGGGTATTGGGAGAGTAAGTGGAAATTGAGGATGGAGGGATGAAAAAGGAATAAAGAAAGAAATGGAGGAAAGAGCAAAAGAAGAAAGATCAGTATGTTGGTGCAGATGTAGAGAGAGAATGAAAAAAAATAGAAGAGAAAGGAAAGGACAAATGGACAACAGACAATGGAAAGTTAGCAGAAGACACAAAGAAAACAGAAGAAAGTGATTGGGGCAGTTGTGATGGAAAAATAAAATGGCAAACAAAACGGTAGAAAATACTATTTTATTTTGAATTTATTAACTGAAATACGTCAGCTCTGGGAAATATGCACTGCTAACGTCTTTGTGTTTTGTTTAGTACAAGAGAAAATTACTTTATAGCTTTAATTCTCCATTGTTGTAGTAAATCCAATTTTGTGTTTTGGGGTTCCCATTTTAATTATTGTTTTTATATTTTTAAATTGTGATCCCTTGTTTTATGTCTGCTGACTATGTTTTGCATGCGTAACCACGCTGCAGTATTCTGTGCATGTACAGTAGCTTCTATGTGACAGTCCCATTTGTTCTCTTTCCCCAGTAGATGTATTGGTTTACTATTTGCAGTGTTTATTTTTATTTAGCAATGCTTACAGTACATAATGCTTTTCACCTGTTCAAAGCAGTGTACCATTCAGATACTGTATATATTTCCTTTGTCCCTGAAAGGCTCACATCTATATTTTGTACCTGAGGCAATGGAGTGGCTTGCCCAAGGCTACAACAAGTGCCTGTGGGAATAGAAACCCCAGTCTCTCCAGCCCAAGATTACTGTCCTCCTGTAGAATTTGAACCCCCAACCCTCTGGCCTGAGACAACTTGCCCCAGCCACTAGACCACTCCTCCCAATTGCCTTCTGATAGGTAGGGTTTGGTGCTTTGTGAGTCCTGGTAGAGCTATTATGATACAGCGGGTTTGCTATGGGTTATAAATCAGCAGGGTTTATAGTAATTCCTGGCAGTTGGCACTGGAGTATAATAATGTAGAAATCGGGTAATCTTTCTTTATCCTCACTGCCCATGCAAATGGTATTCAGACTCTCATTAAGAGGCATGAATAAAAGTTAATGTGCATTCACAAATGTTAATTGCACTAAGTGCAGGAACACCCATTTATTTCTAATGGCACAGTGGCTCTTAACGCACATTAATATTTAATAAACATGCCCCTAAGTCATTGCCAAGTCAAAAGAGAGGCTTGTGAAGCATTCCTTTGAAAGCCGCCTAAAATTTTAGATTGCAACATATGCATTTTAAAATAAAATATATTTGATTTATGCTAATGAGGTCCAGTGGCTATGCAAATCAGACCCTGCAATGAGTCTTCCCACATGGCCCTGCACCACCCTTGGGCCGCCTCTGGTAGTAATCCAACTTCAGTTTTCTGAACTGGAATATGAATGCTCTAGGGCCCACTCCAATATTTATGGTGCTGCCCTTTTCTGGGTACGATCCATGTTGTGTGAGTTTTGGAAGTTAGTGCTGTTATGGAATAGTATGCTTGCTCTATGTGTCCTCTACCCTGGGTTCTTGATGTAGGGTGTTTGTTGTTCCTAGATTGAAATTTCAAATATTTTGTTAGTTAGATTCAAGGAAATTTCAAATTTTAAGGGAACATCTCAGTTTGATTTTGTTTAGTAGCCTGATAGCTTCACTGCTGCTAAGTTCTGGACTTTTCCAGCTCTAGCACAATCCAGTTCAGCATTTGAATTCTTGGCTACCAGGATTAGTTTAGCTCATTTTATATCTGCCCTCCTCATCAATAATTCTGTGATAGAAAAATAAATCTGATGTGAAGATATTTATGGGGTTTGATTGGGGGGGGGAGGTGCTGTGTAAGTGGCTTTTCATTAATCATACTTACAGTAATGTTTTATTATTTTGTTTGTTTTACTAAATTGCATATGTGTTTGGAAGCTACCTGGGATTTTAAATGGGTGGCATACGCATTTTAAAATAATAATACTGAATTTATGCAAATGATGCTGTGATGAATCTCCGCACATGGCCCTGCATCATCCTCATGCTTGTCCCGATGAGGAAGTAGGCGGGGGAGGGGAGCACTGGGAGGTAGAGGAAAGTAGAAACCTCAGATTGGGATCAGCATGATCAGAGAATAAAATCATCAGGCAACAAAGGTAGAAGAGTATTTTATTTTCAATTTAATGATCAAACTTCATGCTATCTTTATATTTTATACAGTCCATGGAAATGCATCTCTTTCTATTTCTCTGGTATTGCACTGTATGCAGAATTTGGTTTCTTGGGGTTGCAGTTTAATTTTCATCTACATGTGTTTATTTTTAGGTTACGGTCACTTATTCTGTAATTGGTGAGGGTCTGTGTTCTGAGTGTGCGACCAAGACCAGGTGTTCTGTTAACATGGAGTTTGTATGTAGGGATCTGTATTGTAATAATCTGAATTGTTCAGCTGTACAAATAGGTGATGGGTGTTCCAGGGCCTGTTGCAGTATTTACAGTGATGCTTTCTTTGGGTAGGCTGCTTATGTGAGTTTTGGAAGTCGGTGCTGGTATGGTAGATTTGTTCTATAGATCCTCATTGACTTTGAGGGTTTTGTATTAGTTCACAATATGCCTGGTACAGTAGAATGCTTGTTGTTAGTGAGATCAGAATCAGATTTTTTTTAAAGATATTGAGTTCTGTGGGTGACTGTCCTAGTTCTGCTCTGCACCCATTGTTGAGAGGGTTCTGTGAACAGAAAAAAATATATGTTCAAAACAAAAAAAGCAAGAACCATAACGCAGTTTATAATAACAAAATAAAAATTAGTTATAATTTGATTTTATAAACTGTGCTGTTGTTCTCGCTCTTTCTTTAAGTTCCTTAGAGTCCAATTCCAAAAGAGGCCTGTTAGGACCCAATTTTGGACTGCGGGAACACACAGCAAGCTCAAAGTCCTAGACTGCAGCAAAATAGCCAAGTACCTAAAGGAGGAGTTGGCAGGATGGGAGGGGATAAAGGAAGTGAAATTGCAATGGGCTAAACTAAAGGAGGCAGTAAAAAGGGCAAAAGATACGTATGTAAGGAAACTAGATAAAAACAAGAGGAAAAGGAAACCTGTTTGGTTCTCCCAAAGAAGAGCATGCAAGAAGGCAAAGAAGAGCATGCAAGAAGGCAAAAAACACAGCTTTCACAAAATTCAAAAGTTTGTAAACAGCGGACCACAGAAAGGAATACACAATCAAACTAAAAGAGACAAAAAGAGAAATAAGGAAAGCAAAATCAAAGAAAAGATGGCTAAAGATGTGAAGTGTGGTGACAAAACGTTTTCAGGTATATTTGGGAGAAGAGGAAAATCACAGGTGGAATTGCAGGATTCAAAACTGCTGGGAACAGATTTGTGGAAAGTGACATTGAAAAAGCAAAAATGCTAAACAAATACTTCTGTTCTGTTTTTACTAGAGAAAATCCAGGAGGAGGACCACCTGTGATTGACAAATATACAAATGGGAATGGAGTAGATAACACACCATTCACAGAAAATGATGTATTAGATCTGTTTGCAAAAGTGAAAGTGGCCAAGGCCATGGGGCCAGAGAGGTTCTTGAAGGGCCGTTAAAGGATATTTTTAATAAATCCTTGGAGACAGGAGAAGTTCCACAGGACTGGAGAAGGGCTGATGTGGTACCTCTTCACAAAAGTGACGGTAGGGAAGAAGTGACAAACTACAGGTCAGTAAGTCTTACCTCGGAGGCGTGAAAAGTAATAGAGGCACTCCTGAAAGAGCGAATAGTGGACTTCCTCGAAACCAACAGGTTGCATGATCCGAGGCAACATGATTTTACCAAAGAATGATCTTGCCAAACAAATCTGATTGAGTTCTTTGACTGGGTGACCAGAGAGCTAGATCAAGGGCATGTGATGGATGTGATTTACCAAGTTTTCAGCAAAGCCTTTGATACCGTTCCTCATAGGAGGCTTATCAATAAACTCAACAGCTTGGGGATGGGTCCCAAGGTACTGAAATGGATCAGAAATCGGTTGACTGACAGACGACAGCAGGTGATGGTAAATAGAACTCACTCGGATAAAAGGAAGATGATTAGCAGTGTGTCCCAGGGTTCGGTCCTGGGAATGGTACTGTTCAATGTATTTGTGAGTGATATTGCTGAAGGACCGAATTGAAAAGTCTGTCTTTTTGCAGATGACATGAAAATTTGCAATAGAGTGGATAACATGAGGAAAGATCTACAAAAACCTGGAAGAATGGTCTAAAGCTTGGCAGTTAAGATTTAATGTGAAGAAGTGTAGTGTCATGCACTTGGGATGCAGAAATCCAAGAAAATTCTATGCAATAGGGAGCGAGAGGTTGGTGTGCATGGACCAGGAGAAGGACCTTGGAGTGATTGTTTCTGAGGATCTCAAGGTGGTGAAAGAGTGACAAGGCAGTGGCCAAAGCCAGAAGGATGCTGGATTGCATACAGAGGGGAATTACTAAGAGAAAGGAGGAGGTACTAATGCCACTGTACATGTCACTCGTGAGGCCTATCATGTTCAGTTTTGGCGACCATATCTCGCAAAGGATAAAAAAATATTGGAAACAGTTCATGAAGAAGGCGACCAAAATGATTTGGTGCCTATATGCCAGAATACATATGAGAAGAGACTTTAAGACCTAAATATATATACTCTAGAGGAGAAGAGGGACAGGGGAGATATGATACAGACCTTTAGATATTCAAAGAGTATTAATGAACAAACAAACCTTTTTCGAAGATGGGGAAACTGCAAAACCAGAGGACATTGCATGAAGCTGCAAGGGGGTAAACTCAAAGACATCAGGAAATACTTTTCCACTGAAAGGATGGTAGATGCTTGAAATGCCCGCCCAATGGAAGTGGTGAGGGCAAATACAGTGAGAGAATTCAAAATGACATGGGCTAGATACAATAGATCCCTTTATAGCAACAGGATAAAATCAAAATAGCCTTAACTGTCTCTGCTATCTCAGCAACTAGGGGTGACCTGCACGGGGCAGTGGGCACACCCCTTAACAAAGGCATGGGGAGGGGTGACCTGCACGGAGCAGCCGGTGCACCTACTCTTGCTACCTTGCTGGGCAGACTAGATGGACCATGATGGTCTTTATCTGCCATCATCTACAATGTTACTATGCTAAAGCTTCTATTCACACTGTGTGTCTATCACACACAGGCATTAAATATTTCAGACATAGAAGCTAATTTATTAACTTTTCAGACTTAAAGAGGGGCTTATTAAAGTTGGCAGGATGCATGCATTAATAACATCTGGTTCCCCCATGCCCATTTGAATCACTTATTCTGTGACATGAGATATCCAAATGGAAGGTTGTTGACAGCCCAAACATAATCTGAGTACAGCTTATCATACTTAAAACTCACTGCAGCTCCGGCATAATAACACTAAATAAAAAGAAAACAGCGTCATCTTCCATTCCAGTTTTACAACCTTTCAGCAGGATTTAACCATTACTGGGCAGTAAACAATCTACTCAGAATGTGATCTAGCCATTTAAACAATAAATTGCAATACAGCATGAGACTGCTTTTGGGCTGGTTGGAACCAAGTAATGTGCTGTAAATTGCTACTTAAAGCAGTAATACATGAGAACATTTTCAAAATGTCAGCTTTGATTGACTGATTTTCGTCTGGTTTAACCTTTTTCCTATTTTTCACTTTATATTTTTTTATACTGAAAAATAAAATGTATGCACTATAGTTAACACAATTTAAACAATTACGAATTTCTGCAGTACATTAGAACATAAGAAATGCCATACTGGGTCAGATCAAGGTCCATAAAGCCCAGTATCCAGTTTCCAAAAGTAGCCAATCCAGGTCACAAATACCTGGCAGTTTCCCAAAAAGACACACAGATTCCATAATGCTTGTATTGTGGTAAGCAATGGATTTCCCGGGTCCTCTTTAATAATAGTTAATGGACTTTTCCTCCAGGAACTTGTCCAAGAGTTTTTTAAACCCAGTTACACTAACAGCTTTTACTGTATCCTCCAGCAACGAATACCAGAGTTTGATTGCATGTTGTGTGAAAAATATTTTATCTTATTAGTCTTACGGGTTACACTGTAGCTTTATTGCAGATCTCTTAGTCTTTCTACTTTTTGATGGCGTAAACAATCGATCTACATTTACTGTATCTGTTCCATTCCATTCAATAATGTATAGATCTCTATTATTTCTCCCCTCAGCCGTCTCTTTCCAGGTTGAAGAGTCCTAACCTTTTAAGCCTCTCCTCATAGGGGTATCCTTCCATCCTATTTACCATTTTGGTGGCTCTTCTCTGTACCTTTTCTAATTCCACTATACTCTTTTTAACATACGGCGACCAGAATTGCACAAAATATTCAAGGTGCAGTCGCACTATGGAATGATACAGAGGCAGTATAATATCCATTGTTTTATTCTATATTCCTTTCCTTATGATTCCTAGTGTTCTATTTGCCTTCTTGGGTACTGCTGCACACTGGGTGGAGGGTTTCAACATGTTATCCATGATGGTGCCTAAATCTTTTTCTTGGATGGAGGTTCCTAATGTGGAACCTTGCTTCATATAATCATAGTATGGGTTGTTCTTTCCTAGGTGCATAACTTTGCACTTGTCCACATTAAATTTCATCTGCCATTTGAACGTCCAGCCTTTCAATTTATTAAGGTCCTCTTGCAATTTTTCACAATCCTCTTGTGTTTTAACAACTTTGAATAATTTTGTGTCATCTGCAAATTTGATTATCTCACTTTTTATTCCTATTTCCAGGTCATTTACAAATACATTAAAAAGCAGTGGGCCCAGAACAGATTCCTGGGGTACTCCACTATACACCTTTCTCCATTTGGAAAATTGGCCATTTAGCCCTACCATCTTCTTTCTATCTTTTAACTAGTTTCTGATTCACAATAGTATACTGCCTGCTACCCTATAACTTTTTAATTTCGCCAAGAGTCTTTCATGAGGGATCTTGTCAAAGACTTTCTGAAAATCCAGATACACTATGGGCCTAATTCTGGGACACGGGTTACGGGGCTGCCCAATTTCCCCTCCAGCTCTCCCCATATGTCCTGAGCAGCAGGACGGGGAGAGCTAGCAGGGAGCGGGATCTGGGCAGAGCAGAGGCAGATCAGCCCAGCAGGACGTACATGGCCAATTCAGGTCATGACCCTGTATGCCCTGCCTGGTCAAAGGGGACATGCTGCTTATTCCACCTCAAAGATGGAATAAGCAGCACCAACCTGGCGATTGGGTCTGGGGATCCTGCTGGGGGACCGGGCTGGGTGCAATGGGCCCACTCCACATGATCCAGGCCCCGGCAGGCCAGCTGTAGGTTGGGCATCAGGGGTGAGGGGGGGCCTAAGCCATGGGAGTCAGGGGAGTCAGTGGCAAGGACATCTCTGCAGTTGGCCATCCATGGGCCCAATTCTGTGTAACACAAAAATGTTTAGTTCCCCTGATCCAGAATCAGATCCAAACAGGCCCGTCTTCATAGGGAATACCCAGACAGCCAGATATATCCCTCTGAGAATCAGGCTCCACATCAACTGGCCCATCTTTGTCTACCTGTTTATTCACACCCTCAAAAAAGTATAACAAATTAGTAGGACAAAACCTTTCATGGCTAAAGTAATGTTGGCTTTCTCTCATTAAACCATGACTATGTACATGTTCAGTAATTTTGTTCTTTATAATGGTTCCTACCATTTTGCCTGGTACTGATGTCACAGGCTCACCAGTCTGTAGTTTCCTTGATCACCCCTGGAACCCTTTTTAAAAATTGGCGTTACATTAGCCATCCTCCAATCTTCAGGTATTTTAATGATAGTTTACAGATTACTAGCAGTAGATCTGCAATCTCATATTTCAGTTCTTTCAACATCCTTGGATGTATACCATCAGGTCCAGTTGATTTGCTACACTTTAGTTTAGCAAATAGTTGTACTACATCTTCCTGGTTTATAGATTTTCTTTCATTCTTCCGATGCATCACTTTTAAATACCATTTCAGTCATGGGTAATTTCCCTATATCTTCTTCAGTAAAGACCAAAACAAAAAATTCATTCAATCTCTATGCTATGGCCTTGTCCCCTTTTAGTGCCCCTTTTACCTCTCTATCATCTAATGGTCCAACTGACTCTCTCACAGGTCTTTTGCTACGAATGTATTTGAAAAAGTGTTTATTATGTGTTTTTGTTTCAACAGCAAGATTTTTTTCTAATTCTCTCTTTGCCTGCTTTATCAGTGCCTTGCGTCTAACTTTCCATTGCTTATGTTGCTTCCAGTTTTCGTCATTTGGCTCCTTTTTCCATTTCCGGAAAGATGCTTTTTTATCTACAACAGCCTCTCTGACCTCAGCTTTAAACCATGCTGTCATTTTTTTGGACTTCCACTTTTCCTAAAGTATGGAATACAGCTGGTCTGGGCTTCGAAGATAGTATTTTTAAACAATACTCATTCTTGATGTAAATCTTTAACCTTTGCATCTGCTCTTTTTATTTTTTTCTTAACTATTTTCCTCATTTTATCATAGTCTGCTTTTTGAAAGTTAAAAGGTAGTACTGTGGATTCCCTTGCTGTCCTTCCTCCATTCATTAAATCAAATGCGATCATGCTATGATCACTATTGCCAAGTGGCCCCAGCACCCTTATCTCTTGCACCAGATCTTGTGTTCCACTAATCACTAGTTCCAAAATGGCTTCCCCTCTTGTTGGTTCATGAACCAGTTGCTCCAAGAAGCAGTCATTTATTTCATCTAGAACCCCACTCCCTAGCATGTCCTGCTATGACACTGACCCAGTCAATACCGGGGTAATTAAAATCATCCATTATTATTACTGTTCTATAACTTTTGTTAGTTTTCCTGATTGAGCATTTAATCATCCATTTGTTCATCCTGGCCAGGTGGTCAGTAATACACCCCTACTGCCTTTACCTTCCCCTTTTTACATGGAATTTCAATCCACAGATATTCTACAGTGTATTTTGTTTCCTGCAAAACTTTAATCCAGTGTGACTCAATGCCCTCTCTAACATAGAGTGCAGCCATTCTACCAATTTGATGCACTCATTGCGATACACCCAGGTATCAGAGTGTCCCACTGGCTGTCCTCCTTCAACCAAGTCTCTGAGATACCAATCATATCAACCTCTCATTTAGAGCTATATATTCTAACTCTCTCATCTTATTTTTTAGACTTCTAGCATTTGCTTTCTCTAATGATCTCTCTCTTCGCATGATGTGTCCAAAGTATGAAAGTCGAAGTCTTGTCATCTGAGCTTCTAAAGAAAGCTTAGGTTTGATCTCCTCTAGTACCGACTGGTTTGTTCTTCGAGCAGTCCATGGTATACACAGTATTCGCCGCCAGCACCATAATTCAAAGGCATCAATTTTCTTCCTGTCTGTCTTTTTCACTGTCCAGCTTTCACATCCATATGATGTTATTGAAAAAACCATGGCTTGAACAAGTCGAATCTTTGTATGGAGAGAGACATCTCTGCTCTTGAGAATCTTATCTAGGTCTTTCATAGCCATTCTGCCAAGAGCAATGCGTCGTCTGATTTCTTGACTGCTTGTTGCTTCTTTATTGATAGTTGATCCAAGTAGGTTAAAGTTGTTCACAATTTCAATTTCTTCTCCTTCAACGATGAACCTGTTGATTATGCCAGTTGTCATGATCTTTGTCTTCTTTACATTAAGGTGCAGGCCCATTTTGAGACTATGTTCTTTGATTGTGAGAAGCAAATGTTTAAGATCATCTTCACTTTCAGCCAGTAATGTGGTATCATCAGCATAGCGAAGGTTGTTGATGACTCTTCCACCAATCTTCACACCTCTGTTGTCTTCATACAATCCTGCTTCTCTGGACACATCATGCGAAGAGAGAGATCATTAGAGAAAGACATTATGCTTGGCAAGATAGAAGGTCAACGCAAAAGTGGAAGGCCAGCAATGAGATGGATCGATACAATAACAGCAGCTACGGGTACCAGTCTGTCAACAATGAGCCGCCTGACTGGAGACCGAACACAATTTAGGATAGCTATCCAGAGGGTCGCCATGAGTCGACTCCGACTCGACGGCACTTAACAACAACAACAACAACAGCATTTGCTTATAAGCATTTTAGAGGCTGTATTTAATTCATATTAATCTGGTTATTGATTGGCAGGGGTAATTTGGAATCTTTATGCTCTGTCTACTCTGTACTTAAGGGCATGTGGGTTACTTTTGTCTTTATTGGAACCTCTGTGTCGATATGTCCTAACTTTAATCTTTTGCTAGTATCCTTCAAGGATACCTCATTCTGAACCATGTGCTCTTGGGCAACTGTCAGCTTTCACCCATTTTCTAGTTTAACAGCTGCTGTATCTCCTTTTTAAAGGTTGATGCCAGCAGCCTGATTCCATACTAGTTAAGATGGAGCCCATCTCTTCCGAAAGGCCTTTGCCATCCCCAAAATGTTGCCCTGTTCCTAACAAATCCAAACCCCTCTTCTTTGCACCATTGTCTCTCCTTGCATTGAATCTTTGGAGCTCTGCTTGCCTTTTGGGTCCTGCGCATGGAAATGGAAGCATTTCTGAGAATGCTATTCTGGAAGTTCTGAATTTCAACTTCCTACTTATAAGCCTAAATTTGGCCTCCAGAACCTCCCTACCACGCTTTCCTATGTTAATGATACCAACATGTGCCAAGACAGCAGACTCCTTCCCAGTGCTATTTCAAATCTTGTCTAGGTGGCACTTGAGGCCTGCTATCTTTGCACCAGGCAGGTATGTTACCAGGTGATTATCATGTCCATCAGCCATCCAGCTATCTACATGCCTAAGGATCGAATCACCAACTATAATGGCTCTCCTAATCCTTTCCTCATGGGCACATGGCCCAGGAGAAACCTCCTCAGTGTGAGAGGGTTTTATATCACCTGGATGACAGGTCCTCGCTACAGATTCATTTTCTGCCACATTAGGATGATGTTCTCCTTTCATATGACCTCTTTCCTCCATGGCAGCAGGGAGGCTGCCAGACTGGAGTTGGATTCTGTAGGGATTATAAGGTTTAGGGATATGTTCCTGGTTCATAATCACTCAATGGCCTTTATTCTGCTCTAATAAAAATATGTCAACCGAACTACTATATTTGTGGACAAAGGAAAAAACCCAGGCCAGCATAAGGATATCATAAGCCTTAGCAAAGTGTATGCATGGATTGGAGAATCCATGCAGAGACTTTGTGCAGAGAGCACGTACACAGGAAACCATGCAAAAAGTATAAGCTGAGCCGTTAATCCTGAAGGCAGTAGATGGTTTTTGACAGTTGGTGAGTATAGGCAAGAAAAAGGCCTGGAGGAATGATGAAACAGGAACAGAGGGGACAGAAAGGTCAATGACAGGAAACAGAAGGAGGGAGGAGAGGGGGCCTCACAGAGGGATGGATTTGGAGACTGTATGCATATACGGAAGTAATACACGGAAGCAAAAAATGTATATATGTAACATGACTATTATACTCGGGGGAGGGAGATATTCTGGAGATGCCTAGTGCTCAATAGAACTCTCTCTCCCCTGCCTGTATTTGTCCATCAGTTATCTAATAAACAGAGATTCTGATTGCACCTGTACTGACTTTTGGATCTGGACTATACAGGAAATTAGTGATAATTAGTAATCGGTCTCTTGTGAGTAAGAGGGCCTCACAATTTGTGCTGAACACCCGGGATTGGGTACGGGTGGGTCTTTATGACCAAGATACAAATTTAAAGATTTGGATTCCCCTCAAGAAAGAAGAGGGAGGTACGTTCCCTGTGCGTAGTAGAGACCGGAGGAGAAGAAGTGAGTGATGGATTCCCTAGGATGATGGTGGCTGTGATGACGGCGTCATGTATAAGTATTTTTAACCAAGCTTGGTAAGTGTTGTTTAATTTTTGTTTTTGTTATATGAATAAAGTGTAAGAATAATTTGTTGTTATAAACTGGGACTGAATGATAAGTGATTGAGACAGTACGTGTCGTCTGACACAAAGCGTGTGTGTGTTCTTGCTCACGGTTCCATACCTCCACGAGGAGATTGGCTGGGCTTGAACGAAGCAAATTCTTGTTTGAAAGGTGTCCTGGACATTTCGTGCACTTCCTTCTACTGTAAATAAAGAGGGTGGATATTGAGATCCTTAAATAAAAGGTTGCACATAGGAATCATGTCTCTGTTTAGGAGAAAGAAAGATGGCAATCAGGACATAATGGTAAATCAAGTTTCCCCAGTGACTCCGGTCGAACGGATTATGAGAGATAATCCCTTATTAGGAAAGGAAATAGAGAAAGTTTTGTCTATTTTCACCCCCATACAGTGAAAACACCAGGTTTACTGATTATAGGCTGAGGGACAGTGAAGGAGAATAAAATATTGTTTTAAAAAGAAAAAATGGAAGAAATCTCCTTATCTGGGATCAGACCAGAGAGGGTGACAATTAGATCAATTGAAAAGAACTAGTCTAGTTACATAACAGTGTACACATCAATTGTAATTATGGAGTTCTGAACTTTGAGGTTTGTTCTTTGAACATTGCCGGTCACCTGGCCAGTGCCTAGCTGTGCTTAATGAATATTTGCTCCTATATGTCGCCTGATGAAAGATAGCTAATTGTCTGCAGCAGGATAAGATGGTTGCCTGTTTCAGCTAGAGAGGGGGAGAAGGGCTGCTAAGGGATTTCTTCTGGGAATGGACGCATTACCTAGAGGAAACTCTCGATTGAGCAGTCTTTCTTGTTTGTTTAAATAAAGGATTTATTCAGTCGAAGTGTGACAGGAGATGAAGTTCAGAACTCTTTTGGTGAAGTATTTTTTCTTCTGTAATTAGCTTGCTAGCTTTCTAGGTACGGAAATGATGCTGAGAGAAAGAAAAAACTGTTTAGAAAACTTAGGGACCTGATTCCATTCTATGTGTGATGTATTTTTAGTTATAAATTGTTATGAATGAATGAATGGGAAGATCTTCCATGCTTTGATATATGATTATTGTTTTGTGGTAATATATATTCTGGAAACAAAATTGGTAATAGAGGAACAATAACAGCTATGATACCTGCAGAGTGTGATTCAAAAGTTACTTTGCTTTTGAAGCAGAATTACCAGTGCAGCCGTTTCCCTTCTGGAAGTGCCTGTTTTAGTTTTCACACAATCAATGCTTCCTTAATTAGATTTTATGACCTCTGAAATTGAACTGCTTAGAATTCTTTGCTACTGATACAACAAGGGAAAACTGTTTCCGTTTTTCCTTTGACCTTCAAAGTAGAGGTTAAGAGCCCTGCAGGAAAATGTGGTATTCTGGGCCAGTGGTTGCCAGATTGCAACTTGAGAATGATTTAAATTCTGAGTGAATAAGAAGTTAATCATGTTTGGGTTTTGTTCTGATTGTAAATGCTATTAAGCAAAATTAAAAGTTAAACAGGGATTTTATATATTATAGCAAGCACCTCATGGAGGTCGAGGTTGGCTGTAACTCTCAGTGATTTGCTTTGAAATAACTTCAAAGGGAAGTGTTTGCATTCCAGATGTCCACCAGTCTTTTCATGAAAAAGTATCAGTTTTAAATGTCTGCTTCCCCGAACTGTAAGATTCAGGGTAAATTACTGTGTGTGTTGTTAAGCTCTGCACTGATGACTGATGAACAGGCCAGTGCCACCATGGGCGTTCACTCATCTTCCCAGTTTTTATTTGCTACGATGTTGGATTTTAGGATAAATTCACCTGTTTTAAAGTTATGTGTTAGTGTCCAGAGCAAAAGTGTATTTTGTTTTGGAAGTCTTTTAAATTTCAGTTCCAGGAGTTCTGTCTTTAGTTGCTGTTTAGAATGAGCACATATATCCATTCAAAACTACACCAATTAAGTTAGTGGGACTGGGACACTGTTTAAGAATCTAAATTTATATTTTCTGCCTCCCATTTGTTTGACTTTTAACAATTGTTTTAGAAGCAGGATTAGCTGTTGTGTGCGAGCAGCAATCCCAGAACGCAATCCAAGAAGAAGAAGGGGGGAGGGAAATAGCATTCTTTTGTTTGTGCTTGTAGATTTCAGGCAACTGAATTGGTGGAGCGAGTTAAAGACATTCTGATAAGAAGTTATTTCAGATCTGATGCAGCACACCTGTGGACAACAGCGACCCCTACTGCAACTACATAATGCTGACTTTTGTGTGACCTTTTGAACTGGTTCAAGCTTGTTTGCAATTTATGAAGAATGGTATAATGGTATAAACAGTATTGTGTGTTCTCTCCTTCTGCTCTCTCTCCGGAGAGTGGCAAGTGTCTGCTGCATTATGTTTTAAATGCTATCATGTATCCAGGAATATCAGGGTTTCACTGCTGTTGTACTTAATCCTTTTTATGCCTGGAAGCTAGTGTATCAGGCTGTATTTCTGCTCTTTCTTTTTCTAAGCCATGCTTTAGGCTTACCTCTTTAAGGCTACTTTTGAATAAGTGATTCCCACATTGTCTATTTGATTTGGCTAATTACATTAGAGAGGTTCGACCAGAGCCTTGGCTTCGGATCACGTTCCAAGAAATTGCTGATCGGGTGGCTCTACTTCCTTCCTGTACCAAGATGATTGCTGCCAAAGCTGCTCCTTGGGACACCATCTGTTTCCTTCATCCTGATGGACAATTAGTTTTACTTCTGCGTGTTCACAATACAACCCACATCTCCAAAGAAGTTCTCACTTCAACCCCCTGCCTTGAATTGAACTCAGGACATTCTGCTGAATGTTTTGATACCCTTGTGTTCTCCATTGCTATTAAACGTAGGTTAGATGCTGGACTTCCTTGGTACCTTTCCAGACCCCTGCCATAACTGCTGAATTAGGAATGGCTATACGCCGGTTACAATGTTTGCTTCATGTACAAATGAAAGCTGTTACTGATTCTATAACTAAGCTATCAGAGTCCCTAGAACAGAATACCCAAATGACTCTACAAAATAGACAAGTGCTAGATTTGCTCCTTGCTTCTGAAGGAGGCCTTTGTTCTTTTATTAATGCCACTATTTGTTGTACAGTCATAGCGAATCATTCAGTGTTTGTGCTTAATGCTATGGATAAAATACGCCACCTGTCAGATTTACATATTGATGACTTTAAGGGAGGACTGAATGTAGGTAATTGGTTAACATGCCATACATATGTGAACTATTCCTATGCTGCGGTCCCCACTTCTGAATTCTCTGACTTGGTCTTATCTCGGTCTCTTGTGAGTAACAGGGCCTCACAATTCTGAAAATGATTAGGATAACAATACTCCATTTTGTTTAGCTTTCTAGTGATGGGTATGGCTAGTTACTAAGCTGCAGTAAAATTTCATATTTTACCACAGCTTAATTTACTGAGCATCAGCTCTGATATGGCATTATTTTCCAGGAATAACACAGCAGTGTTATTCAGTTTGGGAGTCATCCAGAACTGTGAGTAGTGGGGATGGACGTCCGACTTGGACGTCCAACCCCTGTTATTTGTAGGGACCCAATTCCGAAACTAAAGTTTGCCGCACATACATGGCCGTTGTATGGGGAGCTCTGGATGGTGACGAGAGGGGGTGGCGAGAGGGTAGAGAATGGGCTGAGCGGAGATGGGGCCATGACCTCAGACATACAGGACCAATACAGGTCATGGCCTTTTATGTCCTGGAAGGAAGAAATGAACAGGGGACGTATTCCCCCCAAGGAAGGTGATCGTCATCTGCGGACCCGCAAAAACAAGGTGAGGAGCAGCAGGGTGTTCCCTTTACCCAATCCCAGACCTGGCAGACCCCTACAGGGGTCAGGTGGTGGGGAAATGCCATTCTTCAATGGTGCAGGTCAATGGGGCTACTGCTGGGCATCCCAGTGCCATGGCGACAGGATGCCGCAGCACCAGGATTCCAGCAGGAGCATGGGGGGGGGGGGTGACTGGATACATTCATGGACATTCCCTGCTACAGAATTGGGGCCTATACAGCCCATCCAAGTGCTCCAATTCTACAAATGTGGGAAGATATAACTCCTGTGGATGCAGAATCGGGTGCAAATCTGGCCCATCCAGATTTGGGATGTCCAGATGGGCCGGACGTCCCCGATCTGAATTGGCCTGCATGCATTCTTTTTATCTAATTATTTATTCAACACACATTCCAGTAAAATAATCTACAATTTTTTTGTTTAATGCAAGTTAAGAGGCAAAACTTGTGTGTTATTCAATTTATCCATGCTAATAATTACCCCCTAAGCATGAGGATACTTGAAGGGCACATCTAGTAAAATGCATTATGCAAAGAATACATGAAATAGTGCCTGGTAATTGTGAGTGCACAGTCATGGTAACTGCTATCTCATTGGCATGACAGCACACATTAATTCACGTCCTAACTGCATAATATGTTATAGGGCAGGAAATGAGTAGGTTATGGGTGTGGAGCGTGTATTGCAATTAGTGCACAGAACGTCACCATGCTGTCATTGGTGAAACTATGGTATCTGTAAATATTTCTCAAGCAGTACAGTATTTTTCTGTGTGGTAACTGTATGGAGGCATGTTGGGAATACCTCCAACAGTTAGTGCATTGGTTCTGCATTTACCACACATTAAAAGCTTTGGACAGCAACATCTCTCAAGAATTAAATAGCAATTGGAACCAAGAAAAGAGATATAGATAGCAGGGATATGTGCAGGCAAGATAAAGTTTGGTCAGTTTTGGTTCTTCTTACACATTTTTCCCAGTTTGTGGCTGTTTTTCAGTTAGTGTCACACATTCATGAACATTAAATTGATTTAAGCTGTACTAACTGATAAATGTAAATTAAATCCGTTTAGCACACACTCATTTTTTAAAGGTGCATCAATAAACTAAATGCACTCTAATGAATGCACATCTCTAACAATTAGAGAAGAAGATATGTTATATAAACCCCAGGGTGATGAGGTCACAGCTGGGCTGGAACACACAGCCCAGCACAAACCCAGAGAACCATTTTGTCTCTGACTTTCAGAAAGTGAGGTAGAAGAGTGCTGGGGGTAAGGATTTGAAGGGGGAGAAAGCACAGTTACTTACCTGTAACAGGTGATCTCTGGGAACAGCAGGAATTAGTACTCACATATGGGTACGTCGTAACCGACGGAGCCTGCGCGGGAAAGCTCCCCAGCTTTTCAGATAAAAAGCTTTTGGGGCTTCCCACAGCGCATGCGCGCTGCCTTCCCGCCTTCCTGACCAGCTCTCTTCAGTTCGAGTTTATAGCTGAGACAATAGAGAGAGGAAAGGAAGGTAGATAGATAGAAGATACAACTCCTAGGGGAGGTGGGTGGGTTGTGAGGACTAATTCCTGCTGTTCCCAGAGATCACCTGTTACAGGTAAGTAACTGTGCTATCTCCAGGAACAAGCAGGAATGAGTCCTCACATATGGGGACTCCCTAGCTAAGATGCCTGGGAGATCCCCCTCCAAAGGTAACCATCTTTGTATGGATCTCAGGCATCCAACCAGGGAAGGTGGGCAGGAGTTGTTTAAGTATGGAACAGGTGTTTGAGGACAGATGTTCTTACTCTGGTAAGCAAAAGAAATACACTGAGCAATCCAATTGGAAAGTGTACGCTTGGAGACTGGAAGTCCCAAATGAGAAGGATCAAAAGCCACAAAAAGTTGGGAAGACTTTCGATGTGGCTCAGTCCTGTTGAGGTAAAAGGCGAGAGCTCTTTTACAATCAAGGGTATGAAGGTTCCTCTCTGCACTGGATGCATGAGGAGCCGGGAAAAAAACAGGTAGATATACCTCTTGATTAAGATGAAAAGGCGAGACCACTTTGGGCATAAAGTGGGGGTTCGTCCTAAGGACCACCTTATCATGATGAAACCTAGTATAAGGTGGATTAGCCACTAAAGCCTGCAGTTCACTGATGCGGCGAGCTGAAGTGACTGCAATAAGGAAAACTACCTTCCATGAAAGAAATTTCAAGGAGGTGGAGTCCAAAGGCTCAAAAGGTGGCTTCATAAGCTGACCTAGAACTAGATTCAAATCCCATGCTACCGGCGGAGGTCGGATGGGAGGTTTAGTTAAGGTCAGGCCTCTCATGAACCTTGCAACAAGAGGATGAGAGGAGACAGGTTGTCCATTTATAGGTTTTAAGGATGCTGCAATAGCACTTAAATGGACTCGTACTGAATTCGTCTTGAGGCCTGCATTGGAAAGATGCAGGAGATAGTCTAGTAGAGAATTCAAAGGAAGTGCCAGAGGGTCAAGACCCTGTTGAGCACACCAAATGGAAAAACGTTTCCATTTGAAAGCATAGGAACGCCTGGTAGAGGGTTTCCTAGAGGCATGAAGGATATCTTTCACTGGTTGAGAAAGATTAAACTCATGAAGGCTTAAGCCTTCAGTAACCAAGCTCGGAGATGTAGGGACTTGGGGTTTGGGTGCCACAAAGTCCCTTTCTCCTGAGACAGAAGGTCTGGCGCAGCTCCCAGGTCCAGGGAGGAGCCCTGGGAGAGCTGTAGAAGTAGAGGGAACCACACTTGGCGTGGCCAGCGTGGAGCTATGAGGATCATTGACCCGTGATCCCTCTGAAGTTTGAACAGAGTCTTGGGAATCAAAGGAATGGGTGGAAAAGCATACAGGAATTCCTGACCCCAATGCAGGAGAAAGGCGTCGTTGGCCTGAGCTCCCTGACACGGAGTCCTGGAACAGAACCGGGGAAGTTTGGCATTCCACGGACTTGCAAAGAGGTCTATGTCCGGGGTCCCCCATTCCTGAAAGATTCTGCGTATCTGGTCCATATGCAGGGACCATTCGTGTGGAAGCAGAACTCGACTGAGTCTGTCTGCCCAAGAGTTTTGAACTCCTGGAAGGTATACTGCCAGAAGATGAATTTGATGCTCTCTGGCGAAGGCCCATAATCTGAGAGCTTCGTTGCAAAGCGACAGAGAGCCCGTCCCTCCTTGTTTGTTGACATAGAACATGGCTACCTGATTGTCTGGACTAGGACAGTCAGGTTGACAAGGAGGGTGTGGAAGACTGTGAGGGCAAGGAAGATTGCTCGCAGTTCCAGAAGGTTGATGTGAAGGGTGGTCTCCTGGGGAGACCAGGTGCCCTGAGTGGAGAGGTGTTGGAGATGAGCTCCCCACCCTGTTTGGGAGGCATCTGTTGTGAGGGTTGCTTGGGGCAACGAAGGTTGGAAGGGGGTCCCCAACAACAGATTTTTGGAGGATGTCCACCACTGGAGAGACCAAAACAGACATTTTGAGGTGAGTACTTGGTCTGAGAGCGCTCCTGATGCTTGAGACCACTGGGTGGCCAAAGTCCATTGAGCTGCCCTCATATGGAGACGAGCGTAGGGCACCACATGGACCGTGGAGGCCATGTGGCCCAGAAGTTGCAGCAGTTCCCTGGCTGACAAGTGACTTCTGGACTGAGCCTGGGAGGCCAAGCTGATTAGTCGTTGGCCTCGGACCAGAGGGAGGTAGGCCCTTGCAGTGGTGGAGTCCAAGTGGGCCCCTATGAATTCCAGGGACTGAATAGGGATAAGTTGGGACTTGGGAATGTTTACCACAAGTCCCAGATATTGAAGAATACGCCTTGTGCGGTCCAAGGAAATCTGGGCTTCTGACTGAGATGGAGCTCGGATGAGCCAGTCGTCCAGATATGGGAACACGAAGACTCCCATGCCTCTTAGAAATGCGGCTACGACTGCCATGCATTTTGTGAATACTCTTGGAGCAGAGGCGAGACCGAAGGGAAGTACTCTGTATTGGAAATGTTTTCCCTGGAACAGAAATCGAAGATATTTTCTGTGGGATGGATGGATGAGATCTAGAGAACAAAGCCAATCCTGACTCTGAAGGTATGGAAGGAGAATGCCCAGAGAGAGCATTTTGAATTTCTCCTTGAATAGAAACTTGTTCAATTCTCTCAGATCTAGGATAGGTCTGAAGCCCCCTGTCTTCTTTGTTATGAGAAAATAAGGGGAGTAGAACCCTAACCCCTGTTGAGGAAGAGGAACCTCCTCTATTGCCCCTTGGGCAAGGAGAGAGGAGACTTCCCGACCCAACAGGGTCAGAAGAGATGGGGGAGAACTGAATTGCCTCACCATGGTATGGGGAGGAAGGCTGGAGAAATGAAGTTTGTAACCCTCTCAGATGATAGAGAGGGTCCATTGCTCTGATGTAATTTGCTCCCATCTGGGAGCAAAGTGAGCTAACCTTCCGGGAATGGTGAGGGGCTCTGGTTGTTCTAGAGCCAGAAATGGTAAGTTCTCTAGGGGCAAGTCAAAACCCCTGAGGGGGTTGAGCCTGCTGGGGTGTAGCAGACACTGCAGGACTTGACTTTACTTGCTTAGATTGCTGACGTTTAGCAGCAAAGCGAGGCTGAGCAGATTGTTGGCCAGTATTTGTGGAAAATCTGGCCTTCTTGTAGTAAGGCCTCTTAAAAGGCTTCTTTTTGGCAGGAGTAGAAGTAGACTTAGAAAGTCTATCTAGAGTGGCATTTTCTGCGTCCATTTGAGCAGCTTTAATTTGCCAGTCCTCACCAAATAAGTTCTCACCTGTACAGGGCAGATTCCTTAAGCCATCCACGACCCAGGGTTCTAGGTCAGAAGCCTGGAGCCAAGCAAGACGTCGGGCTGCAATAGCAATTCCCGAAGCCCTGCCTGCAACCTCAAAGGAATCAAAGGCTGCCCTGTTGGAAAACTTGGAGACCTCTGAAAGTTGTGTCACCACAGAAGTGAAGTCCTCCTTTCTATCCTCAGGGATAAAGGGGGAAAAATGCCGTACCTTCAGGGCAAGTTCTCTGAGAAACATGCCCATATAAAGACTGTAGGAATTGATCCTGGCTATAAGCATACTAGCCTGGAAGATCTTTCTACCAAAAGAGTCAAGGGTCTTACATTCTCGCCCTGGAGGGGTAGAAGAGTGCCTTTTAGGACTCTTTATCTTTTTCATGGCAGACTTCACCACAATGGAGTGGTGAGGCAGTTGAGTTGAGTCTTTCGAAACCCAGGAGAAGGAGGGACCCGGTACATGGTGTCCAACCTACGGGAATGAGGAGACAGTGTTAGAGGAGTCTCCCACAAATCCATCAAGTGTTCTTGAAGGATTTCATGGATAGGCAGGGTAACTGCCTCTTTAGGAGCTTTGGAGTATCCTAAAATATCCAATTTCTTTGATCTTGGTTCCGTTCCAGAAGATGTAGCAATAGAAAGCCCTTTAGCTACATCAACAATGAAATCCTGAAAGGATAAATCCTCTGGAGGAGACATCCTCCTCTTTGGAGAAGAGGGCTCCTCAGGAAGATCAAGCTCAGCAGAGTCATCAGAGGAATTGAACTCATCAGAAGAATCTGAGTATTCTCTCTGTGCTTCCAATGCACAATGCGCGTACCGACCGATATCGACATCGGGCGTATCGGGCATGGGATCGGTATCGGGCAAAAGCCTGAATCCGGCATGCGGAACCGATCGACGCTTGGAAGTCGATGGTCTCGGTTCCGGTGTGGATACCGGAACCGGAGTCGGTACCGATGGAATCGGTACCGAGGGCGTCGCAGCCTTAATGAAAGCCAGAACGGCCTGCTGCATGGTCTGGACAGTATTGCCCATGGACGCCACTGCTGCCTGGATGTCGGTACCGGTATCAGCCGGTACCCCAGAGCAGTCTAACAGGTGATCGGTCGAGGCCGTGCCATCGATGTCAACCTGTAACCCCATAGATGGTGCTTTGGAGACCGGAGCCTCCCGCCGGGGTTTTTTTGGCTTGGGCAGAATCCTCGAACTCAAGATTGAGAGCCTCTCGATCTTTTGAAAGAGATTTGCTTTTAGAGGATTTGCCCACAGAAAGTTTGGTTACCTGAGATCCATCCGGAGAGGAAGACCTGGATGACTGTGATGCTGGATTATCTGAAGCAAACAGCACATGGAACTTGTTGGCCCGGTTCTGCATACCACGTTTAGACATCTGGGAGCAGAATGGGCAGTCCGGTATGGAGTGGTCAGGTCCCAAACATTTAAGACACCATTCATGGGTGTCTGTGAGAGAAATAACAGCACTGCACTTGGGGTACACTTTTTAAAACCAGGAGCTGGCCTCTCCATGAGGAGAATTTGTGTAGGCCTGAAGGCCTAGCAAATGTTACCACATTGTGCTGAAAATAAAAAAAGATTTTTTTTTTTTTTTTAAGAAATAAAGAAAGAGAGACCGGCGGTACCGGTTTTGGTATGGGGAAGGCAGGTACGCGGTCAAAAGAAACAAATTAAAATAACAATTTCTTCAGCGATGACAGGAACACGACCTGCTGGCTCCGCGGAAAAAGAGAAACTGAAGAGAGCTGGTCAGGAAGGCGGGAAGGCAGCGCGCATGCGCTGTGGGAAGCCCCAAAAGCTTTTCATCTGAAAAGCTGGGGAGCTTTCCCGCGCAGGCTCCGTCGGTTCCGACGTACCCATATGTGAGGACTCATTCCTGCTTGTTCCTGGAGATAACAAAGGAGTGAAAATAAACAGCAGCTTCAAGTCTTTCTTTGAGGGAGTATGAAAGGCTCCTTGGGGCTTTGGTCTTGAAAGCAGAAAAAAACAGTATCAAGTGTGACTGAGCCCTGAGACATGTAAACTGCATGCACAGGCTCTGATCACCCCCCTGACATCAAAATCCCTTCAATTACTCCCTCTGTAGCATAAGATCTTTATTTTTTATCTTTATTTCCATTTATCTTTATCTTTATTTCTATTCTTGATATACCTCTCAGGCAATAATATCTGGGTGGTTTACAAAAGTATTAAGATTATTGTAGCTGCAAAATGAAAGAACGGAAAAGAATGACAATATCTGACAGGACAGAGGACAGTCACACTTATAAGGTAGAAGGGGTAAAGGAGAGCAGGATTGAGGGAAGGGAGAACATCAGGTTAGGACTGAAGGAAGGAGAGGTCAAAGGCAATGCAAAAGAAATGGGTTTTTAATATATTCTTGAATTTCTGAAATGAGAGTTTTGTGTGGAGCATGATGGGTAGAGAATTCCAGAGTACGAGTCCCAAAAAGAAGAAGGTAGAGTTGTGGGTAAGTTCAAGATGTGCATATAAAATGGAAGGAAGGGACAAGCAGTAAGTATGAATGAACCCTAGGAGGTGATGCGGAGTGTGAAAATGGATGAGGTTGGCAAGAGATTGTGTGGAACCAGTATGTATGACTTGATGAATAAGGGTGCGTATCTTATAATTAATCCTGTATCTGAGCAGATGCCAGTGGAGGTGGATAAGCAAGGGGGTGATGTAAATCTGAATGGGAGGAGTAAGCGAGAATGTGGGCTGCTATATTTTGAAGAAACTGTAGACAATGAAGTTGGTATTGGGGGAGACCTGCTAGGACAATGTTACAGTAGTCGAGTCTCGAAATGACCAAGGATAGTAGGAGCGTAGTCAGGGAGGGGAGGGCGAGGAAGGGATGGACTGCATTAATCTTTCAGAAAGAGAGAAAAGAATGGTGGATAAGAGAAGGCAGGTGGTCATGAAAGGATAAAGGGAAATCCAGGGTGACCCCAAGACAGCGGAGGGAAGACACGAGACAGATGGGAGAGTGCACAAGAAGCGGGGCCAGTGTGTGGGAAGGGGCACTAAAAGTGAACCAGATGGTGGCAGGTGTCAGATTTGGAAGGGTTAAGGTGGTGGTAGTTTGCGGTCAACCAGGAGTAGATGTGTAATAGGCAGGAATTCAGAGGAGCCAGGTTAGGGGCCAGGGGACTGGTATGATAGTGAAAAATAATATTGTCGGCATTATAATATGCTGATATAACTGACTGTTGAATAATGAGGGCAAGGGAAACCAAGAAAATATTAAAAAAGAAGGGGAGCCAAGATGGAACCCTGGGGAACACCACAGGGAAAAGGGGTAACTGGGGAGGTGGAAGGACCAAATTTGGACAGAGAAGGACTGAGTGGAAAGAAGCAACCAAAACCAGGGCAGGACAGTTCCCTGAATACCAAAATCATGAAGATGAGAGAAAAAGGTAGGATGGTAAACCAGGTCAAAGGACAAGGAAAGGGGGGGGGGGGGCGCTGGTGAGCCCACGGAGGAATGGCTGGGTTTCCGTGAGGCTCCGAGCCCTGCTCATCTTATCCCCGAGCATATGCACAATAATGTTTTTTTTTTTTTTAGTTCACCTCTTGTAAAAACATGTGGGGGAATTAGACTCAGAATGAGATCGCTAAAAATGTAGGCGATCATTGCTGTTGCAATCCTCTCTCTCGGGCAGAGTTGTACTGGTGGATCTGGAACAGCACCCAGCATGTCCTTGGTTTGGCTGGCCGTTTAAAGGAGAGGAGAGTGGCAGCCGATGCATGTCAGTAGCTTCATTGCCGAGGCAAGGAACGGAACGGAAGACTTCAGTAGGGTCTGCAATGGATCAGTGGAGGATGATCTCAGATCTGTCAGATGTGATCCCTTCATTTCTCTCCTATGATATGAAGCGTGGGAAGGTACGATAGTAGATCCATCCTGTGTAAGCCCTTCATTCCTTTTATCCTGAGAGGCACCGCGAGAAGGTATGATCGATGATTGGATTCCTTGACAGATCTCCGATATTCATATAGAAATGATGTGGGATACAGATCGAGCTGCTGAGTTCAATAATCGTGAAAGGGTCGGGGTGACCACGACCGCATGGCAGTGACACAAGGCAGGGGAATGCTGATGACAGGGAGCACAACCTCCATTTTGTCCTCTCAGGGTCCCGACATTTCACCACAGCCTCCGAGGCAGTTTTTAAGACTCTGATCGGCAGAACAAGTTCTATATAATTTGATGAGCTCAGAGTCCGGTCTTTCTTTTAAGCACATTCAAGTGTCCAAAATGATCTGTGGGAGATAAGATGAGCAGATCGATGAGCA
This sequence comes from Ichthyophis bannanicus, assembly GCA_033557465.1. NCBI lineage: Eukaryota > Metazoa > Chordata > Amphibia > Gymnophiona > Ichthyophiidae > Ichthyophis > Ichthyophis bannanicus. The sequence goes on along the minus strand of CM066032.1, from coordinate 864,256,250 downwards.
ATACTAAGAGATGCTGAAATGAATGTGTGGCAGCACTGACAGCGCTTTCTTTCGTGTCTGCTGTTGATGGACACTGATTGCTTGTTTTCACCATATTGCTCAGCATGGTGCTCCGATCCTTGTGTTTAAAATTAAAGATCAGTCAGTGATGCGGGTTATGATCCACCTGTAAATTTGGGAATCATTCTTGATACTCTGGAGCAGTAGGATAAATACCTATAATTCCAGACTTTCCGGAGGGTCTAACTACATCCTGTACAGTATCTCATATGTGTGTGATTTTTATTTGGCTGTGCTCTATTCTTTACATTAATCTTGCTTGGAGGTCCTGAGACATTCACAAAGGTATTTTTTTATTTTTCCTCGGGACAGCTATCTAACAGATGTATTGAAATATTTCGCCGGATTGTCATTAGTATCTTATACTGCCTTATTATTCTTAGAGGAGCACCTAGCACCATCTAGTGGTTCTTTGTGGGAATTGCACTCATCTTCTTGAAATCTTTTGATATTTCTTCAAGGGAATTTCTGAAGAACTATCTATCCAACTAAATGTTCCTTAAGCGGGGAATATATACACATGGAGTGATCTTCTTCCCAAGTTATATTTTTGATGCTCATTTGAATGTATGATTGGAAATCTGGGCTGAGTTTCAGAGCCAAAAGTGTGACAAGTCCTATTAATTTACTAAGATCTATTGGCTAGACTTAAATCCCACCAGTACTGAAGCACTTCAAGTGAAAGAGGAGCAAAACCTGCCATATTATTATTTTTAATTTTCTACAGATAGTACTGGAACCTGAAGGGCTTGGTGTTGTCTAATATGTCCTCCAAAAATCAATAAGCTAGTGTGCTCTCCAAATTTTCAAGGAAACAGGAGGCAGCAGGTGTTAGCCATATGGCGGCTACTTCAGGGGCAGCTCCTGCTCCCTCTGAACGCGGCATAGATAGTAGCTTGGGGACGCAACTGGTGTTGAAGGCGGACATGATGGAAGTGTTAAAAGAATTGTGCTCATTTCGGATGGATTTTTCCAAAGCGATCTCCGATCTTCAATCTGATTTTCAATCTCTTGATGATAGAGTAACTCAAAGTGAAATTAATATAGGTAAGCAAATGGATTCTACAGTGGAGCTCCAGAGTAAAATCCATAAGCATGAACAACTCTCTGTGGATCTAAGGATCGCCAGCATGACATGGAGAACAGGCAGAGAAGGAGCAACATCAGAATATGTGGAGTACCGGAATCCTCTACTGCTACCGGCAATATCATGATCCTTGTTCAAGAGATCTATGCTTTCTGTGTACCTGAGAAGTCTGTTCCTGTCAAATTGGAAAGAGCAAATCAAAGTGGAAATGTTAGAACTGGCGTGGATGTTAGGCCTCGCCTGATTATTGCCTGCTTTCAAAGTTTCGAGGATAAAGGCATGCTGATGCATGCTCTCCACGGAAAACGAGCCATTTATTTTTGTGATTGGGAGCTTCAGATATATCAAGATTTATCAGCCTTTACGTTGGAACGTCATCGAAGCTTCAAGCCACTCACTCAGATTTTACAACAAAAGCAGATAAAGTACCGGTGGAACTTTCCTTTTGCATTAATTTTTGAGTGGCAAAACAAGACTCAAAAAATTACAGACTTATCTGCTTGTCTGGACTTTGTAGATACCATACAATATGGGGGTAATCATGGTCCAAGACAGCAAAATTCACATTCAGAGTGGGAAGTCTCAACACCTAAGCAAAGGAAGATACCACGTTCGCGTCGACAATCTGAAGCAGATCCTGAGGAGCATACTAATAAAGAAATGGACACTGCGGCTCCGCCGTAATGATTTTTTATTTTTTATATTTAGATCTTTATATAATCCTAATGTCTGGATAGTTTTTCTATTTCTCTTGGGGTTAATACTGTTGGAAGCTATATTTTTTGTGCATATATTGAAAGCTTCAATATATAAGTGAAGAGAAAAGGAGAACAAACAAAAAAACAAAAAAAGCAAAAAACCCCCCTTATATCTCAGTAAAGTATCTTGTATTGTTGGGGCTATACTTGTTTGAATATACTAGATCCTTGTAATATGTAAAGAGAGAGGGGAGATGTCATTATTCTTGTTACATGTCTGGTCAGAGAGAATATGTATGGTACGAGGGGGGGGTGAAGATGGCCACAGTTAAGTGGCTTTTTTCATTACCCTATTTGCGACATTGATGTCGCTTAACTGGTTCAATTTGTGGCATAGAAATGAGTGGTCCTCTATATCTAGGACCAGGGGTAGGGAGTGGAGAGGTGGTAGGGATGGGGAGGGTGGATTGAGGGGGGACTAGGGGTGGTAGGGATATGGTAAGAGGGATGAGCAGTACAGAAGACTCTTTATGGGTGTATTTGTCCACACAGAGGGAATACAGAGCAGCTGTGTGCAGATTTGAATAGCAACAAAGGGGCGGTATGGAACCAATTTATTGCTCAAGGTAAGTGACTATTATATAGTACTAATGATTAAGCTGATTACGTGGAATATTAGAGGGCTTCACCACGCTATTAAGAGACAAAGGGTGTTAGATCAAATTCACCGGGGAAAAGCTGATATTGTGTTTCTTCAAGAGACTCACCTAGCTCCAGGAGCATCTTCCTGTCTATCCTCAAAGGATTATCCGCATGGGTTCTATTCTAATTTTACTTCCCATAAACGGGGGGTGGCTATATTATTATCCAAAGATTGTCCTTTTGTAGTATTGAATCAATTCTCAGACCCATTGGGTCGATTCCTTCTTCTCTCTGGGACATGCCATAACTTTTCCATTACAGTGATTAATGCTTGTATTCCTCCCAATGACATAGCAATGTCTCTGAAGGAGCTTTTGGAAATGATCCGAGTTCATGCCACGGGTAAAATCTTGTTAGGGGGCGATTTTAATAGTGTCACGTCTGAAATGGACAGGTCCACATCCATAGGAAAGGGAGGAGGGTGGTCCAATGCCTTGAGAACTTTTGTTTCTAATTCTGATTTAATTGATGCTTGGAGGGAGTTTCACCCGGGTGAAAGGGACTACACTTTCTTCTCTCCAAGACATCATTCACATTCTAGACTTGATACCTGGATAATTTCAAAATCGTTGCTTCCACATATCTCAAATGTTACCTGTAAACCGCACTGATTTTAAAGAGCGCGGTATATAAAAATAATAAATAAATCTCCGCTGTGCAAATAGGAGTTATGGGCCCTTCTGACCATCATCTGGTATCCTTAGACTGGATGGTAAATGATCATGAAGATCCTCCCCGGATATGGTCACTAAATAGACAATGGTTGAAGAATAAGGAATTTGTTGAGCAATTACAGAAAGGTTGGGAGGAATATTTGCGGTTTAATGATTCACCAGAGACTCCGAATTTCTTGTTATGGGAAGCGGGGAAAGTGGTGTTGAGGGGCCAACTCATTTCACTCTCTAAAGCGTTTCTGAGACAAAAAATGATACAGCAAGATGCATTGCGCAGCCAGATTGCTATGCTTGAAATGACACATAAGAAAACTCAGAATAGGAAAGTATGGCGTCAACTAATAAGCTTACGGGGTAAATTGGCTTCTTTGGAAACTGATGAGATTGCATCTCGAATGCAACGTACTAGGAGACATTTCTACGAACATGGTAATAAAGCCCATAAATTGCTTGTCTGGCAGTTAAAGCGCCAGAGGTTGAAGAAAAAAATCTCAACTGTTGTAGATGACACTAGACGGGAATGTCGGAAATCTATAGAGATTGCTGGTTGCTTTGCAAAATTTTATGAATCTCTATAAATCTCTCAATTTGCTGTAGATCCCCAGAGGCTTACCCAATGGCTGGTCGAAATCAATTTCCTCAATTATCAGAAGATTCCTTTAATAAATTAGAGCGTCCTATTCAGATGGAGGAGGTGAGAGAGGCTATTCGTCGGATGAAAAATTCCAAGGCTTCTGGCCTGGATATGATTCCGGCAGAAGTGTATAAGTCCCTTTCAGAGCAAGTAGTCCCTATTCTGGTTAGAGTGTTTAATGATATCCGGACTCAAGGGAGCTTGCCACAATCTATGTATCAAGCTTCTATAATTGTAATTCCTAAGGATGGTAAAGACCTGACACTCTGCTCTAGCTATAGACCAATATCCTTATTGAATCTGGACTATAAAATTTTAACAAACATTTTTGCAATGAGGTTGGACTCTAGCATCCAAGAGATTGTGCACCCTGATCAGACTGGCTTTATACAAGGGAGATATGGTTTTGAAAATGTACGGAGGTTAATTAATGTCTTATTTCGTTTGAAGAGTAAAACCGGAACATATGCTGTGTTATCTCTGGATGCTGAAAAGGCATTTGACAGAGTAGAGTGGCCTTATCTATTCGAGTCGTTGCTACATTTTGGTTTTGGGCCTAATTTTCGAGGGTGGATTGCAGCCTTATATACGTCTCCAACAGCTGGAGTGCAGATCAATGGGGTCACCTCATCTCCGTTTTCTTTAGAATGTGGGAGTAGACAGGGTTGTCCGCTTTCTCCACTGCTTTTTGCTTTGACCCTTGAGCCACTAGTGATACGTTTGCGTGCCTAGCTCAAGATATAGGAATAAAGATAGGGGATCATTTCCATGTCGTCTCTTTATATGCTGATGATATGTTGATCTTCCTCTGGGATCCAGATCTTCCTCTGGGATCCATCATCGTTGACTTGTTACATAACTTTTCTCTTATGTCGGGTTTCAAGGTAAACTTTTCCAAGTCTGCTATGTTGCCATGTTTAACATGGCTAAAAGAGAAGGAAGGGTTGGCTTCTACTGTTTTTTCTATGGTATCTCAGTTGCGTTACTTGGGTATTATAATTCCTAACAGACTTGAAGATTTATATACACTAAATTACAGGCCGCTGATGAAAACCTTGAGAACTGAGGTTTTGCAGTGGTCTTCTTTAGCGGTTTCCTGGTTAGGTAGGATAAATGTGATCAAGATGTTACTTTTTCCTAAGTTGTTGTTCCTTTTTCAGCAATTACCGATAATGCTTCCCAGAGGGTTTTTCATGGAGATACGTCAGTTAATTACATAATTTATCTGGCAGGATAAAAGACCCAGAATTAACTGGCACACGATGATTCGTCCTCGGATGCTAGGTGGTCTGGGGCTTCCAGACTTTGAATTATACTATCATTGTTCTTGTCTGCGTACTCTCCATTTTTGGTTGAATGCTCAGGGGTCTTCATGGGTTCAAGGTGAAATGGACTGGCTATCCACGATTCCGCTGATAGCGGTGCCCTTTGTAACTGAACATGGTGACTTTCAGAAAATTATGCAACATGCTTTTTTGGGACCAGTGTGAAGAAGTTGGGGAAAGATCAGTAAAATGGTATATCTGCCTTCAAAATTATCTCCCTTCACGGTATTATGGTCTTTACCCTTCATTAGAAATATTGGGGGGGCATTGAGAGGGGTTGGGGTTAAGACCCAGCTTTCGTCCTTGTACGTTCATGCTAAAATTCAGTCTAAACAAAGATTGGAACAACTCTTGGACTTGGAATTATCAGACTTTCAGTATTTTCAATTAAAGCATTGCTTTTCTCTGCAGGAGTATACATCGGCAGTAACTAGGGCACCGATGAGGTGGGAGAATCTTTTATTCCAGAGTTTGCGACCTCGAGCTTTGCTAGCTAGACTTTATAGGGACCTTTCAACAGAGATAGCGACTGATATATCTGACTTATCGTACCAAAAACATTGGGAGAAAGATCTGCCGGGGAGACCAGAGGAATTTTGGTTGGAAGCTTTCTCTTATTCGCATAAATGTTCGATATCCTTGTCGCTCGTTAATACTCAATTACGAATATTATTTAGGATGTCTATTACGCCTGAGCAATTATTCCGATGGCGGAGGGCGGATGATCCACTATGTTGGCGCTTATGTAGTCATAAGGGTACATTTATTCACATGTGGTGGGAATGCCGCAAAGTACAGCAATTTTGGTTGGAAGTTCATTCTTTAGTTACGACTAAATTGGGAGTGGGGTTCCCGTGCACATTGGAGTCTTGTCTTTTGGGACATTTCTCGGAAGGGATACCTCCTTCTGATAAACTTGAGTTAGTACGTTGCTTATTGTTAGCGGCCCGCTCAGTGATAGGTCATTTTCGGAAGCGCTCATATGCTCTCGCTCTAATGGAATGGTGGATAAAGGTATGGGATATCTACAGGATGGAAAAACTTACAGCGGACTTACGAGGACATAAGGATAAAATTTTACCACTTTGGGATCTGTTCTTTACCTATTGATGGTGATGACTAATTATTTCTCTTTTTATTTTTTGTATCACCAGCTGACAGCCATTCTGATTGGATGAATACCGTCTCACTGTGCTGAAGTAGTGATGAGTCCCTGTGCATTCTGTAGCACCAACTATTAAAGTCTTGGGATTGGGGAGGGAGGGGGGAGGGTTGAGGGGGGCAGGGAGGAGGTAAAAGAGGGTGGTTGTTGTCAGACATATATTCAACTTTCTTATTTCTTATAAGATAACCCGTCTTAGATAGATTTTGGGTTGTCCAATTTATTATATTATTTGATTCATTTGATATTTCTGTTATTTTTAGCGAATTATGGAGTTGGATTATCACATACATGTTTAGCATTATCTTATCTATAAGTTGTGGACATCTGTGGACAGTCAGTGTGTTACATCTAGATATAACTCTTGTATGTATTGGTTTTGAAGAATCTAGGTAATAATGTGTCTAATGCAACTATTGTAGACTTATTACTCGGTTCCAATAGTATGCATAGTTTGCCGGGTCCACCACCCTATAGGGCAGTTATGAGTTAAGCTTCTGCTGTGATATACCTTTTGTTATGGTGGGAGGACGGGGGTCTTTGGGAGTATTGTCTGATAATGTACTGTTATGTTGTATTTTTCTTCTTATACCTCAATAAAATTGTTGAACAAAAAAAAAAGGACAAGGAAAGATATAAGGAGACAGCAAGAGAAATGTCACCACAATAGTGAGATACATAAAGACCATTAAGGGAGAAAAGGAGAATTGTTTCACTACTATGGCCCGGTCTGAATTTGAACTGATGGGGGTGGAGGGGGTGGTCATGTCCAAATGGGTGGACAATTGTGTGAAGACTAATTTCACTATGACCTTTCAGAGGAAAGGAAAGTTAGAGACATGGCACCAGTGTGCAAGAATAGGAGGATCTAGGGTGGGTTTTTTAAGGATGGGGCAGATGAAGGCATGCTTCCAAGAGAAGGAGAAAATATCAAAGGATAAATGGAAGAAGGGGGAGAGAGTGCTCAGAGAGCCAGTGAAAGTGGATAGGGTCAGAGAGAGAGTCTTGTGAGAGGAAGTAATAGCTTTAGATAGTTCCACCAATAAAATTGGGCGAAAGGATGACCAAACATGTGAGAGAGATGGGACCGATAGAGAGAATGAGGAAGGGATGGCTGGGGGGGGGGAGGTGGAAGGGGAGAGGGGAGGAGGACAAGCAGAGAATGTGGATGCGTTGAGAGAACTTTCTCTGAGAAGAAAGTGGCTAAGAGTGGGGACAGGAAAGGAAGAGTTGAGGATGGAGACATATGAGGAATGGAGAGTGAGTGAAGGACCAAATAAAGTTGCTGGATGAAGTTAGAAGAAGAGGAGATTAAATGAGAATAATAGGATTGCTGGTTGCTATAGATCATGGTGTGATATTGATCATGGCAGTAGCGGAAGTGCGATAGGGAGTCAGGAGAGGGGTGCTTATGCCAACGGCATTCTGCATGGCAGAGGGAGGTATCATGGAGATGGAGGCCGGGGTGGTATCAAGGGTAATGAGTGGACGAACATGAGGGTGGTGATGGGTGCAGTGGTGCCAATTGATCAATGGAGGAAGCCAAGATAGTATTCCAGATCTGGACCTGAGTGAAAGCCGAGAGGGAGGCAAAATCTGGGGGGTACTGGGTATCTGCAGGAGGGAACTGTTGGAGGGTAACAGGAGTAATAATGCACCTGCAGTGGGCTCTCCACTCCCCCTGCCCCCACAATATTCTATCCTTTCCTTCTACCCCCTGCAGTATCAGATCCTTTCTCCTGCTCCTCCAGAGCATTAAGAACCACTTCAAACCACTGGCATCAAGACCTCTTCCCCAGACTTCTCCCAGCATCCAGACCTCCCCCTTAATGGCTCCCCTGGAAGACCCCTCTCTCACCCCCATGATCCCATCCCCAATTCTTGCTGGAATCACTGTAGTGGGAGCAGGAGTGATTCCCATTTGCTCCTCCTCAAGATGGCCCTGGGTTCCAAAATGGCACCCAACTCCTAATATTAATCTCACACTACTGCTGCTTGAGTCAAGCTGCCAAATAAAGGCTTTTGGTAGCTTGATCCTAACAATAGTACCCTGAGACTGCTGCTATGTGTCAGAGTCACTACTTTGAATCTAAGTCAGCATAGGGACAGGAATGCTGTGGGATATCTTCTGGCCTGCTATTAACCTACTAGGTAAACCCCTGGTGTCAGGGAGGAATGGGGAAGAGGGGGGAATTTGGGTGATGTTCTTTGGGGGAGATGAGAGGTGATGCCTACTAGAAAGGGATTGGAGTAGGAGTTGATGCTGACCAGGGAGGAGATCGGGAGTGAGCAGAGATGATGCGGATTGTGAGGGGTAGGGAGCTTGGAATGTTCATTACCCCATCACATCTTTTTTTTGGAAGTGGCATGCTAACTGCTTGCTGTAGTATGAGTATATCCTGAATGTAACTCATCTTGAGCTACTCCTGAAAAGGGCATGAGCTAAATCCAAAATACCTCTTGAGGAGGTGTTAAGTGCATTCACACTGTATGCAGCAGCAACAATGTGTTCATGGTAACTTATAGTGCACTGACTGCAAGCACTGTCCACACCTGTTATCTGCCCAGTTCCCACCCCCATGCCTCAGGAAGCAGTTACCAGGAGAGTTTTAGTGGAATAGTTGTTTTTAGAACATGGTAGCCATTATTGTGGACCAGGGACAGCAGAACACCTTTTGGTTTGAAGGTGCCAAACAAGCCAATCTCCAACCCTGCCCCAAGCTCTGCATTGCTGATGTTGTGTTGTGCAAAACTTTGGTGGGGCCATGTCATCTCTGGCCCATCCCTTTCCACTGCCTATGCTGTGAACTTGTGCTAATTGTTAATGCACACAAAATCCCAAACTAACTGCTTAGCACATTTAACAAAAATAAGATCTCTTCCTCTTTAAAAAAAATAACAAAAAAATTGTCATAATGTCATACTTCAAATTGGGCCACATATCATTGATTCCACTGAATGAGATAAATGTAATGCCCGAGCAGTTTGAATGGTTTCTAGATCTGATACTGAACATAACAACTTTTTTAATAAAAAAAAAAAAAAAAAGTTCTGATCAATGCTGAACTCTGTACCTTTAGGGAGGAAGGAAGTATTCCTACCAGTTTTTGGGAAGGTCTTGGAGATGTAAGGTTTGTGAGTGGGGACTAAACTCTTTAATGACCTAAAATCTTATAGGATCTTCATGCTGTACTCAAGTGTTTTGCCTGCCATTGTGTCATTACCTGTTTGTTTTCTCTCCTTCCTCAGACTGCTACTGGGCACTCTCCTGCTGACTCCTCCCCCCCAGAAGTCCCACTGCTGCGCTCACGCAGCCGCATTCACCCAGACTGCTAGTGGGCACACTCCTGATGACTCCCCCCCCCCCTGGAAGCGCCGTGGCCATGCTCACACAGCCGTGTTCACCCAGATAACCTCCTCAGCAGCCACTATAATGCCAGGATGCCAGCGGCAACTCCTTCTGGATCTTCATGCTGTACTCAAGTATTTTGCCTGCCATTGTGTCATACCTGTTTGCTTTCTCTCCTTCCTTAGACTGCTAGTGGGCACTCTCCTGCTGACTCCTCCCCTCCGGAAGCACCGCGGTTGCGTTCACCCAGGTAACCTCCTCAGCAGCCACTATAAAGCCAGGATGCCAGTGGTGCCTATCGCTGTTGCGGCGCGCAACAGGGGCGCGCACCTAAGAAGCACAACGTGCTCCTTAGGCACGCTCCTTGGGGCGGCTTCGGCAGCATAGGCCCACTCTATACAACAATCTTTCTACCTGGGCCCTTGTAGCCCTCCTCTGTCTCATGGTCTCCTCTTCCTTTGGCCTGTTACCCACCCTTTCTCAAGTGGGCCTTCTTCTCTCTTACACCACCCTCTTTTCTCCATACCTCAGCACTTATGGGGTCCTCTGCCTTCCCCATTCCAGTCCTTTGGGGAAACTGTCCTCCCCCTCTCTCTCACGTCTCCAAACCTGGGCACCCTAGGCTCCGATGCATTGATAACTTGCTCCCTTATCTCCCTTATCTCCCTTGTCTCCCTTCCATCTACTCCCATAATCCTGTCCCCTCCTCTCTTCCACCTCTCTCCTCCATCAAACTAGGCCTCCTCAACTGCCGCTCTCTCAGGTTTAAAACACTTTTAGTCCGAGATCTTTCCCTTCGCGAATCCTATGATCTCTTATTACTCACAGAAACATGGCTCAGGGAGGGAGAAGACGCCCTTCTCATCCACTGTCTTCCACCTGGGTTTATTGCTCTCTCTGTTCCCCGTCTAGGATGTACTGGTGGAGGAATTGAAGCTCTCATTCGCTCCCCACTCACATGTACACAGGTTTCCTCCCCTATGCTTCATTACCCAGAGGCTCTTCTCATCTGTCTTCAGACCTCCTCATCAATCCACATTCTACTCATTTACTCTCCTCCGGCGGTTCATCCTCACCTTTGGGACTCGCTCCTCCTCTCTATTTCTGATCTCTCCATTCATTATTCACATTTGATAGTTGCTGGGGACTTTAATTTGCACCTGGACAATCCCTCTTCCTCTAGGGAGCGTTCATTTCTCTCTCTACTTCATGATCTATCCTTCACTCAGCATGTCGCCTTCCCCACCCATTCTGTTGGCCATGTTCTTGACCTTGTTATTTCTCCATCTGAGTCCATTTTCCAATTAGACAACTTCAGTTCTTTTCCTTTAACCTGGACGGACCATTACTGCCTCACTTTCTGCTGCCTTCCCCATCCTCTATCTCTCCCCCACTCCACGCCTTTGTCCAACTCCTCTTCCCTACCTTCCCTACAGTATGGCCGTTGAATCACACCACTCACCCTTCAGTGGTTTCCTGCTACGGACACCCTCCTGTCTTCTGATTTCCCCTCCCTCTCTCCTAACTCACAGGTTTCCCACTGTACCTCCTCTCTTTCCACAGCCCTTGAACAAGTAGCTCCATTACAACCTCTTCCCCCATGCTCTTGCCCTTCTCAGCCCTGGTTCCACTCCGGTCTCCGCCTCCTTCGCTCTCATCTTCGCCATGCAGAGCGCTTATGGAGGAAATCACATTCCCCCTCTCTGTTGAACTCATTTAAAGACTGTCACTCCCATTACCGTTCTCAATTACAGCTTGCTAAGCAATCCCATTTCTTTGCAGCAATTGCTGCAGCTCCCAATCACACTCGCCATCTCTATGCAGTTTTCAAATCTCTCACTTCCCTCCACTAAACCCCTCTTTCTCCTTCCCTCTCTGCAGCCCCCAGCCCTCAACAACTTGCATCCTTTTTTTACTCTAAAATTCGAGATCTCCATACTTCCCTACCACATTGTCCGCCTCCAATATCCTCCCCCTTCCCCCTTCCCCCTTCCCCCCTTCCTATCCCATCACTATCTCACAGTTGGACATCATTCCATTTTCTCACCATTTCAGAGCTCATCAAACTTATCTCCTCCTCTAATAAGACCACCTGCTCCCTCAATCCCATCTCCTCTTCGTGGCTTCTTGAACCCACTATTTCCCTCCTCCTTCCATCCTCACCATGATTAACTCCAGTCTTTGGAAGCACGCCCTCATCTGCCCAATTCTTAAGAAACCCTCACTTGATCCTCTTGTGCCTGCGCACTACTGGCCAGTCTCTCAATTTCCTTTCCTGTCTAAGATACTTAAAAAGTAGTCTTCACTCAACTCTCTCATCACTTGGACTCTATTAACTTTCTTAACCCCCGGCAATCAGGTTTCCGTCCCGGTCACAGTGTTGAAACAGTCCTCCTTGCCTTTCTCAATGACCTGCACACTACAAACGACCATGGGGATATTTCGGTGACAGTCTCCTTGGATCTTTCAGCTGCCTTTGACCTTGTGGATCACTCTCTCCTTCTCTCCCGTCTATGTGATGCTGGTCTTCATGGCATTGTATATCAGTGGTTTCACTCCTATCTTTTCTCCCGGTCATACTCGGTTCTTTCTCACTCCTCAGGTGTATCTTCTAACCCTATCTCCTCCCAATGTGGTGTTCAAGGCTCCGTGCTAGCCCCCCTTCTGTTTAATGTTTTCCTGGCACCACTTGCACTCCTGATCCAACAGTTTGGAATACCAGCCTTCCTTTATGCAGACAATCTCCTCCTGCTTCACCATACCTCCCCTTTTCAGCCCAATCTCTCCCTCCTCAACTCCTGTCTTCTTTCTGCTTCTGACTGGCTCACTGCTAACTGTCTGTATCTGAATCTCTCCAAAACACTTGCTATTTGGTTTCCCCATAGCAGCCCCTACCGCCTACCAGCTCCATCTTTTACTGACTCTTCTATCCCTTTGGTCTCTTCCTTTCGGTATCTTGGAATCCTCTTCGACTGTGATCTTTCCTTTCATGGGCACATCTCCAATATCACCAAAACTTCCTTTTTTCACCACTGACAGATTCGAGCTGTTCGTCCCTTTCTCACTTCAGAAGCCCTCACTACTCTTGTTCTTTCTCTTGCCATCTCATGTTTGGATTTTTGTAACTCGGTCCTTGCTGGTACTCCTCACTCCCAACTAAACAGACTTCAATGCATTCGGAACACGGCAGCACATCTCATTACTCACTCCTCTCATTTTGATCATGTCACTCCCTCTTCTTCTTCACCTTCACTGGCTTCCCGTTGATCACCGCATTCGCTTTAAGCTTCTAACTGTCGCCCATCAGGTCATCTACACGCGCACCCCTCAATATCTGTCTGATCTTATTCAATCTCACATCCCTAATCACACTCTCTGGTCTTTCCACGTTAACTGCCTTCACCTTCTATCTCCCTCCCGGGCTCACCTACAATCTACCCGCTCCTCTGCCTTTTTCTTTCTAGAATCCGCACTGTGGAACTCTCTACCCTCCTCCCTCAGACTTGAACAGAACTACTCCACCTTCAAATCTCACCTGAAAGCACACCTTTTTTCATCTGATTTTGACCTTCCTACCCCCTCAGTATAATTTCCCCCCTTATTATGTCCTTTCTCTCCTGTCTGGTATGCATGTTTCTCTTTCCTGTCCTATTGCCATTGTAACTTTCTTTCCTTTTCTAGGCCTCGGCCATTTCCTGTGCCTTTGACTTTGTTTTTTTTTAAACTTTTATTTTCATTTTGCAACAAACAAAAGAAACAACACAACAAAGGAGACAAAACAAGTATACAATAAGGAAAAGTAAACCCAATTACCCCCCACCCCGATGCTTCTTCTCTACCCGATTAGATCAGCATGTGGGCACTTCCAATTAACAGTGATTATACATCAAACGATCAAAAGAGCATCTACGATACAGCATGATCATGGGACAGAGATATATACAAAGTTAGACAGTCGGATGAGAGCATTTAGCAAAATGTACATAGTCATTGAGCATCTTCCATTGAGACCAATGAGAAGGAGTCTGAACAGGGGAAGCGAACAGACGAGGTATTTGTACATATTTACTATAAAGACAGGCATGATTCCACCATTCATTGGGGCTCAGATGGGAGCTAAATTTCCGGTATTACTTAATTAGGGAAATAGCAATGCCAAGCATAAAGTTCGAAAGGAGATAAGCCATTTTTGGGAGAGAGGGGATCCCCGCAACTGGGCGAAGTCCCACTATCCTCCAAGAAGGGGCTCCTGAGAGTGCGAGATAGACTAAATACGACCCCAGACCCGACGCCAGTAATACTGTAGTGCGGGATATTCATGCATAACATGAGGCAATGAACCAATGGCCGCAGGACATGTCCAGCAACCATTGCCCTGAGTAGTGTTCCATTTGTCTAATCTGTGAGGAGTGTAAAAACACCGGTGGGCTAGAAAGAAGAGGGTCTGAGTGAGTGAGGCGGATCGGGAACCCGTGTCCCTCTACTCCAGATAAGGCTCCATTGCTCCGAGGTCAAAGTCACATGCAATTCTCTCTCCCATACTTTCTGCGCTATAGGGGTATCTCTAGTTATAGCATTACATAAGGTTTAGTAAAAATTGGATGCTACACCCGGTGAACTACCGATAGATCGGAAAGTCTCCAATCAACCTTATGTAGAGAATGCCGATGGCGGGAGTACCCTAGTACTCCGAAGGCGATGCTGAAGTTGCACTGACCAGAGTCGGGAGTCTAAAAGATTGCATAAGAGTATTAAAGGCACCTAAAGTGTCTAAAAGCATTGGTGGATAGTGGGAGTCTGATGGGAGAGTCATACCAGGGAGAAAAGTAAGAGGAATCGGTTTGCAAAGGCCCGCTTCTATATCTAGCCACACAGGTCTACTCGGTACTGGATCTTCCAGCCAACGAGCGCCTTATTTGAGAAGAAAGGATTGAGGGAACACTGGAGTAAAATCGCCACCAAGTATTAATGGAGCATTGGCAGAGGCTAATGCCAACTGCGCAATACTTGCATAGTAAGCAGGGTTGTCCACATTCGGGGCATAATGCAAATACACGTGAATTCACTATCTCCAACCTCAAGGTGTACACGGGCCCATCTACCCTCTTTGTCAACGCTAATATCAAGTACAGTAGCGTGCAAAGACTTCTTAACCAGTATGGCTACCCCGTACCATTTGGAAACGGTGGGAGAATAGGCAGCTACCATGTAAGGCTTAGCATTGAGTTTCAGTGTTTCAGCAAAGTTTAAATGCGTTTCCTGAGGAAACACTAAATCAACATGCTCATGGCTAAGATAACTAAGGATTGTCTTTCCTTTGAGTGGACCATTAATGCCTTTTACGGTGATTGATAAGATTTTACATAAGGCCATTCAGAAAAGTTAAAAATTCTGAGCATTATAGCACACATAATTTCACTATGTCCCTCAAACTGACTGTATCTGGCTGTACACATGACATAAGAAAAATAAGCTAATATAATACAATGAAGCGCCCCACATTAACAAAGAAAACCGCAGTAAGGTAGAGGAGAAGCAAAACCCCAAAATTACTGGCGACCATGTGTCTGCGGGGAGAAACCCCAGAGAAGGCCGAAATTGAAAAAACACATAACCTGTAGGACTGTGCGTGCTCCGAATCCGACCGAGGCACACATCATGAAGGGATAGGAGACCAAAAAACAAAAGTCATATAGAGAAAGAAAGAAAGTCCAGGCAATCTCTGTGCTTGGCTATGACCGCCACATCGGGCCCTTCAAAATGGCGGACAGAGCCGACAGATAAGAGTCCAAGATTTGGAATTAGCGCATCTGCTCTGCTTCTTTGGAGTCTAAAAATGTTGATAGTAGATCAGGATCTTCGAACGTCCTGGTTTGGTTGTGGAGAGTCACTCGGAGCTTCGCTGGATACAACAGGCCAAAGCGAGCCTGTAGCTGTTGAAGTCGAGGGCGAAGAGCAAGGAGTTTCTTCCGACGGTCAACGGTAGGCTTTGCCAAATCAGGAAAGAAGGAGACTTTACGACCTTCAAATTCCAAATGATGATTCGCTCGGGCAGCATTTAAAATTTGTTCCACTTGTTGATATCGTAGCAAGCTAAAGATAATAGGCCGGGGGGTCGTGCGGTTGGGCGCCATGTGGGCAGGAACACGGTGTGCTCGATCGATTTCCAGTTCTCTATGAAAAGTGATCTTCAGCAAGGAGGGAAGAGTTTTGAGCAAGAATTCTCTTATATCTCCTGCTTCCACCCCCTCCGGCATTCCGAGGAGCCTCACATTATTGCGACGGGCTCGATTATTGCTATCTTCTAACTCCTTTTGAAGATTCTGTATCTGGCGCTCAGCCTTGTCCAGTTTGCCCAAGCGCACCGCGTGCGAGTCGAGGACCCCCGCCATGTTGTCCTGCCGTAATGAAAGACTTTCAAGTCGGTCCTGGAGCACTCCAAAGTCTTCTCGCATGGCTCGAAGCGCTTCTCCGTTGGACTGCACCAATTCCTTCACACCGCGTATTTCCTCCAAAATCTCCAGGTGCATTTCGGGGTTTTCACGAAATGGAACCATCTTCTGCGGGGAGGACACCTCTGTTTTGGAGCGTTTTCCGTGAGAAGAAGAAGGAGACCCGAAGTCCAAGCGCGCTGGTTTATGGGCCGCCATCCCCCCCTGAGGTACCCCGGTCAGCTCGGAGCAAAATAGTAAGTTTGTATAGGTATTAAGTCAGGATTCTAAGTAGGCCTCTCGGGAGCTTCAACGCAAAGCGTCCTACCCGCTGGACATCAGGCTCCGCCCCCCCTGTGCCTTTGACTTTGTACACTGCTTTGTTTGTATATCTGAAAGGCGATATATCAAGCTTAATAAACAAAAACATAGTATGGAGTAAAGGGCTCTTACATTTTTGAGGATCCAAAAGGTGGGAGAGGGAGCCATTAACTTTTCAGAAGTTTGGGGTGGAATTTCATTTTAAGAATGCAATATGTTCCCTCAGGCTAACCAGGCCTATGGCGGAGACTTTTAGGGCCTATGTGCTTTTCATAGTGTTCACATACTAGCCATATCATGACTTTACATTTGCAGTAATGTCCTTTGTGTAAAGGCACAGTTCAAACAATGTGAGCTGATTTTTTTAACACACACTTTTAGGCACACTCTTTCTACTTGTGTCTCTGTGTAATAAGATCCTGGTTTCTATTGAAACAGTTTGGGTTTCCCCTGGATTTCAGATTAAGGATAAAGGCAATATGCAGTTTGCATTTTATTTATTTAACAGGTTTTTTATACCACTTTATCATTTAGTCAAAGTGGTTTACCTTGTAACTTAAACTTAATAATGTACATTAAACAGGGGTATTGATAACTTGGATTCTTCTGAGGCATTGGAAGGTTAAGTGACTTGCTCAAGGCCATAAGGAGTGCTAGTGGGAATCAGACTATATTTGTATTGTAACTGGTTTTTGATGCAGGAATCTTATGGAAAAATTATCAGGCTAACTGCAGGTATAATGTAATGATTTTACTATTGGTTCTCTGAGTACACTGAGAGGGGTATTTTAAAAGCCCTATTTGTGAGTTGGATGCCTGAAAATGGGCATTTAGATGTGCAAAACATGGAGCTATCATGGAGCTATTTTAGAAGCCAGGTATAGAGACTTCCCCAGAGCGAGCACATCCATGTAGCATGGAGGATGTGGTGGAGGCGTGACCTGGGTGGAGTACATAAGAACATAAGATGTGCCATACTGGGAAAGACCAAGGGTCTATCAAGCCCAGTATCCTGGCAGGCTCCCAAAAGGTAGACAGATTCCACATTGCTTATCCCAGGGTAAGTAATGGATTTCCCCAGTCCATTTTAATAATGGTTTATGGATTTTTCCTCCAAAAACTCATCCAACAGCTTTTATTACATCTTCTGGTAACAAATTCCTTGAGTGAAAAAATATTTTCTATGATTAGTCTTAAGTGTGCTACATTGTAGCTTCATTGTGTCTCCCCTAGTCTTCATTGTGTCTCCCCTAGTCTTTCTACTTTGTGAAGAACAACCAATCTACATTTACCCATTCCATTCCATTCATTATTTTATTATTATATCTCCCCTCAGCTGTCTCTTTTCCAGGTTGAAAAGCCCTAATCTTTTAAGCCTTATGGGGCTATCCTTCAATCCTCTTTACCATTTTTGTCACCCTTCTCTGTACATTTTCTATTATACTATTTGAAGGTATGGCGACCAGAATTGCACACAATATCCAAGGTGTGATCGCACCATGGAACGATACAGAGGCATTATAATATCCTTCATTTTATTCTCCATTCATTTCTTTATGATTCCTAGCATTCTATTAGCTTTTTTGGCCGCTGCACACTGGACAGAGGGTTTTAACATATTATCCATGATGATGCCCGGATCCTTTTCCTAAGTGACGGTTCCTAAAGTATAACCTTGCATCGTGTAAACATAGTTTGAGTAAGGGAGATGCATGTTGTGGTGAAATTTCAGAATGACACCACCATGGCTTGCCCTCTGAAGCTCCTTTTTCACACTTTGGTTTGGCACAAAACACAAAGCATGACATTCACACATCACACCACTCCTCGGTCAGCTTTACTGGCTTCCGTGTCACAAAGAATCAAATATAAGGTCTTTATCAGCACACACAAAATAATCCACAATGCCTCAGCGCTCACTCTCCATACTTTAATATCAACCACAGCTGTAGTAGGCCCATAAGACAATTCATGTCCAACATGCTTGATATCCCAGCAGAAAACGCTAAACACAGCTAAAGAACAAATAACAGGGCCTTCTTGCTATACCCCCCGGTTCTATAGAACTCACTTCCGCCACAAATAAGGGGCATTCAACTCCTACGGGATTTGAGAAAATCCCTGAATATGTTAATATCTACTGAATACTATGGCCTAGTGACAAGCGACATCTAACCAGCACATTATCTACATGAACAATGATCACCTTGATCTCTAAGAAATTGCAATGCTGTATCACATCATGTCCATAGTTCCATCAGTTGTTTTAGTGTTTGTTAATTTATAAGTTACAATGTGTTCCCCTTGATCAATGTGCCGTGCACTTCTGTTTGAGTTGTTCCATGTAGCTACACTGAGTTATCTGTAAACTGTCTTGACTTGTAGAAAGACAGTGCTGTATAAAAAACTTGTTAAATAAATACATAATTCTAGTCTGAGGTCAGGAAGCAAAGCATTCCAGAGGGTTGGACCCAGACAATAAAAAGCAGCCATTATCTTTGGTGCAAACCTTTCATTTACAAAAACATGGAAGAGACAAAAAAAAAAAAAAAAAAAAAAGAGGAAAGAACAGAGGCAAAAGACAGGTAAGTTGATTTACACGGGGGTCATTTTAGAAGCCCAGTTCATGAGTTGGAGGACCGAATAGGGGCATTCAGACACGCACATCATAAAGACATCTCTGGAACCGTTTTAGAAAGCCGGGTATATAGACATCTCTGGTGTGAGAACATCTATATAGCATGGGGACATGGCGGAGGCGTGTCCTGGGCAGAGCAAGAGAGATGCATATCACAGTGCATCTTAGAATGACAGAAGCACATCAGCCCTGAATGCTGAGGCATCCATGCCTATATCTGCTAATGACCATGAAAAAAGTGTGTGTTTCCTAACCGCAACATTTCCAGGGGAAGAGCAAAATGCGCTTCCATCGCCCCTGTTAATATTTCCTGGACGAAGAAACCTGCATGTAAATACATACTCCAAAACTTATTATTGGTCTGCTGCTTCATGTCTAATTATCTGAAATGGCCGGCCAGGATGTGCTAATCTCATAGCATAGTCACCACCCTTCCGAAATGCCCCAGCTGGTACGTCCAAGGACCTGGTTCTGCAACCATGCAATTTGGGGACATCTACTTTTATGAAATGGCCTACACCCGTGCACGTACCCGACCTTGCTATCTGCATGGGCCTGTTGCCAGAGCCGGCTACTGAGGCGTTCATGTTTCAGGGAAAAGACCGAGCACTTTGAGAAGACACTTACACAGTACATGCCTCCTTTCACTGCTGCCACTCCCCGGGATTTTTGGACATTGTGCTCTGGACGTCCCAGATTTTTCCTAGATGCCCTTTCTACAATGCCACTAAGTGTACAATCTATAGAATATCTGCCACTTGTCTTATTCTGTTGTGGGACAGGATCTCATTTCAATAACATATGTTTTAAAGAAAAAACCCGCTGCTCAAATTTAATTCAAAGATCTATCCCAGCAAACAAATATTTACAGAAAATATATCAGTTTAACTCAGGCATTAAGTAAGTAACACAGAACCAAGCAAGTGTACTACAAACCTAGAATGGTAACTATTATTTCACTAAATCAATCCACATTCTTCAGCAGCGTTTGCCTACTTCCAGGATTTTCAAGAGAATAAGCAGAAGTTATCTTTAAATACAAGGAGGATACAGATATTGCAACCATACAAGAGGAAAGTATAATTTTTAAAATTTAAGACTCTGAAATAGATGTTTCCCGGACTAATACAGGAATTTGATGCAGTGACATGGCCACTAGTCTGTGCTGTTGTATAACAAATATATTGTAGCCATATAATTTCTCTTTGCACTAGTTAGAGTCACGCAGGTTATGGATATATATATATATATATATATATACACACACATGCAGTATACAGTGTATATGAAATTGGACTTACGGATTTTTGACTAAAGTTACAATTCACCCTTTTTTTTTTCATTTTTCTAGCAGCCCTGGAATATCCTTGAAGCCATTAAAAAACCTCTCAAATATTAATCAGTTGGTTTTACAATAACTGTTCTGTTTTCTTTGATCTGTTAGTGAAAAAAAAATCATTCAGTTTTAGCAATTTTGCAGTTTCTATGCTCCTAACACCACCAATATCATCTGAAGTAAGGAACATAATCCAGGTCCCATTTCTCACCTCCAGTTATTTAACATTGGCACACAAGCTTCATGATAGAAAAAATAAAAAAAAACATGACCACCGTTTTCCTAAGAATGTTACAAACAAATCAGATAACCTCTCTAAAACAAAACAGAATACAGAACCCCGACTTTAAGTTTAGGTTTACCATTACTCACTACCTCTAGCACTACTGTCTTTGCCCCTGTCAAAATTCATTAAGTTTAAATAGCGAACCACTTGAAGTGAGCTGCCTTAGGAGATTACACTGTGATTGTCCCGCCTTGCCAATTATTTTCTGTCAGCACTTACTAAGCTATGCTCCCATTGGGTATCTTCCTTGATACCTCATGTATATTGCAGCAGTACTTTCCAATGGAAGTGGTAATACATGGTGATGCCATACAGTGATGATATAATAACCCGTCCCAGAAATGAATTTTAACTCACAGGTGAACACGTAGGGATCTGCAAGTTCGCCATTCTCAGCAGGTCTCCACATCCATATTCTTTGAGAGACTGATTTTCAAACTGCATTCCTGAAAAGGCCACTGCTACGTTTTCTCAATAGTCTCGACACCGATTTTATAAACCAAAATTTTACGAATTCCCCTTCTTATAACCTCCTTGCTCTTTTTATTTTCCCACTGTACCTGATAGAGAACTTGGGGTATCTTTTGCTAAAGTGCTTTAATGCTGGAGTACATTGAATTTTTGGACACATCCATGCTAACAGTTAATGTAATAGCTCAACACATGATGGCACATTTTTAGAAAGGCTGTTGAGGTGTAATCTGGGACATCCATGTCCAAATGTCTGCAATTCCTTGGGAGGGGCAGCAGAGAAGATGGGGATGTGTAAGTGTTGTGCAAGATCGACCTGCCTCCACCCTAGATTATCTCTATGGCAGGAGAAAAAGAAATGGAAACCTGAAGGTTTTCAACAAATTTCAGAAACTTGTACGTATGTGTCAGATACAGATGGCCATGGATCTGGGAATATAGACATGTTCACATCACTATCTCTCACTACATTGTGGGCCTGAATGGCTAAATTAAGTACTCAGAAGTATTAGCTATTTTTTGTGCAAATAAACTAGTTATGAGTGGAGGAGTAGTCTACTACCCAAGAGAGCAGGGTTTGATTCCCACTGGTACTCCTTGTGACCTTGGATAAGTCACTTTACCTCCATTATCTTGGGGAAAAAGGCTACTTCCAGACATACCTTGCCAGAAAACCAAGGGCTACTGTGTCACTAGGAGTCAGCATTAACTTGACTGCACTTAAAAAAACAAAACAAAACTTAGCTGTTAGGTCATAGGACCTTGCATCTCATGGACATTATTTGAGCTATGATTTGCTGGCTAAAAACCTGAGCTACGCAGCCCACAATCACATAATGTCATGAATGGCAAAGAATGAGCACTCTTGGAGCAGAGCAATGCTTGATCATGGTGCAGGATGCGATTTTAAAGGGGTCGCAAAATGCTGCATAATGTGCCCACTCCTTAGAGCAGTGGTTAAAGAAGCTGACTGTCAATCTAAATCCTGCTCCTCCCATTGACATTCTTTATGGTTCCTTGTGACTTTGGGCAATCCACTTCATCCTCCATTGTCAAGTGCAACTAGATTGTAAGCAAGTTTGGACAGGGGAATAACTGAGTACTTCATATTTAACTCATCTTGAGCTCGGATTTAAAAAAAAAAGGTAATACATCTAAAATCAAAATCCAACTCCAAAAGCCTGATGACAAATGGAGGCCAGGTAAAATCTGCCTGCCTCCTATTCAATGTTTTTTTTTTAGTGCCATCAAGTCAGTGCTGACTCCTATCAACCCAGCTGCTTCTGGGTTTTCATGGCAATGTATCACTGGAAGTAGACTGCCAGGCCTTTTCTTCTGAGGCAATGGAGGGTAAAGTGATTTGCCCAAGGTCACAAGGGATGCCAATGGGAACTGAACCCTTAATTGTCTGGGTACTAGACAGTTGTGCTAACCACTAGGCCACTCCTCCACTCCACCCCATGATTAACCAATGCTTTTTTGGGGTAGTGCTTCATAGCAAGGTGCATATGACTATTATTTATATTGTGGATAGCAAGGTGGCCAGGAACTTGACCATATCCTTTCAAACTGCCTGAGCCTTTTTGCAGGTTCACAGCCTCAACAGCGTAAAAGTTAAGAATACCTTCTGAGATGTAGTTAAGTTTCTCCGAGTGGCAGGGTTTGAAAAGAGTTTTCACAAGCCATGTGAATCCACTGCCATACCAATGAGTTGTGTTGCATGTGTTTGCATATGCCACAGCTCATTATCTGAACCTGAATGCTTTTGTTTAGAAAGTGTGTACAGTTTCATGCTATTTAGAAATAATGCAGGGTATTTCAAAACTACTAATCATTTGCATATTTTTAGTGGAAGATAAATACTAATTTTGGTATCTAATATGCATGGACACATCAAAACTTAATAAATAGGGCATACATTTAGGAGAGTTTAAATTGAACTGTATATACTTCTAATGCTAGACAGGCAAAGGGGCTCATTTAGTAATACTTCTGAAGACCGCTGGGATCTCCAAGAGAATATATTATTACTTCATGTAAGGGCAGATGCATATTGATTTTGGGAGTCAATATTCAGAAGTGCTTACTCATATAGCAGCATCTGCTATCCAGATAAGTGCTGCTGGCTAGGGCCATCCTGTGATATTCAATGACGCTATCTGCAGAGTCACAGAAATAGTGAATGCACCTTTAAAGGGGAAAAAGGATCTCAGACAGTGTCCCAACTAATTTATTTAACTCCAGCTTGCTCCTTCAGAAAATCATCTGGAGGTTCAGGACAACGCCTCGTGGGTCCAAAAAAAACCCCTATTAGGCTTTGTAGTACATCATTTCTCTTTACTTATATTTTGTTCATACTTATACCCACAAACGTTACAAATGAGTAAAGAGAAATGATGTACCACAAAGGGGATTTTTTGGACCCACGAGGATTTCTTCTGAACCTCCAGATGATTTTCTGCTGCTCTGGCTCTATCTAGATCAGTGTTTCCCAAACTATGGATCAGAATTCTGAAATGGTGTCATATCATCAGCTGATAGGATCTATGAAACAGGGCTGCCCCCTCCTGATCTTTGTGACTTCTGCCTAGTAGTGGCATCGAGAATGGGGCCTGTGAGTCACTGAATGTCCACAGGCTCTGCCCCCTCTTCTTTTGTGGGCTTTTTGTTAGACTGGAAACAAAGAAACATAGAAAAATGATGACAGAAAAAGACCACATGGCCTATCTAGTCTGTCCTTCCATATCAACAACTGACACAGGGCCTTATGCAGACTGCTTCTACTTTGGCCGCCAACGCTGCTGCTGTCTTCATGCATTGGCTAAATGAGGGGAAGAGGAAATGGATGAGAGAGGGCAGAGGGATAGAGGGGGTTGACTATTTTGTTTTCATCATCATCCGAGGTCATGTGGCTTTTTAAGCATTAAAATAGGGTGATACTGGTAAAACGTTTGTGAAGCACCATCTAGATAGCACTGGGACCATTCATGGCAGAGAGAGGGTGGAGTAGTGAATTATCTGAATAGTGGGAGAAAGATTGTCCCAATTTATCTGGGTAGTTATTTGGATAATGACTGCCAGTCACTGCATTATCTGAACATTCAGGGCAGGCCACTGTTTGGGTCCTGGCCCTGAAAATCGGGATTTGTTTTTCTACCTCTGCAGCCAGTGGAATATTATAGACCTGTTTGTTTTTCCTTCCATTCATTTGCTTATTCAGGAGGTCATTTTAGGAAGCCTTTTCCATGTGTTTTTACATAGGGATGAGCATTTTTTAATCTTAAAAGGATGTTAAAACCTGAAAGTTCATCACTTCCTATCATAATTACTACGCACTATTGGCAAATAGTGTGTGCTATTAATAACATTTCCCCAAAACAAAACAAGTTTTTAAAAGTCTAGCAAATTACAGGGTAAACGAAATGAAATGAACATTTTTGACTGGTGCACCTCCATTTTTACATACAGCAAATCTTGAGACTGCATAGATGCATATAATTAATGGCCTCATTGGATACCTGCATACTTCCACACTTGCTGCCCATAGGTATACTTGGCGAAGGTGTTGGGGGAAGAATTGCAATTATGCTTGCCAACTTTATAAACTATGCACCTACATAGCTTGAGTACACACACACACACATACACATTTACGCCAACCCCAGAACAGGTGTCAAGTTGTGCGTTTCCATGCTGGGTCCTTATTTTGCCTCTATAAAGTAAGCACTATTCACATTTTTTAAGCAGCTGTTATAAATGTATCCTCTTGGAGGGTATACAAGGACCATGCAGGTTAATGTACGTTTTAAGGCATGTGCATTGCTACTGTTTGATAAAGTATGCATGTACTTTATTTTCTTAAGTGAGGGCATACATGGTCAGCAATGCTCATTAAGTCTAGGCAGGAACACTTATACCAGTTCTAAATGTTGGTACATATCTAATGTGTCTAAATGCTCGTTCCACCTATGCACTATCCAATGCAAATGCCCACAGTGAAAATATGCGCTTATCGAATAACAACCAGATAAAATACGCACATAAAGGCCCATGAACACACATAAGTCATTGGAAAGACATGATTTACGCACATCAATGGCGCATGACCTTTCATGGCTTCTTATAAAATTGCCTCCTTAATCTATTTAGAAACTGCCTAGCTATGATTAAAATGGCGTACTACAATCATATGCAACAATAAAATGGCATAAAGCAAAGGCACAGAGTAGTGGACTTTTAAAGACAACCCTGTATGTACACATTAACATTTTTGTCCCTTAGGAAAGTACTCCCAAATTATATTTCAGATAAAAAAAACAACAAAAAACAACAACTACCCTTCGAATACTACCACTACTAGTGAGCATTTATATAGCGCTACAAGTTGTACGCAGCGCTGCACAGACATGTAAGAGACAGTCCCTGCTCATCAGAGCTTACAATCTAGTCAAGACAAACACAGAAGGTGTAGGCAGTGATAAAGCAAGGGGAAAGGAAAGGAGGTCAGGCGGGTCAAAATACTCAGTGCCCAGTGGGTTGCAATGTTTTCAAACATCAGGACAAATGACCATCAACAGTCTTTTTTTCCAGATAAAGTGTGCGCACAATAGAAAATTGACTCAGAGAATAAAACAAAACTTTTCAATTGTATGGCACATGCTGTCCTCATGGTATACTTTATTTTTGTTTCCTTTCCTGCTGCAAATAGTGTCCTGTTATTAGCCATTGTTCCCCTTAAAAGGATCACAATCTTTTCTTTAGACCTACTTTAATCCTCTTCGCAGGGAAGTAGCTGCAAACACATTTGTTTAACGCTTTCTTTGAAGGGAATGAACCTCACTCGTAAACCAGGATATGTTGGGCATGACCTCTGTCTCTCAAATGTACTGCTCATGATCTTCTTAATATATATATATATATATATATATATATTATACCAAAGAGAGTTTCCTTCTGGATCTTTTAAAGTGTACATTATCTATATATGATGTTCTTTTAATTAGATATATCAGGCTCCAAGGTACGATTTCTATGGTAAATATGGGACCAATAAGGGGATATTTCTATGGTAAATATCATACAATAAAAGCAATATTTATGTCCAATGTTGTATGAACATCAGGGACTCTTAATCTCCAAAATCAGGGTCTAAATCAGAATCTGGACCCAGTCAATTTCATCAGTCATAGCTTATGTTTGGGGATATAGACTCTCCGGACAAATAAAAATCTACAGATTTCTGTATTTAAGCATTTAAAACATTTCCATCTCCTACTCACAATGAGCTGAGAAAAACACTGATGTCTCTAGCCAGCAAATCATAGCTCAGATAATATCCACAAGATGCAAAGTCATATGACCTAACTGTTAATTTATTTGCACAAAAATATCTTTGCTTTCTTGTGAAAGTAATAACTGACCATTTTTTTCTGATCTTCTGTTGGCTCAGAAAGCTAATTTCTAGTAATCACAGTTAAGAAATCCCTGGAAATGCATTTACAAACACAAAACATCCAAACAACGGATATGAAAATAAGTCAAACAAAACAGAAAAACTCCTAAAAAGTGTGCCAACAGATGTCAAATTTTAAATCTAGACATTACAAGAAGGCACAGTTTAGAAAGGATATCCAGGCACAACTGGTGACATTCAGGTGAAAACGTGCCCAAAAAGGCCAGTCACATCCAGGATTGGGCATGATTTCAGAAGCATGGATGTCCCTGATATGAACATCATTAGGGACATTTATGTTGGCATCACCACAATGGTATGTTAGAAAGGAGACTTGTCCCTGTCTGTCATTCTGCAAGTGTAGATGTTCTGCTGTTCCACAACCACACAAAAGGTATCCCCAATTCTCAGCAGTTCTTATCATATCAGTATCAAAGTACCATCTCCTCTATACCCTTCAAATGCTTTTCAAGCAAAACAAGCACTTTTTGGGTGTTTGCTCGTGTCCTGGAGCAGGTATAGACTTAGATGGGGTGGAGACATGCTTACGATTTCTGAAACCGAGTGGACATATCTAATGTCTCAGGAATACCCCCTACCCCCTCCCAACCATGCCTTCATGCAAGATAGACATCCCAATTACTCCCGGGAGGTCTCCATGATTTGTCCATCTATGTAGCCATTTACAGAAGTCTAAAGCATGAATACAACTTCTAAAATGACCCCAATAATTTCTAAAGGCCATTGCATTGACCCCCTTGAACAAAGATAGTTCCATGTTCCCACACTGACCATTCACTTATATTGATCCAAAAATTAAAGCAATCCAGATGTAAACATTTTGTTGAGATGGATTGTTGCTCTAGTGATTTGTCTGCTTCTTCAGTGAAATATTGTTTGCTTCTTCTTACATCATGCTAAATAGTAGCTCATTCCTCACTAAATTTTTAGCCTTCCCACTACCTCGTAAAATATCACTCAACATGGGGTGAAAAATATTTGATATACTGCATATCAGCCATGCAACTAGGTGATTGCAGTATTTAAAGGATAAAAAAGATAAACAGATTATAAAGTAGCTGAAAGACAAGTAAGGAGAGCAGCACAGTGTGATCTTCACTGCCCTCTGGCTCACATTAACCCTGGGTGCAGCACACTGGTGGAGGGCAAATTGGGACAATTGATGTTACTATCAAATACAAACTTGAAGAAATGGGTTTATAGTCCTGATTGGAACATTTTTGGAGGGGGTTTCCAATTTGAGATCTAGGGGCAATGCATTCCACAGGGAAGGGGCAACCACCCTGAAGGCAGTATGCCTGGTAGTTTAAAATGAAATCTGTTATAGGAAGGAGCCACAAAGGTGTTTTGTTAGGATGAGCACAGACCTCATGCTGGGGAATGTTGTTGTTGTTAAGTGCCATTGAGTCTATATTGACTCCTGGTGACCATGTGTCTATGTTGTGACTCCTCCCCTGGGTTTTCTTGCTGAGGTGTGACCGGAAGTGATTGCCAAGCCTTTTCTTCCATGCAATAAGTCTACAGTACCTGGAATCCTGAAGTGGTGTCCCATCCAAGTACAAACCAAGGAGATGAGCAGACAGACCAGAAAAAGAGGGAAGGATGAGTAGAAAATACTAAACCCTATCTTAGATAGGGTATAAAGATTGGAATTGAGATGCTCATGTCAGAAAGTGTTCAATTTTGGCAGAATTTTAAAAAAGGCCTGCTAAACACAGTCTTGATTAATGTCATAGATGAAATAAGTGTCACATATGTCAGCAGCAACCATTAATTGGATGTAATCAGTGTAAAAATATGCTGTGAACAAAAGTTATTATTAGAGCAACTCGACAAGTGCTATTACTAAGATATTGAAACAAATGGGGGTTAAGACTGCTCCTAGAGAGACACTGCATTGGAAGTTATGCAGACTGCAGAAGAGTTGTTCCAGAACAACCAAATAAAACCTATTGCTAAGGTATGAATTGAATCATTTGAGTACTGTACATTCCATGAACCAAAGAGTCTAACGCATGCACTAGTTGGAGAGCCCCGCAAAACCTTGTAATGTAATGAAAATGAGGGCCAACACATGTCATTGAAGTGGAGACCGGCCATATCCAGCATCTCGCTCACTCCATTAGGGAGGAGGAACATGAGCATGCATGATAGAATCTGAAACATGGTAAGCTATGCCTTTGCATGGTAAAGCCAGAGGAAACTCTGGTGGTGGTACATAATAGTCTTGACATGCAAATCAAGCCATCTAGTAGCTAGTTCCCTCCAAAGATTCCTCTGGATAGCTGGTGCTCAGTCTGCCCAGTTTTATCTGGTAAAGCAAATGATTGGAGGTCTTGGGGTTATATTGATCTCATCCTATTCTCAACTTTAAATAGGTATGAGACCTGTTCTTACATAAGAACATAACATATTCCATATTGGGTCAGACCAAGGTCCATCAAGCCCAGTATCCTGTTTCCACCAGTGGCCAATCTAGGTCATACGTACCTAGCAGTTTCCCCAAAAGGCACAGGTTCCGCAATGCTTGTACTGGGTCAAGCATTTATATCCTGGGTCCCTTCTTAATAATGGTTTATGGACCTTTCCTCCAGGAACTTGTCCAAACCTTTTTTAAACCCAGCTACACTAACAGCCTTTACTACATCCTCCGGTAACAAATTCCAGAATTTGATTACACGTTGAGTGAAAAAATATTTTCTTTTATTAGTCTTAAATAGTTTATCCTGTAGCTTCATTGTATGTCCCCTAGTCTTTCTATATTCTGATAACGTAAACAATTGATCTACATTTACCTGTTCCACTCTGTTCATTAATTTATAGACTTCTATCATATCTCCCCTCAGCCGTCTCTTTTCCAGGTTAAAGAGCCCTAACCTTTTTAGCCTTTCTTCATAGGGGTATCCTTCCATCCCCTTTACCATTTTGGTGGCTCTTCTCTGAATCTATTCTAATAACGCTATATCCTTTTTAAGATACGGTGACCAGAATTTCACACAATCTTCAAGGTGCGGTCTCACCATGGAACGGTATAGAGGCATTATAATATCTTTTTTTTTTTTTTTTTAAACTTTTATTTTCATTTTGCAACAAACAAAAGAAACAACACACCAAAAGAGACAAAACAAGTATACAATAAGGAAAAGTAAACCCATTACCCCCCCACCCCGATGCTTCTTCTCTACCCGATTATATCAGCATGTGAGCGCTTCCAATTAACAGTGATTATACATCAAACGATCAAAAGAGTATCTACAATACAGCATGATCATGGGACAGAGATATATACAAAGTTAGACAGTCAGATGAGAGCATTTAGCAAAATGTACATAGTCATTGAGCAGCTTCCATTGAGACCAATGAGAAGGAGTCTGAACGGAGGAAGCGAACAGACGAGGTATTTGTTCATATTTACTGTAAAGACAGGCATGATTCCACCATTCATTGGGGCTCAGATGGGAGCTAATTTTCCAGTATTACTTAATTAGGGAAATAGCAATGCCAAGCATAAAGTTCGAAAGGAGATAAGCCATTTTGGGAGAGAGGGGATCCCCGCAACTGGGCGAAGTCCCACTATCCTCCAAAAAAGGGGCTCCTGAGAGTGCGAGATAGACTAAATACGACCCCAGACCCGACGCCAGTAATACTGTAGTGTGGGATATTCATGCATAACATGAGGCAATGAACCAATGGCCGCAGGACGTGTCCAGCAACCATTGCCCTGAGTAGTGTTCCATTTGTCTAATCTGTGAGAAGTGTAAAAACACCGGTGGGCTAGAAAGAAGAGGGCCTGAGTGAGTGAGGCGGATCGGGAACCCGTGTCCCTCTACTCCAGATAAGGCTCCATTGCTCCGAGGTCAAAGTCACATGCAATTCTCTCTCCCATACTTTCTGCGCTATAGGGGTATCTCTAGTTATAGCATTACATAAGGTTTAGTAAAATTGGATGCTACACCCGGTGAACTACCGAGAGATCGGAAAGTCTCCAATCAACCTTATGTAGGGAATGCCAATGGCGGGAGTACTCTAGTGCTCCGAAGGCGATGCTGAAGTTGCACTGACCAGAGTCGGGAGTCTAAAGATTGCATAAGAGTATTAAAGGCACCTAAAGTGTCTAAAAGCATTGGTGGATAGTGGGAGTCTGATGGGAGAGTCATACCAGGGAGAAAGGTAAGAGGAATCGGTTTGCAAAGGCCCGCTTCTATATCTAGCCACACAGGTCTACTCGGTACTGGATCTTCCAACCAACGAGCACCTTGTTTGAGAAGAAAAGATTGAGGGAACACTTGAGTAAAATCGCCACCAAGTATTAATGGAGCATTGGCAGAGGCCAAGGCCAACTGCGCAATACTTGCATAGTAAGCAGGGTTGTCCACATTCGGGGCATAATGCAAATACACGTGAATTCACTATCTCCAACCTCAAGGTGTACACGGGCCCATCTACCCTCCTTGTCAGCGCTAATATCAGGTACAGTAGCATGCAAAGACTTCTTAACCAGAATGGTTATCCCGTACCATTTGGAAACGGTGGGAGAATAGGCAGCTACCATGTGAGGCTTAGCATTGAGTTTCAGTGTTTCAGCAGAGTTTAAATGTGTTTCTTGAAGAAACACTAAATCAACATGCTCATGGCTAAGATAGCTAAGGATTTTCTTTCCTTTGAGTGGACCATTGATGCCTTTGATGGTGAATGATAAGATTTTACAGAAGGCCATTCAGAAAAGTTAAAAATTCTGAGCATGATAGCACACATAATTTCACTATGTCCCTCAAACTGACTGTATCTGGCTGTACACATGACATAGGAAAAATAAGCTAATATAATACAATGAAGCGCCCCACATTAACAAAGAAAACCGCAGAACGGTAGAGGAGAAGCAAAACCCCAAAATTACTGGCGACCATGTGTCTGCGGGGAGAAACCCCAGAGAAGGCCGAAATTGAAAAAACACATAACCTGTAGGACTGTGCGTGCTCCGAATCCGACCGAGGCACACATCATGAAGGGATAGGAGACCAAAAAACAAAAGTCATATAGAGAAAGAAAGAAAGTCCAGGCTATTTCTGTGCTTGGCTATGACCGCCGCATCGGGCCCTTCAAAATGGCGGATAGAGCCGGCAGATAAGAGTCCAAGATTTGGGATTAGCGCATCTGCTCTGCTTCTTTGGAGTCTAAAAATGTTGATAGTAGATCAGGATCTTCGAACGTCCTGGTTTGGTTGTGGAGAGTCACTCGGAGCTTCGCTGGATACAACAGGCCAAAGCGAGCCTGTAGCTGTTGAAGTCGAGGGCGAAAAGCAAGGAGTTTCTTCCGACGGTCAACGGTAGGCTTTGCCAAATCAGGAAAGAAGGAGACCTTACGACCTTCAAATTCCAAATGATGAGTCGCTCGGGCAGCATGTAAAATTTGTTCCACTTGTTGATATCGTAGCAAGCTAAAGATAATAGGCCGGGGGGTCGTGCGGTTGAGCGCCATGTGGGCAGGAACACGGTGTGCTCGATCGATTTCCAGTTCTCTGTGAAAAGTGATCTTCAGCAAGGAGGGAAGAGTTTTGAGCAAGAATTCTCTTATATCTCCTGCTTCCATCCCCTCCGGCATTCCGAGGAGCCTCACATTGTTGCGACGGGCTCGATTATTGCTATCTTCTAACTCCTTTTGAAGATTCTGTATCTGGCGCTCAGCCTTGTCCAGTTTGCCCAAGCGCACCTCGTGCGAGTCGAGGACCCCCGCCATGTTGTCCTGCCGTAATGAAAGACTTTCAAGTCGGTCCTGGAGCACTCCAAGGTCTTCTCGCATGGCTCGAAGCGCTTCTCCATTGGACTGCACCAATTCCTTCACGCCGCGTATTTCCTCCAATATCTCCAGGTGCATTTCGGGGTTTTCATGAAATGGGACCATCTTCTGTGGGGAGGGCACCTCTGTTTTGGAGCATTTTCCGTGAGAAGAAGAAGGAGACCCGAAGTCCAAGCGCGCTGGTTTATGGGCCGCCATCCCCCCCGAGGTGCCCCGGTCAGCTCGGAGCGAAATAGTAAATTTGTATAGGTATTAAGTCAGGATTCTAAGTAGGCCTCTCGGGAGCTTCAACGCAAAGCGTCCTACCCGCTGGACATCAGGCTCCGCCCCCCCTGCATTATAATATCTTTTATTTTCCATTCCTTTCCTTATGATACCTAGTATTCTATTTGCTCTCTTGACTGCCGCTGCACACTGGGCCGAGGTTTTTAACATGTTATCCACAATGACGCCTAAATCTTTTTCCTGGGTGGTGGTTCCTAATGTGGAACCTTGCATCGTGTAACCATAGTTTGGGTTGTTCTTCCCTAGATGCATAACTTTGCACTTGTCCACATTAAATTTCATCTGCCATTTTGATGCCCACTCTTCCAATTTATCAAGATCCCCTTGCATTTTTCCACAATCCTCTTGGGTTTTAACAACTTTAAATAGTTTTGTGTCACCTGCAAATTTGATAACCTCACTCGTTATTCCACTTTCCAGGTCATTTATGAATATGTCAAAAAGCAGCGGACCCAGCAAAGATCCCTGGGGTACACCACTATTCAACACTGTGGTACACACTTAGCTATAAAGCTAAGATGTGTAAGTACCTATAAATCTTCTTAAATGATTTTCAAAACATACAAATGCAAAAAGCCAATAGGAAAATTCTGGCTACTTACACATCTTCTTATGGCCGTTTCATAATGGGGACATATAAATACCAGTATTATACATGTGTCGGTGGCCATTTTTCAAACTGGGCTGTGCAGGCTTTCTTAATTAATCAGAGAGGATACACTGTTGATTCCTTTTCATTACCAAGAGAGAAATAAACATTGAGGGATTAAGAGGGATATCCCTTTTAATCACTCCTATAAACGGATAGGGAGCAGGTGCAAACCTGGATGTAAGCAATTGCTGTCATGTAAGTGCAGCCCCTAAATGAAATGGGAGAAGTTCATATGTTTTTTGCCTCTGCCAGCACCTCACTCCAAAACATTTAAATATGCTTGTTCCTCCACACAGAAATGTATAATTCATGGCCTTTCTAAAATCAGCATTCAAAGATGTATGCTGCTTGCATGTTTTTCTGCCATCACATGCATATTTAAAGATGTGAAAAGGGCTTCTAAAATACCCCCACAGACAACAGGATGGCCATGGAAGTAAGAATCTGCTAAGGAGTAAGTAACAGCTCACCTACTGAATCAATGAACCTTGAAAATGGATGGTGTTATATCGTTGGACACATACCTGGCCATCACCAGCCACAGGAGCTGTGGGAGCTAAGCCGTAATGATTAGAAGGGCCACTGCAGTGGGCATGGGAGCCTAAGGTGATGGTCTGAATGGTTTGAATGGAGCCACTGCAGATCTTGGTGGTAGTAGCAAATATTCAAATGAGAACTTTGAAGGCCGATGTGGAGAAGGGTTCCATGTGAACCTCGGTCAAGGGATGGGTGATTGCCTCCATTGCCCTCAGCCATTTAGATCCCCAGACCTATAATGAAGGAGATGGGCACCAGAAAGTGTCCAGTGCTGGTCCTTGGAAATCTGGGGAAGAGTGTATAAATCGTGTACTGGGCCATATTCATATCCACAGCACGTCTCCAAGACAAACAGCCTCTGGAAGTTAGAATAATGTAGGGAAGAGAAGTTGACTCGTCAGATCCATAATTTCAGGATAAGCATTGGCTATAAGTGTTGGGTAGGTCAGACTGAGGAAAGAAGCAGAGTTCAGTGCACTCCTTAGCTGGATCAGGCACCACTTCTGGGTGGTGGCGATCTGGATATGAGCCAGGGATTTCCTATGGTTCATCCCTGCTGAAGACAGCATCACTCCTTCAGAATTGGTGCAGGCCAGGGGAATGAGACTGATGTCATTTAGCCAATCAAGGATCAAGGAATGGTCTTACAGGCCGAGCTGAGAACATGTCCAGGGACACATTTTTGTCCATCAAGATCAGTGCGAGTGAAATCAGTAATGCCCAAAGTCACTTGGAGTGGAGAGTATTAGTTTTATGTAGAAATTCTTTGACTTGTAGTGCAACAGTATTTTCTAATACCTTGGCAATAAACAGAAGATTAGAAATTGGGCAGTAATTGCTTGTTCACTATTACAACTGCATGGACAATCCAAAAAGCGTAGCATGTACATGGTGCATATCAAAACTTTCCATGCTAACTAGCCCAAAATAAAAAAGTGATTTAGCATGCAGAATTCCATAGCACTGCCTCAATGGCAGAAGTGGCTTGAGGAACTGGTGTCCCAAATTATCCCCCTCACTGTCCACTCCCCAAAATCAACATCAACGTCTTCAGGGCTACCTAGTAACCACCCTAGACACCAGTATCAAAGTGCCTTTGAATCCTGAAATACTCCCTTCCTCTTCCCCTGACACCAAAATCAAGAAGTCCAGGCTAAAGGGTATAGAGTAGAAGGTGAGTTGGGAAACAAAGTCTTTGTTTCCCAACTCACCTTCTACTCTATACCCTTTACCCTGGAAATAAAATTGATAAGATTCTGTAAACTCATCCCCTTCATCTACCATTTCTGACAGTGGCACGCCGTGGACCTCCATCGCCCAGAGGCCAGCTTTTACGTTCTGCTTTCTTCTGTCTGTCTTCTCCTAATTCTCTTTCCAGTGTCTGCTATTGTGTTGCGGTTTCTTTTCTATGCAGATCCTCCTTTCCACCCACTGTCATTGTCATTCATGCTGGCACGAGCTGACGTCTTTTGCTCCTTTGATCAATGTACGTGCATGGGGACAACTTACAGTATTTTGAATGTTGGTGGCAGCAGAGCAGGAATGAGACACAATCTTTCTTAAGCTGATGTTCTTCAGCCCCAGTAGAAGGGGCAGGCAGGGGAGGAATTGACTGGGAATGA
Organism: Ichthyophis bannanicus; assembly: GCA_033557465.1. NCBI lineage: Eukaryota > Metazoa > Chordata > Amphibia > Gymnophiona > Ichthyophiidae > Ichthyophis > Ichthyophis bannanicus. Next base: position 864,220,711 of record CM066032.1, on the reverse strand, counting down.
GGAGATCAGAAATGATTCTTACACTGAGTGGTGCTGGTGTGGGGGGGGGGGGGGGTGGAGGATAAACTTTGAATATTATGTTCCTTGGTATTTGTGTCAGGATTGGATAAAGTGAGAACATAAAGCAAGAGACTGGGGTCCTGCTTGTATTTGGGAGTGGCAGGGAGTCTGGGACACCCCAGCCTTTGCTCATGTTATCAGGAGGTGGAGTGGGAATATAGGGGGCATTGTGGCCTTTTGAATAAGGGTGTGTGTTAGGGTGTACCAAAGAGCAGGACCCCCCCCCCCCATGCAAAATAGTAGCATATCAGTCTTGTGGGCATACCAATATTTAACAATTTAACACACTATTAGGTGTGCATTGAGGCATATAGTTTAACAGATGGAGGGAAATAGAGTAGGAGAGCACACCATACTTTATCCGTGTGTACACTAAATTCTGATTTTCATCTCATGTTCCTTTATTTAAATGCATGCAGGTGCTAATTTTATTACATGCTTTCTACCATCATTGGCACCTTCTGTAGTGTTCACAGTAAGCTTTAATACATTGAACCTGTAGTGCTTCTTTTCCCATGCCCTGGCACAATCTTTCCTCATGGCAGAAAAGATTTGTTTTCTGTTTCCTCTTCTCCACTAGGGGGCTCGTTTTATAAACATTTTTCAAGTGTAAAGTCCTGCTTGACAAGCATTAAGAAGGCTTTTATAAAATGACCCCATAAGAGTATATGCGGTACTGAGATGGTGCAGACTTTTGTGACCCACAAGTAGACATGCTCTGGAGCAGAGTTTGAGCAGAGCAGGAAGGAGTCGTGATTTACACATGCAGGGCGGGATATTCAGCAGTGCAGCTAGCTCTTGTAAAACACCTAGCTGTTGCAGCTGAACTCAAGACCCGGACATTCAATGCAATAGTTAATGACTTGGGGCCATTGAACATCCGCATCGGTTGGATAGCAGCAAAGCTAACCAAGCAGCAGTGATATCCATCCGCATGCCAGGTTAGCTTCTGTGGCATGTTCACCACTTAGAGATAACCGAACAGCGGCTGAATATCGTCACTGCCTGATTACCCCAGGTGCCTCCGCTCCTTCCTAGCCTGCTAGTATCAGGGCATTCAGTGGATGTTTAGCAGCCCTAAGTGAGTTAGCTCCACTGCATATCCCGGCCCCTGTGATTAATTTAGTTAGCAAGTCCGCTAACCACGTTAATCACTATAAATATCGAACCCATACTTTATAAAACACGTGCATATGTGCATACGCTACACACTAACAATAATGCCTTCTCCCAAGCAGGTGTACATGTCCACAGCGTCAATCTAGCTGTGATCTCTAGCACTTTCTAAAAAGCACAAAGGCACATAGGTTAGAAATAGGCACCTACATGACCTTCATACATAGGCACCCTGTTATAAAATGACCCCCTCGATGGGCATCTTATGTTTTGTTTTTTTTTCACAATGGGCTGGATATTTGATTACCAGGTTTCCCTTCCAACTCAGGCATGGATATCAAACACATCATAACCGAGCGGGGCTACATTAAAACAAAAATATCATGAGATGTTCTATGTTTTTAATTATAGACATAGTAGCACAGTAATTCGGCCTTGGAAAACTGTTTTCCAGTCGTACATGCACTGCTCACTCTGGCCTTCTGAATCAATAGCTCGCATTGATATAAGAAAGTGCACTGAAAAGGGAAGCAGTCTCATTAAGGGACTGATGCGGTATCACAGCATGAGCTTAAAAAAAATCTGTAAAAAAAAAACCACAGGACTGAAGAGACAAAGGATTAGAGAAAGAAAAGATAGCCTTGAAACATGTGTTCTGTTAACGAAGTATTATAGCTATTTATTTACCTGTTTATGCCCATAAACAAAGAATGGAAAAAGGATCTCAGTAACTAGTTCCCAGATCAGTCTAGAGGCACGGTAAAAGTGTTGTATTTTCATAGCCAGCTATACTTATTAGAGGTATGACGGAATTAAGTTTTCTGACCTTAAATGGTTCAGCTATTTGCAACCTAGTATTTCCTCTTTTTCCAATTTTTCATGAACACCTCCGAAAATGCTATTTAACACACTTGGTGCAGCCCACGCTTTCTCCATTGTCATATTAAATAAATCCTAATGTATTTCTCCTGTCATGTACTATTATGCATGACTGGACACCTAATTTAAAATTCTGGCTCCTAATGCATGAAATATGCAAAACGGGATGCTACACTGATTTTTTTTTATTATTAAAATGTTCAAGCTATTAGAATTGGCAAACCATCTTCAATAATTCCTTGTCTCTCCTGCCCCTTGAGTGCTTATCTAGCCAGTCTCAAAAATGCACCCGTTGGTAGTAACCACATTAGCTTGGCATAACATTTGCCAAGAAGGAGGAGTCGGGACATTCCGACCACAGGGTTATACACACAAACTGGAACTTCAGCTCTACTCCAGTATCTCTACGGAAGAGGAAGGCATTGTAGAATTTAATAGCTCATATGGACGGGCAGATGGATATGGCTGTATGATCTTTATTTGCTGTTGTTTGCTATGCTTCTACATTCCTAAAGTGTCCCTCGACCCAATAAAGATTTGGGACATCAGGGTCCCTGATACAAAATAATTTCAGGTGACGATTACAGTAGGTGCATTGTAAGGCAGCAGTTCTCAACTCGGTCCTTGGGCATACCCAGCTAGTTGGGTTATCAGGGTTATCACAATGAATATGCATGAGATAGATTTGCATGCATTGCCTCCAGTGTGTGTGGATCTATTCATTGTCATATCTGACTGTCTGGCTCTGCCCAGAGGACTGGACTGAGGATCACTCTCCTAAGGTACAGTGAATGGCAGTTTTACAGATACCTACTAGTGAGGTGATTATGCACTGTTAAACCTACAAGCATCAGGCTGTTATGAACCCTTCTAAACCCTCCCTGCAGGACTGACTTTATATCTTTTAAAGCAGGCTGTTAGCATAGACGAAAATCGCCTTCCTTTCATCATGCTGAAATGTGTTTTCAGGCATTTGTGGAGAAATCCAGTTGTAATTTTCACCATGATCAAAGCAACCTTTCAGTCACCATGTCGGGCTGATAGACACCTTTTCAGACAGAATACTGATACATTTCCAATCCGTCTACTTTGAATCCTGTTTGCATTCAACATCAAAATGCCATTATTTCGGCTTCCGTGCTATTTCCAGATAATTCAGATCCCGCTGCATTCCGTCACAGAATCCTTTCATGAATCCTTTAAGAATGGAAACTACAGGCGCAGTGGCTGTCTGATCCAATCTGTTCTATTTCCTTCTCCTGGTTCTTCCTTTGAGCTCCCGGAGTCGCAGCATTCATCAGGACTTCGGAATGCACAAAGGAAGGAGCTATATTTAGAGTGCATTGCTAATGCGAAGATGCAGGTGCACAGAGTCTAAGCAAGCACCAGAGTGGCAAAAAAAAGAGACCACATCAGCTATAGCAGTTAGAGAATATAGTTAACGACTTGGGGGCCGCTGAACTTCTGTGGATTCCAACTGCCTCGACAAAGGAATGTTTAGCATGTGCCTGCACACACAGTACAGGTAAATCAGATCAACTAAATTACTCAGTGCCAGGCAGGATTTAACTGGGCAACTGGAACTGCTAATGAATATCAACGTTATCTGCAGGCATGCTCTGTAATAATGTGATCATCTTTTGCTAATAACTACCGTATGACTCACACGGAGATTTTTTCCTATGTTGCTTTCTGAAAACATTTCCAAGCAGGCATGTAATGTTCTAAAAATTAAAAAAAAAAAACTATTTAGGTTGAGCAAAAATAATCATTCCTTGAGGGTCACTCAGGGCAAGAAGACATTTATTACATCCTAGATCTTTCTGATTATATCCAATTGATAATATATTCCAGAGCCAGTCTTTTTATAACTTACTAGAGTTGTGGCAAAGATTGTTTCCATTTTTAGAAGTGTGGATGACACTGAGAGGGTCTTTTACTAATGGGCGCTAGCTGTCAGCGCATGTTCTGGCTCATGCTGAAGGTGCGCTGGGACATGTATTGACAGCTAGCACAGGGCCATGGCAACATGGGATGATTTCTGCAGTAACTGTGAATCATATGTTGGCGTGGTAAGAGGCAGGATAGGGTTAGAGAGTGGGAACGGTGAGCGTTACACAGCGTGGGGTAAACTTGTGCACTATGACCTTTGCTATTAGTGCAGATTCACCTAATGCCACCTCAGTAGGTGGAGCTAAGTGCACCCAAATTAAATGTATGCCATGCTAGGAGCAGAGTTCCATATAAACTGCCGGGAACATGCTTTCCACACGCCCGACAGTCAATGTGGTGGTGTTGCACCTAACGTGCCATAGTTTTGGTGCAATTGGTGTGTTAGGTGCAACACCTTAGTGCCCTTTAGTAAAAGAGCCCCTTAGTTACATTATCTTTGTTTTTTTCACCTGTCATACTTAAAAATATGCTGAAAATTTTATTGAACAGGAAGGATGATTTATGGTGGCAGGCAGAACTTATCAGAAAGTAACTGTCCTCACCTGTCCTTCCCTATTATGATCCCACCTTAGAAGCTAGTTTCCACCAGGTAGGGAGGAAGGCAGAAAGATTTCTCTTGATCCTACGGAATTATGTCTACTACTGGTAAACGTGATGTGTGGTGGGAAGGGGGTTTCTTAAAACCCAGGCCAGACAGCATTTCAGGGAAAACAAATGCAGTTTTTATTCTTCCCCAGCTTGTTAAACCTCCATAAAGCAAAACTCAGAACAGACAGCAGTTCAGGAAAAACAAAAACAGCTTTGTCTGTCCCAGCTTGTTAAACCTCTAGAAGTTGGTTCTCTCGGCCCTTCCTCCAGCTCTCGATAAATTTACTACCATAGAATTCCTCTGCACGGCTTGCTTTGGAAGGACTTCTGGCTCTCCAGGGGCTCTATCCCTCATGCAGCCTGCTGGGTTCCTGATCACACCCTGTGAGCCATGCCCTCCTAGCCCTGAGCTCTGAGCTGCCAACTCTCTTAAAGGGGACTCCCTTCCATCAGGGAGAACAATTCACAGGTATGAGGCAAAGCTTCCTTTTGCTCTATCTACTTTCTTTCTGGATGAAAGAGGAGATAGGCCAGTTTGCTCTTCCCCTTTGGGTGGGAAAAGATAGCGCATGGGCTTGCGAAAATCCCTATTAAAGGATCAGCAAAACAACTTATTAATCACTAGCCAAGATGCTGGCAGAACGAAAAATGTGGATTGGCGTGCATTTGTCATAACATGTAATTCTGTAGTTTTAAACCTCCCAACATGAGCGGCATTCCTGTGCACCTTAGGGAGTGTCTCTTCTGAGACAGTCTCTCTGCAGTACTTTTTATGGTCAGCATAGTATACTACAAGAGTGGCAGACGTCTGTCTTCCTTCACCAGGAGTAAATATACCATTGCGTGAGTGAGTGAGTGCAGTCAGCTAAAAATTAGAATTTCTGCATAACTCTGTATAATTCTACCGTCTAAGCCATTGGAATCATCTGCTTCTTTTTGTAAAGATACATTTTGTACACATAATAAGAAACATGCTGCAGTAGAGATTCACAGCTTGTTTCATCTTAGAGTGGCAGAAAACAGCTATTTTAGTTTTCTTTTTTGACACATTAACATTTCATACCAATTAGTCTACTTCTCTACTGCCTTAAACTCTTTGAGATAAGAAGTCAGTGTATGTAGAGCTGATTAGATTTTGCAGGACAGGATTTGGAAAATCTCCAATCAAACATCCATGTCCTTTTCATTCACACTAGTTGTGATGTGACATATTTCCTAGTTGACTGATCCTATGAAACTTTCAGCTGACAAGCAATGAGATGCAATAGTGATGACAAAAGAATCTTCAACTATAGGCAGAATTTGTATTTATATTTTTGCTTCATGGGCTAGCAATGGTTGGATGCTTTGCTGTCAATAAGATGTCCATCCTTGTGCCCATCCTCTTGGTTTCCGGACAATGTTCCTATAGCTAAAGTTGGTTTTCCTGATTTAGCAGATAGAGATCAGACCAGACCAAAATGAAAAGCTAGTTAAGGTAGAGACCATTGGAGTGTGTGCCTCACTGTGATTGAAAATGCCTGGGGTAAAGCATCATACCTAAATAAATGAAGAGGAGAAGCCCTACACTATCTCACTCGCTGCATCACTGTTACCTCAGATTTTGCCTCATCTGGGTTGAAACAAAAAGAGATAAGAAAATAAAAGTGAAGAGGATGGAGAAAGTGGGAGAGATTGGGGGGGGGGGGGATAAGAATGACAGGGTCAAAGGCACTGGAAGAGGAAATGGAAGAATCAATGACGGGAAAGAAGGACTCAAGATATTAGACATAGGATGAGGTAAAAGAAAGAGGTAAGCAGAGGACAGTAAATAAGTATGGAAAAGAAAGAGCATGGAAGAGGAAAGGAGGATACAAAGGGGTATGTTTATTAAGCAGTGCTGCTTAGTAAACATACCCCCGAGATACATAGGGTTAAGAGTAGGGCCTGGGTTAGGGAGGACAACCTGCTCAATTGCCTTGTGCCCTCAAGTCACAGGTGGTCCCAAGCCTGCCTGAAGCTGCCTGCAGAGAAGCTTAGGGACACCCTAAATTTCTGTGATGGGCCACAGCATATCCAACCACTCCTGGTTAGGGGATTAAGGGGATGAAGCATTAATAATATAGAGTATAGACTAGTAAAATGCAGATGTCCTAGAGAATGAAAACAGAGGAATAAAGAGAATCAAAAGGGACAAATAAAAATAAATGTTGGCCAGGTATCCAAAATAGCAGCAGTCACTGTAAGGAAAGGTGCCCTCTCCTTGAATTCTCCACCGCACTATCCAGATTGTGCTGGAGCAGAGGTCGGACAGGATGTGGACATTCTGCCTCATTCAAAGGATAATTGTTGCCACTCAGTCACTTCATGTAACTATGGGGCTTGTTTACAAAGCCGCGGTAGTGGTTCGCGATCGCGATCGCAGCCGCGGCCCCATTGAAATCAATGGGGCCGCGGCTCCGATTACGATCGCAAACCGCTACCGCGGCTTTGTAAACAAGCCCCTATGTTCTTTCATTTAGGACTGCAAAGGGTAGATTTTCTGCACTGCCAAAAAAAAGGGACTTCTCATTTTAAAAAATTCCAAGTGATGCATGAGTGATACGTTCCATGAGACTATGCCTCAATCTGAAATGTCTACATCGCCAAAACTCCTCTAAACCCTCAAGAAAAGAAACCAAAATAACTTTCACAGCTATAATAGACTCATCCTCTGAGCGGTATGTTATACCTGAACCATTCTTACATATTTATATTTGCTATAACAGGATTAACATATAAAGTACATCGAGGTAGGAAAATACCATATTATTCCTTGCGCTGTTTCAGAGATGACTCTGGCCCATATCAACAAGAAACCATTCGTTTTTCAGGCGATTGTTCTTCTTTCCAAAGGACACTCATATCCTTTTTCCTATGGAATCTTTTTACTGTAAGGATATGCAAGTCAGTCTGCATGGGAATCAAAGGCTTGGGATATTGTTTCTTTATTTATCTGTATTGAAACGCTTTGAAACAGAAGACTATTCAATTCCATTCCATGAAAACAAAATTCACCAAGCAAAACAATCCACAAAAGGAAGACCAGAATAATGGAGGGGGACAAAGAAAATAAAGCTATAGGAAGATAGATTGGGCAAAAAGTAAAAAAAGTAAGGGTAGTACCCAATCCTAGCATTTACCGTCCAGTTACCGTCGCAACATCGGGTCAGATCATGGCAATCATTTGCATTCAATAAAATCCCAACCTCTGACATTTCAAAGAAATTATAACATTTTATTCTGATATTAGACAAGGCATATACAGGAAAATCTAAATTGATAGGCGTCACTTCTTAATGCAAGTCCAAAAATGTCTTCTATCTTGTGTTCACTTAAATACATTGGGAAAACTCTGAATTCTTCCTCCCAGAAAAAGAACTTCAACTATTCTAAAATATAGATACATTAAAGGCCCACTCATCTTGCAAAAAACAAAAGATACCAACAAAGTACCTCTATCAGCAATTTCTTCTTCGGACTTTTCCGATGTTAGTTAAACTCAAACTGGGTACTTTCATTGGCTTTCATTGACTTTGAAGACCAAAAGTGTAAGAGAAAACTGCTAGACACTCCTCTCCCCCCCCCCCAAAAAAAAGTGCAACTGAGTAATTTTCATCTAAAGGGCTTCAATATATACAAATGTGTCTATTGCATATTCATTGTGGTAGTCATGAAAACCCAACTGACTAGATGTGCTTCCAAGAGATGGTTGAGGAGCACTGTTCATAAACAAGCACATACATTACAACGCAGTACCTGCTCTGCCACGTTAAGGTCCTGAGAATGCCTGTGTGGAGCGTACATACATATATGTATGCACAATATTGTCATCACGACTACTTAAAAGTGCGTATTCAGCCACACAATAATGTACTAGCCATTTTCCACAAATCAAACATGCTTTACTCATGGAAAATGCTTAGTAAAATTGCCCTCTTTGTGTGGAAATAAAAGTTAATTTCAAAGAAGAATATGATTTGTTACTTTTTGTTGGACTAAGAATACATTTTTTGACTCGCTTTCCAAAGCTACAGTCCCCTTCCTCAGATCAGGACAGAAAGAGCAATACTAGAATATACAATGAATTTATGGAAGCATTCCAATGATAGTCTCAAAGGAAGAGGCAGGACTGGGAGGAAGAAAAGAAGGGTAGGTGGTCAGATGATAACCAAAAAAAAAACAAACTAGAGAATTGTATGATTTACTTTAGAAACTCAGGTCTTTGTTAAGTTCTTTCTTTTTAGTTTTAAAGTATCTGATCATTTTAACTTCAAAAGTCTAATGTCCCTTTAATGCTAATGATAATGATCATAAGGTTATTGATGAGGTACTCTGGTCCTGACAAGTGCTTCTCTACAGAGGTATCACTTTGGTTGGCTTTGAGGTGTGTGATGTCTCTATGACTTGATTCTTCTCTTTAATATCTTGCCTGTCTCACCAGTGTAGCCTTCTTCTTCACATTTCCTGCCTTGAATAATATATAGTACATTAGAGGAAGATCAGGAATTGGATCCCCTTGTTCTGAATGTTTTTGCCAAGTGGTAACTGATGGATCCTCTGAAATGTGTTGGCATTGTTTGCAGCTTGGTAAATTATAGGAACTTGTGCCATTCTCATTTTTTTGATCTTCTGTTCCTAATTTTGCATCAGATTGGGTGGTTGCTGTAAAGCCAACATTTGTGGGACAGGCAACATCTCAGTAATTCATCCTGTTGGAGTCGTAACTAAGTCTTCAATGATTTTTCTCAGTTTCTCCAGTTATGAATTGCATTACACTACAGGGAGGACTCTCTGAAGTTTTCCTTTCTTTGAATTGCAGTAGGTTTTCCCTGGGTGTTATAAGTGAAGAAGCAAACTTCCTGGAAATTATTTTGGTGTTGCGGGGGTTTTTGTTTAAGAGATGCAGTCACTTTGAGATGTTTATCACTGCCTCTTGCATCAGAGCCAAGCCTCAACAAATTCTCTTTGGGCTTAGGAACCAGCAGAAAACTTTGGAGCCACCTGCTGAAACTTCTCATTTCTCCTGCTCCCATTCCTCCACGTTGTTTCCCCCTGCAGCTACATCTGTCATCACTGAAGAAATAGTTTCTCTGAACAAAAGCAGATAAAAACATGTGTGCTCCACTCGGACCCTGGAATTAATATTTGGGCTTTGAACAATATTGGTCAAGCATGAACTAGCCCAAACTCTAGATCTTAAGAAATAAGTTTGGATCTTCAAAGCCCAGAAGGTATGGATGTGACAATGCACCATTGCCAGTAAAGTCATTCCATAAAAAGGCACGTTTTGATTTATAAGAGGTGAGATGCCTCTATCACAGAACCAAAACACAAGTCAAAGAAATGCTCTTCAAAGTCATAGATACTGCAGTTCAGTCAGAGATGAATGATTCCTGAAAGATTACTCTGCACCTCCCCTCACCTGCAACAAGTCAGGGCTCTTGGGAAGGGAAATCCGCACACACAGCAATGAGAAGGTTAATTGATCATAATCTTTAAATAATACACAAATCTGTAAATAATACACAACACACTTGTTTTATAAACACAGGACCAAAGCGCTTTGGGAGAGCAAGTTAGGCCTTTGCCTATGTTTACTCTGACATCCTAGCTTTAGGCCACTTTATTTATAGGAAAAGATTCCATTACACAGCATAATTTCACTTTATTATTCTACGTCTCACATCACGTATATTCATAATATACATATTCTATTCTACGTCTAGTGTTACGTATATTCATAACATACTTTTCTATAGGTATGCACGTCATTGACAATCATGAAAAGACATACATATATTCTCAGGCATGATTATGTAGGCCTTAATTCTAATTAATTCTAACAATGACAGTTTGATATCTCTGACCAGAGACTGTAAGACTGAGAGGCTGGGTAAACAGCTTTTCTTTTACTTATCTTTCTAATAACATAGGCTAATGTTTATGCTATCTAAACCTTTCACCCAATTTCTTCTACAGAGTTCTCAAGGATAATATTAAATAAGGAGCTACAAATGATATTAACTCTGTCTTAGGGATTATAGCAATATAATATTATACACAGGGCCTGACTGTGTATCCAACCCGGTACAATCAATCTTTCTTTCAATTCCCACAGCTCAGAGAATACCAGAAGATGTCTACGAACTTATACAGTATTTTAAAAATGTCCTTCAACAAGTGTGGTGAACTTGAAGGTGCTCTTCAAGAGTAGACTGTATGACATGGATGCAACGGACTTAACTGAGGATGCTCTTCCAGACATGTACTGACAAACTCAACAGCTTATATGCACATCTTCTGCAGCTGTATATAGACTTTAATTATTAGTGTTTTTAAAAACACCCCTGAAGCAGCTTACCACAAAACACAGATCAATATTGGAATATATAAAACTTTCCATCATGGCTATGGTCTGCTTGATACAAGTGCTAGTTAAATTAAGTATGTTTTAATTTTTTCCATATATGTTATGTTTTTGCAAAGATTAGCCTTCTCCTATTCAAAGAGAGGGTTTGCCCAATGATTGAGAAAGAATATTTGAGGTTCTGGAAGTTGTTTATTATTGCCACTTCTCTGAAGTATTTTTCCTCCTTTATAAATTTAAAATAGTTTCATTTAAACAATAAAAGGATATATGTATTTGTGAATAAAATACTAATTCTTTACATTTTTCTGTGGACATATGCTATTTCTATGGGCTTATTTTGCTTTCATCCATGATATCTAATCAGCTTTTTGGTTCAGTTTAGTGTCTGACCAGAGTTCTGAGAAGCCACCATCTATCTCTACACTCATACCTTGGCACTATCTCATCCCTCAACTCAGGAGCATTTTGCCTTGAGCTGCCTCTGTGTGTAGGTGTTCCCAGGGGCATACTTTTGATGGAGTAGAGGTAGAATTGGGATGTATGTATGCGTTTGATAAGATGCACACATATATACAGTATGTAGATAGTGTGAACAACACCTTCAGAGCAGGTGAAAACATATGAGTTTGGTTCTGGGAACCTAGGGCCCAATAGTCAAAGGATGTATGCTCCTAACATTATGAGTTATGTTCCCAGCTTGGTCTCTTTGAATATTTACTAGGGCTGAGTTCCTAAAATAATACTCAAATTTTCACTAAGTTCCTAAAATTAAGAGTATGAAAAGTGTGCGGTAGCAGGGGCTGATTTAAAGTGGGGAAAATGTTAGGAGTTTTGCACTGATTTTCAACATTGGGTTCATAAATTAAACTAAAAATATCTAGGCAAATGAATATCAGGCCTACATTTATAAGCGTAACTTTCAAGTTCTTAAATCAAGATGAATTTACAGCTCAAAGCTTAGGGGCATTCTTATTAATGCTTAGCAAGGAGTAAGTTTGGTATCATTAGTACTTAAGGGTGTGTTTACTAAGATGCACTATTAATGCATACTTGTGCTAATCAGCATGTGTGGAACTGCGCCAACTGTGCAGAGTCAAAACAGATAGCAAATGGCTACTTCCACACTATATGCTTAGCATGTGAAGGAGAGGGAAATGTGTGTGTGTGTGTGGGGGGGGGGGTAATAGAGTGTGCATGACTACACATTTTGGTTAGAGCAGGAGGATGGTAATGCTCGTTCATCATCAATGTTGCTGTTAGCAGAGATGCCAAAGGGGTGAAGGGGGATAACTCGCTATCTGCGAAAGAAATGCTGCACATGCCACCAATCGGTAGGGCACAACTGTTTCATATGCTGCACATGAGTTCTACTCTCAACCCACAATGCCTGAAAAACATTAGCAGAGCTTAGTCAACATGCTCCTTAGTGGGTGGTAATGTCTGTTAATGTGTACCAAGCTTCAGTAAACATGACCCTTATTCTCCTAACTTTGGATGAAAATAGAGCACGATTTTGACATTCTAATTTAGGTACATAGGTGCTCCCTCCCTTTCCTCCCTTCTCTATTTCTGTGGATGACGCTACACTCCTCCCTGTTTCCTCAGCTTGCAATCTTGGGATCATCTTTGACTCAACTCTTCTCAGCCGTGCAACGAGCATTGTCGCCTCGTGCTTTGCCCCCCCCCTTCCCCCTTTGTCCCCTCCCCCTCCCTCTCTCCCGCCAATAAGTCCACACGCTTTGCTGGTTTTCTTTCAACAAAACTATATACATTTATTGCTTCTTTTACAATGGTATTAACAGCCTCAACACTGTTGGCCACAGCATGCACAATACATTCAACAAAACACTGTAACATTTGTTTTCTTTCCGCCCCTCGAGAAGACACAGCCACTATCCCACAGTCCTTCTTACTGTCCTTATGAGGTAGCCGTTCAAGCTTTCCCCCATCTTTATTCTTCTCGATCTCTTTTAGTCTCAAAGCTGTAACGCCTGCCATTCAAGCAGGTTTAACTTTCTTGGGTCACCCCATTTGCCCGCCGTCAAAGCGAGGCCTGGGGGCCCTCTGCGTCGTGTTCTGGTGACCTGATCTATCTCTCCGGGGGCAGGTCCAGGTTTCTCTCCTGCAACTCTCCCCCTTTACTTAAAGCCTAGGCTGTGTTCTCTCTCACCGGGTGCGTTTCTCCTGCCTTCCCCCGCATGCTGCGACTATTCCCCTTCGTTTGGCGATAGGGCGGGTCGGGAGGGTGTCCGCTGCTCCTTGGGCTAGCGAAGCGGGGGGGGGGGTGGATGGCGAAAGAGGCCGAGCAGGCCCGAGCACGCTGCTTTATTTGCGGCCCGCTGCCCGCCCCCTTTCGCCGTCCCCCCGTCCCTCCCCCTCCCTGCCGAGCCCTCGGCTGGCTCGTGCGCGTCTGCGCGCCGCCGCGGTAATTCGCGGCTGAGTCTCAGCCGTGCAACGAGCATTGTCGCCTCGTGCTTTGCCCCCCCCCTTCCCCCTTTGTCCCCTCCCCCTCCCTCTCTCCCGCCAATAAGTCCACACGCTTTGCTGGTTTTCTTTCAACAAAACTATATACATTTATTGCTTCTTTTACAATGGTATTAACAGCCTCAACACTGTTGGCCACAGCATGCACAATACATTCAACAAAACACTGTAACATTTGTTTTCTTTCCGCCCCTCGAGAAGACACAGCCACTATCCCACAGTCCTTCTTACTGTCCTTATGAGGTAGCCGTTCAAGCTTTCCCCCATCTTTATTCTTCTCAATCTCTTTTAGTCTCAAAGCTGTTACGCCTGCCGTTCAAGCAGGTTTAACTTTCTTGGGTCACCCCATTTGCCCGCCGTCAAAGCGAGGCCTGGGGGCCCTCTGCGTCGTGTTCTGGTGACCTGATCTATCTCTCCGGGGGCAGGTCCAGGTTTCTCTCCTGCAACTCTCCCCCTTTACTTAAAGCCTAGGCTGTGTTCTCTCTCACCGGGTGCGTTTCTCCTGCCAACCCCGCCAACTGCGAATCCTCGCTTGTTGACGGGGACCCCACACTTCAAGACGCCGCTGTGGCCAACAGCTTCTTTTTCCAAAGTCGCTCGACAGCATCCTGTAATGTGCACAGAAAAATGTCCATCCCTATGTCTGACAAGTGTACACCATCCGGCCGATAGAGTCCCGGGCATCTTTCTTCTATGAGTTCGTGCTGGATGCTGTCGCCTCCCATCATTCCCATGAAGCGGGCCATCCACTTGTTCACTTTCTGTCTAGTCCTTTCGACCGCCTTGTGCGATATCTCGCCCCTCCATACCCGCCTCGGTATGATATGTGACCATGCCAGTTGCGTCTCGGGAAATGCGTTTGCCAGCATCAGCATGTCGCTCTGCATCTTCTTGGTGAGCTCGACACTGCGAATAGCCGCGAGGTCATTGCCCCCTAGATGTACCACGATCATGGCCGGGCCCCTGGTCAGCCCCTTCCTTTGTAGCAGGAATGGTACTAACTGATCCCATAACATACCGCGCCGGCCGAGCCATACCACTGAGACTTCTGCGCCCGGGAGTCCCAGATTCAACCCCGGCGGCCGGCCTTTTGCTCGCTTTTGTGCCCAGTGAACAAATGAATGGCCGCATATCCATGCTTCACGGGGCCATAGGCAGGGACTTGTTCCTAAATTGGATCACAATTATGGTTACATCCACAGTTCCGACAGCCATATCAACATAGTAACATAACATTGAAGTCAAGATTGTAACATTAAATCGACATATACAAGTTATCATAAATCGACATATACAAGTTATCCTTTCTTTACCGTAATTAGGTTTGTGGGTTTTTTTTTTTTTTTTTTATTCCGTTGGCCATATGTAGGTCTTGTATCGGTCCGAACGCCATCGTCCGATACTCATAATTTGGGCTCTGGACATCCCTATGCTGGCCGCCGTTGAAGCGGCTCCAATTCGAAATGAGTGCGAGCCGTAAAAGCTTGCATCCCGTCCTGTTCTTTCTATCGTCTGCTTGAGTACTCTGATGAACTGAAAACGTGACAGTGGGTCGCCGTTTGCATGGACGAACCATTGCTGGTTTGTGTGTGCCCGTAGTTGTTGATAGGCCAAAGCATTCCTCAGCGGGCATGAAGGGTCCTTGCGCAGCGCCGACAGGACGATATGCGTCCCTTTGCCTTCGGTATCCGTTTTGGATCTGCGCAAGTTCAACACTATGGCATCTTTACTAATAGTGACGTCCCGTTCTTCTAGACCGCCATATGTCCTCCCGTTCTTTGCCGATGAGGGGGCGACTATCTCGCCCACTCGGAATGCTCCGTAGAAAGCCCAGGAAAAGGCACACCTAAATAGCTTGGCCTCGTAGTTGTCATAGCACACCTGGCTAGTGATCCCCATCAGTTGCTGCAGCATCTGGTGTGTGATCGGGCGGCGTTGGTCAACCCTTCTGGGCTGCCCTAAGGACCAGCCTCTCATCACTTTCCTAATGACGAACTCCGCATTCGGGCTCTTCTTGCCCATGGCTTTTGCGAAAAATGATAAGGCGGCTAGGCGTGCTTGCACCGCCCCTTTTGTGTACCCCCTGCCTTTGCACTGCAAAATCCATCTCAGAAACGATGACACTTCAAATATGTCTTCATGATGTATTCCAGCCTCGCTGCAAAAGGATTGGTACGTCTCCCATGTTACTACGTATTTTTTGCGGGTTTTTTCTGCTAGGGAGCACAGCATGAGCTCCCATACCTCGGCGGGCCATACTCCCAGACGTGCTCGGAGACTGGTGTCTTGACTGCCTCCACCTCGGGCGCCAGTTGGTGGAAGAGCTTGATCTTGGAACGAGAAAGAGCGTCGGCAATGTTATTGCTTTTGCCAGCGATATGTTCCGCTCTAATGTTTATGTTGTGCCCTAGGCATAGCGAAACGATTTTTCTTAGTAATGTTACCACCCGTGGTGTCTTAGCTCTCATCCCATTCACCGCCCATACCACTGCTAGATTATCGATATGGAAGGTGATAGCTCTATTGGCTAGGTCTGAGGCCCATATAGTTAAGGCCACCATAATCGGGAAAAGCTCCAGGAACGTGATGTCCTTGGTTGTCCCTTCATCTTGCCATGCAGGGGGCCATGCTTCCGCACACCATGCCCCTTTATAGTAGATGCCGAAACCGTTCCCCCCCGATGCGTCGGTGAAAAATTCTAGTTCCGCATTTGACACCGGGGATGCTTGCCAGAAGGCAAGGCCGTTGAAGGTGTGGAGGAATTGCGTCCAGACCCGAAGGTCTTCCCGTATTTCTTTGGTCATTCTGATCCGGTGATGCCGTTTCTTGATCCCTCTCGTTGCCCACGCCATGCGGCGGCAGAAAACTCTCCCCATTGGCATTATCCTGCATGCAAAGCATAGCAGGCCCAGGAGTGATTAAAATTGTTGCAGGGTCGCCTTACGCTGAGTGTGAAGTAACTGCAGTTCTTTCGCCAACTTTGTCACCTTATCTGTGGGGAGGCGAGACCTCTGCGCTATCACATCCAGCTGTAAGCCTAGGAAAGTAATGATTCCAGTCGGGCCATCGGTCTTTTCTCTTGCTAATGGGATCCCGAACAACCTTGCCGTTTGCTCAAAGATGCTTAGGATCCTTTTGCAATCGTCATGGTCTTTTCCAATGAATAGGAAATCGTCTAGATAGTGGACCACTGTGTCCGGGCCTGCAATATCCTCCACCACCCAGTGCAGGAAGGAACTGAATTGTTCGAAATATGCACATGATACCGCACATCCCATGGGTAAACATTTATCGTAGTAAAATTCCCCATTGAACCCGAAACCCAGCAGTGGAAAAGATTCTGGGTGCACCGGCAATAGCCGAAAGGCAGACTCTATGTCGGCTTTTGCCAACTGCGTGCGTCGTCCTTTAGTGCGAATCAGCTTAATTGCTTGGTCAATGGTTGCATATTTGACTGAGCATAATGCTGGGTCAATATGGTCATTAACGGATCTCCCCTCTGGGTATGACAGGTTATGAATTAACCGGTAGTGCCCCGGTTCCTTTTTTGGGATGACCCCCAGGGGTGAGATTACTAGGTCCTTGAATGGGGGTACCTGGAAAGGACCTGCCACTCTCCCTAGACTTATTTCTTTGGTTAGTTTACTGTGTGCTATGGTGTTGTATTTTTGTACA
This sequence comes from Ichthyophis bannanicus, assembly GCA_033557465.1. Taxonomy (NCBI): domain Eukaryota; kingdom Metazoa; phylum Chordata; class Amphibia; order Gymnophiona; family Ichthyophiidae; genus Ichthyophis; species Ichthyophis bannanicus. Next base: position 864,203,565 of record CM066032.1, on the reverse strand, counting down.
GATGGGGGGTTATTGATAACCCTCGGTATTGCTTCATTTCTACTTATTAGTGAAGGGATGCGGAAACCTTGAGAGAAGCCCACCTCTAAGCTGTTCGCCATGTCCCGCTTTGGGTAGGCTCTGAGCCATGGGCGCATATTGTCAAGCTTGATGGGCGTGGGTGCCAGCTCCCTCCGACGAGCGCTGCTGCAAGGCTCTGTACGGCTTGGCCTCCCTTGGTGCCCTGCAGGAGAGGGCGGGGTGCCCGTTTCCACATATTGAGCATATGTGTCTGAATTTGCAGGGCTGCCAGGTGCAACTCCCCGCGTTGTACTGCCGGCATGCCCGCCTCCCCGTCCATTGATTAACTGGCCTCCCTTGTATGCTTTGGTTAGGCTGGTGCCATTGGGTGCTTGGGAGGGGTTGCATCATCCCGTCCTGACACCATGGCCTATTGTGCGCCATTTCCTCTGACCATAAGTCCAGATTTCTGTGATGCCAAGCTAGGGTGGGATCTTCGGCCATGCTTCTTCTGAACTTCACATCGTAGTTCAGCCAAGCCCATCCGCCATATTGTTTATATGCCCTAGTGATCGTATCAAGGTACCTGGTCAGGTATGGGCCTGAGTCTGGTTCCTTCTCCATAATCACACTCATAAAGATGTGGAACGCCGAGACCCAATTATTGAGGGATTGGGGATTTTAGGTTTCCTGTCCCTCTCGTTCCTTCTATCTTTTTCTTTGGCATTGCTGGCGTCCTCGTCCTGGTCCCTAAGCAGGAGGGAGAATATGTCAATATATTCTCGCTTCCAGATTTTTTTCTTTAGTTTTTTGGGTACTGCCACGGCCAGGGAGCTCACCCCGCAGCGTGGATCGCGACTGGTGTCGCGCCAATCTTGCAGTGTTCTCTGAAGCCTCCCTGATTGGGTGCTCCCAAGCTGCTCCCCCTCCTGAGTCTGCCCCACCCATGCTTGCTTTAGTGGATTCGCCTGTTTTGGGGTCTTCTTTCTTTTAACTTTCCTCAATGCATATTTGATCACATCTGCTAGTGTTGTGTCACTATCACTGTCTGAGCTGGAGCCATCGGATGATGACGATGCTAGCTCTGAGGCCCCCCTGTTCCCCTTAGACTTACCATCCGTTGTGGCCTGCGTTAACACGCCCGTGCTTGTCGACGGCTGTGTCTCACTTATCAAGCCTGTGGTCCCCAGTCGTTGTTTGACCGAGGAGAGGCCGTGCTGGGTAACCTGCTCTCGTATCATCTGGAGCAGGTCGTCAAGCTCCTGTCCTTGCGCATGAGCTGCGATTTGCTGCTGTTGCGGCGCCTTCTTCCTGTTGCTGCGCCTCGGTTGTTTTGCTTTATCCATTGTTTCCCCTTGTGTCCTTTTTTTGCCGACAGTCTTGCTTGCCCGCGCTCTGCTGGTTGCCCTGCCGTCAGCTTGCGAGGCTCTCTGCGCGTTGGCTTTCTGTGTCTCTTTTCTTGGCATCTCTGTCCTAGTGTGAGATCTGCTATGTTGGGGGGGGGGGGTAATAGGAAATCTGGGTTACTGTCTGTATCCTTGTTGTAACATTTATACCGTTCCCTTTATACTCTCCCCTGTATCAACATTCTTAATGTAGTATATATGTCATCCTCCATGTGCATCGTCATTTTTCTTTAAGATATATCCGTCTTCTTTAGAGTCTAATAGCCACTGCTCAGTAGTCCCGCCTATTTCTCCAGCACCTTTTTTTTTTTTTTTTTTTTAAATTCATCTGTAAATAATACATTCTCCAATCTTAAACTGCTAGTAGTGACCATAAGATGGCAGCCCCGCTCCACTTATCCCCTAGCTGATATGTCAATAATAAATTTCCAAATCTTAAATGCACGTTGTGACCATAAGATGCCAGCCCCGCTCCCCCTATCCTATGTACAATAACAAGAAACATGCTTTTATGGCTGATCTGCCTCTTACTTTGTAACATGAGTTCCTGCAGCACAAAACTATGATACCCCGTAAATAACAGTGCATTCTAACTCTATATTGGGGTGCTGCTCTGCCTGAGGCATGCGCCCGGCTCTCCCTACACCGAACGCCCGGACCGGAACCCGCGCTCGCGGTTAAGCGTGCAGGAAATCCACGAGAAACCCTCTGGAGCACACTCGCGTTCTTCCCCCCCCCCCCCACTTGGGCCTGTAGGCCGTAGCCCCGCATGTCTGTGGGCCTCCAAGGCCGCCCCTCACTCGCAGTGCTGGCTGCGCCTCGCTTCCCCCCCCCCCCCGTTCATTACCTTGCCGCTCCGTGCAGCTCTGACTTCTCTTTTTTATTTTTTATTTTTTGAGTCTACTGCGCTGTTCGACGCTCGCTGTCCGATGCTGTCCGCTTCTCCTCCAGCGAGGCCGTGATATCTCGCCCCTCCGGAGGTGATCTACGATCGAAGATGCTGTCCGCTGCTCCTTGGGCTAGCGAAGCGGGGGGGGGTGGACGGCGAAAGAGGCCGAGCAGGCCCGAGCACGCTGCTTTATTCGCGGCCCGCTGCCCGCCCCCTTTCGCCGTCCCCCCGTCCCTCCCCCTCCCTGCCGAGCCCTCGGCTGGCTCGTGCGCGTCTGCGCGCCGCCGCGGTAATTCGCGGTTGAGTCTTTCTCTGCACAAATCCAACAGATAGCTAAAATCTGTCGCTTCTTTCTCTATAATGTTGGAGAAATTGTCTCTTCCTTTCTGCACAAGCTACTGAGACAATTATCCACTCTTTAGTAATCTCCCATCTAGACTATTGCTATCTCCTCCTTGCTGGTCTCCCTCGGATTCATGTCTCTCTCTCTCTCTCTCTCCTTCAATCTGTTCAAAATTCAGCTGTTTGGCTAATCTTACGCCAGCCTTAATATGCTCATATAACCCCTCTTCTCAAGTCGCTTCACTGGCTCCCTGTCTGTTTCTGTATCCAGTTGATTTTTCCTACTGACCTATAAATGCACTCATTCCGCTGCTCCTCAATACCTTTCCTCTTTTAACTCTCGCTACACCCCTCCTCAGGAGTTCCGCTCTTCTGGCAGATCCTTTTTATCTGTGCCCTTCTCTTCTACTTCCATCTCCAGACTTTGATTCTTCCATCTTGTTGCTCCTTATGCCAGGAACAAACTACCTGAGTCTGTGCGTCAGGCTTCACCTCTGGCCTTTTTCGAATCCAGGCTGAAAACTCACCTCTTCGAGGTTGCTTTTGGATCCTGATCCGCTTGGTCTCCTATGTGTTTCCTTGCCACTCTCCTAGATGTATCCTTGTCCTCAGCTGTTGTGTTGTGTGTCTCGACTAGCTTGTAAGCTCGGATGAGCAGGGATCATCTTTTGCATGTGTTTGTACAGCGCTGCATATGCCTTGTTGTACTATACAAATAATAATAAGTAGTATATAGTACAGTATGTTGTCTTTACACAGGCAGCAGAATGGGGTGGGTGATAAAGACCAATAGTTTGCTCAAAACAGCATCAGTAATTAGAGATCTTGGGGGCAGGGCTAGAGATTGCTTTGTTTGGCCACTCCATTCAAAAAGCTGTTCCACTGCCCCTGCCTTTTGGACCTCTCGGATAACCTGTTATAAAGTCAGGCCCTAAGCGAATATACATAATGGTAGCAAGTAACAGAAATATCTTTCAACCTCAACTACAGCAACTACAAGACAATGGCATGGTTGCTACAAGATAAATAGTGTATCTCTTTCAGAACACATTTAATTAAAAACCACAGAAGCATCGCAGAGGAAAGCAATGAGTGACAATAGAGAACTCAAGCTGCGCAGACCTCCAAGAAATACAAAGGACGGTCCTACTACTAAAGGACAATGTGTTTAATCAATATCATGTGGTGAGTGTCTGATGTTACATAAAGGGTAAGGAAACTAAAGGGAGCCAGGAGAGAATACCACATGAGAAGAATAACAACTCTCTGCTAAGCAAACATGCCATCACTACAGGCCATGAAAATCAACACAGAATAAGTCAAATCAATAGTCAGAGAAGCATGGCAAACAAAAGCAAAAGGGATTTGTGTTAACGCTGGGCAACTTGCTTATTTTCTTCTATATTTTTTTAAGAGCAAGATGGAATCATTAGGGCTATGTCTACATTGGCTTAGTTGTTTCCCTGGTGACAGCACTTGTCCAATTACCAATCAATACAGAATGTAGGGGCATGATGGGGCATTCTTTATTGCTACATACTAGCTGTTCCATAAGAGAAGCCTGAAAATGACCTTCTCGTTGGACATGTTCAGTTCAATCATTGTGAATTTCTTTGATACAAGATGGAACTGAAGAAGAAATTGAATCTCCCCAGCCTGGGAATGCTACTGATGCAGTGTGACAAGTTACGCTATAGAGGGTGGCTCAGCCTTCACAATAGAAGTATACCCACTAGATGAACTCAAGATATGCATGTCTCACTTTCTGGAGGGAGTCAAAGACTGTGGATCTTGGCCAAAGACTGGGATAAAAACTCAGGTGGTTGGAAATGAATGCTCATTGGCACCAATTTGGTACAGACCAGTTTCGAACAAGCTGTTAACTCCAAAGAGGCAGGAGAAAATTAAAGGGTTAAGATCAAGGAGAATGAACTTATTGAATCAGCTGAAAGGTCGCTTTCCATTCAGTTCAGTACTTTAATTCAGATTAATTATACAGTAATATCAAATACATTTCTCTCAGCAAGGCTCTGAATTCTCAGATTTGATTATGGATGGATGTTTGTGATAAATGCCATAATAGGAAATAAAGTAAATCTTTGGGATGAACACAATTCCATATATTTACTAAGAGAGTATTTTAATACTTAACTCCAAATAATGTGAACTTGTATTATATACTTTAAACTTTATCATAATTAGAGTATTATAATATTAGTTTCTCTAAAAACCTAATAAAGACTGAAATGCTGTATTTATGTACATTTTTCAGACTTCTATACTGAACAACTCTGAATCCATTCCGTCTCATGCTTCCTATAGTATCTGTAACAGTAATGGCTAATGGAAGTAATATAATATTATTCCATTACTAAAGAGCAGTGTAACTTGATGATTGGATAATTGAAGGAAGCTGCAGTATAGCTCCTTCCCTGTCCCTTTCAACACTGAATAAAGCTATCTTGAATCTCATATTTTAAGCACTTGCAATAATTGCTATATGTGCAGAACCTACCTCTCGGCTAGTAATTCTTTTCAGAGAAGTAGTAAAAGTGTAAATAAAACAAAATAGTCTTGCAAGACTTACAGCAAAATTGCAATCTGGGCTATTTAATTACACCTCTTTTGCTAGGATTTCTACCAATATGGAAGTGAATTTTAGTTTTTCAGCATGATTTTAGTTTAGAACTGATCTCCAGAAAAAAGCTCGTAACATATCGATAACTATGTTGGATAATGGCAGCTACTTCCTCGTATCTCTTCCTTCCCCCCTACCTTTTGTTGGCAGTCCCTCCATCTGATTTTTACAGTAGACTTAGAGAAGGCAAGGACAATCAAAGAGTCAAACAGTTTATGGGAAGGGACCGACGGCAAGGTGTGATCTAAATATATTTACAAGGTCAGAGGCATACTGAGCCATAGTTAGATGCTTACAAAGAACATAGCATTTTTAGAACTACTACCTATTTTGCTAATTGCAAATCTGGGGACATTATTTAGCAATTAAAAAGGTAGAGACCAATATTCAGTGGGAATATATCTGGCTAAAGTTAACCAAATAACTTACCTGTTTAACTTTAAATGGATATTTAGCCAGTTTATCTCAGGTCTTTGAAATGGTCTCCTAAAATGACCCTGATAAAGTTATCTGAATATCTGAGCCATCTTGGAATTTCTAACCGAATCCCCAGCAACCTATGAAATCATTCATTGAAATCAGGTTAAATGATGTCTGCCAGCTTGATGGCTGGTAAAACTTTAAGCAGTCCGTGTGGGATGTAGGGAATTTGAATACAACGTTTAATTCTGGTAATGTTCAAAATTGCCTGGACAACTCATTTGACTATAAGCCTCATAGTCTTTAAGTCAGCCAGTATGACCATCAGCTTCAAAATCACCATCTATCATGGATTAGGCAACAGTGCACTACAGTTCAACCAACTTATGGAATCTATGGATCAATTGCCTAACTATTCTACTGAGATAGTTGGCAAGATTGTCCCTATAAGGAGCTCATGCTAAACCAGTTTAGATCTCACGATCATCCAGTACACAAGCCTAATCACTAAAATCAAGGTGGTTGGCTGAAGACAAAGTGACCATCATGGAGATCATTATTATCTGGTCACAAAATGACATAGTAAATCATTTTCACATGTCAAGCCATCTCCCTTCAGGATCCTTACTTCAACAATTTGTTTGCATTCCCTTCACAAAGTGCTTAGCAAAGGTTGGTCTGAAGAACAGCATCGGTAACCATGAATGTTGCTGGTGGCATGTACGCATTAATGCTCTCTCTCATATGCCGGTTTACATGGTGCTGTGCATTAGCAATGTTCTAATGGCAGGAGGATAAATGTACATGTGTCTAGGGGCCTCCATGCTCATGGCTCACAAGCCAACTCACCCTTTGACCAACATGCTCCTAATAACGGTAAATAGATGCATATGTTGACTTTATAAAACAGGTACCTTTTCCCAACTGTGACACAGAGGTCCTGCTATAAAATTAAGATCATAAGAAATGCCATACTGGGTCAGACCAAGTTTCTAAAAAGGTGCACAGGTTCCACAATGCTTGTCGCATGGTAAGTAACCGCAGGAGCGCGGACTCTCCGCTCCTCAAATTCCCCCAAACTTAGCCCTTCACTTTCCCCTCCCACTTGGGTCCCTTACCCCCCCCCCCTCCGACCCCCCTTCCCAAAGAGGTACAAAAACATAACAACAAACTGGCAATTTTTTTGGTCAACAAACTGGTTGCAGCTTTATTAAGTTTAATGCATAAATATAACATCACATAACCAAAACCCAGCGGACTAATCCCATCACCAGCCATATCACTAGAAAGGTGATAGTGCCTCCGCTTTTCTCAACTTTCCACCCCCTTAGCCCCCGGCTTCGCCATGTCATTAGCAAAAGCCCAGCCAGGGGGTTGTCCGGGTCAGGGATACCAACCCCCGTCCCAAGCTTATCCTAATCGTTCGGACCCCGGAAACCTCCGGGATCCCGCCACCGGCGCCGACGTCCTGCACGTCACTGCACCGCCCCCCCAGGATGAAGCTGCGACCAGCGAGCATCCCGCAAAACAACCCACTCTATAGCCTCCTGCCAATCATTTAATAATAAATCCAACCCCACTGGGGATAAATGTACCCCATCCCTTCCATACAAACCAGCACAACTGACCTCCACCCAGGAATGCAAGATTTGGTATCCCCCATGCTCGCAAACCCAACGACCGATTTGGTGGTTGATCTTCGTGAGGCCCCGCAACCAACACCGCTGGTCCCGACAACTCGGCCGAGGGATAATGTCCGACCGCAATAATATAAGTCCCGGGAATAAGTGCAAAACACATCCCAAATCCTTTTTCACCGCCCGGATCAACTGCTTGAAAGTCCATGATGATAAGTCGTTGCCTCCCAAATGCAGTAAGATCAAGCGCGGTGCACCCCACAGTCTCACATGGTGCCGAAGCAAAGGGAGCAACTGCGGCCACCGCAGACCTCGCTCGCCCAGCCATGAAACAGTCACCACTGCCGGATCCAGGCCCAAATTTGACCCCAAAGGGCGCACAGCTGCACGCCGTCCCACCCAGAACACGAAAGAGTGGCCAGCCGCTATGCGAATTCCACTCTTGGTCTGCAAAAGAAACACATTATTAGTCACCCCCCACCCAGAATTCCCCCCCATCAGAACCGAACATAGCCCCGAAAAGCCTTGGACCGCCATCTCCCTATGCGCTGCACATCCTGACCGGACAAACCCGCTGCAGCCGCACTAGTTGCAGCACCTATGCGGAAGGAATGCGGTGCAAAAAGAAGTGGCTCTTCACCAACCTACCGCAGCGCCATGCGTAATACCGCTGTGACCTGAAACCTAGTCACTTTCTTAGCGTCTGCATGGACAAACAACAAACCGCCCACCGCAGGGTAGTGTTGCAGATAGTCCGTTAGAGCTGCTACCGGACAGGTCGACCCAGAGCCCATCTCCCGAAGTACCACCCACAGACCATGCCCTAGCTGATAAGTCTTATACCGAGCCAGCAAGACGTGCAAGCTCCCCCTATCGAGCTGAACATGGCCCAACAACAAACCTCCAACCCCTGCAGACCCTCCCGAGGACGCCACCAACTCCCCCACCCGGAAAGCCCCAAAGAATGCTAAACAGAATAAAGCCTTAAACAGTACCCCTTCGTAGCTGGACGACGCCACGACAGGTAGAGCCGCACATATCCGCACCAATAAATCGTGCGTGATAGGCCGTCAACGGTCCCCTTGTTTTGGCTCCAGCCTCTCCCAACCATGCAGTAATCTCCTGGTCAAGAAACCGGCCCCTTCCAGAGCCCAACCCATCGCTTTGGCAAAACATTTAAAACCAGCCAGATGGGACTTCACCGCCGTCTTAGATGTCCCGCTCCCTTTTGCGGCCACCACATACTGCGCCAGCATCCAATCAGAAACAGCTTCCAGCCTCCATCCGTTCACCTCGCAGAACTCTTCAATCTTGCCACAGCCACGATTATAAGCCACCCACGTTGTGTGGGTTACTGAGTTCCGCAGCAAAGTCACCATCCCGCCCGGCCAACCTGCCACAATCGCTCTGGGACCTGGCACCCGGCTGCCACCGCTCCTGGCACCAACTTGCGAAAACGCTCCCACTGTAAACGAGAAAGAGCGTCAGCCAACTTATTGCAACGTCCCGGGATATGTCTTGCTCTGATCATGACATTCAAACGTAAGCATGACAATACCACCTCCCTCATGAGATCCGCCATCTGCCCGCACCTGGGGGTAAAATGGTTAATGACGCTAACTACCGCAGCATTATCGCACCACCACAATATCCGCCGATCATGCAAATGGTCAGGCCACAATTCCTATGCAACCAAAATCGGAAAGATCTCCAAAAACGCCACATTCTTCACTAAATTTGAATCCCGCTACTCCTGTGGCCATCGCTCGGCACACCAGGCCCCAGCAAAATAAATGCCCAGCCCTATTCCCCCTGCTGCATCCATGAACAACTGCAATTCATCAGAGGAAATCTCCTCCCCGATCATGACCGAGGTCCCATTAAAATCTTTCAAGAATATATCCCAGATCCTTAAGTCAGCCCTCATCACTCCCGACACCCGGATTCGATGATGAGGTTGCAGTACCCCCGCGGTAGCCCTTGCCAAACGTCGTAAAAACACCCTACCCATTGGGATGACCCTGCACACAAAATTTAATGCACCCATCAAGGCCTGCAACTCCCTGAAGGTCAACTTACTAGATGCTCTTGCATTAGCTACCAACACCCGTAATCGGACGACCTTATCCCACGGAAGCCGAACCATCATGTCTGTGGAATCCAACTCTATCCCCAAGAACGTCAAACGCCTCGTGGGCCCTTCCATCTTCCCTTCCGCAAGCGGCACGCCCAACTCCGCTGACAAAGCCATAAAACCATCGACCAATGATTGGCAATCATCGGACTGATCACTCCCTACAAACAATAAATCGTCCAAATAGTGAACTACAGAAGAACAACCAACCTCCTGCACTAATGCCCAATGCAAAAAGGTGCTAAACTTTTCAAAGTATGCACAGGACACCGAACAACCCATCGGCAAGCACTTATCAAAATAAAATTGGTCCCTAAAACGAAAACCCAACAACGGGAAACTATCCGGGTGCACAGGCAGTAGTCTGAAAGCCGACTCTATGTCGACCTTCGCCAACCACGCCCCGCACCCCGCACGCCTCACCAATTGCACTGCTCTATCGAAAGACGCATAACGTACCGCACACTTATCCCGCGGTATTTGATTATTCACCGACTCCCCGACAGGGAAGGAAAGGTTATGAATTAGTCTAAACTTCCCAGGTTCCTTCTTTGGAATAATCCCCAAAGGAGAAACCACTAAATTCGGGAATGGCTGCTTGGGGAAGGGACCTGCTACGCGCCCAAGCTCTAACTCCGATCGCAACTTTTCCCCCACAATTGCCGCTAAACGTCATACAGACGGGGCATTGCGCGGCAACCTGCCGCTCACTTCCCCGACCACCGGAAAGACAAAACCCTCCAGAAACCCTTTGTCTAAAATAACCCTGTCTCCCTTCTTCAGATAACCAGCCAACCTACACCGTAACTCCGGTAACCTAATTGGGGTAGGGGCCAACCTGCGTAATTCCTTACTTCGACAATGTCCCTCCTGGGGGGGTGGGGGCCTTCTTGCCGCACTTAGCAGCTGGATGTCCCCCCCCCCCCCGCAACTGGAGCATGCGTGCCGAAACTTGCAGTCGGGAAAGGGACACGAGGCTTTATTAAATCTCCAGCACACATCCCCCGAGCCCCCTGCCACCCCTTTCTGTTGCAACCCGGCTCCAGAACTCTGAAAGGAATGCCCCCCACCCCCTGGAGCAGCGCCCCCTAATCTCCCGCCCCCTGGTCCCCCTGCCCCCACCTTCGCCGACATCTGAGTTAACCATAAGTTAATGTCCTGGGATCCCCAGGACAGAAATCGATTCTCCTCCATCTTATCTCTAAACCGCTCATGGTAGTTCAACCACGACCAGCCCTCATGCGTTTGCGCAGCCTATAAAATAGCATCCGCGTATGCCAGCAGCATGCCATATTGCTCCGGATGATAGTGTCCGCACACGCTCGCCAAATGCAAAAAAGAGTGCATCCAATTCACCACATTTCGGGAGACCTTCTTCACTCTACCAGCCTTTTCATCCTCCTTCCTCTTCCTCTTCCTATCTTCCGAACGTCTCCTCCCCTCCAATAATCTAAAAATGTCAATATAGCGATGCTTCCTAATCTTCCGACATAATTTTTTGGGAACCCCCTCCCATAATTCCGCATAAGCCGCCAAAGAAGGGGATCCCCCTACCCGCTGATCCAGCACCCCGCCACCGCTAACTACCACCGGCCCCACGTCACCCGCACTCGAAGAAGAGGACGATGACCAGCTGGAAGAGGATGAGGAAGAATCCGACCCACGACGCCGTTTTCCTCCCTGCTTATGTTTTCGACGCCGCTTTCCTTTACGTTTTGATGACCCCTCTCCCTCCCCCGATGCAATCTCTCGTGCAGTGGAGGACTCACCTGAGTCAGCATGCCTTGCCACACCCACAACTGCCTCGGCCACCGGAATGCTGCTCTCCTCCGCCATCCTCTGCTGCTCAGAAGGTCGCGAGCTTGTTCCATCTCCGCCCTGCTCCTGATAAGCCTCAGGTTGACCTTCATCCCTGCAGCCCATTCTTCCCAGCACTGCAGAGCTTGATCCCTGCACCTGCATCTGCGGAGACAAAGCAGGAAAAACAGTGGGGGGGGGGGGGGAACCAGCGCAGGCCACGCTGGCTGCCAAGCCGCAAGCCACTCGGCGCCTGAGGACCCCTGCCCGCCCCCTCGCCTATTGATCCCAGGCATTGAAGCCCCCTGCGGGCCATGCCCCTCCATGCTACCCGCATCCCACATATGACATGTGTGGACCAACCCCCACCCCGCTGTCATAACCGATACCTGGGAGACCCCCATTCCCCCAGGGCCCATAGGAACCCCTTTGCCCCTAGCTACCCTCCACTCTCCAGGACCAGCTTCAACACCCCTCACACCGCCCCTCTGTGCACTCGAAGCCTTTCCCCTCTGTCCCCCCCTCTTCTTTGCCCGCGAACGGGACCCCCTTTCAGATTCACACAAACTCTCATCCACAATCGCTGTCAAAAACCCTCCCCCAGTCCCAGACAAGGCAGGAACCCCTCCGTGCCCAAGCCGCCCCCCCCCCATGCGCCTCTGACACTCTGTCCCGCTCTGACACCTCTCACCCGCACCCCAAGATCTCCCACCTCACGTCCCCCCTGGGCATGCCATCCCCCCCGCCCCCCGCCCCCCCGCCCCTACACCCATAGACCCCCTCCCTGTTTGCCTCACTTGCCTCCCAGATAAGCCCCTAAACCTCCCCGGTGCTTTGCCTTGCTGCTTCCCGCGAGCCGGCATTGCAGCCGCTGCCGTCCTTCCGCCCGCAACAGAACTGTCAAGCACACTTGCCTGCTCGCCTTGCTGCCTGACACGTGGAGACCACGTGCTGTGCTCCAATTCACCGGGACCCGCAATTCCGTTCAGTGATCCTCCGCGGTGCCAAGGAAGCCCGCAGACAGCGAGCCAAGGTCCGCCGACAACGATCCCGACTCCCCGGAGACAACGATCCTGGCTCCCCGCCTAGTCTCACCAAAAATCCATCTCCCACAAAATTTCATCGCCGCTCTCCTCGCCCAGGGCCCCGGATGCAACTGTCTTCTCGCTTTCCCTCCTATCGCTCATTGGCTCCCCGTGTCCACGTGGTATAGGAGCCAATGAGTTTGAATGATGCAGGCTCATTCCCCGGCAACCCCCTCCCCCCCTGCATGCTTTCATTGTGCGCCGCGCCGCGCAGTTACCCGCGGCCGGCATGGACTCCTCCACGCGGCCTTTAGTGGATTTCCTGGGCCCTCTTTAATAATGCTTTATGGACCTTTCCTCCAGGAACTTGTACAAACCTTTTTTAAACCCAGCTACACTGACAGCTTTTACTACATCCTCTAGTAATGAATTCTAGAGTTTGATTATGCGTTAAGTGAAAAAATATTTGCTCTTATTAGTCTTAAATGGGTTACCCTGTAGCTTCATTTCATGTCCCCTAGTCTTTCTACTTTTTAAAGAAGTAAACAACTGATCTACATTTACCCATTTTACTCCATTCATTAATTTATAGACCTCTATCATATCTCCCCTCATCCATCTCTTTTCCAGTTTTCCAAGTTGAAGAGCCCTAACCTTTTAAACCTTTCCTCATAGGGGTATCCTTCCGTCCCTTTATCATTTTGGTGGCTCTTCTCTGTACCTTTTCTAATTCTACTATATCATTTTTTAAAGATAAGGTAACTAGAATTAGCCTTCACATGTATATTGATTTTGATTATCAAATTCATCATATGTTTTTGTCTTCAGCACAAGAGTAGAATCCGAATCCTAAGATTATCAGTGCGGTATATAATCTCAAAAAATAAGAACAGTCCATCTTTCTCATTTAACATATCTTTCTATCTAGCCAGTCCTTCCTATTTTATGAAAATACTACTTTATGATATATCTGTAAAATAATTTTATATTAAAATACTGATGACAGTTGGGCTAGATCTTGAAAACAGAGGTCAGATTCCAGTATAACAAAAGATGCAAGGCACAATCAACTATGCTTGTGAATTGGTAAATGTTACCGATTTGCTGTATTAGTATGAGTTTAAAAGATGTGCACATGTTCTCCTGTTATTGCCATGCTCTCAGTTCTTGGATTATTGAAGGGGTACGTTATTTTACAAAACCAGTCTTTAGAAATATTTCTTCCTTCCTTGAATATCACCAAAACGTAAAGGTGGGATGGATCTACTTGTCTTATCTTAGAGATCAAAAACATCCAGGGCTCCTAGTGCATATAAATGCTTTCCCTTCGAACAAAGAGAGAGTTTGAGTTACTAGATGAAGGTGTCACAGATGTGAAATCCATTCTTTCCATATTGGTGCTGCAATCATGGCAAAAACAGTTAGACAAGCCAATAAAGTCATAAAGAGCAGTCTGATGGCTGTCTGATCCTTTTTGATCCATAAATCTAATCACACAATAGAAATTGGAAAAATAACTAATAATACAGATGCCATCATTTACTGGGAAAGGAGATATCCCCAAAGATGGACATAGCTGGGGGACTCTAGTCTTCAAACTATTGACCTGACCTCTCTGTTCCACAGTTATTATGTAACAGTTGTTTGAGTGCCTAAAACTTAAGAAGGCACCAAATTGCTTGTGTGCATGTATATCAATTGTACATGCCTCAGTTCATAGGTATATGTACACCCAAGCAATTTACATGTGCAGTAGCTGCACAATCACAATGAAAATTTAAATAAATCACTTTGCTTTGACAGAAAACAACAAAACCTTTGGCCCTATACCTGCCTTGTTATTGGATTAAAATTCACAGAAATAGAGGCACTGTTCTCCGTTGCAGGATCAATCTAATAATGTGTTGTACTGTAATCAATTTGTTAAAAGCCTTGGCCAAGTTTGATTCACTCAAGAAATCTTAGAGGATCCATTTACTAAACAGTGGTAAGTTTTTTACTAACTGCTCATTAGAAGCAAAACCCAGGACACAGTAAGTGCAAAGCCTGTGTGTTGTCTTGGGCAGGGCCAGCATGTCACCTACAGTTACGGCAAAGAAAAATTCCTTACCGTGCACTAAATTCATTTGCAGTTAGCCCTCTTGAGGCAGCATAAAGCACATCCGTGTTAACTGCAAACTCGACAGCCTGTGATATGTACCATGTACTAACAGCAATGTGCAGTCCATGCTCACTACCCACCTATAACCTGCCCAGTCCGCACTCCATTGTTTATTAAGCAGTTAATGCGGGTTTCTACCATGTTCACGGCCGGACTTCCCATTACCACTCTATGCACAGTGTGTAGGGTCTACAAAATGCTTAAGGCCCACAAAAGAGGGGAAAATTAAAATCCCTGAAAAAAAATAAAGAAAAAAAAGATTGTGAGACAGAAATTTAATGCCACTAAACCCTCCAAATTTATATTTCAGAAACAGAATTCTGGCTGCTCTAGTCACCCCCATCAGTCACATGATTTAGCATTAGAATAGTCTTCTAAAGTGCATCCTATGTGTACTAATTCAATTGGTGTTTACCCCTCTTTCTGCATATTTTGGAGTTAAAGTGCCTAGGGCCTATAAACACCAAACTCTGGCTTTGACCATACTGGCTGTTTTTAACATACAGCAGCAATTGCGGTGGGCTTGCATCAGCAGTTACTGTGCATTAAAGTGCATAATAACTGCTTAGCACACTTCAGTAAAAGGGCCCCTCAGTAATTTGCCTCATTGATGCACATTCATAGAGAGGAAGGAGGTGAGTTTTAAAGTATGAATGCCCATCCTGTTGACTGCAGAGTTCATTCTCAAAAGGATCTAGCTATTTAACCACACAGTAAGGGTGCTAGATCCAGCTAGCTACCCATTTTCACCCATGCTATGTCATGCCAGCATACACTATTTCATTGTAATGCTCATTATTTCAAACTGCCATGAACTTCAACTAACCAGAAAGCAAAATAAAAATGTCATCCCTGCCCTATATCTAACTTTTCAAATAAGACCGGATCGACTGCTTGAAAGGAGTGTTTGCCCTGTGTGACATTAGCTAAGATCTCTCCTTATCAGTATGGGCCCGATTCTGTCTCGGATGCTGATCCAGACATACAAATGAGATTGCGATTCTGATCCCACGGGTTACATCTAGCCCCGCGGGATCAGAATCGCAAACAGGCATGTATGTGCAGGCTGCGACTGCAATTCAGTCCCAGTCTGCACATACATGCCCTGCCTGACTAACTCAGTCAGGGCATTTAAATGGAGCTGTGGCGCTATAGCGTCATGTTGCCATGGCACCGCTGCTCCATTTAAAAGACGCGATGACGGCTGCCTGCAAAAAGAGTTAATTTCCACCAGCCCGATCCCCAATCCGGCCTCCTAAGGCCAGGGTTGGGCTGCTGGGAATTAACTCTGGCCCGCCGAGCCCCATCTGTGCCCCGATGATGACAACAAACAATGTCCAGGGAAGTTATTCCACCCAGAGGCCATTTTGCCAGTCCTGGACGTACAGGGCTGACATTAGAATCGGCCCTGTATGTCCAGGGTCCTGCCGCCCACTCTCCACCCCCGGTCCGCTTCTTCATCGCCCCCAATTAATTTCCACGCAGAACTGGTGTCCATCCGCGCTATTTGTGGTTCAGAATGACTCCGTATGTGTATACACTCCTAACGTGAAATACAGGCCTCGTTGCGTGTGCCATAGTATGAAATTGTAAAATAAGTACATTAGAATATTGATTAGATGTTCTCTGCACAATTAATGGCAGTTGGGAGAGATATGGACATTAATGATTAACAAAAAGATGACAAAAATAATGGTATAGAGTACAAATTATTAAAGTAAAAAATAACTTTTGAAAAAAAAGGGGTTTTTTTCTAGACTGTTGAGAATTAGCCAGGATAGCCATTGTATACTGCACCTGAAAGTACACTGCTTTGACCTGGTGAAAAGTGATATATAAGCTTTGCAAAATAAATAAATAGCCATTTATAATATAGACAACTAAAGTGCTAAGTTTAACACACATTTTCAACTGCAACCTATATTAGATTGAAAAAAAATCTTAAATCTGACTAATTCAGCTGGCTCTCTTGCCATTGAGCAACTTACTGAACATTTATCTCTATGGACTTGTATATTCTTCTAACTGCACCGAGGTGACCTGCACAGAAAGGGAGACTGAAGTGACCTGTCAAGAATGGCAGCTTCAACCCCAATAGCAGTGGCGCAGATGCACCAAGCTTTCAGAAACAGTAGCATAACCTGCAAGGAATGGACATGGTTAAAACCCAAACATCACTGAGCATAAGGAAGCTGGGTAGTTTGAATTACAGCCTCACTGATTTTTGTGGCTATATGGCCATATGAATTATTCCAAAAATTGGCAAGGGTGTTCATGTTAAAAAAAATGTGGTTCATTTTCTGTTCATTTTCAGACTTTTTTGGATGGTTTCAAAATGTTTAAGTTTAAAAACTATTTAATGCACACAAAAAAAACTTTTTTTGCATTAAGAAATAATCTTTACATGTGCTAATTTGTGTGCTAAAATGCATTAAATTGATTTTGGACTTACTTTGGTGCAAATATATAAGTAACAAACCAAATGCCTGCTAACAAAGGCAGATCCCTAAGAGGTGTAGATATGACATTGAAAGGGATCAGAGTGTTTAAGTTCTGGTCTTGTCAAAGAGCAAGACAACAAGGCCTGATATAGTGTGCCTGTGGAGGCCACCATATTAACATAAATTAGATGTGCTTGAGAAGATAATAGAAGCCAGTAGAAGGAATGGGGTTGAAAGGTTATGTAAAATACATTAGAGGAGGGGTGCCAATAGAGAACAGAGAAGTAGAATTTCAATTGGGCAGACTGGATGAGCCAATTAGTCTTTATCTGCCATTATTTACTGAGACAGATGTTCAAAGAATTTAGGCTTCTAGCTTTGAGACACATTTTATAACAAATGTATAGATTGGAAATGAGATGTCAAGGTCGTGATGTACATATTCCTAGTAGTATTTTAGAAAAGGCTCTGCTAAAAGTAGAGCTTGTTCTAAAATAGTGCAATACTGCAAGTATATTTGCAGATACTTGGAGCTGAAGGAGATTCTGTAAATCTTCATGTGGGAAAAATCAATGGAGGGAACTCAGCAACTTCTAATTGTAGCACCCTAGCTGACGATGGGGCGAGGGCATCCAGGGATTGGTCCTACCCACCTCTACTAACCCCCAGGAATAACTCCAATAAGTGCCCTGGAGGGACCAGGGAATGAGGGATTCTGGATCCTAATCAGATCATGGTGTGTCTGCATCCTGATTGGGAGGGGGCCGAGGAGCGTTTGGGATGCTGACTGCAGAGAATTGGATTATAGTTTTACTGCAATAGACCATGGTAAGTGCATCCAGATGGCACAGAAGCACTTATGGAGCTATATGCCAATGCATTTACTATCCAGTAAGTATCTCCCCTTTTGAAGTAGCTGCAGGACATATTGCGACCATGCTCTCCATACTTACTGCACAAGTTTGGCACTTACTATTGTATGGTAATTGTGCACTTAAGATGTAGTAAGTGCAAAACTTTATAACACTTTAATAAACAAGCCCCATAATGATTTTTGCCAGCATTATCATGAATTTGTTTGGTGATAGTTTACTACCTCAATGCATTTTGGAATTTGGATCAAGGAAGCGACTAAAAATCATATCTAAACTTTTTTTTTTTCTCTAGCCCCCGTTGAAGGTTAATAAAGCAGTGTTTTAGTTTTCTCATTAATCCTATGTTCCTGCATGACTTGCACTAGCAGAAACAAATTTGTATTAAGTTGGTAGAAATGGATTGCAAAAACACCATAAAACTTTGGCTTTTTGGGTGATCAGTTTGTAAAATTTCACACTCGCCTTCAAATTAATCTGCATATTCATCATTTGGTTTGGCAACGTGAGATTTCTCAATGACAAGCGCTACTGAGTTTTTCATTACTCTGGTTGCATACTGAGAATCCCCCATGTCTGGCATGCAACAAAGAGTTAATTATTCTCTCAATTTTCAATTTTCAAGTAAACTCTTTTAATTAACAGGTCACAGATTTTGGTAAACAGTTTTTTTATTCCTTCGTCAACATGTTCTTGCCAAGTTTTAAAAACAAATCTATATTTGTCATCCTAAAGAACACAGGGAATATTTAACGTATGCAATTCTTTAGGCTCCGGCTGGTGTTTATTTAAAATGAGTGGTATTTTTAGTGTGACTGTTAATTCTGCTATTTGAAGCCAATACTTAAACACAAATCGAAAATTCAAGCCCTCAAAAACACAAATTAGTGAAAAGGTTGGCACAGTTAAAAAGGCGGTTCATGTTGGGAACTGCCAACACTGTACCTTATTAATTTAATATTGTTAGACATTTAAGGATGTTCCAGCTGGTTTTTACCATCAAATCAATTAAAAGCACGAGAAAATAAAAGACTAGAACATAGCTGTGTGGGAGTTAGCAAGTTGTGCCGGGTTTCAGCCCACGCTGCTCATGTCCTGGCCGCTTTTGCTATGAGCCATAACTGTTGATGATTTCCACAGGAATCTGGAAGTGGCTACGTCATAATGTAAACATGGGCAGGGCTGAAGCTAGTTACTATTCACGCCATTTGCAACGCTACAGCTTCTGTGTATCTATTTCCGGGCACATTCTCAGTGCAAAAACACCTAGTGATGATGGCTCTGTTTTTTTATAGAAATTCACGATGCAGTGACATAAACCAATTTTCCTTTAAGGCAGGACGTACCACTACAGGTTAGGCAGTCCCATTTTGGAAGATGGTATTTATGTTACAGGAGGGAGAGTGGATTGTTCTTACCCTCTTTGTACTATCAACTTTGAGGAATGGCGATTTTTCACAAAGTGGGTGGGGGGGGGGGGAGGCTTTGTAGGTTAAGGCTTGGCAGTAGGAAGTCTGGAATTTTATAGCCAAGAAGACTTCACTCTTTCCCCCAGCTGTCACATGAAGGGGTGTGAAAAGTTTCTGAAAAAAAAAATGCATTTACATAGCTAGGAGTGAGAATTTCACTCAGAGTTTTGCTCTAGATTCAAATTAGCCAGGGGCTCATTTGATCCGTAGCAAGATTTCATACAAAACAGCCACTAACACATCAACTTTTTTTGCGGGTTAGTCTCTAAATGCTGAAGTGGACCTGGAGAGCAAAACCAAATCCATTTATGTTATTAAAAACTATGGTGTCAATATTGCAAAATGTTTATATGGTCAGCACTGGGTTTTGAAGACATAAATGAGTTTTGTGGAATTTCACAGATATTTGTATTGATATATATTGTACATGCAATGCAACACAATGTGTGTCTTAGAGTTAATGCTGACTCCAGATGACCCACAGCTCCTGGGTTGTCATGGCAGTATGACCTGTAAGTCACAAAAGAAGCAATTTTGTAAAACCTTTTCTGCATCTTGAGGGTAATTTTATACTGTAAGGAGCAGCCTAAATTTAGGTGGTAAGTATTCACCTAAATGCCAGTATTTTAGACATTTATGTGCATAAAAGACCGCTTACACATGTAAATAACCTCTTATAAATACCAAATAACATAAAAGTACACATCATATTTGCAAAGCATGTATTTTCACTGTGGGCTTGCACATGGGTGGAGTTTGAGTGGAGCGCGGTCTGGACACACAAGTACTCTGATAGATGCTAAAATAATATAACTTACACACCTTCTTGAAAAATCTAGACATGAATTTATGCCAGCTATATGACCGATGCAAATGTCCACCCCTTAACGTACAGTAAGGTGTATATTCAGCCACTTATGTTACTCATAGCAATTTACAAAGAAAAGTGGGCATCTACTTTTTCTTGTAAAATAGGCTTAAAAGAGTTGCATTTTAGGTTCCTTAAATTCGGAGGTGGCTATAAAATTACCCCAGTAAAGTCTGTTTTATGCACAGAAAAAAGCTTTTACAAAATTGGCCGACCACATGCATGCATAGAAAGTGCACACCTAGCTTTATATGATCCACATGTAGGTGTTCCTGAGGACAATGCACATACACCTTGTTCAGAGCAAGTGAATAATGTATGCATCAGAAATTATGCGCTGTTTAGGCTGGTTCTGGAAGCCGTTTTTGAAAAGGCACATAGGCATCTATATTGCCTTTATATAATAATTTGGACTTCTGATAAAGACATCCTGTTATAAAATAACTCCTTGTATAACCAAAATTGGTCAATGTAAATTACAGCGGGGCCAGAGATTATATAGATGGTGGTGATATTCTGCTGCGATCTGTGTAACCCATGCGGTCAAGCCTGAATGCCAAAGCTATGCTGCCGTTTTAGCATGAGTGCATAGGATAGGGCCTCTGAAAACCCCATAAAGATGTTCAAATAA
This sequence comes from Ichthyophis bannanicus, assembly GCA_033557465.1. Lineage (NCBI taxonomy): Eukaryota > Metazoa > Chordata > Amphibia > Gymnophiona > Ichthyophiidae > Ichthyophis > Ichthyophis bannanicus. Next base: position 864,182,835 of record CM066032.1, on the reverse strand, counting down.
GTTATTTATGGAGCAGATATTCTGATGGAGTTATGCATTTGCTGATGGGTGGCAAATGCATAACTTCCCTAAACATATTTCTTCACAAATGATATGAATCATATCAGGCTGTTTAAATCATTAAACTGCCAGATATTATCTGTTTAATAATGAGCTGAGTTAGGGGTGGGGTGGAGGCAATGCTAAAAATTCTGTTTAATGTGATATTCAGCCATTAACTAGATACTTTATCTATTAAGTTTCGATCTACTGAATAGTAAGCCTAAACTGATCATATAGAATCAGCATGGTTACCAGTCAATGCTTATATTTAGTGTTCCTTCCTATATGGATAGCAGTGCTGAATATATATATCTTAATTTATGTACCAGTGCTGATGATCAGTTTAAGATAGTTACCAAGCCAACCAAATGTTAACCTGTACACATCTATCTGTGTTCATTAAACTGTTTCATAGTAGCACAGTAACAGAGGTGCATTTCATCATGGGATGTCCGAGTGCAATCTGGGACATCAAAGTCAGAACATATGATAAAAAAGCAGGCACATGCAAGTTCAAGCATGGATGTGCCTAATATGCATGTGTATCAAATGTTTATAGAGATGTCCCAGGACAGCATTTCAGAACTAAGATGTCTTATAGCATAATGGTTAGAATAGTGGATTAAGAGCAGAGTGGGCAAGGTTCAAATCCCAGTGTTCTCTGGATGTTTTAAGTGAAAACAAGCACTGTGCTGGTGCCTGGAGCAAGTATTGTCATGCCCCAGACACATCTCTTACACACACCTGTATCTACTTGGATGTCCCTGCACTAGAGGTGTCTGCGGGTGTCAGGTATCCCGGCTTCAACGTATACAGAACACTGCTGCACGTCTCGTCACCCACTCTTCTCCCCGTGATCACGTCACTCCTTTACTTCTCCATCTTCACTGGTTGCCTGTTCCTTTCCGTTTCCAATTTAAGTTATTGATCTTACTACACAAAGTTTTTCACACTAGTACCCCTCCTTACTTGGCTGATCTTTTATCTTTTCACTCTCCTAGGTACACTCCCCGCTCTTTCCATCTTAATCGCCTTGCCCTCCCTTCCCCTGCTCGTGCCCGCTTACAGCTCACTCGTCTCTCAGCCTTCTACTTCGCTGGTCCTGCTCTTTGGAACTCTCTCCCTTCTTCTCTTCGCCTGGAATCACAATACGCCACTTTTAAACACAACCTTAAGACTCAACTATTTTCCCTGGCATTCAACATCCCCTCTCCTCTTGTATGAATTCCCCCTATCTCTGTATAGTAAGTTTGCCTCTTGTGTCCTGTCTTGTCTCTGTTCTCCTCATTCTTTCTTTCCTGTTTTATAAATTTGTATATTTCTTTTCTCCTTCCCGGCTTCGGCCAAATTTTATGTATTTTATTACTGTACACCGCCTTGATTATTACAGAAAGGCTGTTTTTATCAAATGAATAAACCATAAACCATTTGTGGACTGACTACCGAGATGTGTCTGCAATCCTGACGTCCACGTATACATCTTTAGACGTCTAAATCATGACTAAACCTTTTTAAATGACCCTCACAATATATGAAGGAAGATAAAGGCCAGTATGGTTCAGCTAGTCTACCCAGTAAGATAGCTAGAGTTGGTGTACCGGCTATTCTGTGCAGGTCACTCCCCTCTATGCCTTTGTTTAGAGTTGTACCTGCCGATCCATGCAGGTCATTCCCCTCTATTTGTTCAAGTATAAAAGATATTTGTTTGCTTTGATTTCATCCTTTTGCTATAAAGTGATCTACTGTGTCTGTCCCATGCCATTTTTTATTTCATCACTGTTTTTGCCCCTACCACCTCCACTGGAAAGGCATTCCAAGTATCCACCACCCTTTAGTGAAAAAGTATTTCCTAATGTTGCTTTTAAGTTTACCACCTTGCAGCTTCATCATATGCCCTCTAGTTTTACAGTTTCTTTGAAAAAGGTTTATTTCTCCATTAATACACTGTAAATGTTTAAAAGTCTGTATCATATCTCCCCTGTCCCTCTTCTCTTCCACATATTTAGGTCTTCAACTAAAAGGAGCTGTTGCAAAGGTTAAAGATTTACATTAAGCCTGGGTGTTGTTTAAAAATACTATCTTGGAAGTCCAGATAAGCTGTATTCCACACTTTAAGAAAAGTAGAAGGAAGTCCAAAAAATGGCCAGCGTGGTTAAAGTTGAGGTCAGAGAGGCTGCTGTTGCCTAAAAAAAGCATCTTTCAGGAAATGGAAAAAGGAGCCAAATGATGAAAACTGGAAACACAAGCACTGGCAAGTTAGATGCAAAGCATTGATAAAGCAGGCAAAGAGAGAATTTGAGAAGAAGCTTGCTGTTGAAGCAAAAATACATAATAAAAACTAATGATAAAGTGCATCCATAGCAAAAAAAAAAAAACACCCTGTGAGAGTGTCTGTTGGACCATTACATGATAGAGGGGTAAAAGGGGCATGAAGATGGGACAAGGCACAGCAGAGAGACTGAATGACTTCTTTGCTTCAGTCTTTACTGAAGAAGATGTAAGGATGTTGCCCATGACTGAAATGGTATTTAAAGGTGATGTTGCGGAAGAATTGAAAGAAATATCGATACACCGGGAACATGTATTACAACCATTTGATTAACTGAAGAGTAGCAAATCACCTGGACCGGATGGTATACATTCAAGGGTGTTGAAATAACTGAAATATGAGACTGCAGACCTACTATTAGTAATCTGTGAACTATCATTAAAATCAACTGTAATACCTGAGGAAAGGAGGATGGTCAATGCAACGTCAATTTTTAAAAAGGGAAACTTCAGACCAGTGAGCCTGATATCAGTACTGGGAAAAATAGTAGAAACCATCATAAAGAACAAAATTACTGAATATATAGATAGTCATGGCTTAATGGGAGACAGCCAACATTTTTTATGTTTTTTTGAAGGTATGAATGAACAGGTAGACAAAGGTTAGTCGGTCGATATAGTTATCTGGATTTTCAGAAAGTCTTTGACACAGGTCCCTCATGAGGGGCAGTGTACTATTATGGATCAGGAACTAGTTAAAAGATAGAAAGCAGAGGGTAGGGCTAAAAGGCCAGTTTTCACAATGGAGAAAGATGAATAGTGGAGTACCCCAGGGATCTGTGCTGGGACCGCTGCTTTTTAACATATTCATAAATGACCTGGAAATGGGAATAACAAGTGAGGTTATCAAATTTGCAGATGATACAAAACTATTCCTTGTAAAAATCCCACGAGGATTGTGGAAATTGCAAGAGGATCTCGATAAATTGGAAGACTAGGCATCCAAATGGCAGATGATGCGGAGAAGTGCAAAGTTATGCACCTAGGAAAGAAAAAAAAATTATGTTTACACGATGCAAGGTTTCACACGAAGAACCACCACCCAGGAGAAAGATGTAGGTGGCATCATGGATATGCTAGGTATCATAAGGGAAGGAATGGAGAATAAAACAAAGGATATTATAATGCCTCTGTATCATTCCATAGTGCGACCGCACTTGAATATTGTGTGCAATTCCGGTCGCCCTATCTTAAAAAGGATATAGTGTTATTAGAAAAGGTACAGAGAAGAGCCACCAAAATGGTAAATTGGATGGAAGGATATCCCTATGAAGAGAGGCTAAAAAGGTTAGGGCTCTTCAACCTGGAAAAGAGACGGCTGAGGGGAGATATGATGGAGGTCTATAAATTAATGAATGGAGTGGAACAGCTAAACGTAGATCGATTGTTAACGCCATCAAAATATAGAAAGACTAGGGGGCATGCACTGAAGCTACAGGGCAACCTAATTAAGACTAATAAGAGAAAATATTTTTTTCACTCAACGTGTAATCACACTCTGGAATTTGCTTCCTGAGGATGTAGTAAAAGCTGCAGCATAGCTAGGTTTAAAAACAGTTTGGACAAGTTCCTGGAGGAAATGTCCATAAATCATTATTGAAGGGGACCCAGAATATCCACTGCTTGACCCAATACAAGCATTGTGGAACCTGTGTCTTTTGGGGAAAGAGCTAGGTACTTGTGACCCAGTCGATACTGGGGTAATTGAAATCACCCATTATTATTACTGTGTTGTAACTTTTGTTAGCTTCCCTGATTTCTTTGAGCATTTCATCATCCATTTGTTCATTCTGGCCAGGTGGTCACCTCCCCCTTCCCCTTCTTACTTGGAATTTCAATCCATAGAGATTCTACACTGAATTTTGTTTCCTTCAAAACTTGAATCCTTTGTGACTCAATGCAATCTCTAACAGAGCGCCACACCTCTACCAATTTGATCGGCTCTATCATTATAATATAATTTGTACCCAGGTATCACAGTGTCCCACTGGTTGTTCTCCTTCCACCATGTCTCTGAGATACCAATCATATCTAACCTCTCATTTAGTGCTATATATTCTAACTCTCACATCTTATTTTTTAGACTTCTAGCATTTGCATGCAAGCATTTTTGAGGCTGTATTTTATTCATATGAATCTGACTATCGGTAGGCAAGGGTAATTTGGAATCTTTAAGCTCTGTCTGCTCTGTACTCAAGGGCAATTGGGCTACTTTTGTCTTTATTGGAACCTCTCTGCTGATATGCCCTAACATCAGTCTTTTGCTAATATCCTTCAAGGATACACTGTTCCAAACCATGCGCTCTTGGGTGACTGTTGGCTTTCCCCTATTATCTAGTTTAAAAGCTGTTCTAGCTCCTTTTCAAAGGTTAATGCCAGCAGTCTGGTTCCGTCCCAGTTAAGGTGGAGCCCATCCCTTCAGAAGAACCCCTCCTTTCCCTAAAATGTTCCCCATTTCTTAATAAATCCAAACCCCTCATCCTTTCACCATTGTCTCATCCATGCATTGAGACTCCGGAGGTCTGCCTGCCTTTTGGGCCCTGCATGTGGAATGGGATGCATTTCAGAGAATGCTACACTGGAAGTTCTGAATTTCAACTTCCTACCTAAAAGCCTAAATTTAGCCTCCAGAACCTCCCTACCACACTTGCCTATGTCATTGGTACTGACATGTACCAAGACAGCAGACTCCTCCCCAGCACTATCTAAGACCTTGTCTAGGTTGCACGTGAGGTCTGCTACCTTCGCATCAGGCAGGCATGTTACCAGGTGATCTGCACATCCACCAGCCACCCAGCTATCTACATGCCTAATGATCGAATCACCAACTATAACGGCTGTCCTAACCCTTTCCTCATGGGCACATGGCCCTGGAGATACTTCCTCAGTGCAAGAGGATTTTACATCACCTGGAGGGCAGGTCCTAGCTATAGGATCACTTCCTGCCACACCAGGGTGATGCTCTCCTGTCACATGATCTCTCTCCTCCATGGCAACAGGGATGCTTCCAGACTGGAGATGGGACTTCAGTACTACATTCCTGTATGTCTCGTCTATGTACCTCTCTGTCTTCCTTATGTCCTCTAAGTCTGCTACTCTAGCCTCCAGAAATCAGACTCATTCCCTGAGAGCAAAGTGCTCCTTGTACCTAGTGCACATGTAAGACTCCTCACCATCTGGGAGAAAATATACCTGAAAAAAGTTTTGTCTCCACACTTCACATATTTTGCTAACTTTTCTTCCACCTTTGCTTTTGCTATTCTTATTTCTTTCTTAGGTTTTTTTTTTATCCTGTATTCTTTTTGAGTTCTTCTTTTTTGTGATCTGAATTTTGTGAAATCTGTGTGTTTTGCCTTTATTAGTGGAGCCACTTGTTTGGAGAACCATATAGGTTTCCTTTTCGTCTTCTTTTATTTACTTTCCTTACATATACAGTAGATCTGTTATGCCTTTTATTGGGTCTTTCAGTTTTGCCCACTGTTTTTTCACTTCGCTCATTCTGCCACCTCCTCCTTCAGGAACTTTCCCATGAAATCTTGGACTTTAAGTTTCCTGCGATCGGACTTTGCCTTGGCTTTCTTCTCAACTCACACTGTGATGATCACGGCTGCTCATGAGGGTATCCACTCAGACATTAGACACTCTGTCTTCACTGGTGAGTACTGCTGAATGTTGACCTTGGTAATTTTTGGGTGTATCAAAGTGAATAAATAACTTACTTATAGATACATACACTCCTTAAATGTTAGAAGATGTTTCTGGTATCTGAAACTATGACAAAAGTTTATTTAAAAAATGATTCCCATCCTGCTAGATCTATTTTTATTTATTCCATATAATAAACATGGCCAACACTATGGGGGTATATGTTCAGAAAGCATATATGCTATGTTCATCTTGACTAGATTGCAAGCTCTGATGAGCAGGGACCGTCTTTTATATGTGTCCATACAGTGCTGCATACCCCTTGTAGTGCTATACAAATGATCAGTAGTAGTAGTAGTAGTAGTAGCAGTATAAGACTGCATAGCTAATTTCCAAAGGGAAGCTACATGTAGTTTCCTTCTGAAATTTTTCTTTGGGTACAAAGTATGCATTGACTTTGCACTTCCTTTTTGCTGGATAAGCATTTTCTGAAAAATAACACACAGAGAAAATCCAGTTCATGCATGCCATTTCCCTTCCCTAATCCTGTTGCAAAAGCACATTAGGGAGAATGTTTACTCATGTGGTAGGTTTTTGCACTTACTGTGCATTAGGTGCAAAAAATAATGTGCAGGAAATGCAAACCCTGTGCTTTAAATGACAGGGGTAGGGAAAACATCTGCTCTGCATTTACTGCACAGTGTAGACACTGCATGGGCCTGGTGCAAACCACTATCCATTGCCTCAGGTACAAACCTAGACCGCGAGCCCTTTGGGGACAGAGAAATGCATACTGTGCCTGAATGTAACTCATCTTCTTCTTCTCCTGGAAAGGCGTGAACTAAATATTAATAATAAATAAATACATATCATGCATCGGTAAATAGCAAAGATGAGCCCATGCTAACTGCCGATGCATTTAATGTACGTAGGTATCAACATTTATTCATGGCCCCAATACTCATCAACCCCCTGAGGAAAACCTCCCAAAGCCACCCACTTGATCACATGTTCACCAGACAATCATATACTCTCTAGACAGACTTCCCTCAGAGTACATAAATCCCCCCCCAAAGACCAAAGACCATAAGATAACTCTCTCCCCACCACCCCCAACCCCTGGTACTTACTCAGATACCCTGAGTAGTCTAATGGATCAGGCAGTAGTGATCTATCTCAGCCCCCACACCATTACTGCCTAGGTTCAAATGATGGATATGACTTCTAATGGCAATCTTGCAGTACTACTGCTAGGGATCAATCTGACAAATAAAGGCATTCACTCCTTATTTGGCAGATTGCCCCCTAGCAGTAGTACCACTAGGAGTTGTATCCTCCATTTTGAATCCAGGTGACAATAGGGAGGGAGTGGAGGGGGATCACTCCTGCCCCATCCAGTAGACTACCAGGGCTATCCTGGTAAATGCTAATTAAGTCAGGGAGTTGCAGGAGGGTTGCATTATAGTCTTAGGGCGTTATGTATTCCAAGGCGGGTATCTCTTCAAGGGAGCAGATATGATCATGTGGAGGAATCTGTTTAGGGGGTATAAAGGAGTGTGGAAGTCTGTCTGAGAGTATGTGATCAGGTAGGAGGGTCTGTTTAGGATGGTGTGATCAGGGACAATATTTTGTTACTGTAGCCCCACTGCCTGATGCTGGTAACATAGGCACACTTAATGACACCTCTTGAACTAGCATTAAGTTCACCCATGCTAATTGGCAGTCCCGCCTATTAGCACAGTCCACACCCTATTTCCACCCATAATCTATCCTGTTCTACTGTGGCATTTTTATTGTGTGGCTATTTTTAGAGCATGGTAGGCATACTGAGGCCCTTTGCTAACAGCACATGTTAAATCCCACAGTTTATCACGCTTTTGTAAGCATCCCCCTCAGTTTGTGCACACTAAATTGATTGTGTGTTAAGAAATGTTAAAATTGTTTTAGCATGTTAGAAACTTATTACCCAAATTTGTGGAACAATATGAAAAATATGTCTTCAAACTGGAAATAAACTCGATCAAAACTTTTTTTGCAGGCACATCACTTGTAGACATGCCATGAAGTGTGTTTGTACTTTTAGGCAATTGGAGGATTACAAACTTAAAAGAAGTAAAGGCTGCGTGGCCGAGTCCAGGCCAGCCGCCGTTAACCAGGCGGCGCGGCGTGCGACGAGTTAGAAGCAAGGGGGAGGGGGGTTAGCTGGGGGAGAGGAGATGGTGTTGGGCGTCCTTTAAACTTATTGGCTCCCGTCCCATGTGAGCACAGGAGAGCCAATGAGTGTAAGGACAGAAGAGGCGGGAGTGCAGTCGTGCTCGAGGGCCCTGGGCTGGCAGTTGCGGAGCCGGCGAGCGGTGTCCCACCCTCCCACCCTCTGTTTAGTGTTGGGGTTGTTATGTTCGGGAGATGGATAGGGGTGTCGCAGTTGGAGGTGGGATCGGGGATCCCGGAGGTTTCCGGGATCCGGATGCTTAGGATAAGCTTGGGACGGGGGTTGGTACCCCCGACCCGGACAACCCCCTGGCTGGGCTTTTGCTAATAACATGGCGAAGTCGGGGGCTAAGGGGGAGGGGGTAAGAATAGAAAAAGCGGAGGCACCATCACCTTGCTAGTGATATGGCTGGTGATGGATTAGTCCGCTGGGTTATGTTATGCAATGTTATGTTCATGTATTAAAAGTTAATAAAGCTGCGACCAGTTTGGTATCCAAACTTTGATTGTCGTTGTGTCTTTGTGCCCCTTGGGGTAAGGGGACGGGGACGGGGGTGGGGGAGAGACAGGGAAAGGGGCGAAAGGAATGTTTGGAGTTGGGGGGTAACGTGGAGCGGTGAGTCCGCGCTCCATCGGTTAGTCAATTTACGTACATAAATCATTGTTTACCAATGAGAAGAGCTATGGAATTTTCTCTCCCCATGCTGGCAAGAAAAGCTTGTATTTGATTTCATAGAAATTCATAGAACCACATGAGGAAATCAAGAAAATCAAATCAAACCAAGTAGATATTTGACTTTATTTTGTTCATGCTAGTTTAAGTGTCCAGACACCTAGTCCACTGAATCTGCAGTTTCTGCTATTAGTCACTGCTTCATGTTAAAAGTCATATGGTACCTATTTGTAATCATGTTTGGTTTATGTAAAAGAAGAGGTGGCATAGCTTGATTCCTCAACAGGAACGGCAGCAAGAAATTAAAATAATGTCTCTTATGGCAGCAGACTGCTGTGATGACAGTAAGCTAATTTCAAGGCCTGAGAATTGAAAAAAATGTTTTGACAACCAGCATTGAAAAGCTTTCATCCTGGTTTCCTTCTCATAAAATGCCAATTTTTTTATGCATTTGTAATCACGGACTACTTCAGTTGGAGGAAAATTAGCATTACTAATTTGTTTTTTGACACAAAAAATCTTGAGTTTTGAACAGCCTCATACAATTCACCACAACTTTAATTCCAAAGCATCGTTATATAAAAAACACTCTGTTTCATAGGGAACATCTCTTTTCTCTATATGATAGAAAATGACTAAGATACTGATCGCAAAAATTAGGCATGAGGGATACGCAGAGCCAAAAAATATTTGGTCGTGTTTTAGCAATTTTCGTAGGGCACCCCAAGGCACAATAATGGGGCAAATAGGCACAGAGCAAGGTATGAACATTTTCTTAGATAACATGAGAGGAGCAAAGCAGCATCAGTAGCGGCATGAGTAGTCCCAAATACTAAGAAAAGGGTAGATCAGCACTAAAGTAGCATCCCAGGTACTTTGAGAAGAGCAAAGCAACCCAAACCATGACAGGAACATGCTAGGCATCATTCAAGGGGGAAAAGCAGAACAAAGAGTAGCATAAAGACCAAAAGGCATTGTGAGAGAGGCAAAATATACCAACCTTGGAGCAGACACTGAGACAACAGGAGACTGGCAAAGCACCTCAAAAACAGTATTGATAGCCAAAGGTGCCAAAAAAACAAGCAAAGGGGTCTGTCTACTAAATGGCATTAGCTGCTACTTTGGAGCTAACGTGTAAATATCACTTGGCAGTAGCAGCCAGAGCGGTTGAAATGCAGATATCGCAGACACTTTTCCCTGATATATTTATTTCGTGAGATAGAGTCAGAGGGAGGTGCATTTAGGGCAGGAAATAGGCGTGATGATTTTTGAAAGCCACTGCGCAAAAACATTCCACGTGATGGCTGCCAAAACTGGCTCAATTGCAGCTGCAGATAATGCCCCCTCAAGAGGTGGCATTAGCTGCAGCTGATGCTTCATGGCCAAAGCAGCATTGGTGATCCCACTATGCCCTGAATGAGCCCCCGACCAAAACTGATTGCCAGTGCCATGGACACACTGATCCGTGACACTGACAATGCCACATTGCTGGACCCGCACCTCCTCTCAGCAACGATCCTTCTGGACAGCTCATTATCCCTACAGGAAACTGTCCAGGGGGATAGGTGCACCCCTCAAAAAAACACAATATTCTGGCTAATCAGTCAAGCCCCCCTCATTCCCACGCACCCGATTTATTGTAAAAACTGGCTACAGTCTGGAATAGGAAAAATGAAATGCCTGACTAGCCAGTCTGGCATAGGAAGGCCCCCCCCCCCCACACACCTCCTGACCCCCACACCCCAAGCTCTTATCTTAAAGTCCCTGGTGGTCTAGTCCTCCATGCTCCTACTCCCATCTGCATTGCTAATCAAAATGGCAATGATCTCACAATGCTGCCCCATAGCAACCCAACACTAGTGGGCAGTACTTCAAGAATGACATATTTTTCAATAGTAGAACTGCAGAGATCAAGAGCGGTTCTCTCTGCTCCTGGCCTAAGCAGTGGTGCTAAAAAAAAATTGGCATTGTTCTCATGATACTGCCATTTTAATTAGCAATGCCGAAAAAGGCAGGAGTGGGAAGGACTGCTCCTCCCCCCTGTGGCCACTAGACCACCAGGGGCTTTAAGGTAAGGGCTAGGGGGGTCCGAGGTGGTGGGGGACCTCCTTCCCCAGACTGACTAGCTGAGTGCTTAGCTTTTTAAGGAGCGAGGAGGGTCTGACTGTGGTTTTTTGGGAGTGCACTTATACCCCAGGCAGTTCCTTATGGAGTTTGGGAGCTGTCCGGGAGGATTGGTGTTGAAGAGTGGGACACGGCCACATGGATCGCCTTATTGGTGCCATAGATTGGTACATCTGTGGCACCAGCAATATTCTTAGGTTGGGGGGGGGGCTGATTGGAGCACAGGAGGATCAGTGGTGATCTGGGAGACAGAGCTATTAGTTCTATACTCCCCTTACCCTTGACACTCGTTATCTTCCAATGCACGGGTCACAGGTCTCCACAGCAAGTGCAGTAGCTCCACAATATCTGCTTGACTCCATCATATTGGTTTATGTGGAAATGTTCTAAGTTTGTACTTTCTCTGGGTGGGTGGAAGCTTTTCCCACCAGAACTGAAAAGGCCCGAGAAGTTACCAAAGTTTTGCTGAGAGAAATTATTCCCAGATTTGGAATCCCAGCAGTAATAGGGTCAGATAATGGGCCCTCATTCGTTTCCCAGATTACTCAGCAGTTAGCAAGAGCCCTGCAGAAACAATGGAAGCTTCACACTGCATATAGACCTCAGAGTTCAGGGAAAGTTGAGCGAATGAATCGTACCTTGAAAGCCCAAATGTCTAAGCTTTGTCAGGAGACTCGCCTTAAGTGGCCCCAAGTACTCCCAATAGCTTTACTCAGAATACGCTCAGCTCCTGTAAAGTCAACAGGATTTTCCCCTTTTGCGGTTCTGTATGGTAAACCCCCACCAATAGTGCAGGGAATTAAAGGTAGTTTAACACAGATTGGTTCAGAAATAACCAGACAAGAACTCCTAGCTCTTAGTTTTGTTCTACAGACTCTCCATACGTGGATACAGGACCAGTTGCCTATCAACTTGGCGGAGCCCCTGCATCCCTACCAGCCTGGAACCTCGGTGTGGATCAAAGATTGGAGAAAGACACCGTTGGAACCACATTGGAAGGGGCCATATACCGTCATCCTGTCTACCCCAACTGCAGTAAAGGTAGCAGAGATCGATTCCTGGATCCACCACAGCAGAGTCAAGCCGCAGCCGTTCCAGAACCCAAGCAGTGGACAGCAGTACAGAATCCTGATGTACCTTTGCGACTTACCTTGAGACGGCAACCAGTGACCTAGACACTTTTGGGATCATCCCAACAACCATAGTTGCAGTAGCCAAGTCTTTCGAAGAGGATTGCTGTTTCCAATACAGCAAGATTTAGCTCAAACAAACCTTATGTGTGCGGTTTTGCACACTGTTTGATACTATATTGATTGACGAATATTCAGAGCCAACTGAAATTGATACGCTAGTTGGCATACGACGGACATTGTGAGGATCTTCAATCAACATTCGACACCCGTTGAATTGCTTCATTAGCAAACGGGACAGCATTGTGCCAAAACGAGGACGTCGAGATCAAGATTTTCAAGTGAGGATTCAGAAGAACTCCAATCAACATGCATCTTTGTTTTTATTTTGTCCTGGTTGCCTGCCTTGGAGGCCTTGAACTGACTCGTGCCTTGCCTCCATGTACTGCTTGCATTACTTCCACTCGGACTGGAATGAAAGTAACTCAGACTTTGCTATATCATTCTTACTATACTTGCACTGGTAAAGTGACTCGGTGTATATATAACACCACTGAACTAAATGTTTGCACCAAAGGGAAAACTAAAGTTTGTTTCAACCCACATCAGAATCCATCCTATTATACTTTAGAAATACGATGGAATGATGCGGATGGACCTCTGCTTAATGCCACACCCCCACTCACTGACCCTACTAAGATTGCTGTATTATACTTTGATGCCTGTGATGTTATCAATAGGGATAGTCGTTCAAAATGTGCTAATTGGGAGAAATCCTATGCTCTCGATGATAAATACATGTGTCCAGAGGGAACCACTGGATGGGGAGAGTGTACAGGTAAACGAGTTCTAGCTAATGAATATAGTACAGCCCCGGAAGTGGACTACTATTGTCCGAAATGGGAATGTGTTTTCTATGCCACATGGAAAACTGGAAAGATGGTAGAAAATACCAGAGACAATCGAATGGCGGTTTTGCAAAGGCCATATGTGAAGGATATAGAAAAGAATTGCAAGAAGGGAGCTTGTAACCCGTTAGAATTTCTTGTAATAAATCCTAGTGCTTGGAAACAAGGATATAAATTTGGACTCAGAATTGCGGGCTCCGGGTCAGATCCCGGAACCATTGTATATATTAGATTAAACACCCAGGCCCATAGATCATCACGATACCATATACATAACACTTTTTACGAGACTATGCATATAAACAAGTTTGATATCCCCCACCCTTCCCAAAATTTGTTTTTAGAATTAGCGGGGGCAGTAGTCTCCAGTTTACACATCTCCGATTGCTACTTTTGTGGTGGAACTAAGATGGGGTGATCAGTGGCCATGGGAAGCAAAAGAATTGAACTATTCTATGACTTACAATCATACTGAATTACATAAGACTACAAGCGAATGGGTCTTAGCACACTCAATAGTTGGACGTCTATGTTATGCCCGAACTGGACCTCAGTTCACTCTGCAGGTGGGACAGCTGGTCTGTCTCAGCCAAACGTTCTATAATGACACCACCAAACAGACATCCTGGTGGTCAGGGGTTAATGCATCTGAACCCCCTAATCCATTAGCAAAATTTCCTGAACTTGCTGATCTCTGGACAAATCTTGCCCTACCCCATGCTTGGCAAGCCCCACCCGGCTTGTATTGGATTTGTGGAACTCGAGCATATGCCAGACTCCCTATAAACTGGGGAGGGGCATGTGTTTTGGGAACCATCAGACCTTCTTTCTTTTTGTTACCCACTGAACATGGAGAACAATTAGGATACCCAGTATACACTAAAAGACAGAAGAGAGCACCCCTACAGATAGGCAAGTGGGAAAAATGGGAGGGTGATGATTGGCCACCCGAGCGAATCATTGCCTATTATGGTCCGGCCACATGGAATGATGATGGTATGTGGGGTTACCGAACCCCTGTATATATGATTAATCGGATAATCCGCTTACAGGCAGTAGTTGAATTAATAACCAATGAGACTAGCCAAGCACTCACACTTTTAGCTAGACAAAGCACACAAATGCGTACTGCCATATATCAGAATCGCTTAGCACTAGATTATTTGTTGGCAGCGGAAGGAGGAGTATGTGGTAAATTGAATTTAACCAATTGTTGTTTGAAGATAGATGATAAAGGTCAAGTAGTTAAAGAGATTGCTGAAAACATGCGAAAACAAGCTTACGTGCCAGTACAGACTTGGCATGGGTTTAAGTTCCCTAACTGGTTTGCCTCTATTTTCTCAGGTTTAGGAGGACTCACTACTTTCCTTATGCTAGTATTAATAATAATTGCTGTATTTCTGCTATTGCCATGCATAATCCCATGTTGTATGCGTTCAATTAAGTGCTATTGAAAATACAGTAGAGCGGAAGACCGCAACTAAAATTATGGCCTTATGGCATCCTAGTCCTCCTGTGTATAGTCGGAACCGTCCGACCATGGTATAATCAGATTGAATGATTTAATTCTCACACCTTATTAAGTAATAGGGTGAGATTAATCAAAGGGGGGAATGTGGTAGGCGAAGGCCTATGATCCATGGTGTCTGAAATGAGCAGACAGGCCTAACCAGCTTGACCTGTAAATGAAGCCTGTGGAGAGGCCCATAGGAATTGCACATCCCCCAATAGGCTGCTATTGTAGAACTGAAACTTAGCAAAGCATAATCAGCTTAGCTGAGCAGAATCGAAACTCAGAAAAATATAGAAAAATAAGTTTAATTGCCACTGATAAGGGAGTACAGCTGCTAGGAATTTAATTAAAACTGCTGACAGAAGGGTTACAGTGCCCTGCCTCCCCACATGTGCTAACTAGTTAAATGGCCTTGGAGGAGAAAAGTAACGAAGTTGGTGAACTGACCATTGTAATTGGGACTAGAAGGGGGGTGAGCAGGTGCTAAGCCCAGTCAAGGGACATAATTGGACAGCCTTATCAATACCGGGACCAATAGAAGGTGTACGGGAGGTTACCGGGACCAATGAAATGTTTTCCTATGTCTAGAATGGAGAAGAAGTCTATAAAGTTGTTGTTTTGCTAGAAACCATGGCACAGCCATTTTGAATTTGATTCTGCTTGAGACTTGTGCACAAATAAATGATTTGGACCTTCTGAACAGACTCCTGGTATCATTGGTTTGTCTGCGCTCTGCTGCTACATCTTCATTTCCTTCCTGCTGCACTTTTTTAGTTCTTGTTGGCTCTACATCTTCTAAGTCTCACATTTTAGTTTGCATAATCTCTCAAGGTTCTGTTTTGGCCCCTCTTTTATTTAATATTTTTGAGTCCCTTGGTCACAGTCATCCAGGAGCATGACATCAATGTATACTGCTATGTGAACGATATTCTGTTGCTTGCCCCTATCATCTCTATAGGTCACCTGACCTATCATCATTAAAGTCCTGTCTGACATTGCTCAATGGCTGCATATCTTCAAGTTTAGAGTGAATTTAGTGAAGTCCACGGCTACCTGGTTTACAGGTATTAGTTTAGCTCCTGATATTTCAAATTCTATCAGAGGTGTTTTGATCACATTGAGAGATTTCTTTCATTACATGTGAATAATTTTAGATTCAGAATTAGCCATTCAGAAACAGGCTTCTCAGTTCGTCCCCAGTGCTTTTCGGCTCTTCGCAAACTTCGGTCTTTTCTGGATACTCCTTCACTGCATACACTTACTCAGGTTTTCATTATATCACATTTTGACTATTGCTGATTTTCCCCATCATCTTCTCAAGTGTCTTCAGCAATACTGCTGTGTGTATTTTAGCTAAGACATGGAGTTTTGATCATATCACACTTCTTAGCAATATCATTGGCTTCCCATAGTGTTTCATATACAGTTTAAGATTGCAGTTCTAATATGTAAATCTTTATTTACTGGCATCTTCTTTCGGCAAATTCTGCACGATTCAAGTCTATCTGATCTGCAGCCTTCTTTTTTCTAGGGCTTTCTTTGTGGAATAATCTTCCTGCCTCTTTACCCTCTGAACTAGTTCATAAATCTTTCCCAGCAAATTTAAAAACACATGTGTTTTTGGTGGCTTTCGGCAGCTAGTGGTTTCTGTGTGTTACTCATTAAGTGTGTACTTTGTTTTTAATTTGTTTGAATGATTATGTGCATTTATATATGTTTCCTTTTTTTCCTGTCAATTTAATGGTGTTCGTTGTCTTTCCATCTGTCTAATTTAGCGATGTTAACTATGATTTTAATTGTGAACTCCCTCAAATTTTCTAAAAGACGCGCTATATCAAATGTTTATTAAACTAAAAACTACAAACTATTTCTCAAGATGGCCCTCCTTTTCTCTAGTAATATTTGACACATGTAGGATTTTGCATTGAGTCTCTTGTAAGGTAGCATTGAATGCTTTTCTATTGCAACAGCTCATTATGTAGGAACTTAGATAATCTTTGGCATGTGGTAGACTACACATGAAAGGGGCCACTTGGCAATAGTGATCATAGCATGATTGCGTTTGATTTAATAAATGGAGGAAGGACAGCAAGGAAATCCACAGTACTACCTTTTAACTTTCAAAAGGGAGACTACGATAAAATGGGGACAACAGTTAAGAAAAAACTGAAAGGAGCAGTTGCAAAGTTTAAAAATTTACATCAAGTATGGGTTTTGTTAAAAATGTTATAGTGGAAGCCCAGACCAGCTGTATTCCACGCTTTAAGAAAAGTGGAAGGAAATCCAAAAAACTGCCAGCATGTTTTAAAGGTGAGGTCAGAGAGGCTGTTGTAGCCAAAAAAGCATCTTTCAGGAAAAGGAAAAAGGAGCCAAATGACAAAAAATTGGAAACAATATAAGCATGACAAGTTTGATGCAAAGCATTGATAAGGCAGGCAAAGAGAGAATTTGAAAAAACGTTTGCTTTGGAAGCACAAACACATAATAAAACCTTTTTCAAGTACATTCATAGCAAAAAAAAAACCAGTAAGAGAGTCAGTTGGACAATGGATGCTTGAGGGGTAAAAGTGGCACTAAGAGTGGACAAGGACACAGCGGAGAGACTGAATGAATTTTTTGCCTTGTTCTTTACTGAAGATGATGTAGAGAAGCTACCCATGATTGAAATGGTATTTAAAGCTGATACAGCAGAAGAAAGAAATATCAATAAACCAGGAAGATATATTACAACTATTTGATAAACTCAAGAGGAGCAAATCAGCTGGACCGTTATACATCCGAGAGTATTAAGAACTGAAATATGAGATTGCAGACCTACTATTACTAATCTGTGAACTATCAGTACAATCATCAGTAATATCTGAAGATTGGAGGATAACCAATATAACACCAATTTTTAAAAAGGGTTCCAGGGGTGATCTGGGAAGATACAGACCAGTGAGCCTGACATCAGTACCAGGAAAAATGGTAGAAACCATTATTAAAAACAAAATTTCTGAACATGTAGATAGTCATGGATTAACGGCCAACACAGCTTTAGCCAGGGAAGGTCTTGTTTTACTAATTTATTATATTTTTTGAAGGTGTAAATAAGCAGATAGATAAAGGTAGGGCAGTCGATGTAGTGTATCTGGATTTTCAGAAAGCCTGACAAGTAACCTCATGAGAGACTCTTGGTGAAATTAAAAGGTCATGGGATAGCAAATGCAGAACAACATCAGAAACAGCCACACTTTTAAACCACACATCAATGACAAGAGGGAAGAAGTGGGCAGAACAAAATCAATGCAAAATACACGCAAGCCAGTTAAATGCTGGAAAGCAATGAGCACAAATGCTCGAAGCTTAGCCAACAAAGTTCCAAAGTTACTAAAGAAAATCCTGGAGAAGGACCATCTGTGTCTCCCAAATATAAAAATGGGAATGAAGTAGATACCACACCATTCACTGAAGATGATGTGTTAGAACAACTTGCAAAACTGAAAGTGAACAAGGCCATGGGAACGGATGGGATACATCCCAGGATACTGAAAGAGCTCAGAGAGGTTCTTGCAGGGCCGTTAAAGGATGTTTTCAACAGATTCTAGGAAACAGGAGTAGTTCCTCAGGACTGGAGAAGGGCGGATGTGGTACTTCTTCACAAAAGTGGTGACAGGGAAGAAGTGACTAACTACAGGTGGGAAAAGTAATGGAGGCACTTCTGAAAGAGCGAATAGTGGACTTTCTCAAAACCAACAGGTTACATGATCTGAGGCAACATGGTTTTACCAAAGGACAATTTTGCCAAACAAATCTGATTGAGTTCTTCGACTGGGTGACCAGAGAACTTGATCAGGGGCATGCGATGGATGTCATCTACCTAGATTTTAGCAAAGCCTTTGATACTGTTCCTCATAGGAGGCTTATCAATAAACTCATTAGTTTGGGGATGGGTACCAAGGTGGTGCACTGGATCAGAAATTGGTTGACTGACAGGTGACAGAAAGTGATGGTAAATGGAGCTCACTCAGATGAAAGACCCGGCTGCGAACTTACCGCGGCCGGGCACAGATGCGCGCGGGCGAGCCGAGGGTGGGGAGGGGGGGGCGGGGGGGGGCGGCGGGGGGCGGGCAAGAAGCCCAGGTATAAAAAGCGCGCGTGGCGCGGCTGCGGCCTCTTTTGCCACTCTCTCCCCCCCACCTTGCAAGAGGAGGATCGAGATCAGCGCAATAAGCCGGAGTAACGACGATCAGACCAGCTGAATAGGCGAACGGCAAGTAACACAAAGAATAATACATTTAATAAATAAACGCAAGAAGCCTGGGGGGCATGAGGAGGGAGCGGGGTAGAGCTTAGCATGGGTTCAGGGGGACCGGGTCAGCACATCCGGGAGTCAGCACATGGTGCGGGAGTTGATGAGGGCAAGCCGCAAGCGGCCGAAGAGATGCACAAAAACCCGCTTACCGGGAGTCACAACCAGCGGAGGCAGCATACGAAGCATCCGAAGGATCAGTCAAGGCGAAATCGCCGGTGATCCGGATGTCGGAGGGAGCTAGGCGAGCCACGTGGGGGAACAAAATATACTGCAGGTATGCGTGGCCAGGCATAGCTAAGCTCCCGTATTAAACCCCCCCCCAAAAAAAAAAAAAACAACTATCCAAAGGAAGGCACAACCAGGAGGGGTTAGTGGATATATAAATAACATTAAAAAAAAAAATAAATAAATAAGAAAGACACCTTAAAGTGCCTTTAGTTACAAGTATGGAGGAACAACGATGGAGGGAGGCTGCCATCTACTGGATAAGGGCGATAGTGCAGGCAAGTAAAAATGTTTCTGTTCAGTGATGTTAAATCAAGAGGACGGGGAAAGGATGCATGCTTCTGAGTCTTCTCGATGGTATATGTGGAAACATAGGGATATATACGAATATGATGATGTAGTATAGAGGGATTATCTGGATATATGTAGTGGGGATTGATCGGATGGAAAAACGGAGATGTATATACAGATATATAGTTAATTGTGATAGAGAGGGATGTAGATGGATATAAACAAGCAGTAGCTATTGCTATCAACCATCATTGCCTCACACATATGCTTAGAGAGGGAGACCGGGGTTAAGGGCGTAAAAGGCCATATGGTAATGACATGTTCCATTGCCTCTGCATAGTAATTTCTTCTAGTTTAAAAGATGCCAAGGAAGGAGACACAAAAGGCCCCCAGGGCACGGGGAGGCATGACTACTCAGAAGGCATCTCCAGCACCAAGAGCACAAGCAGAGGCTACTGCAGGCAGAAGAAGAATGCAGAAGACCACTCAGGACGCAACTCAACCCAGACGCAGCAACCGGAAGAAGGGGCCACAGGACACTGCAGCCCCCCCGCAGAGGCAGGGGCTGGACGACCTGCTTCAGAAAGTTCGAGAGCAGGTGGCCCAACACGGCCTGACCTCAGTTGGACAACGACTGGGACTGACAGGCTTCACAGGGGAGGAACTGCCGACAACGAGCAGCTGCGCTGCAACATCTAACACAGATCAGGGTAAGTCCAGGTGCGAGAAGGGGGTGCCAGAGTGGTCCACCTCATCATCTGATGAGGCCTCGTCAGATAGTGACGGGGACACCACATGGACACAAGTGATGCAATATGCTTTAAAAAGATTTAAGAGGAAGAAGGGTTCAAAGCAACCAAATCCCCTAAGGCAGGCTTGGGCGGGGCAGAGTCAGAGGGGGGAGGACCTAGGGAGCGCGCCAACTGAGGCATTCCAACGAACGCAGATGGATTGGCATGACTCCAGTCGTGATCCACGATGCGGAGTAAGCTCCCTGGCAGTGTCAGTACCCAAAAAGATAAAAAAGCGGATCTGGAGACGGGAATTTATTGACATCTTCTCGCTCCTGCTTAGGGATCAGGAAGATGAATCTAGCAATGGAAAAGATAGGGATAAAAGAAGTGAGAGAGATAAGAAACCAAAAATTCCCAAGTCAATCAACAATTGGGTAACAGCATTCCATAGCTTTATGAGCGTGGTAATGGAGAAGGAACCCGAAGCGGGGCCATATTTGACTAAGTACCTGGACACCATCACCAGGGCGCATAAGCAATACAGGGGATGGGCCTTGCTGAACTATGATCTGAGGTTCAGGAGAAACATGGCCGACGATCCCACCATAGCATGGCATCACAGGATTCTGGACATGTGGACAGAAGAGATGGCGCCCAATAGACCCTTGTGGCAAGACGGGCTGCCGCAGCACTTGCAGAGTACACAATGGCAGCAGCCTGCGCCGAACACACAATGGCGGCCAGCCCATCAATGGGCAGGAAAAAAGACATGCAGACAGTACAATGCGGGGAGTTGTGCATGGCAGCCTTGCAAATTCAAACATTCCTGCTCAGTTTGCGGAAACGCACACCCCGCCTTCACCTGTAGGGCATCAAGGGAACCCAAGCCATTCAGAGGGCTGCAGCAACGCGCAGCTGAGGGAGTTGGCCCCAACACCCATCAGGCTTGAGAATATGCGGCCATGGCTGAGAGCCTACCCTAAGCGAGAGATGGCTATCAGGATTGAAGACAGTTTCGCGAAGGGTTTCCGCATCCCATCCATGATAACAATAAAGAAAACACAAACCCGCTGTCTAAATAACCCACCATCAGTCCAAATATTCAATGACATCGCGCACAGCAAGATAGCAAAGGAATTAGGCATGGGGCGAATAGCGGGCCCTTTCCAGTCACCCCCATTGTGGGACATCATCATCTCCCCATTGGGGGTCATTCCAAAAAAGGAGCCGGGCAAATTCCGGTTAATACATAATCTATCATACCCAGAAGGCAAGTCAGTTAATGATTATATCGATCCGGCTTTATGCTCGGTGAAATATGCGACCATAGATCAAGCAATCATGCTTATACGAAGTAAAGGGCCGCGAGCACAGCTGGCGAAGGCGGACATTGAGTCCGCGTTCCGGCTATTGCCGGTTCACCCCGAGTCCTTCTCCTTATTGGGTTTCTCGTTTAATGGGCAATTCTTCTATGATAAATGCTTGCCCATGGGATGTGCTATATCATGCGCTTATTTCGAGCAATTTAGTACATTCCTACACTGGGTAGTGGAGGATCTGGCGGGCCCCAACACGGTGGTGCACTATCTGGACGACTTCCTCTTCATTGGAAAAGACTATAGCGACTGCCAAAGGATACTAGATATCTTTGTGCAATTAGCGCAGTCGTTCGGAATTCCATTAGCAAAAGAAAAGACAGAGGGCCTGACGGGGATCATCACTTTCTTGGGCATCCAGCTAGACGTGTCAGCGCACAGGTCACGCTTGCCGGCTGATAAGGTGCTGAAGTTAAGGGGCGATCTGCAACTACTGCACAGCAAGCGCAAAGCGACATTGCAACAATTTCAGGCAATGTTGGGCCTGCTGTGCTTCGCATGCAGGGTGATACCCATGGGTAGGGTTTTCTGCCGCCGTATGGCATGGGCAACGAGAGGCGTCACAAAGAGGTACCATCGCATAAGGGTCACCAGGGAAATCCGGGAAGACCTGCAGATCTGGCTACAATTCCTTCGCACCTTCAATGGCCTTGCCTTCTGGCAAGCGCGACCAGTATCTAATGCCGAACTCGATTTCTTCACCGACGCTTCGGGGGGAATAGGTTTCGGCATTTACTATAAAGGGGCGTGGTGCGCGGAAACATGGCCCAGGGAATGGCAAGCGGAAGGGACCACCAAGGATATCACGTTCCTGGAGCTCTTCCCGCTGATGGTAGCGCTGCGCATCTGGGCACCCGGGCTGGCCAACAGGGCCATCACCTTCCATATCGACAACCTAGCAGTGGTATGGGCGGTGAACAGTATGAGAGCTAAGACGCCAAGGGTAGTAGCACTATTAAGACAAATAGTGTTGCTATGCCTGGAAAATAATATAACCCTGAGAGCCGAACATATTGAGGGCAAAAGTAATAACATTGCCGATGCTCTTTCTCGTTGTAAGATCAAGCTCTTTCACCAGCTGGCGCCCAGGGCGGACGCGGTCAAGACAGCGGTGCCCGAGAATATCTGGGAGTATGGACCACCGAAATATGGGAGCTCCTGTTAGGCTCATTAGCTGAGAACACCAGACGTAAATATATCACAGCATGGGAACAATACCTAGCATTTTGCGGAGAAGCCCTGATAAGGCCAGAAGACAGTCTTGAAGTGGAAACGATCCTAAACTGGATTTTGCATTGCAAAAACAACGGCTACACGAAGGCAGCAGTGCAAGCACGTTTGGCCGCAATATCATTTTTCGCAAAGGCGATGGGTAAACGAGGTCCGGCAGCAGAGTTTGTCATAAAAAAAGTAATGACAGGTTGGTCGTTGGGGCAGCCACAGAAAAGTGACCAACGCCACCCGATCACCCATGCGATGCTACAGCAATTCATGGTAGCGACTAGTCAAGTGTGCTATGATGACTACGAGGCGAGGCTCTTTCGATGTGCCTTTTCCTGGGCCTTTTATGGGGCATTTCGGGTAGGGGAGCTTGTGGCTGCCTCATCCGCAATGCAAAGGACAGATGGGGGGGGGGCATGGAAAAGCGCGATGTGAGCATACGCGGAGAGGCAGTAGTACTCCATCTGCGCAGATCCAAAACGGACAGGCAAGGAAAAGGGGCACAAGTGGTTTTGCAAGCGTTGCACAACGACCACTCATGCCCGCTAAGAAATGCCTTAGCCTACCAACAGGTACGGGCACAATCGGAAAATCAATGGTTTGTGCATGCCAACGGCACCCCCCTATCACGCTTCCAATTCAGCAGAGTACTCAAACGGGTAATAGAACTAACAGGACGGGATGCAAGCTTTTACGGCTCGCACTCCTTTCGCATTGGCGCTGCTTCAACGGCAGCCAGCATCAGGATGTCCAGGGAGCAAATCATGCAGATAGGACGGTGGCGCTCGGACAGATACAAACTGTATATACGTCCGGCGCAATGAGGCTAGAGAGGATAGATATAAAAAAAAAAAAAAAAAATTTACATAAACAATATAAATATGGAAGAGCAAACATTAGCAAGCAATGTGTTAACATTTGTATAAAATCATTGTAACAGTGTGCAGTCATTATAATAGCTTTTGATTATGATCCAATGCAGGAACGAGGGGCCGCCTATGGCCGCATGAAGCATGGATATGTGGCCATTCATTCGTTCACTGGGCGCAGAAGCGGACAAGGGGCAGGCCACAGGGGTTGAATTTAGGATTACCCAGCGCCGAGGTTTCGGTGGTATGGCTGGGACGACGGGGTATGATGTGGGACCAGCTAGTACCGTCCCTGATGCAAAGGCAGAGATCTTGCGGGAACCCAGGGATGCTGGTGATCCACCTGGGGGGCAATGACCTGGCATCCACACGCAGTGTGGAGCTCACTAAAAAGATGCAAAGGGATATGCTGACACTGGCAAACACCTTCCCAGGGACGGCGCTGGCATGGTCACACATCATACCGCGGCGTGTGTGGAGGGGCGAGAACTCACACAAGGCATTGGAGAGGACAAGACAGAAAGTGAACAAGTGGATGGCCCGCTTCATGGCGGCGATAGGGGGATACAGCATCAAGCATGACCTGATAGAAGAGAGATGCCCAGGATTGTATCGAGCGGATGGAGTTCATTTGTCAGATATTGGAATGGACATCTTTCTGTGCGACGTTCAGGACATGGTGGAACTGTTATGGCGGAAGCAGGTGTTGGCCACAGCGGCATTTTGAAGAGTGGGGCCCCGTCAACAAGCGAGGGTTCACTGTTGTCAGGGTTGGCAGAAAAATGCACCCGGTGAGAGAGAACACAGCCTAGGCTTTAAGTAAAGGGGGACAGGGGGCAGGAGAGAAACACGGACCTGCCCCCCGGAGAGAGTCAGAAGGCGACAAGAACACCATGCAGAGGGCCCCTTGCCTTGCTTTGACGGCGGGCAGAAAAGGGGGGTAAAAGTAAGAAAGGTTGCCAAGTCTGCTTGAATGGCAGGCGTAACAGCTTTTCGGATGATGGAGATAGAGAAGAACGAGGACCGAGGAAAAGCTTTGACGGCAAATTTCCTCCGGCCACTTACAACGACTGTGGGACATGGGCTGTGTCTCTTGAGGGGGCAGAAAGAAGTGGGACAGTGTTTTGTTGATGTTACGTGCATGCTGTGGCCAACAGTTTTGATTGTACTGTTAATAACCATTGTTGACAAATAAATAGAAATATGTTGTTGAAAGAAAAACATCTGGAGAAGTGTGATGACTTATGGGGGGGACGGGAGGGAGGGAGGTGGCAGGGTACGGGTAGGCAAGAACCCGAGGCGGTCATGCCAGTCACGCGGCTGAGACCCGGCTGCGAACTTACCGCGGCCGGGCACAGACGCGCGCGGGCGAGCCGAGGGTGGGGAGGGGGGGCGGGGGGGGCGGCGGGGGGCGGGCAAGAAGCCCAGGTATAAAAAGCGTGCGCGGCGCGGCTGCGGCCTCTTTTGCCGCTCTCTCCCCCCCACCTTGCAAGAGGAGGATCGACACCCTCCCGACCCACCCTAATTAGAAAGGGGGGGGAATAGTCGCGGCATGTGCGGCAGCAGAAAAACGCACCCGGTGAGAGAGAACACAGCCTAGGCTTTAAGTAAAGGGGGACAGGGGGCAGGAGAGAAACACGGACCTGCCCCCCGGAGAGAGTCAGAAGGTGACAAGAACACCGTGCAGAGGGCCCCTTGCCTTGCTTTGATGGCGGGCAGAAAAGGGGGGTAAAAGTAAGAAAGGTTGCCAAGTCTGCTTGAACGGCAGGCGTAACAGCTTTTCGGATGATGGAGATAGAGAAGAACGAGGACCGAGGAAAAGCTTTGACGGCAAATTTCCTCCGGCCACTTACAACGACTGTGGGACATGGGCTGTGTCTCTCGAGGGGGCAGAAAGAAGTGGGACAGTGTTTTGTTGATGTTACGTGCATGCTGTGGCCAACAGTTTTGATTGTACTGTTAATAACCATTGTTGACAAATAAATAGAAATATGTTGTTGAAAGAAAAACATCTGGAGAAGTGTGATGACTTATGGGGGGGACGGGAGGGAGGGAGGTGGCAGGGTAGGGGTAGGCAAGAACCCGAGGTGGTCATGCCAGTCGCGCGGCTGAGGAGGGTGATTAGCGGGGTGCCCCAGGGTTCGGTCCTGGGTCCGGCACTGTTCAATATATTTGTGTGTGATATTGCTGAAGGACTGCATGGAAAAGTCAGTCTTTTTGCAGATGACTCAAAGGTTTGCAACAGAGTGGACTCTGAGGGAGTGGATAACATGAGGAAAGATCTACAAAAGCTGGAAGAATGGTCTAATGCTTGGCAGTTAAGATTTAATGTGAAGAAGTAAAGTGTCATGCACTTGGGAAGCAGAAATCCAGGGGAAATGTATGCGATAGGGGGCGAGAGGTTGGTGAGCATGGACCAGGAGAAGGACCTTGGTGTGATTATTTTTGCGGATCTCAAGGTGGCAAAATAGTGCGACAAGGCAGTGGCAAAAGCCAGGAAGATGTTGGGTTGCATACAAAGAGGAATTACCAGCATAAAGGAAGAGGTACTAATGCCACTGTTTAAGTCATTGGTGAGGCCTCACTTGGAATACTGTGTTCAGTTTTGGAGACCATATCTCACAAAGGATATAAAAAGACTGGAAACTGTTCAGAGGAAGGCGACCAAAATGATTTGGAGCCTGCGTCAGAAGCCTTATGAGAAGAGACTTGAAGACCTAAATATGTACACTTTGGAGGAGAGGAGGGACAGGGGAGATATGATTCAGACCTTTAAATACTAAAAGAGAAATAATGAACAAACAAACCTCTTCCAAAGAGGAGGAAGCTGTAAAACTAGAGGGCATAACATGAAGCTGCAAGTGGGGAAATTGAAAGTCAATGTCAGGAAATACTTTTTCACTGCAAGGGTGGTGGATGCTTGGAATGCCCTCCCGATGGAAGTGGTGGGGGCAAATACAGTGACATAATTCAAAATGGCATGGGACAGACACAGTGGAACTCTTTACAGCAACAGGATAAAATCAAAATGAACTTAACTAGCTAATTTCTCAACATATAGGGGTGTCCTACATGGAGCGGTGGGTTCACCCCTAAAACAAAGACATGGGGAGGGGTGGCTTGCACGGAGTGGCAGGTGCACCTACTCTGCCATCTTACTGGGCAGACTTGATGGACCATACTGGTCTTTATCTGCCATCATTTACTATGTTACTATTATAGGAGGCAGTGTACTATTGTGGATCAGGAACTGGTTAAAAGATAGAAAGCAGAGGGTAGGGCTAAATGGCCAATTTTCCCAATGGAGAAAGCTGAATAATGGATTACTCTAGAGATCTGTGCTGGGTCTGCTGCTTTTAACATATTCATAAATTACCTGGAAATGGGAATAACGAGTGAGGTAATCAAATTTGCAGATGACATAAAATTATTCAAAGTTGTTAAATCCCAAGAGGATTATGAAAAATTGCAAGAGGACCTTAATAAATTGGAGACTGGACATTCAAATGACAAATGTGGACAAATGCAAAGTTATTCACCTAGGAAAGAACAACCCAAACTATGGTTACATGATGCAAGGTTGCACATTAGGAACCACCACCCAGGAAAAAAACTTGGGCATCTTAGTGGAAAACATGTTGAAACCCTCTGCCCAGTGTGCAGCGGCTTCCAAGAAAGCAAATATAATGCTAGGAATCATAAGGAAAGGAATGGAGAATAAAACAAAGGATATTATAATGCCTCTGTATCGTTCCATGGTGTTTTTGCACCTTGAATATTGTGTGCAAATTTGTATCTTAAAAAGGATATAGCGGAATTAGAAAAGGTACAGAGAAGAGACACCAAAAAGGTAAAGGGGATTGAAGGATACCCCTATGAGGAGCGGCTAAAAAGATTATTTCTCTTCAACCTGGAAAGGAGACAGCTGAGGGAAGATATGCTAGAGGTCTATAAATTAATGAATGGAGTGGAATGGGTAAATGTAGATTGATTGTTTATACCATCAAAATGTAGAAAGACTAGGGGACATACAATGAAGCTACAGAGTACCCATATAAGACTAAGAAGAGAAAATATTTTTTTCACTCAACGACTAATCAAACTCTGGAATTTGTACCGAAGGAGGTAGTAAAAGCTGTTAGTGTAGCTGGGCTTAAAAAAGGTTTGGACAAGTTCCTGGAGGAAAGGTCCATAAACCATTATTAAAGGGGACCCAGAAAATCCACTGCTTGCCCCAGTACAAGAATTTTGGAATCTGTGTATTCTGCGGAAATGGCTAGGTACTAGTGACCTACAGTAGATTGGCCACTTTTGGAAACATGATACTGGGCTTGATGGATCTTGGACTGACCCAGTATGGCATATCTTATGTTCTTATATACTACAAAAAAAGACTGAAATTTGCAAATTCTTCATGAAAGATTTAAGACATGCAAAATCAGAAAATGATAATTTAAAAGGCTTAGATGCCATTTGGACATTAGAAAATGTGCATGTGGACTTCCAAATCACTGAGATGTCCCCAGAACCATTTTACAAATGGCTTTTTAAGACATTTCCACTGTAGGAATGCCAAAGCATTCAGGGAATGTGCCAGAGGCATGGCCAGGGCAGGGTGATGAATGTAGATGTCCCTGATCAATCTCAGTTACAGTATCTTAGTGGCATCTGCAAGTTCATCCAACTTTAGACCTGTTCCGGGCACAAATAAGCATCAGGAAAATGTTTGTTTTGTATGAAAACATCCGGAGGGTGTAGAGAAAATGGCGCTCCACTGTTCTCAATATGCTCCATAATCACAATGTTCTTTTTTGTGTAATTGCTAAAACTGTTTTGTGTTTGTACCGACACTGATCATCTTTTAGATGTCCCTACTCTTGGATGCTATGCCGGGGATGCCTATGTGGATACCCCTCCAAATGTCCATATTAAACATGTCCACATTTGTGAAATCCTGCTCAAACCTGGACATCCCTAGCTTTTTCTTCTGGTATTCTGGCTTGGATGCCACAGATTGCAATCAGATGTCCTCTTTAAGATATGCCTTAAAATGACAAAATGTTGGTGTCTTGATGTTTTTTGTTATTTTGTCCATTCTTGGAGCATTGTCCTTTTAATCAGGTTAGGGAAAGTCTGCTGCTATACCAACTCAACTAAATGACAAGGGAGATGGTGGATATAAGAATGGGGAATAAGCTCATCTCACTATTTTATATGGAGCCAAAGGAAATAACTAGAAGGGCTAACAAATTTTGGTTTGTATAATTTTCTATGTTGTTTCCTAGATTTTTCATTCTATTTGGGTGTTTTTTTTATTTGTTTTTATTTTGGGGGGCAATGTTATCAATAATGTTCACTAATGCTGAAAGAGTGTGCACTGTTACTCAGTAATATGCAATATTGAGTATAGGGTGCACTGTGTACTACTGACAACACAGGTAAAAAAGCAACATTTTAGATTTTTTCCTGTTGTTTCAGATTAAAAACAACATAAAATGCAATTTTCATATAGAGCCCAATCCACAAAGGTGAATAGCGGGGCTGGACGTCCCAACAGGATGGCTTGCTCCGCTATCCGCCCTCAGTCTATGCTACCTCCCGGCCCTGCTGCATGTACAGAGCTGCTGTGCATGCTGCTGGGAACGGAGGTGGCATGGGGGCAGAGAGTGTGTGGGACTGACCCCTGGACATACAGGGCCAATTGCAGTGACAGCCCTGAATGTCTGGGGATCACCGGGGGAGGGGGGGGGCTGTGTATGCCCTGTTTATTCCACCTCTGAACTGGAATAAGAACGGGGAGCCTCTCCAATCTTGGTTGGCAGCCCCCCCCCAAAGCCCAGAAGCCCCCCTACCAGAGCAACGGGGCATTCATGTCCCACCGCCCAATCCAGACTGTCAGGTTCAGGCAATGGGGAATCATGGGTCACAATGGCAGCAGACAGGATGTGCCACAGGGAGGACATCCCCGTGGCAATGCAAGGGTATGCTGGGCTGTCCCAGGATCCGATCCTGTACCCATGGGGCCGTCTTGCTCACATGATGCAGAATCGGGTCCTCCCTGGGGGTGCTCAGATGGCCCAGACATGCTCCTTCAGGGATTAGGCTCATATTGTTTCAAACAAATGCACATCCCTCAAAATTACTAAGGGACTCGTTTACCAAAGGGTGCTAAATGGCTAACATTAGAATTAATGCATGGAAACTGTTAATGCAGGCCTGTGCTGTTACCATTCTGTCATGATAGTTACCACAAACTAATTCCCATGTTAAGTCACACCACATGATGATGCAATGACTACTCCGCACTTTCTTGCTCTAACTGACTTCTCCCTAAAGACTCTATTTCAGCTGCTGCCCTCTATCATGAGGGCTACCAATTTTCCCATATGCCATGCTCCGTTGGGTGTGGTGATGATGTTGGGTTTCTACTCTCTCCTTCCTGCCAATTTTAACCTCTCTTTCTGCCTCATTCTCATTTCATTCTTTACTTTGAAGTCCGCTTCATCTGTCTCTTTACTCCACTGCCTCTCTGAATAGCTGTTATTTATTGATTGCCTGATAAATCCACCTCTGCCTTTCTCACTGACTTCGACTTGTGGCTTTCTCCCCTTTCTAGAAGCATCTTCCCTCTTCCTTATTCTTGGGAATTTTAACATTTATGTTGATAACCCTTCTGACTCTCATGCCTTAAAACTCCTCATTCATTCTCCGGCTATGCACTACTGCCCCTACTCATCAGCTAGGCCACTGTCTTGACCTTGTCTTCTTCTCTAACTGCTTGCCCTCAAATTTCTGCACCTCAGTTATTTCCTTATCTGACTATCACCTGCTAAGTTTCACTCTTTTTCTCCCCAAACCTCACTCTCATCCAATCTCCTCTAACATCTTTAGGACTCTTCACACTATTGACCCATCAGCTCTCTCCACTGCTGTTCTCATCACCTCTTTCCTCCACTTTATCATCTAAGTCTGTTGATGAGGCTGTATCTTCCTATAACACTGTATTCTCCTATGCCCTGCATGTTCTTGCTTCTCCCACTTCATGTCCTGTGAGACATACTGTACCTCAGCCTTGGCTGTCCTCTAAAACCTGCTACCTACATTCTTGTGCCCACTCAGCTGAGCACCTTTGGCTCAAATCCTGCACCTTGTGGACTTCCTACATGTCAAATTCATGCTAGTCTCTTTTCAGTCTGCCATAGCACTTGCCAAGCAAGAGTGCAAGGTCCATCTAACTAACCATCTTGCCTCCAATCCTTGTCATTTCTTTACAACTCTCAACTCTCTCCTCAAAGTGTCTCTGCCTCCAATTCCTCCTTCCCTTTCTGCCCAGACTTTGGTTGACTACTTCTATGACAAAGGCCACAAGATTACTCTTGAGTTCCTGTCTAGGTCATCTCTATCCTCTCTTCCCCCTCTTCATTCCCTAATCCTTCCCCCAACCTCTGTCACCCTTTCTTCCTTTTCTAAGATCACTGAGGAAGAAGCCACTCATCTTCTCTCCTCCTCTAAACTTATGAACTGCTACTCTGATCCCATTATCACCCATCTACTAAGCTCCATCTCCTCCACTGTTGTCCCTTCCTTCTGTCATATCCTCAACCTATCAATTTTTACCACAACTGTTCCTACAGGCTTCAAGCATGTTGTGGTTATACTTCTTCTCAAGAAACCATCCCTTGACCCTACCTGTCCTTTTAATTATCGACCCATCTCTCTCCTCCCCCTTATTTCTAAACTATTCAAACGTGCGGATCACCACCACTGTTTTAACTTTCTCTCCTCTCAGTCCCTTCTGGATCCACTACAATCTGGCTTTTGCCCCTACATTCTACTGACTTTTGCCAAAGTTTCCAATGACTTGTTCCTTGTCAAATCCAAGGGCCTTTACTTGATCCTCATCCTTCTTGACCTTTCTGTTGCTCTTGACACTATTGATCACCACCTTCTTCTTGATAACCTGTCCTCGCTTGGATTTAGGGGCTCTGTTCTGTCCTAGTTTTCTTCCTATCCTCCTCTACTGCTATCCCACTTTTAGTCACTATCCCGCTCTGTCTTGGGACCTCTCCTTTTTTCTCTCTCTACACTCAGTACCTTGGTGATCTCATCTCCTCCCATGGTTTTCAGTACTATCTCTATGCTGATCCACCTCTCTGAATATTAAACCTCCCCGGGAATCCAGGCCCAGATCTCTGCCTGCTTATCTGACATTAGTGCCTGGATGTCTCACTGCTATCTGAAATTGAACATGGCCAAAATTTAGCTCCTTATATTTCCCCCTAAACCCACATTCTCCTTCCTCCTTTCTCTATTTCTGTGGAGAACACTCTACTCCTCCCTGTTTCCTTGGCTTACAACCTTAGGGTCATCATTGACTTCTCCCTCTCCTTCTCCACACACATCCAACAGATAGCTAAAACTTGCTATTTATTTCTCTATAACACTGGCAAAATTCATCCCTTCCTTTCTGAACACGCTACTAAGACCCTTATCCATTCTCTAGTCACCTCCTTTCTAGACTATTGTAACCTCTTCTTCATTGGTCTTCCTCTGAATCATCTCTCCCCACTTCAATCTGTTCAAAACTCAGCTGCATGTCTGATCTTCCACCAGTGTCACTATGCTCATGTCATCCCTCTTCTCAGGTCACTTCATTGGCTTCCTATCCATCTCTGCATCCAGTTTAAACTTCTACTACTAACCTTTAAGTGCCTTCCTTCGGCTGCTTCTCAATACCTTTCCTCTACAGCTCTCCTTGGGAACTCCACTTTTTTGGCAGATCCCTTCAATCTGTGCCCTTCTCTTCCACTGCCAACTCCAGACTTTGATCTTTCTGTCTTGCTGCTCCTTATGCCTGGAACAAACTATCTGAGTCAGTGTGTCAGGCTCCATCTCTGGCCCTGTTGAACTTCATCTAAACACTCACTTCTTTGAGACTGCTTTTGATCCCGTGTCCCCTAGAAGATCGATTGCAACAGGTCCATATAGGCAACAATACATCTGAACCCTTTCAACAGAAACAAGGTTCTTCTTTATCTGCGCTGCTTTTTAACATATATATGCAGCCAATCTGCCAAATCACCAGAGACTTCAGTATATCCTGTCTATTATATGCAGATGACGTGCTAATTTTCACACAGATCAATGTCTCAAATCCTGACTACTCGGGACTAATCAATTGCTTCAATGCAATAACTGACTGGCTCCTCAATCAGAACATGAGAATAAATTTCAAGAAAACTGAAGTGCTCATAGCCACAAGAAACAAGCAATTCTCTCCACCGCCTACCCTCATAGTAAGAGATGCAGAACTCCCAATCAAGGCCACTATAAAGTACCTCGGTGTGACACTCGATCAACAACTCAATCTTAAGGAGCACATAAAAAACACTGTAAGGACAATCTACTACAAATTAAAAACACTGCACCACCTGAAACCAATGCTGGAGACCAAGGATTTCCCTACAATTTTCCAAGCAATAGTCACACCTCACTTCGACTATGCGAATATCATTCTTCAGGGCCTCCCGAAGAGTACATTAAGTCCACTTCAACTGGCAATGAACGCGGCAGCCCGCATCTTGTCAGGAGCTTCAAAAAGAGATCATATAACACCAATACTAATCGATCTACACTGGCTCCCGATAAGCTGCAGAATAACCTATAAAACTCTACTCATCACGTTCAAGGCCATTAATAAAATATCTCCTGCCTCGATCTCAAATCTCCTCACTCATGCACCAAACAATAGATCCAGGAGACTAGCAACGGAAAACACACTAGTTACTCCTAGCATCTCCACAAAATGGACACAATTAACCAATAACAGAGCTTTTGTGTCATATGCTCCCAAGTGCTGGAACAAACTCCCTCCCAGCATCAGATCAATAAGGAATATCACTCAATTCAGAAAGACCATTAAGCACTATTTATTCACTTTGCACTTCCAGCTACCATACATACCTCAGAACTCCCATCCGCCTGACTCACTTAACTCCCCTCCACATAGCAACAACCCAGAACAAATGCTTTAAAAATGTGGAAAGTGCTGCATCTCTGCAAATACCAAGCCATGATGTTACATATTTATTGTATATAGTTTTCCCCGGTTTATACCCAGTTTACCTTCCTTGTTATCTGTAAGCCTATATCAGTTTTATATTGATAGGTATTTGTTGTTCAATGTAAACCGCACTGATGATAAATAGTGCGGTATATAAAAACTGTTAAATAAATAAATAAATAAATAGTCTCCTGTTCACCTCCTATGTTTTTCCTTACCATTCCACTTGATACATATATCCTATTCCCCAGTTGTGTTATCTGTCTTGACCAGACCGCAAGCTCTTAGGAGCAAGCACTGTCTCTTACATGTCTGTACAGCACTGCATATGCCTTGTAGTGCTATGTAAATGAGAATTGGTAGTACAAGGAGGGGCTGATAAGTATCTGGTCTTGTAACGAAACAGAAAGCTACGGGCACATTTCAGTTCCAGAGGTCCGAATGACTCTCTGCAGTTTCGTTTTATAAATAAATAAAATGAAATAAAACAAAACTGCGGAGAGATCATTCGGACCTCCGGAACTGAAGTGTGCCCATAGCTTTCTGTTTCATTACAAGGCCAGAGACTTATCAGACCCCCTCGTAATAGTAGTAGGGGTAAAAAGTAAGTGTGAGCTATACTTTGCAGTTTGGGCAGGAGTACATACACCCTGCTAATTGTTAATGTTGCAATTAAAGTGGGTGCACTTAACACCACTTTAGCGGGTGATATTAAGTGCACCTGCATGAATTGTGAATGTCACATGCTAAGGTGCTTTCCATTGTGGTAACTCCTGGGGACACGTTGGCCATACCCAACTGTTAGCCTTTATACTTAATGCACAGTAAGTTTTAGTTGAAAGGCACAATAACTATGCAACTTACTGCAACTTGATAAAAGGGCACCGTAGTCTAAATAAGAACTGCATTAGATTACAGTTTTGCATTTCATTTCAAAGAAAAGACGGTCTATTAAAAAAAGGTGTACTATGGAAAAAAGAGCTTATGCTTTCAAATATTCATAAAGAAAACCTATATAATTTGAATAGTCCTAACTACAGTACTATACGTGCAAATAACCCCCGTTACTAAATTGTGCTTGCCTATGATGTATTGACTTTGCAGTGACACCTTAACAATTGCTGTTCCATTTCTGGTAATGGTTTCACGCTTCCTTAATCATCCCCACAACAATGCTTTGTTTTCACTGACATTGAAGAACATTTTCAAATAGATGTTATAGATCAAAACCATTCAAAAACCAGTGCAAAGTAAATATGTATATACAGGGTGGCCCCAAAAAAGTGAGAACATCTCGTAGCATATAAGTTATTTAAAAATTCAAAAAGACAGATGTAAACGATTGACAAATTTAAAAAAAAAAGATGGTGACCGGAAATTGTCAAAATAAAGACGTTATATAGCTAAAAAAGGTAAATAAGTAAACTAAACTTTTAATTTACGAGATGCTCTCACTTTTTTTGGGTCACCCTGTATATGTAGATCAGTAGGATTCATTTGCAAAGCAACAATGCAGGTCCTCTCGTATTTCCTCATTACCAGCAATCTCAGAATCAATAAAAGCTGCTTTCAAAGTTCAAGGAAGATATTTCAGCTGAAAATAAAACCTTGCATGCTCATCAAAGAGCTTTAGAACTGTAAATGTGATAGCATTTTCATCCCAACAGTAGTGTTTTACTGGAAAGCTTGACCTACAGCTATACCTTTCAACTAATTTTGGACCATCTTGGGACTCTGAAGTGCCAATCCCATTTTTGAGGAGCTGTTAATTTTCCTGGAGTTTTGATGCCCTGATTTCTCCATACTGAATGTAAGGCTACGGAGTCCAGAAATCTTAAGAGGCCTGTTTAGTAATATGCAGTAATGTTGCACTTAACATGTATTATGTTGAAAATTAATGCACAGTAACTGCAAAGTCTCCATGGTAAATTCAGAGGGCATCCCCAGCATCTGCCTGCATTTGCTGCACAGAACAGATACTTATCTCACAGGCCCGAGTTCCTTGTTATTATATATGGAAGACTACTGCTAGGGGTCTTATCTGCCATTTTGGAACTATTTCTGTCCCGGCCACTAAATACCAGAAAATCCTCTGGGTAAGTCCTGGTGGAGTTAGAAGGGTGGGATCTTATTTAGGTGTGTGTGTGTGGGGGGGGGGGGTGTCTTTTAGTTCATGTGGGGGTTTTGTTGTGCCAGGCAGGGGTTGCTGTCTAGGGAGAGAGTGATGATCCAGGGGAAATATCATGAGGGGGATCAGAATTGGGGGGATTGGATGGTCAAGTGATCTTGGGGTGGGGCGGCAGCAGGAAGCCTATGTGCTGGGGTGGGGGGGATCGGTTTGAAAATGCCATGAGACATTTCATTTTCTTTTGTGAAAGAGCCTGCCATCCGTCATGCTACTGGCCTGCCAGTAGCTCAGCTGCACTTTGCCACCTCTTCAGGTGGCATTAGGAGCAGCCATGCTATTAGTAGTCATGGCAGCTAGTACATGGCACCGTCCTGTGTGTTAGCTGTCACCAGCCATCACTCCCACTCTCCATCCTGATCCAACTCAAACTTGCACTAAGCACTTTGTTTTTACTGTGGTGGTGTTTTTAACACATGCAAGGGGAGTGGAGGAGTAGCCTAATGGTTAAAGTAGTAACTTAGAACCCAAACAACCATGGTTCAATCCCTATTAGCACTTCTAGTGGACTTGAGCAAGTCACTGAACCCTCCATGGCCTCAGAAAAATCCAAGTTATTAATGTTCCTTTTTAGTATACATTACCAGTCCCAGGCGAATTACACAACTGCTCTGACCATGCTGAATTCCGGAAGAGACTTAAATCCCACCTCTTCCAAGAACACTTTTCTCTGCCACCTTAACTCTCTCTCTCTCAATGTCCCTTGCTACCCTGTTCCACCTACCCCTTAATGCCCTATCTCATTGCCCTTACAACCCCTCCTTAATAACTTGTAAATATGTAAATAGTTGCTTGCTTGAACCATATATATTCATGCTCAAAAGTTTCTTGTTTGAACCATATTTTCAAAAGTTCCGTTCCATGTAAAACAGCTGTAACACTGTTACATTATGTTCATTGTAAACCGTCTTGAAT
This sequence comes from Ichthyophis bannanicus, assembly GCA_033557465.1. Classification (NCBI taxonomy): domain Eukaryota; kingdom Metazoa; phylum Chordata; class Amphibia; order Gymnophiona; family Ichthyophiidae; genus Ichthyophis; species Ichthyophis bannanicus. The sequence goes on along the minus strand of CM066032.1, from coordinate 864,146,088 downwards.
CAAAGAAAGACGGTATATAAAAACTGTACAAGAAATAAAATAAATAAGTCACAATGTAAACTGCTTTGGCTGAAATGATAAAGCGGTATTAAAAACTTGTTACATAAATAAAAATATTGCACGGTAAAACCTGTGCAAAGTTCTTGACACGCTAATAAACATGTCCCTCAATAATAAATCTTGGAAAACTGGAGCTGGCTTAAAAGAGTATGTGCATAAGAACTTCTGATGCAATTCTCATAGACATTGGAGGGGTTATATTACTGACATCTTACAAAGATGATTATTGACTTATTTCACTCCAATAAAATGAAAAAATATAATTGATGTGAATTGACCATAAAATCATAATCCCATTCAGGAAAAAGTACGCACTGATGATTGATTTGATTTAAGAGCAGCTGACATATGCCAGATATTTGTCTGAAAATGTTGACCTACCTTACATTCTTCCTCACTTGGTTTTCAGCTTGTCGTGCTGTGAGGGCTTGTGTGCATCAGTGATGCTGAGAGCTAACTATTGGTAGCTTAGCTACTGGCAGGATCTCCCAAGATAGACAGGTCTCAGCTGAGATGCAAGACTAAGACAAACCACCCATCTAGGCAGCAGCAGAATGGGATGGTGTTGGCATCGGAAGATCACATTTCTGTGACAATAGCAAAAACACTAAAATTACCTGCATGGAAGAAACCTACTTTGGTATCTTGCAATGAAAACCTAATAGATGGTCACAAAACAAATTTCACTATAGTGCTAGAAGATGAGACCTCCAGGTCGGAAGGCATTCAACTGGCTACTGGGGATGAGCTGAAGGCTTCTCAGAGTAAAGCCAGCATTTATGATGTGGTTGGATCTGCTGATGTAGCTGCGCATGAAATGAGAGTCAGAAGTTGCAAAGATTTATTTTTATTTACATATTCCGACAAGGAATGTATGAAGCATGAACCAAGGGAAGTTGAAGGTGGTCAAAAATGAAATGGAACGTGTACAATTCGATATGCTGGGTGTCAGTGAACTAAAATGGACTGGAATCAGACACTTTGCATCTGATGATCACATGGTCTACTCTGTTGGAAATGAAAGACAAAGAAGAAATGGTGTTGCATTTATAATTAACAAGAAACTTGCAAGAACTGTGATGAAATACAGTGCAGTCAGTGAATGCTTAATTTCTATTTGTCTAAGGGGTATGTTTACTAAACCTTCTTAATGTGTGCCCGGCGTTAGTGTGCAGGATGCCATGTAAGGAGTGGGCGTTTCAGTCTAAAGTAGCAAAACGGGATTAGCATGCGATAACGTCACAGAGTGCACATTAAGAAGGTTTAGTAAACATACCCCTAAGAGAAGTGCCCATCAACATAACTATAATTCAGGTATATTCCCCAACAACAGCTGCAGAAGAGAAAGACTATGAAGTATATTAACAAGTACAAGTTGAAATTGACAGAACATGCAAACAGGGTATCCTGATAGTCATGGGTGACTGGAAGGCAAAAGTTGGCAACAAAGAGGAAGGCAAAGTGGTTGGAGAAAAAGGACTTGGCAACAGAAATGGAGCTTGAGAAAGATAAATATAATTCAGTAAGATCAATGACCTATTCATCTCAAACACCATCTTCCAACAACCCAAGAGCCAATTGTACATGTGGACCTCACCCAATGGATTGTACAGGAATCAAATTGACTACATCTGTGGAAGGCAGTGATGGAAACGCTTGATAACATCAACAAAGACCAGACCAGGAGCTGACTGTGGTACAGATCACCAATTCCAGGTATGAAAACTTAAGCTAAAGTTGAAAAAGAGCATGCAAATCATGAATGTAGCAAAATATGACCTTGAGAATATACCACTGGAATTTTAACATATCCTGCAAAATTGATTTGCTGCTTTAGAAACAAATGACAGAGTTCCAGAAGAGTTATAGGATGACATCAAGAATGTTGTGTTAGAAGAAAGCAAGAAATCCCTGAAAAGATGAAAAAGGCAAAAACGACTAAAATGGATGACTGAAGAAACTCTGAAAATTGCCCAGAAATGCAGAGAAGTTAAAGCCAGAGGAGAAAGAGAAGCAATCACAGGACTCAACAGAGATTTCCAACGTGCAGTAAGACAAGATAAGAAGTACTGCAATGATCCATTCAAGGAAATAAAATCAGAAACTACTAGAGAAAGGATAAGATCGGCTTTCCTAAAGCTACAAGAGTTAAAGAAAAAATTACAGCTTAGAACTAGAATGCTACAAGATGCTAAAGGATCCATGTTCAATGATGCTGAGAAGATCAAGAAAAGGTGGAAAGAATACACAGAGTCATTATACCATAAAGATCAAGTGGACCGACAGCTGTTTCATCCTGTACCTTATGATCAGGGACCACTGGCATTGAAAGAAGAAGCCAAAGCAGCACTGAAATCCTTATCAAAAAACAAAGCACCGGGCATCGATGACATTCCCTTTGAAGTATTACAGCAATCTGATGCAGCCATTACCATACTTACAAGACTCTGCCAGGAAATTTGGAAGACAAATTCATGGCCAATTGATTGGAAAAGATCTGTGTTTATACCAATACTGAAGAAAGGTGACTCGACTGACTGTGGAAATTATTGCACAAGCACTTTGATCCCATATGCCAGCAAGATTCTACTCAAGATCATTCAGCAGAGACTACAACAATATCTGAAATGAGAACTGTTTGAAGTGCAAACAGGGTTTAGGAAAGGGCGAGGAATGAGAGACATTGCTGATGTGAGATTGATCCTTGAAAAGACAAAAGAATATCCAAAAGATATCCATATGTGTTTTATTGATTACAGCAAGGCTTTTGACTGTGTAAACCATGAGAAACTCTGGGCCACATTAAGATGCATGGGTAAATCAGAACACCTGATAGTTCTCTTATGCAACCTTTACAATGATGAAGAAGCAACAGTTTGAATGGAACAAGAAGAGACAGAATGGTTTAAAATCAGCAAAGGTGTATGACAAGGCTACATATTTTCTCCCTACCTGTTTAATTTATATGCAGAACAAGTCATCAGAGAAGCAGGACTGTGTGAAGACAAACGTAGTGTGCAGATTGGCGAAAGACTCAACAACAAACTTTACTATGCTTATAATACATTACTAGCTGAAAGTGAATATGATCTGACAGATTTGCTTCTCAAGATCAAGGAACATAATCTTAAAATGGACCTGCACCTTAATGTTAAAAAGACAAAGATCCTGACAACTGCAAAATCAATAAGTTCATCATTGATGGAGAAGAAATTGAAATAGTTGACAACTTTAAACTACTTGGATCAACAATCAATAAAGAAAGGACAAGCATTCAAGAAATCCAATAACACATTGCTCTTGGAAGAATGGTTATGAAGGTCCTAGACAAGATTCTCAAGAACAGAGATGTCTCTCTGCATACAAAAATTTGACTTGTCCAAGCCATGGTGTTTTCAATAACGTAATATGAATGTGAAAGTTGGACAGTGAAAAAGATAGGAAGAAAATTGATGCCTCTGAATTATGGTGCTGGTGTCAAATACTCTGTATACCATGGACTGCCCTAACAAACCAGTCAGTACTAGAGGAGATCAAACCTAAGCTTTCCTTAGAAGCTCAGATCACAAAACGTTGACTTTCATACTTTGGACACATCATACAAAGAAAGAGATCATTGGAGAAAGACATAATGCTTGGCAAGGCAGAAGGTCAATGTAGAAGAGGAAGGCTGGCAATGAGATGGATTGATACAATAACAGCAACTATGGGTGCCACTCTATCAACAATGAGCCGCCTGACAGAAGACTGAACATAGTTTAGGTCAACTTTCCAGAGGGTCGCCATGAGTCGACTCCAACTTGACAGCACTTAACAACAACAAGCACCTTGCGAAATGAAAGATATAAGCTGCATAGATCTTCATTTCTTTAATAAAGTAAATGTAAGCTTAGAGTAAACATCTGCATGCTTGCGTGTATGTATGTGGGAGTGGCCTGCGGCTATATCTATATCTCTATATCTATACACATATCTATACATCTATATATCTATACACATCTATATATCTATACACATCTGTCTATCTATGCCCATATATATAGTAATTCTCTTTCTCTATATGCATCTGGTGATGAATACCTAAGTTAACCAGTCAACGCGTCACTACCAAATCAGCAAGTGGCAATATTTAGCTACGAACAATAACAGGTTAAAGTTAGGACAGCCATTGACCTGGCCTAACTTTAACTGACTAAATTATCCAGTCAACGGCTCACCCGATAGCCATTGGCACTGCTCCATTTTCACGCAAATATCTAGATAGAGGCACTGAATATTAGGATTGGCACATTTTAACCAGTTAGCATGTCTGCTAACAAACTTAACCCTTTGAAGGCCTACTTTAAATTTTTAATCCACATTCTGCAACCGGGTTAATTTTTGCATATTTCAGGAAAATTGTACCTGTCTTATTGAATATGTTCTAATAGTGATTTTCCTTCTGCTATGGTCATGTATTATATACCATTTGATAGGAATATTTAGTCAGAATTTTGGATCCCGAGAGATTTTGGCTCGGCCTGGAAAGGGTTAAGCACTTTAAATATGGCTTTGAATAGAGTTTTTGCTGAGAGGGTATGAGGTAGTATGAAATACCATCACCATTTTCATTGCATGCTATAATTGACCTATGGTTCTTATGTATTAATGAAAGAGCCTTGCAACATTTTTGCTATAGATACGTAGATATAGATACATAAATGTGTATTTTCACATGCATATTTTACACCTTTTTTACAAAGTCTAATGTACTTGATTTTATGAAATACTAATATAAGCGGCAGAGAGCACACCTTTAAATTCCTGTGTGATGACTTACAACAGCCCTACATCTAGTATAAATGACCATGCAAGGTGCTGAAGAACTGCTGCATGGAATAAAGGCTGGCCACAGCTTGCTAAGAAAACCCAGGGGCTGAGTCATTAGGAGTTAGCATTGACGGCACGCGCGCACACACACACACACATGCAAATTATAGTATTCTATAATCTATGTGTATGCTTGCTGGCATCACCCATACTCTGTCCAAACTCCACCCAAGTGCATGCACACAGTGAAATATGCATGCTACAAACAATGCACATAGATTTATGCTAGACTGTACTTTATCAGATGTCACTAAAATATAGACATTTACATGCATGCTTGATCAGAGGAGTAGCCTATTGGTTAGAGCAACAGCTTAGTACCCAAGCAATCAGGGCATGATTCCCACACGCACTCCTTGTGACCTTGGCCAAGTTATTTTATCCTCCATTGCCTTGGAAGAAAAGGCCTGGCAATCTACCTCTGGCCACGCCTTGCCAGGAAAACCCAGGGGCTGCTGGATTGCCAGGAGTCAGCATTGACTTGACAGCACTTAAGAAAACAACAACATGCAATTTTGCCATCTGAAACTATGTGAGTCCTTATAAAATTACCCCCATAATGTCATATATGTTCAAGAACAACCTACGGACCTTTCATCTCAGTCTTCAAATGAATGACAACTTTACCTATCTAAAATTTAGTTGTAGGAACATCTAGTTCTACTCTTCCACCTGACAAGGCTTCAGTTTTCTGTAATCTAACTGCAAAGTCATTTTGAGCCAGCCAAGTAATAATTGCCAAAAATCAGTCAGCCACACTGGATCTTAAGAGGTTCAGTGAGCCCTGGAAATAAATAAAGTGCATGATGTCATCCCATAGAAATACCCCTCCCCACAACTGCCTCACTACCATGCAAAATACCCCACCCTCAAAAACTATATCCGCACAAGTGGCTTAAAACACCGCTGTGGCCCCAACCTCAAAAATCAACCTCCTGCAATTGTCACAGCACCCAGCAAACTGCCCGGCCCCCTAAAACTACACCCACGCAATGGCCCCACTACCCTGCAAACTGTCCCACATCCTTGCCAGCAACCCAACCCCTCAAAAAATATTGCTCAGAGTTCCATAACCCCCTACAAACTGCCCCACCATCTCACAAAATGTCCCACGTTCTTAGTGGCTGTTATCTGCACTGTCTGCTGTTATCCTGCCATGTGCAGGACTAGTTTAAATAACAAATGCAGGATCTAAATGGGGTGCTGTCAGATACGCTCAGCACTCAGCAGATTAGGGTTGACAACTGTCTGTCTTTTTCTAAGGATATGCAGGCCAAAAAATGTTGTCTTGTATCATATCATTTTGATTTTTCTTTTTTTTTTTCGTATCATTTCGTTCTTTGAAATAGTGTGCACTACGGCTAGTTATTGTACACTATTGCATTGTGCTGGCAGTATTTTCTCCCTGCCAAGCGCTGGAAGCAGGGGTTTTCAAGCCCAGCTCTAGTGGCACCACAGTGAGAATGACCCAGTCCCACCCAAGTGTTGCCCAGGTAGTGCGGGTGTTTTAGTGCAAAGCCCTGCACTACTCTGGGTGGTGCCAAAAGCACCTGCTCAACCCACATTACTTGGGTAGTGTGCTTTAGTATACATGCCCCATAATGTTTTAATTAATTGCATACTTCTTTATTTCCTGAATTCTTTTATTCTTTCTTTCTCTACACATTTTTCTTATTATTTCTTTGATAACTCTTTTTTTTTTACTCTTTCTCCCCCCCCCCCCCTTTCAGTCTCACTCAGAATAAAACTGGAGTGGGTGGTAGGTTAAAAGCTGAGGCTCAACTGGTTTTGAGACTTAACTTTCTGAATGACTTAGTAATAGAAAGGATTTTCATTTGTTTTTATGTTTGTATTTTAGGTACAATTGAGCTGTTTACTGATTTTATCATGGGGTTTTTATTTTACTTTACAGCATCAGGCCACTCTGGGCGAACAGATATTTTATGAAGCCTTTCAATACATTGATTGTAAAAAATAACCATTGGTTATCTTATTAATATGATCTGTATAGAAGATCCTTTGATTTTTGCTTTCCTTTGTTTTGAATGATAATCACTTTCTAATTTTGTGTGTATTGACATTCTTACTTTAATTTAAAAAATGATTTGTAACAAAAATGTTACACAGATGTGCAAATAAATGTTAGATAAAAGTAAAGGGGCCCCATGATGCAATGAAAACTAGCCATCTGTAAATAAAAAACAACTCATGTATTATTGCAGATAATGGTAGACAGTTGTAGATAGTTTCCCCAGTTTGAAATCCAAGTTGTATTACCCATTCAATGTAAGTGCATAACAGGCCTCCTGTTCTGTACAAAAGTGTTATCTGTAAACCACACTGATTTTAAAGAGCGCGGTATATAAAAGCAATAAATAAATAAAAAATAACTATTTAGACACCTGAGCATCAGTTTTATCTCTTGTGTGAGCCCCAACAAATAGGAAATTAAATCAAAACAACAGTTAACGCCTTGCGCATGAAGACATCCTAAAAGAAGGCCGCGTGGCCACGTCCATGCCGGCCGCCCGTAACCGGGCGGAGCGGCGAGGAGCGACAGCGAGGCCCGCGCGGAGAGGTGGGGGGGGAGGAGCGATAGGGCAAGTGGTGTCCTTTAAACATATTGGCTCCTCACCCAGCAGGAGGCAGGAGGGGAGCCAATGGAAAAAGGTCGGAAGAGGCGGGGCTGTATCTGCCCCGGCGGCCCCGAAGTAGCAGGCGAAGAGCGAGGAGGCCGGTTGTGGTATCGACGGGGGCTGCAATTCGTCATAATAAAATAAAATAAAATAAGATTAGAAGCCCAATCGTGCGGCTGGCGGGTGCGTTCTGGGGCAGTGGAAGACTGCCGGAGATGGTGCAGTCTGTGTGGGACAACAGAGGAAGAGCAGCTAGGCTGGAACTGCGGCGGCGGGGGATCGCCGGTGGTGGGCAGGCAAGTGGTGGCAAGGTTTTTGGCCATAACAGCTTTGTAATAATATACAGAAGAGGATCTACACCCAGGGGATTAGGTGGTACATAGAAGGGGTGATCAGCAATGCCTTCACGAGGAGGACAGCGGGGGAGGGGGCCTGGGAGGGTCAGAAAAAACACGGGGAGGCTGTCCATGCATTGGGAAAGGGGGGCTGTGGCAGTGGTGGCTGGGAATACTGGGCAGAGGAGTCCAGTAGGAGACAGGAGTGCTCAGGGTAGGGGGGCCAGAGCAGTTAGGGGGAGCAGAGGAGCAAGGGGCCTGCGTTCCACACAGGGGTCCAGGAGGGGTGCTGAGGCAGCCCCTAGAGATGGGAGAAGGGGAGGAGCAGCACGGAGGTTGAGAGGGGGGCGGGGAACAGAGGGGGGCAAGGGGGGGTAGCGTGTGTCCAGCAAGGGAGCAGCTTGGGGGGCGCGGAAGGGGGTGGAGGAGCTTGGGGGGTCACGGGGGGTGAGAGCGTCCCTCGTTGCACGGGCTGGAGTGTGGCTGCTGGGGATATGGGGCAGGCATACGATCTTGCCATGGGGCAAAGGCTGCGACCTGCAGCCGCTAGCTGGGGGGATCGCGGGGAGTCATGGCCTTCAGGGAGTTTGCCTGCTTAGGAGCACTGGTTGAGAGGGGGGCAAGGGTCATCGGGGGTGGAGTGGCTTGGGGCTTGGCAGCCGGCGTGGCCTGCGGTCGTCCCTCCCTCTGTGTTTCCTTTTATGTCTTCACAGGTGCCAGCACGGGGTGCATACTCGACCATGCCCAGGAGAGGCGATTTCCAGGGAGCAGGCTTGACCGAGGAGCGTCGGAACGCGGGTGAGGAGATGGCCAGCGTGAGGCAAGGAGATCAACAGCAGCCTGTGGAGGATGACAGAGGGACGGCGGCGGAAGCGCATGCAGTGGTGGAAGTGGACGTGGGGGCTGCAGGTGAGTCCACAGGCGGTGGGGGTGACCTGTCGGCAGGGAGGAGGGATTCGTTGGGAGGAAAAGGACTTGCGCGCAGGAAGCGGAAGCATGGAGGGAGAAATCGTCATCGGTCGGATTCCTCATCCTTTTCGTTTAGCTCGTCCTCGTCCTTGTACTCGTCCTAGTCCTCGAGTGGGGGGGGGTCCCAGGGAGTGCGAGGGGAGGGAGCAGCGAGGGGTTAGGTAAGCATTCAGGAGGAGCTCCTTCCTTAGCAGCTTACGCGGAATTGTGGGAAGTGGTCCCTAAAAAATTGCATCTTAAGATAAGGAGACAATGTTATATTGACATTTTCCGTTTGTTGGAGGGTAGGAGGCGTTTGGGGGATAGCAGGAGGAAGAGGAAAGAAGATGAGAAAGCGGGGCGGCTGAAGAAGGTGTCCCGGAATGTGAACTGGATGCGGGCTTTTTTGCGTTTAGCGAGTGTATGGGGACATTATCAGCCCGAGCAGTATGGGATGTTATTGGCATATGTTGACGCTATATTGGAGGCAGCGCAGATGCATGAAGGCTGGTTGTGGTTGAATTACGACGAGCGGTTTCAAGATAAAACGGAGGAGAAACGGTCCTTGTCTTGGGGCTCCCAAGACATTAACCTCTGGCTAACGCAAATGTCGGCCAAAGGGGGATCGGCTGGGCTAGGCGGGGGTAATCAAAGGGGAGCAACTCAAGGGGGTGCGGGTCGTTCCTTTCGGCCGACCGGGACGGCATTGCTGCAGAGATGGGGAGGGACGGGAATGGATGACGTGTGTTGGAGGTTCAATAAGGCCTCTTGCCCCTTTCTGGATTGCAAATTCCGGCATGCCTGCTCTGGGTGTGGAGGAGGGCATTCGGCGGCAAAGTGCGGCAAGAAAGTCGCCATTACACCTAGTGGGCCGGTCTCAAAGTGAGGCAGCATTGCGCAGCTTAGCCCCTACCCCTATAAAGGCTGAGGTGTTGAGGGCTAGATTGTTGTGTTATCTGAAGCGGGTTGACGGGGTGGTGTTGGACAAGGGATTTCACGAGGGTTTTGTAATTCCGGTAGTGGGCAAGGTAGCAGGTAGGGTGTCGCGCAATGCCCCCTCTGTGCGGCGGTTAGCGAGCGTTGTCTGATCGAAGCTGCTCACTGAGGTGGAGTTGGGTCGGATTGCAGCCCCCTTTGCACAGAAGCCATTCCCGGAGTTAGTAGTTTTCCCGTTAGGGATTATACCAAAAAAGGAAGTGGGGAAGTTTAGATTAATTCATAATTTGTCCTTTACGGAAGGAGCTTCGGTGAACGATCAGATACCACAGGACAAGTGTTCGGTTCGTTATGCCTCATTCGATCGGTTGGTTGAATTGGTATGTCGTGCCGGTCAGGGGGCTTGGATGGCGAAGGTCGACATCGAGTCTGCCTTTCGGCTGCTGCCGGTGCACCCAGATAGTTTTCCGTTATTGGGTTTTCAGTTTGAAGACAGTTTTTACTTTGACAAGTGCATGCCCATGGGTTGTTCAGTGTCTTGTGCTTACTTTGAAAAATTTAGTACCTTTCTACATTGGGCGCTCGTCGAGGATGTCGGTTGTGCGAACGTAGTCCATTATTTGGATGATTTTTTGTTTGTCAGCGCAGAAAATTCGAGGGATTGTCAGAGGCTCATAAAAGGTTTTCTGGATCTGGCAAGCGAAATGGGAGTCCCATTGGTGGCAGGGAAGACCGAGGGTCCGGCGAGGCAGTTGACTTTTCTAGTGGTGGAGTTGGATGCTGGAGAGATGGTGGTCAGACTACCGTGCGGCAAGGTGGTCAGGTTGCGGGTTTTGGTGGCCAATGCAAGGGCGTCGAGCAAGTTGACGTTGAGGGAGTTGCAGGCATTGATCGGGGCTCTGAATTTTGCTTGCCGGGCCATCCCCATGGGTAGGGTGTTTCTGTGGCATCTGGCAGGGGCCTCCGCGGGGGTGAAAAAAACGCATCATCATATTAGGGTGACCGAGGTAATGCGGGCAGATTTACGGATCTGGGGTACATTTTTGAAGGACTTTAATGGGATTTTGGTTATGTTAGGGGAGGAGATTTCCTCAGGGGACTTGCAGTTGTTCACGGATGCTGCGGGTGGAATAGGTTTAGGCATTTATTTTGTGGAAGCCTGGTGCGCTGAAAAATGGCCACAGTCTTGGCGTGAGTCGAGGTTGGTGAATAATGTGGCATTTTGGAGCTATTTCTCATGTTGGTAGCCTTGGAAGTATGGCCAGAGTGCCTGGCTAATAGGCGAATATTGTGGTGGTGTGATAATGCAGCGGTGGTTAGTGTGATCAACCATTATTCGCCACGATGCAAGCCAGTGGCGGAGCTAATGAGGGAGATAGTTTTGGCGTGTCTACGTTTAAATGTGGTGATTACAGCAAGGCATATACTGGGTTGCAGTAATGAGGTAGCGGATGCTCTTTCTTGTTTTCAGTGGGCCAGGATTTGGAGGCTGGCGCCAGGAGTAGACACAACAGGATCGAAGGTCCCGGAGCGATTATGGAGTATTGGCCAGGAGGGATGTTGAGTTTGCTGCGGAGCTCAGTGGCACAAGCGACTTTGGCTGCATATCAGCGTGGATTTGGTAAGATTGTGGAATTCTGCGAGGCCCGAGGGTGGCAGCCGGAAGCATTGTCCGATTGGATGCTGGGGCATGATATCGTGGATGCGAAAGAGAAAGGGATGTCTAAAGCGGTGGTGCGGTCTCATTTAGCTGGATATATGTTCTTCGCGAATGCGGCGGGTTGGTCCCCTTCAGCAGGCGGGTTTTTAACTAGGAGACTGATGCAAGGGTGGGGGAGGGTAGAGCCGCGGCGAGGGGACTGCTGGTGGCCGATCACACACGAGTTGCTGGTGCGTATATGCGCGACGCTTCCTTCCGTAGCGTCCACAGGATACGAGGCGGTTCTTTTTAGAGCGATATTTTGCTTGGCTTTTTTCGGTGTCTTTCGCATAGGGGAGTTAATTGCTACTTCGGCAAGGTCTGGAGTAGGAGGGCTTCTGTACCAGCATGTCCAGATAGAAAGGTCTACGCTATGTATATTGTTGGCTCGGTCTAAGACCGATCAGCTTGGGCGGGGTCGCTGGGTGGTATTGCGAGAGATCAAAGGGGGGAGTACTTGCGAGGTGGCGGCACTCCGGGACTATTTGCGGCTCCGTCCAGTGGTTGGGGGGGGGGTGCTCTTTTGGCACGCCAATGCGGAAGGAGTCACTAGGTTTCAGGTGACAGCAGTGTTGCGAATGGTGCTGCAGCAGATGGGCAAGGATCTGCTGCAGTTTGCATCACATTCCTTTCGTATAGGTGCAGCAACTAGTGCTGCGGCTGCGGGTTTGTCCAGGCAGGAGGTCCAGCGCATAGGGAGATGGCGGTCCAATGCTTTCTTGGGCTATGTCCGGCTCTAAGAGGGTGGGTGGGGGGGGGGGCAGGAAGCATCTGGCTAATTGTGTTTTTCTTTTGCAGACCAGGGGGCGAACCCGCATAGCTGTTGGCTGATCGGCCATTCATTCGTCCATTGGGCGGGTCGGCCTGTGGATGTGCGGCCTTTGGGGTAGAATTTTGGTCTGGATCCCGCAGTGGTGACCATATCATGGCTGGGTGAGTGAGGTCTACGTTGGACACAGTTGCTCCCTTTGCTTCGGCACCAGGCGCGCATGCGGAGTTCTCCAGATTTGATTTTACTCCATTTGGGTGGCAATGACTTGTCAGCGTGGACTTGCAAGCAGCTGATCAGGGCAGTACAAAGGGATTTGGGGGAAGTGACGCAGTTATTCCCGGAGGTGATAGTCATGTCAGACATTATACCATGGCCGAGTTGTCGGGATCAGCGGCGCTGGTCTCGGGGATTAGTTAAGATAAACCGACAAATCGGAAAGTGGGTCTGTGCACATGGCGGTTACCAAGTACTGCATTCATGGGTGGATGTGAGCTGTGAAGGTCTGTACGGCAGGGATGGGGTGCACTTATCCCCGGTTGGGTTGGATTTATTATTGAATGACTGGCAAGAGGCAGTAGAGTGGGTAGCGTTGCATGATTCTCACTGGTCGCAGCTTGGTTCTGGGGGGGCGGCTCAGTGACGTTAGGTCATCTGCGCCGGTGATGGGATCCCAGAGGTTTCCGGGATCCAGACGCTTAAGACAAGATTGGGACGGGGTGGTGTACCCCCGACCCGGGACAACCCCCTGGCTGGCTTTTGCTACTCACATGGCGAAGTTGGGGGCTAAGGGGGGGAAAGAAGAGGCAAGCGGAGGCGCTATCACTTTGCTAGTCATATGGCTGGTGATGGCCTCATGCTGCCGTTATATATATATATTTGGAATTGATTGTTCGTGTGTTAATGTTAATAAAGCTGCGACCAGTTGTTTTACCAAATGTTGGAGTGATGTCAGATTATTGGGGTTTGGGTGTGGGGTGGGGGAGTAAAGGTGTGAGAAAGGGTTACTGAGGAAGGGCTGAGGAGCAACGAGTCCGCTCTCCCTGGGTTACAGGAGCGAGTGATTTAAGATGTCATTGTCAATAGTGGTATCAGTGACTACCATCAGATAGGTGGTAATATTCTTATCTAAACCCTTCAGCAGAGTGTCAGACAATGATATTAAAAATGTTTCCAACCCACGACCTGCTTGAAACCCATACTGGTGATCATCTAAGACATGATCTATGTCAACAAATTCTGTAGCTGCGATTAAACAGCACTTTCTATTAATTTAGCAAGAAATGGGAAGCTTGAGATGGGATGATAATTAAGGATTCCAAAGGGTCAAACTGATATTTTTTTAAGATGGGCCAAAAACAGACATAAAACCAAGTTGCAAAGTAAAACTAGCATCCCCTTTATCTAACAACAGATGTAAGTCATCCAATAACATTAGCACTAGAGCTATGACTGCTCCAGAATGAGCCATTCCCAGTTCAGATGGTCACAATATTGGCTAGAGACCACAAATGCAATTAGTTGGGCTAAGAAAGACAGACTGGAAACTATCCTATAGCTGGCATACTGCACAGCATCCAGTGAATTATCTTTCAAAATAGGAGCATGAATGGTTGATTTTAATAAGAGTAAATAATATCCACTAATCAGTAAGATGTTGACAAAGTTTCTTATCCTAATCACAGGTGCCCTTACTGAGTTTTAATGCCAATGATTTCACTTCTTTGGATAAAACCCTTGTAAACCTGTCCCAGAAACCTGAGGATGCAGAGAACTCAGTAGAGGAAGCTTCGATAGAGGGATCAAGTCTATGGATGCAAACTTCAATGAGTACTGTAACACAAATCTAAGGACCCTGTCTAGTGACCTACATTAAGCAGTTAGAGTGGGATTTAGGACGTGCTAGCCATTTGTGTAGGCCTGCATAAAAAGCTACCATATACCAAAAAAAAAACCAACTACACGTAGTGTGCTGAAAATCCCACACTAACTTTACATCTCTTTATTGTATGTGGACTTTTAGCCAAACTATCCATTTAAGTTGGACCGCTGAATAAGAGGAACTTCTAAACAAATGGATAAACTAAGGAATGTATTAACCAACATGCACATCAATGGTCATTAATTAGAGCTAAGTACATAGAGAGTAATTTTATAACAGGATGACTTGGGGGGGGGGGGAAGTAAAGCTGGCACCGGTTTTGGGCCCATTTTCTAAAAACACATAGGCGCGTATTTGTTTATAAAACCGCCCCACAAAACTTCAGAAATCATGGCTATAATGAATTCATATAAAATACAGATTATGTATATTTTCTATGGAATGTAAATCGTCACCCATGTTCCACCCCAAACACATTTATACCAGAGTCATGCCCAGATACATGCATTCTTGTCATCATGCCTACTTGTTTGCATGGAGCAATTCTACAAGTGGAATCTTGCATGCAAATACTGGCCTATATGTAAAAGAGGTTTTATCTAATTAACCTCATGTTTTATAAATAGGCCTCACTGAAAATAATGGAGCTTTTATTATTTAACATGCATTAAATCTGTATGTTTTAATTCAAATGTGCTGCTGTAACATGCTGAGCATTTTATAGATTGGCGGGCTATACAGTTATATAAATTAATTAAGTAATTAATTAATTATTTAAATTTCATTAACATGGGACTAGCACAAGGTGTTACTGGAGCCATTTTGAGGACTTCCATTCACTAGCAGGAAAACCAGGGAGCACCCAGATAGGACCCTGATTGTTTGACGGGATGAGCCTTGTGGGGGAAAAGCTCCAGTGTCGGTGGCCCTTGCTGCAGGGCCTCCTTGGTTAGCAAGCTTGTTCTCCATGGAGTTCCTGAAGGAGGGGTGCCATAATTGTGGGAGGGGAGAAATCACTGGGGGTTGCCTTAATCGGGAAGGCCTGATCAGGGGTGTTTACACTGGGGGGGCCTTCATCAGATGGACTTTCTGACTGGGAGGGTTCCCTGTCATCGGGGCCGGCCCAAGGGTGTCTGCCACCCTAGGCAGAAGCCCCAGCCATGTGGTCCCGCCAGCTATGCCCCCCCCCCCCCCAAGCTGAGCCATACTACTGTTGATTTTGGTGGCAAGGTCGAGGGGAAGGCACAGCTCGGCTCGGCGGCAGGCCATATCCTTCAACACATATGGCCTGCCGCTTCTGACCCCCTTCAAACATAACTTTGGGGGTTTAGAAGTGTCAGGTCATATATGCCAAAGCACATGGCCTGATGCTGAGCCTAGAGGGGAGAACACAACAAGCGAGGGATGATTAGGGTCACATGTGCTTATTTATTGAGAAAAACCCCTACGCGTTTCGGCAACAAGCCTTCCTTGGGAGGTTGGGGGGTACGCATATAGGGCACCTTGTGAAAGGGTAGCCTTTAAAAAGACACCAGTCAATCTGAAGCTCAAGGGTCAGGAAATGTAGAAAACAGATGTGCTGGTGTTATTGCTGAAAAAATTCTGATCATTGCTGCATGTCATTTTAAATATAGACCTCTTCTTTATTTACTGATAAAAAATTACAAATTCATTATAATTAAGTAGTGTTATGCAGGAAGTACTGCCTGTGCAGAAGCTTGGGTTTCAAAGAACAGGGGTGTTTGTGTGGCACCTTGTTAACATTCAAAAGGTGCGGGACCCCCAATTCATTCCCATGACTCTTACTGGACACCCTCCACTCAGCTCTTCTATCCCTGCACATTCATATCTGCACTAGTCTCTTCCCATCCAGCTAGTCTTCACTAGCCTCAATCTCTTTCTTTCTCTCTACCCGAACAAGTTACCTTCAATGACTCTTTTCCCCCCAGCCACTCTCTTTCCTTCTCTTCTCTGCGTCTTGCATACCTCCTGTAATGGCCTCATGGACACCAGGAATTGACAGATCACAGGTTGGAAACCGCAGGTATAGAAGCCATACTGGTTTGTGCAGTCCTAAATTGAACATATAGGGCCCGATATTCAAAGGGCCCTTTTACTAAGTGTTGTTAACCAGTTAACTTGCACTAACTGGCTGTGGTGAATGTTAATGCCTTAACATGTTAGCTACCGACTGCCAAAACACATTAAATGGCACTCATGCTAAGGTGAAGAGTGGGCGTGTTAGGGTTGGTGTACTGTGTGCATGGAAAGCCCGTTAGTGCATGATCACTGTTAACATAGCAATTAGCGTTGGTCCAACAAATGATACCTTTGTGGGTTTCGCTGTGTTAATTGTGCTCCATGTTAGTGTATACAGTCACAAGTTAACTGTTGGGAACATGCTGAGAAAGGCCTCAACAGTTACAGTGAAGGTATTACACTTAATGTATTACATACACACATTAAGTGCACAGTGATATTCCACTGCACTATCCAGATAGTGCCACTGAGTATCTCTTCTGATTGCCATTGCACTGTACAGATAGTCCCAGTGGGCAGGTTGAAGACATCCTTGCTGTTATTTATTTAGCTATATTCATATCCTGCTTTTCACCAGGTCAAAGCAGTCAATTGGGGGATACATTTAACACAAGGGGATATGAGACACATACGCTAATACTTACAGGGAACATGGGCAATGGAGGGTTAAGTGGCTTGCCCAAGACCACAAGGAGTGCCTATAGGACTAGAAATCCCAGTCCCTCCGGCCTGAGATTGCTGTCTCCAGGTGGGACTTGAACCCCCGGCCCTCCAGCCTGAAGTACCTTGTCCTAACCACTAGACCACTCCTCCCTGTTATCCAGTTAGTGACAATATTCAGTCCAGTAACTGAATAACAAACCGCAGAAAGTTAGGCCACTAAAAAAAGCAGGCCTAACTTCAGACAGTTTGCTATCTGGAGAGCGGCTGGAAAGTGCTGCAGTTTGAATAGTGCTGTTTGTTAGTCAGAGCTGAAACCAGATACTCAGCATCAGAGGATATTCAGATTTTGCTGCTGAATATCTGGTTTCACTTTAAACACTTTTAAGAAAACACTGACAGTTTAAATATCGAGCTGATAATTTGTCCAGACAGCAGCTGAAAGTCTTCATTATTTCGTAAATTGTTTTGTTCCACACTTGCTCTGCCTCTTTATTTATGGATAGTATCAAGCCATTCAGAAAGTTTTGCAGCTTGCTATTGTCCATATAAGAGCTGAAAATCTCTGGCTAATGGAGCTATGTTATTACCAACTACTGGAGAATATTGGTCCGCATATTAATTGAGGACATTTTTACAGTTGTTTGAACAAATATTTCCAGAGATGTATTTGAAGGATTAAAGTTTTGGAGCTAAGATTAAAATTATGCCAATTGCACCAGACTTCTATGCTCTGGTATGGGCAGTGGTGAGTTGTGATTGTTCCTTAATTCCTACTCAGTAAATTTAAATTATAATTATTGGTTGCATGCCAGCGAGCTAAGGATGGAAAGATGATAAAAGAGAAATAAAGCTTGCCAACGAGTTAAGGTAATCCTAGTGCATTCTGGAGCCCCTGCTACTCTCTAGATTCTATATCAATTGTATTTTGGGATCTAGAAACTACCAGAAGTGGCAATTGCGGGTCATTCAGTACAGCAAATAGCAGGGATTGGATGTCCATCACCACTATTCACTTCCCTGCCAGCCCTGGCTAATGCTTCCCCATACAAACAGCTCAATAGTAAAGGGAGGCTGAGAAGGGGCCAGGAGGGGGTGGCACTGAGGGCAGGGGCATGGGCAGGCTGTGACCACGGACATACAGGGTGGATTCTGAGGTCCCTGGATGTCGGGAATCATGACACCAGGCAACACCACAAAGATAGGGGGTGCAGGAAGATCCCCACAGCCGGACCCTGGCCTTGGGAGACTGGATCGAGGGTCCAGCTGAGTGGAAACAAGAAAAACTGCTGCAGCCAGCATTTGCGGTTCCTGAATGGAGCTGTGGTGTCATGGCAACAGGATGCCATGGCACTGCGGCTCCATTCAGAGGCCTAACTGAGGTAGCCAGGGATCTGCTGGGCAGGCAGGCCGACCAGAATCGAGGCCTGGCCTGCACGTTCAGGCTGTAGTCCCGATTCTGATCCCATGGGCATATCTAGCCCCAAGGGATCAGAATCGGGTCTACCTTTGGATGTCCCACTTCTGGTCAGCTGCACAAGAGGCTAGATGGCTAGGTCGGAATCTGCCTCAATCTGTTTCTCAGCCCCTGATGAAGAAAAGTAGTTTTTTAGGCATTAAGCATGGGTGCGTGTCAGAGGGAATGGAAGAATTAAAATATTTTAAGCTTCTAAAAATACATATGCTGAAAGCTCATGCCTTTGGTATACTTTAGCATTACTGATTGGACATTAGTATATATATTTTAAAAGCATTTAGAATACGCTGCCCTTCCAATATGAATGTCTCAGAACTAGACAAGTCCCATAGTTAATGATTTCCTATTCATCTTATTTAGCAACACTCATTTTATGAAATCTGTACCAAATCAGCTATTTCATCTGAATATTTGCTTTGGATCATTCGATATATTCTCTAGCCTGGGGCATTCAATTTGATGAAACATTACTTGTGAGTGGAAAACGAAATAAAAAAGAAAATGAATTTCTCAAAGCTGCTGTTCACTCCTAGAAGGCTGAGGCACAAAATTAATAAAAAGGGTTATTAATAAATAACTCCAAGTGCTTTGGCCATTATCAAAAATATGTTGGCTTGGGCTTACAAAAATGGCAGCCAGTGGAGTAAATTTGAGAACATATAAAAGCACAGGATGCCAAGGAAGAACATGACTAACAAACTAAACTCCGTATCATCCTAATACTGAACTCAACATCCAAACAGCAGGAATAATAATAATAATAATAATAAAACAAACCCTGGTTAGCTGCTGATTAGAGGGGGTATTCCCTGGATAATTCTACCACTGTCACCATTAGCAAGTCCTGATGCAGCCCTAATGAATGAGACGGGCAAAACTCGAGTCGGCGTTTGTTTCGGTGTGGTTGGCACTACTGATACCTGCAAGGAGAGCGGGCTTCTGTTCGCCAGATGCTTTGTTTGTGGTTTTTCAGTGCTTTTAAATGCATTTGAAAATTGAAAAAACTGACTACACTATAAGCCTATGAATGACATCAGGGGGGGTTCCTATGAGCTGTTAGCAGGGCTTTTGCTCCGCATTGCCAGGAACCCTCGTCTGAGGCTTATTCTTTCCTAGTCCATTGGATACATCTCTATTAAAGGGAGACCATGGGTAGGAGTTTTCATTTGCTAACCAGGGTTTTCTTTATTATTATTATTATTATCATTATTATTCCTGCTGTTTGGATGTTAAGGAAGAAACTCAGACATCCAGGTGAGGGCATGCACAATCCTTCCTATATTTGACAGCTTGACTCCGAGCAGTAGTACACAAAACTGCTGCTAGGTTAGAGGCATTATTTTGAACTGGGCTCTTGACTGGGTAGAAATAATTGGGGATCACTCCTGGCCTCTCCTAGACACTAGGGAGGGCAGCCTGGTAAGAGATGAGGGTGGAGTCTGGTAGATGGGGAGGGGATTCTGATTGATATTGAGAGAGTCCAGGGGGTGAGTGTAGAGTTGCCCCCCATCAGCCCATTTCCAATCCTAGCCCCCCCATCAGCCAATTGCAGTCCTATCCTAACCTTTCCATCAGCCCATTTGCAGTCCTAACCTAGCTCCCTCCATCAGCCCATTTCAAGTCCTAGCCCCCCATCAGCCCATTTCCTGTCGTAGCCCCCTCCCTCTGAAGAGCCCTGTGCTTGTCTAACTGGCTTTGGAGGGAGCCAGAGAGGCCCCAGTTCACCTCTATACAGCTGCCGAAGTGAAGAGCAACATTTTTCTTCACTTCGGCAGCTATGTTCTAGTATAAACCACTGGCATGCTGAGTGCCAGGAAACAGGAAATGCCCTTTGACCTCCAGCACGCCAGCAGTCTCCACTAGAACACAGCTGCCAAAGTGAAGAAAAATGGCGCTCTTCACTTCAGCAACTGTACAAAGGTGAGCCGGGCCTTGGACCTCCCCGGCTCCCTCTGAAGCCGGCCCTGCTGGGAACCAAACAGCATGTATGGGATGCTGTTGGCGCAGGGCCTCATGAAGCACAGGGCCCTTTGCGAACAACATTCTTGCACAATGGACGGACTGGCCCTGCCAAGAGCGCATGTTTTGGAATAATGTATCCTTGAAAAATACTAGCAAAACAGGGAATGCAGGGCATCACGATAGATAGGATACAATAAAGATAAAAGGAACCCAGGTGTCTTTAAGTAAATATCAGACAGAGTTGAAAGAGTCTAAATTAACTCTGTCATCAAACAGCTAGACTGTTAATATTAGCAGAAAGCAAATTTTGAAATGATTGTATGCAAATTCTAGAAGTCTAAAATATAACATGGGATGGTTAGAATATATAGCACTGAATGAAAGGTTAGATATAATTGGCATTTTAGAGACCTGGTAGAAGGAGGATAACCTATGGGACACTGTGATACCAGGCTACAAACTATATCACAATGATAGGGTAGATCACATTAGTGGAGTGGTGGCTCTATCTAATAAAGAGGACATTGAATCAAACAGGATACATTTTTTGCAGGAAACAAAATACACTGTAAAATCTCTATGGATAGAAATTCCATGTAAAAAAGGGAAGGGAATGGAAGTGGGGGTATACTACTGTTCATCTTGACAGAATGAACAGACAGATGAATGAAACTAGCAAAGTTTACAACAGAGTAATAATGGAAGATTTCAATTATCTAAGTATTGACTGGGTCAGTATCACATCAGGACTTGCTAGGAAGGTAAAGTTTCTAGATGAAGTTTATCTTTCCCATCGCTCTTTCAGTGTTTGTTCTGGTGGATCCTCCTCTGCTGCTATCCCGCTCTCAGTTGGTGTACCCCAAGGTTGTGTCTTGGATCCACTCCTTCTCTCTCTCTATACCCAGCCCCTTGGTGCACTCATTTCTTCCCATGGCTTCCAGTACCATCTTATGCTGATGACTCTCAGATTTAGCTCTCTACATCTGAAATTTCTCCGGCAATCCAGACCCAGATCTCTGCTTGCCTTTCTGACATTGCTGCTTGGATGTCTCACCACCACTTGAAACTGAACATGGCCAAAACGGAGCTCCTTATTTTCCCCCTCCTCTCCCCTTCCTCCTTTTTCAGTCTCTGTGGATAACTCTCTATTCCTCCCTGTTTCCTCAGCTCGCAACCTTGAGGTCATCTTTGACTCCTCTCTCTCCTTCTCCACACACATCCAACTAATAGCTAGGACCTACCATTTCTTTCTCTATAACATCTTCCTTTCTGAACACACTACTAAGCACTTATCCACTCTTTAATTACCTCCTGTTTTGACTATTGCAATCTACTCCTTGCTGATCTCCTGCTGAATCATCTCTCGCCTCTTCAATCTGTTCAACATTCTGCTGTGCGACTAATCTTTCACCAGCCTCATCATGCTCATATTACTCCTCTTCTTAAGTCACTTCATTGGCTCCCTATCTGTTTCCGCATCCAGTTCAAACTTCTCCTGCTGAACTATGTATAAGTGCATTCACTCTGCAGTTCACTACCTTTCCTCTCTTATACCTCCCTACACTCCTCCCTGGAAACTCCACTCTTTTGGCAAATTTCTTCTATCTGTGCTCTTCTCTTCTATTGCTAACTCCAAACTTCACTCTTTTCACCTTGCTACTCCTTATACCTGGAAAAAACTACCTGAGTCTGTACGTCAGGTGCCTTCTCTGGCCTTTTTCAAATCTAGACTGAAAACTCACCTCTTCACTGCTGCTTTCAGATCTTGACTCACCCGATCTCCTTTCTGTTTCCTTACCATTCCCCTTAGATATATCCCTGTCTACACCTACTGTGTTGACTAGACTGTAAGCTCTGATGATCAAGGACTGTCTCTTACATGTCTGTGCAGTCCTGCATATATCTTGTAGTGCTATACAAATGCTCAGTAGTAGAAGTAGTAGTACTCTTAGTAATCTGTGATTTATCATAACAATCATCTGTAGTACCCGCAGATTGGAGAATGGCCAATGTAATATCAGTTTTTAAAAAGGGTTCCAGTGGTGATCCTTGAAAACTACAGACCAATGAGCCTGACATAAGTGCTGGGCAAAATGGTAGAAACCATTATAAAAAAACAAAATTACTGAACATGTAGATAGTCATGGTTTAATGGCAGAAAGCCAACACAGATTTAGGTAAGGAAAGTCTTCTCTCACCAATCTCTTATATTTTTTGAAGGTGTGAATAAAAGGGTAGATAAAGGTGAGCCCATCAACATAGCGTATCTCAATTTTCAGAAAGCCACTGACAAAGTCCCTCATAAGAGACTCTTGGGGAAATTAAAAAGCCATGGGATAGGAGACAATGTACTGCTGTGGATTAAGAACTGGTTGAAAGATAGAAAGCAGAGAGTAGGGCTAAATGACCAATTTTCTCAATGGAGAAAGATGAATAGTGGAGTACCCCAGGGATCTGTGCTGGGCCAGCTGCTTTTTAACATATTTATAAATGACCTAGAAATGGAAACAAGTGATGTAACCAGATTTGTAGATGATGTCAAATTATTCAAAGTTATTAAAACAAAAGAAGATTATAAAAATTTTCAAGAGAACCTTGATAAATTGCAAGACTGAGCATCCAAATGGCAGATGAAATTTAATGTGGACAAGTGTAAAGTTATGCACTTATAGAAGAAGAACCCAAAGTACAGTTACACGATGCAAGGTTCCACATTAGGAACCACCACCCAGGAAAAGGATCTGGACATCATCATGGATAATACAATGAAACCCTCTGCCCAGTGTGCAACGGTGGCCAAGAAAGCAAATAGAATGCTAGGAATCATAAAGAAATAGAGAATAAAACAAAGAATATTCTAATGCTTCTGTATCACTCCATGGTGCAACCACACGCTGAATATTGTGTGCAGTTTTGGTCACCTTATCTTTAAAAGGATACAGCAGAATGTGAAATGGTACAGAGAAGAGTGACAAAAATGGTAAAGGGAATGGAAGGATATCCCTACAAGGAAAGGCTTAAAAGGTTAGGGCTCTTCAATTGGAAAAGAGATGACTGAGAAGAGATATGATAGCAGTCTTGAAAATGATTGGAGTAGAATTGGTAAATGTAGATCGGTTGATTACTACTTCAAAAAGTAGAAAGACTATGGGACTCGCAATGAAGCTACAATGTAGCACATTTAAGACTAATCGGAGAACATATTTTTTCATGCAATGCGTAATCAAACTCTTGAATTCGTTACCAGAGGATGCAGTGAAAACTGTTAGTGTAGCTGGATTTAAAAAAAGGTTTGGATGAGTTCCTGGAGGAAAAGTCCATAAACCATTATTAAAAAGGACCGGGGAAATCCACTGATTACCCATTTGACAAACAACATGGTATCTGTATAAGTACTTGTGGCCTGGATTGGCCACTGTTGGAAACAGGATACTGGGCTTGATGGACCCTTGATCTGACCTAATATGGCATATCATAAACTTGTATGTTTTTATATGTATTTAATTTAGATATGCAAATACTGCTATTTAAATCTTTAGAGTTTTCTGTAATCACCTCCCTAGAAGTCAATACACAGCTGGGCAGTCATCATCCAAGGATATCTCATTAAATCCTTGATATCTTTGAGCATGTTTTTAATTACAGCAGTGGATGTACTTCCAAACCAGACATACATCCCACTAAATGGCAGAGGCCGGTTTTCTAGCCTGAATTCCCCGCATATACAACCGCAATGTGCGAGGAACTCAGGATGGAGGCGGTAGGGGTGGACCAGAGGCTTGACCCCTACCCTGGATGCACAAGGTCTATTCCATGACGGCCCTGTATGTCCAGGCATGGAGATTTGGACTGGTGACTTATGCCACCCCGAAAGTGGATTAAGTCCCCCTGGTTGTTTATTGTTTATTAACATTTGATATACCGCCCCCATGTAATTTATTTACAATAATAAAGAGTAAATCAGAAAAGGAAAATAAGTTACAATAAACTAAAGAAAAGGAAAGAAAAGAAAAAAGAAAAAGAAAGTAGAAACAGGGTTGAATAACATAAGAAACAAAAGAGATTAAGGATCAGGGAGGAAGGTTAAAAGCAGAAGAGAAGAGATGAGTTTTAAGGAGAGAGCAGAATTTAGAATAAGACTCTTCTAATCAGAGGGTGGAATGCAGGGAGTTCCACAGGGAAGGACCAACGTAGAAAAACGCTGACTGTCTGGTGGATTGAAGGTGAGCCTGTGAGGGAGAGGGAAGATGCAGACGATTAACATGGACAGACCGGAGACTACGGGTGGGAGTATGAAAAGTTAATAGATCAGACAGATATTGAGGTCTATGGAGATAAATAGCCTGGTGTACCAAGATAAGAATTTTGAATTGAATACGGAAATTTAATGGTAACTAATGGAGATGTTGTAAGATTGGAGTGATGTGATCACGGGAAGAAGCATGTAGGATCATCCGAGCTGCAGTGTTTTGCAATAACTATAGCCGACGACGTTGATATTGAGGGATACCGGTATATATGGAATTGCAAAAATCTAATCTGGTGATGATCAGAGAAAGGAGGAGAGTAGTGAGGGCCTGAGAGGATAAAAATGGCCTGATGGCACGAATCTGCCTGAGACAGAAGAAAGAATGTTGAGAGACCCGGGAGATGTGATCATTGAAGGTGAGGTTGCTGTCGAAAAGGACGCCTAAATAGCGAAGCTTAGAGACTAAGGAAATTGGGGTGCCTGAAAAGGAAGGAACGAGCAGCGGAGTGGTGGAACTATGGGAGAACCAGATAACTGCACTCTTAGAAATATTGAGGATGAGACAGTTTGAAGAAAGCCATGAGGAGACCAGGGATAAACAGTTATTGAGAGGAGTGATGTCTGGGTGGGAAGAAGATGTATGATATATAAGGAAAATATCATCAGCGTAATAATATCCTGAAATGCCTGATTGTTGAATCAGCAATACTAATAGGGCCAAAAATATGTTGAACAGTAGGGTGGCCAGTATCGAGCCCTGTGGGACACCACAAGTGAGAGGGAAATTATCTGTGGTAGAGGAGACAGAAGTGACAGCAAACGACCGGGAGTATAGGAAAGAGTGGAACCAATGGTACACGGTTCCCCGAAGACCTGCGTCCTGTAATCTGGAGAGCAGAAGAGTGTGATCTACTAAGTCAAAGGCGGCCGAAAGATCTAGAGATACCGCCATCGTGATATCACCACGATCATGGGAGGAGTGAATTTCGTTCATAACAGTAGTGATAGTGGTTTCAATGCTATGACCAGGCCAAAAGAGAGATTGCCGGGGGTGAAGAAAGTGTGTTGAGTCAAGATAATGGGAAAGTTGGGAGAAGACAGTTTTTTTCTAAGAGTTTAGAAGCGCATGGAAGATTAGATACAGGTCGGTAATTTGCTGGTATAGATGAGTCTAGGGAGGGATTCTTTAAGAGGGGGCAGACCAGGGCAGACTTCCATGAGTGAGGAAAGGATTCGGACAAAAGACTGGAATTAATGATAGTAAGAAGTGGCAGAAATAGATCAGGGTTGCCAGTAGATGAGCCCACAGAACACCCCCAAAGAGGTTAGATGAGCAGGGGGCCCCCTCACAGCCCGATCCCAGCATCAGAAGGGCTGATCATGGGTCAGGTGATGGGGAAGACAACAATTTTAAAAACTTTGGCCAATCGTGGCTCCTGCATGGATCCGTGGTACTATGGCGATGGGACGCCACAACACCGTGGCTCCATGCAGGAGCCTGGCTGTGCTAACCAGGGAGTCATCTGGCAGGCTGGAATCGGGGCATGTCCAGGATGTCCAGGCCTTATGCCCTGATTCTGCTCCCACAGAGCCATCTAGCTCCCGCGGGAGCCAAATCGGGTGCATATCCTGGCCATCCAGAATCTTGTTTAGGTAAATCATTTGAATATCTGGCCTAAGCTTCAACAGATGAATCATCCATTTAAGTTAGAAAACACATTCATGCAGTCTTACTTACTGTAAATGGATACATTTAACTGGATAGCAGTCGGATATCCCCATTATCCTATTATGCTTATGCATCACTCTAGAACACCTCTGATCCCTTCCTCTTCCATCTGTAGAACATCTGGCCAAACACTGAGATGTCTGACTTAAGGTTATGCATTGGTTGATCCCACCATTTAAAAAAAAATATGTGATTATCTCCAAAGTTTAAGTACAATTTAGTTTGCAGAATTGAGAGCTGTCCAAAACTTTGTGCGCAGTAGGCTTAAGTAATTTGTTTGGCAATTGGTGAAGAATGATAGAAGATGATTGATGATTGGTAAGAGAAAGCAAAGTACTTCTCAGAATAGGAAAGCAAATTATAATTATGGGGATGTGTGCAACTGAGGGCATGGGTAGGAGAATATAGATATTGGTTTGGACAACTGCTAAATATAGTGGCAAAATCTAAATTCGCACCAGAAGGGATATGCCTGCAAATAAAAAGAAAAATGGTGATCAGTAGACATACAAGCATTTGAGACTAGAAGGCAAAATGGGTAATAGAAAAAAATGGATGAAATGATAAAGAAGCAAGCCTTCAAACTGCTCAAATTATGACAGCAACATTGCCATCAACATAGTCCTCACTACTCTCTCCCATTGTCTACTACTCTTTGCTGCTATTCAAGTATTAACCATATAGCCAATAGTTTCTAGTTCCAGCAAACAGTTGAATACAGTAAGTTGTCAAAGATCAGCAACTGATATACTCTGGCATTATACTTTAAAAGCACAGCATTAAAAGGGATGTCCATTAGTAAAGAGGCGAGACCAGTGGAAAAAAAAAACATTTGAAAGTTGCTTTCCTCTTGGAAGGTAAACATATGCATGCTGCGAACAACACATGTACTTGAATTCATTTAAAAAATGAAACAAAGATGAGGATAAACAAGACAGGGGGAGGCAGAGTTTGCATTGCATGTATTTTTGCTGTGTGTTTTGCATCTATTTAAAAGCAAGTGCAAATATACACAATGAAAATGGAGCTCCCGTGATCAGCTGCATGCCTGCTTCGGGGTTTCCTTTGAAAATGAGTTAGATAACATAGATACAATGGGAGGGAATTTAAAAACCTTAGAGGCAATTTCAACATCCCAAAACATGCATGTGGACGTTCCCGGAGGCATTTTAGAAATGGCCTTTAAAGATGCTTCTGACGCAGGAATGTCCAAGTAAGAAGGGGAGTGGCTAGGGAGGTGCAATGGACTTAGACGTCCCCACTCCCACTCAATTAGACCTGCTTCAAACACCAATAGGCATCCGGAAAGTGCTTGCTTTGGCCATAAAACCCACAGCAGGTGTACCAAAGATGGTGAGTTAAGTGATTAGCCTAACATCACAAGGAGCAGCACCAGAATTTGAACATGTGCTTCCTTGGTTCTGATCCACTGCTCTAACCATTGCAGTATTAAACATCTCCATTCTAGGATGCTGTTCGGAGGACATCTACAGTATGCAAGTGTCCGTATAGGCGTCCATATCTGGCATAAACACGTTTGTGAAATCTTGCCTGAACTTGACATTTTTTTCAGACGTTTTGGCTTGGACGTCCTGCATTGCACTGGAATGTCCTTCGTAAAATGTGTCTTCACTGATCCAGACACCAGAAGCTTAATGAGAGCAACTAACTGAGGCTAATGAGCAGGTTGTCTGCAAATTGTAGGCATGTGCATTTATGAGCATGCATTCAGTTCACTTGGGCCTTAAAAATTTAGAGGTCCTTTCACTAATCTGCACTATGCAGTTAGCGTGGGTTTTGGCACGTGGTCTGCGTGTTGTAGCCTGCGGCAACTGTTAGTATGGGGTCATCACAGTTATAGTAGCTTTCCATGATTTCCACACAAATTATGAATCATGCAGTGGAGTAGTAAATGTGTAACTCAGGGACGTTTCTGAAATTGTTCCTGAGCTTGCATGTTGCCAGCCTTTTTTCAGGCATTTTGCCCTGGACGCCCCAGATTGCCCTTAACGTCCTTTATAAAGTGCAACTTCACATGTAGAACATTTACCCAAGTAATCCACAACTGTAACTTATACCCATAAAAGTGCATGCTGGGAAGGTGGGCTAAGAGGCCAAAGGTGTAGCATAATTTCAAAATACAAGTTAGATCACAGAAACAGCAGGCCCAATGTATGCATGTTAGTGGCAGCATGGCTTCCGCATGTACTTCTTTTAAGCAGTGCTTTTTAAATGGCTGGTGCCACTAGATACAGATACGGTGCACTCATAAACATAAGCAGCGGTATGTCATTTAATCCACCAGCTGGCCCCATTTAAAATCCATCCCATTTGACTTTAGCTCATTCAGGAGTTAGGAAGGGAAGGCTAGAGGTAGAATTGTTAAGTGCACCTAAATTCAAGCATTTGCAACCTCTATGGAACTGAGAAGAAGCCTAGTGGTTAGGACAGCAGTCTGGAACCAGAAAGACCAGGATTCAAATCCCACTGCCATGGCTTGGGCAAGTCACTCAACCCTCCATTGCTTCAAGTAGAGACTTAGGGGTTTATTTACTTAGCTGCGGTAGCGGCTTCCGTGCGATATTGGAGCCATTGAATTCAATAGGGCCGCAGCTCTGATATCACATGGAAGCCACTACCGCAGCTAAATAAACAAACTCCTTGGACTGCAAGCTCTCTGGGACAAGACATTATCTACTGTAACTCCGTTCAAACTACTACTGGAAAAGCATGAACTAAATACATGTTCTGCTTTGTCCACGTAAATGTTTAGTGCTAGCTAACTGCAAGGTACTCTACTGTACTCCAAACGTCAGAAACCTCAGTCAAAATTAATGCAGTAATGAACACAAATTCATATGTGGACTTAACTGCATTGTGCAGTATATTAAAAGTGCCTCTGTCATAATCCAGTAAAAAAAACCCCACAAATTCAGAGGCTGCTTAATTGCCATCAAATGTAAGAATGATCTTATAGGGCAGAACAGGGTCACCTAAAAAGAGCATCCCCTCACAAAACTGCACAATCCATTCATTTTAAAGACTTGTTATATAACTGATATAACCTTTAAAAACAGTGCTAATCTATCATCTCAGCATTAAGCTTTATTAATGCCTTGCCATAAATGTGTATCTCTTTTTGAGATTAAGCAGGCTGATTTATTAACTTACCTTTCAAAGTTCATATTTAAAATGCAACTGCAAGCGACAAGGTCTGCAGTGGAAAGAAATAATTATGCCGTGCAAGAAACAAGCCACGGTGTCCTGTTATCTCTCTTTACCAACAGTTATTTTCTACTACTTCAATAAAATTACATTTCACAAGCACATAGAGGAAGGCACCTGGATGTGTATATTACTTTAAATAAAAATGAAGACCGTCTTTAGCTTATATCTCCATAGCACCATGCCTCATTGGGCATATCTTCAAAGGCTAATCATTCATAGCTTGTATTACGGCGTGTGGCAAGGACAAGGTTTAGGTCAAACACAATGCTATTGATGCTGGCGTCTGTTCATTTTAAAAGCATAATAAAAATAATAAAGCCTGAAAAAAAATTAAAAGCAGAGGAAAAGAAGGCAGCACCACCACAACCTAATAGCAGCGTGGGCATGAATAGCTGCAAGTTTTCATCTGAGAGAGTCTCTGCATCTAAGACGTCTGCTCTTGCCACTTAGCGATAGTTTTTGTATTGTTCTGTTTTGGCATATTCCTGCACTCAGTAAGGATCATGTTTGGAAGGGTACCAGAAATTACAACAAACCTTCTTGAATCATGACATATTAAGCACGTCACCCCTTCCCCCCTCCCATAAACAACTGCGCTTCAACTTCCCCTATAAATAATGTATCAACCATGTACAGTAACTACATATCGTTGAATGTAACACGTAATAGTTCTGTTCATTGTAACAACGGTTATGCTGTTCAATCTCTGCACACCCCTGTATATATTGTAACCAATAAAAATCCTGTTGATTATAAACTGCTTTGAAAAGCGGCATACAAAAACTGTTAAAGAAAATAAATAATAAATATAATGATATCACATATTGACTGCGCAAAATGATCTTTTCTGCCACACAACTCTCACATCTGGTTGCAATATGACGGGACAACTTTTAGCGGTCCTGTCACTGCATACTAGTGGATGACTTACACTATCTGCTTTATGCCAAAAATTAAGCCTGCTCTCACCTCATTTCAGAAGCTAAGCAGGGTTGGCCCTGATTAATACTTGGATAGGACAGAGTCTTGAAATACCAGGTGCTGTAGACTTACTGTGCGTAATAAAAGCCTGGCAGTATCTACATCTGGTTGCACTTTGCCAAAAAAAAAACCCAAAGACTGTGTCAGCATTGACTCAACAGCACACACCACAGTAGTACTTATCCATTTAAGCAAGATCACCTTGTTCAAGTTAGATTGGTCATTTGTGCAGTTCTACTAAACAGATAAAGTAGCTTATATGGTGCGGAGTATTGACATATGCATACTTTAGCCCCTTCTCTAAAATACTGAGCTGAGAATTCTTTGCATATGGAGGTCTGCATGTTAAAACATCAAACCTAATAAATACATGCAAATGTGTCAGCATTTCAGGGCCCATTTGCAAAACATTTACAACTTGTGGCCCCTGCAGTAAACTTCTGTGCATAGCCTATTATATGTGAAAGTTCATGCAAATTTGGATTTGGATTTTAAATTTAGGAGACCATTTTGGAGGCCTTGGGAAGATTCTACGCATGTAAATAGTATTTGTACATGTAGATTGCCCATTTTAGAGCACTGCTATTTATTTGTGTAAAAGTGCAAAATGTACAGATTCAAAGGGAGCACGTCAGGGGAATGGATTGGGTGGGCCTATAACACTTATACTTTTAGAAATATCCCCATAGGCTTCTGCCTCCTTGAAGTACACATACATTTCAGCAGCCTTTGTTTCAGCCAGGGGTTTTGCCTTGTGATGCCCACCCACTAGGGTTGCCAACTTTTTCACCGAGAAAAACCCGACACCTGTGGCTCGCCATGCTCCACCCATTCTCCGTCCCTAGTCCCACCCCTGCCCCGCCCCCAGCCCCACCCACAAAAATTACCGAGGATTCAGTCACACCCCCCCTCAGTGCTGGCTCACTCACCCCCCCTCCCCTCAGTGCTGGTTCACTCACTCACCCCCCCTACTGACTCACTCACCCCCCTCCCCTGCTGGTTCACTCACTCACCCCCCCTCTCCTGCTGGTTCAGTCATACCACCCCTCCCCCCTCCACTGCTGGTTCACTCACACCACCACCACCCCCCCTTGCTGGTTCACTCACACCACCACCCCCCCCCCCCCCTTGCTGGATCACTCACACCACCCCCCCTTGCTGGTTGACTAACAACCCCCCCCTTGCTGGTTCACTCACACCATCACCCCCCCCCCCCTCTGCCCAAGCCGCTGCTTCTGCTTTGTACAGAGCAGCGACTGCAATACACTTACTTTGAAAAGTAAAGACAAACTGTGTAAGGAGCCCTCCGGTCATCGCAGAGCCCGAGGAAGTGATGTCATGGGGGCGGGCTCCTCACAGCTTGTCTTTCCTTTTCAAATTAACTTAATTTGAAAAGGAAAGACAACCTGTGAGGAGCCCGCCCCCATGACATCACTTCCTCGGGCTCTGCGATGACCGGAGGGCTCCTTACACAGTTTGTCTTTACTTTTCAAAGTAAGTGTATTGCAGCCGCTGCTCTGTACAAAGCAGAAGCAGCAGCTGCACTGCTATGGGGAATCGCGCTCGTGCCGCGGACTTCGGCACAAAAGCCGTTTTTTTGCTCTGGCTGCTCCCGATCTTGCAGCCAGAGCAAACAACCGGCTTTTCAATGGCCGGTTTTACATCTGTGCCGGCAGCCGGCCTGGCCATGGAAAAACCGGCCAGGCCGGCTGAAAGCCGGCCAGTTGGCAACCCTACCACCCACCCACTAGAAACTGCAGGCCATATAGCTACTCCCCTCCTACTTGAGAAACCCAGTTAATTAGTGGGTAGGCATGTTGCTAGGTGGGAAGCAGGTAGTGTGTTAGTGAATGGGCTGGGGACTGAGTAGGTATATAGGAAAGTAGTTGGGTGAGTGAGTGAAGGCATGGTGATAGTCACATAGGTTAGTTGGAAGCAGTTAATAAGGTAGGAGGTTGGGTTGGTGAGTGGTAGACCATGGAGAAGAAGCCCTCTGACTTGTGGATCCTGACGCAAAGTTCCTTGACTCAGATACTACAGTGCAGGATTAATGCAGGATTTTTTAGGCTTGGAAGTTGACCTTGTGGGTCAGAGATGGAGCAACATTAATTCACGTTTCTGGGACTACTATTAGTCTATGGTACTGTAAGCTGGGCTTCTGATGTGATAACCTACCCCAGACCCCAAATCCGGGATTCCTGCAGCCTAGAAATCGTAGTCTGGGACAACCCTGGCACAGTACCATAAACTAACACTTATTTCAGGGGTATGAATTATTTTCCTCCACCTCTGAGCCAGGATTTCAATTTCAGGCTTGAAAAACAAGAAAGAGCATGAGTTAAACTTTGAGGATGTTAACACCCATCATGTGTTGCTAACAGTTTTAAATAACATTTGCAAGGTGGCGTGCTAATTATGCGTGCATGTTAATTCATTTTTTTTAAATCATTTCTTTGCGTTAAAACCTTTATTAAATCATGAGTAAAGTTTAACTCACCAAGCAGTGCACAAAAAGGTGAGTAAAAATGCACCCTACACTAAGCTTATAGTCCCTTATTCCTTCGGCCTGTAAATGAGATGGCCAAATACCGGCACAGATTGATTCACTACAGTGCTTAAATATGAAAACCAAAACTGTAAATCAGAAATCTGCAGATTGTTGTCCTGTTATATGCTGCCTGAAATTTGATGAGATGTTACTATACTGTTGAATCTAGCCTTGGAGGATATAATAAATTGAGCATTCAAAAGGCAACAAACCTTAGTTTATCATTTTAGGAACCTATTAGTGGATGATAAAATATTTTTGTTCCTATCAACCATACATGATAAAGGCTTACTGCAAAATTGCTGTCTGGCATACTTTATACAAGCAAATGGTGCCAAAGAATAATATGCTAAAAATGCTGACTTTGCAGGAGCTGCAATTGGTGCAGCTCTCTGCCAGAGAACAGATTTACCCTGCTTTGATATTCTTTTTTAATAAATCTAATGATTCATGGTTTAAAAAAGTACCACGGCCAATGGATCCAATAAAATGCTAATAACAGAGCAACATGGCAGATGATAGCAGATAAAGGCCAAGGTGGTCCGTCCAATCTGCCGAGTGAGGGGGTCAGGGTTGTAATTGCTCCCTCCTCTCAGTTGCCTCCCCCGTGCCTTTGCTTTTAGGGTCGTAACGGCCACTCGGTGCAGATTAGCTCCCCATGCCTTCTCAGAAGTGCCAAAAAGGTAACTTCACAGCTGTTCTGAGCTGAAATACTCCATGCATGGTTTTCATTCTCTTGCCATTTTGGGATCCGCTGTGGATATCCCCACTCCTTTTTGAATTCCACTGCAGTGTTTGCCTCTGTCACCTCTTCTGGGAGAGCATGGCAGACATCCATTGCCCTTTCCAAGTAAAAAAAACATTTCCCTGTGTTGTTCCTTGGAACTACATACTGTGTCCCCATGCTCGACAGTTTCTTTTTCTTTGAAAGGGTTCATTTGTGGAGTAATACATTTCAAGCATTCAATGACCTACATCATTTCTCCTCTGTCTTCTATTTAGGGCTTCTAGTCTCTTCTCGTATATCTTCTGAAAAACACCGCTTATCATTTTAGTCACTTCCCTCTGGACCACCTTTAGTCTCGTTGGGCCCGATTTTGCATTGTAGCCGTGTAGCCCTGCCTGCCATCCACTTAACACCAGATATTCATGTCCGTGGTGATGGACGTGAATATCCGGGGTTCGCCATACAGCTGGGAAGTCACCAAGCCTAACCGGGCAGCAGCGATTTTCCATGCTGCACAGTTAGCACTCTGCACCGTAAAGATAGGCAAGAGTTTTTCTCCTCTATCTTTTCAGCACAGAGTGCTAACCAGGCACCCTAACTGGCCAGCATAGAAAATCACTGCTGCCCGGTTAGTGCTTGTCTCCACCCCCGCTCCGCACCAGTACGCCACAGCACTAACCGGATAGCATCTGGGCACATAGCGGACGTTGGAGGGGATTTTCAAAGGCATTAACTGGGTAAGTGCCTTTGAAAATCCGTGGTTATGGCATTTGCACAGTTTACTGGGCTGTAAACCATGTAAATGCCTTTCAATAAAGCCATCCTTTACGTCCTTACTGAGATATGATCTCCAAAACTAAACATGGTATTCCAAGTGAGGTCTCACCAATTACTTGTGCAGGGACATTATTACCTCCTCCTTTCTGCTGGTTATGCCCTCTCTCTATGCAGCCTAGAATCCTGCTGGCTTTGGCCACTTTCTCGTTGCACTGTTTTGCCCCTTTAGGAATCTTGAACACTATCATCTTGAAGTCACGCTCATGGCCCTCACATATAAGCCTCCCCAGTCCTATTGCATAAAGCTCCTTTAGGATTCTGCACCTTAAATGCATTGCTCTGCACTTCTTCAACCAATCTTGCAGTTTTTCTAAATCACTTTTCATTTTGTTCACATCCTCGGGGCTGTTTACTCTGTTTCAGGTGTTTCGGACATGTTCATTAAGCCGTCATAGCACGGGATTTGCATGAAGTATTAGTGACACGCTAAAAAGCAGTACAATCCCTGCACTAAAAACCTTGCACTACCCTTGAAGTGCTCTTTGGGATGGAATCTAGACAAGATGGGGGTATTCTTGCACTGGTGAAGTTAGCACAGGTATATGCAGCCTGCACTTCCTGTGCTTGTGGAAAGTACCATGGGTGCAACTAATGCCACCTCAATGGGTGACATTAGTTGCTCCCATGACTGTTTTACCACAGTGAAATGTGGTAAATGCAGAAAGATGGCTGTATCCACCCCCCTGCAGATAGCACGCAGCCCTACACCTTGTAATATGGCCCACACACGCGCTACTGACGCGGGGTTTAGTAAATGCACCTTCGTGCAATTTGCAAAAAGGGAAATTTTCCCTTCTAAACCACTAGTAATATTATTCAAGAAAATTTTGAACAAAATTGAGTCTAGAACTAGTCCCAATCCCTAAGACACTCCACTACTCACCTTTCTTTCGTTCAAATGAATTCCTTTTGCCACTATCCTTTGTCTTCTATTACTTAACCAAGTTTTAATCCAGTTTATTCAGGAGCATCCTATTAGGAAATGCATCAAAGGCTTTGTTGAATTCCAGATAAATCACATCCAATGCAGTTCTCTTGTCACCCAGTCCAAGGAATCAATCAGATGGGAGAGATAGAATATACTGTGATACCTAGGTACAAACTATATCACAATGATAGAGTAGATAAAAATGGTGGAAGGGTTGCACTATATGTTAGAAAGGGCATTGAGTAACATAGTATTAAATTTTTGTAGAAACAAAGTTCCATATATAAAGCAGAAGGCAACGGCAGAATGAACAAATGGATGATGAAATGCTAAAAGAAATCAGAGAAAGTAACAAAAGTTACGACACAGTAATAATGGGTGACCTCAATAACCCTGGTATCAACTGGGTCAATGCCACAGCAGGAAATGCTACAGAGATAAATTTCTAGATGAACAACAGCTGGTTCATGAACCAACCAGAGGGGAAGCTATTTTGGACTTTGAGGAGCACAGGATATGGTGCAAGAGATAAGGGTGTTGAGGCCACTTGGCAAGTGATCATAGCATGATCACCTTTGATTTAAAAAATGGAAGCAGGACAGCAAAGAAATCCAAAGTACTACCTTAACTTTCAAAAGGGAGACTATGATATGCTGAGGAAAACAGTTAAGAAAAAACTAAAAGGAGTACGGCAAAAGTTAAAGTTTTACATCAAGTATGGACGTTGTTTAATAGCATTATCTTGGAAGCCCAGACCAGATGTATTCCATGCTTTAAGAAAAGTGGAAGGAAGGCTAGAAAAGTGTCAGCATGGTTTAAAGATCAGGTCAGAGAGGCTGTTGCCAAAAAAACATCCTTCAGGAAATGGAAAATGGAGCCTAATAACAAACACAGGAAACAACATAAGCATTGGCAAGTTAGATATAAGACATTGATAAGGCAGCTAAAGAGATAATTTGAAAAAAAAAAGCTTGCCATGGATGCAAAAATGCATAAAAAAGACTTTTTCAAGTACATTCTAGCAAAAAACCCAAACAAACTGTGAGAGAGTTGGACCATTGGGTGATAGAGAGGTAACAGGGGCACTAAGAGAGGAGAAGGCCATAGCAGAGAGACTGAAGAAGATATAGAGAAATTACCCATGCCTGAAATGGTAACCCCAGGAAAAAGATTTAGGCACCATCATGGATAATATGTTGAAACCCTCTGCTAATGTGCAGTGGCGGCCAAGAAAGCAAATAGAATGCTAGGAATCATAAGGAAAGGAATAGAGAATAAAACAGTGGATATTATAATGCTTTTGTATCATTCCATGGTGCGACCACACCTTGAATATTGTGTGCAGTTCTAGTCACCATATCTTTAAAAGGATATAGCTGAATTAGAAAAGGTACAAAGGACAACAAAAATGGTAAAGGGAATGGAAGGATACTCCTATGAGGAGAGGCTTAAAAGGTTGGGGTTTTTCAACCTGGAAAGGAGACAGCTGAGGGGAGATATGACAGAGGTCTATAAATTAATGAATGGAGTAGAACGGGTAAACATAGATCGATTGTTTACGCCATCAAAAGTAGAAAGATTAAAGGACACACAATGAAGCTACAATGCAACACATTTAAGACTAGTAAGAGAATTTATTTTTTTTTTACTCAATGCGTAACCAAACTCTGGAATTCATTACCAGAGGATGGAGTAAAAGTTGTTAGTATAGCTGTGTTTAAAAAAAAAGGTTTGGGCAAGTTCCTGCAGGAAAGGTCCATAAACCATTATTAAAGAGGATCCGGGAAAACCACTATTTGCTCCGGGACAAGCATTGTGGAACCTGCGTGCCTCCTTGGGAACCTGGCAGGTACTTTCAGATGTTTTCCCATTTTATTAAAGTTACCATATTTGAAGTGTGCAATCTTGAAGTTGGCATGCTTCAACTTCGCTTTAGCTTTTATATCAAATCATACTCAGGCGCATTCTGAGTTGTGCATCTCCGGGCAGTCCAAATGTTCATACATCTGAACAGCCTGGAGATGCACCTGATTGTGCTCCTCTGGAGGCTAGACATCCCTGTGGGAGCAGAATCTCTGCAAACTGGCTAGACTTCGGGGACCTGGCTGGATGTCTGGGGGAAGTGCCCCGATTCAGGCACCCCAGACATCCAGCCATTTCCCTACAGGAGCCGCGATCACCGGCCAACCTCACTATCTTCTTTTCCCTCAGCCTGAGCCCCGATCAGGCTTTCCATCTCCAGGGTCGGACTGTGGGGAACCCCCTCACCTTGGTTTCTGGGCTTGGTTCCGGTATCCCCTGACATCCAGGGGGACTTATTCCACCAGCGAGGTAAAATAAGTCCCCTGACCTTGAAATCGGCCCTGTATATCTGGGATCACGATACCTCCCACTGTCTGCCCTCACTCCTCCCTCAGCCCGCCCCCATCCAGAGTTCTCCACACCTCTCCCCTATACGTGTGGGGATGTTTGGAGAGACAATTTGGTCCCAGGCATTTAGAGAGGATAGACATCCGAACTGGATGCCCATCCCCCTAAATGTGGGGCAGCATAGGGGCCACTATGTTTAGTTTATTGCATTTGTTATACTGCTTTTCATTAGAAACAGCAAAGAAGTTTACCATTCAGTTAGCAATAAAAACAATATTATAATGGTCACTGCTGCCCAGATGGGTTCCTAACTGGGACTGGACATTAAACACACTGACTACATTTGCAAGTTTTAGAGTTAGCATTTGCCTGACTACAGCCCCTTGAAAGGCGTCCACGAACTTTGTATTTCTTTCCAACTCTGCTTATCAGACACTCCAGTCAATATATGGTAGATTGAGATTGCTCAGCAACAACACCTCCCCCTTCATTCCCAACTTTTGGATATTTATGGCCAGATCTCTGTCTAGTTCTTCCATCTGAGATGAAAGTCCATAGACGACACCTGTGTAGATGTGAAGTGCCATCTTCTATCTCTTTCCAAGTCATTCTACTGTGCATCCTCTTTTTTCCCCCCACACTTCATGCATTATAGTTACTTAGATATTATTCTTGGTATAAAGAGTTCCTCCTCTTCTTTCTTTTGAGTCATCTATGTTCCTCCTATCTGTTTTCATGAGTACTGTGTATGGGCTCCACTCCATAAGAGGGACTTTGTCTCCTTGACATATTCTTGAACCAGATTGTTTAAGAGAAATTATGATCTTCAAAAGTAGTGCCTCTACCTTAGCATGGAGGCACATTTCACAATGAGACATCCAAATGCAATCTGTGACAGCAAAGCCAGAAAGTCTGAAACAAACGCAGGCACGTGCAAGTTCGGCACAATTTCGGAAATGTGGATGTGTCCAATATGCATGTATATCAAATGTCTATAAAGACATCCTCTGAATTGCCTTTCAGAAGCAAGATGTCTAATAGCATAATGGGTAGAGTAGTGGCTTAAGGGCCGCATGACCAGGCAGGGCTGTACCAAGGTTGAATCGCGCCCTGTGTGACTTGCACAAAGGGGGGCGCGTCCCCCCCCTCACCCAGGGCAGGAGAGAAGAGGCTTGCCTGCTGTGTAAGTTGCTGGCGTGCTAAGCAGATCTGTCCCTCCCTACTCTGACGTCACATCAGAGCAGGGAGGAACACATGTGCTTAGCAT
The DNA here is from genome assembly GCA_033557465.1 of Ichthyophis bannanicus. NCBI lineage: Eukaryota > Metazoa > Chordata > Amphibia > Gymnophiona > Ichthyophiidae > Ichthyophis > Ichthyophis bannanicus. The sequence continues at coordinate 864,106,951 of CM066032.1, read as the reverse complement.
GCTGCGAGAAGGGGCGCATTTCAGATGTCTGCCATTGCCTGCCGCCACTGAGCGAAGAAAAAGTGGCGGCGGCAGGCAACGGCAGTAAGGCAAAATGTGCCCCTTAAGCCTTTGTGCCCTGTGCGGCCGCACCGCTCGCACAGGGCTAGGTACGGCCCTGTGACCAGGATTCAAATTCTAGTGTGAGTCTTTGTGATCTAAGGGTAGTCACTTAATTCTCTATCTTCTCTGCACTCTGGATGTTTTATGGTGAAAACAAGTACTGTCCTGATGCCTATTCGTGCCTGGAGCAGCTATAAACATGCATGTGGCTGGAGATGTCTCCACCATTTCTGAGATCGAATGGGACGTATTAGTCCATTGCTCCTCGCCAGACATGCTTCCACCACATCCCTTTGCCTGTCTGGATGTCCCTGGACTGGAAACGTCTGTGAACATAATTTGTGGAATGGCTACGGAAACCTGTCTGTGATTTCAATGTCCATGTACACATCTTCAGATGACCAAATCACGATTAAACCTTTAAAAATGATCCTCATAGTATAGTAATTTCTAGGCTCTGATTATGTCTACCTTTGCTGTACAGACGCAGAACTTTACTTCTTATTTTGTCTACAAATTGTAATTGTAATCTGAAAAAAAAAATTAAAAGACACATTCTCCTAGCAGCAAAAACAATAGATTAATGTATAGCATGAATATATTTTTAAAACTGGCAAAATTATAATTCTGTGTGTGCAAAAGTATATGTAATTATACTTTAATTTTATTGCTTCTTTAGCTCTCTGTTCTGCTTTCTTGGCTTTTCTTTGATGTGCTCTTCAATATGTCAGTTTCTCAGCATCCATTCTTTTTTCTACCCTAGCTATCCATAACCTATTTTACTGTTTTTGCCTTCTTTTACAACTTTTTCTCTTCCATTATTCTCTACCCTCAATTCTCTAAGAAGCATACTTCTGCTTTGGGTTCCCTCACATGCTGTACAGTGTCTGTTTTACTTCCTTCTTCCCTTTTTCTGTTCTCCATTAGTTTACCTCTGTCTCTGTCCTTCTTTCTTATCATTGCTTTTCCAGTTCTTTGTATTTTTTCATCTTTGCCCTTTACTGGATCTCTGAACCAGATTGCCGTTTTTTTGCTGCTTATTCCACCTTTGAGGTGCGTCTCCATGGGCCTGGCAGGACATACAGGGCCATAACCTGAATTAGCCCTGTACGTCCTGCCCCACACCTGCTTCACCCGATCGTGCCCCCTGTCGGCTTTCCCCATTGGGATGCTCAGGACTTATGGGGAGAGCCAAAGGGGGAATCGGGCCCGGATGGCTTACGAGGCTGCATGTCCCAGGGGGATGTGCAGCCCTGCAACCTGTGTCCCAGAATCGGGCCCATAGCCAACCAGAGCATAGCAATAACACATCTCTGCTATTATACCTACATTTTTTTTCTATAACATATTATTTAAATTTTCAAAAGTCACATTCTATTAAAATAATTTTAAAAAGTACACTCTACCTTTGAAGTCTCTTTCTTCATTGGTTATTATTTATCTGTCCTCCCCTATGAGTATCTACAATTCTAAGCCCCTATCTTATCTTACCTCCAACCAATAATCTTCAGTCATTGCCTCTCAAGATCATGTCAGCCTCTATACAGATACCATGGAAGTCACAGGCATGTGCAGCCTAAAATTCACTAGCAGTGGGGTTGGTGACTTGCTGCATCTCTTAGGGGGAAAGAATAAAGTTTTGCTGAATACCTTCATGCAGTGACCCCATTATATAAAATCTACACTAAATCTCAGCAAGGCGGCACTACAATTCAAGTATACTAGGAAAGAAAAAGAAAAATACATACTGGCCACACGTTGCCCAGGATGAAAAGGTGCCGACACCCACCCACAGATAAAGGCCATGGTGAGCTTGTTCATAGACCCACTGTGGCTGAACTACAGAAGTTAATGAAAAGGTTGGGAGGATTAAAAACAATTTAGTGGAATCTACAGATAGCCTCCCTTTATGCTACAAACCCCATATTTAAATCAAGAGGGTATACAAAAAGAATTTGCCAAAAACTGGAAGTACTACGCTGCAATAAATTTGAGAGACTGAGATTATATTCCCCATTCCCCATGCCCTAGTTTAGAAGTGAGGTTCATGATTGCCATGGTATGCACAAAACTAATCCCATTTCAAAAAATTGCCCCGTACCAACTCTGTGGGTTTAGTGGATGTGTGAGTAAAATCCTTGTGCCCAGGGAAGAATATTTTTTCTTGTGATTAGCAATTCAACTCATTTTGAAAATGACTTGGTAAAAATGCTCCATCCTGTTTGGAACATCTGTCTATTATATATATGTAGTCTTTTATAATTTACATTTTAATAGCAAATGAAAGAAAAGAAAAGGTAGAAAAAAGAAAATTGTTACTCCAAAAAAGGTCACCCACTTGATGTACTCCAGGATCAATGGACAGTTCAAAAAGCACTCACACTTGTAACGTAGAACAGCAGCCAAAAAGCAACTACAAACAGATTGAAGACATAAAAGTGGCTTTATTGCTTCTTCACAAAAGGGATTTGTGACTTTGAAGAAGCAATAAACCCACTTTAATGTCTTCAGGATCAATCGGTCATAATGGATACTAAAGATATATACAGTGCAAAATATGTTGCTTCCTTTTCAATTCATTTGAGCTTTTCTTCTGGTTTTGTATCTTTTTTCAGTATATTAAGAAATGCTATACTGGGACAGACCCAGGCCCATCAAGGCCAGTATCCTTTTTTCAACAGTGGCCAATCCAGGTCACAAGTACCCTGCAGGTACCCAAAATGTCAGACAGGTTCCGCAATGCTCATCCCAGGGTAAGAAGTGGATTGCCCTGAGTCCTCTTTAATAATTGTTTATGGACCTTTCCTAAAGAACTTGTCCAAACCTTTTTTAAACCCAGCTATATTAACAGCTTTTACTACTTCCTCTGGTAACGAATTCCAGAGTTTGATTACGTGTTGTGTAAAAAAAATATTTTCTCTTATTAATCTTAAATGGGTTACATTGTAGCTTCAATGCATGTCCTCCAGTCTTTCTACTTTTTGATGGCATAAACAATCGATCTATGTTTACCTGTTCACTCATTAATTTATAGACCTTTATCATATCTCCCCTCAGCCATCTCTGTTCCAAAGGCATACCTGAGAAGCGCTTTTTGAGCTTTCAACTACTGTTTCTTGTTACAATGTCCTGACTGCCACTGGAATATAGATGCAATTGCATCTTAATAGTCTGACTGCCGAAACTTGGCCAAGTCGGGTCTGTACCTTTGAAGGTTTTACGAAAGAAAAGGTTTCTTTGTTTTAAAGAGGTGTGACCATGTCCTCCCTGCGCTGTTCTAGTGACTTCCAAGTTGAAGAGTCCTAACCTTTTAAGCCTCTCTTCATAAGGGTATCCTTCAATCTCCTTTACTATTTTTGTCACTCTTTTCTGTACCTTTTCTAATTCTGCTATACCCTTTATAAGATATAGCAACCAGAATTTCACAAAATATTCAGGGTGTGGTTGCACCATGGAATGATATAGAGGCATTATAATATTCTTTGTTTTATTCTCCATTCCTTTCCTTATGATTCCTAGCATACTATTTGCTTTCTTGGCTACCACTGCACACTCGGTGGAGGGTTTCAACGTATTATCCAGGATAAATCTTTTTCCTGGATGGTGCTTCCTAATGTGAAACCTTTCATCATGTAACCATAGTTTGGGTTGTTCATTCCTAGATGCATAAATGTCGCCGCGCCGCAGGGCAGGGTCCCGAGGCCGGTAGTAACCGGGTTCCCGGGGCCCCAGCCTTTCGGCGGCAGAATCGCGGCGGTTAGCAGGTGGGGGGGGGGGGGAAGAGCGTGGGAGAAGTGCGGCCGGCACCAGCAACTGACGTGCACGCGTAGTGCTTTACGATTGGTGCTGGTGCCGGATGGGGGGCGGAGCGGGAGCACGCGAGGGAGATCGCTGGCGTGCACTCTCCCTCTTTGCAGCGTGGCCAGCCGCTTGAAAGGTTTCCCTCCCACCCTCCCCTTGCTCGTGGTTGCAGGATGGGTGGTGTTGTCGCAGCTGGGTATGGGGGGGGGGGTCATGGTTTCAGGAGTGGCGGGGTAGCGAGCCGGCGCTCGCCGACCCGGTGGGGCATTGGAGGTGAATGCCGCTTGGCAGAGGAGCGGCATTGCTGCAGGTTGGGAGAGACATCACGGTTGTGGTCTCTGCCCGGTGGGAAAATGCCGGCCTTTGCTAATAACATGGCAAGGCGGGCGGAGGGGGAATGGGGGGGGGTGGATGATGCACCGCTTTGCTAGAAATGGCTGGTGGGGTATCATCCGGAATTCGGGAGGCGGAGGGGGGGGGAAACGTTTTGATTAAGAACATTTGTTGGCCTATGTTGGGCCGGTTTTCAATGTTATAAATAAAGCTGCGACCAACTAATTGTTCACCAACCTTATGGTCTGTGTGTCTTTGTTGGGGGGGAAATGTGAAAGTAAAAGGGGGGGGTGAAGGGGTTGGGGTTGACATTAACTTAGGGAGGTTTTGGCTGGAGTGATGGCAAAGTGTTATGGCTGCCGCTAGCCAAAGGATGGGCATCCGGATACCTCGGTTACTTTGCACTTGTCCACATTAAATTTCATCTGCCATTTGGATGTCCAGTCTTCCAGTTTATCAAGGTCCTCTTACAATTTTTCACAATCCTCTTGTGTTTTAACAACTTTAAATAATTTTGTGTCATCTGCAAATTCCCATTCCTATTTCTAGGTCATATATGTTGTGTATATTAAAAATCAGCAGGCCCAGCACAGATTCCTGGAGGTGCTCCACTATTCACCTTTCTCCATTGGGAAAATTGACTATTTAGCCCTACCCTCTGCTTTCTATCTTTTATCCAGTTCCTGATCTACAGTAGTACACTGCCTCCAATCTCATAACTTTTTAATTTCGCCAAGTCTCTTATGAGGGACCTTGTCAAAGACTTTCTGAAAATGTAGATACATTATATGAACCGACTCACCTTTGTCTACCTGTTTATTCACTCCTTCAAAAACATTTAACAAATTAGTAAGACAAGAGTTTCCTTTGCTAAAACCATGTTGGCTTTTTCCCATTAAACCATGACTATGTACATGTTTAGTAATTTTATTCTTTATACTGGTTTCTACTGATGTCAGGCTCAGGGGCCTCTAGTTTCCCAGATCACCCGTGGAACCCTTTTTTAAAAATTGGCATTACATTAGCCATTCTCCAATCTTCTGGTACTACAAATGATTTTAAAGATAGTTCATAGATTACTAATAGTAGGTCTGCAATCTCATATTTCAGTTCTTTCAACACCCCATCAGGTCCGGGTGATTTGCTGCTCTGCAGTTTATCAAATAGTTGTAATTTTCCCGGTTTATCGATATTTCTTTCAATTCTTCTGATACATCACCTTTATATACCATTTCAGGCATGGGTTGCCTCCCTACATCTTTTTCAGTAAAGACCAAAGAAAATAATTCATTCTGTCTTTCTAACATGGCCTTGTCCTCACTTAGTGCCTCTTTTATCCCAATGTCCAACAGACTCTCTCACAGGTTTTTTGCTATGAATATACTTGAAAAAGTTTTTTATGCATTTTTGCTTCCACGGCAAGCTTCTTTTCCAATTCTCTCTTTGCCTGCCTTATCAATGTCTTGCATCTAACTTGCCAATGCTTATGTTGTTTGCCGTGTTCGTCATTTGGCAGAAACAGCCTCTCTGACCTCACCTTTAAATGATGCTTGCAGTTTTTTGGCATTCCTTCCATTTTTCTGAAAGCATTTTCTTAAAGCATCTGGTCTGGGCTTCCAAGATAGTACATTTAAAGAATGGCCATGCTCGATGTAAATCTTTAACATTGCAGCTGCTCCTTTTATATTTCTCTTAATTATTTTCCTTATTTTATCATAGCCTCCCTTTTGAAAGTTAAAAAATGGTACTGTGGATTTCCTTGCCATCCTTCTTCCATTTATTAAATTTATTAAATCAAATATGATCATGCTATGATCACTATTGTCAAGTGGCCCCACAACCATTATCTCTTGCACAAGATCATGTGTTCCACTAAGTACTAAGTCCAAAATAGCTTCCTCTCTTGTCAGTTCATGAACCAGCTGCTCCAAGAAGCAGTCACTTTTTAAATCTAGAAACATCATCTCTCTATCATGTCCTGCTGTGACATTGACTCAGTCGATACAAAGGTAATTAAAATCACCCATTATTGCTGTGTTGTAATTCTTGTTAGCTTCCCAGATTTCTTTCAGCATTTCATCATCCATCTGTTAATTCTGGCCAGTCAGTCGGTAGTACACCCCCATGCCATCGCCTTCCCCTTTTTACATAGAATTTCTATCCATAGAGATTCTACAGTGTATATTGTCTCCTGCAAAACTTTAATTGTATATGACTCATCTGAAGGCAAATTTTAGATAGTACATGGAGATCATAATTGAGAGGATGAGATCGGGATGTAGACAATTTTGGCAATAATTTAGAAAAGACTCTGTCAAATGTGAAGTCTTTTCTAAAACATATAAGTACCTAAGAACATAAGATATGCCTTACTGGATCAAACCAAACCCAGTATTCTGTTCCCACAAGAACCTGTCAGGTTCCCAAAAAGTACACAGACTCCATGCTGCTTATCGCAGAGGTAAGCAGTGGCTATCTCCAATTCATACTAATAATGGTTTATGGATGTACAGGAGTCGACTTGTATTTGCCCGTATTTAGAGCCAGAGTAGCCATTTTACAGATTTACCCATGAGAAAAATCAAGGGAAGCAGCTCAGTAACTTACATATCTATTTATTTATTTATGTCAGACATTTATATTTTGCTTATCTATATTAATTTTAGGCTGATTACAAGCAAACATAAGAAATAATCAGACAAACAAACAATAATAAATTATTTTGCACATAATAAACAACACAAACAAATACATATATGCAATCTAAGCTCATTTAAAACTCAGCCTGCAAAAAAAACGGACTAAAATAAAATACCACTATCTTTATAAAAATAATTGACATCAGATAAAAGTCTGTGAAATACAGGTAACTGATTCCAATAAAAGGGGCACTTGCAAAAAAAAAAAAAAAAAGACATCTGCACCAAATCTTCACCCAGTGATTACAAACGGAATCAGGAACTCTTAGCAAGCCCGGCTCCTGTGATCTAAGCCTACCAGAAGCAGAATTAAAACAAACTACAGTATGCAAAAAAAAAATCATAATCATATCTTCAAAAGCATCATTACAATCTTAAATTGAATATACAGCTGCACTGGTAACAATGAAGCTCTTTCAAAACTAGGGACACATGTCCATTTATTTATTTATTTAACAATGATTTATATACCGCATCTTCCATAGTTCAGTTGCGGTTCACAATAAACAACAGTTAACAAATCGGAGTTTGTTTTACATAAAACATCATATGACCAAATAACAATAAGATAAACAACTAGTGTTAATACAGAACAGTATAGAACAGTGCAAACTATATACATTATGTACAAATACACATTATGTGGGGCTTAAGCGTTATTCAAAGTACAGTATCAGCTATGAAGAATTGTATGTGTAGGTCATTTGGGATTTGTTAGATAAAAACTGGTTAGCCATTATTTAAGTCTATTGAGGGATGATCTGAGTTGTAATGTTTAGAAAAGAGATAGGTTTTCACTTTTTTGCGGAATTCGATGATCTCGGTTAGTAATCTTAGATCATCTGGGAGGGAATTCCAGATTGTTGGAGCTGCATGAGAAAAAGCTCTATTGTTTGTGAGTTTATTTGCTTTTATGAAGTCTTTGGGAGTTTTTAGTTTATTTGTTTGTCCTTTTCTTTGAGTAGATTTTGAGTGCTCTTTGCTGATTAGGTTACTTAGGGTGACTGGGGCCATGTCGTTTAGAGTTTTAAATGTGGTTATCAATGTTTTGTATACTATCCTACTTTGTATAGGCAGCCAGTGAAGGGATTCTAGTATTGGTGTTATATGTTGATGTGCGTGTACTTTCGTTATTATCCGAGCTGCTGCATTCTGGGCAAGTTGAATTCTTTTAATGTTTTGTTTTGTTATACCCAATAAAATTAGGTTAGCGAAGTCAAAGTGGGGGGTTATGATGGCTTGAATTATGCTGATGAAATCATGTATGTATACAAGGGGTCTTAGTTGTTTAAGGATTTTGAGTTTGAAATAGATTTTCTTTGTGGTGTTTCTAATGTGGGTGTCTAATGTAAGGTGTTTATCTAGAATAACACCTAGATATCTTACTTTACTTTACCGAATGCTGCACCATCTGTAGAGGTTTAAGAACTATAGCAGGTAAACTGGACAATAAAGAGCTGCAGTAGTCAACATGTTTCAAAAGCTGCATCACAGTTTAAAAATCATGTGGGTCAAGCTAAGATTTTAGCCTATGAAGTAAATATATTTATTATAAAATGACTTTTTAACCAGTTCATGGAAATGTGTCCAAAAAGACAATGTCAAATGTAACTATACCACCAAATACCAAACTGATGAAGAAACAGAAATCTTACAATTCTCCAAAAGAAAATATAGGTCAATCTAATGTGAAAGAATCAGTCTCTCAACCTTCTCAACATTCAGCTACAACCTATAATCACCTAAGAAACCGCCATCTGTTTCAATAGTCCTAGCCATACCTCGAAGAAGGGTATGCACATCAGCATCTGAAACAAGAAATAACATATCATCTACTACACTATCCCAGAGGTTAGTGTTTATGCCGGGAAGGTTTTGGCTGGTTTAAATGCATCTCAGTGGAGATTTGTTTTCTGATGATGCTGAGTTTGTGCTTCTATGTGACTTGCATATAGCCTTATGGGTTGAACCAATATCATTGGCTTGCTTGGGCTCTATTCTGATTGGCTGGCTTTTGGTTTTAATTATATTGGCACCATTTTTGGTCCATTTATTTAATAGATTTTCTATACCGCCTTTAAGCCAAAGTGGTTTACAGTGAAAAACAGCAAACAAACTCTACTAAGTTGTCTTTACATAGAACTTAGGGTGATACTAACTTGGAGCTAACAAATGGGGTATTTACAAATGTTTGCTGGTTATGGTGGAAGTTATCTTATACAGTATGATGTTATGTGATATCATTAGTGCCATAGTGTTCAATGAATAGATGTGTCTTTAATAGGTTCTTCAGGTCCTGAGTAGACTGTGTGGATCTTATAGGTTCAGGGAGTGAGTTCCAGATTTTTCGGGGCAAACAGTAAGAATGTTTGTTTGCTGGGAGCATCTTGTATTGAAATGAGGAATGACTAGTAGGTTCTGGTGCACTATTCTTGCCCTTGTTATGAGATCTGTACTGATTACGTCCTCAAGGCAGGGAGTTGATAAATTATGATAAATTATGTAGGATTTTGTAAATGGTGGTTGCTATTTTGTATTTATCCTTTGTGCTATTGGCAGTCAGCGTAAACTCTTTAGGGTAGGTGCAATGTGTTGACGTCTTGAGGTGCCTGTTAAGATTCTAGCAGCAGAGATGCAGAAGTAGTGTTTGGTGAGTTGCATTTATTGAGACACAAAGGTAGCCTTCCTCTGGGTTAAGATGTTTACAAAGTGATTCTGATCTGGTGGATCCTAATACAATGTCAGTGCTTTGAAGGACATTCTTCTAACCTCTACAATTGTTGTGTTTTTTAGGTCTTGTTTAGTTTGACTTGTCAATGCAGGTTCTGTTGGTGAGCTAACTAATCATGGCATTGTTCTGTTGTTTCATTTTTAGATTACCTCCTAGTACAGCTTACATTGCAAAACACTGTCAGGATTGAGGTATTTGTCTGAGGCTGTGAAGCTGTATATTTATTTTATTTATTTACATTCTCTTACATACCATGCTATTCTGCATCAGTGTGGTTTACATTGAACAAACTGAAATTACATTGAACAGGGCATTATAACTTGGAGATAACTATTTTACAGGGAACATGGACAATGGAGGGTTAAGTGGCTTGCCCAAGACCACAAGGAGCACCTGTGGGACTAGAAACCCCAGTCCTTCCAGCCCAAGGTTGCTGTCCTCTAGTGGGATTTGATCCCCTGACCTTCTGGCCTGAAGTACCTTGCCCCAACCACTAGGCTACTCCTCCACTCCATGTATATGTTTTTGAAGATAAGTGTGCTTTGTATATTTTAAGTTGAAGGTGTAGGCACTTGATGTTATACATGGTTCAGCTGATAGTGGCTCTTTTATTATCCACATTAAACCTGTACACCATTTCTTACTGATGCCTATCACCTTCATTTGTTGTTGTATTTTTGGAATCTAGATTAGTAGTCATTTTCTGATAGCACTGTCCAATTTGGTGCACTTCTCTGCTTTTTTGAGGCTTTTTTTTATGTCTGCTGACAATATGCATTCCTCATCTTCTGGTTTTGCCTGGCAAGAAGTATTAATTTTTACAGAACATCATGAACAAGAATTTTTTGGAAGAAAAAAAAAAACCTTTTGGTTCAACAGATGTAGTTTTGGATTCTGCTTCATGGACTTCTCTGTCTGTTGTATGGCACAAGATGATCCATTTTGACTTACACAGATCATCCCTTATCAAATACATTCAGCGCAAGCAAATTCCGAGAGGTTTGGATCCAAAGACAACAAACATTTTCTGGAGAATTGGAACAAGATACTTAACAAATGCTCTCTTGACTTAATGGTCTTGATGGATTTTAAGAGCTGTAACCGGGTAAGGCGGCATGTCGCCTCTCGCCCCCCCCTCCCCCCCAGGCCCCACCCCCACTTTCCTTTCCCCGACAGATTAATTCACAACAAACACATGACAACCATTTGGGACTTAAACTGGTCGCAGCTTTAATAACCTTTTAAACACACATAATACAACATCAACACATTTTAACTCCCACCCCCCCCCAAGCAGAGCGAGCTCTCACCCGCCGTGTTAGTAGCAAGGTGACGCCGCATCCGCTTCCCCCGGGCACAGGCCCGACATTTTCCACGCCCTCCCTCTTCCGGCTTCGCCATGCTATTAGCAAAAGCCTGAGGGGTTAACCGGGTCGGGGGTACCCCACCCCCGCCCTCATGCTTGCCACCGGCTCCGGACCCCGGAAACCTCCGGGATCCCGCCAAAGCCCCCCCTTCCAGCTGCAACAACCCAAACCCCCCCCACCCAAAGCCTCTCCCAGGCAGGGTGGGCGGGCGGGCGTCTGGAGCCTCCAGCCCCGACCCAGCAACTGCCGATGCAGAGCTGGGTCTCCGCGCCACTCACCCCCCCCGCCGCCGGGTCCTAGCCTCCTCATTGGCTCCCGGGCGTTTTAAACGCCGCGGGGAGCCAATGAGGCGCCCGGCCGCGCGGGCACCATCGAGCCGCGCGCCGCCGCCGCAACCGAAGGGGGGGGGGGGGGCGGGCCCCCCCCCCCCCCCGGGGGGGGGGGCCCCCGGGCCGGGCCCGCCGCCGGGCGGGGACCGGGTAAGGCGGCATGTCGCCTCTCGCCCCCCCCCCCCCGGCCCCCCCCCCCAGGCCCCACCCCCACTTTCCTTTCCCCGACAGATTAATTCAAAACAAACACATGACAACCATTTGGGACTTAAACTGGTCGCAGCTTTAATAACCTTTTAAACACACATAATACAACATCAACACATTTTAACTCCCACCCCCCCCCAAGCAGAGCGAGCTCTCACCCGCCGTGTTAGTAGCAAGGTGACGCCGCATCCGCTTCCCCCGGGCACAGGCCCGACATTTTCCACGCCCTCCCTCTTCCGGCTTCGCCATGCTATTAGCAAAAGCCTGAGGGGTTAACCGGGTCGGGGGTACCCCACCCCCGCCCTCATGCTTGCCACCGGCTCCGGACCCCGGAAACCTCCGGGATCCCGCCACCGGCTCAGGTCAGCCACGACCAGAGCCGCCCCCCAAAGGTAAGCTGCGACCAGCCCTCGCCCCCAACGGAATACCTTCCAAGGCCTCCTGCCAATCGTTAAGCAGTAAATCTAGCCCTATCGGGGACAAGTGCACCCCGTCCGGCCTATAGAGGCCAGGGCAGTCCACGTCCACCCAAGGGTGAAAGATTTGACAGCCCCCTTGCTGGCCCACCCACCGGCCAATTAGACGGCTAATTTTGGTCACACCCCGTGACCACCGTCACTGAGCCCTACAGGACGGCCTTGGAATGATATCCGACCATAGCAATAATACATCCAGAAACATCCCCAAAACCACCCCAAAGTCCTTGATAGCTGCTCGAATCAACTGCCGGCAAGTCCATGAAGCGAGATCGTTGCCACCTAAGTGGAGCAGTAACACCTCCGGGGCGCCTCTGGTTCGCTGGAGGTGCCGAAGCAAAGGCAGGAGTTGTATCCACCGGAGTCCGCGCTCGCCCAGCCATGTGATTGTCACCGCCTGCTCGGAAAGTCCCAAATTCAGCCCCAATGGGCGCGTCGCTGCTCGCCGACCCGCCCAGAAGACAAAGGAGTGGCCAGGAATCCAGCAGCTTCTATGCCCCACATCTGAAAGACAAAGAAAGAGCCCCGTTAGTGCCCCCCCCCCACTCCCCCAGAAACGCACATAGCAGTGGAAAGCTCCCGACCGCCAACGCCCAATGCGCTGTATCTCCTGATCGGGCAGCCCGGCCACCGCCGCACTGGCTGCCGCCCAGATCCGGAAGGAATGAGGGGCGAAGGCACCAGGGCCCTCACCTATCTGTCGTAATGCCAGCCGTAGCACTGCGGTAAATTGGCAACGCGGAAGGACCCGCTCGACCTAATGGATAAAAAGGCTACCGCTAGCCTCCGGACGAACGCGTCAGTACGCCTGCAGCAACGCGACCGGGCACGAGGGGGAACCCTGGACCGCGGCCAAGTCCACCCACCTACCCATTCCCGCCTGATCCGTCGTAGAACGGGCAAGGCGGATATGAACCCTACTCCCGAGCAAGTGCACGTGACGCACCTGCACCTCCCTCCCATTGTGAAGCCGCCCCGACTCCGAAACCAGCTCGCCCACCCGAAATGGGCCGAAAAAAGGCTAACGAAAACGGCCCGAAAGAGCACCCCTTCATAGTAGGTGGCCACCACCCGCGGCAAGGCCCCGCATAACCGACGCAGTAAGTCATGAGTAATAGGACGCCGCCAATCCCCGGGCGAGGGACTAGACCGCTCCCAACCCCGCAACAATGAGCCTTAATCACTAAATTCAACTGCAAGCATGAAAAGACCACCTGCCGCATCAGGTCAGCTACCGGCTGACATCTTGGGGAATAGTTATTGATCACCGACACTGCCGCCTCGTTGTCGCACCACCAGCGCACTCTGCGATTGCGGAGTCCATCCGGCCACAAGGACAGGACCACCACAATGGGAAACAACTCGAGGAAGGTAATATTCCTCGTAAGCCCCACCGCTCGCCAGGATTGAGGCCAGCCTTCTGCGCACCATGCGCCCCAAAAATAAATCCCCCAAACCGGAACCCCCTGCTGCATCAGTATACAACTGCAGATCCGCAGAAGTCACCTCCGGGTCTCTCAGCACCGTGGTACCATTAAAGTCACGAAGAAAATCGTCCCAAATCCACAGATCTGCCCGCAAGCTGCGTGACATCGGAATCCGATGATGCGGCCTAGAGTCGCCTGCAGTACCTGCGGACAACCGGCGCAAGAACACTCTCCCCATCGGGATCACCCGATACGCAAAATGCAGGGACCCCGCCAAAGACTGCATCTCCCGCAGCGTTAGCTTACTAGAACCCAGCGCATCTGCGACCAACACCCGCAGACTCGTAACTTTCTCCCCCGGCAAGCGGGCCTCCAACGCCACGGAATCCAACTCCACTCCCCAAAAGGTAATAGTCATCGCCGGACCCGCCGTCTTTTCGGATGCTACGGAACACGCGTAACGTACGGCACCCAAACCTTAGGAACGTGATCATTAACCGAGGAACCAATAGGAAAAGACCACCCTACCTAAGGCCAGCTCAGTTGCCAACTTATCTCGTACCAGCTGCGCGAAACGCCGCACCGAAGGCGAATTCCGCGCCTTGTGTACCCCTACACTGCCCACCACCGGTATGGGAAACGCCTCCTTACACCCGCATTCCAAAAGACCGCTGACCTGTCGCTTCGGATACCTCCTAAGCCACGGGCCTAACCCATCAATCGCAACAGGGGTGGGGGCCAAACTCCAGACGTCCCCATTACTTGTGGCTGGGGGCTGGCACGCCCCCGCCACTCGTCTTGACACATTTGAGGGCTGGGTGACCCCCATTACAGACGGAGCAGGCGTGCCGGAATTTGCAATCCGGAAAGGGGCAGGAAGACTTGTTGAAGCGCCAGCACAAGTCCCCCGTTCCCCCCCCCCCTGGAGTTCTCTGCAACACAGGGGGCACGCCCGATCGAAAGGGCCGATCCGCCTGCGCAGGGGTGGCTACTCCACCTCTCTGCCCACCCATACCTCCCCCGCCAGGTCTGATCGCCATCTGCGTTAACCAAAGATTAATGTCCTGCGTTCCCCATGACAACAGGCGATTCTCTTCCATCTTATCACGGAATTTCTCATCATAGTTGAGCCAAGCCCAACCGTCATGAGTCTGTGAGGCCTCCAGTATGGAATCCGCGTAAGCCAACAGCATACCGTACTGCTCCGGATGCGAATGACCCCATACACTCGCCAAACGCAAGAAAGACCGAGTCCAATTAACCACATTCCGAGCCACTCTCTTGACCCTACCCGCCTTCTCGTCCTCCTTACGCTTCCGTCGGCTATCCCCCGACCGCTTCCGACCTTCGAGTAAGCGGAAAATATCTACGTAGCGACGTTTCACAATCTTTTTCCGCAGAGTCTTTGGCACTCCCTCCCATAACTCCGAGAAACACGCCACCGAAGGCACAGAACCCACCTGTCCCACGCCGACCTCCCCGCCAGTGGCCCGCGGGCTCCCGGCCAAGTCGTCGGACACCGAGCCGGACGACGACTCAGACGTTGAAGAAGAGGAGGACCCCGAACGCCGCCGCCGGTGACCGGAACACCGCTTGCGCTTGGACGCTCGCTTCTTACCCCCCTCCCCTGCCCTCACCCCAGTAGCCAACTCACCTGCCACTGGTGCTGCTACCTCGGAAGACACACCCGGCTCCGGTGGCGTCAAAGCTGATGCTTCCGCTCCCCCTCCGCTTCCGACAGACACGGGGCCTCCACTTGTGCACGCCCTCCCGCCGTCCAGCTCTCCAGCAGGAGCCCCCCACGGTTGCCCCCAGTAGGGCCAGCCAGTCGAAACCTGCGGAGAAAAAACAGGGAAAGGCGAAGGAAAACCCGCCCCCGGCCGAGGCGGCTGCCACGCCCCTAGCCATTCCGCGCAGGAAGAGCCTTGACCCCCGCCCTGCCAATGCGCCCACATGGGGGAATAGGCTGCCCCAGCAGTAGCAGATCCACCCCCCGGACTCGCAGCGTCCATAACCACAGTGCTCAACTGAGGAGCCGCCCCGAAACCCACCCCCGTGGGACCTATAGCCACCCCCAAGCCACCAGGGGCCTCTCCCCGCCCCAAAGTACCGCTAGCCGGGGCTGCTGACCTACCACGCCGGCCCACAGCTAACCGGCCAGCCGAGACCCCCCTACCCAGCCGCCCCCCCGGCCTGGTGACAGGGCTAGTACCACCGTCGGACGCCGGGCCACGGCTCGGAGCCCTGCCCCTGGTCCCCCTTCCAAGAGGAGCCGAGCGCCCCAACGGAGCAGGCTCTCCCCTCCGAGGACCGACCGTCTTAGCCCTCCCAGACCCGTGGCGCTTTCCGGAACCCCCCTTCATTCCTCCCCCGGCCATGGGCTTAATTAATTATTCCTGTAGCTATGAATTTTATTTTATTTTATTAATATTATTATTATTATATGTTTTGCGTTTTTTTTTTTTTTTTTTTTTTTATTAAGGATAGAGGGGATTCCCTAAATAACTAAGTGGCTTGCCCAAGACTACAAGGAACACCCGTTGCTGTCCCCTAGTGGGATTTGAAACCCTGACCTTCCCCAAACAAACCTGCCTGTAGAGCCACGAGCCTCCTGACTCCCCCGCCGCTGGATCGCTGCCCCCGGAGCTCCAAGGACGGCGCCGCTTCACTTGCTGCCTCCCGCTGCGCCAAGGCCTGGGACAACCGACGACGATCATGCGCAGCAAGCCCGCACGCGTCTGGAGCCTCCAGCCCCGACCCAGCAACTGCCGATGCAGAGCTGGGTCTCCGCGCCACTCACCCCCCCCCGCCGCCGGGTCCTAGCCTCCTCATTGGCTCCCGGGCGTTTTAAATGCCGCGGGGAGCCAATGAGGCGCCCGGCCGCGCGGGCACCATCGAGCCGCGCGCCGCCGCCGCAACCGAGGGGGGGGGGCGAACGGCCCGCCACCCCCCAGGTTAGGAGCGGCCACGCGGACGGGGCCCGCGGCCTTGCTGTTATAGAACATACTCTTTAGGAGGAGTATGATACTTTGAAACAACAGATGGATACTTTGTACACTGAAGTAAAATGTCGTAAATGGCACAAATTAGCCAGAGACGATCAGGATTACAAGACTATCTTTGTTTATTTATGGATGGATCCTGATAATAAAAAGAAGAACAAACAAGTTAATTTTTCTACTGATGAATCTTCAGTTTCTGATTGGCATTCATCTGAAGAAGAACATCTTTTTTTAGAGAGAGGAAGAGGATGATGCAGGCGACGAGGCAGTAGTTGTGGCAATTGGAAAAATCAGTCAGAAGGACATTTACAAAAGCTTCCTCAGAATCAGCAGTGATCAATTTGTCCTCTTTTGAATTGTCTACAGCCCAGAAATGTGTCTTGATATGGGGGCTATCTTTTGTCCCATGTATGCCTCATAACCCTTTTCAGTTTTGAATCGATTTTTCAGAAATTAAATATAAAAGCTTTCTTTGGGGAGAACTCTGATTTGTCTATTGATAGAATTAATGAGGATGTTTTGAAAAATAATAATGTTGGTAGAGTAAAACTTCCCTTTCTATCTACATGGGTTCCTCTGGGGGCACCTCATCCTGTTATATTAATCTTTAAAGAGCTAGTCTTAAGAGATGTTGAGGCTCCTTTCACCTTGCTGCACCTTACGCCTGGAACATGCTACCAGTGTCTATACGCCAGGCACCCTCTCTAGCCCTTTTTAAATCCAGATTGAAATCTCACCTCTTCTCTGTTGCTTTCGGATCTTGACTTCTGTGTTGTTACTAGATTGTATGTACTGTGTTTTGTCTTGACTTGATTGTTAGCTCTGTGTTTGTATTGATTAGATTGTAAGCTGTGATGAGCAGGTACTGTCTCTTACATGTCTGTACAGTGCTGCGCATGACTGGTAGCGCTATATAAATGCTCAATAGTAGTAGTAGTATCTTTATCTTTATCTTTATCTTTATTCGTATTTGATAAACCGCTATTTGTAAAAACAATTAAGCGGTGTACAATAAAAAAGTATGGATTTAACACTGCAACCCAGGAAAAGGAACGCCAATAATAAATAGGAAAGAAGGAAGCAGGACAGAGTAATAACATCACACTATTTCCAAATCATAAGATAGACATAGCCTAGCTAGGCTACATAGATAAACAAACTGGGGCAGACAAGTGACAAGTGATAACGGAACAAAGACAAAGACAGGGTAGTCAGGGGGGGGGGGGCTCAGAGGAAAGGTCGTATGCTTTCTGAAATAGATGGGTCTTAAGTAATGACTTAAACTGAGGATAGGATGGTTCTAACTGAAGGGGAGTTGGTAGCATGTTCCACAGGAGAGGTCCGAAGAAGAAAAAAGCAGAATGGCGAGTCTGTTCTAAGTGGGCCTGGGATGGTGAGGGAAGGGATAGGCGGTTGGCATGGATTGAGCGAAGTTGACGGTGAGGGAAGTGTAAGGAAATGCAGTCCGCTAAGTAGAGAGGATTACCAGTAAGAATGGCTCGATGAATCAAGATCAGAAATTTGTAATGGAAACGAAAGCGAAGGGGCAGCCAATGTAGTCGGATGAGAATGGGAGTGATGTGGTCATACCGACTAGAGAATGTGACTAGGCGTGCTGCTGTATTTTGAATCTGTTGTACTCTTTGGAGCTGATATTTGGGGAGGTTGGCCAGGAAAACATTACAATAATCCAGCCTACTGATAACCAATGCAAGAACGAGGGTAATTAGTGAACTAGGAGGTAACACAGAACGAACAGCCCGGATTTGTCGTAGGGTGACAAAGGAGCGGCGGGAGAGTGACGTGATGTGTAGTAGTAGTAGCATTGGAACATGTTCACTCTAGACGCAGTGTCTTGAGGTTATCTAGGGCAGAGAATGAGGCTTTAGCACAATTGTAATCAAATTTACATATTGTAATCAAGAGGGACGATAAGGGGGATGCCAACATTGTGCCCATTGCTTATCGGTCTGAAGCTTTAAGACAGTTAAATGATGTGCTAACTTACAAAGTATTATTTAATGATCCCATGAGTATTTTACAAGATTGTATTTAGTCTCTAACTCAGTGGGGGCTAGCTCTTCATTTCATTACTAAAAAAGAGTATTTTTTTGAATCCTGTGAACCTGAGTGTACCTTCATTGTACCTATTGCCTAAGATTCATAAAACTTTGATAAATCTGCCTGGTCAGCCAATTACGGCAATGAGAAGTTTGATCCTGGAACCTTTATCTACTCTGGTTGATTCTTACCTTTGTACATTGCTTCACACTATGCTTCCTATTTGAAAGATTCTAGGCATTTTTTGAATACTCCTTTATGATTTTGAAAAGAAGTATAACATCAATGATTTGCTTTTCGTACAATGGGTGTCATTGTATATGAGTGTCTCTCAGTTGGAGGCTCATCAGGTTATTAAGTGCTTATGAGTTGAGGTGATCTGCAGTTTTTAGTCAAGTTGGCATCTGTGGTTATGACCGGAAACTATTTTGTTTTCGATAACATTTTTTACCAACAAGTGCAAGGTGTAACTATAGGTGCCATTGTAGCTCCTTCTGTGACCAATTTCTACAAGTCCAGGTTTGAGAAATAGTGGCTTGTGAGCTCTTCCTATCAAGCAAATACTTTGTTGTGGAAACACTATACAGATGATGTGTTCGTCTTTTGGAAGGGTAGTGTCTGTTTTTTTGCAAGCATTTGGACAATAGTTAAATACAGTTGATCCCAACATTAAATTTACTATGACTTATGACTCCAATGAGATTTTGTATTTGGATGTTAAGATTAATACGATTTCTGGTTCTTTAAGAACAGTGTGTATAAGAAAGCAACTGATAGGAATACTCTATTGCATTATAATAGTGCATAACCCCCAGCTCTTAAAACAGCCCACCTTTTTCACTATGTTTGTGCTATCATTGCAATTGTAGTTCCAATGATAAGTTTATGATGCAACCCTGCTCCTTGGTCAACGTTTTTAGGGAGCGCAGTTGCCCCAGATACATTGCTCATAAGGCGAGGCTACGAGCCTTGTATAATGATAAGAATCTTTTGTTAAGTGAATCTAGTGTGAATGATATGGAAGCAGACTCCTTTGTTCATTTGATTACTCAATTCTCCCCAGTTGGGAGTAAAATATGTAATATCGTGCGTAGACATGCTGAAGTTCTCATGGTAGTGCCAGGTTTACAGCAGACACAGACCAGAGTGGTATTCTCTAGGAATAGGAACATTTGTGACATTTTGTGTCCATCATTGTTTCCTCTTGAGAAACATATGAGTAATAATGATGCTGGTCATTTTTTATGTGGACAATGTCAGATTTGTGCAGTGTCTTTGTCTCTGACTAAGTTTTCCCATAATGGGCAGTTGCATATGTTGCAGTGGCATATTACCTGTAGGTCCACAAATTAAATATCATAAGAACATAAGACATGCCATACTGGGTCAGACCGAGGTCCATCAAGCCCAGTATCCTGTTTCCAACAGTGGCCAATCTAGGTTATACGTACCTAGCAATATCCCCAAAGACACAGGTTCCACAATGCTTGTACTGGGTCAAGCATTGATATCCTGGGTCCCTTTTTAATAGTGGTTTATGGACCTTTCCTCCAGGAACTTGTCCAAACCTTTTTTAAACCCAGCTATACTAACAGCCCTTACTACATCCTCCGGTAACAGATTCCAGAGTTTGATTACACGTTGAGTGAAAAAATATTTTCTCTTATTTGTCTTAAATAGTTTACCCTGTAGCTTCATTACATGTCCCCTAGTCTTTCTATATTCTGATAGCATAAACAATTGATCCACGTTTATCCGTTCCACTCCATTCATTAATTTATAGACCTCTATCATATCTCCCTCAGCCGTCTCTTTTCCAGGTTAAAGAGCCCTAACCTTTTTAGCCTCTCTTCATAGGAGTAGCCTTCCATCCCCTTCACCAATTTGGTGGCTCTTCTCTGTACTTTTTCTAATAACGCTATGTCCTTTTTAAGATACGGTGACCAGAATTGCACACAATATTCAAGGTGCGGTCGTACCATGGAGCGATACAGAGGCATTATAATATCCTTTGTTTTATTCTCCATCCCTTTCTTTATGATACCTAGCATTCTATTTGCTTTCTTGGCCGCCACTGCACACTGGGCGGAGGGTTTTAACATGTTATCCACGATGACTCCTAAATCTTTTTCCTGGGTGGTGGTTTCTAATGTGGAGCCTTGCATCGTGTAACTATAGTGTGGGTTGTTCTTTCCTAGGTGCATAACTTTGCACTTGTCCACATTAAATTTCATCTGCCATTTGGATGCCCAGTCTTCCATATCCATGTTGTAAACTATTATATGTTGGTCAGACCACTAGAGAATTAAAAATATGGATTCTTTAACATAGGACTTGTTTAAATAGTAAAGTTATGGAGGCTCCTATTGTCCAATATTGTGCGTCTGTTGGCCATACCTTTGATAAGCTTTCAGATTTTGCAATTGATCATGTTACTCCCAGGTGTAGAAGGGGAGTACAGGTGCAGTCTCTTATACACAAAGAGAAAAACTGGATTTTTATTTTTGAAACCCCTGGGGGGTTGAATATGGGCATTGACTGGCATCTGTGTTGAAGTGGGGAGTTTCTTTATATCCCTTTTTAATTGCCTATGTGTGATTTGATCTGCTTACACTAGAGGCTTCTGTTGTATCAATGCTTTTGTTTTTTGTAATTTTTGGGGTTTCTATGGGCATTGCCTTTTACAAGTCTTAAGTGTGCACTTTGAATTTAGAGCATATCATTTTTTTTCTTCTTGAATGCTTTGTTTTTGAATATAGAGAGATTATTAGAATAGTTATTGATAGTATGGTTGTTAGTGAATGAGTCTTCCGATGATATTCTTTTGTTATTGTACCACAATGAGAATAGTGTTTATGCCGGGAAGATTTTGGCAGGTTTAAATGCAGCTGACTGATTGTGGAGACATGTTTTTTTTGAAGATGTTATCAAATCGGTGCTTCTGTTTAGCTTGCATATAGCCCTTTGCAGGTTGTACCAATATCATTGGCTTGCTTTGGCTGTATTCTGATTGGCTGACTTTCGGTTTAAATTGGACTGTATTGGCGACATTTTGTGGTCTATTTAGTGAGACACAGAAGTAGCCTTCCCCTGGGATAAGATGGTTACAAAGTGATTCTGATCTGGTAGATCGTAACGTGATGTCAGTTCTTTGAAGTAAGTTTTTTTAACATTTGTGATTGTTGTGAGTGTTGTTTAGGTCTTGTTTGGTTGGACTTGTCAGTGCAGGTTCTATTGGTGAGCTAACTAATCGCGGTGTTGTTTTGTTGTTTCATTTTTAGATTACCTCCTGATGCAGCTTACAATGTAAAATGCTGCCAGCGTTGTCTGAGGCTATGAAGCTGTACTCAGGATATGAAGCTGTATATGTTTTTGAAGATAAGTGTGCTTTGTATATTTTAAGTTGAAGGTGTAGGCACTTGATGTTTTACATGGTTCAACTGATAGTGGATCTTTCATGACCCACATTGAATTTGTATACCATTTCTTACTGATGCCTATCACCTTCATTTGTTGTATTTTTGGAATCTACATTAGTAGTCATTTTCTGATAGCACTGTCCAATTTGATGAATAATCATGCCTTGGCAATGTCCCATTTTGTATACTATTTCCTTTTTTATTGGTCTTGTTTTATTTGATTCTTTTATGTGTCAAATATATGCACCTATATAGCCCAAAGCCATTTCACTGGGCACTTTTTTTTAGGAGATATTGGACACTAAGAGGTTGAACTGCAAAGTTGCCAATAATGTTGACCACTACTGTGCATTATTGCCCTTTCCATGCTCAGTCAATAAGTAGTGTAAAAGTGAGGCCAGCAAAGATTTGGTGCTTCATCTACACAAAATCCACACTGGAAGTCATCAGACACAGAATGCTGAAACTGCTGCAAAACCATTTGCTCAATTAATTCTGAGGAGAGAAGGAGATGGAAATAGGTTCTTAGTTCCCCAAAGCCTTTACACCGCCTTTCAACGTCTTCATCACTGGCCGAATTTTGGTCCAATTGACTACATTAAAACTTTTGTGAGAAACAAACTATCATTCCTATTAATAAAAGAATCATAGCTGCAGGGTAACTATGCAGAAGGCTTGAGAGAACAGGATCTAATTAGTGGTGGAACTCGAAAGAGATTTTAGAATTTCTCCACATGTGCCGTTATCAACTAAAGAAAATCATCCCACTGAGCAACAGGACTAGGATCAAGACTCTTTAAATCATCATTCAAAGAAATAGACCTCTGCGTGGTGTCTTTTCTTTCCCCTAAAACTATTCAGCAGACTCCTCCAAAGTAAGAAAGCCATCAATGATGCCAACTGCTCTATTTTTTATTATATTTTGAACAGTGACAAAAAACTCACTAGGTGATTCAAAGTTATATTAATCTTTTTAGAATAAAATGTAGCTTTAGTCACTTTAACTAAATTCTGATCATTCTCTAATACCAAAAGAAAATCATTTTTTGTTATTTACACCAATGACACAATTTTATAAATTCCTTTTTAGCATTTCTGATCTCATTAGCACTTCAGGGAGCAACATCACCACTATTAAAATCATATGTATGCAGAGGTGCAACCTGGTACCATGTCCGCAAGTCTCTGGAATTCCTCTTCCTGACACTGTGAGAACACAGTTACATCAACACCCATAGGGCCCGATTACGATCCCGATGTACATCTGTTTGTATGTCTGGGTTGACGCAGACGTACAAAGGAGATCACGATTCTGATCACAAACAAGCCTGTACGTGCTGGCTGGGATTGCAATTCAGTCCTGGCATGCACGTACAGGTATTGCCCAGCTAACTCATTGCGGCTTTTAAATGGAGCCACGGTGCCTTGGCATCATGTTGACATGGCACCACAGTTCCATTTAAAAGCTGCAATGCTGGCCGTCTGCTACAAAGGTTATCTCCCTGCAGTCTGACCCCTGATCCGGCCTCCTAAGGCCAGGGTCAGGCTGCGGGGAATTAACTTTGCCCCCCCCCCCCCCCCAGCTCCTTCTGCGCCCCGATACAGACCCAAAGAAATGTCCAGGGAAGTTATTCCTCCCCAGGTGAAGACTGACTGCGATTATGGTGGTGCCTCTGCAAGTCACCTGCCCAGGCTGTTGAAGACTGACTGGGTGGATCTCATATAAGCAGTGTCCTCTGCATTAAGGGCATGTTTTCTAAAGGGCACTAAGTGTGTCATGCTGACACCTCTATAAAAGCCCCATGCTAAATGTTAGTGCAGGAAGGAGCAGTGACTGAGCAGGTTGGGGCTGAGCATGGACATTGATGGCATCTGTCATTGACCCATGATGACTGTGATTGCTGCTGTTAGCGGAGGGGGGTGGGGAGACGTTACCTCCTCCTCAATGGCTGACAGTAAGTACACCCACACTAGATGTATTAGCTAGTTAACACAGCGAGGTGCATCTCCCTGCAGTAACTGTAGGGGGACACTCTGGGCACCTGCCCAACTATTAGCATGCGTCTACAC
The DNA here is from genome assembly GCA_033557465.1 of Ichthyophis bannanicus. NCBI lineage: Eukaryota > Metazoa > Chordata > Amphibia > Gymnophiona > Ichthyophiidae > Ichthyophis > Ichthyophis bannanicus. The sequence continues at coordinate 864,082,927 of CM066032.1, read as the reverse complement.
CACCTCCCATGCTAATTTGGGGAATTTATCACATGCTAACCTAGCACAAATTAGTAAACATACTCCTAGTTCTACAGAAGTAACAAAGCAATCAGTCCTGTCTGTCTCTCCTTTTGTCTGCACTGCTAAGTTACCTCCAACTCATTCCATAGATCTCTCAATTGCCCCACTCCCGTTTGCACCTCTTTGCCTCCATTCATACATTCTGTGCTTCCCTTCACGCACCACACACACTCCTTTCACCATTCCTCTCTTGCCACACAATCTAGAGCCCCAGCCTCACCCACCCAGCACATCACTCCTCATCCATGAAGCAGGATACACACTCCTTATCCTCTCTACATCCCACAAGCCAAACATCACACACTCCACTTCATCCCAGCACACAACCCAGATGCTGCTCTCGACCCACCACACACCGAACATACCCCTTTCACCCACTGCAGTCCACCCTCACCCTCCATACACACTCTAGTCCTGCCCCTCATTCATTGCACACCCCGTACATGCCGGAAGAAAGAAGGAAGGAAGGAATGCAAGGGAAGGGTAAAGATTAGAGAACATGGGGCACAGACAACCCCATTTATTTCATTTATAACTCTCCTGTCATTACATTTCTAGGTAAGTTGTATTCAATATTCAAAATACAGGCCACAAATTAAACACATATTTAGGTTTTTTTTTATTTAATTGCAATTTGGGATGTTTAAGCCAGAACATCTGGATAAAAAGCAGGCATGTACAGGTGCCAATGTGATTTCAGAAACCTTGACATCCCCCAATAGATACGTCTTCAGGGGCATCTATTTAGACATCCTGAGAACCATATTCCAAACTCCAGTGGTCCAGGATAGCACAATGATTAGAGTAGTGGGTTAGGTACAGGGCAAGCAGTGTGCAAATTGTGCTGCTGCTATAGTGAAAATTGTGCTGAGTACTGGGGGGATGGTAGAACGATTCTCTCTGGATGTTTTTCAGCTAAACAAATATATACATATACCAAGGGCTATGTGGGTGGTGCGGCAGCACAGTGCACAACCACAGAAGGGGAGCTGACATAATCACTGGGCTTTTAGGAAGCCAGTGAGAGTGAGTTTCTGCATGAGATGGGAGGCTCCAAGTTCACAAGACACATTTCCAACTTGCTACAGACCTATATATATATATATATATATATATATATAATTTATTTATATATAACAGAGAGAGAGATGTATCTATATATATTTTTGAAAGGTCTTTTTTTAATATGTCAGTATAAGCTTTTGTTACTTTGTTGTACAATTGTGTCAAGTAATGTTTAAGTATTTAAAGGCAATATCGTTTACTCTACTTTACTTTACTATTACTTTAAAGGCGCTATCCTAGCAATTTATAGAACATATCATAATAATTAGGGTCTATAACTGTTCTAGGCTTTATCTAATTTCTTGATATACTATCCAGTTTGAAAGGGATTAGAGCTGTTTACAAACACTACAAGCAGGCAATGGATATATTCCCTGGTCCCTAAAGGGCTAACAATCTACATGCATACCTGAGGCAACAGAGGGTTAAGTGGCTTGCCCAAGGCCACAAGGAGCGCCTATGGGACTAGAGACCCCAGTCCCCTGACTGTTTTCTCTGAGCAAGAATAAACCTCTGGCGCTCCAGATTGAGGTAACTTGCCACAACCACTAAGCCACTCCACCCTCTGTATCTACAGTTGTCAATTCAGTTGAAGCATGTGCCTGATGCAATGAGGCCTATTTGCTAAACTAGAAATATTATTCACAACCAGAAATCTGAACTATATGCTCCCTGCTACATTAAAACTCCATAACTTCGATCTCCCTGTCAAGCACAAGGTAAAGTACCTAGGGGTCATTATTGACAGATCCCTTAGCATGGCTGCTCAAATCAAACATATCGCCAGAACAATTTTCTTTAAATTAAAAACAGTATAACACCTAAGACCAATATTGGAAACACACAACTTTAGAACAGTAGTCCAAGTTCTTCTTACCCCCCACTTGGCCTACTGTAACAGTCTCTTACAAGGCACCCCAAAAAAGACAATCCACTCACTCCAATTGGCACAAAATGTGTCCGCGAGGATTATTGCCAAGGTAAGCCTTTCCGAACGTATCACCCCAATTCTCTACAATCTCCACTGGTTCCCTATTGCTGCTACAGTAAAATATAAAATGTTAGTTACAACATTTAAATTACACAACAGCATCACCCCTTCCTACCTATCCACCCTTATACATGCTGAAGCTGATATCAGAGTCAGAAGAAAATGTACAAAAGACCTCCTAGATACACCCCCCTCCATACAAAAGACCAAGCAATCTACCAGCGATAGAGCCTTTAGGTATTCAGCCCCTGCCCTATGGAACGCGCTCCCTGACTCGATTAGATCAATCAAGGGTCTACTAACTTTTCGCAAGCAATTAAAAACCCTAGTCTTCGCAGAATATTACAATTATTCCTATTCTACTTTCCCCTTTTCCCACACCCTTACCTCTAACCATGCCCCCCCCCCCCAACTGGTAGGTATACACCCTCCTAACCTACTTATCTGCCATTATACACTGTAAATAGTTCAGACTCAGCTATCATGATACCTCCATATAGCTGATTAGCTGACATGTATATAGTTTCTTGTACCATAGTTGTGATATGCTCTCTGTAACCACCTTCTGGAAACTATTGTTCATTGTAAACCACCCCTGATCGATGGAAAGGGTGGTATATAAGAAATGTTTAATTAATTAAATGAATGAATAAATAAATAGATTTACTAATATATATGCATTATTTACTGTAGGCCCCATTTTTTGAAATGGGACCATTTACTAATAATTCACATTAATGGTGTTAGTACATGGTAACAAATCTAGCTTTAGGCATTTAATGTGGCTGTTAGTACATGCTAAAAGTGCAACACCACACTGACATTTCCCGCTGTGCCTCCTTTCCTTCCTGTCCCACCCCCTCTCTCACGCTCTCTCTCTCCCCCCCCCCCTTTGGACTCTTCTTCTCCTTCTCTCTCCCATTCCTGGTTCTCTTTTCATTTGATTACAGCCACCAAATTGGCCTCCAATCTTGCCTCTGCCCGCAAGACCATTTGTCCTCTAACCCAATCTCCTACAAGTGGCTCTTGGAGCTTTCCCTGGCCCTTCTCCCTCCTCTCCTATTAATGCTGAATACTAGTCTCTCCACAGGATCTTTCCCTGCCCCCTGGAAGCATGCGTTGGTGCGTTCCTTGCTCAAGAACCTGGTCTTGACCCCTCTGTTTACTCTAATTGGTGTCAGGTTTCAAACCTCTGTTTCCTCTCTAAGTTTCTGGAGTGTTTTGTTTTTCCCAATTCTCCTCTCACTTGTGTTTTGTCAATGCCCTCCATCCTCGTCAGTCTGGATTTCGCGAGGGTCATAGCACTTAATCTGTCCTTCTTTCCTTGCTCAATGAATGTCATGTTGTGCACAAGCAAGGGGACTTCAGTCTTCTTGTTTCCCTTGACTTCTCCGCATTTGACCCTGTGGATCACCATACTCTCCTCTCCCATCTAATGGATTTTGGTGTTTCTGGGATCCTTTGCATTGGTTTCATTCTTTCCTTACATCATGTTCTTTCTCGGTGTTATCTAATGCGTCTACTATCCCGGCAACTACCCTTTCCTGCGGTGTCCCCCAGGGTTCAATCCTGTCTCCACTTCTTTTTAACATTTTCCTTGCCCCCCTATGCCTTCTCGTACAGCGGACAGGCATTTCCGCATATTATTATGCCGATGACATACGTCTTCTTCACCACACAAATTCCCTGTCGTCCAACCTCTCTGCCCTGGACTCTTGTTTGCATTTAGTTAGTTTGTGCTTGTCCTCTAATTTCCTGCACTTGAACCTGGTTAAGACTTCTGCTGTGTTGGTAACCTTTGGGTCCCTGTCCCCTCCTTAGCTCCTTCCCTGGCCTCCTGTCCTATCTTGTTAGTTCCTTCTTTCTGCTATCAGGGGGTCATCTTGGACTCCTCACTGTCCTTCTCTGACCATATTTCCTCCATATCTCGTCGTTCTTTCTTTTTCCCCAGACAGATTCGTATAGTTCGTCCATTCCTTTCCCCTTCTTCTTTGACTTCACTTCTGCTCTCTCTCGTTACCTCCAGACTTGATTATTGCAATACTGTTTTGGCTGGCATCCCTCTCTACTAATTACACCGCCTACAGGTGCTTCAGAACACAGCTGCTCATATTCACATTCAATTTTCGCTCTTTGATCATGCCTCTCCCCTTCTTGCCTGGCTACATTGTTTACCAGTTCATTACCATATACAATACAAACTGCTCATTATAACTCATAAGGCTATTCACTCTTCGACTCCTTGATACCTGGCCGACCTCCTTGTTTTTCACCACCCCCCTGTCTTCTCTGTTCTGTCCACACACCACCTTGCCCTTCCTCTGTTGCTCAAGCTCACCTTGAGCGCGCTCGAGGTGCTGCCTTTTTCTTTGTCGGCCCTGCTCTATGGAATTCCCTTCCCCTCTCCCTCTGGTCTGAATCCTTGTTTCCAAGGTTCAAGACTGCTCTGAAAACATACCTTTTTCAACAAGCCTTTTATTTGTCTTCTCCCTTGTAACCTGCGTTATTGTTTTCTGTTTTTGAATGTTTGATTTGAATGCTACTTCCTTTTGCCTCCCCTTTTCTTTTGCAGTCTTATCTATCCATTGTTATTCAGTCCTATCATTTATATGGCGTTACTTTCTTTTCTTCTCTTCCTGGCAGTCCTTTTATTGTAATCCGCTTAATGCTCCAACCTAGCAGTATATCAAGACCCTCTATAAATAAATAAATGATATCCTGCATTAACTGTTATTGTGCAGATAACAGGGTGACATTAGCTACACCCACAAATATAGCCAACTGCATTCCACATTTCGACCATGCCATTAACGTGCCTTAGCAATCATTTCTTTGCATTAACTGCAAAGATTGTTCCCCAAGATTCCTGAAAACACGCTGTTTGAAGTTTTGCACTTAATGCACCTTGACTTTGGCTATTAACCAGACCTTAAATCTGAAGAGGCAGATTTAAAAAGGTTTTTCTCACATTTTGGGGCAATATGAACAACTTAGTTAATTGGTCCTTTTTTAAAATTTTAAATTTTTTTTTAATATGCATTTTAACACGCAATACAACAAAAAATGATAACACATAAATGTAACGACCCATACCAATGCACTAATAACATTTCTTACCCAAACACCCGGCCCCAAAAACCACTAACCATTAAGAGAGGAGTTGGCACCCTTTATATTCTACATCCCCTACCTGACATAAGTTCGATCAAGGTATCAATAAGGCAACTTTACTCTCACAGAGACACTCATCTCATTTACCAACTGACCCTTACAGAAAGGGGAAGGGGAGGGGGAAGCAACGGGAGGGAAAGCCACCATGAGAGGTCAATGGGGAGGCAGAGGAATAGAGGCAACCCTTAAGGGAAACATTCTATTGGGAGCGCTGGATATATTGATCTAAGGCCCTCCATTTTATTATACTAGGGGGGGGTGAAGCCCTCTTGCTGATACTCGCATACGTTCATATTTACTATACAGACACAATTGGTTCCACCACAAACACCAACTAAGCTGCTGAGGCTCTTTCCAGTGTCTACAAACTAGGGCTAGCGCCACCATAAATTTGAGTAGAAAATGATTCCCAACAATGGGGGAGGGAATATCTGCTATTGATCTAAAGATGAGAGTACGCCAAGTCAATGGAGCTTGAAAATTAAGAATACATTGAATATGCTCCCATATGGGCTTCCAGAACAGCTGGACATTAGGGCACTCTAGTATCATATGACAGAATGTCCCTGGTACAGCCTTACAGGACCAACATAAATTGCCCTCCGTATTATTCCATTTAGCTAATTTAATCGATGTAATAAATGCTGAATCCCAGAACTTAGCCCACGACTGCTGATTTGATAGTTCGCCCATTTCCTGTTCCCAGTTTCTTTCAATTCCCATGCATCTTGTTTGGGCATTCTCTAGAAATAGCATATACATTTTTGATGCAGCCCTAGTAGTACCTTCCTGAACTAGCCTCCGACTGAGCGCCATCAAGTTTAGAGAAGGCAGACCCGATTCAGAGGTGGATACACAATGCTTCAATTGGAGCCACTGAAAAAAGTAAGTATCAGGTAAAGCATATTCAGCTTTCAAAGCTAGGAACGATTTCCAACGGCCACCTTGAATAGGGTGGCCTGTTGACCAAATGCCCCAAGAGTACCATCCTTTCCAATTGATGGTTTTCCCCATAATTTTGAGATGTGGTTTGAACCATATGGGGGATTGTAGTGATAGGTGTGAGACTGAGTCAACTTTCTTGTGTAAAAATTGGTACACCCTCTGCGTGTCTCTAATTATTAAGGAGCAATCTGTCCCCTCCTGAAAATACATTTCAAGAAGGAATTAACGTTTCTCCAATTCCCACCAACTTGGCCATCTTTCCTGACTGTCTTTCTGTGCCCAAAGCATTCCTTGCCTCAGTATAAATGCCTGATGATAGCAGCGGACGTCTGGGAACCGGACTCCGCCAGCCTCTCTGCAGCGCTTTAATTTTCAAGCGGCAATCCTAGGCGGTTTACCCTGCCACAAATATCGGGACAAAGTATGCTCCAATGTAGCATATAATGAATCTGGTAACAGACAAGGGAGCATTGCTAAAATGTAATTCACCTTGGGGACTATGGCCATTTTTATCATCTCTAGCCTTTCTACCAAGTCAGCCTCAAGGGTGACCACTGCTCTGTCATTTCCCAGACAATCATTGTGAGCTTTTTTACATTGTACTGCATAGTATCTGTAAGTGTATTTGCATAATGGACCCCAAGATATTTAATGCCCCCCTGTTCCCATCTCAGGGGGTGTAAGTTGATGTCTGCTTTATGAGTTAGACAATTGAGAGGGAAGGCGACAGATTTATCCCAATTAATTTTGTAGCCAGAAATCTGTGAGTATAATTGTATTTGTTCGAAAATGTTTGGAACTGAGGCCGGAGTAGTGAATAGAAGGTCATCCGCGTTTGCGTATAGCTTCAGCTCCATATCGCCCACTTTCAGGCCATGAATGTCTGGGTTCTGGCGAATTAAGATAGTGAGAGGTTCCAATGCAATATTAAATATGAGGGGGGATAGGGGACAGCCCTGCCTAGTGCCTCTTTTGGGGAAAAACGTTGAAGATAGGGTATTATTTACAGCCAATATAGCTTTGGGACAAGCATAAAGAAGCTTTACCAAACTAATAAACTCCTCTCCAAACCCAAACCAGTTTAAAGCGGCCAGGAGAAATGGCCATTCCAGTCTATCAAATGCTTTTTCAGCTTCAAGCGTAATTCCAACAAGGGGATCACCTTTCTTCTCCACCTCCTCTAAAACATGACATAGGACCCTCGCATTGTCTGTGGTGGAGCGTCCAGATATAAAACAGCATTGTTCGGGATGGATTAGGGAAGGTATGACTTCCGCCAACCATTTTGCCAAAGTGGAGGCATAAGTTTTATAATCAGTGTTTAACAAAGAGATGGGATGATAATTACTCACTTTGCTCGGGTCTCTACCTGTTTTTTCAAGTACCACAACCTTAGCTGTCACAAACTCCCCTATTCATGGAGACTGAAGGCCCAACATTTCATAGTATTGTAACAAAAAGGGGGACAATTCACTTGCAAAAGCCTTATAAAACTTAGCAGGTATACCGTCTGGGCCTGCAGCTTTGCCCGATTTTGACAGCTGAATCGCTCTTGCTATCTCTTTATTGGTTAGAGGAGAATCAAGTCTCTTGACCTCCTCCCTCAATAAAATGGGGTGTTCCACCTCCTGGAATAAATTCCCAAATGCCTTCCTATTCATTTGAGACTCTGATGCATATAGCTTTGAGTAGAAGGCCGCAAAACAACCCCCTATATCCTTATCCTGTGACACTATATGTTGGGAATCTTCTTCTACAATATTAGCTATTCTGGAGGCTTCTTTTCTGTTAGTTAAAGAACGCACTAGCATTCTCCCTGCCTTGTTCGCCTCAGTGTAGTATCTTCCTGCTTGGGCCTGAAGAGTCCTTACTGCTTCTGTAGTCAAAAGAGAGTTCTATTGGAATCTTAATCTCTGAATCCTAAGAAGTATACTGGGATCTCCCCTCCCCACCAATAATCGTTCAACAGCTTTGATTTGTTCATTCAACTTAAGTAACTCTTCATTTTGCTGCTTGGACACGCCTATCGAGTAACTGGTTATATTCACATGGGTGGTTGCCTTGAAGGCTTCCCACCATGCCCACCCAGGTGTGTCTATGGGGTTATTAAGCAGAAAAAAATCTTTGATCTTATTGCGCATCAAGGCACAAAATTGGGGGTCAGCCAGTAGGGATCTATCAAATGTCCACGCTCTAGTTGAGCCTCTACTGAGACTAGTTTCCAATTCAAGGGAGATGGCTGCATGATCTGAAACATGCGTTGCCTGAATATTAGACCCAAGTATGTTAGGAACTAAAGACTTTCCCATCAAAAAGAAGTCTATTCGCGAATGGGAAAAATGTGGCATAGAGAAGAAAGTATAATCTCTCTCAGCGGGGTGTTGAAGCCTCCAGATATCTACTAGGCCTTTTTCTCTACATAAAGATTGTAGCACATTCAGCACATGGGAGTCTCTACGTGATCGTTAAGGGTGACGGTCAATCAACTGATCCATCACTAAATTAAAGTCACCTCCTAGTATTATGGGGTCTTGGGTGTTTTCTGACAAGGCTTCCGCGACATCATGAAAGAAACTGGGAGTATCTGAATTAGGGGCTGTGATAAGGAAGCTTATCATAGCTCAGGAAGGAGCTATAGGAAAGGTAAAGTGACTCTGAACAAGCAACCTGTCGGTTCTGGTAGAAATAAGAAAACAGAATTTTCCCATAAAAGACTACCAGTCCCAGAATGCACCAGGTTTCCAACAGCCATTAGAGGAGCTGAAGTGGGGAAATGTGTGTTCAATCAGGAGGGCTATGAGGTAATCCCCAAGCACTCATCTCAAAGGGCAGGGCCTGATTCAGCACAGCTGCGCTGTGATAAGGGGGAGCACTCATCAAGGCAGAATAAAGGTAGAGTTTATTCTACAGAGAATCATCATCATCTTCATGATCAGCTTGGATATCCTCAGTTTCATCTGGAGGATCATCAGAAGCAGAAGCCAGAGCAGAGGGACAGAGAGGGCAAGAAACCCTTTGGAAGAAAGAAAAGAAAAGCCTTTGGGAGGCCTAGAGGAGTCTGGAGCAGTACTATACTGGGAGGCATTCCAAGGGCCAGCATACACCATTGGACTGGGGAAAGCCAGAGGAATGGTGCTGCAAAGCTAGGAATCTCCAGACGGTACCTGTGAGGGAGACGGCTGCATGTGGAAGGGACCCTAAGACCCGTGCCAGAAGGTATGTGAAGAGAGATCCAGTGTCCAGGGATCTGGATTGGAAGGCTGGACATAAGAACTGGACTACATACTGGCCAGGCTATAAAGAGAGGAACTCTAACAGCAATGGAAGCTCAGGTATGAACACTGATCTATGCCCTAGCTATAACCTTGAAAGACAGCAGGGAAACAAGTATTCTCCTGAAAGTGCTCCATTGAGAAATTCATCTGTGCCAATCCATGATATTGAACCCATGATTGTTGAAGAAGGGGGAGTGATTGCAGATGAAGGATGTGTTTACATGGACTGCTCTCTGTCTAAACTCCTTTGGTGATTTTCTGTTATAAAATACAACAACCATCACAAATAAATACAAACTTGTTCTTTAATCTACTCAGAAAAGCTCCTGAGTAGGATTTCTAGCCACGCAGTAGAAAGCAAGCCAGCTAAGGGGTTTCAGCTGGGTAACTGCTAGCAATTGAGCCTTACCTTATTGCTTGTGAGCTCTGAGGGAATCACTTCTGAATCTATGTGGGAAGATATAAGAAGTTAACCTGAAAAGAACAGTTATACTCTTCCTAGTGTCTTTTGTTTGTTTTATGATACACCGCTAAGAGAATATTAGCTAAAGCCTACAGAAAAGACCAGTTTGTTACCAACCAGGTCTTATTTCTTTTGCTTTGATTGCCTGACAAGTTCAATGTTGTTTTCCTGATTTTGTTTTTCCAAGTTAAACACTGAAAGCAAGTAACCTGATTTATGTGCTACCCAACATATCTGTGTTGGGAGAAATAACCCCATAAATAAATATCTTATTGGCTTTACCATCAAGCACAACTAATTATTGTGAGCAGCTGTGTCTGGTGTGAATGGACTGCATTGCCCACAATCCCTTGCAAATCATATTGATATATGCACTTGCCAAGACTGTGAACATTCTCACCCAGGCAGCCGTCTGACAGGGCATATAAATTGAATAGCTCTAAGACATCTTTGCCAATTTTCATTATCGTTCTGGCCCATCTGCCTTCATTATCAAATCTTGTATGAGTAAAGGATGGCAGCAATGACTTATGCTCTAAAGTGGCTACACCATTTTTGTTTTTAACTGCTGGGGAGAAAGCAGCTACCATGTATACAGCATTAGTTAATTTCTGGGATTCAACATTATTTAAGTGAGTCTCTTGTAGATAAATTATGTCCACTCTCTCTCTTTAGTAGTGCCCACCCTCAACGATTGAAAAACAGTTTACCCTTTTCTCAATTCTACGTTTTCGGAGAAACTGTACGGATGTCCACAATTTTAAGAGGTGATCACTAATTTTATTGAAGAATTTTAGTGATCGAGGGTATCCCCCCAAGGGTCCAGACGAGCATATCATTGAGCATTATTTAATGATAGGTCCTGGTTGATAGGGACCCCTCAGGCTAGTATACAAGGGACTGACGTAGAACATGTCAATATGATCACTAAATTTTCACCATTAAGCTATAAAATCCAGCGTATTATATCTAAACATACCAATGTATTACATAATGTTCCAGGTCTTGAAGAGAAGTATATTCGGTGTGTTTGGAAAAGGAACAAAAATTTAAAAGAACAGTTGAGTCCAGCAGTTTTACGCACTTTAGAAGAGGAAAGAGAAGCTATAGATATGAAGGGACATAGAAAATGTGGCCACTGTGGGATCTGTGGAGTTACAGAGGAAATTACTGAGTTTATACATCAGGGCAAAATTTATAGTTTGAAAAACAACACATCGTGTGATACAACATCAGTGGTTTACGCTATCAGATGTCCATGTAATTTATTATATATAGGAAAGACCTCCCACCCTTTCAAAATTTGAATGATGGAACACAAAAGTCGATTAAAATGCAAAACTATGATGGCACCTTTGGTTCAACATTGTCTGGACCTCTCACATGAGTTTGAGCATTTACGGTGCTTCTGTATAGTGTGGGTGACATCCGCAAAGTGGGGAAAATCACAGGAACAGACATTGTTATGGCGAGAACAACGCTGGATCTTTAATTTGAAAACTCTGTCTCCTGAAGGTTTGAACTCCACTATTGACTGGGGGTATGCCTCTGAGAAAATGTATGATGACTTCCTTGGATCAGTTTGAAATGTCACTAGATACGTGACGTCACCATTAGAAAGCATAAGAGCTGAGCAAGTTTGATACTTCGCATGAGCGGCGTTTTATGGAATCTTTACCACTAGATAAACTCTATAGAAGTGAACATTGGCAGCATTGAGAATATAACGTTTTTCTTGGAATGTGAAATTAACTTGTTAAGAGATTTCTTGAAACAGACAATGTGGAAAATTATTGATAGAACCTTACTTTTACTTTTAGAACCCCCTGAGGAAACTCTTTTTTGGAGTGAAACGCAATGATCGGCACTTGAGGGAGGCATTGGGGAGCACTAAAAGCTAAGCTAAGCATTTATTTATTCATTGGCATCTTTGAAGATTTTAATAGTGGAAAAAATTTTCATATATAAAAACACATGCCAGAATAGTCATTGATGCTATTAGGCGCTGAATTAGATGAAGTACATTTGGTACATATCGCTGGTTTGAAGCGCCGTTGAGTCTGAGACATTCTGAGCATTTTAAGTATTCATGGTGTTTATAGTGACTATAAAAATCTTTTCCACATGATACCAGATATGTCTCCACGTTGAATGATAGTTATCATAGAGCAATTAGTACTTGAAACACTCTCTCTCTTTGGCAATAAGTCAGAATTTTCTTACGCTTGATCGGGTTAATGATGCCCTTAACGTTCAGCGACATAATTTTAAGTTTGTTCGCCATATGCATTAAACTGTATTACCATTACCCCCCATACACCTCGTGTCCTCATTTTGCCATGCCCTCTGAGTGTCTCCCAATAGTCATGCCTGATTCTTCCTTTCAGGCGCCAAGACACCCTCCCATTCTTGCAAGACCCTTGACTAACTGTCAGGTGAGTGGGCAGCTTAAAAACAAGCAATTGGGCGAGAATAACCTCGAGCAGTGGGGTGCCAGAGGTGCTCTCTAAATTTAACTTTTGCTGCCCCGCTACACATCAAGAAACCTTCTATTCAGGGAAAGAGAAGAAGCAAGAAAAAGAAGAACTCACCAAACACTTAAAGCTTCTGTCCCTTTCATGAGCTAAAATGCATCCTACATAAAGAAGGATCTAACATAGGTATATGGCCTTCTTGCATCAGACTCGCACACTGGTTACACAGATGACTCTACATGAATTCATGTGTACTATGCCCTAACTACAAAAACAAAAACTGTCATGTCCCCAAATGATATACATAATACTAATTCAATATTAGCATGATATCATATTTCTGTAAACATTTTGACCCTGATAACAAAGGCCTGGAAAGGCTAAAAAATACTTAGCACAATATGTAGACAAACCATAAAAGAACAAAGATTTATATCTTTTAAACCTGACTGAAACAGCCTTGTCCGAACCGATTGACTTCTATCAACTTAGTATTTGGTTATAAAGAAATAGACATCATATTGTTCAGCGCATTTGCATCAATTCCTTTTCTTCCAGAAAGGCTTTTAAAGCACTGGGGTTCTCAAAAGAATGAGTTTGATTATGAACTGTAACTCGCAGCTGTGCCGGATAATACATCCCATATCTGGCCTGCAATTTCAATAATCGCGGACAGCATTCCAACAACTGCTTCCGTCTTTCCACAGTGGTTTTAGCAAGGTCGGGGAAAAACATGAGTTTATGGCCTTCAAACTCCACTGGGGCACGGGTTTTGGTAGCACTCATAATCTCTACCGCCTGCTGATGTCTTAATACTCTGAAGATCATGGGCCGAGGGTAGTTCCCGGTTACTTTGGAGTGCGAAGGGATACGATGAGCCTGGTCAATTTCCAGTGGGTAGGTCAACTGAAGACCCAAGAGTTTAGGCAGGAGCGTTTCCATATATTTTTATGGGGTTCGCTCCCTCCGCACCTTCTGGAATGCCTAGAACTCTAATGATGTTATTTCGGGCCCTATTGTTCAGGTCTTCCAAGTTCCGTTCAAGTTGTAAAATCCGCCTGGTGTTTTGATCAACTACGCGAAAATGGTTTTCGTGGGCCGCAATAATTGCATCTGCTTTATCTGACCAAATGGATAAGGAAGCCAACTGGTCTTTCATATCCGAGAGATCTATTTGCAGTGATCCTAAAGAGTTAGCATTGAGCTGTACCAACTCTTTTACGGCTCTTTTCTCCGCTAGCAGCTCCGGCAGGCCTTCTTGTTGGTCTTTCGACGGCGCCATCTTTTGTGGCGAGGGGGGCTCTTGCTTGGAGCGTTTTACACCCGAGGTAGCATTACTCTGGAAGTCTAAATGTACTGGTTTGGATGCTGACATAATTCGAAGTTGATTCACAGATAGGCTTATCTTTGGACAAGATTTTTGACAAGCAGGGCAGCTGAGTCTGATAGGATTCCTCTGGAGCACAGAACCTAGACCTCCATCTTGCTCTGCGGTTAGCTCCGCCTACCCCAGTTAATTGGTCCTTTAATGCCCTGGAAAACTTAGCATTGGCTGCCCAGTCTACCATCCAGTGGATAGCATACTGTATTTAATCACAGATGTTAAAATGCTAATATTGAACAGAATATGTTTGTATGTTCTCGGACTCATGCAGATTCATTGGATGTCTACAAGGGTTTACCCTTCACTGAGTCTAAAATTGAGCATCTCAACTAAATAACACCCTCTAGTAAAGTAGGCAACCTGTGGTGATGGCTCAAGAGTACAAAATCTGTGGTTCACGCATTCTAGCAATAAAAATATTTGTAGATCATAGAAAGCTTTAGAGCAGATGAAGTTTGGTGCTTGTCCTGGAAGATAATGTTAAAAAACTGCAATACTGAACACTAGTGATTAAATGCTGCCTGTGTCTAATTTATAGAGGGCAAATGGAATCATATGCAATCTTCCATCAGGTCTTCTTATGCCAGTTACATCTTCAGAAGCTGGACTAAACAAGTGTCTCACACATTGATACTACCTATGATCCTACCCTTCACACATAAATTTGGGCTCGGTATGATAATTTTCAGCTTTAAGTTTTTAGATTGAAACTGGAGGAGACAAAACTTTCAACATAGATGTCTACTTATATGCATATGTTCCCCCCTCCCCAATTTTACAATATCCTTTTTCTGTGTCAAATACTTTATATAATTACCTCTTTAGGTGAATGAGGCTTCATATTTGAAAGTAAGTTCACTGGTATTATTCAGCCTTTTACTTTGTTGCCCTGGTTTTCCTATCATTGTCTTAGGACACAGGAAATAAAAAAAATTCGACAGTACCACCTGATTCATTAATGATTGTATTAATTCAGCTAGTCAGCAGGTACAATTCATCAACTTCGTATACCATTGTGTTCTATTTATGCCAAATGCATCTTCTCTGGAATTTAAATTATGAAGAAAAACTGGCTGACTAATCTGAATTTCTCAATTTATTCATGTTCAATAAAAAGCTATTCATCAGCTTAAACTCTGCTGTGAGTTCAAATCAAATTCAAACCACCTGGGAGTAAACAAAATTGTTCTTCCTCCCAATCACGTCTACTCTGGATAAAAATAACAAACACATTTCAGAGGAGATCAGAATTCAGATTCCTTAGTCATTTGCTACAAAAAAGACTGAACAGAAATGATTTAAGAGTGGAGCAACAGCTCCCATGGTACACTTTGGCTCTTGAGTTTTTGGCCATAAATTGGTTAACACCAGTCTGAAAGATGGAGTCTGCTGTATCATAAATCTTGTTCAGTGGTTGTAAATTCAATGCCGTTTTGCTAAATTATAGTACTAGGATCAAGCATCCAGCACCAGTAAGCACTAAACAAGGCAGTCAAAACTTGTCTCATCTATAAAACATGCCCTGAAAGTAAGGAGAAAGAACTGAGATGTTAAAGAAGAGGAAAATGGAGAAATAACTAAGATTTGTCACACTGTATCAGACCGATGGTCCATCAAGACCAGTATCAGGTTTCCAACAGTGGCCAGTCCAACAAGTACCTAGCAGGACCCCAAAAGATAAACAGATTCCATGCTGCTCATCACAATAGAATGAAGCTACAAAGTAGTACATTTAAGACTAATCATGGAAAATATTTTTGTCATTCAACAAGTAATTAAGCTCTAGAATTCATTACTGGAGGATGTAGTAAAAGCCCTTAGTATAGCTGGATTTATACAAGGTTTGGACAAGTTCCTGGAGGAAAAGTCCAAATCATTTTTTAAACCCCAGTCATTTTAATCCCCTAGTCTTTATACTTTTTAAAAGCGTAAACAACTGATTTTGATCTTTACCCCTCCCCCATCTGACCCAGTGGGGGAGGGAGAGAGCAGCAGGCAGGGGGATCAGATGGGGGAGGGGTAAAGATCAAAATCAGTTGTTTACGCTAAGCTTAGCTCTTTCCTATCAAACCTTTCGAGTTCCTTTCAATTTCCTTGCTTTTAGCAGTCAATTGTTGTTTGTAAATCCCCCTGATGTCTCTGATGGCATTGTATATCAAGTTAAAATAAAGATAAAGATTCACATTTACTCATTCTACTCTGCTCATTATTTTCTAGAGCTCTAACATATCTCCCCTCAGTTGTCTCTATCATTTTGTTTGCCCTTCTCTATACCTTTTCCAGTTCCACTATGTTTGTTTGTTTTTAATTTTGGGGGCTCACCATATAATGTGACTGCTCACCCTTTTAAAAAATTACTCCAGTCTTCAGGTACTACAGATACCTTTAATGATAGTTTGCAAATTACTAATAGTCTGCATTTCGTTTTTGAGTTCTTTCAGCATTCTGGGATATATACCACCCAGGCCAGGTGATTTCTTTCTGACATGAATATCTCACCTAGATAGCCTTCAGTATGAAATTGAAGAAAATAATTCAGTTAGGAGCATGTTTACTAAAAGGCATGCCACAGGCACATAGTTGGTGCTGAAAATGAGCATTGAGGTGGAACTAGACCTGCATTTATAAACAGAGGAATGCCCGTCATATGAGTACATCCCTGTTACAAGCGTGGGAATCATGCCACTCCTTCACTCATTGCCTTTGGTGTGATCAGTGTAGGTGCAGTTAATGCTACTTATTGAGGTGACCGTAAGTGCACTCACTCTAAGTGCCACATCTATGGTGAGCATGTGCAAAAAAGGCACATGCTATCCGCATTGTGGATGCTGTGCCCAAGCATGGCTCATTCAATGCCAAAAACTGCACTGCTTTTTTAGCATGAGATTTTTAGTGGGGCCACATTTTCATCCCATAGTACTTTTTATTATGATGCTATTGTTGCATACTGAACCTCATGTTACCCAATAGCACACTTTAGTAAATATGTCCCTTAGTCTCTGTGATGGCATTGTCCTCCCTTAGTGCCCATGTTAGCTCTCTATCATCCAACTGTTCAACTGACTCCCTCACAGGCTTTTTGCTTTAAATGAACTTGAAAAGGTTTTTATTATGAGATTTTGCTTCCATGGCAAATTCTTTTTCAAATTCTCTCTTTGCCTGCCTTATCAATGCTTTGCATTGAACTTACCAGTGCTTATGCTGTTGCTTGTTTTCATCATTTGAATCCTTTCCATTTTTTGAAATAATTTTTTTGGCTATAGGAGCCTCTCTCATCTAACCTTTAAACCATGCCAGTAGTCATTTGGCCTACATTCCGTCTTTTTAAAATCATGGTATACATCTGGTCTTGGCTTCAAAGATGGTGGTTGGGGGGGCATATTGAAAGAGATTTAACCTGACAGCAGACCTGCTAATCATTTAAACCATGATCAGTGGGATAGTAGGTGGCACTAAACCATTTAGTGCTGCTGAATATCACCCACTGCCTGGTATGAACACCCCAACAGTAAGCATTTAGCATCGGGGCATTCCAGGAGTGGAGCAGAGACAGTACCAGAGATAACAAACTAACAGCGATATTCAATCACTGACCAGTTAACGTAAACCAGCTAACATTAGGATAAAAAAAGCTGTCTAACTTTAGCCTGTGGCTGAACATTGCCACTGACCAGTACAACCTGGATATTCAGGTGAACAGATATGGCCACAACATTGAATATCTGGGTTAACATTAAAGTGGTAGTGGCCAGCTGCTTTAGGTGTACTAGTCGCTGCTGCTGAAAATTCACCATGGTATTTTTAAACAATGTTAAGATCTGATGTAAAGTTTTAACCTTTGGAGTTGTTATTTTTAGTGTTTGCTTAACCATTTTCCTCATTTTATGATAGTCTCCCTTTTGAAAGTAGATTTGTCTTGCGGTTCTCCCTCCAATTATTAAATCATATTTTATTGTTATAATCACTATTGCCTAGTGATCTCAATGTTGCCATCTCTTATACTAACACAAGAGCATAAGATATGTCATAATGAGTCAGACCAAGGGTCCTTCAAGTCCAGTATCCTACCTCAAGTACCTGCCAGATTCCCAAAGGTATACATATTCCATACAGCTTGTCCCAGAGGTAAGCAGTGGATTTCCCCAGTCCTCTTTACTAATTGTTTATGGACTTTTCCCCCAGGAACTCGTCCAAACCTGTTTAGAACCCAGCTACATGAACAGCCTTTACTACATCCTCTGGTAATGAATTCCAGAGTTGATTACATGCTGAGTGAAAAAATATTTTCTCTGATTAGGCTTAAATGTGTTACATTGTAGCTTTATTGTGAGTCCCTCTAGTCTTTCTACTTTTTTTGAAGGTGTAAACAACCAATCTACATTTACCTGTTCAACTCCATTCATTATTTTATAGACCTCTATTATATCCCCCCTCAGCTGCCTCTTTTCCAAGTTGAAGAGACCTAATCATTTAGCCTTTCCTCATAGTGGACATGAGGACAGTATCTGAATTCCAAAAAGCATGGGACAAACACAGAAAGATCTCTAAAGGTAAAAAGAGAACTACTGTAGTTGATATGGAGGGCAGACTAGCTAGACCACGTGGTCTTTTTCTGCTGTCATGTTTCATTTTTTCTCATAGGGATATCCTTCCATCCGCTTTACCATTTTGGTCACTCTTCTCGATACCTTTTCCAGTTCTGCTATATCCTTTTTAAGATATGGTGACAAGACTTGCACACACTATGCAAGATGTGGCGGTACCATGGAGCGATACAGAGGCATTATACTGTAATATCCTACGTTTTATTTTCTATTACTTTCCTTTTGATTTCTAGAGTTCTTGGCTGTGGCTGCACACTGAGCAGAGGGCTCCAATGCACTATCCACGATGACATCCAGATCCTTTTCCTGAGTGTGATTCCTAATGTGGAACCTTGCACCGTATAACAGTAGTTTGGATTCTTCTTCCCTAAGTGAATAGCTTGGCACTTGTCCATAATCTTCCAGTTTTTCAAGATCATCTTGCAATTTTTCACAATCCTCTTGTGTTTTAACAACTTTTAATAATTTTGTGTCATCTACAAAAGTGATCACCTCGGGAAGGAGGTGTTTCCTGGTAGCCACACAGGTCAGCACAGTAGCAGGCTGTGGGCAGGATGGCCCTAACGACATGGGGAGGGGGGGCTTTTTTCCTACTATTTAATTCTGGCTGGCTATTCTGCGTGGGTGGTGCGCATCTAAGGGGCATGATGCAAGGGGCTTTCAGGCTCCTTGGGAGCCCCTTGGGAGCCCCTTGGATCACCGTGGGAGCACCTCGGAAGCAGTGGACTTCTGCCCATGGGGAAATGAAAGAAGAAGGTGGCACCATCAACATTTGTGGTTAGTGGACCTATGGATAGACATGTCCTGACTGTTTATGAGGATTCCCCCTTTCCCGCAGCTATGGACTCCCCTTCAGGGAATCCTGGAAGGGCTTCCTTGAGCTCTGTGGACCGTACTCCACCCCCTCTCCTATGGGATCTACTCCTCCTGGCTCGACCCGGGGCTTACCTTTGGAACAGAGTATGTCTGTGGTGTCTGTGGGGTTTCTTAAACCAGTGCTATGGACTCCCCCTCCTACTGAAGCCATGGAGATTCCAGATTCTGGGGTCTCCTTGGCTGATGTATGGAGGGTGGTGACGTGAACTGAGCATACTCTAGTGTCTATGGTGACCCAGCTCTGCTCTTTTATGCAAGACCTGTTTAGACGTAGTGGCAGGGCTGACTCAGGTACAGCAGCGGGTGGAATTGCTTGGTGCTCAAATACCTAAATGTGATACTCTGTCATTCCTTGCAGACAGGTCAGGCAAATATAATGATGGGCACTGTAGTGCTTAATCACAAACTGGAGATATATGAAAAAGTTATAAAATCTAAAAATGTAGATTTTTGAATTTTCCAATATATCATTTGTTATCTCCCGAGGTTTTATTACAGAAATATTTTTGTGAGGTTTTAAATTTGTCTAATGCTGATACTATTTCTGTTTCTAAGATGCATTATCTTCCTGGTCGGGGTATTCCTGAAGGGTCACTTGCTGGTGTTAGTGATCAGCAGTTATCTCCAGGACTTGATTTAACTAAGTTCCTGGAAGACACTCAGGATAATATCCCTACCAGAGCAACATTACTTGTGACCTTTTTTTCTGATTATGATAAAGTCTCGGTCTTTAAAGGGTACTTTAAAGACATTTCCTTTTGTGGTGTGTCCATACAGCTGCTTCTGGATGTGTCTAGAGCTACGCAGCTCTGAAGGAAAGCCTTTTTGGCTCTGAAACCATGAGTTTTAGCTCTAGCACCTCTTTTTTTGTGCAGTATCCAGGGCCGGATTTACCTTGAGTGAGGCCCTACGCCAACAAAAATTGTGGGCCCCCAGCAGGGGCGGCCCATGGGGGGTGCGGGACCTCATTTGCATAAGGGACCTCATTTGCATAAATATTTGCATAATGTTACCATATACTAACTTTTAGTAAACGTGCCTCTTAATGAGTGTATGGATAAAGAAAGACAAAAAAAATTCTACATTACTATAATCCAGTGCCAACTGCCAGACACATTAGGAACTACTACAAACACTGCCCATTTAGAACCCATAGCAAACCCGCCGTATCCTAACAGCACTACCAGGACTCACAAAGCACCATACTCTACCAATCAAAAGGCAACACTGCAAATATTAAACCAATACATTTCAGAGAACAACAATGCATGACCTACTGGGGAAAGTGAACAAGTGGCAATGTCAAATAGGAATTATATAAACAGAACACCTCAGCTCAGTTACACATGCAGAACATAGACCATCACCAAACAAGTAATCAAAATTTAGAAACAGGAAGACAATAATTAAACTGGGAATCCCAAAAGCCAAACTTGGAATGTACAACACTGTAGAAATAAAACTATACATTAATTTGCTCTTGTACTAAACAAAGCGCAGACGTTAATGATGCACATTTACCAGAGCTGACATATTCCAATTAATAAATTCAAAATAAAGATATATTTTTCTACCTTTTGTGCATTTTTTTCAGCTGCAATTGCTCCAGCCACTTTCTTCTGGTTTCTTCGTGTCTTCTGCTAACTCTCCATCGTCTGCTGTCCATTTGTCCTTTCTTCTCTCTTCTAGTTTTTTTCCATTCTCTCTCTACATCTGCTTTAATATACTAATCTTTCTCCTTTTGCTCTTTCCTCATTCCTATTTCATTCACTCAAATTTTACCCCTCAATCCTCAATCCCCACTTACTCTCCCAATACCCGGCCAATTGTAGATTTTTTATCCCTCCCATACAAAATATTTTCCCTTCTCCATTTTACTCTTCCAGGCCCATCCAATTCTAATCCTCCCCCAACATCAGCTCCCTTCTAGTTCCAGCCTCACCCAGCATCCATTCCCTTCTAGTCCCTGCATCAGCCCATTTCCAGTCCTAGCCACCCATCAGCCCATTTCCAGTCCTAGCAAACCCCCAACCCAATACCAGTCCTAGCCCCCCATCAACCCACTTCCAGTCCTAACCCCCATCACCCCATTTTCAGTTTAAGCCCCCCCATAACCCATTACCAGTCCTAACCCCCCATCAGCCCACTTCCAGTCCTAACCCCATCAACCCATTTCCAGTCAGCCCCCCATAGCCCATTGCCAGTCCTAACCCCCCATCAGCCCATAGCCCATAACGAGTCCTAACTCCATCAGCCCACCTCCAGTCTTAACCCCCCCAGCCCCTTTCCAGTCCTAGCCCCCCCATAGCCCATTACCAGACAGCCCCCATCAGCCCACAGCCCATTACTAGTCTTAACCCCCCCCAAAGCCCATTACCAGTTCTAACCCCCCCAACAGCCCGCAGCCCATTACCAGTCCTAACCCCATCAGCCCACCTCCAGCCTTAACCCCCCCAGCCCATTTCCAGTCCCAGTCCCAGCCCCCCCAATAGCCCATTACCAGTCCTACCCCCCCCCCCATTGGCCTAAAGTAAAATTTAATTTTTTTAAAAAACTGCTGCCTGCCGCCGTGGTGCCCCCTCTGCTGCCGCGGCAGCATGGACTGACCCGCGGGGGCCCCCTCTGCAAGCTGAATCCGTCGGTCCGTCGGTCCCTCCCTCCCTCCGTGCAGGCTGTGAGAGGCGCGAAGGGAGAGTGTCTCCCTCGCGTCTCTGTTAAGCCCGTTTTCACCTTAAGTATACAAAAATACACTCAAATATAACAAAAATAGGTAATCTCTATAATGGCAAGGCCGCGTGGCCCCCCCGCGGGGCGTGAGCACGGCCGGCGTTAACCGGGTTAACCGGGCCCGCAGTGGTGAGAGGGCTCTCGTTGGCTCCCACGGCAATGGGCAGAGTGCGGGAGCCAATGGGAAGAGAGAGGTCGAGCATTGGGGGGGGAGGCGAGGGCATCGTGGCGTCCTTCGGCCTTTCCCTTCTGGGAGCCGGAGGAGCTGGACGTGTGCGGCTTTGCCGGGTGAGCACGTGTGTGGGCAGAGTTTTGGAGAGCGGGGCAGGGCAAGCGGGCCACGGGGGTGTGGATTCGGGGGTCATGGGGGGCAGCGGACCTCGGAGGGCACCAATAAATTCAAAAAATAAAATAAAATAAAAAAGAAACCCCAGCGGGAGACAGCGAACCCTGCGGGTTGCATTAAAAAAAAAAAAAGAAGAAAGACATCTGCCAATCTAGGGCCTGCTACATATGGGGTTTATGGGAGGGGGGTGGGCAGGCAGACTCGGAGGGGGACTGCGGGGGGGGAAGGGTGCTGCTCAAGGGCGGGGGGCTGAGTGCAATGCACGGGGCGGGCAGCCGGGGGACACAGTTTGTGGGGAGGCTCACAGGGGCAGAGGATATGGGGGGCAGGGTGGGGGGCGGCGCAGGACCCGCAGGCAGTGCCACGGGGCGCAAAGGTGTTTCTAGTGCTATGGCCACCAGGGGCAGGAGTCCCCTGGGGGCGGAGAGAGCAAGGAGGGCTCCGCGACGTGGCGGGGCAGCAGGGAGCGCAGTGCGTGGAGTGGGGCAGTTGCGGAGGGTGGACAGGCTGTGCGGCATATTGAGGGCCTGGCGCAGGGGGGGCTAGATTGGGAGGCCGTAAGGCTGGCAGAGGTGGGGGGAAGCGGGGGGGGCAGGAATGTTGACGGATGAGTCGCGGGTTGCTGGAGGGGCGGGCAGCCACGATTGGTGGGGCTGGCGGGGCCAGGCAGGAGGGCAGGGGTGGATGGGTGGCAGCGACTCCCCTAGTTGGGATCATTGGCAGAGCGGGGGGCTAGGCTCCTCTAGGGCGGATTGGCTGAGGGCGTGGCAACCACCTTGGTCTTTGGCGGGTGCTGCGACGTCTTTTCCTTCTTTCTCCCCACAGGGCCTTCCAGGATGGCAGTTCCCAGGGACATCAGGGCAGGAGAGACCGTTCAACAGGGCTGGAGCGTCGCAAAGAGTGCCGGAGAGCCGGCCATTGGCCGGACCAGCGGGAGCAGCGCAGGACTCGGCGAGCGTAGTGCCAGAGTGGCCGGAGGCGGGAGCGGTGCCAGGGGAGGCGATGGCTGCGGCAGGTGAGTCTGGCGGGCTGGGGTCTGCGGGGGGAAACCCGGGGGGGAAAGAAGGGGAAGGCCGTACGGGAAAAAGCAGCGGCATTCGCGCCGGAGGCGTCGGGCATCGGGATCCGGGTCGTCGATGTCCTCAGGGTTGTCGTCGTTTTCCTCCGCGTCGGGCGGGAGTAAGGGTGAGGGCGACGGGGGTGAGGTGGCACCAGTTGTTGCGGCGGGGGCAGCGCCGACGGTGGTAGCGTTCTCGGAGCTATGGGAAGGCATGCTGTGGAAGCTGCGGCGTCGAATTCAGGAGCATCGTTATATTAACATCTTTTGATTGCTGGAGGGTCGCAAACATTTTGGGGACAGTAGGAGGAAGAGGAAGGCTGATGAAAAGGTGGGAAGGGTAAGGAAGGTGGCGCGCAACGTGACGAATTGGATGCGGGCATTTTTGAGGCTGGCTAGCGTATGGGGAAGGGCGCATCTGGACCACTACGGCATGCTGCTGGTTTATGCGGACTCCATCTTGGAGGCTTCTCAGTTGCATGACGGTTGGGCTTGGCTCAACTACGATGAGAAATTTCGGGACAAGATGGAGGAAAACCGGATGTTGTCATGGGGTACGCAGGACATCAATTTATGGCTCACACAGATGTCCGTCAGAGCAGCCGGGGGGCCAGGTAGTAGCCCCAAGGGCGGGGCGGGCAGTGCGTCCGGGGTGCTGCGGCCCTTTCGTGCGAGCGAGGTGGGGGCAGGGCAGAGAACGGCGGGAGGGGGGCGCTGGAGACATGTGTTGGCGCTTCAACAAGTCCTCCTGCCCGTTTAGTGATTGCAAATTTAGGCACGCGTGTTCCATCTGTAATGGGGGACATGCAGCCATCAAATGCGACAAGCGGGGTATGGTTGGAGTCAGCGTGCCCCCTCCTAAGCAGTGAGAGCTGGCTGGGGCTGGCCCCGACCCCTATTCGCTTCGAAGCGTTGCGGGAGTTGTTGGGGAGGTACCCCAGGGGGCAGGATAGGGTTATTTTGGAAGGGGTTTTTTGGGAGGGGTTCTGGATTCCGGTGACGGGAGCGGTGGTGTGGAGTAGAGTCCAGAATGCCCCGCTGGTGAGGCATTTTGCCAGTGTGGTGCGGGATAAGTTAGCGGTGGAGATCGGGTTGGGGAGGGTGGCGGGCCCTTTTGGGGAGCCCCCATTCGCGGATTTTGTGGTGTCCCCATTGGGGGTCATACCGAAAAAGGAGCTGGGGAAATACCGGCTGATCCATAACCTGTCCCACCCCATCGGGGCTTCAGTTAATGATAGGATCCCCAAGGATTTGTGCGAGGTGCAGTATGCTTCCTTCGACGAGGCAGTTGAGTTAGTGCGGGGGTGCGGGCGGGGGTGCTTGATGGCCAAGGCAGACATTGAATCTGCTTTTCATTTATTGCCAGTGCACCCTTCGGCGTTCCCGTTGTTGGGGTTTTGCTTCGAGGGTAGTTATTACTTCGATAGGTGTATGCCGATGGGGTGCTCTATCTCCTGTGCGCACTTTGAGCGGTTTAGCACTTTCATGCATTGGGCTTTGGTGGAACGGGTAGGGTGTGCTCAGGTGGTGCATTATCTGGATGATTTTCTGGTTGTCGGTGCGGCGCAGACAGGGCAGTGCACCGTGTTGCTGAATGGTCTCGTGCAACTGGCGGAGGAGTGGGGAGTCCCGTTGGCAGAAGGGAAGACAGAGGGCCCGGCAACTCGGCTAACCTTTCTCGGGATCGAGCTGGATTCCATGAAGTTGGTGGCTCGCCTGCCTGCGGTTAAGGTGCTGAAACTCCGTGTTCTGGTGGCGAACGCCTTGGTTTCCCAGCGGATGACCTTGCGGGAGATGCAGGCATTGATCGGGTCTTTGAATTTCGCCTGAAGAGTTATCCCAATGGGTCGAGTCTTTATGAGGTGTTTGGCGGCGGCTACGGCGGATCTTTCCATTCCGCATCACCGGCTGCGTGTGTCGCGGAGCATTCGGGCCGACCTAGCCATCTGGGATGAGTTTTTGCGGGAATTTAATGGCACTACGGTGCTCAGGGACCGGGCAATCTCCAGTCGGGATTAACAGTTGTTTACTGATGCGGCCGGGGGATTGGGCCTAGGGGTGTACTTTGGGGGCTCCTGGTGTGCTGCGGAGTGGCCGGCGACTTGGAAGGCAGCGGGGCTCATGGCCAATATAACCTTCTTGGAGTTGTTTCCGCTTCGGGTAGTGTTGGAGGTGTGGCCGGACAGGGTTCACAATCGTCAGATTATCTGGTGGTGCGATAACGCAGCGGTGGTGAGCGTGATCAATAACTATACGCCGCGCTGTCCACAGGTGGCGGACTTGATGCGACAGGTCGTTTTGGCATGCTTGCGACTGAATACTGTGGTCCGGGCGCGGCATATCCCTGGGAGTACTAACAAGATCGCTGATGCTCTTTCCCGTTTCAAGTGGGAGCTTTTCCAAACATTGGCGCCGGAGGCAGACGAGGAGGGGCTGTCTGTCCCCGAGCACTTATGGCAGCTTGGCCGGGGGAGATGTCAGAGCTCTTGAAGTCTTCGGTGTCGGCAGCTACATGGGCAGCTTATCAGCGGGGTTGCGGCAGCGCGGTGCGGTTCTTGGTTGAGCATCAATGGAGGTGGGGACCACCCCCCGATCAGCTAATAGGTTTGTATGTGGTGGCGGCGAAGGCCACAGGATGGTCGCGGGCTACGGTGAGTAGGAATTTGACGGGGTTTTCGTTCTTCGCTAAGGCTGTGGGGTGGGGGGCGGTTGATTTTTTTTTTTTTTACGTACAGGCTGCTGCAGGGTTGGGAATGCTCCTGTCCTTCACCCAAGGATGGCAGGCAGCCCATTACTCACGAGTTGTTGCAGCGCTTGTGTGTGGTTTTGCCCCAAGTGGTCTCGTCCCGCTACGAGGGCGTCCTCTTTCGGGCAGTATTTTCCGTCGCTTTTTTCAGTGCCTTCCGCATAGGCAAACTGATTGCGGAGTCTGGGCAGGGGGCCAGCATGGGGGGCTTGCAAGTCCACCACGTGCGTTGGATGGAGGGCGGGGTGCGTCTTTACTTGGCGCGTTCCCAGATGGATCAGTTGGGGAGGGGCTCATGGGTGTCGTTGGGGGCCCTGGGAGGGGCGGCCACATGCCCGGTTGAGCTGCTGAAGGCCTATTTGCAGATACGGCCTGGTGGGAGGGGTAGCCTGTTTATGCACGAGGACAGGAGGGTCCTCACCCACTTTCAATTTACGGCGGTCCTGCGGATGGCTTTACGGCGGCTCGGGGAGGATGCAGGGTTGTACGCGTCACACTCCTTTCGTATTGGGGCGGCGACCAGTGCGGCGGCGGCGGGATTACCCGAAGGGGACATACGGCGGATCGGAAGATGGACCTCTCCGGCTTATCGGAGATACGTGCGCCTCTAGGGGCGCTGAGGGGCTGGTTAACTGTGGATCTTTTTGTCTTGCAGAAGTTGTTCCTAGCTTGTGTCGCTGTTGGGTGATTGGCCACTCCTTTGTGTTCTGGGCCGGTCGGCGAGCAGCTACACGCCTGGTGGGGCAGAATATTGGATTGGACCAGTTCGGGGTGACAGTCTCATGGCTGGGCGAACGCGGTCTGCGATGGATGCAGCTCTTGCCTTTGCTGCGGCACCACGGGCAGATGCGAGGGTTGCCAGACGCAGTGGTGATACACTTGGGCGGCAACGATCTGGTGTCCTGGACGTGCCGGCAGTTGATTCGGACCGTCATTAGGGACTTGACAGCAGTACGCGCAATGTTTCCGGATGTTCTTTTGCTGTGGTCAGACATCATTCCAAGGCCTGCTTGCAAGGCTCAGCGGCGGTGGTCGCGGGGTCTAACCAAGATTAATCGCCAAATAGGCAGATGGGTGGGGGAGCAGAATTACAAGGGGAACGTAATATTGAGGGACATAAAAGATCCTGTAAGTTTCGCTGGCGTTTCCAAACACAACGGATTTTCTTCTTTTCAAGCCCTGGAACAATATTCACTACCATCAGATGTTTCTTAATGATACGTTTAATGTGAAAACTAAAGGGAGAATATTTAGAGATCAAATTAATTTGATCACCATCTCCTTCATTAATCGTAGCACGATTACGGAGTAATAAATATCTATTACTGAACGATGCACGTGTATACGCTCTAGTAATGATCCTCTCATGATATCCTCTTAATCGAAAACCTTCAGCCAACATCTGAGAATGGAACTTGAAATCCAATTCATCAGAACAATTACGGCGATACCTAATAAATTGCGAGAAAGGTAGACCATCCTTCAGAGTCAGGGGGTGTGCACTGTCATAATGTAAAAATGTATTTTTATCAGTTGGTTTTCGATAGACATTAGTTTTCCAACCATTATGTGAGGACTGTTCAATCTGTGAGGTATCGCTGGAGGTTTCCCATTTTAACTACAGAGGAAAATGTTTTCATTTGAAAAAAAGTACATCTTGCAATTCTAGCTTTGTGGTCTATGGGATTTTTTGTCCCTGTGGATTACTATAGATTGGCAAAACTAATAGGCTTTTGAGGAAGCGGGTTTTGGAGCATAAAAGCAGAATTGCATGCAAGGTTCTTGAAGCTCCGATTGTTGCCCACTGTTATGAGAAGGATCATCGGTTTGCGGATTTGCGGTGTTTTTGCCTTGACCAAGTAATGTTGGGGCGGGAGAGTCGAACCCGTGAACAGACCTTGGTGGTGTGTGAACAATGGTGGATATTTTTGGTGAGTACTGTTGCTCCAAATGGGCTTAATGCCCAGATTGAATGGGGTAGCTGTATTTAATTTGATAGCATTGGTTGGGGTGAGCTATGTCATCTGTAGGTGGAGAGTTTTGATTGGTTCTGAGTTGTGTTAAGAAGAGCCGGTGTAGTGTTTTGAAGCATGCGCATTGGTTTGTAGCTGACTGATGAGATGTGCAGCTGGTTGTTTGCGTAAGGCATGAGGAGTTATCTAAGGTAAGACTGGGTTTTAGATTATTTTGATAGGTTTGTCGATGATGAATAAGGTTAGTTTTAAATAGTTTGGTGATGGTATGCATTTTTTATATTTTTAGTGTTGAAATATTCCCCTGAAGAAGCAAGATTGTTTGTGAAACGCTTGTGAGCGCTGGATGTAGGGCACTGGGATTTTGAAAAGACCATTGTTTCAGTTTGAGAACTAGCCAGACAAGTGTATTTTTGCTACGGTTCTTTTCTAGTCCTTTTCTACA
Organism: Ichthyophis bannanicus; assembly: GCA_033557465.1. Classification (NCBI taxonomy): domain Eukaryota; kingdom Metazoa; phylum Chordata; class Amphibia; order Gymnophiona; family Ichthyophiidae; genus Ichthyophis; species Ichthyophis bannanicus. Next base: position 864,054,322 of record CM066032.1, on the reverse strand, counting down.
CTTGATTCAGTTAAAGATTTTTGTGGTTAATGTCATTGATGTGATCTGGGCTGTATTATGTTAAGGTGTCGGTGATTTGTTATCACGGAAGACACTGGCCCGAAAAATACAGAGACCTTGTTCCACATAATTTGTGATTGATGCCTGGATGTTGAAATTACCTATTATAGAGATTACCTATTTTTGTTATATTTGAGTGTATTTTTGTATACTTTGGATTTTAACACTCTAATATTGACCAGTGTTTTCACCTTAAAGCATTTAGAGTGTAAATTTAAGTGACTAGCCTAAGATTATAAAGACTCATGCTAGGATTTGAACCCTGTCCACTCTACTTTCATATGACTACTCTAACTATTATGCTATTAGACATCTTTTTTTTCTGAAATGTGTCCTGAGAATTTCTACATAGACCTTTGATACACATGCATATTGGATACGTCCACATTTTCTAAATTGTGCCTGAACTTGTACATGGCTGCTTTTTTTTCAGACATTCTGGCTTTGATGTCCCAGATTGCACTGGGACATCCCATTGTGAAATGTGCCTCCATATCAACTAGCTCTCCTTTATCTACCTGTTTATTTATACCTTCAAAAAATGTAAGAGATTAGTGAGATAAGACTTTCCTTCCCTAAATCCATGTTGGCTTTCTCCCATTAAGCCACAACTATCCACATGTTTAATAATTGTATGCTTTATAATGGTTTCTACCATTTTGCCTGGTATAGATGTCAATCTCACCAGACTGAAGGTTTCCAGTGATGATCCAGGCTACTATTTAAAAATTGGTGTTACATTGGCCACTTTCCAATCCTCAGGTACTACAGATGATTTTAAGGATAGTTCACAAAAGTAGGTCTGCAACCTCATATTTCAGTTCTTTCAGTACCCTCGGATGTATGCCATCCGGTTCAGGTGATTTGCTGCTATTGAGTTTATCAATTAGCTCTAATACATCTTCCCGATTTATCGAGATTTGTTTCAATTCCTCTGATACATCACCTTTAAATATAATTTCTGGCATGGGTAAGATTCCTGCATCTTCTTCAGTAAAGACTGAAGCAAAGAATTCATTCAGTCTCTTTCTTAGTGTCCCTTTTACATCTCTATCATCTAATACTCCAACTGGTACTGTCACAGGTTTTTTGCTATGAATGTACTTCAGAAAGTTTTCATTATGGGTTTTTGCTTCCATGGCAAGCTTCTGTACAAATTCTCTTTTTGCCTGCCTTATCAATGCCTTGCATTTAACTTGCCCGTACTTATGTTGTTTCCTGTTTCATCATTTGGCTCTTTTTTCCATTTTCTGAAGGATTTTCTCTTATCTATAACAGTTTCTTTGACTTCACTTGAAATCCATGCTGGCTGTCATTTGGCCTTTCTTCTGTCTTTCTTAAAGTGTGGAATACATCTGGTTTGGACTTCCAAGACAGTATATTTTAATAACGCCTAGACCTGATGTAGACTCTTATCCTTTGCAGTTGCTCCTTTTAGTTTTTTTCTTAAACTTCTTCCTCCTTGTTGAAAGTTAAATTCTAATGCAAAGAATTTCCTTCTTACCTACCTACGATTTATTAAATCAAATGTGATCATGTTATGATCGCTATTGCTAAGCAGCCCCAGCACTTTTACCTCTCACACTAGATACTGCATTCCATTAAGAACTAAAATAGCTTCCCCTCAAGTCGGTTCCTGAACCAGCAGCTCCATATAGCAATCATTTATTTTATCTAGGAACTATCTCACTAGCATGGCCTGATATAACATTGACCCAGTCAGTACTAGGTTAATTGAAATCTCCCATTATTACTGTGTTGTAAACTTTGCAAGCTTCCCTAATTTATTTTAGCATTTCATCATCTGTCATCCATCCTGTCCATTCCCCCCTACCCCCACTGCCATTGTGTCCCCTTTTTCCATGGAATTTGTTTTCATAAAAATTATACAGTGCATTTTATTTCTTGCAAAACAGTTATCCTATTGGACTCAATGCCCTCTTTAACATATAGCGCTATTCTTCCACCTATGTGATCAACCCTATCATTACCATATAGTTTGTAGCCTCGTATCACAGTGTCCCATTAGTTATCCTCCTTCCACCAGGACTCTGAGATGCCAATTATATCTATTATTTCATTCAGTGCAATATTCTAACTCTCCCATCTTGTTCTTTAGACTTCTAGAATTTATATACAGACATTAAAGAGTATTTTTTGTTCATATTATCTGGCTATCAGATGACAGGGATAATTTGGAATCTTTCAACACAGTTTGGTTTTCACTTAAAGGGCACCTGGGTTACTTTTATCTTTATTGAAACCTCTCTATTGGGATGTTCTGACCTCTCTCTTTTGCTAGTATCCTTCAAAAATACATCATTTCAAACCATGCACTCTTGGATGACTGTTGGCTTTCCCCCAGTTTCTAGTTTAAAAGCTGCTCTAAAGGTGGAGCCCATCCTTTCAGAAAAGCACCCCAGTTCCTAACAAATACAAAACCCTCTTCCATGGACCATCATCTCATCCATACATTTGGACTTCAGAGATCTGCCTCCCTTTTGGGTCCTGCACAAGAATGGGAAGAATTTCTGAGACTGCAACCCTGGAAGTTCTGAATTCCAACTTTCTACCTAAAAGCCTAAATTCAGCTTCCAGAACGTCCCTCTCAGACTTTCCTATGTCATTGGTACCAACATGTACTGAGACAGCAGGATCTTCTCCAGCACTATCTATGTGGTGCATGAGGTACTCTAACTTCACACCAGGCAGCCATGTTACCAGATGATCCTTATGTTGACAAGTCATCCAGCTATCTGAATGCCTAATGATGGAATCACCAACTAAAACAGCTTTCCTAAAAGTTCTCTCATGGACACATTGTTCTGGTGACACATCCTCGGTGTGAAAGGGTATTGCATCACTTGGAGGACTTGTCCTAGCTATAAGATCACTTCCTGTCACACCAAGGAGATGCTCACCTTTCATGTGACCTCTTTCCTCCATGGCAGCAGAAAGGCTGCCAGACTGGAGGTGGTCTTTCTCTACTACATCCTTGTAGGTCTTGTCTATATACAGTATCTCTCTGTCTGCCTCAGATGCTCCAAGTCTGCTACTCTAGACTCCAGAGATTTGACAAATTCCCTGAGGGCAAAGAGCTCTTTGCACCTAGTGCACACGTAAGACCTCTCACCAACTGGGAGAAAATCATACATGTAACACTCATTGCAAAAGACTGGACAGCCCTCATCTCTCTGCTGGACTGCTGTCTGCATCATAAAATTTGAAGATTTATTTTATCTATTTAAAGTTGTTCATTTATTTAAAGTTGCTGGGGGAATAGGGATATTTGAACCAATACAATTATACCTAATAAGTATAAGGGAACTGCAAGGACTTGATTAATCTACTCCTAAGACCTAATAACTTGCTTATTAAGATCATCAGTGAAACCTGAAAATGAATAAGATCACTCCCTTCTCCTTAACTGCCTTAGGAGGCTGTAAATCAAGGGGGGTGGGAGGGAAAGGAACACTAACAGAAAGCTGTCTTGTAATAGTAAGCCCTAACTGCCTTTAATTTAAATGAAAGCTTGTTCTAATAAAACCTAACTGCTTTTAATTTTAATGAACACTGGCTTGATTTAGTATGCCCTAATTAACCTAACAAAAAAACTGAATTTTTTAAAATACACAGATTCTATCAGTTTTAACATAAATAATTCCGTTTTCCTCTAGATTTAGAGAATTTCCCAGCAGGTAAATAGAAGTGTAGATTTATTCACAGAAGTAGCAGTCTCTCTTGGTAGTCCTTCAAGACTAAATCATGGGTTCCACTAAAGATTAGGTGCAAACTAGCTCCCACTCATGTCAATTCCTGAAAACTTTATGTCTCTAGCATGTCCTGATGTGACATTCACTCAGCTGATGCAGGAATAATTGAAGTCACATATTATAACTATCTTGCCAATTTTGTTAGCTTTTTTAATTTGTTTTAGCATTTTATCATCTCTCCTTTTATCCTTGGCAGGCAAGGCAGTAGTACATCCCCACTGCTATTCCGTTCCCCTTCCCACATGGAATTTCTATCTGTAATGATTCTATAGGGCATTTTCTTTCTTGCAAAACCTGTTTCTATGTTTCTATAAAAGCATGGGAGCAACACAGAAGAACTCTAAAAGAAAAAAGGGACTATTGTGTTTGATATGGAAGGGCAGACCAGATAAGTCATGTGGCCTTTCCTGTTGTCAAGTTTCTATGTTTATGCCCTTTAACATAATGCCCTCTTTAACATACAGTGCCACCCCTCCATCAATTTGATCTACCCCATCATTGGGATATAGGGTATTATTTTAAAAGAGCTATTCACAATTTTAATGTCTGCAAATGGGCATGCAGGCATCAAAATTATAGAGAAGTCCTTGGAATCATTTTAGAAGTTGACCTTTGGCCATCCCCAGTGCGAGGACATCCAAGTCTGAATGAGGGCATTGCACCTGATCTCAGAAACACCCTGGACTATATATGATATATCCAGAATCCTGAAATGAACAGGCATCTGTAAAGTGTTTGTTTTCTACGGCAAACATCTGGAGAGTGTGGAGAAGGAGCTAAACAAATACCCCCTGTATTTTCCACTATGTCAAGGGACACTGATGGGGGCTCATTTTTTTACTTTGTTATTCCTCTGGACATAACCGGATACGGCGGACCGGTCACCCCTCCTCCCTTACCAATTCCCCCCCCCCAACTCCCCGCACCCCGCCATTTCTTACACAAAATACAACACACACTGTATTGGGAATTAAACTGGTCGCAGCTTTATTAACCGATAACAATAATCAACAATAATTTAACACAGATAACGTTACCCCCCCCCCCCAGCAGAGCGAGCCCTCACCAGCCATGTGAGTAGCAAAGTGATGCTGCATCCGCTTCCACCAGGTCTCAACCCCGGCAACTTGCCTCGCCTCCCTCTTTCCGGCTTCGCCATATTATTAGCAAAAGCCTGAGGGACTGTCCGGGTCGGGGGTACCCCACCCCCGCCCTCCAGCTTGGCTCTGGCTCCGGACCCAGGAAACCTCCGGGATCCCGCCACCCCCCCAAGCTGCAACACCCCACAACCTCCGACACCGACTCCGAAACCTGAATTCTGGGCGGGCGGGCGGGACATCCGGCTCCCACGGCTCCCGCGAGGGAAAGGCCGTAGGACGCCGCCGCGCCTACCCACAACCCCCTCTCATCCTGCCTGCACACTCCCCATTGGCTCCCACGCCCTTCACTGGGCTGCGGGAGCCAATGGCCCTCCACCGCCGCCAGGGCCCGCCCCCGCGAACCCTCGTGGCCAACGCCCGAGAGCGCGCGTGACCGGCCGCCCCCCCAGTTAGTGCCGGCTGCGTGCACCGGGGGGCTCCGTGGCCTTGCTATAACCGGGTACAGCAGACCAGTCACCCCTCCTCCCTTACCAATTTCCCCCCCCAACTCCCCGCACCCCGCCATTTCTTACACAAAATACAACACACACTGTATTGGGAATTAAACTGGTCGCAGCTTTATTAACTGATAACAATAACCAACAATAATTTAACACAGATAACGTTCCCCCCCCCCAGCAGAGTGAGCCCTCACCAGCCATGTGAGTAGCAAAGTGACGCCGCATCCGCTTCCACCAGGTCTCAACCCCGGCAACTTGCCTCGCCTCCCTCATTCCGGCTTCGCCATATTATTAGCAAAAGCCTGAGGGACTGTCCGGGTCGGGGGTACCCCACCCCCGCCCTCCAGCTTGGCTCCGGCTCCGGCTCCGGACCCCGGAAACCTCCGGGATCCCGCCACCGGCTCTGGCCCCCTACTGGCCCGAGCCGAACCCCCCCTGAAAAGCTGCGACCAGCACCCTTCCCACGCAAAGCATCTTCCAAGGCCTCCTGCCAATCGTTTAAGAGAAAATCCATCCCAACCGGGGATAGGTGTACTCCATCCGTCCTATATAGGCTGGCACAATCTACGTGAGCCCACGGGTGCAGAATCTGGCACCCCCCCTGCTCCCCCACCCACCTGCCGATCTGGTGGTTAATCTTTGACAAATCCCGCGACCAGCGCCGCTGATTCCTGCAAGCAGGCCTGGGAATGATGTTCGACCACAACAAATGCACACCAGGGAACATTGACAAGATCACTCGCAAGTCCTTAAGGACGGTCCGAATCAGCTGCCGACAAGTCCAGGACACCAGTTCGTTGTGACCCAGGTGTATCAACAAGGCCTCCGGTGTCCCTCGCATTCGCTCGTGGTGCCGCAGCAAAGGCAGAAGCTGAAGCCTACGCAGTCCACGGTCGCCCAGCCATGAGACAGTCACCCCGAGCTCGTCCAATCCAATATTAGGCCCCACCGGGCACGTTGCTGCTCGCCGACCGGCCCAGAAGACAAAAGAATGGCCGATCACCCAATAGCGACACGAAGAAGTAAAAGCCTCTGGAAAACAAAGAACACATGGTTAGCCCACCCCCCACCCGCCCCTAAGGGCGCACATATCTGCGGAAGGCCCCAGACGTCCATCTACCGATCCGCCGTATGTCTCTGTCCGGTAAACCCTCCGCCGCAGCACTGGTCGCCGCCCCAATGCGAAAGGAATGCGTAGCGAACAACCTAGGATCCTCCCCGAGGAGGCTCAAGGATAAACGGAGGACCGCCGTAAATTGGAACCGCGTGAGCACCGACCTGTCCTCGTGAAGAAACGAACAACCCCCGCCAGGTGGCCGCTCTCGCAAGTACGCCCGCAGCAGCCCCACAGGGCATGTGGCGGACCCTTCAACTGCTCGCAAGCGCACCCACGCGCCCTGCCCTAATTGATCCGTCTTGGATCGCGCCAAATAAAGCCCGACACCGCCCCCTGCCCACTTCACATGGTGCATCTGCAAGCCCCCCCCCGCCGTCCACACGACCCGATTCCGCAATTAATTCCCCAATGCGAAAAGCCCCGAAAAATGCCAGAGAAAACACCGCCCGGAAAAGCACACATTCATATCCGGACGAAACCACTTCAGGCAATGCCGCACACAGCCGCAGCAGCAACTCGTGCGTTATGGGCCGCCGCCCATCCCTCCACGCAGGAATGGAGCACTCCCAGCCCTGAAGCAGCCTGCGTGTTAAAAATCCCCCACCAGCTGCTCCCCACCCAACCGCCTTCGCAAAGAAAGAGTACCCCGCTAAATGCCTACTCACCGTGGCTCGTGACAATCCCGACGCTTTAGCCATCAAAACATACTGACCCACCATGTGATCAGGAGGCGGCCCCTGTCGCCATCCCCGCTCCTCCAGGAACGCCACCACGCTGTCGCAACCCCTCTGATAGGCCGTCCAGGTAGCCGTGGATACCGAAGCCTGCAGAAGCTCGATCATTTCCCTAGGCCAATCCGCCATAACTCCACGGGGACCGCCTGCTCCATCTCTTCGGCCTCCGGCGCCAGCTTCCGGAACAGCTCCCACTTAAAACGAGAAAGAGCATCAGCGACTAAGTTATTGTTACCCGGAATGTGTCTAGCCCGAACCACCACATTCAAGCGCAAGCAAGCCAACACAATCTGATGCATCAGGTCGGCCACCAACGGACAGCGCGGCGTGTAGTTGTTTATCACGCTGACCACTGCCTCGTTATCACAAAACCAAATGACGCACCAATTGCTGAGCCAATCCGGCCACAGTGCCAGCATCACCAGTATCGGGAACAATTCCAGGAAGGTTATGTTAGTCGTGAGGCCCGCCGCTTTCCACGAAGCGGGCCATGCCTCTGCGCACCAGGAGCCTCCGAAATACACCCCCAGCCCGAAACCGCCAGCTGCATCTGTAAACAAGCGGAGATCCCGACTGGAGACCTCTCGTTCCCGGAGCACCGTAACCCCATTGTACTCACGCAAAAACTCCCCCCAAATGGCCAGGTCGGCCCGGATGCTCCGCGACACCCGGAGCCGATGATGCGGTTTAACAACCCCTGCTGTAGCCGCGGCCAGACATCTCAGGAAAACGCGGCCCATGGGAATCACTCTGCAAGCAAAATTCAACGAACATATCAAAGCCTGCAGCTCCCGTAATTTCATCTTCCGGGAACCCAGGACGTTCGCGAAGTCTATCTACTTTCTGCGACGGCAAACGTGCCACCATCGCAACAGAATCCAACTTGATACCCAAGAACGTGAGGCGCGTCGCCGGACCCACCGTTTTCCCTGCAGCCAGCGGAACCCCCCACTCTCGCGCCATCTGCATAAAACCGTTGAGCAAAGCCTGGCACTGCCCTGACTGTGGACCCCCAATGACCAAGAAATCATCCAAGTAGTGTACCACTTGTGCACACCCCACCCGATCAACTAAGGCCCAATGCAAGAAGGTACTAAATCGTTCAAAGTATGCACACGAAATGGCACACCCCATAGGCATGCACTGGTCGAAGTAAAAGCTGCCCTCAAAGCAAAACCCAAGCAAAGGAAAAGCCGATGGATGAACCGGCAACAAACGGAAAGCCGACTCAATATCTGCCTTTGCCAACAAGCATCCCTGCCCGTAACTTCTCACCAGCTCCACGGCCGCATCGAAAGATGCATAGCGGACCGCACACAATTCCTTGGGGATCCGATCGTTAACGGAAGCCCCCTAGGGAAGGACAGGTTATGAATCAACCGATATTTGCCGACCTCTTTCTTCGGAATGACCCCCAATGGAGACACCACAAAGCTTGCAAAGGGCGGCTCCTCGAACGGGCCCGCCACTCTCTCCAGCCTAATCTCCCCGGCTAATTTATCCCGCACAATGTGGGCGAAATGCCTAACCGATGGCGCATTGTGGGCTGCCCGAGCTGTGACCGAACCCGAAACTGGAATCATAAACCCCTCCTGAAAATCCTCCTCCAAAATCACCCTATCCGCCTTCCTGGGGTACCGGCGCAACCAACCCCGCAATGCATCAAGCCGTATCGGGGTCGCTGCAACCTCTCGACAGCTCCTATTGCTTAGGGGGGGGCAAGCCGGTACCGACCGGCACCCTCCTAGCGCATTTGAGGGCGGAATGCCCCCCATTACAGACGGAACAGGCATGTCGGAATTTGCAATCGGAGAAAGGGCAGGAGGATTTGTTAAAGCGCCAGCATATGTCCCCCGCGCCCCCCCCCCCGGCCCCTTTCTGCTCCGCCGCCTGCTCACCTGCCTGAAAGGGCCGCAGGGACACCGGTGCCGCACCCACCCCGCCCTTCACAACCCCAGCTGGCCCGCCGGCCGGCTAAGCTGCCATTTGCGTGAGCCACAAATTAATGTCCTGTGTAGCCCATGTCAGCGACCGGTTCTCCTCCATCTTGTCACGGAACTTCTCGTCATAGTTGAGCCAAGCGCAACCCTCATGAGCCTGAGACGCTTCCAAGATGGAGTCCGTATACGCCAACAACATCCCGTAGTGCTCGGGATGCGCACGGCCCCACACACTGGCCAGCCGTAAGAAAGCCCTAGTCCAATTGGTCACATTACGCGCCACTTTCCGTACTCTGCCCGCTTTCTCATCTGCCTTCCGTTTGCGCCGACTGTCCCCCGAACGCTTCCTGCCCTCTAGCAAACGAAAAATATCTATGTAACGCTGCTCCTGAATTTTTCGTCGCAATCGTCTCGGCACACCCTCCCAGAGCTCGGAGAAAAACGCTACAGACAGCGCGGCTCCCGCCGACCCCATCCCGTCCCCATCACCGACGCCCTTACTACCTGCAGACAAAGACGAGGACGACGTGGACGCCGAGGACGAGGAGGAACCGGATCCTGACCTCCTACGCCGGCGGCGAGAATGCCTCCGCTTTTTCCACAAATCCTTCCCCCTCTTGCTACCCCCAGGCGCTGTCCCGGACTCACCTGCAGCAGCTGCAGCCGAATCTGAAACTGCCGCAAGCTCTGGATGCCCCGTCGTCGCCAGCTCCGCATGCTGCGATGCTCGCACCGCCCCTCCAGGCGGCTGAACCTCCTCGACAAATCGCGACACTTCTGCACTTGCCGGCGGACCATCCCGGCCCGAGTTCACTGTGCTCGGCCATCCCGAAGGCACTTGCGGAGAGAAAAAAGAAAAAGGCCCCGCGGGACCCCACGCAGCCCAGGGCTGCTGCCACGCCCCCAACCAATCCGCCCTCGAGGAGCCCTGCCCCCCACTCTGCCAATGCTCCCAGCTAGGAGCGCACCCACCTCCCAGGAACCCAGGACCCCTCATGGGGCCCCTCCATCCCCACCAATCGCTACCGCTCAGCCCCCCAGCTGACCAAGCCTGCCCCATCCCAAGCCCCGACCCCGCCCCAGGAGCACCAGGAGGCACCTGTATGCATCCAGGGACCGCCTCCTCCCTGACCGGCAGGGCCACAGCCGGGGTGGAATCAGGCAGCGCCACAGGACCACCTGCGCCGGGTGCCTCAATGCCGGGCACCTCCCCCCCGCTGCCCCGAATCAGCATGGCGCCATCCCCCACCCTGCTGTCCCCCTTAGTTCTTTTTCCGTGGCTAGGCACCCTCCCCCTTGCCCCCCCAGGCCCCTCCACACCACCTGCTGGCCCCCCTCGAGGCCCACCCCACCGCCCCTTATTCCCCCGGCTAGCCTGCCTCCCAGCGATACCAGCGCCGGCCTGCTCCCCTCCCCCCCCCGGACGCCCTTCCCCGCTGCCCGCCCCTTGCCCTTGGCCTTATCAGCCCCCCCAACCTTCCTTGGGGTTTGCCTGCCAGCACCTCCCATAGCCCCTAAGGCGGCTGAACTCGTAGGAGTGATTACGAGCCGTAAGCACCGTACCCCTCCCGCTTGCCTGCCCCCAAGCTCCTCGACCTGCCTGACCCCCCACTCGTCCCTCAACCCAGCAAAAACCCCAGCTTTTGCCGTTGGGATCCCTGACCGCCGCTTTTCAAGGAGTTGAGGTAAATTTTATAATAATTTGCTCTGTTGTTTTTTGTTTTTTTTTTACCTTTTTAGCGCCCCCTCTCTCAGCCACCCACTGCCGAAATCGCCTACCTGTCCCCGCAAACCGCTCCCCCAATGCTGCACGACCCACCAAATGCCTGCACTCACGCGACGTCCGGCTCCCACGGCTCCCGCGAGGGAAATTCCGTAGGACGCCGCTGAGCCTACCCACAACCCCCTCTTGTCCTGCCTGCGCACTCCCCATTGGCTCCCGCGTCCTTCACTGGGCCGCGGGAGCCAATGGCCCTCCGTCGCCGCCAGGGCCCGCCCCCGCGAACCCTCGCGGCCAGCGCCCGAGAGCGTGCGTGACCGGCCGCCCCCCCGGTTAGTGCCGGCCGCGTGCACCGGGGGGCTAAGCGGCCTTGCTATTCCCTTATGCCAGCTTGCCTGAGATGGCTGTTCCTAACTCAAGCATCCCTAATCGGAACGTGTATGTGGACGTCCGTGTGCACGTCCAGGTCGGCAACGCCTATGTTCCTGAAATCAGCTGGAGTCAGACGCCCCTGTCATTTTTCTGCACATTCTGCCCTGGACGTTCCCGATTTAGCTTGGATGTCCTTTCTAAAGTCCACTTCATAATTTGTGTCCTAGTGTTTTATTGGCTGTCCTCTTTTTGCCAGGTTTCTGAGATAGTGTTATATATTTAGAATCCTTGCATTTGTATACAGCCATTTCAAAGTACTGTATGTTTATTGTTCATATTGACCGCCTGCTTATCAATTGTCATGGGTAATTTGGAATCTTTCAGCTCTATCTATTGTTTACTTAGGACACCTGGACTACTTTTATCTTTATTGCAACCTCTCTATTAGGATGTCCTAACCTCCCTGTTTTGGTAGTAACTTTCAAAGATATATTATTCTGAAACATGAACACCTGTTGACTGTCTTCTTCCCCCCATTATCTAACTTAAAAGCTACACTTATCTCCTTTTTAAAGGTTAGTTCCATCCTGGTTAAGGTGGCCCTATCTGTCTGGAAAAGGCCCCCTCTTCCCCAGAATAATGTCTACTTCTTGACAAATCCAAAACGCTCATTGTCTCATCCACACATTGAGACTCTGGAGCTGTGCTTCCCTCTTGGCAACATGGAACAGGGAGCATTTCTGAGAATACTAACCTGGATGTCATGAATTTTAACTTTCTATCTAAAAGCCTAAATTTAGCTTCCACAAGCTTTCTCCCACACTTTCCTATGTCGCTGGTGTCTAGAAGTACCAAGACAGCTGGCTCCTCCTCAGCACAGTCTAGAATCCTATCTAGATGATGTGTGAGGTCTACCACCTTTGTACCAGGCAGACAAGTGACAAAGCAATCCTCATGCCCACCAGCTATCTACATGTCTAATGATCAAATCACCAAAGAAAATGGCCGTCCAAACCCCAGGATCTGTGTTAGACATGCAGGAGCTCAGGACAGAAACTTTTGAGGAGGCCCTAAAACATACCTGCATGCTATGTCTCCTTCAACTTGAAGTTGTCTTAGGACCCCCCCTGTGGCATGGGGGCCCACGGCAATTGCTCTGTTTGCCAGCCCCTAATGCCAGCCCTGCCTAACCCTTCCCTCCTAGACAGAAGCCTGTAGAGACACATCCTCAGTATGAGAGGTTATTGCATCCCCTGGAGGGCAGGTCCTGACTAAAGGATCATTTCCTGCTACACCAAAATGCTGTTTCTCCTCCAAGGCAGATTTCCTCTACCTCTCTATCCTCTTCAGCTCCTCCAAGTCTGCTACTATAGCCTTCAGAGATCAGACTCCTTTTCTGAGAGTCAGGATCCCTTTGCAGTGAGCAAACACATATGATCTCTCACCAACTGGGAGATAATCATGCATGTGACACTCAATGTAGAATACTACATAGTCCTCATATCATTCCTAGACTGCTGTCTGCCTCATTTATTAGTGATTTTAGCTGTTTATACTTGTTAAAGGAGAAGGGAAACTTAATGTAAAGGCTTTTAGGATTATTTGGTTCATTTTATGTTATTATTTTTGTTTGCTTAGCAATGAACTGCTAAATATCTGATAAGACTTAATCTCTTTTTGATGAAAATAGACTGTAGAAATAAAAAAAAAGACTAGCATGGGCATCTTCTACCATTCAGCTTCCTCTTGTGCCACTACCCTGTCACAAAGTGCCAGACATAAAATACAGACACATTCTCTGTAAATCAAAAGTAGAAGGTTTTATTAAAAATTCTAAGCAGGAACAAACCTGAAGGAACAAAGGGTGTTAAATCTTGATTGGTGGTACTGACTGCTGGACAAAAGAATGTGGCTTCCTGCTGCTGGAACCCCCCTTCCACATTTTGACTCAGACCCCCCAGCACCACTCGACTTAAGTGACATCTGCGTTAACTGTAAGCTAGTATCTTGAGTCCCCCATAGTATATGCTTGTTCTCCTCCATCTTATCCCTAAATTTCTCTTTCGTAATTGAGCTATGGCCAGCCCTCATGAGTCTAGTATGCCTCCAAAATGGAATCAAATAATTCAAATTTACAAGACCTTCTCCATATTGTTGGACTATATATATATCATATATAGTCCAACAATATTGCAGTTTCCCCTAATACAATAGCACACACACACACACACACATATACACACATTTATATTTATGTATTGTTATTCAAAGGTCCTCAAATATCATACCTTTTTCAGGCAAATCAAGCCCAAGAATGCCAGGCTATCAGGTCAGACTCAGTATATTTCACCATCGGTCTAATGAAATAATTTTAGACAGATTCAAACAGCTCACAAAATAGCTTAGGAAAATACTTATATTATAAAAAATAATGCAGCCACTTCATGCAACTGAAAATAAGCTTAGAAAAACACTTATATTGCAGAAAGGACTTATCTGCATCAGGGATGAAAATACAAGAATTTGATGGGTCCCTCCACAATCCAGCAACCAAAAAATATTGATATAACACCTCTTACAAAATTTCCACCACATGGAACAAGGCACCCCCTTCCATAACTCTGTGAAAGCTGTGAAGCTGGTGCTTCTCACCACTTTAACTCCCTGACCTCCAAGGATGATGAGGAAGAGGACTCAGAATCAGAGAATGAGGATGACGAGTCTGATCCCCTACTCCACCGTCACAAACACTTATGCTTCCAAAAGCCTCATACCAATGCCTCACTAGCTGACAGTACAGCAGTGGATGACTCCACGCCTCCCGTTCATCTCCTGCCCTCTCACCTGCATACGCTACACCTAGAACAGGAACAATCTCTTGTGATCCTTTCTGGAATTGACCATTCCACACTGTTGCTGTGACCTCTGCCTAATGCCTTGCCATCTCAGACAAGCCAGCTGGACTGCCACATTGTAGCTCCACTTCCCCATGCTGATGCTGGATATTGCTGCCCCATCTGCACCTGAAAAGAAAGAGGAAACACAGCAGGCAGGAGCACCATGGCCAATGAGGCCCCACCCAAGCCTGCACTTGCAGGCCAGCCAAAACAGACCTGTCTTGATGAGCCCTTCCCACCAACAGCCCAAAGAGCTGCCATTGGATCTGCACAATTTCCCGGTGGCCAACCAGCCCATCCTAGGGGCCAACCACCCCCAGTGCCCAGAGTCAGAGGGAAGGACTTGCCATCCAACATTAAAAAAAAAATCCTGTGCCCCTGAGTGAACCCCCAACTTCCACCCCATCCAATCTCCCCCTGGCCCCCAATGAGGTCAAACAACCATGCATACGCCCACCAAATTCTTGCCAAATCTGACCAACTGCCCCACTTTTGAGCAGCTTGCCAAACTGCAGCCTCCCAGTCACAGAAACTGCCACATACCTAGAGCTGCAAAAGAGGCAGGGCCCACACACTCATACATCTCCTCAAGTAAAACACTCCCACCTCCCATAGAAAGCCGTATACCAGAAAAAGAAGCTTCCTACCATTTGATCTGCCCATTGCCCCCCGCCCCCGCACCAACCATACTCCCAACCAGTGCTACCCGGTCAACTCTTGCATCCTCGGATTTTCTCTGACCATAATCCCACCAGGAAATTCCAGAAGCTGCCTCCCTGCTGTCCCACTGAGCGTGAGCTACCGATCTTCATCTCGACCATGGTCATGCCCATCTTGCCTCACTAGCAGGAGCTGCCGTCACATGGGAACTCCAGATAAGTAATGTAGCGGCCTCAGGAAAGGCTGTATTGCCAAGATCAGCACCAGACAATGTTTTCTGCCTTGCCCCTACCCGCTGCTGCATTCATCAGATCTGCTGCTGCTGATGACCCAACCAAAGGCCTACAGGATGTCGAAACTTCCCTTCTTCTGAGGTGTGCCCACACAGATCAAGATAACAATGCCTTTCCACAGGAGGGAGAATGGAAGCACCCAATAATTTAAAACAAGGTCACCTGATACCACTACGTGGCTTCTTATCAAAGGGAGTTTGCTAAGATAGCAGAGTTTTTGACTAGTAAGGGATGGTGCGGGGGCCAGATATTGAAGCAGTTGTTGGCACAATACACTGTAGCTGCCAAAAGGAGCGGTTTGTCAAAAGGAGCAGTTTGCGTGTATCTGGCTATATTTTCCTTTTTTAATGAGGTGAACTGTAAAGTCACTGGACATTTCTAGCTTGTCAGTAGAACAGACTGAGGGCCACTTTTAAGCTTTGGTAGCTGGAAACGTGCATAATAAAAGACCTTCTGAAAGGGCTTAGGTTTAAGACTGTTATTCTAAGTTACCTGCAAGAGTTGATCTTTGGGTAAATGCCAGCCCGATTTTGTTTGAGTATTTGTTTAAAGGTTATCTTGACAATAAAACAGTATTTTTTGTGTTGAAAAGGTACCAAATTAGAAGGCATAAAAATGCTTTTTAGCTCCAAGTGCTAGTCCATACATCTGAAACCAACCCACAACTCCCTGCAGCTGCAACAATATGTACAAATGAGCTATAAAAAGCAGGGATGTGAACTTTTGCTTAGGCGCCTGTAAATTACTACATGTACTCTTGATTTGTGTGAGTTAGAGTTCTAATGCACATGTAGAGGGCAATGCCTATTGTAAATGGGTGCCAGGCCTTCGCCTAGGGTGTGAAGGTTGGGGTTACCCTGATATCTTCTGTTAGCAAATAATAGTCGTAAGTCGAGTGTTCAAAGCAAAACATAACAAAGAATTTATTCCCCTTCCCAAAGGATTTTTAAGTGCAAAACAAAACATGGAAAACAAACAGCTTCTTCTGAAAGAAAAATATCTTCTTTTTCTTTGCTATATACAAAACTTAGCATAAAGACTCAATGTTGTCTGCAAGGCATAGCGTACAATTCATAGGAGCATATTCAGGTTCACTAGGGCTACACTCCCATTGCATATCCTCACATTCAGTGTGTGTGGGGTTTGGCTTCAGACCTTTACTGCTGTCTCTGGAAAAACCCCTCGCTGAGAACTCGGGTACCTCGTAAGAACACAGTTCCATACAGTGAGGTTTAAAAGTACCTGTAGCTGCAGTGTTTCTTCCCCGGGTCTCCTTTTGTTTCCTCCAGTTATCAGGAACTCCTTTATAACTTTCTGCTGACACTTCTTGTGTTGAGCAGTGCCCTGGCCCTCTGTTCCGAACAGAACTTCTGGCTTTCCTTATTATAGTGCTAGGTTCCCACCTGTATGAATGCTAAAGCCTCTCCTCTGGCAGTGAGTTCTGGGAGACTCCCTGCTCTCTTGGTACCGGTAGGTTCCTAGCCACAGGGTGTGCCTTCCTTCCTTCTGCTGCCCTGGCTTCTCTCTCTGAGCTGCAACCTGGTTCCTCACAGGACCTCCAGCTGCCTGTAGTCTGTGTGCTTTTCCAGCCACCTTTCTCTGAGGCTTCTCCTCTGCTGCTTCCTGCTTCTCTGACACACCCACTGCTTCTCTCTGAGGAATCCCAGCACTCCTTTCTCTCTGGGGAATCACAGCACTCCCTTCTCTCTGGGGAATCACAGCACCCCTTTCTCTCTGGGGAATCACAGCACTCCTTTGCTGGAGCTACCCTCCGGCTTTTATCTCTCTGTTCCCTGCAGGCTGGCTCGGCTTTCTTGCCCAGGTGAGTGTAATCAAGCTCTGAGCTTGCTGTTACGTCAGAGCTTGGGTGTGTCCGCTCTGCTCCTCTCTTTCCCTGTTTCTCATGAGCTGTATATGCTGGCTGACTAACAGTTTCAAAGGTAAATTCCTCCTTTCTATCTATTTGCCTAGGTTCTGTGTGGGCTTCTACGTCATACTATTTAAAGAGTGTTTTCAAGTGTATATTTCACATCATTTTTGTAAAGTCAAGTATGCTCTAGAGCTGGTGTAAATTACCATGCCAAATTTTTTGTAAGTACCTGTGTAAATTACAGTGGGCCCAATATTCAAAGGGATTAACATGATTAGTAGACCTGCTAACTGTGTTAGTCCCTCTATCTGACATATTCCAGGCAGTAACACGGTTAGTGCTGCTGAATATCCCCAGGTGCCACCACTGCATACCCTGAGGATAACTGGTACCACCCGACCATAACTAGGCAACAGAGATATTGAGCCGCCACCTGGTTATGGCAAAGTGGAATATCACCACTGTCCGGTTAGCTTCCTGCCTCTCCGGGCAACCTGGATATCCTGTGCCGGGTCTGGATATGATCCCAGCTTTGAATACCCGGGTTTAGATTTCAGCAGTGACGGCTAGCCACATTAGAACAGCCCTCCCCCCCAGTGTTTTTAAATCAATGGGTATGCTTGCTTATGCATCCATGCTCTGCTCATACTCCACGGCGAATGTACGTGTGATGGAAATAACATGCATACTTTCTCACTAGTCAGTATTTTATAAGAGGTCACTGATACTCATTAGTTGCCATTTGCAAATGTAAATGACTGAAAGGCCATTTATGTGCATTGTTGGTGCCTAAAATTAGTCATCTCCTTGTAGAATTACCGTCACAGGGCAGGGTGCCTAGATTAAGTAAACAGGAAAGAGCCTATTTTGGCTTTATAAAATATTGTTGTAAATATTGGCTATATGAGGGGAAACTATTTTGGACTTAGTCCTTAGCAGAACACATGATCTGGTGCATGAGAAAATGGTGTTAAGGCCACTTGACAATAGTGATCATTGCATGATAGCATTTGATTTAATAAATGGAGGGAGGATGGCAAGGAAATCTGCAGTACTACCTTTTAATTTTCAAAAGGGAGACTATGATAAAAAAGGGAAAAGAAGAAGTTGCAAAGGTTAAAGGTCTACATCATGCATGGCTATTGTTTAAAAATACTTTCTTGGAAGACCAGACCATATGTATTTCACGCGTTAAGAAAGGTGAAAGGAAGGCCAAAAAACTGCCAGCATGGTTTAAAAGTGATGTCAGAGAGGCCATTGTAGCCAAAAAAAGCATTTTCAGGAAATAGAAACATAATGACAGAAAAAGACTATATAGCCTATCTAGTCTGCCCTTCCATATCTGCTTTATAGTCCCTTTTTTCCTTTAGATACCTTCTGTGTTTGCCCCATGCTGTCCTGAATTCAGATACAGTCCTTGACTCTACTATGTCCACTGGCAGACTATTCCATGCATCTACCACTCTTTCCGTAAAGAAATATTTCCACATATCATTTATTTATTTAACTACATTTATATACCACAAATCTAAAAGTCTAAGCGGTTTATTACTTGAGTCTATCTCCTTTCACTCTCATCCTATGCCTCCTCACAGCAGAGCTTACTTTCAATTGAAAAAGGGTCTCCTTTTGTGCATTTATAACATGAAGGTATTTAAACATCTCTATCATATCTCCTCTAGTCCGCCTTTCCTCTAAAGTACTGTATACATAAGATCTTTAAGTCCTTCCCCATATGTTTTATAGCAAAGACCACTAACCATTTTAGTAGCCACCCTCTGCCCTGACTCTATCGTGTTTACATACTTTTGAAGGTGAGGTCTCCAGAATTGCACACAATACTCCAAATGAGGTCACACCAGAGACTTATACAGAGGCACTATCATCTCCTATTTTCTGCTGGTCATTCCTTTCCCTATGCACCCAAGCATCATTCTGGCTTTCGTCGTCACCTACCTGTTTAGCTATTTTAAGATCACCAGAAACAATCACGCCCAGGTCCCGCTTTTCTTTCCTTGACGGAAGTACTTTGACCCCTACACTACTGCTCCCTTGGATTTTTGCAGCCCAAATGCATGGCCCTCCATTTTTTTAGCATTAAATCTCAGCTTCCAAATTCTTGACCATTCTTCAAGCTTAGCTAGATCCCTCCTCATGTTATCTACTCCTTCCTGGGTGTCTACTCTATTGCAGATTTTTGTATCATCCACAAAGAAGCAAACCTTCCCTGACAGCCCTTCTGCAACATCACTGTTAAAATGATTCAGACCAACGACAGATCCCCGTGGCACAGCACTGATAACATCCTTCTCCTCGACATGAGCTCCATTTGCCTGTACACTTTGTCACCTCCCACTCAACCAGTTTCTAACCTAGTCAGTCACTTTAGGATCCATCCCTAGAGTGCTCAATTTATTTTTAGTCACCCGTGTTGAATGGTGTCAAAGGCTTTACAGAAATCTAAATACACCACATCTAGGGTTCTCCCTCAGTCCAATTCCCTGGTCACCCAGTCAAAGGAATCAATCAGATTTGTCTGACAAGACCTGTCTCTGGTAAACCCATGCTGCCTCGGATCCTGCAGTCCATTGGACTCCAGAAACCTCACTATCCTTTTTTTTAGCAGCATTTTCAATGTACTCACCACAGAGGTCAGACTAAACTCTAAGATGTCTAAGATGGTAGAGCTAGAATATATATCACTAAATGAAAACTGAGATATGATTGGCATCTCAGAGATCTGGTAAAAGGAAGATGACCAATGGGACACTGTGATGCCTGGGTACAAACTATATCACAATGACAGGGTAGACCAAATTGGTGGAAGGTTTGAGTTCTGTGTTACAGAGGGCATTGAGTCATATAGGATTAAAGTTTTGCAGGAAACAAAATATACTGTAGAATCTCTATAGATAGACATCCCATGTAAAAAGGGGAAGGTGATGGCAGTGGGGGTGTACTACCGACCTTCTAGCCAGAATGAACAGAAGGATGATGAAATGCCAGGAGAAATCAGGGAAGCTAACAAAAGTTACAACACAGTAATAATGAGTGATTTTAATTACCTTGGTATCAACTGGATCAATGTCACTGCAGGACATGCTAGATAGATAAATTTTCTAGAAGCTAGTCTCTACCTAGTCCTTAGTGGAACACAGGATCAGGTGCAAGAGGTAAAGGTGTTGGGGCCACTTGGCAATAGTGATCACAGCATGATCGCATTTGATTTAATAAATGCAAGGAGGATGGCAAGGAAATCCACAGTATAACTTTTTAACTTTCAAAAGGGAGACTGAAAAAATGAGAACACCAGTTAAGAGAAAAGCTAAGAGGAGCAGCTGCAAAGGTTAAAGATTTGCATCAAGGATGGGTGGTGTTTAAAAAACTATCTTGGAAACCCAGACCAGATGTATTCCATGCTTTAAGAAAAGTGAAAGGAAGGTAAAAATAAAACTGCCAGCATGCTTTAAAGGCAAGGTCAGAGAGGCAGTTGTAGCTAAAATAGCATCTTTCTGGAAATGGAAAAAAGGAGCCAAATGACAAAAACAGGAAACAACATAAGCACTGACAAGTTAGATAGAAGCAAAAAGGCATAATAAAAATGTTTTCAAGCACACCCGTAACAAAAAACCCATGATGAACCATTTGATAGAGGATTTAAAGGGGTGCTAGGAGAGGACAAGGCTATAGCGGAGAGATTGAATGAATTTTTTGCTTTGGTCTTTACTGAAGAAGATGGAAGGAAGTTACTCATGACTGAAATGGTATTTAAAGTTGATATATCGGAAGAATTGAAAGAAATAGCGATAAACCAGGAAGATATATTACAAGTATTTGATAAGTAGTAAATCACCTGGACCAGATGGTATACATCCAAAGGTGTTGAAAGAATTGAAAGTTGAGATTGCAGATTTACTATTACTAATCTGAGAGCTATCATCAAAATCATCTCTAGTAACTGAAGACTGGAGAATAGCTAATGTAATGCCATTTTTTAAAAAAGGGTTCCACGGGGGATCCAAGAAATAACTTACTGGTGAGCCATTATAAAGTATAAAATTACTGAATATGCAGATAGTCATGGTTTAATGGGAGAACGTCAACATGGATTTAGCCAAGGAAAGTCTTGTTTTACTATATCATACAGCCGCTACATGACGTAAAACACTGTAATCATACCTAATATGTAATACTACCGATTTGTACATAGTTTCCTAAGTTTGCTATAAACTTGAATGTAAATAGTTCCCCAAGTTCTCCTCCATGTTAACTCCCCGTTTTATGTAAACGACGGCCAATGTATCTGGTCAAGTGTTCTATTGTTTTGATGTAAACCGCGCTGATGACAAATAGCGCGGTATATAAGAAATGTTAAATAAATAAATAAAATAAATAAAATATGTAGACTAATGTGAACCAATTGATATAGTGTACCTGGATTTTCAGAAAGCCTTGGTCCCTCATGAGAGACACTGAGCCAAATTAAAAAGTCATGGGATTGGAGCGGTGTAGAATTGTGGTTCAGGAACTGGTTAAAATATAGAAAGCAGAGAGTAGGGCTGGGCCCGCTACATTTTAACATCTTCATAAATGACCTGGAAATGGGAATAATGAGTGAGGTTATCAAATTTGTAGATAACACAAAATTATTCAAAGTTTTTAAAACACAAGTGGATTGTGAAAAATTGCAATAGGACCTTGATAAATTTTAAGACTAGACTTTCAAATTTAATGTAGACAAATGCAAATTTAGGTATCTAGGAAAGAACAACCCAAAACTACAGTTACATGATGCAAGATTCCACATTAGGAACCACCACACAGGAAAAAGATTTAGGTATCATCATGCGTAATATATTGAAACCTCTGCCTAGTGTGCAATGGTGGCGAAGAAAGCAAATAGAATGGTAGGAATCATAATGAAAGGAATTGAGATTAAAACCAAGGATATTATAATGTCTCTGTATTGTTCCACTGTGCAACTGCACCTTGAATATCGTGTGCAATTCTGGTCACTATATCTTAAAAAGGATATAGTGGAATTAGAAAAAAATACAGAGAAGAGCCACCAAAATGATAAAGGGGATGAAATGATGCCCCTTTGAGGAAAAGCTTAAAAGATTAGGGCTCTTCAACTTGGAAAAGAGATGGCTGAGGGGAGATATGATAGATGTCTAAAAATTAATGAATGGTGTGGAACGGGTAAGCGTAGATCAGTTGTTTACTCCATCAAAAAGTAGAAAGACATGCAATGAAGCTGCAATGCAACCCATTTAAGACCAATAAGAGAATATATTTTTCACTCGACGTGTAATCAAACTCTGGAATTCATTACCGGAGGATGCACTAAAAGCTTTTAGTATAACTGGTTTAAAGAAGGTTTGGGCAAGTTCCTGGATTAAAGGTCCATAAACCATTATTAAAAAGGACCCAGGAAACCCACTGCTTACTACTGGACAAGTATTGTGGAACCTGTGTACCTTTTTGGGAATCTGACAGGTATTTGGACCTGAATAGGCTATTGTTGGAAAAAGGATACTGAGCTTCATGGACCTTGGTGTGTCACAGTATGGCATTTCTTATGTTATGTTCTTATGTTCACCCAAAGGTAGCAAAAATTCGGAAACTCAAAAATGTTCCAATTGTTTTTGCTGCTTTACACGTATTATTATATATTGTTTGATCTTATGGATATATTATGCTTATAAACCCATCCAATCAAACACTACATAGATAAGTGCCCTAACTGTTAATTTTTGTCGGATTATACAAACAGTATCACTACTGACTTCCAGGTAGTAAGAATGTGTAGAATAATTCTATACAGTGCTGCTAGATTCTGTGTCACTATTTTAATGATTTATATGTGTAAATGACCATTAAGGTGTTGAAATTCTGAACTTATGCACCATGGGCCGATGGAATCCACTTTCACTCTAAGCATGCACAGGGGTGTAGTTTGAAAAGAGCAAGGGTGGAACACACATTTATATGCAAACTTTATAGAATATGACCCAAAGTGCATAAGATACATGTGGTCATTTTCACCTGCCCTAGAGCTGGTGTAAGCGATTGTGCTTTTCTTTGTACATGTTTACGGCTACTTATAATAGTCTTCCCTAAAATTAAATCTATGCAGATTCAACTTTAAAGAATAGGTGCTATTAAGTGCCAAAATAGAGCATAAATCTAGCCGATACTTTCCAGCTACTTCCCCATAGTGCCACATTGGAGCAATGGTGGAGTGAAAGTTTTCGATGTTCTACCTAGGTATACGGACAATATTGTCCAAACCAGCTAAAGTGGACACCTGAAGCTGAAAAAGCTTTTTCAGTCCTAAAAGGTAAATTGTGTACAGGACCGGTACTGAAAGGGGTGGACTTCAAGAAACCCTTTCTAGTTCAAACGGATGCATCGGACGTAGGGCTAGGAGCAGTTCTATCCCAGTGTCATGAAGGGGAGGAGCATCCTGTGATGTACCTGAGCAGGAAGTTTAGCTATTAAGTGGTCAGTGGAGACGTTAAGGTTTTACCTTACAGGGAGAAAGTTCCAGTTGGTCACAGACCATGCCCCACTTAAGTGGTTGCAGCAAATGAAGAACCACAATGCCAGGTTGACACGCTGGTACATGGCCTTACAGGCATTTGATTTTCAAGTTGAACATCATGCGGGGAAGTTACACAAGAATGCGGATGCCCTGTCCCGTATTACGGACTGTAGAGAAGAAGTTTCACCAGTAACACCAGTCCGTAATAACTTACGCAGGGGGGTATGTGATAAGGAAGCTTATCATAGTTCAGGAAGTAGCTATAGAAAAGGTGAAGTGTCTCTGAACAAGCAACCTGTCAGTTCTGGTAGAAATAAGAAAACAGAATTTTCCAATAAAAGACTACCAGTCCCAGAATGCACCAGGTTTCCAGCAGCCATTAGAGGAGCTGAAGTGGGGAAACGTGTGTTCAATCAGGAGGGCTATGAGGTAATCCCTAAGCACTCATCTCAAAGGGCAGGGCCTGATTCAGCACAGCTGCGCTGTGTTAGGGAGGAGCACTCATCTAAGCAGAATAAAGGTAGAGTTTATTCTACAGAGAATCATCCTCCTTATCCTGAGCATCAGCTTGAGCTTGATCAGTTTCATCTGAAGGATCATCAGAAGCAGAAGCCAAACCGGACGGACAGAGAGGGAAAGAAACCCTTTGGAAGAAGGAAGAGAAAAGCCTTTGAGAGGTCTAGAAGAGTCCAGAGCAGTACGTATACTGGGAGGCATTTCAAGGGCCAGCATACACCATTGGACTGGGGAAAGCCAGAGGAATGGTGCTGCAGAGCTAGGAATCTCCAGACGCTACCTGTGAGGGAGACGGCTGCACGTGGAAGGGACCCTAAGACCTGTGCCAGAAGGTATGTGAAGAGAGATCCAGTGTCCAGGGATCTGGATTGGAAGGCTGGACATAAGAACTGGACTACATACTGGCCAGGCTATATAGAGAGGAACTCTAACAGCAATGGAAGCTCAGGTATGAACACTGATCTATGCCCTAGCTATAACCTTGAAAGACAGCAGGGAAACAAGTATTCTCCTGAAAGTGCTCCATTGAGAGATTCATCTGTGCCAATCCATGATATTGAACCCATGCTTGTTGAAGAAGGGGGAATGATTGCAGATGAAGAATGTGTTTATATGGACTGCTCTCTGTCCAAACTCCTTTGGTGATTTTCTGTTATAAAGTACAGCAACCATCACAAAGAAATACAAACTTGTTCTTTAATCTACTCAGAAAAGCTCCTGAAGCAGGATTTGACCCACACAGTAGAAAGCAAGCCAGCTAAGGGGTTTCAGCTGGATAACTGCTAGCAATTGAGCCTTACCTAATTGCTTGTGAGCTAGGAGAGAATCACTTCTGAATCTATGTGGGAAGTTATCAGAAGTTAACCTGAAAAGAACAGTTTTTTTCTTTCTTTGTGGCTTTTCGTTTGTTGTTTGATATATGCTAAGAAAACATTAGCTAATGCCTGACAAGTTTGAATGTTGTTTTCCTGATTTTGATTTTGTTTTTCCAAGTTAAACACTGGAAGCAAGTAACCTGATTTATGTGCTACCAAGCATATCTGTGTTGAGAGAAATAACCCCATAAATAAATATCTTATTGGCTTTAACACTTGAGCACAACTAAATTATTGTCAACAGCTGTGTCTGGTGTGAATGAACTACATTGCCCACAATCCCTTGCAAATCATATAGATATATGCACTTGCCAAGACTGTGAAGATTCTCACCCAGGCAGCCGTCTGACAGTAGTTAGCATAAGTGTACCTACCATATACCTCAATACATGGCAATAGGTAAATAGGTGCCCCCTTGGTAATTGCCAAGAGACTGAATTTGTGCTAAGTGACTTGCTTGCGCAGTAGCTCTTAGGCACATGCTGTCATGCCCCAGGCAAGTACTATGGAGGCTTTGGACTTACAGTACCGTGCGTTAGTTTTAACACCAAATGCATGGTAAGGACAAAATCCTACTGCATTTTAGTAAACAGGCCCCTATATTTGTACCTGAGGCAATGGAAGGTGAAGTGAATTGCCCAAGATCACTATGAGCAGCAGTAAGATTTGAAGCCTAGATTATCTGCTTCTCAACCCATTGCTCTAACCTCCAAAATATCACTGTGGCAGGGCATCACAAGGTTACTGCAGATTACATTTATTCCATCATCTTTAAGAACAAGAGAAGGGAGGAGTGGCCTAGTGGTTGGAGAAAGTTACCTCAGGCCAGAGGGCCATGGGTTCAAGTCCTATTAGAGAACAGTCACCTTGGGAAGGACTGGGGTTTCTAGTCCCACCAGTGCTATTTGTAGCCTTGGGCAAGTGACTTAATCCTCTGTTACCATAGGTACGAAAACATAGATTGTGAACCCTTCAGGGACAAGGGGAAAAATATATATATACAGTACCTGAATGTACACCATTTGGAAAAGCAGTATATAAGATGCAGCAAGAATTTGAAACAGGATTTTGTATAATGGCCTTACAATAGATTGTAATCGTTATTATGTTGTAACATATGGCTGTTGTCTATGCCAACTGAGGTGTCCTGTTTCATAGTCAAATCACCTCCCTAATTTGATTTTCTTTTAGCAAGATCTTAGGGATCCAGAGAGATCCGAGGCCAAGCCAATAAAGATATTGCAAACTTTGATAAACTATAACAGCAGGCTGGATTAAGTAGTGAAAATGATTATTCTATGGTTACTTTTTTGGAATATGCATCTCAAAAGAGTAATAGATTATGTTGCCCTCCTGAAAAGTAGACACACTATCAAAATAAAGCTAATTCCTTGTGATCTTGGGCAGATTAATTAACCCTCTAATGCCTCAGGTCTGGAACTTAGGCTCTCATTTTCTTATCTCTAGTAATGATTTGAAAGGCTACACTTATTTAGAACAGATGTGGAGGTTGGAAATGAAATGTTGAGGTAATGATGTTTACAATTCCAGCAGTAATTCAGAAAGGAGTCCACTAAACAGGGAGCCTTTTCTAAAATACTGAATGAAGAGCTGGGGGAGCTATTTTAAAAATGTACATGTCAGAAAATTCCATGCTGGTATCTCATCACCTCCCACATGTGAGTGTAAGCCTACAGGAATAATTACTGCCAATAAGCTACTAAGGCATCTAGTTTCAATTTGGAGGAAGACATTAACTTAGGGGGGGATAAGGAGGCTGACTCCCTTAATCGCTCTTCTAAAAGGCTGGCTGAAATGCTTGCTTTTTAAAACCTTACACATGCTAAAGAACAGGTGTAGATCCTGATGTTCACAATCTGTGTTAAACACACTTATTCCCTGGATGAAATGGTAAATGCACCTGTAGATTTTCGACCCATCCTGTCCACTCACAGACCACGCCTCTAACATGCCTCCTTGAAACTTCCACCTAATCAGGGCAACCACATGTAAAACGAATGGCCATTTGCACAGCAAGATGCACATGTACAAATATGTGCGCTGATAAAATAGCAAGCATTTATATGTGCACCATACTGTATATAGGCATTTCTAGGGGTGCAATTTGGTTGCAGGGGGGTAGAATTTCAAATCTTGGGCATATTTTATAAAATATACTAGCACATGCATAGAGTATGCGTGTGCCTTTTGAGTTAGTACTGACTCTAGGGGACCCAGCAGCTCCTGAGTTTTCTTGGCAGTATGAGTAGAGCTAGATTGCCAGGCCTTTCTTCTGAGGCAGTAGAGAGTGAAGCGACTTCCTCAAGGCTTGCTCGTGGGAATCAAACCCTGGTCTTTTATCTACCAAACCAGTGATCTAACTATTAGGCTACTCAATCGGGGATGGTGTATGTGCTTATTTACATCTTCAACATTGTGTGTGAAGATTTTTGCCCTATTAGACTTGTTTAAGGTGGGTCCTGTTATAGATCTAGGGGCTTTTTTGATTCTGATTCATCTTGGTGATCTAAATGATCACCTGCCCTTGTCCGCTTGTATATGTAGGACAGACTAAGAGAAAAATCTGCTTTTGTCTTAATGAGTATACAAATCGGATTACTATCAAAGCAGAAAATGCCCCTCTTGTGAATCATTGTATCTAAAGTCAACTTGCAATCACTGATCTTCAGTGGCACATACTTGAGCGTATACCTTTAACTTGGCACGGGGGTGACAGGGAGAGTAGGTTAAATAGGTGTGAATATTCTTGGAAATTTCGCTTGCATACTATTGCACCTAGGGCGCTAAATCAGGCTGTTGATTGGATGACAATAATCTGATTCTGATGACTCTTCAGCATCTATTTGCTATTGGTTGTTTTGAATGTGATGATTGGACTCCTAATCTATAATTAAGTGGACATTATATATATAAATGTTTTTTTAACACACATTTTGGACTTTCAATTGCCCTTGTTATTCTGGATAAAGATTGGGCTTTATGGACCGATGATGGAGTATTACCGGCTTTGAAGTCTTAAATTTCTTAGGCTCTTTTGCTAGAAACACCTTTGTTCACTCTATTTGGTGTTCTTTTAAAATAAAATCATCATTGGGTGTGTTAACATTTCAGGGCATTTTGTGTATGTTTTTGCCTTTACAAAATAGGCAACTTCTGGAACTTTGATATAGGTTCTTGTTAAAACATAAGCCCTCTTACGCTTAACTCAAATTAACATGTCTTAATGCAAGCTAATAAATGAGGGCCTTAGATATAGTAGTAAACCTTTTTGAAACAAGGAAATAGCTATCTGCAACATGTAATTCACCATGAGCCACTAGAGAAAAAGTGTGAGTCAAACCTCAAAATAAAATAAAGGGAAATTTAAAAAACAAAATACGGCAAGCAGAATGTTACTTGCAAAGGTCCATGGTATCTCCAAAAAAAATGAGTACATGACCCCTATGAGTACTTAAAGCAATACCATTGATTCAGCTAAAATGGTGTATTTTTCTTATAAGATTAATATCTTTTTTTCAATAGTCCATGCAAATTGTTTCAGGTGGGTAAAACCCTATTGGATTTTTCAGGTCACAAAATTCTAATCAATAATATTGACTGTGAGATTATGGTCAAAATGTTGCAGATACAATTAAATCTCTTTCCCACTCCTCGAGGGAGGAGGGACAAGATAGTTCTTGAGGCCACTGAAGAATTAGTGAGTTTTGCAATATTTCTAAAGGACTGCTCATTTACTGAGATGGTGGTGATTGTCGGTGCTGCTGTCTGGATAAACATCCACAAATAAAAAGCTGTTTTAAGTCTATATCAAGCTATTCAGATAGTGGCTGAAAATCGCCGTTATCCGGAAAGCCACAGTGCAGATAGCAGAATCTGGACATTCAGCCATATCTTCTATCCAGATATGGCTGCTGAATACCTATAATTTTTTTTTTTTATCCATGGCAGGCAGCAATTTTTTAAAATGCTGATCATCGTGACCTAAACATCAGCGGAGTATTTGTAGAAAGTGGGCAATACTGTCGCAACCCATGGTAACATAACACCTACTTTTCCCTTCCCCATCATATGTGCCCTGGCAGTAAAGGTGAATGGCTGTGTGGTGTATTTATCCATGCAGTACAGTTTCTCCCACTCACCTACTCTCCCATATACTATTCTTCTTTTTACTTCCCTCCCCTTTCTCACCACATCTCCTTTCCCCCTCAGCACTTTCTCTCACCTTATTTTCTTGTGCCCTCACTCACACCTTATTCCTTGAATATTTTTTAACAGGTCTCAATAAGCAAGTGAGGTGTAGGGAGAATACTTCCAGCTGGGAATTGATTTTCATTTTTCGGGTTCCAGGACCTGCAGGTATTTACTTCTTAAAAAGAGATTATTTGTTTCAGCTTCGATATTAGAAACTCATGACTGTCTTTAATATACATGCAGATGAATTACACCGACCTTATTTAAGGGGTTTCTGCCATGTTTATTAAAGGCAGTTTATCAAGGAAAGACACTTCTCCTGTTCTATATACACCTATTAGGAACTGCACAGGCCAAAACATCAGTTTGTTTGGCTTTTTTTCCCCATTTTTTTCAGGTCACTTCACACTATCATTTCAATAATGTCTTTTTTTTGTTTAACTCATGCAGATTGATTGTATATGTGTTAATTCATAGGGTTAAAATGTGTTAACTTGATTCTGCATGCACTGCATGTTTAAGGTATGTTAATGAATCAAATACATGCTAACAAATACATATCGCTAATATCTATTTGTATCTTCATCCAAATAGAAATGCCATTAGGTTTTTTTGGGGTCCTATATTGAATTATTTCTCCCTCTTCAACCTAATAAAATGTAAAATTTGAGAGTCTCGCTTATTGTTTACAGATCATAAGATACTAGTTGAGAGCCAATAAACTATCTCTGAATCTGAAGAAATCATGGGCCTTGTAGATTTCAGTGGTTCTCAACCCAGTCCTCTGGGACCCCCAAGCCAGTCAAGCTTTCAGGGTATCCACCAGGAATATGCATGAGAAAGATCAGCATACAATGGAGGCAGTGCATGCAGAACTATCTCATGCATATTCATTGTGGATATCCTGAAAACCTGATTGGCCTGGGGGTCCCAGAGAAATGGGTTGAGAACCACTGGATTAGATGTACACTTGCTAGTGATTCTCTAGCTCAGTGGTTCTCAACCCAGTCATTGGAGCACACCCATCCAGTCAAGTTTTCAGGATATCCAGAATGAATATTCATGAGATAGATTTGCATGCATTGCCTCCATGATATGCAAATCTGTCTCATGCATATTCATTGTGGATAGCCTGGAAAAACTTAACTGGATGAGTTTGCCCTAAAGACTGCGTTGAGAACCACTGCTCTAGCTCAACTGCAATAGGATGAATTTAAGTTACTTCTTTTAACTGAGATGAAAGAAGTAAGGATTGTAAAAGATTTTAAGCTAATCATGAAATCCCACTTTAAAACCGTAACCAAGAAGTCTTTCTTCAAATATGAGGATGGTGCTTCAATTGCATACTTTCTTACAGCCTACTGGCCTTAGCATAGTTATGCTGAACTTAGTTCACCTGGGTGAATTTCTGTAATTCTGTCTATTGGAGTCTGCCAAATATACTGATTCATGTAGTATAACTTTTCCAAAATGCTGTGTGATGCACTATTGCAGGCCGTAGTTATCATGATAAGTTCATACTGGCCCCTATGGTTCTTCAGTGGTTCCCCATTGTGACAGTTCTCATCAGTTGGGAAGACCTGAAAACTGTGAGCAGGTAAGGGCCACAGACAGGTTCTCCAAAGGCAGGGCACCCTGGATCCTGGCATAGCTAAGCAGGCTCTTCCACCTGAAAAATGCACCTTCACTTTGGGTTGAGTCCTCCAAATGCTATTAGCCACCAGGTTTTTGCTGTGAAACTCAAGACCCAAGGTAAGAGCGAGGATACAGGAGAACTCTAAGGACACCAGAAACATGAGCACAAGGTGCTCACAAGGTGGTAGTAGGCAGGAGAAAAGCTGAGAAACAAACAGAAAAGTAGCAGGATATAAGGGTGTAAAACAGGACAAATCTGAATCAAGGAGTTAAGCACAGGCAATACCAAGGTGCAGACCAAGCACTGATAAATAGATCTAACCAGAGCTGGCTTTATATAGACACAGGAGCAAGACAATTTTTGAAAGAGTGCATATATAAAGATGGATATAGTTAAAGGAGGAAAAGATATACCCACATACTCCTTTAAACGTTATACAGACCCATATTCATTGCAATCAAAAATACATTTTTAAGGGGAAAAAGGACCTTGGATAAGATTAAATTCCAGCTCACAATTGCATGTGCTCTTTTTTAATCATTGGTCCATGAATGGATTGCAACCCCTGATGCAACCAGTGGTGAAATGGAGGCCTTCGTCGGGCTTGGCCTGCTTTGAGTTGGAAAATCTGCAGCAGAGGCTTGTCAGATAAGTGTATTTATATTATGAAATAAGAAGTATAAAGAAAACAAAAAAGATCTACTATGAGGATGTTGCAGACTATCTTTAAAATTGTCTTTAGTACCTGAAGACTGGAGAGTCACCAGGGTAATGCCAATGTTTGAAAAGAGTTGCAGGGGTGATCCGGGAAAATACAGATGGATGAGCCTAATGGCAATGACATACAAATGGTAGAAACCGTTATAAAGAACAACATTACTGAACACATTTATTTTTTATTTAACAGGTTTTTTACCACTTTATCTTTTCAGTCATATAGATAGTCATGGTTTAATGGGGTAAAGTCAATATGGATTTAGCCAAATTATGTCTTGCCCTATCTATCTGCTACATAGCTAAAGATGAGCCAATGGATATAGTGTATCTTGATTTTCAGAAAGCCTTTGACAAGGTCCCTCATAACAGACTCTTGTGGAATTTAAAAAATCATGGGATAGGAAGTAGTGTCCTATTGTGGATTTGAAACTAGTTAAGAGATAGAAAACAGAGAGTAGGGCTAACTGATTGGGTTTCTCAATGGATAAATGAGAATAACACATTACTCCAGAGGTGTGCACTGAACCCGCTGCTTTTTAACATTTTTATAAATGATTTGGAAATGGGAATGAGTAAGGGGATCAAATTTACATATGACACAAAATAATTCAAAGTTCTTAAATCACAAAAGGATTTTGAAAAACTGCAAGATCACCTTGAGAAATTGGGAGACTAGGAGGCCAATTCTGTTCTGGGCGTCCCAGCCTGTCCGGGCCTCCAGAATCAGGATGTGCCCCGGTTGCACACGATTCTGATCCCGCAGGGGCTAGACATGCCTGTGGAATCAGAATCAGGTGCAACCAGCCTGGACGTGCAGGCTATGTCCCGATTCTGGGCACCCGGACGTCCAACAAACTCACCAGCTAGCCAACTAGGTTTCTGCATGGAGCCTTGGTGCTGTGGCATCCTATTGCCATGGCACTAAGGCTCTCATGCAGGAGCCGCGATCCCGGCAGACCCTGACAATTTACTTTCCCCGCAGTTCGACCCCTGATCGGGCCTACTGTGCCCAGGGTCGGGCTGTGGGGCACCCCCCTGCACCCCCTCACCTCACTTTCTTGGCTTGGCTGCAGCAACTCCCACCGTCCAGGGGGACTTATTCCACTTCTAAAATGGAATATGTTCCCTGTGCAAATGGCTGACCCTGGATGTACAGGACCAACCTCGGAATTGGCCCTGTACATTCAGGGTCATGGTTCTGCCCACTTCCTGCCCTCGGTCCACATCTGGCCCGCCCCCTCTATCCTATGAACAGAGCTCCATGCACAACTCTGATCTATGTGTGGAGAGTTATGTGAATCACGAACCTGGCATTTAGCAGGGCTGGATGTCCAGAACGGACATCCAGACCCACTAAACGCTGCACGGAATTGACCCCTAGGTGTCCAAATGGCAGTTGAAATTTAACATGGATAAGTACAAAGTTATGCACTCAGTGAAGAACAACCCAAACTATAATTATAGAAAGTAAGATTCCACATTAGGAGAGCCATCTAGTTCCATGTGTTTTTCAATGTGTGCAATGTGTATATCGAGTAGAAACATAGAAATATATGTTGTCCCCCCCTCTTCTGTTTGGTCTAGGCAGATGCTATGTGACTTCCAGACAAGGGAAGCACACTAGATCTAAGAGCTGTTAGCCAGAGGTTCTCTGAACTCTGAAAATATCAGGGTTTAGACTTGAGGGGAGGAATTCTGTTAGTGGCAACCAATATTTAAAGTTTAGGGACTTGACATGCTCTCATTTGCCCTTCTTAGTAGAGTCCAGGCCAGAAGTTTGTGTTCTGAACCAAAGGTTTACTTAAGATTTAGGGTCACTGATAAATAAAACAACTTATAACATTTGGGCAAACATAACCCGGGGCATGCCACTTTGTTCTCGGGGCTCCAGCTGCTCCCTTGCACCTTTTACCCCCTTTTCCTCCCTCCCCCATCACCGTTTTTTCCAACCACCCTCCACCCCCAAATTCCCCAATAATAAACTACTCTGCTCACTTTATTAGTGGGTTGAAAAGGCCACAGCTTGCGGGCCATCCTCTCGTATTACATCAAGTAAACACAATACACTATAACCGTGACACAATACCACAACAATCACCATAACCATAACAATTACCCTGACCATATAATAAAAACAGTGATGACCCTAGAACCCCCAGGAAACCCCCCCCCGTCACTCCATTGTTTATTTATTTATTTAACTGGTTTTGGCATACCATTTTTCTACCAGTCAAAACGATTCACACATAACAAGATGCAAACAAATGAAGAACATTAGAATAAGGTGCATGGAAGGCACAACAAGCCTTAGGCGCATAAGTAGTAATAGCTAGAAGCATGGTTGCAACAAACCTCAACATAGTAAAGAGTATCAGCTAGCAGAACGATTTAGATTACATCCATTTTTGATGAATTGTCCATTTAGAGACCCCTGGCCCACTCTGTGGCCGGGAACTCCCCTTTTTGTCCCATCACCAACCGCTCTGTATTGGCGCCCAGCAGCAACCCTTGTGTTTTTCATTTTTGGCCACCGGGGCCAGGCATCCCTGTGCCTGATACCCGATACCCCCCTCTGCTTTTTACCAAATCCAATACCTATTACAGCGATGGCGAACCTATGGCACGCGTGCCAGCTGTGGCACGCCAAGGCCTTGCAGCTGGCACGCGGGAAGGTCGCACATTAAAAAAAAAAAAAAAGCCGCCCGCTGCCGCCGCGGCGGCATGGAGTGTCCCGCGGGGCTCCCTCTGCCCGGCGGGACTCTCCCGGCGCTGCTCAGCCCCTCTCTGCCGGCTTGCAGAGACGCGAAGGGAGAGTCTCCCTCGCGTCTCTGTTAAGCCTGCAGGGGCTGATGGGAAATTTTGTGTAGGAGGGATGAAAAATCTACAAATATTTTGTGTAGGAGGGATGAAAAATCTACAATTGGCCAGGTATTGGGAGAGTAATTGGGGATTGAGGATGGAGGGGTAAAATTTGTGTGGATGAAATAGGAATGAGGAAAGAGCAAAAGGAGAAAGATTAGTATGTTAAAGCAGATGTAGAGAGAGAGAGAGAATGGAAAAAAAACTAGAAGAGAGAAGAAAGGACAAATGGACAGCAGACGATGGAGAGTTAGCAGAAAACATGAAGAAACCAGAATAAGGTGGCTGGACCAATTGCAACTGAAAAAAAATGCACAAAAGGTAGAAAGATATCTCTTTATTTTGAATTTATTAACTGGAATATGTCAGCTCTGGGAAATGTGCATCATTAACATCTGCGCTTTGTTTGGTACAAGAGGAAATTCCTATTTGACGTTGCCACTTGTTCTCTTTCCCCAGTATTCTCTGAAATGTATTGGTTTAATATTTGCAGTGTTGCCTTTTGATAGGTAGGGTATGGTGCTTTGTGAGTCCTGGTAATGCTGTCAGGATACGGCGGGTTTGCTATGGGTTCTAAATGGGCAGCGTTTGTAGTAGTTCCTAATGTGCCTGGCGGTTGGCACTGGATTATAGTAATGTAGAAATCTTTTAGTCTTTCTTTATCCATACACTCATTAAGAGACATGTTTACTAAAAGTTAGTGTATGGTAACATTATGCAAATATTTATGCAAATAAGACCACTTATGCAAATGACGTGCTGGCACTTTGAGGAAATTCTTTGGTTTTGTGCGGCAGTTTGGGCACTCGGGCTC
Source organism: Ichthyophis bannanicus (assembly GCA_033557465.1). NCBI lineage: Eukaryota > Metazoa > Chordata > Amphibia > Gymnophiona > Ichthyophiidae > Ichthyophis > Ichthyophis bannanicus. Next base: position 864,019,110 of record CM066032.1, on the reverse strand, counting down.
AAAAAGGTTAGCCATCACTGACCTATTAGGTCACTTTCAGAGTGGAAAATATGTCAAGAAATAAAAAACTCACTCCATATATATCAAAAAATTGTTATGTCTACTTCATTTAGGGTAACATCATTTATCACAGTTTCCCTTATTTAAACATATAACACAAAGAGGTAGCCTCAGACCTAGCAGGCAGAAAATAGGCATATAGAAGCCTAAATGCCAGTGCCTTATTGCATCAATGGCTAACACTCATTGTGAAACAGCAAATAAAAACAAGCAACAGATCATGTCAAAATAACTTAGCTTTTCACAAAATCTTGACAGGTACGTAACAAGATCTGCTTGCTTCCCCTCACTTTGGCACCCTTATAGAGTTTCACTAATAAGCTTTGTCAAGGGAATATACAATAGCCTAAACAAATGTAATGCAGTATGAATGTTCATTACATGACCTGCCTTCAACATGGCCAGCTATAAGGGCACCGGAGTTTCTGCCTGCTAGGTCTGAGGCTACCTCTTTGTATTATATGTTTAAATAAGGGAAACTGTGATAAATCATTTTACCAAATCCAGGCACCCCCATATTGTATCTGGGTCCTCTTCACCATTTCTCTCTGTGGTACTATATGTGGTATACCCCCCTTTTTCTATGAGTTTCTGCCACCAAGAGGGGCCACAGCCTGATTTACACCATAATGAACACCGAACCGACAGCCTTGCCCAGTCCTCGTTAACGACCTCCAGGCTAATATCATTTAAGTGTATCCCATCCCTTTTGTACACTGATGTCCCACCTGCCTCTATCTCTTCGTGCTTCACCACCACCACCCCAAACACCTGCCCAAAGTGTCCCACTTTGGTGTTCTGTTTCTTCCTACTCCTTTCAATACCCTCTGGCCTATGAGCCCCCAACCATTTCTGCCGGGGATGAACTGAGACCAGAAGACTTATAACATTTGGGCTAACATTACTTATGAACTGTGCTACTACATAAGTCATCTCCCTTAATCAAGATGGAGTGTCTTTGTTACACCAGTCCTCCTGTTGGAAGGCACTCAGTTCTGTTTTCTATCTCATATGTACCATATAAGTTGGTGAAGATATCTGACCAGTTTATATCATTTGATAGGCTCGTTTTTCCCTTCTCTGTCTCTTTCCTGAATACTTGAAGCTCAGTCGCTCAAACCTCAAATTTCCCTGGCCCTGTGTGGCAGAGCACCTTCTTACATGAGTATCTTTGAATGCAGCTGATGTTACTGTCTTCTTTGTTCCATGGTTAAGTTCCATGGTATTGGAGTCTAGATGGACTAGTGCAGACTATTCAGGAGCCTCCATGTCAGGCTGAGCTCTCCTGATAGTTGTATTGACTCACAGCCTCTTCATTCCTCCTCTTGTCTTGTTGGCTAGCTCTGGCAGGAGTGTGTGAGGCACCTGTCCCTTTAAGGTAGCTCCTTGTTCAGCAATGCATGGTGTAATGGCTAGGGAGGGGATTGTAGACTTAAAGATTGCCTACGGCACCAGTACCTTGAACCAACTCTGGGGCCAGCCCTGAGCGATACAGAGACATTTTGATATCCTTTGTTTTATTCTCCTTATAATTCCTAGCATTCTATTAGCTTTCTTGGCCACCACTGCACTCTGAGCAGAAGGTTTCTACATATTGCCCATAATGATATCTAGATCCTTTTCTGGGAGGCAATTTTATAATAAGACATGTAAAGTTATTTACTATCCTTGCTTGTAAATCATGTATTTTCCATGACGTATGTGTACGCATGGGCACTTACATGTGTACTTTAGATGGTCACTGTTCTATAAGTGTTGTTGCTATAAAATATTACAACTTACGTGCATTCTTTACAAATCTAGGTATGCAAATTTACACCAAGTCTATGGCTGGTGTGTTATTCTTCAGTTTAGTGTGCACATCTTATGCTTTACACCCTGACAGCTCCACTGGACGGCCTTTTCAATACTTCTATAAAGTTGTTTGTAATCTTGGAGGATTGGAGATAGGCAAATGTGGTTCCTGTCCACAAAAGTGGAAGTAAGAAAGAGATTCATACTCGTTAATCTGACCTCTGTGGTGAGTAAATTAATGGAAATGCTGCTAAACCAGAGGATGATGCAGTTTCTGAAATCCAAAAGATTATGGCATCTGAGACAGCATGGCTTTACTAGAGATAGGTCTTGTCAGATGAATCTGATTTCTTTGGTGACTAGAAAATCTAATCAGTGGAGAGCACTAGATGGGGTATATTTAGATTGCGGAAGGTATGTCAGGAAAAGTGTGCCTTTCTGTGAATGATACCAAATCCTGCGACAAGGTAGACACACTGGAAAGTGTAGATATCATGAAGAAGGATTTAGCAAAGCTTGAAGAATGGTCAAGAATTTGGCAACAAAGATTTAATGTGCCATCTTTGGAAATAACTCATTTAACTAGAAACTAAGGGGCTATGCAGGTAATGTGCAATTTGGCACACACTACCTGGGCATTCAGACCTGTGGGCATAGTAGGCATGGTGAACTCAGTACAGTTAATGCAGGGGGGCATATTGCACACTGTCCATGTTGTAATTAGCATGGGTTCACCTAATGCCATCTCAGTGGGTGGAATTAGGTGCCTCTGTGGTACTTGCACCACATGTTAGGGAATACACATACATGTTTAGCTGTTGGGAGCATGCTGGTCACATCCCTGACAGTTACTGTGGAGGCTTTTCACTTAACACACATTAGTTTTTAAGCTAAATATGTGTTAAGGGCAAAAACGTAATGCACTTTAATAAAAGGGCTGCCAAATCTAACTTTGTAGAATGATAAAGATTTTCTTTAGTTCCAGAAAACTTTTTAGAATATTCAGTCAATAGTATTATTCATGAATCAGAATACATCTTTTTCTGAGAGAACTCTAAAGCCATATTCTATGGCAATATTAGCAGCTATCATGCAAATAATATTCATAATAAAACTTCTGCTGGAACAAGTTTACTGACCTTAATAAAGTGTTTGGAAAATTCCGCTAAGAACAAATTAAACATGAACATAGCTAGGACTGCACTTAATCTTGTCATGAATATGATGGTGTTGGTCTTATTACATCTTGCCAAGCACACAGATTATTTTTAAGGATGTGCTTTTGTTGAAAACAAAGTTGTAAATTTTGGAAATGGAAGAAAAACTAAGTGAGGTTAGTTTTCCTTCTGTTTTCTTAAATTGTATCTCATATCCTCTCCCAGACAATTAAACCCACAACGTAAAGTATATAAAAGTCTCCACTTGGTCTTCCCCCCACCCACTCGGGCCTCCCCTCACTCCATCCTGGGTCCAATGGAACAGGAGTGATTCCAAGTTTCTTCTGTCTCATCACTGCCACAATATGTTCACTAGTGTCATTTTGGAGTGTGGCACAGCAGGGCAAAAGTGACTGGGAACCTCTCCTAATCCATTTCAACCCCAGGATGTTCAAACATATTTTTATTTATTTATTTGGTTCTTCTATACCGCCCCTTCCAGCGAACAGGGGCGGTTTACAATTAACACAACAAAGTTACAATAAACAGGATTTGAACTATGTACACAGATACATTTTACATTGCATTTAACAAGTAGGTAAATGCCTACATGAACACTGTAGCCTTAACAGGGGGCTACTAGCTATATACAAATTTACTAACCAGGCATAGTTATATATAAAATCATCAAAACCTTTCCGCTAAACAACAATCCATAAAGCTCAGAATGGGTATGTAAACCATAGAAACAGAGAACAAGGTGGTAGATAAAGACTATAAGGCCTATTCACCGCCAATCCACACCACCCACTTAGCTTGAGAACACCTTCTTCTTCCTAACAGATCCTCTGTGCTTGTGCCTAATTCCATTGCATCTATCCCCCCTTCTATAAAGAAATATTTCCTTAGATTAGTTCCCAAGGTTAATTCCTTTCATCGTTATCCCATGAAGCTTCATTTCATATTCATGTTTCAACTGAAATGCCTCAAGTGTAATGGTTCTCAAACCTGTCCTGGAGACTCCCCAGCCAGTTGGGTTTTCAGGATATCCACTATGAATATTCATGAGAGAGATTTGCATATACTGCCTCCATGATATGCAAATCTTTCTCATGCATAGTCATTATGGATGTCTTGAAAACCCAACTGGATAGGCAGACCCCAGTACAGGACTGGTAACCACTGCTCTAGTGCATTTATGCAACGAAGGTATTAAAATCCTCCTATTTTGTCTCCTTTTCCCTGCCTTTTCTCCATGGTACACTGTACTTGCTTTGATACAGTCTGATCTTATAAGCCTTATGAGAAAGATTAGGGATGTGCATGATCAAAACATTTTAGATTTGTTATTGGATTTTTCTGAATTTCTACAATTTTTGGAGATTTATTTCATATATTGATTTAATAACTTTGTTGTAAGCATGTTAGAACATGTTGATGTGTGCAAATCAATTGTGCATGCATTAATTTATATACATATAATCAATTTTCCTTGTAGTAAAACTTTTAAGGTGTCCAAATGAACTGAATATGTACTAACAAATGCACATTGCTAATAAAAACCATTGGCCATTTCAGTTGATGCATGCTGAACTGACTCCATCCTGTTCACATCATTTTAAGGTGTGGTCTCCTGAATTATACACAGTAGTCAAAACAAGATGTCACCAGAGACTTATATAGAAGCACTATCACCAGATTTCTTACTAGCCATTCTGTAGCATTAAGTCTTAGCTGCCAAGTCATAGACCACTCTTCAAGCTTTGCTAGATCCCTACTTATTTTCCAGACTTTATAGTGTGTCTATTCTGATGCAGCTTTTAATATCATCCTAAAGAAGTCAAACTTTTCTCAATAGCTCTTCCTCAATAACACTTATGAAAATATTGAAAAGAACCAATGGAATTATTCCTGTGATACAGCATTAGTAACACCTCTTTCCTCAGATTAAATTCCATTTGCAACCACCCTTTATCAGCTCTCACTTAACCACTTTCTAACCAGTCACCTTAGGGACCATCCCAAGTGTGTTCAGTTTATTCCCGGTGAGCCTGATTCCATAACATGTATGTCCAGCCCGTGACATGTCTAAATTAAAAACAAGCCCCATTTGTACCCAACTCCACATCTGCAGGTCTAGACGTGCCCCACAGGACTGGAATCGGAGAGATAGACGTGTTCGGCATGGCATAGGCAAAGTGCTATTCAGCCGGCCCATGCATTCATCTGGTGCGCAGCCCACACATGGGTGTGGGCATGGGCCATGAGATATAATGGAGAAACACGGGCCCCATCAATATTATCGGACACGGGTAAACATTTTGGACATCCTCGTGCCACCGTATTCAGAAAAGTTGCACATTTTGGATCCTGGTTGTCTCCACAATGTACCCGTGGATGCCACACCCCTTGGGAAAAAACTGCTTCTCCTAAGCTGCTCTTCAAATTGACAAATGTTTGCTGATGAGAAATGACTGCTGCCACAACCTAGACCACATAGCAGTTCTCTACATGCCCTGAAAAGTGCTAGGTAATCCCAGTGCACCCTAATATGGTATAAGAGGATGCAAATATGAACATGTATGTCAGGACACACCTTGCATCAAATGGTACTTGACATTATAAAATGACCCCAGTGATTCCTGCCTTAGTCATCTCTACAAACACACTTTAAACTGCTAGAGATGGACCATTACCAAATACACCAAAAGCATAGTTACTCACCTGTAACAGGTGATCTCTGGGAACAGCAGGAATTTAGTCCTCACATATGGGTATCGTCGGTACCGACGGAGCCTGTGGGGGAACGCTACCCAGCGTCCAATAGAAAGCTTTTGGGAGCATCCCACAGCACCTGCGTGCTGCCTTCCCGCCTTTCCCAACTGCCTCTCTCCAGTTGAGTTTAAAGCTGAGACAAAAAGAGAGAGAGAGAGGGAAAGAGAAAGAGATAGATAGAGAGATACAACTCCTAGGGGAGGTGGGTGGGCTATGAGGACTAAATTCCTGCTGTTCCGGGAGATCACCTGTTACAGGTGAGTAACTACGCTATCTCCAGGAACAAGCAGGAATGTATTCCTCACATATGGGGACTCCCTAGCTTTAGATGACAGGGAGAGACCCCAGAAGTTGTGTGCCCCTGTGAAAGGGCTCCACTTCCCCCCATGGATCTCTGGCATCCAACCAGGGATGGTGGGTAGGAGTTGATTAGGTATGGAACAGGTGATGAAGAACAGCCTGACTAAACAAGGCATCCCGGCGGGAGTCCTTGTCCAAGCAGAAATGGGCTGTGAAGGTATGATCCGAGGCCCAGGTGGCTGCTTGACAGATGTCATCGATAGACACAGAGTGCAGATGAGCCATTGAAGCTGCCATGGCTCTCACATTGTGAGCTGTGACATGGCCCTCCAGAGGAAGATTCTTACTCTGATAGGCAAAGGAAATACACTGAGCAATCCAGTTGGACAGTGTTCTCTTGGAGACTGGAAGTCCCAAATGAGAAGGATCAAAAGCAACAAAAAGTTGAGAGGACTTTCTATGTTGCTGTGTTCTTTGTAAGTAAAAAGCTAAGGCTCTTTTACAGTCCAAAGCATGAAGATTCCTTTCTGCATTAGATGCATGAGGCCTTGGAAAAAAAAACAGGCAGGTAGACCGCCTGGTTTAGATGAAAAGATGAGACCACCTTTGGCATAAAGTGTGGATGAGTCCTAAGGACTACCTTGTCATGATGGAACCTTGTATAAGGTGGATCAGCTACTAGTGCCTGCAACTCACTGATGCGGCGTGCTGATGTGATTGCAATGAGAAAGATAACTTTCCAAGAAAGAAATTTTAATGAGGTAGTAGCTAAGGGTTCAAAAGGTGGCTTCATGAGCTGACCAAGAACCAGGTTTAAGTCCTATGCCACCGGTGGTGGCCTAATGGGAGTCTTAGTTAGAAGAAGGCCTCTCATAAATCTTGCTATAAGAGAATGGGAGGAGATAGGTTGTCCATTCAGAGGCTTGAAAGAAGCTGCAATAGCACTCAAATGGACTCTTACTGAGTTAGTTTTAAGTCCTGCATTGGATAAATGAAGGAGATACTCCAGTAATGATTCCAGAGGTATCGCAAGGGGGTTAAGACCCTTCTGCGAACACCATATGGTAAACCTTTTCCACTTGAAAGCATAAGAGCATCTTGTGGAAGGTTTCCTGGGAGCATAAAGGATATCCTTTACTTGCTGAGGGAGGTTAAGATCTTGAAGATCTAGGCCTTCAGCAACCAAGCCTTGAGATGCAGAGATTAGGGATTGGGATTTATTTATTTATTTATTTATTTAACTATTTCTTTTATACCGCCCCTTCCAGAGATCAAGGGCGGTTTACATATAACAGATTAACAGTCTTGTACACAATTTGTATACATTTTACATAGAACAGTAGAAATCAACTATTTACATTGAACAGTAAATATAACTTTGTAGGTATTGTAACAAAAACAACTTGAAGGTATTAAAGCAAAATCTTTGTAGGTATTAAAGCAAACATATGGGATGCCATAACATTCCGTCCTCCTGAGACAGGAGATCTGGAGCAGACCCTAACTCCAGGGAGGGAGCTTGAGAGAGATGTAGAAGCAGAGGGTACCACACTTGCTGTGGCCAATGTGGAGTTATGAGGATCATACGGCCTCTGTCTTTCTGAAGCTTGAACAGGGTTTTGGGAATTATGGGAATGGGTGGAAAGGCATACAGGAAGTCTTGACCCCAGTAAAGGAGGAAAGCATCCCTGGCCTGAGAGCCCTGAGCCGGAATTCTGGAACAGAACCGGGGAAGTTTGGCATTCAACGGACTTGCAAATAGGTTTATGTCCGGGGTTCCCCAAATTTGAAAAATCTTGGCCACCTGGTCTGCATGTAGAGACCATTCATGTGGAAGCAGAACTCAACTGAGTCTGTCTGCCCAAGAGTTTTGTATGCCTGGAAGATACACTGCCAGGAGATGAATCTGATGCTCTCTGGCGAGGGCCCATAGTCGCAAAGCTTTGTTGCAAAGCGACAGAGAGCCTGTTCCCCCCTGCTTGTTCACGTAGAACATGGCTACTTGATTGTCCGTCTGAATGAGGACTGTCTTGTAGCTGAGCAGGGTGTGGAACACTCGAAGAGCAAGGAATATTGCTCTGAGCTCTAAGAGATATGTAGATGAGTCTCCTGTGGAGTCCAGGTGCCTTGGGTGGAGAGGTCTTGCAGATGAGCTCCCCAACCCATTGGTGAAGCATCTGTTGTGAGAGTTGTCTGGGGTAAGGGTTGTTGAAATGGGGACCCCAGCAACAGGTTCTGAGTGGACTGCCACCATTGGACGGACAAAATAAGGCGATTTGTGTTTGCTATTTTGTCTGACAGGCACCCTGATGCCTGGGTCCATTGAGTGGATAAAGTCCACTGGGCCGCTCTCATTTTTTATTTTATTTTATTTAACACACATTTATATACCGCATCTTCCAGAATTCAGTTGTGGTTTACAATAAACGACAATCAACAAATCAGGTTTGTTTTACATGGAACGTCATATTATAAAAACAATGAATAACAAAGCAACATATGTGTTATAGAACAAAGTAATTAACTAAACAGAATGTATTATCTAAATAGTGTAAGACTCATATGGAGGCGAGCATAAGGAACCACATGCACGGTAGATGCCAAGTGGCCTAGTAGTTGTAACATTTCTCGGGCAGTGAGATGAGGCTTTAGCACTGCTTGAGAAGCTAACTGCACCATGAGAAGGCAATGGGCCTGGGGAAGATAGACCCTTGCCTTTCTGGTATCCAGCAAAGCTCCTATGAATTCTAGAGACTGAGTGGGTGTTAGACTGGATTTTGGGATGTTTATGACCAGACCTAAATACTGAAGGATACGCATTGTGCAAGATAGAGAAGTCCTGGCCTCTGACTCTGATGGAGCTCGAATGTGCCCGTCGTCTAAGTAGGGGAAGACGGATATCCCTAAAGTGTGGAGAAATGCTGCTACCACAGGCATGCATTTCATGAACACTCTTGGTGCTGAGGCCAGGCCAAAAGGAAGCACCCTGCATTGGTAGTGCTTTCCTTGAAAAAGGAACCAAAGGAACCTTCTGTGAGTTGGATGGATGAGAACATGGGTGTACGCATCCTTGAGATCTAGAGAACAGAGCCAATCCTGACTCTGAAGGTATGGCAGCAGAGTTCCTAGAAAAATCATCTTGAATTTCTCTTTGAACAGGAATTTGTTCAATTCTCTGAGGTCCAAGATAGGTCTGTATCCCCCTGTTTTCTTTGGGATAAGGAAATAGAGGGAGTAAAACCCTGTACCCTGTTGATGAATGGGTACGTCTTCTATTGCCCCTTGGGCAAGAAGGATAGTGACCTCTTGATCTAACAGGTTGATGAGAGAGGTCTGAGAATTCAACTGTCTTACCATTGTGGGAGGGGGCATGCACAGAAAGTGCAGCTTGTACCCCTCTCTTATAATGGAGAGTGTCCAACGCTCTGCTTTTATCTGCTCCCATCTGGGGGAAAAGTGACATAACCTTCCTGGAATGGTGGAATGCTCTGGTCCATTGAGGGCCAGGAAGGCTAAGTTCTCTAGATGAAAGTCAAAGGCCTTGTGGAGGCTGAGACTGCTGAGATGGTTGAGACTTAGCAGTCTTTGCTTTCCTTTGTCTAGGTGGTTGCTGACCTTTCCGGGCAGGCTGACCTGCAGAACGTCCCTGCTGGGAATAAGAGGGATAAAACCTCTTCTTTTTTGAGAAGAAAGGCTTCTTGAAAGATTTCTTTCTCACAGGATCAGCTGTGGCTTTGGATAGTCTATCCAAAGTGGAGTTGTCAGCATCAAATTCATTGGCTTTTTCTTGTCAATTTTTGCCAAACAGATTCTCACCTGTACAAGGGATATTGCCCAGTTTGTCCTGTACCCAGAGCTCCAAATCAGATGCCTGGAGACAGGCAATTCTACGTGCACCTATGGCAATGGCAGAGTTTCTGCTTATGCACTCAAAACAGTCAAAAGCTGCACGGTTGATAAACTTAGAAACATCCTGGGAATGTTTGACCAGTGTGAGAAAATCCTGCCTTTTGTCCTCAGGAAGGAGAGGGCTGAAAACCTCTAGATCTCCTGTGACTTCTTTAAGGAACATACCCATATATAAAATATAGGAACTGATCCTGGCAGAAAGCATGGAAGCCTGGAAAGTACGACGTCCAAAGGCATCCAAAGTTCTACACTCACGTCCTGGAGGATTAGAGGCATGCCTCTTTGCACTCTTGATCCTTCTCATAGCTGTCTCCACTACAATAGAGTGGTGAGGAAGATGAGTTTTCTGGAAGCCAGGACAAGGAGGGACTCGATACATGGTATCCAGTCTGCGAGAGTGAGGAGAGGTGGTAAGAGGTGTCTCCCACATTCTCAACATGAGATCATGTAACATCTCATGGATAGGCAAGGTAGCTGCCTCCTTAGGAGCTTTGGGATATTGTAAAATCTCCTTTGCCCTGGGCTCTGTTTCAGGAGTCACAGTAATGGACAGACCTCGAGCCACCTCCCTGATAAAATCCTGAAAGGAGATATCTTCTGGAGGAGACATCCTACGTTTAGGAGAGGAAGGCTCCTCCAGGAGAAGTATTCCAGTACTGACAAAGCTGTCAGAATCCTCGGATTCCTCAGAGGATTCGAAGTACCTTCTGTCCGGATGCTCCTGAAGAGCCCGATACCCGTACCGACCAAAGTTGGTACCGGGGGGAATCGGTACTGGTGTATCTGTACCAGACGGCATCGCATGACTGGGTGCCGGCAAAGCAGACACCGATGTCGATGCCGATGCTGTCGGTACCGGTACAGGTTGAACTGTCTGACGCGGTTCCGAGGGTATCGATGCCACAAGGAGAGCCGCCAGACTGCGTTCAATAGCCAGGAACCTCTGGTCTATCGACATTGCCGATGCCTGGGTATTGGTACCGGAAGCAAGCGGTACCCCAGAGCATGGCACCAGTCGTTCTGCCGAGGTTGAGGCCTCGAGAACGTCCTGGAGCCCCGATAATGCTTTGGAAGCCGAAGCCTCCCGCTGGGGCAATTTTGCCGGTACGGAACCCTCAAGGGCAACGCCAGAGGCATCTTGATGCTTGGAAGGAGATCTACCCTTTGAGGACCGGCTGGACTTATGTTTAGTTACCTGAAATCCATGGGAGGAAGACAAATTCCCTGGAAGACGTCGTTGCCACCGAGGCTGCATAGGCAGGGAAAATGGCGCTGAGCTTGGCAGCTCGGTTTTGTCAACCCCTCTTGGACATCATGGCACAAGCCATACACTCGGAGATGGAGTGGTCAGGACCTAAACATTTAAGACACCACTCATGGGTGTCGGTGACGGAGATGGTACCGCCACACTTGGTGCACTTTTTAAACCCCGAGGAGGGTTTCTCCATGATGGAGGAAATTTTGGGCCTAAGGCCCAAAATGGCGCGTGCACCTGGAAAGGTTAGGAAAAAAGAATATTATATATTTTTTTTTTTTTAAAGAAAGAAAGAAGAACCGGCGGTACCGGTGTAGCGTCGAGGAAGGCAGATGCGACCACAAAAAGAAGAATAAGGAAAAAAATTTTCTGCGGTGACAGGAAGACGACCTGCTGGCTCCGCAGAAAACGAAGAACTGGAGAGAGGCAGTTGGGAAAGGCGGGAAGGCAGCATGCAGGCGCTGTGGGATGCTCCCAAAAGCTTTCTATTGGATGCTGGGGAGCGTTCCCACACAGGCTCCGTCGGTACCGACAATACCCATATGTGAGGACTACATTCCTGCTTGTTCCTGGAGATCGCAAAACTAACATTGCAGTTACCCAAAAGATGCATAATATTGCTGAGCAACAAATGTATGCCCTGTTCATGCCTATGGCCTATAAGTGTACTCATTCTGTTGCTCTACACTGTTCCCCTCCTATCTCTCCCAACACCCCTCCCTGGGAACTCACTCTTCTGCCAGATTGCTTCTATCTGTGCCCTTCTCTTCTACTGCCAAATCCAGACTTTGCGCCTTTCCCCTTGCTGCTCCCTATGTCCGGCACAAACTACCTGAGTCTGTACATCTGCTTCTTATCTAGCCCATCGACGCTGACCTATTCATTGCCGCTTTTGGATCTGATTCACGTGGATCCTGATTCAGGTAGGTGGATGTCCAGGCTATCTGGACAATCCCAAGGAAGATGGGCCAGTTAGGATCCAGTTTTGGATCATGGGAACAAACATTTCTACAGTGCCCATAATTGGGCCCATGAACGGCCAGGCATGCCCATGCCGCTTGCGGGGACATCCTCCCCGCAGGCGCCCCTGACTATCGGCTTCAGCCCCCCTAATCCCTGCCACCTGACCCATGGCTGACCTGCTGGGTCCTGGATTGGGTGGCAGGGACACCCCCAAACCCAGCTTCGTCCCCGGGGGGATCCCCAAGCCTGATCACCAGGTCGGTGCTGCTTATTTCACCTTCCAGGTGGAATAAGCAGCACATCCCCTTTGACCCGGCAGGATGTACACAGCCATGACCTGAATTGGTCCTGTACATCCTGCCGGGCTGGCCTGCAGCCGCACCAGTACCTGCTCCGCCCAGATCCTGCTCCCTCCCACCCCCCACCAGCTCTCCCCGTCCTGATGCTCAGGACATATAAGGAGAGCTGGAGGGGAAATTGGGCCTGGATGGGTTGTGGGGCTGTACAGAGCATCCCAGAATCAGGCCCCTAATCTCCATTGTGTTACCATGCCATTCCCCCTAAATGCATCCTGTCCATAGCTGCTGTGCTGTCTGTCTTGACAAGACTGGAAGCTCTGCTGAGCAGGGACTATCTTTTACATGTGTCTGTGCAGTGCTGCACATGCCTTGTAGCACTATACAAATGATCAGTAGTAGCAGTAATATGGCCTTCTGGTTATAGAATCTGATTTCCACATATCTGGGTACTGGCATTTCTCATAAAAGCTACATCTGCCCCATTTTGGTGTATGTTGGTTCTATATACATCTGCTCTCTGTGGCGCCACCATGTCTGCCTACCCACCATCTGCTTTGGTGGCACTGCTCCCCTGGTCAGGCCTGCGTGTGCATGGGAGGGGAGATCTCTGTGCCATCACACCAAGTAGCCAGCCTCCTGATATATCACCACTCTTGCAACTCTCATAGATCCTGGACTCGGTATGGATATAGGCCTCATGGAACAATCTGGGAAATGTTGGCAGAACATCAGTCATGTGCCTGGCACAGCAGATGTATGCACTATCACACTGCCAACAATATCTGATCTTATTAGAGTACCCTATGAAAAATGTTCTAGAAGGAATTTGAAAAGATTCCCTATAGCTAAATGTCACAACATATCCCTGTCAATAATAAGGGACCCTCGGATTTTGAGCATTTAGCAGTGAAAGAAGCACTAATACATAGTCAACAGCAACATCATTGCTTTCTAAAAATGTGCATTGTGGGCATGTATTAGTGCTGTTTTCACTGTTGAATGTTCTTATTCTGAGGGTCCGTAATTATTGACAGGGATATGTTTTGACATTTTGCCATACAGTTCAGGTTCTGGCCAGACTTTCATGTCCCCCCTGAATTGCAGATGAGCATACCAGATCCTCCCGTGCTCCCCACAAACCAGACACACACATACACTCTCACTTTCAGTCACAAAAACATAATTCTGCCAAAATAATGCCCTGAACCTATACACAACAGCTATGCATTAACAAAATAGTATGGGGTACCAGGGCTAAAAATATGATCTCCATTTCTGACCCAAAAAAGAATCCTTTCCCTTCTCACGCCCATACTATCCCTACATCAGCTTTTTCATTTTTCAGATCAGGATTGTTAGGGTCCCCTATATTGGCTCCTTTATGACAAACAGCACATTTCAGCATAGTCATAATACACACCATTGCTCTTCTTAATATTTCTATAAGGGTGTTTATCAATGTTTCACCATTCCCTCACCTCTGCTTTCTGTTCCTTTAAACTGCATCTTGTATTTTCCCATATTTCAGTCACACCAGTTCAGCAGATATTTGTCACTATTCTTCTATATAGGATGAATTGCAGAGCACAGCAGAATATTTTCTAAGCACTGGCCTTATTTCACATTTCAGCACGAATAACGTGGACATTTCTGGGAAACACTTAATACGTACACGGGTCTTTCGTGAATATGCTTTATATGTTCTGCGTCTGACCACACCCCCGTTCCACCACTCCTGGGCACGTTCTGAGATCCCCTTGCTAGCGCAGTATACCTGCACAATAGCATTGTTTCAGAATACAGTTGGGGACACTTTTGGTACATAAACCTCCCCACCGCACATACAAACCTCTTATTCATGTTCTGGAATGACCCCCCAGTATAAACTGCTTATGTCAAACAGTGTTAAGTACATTGCTGAATTCCAAGGACACTACATGGAACATTCTCTCCTCTCTCTTGTCTCCCAGGCAAAAAATATCAGATTCATCTGACAAGGCCTACCTCTGGTAAATCCATGCCGTCTCGGAACCGGTAATCCACTACTTAAGATGAACATTGGTTGCATGGTGGATGGGATTTTTTTCTCTCTTATAGTTATGAGGTTTTATTTATTTTGTTTTATTGTGGGATTTTTAACTTTGATTTGTAACTCCCATGGAGACACTTTCACAATGAGACATCTATGTACAATCTGGGACAGCAAAGAAAGAACGTCTGGAAAAAAAACAGTCATGTGCAAATTCAGGCATAATTTCAGAAATGTGGACGTCTCCGATATGCACGTGTATCAAATGCCTATACAGATGTCCCCAGGATAGTATTTCAGAACCAAGATATCCAATAGCATAATAGTTAGAGTAGTGGCTTTAGAACAGGGTGGCCACAGTTCAAACCTCTGTGTGGGCCTTTATGATGTAAGGCTAGCCACTTCATTCTTCCTGTTCTCCACACTCCCTGGCTGCTTTAAGGGGAAGCCAAGCACTTTCCTGATGCCTATTTGTGCCTGGAGCAGTTATAAAAATCGATATGTTTCTGAGATTGAATGAGGATTTGAAAGTCCATTGCTTCTCCCTGTACAGACCTCTACCACACCCCCTGTACCTTCTTGGATGTCCATTGCTCCTTCCTGGCCACATCTCCTGTGCCTACTTGGACATCCCTGCACCAAAGATGTGGAATGGCTAGGGCAGGGGTAACCAACTCCAATCCTGGTACACCACAATCCAGCCTGTTTTCAGGATGCCCCTAGTGAATATTCATGAGATATATTTCCATCCACTGCCCCCGTTGTAAACCAGGCTGGATTGTGGTGCGTCAGGACTGGAGTTGGCCACCTCTGGGCTAGGGAGATGTGTCTGTGATTTACATGTGCAGATTTGCAGAGTCCAAATCACAACGAAACCTTTTAAAATGACCCTCTTAGGGTGTTCTTTCAGTACTACGAGTAGTGAAAAGAAGCTAGGGGGCGTTAGTGCAAATAGTGTCATGTTAGCTGCACAGGTCATGGTGTCCTTGGGAGCATTCTCAGCATTCCCCTAGGAGATACCACACCCAATATGCCAAGAGCATGGTCAGGATAGAGGTGGTATTAGCTGCACCCATGCTATCTGCAAATCCAACAGTTGCCACACACTGCTTATGTGCATAGTAACTGCTCAGTGCAGAAATGTCCACTCTCTGCTCCTGCCCCGTCCATACACACAGAAAATCACTGCGCTATCTGTATTTGCCCTGCATTATCTGTGACATGCTTGGCAAGTGCGATCTGCTTTGTCTGCGGTTTAGTAAACATGCCCCTAAATATATAAATTGCACTATTCTGTTTCAGAGCGATTACACTAATTTCTTAACCACTAAAGTGAGACTAAATGGCCTGTAGGTTCCAGCTGACTCTTTACTTCTGCCCAGTGGCACAGGGTTTTTAGAACAATTTAAATGAAGCTATAATTTAACCCATTTACGACTAATAAGAGAAAATATTTCTTTTCACTCAGCGCATAATCTAACTCTAAAATCCCTTACTGGAGGATGTAGTAAAAGCTGTTAGTGTAGCTGGTTTAAAAAAAGGTTTGGACAAGTTCCTGGAGGAGGAAAAGTCCATAAACCATTATTAAAGATGTCCCGAGAAATCCACTGCTTGCCCCAGGACAAGCATTGTGTAACTTGTGTATCCTTTTGGGAATCTGCCAGGTACTTATGACCTGGATTGGCCACTGTTGGAAACAGGATATTTGACTTGATGGACCTTTGATCTGACCCAGTATGGCATATCTTATGCTCTTAATACTGTGCTAACCCTGCTGTACCTGGATAGTGCACATTAGTAGTCATGCCTTTTAGAAAGGAAAAAAGAATGCAAAAAAAAAAAATGGTTTTGGCTAGTGATATGCTGGAATGGGTTCACAGGTTCCCCAAAGGTCATTTTCAAGTTATTTATTGAAAACAGAGTATCTCAATGAATGGAGCAGAGTTGGCACAATCATCCTAACAACAATTTGGAACACATCACTAAGCTCCATATTGCAGAAAATGTTTGCAGCCTACTTTACTAAATGTTTTTAATTCCATAGACAGAATACTGCAGAAAAAATTCTTAGTAACGTAAACCCTCTGGACTGAAACACTATCAGTTTTGTATTCCTCTTTGGGAAAATGCAGACATTCAGCATGACTAAGTCAATAATATTGTTTAACTGATATATATTAAGCTATCAAAGTAATATCTAATGTATTTGAATTCAATAGTGAAGATGTCATGCCTCTATGAAGATCTGAAAAATAAATTTAAGATACCAAACAGAGGGGTGTATTTTTCTACCCATAAACTGAATACATAAGAACATAAAAAAATACCATACTGGGTCAGATCAAATGTCCATCGAACCCAGTATCCCATTTCCAACAGTGGCCAATCTAGCTCACAAGTACCTGTCAGGTTCCCAAAAGGTAAAAAAATCCATGTTGTTTATCCCGGGGGTAAACAGTGGATTTTCCTAGTCCAATTCAATAATGGTTTATGAACTTTTCTTCTAGAAACTTGTCCAAACCTCTACATATCAGAGCTAAAGTATGAGCAGAGAAAGGAGTTTACAAGACCTCCTTGAGACTCTATAATTAGCAGAATCCAACTTAACTGCACTTACACACCATGTCTATCCATGCCTCTCTCCTCACCACACTACTTACTATTGCCCTGATAGTGTCAATAGCAGTAGCATTTATAACTAAACTCCATACCTATCATACACCGACCAAAAACCATCAGGTCCTGTCAGCACTGCTACAATCCACATCAAAGATACTCTTCTAAATTGATCTTTTATTCAACCACTCGACTTCCTCACTATCTTCAGTAGGCACCTAACAATCTGCCTTGCTTACAAATCACACTCACCAAAAACTAGTGACCTTTCACCATTCATTCAAGAGACATGAATGAACAGCTCGAACAACAGAAGCCTCATACTACTAGGTGAGAACAATCTTCCCACCATATACAGCAAGTATTCTACCTCCTTTCTAGATGCCAATCAAGCCCTCCAATATCCAGATCATCACAAACCCAACTCACACAAAAGAGGGAATCCTAGATTTCATTTTTATGCCTACCAACTGGCCACAATAGCAATCCCTCCCCCAACTCCAAATAACGCCAATACCATGGTCGGACCACAACATGTTAACCTTATTTCTCCCTCAGACCTCCAATACAGGTATCAATGTTAACCCACAACACAATGCATGCAGATTTTGCTCCTTCAACAAACAAGCATTCCTGAATAAACTCAGATGTACTGGACCTTGATTCCATAATCAACAATTGGAATAACACTATTTTGTCTTATACTTTAAAACCTCACACTATAGACATCGTCAAGAAACAGCATTGAGTCCCATGGTACTCACCTGACTTAAAGAAACTCAAATGTCAGCTACGACAACTGGAACATAAATGGAGATACACTAAACACCCAACCCATTAAGTAGCATATTTCACCACCCAAACCAAATATTGCTCCCTGATCAACACACGAAAAGAAGAATATAACACAAAGCTTATTATATTCTCCTTAAATTGCCCCAGGGAACTCTGATATAGCAAAACATCTTTTAAAGCTTGAAAAAGTAGACACCACCCTATGCCCATTTAACATGGCCAAATTCCCTCAAAACAAACTAAGAAATTCCAGCTCCATAAAAAATCCACAAGCAAGAGTCAAACATCATCACCTCTAGGTTCAAAGGTACTCAAAGTCAAGAATCAAGTCAAGTACCTAGGAGTAACTCTCAACCAAGGCCTAAACTTCCATGCCCATATGAAAAATGTCACAAAGCAGCATATAATAAAATTAGAATATTATACAATATCCGCCCCTACTCGATCACGGTGACTTCAGAGCTGTTTGTCAAGCACTCATTACACCGATACTGGACTACTGCAACATAATCTATCATGGTTTACCAAAAGCCACACTACACCCCCTTCAAATAGCATAGAACACTGCAACCAGGATCATAGCAGGGGCATGAAGAAAAAATCACATCATACCCACCTCAGAACACCTACACTGGCTTCCGATTCACATGAGACTCAATTACAAGGTGATATTAACCATATTTTAGACACTCCACAAGATATCAGCACTCAGTCCTCAATCACAAATTCAGAAAGCCCCTAACACCAGGGTAAGAAGGAAAGCATTGCAGAACTTTCTAAGCATTCCAAATCTCATAACCAAATGCAATCACTCTACATCCTCACGAGCCTTTGCCCCTGTTTGCACTCTCTATCTGGAACTCTACTCATGGAACTACGACTATTGAATTCCGATGAAAACTTAAAGCACATCTCTTCACAGAACACTTTGGTCCAGTTGCCTAAAAGCAGTACAAACCTCTCCAAACCAGTCTACGTCAGCTTCATCTGCACTTCAACACATCACTATGCCGACTGACATATTTGACACTGTCTCTTGTCCTTGCACTAGCAAATGTATAAAAGTCAAACTATATTCCATCTTGCTTAAGTACACTAGTGAATTGATAATGTTAACCTGTATTTGCTCTAATTGCACTGTTGGAAAATTACTCTGGTATTAATCAAATTAAATTTTGTTTGATTCAAATTATATGTAAATATTCCCCAATTACATTGACTGTACACCACTTTGACTTGTAGATTAGGTGGTATAGAAATTTTGTTAAGAAATAAATGAACGAATAAGGTGCATCCTATAACAAATCTAAGCTATTTCAGATTGTGTGTAAACTCACAGGAAATTTTGCTCATTCCCAAATATAGGATGAGTCTTATATACAACAGAAAATGGGTCCTCAGGAGGTTAGTGCACGTACCTTGCTGTCAGAAGAAACACTTTGATAACAGTGGGATGGTCTGCTTTTTCATCTCTCATAACCAGGTACTTGAAACCCTTGGACATATTTTTAATTCCACTTGTTATTCGGATCCCTGTACAGTGTGGCTTTTGAAAGCTGTGAAATCAGAGATGGTGGTCCATCTAACTTCATTAGTAACTTCATCTTTAACACAAGGTATTTTTTCCCACTGTTTTCAAGCAGGCTGCAGTTCATCATTATTGAAAAGACAGGTAATGGCTACTGCAGATCTGAAAGGTTATTGTCCTATATTAAGCCTGCCTTTTGTAGGCGTAAGAACATAACATAAAATATGCCATACTGGGTCAGACCAAGGTCCATCAAGCCCAGTATCCTGTTTCCAAAAGTGGCCAATCTAGGTCATACGTACCTAGTAGTTTCCCCAAAAGACACAGGTTCCACAATGCTTGTATTGGGTCAAGCATTGATATCCTGGGTCCCTTCTTAATAATGGTTTATGGACTTTCCCTCCAGGAACTTGTCCAAATCTTTTTTAAACCCAGCTACACTAGCAGCCTTTACTACATCTTCCGGTAACAAGTTCCAGAGTTTGATTACATGTTGAGTGAAAAAATATTTTCTTTTATTAGTATTAAATAGTTTACCCTGTAGCTTCATTGCATGTCCCCTAGTCTTTCTATATTCTGATAACATAAACAATTGATCTACGTTTACCCATTCCACTCCGTTTATTAATTTATAGACTTCTATCATATCTCCCCTCAGCCGTCTCTTTTCCAGGTTAAAGAGCCCTAACCTTTTTAGCCTTTCTTCATAGGGGTATCCTTCCAACCCCTTTACCATTTTGGCAGCTCTTCTCTGAACGTTTTCTAATAACGCTATATGCTTTTTAAGATACGGCGACCAGAATTGCACACAATATTCAAGGTGCGGTCTCACCATGGAAGAATACAAAGGCATTATAATATCATTTGTTTTATTTTCCATTCCTTTCCTTATGATACCTAGCATTCTATTTGCTCTCTTGGTCGCCGCTGCACACTGGGCCGAGGGTTTTAACATCTTATCCACAATGACGCCTAAATCTTTTCCCTGGGTGGTGGTTCGTAATGTGGAACCTTGCATCGTGTAACCATAGTTTGGGTTGTTCTTCCCTAGGTGCATAACTTTGCACTTGTCCACATTAAATTTCATCTGCCATTTTGATGCCCAGTCTTCCAATTTATCAAGATCCTCTTGCAATTTTCCACAATCCTCTTGGGTTTTAACAACTTTAAATAGTTTTGTGTCATCTGCTAATTTGATAACCTCACTCGTTATTCTCTTTTCCAGGTCATTTATGAATATGTCAAAAAACAGGGGACCCAGGACAGATCCCTGGGGTACACCACTATTTACCTTTCTCCATTGGTAAAATTGGCCATTTAGCCCTACCCTCTGCTTTCTATCTTTTAACCAGTTCCTGATCCACAATAGTACACTGCCTCCTATCCCATGACTCTTTAGTTTTGCCAAAAGTCTCTGATAAGGGACCTTGTCAAAGGCTTTCTGAAAGTCCAAATACACTATATCAACCGACTCAACTTTGTCTACCTGTTTATTGATACCTTAAAAAAAAACATACCAGATTAGTAAGACAAGATCTTCCTTGTCTAAAGCCATGTTGGCTGTCTCCCATTAAGCCATGACTATCTACATGTTCAGCAATTTTGTTCTTTATGATGGTTTCTACCATTTTTTCAGGTACTGATGTCAGGCTCACCGGTCTGTAGTTTCCCGGATCACCCCTGGAGTTGCAATACATCTTCCCGATGTATCGATATTTCCTTCAATTCTTCTGCTCCTTTAAATACACTTCAGTCATGGGTAACATCCCTACATCTTCCTCAGTAAAGACCGAAGTAAAGAATTCATTCAGTCTCTCTGCTATCGCCTTGTCATCTCTTAGTGCCCCTTTAACCCCTCTATCATATAATGGACCAACTGACTCTCTCACAGGTTTTTTGCTACGAATGTACTTGAAAACGTCTTTATTACATGCTTTTGCTTCCACAGCGAGCTTCTTCTCAAACTCTTCCTTTGCCTGCCTTATCAATGCCTTGCATTTAACTTGCCATTTCTTGTGCTGTTTCCAGGTTTTGTCTTTTGGCTCTTTTTTCCATTTCCTGAAAGATTCTTTTTTGGCAACAACAGCCTCTCTGACCTCACCTTTAAACCATGCTGGCAGTTTTTTGGACTTACTTCCACTTTTCTTAAAGCGTGGAATACAGCTGGTCTGGGCTATTTTATTTATTTATTTATTTACATTCTCTTATATACCATGCTATTCTGCATCAGTGCAGTTTACATTGAACAAACTGAAATTACATTGAACAGGGCATTATAACTTGGAGATAACTATTTTACAAGGAACATGGGCTATGGAGGGTTAAGTGGCTTGCCCAAGACCACCAGGAGCACCTGTGGGACTAGAAACCCCAGTCCTTCCAGCCCAAGGTTGCTGTCCTCTAGTGGGATTTGAACCCCTGACCTTCCGGCTTGAAGTACCTTGCCCCAACCACTAGGCCACTCCTCCACTCCAAGAACTATCAAGAACACCCAAGCTTGATGTAAGTCTTTAACCTTTGCAACTGCTCCTTTTAGTTTTTTCTTAACTATTTACCTCATTTTATCATAGTCTCCCTTTCGGAAGTTAAAGGTAGTACTGTGGATTTCCTTACTATCCCTCGTCCACTTATTAAATCAAATGTGATCATACTATGATCACTATTGCCAAGTGGCCCCAACACCCTTATCTCTTGCACCAGATCTGGTGTTCCACTAAGGACTAGGTCCAATATGGCTTCCCCTCTGGTCGATTCATGAACCAGCTGCTCCAAGAAGCAGCCATTTATTTCATCTAGGAACTTTATCTCCCTAGCATGTACTGCCATAACACTGACCCAGTAGATACCGGGGTAATTGAAATCACCCATTATTATTACTGTGCTGTAACTTTTGTTAGCTTTCATCATCCATTTGTTCATTCTGGCCAGGTGGTCGATAGTATACCCCCACTGCCAT
Source organism: Ichthyophis bannanicus (assembly GCA_033557465.1). Taxonomy (NCBI): domain Eukaryota; kingdom Metazoa; phylum Chordata; class Amphibia; order Gymnophiona; family Ichthyophiidae; genus Ichthyophis; species Ichthyophis bannanicus. Next base: position 863,996,674 of record CM066032.1, on the reverse strand, counting down.
TGCCTTCCCCTTTTTACATGGAATTTCAATCCATAGAGATTCTACAGCAAATTTTGTTTCCTGCAAAACTTTAATCCTTTCTGACTCAATGCCCTCTCTAACACAGAGCCCAACTCCTCCACCAATTTGATCAGCTCTATCATTACGATATAGTTTGTACCCAGGTATCACAGTGTCCCACTGGTTGTCCTCCTTCCACCATGTCTCTGAGATTCATAGAAACATAGAAACATGATGACAGAAAAAGACCACATGGCCCATCTAGACTGTCCTTCCATAACAACAACTACAACAGTCCACTTTTTACCTTTAGAGATCCTCTGTGTTGGTCCCATGTTTTTTTGAATTCAGTTACTGTCCTCATCTCTACCACCTCCACTGGGAGACTATTCCATGGATCCACTACTCTTTCCGTAAAGAAATATTTCCGCATATCACTCCTGAATCTATCTCCCTTCACCCTCATCCTATGTCCCCTTGTAGCAGAACTTGCTTTCAATTGAAAGAGGCTCTCTCCCTGAACATTTATGCCACGGAGGTATTTAAACATCTCAATCATATCACCTCTATCCCGCCTTTCCTCTAAGGTGTACATATTAAGATCCTTAAGTCTGTCCTCATATGCTTTATAACGAAGCCCATTAATAATTTTAGTAGCAACCCTCTGCACCGACTCCATCCTGTTCACATCTTTTTGAAGGTGCGGTCTCCAGAATTGCACACCATACTCCAAATGAGGTCGCACCAAAGACTTATACAGAGGCATTATCACCTCCTTTTTTCTGATAGCCATTCCTCTCCGTATGCACCCAAGCATCCTTCTAGCTTTTGCTGTCGCCTTTTCTACTTGTTTAGCTACTTTAAGATCATCAGACACAACCACGCCTAGATCCCGCTCTTCTTTAGTGGACAAAAGTACTTCACCTCCTATACTCCCTTGGATTGCTGCAGCCCAAATGCATGACCTTACATTTTTTAACATTAAATCCCAGCTGCCAAATTCTAGACCATTCTTCAAGCTTAGCTAGATCCCTCCTCATGTTATCTACCCCTTCCTGGGTGTCTACTCTATTGCAGATTTTGGTATCATCCGCAAAGAGGCAAACCTTACCCGACAGCCCTTCCGCTATATCACTAACACAGATGTTAAAAAGAATCGGACCAAGGACAGATCCCTGGGGCACACCACTGGTAACATCCTTCTCCTCAGAGTGAGCTCCATTTACTTGTACTCTTTGTCGCCTCCCACCCAACCAATTTCTAACCCAAGCAGTAACTTTAGGGTCCATCCCTAGGGTGCTCAGTTTGTTTATAAGTCGCCTGTGAGGAACAGTGTCAAAGGCTTTACGGAAATCTAAATACACCACATCTAGAGCTCTCCCTCGGTCCAACTCCCTGGTCACCCAGTCAAAGAAATCAATCAGATTTGTCTGACAAGACCTGCCTCTGGTGAATCCATGCCAATCATATCTAACCTCTCATTTAGTGCTATATATTCTAACTCTCTCATCTTATTTTTTAGAGTTCTAGCATTTGCATACATGCATTTTAGAGACTGTATTTTATTCATATTAATTTGGCTATTGGCATGGGCAATTTGGGATCTTTAAGCTCTGTCTGCTCCATACTCAAGGGCATTTGGGCTACTTTACTCTTTCTTGGATCCTCTCTGCTTTTGGTAGTATCCTTCAAGGATACATTCTTCCGAACCGTGCGCTCTTGTGCGACTGTCATCTTTCCCCTATTATCTAGTTTAAAAGCTGCTCTATCTCCTTTTTAAAGGTGAATGCCAGCAGCCTGGTTCCATCCCGGTTAAGATGAAGCCCATCCCTTTGGAAGAGCCCCTCCTTTCCCCAGAATGTTCCCCAGTTCTTAACAAATCCAAAACCCTCATCCTTGCACCATTGTCTCATCCACGCATTGAGACTCCTGAGCTCTGCCTGCCTTTTGGGTCCAGTGCGTGGAACGGGAAACATTTCGGAGAATGCTACCCTGGAAGTTCTGGATTTAAACGTCCTACCTAAAAGCCTAAATTTAGCCTCCAGATCCTCCCTAACACATTTTCCTATGTCATTGGTACCAACATGTACCAAGACAGCAGACTCCTCCCCAGCACTATCTTAGACCTTATCTAGGTGGCTCGTGAGGTCTGCTACCTTCGCACCAGGCAGGCATGTTACCAGGCGATCCTCATGTCCACCCAGCTATCTACATGTCTAATTATCGAATCACCAACTATAACGGCTGTCCTAACCCTTCCCTCATGGACACATGGCCCTGGAGAAAATTCCTTGGTGCGAGAGAGTTTTACATCACGTGGAGGAGAGGTCCTAGTTACAGGATCACTTCCTGCCACACCAGGGTGATGCTCTCCTGTCACGTGACCTCTCTCCTCCATGGCATGTTCCCTGTAAAATAGTTATCTCCAAGTTATAATGCCCTGTTCAATGTAATTTCAGTTAGTTCAATGTAAACCGCACTGATGCAGAATAGCGCAGTATATAAGAGAATGTAAATAAATAAATAAATGGCAACAGGGATGTTGCCAGACTGGAGGTGGGACTTCAGGACTATATCCCTGTAGGTCTCGTCTAAGTACCTCTCTGTCTTTCTTATGTCTTCCAAGTCTGCTACTCTAGCCTCTAGAGAATGGACTCGTTCCCTGAGAGCAAAGACCTCTCACCAACTGGGAGAAAATCATACATGTAACACTCAATGCAATAGACTGGAAAGCCCCCACCTTGCCGCTGGACTGCTGTCTGCATCTTAGTTTTAAGCTTGTGTTTAGGTCTTTAAGTTCTTTACTTACTAAGGGTTGCTATGGATACTTATAAAATCGTACCTAATACGTTTAACATACATTGTTAACCTGACGCTTAATTAATCTCAGGTCCTTAGTGTATGTCTGATTTGGATAACGAGCTGCACCTGAGAGCACCTCCTTTCTTTTAAGATGTGTAAGTACCTATAAAGCTACAATTATCCCAGGGATGGGTGGGTGTTGGGGAGGGAGGGAGGGAAATAACACACAGTACCCTATCCTGTGCTTCTGAGGTAAGCTGTGACCAACTTCCTGGGTGATTAACAGTCCTTGCTTGGATAGAGGAAGTCTTTCAAAATGGCCTTTTGACCTGCCACCTGGCGTTAACACCTACTGAAAAGGTTTCACAGGTCTCTTGCCCTAAAGGTCTCTAGAAGACTTTATTTGTTGCTTAAAGAATACTGACCCAGTCTTGCATTTTATGCTAAGTTATATTCTGATTTGATTTAAATTAAAGCTCTTTGCTGCTGCTAGACTCTGACTTATTATGAAATTTAAACTAGAAGCTCTCTGCTTGGTTCTAAATTTAACCAGAAAGCTTTCTTCTGTGTTTTAAATTTAAACTAAAAGTACTTTGCTGATACTAGGCCCTGAGCGAGTATTAAATTTAAACTACAAGTTCTCTGCTGGGTATGAAATCTAACCAGAAAGCTCTTTTCTGTGTTTTAAGTTTAAACTTAAACTGCTGCTGCTACTAGCCCCTGACTGATTTAACAAATACACTGGATTCACAGATTAATCAGCTTTAATCCAAAGAAGTCTCTTCAGAAAAATTCCAAGAAGTATATACTCACAATTTCAGATCTCTCTCCAGAAGTAGCAGCCCCTTTTCTAGACAAGGCAAGATCATTGAGAGGATTGCGTTAATGCAGCTTCAGAATCATATTGATGTAAATAATTTTTTGAATGGATTTCAATAAGGCTTTAGAGCCAACCATAGTACCAAACTTCTTTTGATGTTTGATGCTGATAAGTGGCCGCTACAAATAAAATATTTTGGACTACTTTTAGTGGCATTCCTTGATATTGTGGCTTCCTTTGATTCAGTGAATCATCAGATGTTACTTAACAGATTAATGTTGACTGGCCTATCATCTACAACATTTTACTGGTTTTGTTCCTGCCTTGCTGAGTGTACACATCGGGCGTATTTGGATGGACATGTTTCTGCCATACTCACTATAAGGAGAGGAGTTCCACAGGGCTCGTCTTTATCAACCCACTTATTTAATCTATATCTTCAGTCTATTTGAAGATACAGGTTTAATAGGCATTGATTATAGAAATTATGCCAATGATATTATGCAATCACTTCCTTCATACAGTGATATATCATCAGTTATAATTCAGATGAAACAAGGCATTTTAAAAGCTGCCTTGTACTTAACAAGTAATTTCCTTGAGCTAAATCTATGCAAAACTGAATTATTGTTTCTTTATGGTGATCGGGTGCATGCCCTGCCAACAGAAATTGATTTTGGTGGTTGTACAGTTAAGATCAATAGAGAGGTACATTATCTTGGAATCATAAATGATTCCAAATGATCTTTTCATTCTCATTTGAAAGCTGTCACTAATAATGTTTTTTTAAGCGCAACTTCCAAGAATCAAAAACCCTGGATGATAGAAGGAAAATGAACATTCTACAAAATCCTTCTATCTTATCTCATAGAATCGGGAATGGCTTTTGTGCAAAATATGCAAATCAAACAAGCACATAAAACATAAGAAAATATATATAGAAAAGGTGATAGAAACCATCGGAATGGAGGTGTGCGGGTTATTATATGTACCTTATCACATTTGTGCTGAAGCACTACATCCACTAAAGAACTGTTCATATGATGTGATCTTATCCATAAACATTCAATATTGCAGTTCCATATTCTCCATATACATTCATGAATGCTGTAATTCTTGTGCTGATATTACTACCGCACTTCCATGCAGCTGCTGTTAAATCTTTATGAATCTTTACTTATCTGGTATACTATCGCTCCTGAATACGCAGTCACCCATCTTTATGCCACACTCTCACTCGCCACTTGTACCCAGTATGCCAGAGGATTAAAGTTGCTTTAGTGGATGTAGTGCAATTAATTATTATATAGACAGCGCTTTAGCACAAATGTGAACATTTTGAAGAAGTGAAGAAGAAGGGAGGCCAGTTCAGTATGTTGTATGCTTAGAAGCTATTTTAAAATAATTAAAAAAGCAAAATAGTTGTTGTGATAGAAGTAATAAAAGAGGTTTTTCATTGTGTTAGGTGTGTATGGAACCAATGATTGAAATTACAGAGCAAGTATGCAAGATACATGTAATAACCTACACGGCTCCATAACCGATGATTCCTACTATCTTTTCTATATATTTTTCATATGTTTTATGTGCTTGTTTTATTTGCACATTATCTTGCACAAAAGCTTTCCCTCAGTCTATGACAGGAGAGAAGGATTTTGTAGACTGGGTTTTTTAAGTTGAGGCAGCTTCAAAAATGTTGGGGCCGCGGAGCCAGCATGCGCGCGGCCCAGTGTAACCGGGGGGGGGGGCGGCAAGGACGCGATCCCCCGGGGCCGCTGAGGCGCTGAGGCGTGGGGGCGGGCCAGAGCGGTTCTGGATGCCCCATTGGCTCCCGTGGGCCGGGAGGCAGAGGGAGCCAATGGAGCTGAGGGGAGGCAGGAATAGCCTCAGGGGAATGCAGGGACGTGGCGTGGCTCCGGCCTTTTCCAGGCTGGAGCCAGACGAGTCAGTGCTGCACGAGGGAGCTCTGCAGCACCACGAGGCCTTGTGCAGGGTCGGGGGTCTGGAAGACGGAGAAAAGCAGTGAGCTATGTGAGTGCCCTAAGGGGGGTGCAGGGGATCTGCATTAAAAAAAAAAAAGTCGGGGGGGGGGGGGGCAGGAGTAGATTTGGGGGCAGCAGGGAGACAGAGGTTGGAGTAAAAAAAAACCCAAAAAACGCAATCAACGACACACAATTCATACTTGGGGGCACATATATTCAGTGGTAGGCGCGAGGGGAGCCATGAGATCGGGTAAAGGGCGGGGGGGCACCTGGAAAAGGAGACAAAGGGGGCAGGGGGAGAGGGGCAGCTTGTGGGGCTCGCGTGCGTGCCAGGCCGGGGTCTGCCCCCAGAGGAGGGAAAGGAGGTGGCCAGAGCATGGGCCAGGAGGGCAGTCTGCATGGCGCGTTAGCGGCGGTGATGAGCGTTATAAACAATTATGCCCCGCGCTGCAAGCAAGTGGCTGAGTTAATGAGACAGGTAGTGTTAGCTTTATTGCGTTTGAATGTGGTTGTGAAGGCCCGTCATATTCCCGGACGTACTAACCAAATTGCCGATGCTCTTTCCCGTTTTAAGTGGGAGCTGTTTCGGACCTTGGCGCCGGAAGCCAACGAAGGTGGAGCATCGGTCCCGGAGCACTTATGGCGGATTGGCCTCGGGATATGAAGGAACTGCTGAGGAATTCAGTGTCAGCGGCGACTTGGGCGGCGTATCAGCGGGGCTGCAACAACGTGGTAACTTTCCTGGTGAAGCAAGGCTGGCGACACGGTCTGGCCCCAGAGCAGCTTTTGGGTCAGTATGTGGTAGCGGCGAAGTCGGAGGGTCTATTGCGGGCCACAGTGAGGAGGCAGTTGGCTGGGTTTTTCTTTTTTGCGCGAGCGGTCGGTTGGGGGGCGGCCGGGGGGGATTTTTGACACGTAAATTATTGCATGGGTGGGAACGGTCCCTTCCTACCCCGGCTTACGGGCGGCGGCCGATAATTCTGACCTTTTGGGCCGCTTATTGGGAGTCTTGCCGCAGGTGGTGTCATCCCCGTACGAGGGTACGCTGTTTTGGGCTGTCTTTTCGGTGGCCTTTTTTGGTGCATTTAGGGTGGGGGAGCTGGTGTCGGAGTCGGGTCGTAGGGAATGTGAACAGGACCTCAAAGTCCACCAGGTGAAGGTGGTGCAGTGACCTGTGCAGCGGCGGAAGGTCTGCTGGAGCGGGAGATTCAACGGATAGGGAGATGGAAGTCACAGGTGTTTCAGGGCTATGTGCATTTGTGACAGGCTCCGGGATGTACTAACTATGTTATTTTTAATTTGCAGAAAAAGGTCATGCATCGTGTCGCTGTTGGGTGATTGGCCACTCGTTTGTTTACTGGGCTGGTCAGCGAGCAGCAACACGGCCATTGGGGCCGAATATTGGACTGGAAGCACTGGGGGTGACCGTATCATGGCTGGGCGAGCGTGGACTCCGGTGGATTCAGCTTTTGCCTTTGCTGCGGCATCACGAGCGCGTGAAGGGGGCGCCGGACATTCTGCTGATACACCTAGGCGGCAATGATTTGGTGTCCTGGACTTGCAAGCAGCTGATTCGTGCTGTTCACAAGGACTTGGGGGAGGTTTTGGCAATGTTTCTGGGAGTTATAGTGGTTTGGTCTGATATCCTTCCAAGGCCGGCCTGCTGGGATCAGCGGCGGTGGTCTAGAGGTCTGACAAACGTTAATCGCCAAATTGGCAGGTGGGTGGGGGAACGGGGTGGGTGCCAGATTTTGCACCCTTGGGTGGATGTTGAGTGTGCTGGCCTGTTCAGGCCAGATGGCGTACATCTATCGCCAGTTGGGATAGACCTGCTACTGAATGATTGGCAGGAGGCTGTGGAAGGTATCAGGCAGGGGGGCTGGGCTGGTCGCAGCTTCAGGTTGGGGGGCGGCTCAGGTCGGTAGTAGCCTGAGCCGGTGGCGGGATCCTGCCCAGACAACCCCTCAGGTTTTTGCTAGTAATATGGCGAAGCCGGACGAGGGAGGGCTAGGCTGTTTAGCCGGGGCCCGGACTCAGCAGAAGCGAAAGCGGCGTCACCTTGTAACTCACATGGATGGTGAGGGTTCGTGCTCCGCAAAGGGGGGGGGGGGAATGATATTGTGTTGGATTGTAGTTTGGTTATTTGTTAAAGGTTAATAAAGCTGCAACCAGTTTAAGCCCATAAATGTGTGATGGTTTTATTGAAAGGAGTGCGGGGGCGTCTGGGAGAATTGGGGAGTGACGGGGTGAGAGGCGACGTGTCCCCTTACCCGGTTATGTCGGGGCCGCGGAGCCAGCATGCACGCAGCCCAGTGTAACCAGGGGGCGGCAAGGACGCGATCCCATGGGGCCGCGTCGGCGCTGAGGTGTGGGGGCGGGCCGGAGCGGTTCTGGATGCCCCATTGGCTCCCGTGGGCCGCCAGGAGGGGGAGGGAGCCAATGGAGCTGAGGGGAGGCGGGAATAGCCTCATGGGAGTGCGGGAATGCAGCGTGGTTCCGGCCTTTTCCAGGTCGGAGCCAGACGAGTCGGGTGCCCGCCCGCTCGCCCTAGCATTGGGGTGGAGCTGAGGTTAGAGGGGTTGGGGTTGTTGCAGCTGGGGGGGTGGCGGGATCCCAGAGGTTTCTGGGTTCCGGAGCCGGAGGCAAGTTTTTGGGCGGGGGTGGGGTACCCCCGCCCGGACAACCCCTCAGGTTTTTGCTAGTAATATGGCGAAGCCGGACGACTAGTTTAAGCCGATAAATGTATGATGGTTTTATTGAAAGGAGTGCGGGGACGTCTGGGAGAATTGGGGAGTGACGGGGTGAGAGGCGACGTGTCCGCCTTACCCGGTTACTAAAACCATATCTTTCTACTGATGATTTCAGAATGGTATTACAATCTTTGGTGTTACCCCAAAGGATTACTGTAACATACTATATTTGGGGCTATCAGAGTCCCATGTTAAAGCACAACACTTAGTGCTAAATGTGGCAGCCTGATTAATACAGTATCTGGAGTTAATGTACTGATCACATTACTCCAGTACTGAAGCTCGGATTCCGTTTCAAGTATTATGGATGATTTTTCAGTATATTCATTGTTAACTTCCATTGCTATTTTATTTTCCTTTGCAAAATTATTTGACTGGATAAACATTGCATTCTCAATTTCAGCAATTGCTACAAATTCCCTCCTATTGTGCAGCAAAGCTAAGTAGAGTACGGAATCGTGCCTTGTCATTTGTAGGTTCGAGATTATGGAACCAATTGCCATCCTCTCTTCATGAATTACCTGATATGCTGGATTTCAGGAGACTAGTTAAGGAAACACTCTTTAGACAGATTTGAATTATGTTTAGCATCATTATAGTTGTTCTCTAATCCTGTTGCATTTGTTTGTATTGTTCTTAACTGTGTATGTTTTCATGAGAAGAAAGGGATCATTAGAGAAAAACATCATGCTTGGCAAGATAGAAGGTCAATGCAAAAGAGGAAGGCCAGCAATGAGATGGATTGATACAATAACAGCAGCTATAGATACCAGTCTGTCAACAATGAGTCGCCTGACTGAAGACCGAACACAATTTAGGACAACTATCCAGAGGGTCGCCATGAGTCGACACTGACTCAACGGCACTTAACAACAACAACAACATGTTTGTAACACACCAAGGACATGAGATTGGTGGGATATAACTACAGTATTTTAAACAAATAAATGGTGACTAGACTGAAACTGTAGACATTTTAATTGCTCTGGAGCAGGCGTACATGTTAGTATGTAAAGAAGAGATATATTTTATAATGTGGCATTTTAAAATTAGAATAACTTTGTGTCATCTGCAAATTTAATTATATCATTAGTTGCTGCTTTTCCAGATCAGATACATATATTTTATAAAATATGCATACAAATCACATTTTCCACCTAAAACCCTCCCCTGAACATGTCTAAACTAAAGTCACATACAAGAATGCCTTGTGAAACTATTAAATCCCCAGCTTCAAAAATTCCACTTCCATAATATTATGGAAAATTATTTTTTTATCAGACCTTTTCTTAAGTGTATTCTAACACATAAGGTAGTTCATCTATTCCCTACTTTGTTTATATCATCAACTTTAAAAAATCAGCCCTGCTGATTTTTTAATTCTGCGATTGAATTTTCCCAACTTGTGCACACCTAATCATATCGGAGGAAGTAAAAAATGATCAACAGAATGGATAAGTAAAATTATAGTATATTATATTAATACCCGAATGCATATGTTTTGAGAAGGATAAAAAGTTCAAAACATGATGTAATGTTGGGTAAAGTCTGGACATATAAGTATTATTGTGAAAGAACTGTGAATGAATTATGCGCAAGTAGTTCAGAAATTGATACAAGATAATAACTGTTGAGACCCAATGGGTTGATTTTTAAAGTTGATAATATTAATAAAATAAAATGGACCATAGAAAATAGATGAACTAACTTATGTACTAGAATACACTTAAAGAAAGGTCCGGCAAAAAAATAATTTTCTATAATATTGTGGAAGTATACTCTTTGAATTTGAGGATTTTAATAGTTTCATAAGGTGGAGAGGTTTATTCCCAAATAAGAGCTGACTTAATTTTGGTGGCATATAAGAATGTGCCTAATTGCACCAAACAATTTTACACATGAGCAAAATTTGTAAGAGTCCTTGTACTGACATCTAAGCACAAAAGGATCCCTTCCAAATTACCCCCTATGTGAGGATGTGCATAAATTGTAAATGTCAAAGCCCTGATACATGAGACCAGTCAGGTTATAAGTACTGAAGTGCTATGAACATTACAGCTGGAGAGCAGATCCCTGATGCAGATAAACGAGCACAATATAATGTCACATCATGTTACATGAAAGATACGTATACAACTGGATCTATTGACGAGATGTTTGATTGGACCTATTAACTGGGTAAATCCTGCTCAGTCTGATTTTTAGCAGCTCTTAATGCCACTGAATATCCCCCCAGATTGCTCTGAAAACATCTGGTTAGTTTTGGCGCAGTCCGTGGGCAGAGCTGGGACAGCCCCAGCAATTATCTGGTTGGCGGTGATATTCAGCCAGTAACCAGCTAGGCAAACCATATAACGTTAGGACAGATCAATACCTGTGCCAACTCTATGTAGTTGTGATCTCCAGTTTCATTTTTGCCTGCAAAGGTCAGGTGTTTGAGCGACACTAACCACTATGGGCTGAATATTGACACCAATACTATTAAGAAACATGCAGGAATATTTTGAAGCAACTCACTTTTTCTCTACAAATGGCATAGAAAAGAACTGCAGACAGTAAGGCAAATTTTTAGTACCATGTGGAGATCAGAAATGAGACATCAAGGTCAGGATTGCACAGTTTTGATGGCATTTTAGAAAAGGCTCTGCAAACGGAGCCTTTTCTAAAATGCATATAAGAATGTGCAGAAGTGCGCTCGTGTTTGCTGACATGTAGATCCAGAAGAGCCATTTTACACATTTAAACATGGCAAACTCAACAGAGGCGACTTGGCAACTTACGGATGCAAGCGACAGGGCTTACATGTGTAAGTTTGTATCATACAATTTACACATGTAACTTTCACGAGTAAATTGATATTTCACAAACCTATATATATATATATATAAATGCCACCAATTAATAGAAATAGTGTCAATAGTGCACATGCACAACCTACTTGAAGAGGAGACATCTCAACATTCTTATTTCTTTCAGCTAGATGGCAACAAAAATCTTTTGGTGCACCACCATGTTAAGCAATCATCCTATGCCTCTGACTACAGAGGCCACTATCATTTCATGTTGGAGGGGAAAGTAAATGGTGAGGGGTGGGCCAAGGGGGGCGCGGGGCCATGTGCGGAGAATTATTGTGGGGCCTCATTTGCATAAAGAGCCTCATTTGCATAACTATTTGCATAATGTGATTTTAGTAAACATGCCTCTTAATGAGTGCCTGGGTAAAGAAAGAATACCACATTTCTAAATTACTATATTCCAGTGCCAACCACCAGACCCATTAGGAAATATTATAAACACTGACCCATAGAACCCATAGAAAACACACCGTTTCATAACAGCACTACCAGGACTCACAAAGCACCAAACCCTACCTATCAAAAAGGCAACACTGCAAATATTAAACCAATACATCACAGAGAATACCAATACATCTCACTGGGGGAAAGAGAACAAGTGAGACTGTCAAATAGAAACTACATGAATAGAATACCTCAGCTTGGTTACATATGCAGAACATAGACCGTCACCACACAAAGAACAAGGGATCGCAATTTAGAAATAGAAGATAATAATTAAATTGGGAACTCCAAAAGCCAAACATGAAATGTACAATACTGGAGAAATAAAACTATAAATTAATTTCCTCTCGCACTAAACAAAAACGCAAAGATGTTAGCAATACACATTTCCCAGACCTGACATATTCCAGTTAATAAATTCAAAATCAAAAGTATTTTTCTACCTTTTGTTTGGGCATTTTATTTTTCAGTTGCAATTACTCCAGTCACTTTCTTCTGGTTTCTTCATGCCTTCTGCAAGCTGTCCATTTGTCCTTTCTTCTCTCTTCTAGATTGTTTCTATTCTCTCTATATATCTGCTTTAACATACTGATCTTTCCCCTTTTGCACCTTCCTGTATTTCTTTCTTTATTCCTTTATCATCCACTCAAATTTCACCCTTCCATTCTCAGTCCCCACTTACTCTCCCAATACCCGGCCAATTGTAGATTTTTCTTCCCTCCCACACAAAATATCTTTTCCCCTCTCCATCCTCATTCCCCATCCCCTTCTAGTCCTCCCCCAAAATCAGCTCCCTTCTTGTTCTAGATCCACCCAGCATCCGCTCCCTTCTAGACCCATGCTCCCATGCCCCCACATCAGCCCATTTCCAGTCCTATAGTCCCCATATGCTCCTTTCCAGTCCCATTCCAGCCCTCCATCAGCCCATTTCTGCTCCCTCATCAGCACATTTCCAATCCTAGCCCCCCCTTCAGCCCATGTCCAGCCCTATTCCAGCTCCCATCAGCCCACTTCCAGTCCTATTCCAGCCCCTATCAGCCCGTTTCCAGTCCTATTCCCCCCTCAGAGATTTCCAGTCCTATTCCAGCCCATCAGCCCATTTGCAGTCCAAGCTCCCCACATCAGCCCATTTCCAGTCTTAGCTCTCCCCATCAGCCCATTTCCAGCCCATTTCCAGTCCTATTCCAGCCTCTCATCAGCCCATTTCAAGTTCCCCCATCATCCAATTTCCAATCCTAGCACCCCATCAGCCCTCTAGTCCTATTCCAGCCCCCATTAGCCAATTTTCAATCCTAGTCCCCCCATCAGCCCATTTCTAGTCCTATTCCAGCTCCCCATCAACCCATTTGCAGTCCAAGCAGCCCCCATCAGCCCATTTCCAGTCTAAGTTTCCCCCTATCACAGCCCATTTTCAGTCCTATTCCAGCCCTCATCAGCCCATTTCCAGTGCAAGCTCCCCATCAGTCATTTCCAGTCCAAGCTTCTCCCCCAACAGCCCATTTCCAGTCTCAGCTTCCCCCCAACAGTCCATTTCCAGTGCAAGCTCCCCATCAGTCATTTCCAGTCCAAGCTTCTCCCCCCAACAGCCCATTTCCAGTTTAAGCTTCCACCCATCAGCCCATTTCCCGTCCTAGCCCCCCATCACATCCCATTTGCAATCCAAGCTTCCACCCATCACAGCCCATTTCCAGTCCTAGCACCCCCCTGCCCGCCAAAGAGCCCCACAGCTATCTAAGGAGCTTCAGAGGGAGCCAGGAAAGCCCACGCGAGGCCCTTGCTCCCTCTGCACAGCCGCCATTATGAAGAGTGTTTTCCCTCACACTGGCGGCTGTTTCAGTGAAGCGCGCTGAATGCTGGGAAAGGTTAAAGGGCATTTCCTGGCACTCGCGCACTTCACAGAAACAGCCGCCAGCGTGAAGGAAAACACTCTTCATGCTGGCGGCTGTGCAGAGGGAGCCCGGGGCCTCGCGTGGGCTTCCCCAGCTCCCTCTGAAGCCATTCATTTGTGTGAGTATGAAGTTCGTGCAGGGCCCCCTGAAGCGCGGGGCCCTGTGCAAACAACATTCTTGCACAATGGACGGGACATCCCTGTAAATGGAGAGGAATTAAGGAGACAAATATCCTTAATTCCTCTGATAAAGGTCTTCCTAAAACAAGCACTTTTTAAAAAGTTATAGCGAGCAGCAAGCTTGGAAAAGTAGCCTAATGGTTAAAGCACTGGCTTAATAACAAAAAGACCAGAGTTCAATTCCCACTAGCATGCCTTGGGCAGGTCACTAAGCCCTCTATTACTCAGAAGAATCCATGTTATCAACATCCCTGTTCAATGCACATTAACTAGTTTAAGTTATAATATAAACTAATTTGATTAAAAATGATAATGTGGTATAAAACACCTGTTAAATAAATAAAATAATGATATGGAGTAGCTACAAATCCTGACATGAGCAATTTTGGTCATACATGTATCTATTCCCTTTATTAAATGGGGATAAAATGAGTAGATTTTTTACCTATCCAGGCCACACCACCTTGCAATTTCTATGTATTATGGACATTCATGTGTAAACTGTCTTTTCTAAAACCTGCGGTGTGTGAGTGTCAGATTTTTTACATGGAAATTCTGAACATTATTTCTAAATAACTCCCAGTATCTGTAATATCCCTGAATCTCCAGCAAATAAGCATCAACAACTAAGGATGTACAAAACTATAAGAGGATAAGATGTGCCATTCTAGGTCAGACCAAAGGTCCATTTATTTCAGCATGCTGTCTCCAAGAGTGCCCAATCCAAATCCGAAATGCCCATCAAGATCATAAAAACATAAGAAATTCCATACTAGGTCATACCAAGATATCCTGTTTCCAACAGTGGTCAATCCAGGTCACATGTACCTGGCAGGTTCCCAAAAAAGGAGAAACTTGAATTGAATTTGGAAAGTGACAGGAAGCCAGTGCAGAGTAGAAGGGGGTGACATGATCAAAGCGTGAGGCATGAGTAAGAATACGAGCGGTGATGTTCTGGATGCGTTGGAGACGAGAAAGTTGAGACTGAGGGAGGCCGGCTAGTGCAACATTACAATAATCAAGACGGGATACCACGAGAGAGAGAAATAGGGTGGTCAAAGAAGAAAAGGAAAGGAAAGGATGTACAGCATGAAGCTGCTTCAAAGTGAAGAAAGTACGTTGAACTACAGAGGAAATGTGGGCTTTAAAGGAGAGAGATGAATCAAGAATGATACCGTGATACCGAAGCGAAGAAACCATAGGGATAGGTAAAGAAGAAAATAGGGGAGTGAGGGAAGGAGGGGAAGAATTCTCAAGAGTGAACCAAATAGCAGAGGTTTTGGCGAGGTTAACATGAAGGAAATTAGAGGAAAGCCAGGAAGCCACAGAGGAAAGACAGGTATTGAGAGGAGTAATATCAGGATCAGAGGAATCCATGTGATATAACAGAAAAATATCATTGGCGTAATAGTGAGCTGAAATACCATGTTGTTGGAGCAAAAGTGCAAGAGGGGCAAGAAAGATATTGAAGGGAAGAGGAGTGAGAACAGAGCCCTGAGGAACACCACAAGGGAGTGGGGTAGAAGGAGAGGAAGAGGACCCAGAAACAACTGAGAAAGAATGACTGGAATGAAAAGAACGAAACCACTGAAGTACTGAACCAGTGAGACCAGCTTCCCTAAGACGAACCAGAAGGGTGCGGTGATCAACTAAGTCAAAAGCGGCAGAAAGAGCAAGAGAAACAGCGAGAGAAATAGTGATAAGCATTAGCTTTGGCAGACAGGAACCTGTCTAAACCCTTTTAAACCCAGCTAAGCTAATTATTTTGACCACATCCTCTAGCAGAATTTTCCAATACTTAACAGTGCATTGAGTGAAAAAAACTCTCTAAGATTCATTTTAAATACGTTACCTATTAGTTTCATAGAGTATCCTCAAGTCCTAGCACTGTTAAGAATCAAATACAAAGCCGCACTAGTCACCCACAAAGCTCTCTACCAACCCCAAACTTCCCAGATCTGCACGCTATTGCCTCAACTAGCCCACAACAGAACAACCAGACAAACCACCAACAACTCCCTCACCATCCCTCACAAAAGAACGAAATACAATCAACGGACCTGCAACAGAGCCTTTGAACTATATGCACCATCCCTCTGGAACTCTCTACCCAATCACATCAGAAGCAACACAGATCCATCATCTTTCAGGAAACAACTTAAAACTGCACTATTCCAACAATTCCTCGGACCAGAAACAAGCACCCACCACTGACTCCCTTCCAACTACCATGTGTCATCTCTCGAACCTATGTCCTATGTATCCAATACACAATGTCTATGTCTATGTCCCAACTAACTGTCAAAAATCATTATTGTTGGCCACCTGGTGACGGCCCCAAACCCCTCTACTTGATTATTACATGTTCCACCGCTTTGACCCGGTGAAAAGCGGGATATAAATACAGCTAAATAAATAAAATAAATAAATAAATAAATACACCTATCACATCTCCCCTCAGCCTTCTCTTCTATAAGCTGGAGAGTGTTAACGTGTTTAACCTTTCTTCATGGGGGAGCATTCCCTCCCCTTTATCATTTTGGTTGCCCTTCTCTATACCTTTCATACGTTCACTGTTTCTTTTTTGAGGTTGAGCAACCAGAGCCGTACACAATGCTTAAGGTGCAGTCACACCATGAAGCAATAAGGAGGCATTATTACATTCTCCTTTTTTTGTTCTCCATCTTTCCAAATAAATCCTCTCATTGTTTTTGCTTCTTTGTCACCATCGCACACCAGAATGAGTGTTTCAAGTAATTATTCACAATGACTCCAAGATCCTTTTGCTGGGCGGTGACTGCTAATATAGAACCCAGCATCATATATCTATTGTTTGGATCATTTTCCCTTCTAGGTATCACTTTATACTTGGCCACATTAAATTTCATCTGTCATTTAGATGTTCAGTTCTCCAGTTTCACACAGCCTGCTTGTGGTTTAGCAAATTGAGACATTTTGTGTTATCTGTACATTTAATTATCTCATCAGTTGCTCCCTTTTCCAGATCATTAAAAATCACTGACCCCAGAATAGATTCCTGGATTTCTACTACTACTAATAATCATTTGTATAGTGCTACAAGGTGTACACAGTGCTACGCATATAGACGTAAGACACAGACCCTACTTATCAGAACTTGCAATCTAATCAAGACAAAAAACATAGCAAAACTGGGGACTAGAGTATGGCAAGATACATGTAAGTAGTAGACAAGAGAGTGAGGAGCATCAGGATCCAAAAGCAGCTTCAAAGAGTTGGGTTTTTAGCCTGGATTTGAATAGGGCTAGAGAAGGAGCCCAATGCATAAACTCAGGTAGTTTGTTCCAGGCATATGGGCAGCAAAATGGAATGAACAAAGTCTGGTGATAGCAGTGGAAGAGAAGGGCTCGGATAAAAGGGGTCTGCCTGAGGAGCAGAGTCCCCGAGAAGGGATGTAAAGTGAGATAAGAGAGGAAATGTAGTGAGGAGCTGCAGAATGAATGCACTTGGAGGTCAGTAGGAGAAGTTTGAACTAGATGGAGAAACTGATGGCGAGCCAGTGAAGTGACACAGGTGGAAGATAAGCTGTGTATCTATGATTTGAATAGATTGAAGGGGAGAGAGATGATTCAGAGGGAGACCAGTGAGGAGCAGGTTACATTAGTCAAGGCAGGAGATGACTAGTGAGCGGATAAGGATATGACTAGAAAGGAAAGGATGAATTTTGCTGAAGTTATAGAGAAAGAAAGGGCAGGTTTTATCTTTCTGTTGGATGTGCCAGATGAAGGTGGGAGGTGGGTTCAGAGGGAAAGATAAGTAGCTCACTTTTGGCCTGCTCAATTTCAGATGGCGGTGAAACATCCACACAGCAATGTAGGATAAGTAGGCAGAATTTAGTAGATCTGAGAGTCGTCAGCATAAAGATGGTACTAAAAACCATGGGAGGAAATAAGTGCACCAAGGGACTGAGAACATAAGAACATAAAATATGTCATACTGGGTCAGACCAAGGGCCCATCAAGCCCAGTATTCTGTTTCCAACAGTAGAGATTTCAGGCCTGAAGTACCTGTCAGGTTCCCAGAAGTATACACATCCCATGCTGCTTGTCCCAGGGTTAAGCAGTGGATGTCCCCAGTCCTCTTTAATAATGGTTTTATTACAGTATATCCTTCAGTAATGAATTCCAGAGTTTGCACACCAAATGAAACAATATTTTCTCCAATTAGTCTTAAGTGTGCCTGCCACATTGTAGCTTTATTGTGAGTCCCCTAGTCTTTCTACTTTTTGAAAAAGTAAACAACCGAGCTACATTTATCTGTTCCACTCCATTCATTATTTTATAGTCCTCTGTCATATCGCCCCTCAGCCATCTCTTTTCCAAGTTAAAGAGCCTTATCCTTTTAAGCCTTTCCTCATAGGGATATCTTTCCATCCCCTTTACCATTTTGGTCACTCTTCTCTGCACCTTTCCCAATTCTGCACAATATTCAAGGTGCAGTCACACCATGGAGCGATACAGAGGCATTATAATATCCTTGGTTTTATTTTATATACCTTTTCTTATGATTCCTAGCATTCTCTTTGATTTCTTGGCCAGTGGCTGCACACTGTGCTGAGGATTTCAAAGTACTATTCACGATCACACCCAGATCCTTTTCCTGAGTGGTAATTCCTAATGTGGAACCGTGCATCGTGTAACTGTAGTTTGGGTTGTTCTTCCCTAAGCACAATTCTCTGCACTTTTGCACATTAAATTTCATCTCCTATTTGGACATCGAGTCTCTCAATTTTGCAAGGTCCTCTTGCAATTTTTCATAATCCTCTTATGTTTTAACTACTTTGAATAATTTTGTATCATCTGCAAATTTGATCACCTCACTCTTTATTCCCATTTCCATTGTAGAGTGTAGAGATTGTAGAGTGTAGAGAAAGAAAAGGAGAGGTCCCAAGAAAGAGTCCTAAGGTACACCAACTGAAAGTGGGATGGCAGTAGACGATTCACCAGAACATACAATAAATTTGTGATGGGAGAGATAATAATAAAACCAAGACAGAACAGAACCCCTAAATCCAAGCAAGGGCAGGATATTGAGGAGAAGGTGGTGGTTAACAGTTTCAAAGGCAGAAGAAAGGTCAAGAAAGATGAGGATTGACTAAAGATCCTTGCATATGGTAAGGAACAAGCCACTGGAGACTTTGGCAAGAGCCATTTTTGTAGAATGTAGAGAACGGAAGCCAGACTGCAGTGGATCCAGAAGTGTTTGAGAGGAAAGAAAGTCAAGACAGTGCCAGTGACCTGCCTGTTGAAGTAGTTTTGAAGCAAAGGGGGGAAGAGAGATAGGTTGATAGCTGGAAAGAGGTAGAGTCAGGTGAGGGCTTTTTGAGGAAAGGTATGAACACAGCATGTTTGAAGACCACAGGAACATTTACAGTGATAAGTTAAGGACATGACAGATGGAAGGGATGACAGTGGATGAAATAGAGCTTAGTGGATGGTTGGGAATGGGATGAGGGGAGCAGGTAGTCTATTTGGAGAAGGAGAGAAAATTAGCAGTTTCTTCTTCAGTGATTTCAGAAAAGGAAGAAAGGGTGATAGAAGGTGAGGGAAGGATTTAGGATTGAGGAGGGGAAGGGAATGGGGAGGTGAATCTGTGGAGAATTCAAGGCTAATCATCTGGATTTTGTCATGGAAATAGTCAGCCAAGGTCTGGGCAGAAAGTGGAGGGCTTGGCAGAGGAGGGACCGTGAAGAGATAGTTGAGCATAGCAAAAAGATGGTGAGGGTCAGAGGCAAGAAAGCAGTCAGGTGGACATAGTACTCTTGCTTGGCGAGTGCTCTGGCTGACTGGAAAGAGATTAGCATTAATTTGAAATGTAGGTAGTCAGCAAGGCTATACGATTTAAGCCAAAGACACTCAGCTGAGAGGGCACAGGAACATAGATTGTAGGTTGCTGAGGACAGCCAAGGTTGAGATACGGTATGCCTCACAGGGCAAGGAATGGTAGGAGCCAGTGCATCTAGAGCAGAGTATAGTGTTATAGAAGATACTGTCTTATCATTGGACTTAGATGACATAGTGTAAGAAAGAGGCAATAAGAAAGCAGTGAAGAAAACTGAAGGGTCAATAGTATGAAGATTCCTAAACATGTTGGTGGAGATCAGGCAAGACCAAGATGGGGGGGGGGGGGGGGGTAGTTAAGAGTGAAGGTTAGCAGGTGATGACCAGACAAGGGAGGACAAGGGGAGAAGAAAAACAGAACAAGGTAGTGGCTATGCTTGTGAGGCAGGAAGTAGGTTCTGGAGGTCAAATTCAGGCTTTTAGGTAAGAAGTTGAAATCCAGAACATCCAGGGTAGATTCTCTGAAATGCTTCCTGTTCCACATCAGGAACCAAAAGGCAGGCAGAGCTCTAGAGTATCAATGCATGGATGAGATGTTGCTGCAAAGAAGAGGGTTTTGGATTTGATAGAAATTGAGCAAAATTCTAGGAAAGGGAGGGGCTCCTCTGAAGGGATGGGCTCTACCTTAATCAGGATGGATCCAGGCTGATGGCATTAACCTTTACAAAGGAGATAGAGCAGCTTTTAAATTAGATAATAGGGGAAGC
This sequence comes from Ichthyophis bannanicus, assembly GCA_033557465.1. Lineage (NCBI taxonomy): Eukaryota > Metazoa > Chordata > Amphibia > Gymnophiona > Ichthyophiidae > Ichthyophis > Ichthyophis bannanicus. Next base: position 863,976,367 of record CM066032.1, on the reverse strand, counting down.
CAACAGTCCTGGAGGAGCACATGGTTCAGAATGATATATCCTTGAAGGATACTAGCAAAAGAGGGAAGTTAGGGCAACTCGGCAGAGAAGTTCCAATAAAGATAAACATAACCCAGATGCCCTTAAGTACAGAGCTGAAAGATTCCAAATTACCCTATCAACTGATAACTGGATTAATATGAATAAAATACAACCTCTAAAATGCAAATGCTAAAAGTCTAAAAAATTAGAAGGGAGAGCCAGAATATATAGCACTAAATGAAAGGTTAGATATGATTGGCCTCTCATAGATCTGGTGGAAGGAGGACAACCAATAGGACACTGTGATACCTGGGTACAAACTATATCACAATGATAGGGTAGATCAGATTGGTGGAGGGCTTGCACTCAGTTAGAGAGGGCATTTAGTCACATATGATTAAAGTTTTGCAGGAAACAAAATATACTTTTGAATCTCTATGGATAGAAATTCCACATAAGAAGGAGAAGGCAATGGCATTGGGAGTGTACTACCAGCCACAGGTGAATGAACAGATGGATGATGAAATGCTGAAAGAAATCATGGAAGCTAACAAGTTACAACACAGTAATAATGCGTGATTTCAATTACCCCAGTATCAACTGGGCCAATGTCACAGCGGGACATGCTATAGATATAGTTTCTAGATGAAATAAATTACTGCTTCCTTGAGCAGCTAGTTCATAAGAGAGGAAGATATTTTGGACCAAGAGTGGAACACAGGATCTGGTGCAAGAGGTAAAGTTTTTTGGGCCACTTGCCAATAGTGATCATAGTATGATCACATTTGATTTAATAAATGGAAGGAGGACTGCAAGGAAATCCACAGTACTTCCTTTTAACTTTCAAATGGGAGACTATGATAAAATGAGGAAAATAGTTAAGAAAAAATGAAAAGGAGCAGCTGCAAAGGTTAAAGATTTACATCTTTACATCAAGCATGGAAGGAAGGCCAAAAATCTGCCAGCATGGTTTAAAGGCGAGGACAGAAAGGCTGTGACTAAAAAAGCATCTTTCAGGAAATAGAAAAAGGAGTCAAATCACAAACATGGGAAACAACATAAGCATTTGTAAGTTAGATGCAAGGCATTGATAAGGCAAGCAAAGAGAGAATTTGAAAAGAAGCTTGTCATGGAAACAAAAACACATAATAAAAGCTTTTTTTCAAATACATTCATAGCAAAACATGAGTTGGACCACTGGATGATCGAGGGGTAAAAGGGGTGGTAAGTGAGATCAAGGCCATAGCAGAGAGACCATGGATTCTTTGTTTCAATTTTTACTGAAGAAGATGTAGGAAAGTTACCCATGCCTGAAATGGTATATAAAGGTGGTGCAGCAGAAGAACTAAAAGAATTGTCAATAAACTATTTGATAGACTGCAGAGTAGCAAATCACCTAGACTGGATGGTATATGTCCAAGGGCATTGATAGAACTGAAATATGAGATTGCAGATCTATTATTAGTAATCTGTGAACTATCATTAAAATCATCTGTAGTATCCGAAGATTAGAGAATGGCCATTATAATGCCAATTTTTAAAAAGGGCTCCAGTGGTGATCTGGGAAACTATAGACCCATGAGCCTAATGTCAGTAATGGGCAAAATGGTAGAAACCATTATAAAGAATAAAATTATTGAACATGTAGATAGTCATGGTTTAATGGGAGAAAGGCAACATGGATTCAGTCAAGAAAAGTCTTGCCTTACTAATCTGTTAAATTTTTTTGAAGGTGTGAATAACCAGGGAGACAAAAGTGAGCCTGTTGATATAATGTGTCTGGATTTTCAGAATGCCTTTGACAAAGTCCATGATGAGAGACCGGTTAAAAGACAGAATGCAGAAAATAGAACTAAATGGTCAATTTTCTTAATGGAGAAAGGTGAACAATGGAGTACCCCAGTGGTCAGTGCTGGGCCCACTGCTTTTTAACATATTCATAAATGACCTAGAATTGGTAATGATGATAATGCTCCCCCTGTGATTAGCATCAGAGGTAAAAGCTTAGTTCTCCTGCAGTGTGTCTGGAGAGTTGTTTGGAGAGAGACTTATGCTTTTGTTGCTTTACCATTTCTAGCAATTACATCCCTGCAGAGACAAGCTCTAAGATTGCTCCACCCCCTTGTGATCAGAATTGGAGGTAAAAGCTTAGTTCTCCTGCAGTGCGTTTGGAGAGTTGTTTGGAGAGAGACTGTGTGCTTTTGTTGCTTTGCCATCTCTAGCAATTGCACCCTGTGGAGACCCACTGTAAGACTTCTCCTCCCTCTTGTGATCAGCCTCTGAGGTAAAAGTTCAGTTTTCCCACAGGACGTGGCCGTGGACGTGTGACCGTGGGAACGTGATCAAAGGGGTGTGACCAAAGGGGCACATTCTGCCCCTTTGGAGTCCCTTTGGAGCATGAAGGAGCACCGGACGAAGCTCTGAATTATTATGGGTAAGCGGAAGGCGAAGAACAAGGCATCGGGAGGTGCTGGAGGAGCTGGCCCAGTCAAGGGGCCTATGGACCTCCATGTGCATCCTGTTGCTTTGCCTCTTTCTACAACCATGAGTAATACTTTGGATATTGAAACCTACTTGAGTTCCTGTTGCCCTACACCTCCACCTCAGCCTTCTTCTATGATAGGTTTGTCTGCTCTGGAAGCTAGTAGTGGTTCTCAGAGAACCACTTCTTCTCCGCCTGCAAGCAAGCACTCTCTGTGATTCCCCTCTCTCTCGGGCCCCCCAGATGGTGTTTGGTACCCCAAGGCAGTTTCTCTTGCATCACCATCTTCAAGTTTGGTTGTGCTGTTGAACCCCTCCACTGAGGTTTCCTTGAGGGATGTTTGAGGTAAGCTGTCGAGAGTGGAATCAATATTGACTGGGGCTATGAGTCATTTGTGCAAGTTTTCCAAGGAGTCTTTGGACAAATTTAAACGGCAGGACTCTTTAATTTCCTCTTTAGAGTCTCGTGTAATAAAACTTGAGGGCTCTCAGCCCTCATTGCAGTCTCTAGTGGTGGCAGTAGTTAGGGATAGTTTCATTATTCATACCAAACTAGAGGCAATCGAGAATCAATTAAGGGCAAGGAATTTGCAATTCCAGAATTTTCCTGTGATGTGGCTTCTGTCCCCCCTCAAACTGCTGAAAAAATATTTGAAAGAAATTTTGTTGTTTAGAAATGTTGATGCGCTACTTATTTCTAAGTTATTTTATGTTTCCAAGGGGACTTGGGTAGAAATGGCCGAAGGAGAGGGGTTGGATTCCATCGCCTCTCCGGACAGCTTTGATTTGATCGCTTTTCTTGAGACCTCTCAGGACATTGTCTCTGAGAGGGCGACTCTGCTGGTCACTTTTGGATCGGAGGATGATAAGATTGTTGTCTTGAAATTATACTTTTCTAAAAAGTCTCTTCCCCTTTATGGCTAGTCCATAAACATGTTTCCTGATGCAAATGCATAGGAAGGCTTTCTTTTAGTTGCAGTCTAAAGACTTGGCTATCGGAGACACATTCTATCTCAGTTTTCCCCTGTAAATATGTGGTTACCTATGCTGGAAATAAGTTTGTTTTAAGTATAGAAATAAGTATAGAAATAAGTATAAATCCCAATAAAACCTGGAAAACACCTCAGCCATATCGGAGGGAATTGTACAGTGTGTCACCATGAGAGGAGTGAAGGATGGGAATCTTGCGTTTCATCCTCTGGTTTTTCAGTTGCCAGAGAAGGAAGCGGCATGCCTTGTTTCTGTGCTTATAAAAATGTCTATGTGTATGGAGTATGGTTGAGACTATGGACTCCGTTTCAGAGCTAATTCTTCCCGTTTGCATCATAGTTGCTGTCATGTCATAGCTCCACCATATTTGTAGTGTTGTCTTTCTAGGTCCTCAGCCCTTTGGAGTGCCTCCCATTTCTGATTCTCCCTTTTTTGAACCCACAGGTAAGGAACATTAGTTGGTTGCCCACAAAGGACTGCCTTAGCTGCTTCACAAAGCATAAAAACGGAAACCTCGGCTGTATTGTTGAAGGACAGATACTCGTATCTCCCCTTTTCTACCGCCAGGTGAAATTCTTTGTTCTTTAGGAGCCTTCTGCCTAAGGACCAGGTTTAAGGAGGTATCTCCATCCCCTTTTCATGCAGTTCTAGGGATATGATTACATGATCTGAGATTCCCATGGTCCCTATAGATGACGCAAGAGGTATGGGAAAGAGATTTTGAGAGATAAGCCATAATTCAATTCTGTAATGACTCTGTTAAGAAGTTGAGAAGTAGGTATGGTCTTTCTCTCTGCTGTATATCATTCTTCACACATCAAAAAGATCGAGGTGGTGAAGTAATTGATGGAGCTTCATCAAGTCTGTGAGAGTATCACTCCTGCTGCCCAATCTGTACATGCTGGAGAGGACACAATAAAAGTCACCTATCAACAGTAGTTCACCATGCTGATGTTGTTGCACCACATCGAGCCCAGCAGCCAATGCAGCTCCTATCTATGCAGGGGGAATGTACACATTAACCAGAGTAAAAAAGGTCCTGTGTAAAGTCCCAGCTAGGATGAGGAATCTGCCTTTCACATCAACAAACTGCGAGCATAGCTGAAAAGGGCAATTTTTTGAAATGAGGATCGTGACTTCTCTCTTGTGCAAGGTGAAATTGGATGTAAAGACCTGTGGGAACAAGCAAGATCAGAGTAGTAAATGATCCTAACAGGCGATCCAGCACTAGCCCTAACAGGCGATCCAGCACTAGCCCAACCACCCATTTATTTATTTATTTACAATTCTTATATACCGCACTATTCCAACTACCTACAATCGAAGATGATCCAGACCAATATGAATGCAACCATCATATCCTTCTCCACCCCGCATGTGTCCTCCCAACCAACCTCTCTGCTGAAATTCTCCGAGGTATCCAATGAAGAGATCGTAGATATTATTTCTTCTATTAACCTCACCACTGCTCCTAACGATCCTTGACCTGCAAGTTGGATTAAAGAGTTGCGCCATGACCTCAGTCCAACCATATGCAGAATCTTGAACCAATCCCTCTCAACAGGGTCCTTCCCTCAAATCTTAAAATACACATCAATCCGCCCTCTGTTAAAAAATAGCAGACTCAATCCATCTAAAGTTGAGTCCTTCAGACCAATTTCGAGCATCCCACTGCTTGCCAAAATCATTGAGAAGGTAGTCCAGCGACAAAACCAACACCACGTTGACACTGAAGCACCACTGGACCCATCCCAACACGGCTTTAGAGAAGCAAACGGTGCTGACACCATCCTCACAACCCTCTTCAACAACCTAATCACAGGACTTGACAAAATCCACCAAGGATTTGTCCTCATCTTCTTGGAAATAGCAGTCGTTTTTGACTCGGTGAACCACGAGACACTTTTACTTTGTCTCAAAGAAAAATGGATACAAGGCTCAGCATTAGCCTGGTGTAAATCTTATTTGTGCAACAGATGGCAACAAGTCAGAGCAGGCTCCACGACATCAGAGCCATTTCCACTGAAACAAGGTGTACCTCAGGGCTCATCCCTATCTGCATTGATGTTTAACATCTACATGCAGCCCATCTGTGCTTTAATCCGCTCCTTCAATGTCCAATGCCTTGCCTATGCAGATGACATCCTCATTTACACACCTTTCAAGATTGACCAACCTGACTTCTCTCCAATATTAAGATGCTTTGAAGTGGTAGCAGATTGGCTCCTCTCTCAAAATCTACAAATTAACCACAGTAAAACGGACGTTCTATTCATCACGAAAAACCAGAAGTTCACGCCACCTCCCTCACTACAAGTTAACAGTACTGAACTGAAGGCCAAACACAAAATTTGCTATCTAGGCATTACTCTTGACCAGCGGCTAGACATGTCAGCACATGTCAAAAACACCACAAAAGCAATATATCATAAGATCCAAACACTACGTCATCTCCGCCCACTACTTGACTTCTCTGACTACCGATCAATCTTTCAAGCCTTAGTTATCCCACATCTCGACTTTGCTAACATCATCCTACATGGACTTCCACAGTCGACTCTAAGCCCGCTCCGACTTGCCATGAACTCAGCTGCGAGGGTACTGGTAGGACTTTCAAGGTCAGACCACATAACGCCAGTCCTGAAGAACCTACACTGGCTACCGCTGCAGGCTAGAATCCATTACAAGACTCTAGTCCTGACATTCAAAGCCCTCAAGAACCAGCCCCCCACACCCATCAGTAAACTTCTCCACAGCACACCAGTCAACAGAATCAGGAGATCTACATTGATGAATATACTTGAAGTCCCTAAGTTGTTGATAAAATGTACAAAGTCAACAGCAAGTAGAGCCTTCTCCATTTTCATACCTATGGCCTGGAATGCCCTCCCTGCTGAAATCCGAGCCATCTCGAACCTAGCATTATTCAGAAAAGCTCTCAAACACCACCTGTTCCTACAACATTACCCTGATACTAATTCCAGAAAGCACACAGCCATCACCTTGCCTTCCTATCTAGCCCGTCCCATAGATCAGCCTCCCATAGATAATGGTTAATCAGCTTTCCCCTACCTTCTCTCCCTGACCCATGAGCATATGCCTCTGTTTAAAGATCCTTATATGTCCTTCGTAAGAGTATTCATAATTTGTATATAGTTCCCCCGGTTTCTTCCATGTTTACTACCCCTATTCAATGTAAACTCAATGTGACCCGTTACATTGTAGTATGTTCTGTTTCAACTGTAAACCACACTGATTATAATAGCGCGGTATATAAGAAATATAAATAAATAAATAAAATAAATAAATCCTGTCCAGGTAAGTGTGTTTCTTGCAGAAAAACAATGTTAGCACTCTCTTTCTGAAGCTGGGCTTGGACATGTATTCTCTTGATGGGTTTGTGAAGGCCTCTCACATTCCAGGAGATTAGCTTAATCATAATTCCCCAGAGATCCCGTCCTCACTGCAACAACCCTGCTCTAAGTGTCTTTAAGAGCCAAAGGGGTCACTACCCAGTGTCCCCCCAAGGTATGCTCTGTTATTTTTCTCAACCCCACTTCCCTCCTCCCCTCCCAATCCCCTCTCCCCAAAACTCTACAGTCCCCTTAAATGGGGACGGATACTCCTGAAAGCAATGAAGAGAATTTTGTTCTAGCATCATGAGTACTACAAATGGGGATGCCAATACCAAGGTGCAAGAGATCTTTCACCAGCCCTCCCACTTCTGCCTTGTAGGCAATCCTTAAACTCACAGTGTGAAGCATAACTTGTGGATCAATCCTTGGCATGCCACACTCCCCTCAATCGGGGAGACTCTATTGGGCTTTACCACACTTATCTCAACATACCATCCTCTCACATAGGGGAGGGAGCAGCTCACATGGGTCAGTGGTTCAAAGCCTTTCCTTCATTCCAGTGTGTACTGATAGAGATCCTGAAAGATCTGTACCTCCTGACCCTGAAATGTGATTGAGAGTCTGCGCTGCGCAGCGATCTCAATTTGTCTTCAAATGAATGAAAGCAGGTTATAATGGGCCTCAGGCGAGCCCTGGTCCCCAACTTAGAACCAAGACTTTGGTGAGATCTTTTCAACTTAACTAGCCCTGACTCTCTAGGAACACAGAAGGAGTATAGTTGCTGCATTAACTCTCCTGTGTTTTCATTGCCATTGGACACCTCCAGGACACCCAGGACGCGGATGTTATTGCATCTTTTCTGGTCTTCAAGGTTGTCATGCCTCTCCTTTAATTGCTTGGTGAGAAAGTCCAGTTTGTGGATTTTAGCCTGGAAGAGGGTGGTTGCATCTATCTGCTCCTCTATGTTGATCTCATTTTGAGTCACCTGGTCATCTAGGGATTTAATTTTGGATTTAATATCACTCACGACCTTGGAAAAATCTATGCAGAACAATTTGAGCTCATGTAAGAACTCCATAAGGTCTGCTTTGGTCACCGGGGATATTGCAGCAGATGAGCTCTCCGAGTCAGGGATCCTGTTTCTGGTTAGGTCAGGAGGGGCTAAAGATGTCACCTCCAGAATTGCCATGTGGGAAAAGGGAGACAGAGCCTCTGCATAGATGCCTTTATCTGACATGACTGCTGTCACTCCAGTCAGGGACACTGGGGGTGAGATCTCTACACCACTTTGGAAGGCTCTACTGAGCAAAGAGGAAGAGACTCCTACCTGCATGGCCTCCCTGCTTAGGGAAGTGAGTCTTCGTCAGCTATATGGCTCCATGTTCTCAAGCCCCCAATACTATATAGTTAGCAGATCTCTTGCTCTGGCTTTGGTTCTGGCAGGCTTAGTTGGTATCCCAGGTTGTCTGCCCACTTCCCTGACAGACCCTGATCCCAGAGCTTGGTGGTACTCCATGAATCCTGTAAAACTGCTCTGGGATCCTGATATCGAGATGTGTGGAAATGGGTAGCTGGTTGGCATTTTTCTCTGCACTGCATGTGGCTACGAACTCCAAATCACATCCTGGGACTGCATGAGTTTAGCAGATGATAGTAGTCTGATTGGGGATGCTCCTGTATGAATTTGTGAGTACATTTATTGTAGAATGGGCTGGCAGACGGTTGAGCTCGCACCTTAAGCATCCATTCTTGTTGGGCTCACGAGCACCCCCCATAGACATCCTTTTTATAAAATATGGAATGATACTAAAAACAGGTATACATTTTCCTGCAGGCAGTGGATGCTTACCCTCTTTATCTGGATATTTCAACCCTTATCCAGATATGACCACATTTTATCTGGATAATAAGGGAACAGAGTTTGAGGAGGAGCAGAGATGAAGCAAGCACCTCTCCATCTAGTTGTGATAAATTATCATTTTGATTTAGGCCAGCCAAACAGTAGGACTAAATTAAAGGACAGTGGACAGTGATCGCCCTCTAAAGATATATTCAGTGGCACTCCATAAGCCAATAGTGCAGTTGAATATGGGATTATTTTGGAAGCTCTATTCATGATTTGGATGTCTGAAAACAGGCATTCAGACATGCACATAACAGAGACGACCCTAGACCCATTTTAGGAAGCCAGGTATATAGATGTCCCTGGTGCAAGCACATTCATGTAGCATAGGGGCATGGCGGAGGCATATCCTAGGCGGAGTGACAGAGATGAACATTGCTGTGCAATTTCAGAACAGAACAAGTACATCTGTCCCTGGGTGTTGACACATGCATGCCAATACCTTCTCCAGAATAAGGTACAAAAAAGTGCATGTTTCATGGCAGCAGCACTTGTAGGAGGAAGAGTGAAATGCACTCTCCCCACCACAGTAAATTTTGCAGGGCCAACAAAACCTGAATGTAAATTTACAGCCCAACTATTTTACTGCGCCAATGCCACGTGTCTACTGATATGAAATGGCCAGTTGAGTGTTATCTTATAACTTAGAAGCCCCCATTATGAAATATCCCAGACGGTATGTCCAAGTATCCATTTCTGCGGCTGTGTATTTCTATGAAATCCACATTTCTAAAGAAGTCAATTCCATTTGGGGCATGCCTGGGCCATCTGGATGTCCAAAATCTGCATGGCCCGGATCTGGCCCTGATTCTGAAACCCATGGGAGCTAGCTGTTCCCATGGGAGCAGAATCGGGGGCAGGGCCTGGACGTCCTGCTGCACATCTATCCACCTCCCTGGCTAGCCCAGCCAAGGCGCCTGCATGGAGCCACGGTTCCATGGCATCCTGTTGCCATGGCACCGGGATGCCATGCAGGAGCCCTATTTGGCCACACAACCCAACCCCTGATTGGGCCTTCCAAGGCTGGGATCAAGCTGTGAGGAACCCCCTGCCCTGTACAACTCTTCAGGGGAACCCTGTTGCAATGGCTGCCGATGTCGGGGGGGGGGGACTTATTCCACTTCTGAGGTGGAACAAGCCCCCGTCTAACTCACCAAGCCCAGATGTACAGGGCCATCACTGGAATAGGCCCTGTATGTCTGGGGTCAGGGTGTCACCTCCGCTCCACCCAGACTCTCTTCCAGCTCTCCCTCTCCCACCCTCATCCAGAGCTCCCTGCATATCTCCGCTATATGCGCGGGGAGCTTTGGAACCGGAAACATCCCCGGGTGTTTAACGGGGGATATACGTCCAATCCGGACGTATATCCCTGCTAAACTCTGTGCAGAATAGACCTCAAAATGTCCTGCGACCATGCATGTACCCAGCCTTGCTATCTGTTTAGGCTATCCCCAGAACTGGTTGCAGAGATGTGCATCTTTTGGAGCAGAGATGGAGTGAATTCAGAAGGGACTGACACATGCCTCCCTGCACTACTACCACTCCCCTGAAATTTTGAATGTTGTGCCCTGGACGACCCAAATTACACCTAGACAGCCTTTCTAAAATCCCACTTTACATGTGCAGGGCCAGTGCTTCACTTTAAGGATACAGTACAAAAAAACCCCTTTAGGTTTGGATATATCAAACTGCATAAAAAAGCCAAACATTCATGGGTTAAAACCAAACATTAAGTTTACTGAACATATTGAAATATCTACCATTGAATTTTTGGATCTCCAGATCTCCATTATTGATGGAAAATTATTTACCTCCCTTTATCGAAAATCGGTGCAAAGAAACAGTCTTTTACATTTTCAGAGTTTCCACCCGGGCCCTTTGCGACGTGGTTTGCCTTTTGGGCAATTTTTTTTTTTTTTAAACTTTTATTTTCATTTTGCAACAAACAAAAGAAACAACACACCAAAGGAGACAAAACAAGTATACAATAAAGAAAAGTAAACCCAATTACCCCCCACCCCCACGCTTCTTCTCTAGCTGATTATGTCAGCATGTGAGCGCTTCCAAACAACAGTGATTATACATCAAAACAATCAAAAGAGGATCTGCGATACAGAATAATCATGGGACAAAGATATATACAAATTTAGACAGTCAGATGAGAGCATTGAGCAGAATGTACATAGTCATTGAGCATCTTCCATTTAGACCGATGATGAGGAGTCTGAATGGGGGAAGCAAACATACGAGGTATTTGTTCATATTTACTGTAGAGACAGACATGATTCCACCATTCATTGGGGCTCAGCTGAGAGCTATTTTTCCAGTATTTCGTGATTAGGGAAATAGCAATGCCAAGCATAAAGTCCAAAAGGAAGTAAGCCGTTTTTGGAAGAGAGGGGATCCCCGCAGCTGAGCGAAGTCCCACTATCCTCCAAGAAAGGGGCTCTTGAAAGTGCAAAATAGACTGGATACGACCCCAGACCCGACGCCAGTAATACTGTAGTACGGGGCATTCATACATAACATGAGGTAGTGAACCAATGGCCGCATGGCATGTCCAACAACTATTGCCCTGAGTAGTGTTCCATTTGGCTAATCTGTCAGGAGTGTAAAAACACCGGTGGGCTAGAAAGAAGAGTGTCTGAGTGAGTGAGGCGGATCGGGAGACCCGTGTCACTCTACTCCAGACAAGGCTCCATTGCTCCGGGGTCAAAGTCACATGCAATTCTCTCTCCCATGCTTTCTGCGCTATAGGGGTATCTCTAATTATAGCATTACATAAGGTTTTGTAGAAATTGGATGCTACACCCGGTGAACTACCGATAGATCGGATAGTCTCCAACCAACCTTGTGTAGGGGAGGCCGATGGCGGGAGCACCTTAGCACTCCGAAGGCAATGCTGAAGTTGTACCAACTGAAAATAGTGTTTCGCTGGGAGACCAAATTCAATTTGCAATTCACTAAAAGTTTTCCAGCGACCTTCATGGAACAACTGACTAGGGATCCAAATGCCCCTAGTGTACCAGGGGCTCCACGCCATCGGCTTATTTTGTATTCGAAATCGAGTGTTATACCAAAGTGGGAGCTTGTCTAACGGACAGAGTCGGGAGTCTAAAGAGTGCATAAGATTATTAAAGGCACCTAAGGTGTCTAAAAGCATTGGTGGAAAGTGGGAGTCTGATGGGAGAGTCATACCAGGGAGAAAAGTAAGAGGAATCGGTTTGCAAAGGTCCTCTTCTATGTCTAGCCACACAGGTCTACTCGGTACTGGATCTTCCAGCCAGCGAGCGCCTTGTTTGAGAAGAAAAGATTGATGATACTTCAGGAAATCAGGGAATCTGACACCCCCATTTTCCTTATCTGCTTGCAGCTTATGTTTCGCTATCCTAGGTGTCTTGTTTTGCCACAAGTATCTAGTCAGAAGGCCCTCTATATCTTTATATATACGTCGAGGGAAGAGACAGGGCAACATTTCTAAGATATAATTCACTTTCGGAACAATCATCATTTTTATGGTTTCTAATCGACCCCACCAGGTAAGTGTTAAAGGAGTCCAGCGGTGAGTAAGCGCCCGGACTTTAGAGGTTAAGTCTTTGGCATTGAAGGAGATAGTGTCTTCCAAAGGAGAACAATAGTGAACCCCAAGGTATTTAACCATGCGAGGTTGCCATAAAAAGGGGAAGGGTTGCATATCTGCCTGATGAAGCAAAGGATTTAATGGAAAGGCTACCGACTTGGTCCAATTTATCTTATAACCGGACAATTGTGAGTATTTACCAATTTGCTCTAGGACAGCCGGTACTGAGTCTATAGAGACAAAAAGCATAAGGTCATCAGCATACGCTGAAATTTTGATTTCCCTATGGGTGAAGGGGACTCCATGAATCTCCTCCGATTGCCGGATTAGTAAAGCCAAGGGTTCAAGTGCAAGATCGAAGAGAAGTGGAGACAGTGGGCATCCCTGGCGAGTGCCGCGTTGAAGGGGAAAAGGCTGAGACTTTAAAGCATTGGCACATATACTGGCTGTAGGCTGTGCGTACATGGTGCGAAGACAACGGAGAAAACCTTCCCCGAATCCGTACCAGCGGAGGACTGCAAACAGGAAGGGCCACTCTAAGCGATCAAAGGCCTTCTCAGCATCAAGTGAGAGGCCAACAAATGGGCGATCAAGATTAACTGCGGTAGTCAGTACATGGCATAGAGTCCGAGCATTGTCGGCAGTTGATCTACCAGGAATAAAACCGCATTGATCTGGGTGTATTAAGGTAGGCATCCTATCCGAGAGCCGGGTAGAGAGAATGGTGGCAAATATTTTATAGTCCGCGTTTAGGAGGGAAATTGGACGATAATTAGCTGCTAGTTGCGGGTCTCTCCCCTCTTTCTCAAAAACTACTACATTGGCCATGGAAAAGGACCCAGATGGAGAACCCTCCTCGGCCAGAGCAGAAAAATAAATTTTCAAAACTGGAGCTAAGTCAGCGTGAAAAGTTTTGTAGAATTCAGCAGGGAGACCGTCTGGGCCAGCGGCTCGACCTGAGGCACATTTCTTGATAGCAGAATGAATTTCTGAGACAGTAAATGGTGTGTCCAAGGCCACTCTATCTTCGTCAGATAGGGTCGGTCTTTGTACCCCTGAAAGTAAGCGTTCAAATACATCTGGCTCAAAATCACATTCAGATTGATAAAGCCGAGTATAAAAATCACGAAAGAGTTCTAAGATTTCGGTATCTTTAGTGACCAAGCCCCCCCCCCCGACGGATTACGGAGGGCGGTAACACGCTTGGCTTCTTTTTGACCTTTTAGGGCATTTGCTAATAATTTGCCAGCACGATTATTTTCCCGATAATATAGCCCTTGTTGTGATTCGATATTTTTAACAGCAGCAGTGTACAAAAGCTGATTGTATTGAAAACGCAAGCGTTGTAAACGGAGTAAAATACATGGGTCAGTACGAGACGTGAGGAGACGCTCCCCAGCTTGTATCTGCTGCTCTAGAGTCAGTAAATGCTGCTTTCTTTGTTTCCCCTGCCGAATTTGATAGCTAGTTATAGTGGCGCGGATAGATGCTTTAAAACCCTCCCACCAAGCCCAGCTCGCTGTGTCATGGGGTGAGTTAAAATGAAAATAATCTTGGATAGCGGCCTTTATATCAACCTGAAAATCTTTTTGACCCAGTAGGGATCTATCAAAAAACCAAGCTCGGGGAGAATCGTCCCGCGCAGTGACACGTAATGATAAAGATATGGCAGCATGATCTGAAATATGGAGAGGATGAGTCCTAGTCGTGTCTACTTGAGAAATCAGTGCTTTGGAAATGAGAAAGAAATCTATTCTAGATTGGGAATGATGGGGGGCAGAAAAGAAAGTGAACTCTAAGTCGGAGGGGTGAAGTAGCCTCCATATATCTACCAGCGCAAGATCTTGCATCAGAGCTGTAAGGGTAGCAAGACTCTTGGGTGGACTACTCGTTCTAGGCGGCTGTCTATCTATCAGAGGGTCTAACACTTGATTAAAATCACCACCAAGTATTAAGGGAGTATTGGCAGAGGCCTGTGCCAACTGCGCAATACTTGCATAGTAAGCAGGGTTGTCCACATTCGGGGCATAAATGCAAATACATGTAAATTCACTATCTCCAACCTTAAGATGTACGCGGGCCCATCTACCCTCCTTGTCAGCGCTAGTATCAATTACAGTAGCTTGCAAAGATTTCTTAACCAGAATGGCTACCCCGCACCGTTTGGAAACGGCGGGAGAATAGGCAGCCACCATGTAAGGCTTAACATTGAGTTTCAGTGTTTCAGCAGAGTTTAAGTGCGTTTCCTGAAGAAACGCTAAATCAGCATGCTCATGGCTAAGATAGCTAAGGATTTTCTTTCTCTTGATTGGATTATTAATGCCCTTTACGTTGAGTGATAAGATTTTACATAAAGCCATTCAGACAAGTTAAAAATTCTGAGCATGATAGCGCACATAATTTCACAATGTCCCTCATATTGACTGTATCTGGCTGTACATATGGCATAAAAGAAAATAAGCTTAGATAATACAATGAAGCGCCCCACATGAAAAAAGAAAAACCGCAGCGCGGTAGAGAAGAAGCAGAACCCCAAAAATTACTGGCGACCATGTGTCTGCGGGGAGAAGCCCCGGAGAAGGCCGAAATTGAAAAAACACATAACCTGTAGGACTGTGCGTGCTCCGAATCCGACCGAGGCACACATCATGGAGGGATAGGAGACCACATAACAAAAGTCATAGAAAGAAAGAAAGAAAGTCCAGGCAGTCTCTGTACTGAACTATGACCGCCGCATCGGGCCCTTCAAAATGGCGGACAGAGCCGGCAAATAAAAGTCCAAGTCGTTGGATTAGCGCATCTGCTCTGCTTCTTTGGAGTCTAAAAATGTTGATAGTAGATCAGGATCTTCGAATGTCCTGGTTTGATTGTGGAGAGTCACTCGGAGCTTCGCGGGATACAACAGGCCAAAGCGAGCCTGTAGCTGTTGAAGTCGAGGGCGGAAAGCAAGGAGTTTCTTCCGTCGGTCGACTGTAGGCTTTGCCAAATCAGGGAAGAAGGAGACTTTGTGACCTTCAAATTCCAAATGATGGTTCGCCCGGGCAGCATTTAAAATTTGTTCCACTTGTTGATATCGTAGCAAACGAAAGATAATAGGCCGGGGGGTCGTTCGGTTGAGCGCCATGTGGGTAGGAACACGGTGTGCTCGATCGATTTCCAGTTCTTTATGAAAGGTGATCTTCAGCAAGGAGGGAAGAGTTTTGAGCAGGAATTCTCTCATATCTCCCGCTTCCACCCCCTCCGGTATTCCAATGAGCCTCACATTGTTGCGACGGGCTCGATTATTGCTATCTTCTAACTCCTTTTGAAGATTCTGTATCTGGCGCTCAGCCTTGTCCAGTGTGCCCAAGCGCACCGCGTGCGAGTCGAGGACCCCCGCCATATTGTCCTGCCGTAATGAGAGACCTTCAAGTCGGTCCTGGAGCACTCCAAAGTCTTCTCGCATGGCTCTAAGCGCTTCTCCATTGGACTGCACCAATTCCTTCACGCCGCGTATTTCCTCTAGAATCTCCAGGTGCATTTCGGGGTTCTCCCGAAATGGAACCATCTTCTGTGGGGAGGACACCTCTGTTTTGGAGCGTTTTCCGTGAGAAGAAGAAGGAGACCCGAAGTCCAAGCGCGCTGGTTTATGGGCCGCCATCCCCCCCGAGGTACCCCGGTCAGCCCGGAGCGAAATAGTAAGTTTGTATAGGTATTATGTCAGGATTCTAAGTAGGCCTCTCGGGAGCTTCAGCGCGAAGCGTCTTACCCGCTGGACATCAGGCTCCGCCCCCTTTTGGGCAATTTTTATGTCTACGGCGCCTTTGTCAGTCTGTAGAGGCGTATAAGGAACATGCTTTAGATCTCCGCTATCGTTTGTTATCCCGAGGATATCCTGCTTCTGTAGTCTCTCGAGCTTATAAAAGAGCACGCTATATTCATAGAGAATGGCTACTTGACCCTGACTACTCAACAACATCATTAACGGATGCCAAAGAGATCACAGGTGTGTTACCGTACACAGATCGGAGCTCTCAAGTTTTACGTATTCTTAAATCTCATTGGGCGATCTTGCAGCTTCATGAATGTTTTAATGTACCTTTGAGGATTGCTTTCCTAAGGGGCTGCAATATAGGAGATCGTCTAGTACAGACTTCTATGCAAGAGGATCGTTTTATGTATCAAGAACCGGTTCAAGGTCATTCTGCATGTCAAAACTGTCCCTACTGTGAATCAACAATGGTGGGCATTGAGTGGAGTCATCCTACAACGCATCAGTTGTATCGACGACGATGGGACACTAACTGTGATTCTACTTTTGTTGTATATTTAATTAAATGCCCTTGTTCTCTTTTGTACATTGGCCTACTATTCGACCCATGAAACGTCGTTTAATAGAACATGCTTCCTGGCATCGTTGTGGAGTTTTATCTGCACCTTTGGTCTCCCACTGTTCTTAAAAATCTCATCAGTTTGATCAATTAAGTTGGTCTATAATTGATCATGTTCCATCTGACCTTTGAGGGGGGCATAGGGAAGATCGTCTTCAACATCTTGAACAGCGATGGATCTTTCTCCTGGGCACTGTAGAGCCCGGTGGTTTAAACCGGGAAATTGACTGGCAAAGCCTTTTGTGAATGGTGCTGCTGTCATTGCTCTGATTTTCCAATCATGTTTGGGACTCCCCGTCATGTGGGGTTTTCTCACTCTATGATTGGTGGGTTCTTCTTTAAAAAGATGGCGGTCTGGCCATATTAATTTAGACCTAAGCCGCATTGACGGTGTTTTTTCGATGGCTGCTATATATGATAATCTTGGATTTTGCACTTGATACAGGGCAGAGAAGCACGAAACGTGCACGTCGTGCATCTTGATCACCATTATCAGCGCCTATGAACTGAGATAAGTTAACATTGTATTATACATTTTGAATTTTGAAATTTGAATTTTGGTGAAGAACCTTTTGAGAGAAAAAAGTAGCTGCCCGCTTGGTGTAGGTCGTTTTCCCTTTCGACCTTCCTACGGCTAGCTCCGACAAAAAATTTGTACTTTATATTTATGGGTCGTTGTGTTATGGTTTCACTTTAAGGATAGCCATCCCAGCTGAAAATCAGGACCTAGGTGTATGAGTGCTTATCCTATTCCCATTCTGTGCTTCTAGGAACATCTACACTTTGTCATATAATAGAGATGGTATGTTTTCCTAGTGCCCAGTTTTATGCATTTGTATGCTGGGGCAATTTTCTAAGCAACTACTTGAGAATGTGAAATACTGTTCTATTTGCTGAGGTCACTTCAAAAATTATACCTATTGCACTGCTTTTCATCAAATTTGATATATGGCTAACGTTCTCATTTATGGGGGAAACTAACAGGATTACAATGTTCCAAGGGGTGTACAAGTTTTATAATAGTGGCATTTGCTCCAGTGTAGAAATGTATTCTTATCTAATCAGATGTTTAAACCACATAAATGAGTCACTGGATTAAAGTAATGCTAGAAGACATGTAGTTAGACAATGTGACAGCAGAAAACACAAGCACTGTTAGCAACTGTTTTTAATAAACAGAGCAGCTTTATTTAACAACATTCAACAGAGAGATTAGCTCCATACAGTATTTAAATATTTAGCCTGTGTGGAGTGATGGAATGTTTACTAATCCGGTATTAAGTAAGGCACTATTGACTTTGCCTCTCTTTGCATCCAGCATTGTGAAGATGTTTTGCTAATCTGACATCCTCTGCAGGAGTCAATATTACACCATTAATGTAAGGGAAACTTTAATTGCATAGTGGTGCTTAGACTTGTGTAATATATGCCATTTCAACATTTTAAATATTATACAGTAATTATGGGTTCAGTGGCGATCCAAATCCCATGGCTGCAGTATAATGAATATTATATGTGAACATGATGGTAAGCACAATAGAAAGACAGATATAAACACACCCAGACACATGCACACATTGAATATGTATGAGATAGATTTGCACGCACTGCCACCACCGTGGACAGATCCCTATAGTGCATGTTCATTGTGGTTATCCTGAAAACCTGACTAGTTAGGGTGTCCCGTGGACTGGGTTGAGATCCCCCGGTCTAGAATAATCATCAGTTCAAATTATCTCAAAAGTAGGAGATGTAAAGGTAGGAACGATTTGCTATTAAATCAAAATTTAAAAGGATGCAAAATTTGCCACAATTGTAGTGAGCACAAGGCCGGTTTAACAATACCGTACACTTCGGTAATATTGGTATTTATGGCCTTGTATGGTAATAGTTGAAGCTGATTTTTTTTTAGGTTAATATTTCCAACAGTAGATTGTAGTATGCTTACCTTTAACTCTGAGGTAATATCACAGGTCTGCCTTTGCTTTGTCTAGTAGTGATTGACAACAGCCTGGCATTTATTAGAGTTGTACATGGAATAGCTTAACTGAACTTTCAGCTTCTGATAAATGCAAAGGAAAATAAGCATCCCCTTTGCTTAATTCAACCATCCTACCATCAAAAGTACTTTTAGATTAGGTATTTCATAATCGTTTTGATGCAAGACATTGCTTTATGTTTTAAGACTTCAGTTCGCAAGGAAAAAACTGACACTGTGCAAAAATGTAGCTTCTTTTCATTTGTTTTATGTTTTAATATTCTTACAAAGGCTCTGCTGAATGCAAGCCTTTTGTAAAATGCATATAAGGATGCTGACAACTATACTGTATGTGCATTTACTAGCACTTCATAGCAGGAGATTGGTTTTACTAAAAGCGCATTCAAAATAGCAGCATTTTACTAGCACTTCATAGCAGGAGATTGGTTTTACTAAAAGCGCATTCAAAATAGCAGCATCATCTCTTGAGACGTTATGGGGTAATTTTATAGCAAGTGCCTGGGTTAGGAAGACAGCATTTATCGAACAGGAAGATGAAGATAGCATTTAGTGAATAGGCAGGTACTATAAGCGAGCAGGAAGGTATTATAAGTGGGCTATTTAGGTACTATTTAATAAAACTACATAGGTACCTTTGTGATTTTATAAAATGCTAGCAAAAATTCTGGAGCAATTGCACCTACATTCACCAACAGACATTATGCCTGCTTGAGAGCAGGTGTGAATATTAACATGTACTTTACACGTGTACACATATGACTTATAAAATACACATGGAAATTGTGACTATCTCTATTTTCCATCCAAACTGAGCCCCTGGGCATGGCTAAAAGCCCGTTTCAGATAGGATATGGAGATCAGAATTGACATGTCAAGGTCAAGAAATACTCAATTCTGATGGCATTTTAGGAACAACTCTGCTAAACATGGAACCATTTCTAAAAGACACATCCACGTGCAGTGGGCGAAGCCATTTCAGAGATATACATGTGATAAGAGGGTGCTTGTGAGCCCACTGAAAATGGCTTCTTAAAAACAGAGCTCTGTGCAAAGAACACAACATTCAATGCATAGCCCCTCACTTTATGTGTTTTTGAAGACAGTGAGGAACACTATGTTTTCCCAGAGTGTCATCATCATGATCAGCAAAACTAGATTTCAATTCCAGCACCTCTCAAGAAGTTAAAAGTTCCAAATGAGCTGTCTTCTCCCATCAAGATGGCTGCTGGTGTTGAGACAGAGACTGCCTTGCAAATGGTATTTTCAGAAATCCTGCATATCAAAGAACTGTTGAAGGAGAGCCGAGAGATCCTGGTGCAGATAAAGAAGAAGGATGGAGAACTGAAATAACAAAGGGTGAAACAGCATGCACATTAGTAATATGTCATCTAGAAGTGTGGTACTATGGGGTATGTTTACTAAACCCTCTTAACGTGCGCGCCGCGGTAGTCTGCAGGATGCCATATAAGGAGTGGGCGGTCCGGTCAAAAATAGCAAAACGGGATTAGCGTTTGCGCTCTTGTGCGCCGCGCACATTAGCGCATGAGTAACGCGCGCGGGAAGCATAAGCAGGCACGCTGATGTGCAAACGGAGGAACAGGGCTGCAGTACAATGGTGAAGACACTGACAGATGGTGCAAGGGTCATGGGTTCAATCCCCCACTGTGCCCAATGAATAAGGCTGGCTGAGGCACTACCATTTATGTGTAATATTGCATTATGATGCTTTTTAATTTTATTTTAATTACTGCGGCTAGCAAACACACTTTCAAAGCACTGTAACATAAGGTGCTGCATAAGGCACCCCATAAAGTACCCCAGAGGGCACATTTTAAAGTGCACTGTCTGCCACGGCACCCTACAATGTTGCTGAAAGGGTGGCATATAGGACGCCATATAGGGTGCCCTATGAGGCACAGCAAGGTCATAGCACTGTTTTTGATGGCAGCACTGTGCATTTAAACGCATGAAAATCTTAAGTAGGTGCGCTGAAATGCAAGGAGGAACAGCAGTGTAGCACAATGGTTAAGGCACTGACTGATGATACAGGGGTCATGAGTTTGATCCCCAGTGTGCCCAATACGTAAGGCTGGCTGAGGCATCAGCTTTGACATGTAAGTATTGTTTCCTGAGGCATTTTATTTGTATTTTAATTATTGCTGCCAGCAAACACCCTCACGTGCCGTAGCCTAAGGTGCCGCATAAGGCACCCTATAAGGCACTCCATAGGGCACATTATAAAGTGCACTGTCCGCCAGGCACCCTATAATGTCCCCTATAGGGCACCCTATAAGGTGCTCCATAGGACACCTTATAAGGCACCTTATACGGACTGGCACCCTATCAGTCGCTCCATAGCATACTTATAGTGCACCTTATATGGACGGTAACCATAAGGTGCCCTATAGGGCGCCCTCTGAGGCACTTTATGGGTACAGTACGCTGAGGGTGTTATTGCTGGCAGCACTAATGTACTTTAAAAATAGATAATGCTTTGGACAGCCCTATCAAATAACCCCACTGTGGGTTTGAACCCATGACCTCGGGCTCTACTGGTAGTGAAGTAACCAGTGGGCTACAGCTGCTAGCAAACCCATGGCTGGCTGCAGAAGGACTGCAAGTCACCACACAAACAGTCTGCTGTGGTCACCAGGATAGGGTTAACCCACCCATACCCATGATGCACTGCACATGCAAATCAGCAGTCTACAGATGATCACAAGATGGGGTATGCACCCCCACAGCATCTCGGCCTGGTAGGGGGAACTGACCGTGTGTGGTACTTGCACAGAGTAGCTACACACCGTCACATTGTGCAGGTACTGCACTCACCCTGAGGGTGAGGTGGGGCGCCCAGCACCAGGTCCACAGCAGAGATAGGCCATGCTGCAGGTCCCCAGCAGTGCTAATGTGTGAGATAGGTAGTCTCTGCAGACACACCTTGGATATATCTGTATGACTCAGTCAGGTGTAGCCCCTATAGACCCCTATGAGGATTATGTACCACCACCCTCCTCCTCCAGGGCTGAAGGTGGTAAACAGGGTCTCCCACCAACAGATCCACCTTCTACCTCCTTGCAATGGTGGCAGTAGAGGGGACCATCAACCCCAGTTCTGTTGGGGAACAGACACCCTACAGGGCAGTCGATGCAGCTCTGTACACATCCATAACGCAATAGCAGACAGACATTAGGCCTGGATATGCTAAGCTGCACCCCACCACTATCTGATATTCTCCTGCAGCAAGCCTTCAGCCGCTGAACCCTGCAAGGCGCTCCATCAGGACACATACCAGCTGCAGACAGTCTGCTAGCTAGTCCATAGTGCATGTTCCTAGTGGAAATGCGTGCACCCAGAACTGGGATGTCAGCATACACACCAACTAGATAAGTCAGTGACTGGGCTCCAAAAGGAAACCCACAAATATCACATGAGAGAAATACTATATAGCACTTTGGGGGTGCCTAGCCATGCTGTGGTCACAGCACAGTCAGGGTGAGAGTGATCTCCCAGCAGGACATGCTGTGGCTACCCTGTCTGTGCAGGTGATGGCCGGGCACTACAATGTCCCAGCCAGTGCCCTATGCCCTGTGCAGATGCATCCTGGCCAGGCCACCCTGTCCGGGTTATACCCATGGTACCTTTCTCCTCATTATGCACATTGGCAGGCCAATACTGGCAACAGTGCTGGCAGTGTGGGCTGTGGAGGTTGTTTGCAGCCACCACACACTGGATAGACAGACACACACTCCCACACCTATGCCAGCATTGTGCTACTCTAGAGGAGTTTAGCAGCCCTGGCCACCACACCAGTCCTGGGCACAGTGCAGGCATGGATATGGTATGCAATACTGTTGGGGGTCACTCCCCAGGGTGGTAAACACTGTCAAAGACCAGACCTGAAGCACACTCCACAGACAGCAGAAAGGTTGCTATGATGGAGCTCAATCAGCAAATTGTGCTTAACGTAGGAATTGGTATCTGCCAGTAATCATAGCAAACGTTTGATAGCTGTGTAACATATTCCCAGGCGTAGGGTGGCATTGCTAAGGTATGCAAGGGCTAGTATTGGGAGATGCACGCAGGGCCCAATGTCCTGCCTCTCCAGGAGGCATTGGCTAATGGAGCCTGTGGGTGTGGGTGTGTCTGCCCCTGTTGGCTGCTGCTTTACGGCAGAGGTTCCCAACTCCAGTCCTGGTGTGCCAAACACTGTTCGGTTTTTCATGCTGTCCCTCATGAATATGCATGAGATACATCTGCATACCATGGGGGTGGTGCATAGATATGCAGCACAGGCATCTTTATTAGAGGCAGCATGGAACCTGAATGGTGTTTGGCCCTCCAGGACTGAATTTGGGAGACTCTGCTCTAGGTAATGCGCCTGTTTATGGTGTCTTTGCTCTGTAGGGTAAAATGTAGGTGTTTTGGGCATGTTTACGTCATCTGCAATAAAGGTTCTGTCTGTATTAGCACGTTGTAGTAGTGGGTAAAATATGGGGACTGGGTTGGCAGGCACCATAGCTGGGACTTGAACCTGTGACCTTCTGCCTCCAAACACACTGGTTGTGTGCACTGCACCACCGTGTTGCCACAGAGACAGTGCATTCCCTGGTGATACCATGACTGTTTGTCCGGCAGGGCCTGTCTGTTGCAGTGCATGGCACCCACCTACACAGGGCTAGGCCATGGTCTGCTCTGGGCAGCTGCCACTGCCCCCTCCACCAACAGTACCCCTCCGCCACCATGCTGACATGGCCTTATATTGGAGACAGCATAAAACCTGAATGATTTGTGGGCCTCCAGGACTGAATTTGGGGGACTCTGCTCTAGGTAATGCGCATGTTTCTGGTGTCTGTGCTCGGTGGGGTAAAATATAGGCGTTTGAACCATGCGTATGTTCTCTGCAATAAAGGTTTGTCCTTACTATCATGGTTTGGTAGCGGGTAAAATATGGGGACTGGATTGGCAGTAGCCCCAGCTGGGACTTGAACTTGTGACCTTCTGCTCCTGAACACACTGGCTGTGCTCACCGAGACAGTGCAGTCCCTGGAGATACCATGGTTGTTTGTCAGACACAGCTTGTCTATTGCAGTGCATGGCACCCACCTACACAGGGCTAGGCCATGGTCTGCTGTGGGCACCAGCCGTTGCCACCTCCACCACCAGTACCTCTCCATCCTTAGATTGGAGACAGCATAAACCCTGAAGGATTTGTGGCCCTCCAGGACTGCATTTGGGGGATTCTGCCATAGGTAATGCACATTTTTATGGTGTTTGTGCTGTGTAGGGTAAAATATAGGTGTTTGACCCATACTTATATTCTCAGCAATAAAGGTTCAGTCTTTACTACCATGTTTTCTTCATGGGAAAAATAAGGGGACTGGGTTGGCAGGAGCCACAGCTGGGACTTGAACCTGTGATCTTCTGCTTTTGAACACACTATCTGTGTGCACTGCACCACCATGTTGCCACAGCTATGGTATATTCCCTGGGGAGTCCATGACTGTACATCTGACAGAGCCTGTCTGTTGCAGTGGACGGCGCCCGCCTGCACAGGGCTAGGCCACTGTCTGCTGTGGCCAGCAGCCACTGCCCCCTCCACCACCTGTACCCGTCCGCCAACATGCTGACATGTCCTTATATTGGAAACAGCATATGACCTGATTGATTTGTGGCCCTCCAGGACTGCATTTGGGGGACTCGGCTGTAGGTAATGCACATTTTTATGGTGTGTGTGCTTTGTAGGGTAAAATATAGGTGTTTGACCCATGCTTATGTTCTCAGCAATAAAGGTTTCAGTCTTTACTACCATGTTTTCTTCATGGGTAAAATATGGGGACTGGGTTGGCAGGAGCCACAGCTGGGACTTGAACCTGTGACCTTCTGCTCTTGAACACACTGTTTGTGTGCACTGTGCCACTGTGTTGCCACAGATATGATGCATTCCCTGGTGAGTCCATGACTGTACATCCGACAGGGCCTGTCTGTTGCAGTGGGCGGCACCCACCTACACAGGACTGTGCCTAGACTGCTGTGGGCAGCTGCCACTGCCCCCTCCACCACCAGTACCCCTCTGCCACTATGCTGACATGCCCTTCTGCTGGTGGTGCTGGTGGTGCGCAGTATCAGACCATGCAGTGTGCGGGTAGGCGGCTGCCTATGGTGCGGGTTCTGGGGTAGGGGTGCCTGCATATCTGTCCACGCGTCCCCCAAGCACTGCCTGCCAATGTTCTGTGCCCTTGGGGGTACCTGCTGGGTACTATCCCCAGTGACACTGTGGGAAATACACTCGTGCCCATGTTGGACCCTCATCAGTTGCTGTCTGGCTGCTGTACAGTTTCAGCATTCCTATGGGCCACCTAGGCATCACCCTAGTCCACACTGTGGCTCAGCTGCACCACAGCATGTGCCACCTGCAGCCCTCTGTGCCCCCTTTTCCGGCATCTGTCCAGTTGCCCGTTCCAATATGCCCACCCTGATCAGTGCTATTTCTGTGGGATCATTCACCTTGTATGGGGACGGAGCGTAGACCTTTCCAAACTTCATATCTTTTTTTTTGGAGCTTTCTCGGGAGTGTTTTTTTGATGTTTCCCATTAATATCATTTTTTCCCAGCTTGGTTATGTTTCTTTTCTATTTTTGGGGGGCATTTTCAATGTTTATTTGCCCTTTTGTTCTGTGCACATGTATCACACTTATCACGTTTTGTAGGTTTCCCTGGTTTTCAGGTACATTGCTGATGGAAATGGTTTCTTTTCCCTTTAAATGCTCTCTTGTGCGAGGTTTTCACTCGCGGTATTTTTTAGCCAGATATTTCACTGCGCTCGTGTGCGGGGAGCCTCTCCCCTCCCACTATCCTCCCCTTGACCTCTTCTCTCTGCCCCTGGGGAGCCTTGTACGGACCTTCCTCCGCCCTCCTGATGCCTTTCTCCGCCCTCGGCGCACATTTCCGCCGCGGCGCACATGAGCGCACACTAATGCGCATTTGTGCCCCGTAAAGCATCAGTAGCGTGCGCTAAGGTACCTTAGTGCACGCTACTGCACGCCGCGCACATTAGGACAGTTTAGTAAACATACCCCTATGTTTATTAATTATTTAATTAATTATTTATTATTTATTACATAGGTTGGTTTAACTTCCTTTTACATCCTTTTTAGGAGGTTATTGGTTCATAGTTTAATTTATTATATTGTATTCTATATAAGAGACACTTTAAGCAATGTTTGGTGGATCATGTGGCCTCTATTTAAAATAGTTCACTGATAGGTCATACAGGCGTTTTATGTGGTGTTCATTTAATTAATTATTTATTTAGTTTTAAAGTGTATTAAGAGGATAGTTTGGTTTATGTTTTTATGGGTCTATGTTAACTCAGTATTTCTCGTATTTGTATTTTCCACAAAATATTATATTTGGTGCTTAATATTCCTGTTGTTCTTATATCTGTATAAGGTTTTTGATTGTGAGTAATGAATGGCATAAGTTCATTTCCTCTCTTTTAATTTTTTATCGCCCCCTTTTTTATCCATTTAATTCAAGCAATTTTTTATCTTCCCCTTTATCCGTTTTTATCCGTTTAATACAAGCAGTTTCTTTACTCGTGAGATAATTGATGATTATAATCAATACGATATGGTTTGCTTTCACTGGGAAATAAGAGTCTATGTTTGGATGTTATAGTTTTTCGCTGATCCTTTGGGTTTGTGTTTTAGGGTTTTATAATTAAGTTATACTTAGAAATCCATACGGAAGCTTTATTGAGTTAAAGCCTATATGTTTTTATGCTATTAACATCCTTTGTTGGTGTCTAATCCCTGGGTAAGTCTCCATCCTCCAATCAGATAACTACATGTACTAGATTCCCGTGATTCAGTCAAATTTTTAAAGAGCGCATGTGCGGGCGTCCTCCATGTAGTGAATACTTTCACTTTCGTTTGTGTAGCGGCTTATGCTGAAAAAGTCTTTCAATTTCACATGATTAAGAACATTTCCCTTCAGGTAATTATTCTCCTTTTTTTGAAAGGAACGGATTAAAACTAACATGTTTGGTTTACATTGAGATATGTAAGGCCGCGGGCCCCCGTTCCCGTGGCCGCTTCTAACCGGGGGGGCGGCAGTCCGATCGCGCCCCCCGCGTTCCGGCGGCACGCGGGACGGGGTGAGTACCGTGGGGTCCGGCGGCCTCATTGGCTCCCGTGGCGTTTGGAAACGCGCGGGAGCCAATGAGAGGGCTGGGTCCTTGGGCAGCGAGGGGGGGGTGGTGCGGGGACTCGGCGCTACTCCGGCCTTTGGCAGTGTGAGGCTGGAGGCGCCGGACATCGGCTGACCCTGCAGCTCAGGGTAGTCGAGGCAGGTTTAGGGGGCCGGCCAGAGGTGCTTTGGGGCTTGGATTGGCTCACGGGTCCTTCGGAGGCCCGGGTGTTCGCCCGGTCCCTGCGGTGAGTGGTGAGGGTGCTATGGCAGGTGTCCCCTTTTTGCCTTTTTTCCTGTTTTTTCTCCACATGTCTCTAACGGATGGCACTGCTTGGGACATCCTTTGATGGCTGCTGCCGGACAGCGGACGGCGTGATGGCGAGCACAGGCGGAGGCCCCTTGCCTGACAGAACCGGGGGAAGAACTGAAGCGGCGGCATCAATGCGACAGGAGACAGACGTGGCTACCGAGGTGGCGTCAACTACCGCAGGTGAGTTGGATGCTGGCGCTGTGGTGCGCGAGGGTGGCGCTGCGGTGCGGGTTGATGGCACTGGGGGAGAGTTGGTACTCGGTCGGCCGATAAGGGCAAGAGGCAAGGGCCTAAGAGGAGGCGGCATTCTTGTCATCGGCGTAGGCGTTCTGGATCCACCTCCTTCCACCCTGCATCTTCGTCCGGTTCTATTTCGGTCGAATTGGGTGGGGGTCTCGAGGCTAGCAGAAATGCAGGACGTGTCGGACAGGTTGGAGCGGCGCTCACAGTGGTGGCTTTCTCCGAGTATGGGAGGGAGTACCGCGGAATCTTCGGAGGAAGATTATGACGCGTCGATACTTAGATATTTTCCGTTTACTTGAAGGTCAAAAACGGTTTACGGATAGTCGGAGGAAGCGAAAGGAGGATGAGATGGCTGGTAGGGTTAAGAAAGTGGCGCGGACTGTTGTTAATTGGACTGGCGCCTTCCTGCGCCTTGCTAGTGTCTGGGGACATTCGCATCTGGAACAGTATGGTATGCTTCTGGTTTACGCGGATTCCATCCTGGAGGCATCACAGACTCATGAAGGTTGGGCTTGGCTCAACTAGGATGAGAAATTCCGTGATAAGAGGGAAGCGAATCAACTGCTTCCCTGGGGAATGCCAGACATTAATACTTGGCTGACTCAGATGGCGATCAGACCGATAGGCGGAGGTTTGAGCGGGCCAAAAAGGCGGAACGTCTGTTACCGCAAGGGTTGAATGGCCTTTTCGATTGGGCGTGCCCCCCGCTTTGCAGAAAGCTCTGGGGGGAGAGGAGCTGGGGATTTGTGCTGGCGGTTCAACAAGTCTTCATGCCCCTTTCCGGATTGCAAATTCCGGCACGCTTGCTCCATCTGTAATGGGGGCCACTCAGCACTCAAATGTGTCAAAGGAGTGTCGGGGGCGCCACGGTTCCCCCCCCCACAAGTAGTAGGGGCTGGTAGAGTTTGGCCTCCACTCATGTTGCGATTGAATTTTTAGGTCTGTGGCTTAAGAGAGATCCGAAGAGTCTGGTAAGTTGCATTTTAGAGAATGGGTTTATGGAGGGGTTTCCTATAACGGTAGTAGGTAGCGTAGGGGTAACAGGGCCCGGAATCCGCCTTCACGGGGTAGCGGGCCCTTTCAGAGAACGGCCTTTCGCTGATTTTGTGGTATCTCCTTTGGGTATCAGTCCAATAAAGGAGCCGGGAAAGTATCGCTTAATACATAATCTTCCTTTCCCATTGGTTCCTCGATCTTTGATCACATTCCTCGGGAATTGTGTGCAGTACGTTACGCCTCCTTTGAGGGCTGTCGAGCTCGTGCGAGCATGTGGGCCGGGGTGCTTGCTGGCGAAAGTGGATATGGAATCCGCCTTCCGTTTATTGCCGGTGCACCCGTCGGCCTTTTCATTTGTGGGGTTTTTTTTTGCTTCGAAGGACAATTTTACTTTGCTACGAGCATGCCTATGGGTTGTTCGATTTCCTGTGCTTCTCTCGAACAGTTTAGCTCGTTTTTTACATTGGGCATTTGTTGACTGGGTGGGGTGTGGCACTATGGTGCATTACTTAGCCGACTTTCTCTTTGTTGGACCTGCGCATACGGGGCAGTGCAAGGCATTGTTGGACGGTTTTGTCCGATTAGCCCAGGTGTGGGGTGTTCCCTTAGCTTCGGGTAGGACTGAGGGTCCGGCGACTACTCTTACCGGTGGGAGTTGAGTTGGGTCCCGTGGCACTTGTAGCCCGCCTGCCGGAAGAGAAAGTTATGCGGCTGCGGGTGTTGGTTGCCAATGTGCTGGTTTCCAGCAAGCTGATGTTGCGAGAGAGGCAGTCCCTAGTGGGTTCCCTTAATTTTGCTGGTAGAGTTATCCAGACGGGGAGAGGATTCTTGCGTTGGCTGACAGCTGCAATTGCAGGTGTTACTAAGCCTCATTATCGGATTCGGATGTCTCGCAGCCTGCGGGCGGACTTGAGGATCTGGGATGCTTTACTGAATAAATTCAATGGTACCACCTTTCTGAGAGGCCGGGCGGTAACTTCTGCGGATCTGCAGTTGTATACTGATGCGCCTGGGGGTTTGGACTTGGGGACTTAATTTGGGGGCTCTTGGTGTGCGGAGGGCTGGCCGCAGTCCTGGTGGGATGTAGGGTTGGCGACGAATATTACTTTTCTCGAGTTGTTCCCCATTTTGGTGGTCATGTCATTAGGGCCTGACAGATTCAGAAATCGTAAAGTTCTTTGGTGGTGGGACAATGAAGCTGTGGGGTTAGTGCTCCATAATTATTCCCCAAGAGGCAGGCCTGTAGCCGACCTGATGCGGCCGGTGGGCTTCGCTTGTTTACAGTTGAATCTAGTGATTAAGGCTCGTCCTATTCCGGGGAGTCATGAAACGATTGCTGCTGCTCTTTCTCGTTTTAAGTGGGAGCTGTTTTGGACCTTGGCACCGGATCCGGACGAGGAGGGCACATCGGTCCCGGAGCATTTATGGCGGACTGGCCTCCTGCCCTGATGGAACTGCTGCACTGCAGAATTCCATCTCTTCGGCTACGGGGGCAGCTTATCAACGGGGCTGCTGCAGTGTGGCCTCGGATCAGCTGCTGGGTCCGTAGGTGTCGGCAGCTACGGCTGCAGGTCTGTCGCGGACTACTGTCTGGAGAAAATTTGGCAGGCTTCTCCTTTTGCGCGGGTCCTGGGGTGGGGGGGGGCGGGCGGGGGCTTGTTAACACGTACACTTTTGCGTGGTTGGGAGTGGTTCTGCTCTTCTTCGGGGGATTGGCGTCGCCCCCTCACGCATGACTTGCTGCTGCAGTTATGCGGCGCGTTGCCTCAAGTGGTTTCATCATCTTCGGGAGGGGTGCTCTTTCGGGCTGTCGTTTCGGTAGCCTTCTTCGGCGCTTTTCGAGTGGGTGAATTGGTTAGGAGTCTGGTCGGATTTGCAATGGGGGGGGGGTCCAGCTACATCAAGTGCAATTGATCGGGGGCGGGGTTCGTATCCGCCTTGCCCGTTCGGATCAGGCGGGAAGAGGTACGTGGGTGGAATTGACAGCTATGCGGGGCTCTCCCTCGTGTCCTGTGGCTTTACTGCAGGCGTACTTACGCGTGCGTCCGGATACCGGCGGTAGTCTTTGTATACATCAGGATGCGCGGGTTCTTACGCGTTTTCAGTTCGCGGCGGTGCTGCGGCTGTCCTTACGGCTGAGTGGGAAGGTTCCTGGTGCGCTCGCTCCTCACTCCTTTCGGATTGGGGCGGCGACTAGTGCAGCGGCTGCTGGACTACCTGAACAGGAGATACAGCGGGCCTTCTACAGCTACGTGCGTTTGTAGGGGTGGGGGGGGTGCTAACTCTTCTAGGCTTTCTGTTGCAGATGCAGGACCAGGATCGTGTTCTTGGAGGATTGGCCACTCCTTCGTGTTCTGGGCTGGCCGGAGAGCAGCGATGCACCCAATGGGGCCGAATTTGGGACTTCCAGAGCATGCGGTGACCATCACATGGCTGGGTGAGCGCGGACTCCGGTGGATCACGCTCTTGCCTTTGCTTCAGCACCACCAGCGCTCCAGAGGCTCGCCGGACATCTTGCTGCTCCACTTAGGTGGCAACGATCTGGTTTCCTTGATGTGCCGACAGTTGATTTGGGCAGTTATAAAGGACTTTGGGGTGGTGTTGGGGATGTGTCCAGGCGTCATATTGGTTTAGTCTGATATCATTCCAAGGCCGGCCGGTTGGGCTCAGCGACGGTGGTCACGGCGTGTGACCAAGATTACCGTCAAATTGGCAGATGGGTGGGGGAGCGGGGAGGCTGTCAAATTCTGCACCCTTGGGTTGACGTTCAGTGCTCGGGCCTCTGCAGGTCAGACGGCGTGCACTTGTCCCCGGGGGGGGGGGGGTTAGATTTACTTCTTAATGATTGGCAGGAGGCCTTGGAAGGTATTAGATGGGGGGCGAGGGCTGGTCGCAGCTTACCTTTTGGGGGGCGGCTCTGGTCGTGGCTGACCTGAGCCGGTGGTGGGATCCCAGAGGTTTCCGGGGTCCGGAGCCGGTGGCAAGCATGAGGGCGGGGGTGGGGTACCCCCGACCCGGTTAATCCCTCAGGTTTTTGATAATAATATGGCGAAGCCGGAAGAGGGAGGGCGTGGAAAATTGTCAGGCTTGTACCCGGCGGAAGCAGATGCGGCGTCACCTTGCTACTAACATGGCTGGTGAGGGTTTGCTCTGCTTGGGGGGGGGGGGAGTTATAATGTGTTGATTTGTATTGGTTGGTTTGTTAAAAAAGGTTATTAAAGCTGCGACCAGTTTAAGTCCAAGATTATTGTCATGTGTTTTCTTTGAATTTAGTGGTTTTAAGGGGAAATTAGTGGGGGTGGCTGAGAAGGGCGAGAGGCGACATGTCCGCCTTACCCGGTTAATGTAAGGCCGCGGGCCCCCGTTCCCGTGGCCGCTTCTAACCGGGGGGGCGGCAGTCTGATCGCGCCCCCCACGTTCCAGCGGCGCGCAGGATGGGGTGAGTACCGCGGGGTCCGGCGGCCTCATTGGCTCCCGTGGCGTTTGGAAATGCGCGGGAGCCAATGAGAGGGCTGGGTCCTTGGGCAGCGAGGGGGGGTGGTGCGGGGACTCGGCGCTACTCTGGCCTTTGGCAGTGTGAGGCTGGAGGCGCCGGACGTCTCACCCGCCCACCCTTTGCTTGGGGACGCTTGATCTACGGGGGTAGTGGGTTGTTGCAGCTTGGGGGGGGGTTGGCGGGATCCCGGAGGTTTCCGGGGTCCGGAGCCGGTGGCAAGCATGAGGGCGGGGGTGGGGTACCCCCGACCCGGTTAATCCCTCAGGTTTTTGCTAATAATATGGCGAAGCCGGAAGAGGGAGGGCGTGGAAAATTGTCGGGCTTGTACCCGGCGGAAGCGGATGCGGCGTCACCTTGCTACTAACATGGTTGGTGAGGGTTCGCTCTGCTTGGGGGGGGGGGAGTTATAATGTGTTGATTTGTATTGGTTGGTTTGTTAAAAAAGGTTATTAAAGCTGCGACCAGTTTAAGTCCAAGATTATTGTCATGTGTTTTCTTTGAATTTAGTGGTTTTAAGGGGAAATTAGTGGGGGTGGCTGAGAAGGGCGAGAGGCGACATGTCCGCCTTACCCGGTTAATGAATGTATAACTGTGTATCTTTTCGCCGATTCTCCGTTTTTAAAATAAATAATCATGGCACATTTTGAAATCTGCACAAGTCTTTTTGGAGCAAAAGCAGAAAATCTTAGAGGACTACACACATTAGATTCCCGTGGTTTTGGGTCATTTTGAAGGGCGAAAGTGTGGGCGTCCTTTGTAGAGTGAATAATTTCACTTTCGCCTGTTTAGCGGTTCACAAAAAAGTTATTCTGCTTTGCATTGTTTAAGAACAGTTCCTTTTAAATAAACCCCCTTTTTGAAAATGCTGGGGGTAGATTGCTTTTAAAATAGTATTTTTAAAATAGTATTGATATAACTATAGGAAAAGTTAGGAAGTTATATCTTGGTGGTTCAGTTTTGTGTCTGACAGCTTCTAAGATGGGGTGTATGAGCATCACAATTTGATTTATATGGAGTTATTTTAAGTAATAGTTATAATGTTCAGCCTCAGCTATGGGATCTGTTTCACCCTTTTTTATCTTTTTTTATCTGTTTTATGCAGATTCATTTTCTACATTCTTCATTTATCATCTATTTTTTGGTCCTATCTCATAACGTTTACAACGACATTTACCTTCTTTCTTTTTTGAAAGTTTTGATGACTGGCCTTTTTATAACAAGTCTCTCAGATTTACTCCGTTTTTTATCCATGATTGGTTTTGATATTATTTTTCTGTTCTTTTGCTTTTAGATTAATTGCATTGCTCTTTTTCAAAGATTTTGATGAATGGCCTTCTTAATAATAAGTCTCCTAGACTCACTCCTGCTTCTACCTATGATGGTTCTGATATCTTCTTCCTCTTTTTTTGTTTCTAGTACAAGATCAATTTAATCGCTCTGTTTTTACAGAAAGAGGTATTGGGCATGAAGTTATAATACGGTTTGCACACTCTTATATGTTTGTATATATGTTTTATATCTATTAATAGTTATTGATATTTATGTTCTTATCAATGTTCCTCTATTTATTATATCAATTATTTTGGATATTCCAACATTTGTTTTACCTATAAGTAATGAATTTTTTATTGGTTTTATTGTGTTTTATAAATAAACAATTGTGATACAATAATTAAAAGTTTAATGGATTATAATTTTATGGTTTTTTAATTATTTATGAACTATTTGCATGTATATATTCATTTTGTTCATGTTTTATGGATATAGTATGCCAGAATCCCCCTGAAGAAGATATTTCGAAACACGGCCTGTGTCAGGCATGTATGGCGTGTGATTGATCGACAATAAAGGTTCCTTCAATTTTACCACATTTTTGTACTGGGTCTCTCGTTTATGTGGTATTGTGCTTTTTTTAGTGGATACATAGGACACATGGATGATACTGAACACTGTTTGGAATTCTAGCATGTCTTCTTATGGAATATGTTTTCTTATTATCTGTTGGCCCATTTGCTGGGAGTAAATTGTATAGACAATCTGCCATGACATTCTAGTCCTGGGCTGAAGAAGTTATGATCATCAACTATGGCTGCTACTTCCTTTAACCTAGAGATCCTGTTGATGTAGTGAAGCATTAATATGATTTGTTGCTTTGACCCATATATAATTAATGGAGGATGAATGGTAAGGAAATCCACAGTACTACCTTTTAACTTTCGAAAGGGAGACTATGATAAAATGAGGAAAATAGTTAAGAAAAAAACTAAAAAGGAGCAGTTGCAAAGGTTAAAGACTTACATCGAGCTTGGGTGTTGTTTAAAAATACCATCTTGGAAGCCCAGACCAGCTGTATTCCATGCTTTAAGAAAAGTAGAAGGAAGTCCAAAAAACTGCCAGCATGGTTTAAAGGTGAGGTCAGAGAGGCTGTTGTTGCCAAAAAAGCATCTTTCAGGAAATGTAAAAAAGAGCCAAATGATGAAAACTGGAAACAGCACAAGCACTGGCAAGTTAGATGCAAGGCATTGATAAGGCAGGCAAAGAGAGAATTTGAGAAGAAGCTTGCTGTGGAAGCAAAAACACATAATGAAGAATTTTTCAAGTACATTCATAGCAAAAAAAACCTGTGAGAGAGTCAGTTGGACCATTAGATGATAGAGGGGTAAAAGGGGCACTAAGAGGGGACAAGGCCATAGTGTAGAGACTGAATGAATTCTTTGCTTCAGTCTTTACTGAGGAAGATGTAGGGATGTTACCCATGACTGCAGTGGTATTTAAAGGTGATACTGCGGAAGAATTGAAAGAAATATAAATACACCAGGAAGATGTATTACAGCTATTTGATAAACTGAAGAATAGAAAATCACCTAGACTGGATGGTATACATCAAAGAGTGTTGAAAGAACTGAAATATGAAATTGTAGACCTGCCATTAATAATCTGTGAACTATCGTTAAAGTCATCTGTAATACCTGAAGATTGGAGGATGGCCAATGTAACACCAATTTTTAAACAGGGTTCCAGGGATGATCCGGGAAACTACCGACTGATGAGCTTGATATCAGTACTGGGAAAAATGGTTGAAACCATCATAAAGAACAAAATTACTAAACATGTAGATAGTCATGGCTTAATGGGAGACAGCCAACATGGCTTTAGACAAGGAAGGTCTTGTTTTAATAATTTATTTTTTTGAAGGTGTGAATAAACAGATAGACAAAGGCGAGTTGGTTGATATAGTGTATCTGGACTTTCAGAAAGCCTTTGACAAGGTCCTTCATCTGAGACTTTTGGCAAAACTAAAGAGTCATGGGATAGGAGGCAGTGTACTATTGTGGATCAGGAACTGGTTAAAAGATTGAAAGCAGAGGGTAGGGCTAAATGGCCAATTTTCCCAATATTGATGGGGTATGTGATATTCTAACCAACTTTGCACATTAATGTGAAACACTAGCATACCTATGTATTGGCTTAAATAATAGCAAGTTCATGTATTTTGGGTTGCTAATGGCTGAGGTTTGTAAAGGGAAGGGTGGAGGTATGAATGGTTGAGTATGCATGAGTTGGATGGGGTATGGTGTAGAAGTGCAGTATGAATGTAGATCAGAGTTCTAATCTGGATGGATGGATGGGTATTGGAATGGAGGAAACTGATATAGATGACTGCATGTGATTTGTCTGCCTGATTCACAAAGTGGCACGTCTGGGCAGTCCAGATGGCCCCAAGCAAGACGGGCCCGTTTGAACCCAATTCTGTGCCGTAGGAACACAATGTTCCCGTGGCACACAGAATCAGGCCCAAGAACTTCCCGGAGTGCTCCTTCCAGTGCTGTGGGGATGTCCTCCTCATGACAGCACAAGTGAAGCACACCCTGGGACCCCAATTCCCTGCCGCCCATCCCCAACAGGGGCAGCCAGTACGCTGATTGAGCAGCGGGGACCCACATGTGCCCTGGGCTGACCCTGGGGGGGGGGGGGCACTGGTGGGAGTGATTGGGAGGCAGCCTGTTCTTATTCCACCTCAAAGGTGGAATAAGCAGGCCATCCCCCATGACCCTGCAGGACATACATGGCCGACAATGTAATCAGCCCTGTATGTTCTGCTGGCTCGGCCAACCCCACTCTGCCCAGATCCTGCTCCCTCCCGCTCCATGCCAGCTCTCCCCATCCTGCGGCTCTAGAAGTGCATGGAGAGCAGGAGGGGGAATAGGGTCCAGATGGCTTGCGGGGCTTCACGTTTCACCAGGACACGCAGCCTCACCATCCGCGTCTCAGAATCAGGTCCATAGTGTCTCATTGTACCTTCGATGATGACTGCTGTATATATGCAGACAGGGGAATGTATAGGCATGGATTTTGATGGAAGGACTACGCTCTTTTGAAGTATATTTGGGTGCTTATAGATTGGGTCAAGAGGGGACTTGAAACAGTTGGTTTTCTTGTAATTAGAGTATGGGCTCTCTTAAAGGCATCTTTGGAGAAGCCATTTAAGCACGGATATAATGCTTCATGGTTGTTGCTGCCAATTGCCGATCATTAAAGCTGTTTGACTTATTTTGGCCTCCAATCCTAAAAGCCTCACAGGTCCTCAAGCTTTTAATCTAGAGAACTTTTAATTGTCACCCAGACTGTACTTGGTTTAGTAGCTCTTGTTCCTGGACTGTCTGCTTGGCTTAAATTACACAGGTACACTACCAAAAACTGCCTCCAGTTTTGCAACTGATTCCTATAGATTTTGGGGTGCTGAATCCAGGAAAAATAGCCAAAATGTTCCATCACGTCACGTTTTCTTGCAAAATTAGATTTCTTACCCATATAAGGAATGTTCACATAATTTCTTTTTAGCCGACTGCAGTTTATTTTCTTGGTCCAAAATAGAGGTTGTAATGGTTAACTAACTAGAAACACTCCCTCATGATATTTTAGAGTGTTTTGTATTCATTTTATACATTAACAGGACAATTGGGAGGCGGGGGGCTAAATCCAGTACTCGCGTTGGCGCATGTTCTTTCCTGTTCGCCTCGCCTCGCCTCGTTCGCTCGCTCAAACACGGTGGTTGCGACATGAACGTTCCTGTCAAATTTCAGTTTCTTGCAAGTTCATTATTACCTTTTGTTTGCTCAGTCGAAATCCAGCTTTATTCCGAAGTGGTTCACTACAGTTGTAGTTTGCAGTGCTGTGTATTTGTGATGGCTCACAGAGCCAGAGGTTGCGTCAACTCTCCGGACAGTTTTTGTTTTATTTGTGGGGAATATACCATGAAAAAGCGGCAGAGGAACATTTCTGCATTTATTAAAAAAGTATATTTCGCCTATTTCGGTTTGAAGTTAGGCGATCAAGACAAACCGTGGGCTCCTCACAAAGTGTGCAAGACATGTGAGGAAGATCTACGCTTATGGATGAAAGGTAAAAAACAAGCATTTCGTTTCGAAATACCTATGATGTGGCGTGAACAAAGAGACCACAGCAGTGACTGCTATTTTTGCTCTTGCATTGTGAAGGGATACAACTTAAAAAATAAGAACGTAATAAGTTACCCCAACCTTCCCTCAGCAATTAGGCCTATGCCTCATAGCAACGAAGTACCTGTGCCTGAACCACCAAAATCTTTGGATCATATTTGTGTGGACGGTTCTGATCATGATGAGACTCATCAGATGGCTTTTCCCGATGAGTCCAGTACTTCCGAGTTTGAAACTGAACCAGATCCGAAACCTGAACTTTTCTCTCAAGCTGAATTGAATGATTTAGTCCGGGATTTAGGACTCCCAAAAGATGCTGCCCAACTGCTAGGTTCTCGGCTTAAACAGAAAAATCTATTGTCACCAGGAACAACGTTTTATTGGTACCGCAACCGCGAGACACAATTTTTGAAGTATTTCAGCAAAGAGGAAGATTTGGTATTTTGCAACGATATATACGGAGTGATGGAAAAGTTTAAACTCAAGTATGATCCTGCTGAATCCTATTGCTCACTCTGTTATTCTCCAAGAAAAATACGAGAATTTGGCCCTGATTCTTCAGAAGATTCGTTATGATGAGCATAAGTGGATGATTTGTGGAGACTTTAAAATTCTATCCATGCTATTAGGGCAGCAATCCGGTTTCACCAAATATCCCTGCTTCCTTTGCTTGTGGGATAGCCGGGCCCGCGACCTACACTGGGGGAAAAAAGACTGGCCAATTCGGGAGTATTTGAGACCCGGTGAGAAAAATGTTCTTCATGAGAGCTTGGTACCTCGTGATAAAATTCTATTACCACCTCTCCACATTAAGTTGGGTCTCATTAAGCAATTCATCAAGTCCCTTCCAAAAGATGGTGAGTGCTTTCGGTACCTTTGCTCAAAGTTCCCCCGACTTTCTGAAGCAAAGCTAAAGGAAGGAGTGTTTGTTGGCCCTGATATAAGGAAACTCATTTCAGATGGAGCATTCGCTGAAACGATGTCTGAGAAGGACAAAGAAGCCTGGGATTCCTTCAAGGATGTTGTTCTCAAATTCTTGGGGAACAGGCGGGATGAGAACTATAAGGATATTGATGCCAGGATGCTCAATGCCTTCAAAGAACAGGGCTGTAACATGAGCCTGAAAGTCCATTTCTTGCACTCCCATGTGAACTACTTTCCCGAAAACTTGGGGGCGTACAGTGAAGAACAAGGTGAAAGGTTTCACCAGGACATCAAGGACGCAGAGAGAAGGTACCAAGGAAGATGGAACACCACTATGATGGCTGATTTCTGCTGGTTGCTGCTGCGGGAAACCCCAGATGAAAAATACGCCAAGCAGCGCACCAAGAGAAGCATTCGGGGGAAGAAGAAACGGGCCCACCAGGAGATTGATTGACCCAAGAATGACTTTAAAATCTAAACTGTGTTGACAAATATCGTGTTTTTACTAAACTTTGAAATAAAAATTTGCTAGTTATTACCACAGTGTCGGATCTCATTTATTAGAATTTTATTTTCACACCATCGGGTGTTTGTCTTCATGTATTGCAATGGTGTGGTTTGCGTTTTCTATTCTTACATACATACCTGTACAATATTTTTTGCACATTTCTTTGCTTTGCTTTGTGTCTAACCTCGCTCTTATATGCTCAATGTTTGTGCACATGTATGTGGCTGTTTTAAGTGCAGACAATTTTGCTACCATCACAGTGTGTTTTGTTGACATTACTCTATTCTTATGTGCTGCCTTGTTACAATTTTCTTTATTCTTATTTGAATAACTACTAAACAATTAGTATAAAGAATTCATCCAAGAAACTTTTATCTCGATCGCACTCAATCTGAAACGTTCACCTCAAACTGCTAACCCAATGTAGCAAAAAATCTGTACGTGATGGAGCAAATTGGTTACCAGATTTGGATTCAGCGCACCAAAAAACGTAAAAATCAATCGAAACATTAGAGGCAGTTTAAAAAAAATTTTTTTTAGTGTACCTGTGTTATTGTCTTAAAATGTCAAAGGTTTGAGTAATCTGATAAACAGAGAGAAAATGTAATTATATTTACGGAAAGAGCAGCCTGATATTACCTGCTTGTAGGAAAAAAAAACCATTTAAATGATCAGGAATCTTGTAAACTAAGTAACATCCAGGTACTAAACTGGTGCCTTTCCTATGGCTCAGAAAGGAAAGGGAATGGGGCGGCCCTGCAAGCAGAATTCTTTCTCAAAATTCAGACATGGAAGGAGGTCGAGTGAGAGGAGATTTCAACTTGGGAGGGAGTTCTATGGCACTAGTTGATTCATATGCCCCTGATTTTTCTACCCAAATTGCTGAGTTGGCTGCTGGGTGGGATGCACTGATCATTTGAGGAAGGGATGTAACATGGTCCTAGACAGTGCATTTTTCCTAGAAAAAATGGCACTGGTACTCTATATAAGGCTCTTTCATTAATACATGAGGACCATGGATCAATTTTATCAGTCAATGAAAAAGGTGCTGGTAGTCCATAAACTGTGTACCACCTTAGAAAAATCTCTGGTCCTAGATAATTACTACTACTACTACTACTACTGAGCATTTGTATAGCGCTACAAAGCATACCCAGTGCTGCATAGACATGTAAGAGACAGTCCCTGCTCGTCAGAGCTTACAATCTAGTCAAGGCAGACAACACAGTAGGAATAGATAGGGATACATCTATTAGACAGGCAATTCTCTTGTATGCTGAGACCACCAAAAGCTCAAGATATTACTGTCTATTTTGAAAATGATGGGATTGGCAGATCCATGGCATTTGTTCCACCTGACCAATCATGAGTGTACTTTGTTTTCAGTGCTCCATAACTCCTACTCCTGAGAACAATCCTGCAAATATTTCAATACTGAACTGGTGGGGCGCATATAACACTACCCTACAGGGTAGAATGATTATGTTTCTTTCCATGGAAAATCACAAGAGATAGACAGAGGTAAAAATATTTTGAAAAAGGGATTAGTTATCTGGAGCAGCAGTTCTTAGGGAGGGGTGGGGGGGGGGACAGCTATACAGCTTTCAGTATAACAACTAAAGAATGGCTGTAATACCCCTATGAATGAAGAGGCAAGATTATCGATAGTTCAGCAAGCCTGATATTATTATGAGGGCCACCGAAGGGGCCCTTTGTTAACCCGGTATCTGCAAAACCAGAAGAAAAGTTCCAAAGTCCGAGCTCTCTTCATGAAAACTGGGCAAACTTTGCTAAAGGAATTCCTGTAGCAAATTATAGAGTACTATCCAAATTATATATGTCAGAGGTTGTGAACTCATCTGTGGCGCTTGATCAATTTCTATAACATTTTCGTAATCCTACAATATCAGAGGATCAAAAACAGGTTAAGACTGTTCAAATGAGGAAAGACCTAAAAAGCAGGGGTAGCACGTCCGCTAGGCAAACTAGGCAGTCACCTAGGGCAGCAGACCCTGGTGGACGGCAAGGTGGTTGCATCCTCTTCTATGCAGTACAGTGCCACAATAGGCTTTAAGACAGGCCTGCCACTTGCCCTGAGCAGAGGGGGCAGGAGTAGCAGGCTATCAGTTTCCACATGTGCTTTAAGGTCTGCCACCGCTTCGAAGAGCGCTGTGCTGCTAATCAACTCCAGGTGAGAGGCTGGATGTCAGAGGCGGCACAGCATGGCCACGGCACAAGGTGTGGTGGAGGTTGCACATCGGGTAGCCCTAAGGTGGCAAGAACCCTTGGGCCGCCCCTGCCAGGAAGTAATGATTATACTGCAGAATTACATCAGACCTTTCTTGAGCTTTTAGCCCTCAAACGTTTATAGGTCTTTAATCATTTGCTGAAGAGTAATGCACTTGGAGAGTCTTTTACAGTGGCTAGGATTATAGACCTACAAAAGCCAGGGAGAGATCTACTGCTGGTACAGCACTATCACTCAGTTTCTTTAATTAATCCGGACAGTAAGATTTATGCCAGAATATTAGCTCATCACTTAAACATGGTCTTAGGGGAAAGGTGAGGAAATCTGTTCAGGCCCAAATGGAGGGGGCCTAGCTGGCTCTGATTAGTATCTTCTTGGTCCCAGACATGTTTTTGTTTTTTTTTTTTACCTAGTAAGATTTCTGTTTGTAAGGGTGACCAGTTGTTTGGAAAGAATGGCACATTCGGGATCTAGACCTTTACAAATGCCAAAATAAAATCCTTCCATGATTTACAACAAAAGCATGGCTTATGCAATTCTGAGTATGAGAAGTACAAGTGCAGCACACCCTGGGACCCCAATTCCCTGCCGCCCATGCCATTGGCATGCTGTTTAAAGAATTATGGAATGAATCTGGTTGATTTATCTACTAAGTGGCCACTACAAGAAGTTTGTGGGACAGTAGCAAATTTCCCCAAGGCTGGTTCAAAATTTCATAAGCTATTAAAATGTAAAGGGGATCAGCTACACCAAGGAACAGTTAAGGTATGGGAAGCTGAGTTGGATATTGCCCTCCTTTGTCACCACTGGGATAAGGTGGTCAGGACGCTGGGATAAGGTGGTCAGGGCGTCTCCTTCAGATGCATTCACCCAAACTGTGTCTTTTCTAAGTCCCAGCGCATATTTGACTCCTGTCAAAGTGGCCAGATCATGTAAATCTGCTGATTAGTATTCTTGGCCATGCTTCAGAGAAGTACGAAAACTGGCAAATATGTTATTTTAGTGAGAATTTGAAGTCATTTGGAGACTAGTCTGGC
Organism: Ichthyophis bannanicus; assembly: GCA_033557465.1. Classification (NCBI taxonomy): domain Eukaryota; kingdom Metazoa; phylum Chordata; class Amphibia; order Gymnophiona; family Ichthyophiidae; genus Ichthyophis; species Ichthyophis bannanicus. The sequence continues at coordinate 863,934,253 of CM066032.1, read as the reverse complement.
AAAATATTTGTGCAATCCTTTTAATTCTGGTTCCCTTACACTACAAGGTCCTTATTTTGAGATCTGCTGGGTTGCAGACTGGTATATCTAAATCCCAAATGAAACTTTTAATTCAGCTACTAGCATGGGCTCTAAAGCTAGTTCTTGCTAACTGGAAAGACAACTCAAAGGTGAAATACGGTGCTTGGTGGAACCTGGTTTGCCTTATGTACAAATTCGAACCGGTGTGTACAGGAAAGAGAGCTTGCTTGTCTGCCTGTGATAGAGTCTTGGCACCGGTCACTAAATTTGTAGGAAAGCCGTACCCGTTGTTAAAAGGAATGGTGACTGTAATGAGAGACATGCTGTTTGTATTAGGAGATTTTCTTTGATTTATGATTTCATTTTATTATTGTTCTGGAAATAAATAAACAATATTTGAACTAAAAAAAAAAATATGCATGTGGGAAAGACAATCCAAGGAAACTAGCGACTCATACATGTAAGTGCCAGCGTTTCACAACGGAATGCTCACATCTTAATTTTGGCATTTGCAGGCCTGATATTCATTCACACAGGCTATGAGCTGCATCGGCTCATAGCCTGCCTGCCGACCCCCTTGACCCAGATTTTCATTTCCACAGTGATGGAAATGAAAACCGAGATCTAGCCACGCTGCCTGGAAGCCACCAAGGCTAACCATGCAACATCAATATTCGATGTTGCATGGTTAGCCTAGGCGCCTATAAGATAGGTATGGTTTTTCCTCAGCTATCTTACAGGCTCTGAGCGCTAGCCGTGCAGCTTCCAATATCAGTGCGGCATAGTTAGCGGCAGTCCCCGGCTCCGCTCTGCCCCGTCTCCCAGCACCCCCCGAAGCTAGCCAGCTAGTATCAGGGAGCACAAGGGACTTAGTTGGGGACATTCAACGCCACTGTCCATGTAAGTGCCATTGAATATCCGGTTAGCCAGCATTTACATGAGTAATTGGCTGTTAACCCTTTAAATGCCTTTTGAATATTGGGCCCTACATGTTTCTCTAAGTCATTTGGAAAACCAAGACATGGAAATGATGCTACCGAACTGTAGAGGATCCTGTGTTTGCATCATTTCAGTTTGGAGGGGAATTAAAGGGACTATCCCACTTTTATCTCTCCTGTAAAGAGAGGGACAAATGTAGAACTTTTTACATACTTTTTGTGTCAGGGAACAGGTATAAATCTGGATGTCGACAATTTTGGGTTTGCACATTCATTCCCCTACATGAAATGGGGAATGCTTTGCAGGTTTTCTTGCTCAGACATGCTCCCAACACGCCCCCATTTATTTATTTTAAAACATTTGTATATCGCCATATGCCATAGCATTCAAGGCGGTGAACAATCATCAAAACATAACAGAATTATACATTAATCACAAGGAAAACCCCAAATCCTACCCCCATACCCAATACAGAATTGAATGTCCATCTACTTTTGATGTGGTATTCACATCCATGTGTAAAATTAACCTTTTCTAAAATTGCCATTTGCACGTGGATGCAATTTAAACATCTATATTGCCTTATTATGCATATGTAAATGGTGAATAGGGCTTCTAAATTAAATACCCCCCACTGTACAAGTACACACACGCTTGCATCATACATACTTTTAGGCATGACCAAATTTTATAAAATCCCATTTACAAATGTAAAGCGCTCCTATTATGTGTGAAAATGGTACATAAAATTACCCTTCACGCAATGGTGTAAATTCCATCCAAGCAGCCTCGTAATGCAAGGAGGCCCGGGCAAGAAGGGGGCCCACACCCAGGGCTGGTGCTAGGGTTTCTAGTGCCACCCTGCAACCTATAAATCAGTGCCCCTCCCTTATTATTATTAATGTTGGCTGCACCCTACCCTCCTTTTTCCCAAAACCACTTTGTGAACTCTTTTCAAGCGATATTAGTATTTCTCCTTCAAATCCAGTGTTGTAAGAAAGTTGCAGCAAAAGAGCAAATGCATAACCAAAATAAAAATACTCAGCAGTAAATACTTAGTAAATAGAAACAGGCTGTGATAGTCAAAAAAAATCTGATTCTGGTCATCTCACTAACAATAACATAAACATTCTTCAGTGCCAGGCATATTGTGAACTAATATAAAACACTGCAAAAGTCAGCATTCACTTCCAAACTCATAAAATAAGGGGCCTACCCAGAAAAAAGCAGCACTACGAATACTGCAATGGGCCCCAAAACTTCCATACACCTATTTGAAAAGCTGTACAAGTCAAATTACTGCATATCCCTACGTACAAACTTCATGTTAACAGAACAACTAGCCTTGGTCACACACTCAGAACACAGACTCTCACCAAGTACAGAATAAGTGACCACAAGCTAAAGTAAACATCAAAATGTGTGCACAAAAATTAAAATGAACCCCAAGAAGCCAGACTCCGCATGCGGTGCCACACCAGATAAGAGAGGCAGTTCCCCATACTGTGTGAAATATAAAGATAGCGCAGAGTCCAATCGCTAAATTGAAAATAAAATTATTTTTTTCTATCTTTGTTGTCTGATGATTTTAGATCATGCTGGTCCCAATCTGAGGTTTCTGTTTTCCTCTGTCTTCTCTTAGCTCTTTTTCTATGGTCTATAGTCCATCTGCCATTTCTTGTCTCTCCTTTTGCTTTCTTCATTTTCTTCCAACAACCTATTTCCAGTCCCAGTAACCCTCCCCAGTATCAGCCCCCTTTACAGCCTCCCCTCCCAGAACCTTCCAGTGTCAACCCCCTTGCATTCCCAGCACTGCCACTGGTGTCTATTCCCTTTTAGTCCCCCTCCTTCTCAATTGCCCAGCCCCTTCTAGTCCAAATACCATCCCGGGTATCAGCGAACCTTCAGTCCCAGTTCCCTTACAGTCACCCTCTCCTCTGTCCATCTGCCTTCCAGTGCCATCCCTGGGTGTCATCTCCTTTCAAGCCCCCACCTTCCCTCCAACCTCCCCTTTCCCCTCTTTTCCGCTCCTTTCTGCTCCTTTCCAACCCCCCCATGTGAGCTCCCTTCTAGCCCCCACCTTCCTCCCTGTCAGTTCTCTTACAGCCCCCTCCTATTACACAGTCACCTTCTAGCCCCATCCCCAAGTGTCTGCTCCCTTCCAGCTCCCCCTTGTGTCTGCTCTCTTCTAACTCCCGCATGTAGCTCACCCATGTCTGCCCCCTTCCAGCTCCCCCCTGTGTCTGCTCCCTTGTAGCCCCCATGTCTGCTCCTTTTCAGCCCCCTGTGTCTGCTCTCTTTCAGCCCCCCCATGTCTGCTCCCTTCCAGCTCCCCACTATCTGCTCCTTTTCAGCTTCCCCCTGTGTTTGCTCCTTTCCAGCTCTCCCCCCTTTGTGTCTGCTCCCTTGTAGCCCCCCCCCACCCCAGTGTTTGCTCCTTTCCAGCTCCTCAGTATCTGCTTCTTTCCTGTTTCTCGTAAGAAATAGGAAGTGCTTATTCTTGCCTTTAGAAACCCCGTGGACCAGCAGTTTAAAAGAGAACAGAGCTGTGGGAACAGAGAAATGTTCCCGCAACTGCTTTCTTTTTCGAAGTGGTGGGTGGAGGTCGGCTAGCGACGGCGCGCCCCCCTCCCCCCGCTGCCGGAACCCTCCTGCTGCACCTACCCGGCTTAGCGGGTAGCGCTGGCCCTGCCCACACAATAGCAGTAAGGGAGCACAGCAAATTCACTTTAACTTGTCTGCCACATTGCCTCTTCTGCAGCAAGCCTGGCAGCCGTTACCTAATGTGCTAAAGTCTGACAATAAGAGACACACTGTGAGACTTTGTCCTGGCAGGTAAGAGCTGTTGATCTTGCTGCAAACTTACTCTATAAGAGTTGAGGCAGCATGAGGGGGGCCACATGGCAATGGGGCGGTCATATGGGTGGCACCACTGCAATAGTGGGGATCCCTCATTGGAACATATGCCACTGCTTGTACATGTATATACACTGCTCACTACACATGTAATAGTCGGGTTTCACAAGACTGCATATGCATGAGAAGCCTAGGAAGGAATCAAATGAAATAACTTTCTTTGCATTGTTCAGCTATTGTTAGGCACTACTGAAGTAAGCACAATTTTGCGCTCAATCACTAGTGAAGCTCCCAGGTCTAAATGGACAGGTAGCAGAGCTCAGATCTAACCCTCTCTTCTACCCTTCTCCGCCTCCTTTTTGAGATCTCTGTTTTTCTAATAATAGCACTGTAATCTCTTCTTTAATGCCTCTGATTTATTCGCAATGATGCATTGTGATCTTTTATGTTTTCTTTTATGACTTTTGTTTTTAATGAGGCATTGTAACGTTTGTTTTCCTTTCTGATTCTTAAGTGTTTTTATTGTAAACTGTCCTGAAAATCCTTGGACTCTTTATCAGTATATCACGTTTACAAATAAATAAATAAAAGTAAACTAATAATGCATGCCTCAGAGCAGGTGCAAATACCAGCAGGATATTTAAGAAAAAAATTCAAAATGGAAAACAAGTATAGATTTTTGGACCATCCAAAGCTCATCCAAAACACACCCACTTAAAATGTATTCACCCCATACAACCATTCTAAAATAACATCCCAAGTCTAAGACATGTAATCGTGCCTTCTCATTTGCAGGACTAAAGTTTTTTGAACCTTTTATTGCTCAAGTTTTGCTTAATGACTGATTTGCTTCATTTTAAAAAGATAGTTAAGGCATTCCTTTTTAAAAAGGAATTTCTGTAATGTTACTTTAGTATGTTAGATTTAAATTTTAATGCACATCATTTATGATTTTATGCTCTGAAGAGTTCAGATGTTTTATATGATTACCGTGCATTCTTATTTGTAATCTGATGAGGCTCAATGAGCTATAAATGATTACAATAAATAAATAAATGCATACATTACTCCCTATAATTATGTTGTAAATTAGGATCGTGTTTCAAGCATATTTTTCTTATAAACTTCAGACAAGGAATATGTCATTTAGAAACTTTAGTTTTGTTTCTTATGGGCAAGAAAGTAGACTCCATTTCTTGCAATCCTCAGACATGCAGTACAGATTCTTGATATGATTATACAAACCCTTTCAAGAAGTAAGCCAACACACGTGTTTGCACTTGATATATAATGAAAGAACTGTGCAGTACTCAGAACACAACAAATAAATATTTTCCAAAAGCAGTGGCTTAGTTGTTGAGATCTTTTGAAATTAGGTCTGAAAGAAAATACACAACTTGCCCGGAAGCTTTAAAAAGGAATGATAAGTCCTTTGTATTTTCAAACCCACTATTGCAGATTTTGATCCGATTCTGGATGTTGAGTGGTTTTCACATTTTGTGTTGAATGAGAAAATATCTAGTCTCGATGAAAGTTAATTTACTAGTGCTGCAGTTATTTACTGTACGTGCAGATGATTTTTTGGATGAACACGGAATGCATAACTTCAAACAGAATAGTTATGCGTTTCAAGATATAAGTATGTTGACCCTATGCTGTTAGATGAAATGGATGAATATCCATACAGAACACTGAGGAGGTCATTATAGAAAGGATGTTTTGCACATAAAGGCTTTTTTATGCGCCTACTCTAAAAACTATCTCAGTAGTTACACACATAAAAGTATATACGGTGTCAACAACGTGTGTCCTGGGGCAGAGCTGGCAAAGTAAAGATTTATGTGTGTTGTTTATAAAATATACATGTATATTAGGGATGTGCATGCCAAAGGTTTTCATGTCACTTTTTATTCAGATGCTGAATCATTCATGCATTCGTCCTCATTCAAGTCTATGGGAAAAGTTATTTTGCAATTTAATTATGAGTCTTGCCATCCATTTTTAATCAAATCATCTTGAAACTGGATGGCAGGCATCTCTAAGAGAGGCAACAGCAGTACAAGCCATCAAGAGTGTCAGGAACACCCTACAGCATCAGAACAGGGGCAAAGGGAACTAATAGCTACCAAAATCCACCCTTAGAAAGTCCACAAGGTGCAATGAACTCCTCAAGATAGTGGAAGAGGGAAAAGCAGCACCACAATTGGTAGAAGAACACCAATGCACTTGGAGAGGAGTACAACAGTACCAACATTGGTAGAAAAACTACAAGGCATAGGCAGAGAGGTGAAACAGCAACAAAACTGTTGAGATGACACCAAGGCAGTATGCATGGATTAAAGTAGCAGTAATATGGTCTAGAAGGCACAGAAACACTGGAAGAGGGCCAATATGATACTAAGATTTGCTGGGAGGCTCTAAAACACTTGAAGAGAACCAGCACAGCAGCAGAAGGGGCTGAAAGGCTCAAGGCACCAAATGAGAACCAATACAGCATTAAGATCATCTTGAAGGCCCTAAAATATCAGTGCAAACACAGCATCAAGGCAGGCTAGAAGTCCCTACAACACCCAAAGAGAGCCAACACAGCACCTAAAATCCATAAAGAGGACCAGCATAGCACAAAGAATGCCTATGAGGCCCTGAAGGGAGGAAGGAGTGGCCTATTGATTGGGGCAAGGTACCACAGGCCAGAAGATCAGTGGTTCAAATCCCACTAGAGGACAGCAACCTTGGGCCAGAAGGACTGGGGTTTCTAGTCCCACAGGTGTTCCTTCTGGTCTTGGGCAAGCCACTCAACCCTCCATTGCCCATGTTCTCTGTAAGTATTAGTGTATGTATCTCATATCCCCCAATTGTGTTTTGACCACTTTGATTGAAGGATAAGGTGGTATACAAAACTGTCTAAATAAATAAATAAAACACCCAAAGAGGAATAGTAGAGTATCTTAAACAACTGCAAAGTCAGCAAGGACCAGCACAGTTGCAAAGCCCTAAAACACCTGAAGAGAACCAGCACAGCACAAGAGATTCTGCATGGCACTAAAATGCCCAAAGAGGACCAAGACTGGCTACAAGGCCCTAACACAACCAAAGAGGACCAACAATGCACCATGATTGACTGTAGGCCCTAAAACACTTGAGCAGAGCCAATATAGCAGCAAAAGAGGCCACACAAGCTCAGGCCACAGGAATGGGTGAAGTCAGTTAAGTTGTGCGCCCACAGGTCAGTCCTGGTATTGAAGACTTTGCTCAGAGTATAGGAATTTTAACTACAGAGGAAAATCCTCCAGGTGAAAGAAGCATTCGTGGACTGTTTGAATGATATTCTGAGGGATTTAAATAACAATCAGAGAATGCACTGAAGAAAAGGCCCCAAAGTCAGTGGGAATGGGGTGACAGCACTGGCAGAGGCAGCCCAGAAGATATGAGGAAGACCAATGTAGCAGCAAGATAGGCTAATACCTGTGGCAGAAGACCAATAATTTACCCTTTCAAAAAAGTATATTTCTTCAGTCAAGGGTACAGCAGAGTCTGTGCTCCTCTGCCAGAATCTCCAAATAAGTATCATAAAGACAATTTCAAAAGAACTTTGAAGAGAGAGCTCAAGGCTCATCAGTGGTGGCAGACTGGTAGTGTCCTCCCACCAAGTTGGTTTCACTTTATCCCAGATTCAGGCTGTTTGATACTGGATGCCAAAACAGGTGATAGAACACCAAGAGAGGACCAGCTCAGCAGCAAGATTAACTGTAAGGCCCTAAAACACTTAGAAAGGATCAGTATAACACTAAGGGGCTTGTTTACAAAACCGCGGTAGCGATTCGCGATTGTTATCAGAGCCGTGGCCCCATTGAAATCAATGGGGCCACGGCTCCAATAACGATCGCGAACCGCTACCGCGGCTTTGTAAACAAGCCCCTAAGATCCACCTCAAAGCCCTAAAACACCTATGGAGAGCCAACATAGTAAGAAGATAGTCTGAAAGGCCCTAACCCCAATAGGAACACCTGAAGTCACTGGGGAATGCACATCAGTCATTCAGCAAAAGCTAAGTATTCCTTCCTGGGACACTTCAAATGGACCATGAAAACATGTTCTCGTAAAGAGGCTAGGCCAACAAATATGATAATAGAACTTAGAAACAACTTTGAAGAGAGAGCTCAAGGCTCATCGATGGTTGTAGACGGGTAGTGTCCTCCACCAACCCAGGCTCAATTTTAGTTAGACTTGGGTTGTTAGGAACTCCAGCACAAAGCCAGTGGTAGAACACCCAAAAAAAGCCAACACAGCTACAAGACAGGCTGGAAGTTCCTAAGATTGCTAAAGAGTGTCAATGTAGCAGAAAGGCAGGCTGGAAGATTGTACCACTGAAACAGGAATAGCTGAAGACACTGAAACCACTTCTTTATTGGAAAAGACGACCCCCCCCCCCCCCATATCTCTTTAAAAAGTACTTTAAAAAGATGAGGAAAATCAGTGTTGTAAGAATGTGAGAAAGCTGCAGCAACAAAATGGCCAGCACAAAAGAGCTACAGTGGCCATAGCAATTGGACAAATATAAGACTCCAGGTTATAGGTGCCAAGAAAACTGCAAATTAAGAAAATGAAGGAGGACTACTCCATCGACTTACTAAGACATTGATCTCAGAGCAACACAACAAAATAAAAAGAGGGTGAAAGTAGTAAAATGAAAACCCAAAGGCATAAGAACATAAGAAATGCCTAATCGGGTCAGACCTAGTATCTTAATCACTGAACACAGTACCCTGTTTCCAACAGTGATCAATCCATTTCAGAAATACAAACCAAAATTGTTGGTTTAGTTAATGCAGAAAATGAGCACTGCAGAACTGACATTGTTATTCACTTGGATACAAATGACCTGGCCTCTACAGTTCAAAGGACTTCTAGACTCTGGGAGAGAAACTCAAGCCCATTGTTAACACTGTAGCATTCTCAGAAGTTCTACCTGTTCATGGTAAGGGGGCAAAAAGGCTGCATCGCATAATCAACTTGAATACTGTACATGGCTCCAAACTTGGTGCAAACAAGAAGGATTTAGATATATAGGGGCATGTTTACTAAGATCCCGGTAAAGTGCGGGCCGCGGTAGAGTGCGGGTGCCATATAAGGAGTGGGCGTATCGCGCTGAAGAAGGAAATGCGTGATTTGCATATGCGGTAAGGTGCGGGCCGCCCATATGCGCCCTGCACATTAGCACATGAAGTGGCTGCACGGGAGGAATAAGTGGCATGCTGATGTGCAATCATGAGAGCAAAGCTACAGCACAATGTTTAGCCCACTAACCACCGGTGTAGGGTTCAGTGTTTCAATCCCCCACAGTGCACAATGAAGATAGCTGTCTGAGGCGTAAGTTTTGGAGGCAGATAAATAATGGGTGGCGGAAGACGTTGCGCTGCTGGGCCTAAAGCGGCGCGCGAATGTGTTTGGAGGCCTGTGAATCCCGGGAGGTATAAGTGGCACAGTGATATGAAAGCAGAAGAGATGAGCCACAGCACAATGGTTAGAACACTGCCCAAAGGTGCAGGGAGCATGGGTTCGATACCCCACAGTGCTCACCGAAGGAAGCTGGCTGTGGTGTTATTTTAGAAGGTACACCAAGTATGGGCGGCCTAAGGCGTTGCGCTGCTGGGCCTAAAGCGCCGCGCGAATGTGTTTGGAGGCCTGTGAATCCCGGGAGGTATAAGTGGCACAGTGATATGAAAGCAGAAGAGATGAGCCACAGCACAATGGTTAGAACACTGCCCAAAGGTGCAGGGAGCATGGGTTCGATCCCCCACAGTGCTCACCGAAGGAAGCTGGCTGTGGTGTTATTTTAGAAGGTACACCAAGTATGGGCGGCCTAAGGCGTTGCGCTGCTGGGCCTAAAGCGCCGCGCGAATGTGTTTGGAGGCCTGTGAATCCCGGGAGGTATAAGTGGCACAGTGATATGAAAGCAGAAGAGATGAGCCACAGCACAATGGTTAGAACACTGCCCAAAGGTGCAGGGAGCATGGGTTCGATACCCCACAGTGCACACTGAAGGAAACTGGCTGTGGTGTTCTTTTACAAAGTATGTGTGGCATAAGGCGTTGTGCTGCTGGGCATAAGGGTGTGTGCTAATAGTTTGGAAGCATAATAATGTTGGTAAGCCATATGGTGGTGCGCTGATGTGCAAGCCCAGAAACAGAATCACATCGCAATGGTTAGGGGTGCAATCCCCAACAATGGCAAATGAACATGGCTTGCTGAGTGCGTACCTGGTAGGGTTAATATTGCATTAGGAGGCACATCTCGTATATCTGTGCAATAGCTTATTCAAGCACATGTACTGTCACAGCACTGTAACATAACATGCCCCTGAGGTTACCTCAAATGACACATTTGTAAATGGATTGTCCGCCATGGCACTGTACAATGTTGTTGAAAGCGTGGCCGATGGGGCGCCATGTAGGGTGCCCTATGAGGCAGGTAAAGGTCACAGCACTGTTTCTGATGGCAGCACTGTGCATTGTGATGTATGGAAATGGTAAGTAGGTGTGCTGACCCTGGTCTGACTTCCTTGTTTTAGTAGTGAGGGGCTGTAGCCAGCCCCTGGTGACTGATATTAACAGGGGTGCCGAGTGAATGTCATTGTAAGCAGTCGCCTGGGTCTGTCTGCAGCCCCTCCCCCCCTCCTTGCTAAATCATCAATGGCAGACCTGCATCTGCCATTACTGATTTAGCTAGGAGGTGCTGCAAACAGGCCCCGGGGACAGATATGAACAGGGGATCAGAGTCACTATTATCGGGGAAAATGCCCTATACCCTTTGCATATTGAAATCCCAAAACTAGCATAGGCCCATTACATACAAGGTATGGTGAAAAACAACATACCCCTATGTAATGTATGCTCACAACTGTTGAAGACAGTCAATGATGTTGCAGGGGTCATGGTATACTATTTTCTGGACAGCAGGTTAGCTGAGTTATGTTCCATGTCTGTGTGAAAGTGTACAGAAATCCGTGCGTCCATCTAAAGAGAACTACACCCTTGTGCCATATATTATTGGCCAGATTACGTTGCATCAGATGGAACATCCTCTACATATTCCGTTAGCAAAGCAAACCATTAATATCTACCTGAGGCCATGTTTAAAGTCTGCCAACTCCCAAGGCACTATCGTAGGCACCCCATAAGCTGTGTGAATCCAAGGTGTGGCAGAAGATGCCCTAAGGATGTATAGGTGAAATCAGCAATGTTAGGCAACAACAGCAACATTGCACAATTTGAATGTGAAAAGACGTATGTGCCAAACACACATGTAACATGAACACTGCACAGAGCAGGGAACATAGACAATATTAAACTAAAAGAACGACGTAGATAAGTTGATGGAATGCAGATATCAGCTTCAGGCCATGTGACAGCCATAAAAATGGACAAACATGTTGTGGCCAACGAGATCCATGCACAGAGTACCATGGAAATGTACCATGCTGTAATGACTGTGTGTGACAGAGGATGGGAAGATGTGGCCAGCAGAGGTGGCTGCAATGGCAGGATAACTGAAATATCAGGATGACTGTGGAGTACAGGTGCTAGGCTGAGCACACACAGGGGAGGCAAGCAGGGTGAGCTGCAATGCATGAATATGATGGAGGTCACGATGTGGGGAAGCAGCATGCACATCTGGGTAAGATGGCGCACAGCTGGCAGACAGAGGATGGACACAAGGATGTATCACAACTCAGATGAGGGTACTATGTGGTCATACCACATATCACCACAGATATGACACACAGACAAATGAAACGCACCAATGCAGGACAAGCATACAAATCCAAGACAGCAGACAGGGAGCACACCGATTACCCCCACCACAAATGGCCATGCCTAAAACGGTAGGCCAAACCGCCAATTTGAGCACATTAGCAAAAGCTGCATACAAAACACTGCATATCAGTACCCCAAACGCCTGCTGGGTGTCAGAACAAGCAAACCACCAAAATACATAATGAGCAAATGCACATGCACATCTGCCATGTACATATTTATGTCCACTCTGTATGTGGCATCGGGGACAACTGCACCAACACAAGGGAATGTTTTGTAGTGAATACAGCATGTAAAATCCATAACAAACTAAAACCATGGCATCCCATGACGCTCTGTGGATCAGGTGACTAATGATGATCGTGGCGTGATAAAGATCAACATGCAATAAGGTGCACCACACACACCACCATAATCACAGCCAAAAAAAATCACTACGTGCAGTGGCATGTTTAAACCATAAAGTAAGAGACCTATGTAACAACGAATATGTTAAGGGGATGAAGCACACAGGATGCACCCTGTTGTACAGTGCAAAGAGGGAAGGGTGTGTGTAGAGGGGAGGGACCTGTTGTTACCTAATGGTGCATTTAAGCCAGTGTGCCAAAGAACCAAACAAGCGGAAGATAAACCCCAAACTACAGAGTTCAAACACATTACTGTACACAATCCCACAAACTGCAAAACGAGCACACTGTAACAAAAATACCCCAAAGGGTGTGTGTGTATGTCAACCATTCATTCACAGTGATGTGCCATATGGCTGCCACATACACAGCTGGCACTGTGCAAGGATGTGAGCACATGTGCACCATGTACATGACCAGTAAAGGACCCCAAAAAGTAACATGGGGAATAGAAAAGTGGCTTTGCCCCCAAACAACCAGTGATAAAGTCACATTAGCACTCCCTGTGTCATAGGGCAAGTCTGGGAACCCCCCATTTACGTTGAAAATTGTCACAGGGTGGACCTAGGGCAGCATGAGAAAATGCACGGCAGTGTGAATGAGCAAGGAAAAAGTGACAGGATGAATGGAAGAATGCTTGATGGTTGCCAGGGACAACAAAAGCACACGTGCCCAGAGCCCAGAGAGACACACCCAGGGAGTAAAGCACGGGACTCTGCTTCACCTAATGGAGCGCAGCTGAGGAAAGGTGGAGTCAGAATATACATGGATAAAACGGAGTACCAAACATTCAGTGGGAGGCTGCCTGGTAGGGAGAGGCAAGCTTGTAGTGAGAGCCAACCTTGGAGAGAGAGACTACCTTGGAGTGAGAGATTACCTTGGAGTGAGAGGCTATCTTGGAGTGACAGGCAATCTTGGAGAGAGAGGCTACCTTCGAGTGGGAAGCAAGCTTGGAGAGAGAGGCAAGCTTGGAGAGAGCAACACCCTTGGAGAGAGAGGCGTTCTCACAGGCAATCCTGGAGAGAGGAGCCGAGTAGGCAATCCTGGAGAGAGGAGTTATGGAAAGAGGCCAGAGACCTGTGTGGCTCTGAGAGAAGGCAAGTGAAATATAAGAAACCTACAACAGCAGATTCAGGGGAAAAGAAGGGATATAAGGGATATCTGCCTTCTAAGAGAGAACAGTCTTGGAGGCAGAAAACTACCCTTACAAAGCCTAGACATTCAGAGGCTGATAGCACGTGTTCTCCTGTTTATAAATGTATTAAAAGAAGGGGGTTTCACCTACCGAGAGAAGCAGAAGACATCCCTTATTACAGTGAACTCTTAGCTCCAAGAGAAACGCCGTTACACAGTTTGCAATCGGGTACAGCTGAATTGGGAGAGCTGAGGCAGACCCAGCAGGGAGCGTATCCCAATTACTCAGCTAGCAAGCTAAGCAGAGACCTAAGCTATCCACTGAAGCACCAGCGGGGGCAGGGTTCTGGAAAACAGCATACAGAGTTTGGTGACCTTCCCCAGGGATGCAGTGCTATTCAGAGGAAGAGGAACTTCCTAACTAATGAGGCAAATCTGCCATACAGTTATTCCACATTAGACGTGGGCAATGCAGATTCCTCCGGACCAGAGTTGATGGAATATGACGATTCTGGTACATTAGACGATACTGAATTAATGGAATGTTCTCTTACTATAAAAGAACCTGGGTACCCCTTAAGGTAAAGGTTTGTGTAACCTTAATTCTAGGTGCAGGTAGCAAAGGCTACAAACTCTCTCTCTCTCTCTCCCTAGCCAAACAGACAAAGTAGGCTGTTTGTTCTTTTGTTTTGTTTGACGTTATATGCTGAAGAAAGCTATTTGTGTTATCCAGTTCCTTTGTGTTATAAGCCAAGTTAGGCTATTACTTTCTGTTGTAAAAGTAGAAAACCTCAAAGGGACGGGGAATAAAACCCTAACAGAAAAGTAGGTCTTATGTGTGCTTTGTATTGATACAAGCACGGCACAACTACCACCCTCATGAGCCAAAACATACCAGCAGTCAAGGCTGGGGCGGATGAGGTGTGACAGTACATATGCAAGGTGTCCTGTGCATATCATGTCAGCACAGTCTGTGAGCTGTACTGGCACAGTGTGCACACACATCCATGTCCAAACAGGGGAACTATGTTCGACATTGCCTGTGTCGTTGCCCTATGCATCAAGGTGTCCAACCCCTCATACACGACTATTTTGTGGCAGATGTGTAACCCTTGCCGTGCCTAGTTTAATGACCACATTCCCTACACCCCACCATGTTGCTGCATGTGACAGTGGCAGAGCTTCACAACAAATATCATTCATTTGTTGACATATGTTGACATATGTGGTTCATGTATTCGCTAACGTGTGAGTTGTGTGACTCTGGGACAGGTGCTACAGTGTAACATCTGACACAGGAACCTCTTATCAGACACCTACACACATGGTCACCCCCAAATGTACTGTGGAGACAGTGGAGTTATCGCTAGCATGTTTACCCCTCGAAGACATATATGTCTCCACAAAAATCACATGCTGACATCCATAGTCCTAGGCTGCATGAGGCACACAAGCATTACATGGTGTTTTGAACATATGTTTAATAACAACAAATCCAAACAGGGGTGACTATGTACATTTGTAGGAAGGGGGATAATACCATGACCCGCCCCCCCTAAACTCACCCTCCCCACCCCTTTCTCCCACACGCCCTGAACAATGTCCCATCCACAATCCCGCAACCCGACATGCCCCCCACCCTCCCTCCACATGCCCAGTGATGGAAGACAGGGCAACACAGGGCACATATGTGGACGTCACTAGCACCATTACTGACGCCAGTGACGCCATTGAGAGGGTGGTTGGCGACATGGTAGCCGGACCAACTCGGCTACCACCCTCTCAATAACTCCCGCCAGCCACTGCTGTGAGTGGCTCAGCTGGTGGAGCCGTTGCTCCATCGCATGCATGGCCCCAGACAGGTTTTCCACGCATCTGCCACCACACACACACATTGTGCCAGGTGTTTGTGTGGTGGCATCTGCGTAGACCCTGGGTGGGGCCCTGCATGGTTGAGGCAACCTTTGTGGCTGAGGGGAGCCCACAGTGCCCTGTGATGCCCTGTCTTCGACATCACTCTCCCACACCCCCTCTGGCACCCTCTCCCCCCCTGAGCCCTCCTCAACGTCCCCCTCCCCCTCCACATCCCCAACACCCTGTCTCCCCCCTGGCACCCCCCCGATCAGCCGTTCCAGATGGCCATCTGGCCCCTGGTGGGGGACATCTGCTGCAGGTGGATGTGTCTGTGCCTCCACCACCACCTCCTCCTCCTCCTCCTCCACCTCCTCCTCCTCCTCCTCATCTTCCTCCTCCTCTTCCCCCTCCTCCGATGTGATGAGGACCACCACCTCGTCTGCATGTGGTGTGGGGGGACGTCTCAGGAGGGGTGCAGAGGTTGTGGGCAGATCCTCTGGGACATCACCATCTGTGGAGGTCGACAAGCATAGGAACTCTGTTAGGTCTCACATACAGCACGTCTACATATGCAGTGGCCACACAGGTTTTTCTGGCAACTGCAACATCTGTTACTGATGTGACACTTTGAGAAGACTCAGATGCAACCTTTGGGGAGCTCTCACCCTGGATTTGCTGCAGGTAGCCGGCATGGTGGTGGCGCAGCTCCCTGCCCTTCTTCCGGAGATCCTCAACCTGTTGATGGTAATTGAAAGGTTGGGTGCATTCGTGACATATCAACCTTCTGCTGGGTCACCCATAAAGACACACAGCCGTGTGGGCAATGTTTTGCTGCTACAGCCACACTGTTGTGTGTGTGTCTCATGTATAGCATAGTTCATCACATGTCATTGGGGATCGCCATGGGCAACAGACATATGTCCTCACATGTGCATAATGTGGGTGGGGGGTGGGATTGACCCTGTATGAGTAATGGAAGATTGCTATCTTTGCAGGCTGTAGCCCTGCTGTGCAGACCACATGTGTGTTTACAACACCATAGACAAGGGCAATATCACCATAACATCTGTGAACAACAGTGGTCATGTGTAGTTTTATGTATGTGTTGGTCAACCACACCTGCTGAGTTGATCATTGGACGAACATCACTGATGTCCATGTGTGTCATAGGTTTGGCTTTCTATTATGTGTATAAATGCTGAAACAACATTTGCATGATGGTGTGGGGACATAGATCTGTTGCAGGTGTTTGTTAGCTTCTGACATGGTTCATGGGGATGGGGTGCTGTTACACACATAAACATCGTCCCCTACCATATCATCTGCAGACATCGGAGACATGTGTGATGATATATTGACCTCCAAAACTATGGGGTACGTACAACCTCTGTGCCATGAACAAACACAATATCTTTCTAACATACCCACCATTGCATGCCGGTATTTGGCCCCCTGGGGGTGGTGTATCCGAACACACATCATCAGCTCCATACACCATAGCAAGTGGGTGACTAACAGGACACATTACCATAGTCACTGGAATCCTGGGGATATTGGGAATGCATATAACTTGTTAGTCACACACAACCATATCTCTATGGTGCCAGATGACCCAGTGTGATGGGCTGCCTGGACCCACGGGATAGGGGAACACAGCACACTGTTAAAGCACACACAACCATATCTCCAGGGTGATAGATGACCCAGTGTGATGGGCTCCGTGCACTCCAGGGGATAGGGAGGGTAAAGCAAACTGTTGTAGCACACACAACCATATCTCCATGTTGCCAGATGGCCCAGTGTGATGGGCTGCCTGGACCCACGGGATAGGGGAACACAACAAACTGTTAGAGCACACACAACCATATCTCCAGGGTGATAGATGACCCAGTGTGATGGGCTCCGTGCACTCCAGGGGATAGGGAGGGTAAAGCAAACTGTTGTAGCACACACAACCATATCTCCATGTTGCCAGGTGGCCCAGTGTGATGGGCTGCCTGGACCCACGGGATAGGGGAACACAACAAACTGTTAGAGCACACACAACCATATCTCCAGGGTGATAGATGACCCAGTGTGATGGGCTCCGTGCACTCCAGGGGATAGGGAGGGTAAAGCAAACTGTTGTAGCACACACAACCATATCTCCATGGTGCCAGATGACCCAGTGTGATGGGCTGCCTGGACCCACGGGATAGGGGGAACACAGCACACTGTTAAAGCACACACAACCATATCTCCAGGGTGATAGATGACCCAGTGTGATGGGCTCCGTGCACTCCAGGGGATAGGGAGAACAAAGGAAGCTGTGAGAACACACACAACCATATCTCCAGGGTGATTGTTACGCCACTGTGATGACCTCACAGCACACCTGTGGATAACGAGACGTTTTGGACCTTTTACATTACACTACCCAATACCACGATGTGAACAGGGAACCCACTGTGATGGGCTCTGTATTCTCCTGGGGATAGGGTGGGTGTACTATATTGTGTTGCCACACACAACCATATCCACAGGGTGACCAATAGAGCACTGTGATGACCTCTCAGCACCCCTGATGATAGGGAGAATGTTCTTCAACTTTACATTACATACAACAATATCTCCAGGATGACTGGGAACACACTGTGATTGCCTATGTAGTCTGCTAATGATGGGGTCGATGTATGAAATGGCCTAGGCACACAGATCATATAGTAAGGGTGACTGATAGCCCACTGTGATGAACTCTCCACACCCCTGGGGATACGGAGACTGGTTTGACCTGTTACATTCCACACAGCAATATCACCATGATGAATGGGAACACAGTGTGATGGCCTCTCTGTTCCCCTGGTGTTAGGGTGGATGTATGAAATTGTCTGGTCACACAGACCATATCTTACGGGTGACTGATACACCACTGTGATGAGCTGTACACACCCCTTTGGATATGGATTACGTTCTGACCTTTTAAATGACACACACTGATGTCACCAGGATGAATGGGAACACACTGTGAGGGGCTGTCTGGTCTGCTGCTGATAGGGTGGATGTATGAAATTGTCGGGGCACACAGACCATATATGACGTTTGAGTAAATGTTCACGATGATGCGATCTCTGCACCGCAGGGGATAGGGAGAATGTTTACCACCTTTACAGTAAACAGACCAAGATCACCAGGATGACTGGTAACACACAGTGGTGCCCTCGTGGGGATGGGGAGGCTAATGCAAAGTGTTTCAGCACACAGCAACATCTAGCCAGGGTGACAGGTGACCCACTCTGATGGGCTCTGTCTTACCCTGGGGATAGGGTGGCTCATGCAAACTGTTTCAGCACACACAACCATATCCCCTGGATGACAGGTGACCCACTGTGATGGGCTCTGTCTTCTCCTGGGGATAGGGTGGCTCATGCAAACTGTTTCAGCACACAACAACATCTAGCCAGGGTGACAGGTGACCCACTCTGATGGGCTCTGTCTTCTCCTGGGGATAGGGTGGCTAATGCAAAGTGTTTCAGCACACAACAACATCTAGCCAGGGTGACAGGTGACCCACTCTGATGGGCTCTGTCTTCTCCTGGGGATAGGGTGGCTAATGCAAAGTGTTTCAGCACACAACAACATCTAGCCAGGGTGACAGGTGACCCACTCTGATGGGCTCTGTCTTCTCCTGGGGATAGGGTGGCTAATGCAAAGTGTTTCAGCACACAACAACATCTAGCCAGGGTGACAGGTGACCCACTCTGATGGGCTCTGTCTTACCCTGGGGATAGGGTGGCTAATGCAAACTGTTTCAGCACTCAACAACATCTAGCCAGGGTGACAGGTGACCCACTGTGATGGGCTCTGTCTTCTCCTGGGGATAGGGTGGCTAATGCAAAGTGTTTCAGCACACAACAACATCTAGCCAGGGTGACAGGTGACCCACTCTGATGGGCTCTGTCTTCTCCTGGGGATAGGGTGGCTAATGCAAAGTGTTTCAGCACTCAACAACATCTAGCCAGGTGACAGGTGACCCACTGTGATGGCTATGTCTTCTCCTGGGGATAGGGTGGCTAATGCAAACTGTTTCAGCACACACAACCATATCCCCTGGATGACAGGCGACCCACTGTGATGGGCTCTGTCTTCTCCTGGGGATAGGGTGGCTCATGCAAACTGTTTCAGCACACACAACCATATCCCCTGGATGACAGGCGACCCACTGTGATGGGCTCTGTCTTCTCCTGGGGATAGGGTGGCTAATGCAAACTGTTTCAGCACACACAACCATATCCCCTGGATGACAGGCGACCCACTGTGATGGGCTCTGTCTTCTCCTGGGGATAGGGTGGCTCATGCAAACTGTTTCAGCACACACAACCATATCCCCTGGATGACAGGCGACCCACTGTGATGGGCTCTGTCTTCTCCTGGGGATAGGGTGGCTCATGCAAACTGTTTCAGCACACACAACCATATCCCCTGGATGACAGGCGACCCACTGTGATGGGCTCTGTCTTCTCCTGGGGATAGGGTGGCTAATGCAAAGTGTTTCAGCACACAACAACATCTAGCCAGGGTGACAGGTGACCCACTCTGATGGGCTCTGTCTTCTCCTGGGGATAGGGTGGCTAATGCAAAGTGTTTCAGCACACACAAACATCTAGCCAGGGTGACAGGTGACCCACTCTGATGGGCTCTGTCTTACCCTGGGGATAGGGTGGCTAATGCAAACTGTTTCAGCACTCAACAACATCTAGCCAGGGTGACAGGTGACCCACTGTGATGGGCTCTGTCTTCTCCTGGGGATAGGGTGGCTAATGCAAAGTGTTTCAGCACACAACAACATCTAGCCAGGGTGACAGGTGACCCACTCTGATGGGCTCTGTCTTCTCCTGGGGATAGGGTGGCTAATGCAAAGTGTTTCAGCACTCAACAACATCTAGCCAGGGTGACAGGTGACCCACTGTGATGGGCTCTGTCTTCTCCTGGGGATAGGGTGGCTAATGCAAACTGTTTCAGCACACACAACCATATCCCCTGGATGACAGGCGACCCACTGTGATGGGCTCTGTCTTCTCCTGGGGATAGGGTGGCTCATGCAAACTGTTTCAGCACACACAACCATATCCCCTGGATGACAGGCGACCCACTGTGATGGGCTCTGTCTTCTCCTGGGGATAGGGTGGCTAATGCAAACTGTTTCAGCACACAACAACATCTAGCCAGGATGACAGGTGACTCACTGTGATGGTCTCAGTAGTCTTATGGGGATAGGATGGATATCATCAATTGTCTGCACACACAGAACCATATCTCAAGGGTGATGGATAGGCCACTGTGATGAGCTCTCAGGACCCCTGGGGATTGGGGGGGGGGCCTATTCAACAACGTTTGTTTAGTAACCCATATCACAGGGTGGACTTACATACCAGTAATGCTACATGTCACATGGCCTATTGCTGTACACAAGGTGTTTGGATCCAGATCCACATCCCACCATATCCATATGATGTGGTATTGATGGGTTGAGGGTGATTTATGGGCGTACATTCCTCATGTATGTTGTTGCAGGGCCACAGCAGCAGATTCCATAGCATCAGAACCTCTGTGACCATTGCCAGCAACACCAGGGTACAGGACAAAGCAGTCACATATGATACACAGACATTATGTGATTTCTGGTCATCTGCTGGATATTTCTGACTCACAAAACCTTATATTAGCAGCATGGACATCTGCAATGGACACAGGCTACATATCTGATTCCAATGAGTTGCCCCCATACACTTACCTCCCTTGGGTATTCAGCGAGGCGATTAAATCTTCGCTGTAGCCGCTCCCATGCCCTGCGGACCTTGGAGCTGTCCCTTTGCCTGCTGGGCCCGGGGAACAGCTTCTCTTGCCTGTTGGCAATCAGCCGGGCCAGGGAGCGCAGCTCGCGTGGAGTAAAGGAGGGCTTTCTTTGTCTGGGCGCCATTTTCCGATACTGTCATGTGCTTGCACGCAGCGTTATTCACGCGCATGCGCGCCGCAACTGGCGCATGCGCGCCGCAACTGGCGCAGATTAGTGACGTCTTACGTACAACTGTGCCCCGCAAATGGCGCGGTTTAGCGATGTCATACGTCCATCTGCGTCCCGAAACGCAACGTATAGCAACCTATGATGTCCATCTGCGCAACGACCATAGTTTAACAACGTCATACGTGTGTCTGCGCACCGCAGCTGGCCCATTTTTCAACTGGTTTACAGTCATGTACGCCACGCAACTGGCGCTGCTGCGTGACGTATTATGTACAAATGCGCACCGCAAATACGCATTTCAGCACATAGACATATGCACATTCGCAGCACAATTTGCATATACACTGGTGAGTGACACCTATTTTAGACACATAAGATAGTTTGTGATCATATGGTGTCTACACATTTTGGACTTGAAGTAATCAACACTTCCACAATGTTTCTTAGGCTTTCGTATGACGTGATGTACTATGGCTTTGACATTGCAATGAGTGACACTACAAATGCAAACACAACAAGGTGTCATTGAGACCCATCAAAGTGGGCTATACGTCAACCGTGAAACATGTTTGTGTGTGCTTGCACCGTTTAATACAGCCTCCCTATCCCCATGCGTCATGGAGGCCATCACAGTGGCATATCAGTCACCATGGTGATATGGTTGTGTGTGCTTAAGGTAGACCACAAACACTCCCTATCCACAGGAGACCACACAGCACATCAGAGTGGTCTAACAGTCATCCTGGTGATGTGGAGCTATGAGTCCCAATATATCATGTTCAGTAGTTCATCTCAATGTGCGGCCAGCAATGATGTTCGGGATGGCATAAGGGGGGGTGGGAGGGGCTGGGGGCCGTTTCTATCTGGACAGTCTACATACACATTAGGTTGCGTAACACACATACTGAGCTGATGGAGTTTGCCATGGGACAGACAAGCACGTTGATTTTAAGTAGGTGTTCTGACATACAGACATTCTGGCTGACGTGTGCCACATTATTTGCCAATTCTCCTTATGGTACAGACCTACTATTTCCCTTTACACAGTCTGCCTAATCAATATGACTTGCTGGGACATTACTCTCTAATATCAGCAGTGGTTTGTGTGTCCTTGGGTTATGATTTTTCTTCTGACAGCAAACACACTGTGACATTGCAATAATCTTGGATGGCACATCTGATCCTCTATGAGCCACTCCAGAGAGTGCATTATGAGTTGCAGTCTCCGCCACAGCACCTTCTCATGTTCCAGTTCTGCCACCGTATAGGGTGCGTTTGATGAAGGTTCAGGCTACAGCACTGAGGGTGTTGTTGGCAGTAGCAAATGACGTAATATATGACACAAGCCTCAGATACACATGTCACATTACTCAACTGTGGGATCAGATGCATGACTTTTGCCTCAAGACACTGTGAGATCACAGGTGACCCACCTCTCCATAGCTCTGCGGTTGTGGAGCAGTCCTCCTTGAACCCCTTGGTCTGTCTGGTAATCTGGATAGGCCTAATGACTACACATGAGATCGCTATGCATCAGAGCTATCCTGCAACCTGAGTGTTTTGTGGCTCGATAGGTCTGGCTCTGAGGACACCTGCCTTACACCTCTGTCATTTAGGCGTGTGAGTGTGCAAAGCACAGATGACATAGACATGGAAGGCATAGATAGACTGTGTCACATACTTTGTAATTTCTCACCACCACCATGCAGTTGTATACTGACAAACTATGTTGTTGGTGGTGACAGGCAAAGATGCATGCTACACATTCTATCTGACCTTTTTGATGTCTTACACATCAGCACCTTGGCCACTTACAATGGTTGATGACAGAGGTGTTGTCCAGGAGTGTTGACAAGCAGTCCTGGGGGCCACACACCACTCAGCTTGACAAAAGATCGCGATTACTTATATATATCTTGCATCTTAATTTGTGCGTTCATAAACACCCATCTTGCCTAGGCTTTCAGGGAGGACTGGGTCAGAACCACTGCCATAGCTGCTAATACACCCCTGGCTGCCTGCAGGTGGACTACAGGCCAACACATGACCTGTTGGCTTTCTTTACCAGGATGGGGTTAACCACACATACCCATGATGCACTGCACATGTAAATCATCCGTCTACAAATAACAGCAAGATGATTTATGCAGCCAGATACCCACCTCAACCTGTATATAATTACTGAACGTGTAGGTTGATGACACAGAGTTGCTATTGACTGTTACATTGTGTGGGTCACGTGCTCACCCTGAGATTGAGAGTGGACACACAGCACCATGTCCACAGCACCTAGCTTAGGTGGGATAGGCTATGGTGTAGGTCCACATCAGTGACACTGTGTGATGGGTAGTTGTTGTAGATGCACTGCCAAATACACTTGTGGCCATCTGCTATTTCTCTGTGACGTTTACACCTTCAGCAATTTGCAGCACCCACATTGGTCTTATGCTGTGTGGTGCCAATGCCCACATATGTTATGTAATTGGGGGGAGGGGGTGGATGGTGGGTTGGACAGATAGACGGCTTCAGTAACAACCCATACATTAACCACTGTAACGCATAATCACCCAACAACACATCCACAATACTGCAATGGCGCTGCTGGTGGGAAATGATAAACTGGGTCCAGCTGAGAGAAGATAAACATAAAACCAAACATAAACGTGGTGCATGGATTTCTATGCACATCCATAAGGTGACAGCAGACAAATGGCAGGCCTAAAAATGATCAGCAGCACACCACCACTATCTGACATTGTCCTCCAGCAAATAGTGGAACACTGCAGCCGATGCACCCCTGACGGTGTGGCAACCTTACACATACTAGATGCATTCGGTCTGCTAGCTAGCCCATAGTGCATACTACTGGAGGAAATGTGCGCACCCAAAACTGGGATGTCTGCACAATCACCAAGCAGTTTAGCAAGTGATTCGGCACCAAAAGGAAACCCATACATATCACTTACAAGAGATGCTGTTGGCACTATGGCTGCCCTAGCCACGCCATGGTAACTGCTTAGTCAGGGTGAGAGTGACCTTCCAGGAGGACATGCAGGGGCTACCTTGTCCATGCTGCTGATGACCACACACTACGATGTCTGCTACATTGCCCTATGTTCTGCGCTCATGCATCCAGCCCAGGCCAGCCTGTCGGGGGTATACCCACAATACCTAGCTCCTCATTATGCACATTGGCAAGCTAATACTGGACACAGTACAAACATTGTGGGCTGAGTAAGGTCTTGCAGACATCACACACTGGATGTACAGACACACAATCCCACAGCTAGGCCATCACTGTGCTACTATAGATAGCTTTTGCAGTCTAGGCCAACTCAGCAGTCCTGGACACAGTGCAGGCATAGCTATGGTATGCAATACTGTTGCTGTCACACCCCAATGTGGGACACATTGTCGAACACCAGACGTGAGACACACTCCACAAACATCAAACATATTGGTGTCATAACACTCAATCACCATATTGTGCTTTACCTAGAAATTGATATCTGCTACTAATCTGTTCAACATGTTGCTATATGTGTATTGAATTACCAGGTTTATGGTGACAGCGCTAAGGTGCACACTTACTACTTGTGTGAGATGTACGCAAGGCCCAATATCATGTATATCCAATAGGCTTTGGATCATGGAGCCTGTGGGTCTATTCATTTATTCTCCTGATGGCCAGTACTGTCCGGCAGAGGTACCCAAATACAGTCCTGTTGAGTCAGACACTGTTAATTTTTCCCAAGTGTGCCTACGGAATATGCATGAGATATATCTGCATACCATGGACCAACACATTACATTGCACAACACCATCTTTATTTGACACATCATAAGATGTGCATGATTTGAGGCACTTCAGGAGTGCATTTGAGTGAAACTGCTCTATGTGATGCACATGTTTCTCATATATGTACACTTTGTCAGAAAAAATACATGTATTGGCCATCTTTGCATTACCTGCACTACAGATTATTTTCTGTTTCTTAAAATTGTGCGATGTCACATTCGTGGGGGCTTTTTGGCCAGGGATGACACACAGGATTTGAACTTGTGACCTTCACCTCCTGAGGGCAATGGCTGTGTGCTTTGCACCACCGTCTTGCAACAGAGACAGTGCATTCCCAGGGATATGCATGGGTGTTTGTCACACTGACCCTGTCTGTTGCACTCCACACCACCCACTTAAAAAGGAGTATGCCATGGTGTGCTGTGGACAGCTGCCACCAATTGCTCTGCCGTCAACATGCTCACATGGCCTTATATTGGAGACTGCATAAAACTTAACTAACAATTGACACTCCAGGACTGCATTTGGTTGACTCTGCTGTAGGTGATGCACATGCTTATGTGGTGGCTACTGTTGAAGGAAAACTACACATATGGGATACGATCTTAGGTTCTCATCAGCAAATAGCCACTCTTTCCTGGCTTGTTTTAGAAGGGTACAATTATGTGACCTAGTTGGCCAGGAGCCACATACAGGATTTGAACCTGTGACCTTCTGTTATTGCACACACTGTCTGTATCCACTGCACCAACGTTTTGCAACATATATGCTGCATTCCCAGGGGAGTCCATGACTGTACATCCAACAGAGCATGTCTGTTGTGGTGGACGGTGCCAGACTGCACACGCCTACTGTACTGTCTGCTGTGTCTTTCAGCCAATGCCCCCTCCACCACCTGTACCCCTCAGCCAACATGCAGACATGTCCTTATCTGGAAAACCCATTTCACAGAGTTCCCCAAATCCAGTCTTGGTGTTCCACACACTGTTCTGGTTTTCATGCTATCCCTCATACATATGCATGAGCTACATCTGCATACCATGGGGGTGGTGCATAGCTATGCAGCACAGGCATCTTTGTTCGAGGCAGCATGGAACCTGAATGGTGTGGGGCCCTCCAGGACTGCATTTGGGAGACTCTGCTCCAGATAATGCGCCTGTTTATGGTGTCTGTGAGTGCTGTGGTAAAATATAGGTGTATTAATCATGCATATGTTCCTAGCTATACAGTTTTGTCCTTACTATCACGGTTTAGTTGTAGGAAAAATATGTGGACTGGATTGGCAGTAGCCCCAGCTGGGCTTTGAACCTGTGACCATCTGTTCCTGCACACACTGTCTGTGTGCACTGCACCACCGTGTTGCCACAGATATGTTATGTTCCCTGGGGAGTACATGACTGTACATCCGACAGAGCCTGTCTGTTGCGGTGGACGGTGCCAGCCTGCACAGGCCTAGGCCACTGTCTGCTGTGGTTTGCAGCCACTGCCCCCTCCGCCACCTGTACCCTTCCGCAAACATGCAGACATGTTCCTATCTGGGAAAAACATATGACCTGAGTGAGTTGTAGCACACCAGGACTGACTTTGGGGGACTTGGCTGTAGGCAATGCCCATTGTTATGGTTTGTGTGCGGTGTAGGGTAAAATATTGGTGTTGGGACCATGCTTATGTTCTCTGCAATAAAAGAGTGTCTGTATTCTCACTGTTTAGTGGTGGGTAACATGATGGGGACTGGGTTGGCAGGAGCCCCAGCTGGGTTTTGAACCTGTGGTTCTCTGGTCCTACAGGTACTGGCTGTGTCTGCTGCACCACACTGTGGCCACAGAAACAGTGCAGTCTCTGGAGATGTGATACCTGGCCGCACGGGTCAGACACCCTGCTCTTCACAATTTTACTGTGGGCTCGTTGACCTTGTATGGGGACAAAGGTGCAAATAAACCTCACAAATGCCCTCCAAAAAAGGGGAGGGAAACCATAACCAAGCTGCGCAACAGTGATACCAATGGGCAACCTAGAAATCACTCCCAGGAAAGCTCCATTAAAATGCAGTGCTTTTGAATGGGTCTACGGAGCGTAGACCCTTCCAAAATTCATTTCTTTTTTTTGGAGCTTTCCTGGGAGTGTTTTGTATGGTTGCCCATTAATATCACTGTTGCTCAGCTGTATTATAATTTTCTTTGAATTTATTGTGGTCATTTTCATATCATGTTTGCTATTTTGTTCTGTGCACATTTATCACACTGCTCACGTCTTTTAGGTTTCCCCGATTTTGCTGTACATTGCAGACGGAAATGGTTTCTCTTCCCTTTAAATGCGCTCTACCGCGAGTGTTTCACTCGCGGTATTTTTTCCTTGTAAATTCGGGCACGCTCCTGTGCGGGGAGTCTCTCCCCTCCCACATTCCACCCATTGACCCCGTCTCTCCGCCCCTCGGGGGCCTTCCTCCGCCCTCATTTCGCCTTTCCACGCCTCTATCGCACATGAGCGCCCCGCAAACGTGCGCGTTTTCGGCGCACGTGTGCGGGGCCCGTTAATGTGACCCGCACGTGTACGGGGCGTTTAAGAGCACTTAAATGCATCATTTTAGGGCGCTCAGGTGCGCCCCGCACAGGTGCGCCGTTTAGTAAACATGCCCCATAGACTAATACATAGAATAATATATAGATTCAAGAGTGATTATGCGGAAATATTTCTTTACAGAAAGAGTGGTGGATCCGTGGAATGGTCTCCCAGTGGAGGTGGTGGAGATGAGGACAGTAACTGAATTCAAAAAAGCATGGGACAAACACAGAGGATCTCTAAAGAAAAAAAGGGGACTGTTGTAGTTGTTGATATGGAAGGACAGACTAGATAGGTCAAGTGGCCTTTTTCTGTCGTCATATTTCTATGTTTCTAGACAACTGGGGAAACAGATGGATCAACAAGAGTCTATTCTGTGCTGATGGACAACATCTCTCTGTCACAGGGAAAGGATTCTAAATGAAAAATTCAGGCAGTATGTGGGCAGGCATTTTTAGGGAAAGGGGGTGACAGATGGAGAAGGACAAGTTCAGGACAGCATTCCAAGCAAAAGCTAACATTGGAAACAGCCACGCTTTTAAACCACACATCAATGTTAAGTGGGAAAAGGCGTGCAGAACAAAATCCATGCAAAGTACAGGCAAGGTCAGTCAACAAATGCTAGAAAGCCATGAGCATAAATGCTCAAAGCCTAGCCAACAAAATTCCTGACCTGAAAGCCGTAATGGTGGAAATGGACTTGGACATAGTGGCCATTACAGAAATATGGTTTAATGAGTCACATGAATGGGATATAGCCATAGCTGACTATAATCTATTTAGAAGAGATAGAGAGGGTAGAAAATGAGGAGGAGGAGGAGCTCTTTATGTCAAAAGCAATATTAAAGCTGCTGAAATGCAGATGACGTGGGGAAAAGAAGAAGCACTCTGGATTGTGTTGGAAAGAGGAGATGGCACTGTCATCCATATTGGTGTGATCTACAGGCCTCCAACTCAAACTGAAGAAATGGATAGAGACTTGATTATTCATAGTGCAAAGGTAGCCATGAAGGGGGAAGTGATCATATTGGGTAACTTTAATCTACCCGATATAGATTGGACTATCCCTTCTGCAAATCTTGAAAGAAGTAAAATAATTGTGGATGCCTTCCAAGATGCATTACTTAGACACATGGTGATGGAACCGACCAGGTAAAATTCTATGCTGGATTTAGTATGCAGCAATGGAGATATTGTGTCAATTGTCTGGACAGTTGCCCATGTGAGCAGCAGCGATCATCACACGGTGTGGTTTGAGATAAAAGCCAAGGCAGAGTCCCTTCATAGCAAGTTCAAAGTCCTTGACTTCAAAAATGCTGACTTCAGGAAGATGGCCAAGTGCCTGAAGGAGGAGTTGGCAGGGTGGGAGGAGGTAAGGGAAGTGGAATTGCAGTGGGCTAAACTAAAGGAGGCAATAAAAGGGGCAGCAGATTCATAGGTAAGGAAAGTAAATAAAAACAAAAGGAAATGGAAACCTATTTGGTTTTCTAAAGAAGCAATTGCACAAATAAAGGCAAAAAACACAGCTTTCACAAAATTCAGAAGTTTGCAAACAGAGGAACTCCAGAAAGAATAAAGGATAAAGCTAAAAGAGACAAAAAGAGAAATAAGGATAACAAAATCAAAGGCAGAAGAAAAGATGGCTAAACTTCTAAAGCGTGGTGATAAAACTTTTTTCAGGTATATTCAGGAGAAGAGGAAGATCAGAGGTGAAACTGCAAGTCTCAAAAGAGCTGCAAATGGATTCGTGGAAAGTGACATTGAAAAAGTGAAAATGCTAAACATATACTTCTGTTCTGTTTTTACTAATCCTGGAGGATCACCTGTGATTGACAAATATACAAATGGAAATGGAGTAGATACTACACCATTCGCAGAAGATGATGTGTTTGAACAACTTGCAAAACTTAAAGTGGACAAAGCCATGGGACCGGATGGGATACATCCCAGGATACTGAAAGAACTCAGAGAGGTTCTTGCAATTCCTTTAAAGGATGTTTTTAATAGATCCTTGGAGACAGAAGAAGTTCCGCAGGACTGAAAAAGAGTCAATGCGATACCTCTTCACAAAAGTGGTAAGAGGGAAGAAGTGGCAAACTACAGGCCAGTAAGTCTTACCCTGGTGGCGGGAAAATTAATGGAGGTGCTCCCGAAAGAGAGAATAGTAAACTTTCTTGAAACCAATAGATTGCATGATCCGAGGCAACATGGTTTTATGATCATGTCAAACAAATCTGATTGAGTTCTTTGACGGGGTGACCAGAGAACTAGATCAAGGACATGCGATGGATGTGATCAACCTAGATTTCAGGAAAGCCTTAGATACAGTTCCTTATAGGAGGCTTATCAATAAACTGACCAGCCTGGCGATGGGTCCCAAGGTGGTGAAATGGATCAGAAATTGGTCAACTGACAGACGACAGAAGATGATAGAAAACAGAACTCACTTGGATGAAACAAAGGTTATTAGTGGTGTGCCCCAGATATTGATCCTGGGGCCGGTACTATTCAATGTATTTCTGAGTGATATTGCTGAAGGACTGAATGGAAAACTATTTCTTTTTGCGAGATGACACAAACATTTGCAACAGAGTGGACTCCCCTGAGGGAGTGGATAACATGAGGAAAGATCTGCAAAAGTTGGAAGAATGGTCTAAAAGCTCGGCAGTTAAGATTTAATGTGAAGAAGTTCAGTGTCATGCATTTGGGATGCAGAAATTCAAGGGCATAACATAAAGTTGCAAGGGGGTAAACTGAAAGGCAACATCAGGAAAACTTTCACTGAAAGGGCGGTGGATGCTTAGAATGCTCTCTCGATGGAAGTGGTGAGGGAAAATACAGTGACAGAATTCAAAATGGCATGGAACAGTCACAGTGGATCCTTTTATAGAAAAAGGATAACATCAAAATAAACCTGACTGTCTCTGATATCTCAACAAGCAGAGGTGACCTGCACAGAGCGGTGGGCGCACCTACTCTTGCCACCTTGCTGGGCAGACTATATGGACCATGCTGGCCAATAAAGCATGGTCCATATAGTCTGCCCAGCAAGATCCATATAGTCAACAAATGGTCCATATAGTCAACCATCTGCTCTCATATACTATGTTACTATGTTACAAGCAGGACCGTACCTAGCCCTGTGAGAGCGGTGCGGCCGCACAGGGTGCAAAGGCTTAAGGGGAGCATTTCGGCTGTCTGCCGTTGCCTGCCATCGCCACTCTTTCTTCTCTCAGCAGCGGCAGGCAATGGCAGACAGCTGAAATGAGCCCCTTAAGCCTTCTCACGGCACGCTAAGCAGTTCTGGTCCCTCCATCCTCTAACGCGGAGTCAGAGCAGGAAGGGACAGATCGGCTTAGGATGCCGGTGACTTGCACATTGGGTACGCCTCTTCTCTTCCGCCGCCGTCCAGAAAGTGGCTGGAAGGAGTTGTGGGGGAGGGGGTGCCCGATGCGCAAGTCACACAGGGCGCGATTCACGCTCGGTACGGCCCTGGTTATAAGTACCTATTAGATCCCCAAGTAGTAGTGAGACTCTTTACTGGTTTATGTACTTTTCCTCCACAAGCTTCTCCAAACCTTTTTTACACCCAGCTACAATAACAGCTTTTAATACATCTTGTGGCAATGAAATTGATATTTCAGACAAAAAGTGATTTGAAGAAAAAGATCTGCGGCCATATACTTATCCAAATATTTAGACTTAGTTATTTATACATCTATAAAGGAAAGGCAAGAGGTCGAGGAACAAATGAGAGTTGGGAAAGGTGTGGGAGGACTTCATTGTAAGAGGGGGTAGGGAGAACGTAGAAGGTGCCCTAGGTGCAAGTCTGGATGGAGTTCAGGATTACTGTATTACATGAAGACTACTGCCTCTGTTAGTTTTCATCCAGTAGCATTCAGTAAAATAAATTGCTTTTGTTCTATTTACAGCTAAAAGAAAAACTGCAAAAATCAACCTGTTGATGACAAAAGTCTGCCCAGAGTGCCCAGTTGTAGATTATATTCACCAGATGCTTTGGTAAGATGTTTAGAATCCTGTTGCCAGAGAGCAGATGGCATTAGGTGATATCACCTCTCAGGTAATCACTTAAATCATATCACTGATAATATTTCTCAGGAGGCTCTGGAGAATCTCAGTGGAAATATATAATCATGTTAAAATGGTAGTGAACCCAGATGGTACAGAAACAATGTTTTAAAATTATCTTGCAGGTGTTGATGCTCCTAGCAAAAGATAACAAAAATACAAAGCCACACAAAGGCATAGAAACAATAGGTTCAGTTTCTCATAAATTGTCAGGGCATGAAAATGTTAAAATCTTTTACCAAGTGTCTCAGCTGTAGCAGATTGGTAGCGCATGATTAGAGAATAAAATGCTTTAGGAAAGGATAATAGACTAGTTTGGTTTCCAAAATTAATTATGGGAAAATAGAAGGTGCCACAAGTGCTTGTCACTGCTAGGCCTTCCTGAGGTCAGGCTTGGAAATTGTCTCAGAGATATAAGTGAAAAAACTATTCAAAGGGGTTTTGGAATGGAGCCCGGGCATGATTTGCAAACTGGTGCAGCTCTGAAAAGTGTGACCAGAGATTTTGAGGGAAAGCCAGAAGATGGGCTATGAAAAAAGGACCTGTGCCAAACATGACCGTGTCTTTTCCATCCTCATAAAAGAAAGAAGCCTTATTCCAGCTAACGTGGGACAGAGCAAGATGTGTGCTTTTAAAAGAAAATAGCATTCACTCACACTATTTATGGAAGGCTACAGCGACCAAAGAATGCAGACAAGATACGTTCTCGTTAAGCTTGTAGGCAGCTTTTTAATCTACAGTACGATTGCTAAGAGGGAACAACGCTTCATCAAACAATGACCTATTATGCACTTTAGGACCGAAATTATATTTCAGCGAAAAAGAGGGCAACCCCCCTCCCCCCCCCCCCCACACACACACACAAAAGTCCTCTAAGACAATTTGCTTGTGGATTTTTAAAAATTGTCTCCTTTTGTTCAAGGATTTAATTTCTGGGCAGGGGAAAAATCAAATAGTGACAAGAAATGTGACAAGCAAGCAGATCTAGGTCAGAAAGTGCTTGGGGAACTTTTGCCCAGTTCTTAAATTTAACAATTTCAAGTTTCCCAGGGCCTTTTCCATGCATCATTCTGTAAATGTTTCTACTCCCTAAAAATGTAAGAAATTAGTTTGTGCAAAAGAATTATTCTTATTTAGTATATAATTCTACTTATTTACAAATGTGAGAGGCCTCACTAAATGCACATAAGTTCCCTCTCAACTGAGCTTACAAATGAACCAAGTGGTGGTTTGTTTGATGGTTAGAGCAAAAACCTGACACAGAACCAGTGCCACTATGCCACGGGTTCTCAATCCATTCCCCAGGACACACCTAGCTAGTCAGCCTTTCAGGTTAACCACAATGAATATTCATGAGAGAAATTTGCATGCTCTGCCTCCATTGAATGAAAATTTCTTTCATGCATATTCATTGTCGTTATCCTGAAATCCTGACTGGCTAGGTGCCCTCTGATGACTGGACTGAAATCCCCCGAGCTTTGTTAAACGACCAAAAGAGACCGAGCAGTCACCTGATAGCAGTTTCTGGAACAGATTCACCTAAGCCCTTAGTCTTTACTCCTATTCCTCTAGTCACCAGCGGGTCAGGTTTTCATGATATCCTTAAAGAATATGCATGTGACAGATTTGCATGCCCATTACCTCCATGGTATGCAAATTACTCCCATGTATATTCATTAGGGATATCCTGAAAACTGGCCCATCGGTGACCCTCAAGGACTCAAGAGTTAAGATCAAGGTCCTAAAAG
The DNA here is from genome assembly GCA_033557465.1 of Ichthyophis bannanicus. NCBI lineage: Eukaryota > Metazoa > Chordata > Amphibia > Gymnophiona > Ichthyophiidae > Ichthyophis > Ichthyophis bannanicus. Next base: position 863,901,029 of record CM066032.1, on the reverse strand, counting down.
GAGTTAAAAGGAAAGCAGATAATATGCTCTGTACCAGTCAGTAACGACCGGGTTAAGTTCCACATGCTGCAAGGAATCCTGGGAACCCTCACCCCAACAAATGCAGGGGACAGAGTTAAGGTGTAAAGGTGAATCTATGAAGCAGGGCAGCAGTGAAGGGCCTCGGCAGATGGGAAGAGAGACCCAGGCACCCACCGGTGATTGCTGGAGTAAAGGAGGAAGAAGGGAAATAGGCAAAAAGGACAAATCTGGAGATTTTCAGATATTCCAGCACTAAAATATCAAGTGCAGAGGAAAGAAATAAAGGCCAGCCAGCCTGGAGAAAGAAGTCCCTCCATACAGACAAATGTAACCTTCATGGATTTTATTCACTGACATTGAGATGAATTTGGGAATCAGAGAAACCATAGTAGGGACTGCTACTACTGGGAAGAAATCTGCATTTGTAAGTATTAACCTGCTAGGAAATTCTCTAAATCTTGGAGAAAATGGAATTCTTTGGGTTAAATCTGATATAATTTCTGTATTTTAAAAATTCAGTGTTTTTGTTACGTCAGTTAGGACATACTAAAACAAATCAGCTTTGATTGAAATTAAAGGGAGTTAGGGCTTACTATTACAGTTAGTGTTTCTCTCCCTCCCATATACCAGGCTCCATCCTAGTCATGATTTATAGCTTCCTAAACCATTTAAGGGGAAGAAAGTGATCTCACTCACTTTCAGGTTTAACTGAATCTTAATAAGCAAGTTATTAGGCCTTAGCAGTAGATTTATCAAGTCCTTGCAGTTCACCTTGAGGTAAAAACTAAAAGTCCCTTATACATGTTAGATATAATTGTATTGGTTGAAGTATCTCTATTCACGTAGCAACTTTAAACAACTCAACAACTTTAAATCTTATAATACAGAAAGCAGTCCAGCAGAGAAATGGGAGCTATCCAGTCTTTTGTACTGAGTGTTACATGTATGACGTTCTCCTAGTTGGTGAGAGGTCTTATGTGTGCAGGAGGTGCAAAGAGCTCTTTGCTTTCAGGGAATGAGTCCAATCTCTGGAGGCTAGAGCAACAGACTTGGAGCAGCTGAAGCAAACTGAGAAATATATAAACGAGACCAACAGGGATGTAATAGAGAAGTCCCACCTCCAGTCTGGCAGTCTTTCTACTGCCATGGAGGAGAAAGGTCACGTAGAAGGAGAGCATCACCTCTTCCAAGTGATATAATACAAAATGCAGATTTTGCAATCTGTATCCACTCTGTGCATTGTTGAGTCAGCATTCTCATGTTCTTATTTTTATTTTTAACTCCTTGATTCTCAATATGATTTTACCTCTGATGCAGGCATACCATGCTGAAACACGGCCGTGTCAGGCTCAATAAAATTTGTTGCTGATAATTTTGTTCCCCTGCTCCTTGTTTTTTTCTTGCTTGTTTTTGCTGCAGGGGTGTCCCTTTTTTTTTGTTCTATATATGATATACAGAGGCATTCAAGTAAAAAAAAAGATGTTGTTTGTTTGCTTCCCATGTCATTTATGTAATTTTTCATTTTCTTCTTTTTTTGTTGTTTTTGTTTTGTTTCGGGAACAATGTCATCAATAGTATGCCCTTCTGCTCAGTAACAGGAACTACTGATCAATAGTGTGTATTTCTTTCCAATTATGTGCATTACTGATGATATAAGACAAGCACCACAATTTAGGGGGTTTCCTCTCTTGTCAAAAAAAAAAAACAATATTAAATGACATGGTCATTCTGTGTAACATTAGGAATGTGCAGTCTTTTTGAATGAATGCACATACCTAATGTTTTACATAACTTCCAATATATGAACTTCGGAAGTGCTATATTGGCTCAGAACAATGATCTCTGTTGGAAGTACCCTAGGAATACAGGCAAATACTGGTGGATAATTAGTTTTGTTATAGATCATGTAAAACCCAGACTACCTCTATTTCTGTGTATTCTGGAGGAGGCACCTGGACCGCCTCCTCCAGCACCGACTGCCCAATAGGGGCAGCCGGCAGGCCTTTTAAAAAGGAAGTGCCGTCCGGCGCACCCGCGCCTGAGGGCCTCGCCAGAGGGCCCCTTGGCGTGGCCCTTAGGCCGTGGCACTCCAGCAATCCCACAAGCGAAGCCAGAACTCACACCCGGAGCAGAGCCACAAGCAAAGCCAGAATTCACACCCGGAGCAGAGCCACAAGCGAAGCCAGAATTCACACCTGGAGCAGAGCCACAAGCAAAGCTAGAACTCACACCTGGAGCAGAGCCAGCTACCCGTGTCAGGAAAAGGCAAGTCCTTATCCTTAGCTGATCGCATGCCCCAAGCCATAAATCTTGCATTACCTATTATTTATATTTTACCACTAAAATTATGTATTGTAACCTTATTAATACACTTGGATATGCAGTGAACAAGCAGTAAGAAAGTCCTTTTCCTACTGTTTTGGAAAGAATCACCTCAGGCACATTTGCATGTGTTTAGTCAGCTTCACTTTTGCTATTAACTTGTAGTCACCTGTACTGTTGGCAGTATTCTGCAGTTAACTTCTTGATTACTAGTAACTAGAATCCTCCTGTACCATTGTCACTATTGCTATTAACTTGCATTCACTGTACTGTTGGCAGTATTCTTGCAGTTTAATTTCTTGATTACTAGTAACTAGAAGCCTCCTGTACTGTTGTCACAATTACTAACAACTTGCATTCACTGTACTGTTGCAATTAATCTCCCGATTGCTAGTATCCAGTATCTTCCTGCACTGTGGTCAGTATTTCCACAGTTAACCTCGCCAGCACTAGTAATCTGTATCTACTTTCACTGTTGTCATGAATTGTCTGTACTTCTGCCAATCTAGAATGTACAATTTCCTGCTATTATTCATCACCCTCCTTACCCTTGGTCTCCCCAGCATCTCAAATGCTCTCAACCATGGTACCAATTACATACCAATCCTACACAACAATGGAAGGAGATGGTCTGAATTCCCCCACCACACCACAGCAAAAAATAACCATACATCCCACTCCCATTTACTTAACATCCCCCTCCAAATCATCAAAAAGACACAAGCCGAGAAGCAACATCACCAACGACTACTGAAGTGTGCGTTGATAAATGCCAGATCAGTACGATCAAAATGGCCTGCAGCCATTGACCTGATACCCCTATACAACCTCGACATCTTGATGATCACGGAGACATGGCTATCTGATTGTGACAATGTCCTCTTGAATCAGATTCTGCCACCAGGATTTTCTCTATACACATGTCACAGGTCCATTCAGAAAGGAGGCGGGACGCTCATCCTCGCCAAAGCCGATCTACATTTCAAGCTGTGCAACACCTCCAGCTCAACCCACCTTGACTCTCTCACCATATCAAATGAGCTCTGCACAATCAACCTTCTATACCGGGCACCCACCTCATCACCAGATGACCTTTCAACAATAATTGAGCTTGCGTGCACCACATCCACTTCACGCTCTCCAATTTGGTTAGTTGGTGACTTCAACCTCCCATCTCTTCAAGACAGCCACGCAGCAGCATTCCTAGATGCACTAGAGGATCTAGGTTACAAACAATATGTCGACTCCCCCACCCACACTAAGGGAGGTAAGCTAGACCTCATCTTCGTACCTCATTCTAATGCCATGACATCCCAAGCCATCGCGCTGTCTGTAACACCAGTGCCTTGGTCCGATCACAATCTTCTCAGATTCCATATACCCATAAATACATCCCACAAGAGTCGAATGATATCAAACACATCTGGAACCCCAACAGCCCGCTTCCGACCACTCAACCAGAGCTTAGTCATAGAGAATCTTCGACCTCTTATGACCAACACAACCCTCAACTTAGATGATCTCATATCCAAATGGGACAAGAACCTTAGAGCTGCCTCCTGTCCATCATACACCGAAAAGAAAATAAGAAAACGGGAACATGCACCATGGTTCGCCATGGACCTACAAACATCTCTCCACCACCTACGCAAACTTGAGAGATGGTGGAGCCGAACCCACTCTCCCGAGATGCATGCTGCATACAACTCATACTTAATTACCCACCGTCCGAAGATAACGCAGAGTAGGAAACTTTACCATACAGATATATTAAAACGCTCCATCAATAAACCGCATGCCCTGTTCAATATAGTAAAGTCCATAACAGGAGAGCCGGTTTCAGCCCAACCTCCAATGCTTCAGCCACAGGACTACGCAAACTATTTACAATCAAAGATGATTAAGACCAACACAAACATAAGTGTCAGTAACCCCTCCGTATCGCCTAAAGCATCCCAAACAACACCATTATGCAATTTCACCACGGTATCCAGTAAAGAGATTGAGAACATTATTGCTTCTATCAATCCCAGCACAGCACCTAACGACCCCTGCCCAGCCAGCTGGATCAGAGAACTGCGACATGACCTAAGCCAAATCCTGAGCAAAATACTGAACCATTCCTTTTTAATGGGTTTGTTCCCGCAGAGACTGAAACACACCTCTATCAGGCCGCTACTGAAAAACAGCAGACTAGACCCATCCAAAGTTGAATCTTTTAGGCCAATCTCGAACATCCCCCAGCTTGCCAAGATCATCGAAAAAGCTGCTCAACAACAAATCCAGCATCATATCGATACTGAAGCACCGCTAGATCCATCCCAACACGGCTTCAGGGAAGCACATGGAGTCGACACTGTCCTTACAACCCTATTCAACGATTTGGTCACAGGAATAGACAGCATCCAACAAGGATTTGTCCTCATCTTTCTGGACATCTCTGCCGCCTTCGAATCTGTGAGCCATGACATACTTCTACAACGCCTGAAAGAAAAGGGGATTCAAAGCACAGCACTGGAATGGTGTAAATCCTACCTATCCAATAGGTGGCAACAAGTCAAGGCAGGCCACACATCCTCAGAACCATTTCTGCAGACACAGGGGGTACCTCAAGGATTGTCCTTATTGGCACTGATGTTCAATATCTATATGCAACCGATATGTGATTTGATCCGATCCTTCAACGTACAATGCCTTGCTTACGCAGACGACATCCTCCTTTACATGCCGTTCACAATTGACTAACCAGTGTTCTCCCCAATAATCAGATGCTTCGAAGCTGTAGCCGAATGGCTGTTGACACAAAACCTACGGATCAATCATGACAAAACTGATGTTCTGTTCGTCACAAGGAACCATAAGTTCATACCTCCCCCATCACTACTTGTCAACAATGTAGAGTTGAAATCCAAACCCACAATCCGTTATCTCGGCATCACACTGGACCAGCACCTGGATATGACAACACATGTGAAGAACGTCACAAAGGCAATATATCATAAGATCAGAACGATACGTCACCTACGCCCCCTACTGGATTTCATTGACTACAGAACAACCTTCCAGGCATTAGTCCTCCCACATCTGGATTTCGCTAACATCATCCTCCATGGTCTCTCTCAATCAACCTTAAATCTGCTCTGCCTAGCTATGAATGCAGCTGCAAGAGTCCTTTCTGGATCGTCAAGATCTGACCACATAACGCCTATCATGAAAGATCTGCATTGGCTACCTTTACATGCCAGACTCCAATACAAGTCATTAGTCCTTACCTTCAAAGCCCTAAATAACTACCCTCCTACGCCAATCAGCAAGCTAATCCACGGTACCCTGGAAAATAGAAACAGGAGGCCTACTGCAATGAACACCTTAGTAGTCCCCAAGATGATGACTAAGTGTACAAAGGCTACCTCCAACAGGGCCTTCTCTATATTTGCTCCTTTAAGCTGGAATGCCCTTCCCCATGAAATCCGTGGCATCAAAAGCCTAATCCTATTCAGAAAAGCCTTGAAACACCACCTGTTCACAAAATGCTACCCAGAAACCATCCGAGGAAAACACACAACCGGCAAGCTTCCCACATGCCCCAGCCGCCCTAGCACCTTAATACAAAGAGAAAATGGTTAGCCTACACACAAGCCCATTCGCTATTCACCATACGTGTACCACCCACCAACAAAAGCACATGCAATTTCCAAATGAGTTAGAGTATTGTACATAGTATCGAGTTAACTTGTATATAGTTTTCCCGGTTTATCCCATGTTTACTTTCCTGTTCATTGTAAACTCAATGTTGCTTGTATGCATTGTGGTATGTTTTTGTTCGATGTACACCGTGCTGATTATAATAGCGCAGTATAGAAGAAATGTTAAATAAATAAAATAAATAAATAAATACATTTCTTGCTAACTTAAAGGCACTGAGGAACATGAACCCATAGTTCATTGGGGATAGTTCTGATTTCTGTGTTTGCCTTATGCCTTAAGACCACAGTGTACTGTATTTTTTGGAAATAGAAAGAAGATCAGGTTCTAGATAGGCTATTAAGAGAGTTTTATTAATTATGTATTCTCATGACCTTCCATTAGTAATTTAAGGTGAGTGACATTCAGGTTATAATGATATTTCCCTCACCTTGGAAGGCTTACAGTTTAAGGGATATGTTTATTAAAGCACTTTTGTAGCTAACAACATAGAGGTGGTAGTAGCTGCATTCATGATGTCTGCAGAATGTGCAGCTACCTCTTGCTGTCAATGCCTACTCATACTGCTAACATACAAAATGCAGATATTGTGAGAAATTGCCCGTGGTAGCTGCATTTGTCCCATGCTACAATAGCTGTCGGCAGTGAGAGAGGGTAGCCCTGCTGGGGACTCATCCAGATCTGAAAAAGAATAGACTGCTAGATGTGCTCTTAGATTCCTTTACATCAGTGGTTCTCAATCTAATCCTCAGAGACTACCTGGCTAGTTAGGTTTTCAAAAAATTCTTAATGAATATGCAGGAGATAGATTTATCAACAGTGGAGGAGGGGGGCATGCAAATCTATCTCCTGCATATTCATTGTGGTTATCGTGAAAAACTGACTAGCCAACTAGTGCCCAAAGATTGGTTTGGGAATCACTGGTCTGCATGGCCTCTTTCCATTCCTTCCAGTCAGAATATCATCATGGACATGGGACAGACACAGCTTAAGTAGAAATTTTGAGTGGAGTGAGAATGGCTGTCGGTGGCGGAGGGATAGGCTAATTGTTTTCCTGGATTCTATTGAACTCGATTCTATTGATCATGCACTGTTTGTGAGTCTTTGTTTTGTGTTCAAAGATGTGACAGAAGGAGGCCATAAAATGATGTTAATTAATGTTAACCTTTCAAATTACTGGGCTACATTAGTTGTTGGATCTAACATTTTTTTCTCTTGCTGCAAGAAGATTTGAACCAATTTAGGGGAATATTTTGAAATATCCCAGAGATTTCAGTGGCATAGATTTTTGTTCCTCTTTGAAATTTGCTGAATATCTATCACTCTTCACAAATGAGTTTAAGAGATGAGATCACTTATCATTAAAGTTTAATTGAAAGTGATTTCAGGAGATCAGTAATGAATATGACCTATTTTTTCCCTTTGTACATTACTATATGCTGTGGCAGGCCAACACAAAGCTATTTCACATGTTAACATGAAGTCAATAAAATCTTTTGGCGTCAGTATTAAGTGGTACAATCATGATGACATAGATAAGCTATCAGATAAGTTAGGACTGCTGCTATGACCCACTTATATGGAAATAAAGTTAGCCAGCTAGTGGCCGGATATTGCTGCTATCGGCATTGCTTTATGACCTACCCCTGGAATCCTGCAGCACCTCCTCAATGCATAATAAATTTTGGCCATAAACAGACAACAGCAAAACGGGAAGGTGGTGGTGGCGGAGGATCACATTTCGGTGACAACAGCAACAACACTAGAATTACTTGTGCTGAAAGGCCCAGCAATCTTGCCACAAAAACCCCATGGATAGTCACAACAAAACAAATTGCACTATGGTGCTGGAAGATGAGACCCCAGGTCGGAAGGCACTCAACTAGTTACTGGGGAGGAGCTGAAGACTTTTCAAAGTAAAGTCAGCATTTATGATGTGGTTGGATCAAAGTCTTTGGGACATCTGACTGCTGATGTAGTTGTGCATGAAATGAGAGTCAGAAGCTGCAAAAATGTCTTACATATTGGGACATGGAATGTACAAAGCATGAACCAAGGGAAGTTGGAGGTGGTCAAGAATGAAATGGAACATGTGCAACTCAATCTGTTGGGTGTCAGCAAACTGAAATGGACTGGCATCAGGCACATTGCATCTAATGATCAAATGGTCTACTATGCTGGAAATGAAAGGCAAAGAACAAATTGTGTGGCTTTTATAATCAAGAAGAAACTTGCAAGATCTGTAATGAAATACAATGCAATCAGTGAATGTTTAATTTCTATTCATATACGAGGAATGCCTATCAACACAACTATGATTCAGGTATATGCCCCAACAACAGCTGTAGAAGAGGATGAAGTTGATGAGTTCTATGAACAAGTACAAGCTGAAATTGACAGAACATGCAAACAGGATATCCTGATGGTCATGGGTGACTGGAACGCAAAAACTGGCAGCAAAGAAGAAGGCAAAGTGGTTAGAAAATATGGACTTGGCAACAGAGATGAAACTGGAGAATGACTGATAGAAATGTGCAAGACTAATAACTTATTCATCTCAAACACCTTCTTCCAGCAACACAAGCGGTGACTGTACACATGGACTTCACCCAATGGATTGTACAAAAATCAAATTGACTACATCTATGGAAGTCAACGATGGAAAATCCCTATAACATCAATAAAGACAAAACCTGAAGGTAACTATGGTACAGATCACCAACTACTAGTATACAAACTCAAGCTAAATTTGAAAAAGAGTAAGCTACTCATGAATGTAGCAAACTATGACTTTGAGAATATACCACTGGAATTTAAAGACTGCAAAATCGATTTTCAGCTTTAGATACAACTGACAGAGCTCCAGAAGAGTTATGGGATGACATCAAAAAGGTTGTGCTGGAAGAAAGTAAGAAGTGTCACTTTTTACAAAAGGTGAAAAAGCAAAAATGGCCAAAATGGAGGACTGAAGAAACTCCAAATATTGCCCTAAAACGCAGAGAAGCTAAAGCCAGAGGAGAAAGAGAGGCAATCACAGAGATTTCCAACTTGCAGAAAGACAAGACAAGTACTACAATGACTCATGCATGGAAATAGAATCAGAAACTATTAGAGGAACAACAAGATTGGCTTCCCAAAAGCTACTAGTGTTAAAGAAAAAAATTCCAGTTTTGAACTGGAATGCTACAAGGTGTTCAAAGATCCATGTTGACCAGGTGAAAAGTGGTATATAAGCACAGGTAAATAAATAATAAATAAACTTTGAATGATGCTGAGAAAATGAAGAAAAGGTGAAAAGAATATACAGTCATTATTTTTATTTATTTTATTTATTTATTATTAACATTTTTTATATACCGCACTATTCGTTATCAGCGCGGTTTACATGGAACAAAGAACCTCAGCCAAGATAACCATAAAGATTATACCATAAAGATTTTTACCATAAAGATCAAGTGGACTAACAGCCATTTCAACCTGTACCTTATGATCATGAACCATTAGTGATGAAAGAAGAAGTCGAAGCAGCATTGAAACCCTTATCAAAGAACAAAGGACTGGGCATTGATGGCATTCTCATTGAAGTATTACAGCAATCAGATGCAGCTATTATCATACTTACAAGGCTCTGCCAGGAAATTTGGAAGACAACATCATGGCCAACTGACTGGAGATGATCAGTGTTTATACGTACCAATACTAAAGAAAGATGATCCAACTGACTGTGGAAATTATCATACAATTGCTCGGATCCCACATGCCAGCAAGATTCTACTCAAGATTATTAAGCAGGGACTACAACCATACCTGGAACAGGACCTGCCTGAAGTGCAAGCAGGATTCAGAAAAGGGCAAGGAATGAGAGACATCATCACAGGTGTGAGATGGATTTTTGAAAAGACAAAAGAATACCTAAAGGATATCTATATGTGTTTTATCAATTACAGCAAGGCCTTTGACTGTGTAAACCATGAGAAACTCTGGCCACATTAAGAAGCATGGGTATACCATAACACCTGATAGTTCTCTTGCACAACCTTTACATTGATCAAGAAGCCACAGTTCAAATGGAATAAGGAGAAACAGAATGGTTTAAAATCAGCAAAGTTATACGACAATCGAGTTGTGAAGAACAGTGGAACACTCTTCAACAACCTTTACTATGCTGATAATACCACATTACTGGCTGAAAGAGAAGACAATCTGAAATATTTGCTTCTCAAGATCAAGGAACATAGTCTTAAAATGGGCCTGCACCTTAATGTGAAGAATACAAAGATACTCACAACTGGCAAAATCAATAAGTTCATTGTTGATGTAGAAGAAACTAAAATAACTGATATCTTTAACCTACTTGGATCAACTATCAATAAAGAAACAACAAGCAGTCAAGAAATCCAGTGATGCATTGCTCTTGGCATAATGGTTATGAAGGACATAGACACGATTCTCAAAAGCAGAGATTTCTCTCCATTCCCGTGCAGGCTCCGTCGGTACCGACGTACCCATATGTGAAGACTTATTCTTGCTGTTCCCAGAGATCACCTGTTACAGGTAAGTAACTGTGCTTTCCCTGCATATCAATCTCTTGGAACTCAGAGCAATATTCTTAGCTCTGAGTGTTCCATTCCCTGCTCAGCTACTGGACAGTCCTCATCCATACGGACAATCAAGTAGCTATGTTCTATGTAAACAAGCAGGGCGGGACTGGCTCTCTGTTGCTTTGCAATGAAGCTTTGCGACTGTGGGCATTCGCCAGAGAGCATCACATCTATCTTCTGGCAGTATATCTTCCAGGCGTTCAAAACTCTTGGGCGGACAGACTCAGTCGAGTTCTGCTTCCATACGAGTGGTCCCTCCACATGGACCAGGTAGCCAGGATCTTTCGAATTTGGGGAACCCCGGACATAGACCTCTTTGCAAGTCCGTTGAATGCCAAACTTCACCGGTTCTGTTCCAGAATTCCGTGTCAGGGAGTTCAGGCCAAGGATGCCTTCCTCCTTCACTGGGGTCAAGACTTCCTTTATGCCTTTCCACCAATTCCCCTAATTCCCAAGACACTATTCAAGCTTCAGAGAGATCAAGGGACCATGATCCTCATAGCTCCACATTGGCCACGCCAAGTGTGGTACCCTCAACTTCTGCATCTCTCTCAAGCTCCTTCCCTGGACTTGGGCTCTGCATCAGACCTTCTGTCCCAGGAAGAGGTAACTTTGTGGCACCCAATCCCCCAGTCGCTCCATCTCAGGGCTTGGTTGCTGAGGGCCTAGACCTTCAAGATTTTCATCTCTCTCAGCAAGTCAGAGATGTTATTCATGCCTCTAGAAAGCCTTCTACTAGACGTTCCTATGCTTTCAAGTGGAAAAGATTTACCATTTGGTGTTCAAAGAAGGGTCTAAACCCTCTTGCAATACCTCTGAATTTTCTACTAGAGTATCTCCTGCATCTATCCCATGCAGGTCTGAAAACGAATTCAGTAAGAGTCCATTTGAGTGCTATTGCAGCATCCCTCAAGCCTCTCAATGGACAACCTATTCCCTCTCATCCTCTTATAGCAAGATTCATGAGGCCTTCTTTTAACTAAATCTCCCATTAGACCACCTCCAGTGGGATGGGACTTAAACCTGGTTCTTGGCCAGCTCATGAAGCCACCCTTTGAACCTTTAGCCACCACCTCCTTGAAATTTCTTTCTTGGAAGGTTATTTTTCTCATTGCAGTCACCTCAGCACGCCGCATCAGTGAGTTGCAAGCTTTGGTGGCTAATCCACCTTATACAAGGTTCCATCATGATAAGGTAGTCCTCAGGACCAATCCACACTTTATGCCTAAAGTGGTCTCGCCTTTTCATCTGAACCAAGAGGTATATTTACCTGTCTTTTTTCCAGGACCTCATGCATCAAATGTAGAGAGGAATATTCATACCTTGGATTGTAAGAGAGCTCTTGCTTTTTACTTACAAAGAACAGAGCAATATAGAAAGTCTTCTCAACTCTTTGTTGCTTTTGATCCTTCTCATTTAGGACTTCCAGTCTCTAAGAGAACACTGTCCAACTGGATTGCTCAGTATATTTCTTTCGCCTACCAGAGTAGAAACCTTTCTCTGGAGGGCCATGTCACAGCTCACAATGTGAGAGCCATGGCAGCCTCAATGGCTCATCTAAACTCTGTGTTCATCGACCAAATCTGTCGAGCGGCCACCTGGGCTTTGGTTCATACCTTCACAGCCCATTACTGCTTGGACAAGGACTCCTGCCGGGATGCCTTGTTTGGTCAGGCTGTTCTCAAACACCTGTTCCATTCCTAATCAACTCCTACCCACCTACCCTGGTTGGATGCCAGAGATCCATGGGGGGAGGTAGAGTCCTTTTCAAGGACACACAACCTGGGGTCTTCCCCTGGCATCTGCAGCTAGGGAGTCCCCATATGTGAAGACTCATTCCTGCTTGTTCCTGGAGATAGCACAGTTACTTACCTGTAACAGGTGATCTCTGGGAACAGCAGGAATAAGTCTTCACAACCCACCCACCTCCCCTAGGAGTTGTATCTCTCTATCTTTCCTTTTCTCTCTCTCTTTGTCTCAGCTTTAAAACTCGAACTGGAGAGAGGCGGTTGGGAAAGGCGGGAAGGCAGCGCGCAGGCGCTGTGGGATGCTCCCAAAAGCTTTCTTACTGGACGCTGGGGAGCGTTCCCGCGCAGGCTCCGTCGGTACCGACAATACCCATATGTGAAGACTTATTCCTGCTGTTCCCAGAGATCACCTGTTACAGGTATGTAGCTGTGCTTTCTGGAGAGGAAAAAGTTCAAGATGCTTACCCTTGGGATACTGCTGCCCTACCTCCAGCAGGGAGACTGGCTATGCTCCTTAGACATAAAGGATGCTTACACTCACATCCTCAACCATCCAGACCACAGACAGCACCTCAGATTTGTGGTGGGAGGGATACCATTTTCAGTACAGGGTACTTCCCTTTGGCCTGACCTCTGCCCCCAGGTTTTTCACCAAATGCCTGGCGGTGGTGGCAGCTTTTCGCAGAAATCAGGGGATTTTTGTCTTCCTGTACCTGGACGACTGGCTAATCAGGGGCCAGTCATTCCAGGAGGCCCAACAGGCCATTCTTCACACTGTCTCTCTTCTTCAGCATCTGGGCTTTGTCATAAACTACGCAAAGGCCACTTTTCTCCCCTCTCAGAACCTAGAGTTTATAGGGGCGAGACTAGACACCCTTCAGGCAAGAGCTTACTTGCCCGAGGACAGGGCCTGCAGATTGATGGAGTTGACAAACCAGTTCCAAAGCAGTTCTCAGGTTTCTGCCAGGCACTACCTGCGGCTTCTGGGCCTCATGGCATCCCCTGTACATGTGACCCCGAATGCCCGTCTGCACATCTGCACATGCGAGCTGCTCAATGGTGCCTCAGAGATCAGTGGACACAAGCCACCGGTGACCTCTGAGACAGAGTAAAGGCATCCAGATGACTTCTGAACTCCTTACAGTGGTGGCTACATCTGCCAAACCTTCTCAGGGGTGTACCTTTTCAGGCTCCAGCACACATAATGTTGCTGACGACAGATGCGTCCTTAAAGGGCTGGGGTGCACATTGCCAGGGCATGTGCACTCAAGGCCTGTGGTCCTCTCGGGAGGCCACACAGCAGATCAACCTTTTAGAGATGAGAGCAATCTGCTTAGCTCTGCAAACCTTCTGCCATGCTCTCTCTCAACAGTCTGTCCTAGTTCAGACGGACAATCAGGTGGCAATGTTCTATGTGAACAATCAAGGGGGCACAGGGTGCAGACTTCTATGTCAGGAGGCACTAGCCCTTTGTTCCTTTGCGGTCAGACAAGGCATGTTTCTCAAAGCAGTTTATCTACCTGGTCAGGAGAACTTCCTAGCAGACAAGCTACTCGCTCGCTATCACCATAAACACTAGCAGCCCCACATATGACACCCTATCCGAATGCATGACTGAGGCCATCTCTTGGTTGGAAACCAACTACCTCAGCATCAACCTTAAAAAAACGGAAGCAATGTTTGTAACAAGAAAACCTGTTACTGACGACACTTACCCAACAACAATCACAATCAACAAAACAACTATACCTGTTAGAAAGGAAGTAAAGTACCTAGGAGTAATAGACTACACACTCACCATGTTACCTCACATAAAACAGACAGTAAGAACCATATTCTATAAACTTAAAACTATACAACACCTAAGACCTCTCCTCGACACACATGATTTTAGATCTGTAGTCAGTACACTCATCACCCCCCACTTCGACTATTGTAATAGTCTCCTAATTGGCCTCCCACGAAAAAACACATATCTGTTACAAAGAGCCCAGAACATCTGTGCCAAGGTAATTGCTAAAGCACGCCTAACAGACCATGTAACCCCAATACTGCTAGAATTACACTGGCTTCCTATAAATAGCCGAATAAGATATAAAATTCTCCTAACAACTTTCAAACTCCTAAACGACATCGCCCCCTTACACCTGTCCACACTACTTCACTTTCCATCTGAATCAAGATTTGACTTGTTCAAGCCATGGTATTTTCAATAACGTTATATAGATGCAAAAGTTGGACAGTGAAAAAGATAGATAGGAAGAAAATCAATGCCTTTGAATTATGGTGCTGGTGACGAATACTATGTAAACCATGGACTGGCTGAAGAACAAACCAATTAGTACTAGAGGCGATCAAACCTAAGCTTTCTTTATAACCTCAGATGACAAGACTTCAATTTTCATACTTTGGATACATCATACGAAAAGAGAGAGAGAGATCTTTGGAGAAATACATCATGCTTGGCAATGTAGATGGTGAACACAAAAGAGGTAGCGCAGCAATGAGATGTAGAGATACAATAACGGTAGCTACGGGTGTCACTCTATCAACAAAGAGACGCCTGACTGAAGAGCGAACACAATTTAGGACAACTATCCAGAGAGTTACCATGAGTCAACACTGACTTAATGGCACTTAACAACAACAGACAAAACGTATCTGTTCTCTGGCAGCAAATTTTGAAATCAAGGCTAGCATGTGTCAGCATCCATTGCTGACCACATACTGCTTTTGCAATTAACCTCTTTGGGGTATGTTTACTAAACTGCGGTAATGTGAATCGCGTTAGGATCCGCGGTAGAGGCAGAAATCCCAAATAAGGACATGGGCGATACATCATTACGGATAACGCGCGTTTTTGGTACCAATAACGCACGTTACAAGGCACCATACATTAACGAGCATTACAAAGTGCCATGTAAAGCACCACACAAGGCGCTCTGTATGGCGCCCATAAGGCATTTGATAAGGTGTCTAGCAAGGTATTCAGAGCTGTAGCACAATGGTTAATACCCTGACTGATAGTACAGGGGATGTGAGTTCAATCCCCCTGTGGGATCAATGAGTAAAGCTGGCTGAGACATTAGCTTTTACTTCAAATCAGTGCTGTCTGAAGCATATTGTTTTGTAAATTTAATTAGTGCTTCCAGCAAACACACCCTCACAGGGCTGTAACCTAAGGTGCTGCATAAGGTGCCCTATAAGGTACTCCAGAGGGCACATTATTAAGTGCACTGTCCACCTAGACAACCTATAATGTTCCCTATGGGGCGCCCCATAGTATGCCTTATAGGGCACTTTTCAGGGCACCCTAGAGGGCACTTTATAGGGCGCCTGATGAGGCACCTTAAGGAGACAGCACTGTGAGGGTGTCTGTGCTGGCAGAACCAATTTAAATTAAAAAAAGAAAATGCCGCAGACAGCCTTACCAAATAACCCCACTGTGGGATCAAACCCATGACCTCTGGCCCCACAGGCAGTGAAGTAACTAGTGGGCTACATCTCCAGTGCTACTAACAAACCCCTGCCTGGCTACTGAAGGACGTCAGGTCACCACACAAACTGTCTGCTGTGGATACCAGGATGTGGGTTAACCCACCCATACCCATGGTGCACTGCACATGCAGATCAGCAGTCTACAGATGATTACAAGATGCGGAATGCGCACACACCCCTCAGCACCTCGGCCTGGTAGGAGGTACTAACCATGTGCACCCCCACAGCACCTCAGCCTGGTAGAGTGTACCAACTGTGTGTGTTACTGGCACAGAGTAGCTACAGACCGTCACAGTGTGCGGGTCCTGAGCTCACCTTGAGGGTGAGGTGGGGTGCCCAGCACCATTTCCACAGCACCTGGCTTTGCTGAGACAGGCTATGCTGCAGGTCTCCATCAGTGCCAGTGTGTGATAGGTTGTCCTTGCAGACACACCTAGGATATGCCTCTGTCCATCTGTATTTCACATCTAGCCCTTGTGGACTATGATGCACCCCAGAATAGTGCATACCCTGTGTGGGTTCCCTGGTCACATGATTTAGGTGAAGGGGGTGGTTGGACCCACAGGTGGATTCCTTCCCCCCCCCCCCAAACCCACCCTCTGTGGCTCAGGGTTGGGGACGGAATCTTCCACCAACAGATCCACAATGTACGCCCCTGCAATGGTGACAGTAGAGGGGACCATCAACCACAGTCCAGCTGGTGGTAGGACACCCTACAGGGCAGTCAATGCAGATCTGTATGTATCCATAAATAGGGCAATGGCAGACAGACAGTCGCCCTGGACATGCACAGCAGCCCCCACCACCATCTGATATTCTCCAGCAGCAAGCACAGTGAGTCACCAGCCGCTGCATCCTGCAAGGTGTTCCAGACACACACATACTAACTGCAGACAGTCTGCTAGCTAGTCCATAGTGCATGTTCCTGGAGGAGATGTGTGCACCCAAACCTGGGATGTGCACACACCCACCAAGGAGATAGGTCAGTGATTGAGCCCCAGATAACAAAACCCATATATATCACTTACGAGAAACATTGTATAGCACTATGGGGGAACCCAGCCATGCCGTGGTCACTGCACAGTCAGGGTGAGAGTGACCTCCCAGCAGGACATGCTGTGGCCACCCTGTCCGTGCAGGTGGTGGCCGGGCACGACAATGTCCCAGCGATTGCCCTATGCTCTGTACAGATTAATCCAGGCCAGGCCACCCTATCCAGGCTATTCCCACAGTACCTTGCTTCTCATTATGCACATTGGCAGGCCAATACTGGCAACAGTGCTAGCAGTGTGGGCTATGGAGGGTGTTTGCAGCCACCACACACTGGATAGACAGACATATACTCCCCACACCTATGCCAGTATTGTGCAACTATAGCGGTGTTTGGCAGCCCTGGCCACCGCACCAGTCCTGGGCACAGTGCAGGCATGGCTATGGTATGCAATACTGTTGGGGTCACTCCCCAGGGTGGTAAACACTGTCAGACACAATACCTGTAGCACACACCACAGACATCAGAAAGGTTGCTATGATGCAGCTCACTCAGAAATTTGTACTTAACTTTGGAATTGCTATCTGCCAGTAATCATAGCAACCTTTTAATAGCTGTGTACCGTATTCCCAGGTTTAGGGTGGCATTCCTAAGATATGCACGTGCTAGTATTGGGAGATGCACGCAGGGCCCAACATCTTGCCTCTCCTGGAGGCTTCGGTTAATGGGGCCTGTGGGTGCAGGTGTTTCTGGCCTTGTTGGCCGCTGCTCTAGGGCAGGGGTTCCCAACTCCAGTCCTGGTGGGCCACACACTGTTCGAGTTTTCATGCTGTCCCTCATGAATATGCATGGAATATATCTGCATACCATGGGGGCAGCGCATAGAAATGCAGCACAGGCATCTTTATTAGTGACAGCATGGTACCTGAATGGTGTTTGACCCTCCAGAACTGCATTTGGGAGACTCTGCTGTAGGTACTGCGCCTGTTTAGGGTGTCTGTGCTCTGTAGGGTAAAATATAGGTGTCCCAGGCATGTTTCTGTTATCTCCAATAAAGGTTCTCTCTTTCTTACCATGGTTTATTTCTGGGTAAAATATGGGGACAGGGTTGGAAGGTACCACAGCTGGGATTTGAACCTGTACCTTTGGCTCCTGAGCACACTGGCTGTGTGTATTGCACAACCATGTTGCCACAGGGACAGTTCTATTCCCTGGAGATACCATGACTGTTTGTCAGATGGAGCCTGTCTGTTGCAGTGCACGGCACCCTCCTAAACGGGGCTAGGCCATGGTCTGCTGCGGCCAGCTGCCACTGCCCCCTCCACCACCAGCACCCCTCTGCTACCTTGCTGCCATGCCCTTCTGCTGGTGGTGCACAGTCTCAGGCCATCCAGTGTGTGGGTAGGCAGCTGCCTATAGTGCGGGTTCTGGGGTAGGGGTGCCTGCATAGACGTCCATGCTTCCCCCCAGCACCGCCTGCCACTGTTCTGTGCCCTTGGGGGTAGCTGCTGGGTACTATCCCCTGTGACACTGTGGGAAACACAGCCATGCCCATGTTGGGCCTTCATCAGTTGCTGTCTGGCTGCTCTGCTGTTTCAGACACTATAAAGAGGTTTTTCCGTTCTCTGTTAGCTCTGATCACGAAAACATCAAAAATGGAACAAATGAATATATTCAAATTTCTTAATGAGGTCTCAGTATTATGGTGGCTAGGTCTCGCGGACTAAGCGCCTTAACGAGACCCTATGCCTATTCACATCAACGACCTCAGAATTTTATGCAACAGTTCCTGTTTTGTCAGCGAAATCATCTATGTTGAAAAAGATTTCTTCTAAGGCCTCAACTTGCTATTAAACTCCAAAAAGAACCCAATAAATCTCTTTGGCCTGTATCAATCACTTTTCTCGCTGATCAGGATCTTGTTGTGTCTTATCTCATGGTGTATGTGTATACTGATCCCGTGGGATCAGTATACACGGGATCAGTATACACATACACCATGAGATAAGACACAACAAGATCCTGATCAGCGAGAAAAGTGATTGATACAGGCCAAAGAGATTTATTGGGTTCTTTTTGGAGTTTAATAGCAAGTTGAGGCCTTAGAAGAAATCTTTTTCAACATAGATGATTTCGCTGACAAAACAGGAACTGTTGCATAAAATTCTGAGGTCGTTGATGTGAATAGGCATAGGGTCTCGTTAAGGTGCTTAGTCCGCGAGACCTAGCCACTATAATACTGAGACCTCATTAAGAAATTTGAATATATTCATTTGTTCCATTTTTGATGTTTTCGTGATCAGAGCTAACAGAGAACGGAAAAACCTCTTTATAGTGTCTGAAGAAACCGTTCAAGCAGTAAGGGCTTTTTGAATTATTGTGCTCTGCTGTTTCGGCATTCGTATGGGCCACTTAGGCATCACCCTAGTCTGCACTGTGGCCCAGCTGCACCACAGCATGTGCCGCCTGCGGCCCTCTGTATCCCCTTTTGCAGAATCTGTCCAGTTGCCCATTCCAACATGCCCACCCTGCTGTGCGCAACATGTGCACGCCATAGGACACTTGTCCAATAACAAGGGACAGCCCTGATCAGCGCTATTTCACTGTGGGATCATTCACCTTTTCGGGGGACAGAGCATAGACCCTTCCACAATTAATATCTTTTTTTGGGAACTTTCTCGGTAGTGTTTTTTGCTGTTTCCCAATATTATCACTATTGGCCAGCTTGTTTAGGTTTTTTTCCAGTTTGTTGAGGTAATTTTCAATGTTTATCTGCCCTTTTGTTCTGTGCACATGTATCACACTTATCACTTTTTGTAGGTTTCCCTGCCAATGCTGTACATTGCTGACACTTAAATGGTTTCTCTACCCTGCAAATGTGCATCTAACGGCAGGTTTTCAATCGCGTTAGGATTCAGCTCTTCAGATCAGCACGTTGGTGTGAAAGGGGCCTCTCCCCACCCACACTCCGCCCATTTACCCCTTCTCTCCGCCCTCTCTCCACCTTCTGCAGTGTTTTACCACGCCACGGATCTTTACGATCGTTAAGTTACGTTAACGTGCGTTATGAGACGTTAATGATCGTTAACGTCTCATAACGCGCGTTAACGTTACTTAACGATCGTTAACATTACATAACGCGCGTTATGTAACGTTACTGCAGTTTAGTAAACATACCCCTTTGTGTTTTGTTTTTCTGAATCATACTAGCAGGCAAAAAGTGGGAAAAAGAAACCTGAAGTTTTTTGCAAAGTAAGCCCTTTACATAGTAGAGTAGGTCTTTGCTAAACCCATACTGGTGACCCCACAGCCAGTGAGCTTTTTTTAGGATATTCACAACAATATGAATGAAATAAATCTGCATATACTGAAACCCAGTGTGTATGCAAATTTAAATCATATACATTCATGATAAATATTCTGAAAATCCAACTGTGGGATTGTGAAAAACAAGGTTAAGAAGTCCTGGAGTAGAGAAAGATTGGCACAGCCACTACAGAGAACTGTCTCAGAAAAAAACATTTGCAATCAAAATCATTTAAAAGACAAATAAAAAGCAAATAAAATATTTATAAATCAGTAAGCAATATAAGGGGTGGCATTTTTCAGAACCTCTCTGTTAATTACTGTGGAGCTGAGCAGGGAATACTCAGAAAACCGAGATGTAGAATGTGGCTGGTTACTCCAGCTGTTTTTTAAAACAAATATCCAATTAACACCTTTTATTAGATCGTCAAATAAAGCTTTGTGGATTTTTTTGCACAAACAAGCAACATTCACAAAGTTATAAAGATACTTAAACTCGAAGGGAGGGGGGTTAAGTTATTATGTGCAGCAGACAGTGTTAGCTTTTAGTTTAGAGGAATTCTAACCCGAGAGAATATAGAACCAGAGTCATCTCATGATAATCTCAAAAAAAGGATGCTATTTTGTATGTGGTCTGATGGTGGGAGAACAAAACTACATTAAGACTCAAGTGAAGCAAGGAAACATGAGTTTCATTTTCTCCTATCACTGGTTTAGTTTACCTAACTATAAATAGATAATAACATTTGTTCTTTCTTCTGTTACTTTTTCCGATGCTTTCAGGAGTCAGGAAGATGAGACCATCCCCCAGGGCTGCCTGCTTATTCCTTAGCACTTCAGAAGCAAATAAAGTGCACTGATATTCTTTTCAGATAAAAAGGAAACCACTTAAGTCCAGATTCCTTGTAGAAGATACCTTCTGTATTTCTTGAAAATCCGCCCGCGTCCATCCTCACAGTTAACTGCTTCATTACATAAAAGGCCATGGGCTGAATGAACGGCAGCTATTTATAACATGTCACTATGGCCTGGTCCCTATTCCCCTTTTTCCTTCTCAGGACTTGAGGCACAACTGTCTAAAAGCATGCATATCTGTAATATCTGTGATTACTTTTTACCTGCAGATGTTACAGCAGTTTTCAAATGGATTTTTTTTTTACTTGCACAGAAGTGCACTTGCATTTGCATGGACATTTTTCCATTGCAAAGTATTTTCATGCTTTTAGATATCAAAAGTGCTGTACTGTAGGAGTGTAAATGTGCTCTCACCCAGGAATGTCTCCTCTCACTGGGTTCTGCTGAGATAAGGGACAGTGGTATTAAAGTGTTTAAGAACAAAACAGAAACGGTGGTGAAGTTATCGGATCATGAAAATAGAATTGCTTCGTTGGAAAAGTGGTCAGTAGTACAGGAGTCAAAGGGTTTACCTTATAAAGCTGCTTGTGAGAAATTTTCGCAAGACTCCTTAGCATTACATAGGCAAGATGAGTTTTTGGAAAATTCTATTAGGTCAAAAAATTTACGTTTGTTAAATTTTCCTCAAACACATTACCTTTCGCCTTTGATACTTTTTCACAAATATCTTAAGGAGGTGCTGATGTTTACAGAGGTTGATTCTATTAATGTCTCAAAGATTTATTATGTTCCTAAAGGTAAGATAGATATGGGTGGGGAAGTTGGAGAGGCTGGTCTTCAGTTTGATCATGTGTTTTCCTCTTCTTTAGATATTTCACATTTCATTGAATCTGAGAGTGAAGAGATTTCCTCAAGAGCCACATTGTTGGTAATATTTTTATCTGAGATGGATAAGGAGAAGGTGTTACGTGCCTATTTCCCCATAAAGAATGAGAAATTCTGTGGCCATGCAATTCAAATTTTTCCTGATGTCTCCCGGGCAACCCAGAGGCGACCCAAGGCCTTTTTGGAACTGCGTCCACGGGTTTTAGCTCTGGGGGCATCTTTCTATCTTAAATTTCCATGTAAGTGCCATATTTGGTTTCAAAGTAAAAGATATGTGTTTTTCGAGGTGGATCATTTACTGACTTTTTTGGATAGTAAGAATTAGGGTTTACTGTTTTTCTTTTCTATTTCTTTGTGAGTGTTTTCTTGACTTCTAGTTTAGTAAATGGAGTCTTAAGTTTAATTGTTCGGGTCCACTCAGGATGTTTAATATCAAATACCGCACCCCTCCTTGATGTGGACTAGTTTTGATATGTACTTGTGTGAGATATTGCATATGTATATTCTCTGCTTGTAATTTTCATTTATTGATGTATATAAAATTCTATAAATAAAAAAAAAAAAAAAAAAAAAGAACAAAACAGCTAGGAGGATGTCAACAATCTACCTTGCACTGAGTCCCAGTCACATCACCATCCCACACTTTTCCTTTAAACATGCCCATCATCTGCTTGCTATTCCTCATCTTAAGTATCTCTGCATTGTTACCTTTCCCAGACTCTGAAGCCACACATATGCAGAAAGAATCAGTCTTAACCAACAGCTATGATACCAATAAGAGCTTTTTCAATGACGTTGTCATCAAAGGCATTCCCTAACTCCAAAAGAAAAAGGGGGGGGGGGGGAATCCCTACTAAAAAGTCCATGACAAATACAGAAGAAGCAGGAGCCAGCAAAATAACCACAGAAGAAGTTTATTTGACCCAAAGCGGCCATGTTTTAGCACAATCTGCCTGGGACAGGGGCAAATTAATGCAATATAAAAAGAAATATAACTAAATAATCTTGCCAACAAGATTCCTTGGCAAGAGGTCTACTACTGCACTGCAGTAGAAAAAGCATGTGAAGCAAACCTGCAAGAAGGTCTGTGTGCTGCAAAGTGGGTTTCAGATTCCATGATGGGCACATAAGTGGTTGGATAAAAGGTAGTGGTAGCATCAGAATACTTTCAAATGGAAGCAATATCAGAATCAACATAGAAACATAGCAAGTGCATGGGGAGAGTTACACTTAAACAGTTGATAATGATATGAGTGACACAAGATAATGTTGTTTGCCGATGAGTCGATGCCAACTGCTGGTGACCCTGTGGATGGCTGTCCATGTTGTGTGTATCCACTGGGTTTTCTTGGCAAGGTATAGCTGGAAAGAAGATTGCCAGGCCTTTCTTCAGTGTAGTAAGCCTATAGCACCTTGTATTCCAAAGTGGTCTCTCTCCCAGGTACTAACCAGGCTCATCCTTGCTTAGCTTCCAAGATCAGATAAGATGAGATCAGACTCGTTCAGGGTGGCACGACTGCCATGAGATGTACAATGACAAAAATGGTGAGAATGCATGGAAAGAGGAGGAGTGGAAGCATATCTTCACAGGGCCTTCCATTCCCAGGCAAATAAGGGATGAGAGGACAGTGCAGACCATTGTCTTGCAGGGAAACCCTTGGTTATTTCGGCAACAAATATAGGAGACTATTTCTTGATATCATAAGATATCCTATTGTGTTACTGTATGTACAGCATGGCACCAAGGTACCCCCATTTCAAAGGGCAGATATTAATATAGGAGGCATGGCTCAGAGTAACATACAGTATGGTAATCAAGATAAATATAAATCCCTCACTTGGTTTGGGGGTACATAATGCCAATGGGTAAGAATCATTATGGGGGGGGGGAAGAAAATGGGGAAACACTTAGGTTAGGCAGTTTCACTCTCCTGAGAATTATTGAGTAAAGCAGGCACATACAGAACTCACATATACTGTACATAGGAAGGTTCATGCACACCTCAGAGTTTCTGGAGATTATCCCCCCTATTGTGCCATAAGTACCTGCAGCAGACTGGAATGACCCATCATGGCTGAGTTTGAAGGATAAATTTGGTGCTCATGTACCCACTAAGATCAGACCTTCATTGACCTTAGAAGTATTCTGGTGATTACTCTTACTATTCAAATTATGCCTCAATGCCTGTATCAAAAAAATGTTAGTCACATGGCAGGGACCATCACAGACAGAAGGGGACAGATTTTTGTGGCCCCAGTCCAATATAATCAGTCTCCATATCTCAAGAGAATATTCCAAAAATGTGAGCAAGGTCTCCTAGTATTACTGATAATATCTTTCATCAGCAATGTATGCAAGGCTAAGAAAATATAACTGACATATAAGGCACAGTTTAAATAACTCTGAAACCAGTGAAAGATGTGGCACTAGGAAGTCAGGTGAGTGTTTACACGAGACAGCAGTCTCTTTCAAAGTTCACAGTGAGATTGGAGAGAGTGTGATGTAAGGGCCACTGAAAAAGCATAAAAGAAAGTGCATGAGAGACAACAAACTGTATGCTGAAAGGATGGTTTTATTGATTCTTCCACCTCATCTGATCTACCTGCTTGTCAAAAGACAAGTGATGCAGAAAGCCCAGACAAGTATGGTAGGATTTGACAAAGGATTACCCTCAAACAACTGTAGAAGGAAGTTCCACAATCCTCATGAAAAAAAGTTTACAAAGAAAACAGATTTGGGTATATTCAAGCTGCTGAATAGCAGAAAGAGAAAGACTGAGTTGAAAAAGAAAAATGAAGGATGACCAAAGACAGGAAGCTGGAAATGACACGAAGATCCCTCAAAATATAATTAATCGGATGAAGGAATTCCTTTGCTTAATGAATGTGGTTGAGCACATGGAACCATCACAATATGTAGCCATGTGGATACTAATCTAAAGGTGTACAGAGATTACAAAGGTTAGACTTGGCTTAATTGTGATGACCACTGAAGCTCAAGATCTATTAGAACAGGGGTTACCAAACTGTGGGTTTGGTCTTCAAATGGGCTCACATCATCAGTAGATGGGAGTCAGATACAAGGTTGCTCCCACTCTCTCTCGGGACCTCACCTGCGACCTATTCCCAGTACTAGCAGCTAGCATGGGGCCTGTGGGTCAGTGGACATCTACAGGTATGCCCCCTCCTCCTCCTCCTCCTGCTGACTTCCTTTTATACTGGAAACCTATGCAAGGACGGAAGTCTGTGAGTGCACACTGATACACTGGGCCCTGTGCTGACTGTTACTACTGTATTCATGCTTTAGGTAAGTGAGGGAAGGAGGAAGTGAATAAGAGAAGAGAGCAGAGTGCAAGTCTGCTATTGATTTCTGCACCATCTGGGGTCACGTGAATTTTTAAGTGCTAAAATGAGGTCATATTGGGTAATCGTTTGAGCAGCACTGTATTGGACTATGATTAAATCAAATGAATAACACGGTATAAGTTCTTCAAACAAGAACTTTTCACAAACCAGCAGTCACCAGGCAGGAATGACCCATGGCAGCATTGCAAGATATGTTTTTACATGTTCCTTTGCTGCAGAGAAAACTGCAGAGTCAGTAAACTCTGCTTAATGTGCACAATCGCTCACCCTGATATCTGTTCTCTCAAAGAGTCTGCTGAAAATATGACCTCCGGTCCACATAATGAGTTAGTTTCCCAGAATGCCCCATCCCTAACAAAGATGACATAGAAACACAGAAACATAGAAACAGGATGACAGAAAAAAAAACCATGGCCTCTCTAGTCTGCCCCTCCATATCAACCACTACAACAGTCCCCTTTATTCCTTTAGAAATTTTTTATGTTTGTCCCATACTTTTTTAAAATTTAAATACTGTCCTCATCTTTACCACCTCCACTGGGAGACTATTCCACGCATCTACCACTCTTTTCGTAAAGAAATATTTCCGAATATCACTCCTGAGTCTATCCTCTTTCACCATCATCCTATGTCCCCTCATAGCAGAGCTTCTTTTCAATCAAAAGAGGCTCTCCTCTTGTGCATTTATGCCACAGAGTTAATTAAACATCTCAATCATATCACTTCTATCCCGCCATTCCTCTAAAGTATACATATTAAGCTCCTTAAGTCTGTCCTCATATGCTTTATAATGAAGACCACTGACGATTTTAGTAGCAACCCTCTGCACCGACTCCAACCTGTTTATATCCTTTTGAAAGTGCGGTCTCCAGAATTGCGCACAATACTCTAAATGAGGTTGCAGAAAAGACTATACTGAATCACTATCACCTCCTTTCTTCTGCTGGCCATTCCTCTCCCTATGCACGCAAGCATCCTTCTAGCTTTCACCGTCACCTTTTCTACCTGTTTAACTACTTTAAGATCAACAGACACAATCACAGCTAGGTCCAGTTCTTCTTTTGTGGACAGAAGTACTTCACACCCTATACCATATCACTCCCTTGGATTGCTGCAGCCCAAATGCATGACCTTACATTTTTTAACATAAAATCTCAGCTGGCAAATTCTAGACCAATCTTCAAGCTTAGCTAGATTCCTCCTCATGTTATCTATACCTCCCTGTGGTCTACTCTATTGCAGATTTTGGTATCATCTGCAAAGATGCAAACCTTAACCGACAGCCTTTCTGTAATATCACTAACAAAGATGTTAAAAAGAATCGGACCAAGGACAGATCCTTGGGGCACACCACTGGTAACTTCCTTCTCCACAGAGTGAGCTCCATTTACCTGTACCCTTTGTCGCCTCCCACTCAACCAATTTCTAACCCAAGCAGTAACTTTAGGGTCCATACCTAGGGTGTTCAGTTTGTTTATAAGTTGCCTGTGTGGAACAGTGTCAAAGGCTTTACTGAAATCTAAATACACCACATCTAGAGCTCTCCCTCGGCCCAACTCATAATTAGCAAAATAGCTGAAAAAGGGAGCAATCATAATCCTATCAGCAGATTTCTCTCATGTTTCAGGATTATGTGTGAAGGTACTATACAGTCTAATCTTGTTGGAAATATCCCTTCCATGGCCCATCTCAAAGACATAGTAAAGCAAAGGTTAGGTGTGAAAATCTCTCTGGGCTAAATAATGTGTCGTTTTTGGAAAACTCCCTGGTCAATTTCAAATGCATTTATCTGCTAACTGGATAAGTCCCCTGAAAAGGATATTCAGCGGCACTATATCCTGACAGGCCATCTCTGTTGTTCATTTAAAGAAATCCTGGGCCTCTCAGTGTCCTTTATACATGGCTATTGACAGCCTAATCTTGGTGACATCACTGACTTGGTGATGCCAAACTATTTCCACTAATGGACCTGACAATATTCCATGGGACACTGGAATAACTTCCTCCCAGCATTCTTTTACCAGCTCTGTGTACCAATGTTTAGAGTTTACCTTTGCTTAAGATTCACTTCATACAACAGAAACAGCCCGATTCTAAATCTAGGACTATTAAAAGCAGCTCAGCTGCTATGTTTATGGCCTATTTTACTTTTTATACTACCTTTTGCAGGCAAACAAAGCTCTTTACAAAACTATAAAATTAAAAGAGTGAAAAGAACTCAAATTCTGACAAAAGATGAAAGATAGGTAGAGAGAATTATAGAGCATTACAGTACTGCAGTATAAAGTTACTTTTATACGCCAGTGGTGATAGAGTAATCAAACTCTGGAATTTGTTACCGGAGGATACAGTAAAGGCTGTTAGTGTAGCTGGGTTTAAAAAAGGTTTGGACAAGTTCCTGGAGGAAAGGTCCATAAACCATTATTAAAAGGGACCCGGGATATCACTGCTTGACCCAGTACAAGCATTGGGGAACCTGTGTCTTTTGGGGAAACTGCTAGGTATGTATGACCTAGATTGGCCACTGCTGGAAACAGGATACTGGGCTTGATGGACCTTGGTCTGACCCAGTATGGCATATCTTATGTTCTTATGTTCTTAGAGTAGGGTATGCAGGCGAGGGAGGAAAAAAGCCAGAGTATGGACTAGTCACCTGTCTCAAAGATCTGCTTAAAATGATGGATTTTTAGTTTGGTCTTGAAGTGTTTATATGTTTGTTCAAGACACAGGTGAAGGGTAAACTATTCCGCAAGGTGAGGGCAACGAAGAAAATACAGACAGCTTTGTCGACGTGTATCTTGCCTTAGAGGGCGGAGGGAGATGCAGACGAAGGCCATGTATAAAATGTAGATTATGAGCCAGATGGCATAAAGTTATAAGGGCAGAAAGATGGGATCAATTTAAATTATTCTGGGCTTTGTTAAGGAACTTTTTGGAAATTAAACTAAATATGGGTTTGCTATGACAAAAGCCATGAAGACTTATGCAGTCACCACTTTTTGGTGTCTTATGCTTAATTTAGATTATTCCTATAATTGTTATTTTATGTTTAAAGTGTAGAGTATGCTGCTATTTCTAGGCCTGTTCAACTGTAATATTTAAATAGCAGAATATGGAAAGTATACAACGGTGTGACGATTTGCAGGGAACTATAGCAGACAGTATTCTCCATTGTGGTGACACCAGTCATCTGGGTCCCATGACTATGATATAGGAAAGTGATTTTTTGGTGCAAAGTAGGGTTGCCAACCGGCCAGTATTCAACTGGTCTGAATAGTTTTTATATGGCCAGGCTGGCTGCTGGCAGAGAGCTAAAACTGGCCATTGAAAAGCTGGTTTTTTTTTCTTCTGGCTGCCCCCAGTCCCGCAGCAGAGCAAAACCCAGTTTTTCATAGCCGTCCTTGTCCCCTGCAGCCTCACCCTCTCCTCCAATCCAGCCACGGCTCCTGCATCTTACAGATCTGCAATAGCGATAATAATGTAAAATAAATCCCAAAACAGTGTGCAGCTGCTGCGGAGCCTTCTGGCCTCTGCTACTGAACCCCTGCTGCTGTGTCCCACTCCTTCTAGCGTAATTTCCCTTTGGGAATGGGACGCAGCAGAAGGGCTTCAATAGCAGAGGCTGGAAGACTCCGCAGTGGCCGCGCACTGGTTATGGATTTATTTTAAATTATTATCGCTATCACAGCTGCGGCTCTGTAAAATTCAGGAGCTGTGACTGGATTGGAGGAGATAATGAGGGTTTTTCAAATTCTTATTTCTAACATAGCTGCGGCAGAAACCTCTGGGCTGGTCTTTCCATTGCGACCAAGTTTTTTTTAACCATGATTCAGTTGTGACCAGTGGTAGGCATCTCACCGGAGCAGAACCTTAGGATTATACGATGGACACAGCGAGGGGTCTTGCTCTTTCAGGTTTTTCTGAACAGTTTTACAGGCACTGTAAGTTTAACTTAATAGTCATAAACTTGAGCACGTTTTATTCCGCAGTGTTGTAAGTCTGCTGAGATTTGTAATACAGATGTTAAGCACAGTTACTTACCTGTAACAGGTGATCTCTGGGAACAGCAGGAATAAGTCTTCACATATGGGTACGTCGGTACCGACGGAGTCTGTGCGGGAACGCTTCCCAGCGTCCAATCAAAGAGCTTTTGGAAGCATCCCACCACACCTGCGTGCTGCCTTCCCGCCTTTCCCAACTGCCTCTCCTCAGTTAAGTTTTAAAGCTGAGACAAAGCGAGAGAGAGAGGAAAGGAAAGATAGATAGAGATACAACTCCTGGGGATGTGGGTGGGTTGTGAATACTTATTCCTGCTGTTCCCAGAGATCACCTGTTACAGGTAAGTAACTGTGCTATCTCCAGGAACAAGCAGGAATGAGTCTTCACATATGGGGACTCCCAAGCTAAGATGCCTGGAGTCCCAGCATGTCATAGATTGGAACATGCTATACCTAATAACACCAGGCATCCTGAGGATGGAGGGTAGGAGTTAAGAAGAGAAAGGTGCTGTGGAAAACAGCTTAACCTAGCATAGGACTGCAGACAAGAAGTCTATGTGTGGATGATAATTGTCATCAATGATATTGAAAAGAAATATTGCAATATGGACCTCCCCTAACAGGATTTCACAGAAGTATGGAGGTTCATGGGATCTACTGGGGAACCCAGTAGAGGAACCTCGAAGAGGACCTCACTGTAGGAAAAAACAGTGGAGGTCAGAATCCTGAAAGGTAACAGATAACCCCAGTAAAAAAACTGGGGTAGTACAAAAACGGTGGGCCTTCAGCGGAAGGCTTTATGACAAAAGCCGAACTCTTTTGGCGGCAGAGTGCCTCACTCTTAGGAGCAAAAAGAGAAAGGCTAACCGATTTGGACAAACAGGCACAGTCCTTGTGGGGAGAAAGGGTATGGGAACCCCTTGTATCCCAAAAAGAGAGGACAAATGCCTGAGGCGTTAAAGCCCGTGATTAACTGAAGATCCGCAATGTCTCTCCTAACTGGGGTAAGCTAGGAGAGATATTGGAGCATGGAGAGCTTCAGAGGTACCTAAACCCTAAGGTTATGGTATAAAAGTTGTTGACTACCACAGGAGTGGTTGTGTGTGTATAACCCCTAACCTGCTGGATAGCATAGGTATGGGTAAAGCCCATCTGTCGGAATCATATAGCTATATGAGCATAGACAGTCAGATAGATGAGTATGTGGATACATATCTATCTATAATAAAATATCTCGACAGATACATATATATATATATATATAGATATAGATATACATATACATATAGATATATAGATAGACATATAAGAATATATCTATAGTGAGATATGGAAGGGCATAAAATACACACAAAAGATAGATATGAATATGTAGGCCTATATATGGGTGTCTGCAATTAAACAGACAGAGATATGCCTACTGCACGGTATTCACATAGGATATGTGGAGAGGAAAGATTCATCTAATAACAAGGAGGTGGAACCTACTTGAGAAGATATATAGAGAATCTATTCCTCCTGGTTATGATCTGCAAGGATGCTAGCTAGTGAAATAACCAGGACGGTTACGTGAAAAACAGAGGATAATATCAGTCTGCAGCCAACAAGTCCCGAGTCTTCCAGAACTCTAGCATGGTAAGTGGACAGAAGACGCATAGAGATGAGATACCATGTTGACCTGCTTAAGGGCAAAAAGTATCATGCGTTCTTACCATGAGGACAAGCTGCAAGGAGAAAGAGCATATCCCCGATTGGGAATACTATGGACCAAAGCAGGGAATTGGCAACTCCTTAAGCTTTCACGTAAGAGAAGGCCTATGTCCTTTATATCAAAGAGGAGATAGTAAGAGAAGGGAGAACCCTTCTAGTCAAGGGAGACATGACTGAAAAGCCTTTTCCAACCATCTAGGATAGCTGTTGGAGAAAAAAAACCCATGCTCTCTAGCAAGGGCCCATAGTGGAAAGCTTCTCTGTAGAATTGCAGAGAGCATGATGCAGGAGAATGAGGAGATAGAACTGGCTGCTGGAGAGCCAGTATCTCTGCCAACTATGCTGCCAAACCCAGGAGAATGGAGATGGCAGAAATAGAAGACAATCCAGAAAGCTTGTAGTGAGATAATCTCCAAGATAGATGAAAGCACTGACTTGGAGCCACTACTGAGACTAGACAGAATGTTAGTGAAGGACAAATCTGGTTGTTTGTGGACAAGAACCAGTGGTCCAAACATTAAGGCTCCTGCATAGGCAGCTGCTAGCAAGACAGCAGAAAGAATCTTACTGTTAAAAAACAGAAAGAACAGACAGAACAGGAGTAGAAAACTCTGGACATGTCTGATAAGCTGCCCCAAAGCAAGATTGAAACAGAGCAGTTAACTCAGAGAGGAAAACTCCGCAGTGGAAAGTGACAAAACTAGAGAGGCTGAAGAAAAAGCCCTCCAGTGAAGTAATTCCGCTCTTACAGAGGAAAAAGCTTGGTAAGAGGGTGAAGAGAATGGAGCTGAAGAAGACTTACCAAGTAGTAAGTCTATAGAAAGGAAAAAATACATGCTGGCACAGGAAACTATCATTTGATAGTGGTTAAACCTCTTTCCCTAGCAGGAAGAAGAGGAGAAACCTGTGACCTATAGGCATGAACATCCTGACAGCTCATAGAAATATAGAAAAAATGGAGGTCTTTTGGAAAGAGATCCATGTCTAGGGGTTAGAATGAAGCGGTGGATTGCCTCTATTGAGAAGAAGCAAACTGCAGATTCTAAACCCCAAGAGTCACAAGCATCTGATGATGATTGATCAGAAACCCTGCGGTTGCTGGGTTTGTTGAGCCTGGTGAAAGGTTGGATTCTTCAGACCAGGACGATGCCTCCCCTGTTTGGGAACATCTGTATGATGGGCAAGTGATGAATAAAACCTTCTTCTCCTGTGGGAAGAAAGTTTGGTAGGACATTTCCTACCTACTGGGACAGAAGAAGGTGTAGAATAACCCCTAGAAACAGGTAAATCAGTGGACAACTGAGTAACCTGACGTAAAGACTCCTTGCTGAAGAGATTTTCTCCAGTGCAAGGAGTATATCCCAGTCTTTGCTGTGCCCATTTGTCCAAGTCTGAAGCTTGGAGCCAGGCTCTACATCGTGCCCCTATAGCTATAGCAGAGGTCCTGCTAACAGACTCAAAAGAGTCTAGGGAAGCACGAGAAAGAAACCAAGAGATATTCTGCATATGCGTAAGCAGTGAGGAACAGTCTGCACTCTTGAAATCTGGAAGGAAAGGAGTCAAAAGATGTAATTGCTTTGCGACCTCCTTAAGAGATAGACTCATATAAAAAATATATGAGAGAATTCTTGCAGAAAGCATAGATGTCTGGAAGGTTTGACGTCCAAAGGCTTCTAGTGTCTTAGACTCACAACCTGGCGGATAAGAAGAGTGCTTTTTCTTACTCTTTACCCGCCTCATTGCTGATTCCACTACTATGGAATGACGAGGAAGTTGAGTCTTTTGAAACCCTGGAGAGGGGGGCACCTGATATAAGAGATCAGCTGCTCTGGAAGGTGGGGGTACCCTTAAAGGTGTTTCCCACATTCCTAGAAGGAGATCCTGCAAGGAATGATGCAAAGGATACCATGTATGGTATCCTTTGCTTTGGTAGAAACAGAGCCTTGTGCAGGATCATGTCCTGGGATAGGAATGGCAAGAGATCTTGCTATATCCAGGAGGAAACTCTGAAAAGAGGGATCCCAGACAGGAATCTCCCTTGGACAGGTTAGATCTGAAGAACTAGCCTGAGCACCGACAGAGCTATCCAAATATATAGGAATAGAAGATCCTGCACAGTGCAGTGTGGAATGCTTAAGGGATGGTCGCCGGTACTGGCTGTCAGCAGCGACCGTCATTACCACATTGTCCATGCCAGGTATCGACTGCAAGCTTGGCATAGAAGAGAGCGATACTGTTGAAAAAAGCATGGCAGGAGTTGGCCATGATGCTACTGTGGATACCGGTACTGATGCCAATACCGGTACCGATGTCGGAGTTGAGCCCGACAGAGACATCGGAGCAGTCATCGGTGACAGTTCAATCCTGATGTTTCCTGATGTTTCATGTAGCACCCAGCTTAGGAGGAGGCTTTTCCTGCTGTTAAAGCCTCGAGTCCTAAAGCTGGGTGCTATCTTTTTTCTTCGATTTCCCTGCAAATGTATCGTTAACTATGAGGGAGCTGTTTTATATATTTTCTGATGTTGCTCATTTAGAGAAGTTCATTTTATTTTTTTTTAAACTTTTATTTTCATTTTGCAACAAACAAAAGAAACAACACACCAAAAGAGACAAAACAAGTATACAATAAGGAAAAGTAAACCCATTACCCCCCACCCCGATGCTTCTTCTCTACCCGATTATATCAGCATGTGAGCGCTTCCAATTAACAGCGATTATACATCAAACGATCAAAAGAGTATCTACAATACAGCATGATCATGGGACAGAGATATATACAAAGTTAGACAGTCAGATGAGAGCATTTAGCAAAATGTACATAGTCATTGAGCATCTTCCATTGAGACCAATGAGAAGGAGTCTGAATGGAGGAAGCGAACAGACGAGCTATTTGTTCATATTTACTGTAAAGACAGGCATGATTCCACCATTCATTGGGGCTCAGATGGGAGCTAATTTTCCAGTATTACTTAATTAGGAAAATAGCAATGCCAAGCATAAAGTTCGAAAGGAGATAAGCCATTTTTGGGAGAGAGGGGATCCCCGCAACTGGGCGAAGTCCCACTATCCTCCAAGAGAGGGGCTCCTGAGAGTGCGAGATAGACTAAATACGACCCCAGACCCGACGCCAGTAATACTGTAGTGCGGGATATTCATGCATAACATGAGGCAATGAACCAATGGCCGCAGGACGTGTCCAGCAACCATTGCCCTGAGTAGTGTTCCATTTGTCTAATCTGTGAGGAATGTAAAAACACCGGTGGGCTAGAAAGAAGAGGGTCTGAGTGAGTGAGGCGGATCGGGAACCCGTGTCCCTCTACTCCAGATAAGGCTCCATTGCTCCGAGGTCAAAGTCACATGCAATTCTCTCTCCCATACTTTCTGCGCTATAGGGGTATCTCTAGTTATAGCATTACATAAGGTTTAGTAAAATTGGATGCTACACCCGGTGAACTACCGAGAGATCGGAAAGTCTCCAATCAACCTTATGTAAAGAATGCCGATGGCGGGAGTACTCTAGTGCTCCGAAGGCGATGCTGAAGTTGCACTGACCAGAGTCGGGAGTCTAAAGATTGCATAAGAGTATTAAAGGCACCTAAAGTGTCTAAAAGCATTGGTGGATAGTGGGAGTCTGATGGGAGAGTCATACCAGGGAGAAAGGTAAGAGGAATCGGTTTGCAAAGGCCCGCTTCTATATCTAGCCACACAGGTCTACTCGGTACTGGATCTTCCAACCAACGAGCACCTTGTTTGAGAAGAAAAGATTGAGGGAACACTTGAGTAAAATCGCCACCAAGTATTAATGGAGCATTGGCAGAGGCCAAGGCCAACTGCGCAATACTTGCATAGTAAGCAGGGTTGACCACATTCGGGGCATAATGCAAATACACGTGAATTCACTATCTCCAACCTCAAGGTGTACACGGGCCCATCTACCCTCCTTGTCAGCGCTAATATCAGGTACAGTAGCGTGCAAAGACTTCTTAACCAGAATGGCTATCCCGTACCATTTGGAAACGGTGGGAGAATAGGCAGCTACCATGTGAGGCTTAGCATTGAGTTTCAGTGTTTCAGCAGAGTTTAAATGCGTTTCCTGAAGAAACACTAAATCAACATGCTCATGGCTAAGATAGCTAAGGATTTTCTTTCCTTTGAGTGGACCATTAATGCCTTTGACGGTGAATGATAAGATTTTACATAAGGTCATTCAGAAAAGTTAAAAATGCTGAGCATGATAGCACACATAATTTCACTATGTCCCTCAAACTGACTGTATCTGGCTGTACACATGACATAGGAAAAATAAGCTAATATAATACAATGAAGCGCCCCACATTAACAAAGAAAACCGCAGTACGGTAGAGGAGAAGCAAAACCCCAAAATTACTGGCGACCATGTGTCTGTGGGGAGAAACCCCAGAGAAGGCCGAAATTGAAAAAAACACATAACCTGTAGGACTGTGCGTGCTCCGAATCCGACCGAGGCACACATCATGAAGGGATAGGAGACCAAAAAACAAAAGTCATATAGAGAAAGAAAGAAAGTCCAGGCTATTTCTGTGCTTGGCTATGACCGCCGCATCGGGCCCTTCAAAATGGCGGATAGAGCCGGCAGATAAGAGTCCAAGATTTGGGATTAGCGCATCTGCTCTGCTTCTTTGGAGTCTAAAAATGTTGATAGTAGATCAGGATCTTCGAACGTCCTGGTTTGGTTGTGGAGAGTCACTCGGAGCTTCGCTGGATACAACAGGCCAAAGCGAGCCTGTAGCTGTTGAAGTCGAGGGCGAAAAGCAAGGAGTTTCTTCCGACGGTCAACGGTAGGCTTTGCCAAATCAGGAAAGAAGGAGACCTTACGACCTTCAAATTCCAAATGATGATTCGCTCGGGCAGCATGTAAAATTTGTTCCACTTGTTGATATCGTAGCAAGCTAAAGATAATAGGCCGGGGGGTCGTGCGGTTGAGCGCCATGTGGGCAGGAACACGGTGTGCTCGATCGATTTCCAGTTCTCTGTGAAAAGTGATCTTCAGCAAGGAGGGAAGAGTTTTGAGCAAGAATTCTCTTATATCTCCTGCTTCCACCCCCTCCGGCATTCCGAGGAGCCTCACATTGTTGCGACGGGCTCGATTATTACTATCTTCTAACTCCTTTTGAAGATTCTGTATCTGGCGCTCAGCCTTGTCCAGTTTGCCCAAGCGCACCTCGTGCGAGTCGAGGACCCCCGCCATGTTGTCCTGCCGTAATGAAAGACTTTCAAGTCGGTCCTGGAGCACTCCAAAGTCTTCTCGCATGGCTCGAAGCGCTTCTCCATTGGACTGCACCAATTCCTTCACGCCGCGTATTTCCTCCAAAATCTCCAGGTGCATTTCGGGGTTTTCACGAAATGGAACCATCTTCTGTGGGGAGGACACCTCTGTTTTGGAGCGTTTTCCGTGAGAAGAAGAAGGAGACCCGAAGTCCAAGCGCGCTGGTTTATGGGCCGCCATCCCCCCGAGGTGCCCCGGTCAGCTCGGAGCGAAATAGTAAATTTGTATAGGTATTAAGTCAGGATTCTAAGTAGGCCTCTCGGGAGCTTCAACGCAAAGCGTCCTACCCGCTGGACATCAGGCTCCGCCCCCCAGAGAAGTTCATTTTAGATCGGCAGGGTTCTGTGGAGGTTAGTCGGGATGAGTGAGTGTTTAGTGAACGCCTCCGTGTTATGGGTTTGTTTAAACCTTGATTTCATGATTGCCTATTTTCTTGTATTTAAATTCATTTCTGGGTCACCGTGATGTGGACTTGATCATTTTATATTACTGTGTATTGATGTGCATTCTTGTATTTTTGCTTGATTGTCTTGAACTGTTGGCTTCATAATATGTTGTTAAAATCTTAAATAAAAAAAATAAAAAAAAAATAAAAAAATTCCAATGCCCTCAAACTACAAGAACTGGATAGGTAAAAACACACATCTTGCTCCACTCCTCACATGATAATTCATCAGCTATCCCTCAAACAACTCAGGCAATATAGGTATCATTAATACTGCATAAAATCATAAGCTCGCCAAACACCACTCACACAATCACAGCAAAATCTTACTATAAAAATGTATCTGGCACCCATGAAAAGTTCACAAGTCACCTAGCTGAGATTGCTACGCTCCTGAAGGCCTACAACCTTCTGTATGACCTCTTCCATGGGCACAGGGCTGAGAGGGAAAGGTACTATTAGGAAAAGTACTGCACACAAGGGATTCCGTTTTTATCTTGTGGCCTGCCTAGAATGAGATGCTCCCCTCACAAGCAGAGATTATCTCCAGGAACAAGCAGGAATGAGTCTTCACATATGGGTACGTCGGTACCGACGGAGTCTGCGCGGGAACGCTTCCCAGCGTCCAATCAAAGAGCTTTTGGAAGCATTCCTCCACGCCTGCGTGCTGCCTTCCCACCTTTCCCAACTGCCTCTCCTCAGTTTTTGTTTTCCGAGGAGCCGGCAGGACGTCCTGTCACCGCAGAAAATTCTTGTTTTATTTCTTTAGTTTTCTTGTGGTCGCGGCTGTCTTTCCCGACGCCACCGGTACCGCCGGTGTTTTCTTTTCTTTTCTTGTAAAATCTTCCTTTTTCAAGGGATATTTTTTCTTCATAGTGTCCCACGGTTTCTTAGGCCTTTTAGGCCTCTTCTTTTTCCTTCATGGAACCGCCAGCCACTTTCTCCAAGAAATGTTCAAACTGTGGCGGTACAACTTTATTTTTAGACCCTCGAAGTCGGTGTCTAACCTGCTTGGGTCCTGACAACAGTTTGGTGAGAAGAGGTCTTCAATATCGAGGTTCCCTCGATACACGGTTTCCCTCCAACTTCGGGGCACCGTCTCCTTCTTCTTCTACACAGGATCAGGTAACCCACAAACAGTCTGTTAAGACTAGCCAGCCCTCGAGTGGTAGGTCTCATGCACAGCATGTAGACGGCTCCGGTCTTGCCCTCGAGGGCCTACTGGCTTCAAAACCCCGGCGGGAGTCTTCGGTCTCCAAAGCCTTTCAGGGGTTTCAGGTTGTTCCTGGGGTTCACCCCTCACAGAACATACCTGAGCCGTGTCCGGTGGTGGCATCCGCTTTGAGCAGTACTGATACCCCGGCATCGGCACTGGTGTTGGATGAAACACTCCTCACCAGGGATGGTCATCTGGCATCCTCGGTGCCTTCGGGACCAGTGGATACTCTCCAGACTGACTTTCCATTATCAGTACCAGCACCGATTCTACCACCGACGTCGGTACCCTCCAGACCTGCATCGATAGCCTCGCTTCCTTCGATGCCGAGTCTGGAATCGATCTCCAGTCTGGAGGACTGGGTACCGACTCGCCTTGGTACCAGCTCTTGGCGGTACCGAAGGCTCGGTTCCAATGATTCGGATCCGCAACTCTCGGTTCCCCCAAGGCCGATTGAGTTGCCACTGGTTGACCTTCATTCACCGGTATCAGACACGGTACCGAAGTCGGTACCGATGTCCTCATTACCCTTACGGTCTGTGCCTTCCATGCTTCGCTTATCAGGCTCTCTGCCCTCGATGCTCAGTTTGGAATCGATCTCTAGTCTGGAAGACTGGGTACCAATACGCTTTGGTACCGACACCGATCGATACCGGTGGCTTGGTACCGAGGACAGCAGCTGGAAGTTTTAGGTTACAAGAATGCACATCAATACACAGTAATATAAAATGATCAAGTCCACATCACGGTGACCCAGAAATGAATTTAAATACAAGAAAATAGGCAATCATGAAATCAAGGTTTAAACAAACCCATAACACGGAGGCGTTCACTAAACACTCACTCATCCCGACTAACCTCCACAGAACCCTGCCGATCTAAAATGAACTTCTCTAAATGAGCAACATCAGAAAATATATAAAACAGCTCCCTCATAGTTAACGATACATTTGCAGGGAAATCGAAGAAAAAAGGTAGCACCCAGCTTTAGGACTCGAGGCTTTAACAGCAGGAAAAGCCTCCTCCTAAGCTGGGTGCTACATGAAACATCAGGAAACATTAGGATTGAACTGTCACCGATGACTGCTCCGATGTCTCTGTCGGGCTCAACTCCGACATCGGTACCAGTATTGGCATCAGTACCGGTATCCACAGTAGCATCATGGCCAACTCCTGCCATGCTTTTTTCAACAGTATCGCTCTCTTCTATGCCAAGCTTGCAGTCGATATTTATTTTATGGCCACAAAAGGGGGTCATCTTACTTTTAAAGAAAGCTTTAAGGATACGTTGTTTATTTTCTAATGATGTCAATGATACTACCAACGTAGCACGAGAATTAATAGTATCGGAAGAGTCTTCCAAAAAATCAGTTAAGTTAGCAAGAGATGGCTCGATAACATCAAGCCCGCCCTCAGTTGGATTACTACGCTTTGAGCCAGTGGGGATATAAAACAATTGAGACATCTCAATAGGATCTGAAAAAAGCAACACTTCTTTGCAATATTTGTCAAAAAGAATTTTTGATAAAAGAAGAGGGGTCTGCGGAAAATTAAGGAAACGTAAATTAACAGCACGCAAGGTGTTTTCAAGTGCCTCCACCTTGCTATGCAAAATTAAAGCATCTTTCATCCCAGCTACATTGGAAGAATGCAAAGTAGGCAGTTGCTGCTCTAGTTTACCACACGCAGCATCTACAACAGAAATCTTATCATCTAATTGTTTAAGAGACGTAACAGTTTGGAACGTAAAATCACATAATGAGCTTAGGGTAGAAGATACTTTAGTATCAATTGATTGCAATACTTGCCAAAGATCTTTTAAGGTTATCTCTGATCCTGAAGAAACCGATGGACATAAAGCCCCCCCAGAGGCAGCTAAAGCGACAGGATTAGGTAACTGAACCACCGTCGAAACGGTAGCCCGCACCATCTCAGGAGACCTCCCCGATTTCACTAAAGACAAAAAATCAGCAGGACAAGGAGGAGGGGTCCCCCCTCCAGAACTAAGGGAGGCGCCCTCAGGAGAGGACTGCGCAGCTGGGCGTGGAACTAGATGTTTGTCCAAGGGACCGATAACCGGCACAGCAGCCGCCGAGCCCTCTTCTCCACGCCCAGACTTGCCTTTACGTTTCCCCATTAGTACACCACTTCCAATTACAAAACAAACAAAGCCAAGAACTTACTGTTCGCCGCTGTGACGCCGAAGGGGCGCCAAAGGGGCGTGACCCGCCCCTTTGGACACGCTCCTTCGGATCACGCTCCATGGACACGCTCCGCGGTCAGCAAACAGAAACAATTATACCAATGGGGTCCTTATGGAGAAAAGATGACCCGACTGTGCCTGCCCGAAGTTCGGGGGAAAGGCAGAGTTCTCACACAAGGCACTCAACTCCCGCAATCCCAGGGCTCCGACAAGCCCCGCACACCTCCAGGGATCACTCCAGGTCCACAGAGGATACCGGAGAGCTCAGGTCTTATACGCTGCAGGGTCTTTGAGAGGAAAGATGACCCGACTGTGCCTGCCCGAAGTTCGGGGGAAAGGCAGAGTTCTCACACAAGGCACTCAACTCCCGCAGTCCCAGGGCTCCGACAAGCCCCGCACACCTCCAGGGATCACTCCAGGTCCACAGAGGATACCGGAGAGCTCAGGTCTTATACGCTGCAGGGTCCTTGAGAGGAAAGATGACCCGACTGTGCCTGCCCGAAGTTCGGGGGAAAGGCAGAGTTCTCACACAAGGCACTCAACTCCCGCTGTCCCAGGGCTCCGACAAGCCCCGCACACCTCCAGGGATCACTCCAGGTCCACAGAGGATACCGGAGAGCTCAGGTCTTATACGCTGCAGGGTCCTTGAGAGGAAAGATGACCCGACTGTGCCTGCCCGAAGTTCGGGGGAAAGGCAGAGTTCTCACACAAGGCACTCAACTCCCGCAGTCCCAGGGCTCCGACAAGCCCCGCACACCTCCAGGGATCACTCCAGGTCCACAGAGGATACCGGAGAGCTCAGGTCTTATACGCTGCAGGGTCCTTGAGAGGAAAGATGACCCGACTGTGCCTGCCCGAAGTTCGGGGGAAAGGCAGAGTTCTCACACAAGGCACTCAACTCCCGCAGTCCCAGGGCTCCGACAAGCCCCGCACACCTCCAGGGATCACTCCAGGTCCACCGGCATTGGAATTTTAAATGAAGATTGCATGTTTCCATTAGAAATCTGATTCCCTCGCTTACAGCAAAATTTCATTTCCTTAGGAAGGACTTTTCATTGTTGTCAGTGGCTTTACTGAATGTTCACTTGGTAAAGAATAAGAAATGTTTTGATTCATGATTTGATATTTATCCATAAGCTCTATTGTATTTGTGTAATGGAGACTTGGTTGATGGGGTGCCATGGAATTGTAAGGGTTTTCTATAGGACAGAAATAGTAAGAAAGAGGGCTTGGCTATTATTTCCCATCAAAATTTGCACTTGAGGAGTAGCCTAATGGTTAGACTGCTGGCTTGGTAACCAAGGGACCAGGCTTTGATTCCCACTAGCACTACTTGTGTCCTTGGGCAAGTCACTTAACCCTCCATTGTCTCAGAAGGAAGGCCTAACAATCTACTTCTGGTCACACTGCTAATAAAACTCAGGAGCTGCTGGGTCACTGGGAGTCAGCATTGACTCAACAGCACACATTGCATTGCCTAAAGCCCACTAGCAAACTGTGCCTGTTTCAGTCTCAGACAGATCTGAGGCCATCTCTGGCTTTGGAGTCCAGGGCAATTGACAGGTTGCATCCCTTCAAATGACAGTCCTGACATCTGCTGTTTTATTTTGTACAATACAGGGGGAAATGGTTCCTATTTCTCTAGTGTTGCACTACATGCAGCGTCTGGCTTTCTGAGGTCTTAGTTTAATTGTTGTTGATATATTTCTCTTTTCGTTTTTTGCTCATTTATTGATGAAAGTCTATCTGTATTGTGTGTGTGTGTACAACCAATACTTCTGTTAGTATGGAATTTTTGTTTATGAATGTGTAGCAATCTGGCTTGTTCAGTTTGCACATTGCCCTCTCTGCACTTATTTTTTGGGGTGGGGTGAGGCGGGGCAAGGGCAGAGAAGGGTTGGGGATGGAAGGAGCATGGCTAGCCACAGGTAGCGGGTTTTTCTTTTTCAAAAAGTTGGCAACCCTAGGGCAAAGGCAGATTGGTGGTGGATGTAAGAAACATCCAATCAGCAAACTGTGCTTTGGTGGCTAATTTGTCCAATGAATTTGTATAGTGATGCCTGCAACTGGAACTGCTAGGCGGACAAGGGAAACACAGCAGATTCATGAGCTATTAGCCAGAGTCTCTATGAACTCTTGGTTGTTAGATATCAGGGTTCAGAATGGGGAAGGGATTTCTCTTTGTGCAACCAGTATGTAAAGTTAGACAATTGATAAACTCTCATTCACCCTTCTCAATAAATAGAGTCCAGGCCAGAAGTTTGTGTTCTGAGTCAAGTGTTTACTTAAAACTTTAGGATCATTGAGAAATATATATTAATATTTGGGCAAACATTACTTATGAACTATTTTAAAAAATAAGTAAGTTGGAGTATCTTTGTTACCCTAGTCTTTCTTTTGGAAGGCACTCACTTCTGTGTTTTTCTATCCCATGGGTACTATATAAGTAAGTGAAGATATTTGGCCAGTTACTTATATCACTCAATGGGTTCCTTTTTCCTTGAGTGTGGCAATATGGTTTGCTCAGTGACTCAAACCTCATCAATCCCTGGACCTATGTGGTGGCGTGGCTCTTTGTCCAAGTATCTTTGGATGTAGCTGATGCTATTATCCTCTACGTTCCATGTTAGGCTGCTTCTCACAGTCCTCTGACTGATGAAGTATGGGTGATGCAGATGCTGTTCCGAAACCTCCACTTCAGACTGAGCTCTTCTGTTAGAGGCAGTGGTTGTCATTCTGATCCTAGTTTAGTGGGTCTGGGCATCTGATCCGGATATCCAGATCGTGCTGCTGGCGACAGAGCTTCTCATACATATTGTTGGCTTGTGTGGGTAGCTCTGTTCGTGGGCAGGAGGGAGAGGGCTGTGGGAGGAGTGAGGGTGGGCAGTAGGCTGGAATGTGACCCTGGACATAAAAGGCCGTTTATGAGGTCAGCCCTATAGTCCACCCGGGAGATGGAATAAGTCTCCTTGGACTTTGGGGACCGCGGAGCCTGGCAACCTCAAAGAGGTGAGGGAGTGCATGGGGAGCCCCACAGCCCGATCCTGGCCATGGGAGGTTAGATCAGGGGCAGGCTGTAAGAAAAGAGCCTTTACTTTGGTGGTTGGGGATCACAGCTCTTGAATGGAGCCCCAGTGGCATGGCGATGGGATGCCATGGCACCATGGTTCCATTCAGGAGCCTGGCTGAATTTTCCTGAACATACACATCCAGGCTGAACGTACACATCCAGGCTGGTAGACCCGATTCTTATCCCAAAAGCATGTCTAGTCCCCACGGGATCAGAATTGGGTGCTACTGCTGCATGCCCTGATTTTGACCGGCCGTACTGGGACAGGACGTCTACAACTGAATTGGCCTCAGGGGCTCTAAGTCTCTTTATTTCTTCTTTTCCCTGTTCAAAAGTGCAAAGTGCTTGGAGGCGAAAGACATAGGCCAGTTCTGTAGGTGCACATTTGTGCCATCCAGACAGCCAGAAGATACACCTGATTCTGCTCCCGTGGGGGTTAGATAGCCCCGTGGGAGCAGAATCCTGGCATTGGCCTTGGACATCCAGGACGTGCCCTGATTCCGGCACTCCAGACATCCAGGCACTTCCCCAGCTAGCTCAGCCTGGCTCCTGCATGGAGCCACGGTGCTTTGGCATTCTGGTGCCATGGCATCATGGCACTATGCAAGGGCTCCAATCAATTGCCTAAAGCAAAGATGCCACATTCCCCACTGCCTGACCACCGATCTAGTCTGTCAAGGACAGGGTCGGACTACGGGGAACCCCCTTGCCTCACTCACTGTGCTGGTGCCTGCTCCATCACATCTTTCCCCCACTTCTAGGGGACTTATTCCACCTCCAAGGTGCAATGTCCCCCATCCATCTGCCCATGCCCAGATGTACAGGGCCATAAACGGAATAGGCCCTGTATGTCCAGGTTGGGGGTCATGCCTCCAGCCTACCCTCCCTCCTCCCTTGGCCTGCCCCCTCCCACCCGT
This sequence comes from Ichthyophis bannanicus, assembly GCA_033557465.1. Lineage (NCBI taxonomy): Eukaryota > Metazoa > Chordata > Amphibia > Gymnophiona > Ichthyophiidae > Ichthyophis > Ichthyophis bannanicus. Next base: position 863,856,867 of record CM066032.1, on the reverse strand, counting down.
GATCAGAGCTCCCTGCACATCTCAGCTGTACGTGCGGGGATCTCTGTTGCTGAATACAGCCTGGACATTTAGCAGAGACATCCCTGCTAAATGCAGGTCAAAATAGACCCCCTTACTATATTCTCTCTAGAATGGGGTTTTTATAGGAAGTGGGTTTGTCCCAAACAGAGGAATCCTTCCCAGCCTAAATTTCACTGGCAGGCAGAACCTCCCCTGTTCAGGAAAAGTGTATACATTTCTTGGAAAACATCCCAACACTTCTTAGTTAGGGACTCTTGACAGCACTGCTGCTAGCTGAAAAATGCAAGTGGTCTCTACAGATTACCAGAGGACGGTGATGGTATACAGTACATCGTGCACACAGACTTTGTTGTAATTTTCAAGAGAGACAGTGCTATCATACCTATCTGTGATGGCCTTCTTTCTAAAAATTTAACAAGGAAGAAATTATTTAGACGTTTCAGGGTAAATTTTATTACTATTACTATTGGATGCCATTGGGTCATTGCTGGGATCAAGTTTGTTGGTGGGTTATTGATCATGCACCCATTATAAATCTGGAGACAGAACTCAGTGATCAGCATGCTGTGAGCGGCGCTGGAATTCTGAATTGTGCTGTCTCCACGCAGCTAGGTTGAACGGAAACTTGGAATGGTATTCAGTTCTGTGACATCTTGCTTTTGGTGTCATCATGTACTGTACGTTTGATTCCTTTCAGTTCCACCCTTTAAACCCAGAGGTCAGCGTGTGTGTTTCACCAGGGTAATGCCAGCATCTTAAAATTACAGTCTTTTTGACTTTTGATTGTAGCTTATTGGATTTGTTTTGAGTGATGAAATCTCCTAAAACAGTTACTTCTTTTGACTAACAAAACTTGAGTCATTAGTTTTCGGGCTGTAAAACTGTTGTTAACTGCTGCAACTTTTTGCCAATTTTAGGTGTACACCAAGATTGACTGTGCCGTGGACATATGTGAATTTGCTCAGATAAGTACATCTGAAGTTATATTTACAAGTTACCTTTTTTATATTGCAATTTTGAAAACAATATTACAATTTTAAAGATATGGACTTTGGTTGGGAACGATGATTGCAAATATGAAAAGTGGCATACTTATCAGCGACCTTCTGCTGTATTAATGCCCTATACTGAGGTCCTTATAGCAACAGTTTCTTTTTTCTTATTCTGAGCACTGCAAAGGTGTTCTTGGTGCAATCTACTGTTTAACATTAGCTGTGGATGAAGGGCCTCGTGTGAGTATGCATTTTTAGATTTTTAGTGCTCTTATTGGCACACTCTACTTGGGAACATTCTCATAGCAGTGGTATATAAAATGCTAATCTATGTGGCAGAGAACACTCCTTGAATGTATGTACAATCACTAATACCTGCTCACACATATGCGCACAAAGAATTTCATAAGCTATGCATCAGCTCTGGCCACACTCCACTCAGACCATGCCCGCATCTATGCCTATTAGCAAAGTATGTTCCTTCATGCCAAAGCGCAGATGTTTGTGCCAGCCAGTGGGAATCACATTATAAAATTGCTGCTTATGTGTATATTCAGCACCACCTTTTCTATGCTAATGCCGATTAAGAGACAGAGATATTTGATTCCACCTGAAAAGGTAGCATGCAATAGTACTTGTGCTGCAAAATCACCAACAAACCTCAAATAACCCCCAACTATCTGCTAGAGGTCAGATCCACCATTTTGAACCTGGGTGGTGATAGAGCAGAAGCAAACGGAGATCGTTCTTGCTCCGATCACTTGACACCAGGGATCGATCTACTAGTAAGTACCTGGGAGGGACAGCTACCCAGGGAGATCTTCTTTGGGGTGTGGATTGTGGCTCAGAGGGAGCCTTGGATCTGGGTGAGGATCAGATGCCAGGTAAGATTTATTTGATATGGGGAATAAAATGCCTGGGGGGGGGGTCTGCTTTAGGGGGAGATTAGATGCCAGGGGGATGAAGCTGCGGGTGGTATCAGATAAGGGAGCGTCCTCAGTAGTGGTGGGGGATTCAGATGCTTTGGGCAATTGGGCTGGTGTGACTATGCTGTGGTAGGGAGGGGTCCCCATGCTCTACCATGCAGCGCTTCTTTATTTTATAGGGTATCATCAATGCCGGGCCCACGTTCCCTGCCACAGTTGCCCCTGTGCTACCTGCTGAGGTGGGGGATGTGGCTCTCGTGTGGTACCTTCTGCCCTGGGTTCTAAATGCATGGCAGATGCTGGGTATGCGCCTGTAGTGTATTTACAGCACAGGGTTTACACTCACTGCGCCTTATGTTTTGCAGCTACTGCATTTTAGCAAAAGGGCTCCTAAATGTTTATGAAAATGCTTCAAAATAGGTTTCTACTTAGCCCTCCAACCTAGGCAAACTGTTAAATAATTACCCTTATGTGCATGTTTAATGAGACATAGGATGCTTTAATACTGTAAAATCTGAATTCCATGAATAATGCACTTTTTCACCTGCAGAAATGACCCTGAAAGTTAAATTAGTCTTCCTAAAATAATCATACTTTAAGGTTCAGGAAACATACATTTCCTATTATCAAACGGTCTATAAAACGAAGATCTAAATGATTCATTTCTCCTAAATGCAGTGCATTGAATAATATAGCTTACCAGTTGCCTTATAATCAGTTTTCCAGTGAAAAAGCAAGATGCTAAATAAGCAGCTTTAACATTAAAGCTCAGTTGAATCACATAAAAATATTGATGCCACACTAGAAAAACAGATCTGTTCCTACTCTTGCAAGCAAACAAAATTAAGACCTGTAGAGGACACATTAAAGGCCAAAGCTTCAAAGTGGAGCACTAGTTATAAAATAGCAGTCATCAGTAAAGTTCAACAGAAACAAAGGTTTCACAGAGGGATATAAATCATAGAAATAATTATCTGAGTGTGGTGACAGGGCTTCAGACCATGGACTTCTTTAAGGCAAAGTCTCCCGAGATCCTACACTGCACTTATAAACAACAACCTCATCCATATACGAGGCAGATTCTGGCACAGCATAATATCCTCATGTATTCAGGAGGATGTCTGTGCAATACTTAAAGCACCACTGAATTCCTGGCTCAAAGATTATCTCAAATGATTTCACACCACTTCCAGTCACTTATTCTGCAATATGCTTCCTTATCTATTGCTCTTTAAATAGTAAAAATCTACCAGTCAATAATTAAACATTGTGGCGTGCATTTTTTTTTTTAAACGTCAGGTGTGGTGTTTAAATTAAGGGCTCTTTTACTAAAGGATTCTAACCAGTTAACTTGCGTTTTAGCATGTGGTGGCTGGCAGCTAAGAACAATAATGTGAGTGCATGCTATTTACTGGTTCCTAAAATGCACAGTAAGTGACCATGATGCACTAGGGAGGAAAGTTTGGGATACGAGCAGGGCCGGCCCGTCCATTGAGCGAGAATGTTTTTTGCACAGGGCCCCGCGTTTCAGGGGGCCCCGCGCAAAAAACATTCTGATCCTAAAGTAAAATTAAAAAAAAAAAAAAAGCTGTCTTCTCCCGCTGCCGGGGCCACCGCGGCAGTATCGAGTGTGCCGCGGTGCCCCCCCCTGCCCAGCAGAGCCTGCCCTCCCCCGTATCACCTCTCTCTTCGTAGCTGCAGTCAGACGCGCCGGCTTTCAGAGCGCGAGGGGAGAGTTTCTCCCTCGCTGCTCTGTTAAGCCCGCGGGGGCTGATGGGAAGTTCGCATCAGCCCCCGCGGGCTTAACAGAGCCGCGAAAGGGAAACTAGTCCCTTCGCGCTCTGAAAGCCGGCGCGTCTGACTGCAGCTATGAAGAGAGGTGATACGGGGGAGGGCAGGCTCTGCTGGGCAGGGGGGGCCCCGCGGCACACTCGATTCTGCCGCGGCGGCCCTGGCAGCGGGAGAAGACAGCTTTTTTTTTAAACTTTTCTCTGGGCTGGGCTGGGCTGGGCTGGGGGGGATTAGGAGTGGTGATGGGCTGGGGGGGTAGGAGTGGTGATGAGCTGGGGGGGTTAGGAGTGGTGATGGGCAATGGGGGGGTAGGAGTGGTGATGGGCTATGGGGGGGCTATGAGGGGGTTAGGAGTGGTGATGGGCTATGGGGGGGGGGTAGGAGTGGTGATGGGCTATGGGGGGCTATGGGGGGGTTAGGAGTGGTGATGGGCTATGGAGGAACTAAGCCTTTATATGGGCTGATGGGATTAGGACTGGAAGTGGGTTGATGGGGGGTTAGGACTGGTAATGGGCTATGGGGGGGGGCTTAAACTACAAATGGGGTGATGGGGATTAGGACTGGAAATGGGCTGGTGGGATTAGGACTGGGAGTGGGCTGATGGGGAGGTTAGGACTGGTAATGGGGTATGGGGGGCTTAAACTGAAAATTGGGTGAGGGGGAGTAGGACTGGGAGTGGGCTATGGGGGGCTAGGACTGGTAATGGGTTGGGGGGTTGCTAGGACTGGAAATGGGCTGGGGGATTAAGACTGGAGGTGGGCTGATGGGGTTAGGACTGGTAATGGGCTGTGAGCTGTTGGGGGGGTTAGGACTGGTAATGGGCTATGGGGGGGCTAGGACTGGAAATGGGCTGATGGGGGGGTTAACACTGGAGGTGGGCTGATGGGGTTAAGACTGGTAATGGGCTATGGGGGGGGTTAGAACTGATAATGGGCTATGGGGGGCTAGGACAGGAAGTGGGATTATGGCGGGTTAGGACTGGAAGTGGGTTGATGGGGGGGCTAGGACTGGTATTGGGTTGGGGGGTTGCTAGGACTGGAAATGGGCTGATGGGGGGCTAGGACTGGAAATGGGCTGATGCAGGGACTAGAAGGGAATGGATACTGGGTGAGGCTGGAACTAGAAGGGAGCTGATGTTGGGGGAGGATTAGAATGGGATGGGACTGGGAGAGTAAAATGGAGAGGGGAAAAATATTTTGTGTGGGAGGGATAAAAAATCTACAATTGGCCGGGTATTGGGAGAGTAAGTGGGGATTGAGGATGGAGGGGTAAAATTTGAGTGGATGAAATAGGAATGAGGAAAGAGCAAAAGGAGAAAGATTAGTATGTTAAAGCAGATGTAGAGAGAGAGAATGGAAAAAAAACTAGAAGAGAGAAGAAAGGACAAATGGACAGCAGATGATGGAGAGTTAGCAGAAAACATGAAGAAACCAGTGGCTGGAGCAATTGCAACTGAAAAAAAATGCACAAAAGGTAGAAAGATATCTCTTTATTTTGAATTTATTACCTGGAATATGAAAGCTCTGGGAAATGTGCATCATTGACGTCTGCGCTTTGTTTGGTACAAGAGGAAATTGATTTATAGTTTTATTTCTACAGTGTTGTTGTAGATTCCAAGTTTGGCTTTTGGGGTTCCCAGTTTAATTATTGCCTTCCTGTTTCTAAATTGTGATTCCTTGTTTGGTGATGGTCTATGTTCTGCATGTGTAACTGAGCTGAGGTATTCTGTTTATGTAATTCCTATTAGACATTGCCACTCGTTCTCTTTCCCCAGTAGGTCATGTATTGTTCTCTGAAATGTATTGGTTTAATATTTGCAGTGTTGCCTTTTGATAGGTAGGGTATGGTGCTTTGTGAGTCCTGGTAGTGCTGTTAGGATACGGCGGGTTTGCTATGGGTTCTAAATGGGCAGTGTTTGTAGTAGTTCCTAATGTGCCTGGCGGTTGGCATTGGATTATAGTAATGTAGAAATCTTTTAGTCTGTCTTTATCCATACACTCATTAATAGACATGTTTACTAAAAGTTAGTGTATGTTAGCATTATGCAAATATTTATGCAAATAATGCCACTTATGCAAATGAGGTCCCGCACCGAGTCTCCGCACATGGCCCCGCACCCCCCTTGGGCCGCCCCTGGATACGAGACTACCGAAGTGGAGGGAACTGCTCCTGCCCTATTCACCACTTGGACCACCAGGCAGTCCCTGGCTAAGACCTGGGGAGGGTTGGAGGGGTGGGGGGAGGCCTAGAGGAGGGAAGCTGATGTGAAGGGTCTTGAGGAATGAAGACCATTTTGGGGAATGTTGTCCAGGGGGAGGGTGGTGCAGAAGAGGAGGGCTTGATTAATGGGGGTTGACTGGAGAGATAGGATCGGTGAGAGTGGTGGGGGGGGGATTGATTGATGGGGGGACTCTGGATCTTCAGAAGGACATTGCAGTTGCAGCGTTTGTCCTTTCCCACATTTCCTGCCTTGACAAGTAGTACCAGTGTTCCTGAACTACCTGTATTTGCTGCATCTGCTGCATGATAGGTGCAAACACAGCAGCTTGGTAAACATGCCCCTAAGTGTGCAAAAAATAAATATTTATTTTTGCCCATTTGTACTATAAAAACTATGTAAACTGTAACAGATATAGGGGGTAGTTATTAGTGTGCTACCATGCCACATGCTACGTTATTTGGCCCTTAATGAACATTAAAGGTCAATAATGTATTGCAAGCCTCATTATTCCGGGAAAATAATGCCAGCTCAAAGTGGCATTATTTTTTCATCTGGAGTATTGGACTGTTAACACATGACCCAATGCTCCAGGCCACAATCTTAAAGAGGCCGCATGCCTAAATTGTAATTGGTTGTCTGGGAATTACCACCACCTGGCAACACTAAGAAGAGAAGGCACCCTCCCAGTAGATGCCCTTCCCGCACATAACCTCCTCCCCCCACCTTTCTCAAAGTCACCATCAAAGTCCCATCCATCCTCTTCAAGACCTTTCCTCAACCCCATCCTAACCACTTCATTCACCTAATGCCCCCTCAGGCTTACCTCAATGTAATCCTAGTGGTCTAGTGAGACCTGGACAAGAGAAAATCCCAATTGCTCCTGTCCAGGCCAGCACCAGGAAAAAAATGGTGCCCACAATCCCTTAGCAGTAGTTTCATGGTACTACTACTAGAGATCAACCCTAGTAATAGTACCACAAGACTACCACTAGATCATTGCAGGAGCCATTTTGAAGCTGTGCTGGCCTGGACTGTAGTTACTGGGTTTTACTCTTATCCTGACCCCACTAGACCACAAGAATTGCATTGAAGTAGGCCTGGGGAGGGGGGGGAGGTATGATGGGGCTCATGGGGCAGTCAAGGGACAACAGCAGCAGTCAGCAGGCATGATCATGCCAAACACTGGAAAAGATGCACGCAAAAACAAGATGTCAGGGGAGCAAGCTAGCTGGCTAAACATGGCTACATTGGTAGAGTACATCTTCACCACTAGCATTCTTGATAGTCACTTACTGCTGAGTGTAAAAAAAAAACTCGGATGAACTAATATATTACAAAGAGAATCAGAGAAAGCTTGTGATTGTGTGGTATGCCAACAAAAATGCAAGGCAGATCCTTTAAACAAGATCACCACTAATTGGTGAACAGCTTTTTGGATAATGGTAAGCATAAGAAGCAGGAAATTCTTTAAATGCTAATATGTTGTTTTGGGAGTATATAGAACCTATGGGGGTGTAGTATGGCTAGAATACTATGAAATATTTCTCAGGAATATAACTAATAGTAATAACCTGAGTTGTGATAGGAAAGACATAGACCTATGGATATGTATGATGACACAATACAGCAAGGATAGAAGACAGAGTAACAGCTGGGTGGGGCAATATTATGGAAAACAGGCAGGAGGGATCAGGAGCAAACATGGGATGGGGTTATGCGAGTATGAGAAAGGGCAGATAGGGGGAAGAATCTTCTTGGCAATGAAAAAGTGGCATGCAGATTATTCAATATCAGTTACAATAGGTTCCAGGATCAATGCAAATTCAAGGATGCCTATGGCATATGCACCAAAAATCACCCACAGTTCAGATGCATAAAAAGGGAGTGATAAAAAAAGGAGACTATGAGAGGCACAGGGTGTGAAAAGTGTTAGCTGTGCCATTGACCATCAATATAGAGAACATGGAAAAGAACTTAAAGAAAAAAAAAGAGGCAAGTTGGGGCAGTTTCTCCAAATGGATTAGTTTTGCGTATACCATGGCAGTCATGAACCTCACTTCTAAGCCAGGGTATGTGTCGTATGATTTCAGTCTCTCAAATTTACTGCTAATGCACGGCGTAGTACTTGCATCATGCCAACAAGAGCTTCCTTCTGGAATTTGTAAAATGTAACATGTATGGGTAGTTTGTTGAGATGTGCTTGGAAATTCTCCTTTATCAAGCTTGTGGCTCCTAATACAATGGGAAATATTTCTATATCATTCTGCCACATTTTCTTGGTCTCTGATTGCAATTATTGGTACTTCAGGACCTTCTGCCTCTCCATACAATTCACTCGGGACCAACACCTGTATTATCAATACCGTTCTGGTGTTTTCCTCCTTTAGCACTATGTCAGGTTTCCTCACATTCAGTTTCTTGTCTGTTGGAATGGGAATGATCCCAGTTGAATATAACCTTTTCATTCCCTGTAATTCTCTTAGGATTATGATCCCAGTGCTTTTCAGACACAGTGATGTAGCATTTACAGAGTTTTCAATGTATGTGCTGTACTACTTTGTTGTACCTTTCTGTATAGAAATGTTCTGCCATCAGAACTTCACACCTACAGTATGAGGCGAGTCACTGTCTCCAGGTCTTTCTTACAGAATCAACATATGTCTATATTGCCAGTTTTTTCAATGCTTGCTCTAACCATCTTGTCTGTAATCTGTTGTCCTGGGCTCTTATCCTTCGGTTTCAGTTGACCTTTCCTGAACCATTCATGTGTCCATTCTTGATAGACAAAGGGTTCCTAGAGAAACTCTTTGTATTTCCCATTTTGTCTGTGCATTTATCATTTGTTTTTCCTCATTTCCGGATCTAAATCTTTGAAAAGTTTTTTTTTCTCTTGTTTTGCAAATTTTGTTGTTTCCTTTCTTGTGTTTATTTGTGGATTCTTACTCATTCCTTCTAGTCGTCAGAACGCTTGACCAAGTTTGATGATGGAGACAGATTCTGGACATTTACTTCTATATTTCTGCACTTTTTACATATTTGGATCTAATGATGCTGTTAGGTAGGCCTGGAGGCCTATGATAGTAGATCCTGTATGTGTAATCAATCTCTATGAGGCATAGCCCTCCTTCAGCTCTAGGAATATACAGTCTTGGTATACACTGATTCTTGTAAATAATCTCATGGACATGGAGGAGTTTTCTTGTTCGCACATCCAGTTTCTCAAGATCTTTAAGAGGCCAGTCTACAATGCCAAAGAGTATGAGTACAATAATTGTCAGCTGATTGATGGCTTGTATCTTATTCCATGATATTAAGGCACTTTTCAATAATGATTTTAACCTTTTACAGTATTCTTTACTGATTTTTGCTCTCAGTAATTTCTGTTTGAGTATCGTTCCTTCCTCTACTCCAAGATAATTAATACACCTTCTTGTTCAAGTTTCTTGATGTCACAACCCTCAGCCAGAGAGATGTTTTCCATTTTGCTCAATTTTCCTCTAAAAAAAAGTTGCCTTAGCACTTTTGTCTAGGCCAAAAGTCATCCTGATGTCATTAGAAAAGTTTTTCACTGCACGGAGTTTCTCTGCTAATTGGTCACTAGAACTGTAGAGTTTCAGGTCATCTACAAATAGTAAATGAGATGTTACCTCTGGGTTGTTACCTTCCTTAGGATTCAGGCTAAATCCATATTCCAAAGAGCTGATGAGAGTACTCATTGGATTAAGTGCCATACAAAACAAGTGGCGACAGGGAATCTCCCTGAAAATTCCTCGCTGGATCTTGATGTTAGGAATGAAGTACTGACCATCTTAATACTTCAAAAATAAGGTGGATTGCCACATTGCCATTGTGAACTTAATGTACTCTATCAAACCAAGATTTATTTTAAAGACATCTAAGGCAATTTATTATCCAAGAGTGTGGGACACTGTCAAAAGCTTTCTTATAATCAATCCATGCTATACTGAGATTTCTGCCTTTCTTAGTGCTGGCCATGATGGTCTTATTTAGCATAAATTGATCTTTGGTTCCATATGCTCCCCTCTCATTAAGAACATAAGAACATAAGATATGCCATACTGGGTCAGACCAAGGTCCATCAAGCCCAGTATTCTGTTTCCAACAGTGGCCAATCTAGGTCATATGTACCTAGCAGTTTCCCCAAGGGACACAGGTTCCACAATGCTTGTCTTATTTCAAGCATTGATATCCTGGGTCCCTTCTTAATAATGGTTTATGGACCTTTCCTCCAGGAACTTGTCCAAATCTTTTTTAAATCCAGCTACACTAACAGCCTTTACTACATCCTCCGGTAACAAATTCCTCCTATTCCATTGCCCTTTTGCTTTGTCACCATGATGTTATTGGATTCAATATGATCATATATTCTGTCTGTACCTATTGTAGTGAACAGATTTTGGATTGTAGGTAGACATGTTATGCTCTCCCTGTTATAAGACAATGTGATGTTAAGTTCAGCTGCTTGTTCAGTTGGTTTTTGCAGTTTGCAAGGTCTTGGTACAATGATGTTAACTGTTTGAGCCAAACGTTGGTCACTCCATGTGGGCCAGGGCTCTTCCAGTTTGGGGCTCATTTTAGCCTGCTTTCCAGCTCTTTTGTTGTTACTACAGGCCATTCCCTAAGTTTGATATTTGCTTTTTCTAAATGTTCCTGTATGCAGGGTAACCATTCTGCTTCTTGATTATGCTCTATGGGGTCCTCGCATAGACTTTTCTAGAAGGTTTCAGTTTCAGCTTTGGTTGGTGGTGTTTTTATCATATTAATGCTGTTTACTAATCCCCTGTAGAATTGTTTTGGGTTCTCTCTAAATAGTTCATTTTGATATCTTTCTTTTCTCTTTTCTTCACATTGCACTTCTTCTGCTACTTTCAATTATTGTTCGAAAATGTAAATTTCAAGTCTTCTGTTAATACAGCATGCTTCAGCTTGATGTCTTTGATCTTCCTCAATATTGATGATCTTAATCTAACAGCAAGTTGGATGTTAGATGGTCTTAGGGATGGATTTGTCATCCTCTACAGGGTGGGATGGCAACCCACCCCCCGCCCCCAAAACAAAACAAAACCCTAAAAGCAGCATTAGGTAACCTAGCAATTGTAGCCAAGAAAATTGAGAAAGAAAGAACCCTGAGGAGGGTGGCAGGCCTGCTCATAGATAAGTCTTCTGGCAATCTAAACATTTTTCTTCTGGGACTGGTCCCCATAAAAAGAGGCAGTGGACTTGATGCACTACTGGTCCTTCTCAGAAGGTAGGTCAGTGACTGATTTCCTTGACAAGGCCTTATGTTCAGTCAAGTATGCATCCCTAGATCAGGTATTAGAGATGATAAAAAAAAAGCTGGAAGAAGGGGCACAGTTAGCAAAGATGGACATAGAGCCCACAATCCAACATGCTTCCATCTACTAGTGTTTAGATTCCGTTGACAAATGCCTGCCAATGGGATGCTCACTCTCAAGTTAATTCTTCAAGAGGTTTAGCACCCTCATAGAATTGATGGTAAAGTGAGAATTTGGCAAAGGCAGAATCATATGCTATCCAGTGATGGGAAGAAGTGGGGATGAAGTAAGGCTAAATGCAAAAACACCCCAAACACTTTACAAGCTAAAGCAGGTGAACTGGGGGTATCCCTGGCAGAAAGCAAGATAGAGGACCCAAAACAGATAATTTCATTCCTGGGAATCTCAGGTCACTGTATTACTCGAGGAGTATGGGGATAGTGGCAAGCACAGAGGCAGCAAAATAGGTGATATTGAAGCAGCTATAGGCACTGCTAAGACAACTAAGCTTTTCATGCAGGGTTGCAACAATGGGTGGGGCCTTTCTTAAGGTGCTTAGCAGTGTTATGAGTGAAGCAAAAAGAAGCCACCATCTCATCAGAGTTTCAACACCAAAGAAGGATCTGGAGATTGGCTAGATTATTTTGGAACAAGAAAAAACATAGACCTTATTTTAAACATAAAATCCACTTGGCAGAGATCCAGCATCATGTGGTCCCAGATAATTTCTTGGCACAAATGAAGAGATGCCAAAGGTCGAAAGGGCATAGAAAAAGTGAGAAAAAAGCTAAACACAGAGGTAAGAGCATAGTGATCAGGCACAAGCAGTTCCACAAAGGGGACAAGGAGCTCTATATAACAGACATGATACACCTCCCACCGAACAGCAACAATCTGCAGAATGTGATTAGTTCAGTACTGGAGATGGGGGATAGTCAGGTTCATGGATCGGCCTTGACCCTTTCTGGTAGCAGGGACCTCACTGGGAAGAAAAGGAGGGAAAAAGGCGGTCGGTAAGAATGAGGTATCTGAGCCTGAGGGGAAAGGGGGGCCCAGGTGCCATATCTAGGGTTCTGGGTCCCTTTGGCCCATGGTTTCTAAGATGTGAAACCATGGAGTAAAGTATTTCTTCCACCTCCAGAAGAATGAAATAGGCATGTGCGTGCAGCACGGCAACTCCAAGAACAACCTCCACATCGTGGAGCGTGTGGGAGGGCAGAGGAATGACAAACAGAACTGTACGGTTACAGAGCAGATGGGCTTCCACCCCCTGTTAAACTAGTGAAGTTTTTTTTTAAATTAATTTGAGCAGTGATGTATGAATGATTTGGTTTTATGTTAATCCATTACTTGTTTGGAATATTTTGTAATAAGAATAAAAGCTGTGGCTGTTTTTTCCCAGAAAAAGGAGGTGTTTATTGAGAATGAGGAAAAAGGAGGAGGGGAGAGGGTGGGTAAAAGAGACAACCCAAAATGGTGCCATGCTCTTAATGCTCTTATTATGTCTGACCACTAATGTGTGGGAAAAGCGATAAGCTGATTGAAGTTCAAAGCAGACATTCTAACTAAAAATTCAGTTGCAGTATTCAATTAACCACCTGTGCTAAATAACCACATTAGATATCAATTTGTAATGCAACAAACCATTGTAAGAATAAAATCCAATTTGTCAAAATTGCATGGGGAGAGACATATATGATACATTAACCCCAACTCCTGCTATAAATTAATAGTCTTTGAATGATGAGATATAAGATGAAAATTGTGAGAGTATGTCAAGGTTATTATGACAAATAAGCATAACTCCTCCTCCTCTACCAAGCTCTCTCCCTATGTGTAATTTTGGAGACATACTTCTCTCATTATTAATGTATCTGAAAGGATTAACCATGTTTCTGTTAGTCCTAAAGAAAAAGTATTTATTTCACAAGCATGTCATAATAGTTTACAAGACCATCATGCAATCGCTGAAATAATAACACAGGTACCCTACCAAAACACTGCCTCCAGTTTTGCAACTGATTCCTATAGATTTTGGGGTGCTGAATCCAGGAAAAATAGCCAAAATGTCCATCACGTCACGTTTTCTTGCAAAATTAGATTTCTTACCCATATAAGGAATGTTCACATAATTTCTTTTTAGCCGACTGCAGTTTATTTTCTTGGCCCAAAATAGAGGTTGTAATGGTTAACTAACTAGAAACACTCCCTCATGATATTTTAGAGTGTTTTGTATTCATTTTATACATTAACAGGACAATTGGGAGGCGGGGGGCTAAATCCAGTACTCGCGCTGGCGCATGTTCTTTCCTGTTCGCCTCGCCTCGTTCGCTCGCTCAAACACAGTGGTTGCGACATGAACGTTCCTGTCAAATTTCAGTTTCTTGCAAGTTCATTATTACCTTTTGTTTGCTCAGTCGTAATCCAGCTTTATTCCGCAGTGGTTCACTACAGTTGTAGTTTGCAGTGCTGTGTATTTGTGATGGCTCACAGAGCCAGAGGTTGCGTCAACTCTCCGGACAGTTTTTGTTTTATTTGTGCGGAATATACCGTGAAAAAGCGGCAGAGGAACATTTCTGCATTTATTAAAAAAGTATATTTCGCCTATTTCGGTTTGAAGTTAGGCGATCAAGACAAACCGTGGGCTCCTCACAAAGTGTGCAAGACATGTGAGGAAGATCTACGCTTCTGGATGAAAGGTAAAAAACAAGCATTTCGTTTCGGAATACCTATGATGTGGCGTGAGCAAAGAGACCACAGCAGTGACTGCTATTTTTGCTCTTGCATTGTGAAGGGATACAACTTAAAAAATAAGAACGTAATAAGTTACCCCAACCTTCCCTCAGCAATTAGGCCTATGCCTCATAGCAACGAAGTACCTGTGCCTGAACCACCAAAATCTTTGGATCATATTTGTGTGGACGGTTCTGATCATGATGAGACTCATCAGATGGCTTTTCCCGATGAATCCAGTACTTCCGAGTTTGAAACTGAACCAGATCCGAAACCTGAACTTTTCTCTCAAGCTGAATTGAATGATTTAGTCCGGGATTTAGGACTCCCAAAAGATGCTGCCCAACTGCTAGGTTCTCGGCTTAAACAGAAAAATCTATTGTCACCAGGAACAAATTTTATTGGTACCGCAACCGCGAGACACAATTTTTGAAGTATTTCAGCAAAGAGGAAGATTTGGTATTTTGCAACGATATATACGGAGTGATGGAAAAGTTTAAACTCAAGTATGATCCTGCTGAATGGCGGCTGTTCATTGATTCGTCAAAAGACAGCATAAAAGGTGTTCTTCTTCATAATGGCAACACATTCGCTTCAGTTCCTATTGCTCACTCTGTTATTCTCCAAGAAAAATACGAGAATTTGGCCCTGATTCTTCAGAAGATTCGTTATGATGAGCATAAGTGGATGATTTGTGGAGACTTTAAAATTCTATCCATGCTATTAGGGCAGCAATCCGGTTTCACCAAATATCCCTGCTTCCTTTGCTTGTGGGATAGCCGGGCCCGCGACCTACACTGGGGGAAAAAAGACTGGCCAATTCGGGAGTATTTGAGACCCGGTGAGAAAAATGTTCTTCATGAGAGCTTGGTACCTCGTGATAAAATTCTATTACCACCTCTCCACATTAAATTGGGTCTCATTAAGCAATTCATCAAGTCCCTTCCAAAAGATGGTGAGTGCTTTCGGTACCTTTGCTCAAAGTTCCCCCGACTTTCTGAAGCAAAGCTAAAGGAAGGAGTGTTTGTTGGCCCTGATATAAGGAAACTCATTTCAGATAGAGCATTCGCTGAAACGATGTCTGAGAAGGAAAAAGAAGCCTGGGATTCCTTCAAGGATGTTGTTCTCAAATTCTTGGGGAACAGGCAGGATGAGAACTATAAGGATATTGTTGCCAGGATGCTCAATGCCTTCAAAGAACAAGGCTGTAACATGAGCCTGAAAGTCCATTTCTTGCACTCCCATGTGAACTACTTTCCCGAAAACTTGGGGGCGTACAGTGAAGAACAAGGTGAAAGGTTTCACCAGGACATCAAGGACGCAGAGAGAAGGTACCAAGGAAGATGGAACACCACTATGATGGCTGATTTCTGCTGGTTGCTGCTGCGGGAAACCCCAGCTGAAAAATACGCCAAGCAGCGCACCAAGAGAAGCATTCGGGGGAAGAAGAAACGGGCCCACCAGGAGATTGATTGACCCAAGAATGACTTTAAAATCTAAACTGTGTTGACAAATATCGTGTTTTTACTAAACTTTGAAATAAAAATTTGCTAGTTATTACCACAGTGTCGGATCTCATTTATTAGAATTTTATTTTCACACCATCGGGTGTTTGTCTTCATGTATTGCAATGGTGCGGTTTGCGTTTTCTATTCTTACATACATACCTGTACAACATTTTTTGCACATTTCTTTGCTTTGCTTTGTGTCTAACCTCACTCTTATATGCTCAATGTTTGTGCACATGTATGTGGCTGTTTTAAGTGCAGACAAGTTTGCTACCATCACAGTGTGTTTTGTTGACATTACTCTATTCTTATGTGCTGCCTTGTTACAATTTTCTTTATTCTTATTTGAATAACTACTAAACAATTAGTATAAAGAATTCATCCAAGAAACTTTTATCTCGATCGCACTCAATCTGAAATGTTCACCTCAAACTGCTAACCCAATGTAGCAAAAAATCTGTACGTAATGGAGCAAATTGGTTACCAGATTTGGATTCAGCGCACCAAAAAACGTAAAAATCAATCGAAACATTAGAGGCAGTTTAAAAAAAATTTTTTTTAGTGTACCTGTGTAATAGATGAAGCTCAGATTTTTTGACAGGACTAGGGGCATAGAAGGTTGTTACACACCCATTTTTCCCAGTAGACAAACATATAAACTGAGAAACATGAGGTTAAAAAGGTAGAGGAAAAGTGATGTGAAAGCCAATACTCAAAGGTGCCGATATAGCAATCATTAAATAACATACATTAAATAATTGGACAGGTATGATTGGAACCAGTTCAATGCAATTGTGGTTACACCATTCTCTTTCAAGCATTCTAATAAAAGAGAGTGATTGACCACTTCAAAGGCAGCTCTCAGGTCAAGCTGAAAGAGTAGGAGGTGCCTAAGCCCTTCTTGATGTGTGGCAATTTCATTCAGCATTGCTAAAAAAAGCAGTCTCAGTGGGTGTGACAGTTTTAACCCGACAAAACCCGACTGTCTCAGGTGAAGAGAGTTGTTTGCCTCCCAGAATCTGGAGACCTGCTCAAAGACTGCTTTCTCTTACATTTTAAAGCTGATTTATTCCTAACGGATCTCACATTCAGAAACAAAATTCTAATCTACGCAACTTTTTTTTTTTCAATATAATCATTCATTCTTGGGAGTGAATGTAAAATTGGAGGGCTTCTATGAAAATTGAATTTTCATAATCGGATTAACTCACTGTATCTATCATGCTCCTGTATGACCTCAATTGGGGAGGTTTCCTCATATAGATGAAATCCCATATCTCAAAATAAACAGGTTGAAAAGTGTACACAGTGTGTGACAAAACAGCATGTTTCCTTTTCTCCTTTTGCAAACTGATACATGAAACATGATACAGTGTGTTTCGTTAGGGTAGCAGTGACTGTTATGACACATCTTTATCAATGGTGTAATCTATATATTTGTGTCTATCTTGTGACAACATGTGTCTGTTTATGTGTATGGTGTGCGCTGGGATTTGTGGGTATGTGATTTTGGTGTGGGGGTGATGTGTGTGTGTGTGTGTGTGTGTGTGTGTGTATGATGCTGGGATCAGGTATCTTTGCGAGTGTGGTATGTGTCATGTGTGTATGGTACAGTGGGTGGTGCCTGCACTTGTGTGCATTTGTGTGTGTGTGTATAGTGCAGTGGATTTGTGTGTGTATATGTGTGTGTGTGTGTGTGTGTGTGTATATATGTGTGTGTGTGTGTGTGTGTGTGTGTGGTGCAGGGGTGTGTCGTCCCTTTGAATTCTCACCTCTCACTCTCGTTTCCCCTTCCCAGCTTATTTCCCTTTCTCCCATTCTCAGTCCTTGACCTTCATTCACTTTTTTCCTGGGCTGTGGTACGTTGTCTTTCTTTCTCCGCTAGCAGGAGATAGCGTCTCCAAGAGCAGATGGCAGCATCTTGGCTGCAAATCACAACCTTGTTCACCTCCTCTTCTCATGGGAGATGGGGTCCTTGTCGGCAGACTTCTGCAGTCTTACCATGCTCACAGCCTTGCCCTCCTCCTGTGGGCAAACTGCAACACACATGGCCATGAATCCAGCCTTGCTCTCTTCTTCTGTCTGCTAACAGGCTCCTGCAGCCTTGGCCACCATGAGTAGAAATCCTTGCCTGCCTGGCTGCCTATTGGCCTATCTAAATCCAAATCCATATTATTGTTTAAAACTGACTTTTTATACCACCTTTCATCGAGATATCAAAGTGGTTCACAAAATATATATTAAAAACATTAAAAAACAAACAAACATTGATCCTACTATGCATATCACCAAAACTACAAAATCATCAAATAGACATGATGCATTAGACATAAAGGAAGCAAGAAAAGGGAAAGCAACAATACATAAATGACCAATCATAGATCTGCTGCAACTGTCTCAAGGCTACAGGTCCCAAATGACAGGGGGAAAAATAGGCTTTTAAACCTACTCCCTTCCCATTGGTTAAAGGAAGGTTCCATATGCTAATAAAGTGGAAGCAAGTTCTATAAATGAGGAGCCAGATTATAAAAGGAGCCCTGGCATGTACTCTCTAAGTGAGCTCCTCCAATGGGCTAGTGTGAGTGGTGCAGCCATGCAGGGTGCAAAAAATAAGGGGCACATTTAAACCCTGTCCGGAAGTTGAAAAAACACCCCTACTTTTACCAACGCTGAGACATCTGTGGCACATTTAGAAACTGCAGCTTTGAACTTTACCAGCTTAATCCAAATTGATTGCACAGAGATTGCAGAGAAATCTATGCTGAGGGCTGATTCTGCAAACCTGAAGAAACTGCCAACTGAATTTCCCTATCTCTCGGCAATCCGCCGTTCGCTGCTGCACCGTCCTCCCCAGGAATGTTGTCAACCAGACTCCCCTGGATAGGGGGGGACTCGTGTGGAACAAGATGCAGGGTCCCCCACCTCTCCATCTCCCCCTCCACTTGTGAGGAGGTCAGCAGGTCGATGACACCAGGGTATGGTTCCATACTCTCCGAGCCACGCAGGGTACCTCCAGGTGCGGCTGTGTGTCAGTTGTTCCATGCTGAAACTCCAACACCTCCCCATCGATGCTCCATGCTAATGAGCCATCTTTCACAACCTTCTCGAGTGCCAGGGCCTTTAGAAGGAGAGCTTCAATTTGTTGCTATCCTGCCGCAGTGATAACAACCTTAGTCAACTTGGCCTTGGTGTTTCCGCATCACTTAGGAGTCATTAGAAAAAGAGAAGGTAAGAGAGCTGAGGAATCACTGAAGCGCTGTTCTCCTAAGGTGCTGCCATCTTAGTTCCACCTCTAAGCCTTTCGCATTCTTGCTTAAAATGTTAAGTTGAACATTACAGTCCCTGCAGCATTTTATGGAAATAAGGGAGACCCTTTATGATGGTGTCAGTACTAGCGGAATTCACTTTCGGTAACAAATAAAGTATACCGTGCTTAAGGAAAAAAAAATAACGCACTGTCCCCAAGAATAGCAGCTTTCAGGTAAGGTGATGATCCGTTCAATGTTGCGCTCTCACTTAAAATGTTAAGCGTCATTTAAAAATAGTCAAAATGCAAGTGCAGAAAATATAAAGCTCTGCAATCTTTATAAGACATCGTGTCTTCTTGGGTTATCTTTAGCCCACCGGAAGATATTGGATCTCTGCTGGATTATGCTAAGGTGTATACATTTCATGAACTGGCATCATTTAGTAGCAGAACCAGCACACATTCCATCTGATACGAGATGAAAAGATGAACGCAAATGCCTTATATTGTTTAAAAGACCAGCATAAATAAGAATATAGATTTCATGTCTCTTAGAGTTTACTGTTGTCATTGTAAAGTATGTCCATTCATTATTGAGGCAAACAGACAATAGCTTAGTTTAGTCAGTTCACTTAAATGCTGCAAATTAGCTTAATTTCCTTCAAACACAATTTCATGTCACTACTCCCAAAGACAACTCTGTATTGCTAAATCTGACAGAAGGTTGCTGTATTAAGCTCCACTGTATAATAACACACTATTGGAAAACTGCGCAATAAACAAAATTATATAAGGATCAACAATAATTTATACAATTAAAGACAGCCTAACAATTTACTTCCCCATTTACTGGCTCTGATTTTCTTCTTTGGCTCCAAGACAGGAAAGGAGCATTGAAGCAAAAACAAAAAGCACATTATCATATCATATTACAATAGTGCTGATAATCTGATTTAACCGGAAACAAGCTGCATGATAAATGAAGGCCTGGGGACTGAGGTCTTGCAAACCATTTATCATCTTCCCACAATTTTCAATTAAATTATCATAAAAGTGACTTTACTGATAATTTTAAAACATGTTGGTTTTTCACGGGCTGGATAGCGCAGTGAAAATCTGTGACGCTATTTGGGAGGACAGTCTTTAGAACTCCAGGGCATTCTTTGCTCCACAAGCATGGAATGATAAATGCATAAAGAATCGGCACAATCAACTGAAAGTTGTAAAAGAAATGAGTTGCACACAGAAAGTAAGCAGGAGTTCCAAATTTGATGGCCAGTAAGCATGTGAATGAATCTAGGGAAGCAGAAACAATGGCTATCCAAATGCACATTTTCTAGTTCCCTAGATTTAATTACTAAGCTTTCCAAATCTGAGTTCAAGGCAAGTACAGGAAGTCATTATCTATCAGACAGGGCTTACAATTTAAGGGACAAATTTTGGAAGCCCTATTTGTGCTTTGGATGTCTGAAAACAGGCTTAGAAATGTTCAAGCACAGAGGCATTTCCAGAGCCTTTTTAGAAGCCAGCCCTGCCTCATCTCAGAAACATCACGGACATCTGGCAGCCTCTCTCATGTTAGAACTGATCCGGGTACCTGAAAAGTGCTCGTTTTAGCTGAAAAACATCCAGAGGACATAGATGAGAAAATACCGTATTCCATCATCCCCAGTACTTGGCATAATTTCAGTGATAACAGCAGTAGCATTTGAATCCTAATTTTGTTGTCCCTGGCCTACTATTCTCATCATTAGGCTATTCCTAGATGTCTAGGTTCTGAGATACTATTCTGGGGATGTCGATGTAGATGCCTCTGCAGACGTTTATATCACATTTGCGAACTCATGCCTGCGCCTGGATGTGCTTTTTTTTCAGATGTTCTGGCTCAGGCATCCCCGATTCCACTTGCGGATGTCCATTCTAAAATTCCCCACCATATGTTTTCTTTAGAAATTGGCATTTATTTTGAGAAAAATGGTAAAAACAACAAATAAGGGTGTTTCTGGTCTGTATACCTTTAAGTAAACTAAATGACCATGAGGAAGGAATGAGCCAAATCCTCATTCAGGCACATGCTCTTTCAAAACCATTACAATACATGCTATGGCCTCATACGTAGGGGAGATGCTTAGAGAGAGTGAGAAGGAAGCAGCACAAGCCACTTCGACAATCATGCTGAAATCTTTGGATAAGCAGCTAAAGAATCCTATTCCTGCATCCTTCCTTCCAAATCCTATGGCTGACAATATCAGCAGCTCAGTAGAAAAGTAACACCTCCCCCCCCCCCCCAACACACACACACAAACAAGCGTTATTTTCTTTCCTGCATTCAGAGAGAAAAGGTCATAGAGAAAGATGCTAGCTTTAGAAATTACTTGGCTTAAGTTGTAACTTTAGCAAAAATTAGAGAAGAAATCACGTAGGATTCAGAGAGAGAGAAATCACGTAGGGTTCTGAGAGAGAGAAAGACAGTGGCAGCATGGTTTCTCAGCTGTACAGAAAACTGACTTTTCTTTAAAAAACATCTCAGGCTCTTTGGATGTGGGCTAGCGCCAGGCAGGCTGGCAGAGCATAGTGAGGGAGAAAAGGAACCCAAACAGGACAGGTAAAAGAGGCATGGGCAGGCAGTTACTGTTTGAATCAGTGTACACAGAAAACAGATTTTTAAAACTCTAGATGGTCTGCAAACTCAGAGAGAAAAAGAACCCAAAGACTGCAGACAAGGTAGATAGATAGAGGTAATGAGACAGTCATCTACTTAGACATTTTAAAGCACTACTGGGCATAAGCAGCACTATACCAAAACAAGTGGAGGCCGATTCCCAAGTGTGCACGCCTGGACCATCTGCACGCTGAAAACTTTGGACTGGGCCAAGTTGGACCTGATTCCACATCCGCGGGATCTGTACGCACCCGCGATTGCGGAACCGGGCAGATAGACAGCCCGGCATGCACCTTATACTAATGTGGGAGATATCTCCGAGGCTGCCCGTCCTCAGCACACAACACTCCAGCTGGAGTGCCGGTGCAGTGGCGTCCCATCGCCATGGCACCGATACGTCCAGTCAGCAGCATGGAATCACATGCCACATAGCGGCCCCACACAATGCTGATGGTCCATCAGTGGGGGCCCATCAGGGCAGGCCGTGCCGGCAGGTTCTGTCCTCAGCCATTGCCATTGGGTGCAGGGTGCTGCAGTTTGCTGACAGTGCAGTGGCCTGCACCTATTCCACCCTGGGGGGTGGAACAGGCTGGCCATCCATGTTGGTGCCAGGGTACATACAGAAGCTTTTCCTGAATAGCCTCTGCACGTTGTGGCGCCTGGCCACTCCCTGGCTCTGCCCCCTCCCACCCATGTACAGCGTTCCCTGCACAAACACTGTGTATGTGCGGGGAGCTCTGGTGGTGGAATAGGGCTGGGGAACTGAGCACGGGTTGGATGTCCAGCCCACAGTTGTGTGTGTGTCTTTGAGTTAATTATGTCTCCTGGCGACTCAGCAGCTCTTGGTTAAGCATAGAAATACTGTAATAGTAGAAGCAGATTCTCCCAAGAGCTCTAGGGCTAATAGCAGCAGGAATGGAGAGGAAAAAAAAGGATTGTCCTCTGTAGTTGACCAGGCAAGCTAAAAGATTTCTTTCAGTGGAGAGTATCAACAGCTGCAGCTTCCACAAAGAAGTCAGAAGCAGTGCAGGGTGGGTGAGGGGAAGACCAGCAACAAGTAAAACTATTGTCAACAGAGCATATATATTGTACACTCTGTTCTCTGTTGATGAGTGTATGCAATGACAGGGGCAGCTCAAGGCAATCTGCTGCCTGAGGTGAAGTATAAGATGGCAACCCTCAAAAGCACCCAAAGGGGAGGGTCCTCTCAGAGCTCCAGTCAGGGAGCAAGGTGGGAGGGGTCCCCTCCCCTCACTGAGAATACTTTTCAGGACATGCCTTAAGAAAAAAAGAACACAATATTCCCAAGTTACATATTAGAAAAAAGGAAAACACTGCAATTCGTGATTATATCCAGCAAATACTGTAGAAGTTAAATTATGTAGCCTAGGATTCTAATATAAAAAAAATACTGATTCCTAACCCTGCACACTGAACCATTAAAATGTTAAATGTAAACATATATTCCGTCCATGGAAGTCCACACTTATACAACAATGGTAGAGAGCAGAACTAGGACATTTCTCCCTAGAACAAACCATGCAAAAAGACAATTTTGATTCTGGTGTCATTTCAATTACAGCAACATAAACTCTCACTAGTACCAAGTATACTGTGAAGTAATACAAAACCTTATAAAGGTCACTTGGGACCTATAGAACAAATCTACCATTCCATAATAGCACTAACTTCCAAAAGTCATACAACAAGGATCTTACTTAGATAAGGCCAGCAATAGATAAGGCATAAATAAATAAGGCATAAATACTGTAATGTGCCTAAATAATTAATATATGTTTTGAGAAAACTTAGTAAGCCAAACCACCTCGGGTCATTACACAGGCACAGGGCCAGTATTAGAGATGTAGGGACCAATGGCAGAAATTTGAGAGGGGGCACCAAAACTAATTGGTAGGCTGTATCCACTTTGTTTTTGAGCAAGTTTGGGGCCCCCTCCGACATGGTGGCCCAGGGCAGTTGTCCTGGTTGCATCCTCTAAAGCCGGCCCTACATAGAGACTCCATGCTTACAGAACACTTGGTCTCAGTCACACTCACAGAACACAGGTAGACCCTAAGCAAGAACAGAATAAAGGACCACAAACTGAAAATAGAAATAAATACAGGGTGGCCCCCAAAAAAATGAGAACATCTCGTAAATTAAAATCTTAAATAGTTTACTTATTTACCTTTTTTAGCTATATAACGTCTTTATTTTGACAATTTCCAGTCGCCATCTTTGGTTTTTTAATTTGTCAATCGTTTGCATCTGTCTTGAATTTTTAAATAACTTATATGCTACGAGATGTTCTCACTTTTTTTGGGCCAGGAATCTACAACCCAGGGGCTGATGCACTAAACCAGTGGTTCCCAACCCAGTCCTCTGGGACCCCCTAGTCCAGTCAGGATTTTAGGATATCCACAATGAATATGCATGAGAAAGATCTGCATACAATGGAAGCAGTGCATGCAGATCTATCTCATGCATATTCATTGTGGATATCCTGAAAACCTGACTGGCCTGGGGCTCACAGAGGACTGGGTTGAGAACCGCTACACTAAAATGTGTATTAGAAGCTCATAGCTTCTAACGCAAATGTAAATAAAATATTTTGCACCCAACGTTGTAACCAATTATGATGCAAATGAGTTGCAAATATAATATCCGTGCTAACATAGAAGAACATGCTGGAAGCATATATGCACATGGGTGCGTGCTAGCAGTAGCATCTATATTTGTGCACAAAAAATTATATAAGCTCTTGAAGTTGCTGGAATGTTATTTTTGCACATTAAGATTATTATTTTCTACACATAAATATAATTTTATTGAACCATTTTATTGTCAGCAGTCCAGCATTTTACTGTTCATAGCCACATATCTCCTCCTCATTCCATCATTATTTGCCTTTTTATTTTTTAGCCTTCTCTTTCAACAAAGCTAAAAAAGTTGCAGGACCTCCATGCTCTTAGTAAAGAGAAGAAACAGGCATGAATCCCTCACTAACAGTGACCACAGAAGAACAATATTTTCCTATCAAATTGAAAATAAAAGTTTTTTTCTACCTTTGTTGTCTGGCAGTTTTATTTTTCTAATCATTTTAATCCCAGTCAGGGCTGACCCAAGGATTTCTGCTGCTCCAGGAAGAAGCCCTGGCCATGCTGCCTCCCCCTCCCGCTTTTGAGCCATGCCATCCCCCCTTCTGAGCCACCCACCCCACTAATGAGCCAAGCTGTACCACTGCCTCCCACACTGCCACCAATTCCATCAGTGGAGAAGGGAAGGCTTGGCTTGGCTTGGCATGGCAGTAGCAGCCTGCAGCAAGCCATGTGCTTCGGCACATATGGCCTGCCACTTCTGATACCCCCCCCCCCCCCAACTTCCTGTCAGAGGAGGGTCAGGATCAGCAGGCCTTGTGTGCCGAAGCATATGGCCTGCCGCAAGCGCCATTCCATGCTGCCCACAAAGGTCTGCCACCCTAGGGGGTCGCCTAGCATGCCTAGTGGATGGGCCAGCCCTGATCCTAGTCTCTGGTTTCTGCTTTCCTCTTTGTCTTCTCTCAGTTCTATTAACAAGGCCTCTTATTCATTTGCCATTTCCTTTCTCACTTCCTGTTTTCTTCACTTTTTCCCCTATAACATCTCTGACAAGGATTTACTTTCAGCTTTCTTCCATTTATATTTTTGCTTCTGTCAACTCAGTTTTCACCCCCTCACCATCAAGCTCCCTCTTTTTATTGTATTTGCAGCTTTCTATCTCTATCTCTTTCCCTTGTCTTTGACTAACGGTCCCTTTCAGGGCCGTACTGAGCATGAATCGTGCCCTGTGCGACTTGCACATGGGGGGCGCGTGCTCCCTTCCCCCCGCACCTCCATCCTGCCACTTTATGGATGGCGGCAGGAGAGAAGAAGCGCGCCCGATGTGCAAGTCGCCGTGGTACTAAGCAGATCTGTTCCTCCCTGCTCTGACACCACGTCAGAGGAGGGAGGGACCAGACCTGCTTAGTGTCTGCAAGAAGACTTAAGGGACACATTTCCGCTGTCTGCTATTGCCTGCCGCCACTGAGAGAAGAAAAAGTGGCGGCGGCAGGCAACGGCAGATAGCTGAAATGTGCCCCTTAAGCCTTTGCGCCCTGTGCGGTCGCACCGCTCGCACAGGGCTAGGCAGGGCCGGATTTACCTTGAATGAGGCCCTACGCCAACAAAAATTGTGGGCCCCCAGCAGGGGCGGCCCAAGGGGGGTGCGGGACCTCATTTGCATAAGGGGCCTCATTTGCATAAATATTTGCATAATGTTACCATATACTAACTTTTAGTAAACGTGCCTCTTAATGAGTGTATTGATAAAGAAAGACTAAAAGATTTCTACATTACTATAATCCAGAGCCAACTGCCAGACACATTAGGAACTACTACAAACACTGCCCATTTAGAACCCATAGCAAACCCGCCGTATCCTAACAGCACTACCAGAACTCACAAAGCACCATACCCTACCAATCAAAAGGCAACACTGCAAATATTAAACCAATACATTTCAGAGAACAACAATACATGACCTACTGGGGAAAGAGAACAAGTGGCAATGTCAAATAGGAATTATATAAACAGAACACCTCAGCTCAGTTACACATGCAGAACATAGACCATCAAACAAGTAATCACAATTTAGAAACAGGAAGACAATAATTAAACTGGGAATCCCAAAAGCCAAACTTGGAAAGTACAACACTGTAGAAATAAAACTATACATTAATTTGCTCTTGTACTAAACAAAGCGCAGACGTTAATGATGCACATTTACCAGAGCTGACATATTCCAATTAATAAATTCAAAATAAAGAGATATTTTTCTACCTTTTGTGCATTTTTTTCAGCTGCAATTGCTCCAGCCACTTTCTTCTGGTTTCTTCGTGTCTTCTGCTAACTCTCCATCGTCTGCTGTCCATTTGTCCTTTCTTCTCTCTTCTAGATTTTTTTCCATTCTCTCTCTACATCTGATTTAACATACTAATCTTTCTCCTTTTGCTCTTTCCTCATTCCTATTTCATCCACTCAAATTTTACCCCTCCATCCTCAATCCCCACTTACTCTCCCAATACCCGGCCAATTGTAGATTTTTTATCCCTCCCACACAAAATATTTTTCCCTTCTCCATTTTACTCTTCCAGCCCCATCCCATTCTAATCCTCCCCCAACATCAGCTCCCTTCTAGTTCCAGCCTCACCCAGCATCCATTCCCTTCTAGTCCCTGCATCAGCCCATTTCCAGTCCTAGCCACCCATCAGCCCATTTCCAGTCCTAGCAACCCCCCAACCCAATACCAGTCCTAGCCCCCCATCAACCCACTTGCAGTCCTAACCCCCCATCAACCCATTTTCAGTTTAAGCCCCCCCTATAACCCTTTACCAGTCCTAACCCCCCATCAGCCCACTTCCAGTCCTAACCCCATCAACCCATTTCCAGTCAGCCCCCCATAGCCCATTGCCAGTCCTACCCCATCAGCCCACAGCCCATTACCAGTCCTAACCCCATCAGCCCACCTCCAGTTTTAACCCCCCCAGCCCATTTCCAGTCCTAGCCCCCCCATAGCCCATTACCAGACAGCCCCCATCAGCCCACAGCCCATTACCAGTCTTAACCCCCCCCAAAGCCCATTACCAGTCTTAACCCCTGCCCTAATCCCATTTACAGTTCTCAACCCCTCCCACAGCCCATTACCAGTCCTAACCCCATCAGCCCACCTCCAGTCAACCCCCCCAGCTCCTTTCCAGTCCTTGGCCCCCCATAGCCAATTACCTGACAGCCCCCCCATCTGCCCACAGCCCTTTACCAGTCTTAACCCCCCCAAAGCCCATTGCCAGTTCTAAGCCCCCCCAACAGCCCACAGTCCATTACCAGTCCTAACCCCATCAACCCACCTCTAGCCTTAACCCCCCCAGCCCATTTCCAGTCCCAGCCCCCCCCCAATAGCCCATTACCAGTCCTACCCCCCCACCCCTGTCGGCCTAAAGTAAAATTTAATTTAAAAAAAAACCTGCTGGCTGCCGCCGCGGGGCCCCCTCTGCTGCCGCGGCAGCACCGACTGACCCGCGGGGGCCCCCCTCTACAAGCTGAATCCGTCGGTTCATTCCTTTCTCACTCCCTCCGTGCACGCTGTGAGAGGCGCGAAGGCAGAGTGTCTCCCTCGCATCTCTGTTAAGCCCGCAGGGGCTGATGGGAAATTTCTCATCAGCCCCTGCGGGCTTAACAAAGACGCGAGGAGACACTCTCCTTTTGCGTCTCTCACAGCCTGCACGGAGGGAGGGAGGAAGGAAGGAACGAACCGACGGATTCAGCTTGTAGAGGGGGCCCCCGCGGGTCAGTCGGTGCTGCCGCGGCAGCAGAGGGGGCCCCGCGGCGGCGGCCAGCAGGTTTTTTTTTTATTTTATTTAAAAAAATAATTAACTTGTTCTTTTTTTGTGGGCCCCTGCCAGCTGTGGGCCCTACGCCATGGCGTACATGGTGTATAGGTAAATCCGGCCCTGGGGCTAGGTACGGTCCTGGTCCCTTTATTCTCTTCTCCCTCTTCTGTCTACAGCATCTCCCCTCTCTCTCTCCCCCTCCGTGTCCTCCAGACTTCCCCTCTTGATCGCTTCCCCCATGCCCATCTCCTGTCTCTCTCCAATTCTTCCTCATGCCTAGTATCTCTCCTCTCTGTATCTCCACCATGCTTAGCAATTCTCCTCTTCATCTCTCTCCCCATGTTTCAACATTTCTCCACCCTCTCTAATTCCCCCCCCATTATGCCCAGTATTTTCTCTCCCTCTTTCTATCTCTCCCCTCTAAGATGGGTGGAAGTCAATCACTCATATTCCTACCACTGGGAGTGATGCAGGAATATTATTGTTCCAGATGAGAAGGGGGAGGTCCACTAGGAATCCTGAAGAAATTGCCTGTCTTTGCAACTGAAACTGTGATATTGCTGCACTACTCCCCTATGGTAAGAATATGAGAAGAGGATTGCCACTGTCCTTAGAGCAGGGTCAGTGCTAGAGTTTCTAGTGCTCCCCTGCAACCTATAAATCAGCGCCCCTCCCTCATTATTATTAATGTTGGCTGCACCTTACCCTCCTTTTCCCCAAAAACCACTTTATGAATTCTTTTCGAGCGATATTAGTATTTCTCCTTCATATCCAGTGTTGTAAGAAAATTGCAGCAAAAGAGCAATTGCAAAGCCAAAATAAAAATACTTAGCATCATACAAACAGGTTGTGATAGTAAAAATAAATAAATAAATTAAATAAAATAAAATCTGATTCTGGTCATCTCACTAACAACAACATAAACATTCTCCAGTGCCAGGCATATTGTGAACTAATATAAAACACTGCAAACATCACTGAAGATCTACAAGGCTAAATATACCAGACAATTCCAGCATACACTTCCAAAACTCATACAATAAGGGGCCTACCCAGAAAAAAAGAGCACCATAACCACTGCAATGGGCCCCAAAACATCCATACACCTATCTGAAAAGCTGTAGAAGTCAAATTACTACAGCACAGATCCCTACGTACAAACTCCATGTTAACAGGATACCTGGCCTTGGTCACACACTCAGAACACAGACCCTCACCAAGTACAGAATAAGTGACCACAGCCTAAAGTAAAAATAAAAATATGTAGATAACAATTAAAATGAAACCTCAAGAAACCAGACTCCGCATGCGGTGACACACCAGATAAGAGATGCAGTTCCCCATACTGTTTGAAATATAAAGATAGTAAAAAGTCCAATCACTAAATTGAAAATAAATTATTTTTTCTACCTTTGTTGTCTGACGATTTTTGATTATGCTGGTCCCGATCTAAGGTTTCTGTTTTCCTCTGTCTTCTCTTAGCTCTCTTTCTATGGTCTATAGTCCATCTGCCATTTCTTATCTCTCCTTTTGCTTTCTTCATTTTCTTTTATCAGTCTTTTTCCAGCCCCTAGTATCAGCCCCCTTTACAGCCTCCCCTCCTAGTGTCAACCCCCTTGCATTCCCAGCACTGCCACTGGTATCTATTCCCTTCCAGTCCCCCTTCTTCTCCATCGGCCAGCCCCTTCTAGTCCAAATACCATTCCAGGTAACAGCAAACTTCCAGTCCCATTGTCCCCTCCTGTGTCAGTTCCCTTCCAATCACCCTCTCCTCTGTCCATCTGCCTTCCAGTGCCATCCCCAGTTGTCAGCTCCCTTCCAGTCTAATCCCCAGGTGTCAGCTCCCTTCCAACCCCTCATGTGAGCTCCCTTCCAGCCCCCACCTTCCCCTGTC
The DNA here is from genome assembly GCA_033557465.1 of Ichthyophis bannanicus. Taxonomy (NCBI): domain Eukaryota; kingdom Metazoa; phylum Chordata; class Amphibia; order Gymnophiona; family Ichthyophiidae; genus Ichthyophis; species Ichthyophis bannanicus. The sequence goes on along the minus strand of CM066032.1, from coordinate 863,827,172 downwards.
AGTTCTCTTCCAACCCCACTTCCTATTACCCAGCCACCATCCAGCCCCATCCACAAGTGTCTGCTCCCTTCCAGCCCCCCCATGTCTGCTCCCTCCCAGCCCCCCTATGTCTGCTCCCTTGTAGCTCCCCATGTCTGCTCCCTTCCAGCTCCCCTCTGTGTCTGCTTCTTTCCAACTCCACCGTCTCTGTTCCTTTATAGCTCACCCATATCTACTCCCTTCCAGCTCCCCCCTTGCCTGCTCCCTTGTATCTCCCTGTGTCTGCTCCCTTCCAGCTCTCCCCCCCATGTCTGCTCCCTTGTAGCCCCACATCTGCTCCTTTCCAACTTTCTCCGCATCTGCTCCCTTGTAGCCCCCATGTCTGTTCCTTTGTAGCCCCCCATGACTGCTCCCTTGCATCTCCCCCATGCCTGCTGTGATAAGAAAGCTTATCGGGACCTAGAAGAGAGGGGTAAAAAGAAGGAATTTACCATAATAAAGGGACCCATTTTAAAAGGTCCAGGACTTAAAACTCCATTTGCTCCTAGAAAGCAGGTAATTCCAGGCTACAGTGAGGAACAGAGTGCTCCTAGTGGTGGAAAGGAGAGGGAATACAGGCCCAGGGTAACGAACCCTTATGTCACTGCATCCCCTAATCACTCAGCTGCCACGAGGGAGTTTGATCTCTCTCACCTGAGAGGGGAGAGGGTGGAGCAGGAGCCTGAGGGGTTTAAGTTTAGCTCAGTTAGGTCAGAGAGAATGGAGAGTCGAGCAGGAGGCAGAGGAGGAACAAGAGGACAAAGAGGGACAAGCAGGACACATGGAGAAAAACTGGAAGGACCCCTGAGACCAGAGAGTGCTGCAACTGCTGACCTGAGAGAGAGAGAGAGAGAGAGAGAGCAGAAGTTTTGCCTACTCAAGAAGGAATGGAGCAGTAAGAGCCAGAAGCACTAATTGGAGAACAGGACGTGCTGGATGGTGGCCAGAGCATGTAAGAAGTGAAGCTACTACAGGCTTTGATCAAGGTATGAGTCCCAGAAGCTTAGCTAATAAGCAGCACTACGTATTTGCCAGAGACAGCTTTAACCATAACAGAAGGCAGTCAAGTAAGCTATCTGAATCTGAGCCAGAGAGTGAACCAATGGAATTGGGGGAGCCAGATTTACCTTGTGAAGAAGAAGTCTCATACATGGACTGCTCTGCATGCCAGTCTGCCAATTAAGAATGGTTGCCAGGGATGTCAACCGTAAAGTTTCTTTCTGTATGTTTTGGACTGCACCGCAAGCTCTGCTGAAAAGTAGGTGCTGTTAATTAAGCTGAGGAAAGCTGTTTTGTTTCAGTTCAGGTTATCCTGTAATGAGCTACAAGAATTCCTGGTGAAAATATCTTAAAAGGTGGATCTGTGAACCTAGCGTGTCTTTCTTTGAATAAATTCTTGTCAATGCACCTACTCAACCCAACTACAGTGAAGATTTTTTTTTTTTCATCTGAGCCCAAAGGATATCTAACTGAACTACCTTTCCCATAATGCATTTAAAGGCATCCAGTTAGAAAAAAGGCCAGAAAGTTGAAGCACCCGGATGGCAAAAACAAACCACGACTCTCCATACCAATGTAAGGGGCTAAGGGTGTGACACTGCTCTTGTAGCCCCCCATGTCTGCTCCCTTCGAGCTCCTCCCCGTGTCTTCTCCCTTCCAGCTCCCCCATGTCTGCTCCTTCCAGCTCCATCCGCCTCTGCTCCCTTGTAGCCCCATGTCTGCTCCCTTGTAGCCCCCCGTGTCTACTCCCTTACACCTCCCCCCATGGCTTCTCTCTTCCAGCTCCCGCCATGTCTGCTCCCTTCCAGTTCCCTCCATATCTGCTCCCTTGTAGCCCCCCATGTCTGCTCCATTCCAGCTCCCCGATGTCTGGTCCATTCCAGCTCCCCCCCCCATGTCTGCTCCCTTCCAGCTCCCTCCGCGTCTGCTCCCTTGTAGCCCCCATGTCTGCTCCCTTGTATCCCAAAATGTCTGCTCCCTTCCAGCTGCCCCCATGGCTGATCCCTTGTACCTCCCCATGTCTGCTTCCTTCCAGCTCCCCCCCATGTCTGCTCCAATGTACCCTCCCATGTCTGCTCCCTTCCAGCTCCCTCTGGGTTTGCTTCCTTGTAGCCCCCCATGCCTGCTCCCTTCTAGATCCCTCCCATGTCTGCATCCTTCTGGCTCCCATGTGTCTGCTCCCTTGTAGCCACTCCCCATGTCTGCTCAATCCAACTCCCTCCACGTCTGCTCCCTTATAGCTCCCATATCTGCTCCATTGTAGCCCCCCAAAGGAGGAGGAAATAGCCAATGCAATAAAATGGGGGATAAGACATTTTTCAGATATATTAGTGAGAAGAGGAAGGGCAAAAGTGGTATTGTCAGACTCAAGGGTGCAGGGGGGGGGGAATATGTAGAAGCTGATAAGGATAAAGCGGAATTGCTTAACAAATATTTTTGTTCTGTGTTCACAGATGAAGAACCAGGAGCAGGACCTCAGAAAACACCCACAAATAAGAACATAAGCGAGGGACATCTTGAACAATTTTCAGAAGACTGTGTTTGTGAGAAACTAGCTCAATTTAAAGTAGACAAAGCGATGGGACCGGATGGGATACACCCTAGAATACTGAGGGAACTTGGGGACGTTCTAGCAGCTCCACTGACTGACCTTTTCAATGCCTCGTTGGAGTCGGGAGTGGTGCCAAAGGACTGGAGAGAGGCTCATGTGGTGCCTTTACACAAAAGCGGAAGTAAGGATGTGGTTGAAAACTACAGGCCGGTTAGTTTAACTTCGGTGGTGAGTAAATTATTGGAAACGCTGCTGAAAGAGAAAATAGTGAGGTTTCTGGATTCCAGTGGATTACAGGATCCGAGGCAGCACGGATTCACCAGAGGCAGGTCTTGTCAGACAAATCTGATTGATTTCTTTGACTGGATGACCAGGGAGTTGGACCGAGGGAGAGCTCTAGATGTGGTGTATTTAGATTTCAGTAAAGCCTTTGACACTGTTCCTCACAGGTGACTTATAAACAAACTTAGCACCCTAGGGATGGACCCTAAAGTTACTGCTTGGGTTAGAAATTGGTTGGGTGGGAGGCGACAAAGTGAACAAGTAAATGGAGCTCACTCTGAGGAGAAGGATATTACCAGTGTTGTGCCCCAGGGATCTGTCCTTGGTCCGATTCTTTTTAACATCTTTGTTAGTGATATAGCGGAAGGGCTGTCGGGTAAGGTTTGACTCTTTGCAGATGATACCAAAATCTGCAATAGAGTTGACACCCAGGAAGGTGTAGATAACATGAGGAGGGATCACATGAGGGATAACATGAGGGATCACATGAGGAGGGATAACATGAGGGATCTCCCCAGTCGGGGGATCGAGCCTTCAGAGGCGGGAGCCCCACAGCAGCCATCTTTGCCCAATCGGGGCACGTGAGAGGACTTTTAAAGTTCGCGCCGGCAGGCGTGCCCGTGCCTGGCGGGCCCGCGCCTGAGGGCCTCGCCAGAGGGCCCTTTGGCATGGCCCTTAGGCGAGGACCACTAAAGGTAACCTGCCTACAGTCTGTCAGCACCTACCAACTCCTCCATACTCACTGCTCTGTTTACTCGGTCTGGGGTTGAGCAGGAAACTATCCGATTCTGTCTCCTTGAACATGGACTTGAAACGCTCTCCAATTTTCTATGAAGATCTACATAAGCATACAGCTTGAGCTCCCTCGAGGTCAAGCTCGCTCCCTTCTTCCTCCAGACACCCAGTTGATACAGCAAGTATACTACAGCTAAATGAACAATCTTTATTTGAACTTGCCATTCACACCTAATCATGCTGTTGTGGGTAGCCATTACTCTTTCTAACCTATACTTTACTTTTGTGACTGCCTGTTATTAGTTATTGCCCACACCCATCCATATATACCAGCTCCAACAGCTAAAAATGTGCATATACTATTGTTAGTAGCTTAATTCACCCCCACCAATCCATCAGGTACTACTGCCAGTAGCTTACCATATTCAGCCATTTCTGTTAGAATCTAGTTCTGTCCACTTATCTGACTAGACTACATCTATCTTTCTCACACTAAGTTAAGCTGCATGTAGTTAGCGAACTAAATATACTGTTGTTAGTATTCACCAATTTCTCCCTACCTATCTTATCAATACTGCTACAAGCAACCAACATTTAATATATATTGTTGTCAGTATCCACTCCGATGATCTGATCACATTCATATAGTACTGACCCTAGCAACTAATCGATTAAAACTTAGCTGATTAACTTAGCCAACACTGCTGCCAGTTATCAAAGACCTTCAATTACTGTTGTCAGTAACCAAAGTCTTCAAATTACTGTTGTCAGTATCCACCTAACTAGAAACCTGTAATTACAAAGTGTATACTGTTGCCAGTAGACAAGGTTCCACACATACTGCAGCCAGCAACAAATTAGTTTATAAACCTTAGGTTTAAAGTTTGGACTCCTGTTCAATAGCTAGGGAAATCAACACTCTGTTATCTGTTTTTCTGGTTATAAACCTCACTTCCATAGCTTATACTTCTGACAATAGCCAGAGATTTGATCTTACTGTAATCTACATTACACCTTATACATAGCACACAACATTGAGCTCCAACCACTGGACAAATACATCCAAAATGTCTTGCTCAAATACCTTTTGCCTAAAACTATTATGCACCTGTTTAACAATTTTGACACTAATCACACTGACCAACAGTCTAAACAACAAAAACTACAAACCAATCCCAATAATACAAAGAATCATCTGACCAGATCCCCCTTCATCTCAAATGCCCACTGGCATCAACACAAAAATAAATCATCACAGACTAATACATATAAAACCTACTTCACTCACCCATCCACAAACTCAACCGACAACCATACACACTTTGTCCTGTATCCTAATAAATGCAAGATCTATGAAAAATAAACTACCCATCTTCATTGACTTACTAAATGATCAAAATCCAGACATCCTATGTGTTACTGAAACTTGGCTAACTGACTCCGATGTAGTTTACCTAAACCAACTCAACACGAACAACTACGACATATCTCATACACACAGAAATACTAAAAAAGGAGGTGGAGTCCTTATAATGACAAAAAAAGAACTAAAGGCTAAACCACACCCATCTGATCTCCCAAATAACATTGACACCCTCACCATAAAAATTGCTCATTTTAGAATTTGCTTATTATACAGACCACCAGATCAAAAATCAGAAAACTTAGATGCCCTTATAGAACTCCTCAGCTCATCCACAGACACCAACCCTTTAATATTACTTGGAGATTTTAACCTCCCATCCCTACCCACCTCACACTCAGCTCTTTTCCTGGAATCATTAGTCGATATGGGTTTCCTCCAAATCATTAATACAAAGACCCATAATAAAGGCGGAACCCTTGACCTAGTCTTTCTACCAGAAGTATTCCAAAAATATTTTAACCGGTCATCGCTCGAATGTACATTCCTTGGTCAGACCATCACCTGATCAAATTTACCTTAGCCTACCCTGGAAGAAACAACAAAAATAACTTACAAATAACCCATCCACCTAGATTCACAAAATTTAACGCTGATGAATTCATGGACCTAACTATTCCCTATCTCACCTTATTACCAACTGATCTAGATGAAGCAGTCGCAACTTGGCACAATACAATTAATAATGCAGCTACATATAAACAATCCACCAAGAAAAAACACTGTTCTAGAAGGAGAGATGCCCCCTGGTTCAACAGTACCTTAAAACAAATGAAGAGAGAATTGAGGAATATTGAATCCAAATGGCGCAAAACCAAATCTACCTCTTTATATGACGCTTATCACAGCTACCTTAAAAAGTACAAAGAAGCTTCAGACGACGCAAAGAAAAATTACCACTCAACTATACTAACCAAATCTATTAATAGGCCAAGAGAACTTTTCAGCATCGTCCAAAACTTAACTAATAACTCATATGGGACCAGCAATGAAATTGTCGATATCACTGCACAGACTCTAGCTAACCACTACATAAATAAATCAAAAACTTTAGCATTCACACCAAACCCTCTATCCCTTTCCCACCAACATCAATTCGAAAAATGGTCCGACTTCCACCCTATAACTAAAGACACCCTCAAGTATACAATCTCAAACTTGAACACTACAACTTCTCAACTCGATCCATGCCCGGTAAACTGGATTAAGCATACTCTCCCTACATTATCCCCCTTTATCCTTCCTATAGTCAATCTTTCGCTGCGCCAAGGGTACTTACCACCTTCCCTTAAACATGCTCAAATCCGACCGATAATCAAAAATAACACCCTCGACAAAACATCACCTAATTCCTACAGACCTATCTCCAGCATTCCATTTATGGCTAAACTAATTAAAAAGGTAGTTCAAACTCAAACACAGGACCACATAGAAAACTCAGCCCCCCTTGATGACCAACAATATGGCTTTCGTCCCTATCATGGTGTTGACACTCTATTAACAGTACTTCTTGATACCTTAATAAGAGGTATCGATAACCCTAAACAAGCTTTCATCCTCCTCTTTCTAGACATCTCTGCAGCGTTTGACAGTGTACACCATGCTGTAATGCTTAATAGATTAAAACAAATAGGAATCCACTCAACTGTACATAAATGGTTCACCTCATATCTAACTGATCGAACCCAAACCGTCCGAATTAACACACAAACATCTAAAACATACAAACAGGAAATTGGTCTTCCCCAAGGCTCCGCCCTCTCTGCCCTCCTATTTAATATCTATATTCAACCAGTCTGCAACATTTTCAAAAAATTTAACGTCCTCTATCACATATACGCAGACGATATGATGATGTACATACCATTCACAATCCCAACACTCCCATTACAACTGTTATCAGAATGCTTCTCTGAATTAACAATCTGGCTAAAGGACCACAATCTCCATATCAATCATTCTAAAACCGATATATTAATAGTAACTAAAAATCAATCCTACATACCTCCAACACACATCATTCTCCAAAATCACAACATTACTATAAAAAACGAAGTAAAATACCTGGGTGTCACCCTTGACACACACCTTAGTATGGACACACATATTAGAAACATTACTAAAAAAGTCTACTTTAAACTTAAAATTTTAAAACAATTACGTCCACTTGTACTTCTACATGATTTTCTGAACATTATTCAGGCTATCATTACACCACACTTTGATTTCGCCAATCTCACTCTACTAGGCACAACAAAACAAAACATTAAGAGACTCCAACTCGCCCAAAATGCAACAGCAAGAATTGTAATGAAGGTTCCACCATTTGAACACATTACACCTATACTCGCAAACCTACACTGGCTCCCAATACAATCCAGAATAAATCACAAATTGATTATCACCATTTTTAAGGCATTAAATAAAATGGCCCCAGTCTCTTTAACAAAACTTATCACTAAAGACACATCCCAAACTGCACTACGGAGAGGCCACACGAATAAAATTAGGATCCCAAAAGATTTCACAATTACCAAAAAAACAACTAACAAAAAAGCGTTTTCGCATGCAGCTCCCACCCTATGGAACTCCCTCCCTGAAGAAATAAGAGCACTAAATGATGCAAAGGAGCTCCGCAAGAAACTAAAAACATATTTGTTCATCTCCCATTTCGGCACACTAGAAAATACCTTACCACTAACAGGAAATGGCTAATAGATATCTCAGCGAATACCAATTCCAAGATATCTCAGCGATTACCAATTCCAATTTTTCTTCAATTTAACTACAATTAAAGTTGATTTAATAACTATCTGTAAATTCTGTAAATAGAAATATGTAAATAGTTCGAAATATGTAATAGTTTGATTGCTATAGAACAAATTATTCACTATACATAGTTCAATCATGTTTAATGTATTTAGCAAATTGTACCTAGTTAACTAATGTTTCATGTAAAACAGACCTGTTTTTCTGTTCATTTCTCATTCATTGTAAACCGCACCTGATCTGTGGAAGGTGGCGGTATATAAGCAACTGTTAAATAAATAAATAAATAAATAAATAAATAAATAAATCTAGCTAAGCTTGAAGAATGGTCTAGAATTTGGCAGCTGGAATTTAATGTTAAAAAAATGTAAGGTCATGCATTTGGGCTGCAGCAATCCAAGGGAGCAATACAGTATAGGAGGTGAAGTACTTTTGTCCACTAAAGAAGAGCGGGACCTAGGCATGGTTGTGTCTGATCTTAAAGTAGCTAAACAGGTAGAAAAGGCGACAGCAAAAGCTAGAAGGATGCTTGGGTGCATACGGAGAGGAATGACTAGCAGAAAAAAGGAGGTGATAATGCCTCTGTATAAGTCTTTGCTGCAACCTCAGTTGGAGCATGGTGTGCAATTCTGGAGACCGCACCTTCAAAAGGATGTGAACAGGATGGAGTCGGTGCAGAGGGTTGCTACTAAAATGATTAATGGGCTTCATTATAAAGCATATGAGGACAGACTTAAGGATCTTAATATGTACACCTTAGAGGAAAGGTGGGAGAGAGGTGATATGATTGAGATGTTTAAATACCTCCGTGGCATAAATGTTCAGAGAGAGAGCCTCTTTCAATTGAAAGCAAGTTCTGCTACGAGGGGACATGGGATGAGGGTGAAGGGAGATTGATTCAGGAGTGATATGCGGAAATATTTCTTTACGGAAAGAGTAGTGGATCCGTGGAATAGTCTCCCAGTGGAGGTGGTAGAGATGAGGACAGTAACTGAATTCAAAAAAGCATGGGACCAACACAGAGGATCTCTAAAGGTAAAAAGTGGACTGTTGTAGTTGTTGTTATGGAAGGACAGACTAGATAGGCCATGTGGTCTTTTTCTGTCATCATGTTTCTATGTTTCTATGTCTGCTCCATTGTAGCCCCCCATGACTACTCCCTTGCATTTCCCACCATGCCTGCTCCCTTGTAGCCCCCCATGTCTGCTCCATTCCAGCTCCCCCCGTGTCTGCTCCCTTGTACTCCCAATTCCTGATCCCTTCCAGCTCCTCCCCATGTCTGCTCCCTTCCAGCTCCCTCTATATCTGCTCCCTTGTAGCCCCCATGTCTGCTCCCTTCCAGTTCCTCCATATGTCTGCTCCCTTCCAGCCCCCCCCCCATGTCTGCTCCTTCCAGCTCCCTCCACCTCTGCTCCCTTGTAGCCCATTGTCTGCTCCCTTGTAGCCCCACATGTCTACTCCCTTGCAGCTCCCCCTATGGCTGCTCCCTTCCAGCTCCCCCCCATGTCTGCTCCCTTGTAGCACCCATGTCTGCTCCCTTGTAGCCCACAATGTCTGCTCCTTTCCAGCTCCCCCATGTCTGCTCCCTAGTAGCACCTATGTCTGCTACCTTCCTACTACCGCCATGTCTGCTCCCTTCCAGGTCCCCCATGTCTGCTCCTTCTAGCTCTTTCCACCTCTGCTCCCTTTTAGCCCATTGTCTGTTCCCTTGTAGCCCCACATGTCTACTCCCTTGCAGCTCTCCCTATGGCTGCTCCCTTCCAGCTCCCTCCCCCCATGTCTGCTCCCTTGTAGCACCCATGTCTGCTCCCTTGTAGCACCCATGTCTACTCCCTTCCAGCTCCTCCCTGTGTCTGTTCCCTTCCAGCTCCCTCCACGCCTGCTCACTTGTAGCCCCCATGTCTGATCCCTTGTAGCCCCCCATGTATTCTCCCTTCCAGCTCCCCCGTGTTTGCTCCCTTTTAGTCCCCATGTCTGCTACCTTCCATCTCCTTCCCATGTCTTCTTCCTTCCAGCCCCCCTTGTTTGCTCCCTTCCAACTCCCTCATGTCTGCTCCCTTTCAGCTCCCCCATGTCTGCTCCCTTGTAGCCCACAGATCTGCTACCTTCCAGCTCCTTTCCATGTCTGCTCCCTTCCAGCCCCCCTTGTTTGCCCATTTCCAGCTCCCCCATGTCTGCTCCTTTCCAGCTCCTCCCTGTGTCTGCTCGTCCAGCTCCCTCTGTGTCTGCTCCCTTGTAGCCCCATGTCTGCTCCTTAGTAGCACCTATGTCTGCTACCTTCTTACTCCCTCCATGTCTGCTCCCTTGTAGCCCGCATGTCTGCTGCCTTCCAGCTCCTCTCCATGTCTGCTCCCTTCCAGCTTCCTCCATGTCTGCTCCCTTCCAGCTTCCTCCACGTCTGCTCCCTTGTAGCCCCCATGTCTGCTCCCTTGTAGCCCCCATGCCTGCTACCTTCCAGCTCCTTCCCATGTCTGCTCCCTTTCAGCTCCCCCATGTCTGCTCCCTTGTAGCCCCCATGTCTGCTCCCTTCCAGATCCTCCCCATGTCTGCTCCCTCCCAGCCCCCCTTGTTCGCTCAATAAAACCTGTTCCACCTATCTACGACTCTTGCTTCTTGTGTTCTCCTGTGTTTTCTGCAAGAGCAGGCTCTCCTCTTTGTGTTCATCTGCTCCCTTGTAGCACCCATGTCTGCTCCATTGTAGCCCACCATGTCTGCTCCCTTCCAACTCCCTTCGCATCTGCTCCCTTGTAGCCCTCATGTTTGTTCCCTTGTAGCCCCCCATGATTGCTCCCTTGCATTTCCCACCATGCCTGCTCCATTGTAGCCCACCATGTCTGCTCCCTTCCAACTCCCTTCACATCTGCTCCCTTGTAGCCCTCATGTCTGTTCCCTTGTAGCCCCCCATGACTGCTCCCTTGCATTTCCCACCATGCCTGCTCCCATGTAGCCCCCCATGTCTGCTCCATTCCAGCTCTTCCCCATGTCTGCTCCCTTCCAGCTCCCTCCATGTCTGCTCCCTCGTAGTCCCAATGTCTGCTGCCTTGTAGCCCCCATGTCTGCTCCCTTCCAGCTCCCCCAGTGTCTGCTCCCTTCCAGCTCCCCCATGTATGCTCCCTTGTAGCCCCCATGTTTGCTACCTTCCAGCTCCTTTCCATGTCTGCTCCCTTCCAGCCCCCTTGTTTGCTCTCTTAGAGCTCCCCTTGTGTGTTCTCCCTTCCAGCTCCCCCATGTCTGCTCCCTTCCAGCTCCTGCCCGTGTCTGCTTCCTTCCAGCTCCCTCTGCGTCTGCTCCCTTGTAGCCCCCATGTCTGCTCCCTTCCTGCTCCCCCTGTGTCTGCTCCCTTCCAGTTCCCCCATGTCTGCTCCCTTGTAGCCCCCATGTCTGCTACCTTCCAGTTCCTTCCCATGTCTGCTCCCTTCCAGCCCCCCTTGTCCACCCCCTTCCAGTTCCCCTTGTGTCTACTCCCTTGTAGACCCCCATGTCTGTTCTCTTGTAACCTCCCATGTCTTCTCCCTTCCAGCCCTCTTGTGTCTGCTCCCTTCCAGTTCCCTCCACATCTGCTCCCTTGTAGTCCCTCATGTCTACTCCCTGCCAGCTCCCCCTGTGTCTGCCCCCTTCCAGCTCCCCCCATGTGTCTTCTCCCATTCAGTTCCCTTGTGTCTGCTCCGATTCGTCCTTCAAAAAAGAAAGCAGCCGCAGGAACTTGTCTCTGTTCCCATGGCTCTGCAATCTTTCACACTGCTGGGTCACGGAGTTTCTAAAAGCAATAAGCATTTCCTTTTTCTTACGAGAAACAGGAAATGCTTGTTACTGCTGCAAATGCAGTGGTCCAGCAGTTTAAAAGATAGCAGAGCTGCAAGAACAGAGAAATGTTTCTGCAGCTGCTTTCTTTTTTGAAACGTTTGCGTGGTAGTTGGCTAGCGACGGTGCCCCCCTCCCCCCCCCCACTGCCGGTGTCCTCCTGCCGCGCTTACCCAGCTTACCATATAGCTCCGGCCCTGCCTTAGAGGAAATACTAATGTCCTATCTCCTCTCAGCTTCCCTTTCCATCCCCAGATCAAGGTCCTGTATCTCCCCCTTGCTTGGGACCATGTTTGTTGGTCAACCAGTTTCTAATCCAGTTCCCCATCTTGGACCTAACTTTAGGCTGCTCAGTTTATCCATGAGCCTCCTATGAGAAACAGTATCAAAGGCTTTGCTGAGATCCAAGTAAACTACATCCAGCCCATGCCATCGATCTTGTTTTCTGCTCACCCTGTCAAGAAATCATTCAGAGTCATATGGCATGATCTGCCTTTGGTAAAGACATGTTGCCTCAGGCCTTGTCATTGGACTGTGAAGTATGATCATTCTGAAGAAGCAATCCTTTACAGCTCTAGAAAAATATTCCAATTCAGAAGTTACTTCCCTTCAAGTCTTTGGGTTGAAGGGAAAACCAATGTTATCCAAACAATCATCCTGGACAAAACGGAGTCAGAAAATGTCTAATAGAAAAAGGGCAGTGTTGTGGTGATTAACATCATTTTGGCCAATTTGATCATTCTGCCCAAAATGTCACCAGCATTTCTCAGGTACAGGCATATTTAATATATATGTTGTTCATATAGTTACAGAATGAGGAAACATACTTCATAGACCAGGTCTTTTGACTGATGATGTTTCCATACTAATGATGGTTACACAAAGAGATATGTACACATGTGAAGGTACATTTTACAGATGGTGTCCAAGTGTATTCTGGGAACGTCTGAAACAAAAGCAGGAATGACCGAGTTCTGTCATGATTTCACAATCATGGACATGCTTGTTATGGATGTCTGCAGAAGCATCTGCATAGACATACCCGTAATAGTATCCCAGACTGTGGATGTCTAGGACTAGCCTAATGGTTAGAGTAGTGGGCTGGGACAGGGTTTGAATCACACTGCTGCTATCATTGTGATGGTGCAGAATGCTGGGCATGGTGAAGTGCCATTTTCTCTGCACCCTTTGGATGTTTTATGGCCAAAATGAACACTTTCCCAATGCCTAATCATGCCTAGAACAGGTCTAAATCTGGATGCGATTGCAGACATCGCCAACATTTCTGAAATCCAAGTGGAGACCTCTAAGTCAATTGCACACCCCCGACATACACCTCCGCCGCGCCCCCTCCAACTTGGTCATCCCCTTATTGGAAACATCTTTGAAAGCCATTTGTAAAATGGCTCTGGAGATGTCTTCATGATTTGGATGTCTACATGAATGTTTACATACCTTCAAATCATGACTAAGGCTTTTAAAATGACACCCATACTAACATCAAAAGGGTTGAATTAGCACAGAACTGAAGCCTTGATTTCTAAAGTTACTGATCACAAGTTCCATACTTGAGCTATTTCAGTCCGTTTTTGTGTCTGCTCAGATAAATTCAGCTTCCAAAGTTTTCAGAGATGTCTATTCATCCCTATTTATTTGAAAATTCTTTAAAAAAATGAATCCATTTTCTTATCTCAACTATGATACATTTACAGTAGACAGTTTACAGTATGATGAGTTACAGCAGATACATTTGGAGTATATTGCAAGTTCCAGGTTTAATGCAGAGTTACTGCAAAAAATACTTTGCAATATAAATTTTGTTTTTCCTTCAAGAGATACTGAAACCTACAAAGACTAGGTTTCTCCTAGAATAATATGGCTATTAGGCTGTGACAATACAGCATATATTATATACACAAAACTGTAGCTATTTGGTTCACTGGTTCCTCGGCAACTCCTTCCTGTGCTCCGTTGTTAGAAGCTGTCCTCTTATCTTTAACTACCGCACTCAAATACCTCGGGGTCACTTTGGATTCCAACTTCACTTTTCATGACCAAATCAGCTCAGTTGTAAAGAAATTGTTCCCTGTTATGCATCAAATCTGATCTATTCGTTCCTTCTTCAATCGCCAAGCATTTACCACACTTAAATCAAATTATCCCTTTGCTGATCCAAAACCACTGGTTGCCAATATCCTTTTGCCTTCAATTCAAAATCTTGACTCTTTTTCACAAAACATTGCACTCTGGGATACCCTTGTACCTCTCCTCTTTACTTATCCCTCATGCCTTCCCTAGGGCCTTTTGTATTATTCATGCTAATATTCTTCATCTCCCTCATGTACGCCAAGCAAGATACAATTCAACCAGTCTTTTACTTTTGTGTACCACACCACTGGAATACCCTGCCTCATGAACGCCATTTGGAACCCACCTATGGCTGTTTTAAGTCAACCTTCAAAACCCACCTCTTTCAGAAGGCATTTAACCTTTGCCCATGACCCACACTGATGGTTAACCTGCCCTTCCTATGATAACTCCTTTCTCTGTCTTTCTGCTTCCCTTGTCTCTCCCCCCGTTGTATGTCTGCAATTACCTTTCCTGTCTCATCAGTGGAATTCCTTTCTGTTTTTTATTGTTTTAACTATATTTCAATGTACACCGCTTTTATTTTATTTGATAGGCTGTATAGCAAATTTTTATAAATACATATATAAAATATCACAATATTACTATTTGCTTTGCTTCAACATTCTTTAGAAGGATAGTCAGTTTTCTTCTTGATTGAAATGGTAAAGCGCTATAAAAAAACTTGTTAAAAAACATACAAAAAGGGCATCAATAGCAGAAAAATACTTGTCAAACTAGTCCCGACAGTTATGCTTGCCCTATGGGAGATGTAAATGCTTATGCTTATTTTAAGAATATGCATAAGTTATAATATTTTCTATCTTACGCACATAAATGTTCAATCTGCTTGCGCTCCTCCCAAACTGCGCTCCTGTGCATGCCCACACTGAAAGTATATGTGATGGAACCAGCATCCATGCTTACAGAATAGCGACTGTTCTAAAGTATGCCTGTAAGTGCCCATTCGCATGTGTAAGCCCTTGAAAATAGGTGACTTATGTGTATTAATGGTAGATATCTTTATGGGCCTTCTTATAAAATTAGCCACTTGAAGAGTAATTTTATAAGGTGCACCTAGGTTCATGCACGTATTTATGTACATTAATTATGCCTATTTTATAAAGCCAAGTACAAGCATACTTCACTTCATAAAATAGTGGTGTAAGAAGTGGGAAATTCATGTTGGAGCCAGGCATGATCACTTGCACCATCCCTATGGCTAACAGAAATGACCCCAAATGTAAAATTAAAACATAAGACATAACAAACATTTTAAAATGAACAAAACATCACTAAAATCTAATAACACATAAAATGAACTCATTGAATGTTTTCATAGTACATTTTGTGAAACACCATGAAATGTATAGATTAAAATCTAAGTATAAAATCTAAGCTAATACAAGACAAGCACATAAAACAATAAGCGGGTCATTCCAAACTGCGAATAGCGGGAAGTACGTCTGGTTTAGACGTACAACCTCCTCTATTCACTGGGGGCGTATTCCAAAGATAGAGCTCTCCACACATACAGTGGCTTTGTGCAGGAAGCTTTGGACAGGGACAGGAGGGGGAGGGCTGAAGGTGGAATAAGTTCCCCTGGCGATGGCAGGCAGCGACAGACGACACCTCCAAAGAGATTAGCTGCAGCTAGAGGATCCCTGCTGCCCGATCCCAGTCCTGGCAGGCCCCTCCAGGGTCAGGCAGCAGGGAAAGCGATTATATTTGGTGTCAGGGATTGTGTTGCTCTGGCTGGGCCTCTCAATGCCATGACAATGAGAAGCCATGGCACCAAGGCTCCGGTAGGAGTATAGGGAGGGCTAGATGGGGACGTTGTTGCATGTATCTGGCCTCAGAATCATGGCTCATCCAGTGCATCCAAATGCCAAATTCTGCACCTGCGGGAACATCTAGCTCTCAGTGGTGCAGAAACAGGTTCAGATCTGGCCCATCCAGATTTTGGACGTCCAGATGGCTGGGAGTGCCCTGATCTGAATTGGCCTCTAAGGCAATAAGATGTGTACCAATTACATAAATAAATAATAGAAAGATAAAAAGGAGGAGGGTTAAGATATAAAACATGCCATATTGCAAGTGTATAGTAGCAATGTATCAAATGAAATGTGTAATACATTCATAACAGATCAACCTATGTGTCTCCAAAACAGAAGAAGACAGTGTGTATCATAAACACCAGGTGATATTTCAGAATAACACCAGGCAGGGAATAAGGACAAATGGAGAACCACAGAGGATTTTCTGAGTTGTAAGTGAGGCTTTTTAGGAAATTCACTAATGCAGACAGTGTCAGCACTTGTCTGTTATATCGTGAGAGAGGAATGGAAGAGGGTTAAAACTTGATAGGGACAACGGAGAACCAAGTAATCATAGAGAAACAGATGAGAAAGAGGTCCCGATATTATCAACATAATGCAAGTGTAGAGTAGCGATGAGTGGGCTCTCCTATCAAAAAAAATCTGCATGAGCTGTATAACAACAATGAATGGGCTCCACTATTTACAAATTTTGTCTGTGAGATCAGCTTAAGCTGCATTATTGTGGCATCTCTGTCTAGCGAGCTTAAAAAGTAACTCTCTTGGAGGCGGCCATCTACTTGCCGATGGGAAGTGCCGATGGGAAGTGCAGCTAAGACAAATGCTAAATCAGGAAACTTAAAAATTCAAGATATTGGGGGGCGGAGCCTGATGTCCAGCGGGTAAGACGCTTCGCGCTGAAGCTCCCGAGAGGCCTACTTAGAATCCTGACATAATACCTATACAAACTTATTATTTCGCTCCGGGCTGACCGGGGTACCTCGGGGGGGGATGGCGGCCCATAAACCAGCGCGCTTGGACTTCGGGTCTCCTTCTTCTTCTCACGGAAAACGCTCCAAAACAGAGGTGTCCTCCCCACAGAAGATGGTTCCATTTCGGGAGAACCCCGAAATGCACCTGGAGATTTTAGAGGAAATACGCGGCGTGAAGGAATTGGTGCAGTCCAATGGAGAAGCGCTTAGAGCCATGCGAGAAGACTTTGGAGTGCTCCAGGACCGACTTGAAAGTCTCTCATTACGGCAGGACAATATGGCGGGGGTCCTCGACTCGCACGCGGTGCGCTTGGGCACACTGGACAAGGCTGAGCGCCAGATACAGAATCTTCAAAAGGAGTTAGAAGATAGCAATAATCGAGCCCGTCGCAACAATGTGAGGCTCATTGGAATACCGGAGGGGGTGGAAGCGGGAGATATGAGAGAATTCCTGCTCAAAACTCTTCCCTCCTTGCTGAAGATCACCTTTCATAAAGAACTGGAAATCGATCGAGCACACCGTGTTCCTACCCACATGGCGCTCAACCGAACGACCCCCCGGCCTATTATCTTTCGCTTGCTACGATATCAACAAGTGGAACAAATTTTAAATGCTGCCCGGGCGAACCATCATTTGGAATTTGAAGGTCACAAAGTCTCCTTCTTCCCTGATTTGGCAAAGCCTACAGTCGACCGACGGAAGAAACTCCTTGCTTTTCGCCCTCGACTTCAACAGCTACAGGCTCGCTTTGGCCTGTTGTATCCCGCGAAGCTCCGAGTGACTCTCCACAACCAAACCAGGACATTCGAAGATCCTGATCTACTATCAACATTTTTAGACTCCAAAGAAGCAGAGCAGATGCGCTAATCCAACGACTTGGACTTTTATTTGCCGGCTCTGTCCGCCATTTTGAAGGGCCCGATGCGGCGGTCATAGTTCAGCACAGAGACTACCTGGACTTTCTTTCTTTCTTTCTATGACTTTTTTGTTTGTGGTCTCCTATCCCTCCATGATGTGTGCCTCGGTCGGATTCGGAGCACGCACAGTCCTACAGGTTATGTGTTTTTTCAATTTCGGCCTTCTCTGGGGCTTCTCCCCGCAGACACATGGTCGCCAGTAATTTTTGGGGTTCTGCTTCTTCTCTACCGCGCTGCGGTTTTTCTTTTTTAATGTGGGGCGCTTCATTGTATTATCTAAGCTTATTTTCTTTTATGCCATATGTACAGCCAGATACAGTCAATATGAGGGACATTGTGAAATTATGTGCGCTATCATGCTCAGAATTTTTAACTTGTCTGAATGGCTTTATGTAAAATCTTATCACTCAACGTAAAGGGCATTAATAGTCCAATCAAGAGAAAGAAAATCCTTAGCTATCTTAGCCATGAGCATGCTGATTTAGCGTTTCTTCAGGAAACGCACTTAAACTCCGCTGAAACACTGAAACTCAATGTTAAGCCTTACATGGTGGCTGCCTATTCTCCCGCCGTTTCCAAACGGTGCGGGGTAGCCATTCTGGTTAAGAAATCTTTGCAAGCTACTGTAATTGATACTAGCGCTGACAAAGAGGGTAGATGGGCCCGCGTACATCTTAAGGTTGGAGATAGTGAATTTACATGTATTTGCATTTATGCCCCGAATGTGGACAACCCTGCTTACTATGCAAGTATTGCGCAGTTGGCACAGGCCTCTGCCAATACTCCATTAATACTTGGTGGTGATTTTAATCAAGTGTTAGACCCTCTGATAGATAGACAGCCGCCTAGAACGAGTAGTCCACCCAAGAGTCTTGCTACCCTTACAGCTCTGATGCAAGATCTTGCGCTGGTAGATATATGGAGGCTGCTTCACCCCTCCGACTTAGAGTTCACTTTCTTTTCTGCCCCCCATCACTCCCAATCTAGAATAGATTTCTTTCTCATTTCCAAAGCACTGATTTCTCAAGTAGACACGATTAGGACTCATCCTCTCCATATTTCAGATCATGCTGCCATATCTTTATCATTACGTGTCACTGCGCGGGACGATTCTCCCCGAGCTTGGTTTTTTGATAGATCCCTACTGGGTCAAAAAGATTTTCAGGTTGATATAAAGGCCGCTATCCAAGATTATTTTCATTTTAACTCACCCCATGACACAGCGAGCTGGGCTTGGTGGGAGGGTTTTAAAGCATCTATCCGCGCCACTATAACTAGCTATCAAATTCGGCAGGGGAAACAAAGAAAGCAGCATTTACTGATTCTAGAGCAGCAGATACAAGCTGGGGAGCGTCTCCTCACGTCCCGTACTGACCCATGTATTTTACTCCGTTTACAACGCTTGCGTTTTCAATACAATCAGCTTTTGTACACTGCTGCTGTTAAAAATATCGAATCACAACAAGGGCTATATTATCGGGAAAATAATCGTGCTGGCAAATTATTAGCAAATGCCCTAAAAGGTCAAAAAGAAGCCAAGCGTGTTACCGCCCTCCGTAATCCGTCGGGGGGGGGCTTGGTCACTAAAGATACCGAAATCTTAGAACTCTTTCGTGATTTTTATACCCGGCTTTATCAATCTGAATGTGATTTTGAGCCAGATGTATTTGAACGCTTACTTTCAGGGGTACAAAGACCGACCCTATCTGACGAAGATAGAGTGGCCTTGGACACACCATTTACTGTCTCAGAAATTCATTCTGCTATCAAGAAATGTGCCTCAGGTCGAGCCGCAGGCCCAGACGGTCTCCCTGCTGAATTCTACAAAACTTTTCACGCTGACTTAGCTCCAGTTTTGAAAATTTATTTTTCTGCTCTGGCCGAGGAGGGTTCTCCTTCTGGGTCCTTTTCAATGGCAAATGTAGTAGTTTTTGAGAAAGAGGGGAGAGACCCGCAACTAACAGCTAATTATCGTCCAATTTCCCTCCTAAACGCGGACTATAAAATATTTGCCACCATTCTCTCTACCCGGCTCTCGGATAGGATGCCTACCTTAATACACCCAGATCAATGCGGTTTCAATCCTGGTAGATCAACTGCTGACAATGCTCGGACTCTATGCCATGTACTGACTACCGCAGTTAATCTTGATCGCCCATTTGTTGGCCTCTCACTTGATGCTGAGAAGGCCTTTGATCGCTTAGAGTGGCCCTTCCTGTTTACAGTCCTCCGCTGGTACGGATTCGGGGAAGGTTTTCTCCGTTGTCTTCGCACCATGTACGCACAGCCTACAGCCAGTATATGTGCCAATGCTTTAAAGTCTCAGCCTTTTCCCCTTCAACGCGGCACTCGCCAGGGATGCCCACTGTCTCCACTTCTCTTCGATCTTGCACTTGAACCCTTGGCTTTACTAATCCGGCAATCGGAGGAGATTCATGGAGTCCCCTTCACCCATAGGGAAATCAAAATTTCAGCGTATGCTGATGACCTTATGCTTTTTGTCTCTATAGACTCAGTACCGGCTGTCCTAGAGCAAATTGGTAAATACTCACAACTGTCCGGTTATAAGATAAATTGGACCAAGTCGGTAGCCTTTCCATTAAATCCTTTGCTTCATCAGGCAGATATGCAACCCTTCCCCTTTTTATGGCAACCTCGCATGGTCAAATACCTTGGGGTTCACTATTGTTCTCCTTTGGAAGACACTATCTCCTTCAATGCCAAAGACTTAACCTCTAAAGTCCGGGCGCTAACTCACCGCTGGACTCCTTTAACACTTACCTGGTGGGGTCGATTAGAAACCATAAAAATGATGATTGTTCCGAAAGTGAATTATATCTTAGAAATGTTGCCCTGTCTCTTCCCTCGACGTATATATAAAGATATAGAGGGCCTTCTGACTAGATACTTGTGGCAAAACAAGACACCTAGGATAGCGAAACATAAGCTGCAAGCAGATAAGGAAAATGGGGGTGTCAGATTCCCTGATTTCCTGAAGTATCATCAATCTTTTCTTCTCAAACAAGGCGCTCGCTGGCTGGAAGATCCAGTACCGAGTAGACCTGTGTGGCTAGACATAGAAGAGGACCTTTGCAAACCGATTCCTCTTACTTTTCTCCCTGGTATGACTCTCCCATCAGACTCCCACTTTCCACCAATGCTTTTAGACACCTTAGGTGCCTTTAATAATCTTATGCACTCTTTAGACTCCCGACTCTGTCCGTTAGACAAGCTCCCACTTTGGTATAACACTCGATTTCGAATACAAAATAAGCCGATGGCGTGGAGCCCCTGGTACACTAGGGGCATTTGGATTCCTAATCAGTTGTTCCATGAAGGTCGCTGGAAAACTTTTAGTGAATTGCAAATTGAATTTGGTCTCCCAGCGAAACACTACTTTCAGTTGGTGCAACTTCAGCATTGCCTTCGGAGTGCTAAGGTGCTCCCGCCATCGGCCTCCCCTACACAAGGTTGGTTGGAGACTATCCGATCTATCGGTAGTTCACCGGGTGTAGCATCCAATTTTTACAAAACCTTATGTAATGCTATAACTAGAGATACCCCTATAGCGCAGAAAGCATGGGAGAGAGAATTGCATGTGACTTTGACCCCGGAGCAATGGAGCCTTGTCTGGAGTAGAGTGACACGGGTCTCCCGATCCGCCTCACTCACTCAGACACTCTTCTTTCTAGCCCACCGGTGTTTTTACACTCCTGACAGATTAGCCAAATGGAACACTACTCAGGGCAATAGTTGTTGGACATGCCATGCGGCCATTGGTTCACTACCTCATGTTATGTATGAATGCCCCGCACTACAGTATTACTGGCGTCGGGTCTGGGGTCGTATCCAGTCTATTTTGCACTTTCAAGAGCCCCTTTCTTGGAGGATAGTGGGACTTCGCTCAGCTGCGGGGATCCCCTCTCTTCCAAAAACGGCTTACTTCCTTTTGGACTTTATGCTTGGCATTGCTATTTCCCTAATTACGAAATACTGGAAAAATAGCTCCCAGCTGAGCCCCAATGAATGGTGGAATCATGTCTGTCTCTACAGTAAATATGAACAAATACCTCGTATGTTTGCTTCCCCCATTCAGACTCCTCATCATCGGTCTAAATGGAAGATGCTCAATGACTATGTACATTCTGCTCAATGCTCTCATCTGACTGTCTAAATTTGTATATATCTTTGTCCCATGATTATTCTGTATCGCAGATACTCTTTTGATTGTTTTGATGTATAATCACTGTTGTTTGGAAGCGCTCACATGCTGACATAATCAGCTAGAGAAGAAGCGTGGGGGTGGGGGGTAATTGGGTTTACTTTTCTTTATTGTATACTTGTTTTGTCTCCTTTGGTGTGTTGTTTCTTTTGTTTGTTGCAAAATGAAAATAAAAGTTTAAAAAAAAAAAAAAAAATTCAAGATATTGTTCCAATAATGTATAAAATAGTGCACAACCACTTAAGAAAAAGATTCATGTACTGTACTAACATTAACATTGTATCTCCGGCACAGGAGACCATTCCTTTAAATGATTATTTATGTGGTGGGAAACACTATACGAAATACAACCACTCAGGGATTAGAAGGTTCCCCGGTCCACTTTAAGTGGAATATCGGTAGGGCTTGTTATAATCATGCTTTTAAAGGTAAGGACACTTACTCTTAAATCAAATTAGCAATAAAATTGCCTTAAAAAGAGCCTGTCTATTTTGTCGGGCTCTCAATATGACATTCATGAAGCCACTATTTTCCCGGTCAGGGTGCATTAGGTGAACCCATGGTAGACGCATGTTAACTATGCCAACAGTCACCGCATCCATCCCTAACCCGCAACCTTTCCACCCCAATGCATGATTTATAGTTAGTGTGAAATCAGCCCATGCTAACCATCATGGCCCCTCGCTAGCTGTGAATGCATATCCCAATGTGCCTTCAGCGCAGGCCAGAACATGTGCTGACTTCTAGCGCCCTTTAGTAAAAGACCCCCAAGGTATAGTAAGCTACACCTTCAGAGTTAATCCGCCACGCAGCTAACATGCACTAGCAACCATCAGGGAAATGCAATCATTTGAAATGACTTAGGAAATAACAATGACCAATTCTTTGTCATTTCATAAAATTTCAAACATAAAACAATTGGAAAAGAAATATTGCAAAGTTGGCTTTTTTTCTGATGTTGTCAATAGTGTGCACTATTTCTTAATTCAGACAGTACCTCAAAACATTTTTTTTTATACAAAACTAATGGCAAAACCTAGGAATGGCACAAGAAATAAAATAAAATTAACATTTTTTTGCTGCACCCATAGAAACCATTGTTTTGCTTTAGCTCTATGGATCCCTTTTTCAAATTGCTGGGAGCACCCACCAACAGTTAACGCAGAGATTTTGCACCTAATGTGCCTCAGTGTTAATGCCCATGAGCTCAATTTATTAAATGTGCTCCATAAAGCCTAGTACCAGGATGTTATGTATTTTTATACTATACGGTTTGTAAACCTGAACATTTAGTGATATTGTATAGTACCAGTTTGCATAATTCAGCACACACACCAGCAATTAAAAGGCACAATAGTTAAGAGCGGCATTGCAGACAAAACATTTTCGAAGTCTAAAACATGCTGAAGCCAATCTTTCCAGTGCAGTTGTGAGAAACAAAGCCCCTAATTTCCATTTGAGTATTCTTAATGCTTTAAAGCAGGAGGTCACTACTGATAGAGACTTGGCAAGTGTGAAAGTTAGATCCTGGGACTTTTCCTCTGCTTAATGAGGCGCTGTAGATCAAGCATCTTTCAAATGATTTTGTTTAAGCAAATCATCTGGAAATACCTGAATATTGTTGGCAGCTTTCAAAGGCTTTATTTGTGTTCCTGTTTCCAAGGAACGAGTGAGTATGTGCAGACTATACTAAATAATATTCTTTCTCCTGCCTTTAGTTGTGATTTTTTTTCTTTGGCTCATCGCCAGAGATTTTGTAATTAAATACAAGCAACATTTTTAAGATCCTAAGCACTGGATTTTTTAAATGATTAACTGACTAACATAGGGAGTAAGCTTGTTAAACCTAACCAATTATTTTCTTTTCTGTCTGACCAGATACATTTAACTGGCTTAGGAGCCTATTTAAAAGGTAAATTAATCGACCAATTTTGGAAATCATCATTAACTGGTTAAATTCCATATCTCTGTCTGCAACAAAATGTTTAAATGGCTAAATGTAAGTGTCCTCTATATTAAGAAGACAATTTTATAACAGGGTGCCTAAGCTAAATCAGAAGAACATATCTATTTTGTCACTATTTTATAGACACATTGACACCTATGTGACTTTCTAAAATAATAGTGCAGATCTAGCAGCAATGGTGCCTACGCTCAATGTGTGGACATTATAGGGTCTATTCTGACTTGCATTTAGTGGGGCTGGACATCAAATCTGAGGGAGGAGTGGACTAGTGGTTAGGACAAGGTACCTTAGGCTGGAAGGTTTAGGGTTTCTAGTCCTATAGGCACTCCTTGTGGCCTTGGGCAAGCCACTTAACCCTCCATTGCCTCAAGTGCAGATAGATTGTGAGCCCTTTGGGGACAAGGGAATGTATCCAGTACCTGTTTATAGTGATTACATAATGTGAACTGCTTTGATTGAAGGATAAGGTGGTATAGAAAATTGGTTAAATACAGGAGCCTAGCTGGGCTAGCTGTGCAGTGGGCTGGATGTCCAGGGCCCAGAATCAGGCATTGGCCTGCATGCCTGCCCAGTTACTCCTAATTCTGATCCTGTGGGCACATCTAGCCCCTGTGGGATCAAATTTGGGTGCAACTGGGGCACATACAGATTCTGGGCACATGCACAGGTGGGAGACACCCAGAATGAAATTTCTCTCTACGCCGCTACAAAAGCAGGTGTAAATGTTAGCATGTACTTTACACATGTATGCATTTATTTTGTAAACCACACACACAGGGCCGGCCCGTCCATTGAGCGAGAATGTTTTTTGCACAGGGCCCCGCGTTTCAGGGGGCTCCGCGCAAAAAACATTCTTTTCGAAAAGTAAAATTTAAAAAAAAAAAAAAAAACCTGTCTGCTGCTGCCGCGGTCGGGGCCGCCGCGGCAGAATCGAGCGTGCCGCGGGGCCCCCCTGTGCACGGCAGAGCCTGCCCTCCCCTGTAGCAGCTCTCTCTTTGGAGCTGAAGTCAGACGCGCCGGCTTGCAGAGCGCGAGGGAGGAGTTTCTCCCTCGCTGCTCTGTTAAGCCCGCGGGGGCTGATGGGAACTTCCCATCAGCCCCCGTGGGCTTAACAGAGCAGCGAGGAAGAAACTCTTCTCTCGCGCTCTGCTCTGCATGCCGGCGCGTCTGACTTCAGCTCCAAAGAGAGAGCTGCTACAGGGGAGGGCAGGCTCTGCCGTGCACAGGGGGGCCCCGCGGCACGCTCGATTCTGCCGCGGCGGCCCCGACCGCGGCAGCAGACAGGTTTTCTTTTTATGTAATTTTCCCTGGGCTGGGCTGGGCTGGGGGGGGGGAGTTGTTAGGACTGCTAATGGGCTGGGCTGGGCTGGGCTGGCTGGGCTGGGGGGGGGTTGTTAGGACTGCTAATGGGCTGGGCTGGGCTGGGCTGGGCTGGGCTGGGGGGGGGGTTGTTAGGACTGCTAATGGGCTGGGCTGGGCTGGGGGGGGTTGTTAGGACTGCTAATGGGCTGGGGGGTTGTTAGGACTGCTAATGGGCTGGGCTGGGCTGGGCTGGGGGGGTTGTTAGGACTGCTAATGGGCTGGGGGGGTTGTTAGGACTGCTAATGGAATGGGCTGGGCTGGGGGGGGTTGTTAGGACTGCTGCTGGGCTGGGGGGGTTGTTAGGACTGCTAATGGGCTGGGGGGGTTGTTAGGACTGCTGCTGCTGGGCTGGGCTGGGGGTTGTTAGGACTGCTAATGGGCTGAGCTGGGGGGGGGGGGGGTAGGACTGGTAATGGGCTGGGCTGGGCTGGGGGGGGTTGTTAGGACTGCTGGGGGTGGGGGTGGGTTGTTAGGACCGCTAATGGGCTGGGGGGGTTGTTAGGACCGCTAATGGGCTGGGGGGGGGGGGGGGTTGTTAGGACAGCTAATGGGCTGGGGCTGGGGCTGGGGGTGGGTTAGGACTGCTAATGGGCTGGGGGGGTGTTAGGACTGCTAATGGGCTGGGGGGTGGGGGTGGGTTAGGACTGCTAATGGGCTGGGGGGTGGGGTTAGGACTTGAGGTGGGCTGATGGGGGGGGGTTAGGACTGGCAATGGGCTGATGGGGTTAAGACTGGAAGTGGGCTGATGGGGGGGCTAGGACTGGTAATGGATTATAGGGGGGGCTTAAACTGAAAATGGGTGGGGTGATGGGGGGGTTAGGACTGGAAGTGGGTTGATGGTCTAGGACTGGTAATGGGTTGGGTGGTTGCTATGACTGGAAATGGGCTGAGTGGAAGGGGAGTCTTGAACTGCAAATAGCTGATGGGGAGGGAGCTTGGAATGGAAATGGGCTGTGAGGGAAGGGAGCTAGGACTGAAAATGGGCTGATGGAGCAGCTAGGATAGGACTGGAAATGGGCTGTTCGGGGGAGCTAAGATTGGAAATGGGCTGTGGTGCGGGCTTGAATTGAAATGGACTCATGGAGGGGCTAGAACTGAAAGTAGGCTCATTGGGGGGAGGCTTGGACTGGAATTGGACTGAGTGGAGGGGAGCTATGATTTGACATGGGCTGATGATGGGGCTAGGAAATGACTAGAAATGGGCTGTTGGGGGGCTAGGATTGGAAATGAGCTGATGAAAGGGACTCAGACTGAAAATGGATGGGGGAGCTAGGACTGGAAATGGGTTGATGGTGGGCTAGGACTGGAAATGGGCTGATGCAGGGACTAGAAGGGAATGGATGCTGGGTGAGACTGGAACTAGAAGGGAGCTGATGTTGGGGGAGGATTAGAATGGGATGGGGCTGGGAGAGTAAAATGGAGAGGGGAAAATATTTTGTGTGGGAGGGATGAAAAATCTACAATTGGCCTGGTATTGGGAGAGTAAGTGGGGATTGAGGATGGAGGGGTAAAATTTGTGTGGATGAAATAGGAATGAGGAAAGAGCAAAAGGAGAAAGATTAGTATGTTAAAGCAGATGTAGAGAGAGAATGGAAAAAAAAAACTAGAAGAGAGAAGAAAGAACAAATGGACAGCAGACAATGGACAGTTAGCAGAAAACATGAAGAAACCAGAAGAAAGTGGCTGGAGCAATTGCAACTGAAAAAAAATGCACAAAAGGTAGAAATATCTCTTTATTTTGAATTTATTAACTGGAATATGAAACCTCTAGGAAATGTGCATCATTAACGTCTGTGCTTTGTTTGGTACAAGAGGAAATTAATTTATAGTTTTATTTCTACAGTGTTGTTGTACTTCCAAGTTTGGCTTTTGGGGTTCCCAGTTTAATTATTGCCTTCCTGTTTCTAAATTGTGATTCCTTGTTTGGTGATGGTCTATGTTCTGCATGTGTAACTGAGCTGATGTATTCTGTTTATGTAATTCCTATTTGACATTGCCACTTGTTCTCTTTCCCCAGTATTCTCTGAAATGTATTGGTTTAATATTTGCAGTGTTGCCTTTTGATAGGTAGGGTATGGTGCTTTGTGAGTCCTGGTAATGCTGTCAGGATACGGCGGGTTTGCTATGGGTTCTAAATGGGCAGTGTTTGTAGTAGTTCCTAATGTGCCTGGCGGTTGGCACTGGATTATAGTAATGTAGAAATATTTTAGTCTTTCTTTATCCATACACTCATTAAGAGACATGTTTACTAAAAGTTAGTGTATGGTAACATTATGCAAATATTTATGCAAATAAGGCCCCTTATGCAAATGAGGCCCCGCACTGAGTCTCCGCACATGGCCCCGCACCCCCCTTGGGCCGCCCCTGCACACACATACATCACAACTCTACCCACCCTACTACTACTTATTTATTTAACTGGTTTTATATACCATTTTTCTGCAAGGCAAAATGGTTTACATAGAACAACAAAGGGAACGTTTACATAGAATAGATGAACAAATGTACAGACAATTTAAATAAAAGATACGTATTTCTATAGCACTATTAGGCATACACAGCAGTGTACACATACACATAGGACACAACCCCTGTCCCACATGACAGACAAACAGAACAAATAGGGGAGTAGGGTAATTCTTAAGGGAAATGATTAAAAGGTATATGAGTGTAAACAAGAAGACAAAGGGGTCAGTATCCAAAAGCAGCCTCAAAGAGATGGGCTTTTAGCCTGTATTTCAATTGGCCAGAGATGGAGCCTGACATACCATCTTGGGTAGTCTGTTCCAGCATACAGCACAGCAAGTCCGGAGTTGCTGAGGAAGGGTATAGAGAGAGATAAGAGAGGACAGGTGAGGAGGAGCTGCAGAATCTGTGCAATTGTAGGCGAGTAGAGGAGATTTCAACTGTTTGCAGAAATGGATAGGGAGCCAATGAAATGACTTCAGAAGAGTGAGCATAACGACCCTGGTAGAAGATTAGCCACGTGACTGACTTGTGAACAGATTGAAGGAGAGATAGAAGGTTCCATGGGAAACCAGCAACGAGCAAGTTACTATAATGTAGGCTGTTCTGCCCTTATGCATGTCTAGTATACAAGTACAAGTCAACTTACGCTGTGTATACTTGTAGGAATGATCTAATTGTATGAGCCAATTTATGCACAAAATTGCCATTTAAGTGTCAAATGGTTTAAAAATTATTCCCCTAAGGTCCTAGTTACCAAAGTGTGGTAAGTTCATTGCCTAAAATTATGTGCAGTAACTGCAAAACCTGTATTAATAGTTGAAGAACCTTGTTTTGTGTAGTGAGTTGATCTTATTCATTTATTGAGGAATGATTTTCTTTTAATTCATTGACATTTTCCCATTGTTGAGTATATTTGATTAGGTCTAAGGTTATTTCTAGAGTGATACAGAAAAATGCCTGGAATGTTAAAGCCTTTGGTAGAATTATGATGTGAGAAAACAGAGATTTCTAAATTTGTGCCAATTCTTGGGGATCTGACGGTATCCTATGAACAGATGCTGTCTGACTGTCCAGAGCTATAGTGGTCTTATGGTGTTTGGCAGTTAAATAATAGGAGGGACATTTTCATAAGTTTATTTCAAGATATGCTGACTGATCCATATGCCTGTAATTTAAAAGACGGTAGGACTGCAGTGTGTAAACAGCAAGCAAGCGAGTGAGCAGAAACAAGCCGCTGTCCTTGTTTATGGTAGGATTTAGGAGCTGTCCAGCCTCTCTTGCATTGGTCAGCCTATTATATTGTAACAGGTACATTTGACAGCTGGTTCCAGGAGAACTCGTTTTCCATGACCATCGCTGCCATGTATTAACGGAGTTGCTGGGACTGAGAGTGTAAGTAAACTGATATGTTCCTATACATCCTACTGATACCACAGGTTATAGGCAGGGGCGGCCCAAGGGGGGTGCGGGGCCATGTGCGGAGACTCAGTGCGGGGCCTCATTTGCATAAGTGGCCTTATTTGCATACATATTTGCATAATGTTACCATACACTAACTTTTAGTAAACAT
Source organism: Ichthyophis bannanicus (assembly GCA_033557465.1). Taxonomy (NCBI): domain Eukaryota; kingdom Metazoa; phylum Chordata; class Amphibia; order Gymnophiona; family Ichthyophiidae; genus Ichthyophis; species Ichthyophis bannanicus. The sequence continues at coordinate 863,798,150 of CM066032.1, read as the reverse complement.
GTCTCTTAATGAGTGTATGGATAAAGAAAGACTAAAAGATTTCTACATTACTATAATCCAGTGCCAATCGCCAGGCACATTAGGAACTACTACAAACGCTGCCCATTTAGAACCCATAGCTAACCCGCCGTATCCTGACAGCATTACCAGGACTCACAAAGCACCATACCCTACCTATCAAAAGGCAACACTGCAAATATTAAACCAATACATTTCAGAGAATACTGGGGAAAGAGAACAAGTGGCAATGTCAAATAGGAATTACATAAACAGAATACCTCAGCTCAGTTACACATGCAGAACATAGACCATCACCAAACAAGGAATCACAATTCAGAAACAGGAAGGCAATAATTTAAACTGGGAACCCCAAAAGCCAAACTTGGAATGTATAACAACACTGTAGAAATAAAACTATAAATTAATTTCCTCTTCTACCAAACAAAGCACAGACATTAATGATGAACATTTCCCAGAGCTTTCATATTCCAGTTAATAAATTCAAAATAAAGAGAGATCTTTCTACCTTTTGTGCATTTTTTTCAGTTGCAATTGCTCCAGCCACTTTCTTCTGGTTTCTTCATGTTTTCTGCTAACTCTCCATCATCTGCTGTCCATTTGTCCTTTCTTCTCTCTTCTAGTTTTTTTTTCCATTCTCTCTCTCTACATCTGCTTTAACATACTAATATTTCTCCTTTTGCTCTTTCCTCATTCCTATTTCATCCACACAAATTTTACCCCTCCATCCTCAATCCCCACTTACTCTCCCAATACCCGGCCAATTGTAGATTTTTCATCCCTCCCACACAAAATATTTTTCGCCTCTCCATTTTACTCTCCCAGCCCCATCACATTCTAATACTCCCCCAACATCAGCTCCCTTCTAGTTCCAGTCTCACCCAGCATCCATTCCCTTCTAGTCCCTGCATCAGCCCATTTCCAGTCCTAGACCCCCATCAGCCCATTTCCAGTCCTAGCTCCCCCATCCATTTCCAGTCTGAGTCCCTTCATCAGCCCATTTCCAATCCTAGCCCCCCATCAGCCCATATCTAGTCATTTCCTAGCCCCGCCATCATCCCATGTCAAATCCTAGCTCCCCTCCACTCAGCCCAATTCCAGTCCAAGTCCCCCATGAGCCTACTTCCAGTTCTAGCCCCTCCATGAGTCCATTTCAATTCAAGCCCCCATCACAGCCCATTTCCAATCTTAGCTCCCCCCAACAGCCCATTTCCAGTCCTATCCTAGCTGCTCCATCAGCCCATTTCCCGTCCTAGCTCCCTTCCCTCACAGCCCATTTCCATTTCAAGCCCCCTTCCCATCAGCTATTTGCAGTTCAAGCCTCCCATTCCACTCAGCCCATTTCCAGTCCTAGCAACCCCCAACCCATTACCAGTCCTAGCCCCCCATCAACCCACTTCCAGTCCTAACCCCATCAGCCCATTTCCAGTCAGCCCCCCATAGCCCATTGCCAGTCCTAACACCCCCCCATCAGCCCACAGCCCATTACCAGTCCTAACCACATCAGCCCACCTCAAGTCCTAACGCCTCCCTATCAGCCCATTTCCTGTCCTCGCCCCCCCCCCCATAGCCCATTATCAGTCCTAACCCCCTCCATAGCCCATTACCAGTCCTAACCCCCCATCACCCCATTTCCAGACAACCCCCATCAGCCCACAGCCCATTACCGGTCTTAATCCCCCCCATAGCCCATTACCAGTTCTACCCCCCCCCCCATCAGCCCACAGCCCACCTCACGTCAAGTCCTAACCCCCTCCATAGCCCATTACTAGTCTTAAAACCCCCCATAGCCCATTACCAGTCCTATACCCCCATCACCCCAATTTCCAGACAGCCCCCATCAGCCCACAGCCCATAACCAGTCTTAACCCCCCCATAGCCCATTACCAGTCCTAACCCCCCCCAACAGCCCACAACCCACCTCAAGTCGTCCTAACCCCCTCCATAGCCCATTACCAGTCTTAAGCCCCCCCCATAGCATTTCCAGACAGACCCATCAGCCCACAGCCCATTACCAGTCTTAACCCCCCCATAGCCCATTACGAGTCTTAACCCCCCCAACAGACCACAGCTCACCTCAAGTCAAGTCCTAACCCCCTCCATAGCCCATTACCAGTCCTAACCCCCATCACCCCATTTCCAGACAGCCCCCATCAGCCCACAGCCCATTACCAGTCTTAACCCCCCCCTAGCCCATTACCCGTCCTAACCCCCCCAACCGCCCACAGCCCACCTCATGTCAAGTCATAACCCCCTCCATAGCTCATTACCAGTCTTAACCCCCCATAGCCCATTACCAGTCCTAACCACCCCAACAGCCCACAGCCCACCTCGTCAAGTCATAACCCCCACCATATCCCATTACCAGTCCTAGACCCCCATCATCCCATTTCCAGACAGTCCCCATCAGCCCACAGCCCATTACCAGTCTTAACCCCCCCCCATAGCCCAGTACCAGTCCTAACCCCCCCACCAGCCCCCAGCCCACCTCAAGTCAAGTCCTAACCCCCTCCATAGCCCATTACCAGTCCTAGCCCCCCATCAACCCATTTCCAGACAGTCCCCATCAGCCCACAGCCCATTACCAGTCTTAACCCCCCCATAGCCCATTACCAGTCCTAACCCCCCCCCACCAGCCCACAGCCCACCTCAAGTCAAGTCCTAACCCCCTCCATAGCCCATTACCAGTCCTAACCCCCCCACCCCCATCGGCTCATGGAAAATTTAAAAAAAAAAAAAGTTGGCTGCTGCCACTGCCGCTGCCACCGCGGCAGCGGCAGAATGGAATGTCCCGCGGGGCCCCCTTTGCCTGGCTGAGCTCTCCCTGCCCGGCTGAGCCCCTCTGTGCTGGCTTTCAGATACGCGAAGGGAGAGTGTCTCCCTCGCGTCTCTGTTAAGCCCGCAGGGGCTGGTAGGAAGCAGGGGCTGATGGGAAATTTCCCATCTGCACCTGTGGGCTTAACAGAGACGCGAGGGAGACACTCTCCCTTCGTGTATCTGAAAGCCGGAGCAGAGGGGCTCAGCCGGGCAGAGGGGGCCCCGCGGGACATTCCATTCTGCTGCTGCCGTGGCGGCAGCGGCAGCAGCCAGCTTTGTTTTTTTAATTTAATTTTTTAAAAAGCAGAATGTTCTTTGCGCGGGCCCCCCTGAAACGCGGGGAACTGTGCAAAAAACATTCTTGCTCAATGGACGGGCTGGCCCTGGTTATAGGGGATTGATAGAGAGAACCAGAGGGTATAATTACCTCTATGGATGTGCATTTGTGAGTGCCCATGCAGTTCACTTATGAGCCTAAAAATTTTAAATGCACGCATATCATTAACGGAGGCATATCTACGAATTAAAACATGTATATTCGATCTACATGGTTAAAAACATTCTAGCACACATACAATGTGTGACTGAAAACAAATATATGAAAATGAATAAGAATTGCTAGAAAACTGGTAAAAAGTAGGTCTAAATGAATAGAAACCAAACTGATCCGGTGGCTAGGACCTGTCCTCCAGGTGATGTAAAACTCTCTCACGCCAAGGACATGTCTCCAGGACCATGTGCACATGAAAGAAGGGTTAGGATGGCCCTTATAGTTGGCAATTCAATCATTAGGTATGTAGACAGCTGGGTGGCAGGTGGACTTGTGGATTTCCTGGTAACATGTCTGCGTGGTGCGAAAGTACGGACCTCATGCGCCACCTAGAAAAAACTTAAGATAGTGCTAGGGAGGAGCCTGCTGTCTTGGTACTGTATATGCTGGCATCAGCCCTTAAAAAGGAGATAGTACAGCTTTTAAACTAGATAATAGGGGAAAGCTGACAATTGCCCAAGAGCACATGGTTAAAATGATGTATCCTTGAAGGATACTAGCAAAAGAGGGAAGTTAGAGCATCCTGCTAGGGAGGTTCTAATAAAGATAAAAGTAACCCAAATGCCTTTTAGAGTAGAAAGAGCTGAAAAATTCCACATTACCCTTGTCTATGATAACCAGATTTTTAATATGAATAAAATGCAACCTTCAAAATGCCTTTATGCAAATGCTAGAAGTCTAAAAAACTAAGATGGGAGAGTTACAATATATAACACTAAATGAAAGGTTAGATATAATTAGCATTTCAGAGACCTGATGGAAGGAGGACAAACAATGGGATACTATAATACGTGGGTACAAACTATATTGCAATGATAGGGTAGATCAAACTGGTGGAGAGGTTGAGTTCTATGTTAGAGAGAGCATTGAGTCACATCGGATAAAGGTTTTGCAGAAAACAAAGTACATTGTAGAATCTCTATGGATAGAAATGCCATGTAAAAATGGATAGGCAATGGCAGTGGGGCTTGCTACCAACCATCTGGCCAGAATGAGAAAGAATGCTAAAGGAAATCAGAGAAGCTAACAAGTTACAACACAGTAATAATAGGTGATTTCAAATACTCCAGTATTGACTGGATCAATGTCACAGCAGGACATGCTAGGGAGATACAGCTCCTAGATAAAATAAATGAGTGCTTTTTGGAACACCTCGTTCATGAACTGACAAGAGGGGAAGCAATTTTGGACCTAGCCCTTAGTGGAACACAGGAGCTGGTGCAAGAGATAACGGTGTTGGTGCTACTTGGCAATAGTGAAATAGCATGATTGCATTTCATTTAATAAATGGAGAGAGGGTGTCAAGGAAATCCACAGTACTACCTTTTAACTTTCAAAAGGGAGACTATGATAAAATAAGGAAAATAGTTAAGGAAAAACTAAAAGGAGCAGCTGCAAAGATTAAAGGTTTACATCAAGCATTGGTGTTGTTTAAAAATACCATCTTAGATGCCCAGACCAGCTGTATTCCATGCTTTACGAAAGGTGGAAGGTAGGCCAAAAAACTGCCAGCATGGTGTAAAGGTGAGGTCAGAGAGGCTGTTGTAGCCAAAAAAGCATCTTTCAGGAAATGGAAAAATAAGTCAAATGATGAAAACAGGAAACATAAGCACTGGCAAGTTAGATGCAAGGCATTAATAAGGCAGGCAAAGAGAATTTGAAAAAAAGCTTACCATGGAAGCAAAAATGCACAATAAAAACTTTTTCAAGTACATTTGTAGCAAAAAAAAACCCTGTGAGACAGTCAGTTGGAACATTAGATGCTAGATGGGTAAAAGGGGCACTAAGGTAGGACAAGGCCATAGCGAACTGACAGAATGAATTTTTTGCTTCGATCTTTATTGAAGATGTAGGGAAGTTACTCATGCCCATAACTGTATTTAAAGGTGATGTATCAGAAGAATTAAAACTAATTTTGATAAACCGGGAAGATGTATTACAACTATTTGATAAAGAGTAGCGTATCACCTGGACCATATGGTATACATCCAAGGGTGCTGAAAGAACTGAAAAGTGAGAGGGAGGAGTGGCCTAGTGGTTAGTAGAAGTTACTTCAAGCCAGAAAGCTGGGGGACAACAACCTTGTACCAGAAGAACTGGTGTTTCTAATCCCACAGGTACTCCTTGTGGCCTTGAGCAACCCATTTAACTCTCAAGTACAAAAACAGATTATGAGTCCTTTGGGAGAAGGGAAAAATATACATATAGTACTTGAATGTACACCACAGTGACTGGTAGAAAAGTAGTATATAAGCCTAGTTAAATAAATACATTTAGTAATCTGTAAACTATCATTAAAATCATCTGTTCTACCTGAAGAATGGTGAATGTAACGTCAATTTTTAAAAAGGGTTCCAGGGGTGATCCAGGAATCTACAGACCAGTGACCTTGATGCCAGTACCGGAAAAAATGGTAGAAACCATTCTAAAGATTACAATTGCTGATCATGTAGATAGTGATGGTTTAATGGGAGAAAACCAACATGGATTTAGTCAAGAATGGTCTTGTTTTACTAATCTGTTATATTTTCTTGACGGTGTGAATAAGCAAAGGGTGAGCCAGTTGATATAGTAGTATATCTGGATTTTCAGAAAGCCTTCGACAAGGTACTTTATAAGAGAGTCTTGGCAAAATTAAAAAAAAGAAAACGAGATAGGAGACAGTGTACTATTGTGGATCAGGAACTGGTTAAAAAATAGAAAGCAAAGAATAGACTTAAATGGCTGATCGTCTCAATGGATAAAGATGAATTTATTTATTTATTTAACCAAATTTATATACCGTCTTTCTACAAATCAAGACGGTTTACATAGAACATTTAAGATAGAGTGTTTCCACTGTTTACATAGAACATATAACCAAGTAAAAAATGTATATAACATGTCTATAAATAACTAAGCATAAAGATAGAACTATTTACAAGGTAATTACCAAGGTATCAGAGGCCGTTAAGTAGGTTTAGAGGTAGTAGTAGGGACAAGGGGGAGGTAAGTTAGTGCGAGACTAAGGTGGAAGGGAAAAATGTTCCTGAAAAAGGAAGTTTTTTAAGTTCTTACGGAACTCAAGGTGAGTTCTAGAATTCCGCAGCTCATGAGGGAGGGAGTTCCATAGGGTGGGGGCGTAGAGGGAAAAGGTCCTGTTACAGGTAAGTTGTTTACTATGTCTTATGGTTGCTGGGATAGAGATGAGGTTTTTGGTGATGGTACGGCGGGTTCTAGCACTAGAAGAGAGGGGAATGAGAGGGGAAAGGCAAGGGGCAGATTCATTGGAGATGATTTTGTGTATGAGAGTAAGCACTTTGAATTTGATCCTGCAGTAGATAGGGAGCCAGTGAAGGTCATATAGAACTGGTATGATATGTGAATGCTTGGGAGTACTGGTTATGAGCCTTGCTATCGTGTTCTGGGCAAGTTGGAGTGGTTGTAAAGTATGCTTAGGAAGACCCTGATAGATTAGGTTGCAGTAATCAAGAGAGGGGGTTGTGAGGGCTTGACAGATGGATCGAAAGGAAGTGGGACCTAAGAGGGGTTTAAGATTCTGGAGGGTACGTAGCTTAGCATATATTGTATTAGTGGTTTTCTTTATTTGGTTAGTGAAGGAGAGGTTCTGATCGAGGATGATGCCAAGATACTTCACTTGGTTTTTTATGGTAAGAGTGAAATCAGCAATAGTGATGGTTGGAGGAGGGTTGTAAGAGGTAGCGGAGAACACTTGAAGTACTTCAGTCTTAGTTTGATTAATTAGAAGGTTATGCTGGGATAGCCATGATTTCAGTGCCAATAAGCAAGCGTTTAATTTTGAGAAGTCAGGGTTAGAGAGATTAAATGGGGTGAAGCACATCATGTCATCCGCGTATAGTTGATACTGGATGCCAAAGCTCTGAAAGATGTTGCAAACAGGTTGAAGGAAAATATTGAAAAGTAGAGCAGAGAGGCTAGATCCTTGGGGGACGCCTTGTTTTAGAGTAAATGGGAGAGAGGTATCATTGCCAATACGGACCTGTTGGGTTCTGTCATTTAAGTAAGATTGGAACCATTTTAGGGTTGTGCCTCTGAGCCCTATCTCATGGAGCCTGCATAAGAGTTGATGGTGAGGAAGGGAGTCAAAAGCGGCTGATAGGTCAAGGAAGATAAGAAGGCATCCTTGGGTAGGATTCTGAGTGTGTAAGTACAGAGAGTTTAGTAGGGAGATAAGGAGGGTTTCGACACCATGGTTCTTTTTAAAACCATGTTGGAAGAGGTCAAGGGGGGAGTGCTCATCAATATAGTTTTGAAGTTGGGTTTGAACTAGTTTCTCGGCTATTTTGGCAATATAAGGTATGCTAGAAATAGGTTGGTAAGAGGTAGGGGAAGTGGGGTCAAGTTTTGCTCCTTTTGGTATTGGACGGATAGTGGCGCACTTAAGGGGAGGTGGAACAAAACCGGTCTGAAGAGAAGATTGTATAATGGGAAGGATGTAAGGGCTAAGGGAACTTCTAGTGGTCTTGATCCAAGGGATAGGACAGGGGTCAAGGACGGAGGTGGAAGTATTAAGGTCTTGTATAACATTGGAGACATTTTCAAGTGTGATGGGTTCAAATTCGTTCCAAGAGGTTAGGAGGGTAGGTTCTGGAGGTTGGGTGCTGTAGTCAGGTATAAAATAGGAGTTGTTATTTGAGGAGGGTGGTGGGAATTTAGAGGTAAGGTGATTGGCAATAGTTTGTGCAGATATTTTTGGGGGTTGGTCCTTGGGTGAAGGTTCATTTATTAAGGATTTAGCTATGGAGAAAAGTTCTCTAGGTTTATTAAGAGACCGTTGGATTATGTTTTCATTGTATTCCCTTTTATGTTTGAAGGATTCAGAGCAGTAGGTTTAAAGTTTGTTTATGTAGGCAGAGTGAGCATCAGGATTATGCGAGCGTCTCCAGATACGTTCTAAACGCCTAAGTTCTCTTTTAAGATTTTTTAGTTTCGTAGAGAACCAGGGTGCTCTATTGCGGTGCATTTGAGAGGATTTTTTGGGTGGGAGGAGAGAGGCTGTAGAAATGATATCATTCCATTTCAAAATGTGGGACTCTTGATCAAGTTCCATGTCCTTTAGGAGGTCAAGGGATGGGATTGTCTGCTCTAAGAAGGTGGGTGCATCGAATCATTTAAATTTGCAAGAGTGTTGAAGGTGGGTAGGAGGTTGAGCTTTGTGAGTGGAATAGGGGAAGGAGAAGAGGATGAGGGCATGATCAGACCAAGGAATAGGTTGAATAGTGTGAAGGATTTGTTCAGAGAAAGGAGCTTGTTGTGGAATGAATATTAAATCTAGAATGTTTCCTTTGGTATGTGTGGGATGATCTAGGATTTGGTTGAAGTGGAGGGCGTTCATGGCTTGGAGGAAGGTGGAAGATTGATTAGGGGTTATGGAGTGTAAGTTTAAGTCACCTAATATCATGAGGGGGCGTAGGGCAGGTTGGGGGGAGCAGGCTGTATCAAGAATTGAAGAGAGGTCAGATGAGATTGTTTGGGTGGGGTGCGCGGTATAGAAGATGTAAGGAGAGAGTGGAGTTAGAGACTGTTATGGTATCCATGCCGGAGGTTGAGGTAGACTCTACTATAGAAAGCTGAAGGTTTGATCTTGCAATTATAGCTACACCTCCACCTCTGCCTTGTGTTCTATTACATGTATAGATTGAAAATGCATTAGGACATAGTTGGTTTATTAGAACTATGTCGGTGTCTTGGAACCAGGTTTCGGTGAGGCAGAGTATATCAAGGTCATGGTCAGTTATGAGGTCAGTGAGTAGAGGGATTTTATTTCTGGCTGATCGTACATTGAGTAGGGCACATTTGAGGGGGGATAGGAGATGTTGGAGGGAGTCTTGGGTTTAAGATTGGGAATTATATTAATAGGAATAAGTTTGCAGGAGCGGTAATGGGGGTTATGAGAGGAATAGGATAGAGGTGGTGATATGTATAGGTGTCTGGGGGAGTGGATTATAGGGATAGGGATATTGTGAGTCAGAGAAAGTGCATGGGGGAGGGTGAGCAAAGATAAGCAAAGGGTGATGATGGTAAGCCTGAGTGCCACTGAGTAGGGGTTAAGGGGGGGGGGGGGCATTTTGGGAGGATGGAGAGGATCTGGTTAAGGGAATGGAGGGAGGGAGGTGGGTAGTGGAATTATATCAGTTCAGGAGAGTGAGGGTGAACAGTGATAGTTACAGAGATTTGGATACTATTATATTAGCAGAGTTGATTAAAACAATGGAGTGAAATGATAGAGTTGACAACTGTTACTTAATGGTCAAAGATCTCAGAGCCAAATGTAACAACAGTTGGGGTTGAAACAAATGTAGCAATTATGTTACCAATTGGCTGGATAATACAGAGTATAAACAGAGGAAAAAGGGGGATGCTTACAGTTGAAGCTGGAGAGGGTTCTAATAGGGTTAGAACATGGCGCTGCTCTGGTTAGAGGAGGCAGATGGAATACAATCTTCTTGTAATGCGTTCCACGCCTAAGGGCCACGCCAAAGGGCCCTCAGGCGCGGGCACGCCTTCAGTGTGCTGTTGCTTTTGTTGCTCAGTTCTGGTCCCCGATTGGGCTGTGGGAGGTGCGGGAGGAGCAAGCGTGCCCTGCACTCAGTGGTTGCAGGATCGCTGGAGGCTGATGAAGAGAGGGACTCCCGGCAGCGTGCTGCTGCTTTTGTTGCTCAGTTCTGGTCCCCAATTGGGCTGGGGGAGGTGCGGGAGGAGCAAGCGTGCTCTGCCCTCGGTGGTTGCAGGATTGCTGGAGGCTGATGAAGAGAGGGACTCCCGGCAGCGTGCTGCTGCTTTTGTTGCTCAGTTCTGGTCCCCGATTCGGCTGGGGGAGGTGCGGGAGGAGCAAGCGTGCTCTGCCCTCAGTGGTTGCAGGATCGCTGGAGGCTGATGAAGAGAGGGACTCCCGGCAGCGTGCTGCTGCTTTTGTTGCTCAGTTCTGGTCCCCGATTGGGCTGGGGGAGGTGCGGGAGGAGCAAGCGTGCTCTGCCTTCGGTAGTTGCAGGATCGCTGGAGGCTGATGAAGAGAGGGACTCCCGGCAGCGTGCTGCTGCTTTTGTTGCTCAGTTCTGGTCCCCGATTGGGCTGGGGGAGGTGCGGGAGGAGCAAGCGTGCTCTGCCCTCGGTGGTTGCAGGATCGCTGGAGGCTGATGAAGAGGCAGGATCGCTGGAGGCTGATGAATAGTGGAATAACCCAGAGATCTGTGCTGGGTCCGCTGCTTTTTAACATATTCATAAATGACCTATACATAGTAATAATCAGTGAGGTGATCAAATTTGCAGATGACACAAAATTATTCAAAATTGTTAAAATATGAGGATTATGAAATATTGCAAAATGACCTTAATAAACCCAAGGACTGGACATTCAAATGGCAGATGAAATTTAATATGGACAAGTGCAAAGTTATGCACCTAGGAAAGAACAATCAAAATTACAGTTACACGATGCAAGGTTCCATATTAGGAACCATAACCCAGGAAAAGGATTTAGTCACCATCATGGATAATACATTGAAACCCTCCACCCAGCGTGCAGCCACAGCCAAGAAAGCAAATAGAATGCTAGGAATCATGAGGAAATGAATCAAGAATAAAACCAAGGATATTATGCCTCTGTATCATTCTATGGTGTGGCCACACCTTGAATATTGTGTGCAATTCTGCTCACCATATCTTGAAAAGAGTATAATAGAATTAGAAAAGGAATAGAGAAGAGCCACCAAACTGGTAAAGGTGATGGAAAGATACCCCTATGAGGAAAGGCTTAAAAGGTTAGAGCTCTTCAACTTGGAAAAGAGACGGCTGAGGAGAGATATGATAGAGGTCTATAAAGTAATGAATAGAGTAGAACGAGTAAACATAGATAGGTTGCTTACTCCATCAAAAGTAGAAAGACTAGGGACACACAATGAAGCTACAATGTAACCCATTTACAACTAATACGAGAAAATATTTTTTCACCCAACGTGTAATCAAACTCTGGAATTCGTTACCGGAAGATTTATTTGTTTATTTATTTATTTATAGTCCCTTCTATACCGCACTATTCAGCATCAGCGCGGTTTACAATGAACAAAGAATTTACACATTTCCGATGTAGATGTAGTAAAAGATGTAGTAAAAGCTGTTAGTGTAGCTGAGTTTAAAAAAAAAAAGATTTGGACAAGTTTCTGGAGGAAAGGTTCATAAACCATTCTTAATGAGATGCAGGGAAATCCACTGCTTTCTCCAGGACAAACATTGTTGAACCTGTGTACCTTTTTGGGAACTTGACAGGTACTTGTGACCTGGATTGGCCACTGTTAGAAAAAGTATTCTGGGCTTGATGGATCTTGGTCTGACCCAGTATGGCAATTATTATTTTCTTAAAACAAACCGATAAACTTGGATGCATTTGGTCAGATGTGATCCACATACTCCCGAACAGTCTCAGGAAAAATAAATCCCTGGTATTTAGTCACTTTTGGCAATGTCTAATATAGGAGACTGCCACAGGTCAAACAAGATATTCTTTCATACCACACTATTCAGTGCTGAACATCTAGATGAAGTCTTCCCATAGTGTCACCACCTGCTGCTTTTGTTAAATGCCTTTCCAGGGAGCAGGTCTGTCACTGACCCAGGATTCTCTCCTCTTTAGATCAGGGCTAGAGATTCTCCTCAAGGTGGCACTCATCTTCCTTCTTATCTGCCCTTATTTCTTGGTTGGATGTGTGTGGCAGATGGTCAATGCAGATGAGACAGTTGGGATCCTGCCTTGCAGGCAACTTGCAGGAGTGGAGGAGTGGCCCAATGGTTAGGGCACAGTACTTTAAGCTGGAAGGTTGGGGGTTCAAATCCCACTAGAGAACAGCAACCTAGGGCCAGAAGGACTGGGGTTTCTGGTCCCACAGGTGCTCCTTGTGGTCTTGGGCAAGCCACTTAACCCTCCATAGCCCATGTTCCCTGTGAAATAGTTATCTCTAAGTTATAATGCCCTGTTCAATGTAAACTGCACTGATGCAGAATAACACAGTATATAAGAGAATATAAATAAAACTCCTCTGTTGAAATATACTAGCTTTTCTTGGGTCAAGGACATAGTAGCTCTATGCTTTTGGTGCTTTGACTTTCCTTGGGTCACACATCCTCATCTTCCTCCTTTGCACCACTGTGGGTGCCTTAGACTTGCCATTGTACAACTTCCAACCTCTCTACTGCCCATGCCAGAGTGTAGCAGCCCTTCTAGCTGTGTGATTCAATGACCAGTGCGGTTTGGCTTTTCCTGGGTCACTCTTCCTCACCTTCCTACTTTGCACCTCTGTGGGTGCCTTAGGCTTGTCATTATACACCCCTGTTCTGCTACCCACTTTGACATGCAGTTCCTAACAACCTGAGTCTAGGAGAAACTGAACCCAGTGCAGTGGGCAGATACTACTAGCCTAATAGCATTGGCAAACCTTGAGCTCTCTCTCTTCAGAGTTCTTTTCAAATTTCCATTACTGCACTTCCTTGGACGTTCTAGCAGGAGAGTGCTGCTACTGTTATGCCCTTGAGCAATGCATGGTAGCCTAACAGAGTGCCCTCGCATCTATCATCCTTCATTACTGTACTTGACAACTAAGAAACTGTACTTGCCGAGTCATCACATATGAAACCCTTAGATTAGGGTTCAGAATAATTGGAGTACACTTCATAAATGCTTTTCCACCTTGAGAGGATCTTCCTCTGTATTTAATGTTGCAAGCTGAGACCAGTGGCAGCACTTTAGCTTGTGGGCACATAGCTGAGGTGAGCTCATTCTATTCCTATGGCCAGCTCTTCTGTTCTTGAATTGGCTCTCTTCTGCTGTTTTAGGGTCTTCCAGCCAATCTTAGTGTTGTATTGGTCCTCTTGGCTTAATTTGGGGTCTTTCAACTGATCAGGCTGCTGTGCTGATCTTTGCCATTTTACTGCCCTCAAAGTGCCTTGGTATGCTTGCACCAGTTGTGGTCCTGCTTTGCCCACTTCCCCTATCTGAGGTGTTTACTGTACCACGTTGCCCTTCTGATGGTGGTTTCTGATACTCTACTACTACTGAGCATTTGTATAGCGCTACCAGTTGTACGTAGCGCTGCACAGACATAAAGAGACAATCCCTGCTCACCAGAGCTTACAATCTAGTAAAAAAACAACAATCTAGTCAAAAAACAAACAATCTAGTCAAAACAAACACAGAGGTGTAGGCAGGGGTGAAAACAAGGGAAGGGAAGGAGATTAGGAGAGTTAAGATTCAAAAGTGTCAGCGAAGAGGTGAGCTTGCAACCTGGATTTGAAGAGGGTTAGAGAAGGTGCCTCACGTACAGACAAAGGTAGATTGTTCCAGGCATAGGGTGCAGCAAGGTGAAAGTAGTGAAGTTTGGAATTAGCAGTACGAGAGAAGGGCATAGATAGAAGCAGTTGGCTAGAAGAGTGGGGTTCCCGAGGGGGGTTGTAGGGGGAGACAAGGGAAGCAAAGGTAATGAGGAGCCGCAGAGTGAATGCAGTTATAGGTCAGCAGGAGAAGTTTGAACTGGATGCGGTAAGTGATAGGGAGCCAGTGAAGTGACCATATAATTTACCCCTCTTGTGGTGCCCCCAAGGGGTATGTGTGTGTGTGTGTGTGCTTGTGTGTATGAAATTCCTGATAGCTTTTAGTGCTGTTAGAGATGCCTACCATCAAGTTTCAAGCAGGTTTTACTGAAAATAGGTAGAAAACCTCACTCTTACATTACAAAACAGCTTCTCCATAGACTATAATGGGGGAGAATTGGACAAACGTTTTGGTTTCTGAAGACTAAGCAGACAGGTATATTCTGATGCACCAAAGAGAGCTAAAAAGTTCTTTGGCAAGCACATCCCTAATAGGCACACGATTTGACTCCTGGTCTATCATAAAGAAGCACAGAGAACTGCTCTTGTGTTTTCTTTGACTGCAATTAAGCAATTATCTGAACTTTAATTTAGCAACATGCCTATTTTGTGTACATCTATAAATAATATATATATTTGTTTTTCTAGGAATCTTATATAGATTTCCCATCTGTACATAGTATAATGGGGTCACTTTAGCAGCAAGTCCTTGCACAAAGGCTCAGCTGTACAGTTTATATCAGAGAACTTGATGGGATTCATGATATAAGTTTGCATCAGTGCTGATGAGAAGCAACAGCACAATCTGGCTATGTGGGCTGGCTGCTTCTGAAGGTGTTTTTCCAAGAAAACACTGTTGTGATATCTTAAAGTTTAAAAAAGAATAATGAAGGCACAGAATGTTGCAGTCTTTCAATGAAACATTTTGAAAGAGGCAAATTTTGGCCCCCATACGATATAATGGAGAGTTTGATTGGAGGCCCCATGTAGTGTCAAATTTAGCCCATTAGCTTTTTATTTATTTATGAAAAATCAAATGTACTGCTCATCCAAGCAAGCCTTCTCTCAGCGGATTACAACATTTGCATAATTAGTTAAATAAACAGAGGTGTAGTTAACTGCATTGAGTTATCTACCATATTAATACTTATGTACAGTAATCTTCACATTAACTGCAAGGAAGAATCCTTACTCATGTTCCATCCATTTCATGTCCCTGTGGTAATGTGGCAAGCGTCCAAGCCCTGGGCTTCTGGTTCACCACTAAACAAATGGCAAAGCCAGGAGGCAAACGCTTTATCAGGGCAGTCCAGAGTTAGAAACAAAAAGAAGCCTGTCTTCCTTAGCAGGCTGACAGTGCAAGCTTGAACACAAAAAGCACTTTCAAGATAAACACAAAACCCCGCCTCCTGGACAGGATAGCAGTCAGTTTTTTATTTCAAGAAAAGGTTCCTTTCTGGAAACATGGAAAAACTATTCTGCTTTGCAAACAATCACGCCAATTTCTCTTTAGTAAAGCAAACGTATTACCCAATCCTGGGTAGGGGCATCGTGTGGAGGTTGCTTCTTCCTTCTCTGGAACTCTCTGTTCTCCCTTACCTTGCTGATCCATATGCCTAGAACAAACTACCTGAATCAGTGTATTGGGCTCCTTCTCTAACACTATTTGATCCCAGGCTAAAAACTTAGGGCCCGATAGTCAAAGGCAGGACCATACCACGCCCTATACGAGCAGTGTGGCCACACAGGGTGCAATGACTTAAAGGGCGCATTTCGGCTCTCTGCCGCCACCACTTTAGCAGCGGCAGGCAGCGGCAGAGAGCCGAAATGTGCCCCTTAAGTCTTCTCGCTGGCACACTAAGCAGGTCTGGTCTCTGGTCCAGACCTGCTCAGTGTGCCGGCGAGTTGCAGATTGGGTGCGGGATATTCAGCGGTACTAACACAGTGCCGCTGAATAGTTCTGATTAACGCTACATGCCCTGATGCTAACCGCTTAGCATCGGGGCATGTCAGGGTCATTTCAGGGTGGAGCGGAGGCGGTGCCACTTGCTAATTGAGCAGCAGCAAGACTGAACCACTTCCTTAACAACCTGCGGGTAAGGATAGGCGCAGGAAAAGCTGGCATATCTTTACTTGTAGGACCTAACTGGGCGGTGGCTCAATATCGCCGCTGCCAGGTTAGCTTCTGCGACGGTAGAGGCTGTGCGGCGACCTCAGATATTCAATGCCAGGGCTAGATATGAACCCAGCATTGAATATCTTGGTTTAATGTTCAGTGTCGGCAGTTAGACGCTGTAGTCACACTAGCTGCCAGTGGTGAATATTAGACCTTACCTCTTTGAGGCTGTTTTTTGTTTCTGATGCTTCTCACTCTCTTGTTCATTACATACATATGTGTATATTACCATATTCTAGTCCCCAGTTTTGTAATCGTCTTCGTTTTCATTAAATTGCAAGCTCTGGTGAGTAGGAACTGTGTCTTAAATTTATATGTACATTGCTGTGTATGTCGTGTAGCGCTATGCAAATGATAAGCAATAGTAGTAAATCAGGGGCTAATGCAAAAACTCTGTTAGAGCCATGGATGGCCCAATAGTTGGTTCAATGTGTTGGTACCCTGGGCAAACCTTAAGCTTTATACACACACACACACACACCTGCAGTCAAAATCTATTGTTTAGCTTTGAATGCCCGGTTCTATGCTGCCCCCCAGAAGTTGCCATGCAGACACCATCAGGGTCGTTTCGAGGTGCGAATAGTGGGGATGGACATCCCGTTGGGACGTCCAACCCCACTATTCAGCTGCTCTGCCGACCCCAACTATCTTCCCCACATGTTGTATGGGGAGGTTAGATGGGGTGGGAAAGGGGTGTTGTGGGGGAGGAGTTAGGTCGGGCAGTGCGCGGTCATCAGCCCCAGATGTACAGGGCCTATTCCAATGTTGACCCTGTACGCCCAGTGCCGGCGGCCTAAATGAGGAATTATTTCACCTCTGAGGTTGAATAAGCTCCCCTAGTCGGGTGGATCAGGCAGACCTGTGGCTCAAAAAAGGTGGGAGGGGGGCAAATGAAATACCCCAAAGCCCAACCCTGGCCTTGGGAGGCCAGATCAGGGGTCAGACTGCGGGGAATGACCATTTTGGTCTGGTGGCCAGGGATCGCGGCTCTTGAATGGAGCCACAGTGCCATGGCAACTGGACGCCATCGTGCCGTGGCTCCATTCAAAAGCTCTGATTGAGTTAGCCGGGGAAGGCCTGCACATGCAATCTGACCTGAATCAGGTCCCGGCCTGCACTTACAGGCCTGGATGTGATTCTCATCCCCTGGGGCTAGATTGTGCCCCACGGGATCAGAATCCCAGTTCACTCTGGTCTGGTTCCAATCGGGTGCACAGAGGACCGGCACATCCTAAACGGTATCGGGTTCCATGAAAATAAGCTGTGCACAATAACTCTCCTCTAAAAGAAAGAGATAAAGCCAGACTCCTGCACCGAGGTCTTTCTTAGCAGCACCTATGTCTTGCGCACAGAAAAAAACTATTTGGGACTTGTGCACAAGTGCTGGGATGCTGGAATGCTATCTAGCATATGGAAAGTAATATTATTCCATGCAGAATATTGATGTTTATGTGCCAGACCAGCATTCTAGCACATGTGCATAAAATTATTCCAGCAGCACACCTCCCATGCCATTTTTTCAGCTAAGCCTGAAAAGGGCTGTGGGTGCTATATGCTCGAGAGAGAACAGGCATAAATCCCTCAGCAGCACTGACCACAGGCCTATGAGCAAACCCTTTATCTCTCCTCAGACCTCATGTTAAAATACCAGCACTGAGCTCATCCCTCTGGTCTTCTGCACACTTCTCTGCATCTCCGCTGCATGGCTAATTATTTCATACATTGAAACCCTCCGCCCAGTGTGCAGCTATGTCCACGAATGCAAATAGAATGCTAGGAATCATTAGGAAAGGAATGGAGAATAAAACCAAGAATATGTTAATGCCCCTATACTGGGCCAGTTCGTCCACTATGTGAGCTAGTCAGATGCTTAGGGCAACAGGCCCACATTGGTGGCAGCAGCGGTACACATGACCGGCTGTGCCACCACTCCAATGGCCGCGATTCCATTTAGGGGGGAGGCGGGCGGCGGCAGCAGCAGTGTATCCAAAATGGGCTGCTTTTGTCGCCGTCTTCTTGTCCCTGGCAGGCCATGTCCTTCAGCGCATATGGCCTGCTGCTTCTGACCTCCTTCCAACAGTAGGTTGCATCAGAAGTGGCAGACCATGGTTGCTGAAGGACATGGTCTGTTGCAGGCAAGAAAGGGGCGGCAAAAAGTCATCACTCTTTGAAATGCTGCCTCTGCCGCTGCCCTCCTCCTCTCCCAAGATGGAATCAGTGGCAGCTGGGGGAGCAGAGGTGGCAGCTTGGGGGGAGGGGAGGGGAGGTTGGGGTTTCTGCTTAGGGCAATAGATACCCTTGGACTGGCCCTGCCTCTCTATCACTCCATGGTGCACTGCACCTCGAATATCGTGTGCAATTCTTATTGCCATATCTTAAAAAGATATAGCATAATTAGAAAAGGTACAGAGAAGAGTGGCCAAAATGGTAAAGGTGATGGAAGGATATCCCTCTGAGGAAAGACTTAAAATGTTAAGGCTCTTTGAACTGGAAAAGAGACAGCTGAGGGGAGATATGATAGAGGTCTACAAAATATTGAATGAAGTGGAATGGGTAAACATAGTAGAAAGACTAGGGGACATGCAATTAAACTACAGTAAAGCACATTTCACTGAAAGCGTAATCCAACTCTGTTAATCAAAGTTGTTAGTGTAGCTGGGTTTGAACGTGTTCCTGGAGGAAAAGCCAATAAACCATTATTTAAGAGAAATGGGAAAATCCACTGCTTACTCCTGGAATAAGCATCATGGAATATATATAGCTTTTGGGAACCTACAAGTCCAAAGTGAAGTATAAACTGAAGTTTGTTGGAACCACATAGGAATATATAACAACTTGACACGACCGTGTTTTGGTAGAGCCTTTGACAGGGGTCAAAGCTACAAATAAAAATTATATAATATAATGCATAATAAACACACATATAAACATTAAAAGTATATAAGGCATACAAAGATTAAATGAAGTGAGGTCAAGAGCATATAAAATGCAATGAATAACCTTAAGAACTTTGCTAATAAATACATATTATAAAGAGGAGGACCACAATGCGGATATGTACATGGAGCTGCTAAACTAGATAGGTAATCCAGTATGGATATGGAATAAGGGTGTCTTAAGACTAGGCTTTACAGAGCATGATACATTGTTATAAAAGTGTGATTGAAAGAATCCAGCATAAATAATGTTGACACTAGTGTAAAACATAATGAAGTCAGTAAAAACGTTATTAAAATTAATATTTCTGAAAACATTACAATGGCAAATTAAATGATAAATAAGAAAGGAGGTAATCCTTCAAATTTACATATGAAAGGTGCTGAGAGAAAGACTAGGGGGCATGCAATGAAGCACATTTAAGACTAATGGGAGAACATATTATTTCACTCAATATATATATATATTTTATTTAGCTGTATTTATATCCTGCTTTTCACCGGGTCAAAGCGGTCAATTGGGAGATACATTTAACATGAGGGGATATGACACACATACACTAATACTTACAGGGAACATGGGCAATGGAGGGTTAAGTGGCTTGCCCAAGACCACAAGGAGTGCCTATAGGACTAGAAATCCCAGTCCCTCTGGCCTGAGATTGCTGTCCCCAGGTGGGACTTGAACCCCTGGCTCTCCGGCCTGAAGTACTTTGTCCTAACCACTAGGCCGCTCCTCCCACAATGTACAATCAAACTCTAGAATTTGTTAACAGAGGATGCAGAACAAGCTGTTAGTGTAGCTGGGTTTAAAAGAGGTTTGGACGAGTTCCTTGAGGAAAAGTCCATAAACCATTATTTAAGAGGACTAGGGAAATCCTCTGCTTACTCCTGGGACAAGCATCATGGAATCTGTATATCTTTTGGGAACCTGACAGATACCTTTGATGTGGATTGGCCACTGTTGGAAACAGGATGGTTTGACCCAGTATGGCACAGCTTATGTTCATCACCATGACTTGAGTTAATCAGACATTAGACATGCTGAGCACGATATTCAAAAGGCATTTACACAGTTTATAGCCCTGTAAACTATGTAAATGCCTTAATTGGTTACATGGTTAGTGCCATTGAATATCCCCTGCTAAGTCCCTTACGCACCCCGATGCTACCCCAGTTAGCATTGGGTCGTGTTGGGGGGTGTTCCGTGGTGGAGCGGGGGTGGTGATAAGTGCTAACCAGGCTTTAGCGATATGGCATGTTGCCCAGTTAGCTATCTATGCCTTAAAGATAGGCTAGGGAAAACCTTGCCTATCTTTAAGGCGCGGGAGCTAACTGGGCAGCATGCCATATCACTGCTGCTAAGTTAGCTTCGGTGACTTCAAGCATGTGTGGCAGAGACCAGATTTCAATGCCATCACCGCAACACTGAATATCCAGTTTGGAGGTTGGTGAGGAGGGCTATGCACCGACGAGACGCATAGTCCTTTCAAAATGAGGACAGATGAAAATTGGGTCTGCTGTCTTTAGTTTTTTTAGCTCCTACTTTGTGAAACAGTCTTCTACCATACCTCCATTTGAAATGTCCACAAAAATTGTTTAAAAAAGTATATCAGAATGGTCACTATCCCAATATCTGGATTTTATTTAATTTCTGTGGAAAGCGTTTAAGAAAAAACAGACAGTAGAGTTTAAATATAACCTTATAAATTTACACATAGATGTCCATAATGTATAGAAATTGCAAGGGAGTATGGGGACATCTTTAGGGCATGACCTGGGAAGGTCGACAATTTGTGGTTTATATTTTATTAACATTTAAAATATTGTAAACAGCAAAACGGTTTTCAAACAAAAATTTAAAAAATAAATCCACAAGTGTATGCCCCATTTCATATAGAGAATGCACATGTATGACCAAAATTGTCTGCATCGGGACTTACAGTTGTTCCCTAGCATATGTAGGTTTTGAAAAAATGCTCATTTCAGTCAGTTCTTTATAGATGAGATTAAGGGGGGAAACCTCTTTATTCCTCCATAGCTTATTTCCCCCTCCAAACTGAAATTGAATTAAGATGGTAGTCTCTAAGGTTAACTGGTAGCCTCTATACACATGGAGGGGAATTTTAGAAGGGATATTCAAGTGCTAAAATGTCTGAAGAAGCAAGTACATCCAGGTAGAGATGATTTCACAATGTGGACATGTTCAATCTGAATGTCTGCAGGGGCATCTACATAGACAGAGGAATCGGACCACCATGTTCAATGGAGGGGCCAAGCTCCTCCTCTTGGCCAGTCAAGCTCCATGCGGCTGGAATTGCATAGGGGAAGCTCCGATTGCAGCAGCAAAATTCTGGTGGAGGCCAGGGCCCCTGTGGACCCCTGTTCCGAAGCCTATGTACATTTCACAACCTGGGCATCTAGGTTAACCTGATGGTTAGAGTAGTGGTTAGGAACAGGACAACCAGGATTTAAATCCCATTAGTACAGTTGCTGACCTTGCACTAAGTACTGGTGATGACAGAGTCCTTTTTTAACTCTACACCCTCTGGATGTTTTTCATACAAAGTCAACATCTGAGATGTTCCGGAGCTCAGGCAGGGATATCTAGGTTAAGAACATAAGATATTCCATACTGGATCAGACCAAGGTCTATCAAGCCCAGTATCCTTTTTCCAACAGTGGCCAATCCAGGTCACAAGTACCTAGCAGTTTCCCCAAAAGACACAGGTTCCATAATACTTGCATTGGGGCAAGCAGTGGATTTCCCAGGTATATATCCAAGGGTATACATTCCCTTTAATAACAGTTTATGGACCTTTCTTCCAGAAACTTGTCCAAACCTTTTTTAAACCCTGCTACACTAACAATTTTTACTACATCCTCCAGTAATAAATTCCAGTTTGATTACACATTGAGTAAAAAAATATTTTCTCATATTAGTCTTCAAGAGGTTACACTGTAGCTTCAATGCATGTCCCCTAGTCTTTCTATATTTTGATGGTGTAAACAATTGATTTATGTTTTCCCATTCCACTCCATTCATTAATTTATAGACTTCTATCATATCTCCCCTCAGCCGTCTCTCTTCCAGGTTGAAGAGCCCTAACTTTTTTCGCCTCTCTTCACAGGAGTATCCTTCCATCCCCTTTACCATTTTGGTGGCTCTTCTCTGTACCTTTTCTAATAACACTATATCCTTTTTAAGGTACAGAGACCAGAATTGCACACAATATTCAGATGCAATTGCACCATGGAACAATACAGAGGTATTAAAATATAATTTGTTTCATTCTCCATTCCTTTTCTTATGATTCCTAGCATCCTATTTGATTTCTTGGCTGCCGCTGCATACTGGGTAGAGGGTTTCAACCTGTTATCCACAATCTTGCCTAAATCTTTTTCCTGGGTGGTGGTTCCTAATGTGGAACCTTGCATCGTGTAACCATAGTTTGGGTTGTTCTTTCGTAAGTGCATAACTTTGCACTTGTCTACATTAAATTTCATCTGCCATTTGGATACCCAGTCTTCCAATTTATCAAGGTCCTCTTGCAATTTTTCACAATCCTCATGGGTTTTAACAACTTTGAATAACTTTGTGTCATCTTCAAATTTGATTACCTCACTCATTATTCCCATTTCCAGGTCATTTACAAATATGTTAAAAAGTAGCGGACCCATCACAGCTCCCTGGGTACACCACTATTCACCTTTCTCCATTGAGAAAATTGGCCATTTAGCCCTATCCTCTGCTTTCTATCTTTTAACCAGTTCCAGATCCACAATAGTACACTACCTTCTATCCCATGACTTTTTAATTTCACCAAGAGTCTCTCATGAGGGACCTTATCAAAAGCTTTCTGAAAATCCAGATACACTATATCAATGGACTCATCTTTGTTTACTGGTTTAAAGGAGGGAGGAGTAGCCTAGTGGTTGGGGCAAGGTACTTCAGGCCAGAAGGTCGGGGGTTCAAATCCCACTAGAGGACAGCAACCTTGGGCCGGAAGGACTGGGGTTTCTAGTCCCACAGATGCTCCTTGTGGTTTTGGGCAAGCCACTTAACCCTCCATTGCCCATGTTCCCTGTAAGTATTAGTGTGTGTCTCATATCCCTGCGTGTTAAATGTATCCCCCAATTGTGTTGTGACCGCTTTGATTGAAGGATAAGGCGGTATACAAAACTGTCTAAATAAAATAAATAAATACTGGTTATTCACACCTTTCCAAAAAAAAAACATAACAAATTAGTAAGATAAGGCTTAGTAAGTAAGGCTTAGTAAGATAAGGCTTAGTAAGTAAGGCTTTCTTAACCAGGGCTCCACACATCAAACAGTAAGTGAGGTTTTGAGGGTTTCTTTGTTTGGTGTTTTTTGTTACATTGCTAGCTCTCTGACTGGGAGCTCTTAAAAGGGTTTTGTGTATATTTTTTTAAAGCAAGGTTAATTCATTTTTGCCGTTTTAGGGGAATCTGTACTTGAGCACAGTAGTATTGCTGAACTCTGTAACCCCCTCAGGTTCAGGAACTGCTAACACCTAATCAGGGGTTAGTGGGCCTGTTTCCTGAGTGCAATTGAAGCCTGCATAAAAAGGCTGCTTTGCCCTGCCCTTTTGAGGCTTTCTTAACCAGGGCTCCACACATCAAACAGTAAGTGAGGTTTTGAGGGTTTCTTTGTTTGGTGTTTTTTGTTACATTGCTAGCTCTCTGACTGGGAGCTCTTAAAAGGGTTTTGTGTATATTTTTTTAAAGCAAGGTTAAATTCATTTTTGCTGTTTTAGGGGAATCTGTACTTGAGCACAGTAGTATTGCTGAACTCTGTAACCCCCTCAGGTTCAGGAACTGCTAACACCTAATCAGGGGTTAGTGGGCCTGTTTCCTGAGTGCAATTGAAGCCTGCATAAAAAGGCTGCTTTGCCCTGCCCTTTTGAGGCTTTCTTAACCAGGGCTCCACACATCAAACAGTAAGTGAGGTTTTGAGGGTTTCTTTGTTTGGTGTTTTTTGTTACATTGCTAGCTCTCTGACTGGGAGCTCTTAAAAGGGTTTTGTGTATATTTTTTTAAAGCAAGGTTAAATTCATTTTTGCTGTTTTAGGGGAATCTGTACTTGAGCACAGTAGTATTGCTGAACTCTGTAACCCCCTCAGGTTCAGGAACTGCTAACACCTAATCAGGGGTTAGTGGGCCTGTTTCCTGAGTGCAATTGAAGCCTGCATAAAAAGGCTGCTTTGCCCTGCCCTTTTGAGGCTTTCTTAACCAGGGCTCCACACATCAAACAGTAAGTGAGGTTTTGAGGGTTTCTTTGTTTGGTGTTTTTTGTTACATTGCTAGCTCTCTGACTGGGAGTTCTTAAAAGGGTTTTGTGTATATTATTTTAAAGCAAGGTTAAATTCATTTTTGCTGTTTTAGGGGAATCTGTACTTGAGCACAGTAGTATTGCTGAACTCTGTAACCCCCTCAGGTTCAGGAACTGCTAACACCTAATCAGGGGTTAGTGGGCCTGTTTCCTGAGTGCAATTGAAGCCTGCATAAAAAGGCTGCTTTGCCCTGCCCTTTTGAGGCTTTCTTAACCTGGGCTCCACACATCAAACAGTAAGTGAGGTTTTGAGGGTTTCTTTGTTTGGTGTTTTTTGTTACATTGCTAGCTCTCTGACTGGGAGCTCTTAAAAGGGTTTTGTGTATATTTTTTTAAAGCAAGGTTAAATTCATTTTTGCTGTTTTAGGGGAATCTGTACTTGAGCACAGTAGTATTGCTGAACTCTGTAACCCCCTCAGGTTCAGGAACTGCTAACACCTAATCAGGGGTTAGTGGGCCTGTTTCCTGAGTGCAATTGAAGCCTGCATAAAAAGGCTGCTTTGCCCTGCCCTTTTGAGGCTTTCTTAACCAGGGCTCCACACATCAAACAGTAAGTGAGGTTTTGAGGGTTTCTTTGTTTGGTGTTTTTTGTTACATTGCTAGCTCTCTGACTGGGAGCTCTTAAAAGGGTTTTGTGTATATCTTTTTAAAGCAAGGTTAAATTCATTTTTGCTGTTTTAGGGGAATCTGTACTTGAGCACAGTAGTATTGCTGAACTCTGTAACCCCCTCAGGTTCAGGAACTGCTAACACCTAATCAGGTGTTAGTTCCCTCCCTACCCACCCCGACTCCCACCCACCCCTAGTGAGCAGTCTTTCTTTATAGGGCACCTCCCCCTTTATCAAATCACAGTGAATTGGACCAGCATATTTTGAATATAATTAAAGAGATTTAACTGCTTTTTCTCTGAAAGGACAGCTGCGAAACCAGCTGGTACTTCGTAGATCTCTCTCTTTTGCTTTAACAGATACCTAAGCTCCACAAACAGAACAATGGCTGGGAAAAATCGTATTGCTAAAGCTGTTGCCCCCGTTACAGCTTCTGCCTCGGTCCAGACAGAGGCCCTATTGCCAGTTGAAGAACCAGTTCCATGTGCAGGGTGCCTGCATGCTGAAGCTCTGAGGAAACAAGTGGAGGAACTCAGAGAGGAGGTGGCGAGGCTGAGGAGCATTCAAGACAGTGAGAAGTACATTGATGAGATGCTGCTTGCAGCAACCAGGCTCTCCAGCACAGGAGAAGATGGGTGTCAACAGAATGTCGATGGTTGGACAAAAGTCACCAGAGCCTGCAAAATCACCAATCCAACTTCTCCAGCCCTTGAATTGAAGAACCATTATGCAGCCCTGGAAGTGGAGGAGGTGAAAGCATCCCTGGAAAGGGAAGAACCAGAGTTCAAGTACCCCATAGTTTCAGAATCAGTGACCAGAAGGAAACGAAGGGTAGTGGTGGTTGGAGACTCTCTTCTGAGGGGTACTGAGGCGTCCATCTGCCGACCAGACTTGATGTCCAGAGAGGTATGCTGTCTGCCTGGTGCCAAGATCCAAAATGTTACGGAGAATTTGCCGAGACTCATCAAGCCCACTGACTATTACCCAATGTTGCTAATCCATGTTGGAACAAATGATACTGCCAGGTATACCTCGGAACGTATCAAAAGTGACTTCATGTCTCTGGGACAGAGGGTGAAGCAGGTAGGTGCACAGGTGGTGTTCTCTTCAATCCTCCCTGTTGAGTGTAAAGGCCAAGGCAGAGAGGCTCGCATCCTGGAGATTAATGCATGGCTGCGTGGATGGTGTCTTCGAGAGCGTTTTGGTTTCCTAGACCATGGGATGCTGTTCCAAGGGTTGCAGAGCAGAGATGGCATCCATCTGTCCAAGAAAGGTCAACACATCTTTGG
Source organism: Ichthyophis bannanicus (assembly GCA_033557465.1). Lineage (NCBI taxonomy): Eukaryota > Metazoa > Chordata > Amphibia > Gymnophiona > Ichthyophiidae > Ichthyophis > Ichthyophis bannanicus. The sequence continues at coordinate 863,772,023 of CM066032.1, read as the reverse complement.
TAGTAGACTGGCTAATCTACTGAAGAGGGCTTTAAACTAGATTCGTTGGGGATGGGTGAAGAAAGCCCCCAGGTAAGTGATACATTAAATACCTTTATGGAAATGGGTAACAGGGGTAACATATGGAAAGCAGTGTGTATTAATGCCCGTAGCATGGGAAATAAAATCTCTGAAGTTGAAGCTTTGGTGGGAGTGGCTGACTTAGATTTAGTGGCAGTTACAGAAACATGGTTCACAGAAAACCATGACTGGGATGTAACTATACCTGGCTATACTTTATTCAGAAAGGACAGGGTAGGAAGAAGGGGAGGAGGAGTAGCACTATATGCAAAAACTACTATTAAAGCTTTGGAATTACAGAGCTTAAAAGGGAGAGAGGAGGCATTGTGGGTTAAACTAGAAAGAGGGAAAGAGAAATCTATTTGCATTGGTGTGATATACAGACCTCCCTCACAAGAGGAAGAGGTAGACAGAGAGTTAATTGAAGACATACGCAGCATTGCTAGGAAAGGGGAAGTGCTACTGCTAGGAGATTTCAATATGCCAGATGTTGATTGGCACTTTCCTGCTGCAGTATCATCTAGGAGTAAGGAGATCCTGGATTCTCTACAGGGAGAACTATTCAGGCAATTGGTAACAGACCCCACACGTGAAGGGGCCATACTGGACTTGGTGCTTACCAATGGTGAAAGTGTTTCTGATGTTGTAGTGGGAGATCATTTTGCATCCAGTGATCACCAGATGGTGTGGTTCAGTATTAGGACTAGGGCTGTTAGAATCCATTCCAAGGTGAAGATCTTAGACTTTAGGAAGACTAACTTTGCGAAGATGGGCCAATACCTCAGGGAGTCATTAGTGGGATGGGAACAGCTGGGGGATGTAGAACAACAGTGGGCAAAACTGAAAGGGGGTATTTTAAAGGCAACCAACCTTTTTGTTAAAATGGTAAATAAAGGCAAAAGGAACAGGAGACCGCTATGGTTTTCGAAGGAAGTAGCTGAAAAAGTGAAGAAAAAGAGGGAGGCCTTCATGAAATACAAGAGATCACAGAGAAAGGAAGACAGGCATCTGTATTTGGAAAAACTTAGAGAAGCTAGCAAAGTAGTCAAGAAGGCAAAGATTCAAAAGGAGGAGGAAATAGCCAATGCAATAAAATGGGGAGATAAGACATTTTTCAGATATATTAGTGAGAAGAGGAAGGGCAAAAGTGGTATTGTCAGACTCAAGGGTACAGGGGGGGAATATGTAGAAGCTGATAAGGATAAAGCGGAATTGCTTAACAAATATTTTTGTTCTGTGTTCACAGATGAAGAACCAGGAGCAGGACCTCAGAAAACACCCACAAATAAGAACAGAAGCGAGGGACATCTTGAACAATTTTCAGAAGACTGTGTTCGTGAGAAACTAGCTCAACTTAAAGTAGACAAAGCGATGGGACCAGATGGGATACACCCTAGAATACTGAGGGAACTTGGGGACGTTCTAGCAACTCCACTGACTGACCTTTTCAATGCCTCGTTGGAGTCGGGAGTGGTGCCAAAGGACTGGAGAGAGGCTCATGTGGTGCCTTTACACAAAAGCGGAAGTAAGGATGTGGTTGAAAACTACAGGCCGGTTAGTTTAACTTTAGTCGTGAGTAAATTAATGGAAATGCTGTTGAAAGAGAAAATAGTGAGGTTTCTGGAGTCCAGCGGATTACAGGATCCGAGGCAGCATGGATTCACCAGAGGCAGGTCTTGTCAGACAAATCTGATTGATTTCTTTGACTGGGTGACCAGGGAGTTGCACCGAGGGAGAGCTCTAGATGTGGTGTATTTAGATTTCAGTAAAGCCTTTGACACTGTTCCTCACAGGCGACTTATAAACAAACTGAGCACCCTAGGGATGGACCCTAAAGTTACTGCTTGGGTTAGAAATTGGTTGGGTGGGAGGCGACAAAGAGTACAAGTAAATGGAGCTCACTCTGAGGAGAAGGATGTTACCAGTGGTGTGTCTCAGGGATCTGTCCTTGGTCCAATTCTTTTTAACATCTTTGTTAGTGATATAGCGGAAGGGCTGTCAAGTAAGGTTTGCCTCTTTGCAGATGATACCAAAATCTGCAATAGAGTAGAGTAGACACCCAGGAAGGTGTAGATAACATGAGGAGGGATCTAGCTAAGCTTGAAGAATGGTCTAGAATTTGGCAGCTGGGATTTAATGTTAAAAAATGTAAGGTCATGCATTTGGGCTGCAGCAATCCAAGGGAGCAATACAGCATAGGAGGTGAAGTACTTTTGTCCACTAAAGAAGAGCGGGACCTAGGCGTAGTTGTGTCCGATGATCTTAAAGTAGCTAAACAGGTAGAAAAGGCGACGGCAAAAGCTAGAAGGATGCTTGGGTGCATACGGAGAGGAATGGCTAGCAGAAAAAAGGAGGTGATAATGCCTCTGTATAAGTCTTTGGTGCGACCTCATTTGGAGTATGGTGTGCAATTCTGGAGACCGCACCTTCAAAAGGATGTGAACAGGATGGAGTCGGTGCAGAGGGTTGCTACTAAGATGATTAGTAGTCTTCATTATAAAGCATATGAGGACAGACTTAAGGATCTTAATATGTACACCTTAGAGGAAAGGCGGGATAGAGGTGATATGATTGAGATGTTTAAATACCTCCGTGGCATAAATGTTCAGGGAGAGAGCCTCTTTCAATTGAAATCAAGTTCTGCGACGAGGGGACATGGGATGAGGGTGAAGGGAGATAGATTCAGGAGTGATATGCGGAAATATTTCTTTACGGAAAGAGTAGTGGATCCGTGGAATAGTCTCCCAGTGGAGGTGGTAGAGATGAGGAAAGTAACTGAATTCAAAAAAGCATGGGACCAACACAGAGGATCTCTAAGGGTAAAAAGTGGACTGTTGTAGTTGTTGTTATGGAAGGACAGACTAGATGGGCCTTGTGGTCTTTTTCTGTCATCATGTTTCTATGTTTCTATGTTTCTATAAGACCTTCCTTGGCTAAAGTCATATTGGCGGTCTCCCATTAAGCCATGACTATCTACATGTTCAGTAATTTTGTTCTTTATAATGGTTTCTACCATTTTTCCAGGTACTGATGTCAGGCTCACTGGTCTGTAGTTTCCTGGATCACCCCTGGAACCCTTTTTAAAAATTGGCGTTACATTGCCCATCCTCCACTGTTCAGGTATTACTGATGATTTTAATGATAGTTCACATATTACTATTCGTAGGTCTGCAATTGCATATTTCAGTTCTTTCAATACCCTTGGATGTATACCATCTGGTTCAGGTGATTTGCTACTCTTCAGTTTATCAAATAGTCGCAATACATCTTCCCGGTGTATCGATATTTCTTTCAAGTCTTCTGCAGCATCACCTTTAAATACCATTTCAGTCATGGATAACATCCCTACATCTTCCTCAGTAAAGACTGAAGGAAAGCATTCATTCAGTCTCTCCGCTATGTCATTGTCCCTTCTTAGTGCCCCTTTTACCCCTCTATCATCTAATGGTCCAACTGACTCTCGTGCAGGGTTTTTTTTTTGCTACAAATATTCCTGGGAACACCTCCACCACACCCCTGTTTATTCTTGGACATCCTCATGCTCGGCACATCCAGATATCTGTCTTCTAAAATGGCTCTGGCGACATTTCTATACTATGGACATCTCTATGCTCATTTTCAGATGTTGAAAACAAGAAAAGGGCTTCCAAAATGGCCCACATACACATTTCAGTGTCAGCACTTGCATGTTTAAGTTGCTGACTTGCCTCCATTGCTTTTCCCATGTAAAATGACTCTTCTGGCTATGTGTTGATAAATACACATACACTCCTGCACATCCTTATATGTATTTTAGTAAAGGATCCACATTTGGCAGAACCTTATGGAATATAACACCGGAATTCTGATGTGTCTCAACCTGGATATCTTATTTGTGATTTCCACCTGCTATAAAATGTTCCTTTAAATGCCAAAAAATGCCAATTTGGAGTGTGGTGTATGTGTGTGTGGGTGACTATACCTTATTACTACTACTACTACTTATCATTTATATAGAGCTGCTGGGCATATGCCTGTACACATACATATAAGAGACTGTCCCTGCTTCACAGAGCTTACAATCTGCTAAGACAGGCAAATAGAAAAAAACAGACATCTGGGGAAGTCTCAAGAGAAATAATTAAAATACCCATGCCTGTAGACAAGGGATCAAGGGGGGATCAAGATCCAAAAGCAGCCTTGAACAGATGAGCTTTAACCTCGATTTGAATAGGACCAGTGATGGAGCCTGACATATTAACTCAGGTAGTCTATTCCAAGCATACAGTGCAACAAGCTGGAAGAAAAGAGTCTGGAGTTAGCAGTAAAAGAAAAGGGCATAGATAAGCGTGATTTGCTTGTTGAGTGGTGTTGCCAAGGTAGGGTGTCAGGAGAGATAAGAGAGGAGAGGTAGTGAGGAGCCACAGAATGAATGTGCTTGTAGATTAGTAGGAAACGTATGAACTATATGTGGAACTGGATAGAAAGCTAATGAAGTTACTTGAGAAGAGGGGTTAAGGGAGAATAGTGAAAATTGCAGAAGATTAGCCATGCAGATGAGTTTTCAAATATTGAAGGGGAGATAGATGATTCAATGGAAGATCAGTGAGAAGCAAGTTATAACAGTCTAGACAGGAGGTGATGAGCATGTGCGGGTAAGAGTCTTGGTTGCCTGTTCTGAGAGGAAAAAGATTTTGCTGATTTTATGTTGTAGTTATTTGTTGGATAGAGAGAGAAGAGTCAAAGATGATCCTAAGGTTGCAAGCTGAAGAGACAGGCAGGATGGCAGTGTTATCAACAGAAATAGAAGTAGAGGAAGGGAGGACAGTTTGGTTTAGGAAGAAAGATAAGGAGCTCATCTTGGCCATGTTCAATTTTAGATGGTGGTGGAACATCCAGGCAGCAAGACAGTCCTCTCAAAAATGCTGAGAATAGTTAATATAGAGGTTGTGCGCTTTCCATACGTTAATTTTGGCAATTATGATGCTGTAACTGCAAAACCTTACTGTACTTTAGGAAAAAGGGGCTTTAGAAAAAAGGCCCCTTATACTGTAGACTAAAGGAACATGTTTCCCTACTTTTAATTATGCCTATATGTTCTAAAGTAACTGCAGTTTGATTCTAAAGACAAGTATTACATTAGCAAATAGGTTTAAAAAAGGACTGTAGAAGCTAAGTGGTCAATGATCTGACAAAGTATGATTACTTCGTTTATACTAAATTAATGAGAAAACACACTGCATGTTTCCTAGCAAAAAAAAGGTGCAAGGCTCTTCCATGAATACCTGAGGACCATGGATCAATTTTATCAGGGAATGAAAAAGGTCCTGGTACTCCATACAACGGAGTACCCCTCAAGAAAAGCCCTGAGAATTTATCTTTAACCAAAACCAAACCTAATATTTATAGATCATCAATCCCAAGCAAAGGAGTGGCTGTGTTCAGAAGATATAACTATTATTAGCAAGACCTCCCTTGTTTTTCAATAATGCACCATTTAGTGAACTTAATTGTCCTTTGATAAACGAACAGCCCACCTCTTTTTATGGACGTGTTTGAATGCATTTAAATCTCTCACGATTTCAACAATCTGTATGTGTGGATGAGGAATAGAGGTGAAAAGGAGACATCATCTCAAAATCATGAACAAATAAGAAGCATTCAAAAAAATTGCCATCTTATGCAAATACAAGCATGTAACAGATGTCTATTAATTAAGTGTAGGCAGGTGATGACAAGATAATGGTGCCTTCCACCAGCTGCGGAGACAGAATAGGGCTTTTTATCTGTTCATTCTTATATCTCTGAAGGTGGCAAAGAGAGAACTGACAAGGATCACAAGCGTGTGTGGCTTCTTTTTCTTCCGTCACCTCCTCTAGCTATTAGATCTTGTTGGCTCATATAGTATTTATTTTTATATTTGAATTTATGGAGTGCATCTTATTAATGTTCGAGGCATATTTTCTGACATAACATATCACCATGAATCCTAGCATCAAAACTTCAAGCACTTAAAGCTTTGGAGAATTTGCATAATATAAAACATCAGTTTGTCTCCCGGTTAAGGGATTCGGCTAGACAATGAAAGTGGAACTGAAAGATCTCTGTTTACAGACACCACCTCTACTTCATTTTCTTTTTCTCTCTTCAGACAAGCTTCCAGTCAGATAAATGAAATTAGTCAAAGGCTTTTGCATCTGATACACAGGTAAGAATATTGTTAACTTTCCTCAATTAGTCATATCCAATTAAAGTGGATGTTTAGTAGAAATGTGCAATCATTTGAAATAACATAAGAATGTCCCAAGAAATGCCATTTGTTTCATGCCATTATTGAGTGAAGAGTAAAAACAGCAGAATTTCATCACTGCAGGCCCATTTTACTAATGCTTGGATTTAGCACGCCATTTGGGTGGCACACTACAAAGTAGCACAGGCTCCCACTCTATAAAACCAGCACTATCAAAGTTGCACGTGATGGGTTTGGGAAAGAGTGGGTCAGGGGCGGCACAGAGGCATTAGCGGCAAGGCACAGCTAGCATGGGGGTTCACAGCTCATGCTCACTGTGCATGTTGCCCTTAGCATGAGTGTAATTAATACCACCTCAGTGGGTGCTGTTAGTTACACATGCATAGTGCTGCATGACTTCACCGTGCTAACCATGGAGTGGAGGGGTGGCCTAGTGGTTGGGGCAAGGTACTTCAGGCCGGAAGGTCAGGGTTTCAAATCCCGCTAGAGGACAGCAACCCTGGGCTGGAAGGACTGGGATTTCTAGTCCCACAGGTGCTCCTTGTGGTCTTGGGCAAGCCACTTAACCCTCCATAGCCCATGTTCCCTGTAAATATATGTGTAAATAGTTAATATGGTTATCCAAGTTGAGATCCCTGTTATTTGTAATTATGGTGTAATCCCCCACTGTAAAATACCTTGATGTTCCATGTAAACCGCACTGATATCAAATAGCGCGGTATATAAGAGAAATAAATAAATAAATAACTACATGGGGACAGATGCACACACTACTATGCAGTTTGTGTAGGCTTCTGTGTTGGGAATGCATCCCAACCATGCGTTTCCAAGGCGTCTCTTAGGAAACATGCCCCAGTGAGTGCTATCTTCTGCATGGCCCATTTTATTCCTATGGATTGTGTGACAGTGTGGATTTAGTATTAGTTAAAGGGGCCTTTCCTGTATGTCACTAATAAAATGCATTATCATTCAATAGTGTTTACTATCAAGCAATAATACATGTTATGGGCAAATAGCGTGCCCTATTGAGCAATAGTGTAAGCTATTGAATGACGGTGTGCACACTAGTGCTGAATGACACATATTATCATTCTCTAGCATTCACTGTGGTAGTGTGGCATGCGGTGGAAAGGGGTTTTCTATAAAACATAGAACAGACAGCAGTTCAGGGAAAACAAAAGCTGATTTAACTTCTGTCCCAGCTTGTTAAATCTCCCAGCCCATTCTCCCACCCCAATGAAAGCTTCTAACAGAATTCTTCTGCATGGCTAGCCATGGAAGGACTTCCGATTCCATAGGCCTCTCTCCCTCCTACAGCCTGCTGGGTTCTTAACCTCTCCCTGTGAGCCATGCCCTCCCAGCCCTGAACACTGGGCTATAGACTATCTTAAAGGGGACTATTGATAATCCCTTTGGAGAGGGATGGGTAAAATTCTATAGACCCCCATCACATATCCTCTGCTGGAAGGCCAGGTCCAGGTCCGGTGACCAGTAAATCCATTTGGAAGCTCTCTTCCGGCAGAGATTGGTTAATAGCTTTGCCACCTCTGAAAAATTAGGGATGAATTTGCAATAATAGCCCATCAATCCAAGAAAAGCACAAACCTGTTTATTCGACTTTGGGGTGGGGACCTGGGCAATGGCATCTACCTTCCATAGTTGAGGTCATATCTGCCCATTCCCGATTAAAAATCCCAGGTATTGAACGACCCCAGAAACGTTTCTTGGGGTTGGCCATCAAAGTGGCCTTCTGCAGACTGGCCAACATTCCAGTCTGCAGAAAGCCAGTCTCTGCTGTAGATGATGATGTCAAGATATACAGTCGCATACTTCTTGTGCAATCTCAGTAGACATCGACTAGGTGTTGAAACATTGCAGAAGCTCCGTGTAATCCAAAAGGCAATACTATAAACTGGAACAGACCTTGTGATATCAAAAAATCTGTCTTTTCCTTGGCATCTGGAGTCAAGGGCACTTGCCAATATCCCTTGGTCAAAGCCAAGGATGATATAAAGCGTGCTCCACCGAGTTACCGGAATAGTTCATCTACTCTGGGCAAGACATACACTTCCAGTTTAGAATCTGCATTAACCCTCTGGAAGTCAATGAAGAATCTGATGTTTCCATCAGATTTAAGAACCAAGATGATGGGTGATGACCAGTCACTCATAAACTCTTCTATAACTCCCAAGTTAAGCATCTCTTCCAGCTCCTTGGTGATGACTTGTTGCTAGACCTCCAGAATCTGATAGGATCATTGCCATATAACCACTCCAGAGTCAGTAACAAAATCATAACAAACGAGGTGGGTTCATCTTGGACAGGTGGAAAACACCTTTAGGTTCCAGTGGATCAAACCTTCTAGATCTCTTCTCTGGACAGCAGAGAACTGGTCTCAAGATGGGACTTGAGCTGGATCTGACAGAACTGAAATTTCTAGCCCAAAATATCCCCCTGTACAACCATAGTCGTCACTGGAGTCCACTAATAGGTTAATATGAAAAATGTTGGCTTTCTTCTGTTTATCTGACTGGGCAATCTTGTTGTTAATAGACCCCATGCTTTCTTCCACCTCATAGGGCCTCTGCCATTTACAGAGTAACTTGCTCTTGGATAAGGGCATTCTTAACAGGAGCTCTGCATTTCAGGCAAAGGTAATAGTGTGTGGCTTTTAATTACTAGCTCTCTGCCTGAGAGCTTTGAAAAGAGTTTTGGTACAGTTTTAAAACAAAGTTACATTATTTTTTGTGCTTTAGCTCAAAAGGGGAAATATTTAATTTAGTAGTTTAGATTTAAAACTCTGCTTTTAGTATCTTTTGCAGCTCTTTGAAGCTACTGACATCTCATCAGGTGTTAATTCCCTCCCTACCCCCCAAACTCCCACTCAACTCATGTAAGCAGTCTTACTTCAGAGGGCACCTCCCCAATTAGCTACACACAGGGACTTGAAACAGTACATTTAGAACACACTTAAAAGAGGTTAACTGCTTTTTCTCTGAAAGGACAGCTAGGAAACCGGCTGGTACTTTGGTAGGTCTCTCTCTCTCTCTCTTTTGCTTCAACAGGTACCTAAGCTCCACCAACTGAACATGACTTGGAAAAATTGTATCACCAAAACTGTTGCACCTGTTACAGCTTCTGCCTCTGTCCAGACAGAGATCCCACTATCAGTTGAAGGACCAGTTCCATGTGCAGGATGCCTGCATGCTGAAGCTCTCAGGAAACAAGTGGCGGAGCTCAGAGAAGAGGTAGTGAGGCTGAGGAACATTTAAGACAGTGAGAAGTACATTGATGAGATGCTTCATAAAATATCCAATCTCTCCAGCAGAGCAGAAGATGGGAGCCAACAGAATTATGAAGACTGGATTTGAGTCACTAAGGCCTGCAGAATCACCAATCCAACTCCTCCAGCCCTTGAAATGAAGAACCATTATGCAGCCCTGGAAGTGGAGGAGGATAAAGCATCTCCGTAAAGGGAAGAACCAGAGTTCAAGCACCCTAAAGCTGCAGAATCAGTGACCAAAAGGAAGTGGAGGGTAGTGGTGGTTGGTGACTCTCTTCTGAGGGGTACTGAGGCATCCATCTGCCGACCAGACTTGATGTCCAGAGAGGTTTGCTGTCTGCCAGGTGCCAAAATCCGAGATGTGTTTGGAGAGCTTGCCAAGACTCATCAAGCCCACTGACTATTACCAGATGTTGCTCATCCATGTCAGCACAAATGATACTGAGAGGTATCCTTCTGAGCATATCAAAAGTAACGTAATGACTCTGGGACAGAGGGGAAGCAGACAGGGGTGCAAGTGGGTGTTCTCTTCAATCCTCCCTGTTGAGGGTAAAGGCCAAGGCAGAGAAGCACAAATGGCTGTGTGGATGGTGTCATCGAGAGCATTTTGTTTTCCTAAACTATGGGATACTGTTCCATGGAATGCAGAGCATAGATGGCATCCATCTGTCCAAGAAGGGTTGACGTGTCCTCAGTAGCAGACTGGCTAACCTACTAAAGAGAATTTTAAACTAGATTTGTTGGGGATGGGTGAAGAAAACCCCCAGGTAAGTGAAACATTAAATATCTTTATGGAAATGGGTAACAGGGGCAACAGATGGAAAATAGTGTACATAAATGACCGTAGTATGGGAAATAAGATTCCAGATGTTGTGGCCTTAGTGGGAGAAGATGACTTGGTTGTAGTGATAGTAACAGAGACATGGCTCATGGAAAACCATGACTGGGTTGTAACTATACCAGGCTATACTTTATTGAGAAAGGACATGGTAGGAAGAAGGGGAGGAGGAGTGGCACTATATGTAAAAAATAATATTAAAGCTTTGGAACTACAGAGTTTAAAGGGAGAGAGGAGGCACTGTGGGTTAAACTAGAAAGAGGGAAAGAAAACTCTATTTGCATTGGCATAATATACAGACCACCCTCACAGGGACAGAAAGTTAATTGAAGACATATGCAGCATTGCCAGGAAAGGGGAAGTGCTACTCTTAGGGGATTTCAATATGCCAGATGTTGATTGGCACATCCCTGCTACAGTATCATCTAGAAGTATGGAGATCCTGGATTCTCTACAGTGAGATCTATTCAGGCAACTGGTAAAAGAACCTTGTGAAGGGGCTGTATTGGACTTGGTGCTTACCAATGATGAAAGTGTTTCTGATGTTAGAGTGGGAGATCATTTTGCATCCAGTGATCACCAGATGGTGTGGTTCAGTATTAGAACTAGGGCTGATAAAATCCATTCAAAAGCGAGGGGCTTAGACTTTAGGAGGTGAAGTACTTTTGTCCACTAAAGAAGAGCAGGACCTAGGTGTGGTTGTGTCTGATGATCTTAAAGAAGCTAAACAGGTAGAAAAGGCGACGGCAAAAGCTAGAAAGATGCTTGGGTGCATACGGAGAGGAATGGCTAGCAGAAAAAAGGAGGTGATAATACCTCTGTATAAGTCTTTGGTGCGATCTCATTTGGAGTATAGTGTGCAATTCTGGAGACTGCACCTTCAAAAGGATGTGAACAGGATGGAGTCGGTGCAGAGGGTGGCTACTAAAATGATTAGTGGGCTTCATTATAAAGCATATGAGGACAGACTTAAGGATCTTAAGGATCTTAATATGTACACCTTAGAGGAAATGTGGGATAGAGGTGATATGATTGAGATGTTTAAATACCTCCATGGCATAAATGTACAGGGAGAGAGCCTCTTTCAATTGAAAGCAAGTTCTGCTATGAAATATGATGACAGAAAAAGACCACATGGCCTGTCTAGTCTGTCCTTCCATATCAACAACTACAACAGTCCCCTTTTTACCTTTAGAGATCCTATGTGTTTGTCCCATGCTTTTTTGAATGCAGTTACTATCCTCATCTCTACCACCTCCACTGGGAGACTATTCCATGGATCCACTACTCTTTCCGTAAAGAAATATTTCTGCATATCACTCCTGAATCTATCTCCCTTCAAACTCATCCCATGTCCCCACGTAGCAGAACTTGCTTCCAATTGAAAGAGGCTCTCTCCCTGAACATTTATGCCACAGAGGTATTTAAACATCTCAATCATATCACCTCTATCCCGTCTTTCCTCAAAGGTGTATATATTAAGATCCTTCAGTCTGTCCTCATATGCTTTACAATGAAGACCACTAATCATTTTAGTAGCCACCCTCTGTACTGACCCCATCCTGTTCACATCCTTTTGGAGGTGCGGTCTCCAGAATTGCACACTACACTCCAAATGAGGTTGCACCATAGACTTATACAGAAGCATTATCACCTCCTTTTTTCTGCTAGCCATTCCTCTCCATATGCATCCAAACATCCTTTTAGCTTTTGCCGTCACCTTTTCTACCTGTTTAGCTACTTTAAGATCATCAGACACAAACACGCCTAGGTCCTGCTCTTCTTTAGTGGACAAAAGTACTTCACCCCCTATACTATATTGCTCCCTTAGATTGCTGCAGCCCAAATGCATGACCTTATATTTTTTATTTATTTATTTAGCTGTATTTATATTCTGCTTTTCACCGGGTCAAAGTGGTCAGTTGGGGGATACATTTAACACGAGGGGATATGACACACATACGTTAATACTTACAGGGAACATGGACAATGGAGGGTTAAGTGGCTTGCCCAAGACCACAAGGAGTGCCTATAGGACTAGAAATCCCAGTCCCTCCGGCCTGAGATTGCTGTCCCCAGGTGGGACTTGAACCCCCGGCCCTCTGGCCTGAAGTACCTTGTCCTAACCACTAGACCACTCCTCCCTTAAGATTAAATCCAAGCTGCCAAATTCTAGACCATTCTTCAAGCTTAGCTAGATCCCTCCTCATGTTATCTACACCTTCCTGGGTGTCTACTCTATTGCAGATTTTGGTATCATTCGCAAAGAGGCAAACCTTACCCAACAGCCCTTCCGTTATATCACTAACAAAGATGTTAAAAAGAATCAGACCAAGGACAGATCCCTGGGGCAGACCACTGGTAACATCCTTCTCCTCAGAGTGAGCTCCATTTACTTGAACTCTTTGTCGCCTCCCACCCAACCAATTTCTAACCCAAGCAGTAACTTTAGGGTCCATCCCTAGGGTGCTCAGTTTGTTTATAAGTCGCCTGTGAAGAACAGTGTCAAAGGCTTTACTGAAATCGAAATACACCACATAGAGGGCTCTCCCTCAGTCCAACTCCCTGGTCACCCAGTCAAAGAAATCAATCAGATTTGTCTGACAAGACCTGCCTCTGGTGAATCCATGCTGCCTCGGATCCTGTAATCTGCTGGACTCCAGAAAACTTACTATTTTCTCTTTCAGCAGCATTTCCAATAATTTACTCACCACCGAAGTTAACCTAACCGGCCTGTAGTTTTCAACCACATCCTTACTTCCGCTTTTGTGTAAAGGCAGCACATGCGCCTCTCTCCAGTCCTTTGGCACCAATCCCGACTCCAACGAGGCATTGAAAAGGTCAGTCAGTGGAGCTGCTAGAACGTCCCCAAGTTACCTCAGTATTCTAGGGTGTATCCCATCCGGTCCCATCGGTTTGTCTACTTTAAGTTGAGCTAGTTTCTTATGAACACAGTCTTCTGAAAATTGTTCAAGATGTCCCTCGCTTCTGTTCCTATTTGTGGGTGTTCCTGAGGTCCTGCTCCTGGTTCTTCATCTATGAACACAGAACAAAAATATTTGTTAAGCAATTCTGCTTTATCCTTATCAGCTTCTACATATTCCTCCCCTGCACCCTTGAGTCTGACAGTACCACGTTTTGCCCTTCCTCTTCTCACTAATATATCTGAAAAATGTCTTATCCCCCCATTTTATTGCATTGGCTGTTTCCTCCTCCTTTTGAATCTTTGCCTTCTTGACTACTTTGCTTCTCTAAGTTTTTCCAAATACAGAAGGCCTCCCTCTTTTTCTTCACTTTTTCAGCTACTTCACTTTTTTGGCTACTTCTTTCGAGACCATAGCGGTCTCCTTTTCCTTTTACCCTTATTTACTATTTTAACAAAAAGGTTGGTTGCCCTTAAAATATCCCCTTTCAGTTTTGCCCACTGTTTTTCTACATCCTCCAGCTGTTCCCATCCCACTAACGACTCCCTGAGGTATTGGACCATCTTCGCAAAGTTAGTTTTCCTAAAGTCTAAGATCCTCACTTTTGAATGGATTCTAACAGCCCTAGTCCTAATACTGAACCATACCATCTGGTGATCACTGGATGCAAAATGATCTCCCACTACAACATCAGAAACACTTTCACAATTGGTAAGCACCAAGTCCAGTATGGCCCCTTCACGTGTGGGGTCTGTTATCAATTGCCTGAATAGTTCTCCCTGTAGAGAATCCAGGATCTCCTTAATTCTAGATGATACTGCAGCAGGAATGTGCCAATCAACATCTGGCATATTGAAATCTCCTATCAGTAGCACTTCCCCTTTCCTAGCAATGCTGCGTATGTCTTCAATTAACTCTCTGTCCACCTCTTCCTCTTGTGAGGGAGGTCTGTATATCACACCAATGCAAATAGATTTCTCTTTCTCTCTTTCTAGTTTAACTCACAATGCCTCCTCTCTCCCTTTTAAGCTCTGTAATTCCAAAGCTTTAATAGTAGTTTTTACATCTAGTGCCACTCCTCCTCCCCTTCTTCCTACCCTGTCCTTTCTGAATAAAGTATAGCCAGGTATAGTTACATCCCAATCATGGTTTTCTGTAAACCATGTTTCTGTAACTGCCACTAAATCCAAGTCAGCCACTCCCACCAAAGCTTCAGCATCAGGGATCTTATTTCCCATGCTACGGGCATTTATACACACTGCTTTCCATATGTTACCCTTGTTACCCATTTCCATAAAGGTATTTAATGTATCACCTATCTGGGGGCTTTCACTTACCTGGGGGCTTTCTTCACCCATCCCCAACAAGTCTAGTTTAAAGCCTTCTTCAGTAGATTAGCCAGTCTACTACCGAAGATGTGTTGACCTTTCTTGGACAGATGGATGCCATCTCTGCTCTGCAACCCTTGGAACAGCATCCCATGGTTTAGGAAACCAAAACGCACTCAATGACACCATCCACTCAGCCATGCATTCATCTCCAGGATGCGAGCCTCTGTGCCTTGGCCTTTACCCTCAACAGGGAGGATTGAAGAGAAAACCACCTGTGCACCTAACTTCTTCACTCTCTGTCCCAGAGCCATGAAGTCACTTTTGATACGTTCCGAGGTATACCTGGCAGTATCATTTGTTCCAACATGGATTAGCAACATTGGGTAATAGTCAGTGAGCTTGATGAGTCTCGGCAAACTCTCCATAACATCTTGGATTTTGGCACCAGGCAGACATCATACCTCTCTGGACATCAAGTCTGGTCGGCAGATGGATGCCTCAGCACCCCTCAGAAGAGAGTCTCCAAACACCACTACCCTTCGTTTCCTTCTGGTAACTGTTTCTGCAACTTTGTGGTACTTGAGCTCTGGTTCTTCCCTTTCAAGGTATGCTTTCACCTCCTCCACTTCCAGGGCTGCATAATGGTTCTTCAATTCAAGGGCTGGAGAAGTTGGATTGGTGATTTTGCAGGCCCTGGTGACTTGTGTCCAACCATCGACATTCTGTTGGCACCCATCTTTTCCTGTGCTGGAGAGCTTGGTTGCTGCAAGAAGCATCTCATCAATGTACTTCTCACTGTCTTGAATGCTCCTCAGCCTCGCCACCTCCTCTCTGAGTTCATCCACTTGTTTCCTCAGAGCTTCAGCATGCAGGCACCCTGCACATGGAACCGGTCCTTCAACTGGCATTAGGACCTCTGTCTGGGGGCAACAGCTTTAGCGATATGATTTTTCCCAGTCATTGTTCTGTTCATGGAGCTTAGATATCTTTTAAAGCAAAAGAGAGAGATCTACCAAGTACCAGCCGGTTTCCCAGCTGTCCTTTCAGAGAATAAGCAGTTAAATCTCTTTAATTATATTCAAAATGTGCTGGTCCAATTTTCTGTGATTTGTTAAATGGGGAGGTGCCCTATAAAGCAAGACTGCTCACTAGGGGTGGGTGGGAGTTGGGGTGGGTAGGGAGGGAACTAACATCTGATTAGGTGTTAGCAGTTCCCAATACTGAAGAGGTTACTAAGTTCAGCAACCTATTGTGCTCAAGGAAAGTTCCACTAAAGCACGAAAACAAGTAACCTTGCTTTAAAAATATACAAAAAACCCTTTTAAGAGCTGCCAGTCAGAGAGCTAGCAATTTAATATAATAAAATAAACCCTCAAATCCTTACTGTTGGTTGATCTGTAGAGCCCATGGTAGGAAAGCCTCAACAGGGCAGGGCACTGGAGCCTTTTATGCAGGCCTCAGCTGCTCACAGGTAATCAGGCCCACTAACTCCTGATTAGGTGGTAGCAGTTCCCAAAGCTGAGGAGGTTGCTAGAGTTCAGCAACCTACTGTGCTCAAGAAATGTTCCACTAAAAGCTTCTAGATGATACTGCAGCAGGGATGTGCCAATCAACATCTGGCATATTGAAATCCCCTAACAGTAGCACTTCCCCTTTCCTGGCAAGTGGTCCCTTTAAAGAAAAGTGGAAGTAAGGATGTGGTTGATAACTACATGCTGATTAGTTTAACCTCAGTGGTGAGTAAATTATTGGAAGCGCTGCTGAAAGAGAAAATAGTGAGGTTTCTGGAATTGAACGGAATGCCGGATCTGATGCAGCATGGATTCACCAAAAGCAGGTCTTGTCAGACAAATCTGATTGATTTCTTTGACTGGGTGAGTCCTAGATGTGGTGCATTTAGATTCCAGTTAAGCATTTGACACCATCCTGCACGGGCGACATCAATAAACAGAGCACTCTAGGGATGGACCCTAGAGTTACTGCTTGGATTAGAACTTATTTGAGTGGAAGGTGACAAAGGGTGGAGGTAAATGGAGCTCACTCTGAGAAGAAGGAGGTTATCAGTGGTGACCCTCAGGGATCTGTACTTGGTACGATTCTTTTTAACAACTTTGTTGGTGATATTGCGGAAAAGCTGTTGGTTAAGGTTTGCCTCCCTACAGATGATACCAAAATCTGCAATACGGTAGTCACCCAGGAAGGAGTAGATTACATGAGAAGGGATCTAGCTAAGCTTGAAGAATGGTCTAGAATTTGACAGCTGAGATTTAATGTTAAAAAATGTAAGGTCATGCATTTGGGCTGCAGCAATCCAAGGAAGCTATATAGTATAGGGGGTGAAGTACGTCTGTCCACAAAAGAAGAGCGGGATCTAGGCGTGATTGTGTCTGATGATCTTAAAGTTGCTGCTCATCTCCGGATCTCCTACAGCTGCTCATCTCCGGATCTCCTACAGCTCTCCCGACGAGGGATAGAGCCTCTCCGAGCATCTCACCGCCTCCACGTGCACCATCCGCCCAATCGGGGCCTTCTCAGCAAGACATTTAAGCAGCACTACTTTGGCGCGAGCTCCTCTTCATTGCTGCTCATCTCCGGATCTCCTACAGCTCTCCCGACGAGGGATAGAGCCTCTCTGAGCATCTCACCGCCTCCACGTGCACCATCCACCCAATCGGGGCCTTCTCAGCAACACATTTAAGCAGCGCTACTTTGGCGCGAGCTCCTCTTCGTTGCTGCTCATCTCCGGATCTCCTACAGCTCTCCCGACGAGGGATAGAGCCTCTCCGAGCATCTCACCGCCTCCACGTGCACCATCCGCCCAATCGGGGCCTTCTCAGCAACACATTTAAGCAGCGCTATTTCGGCGCGAGCTCCTCTTCGTTGTTGCTCATCTCCGGATCTCCTACAGCTCTCCTGACGAGGGATAGAGCCTCTCCGAGCATCTCACTGCCTCCACGTGCACCATCCGCCCAATCGAGGCCTTCTCAGCAACACATTTAAGCAGCGCTACTTTGGCGCGAGCTCCTCTTCGTTGCTGCTCATCTCCGGATCTCCTACAGCTCTCCCGACGAGGGATAGAGCCTCTCCGAGCATCTCACCGCCTCCACGTGCACCCTCCGCCCAATCGGGGCCTTCTCAGCAACACATTTAAGCAGCGCTACTTCGGCGCGAGCTCCTCTTCGTTGCTGCTCATCTCCGGATCTCCTACAGCTCTCCCGACGAGGGATAGAGCCTCTCCGAGCATCTCACCGCCTCCACGTGCACCATCCGCCCAATCGGGGCCTTCTCAGCAACACATTTAAGCAGCGCTACTTCGGCGCACCCACGCCTTGCGGGCCCGCGCCTGAGGGCCGCGCGAGAGGGTCCTTTGGCGTGGCCCTTAGGTGTGGCACTAACAACAGCCTTAAAAACACCTAAATACCTCCTTCAACAGAAATAACAGCCTTGGATCGATCATCATACAAAGGCACCGAAAGATCCTGAAACCACCATTGAAATATAGAAGAAAATCGACGGCGAAATCAACAGCAGCTTCAACATGATACAGCTGAGCTCCCTCTAGGTCGAGCTCGCTTACCCCTCTGATTCGTCATATCACCATCTCACAGCAAGTATACCTGACTGTAAACTTTCACTTAAAATTTGTATGGCCTTCATCATCCGAAGCTGGTTTAAATATCAATGTTTACTGTTGTCAGTGACCTAATGCTTTACTGTTGCCAGTAATTACGAACTTTTACTATTGCCAACAATCACGAACTCCTACTGTTGTCAGTAATCTGATATTATTATTACCAATGAACCAATTTTCTACTGTTGCCAGTAATTTCATTCATAACCAGTAATTTTAATACATAAACAAAAATTACTGTCGCCAGTAATTTCATCTATAGCCACCATCTGGTCTTTTACTAATACAAGTAAACTCAGATATAATCGCATTATTAAATACTGTCTGACTTACTGTTGCCAGTAACTTCACTCATTGACACTGTCTTTTACTGTTGCAAGTAATCTCAGTTATAATCTCATCAACTTTTGTCTGATTTACTGTTGTCATTAATTTATCCATAGCCACTGTCTACTACTATTCCAAGTAATCATAGCCATAATCTCATTATTAGCCTTTGCCTGATTCTTATTGTCGCCAGTAATCTCATCCTTAACCTCTGTCTGATTTTTTCTGCTGCCAGTAATTTCATTCATAGCCACTGTATGATCTTTTACTGTTATCACATAACACAACACATTCCAGAAGAAACATTGATCTCACAAAGTATCAATCCTACCTTCTTATCACCATACTAACCATTCACCTAGCTCACAACATCTATGCACACGAACCAAATCCAACAGCATATAACACCATTCCCATCATTCACAACACATACAAAAACACACCACAACCATACTCATATACACTCAACCAAACCCACCGTCCCAACACCCCCAGACATTCAAGACTAATACAAATAAATCTCCAACAAGACAAACCTAAAAACAGATCTCCCGACACAAACTCCATCAGAAAATTCATCCTCATAAATGCAAGATCCATACGAAATAAAATACCAATAATTAATGACATAATCACTGATAAAAAAACCGATATCCTTCTCATCACAGAGACTTGGCTCTCACCCACAGACACAATCCTCCTAAACCAACTTAACACGAATCAATATGACCTTTTCAACTGCCACCGAGAAGCAAAGAGGGGAGGCGGAGCCCTTATCATCACTAAAAAAGAGCTCCAATACTCACTAACAAATGTAAATAACATAGACGGTATGGACATCATAAATATAGAAAATAAAACCCTTGCACTGTCCCTTATCTACAGACCCCCCTCAGCTGACCACAAAAATCTCACCCCCATCCTAGAACTTGCATGTACAGCCACACAGAGAAAACCACTCATCATATTAGGTGATCTGAACCTTCCATCACTTAACCCACAACACACAACCAACTTTATGGATTCCATGAAAGAAATGGGTTACAACCAAATCATACAGACACCTAAACACACAAAAGGAAACGCCCTAGACCTCGTATTCATTCCCACCCCATTTAATAAACACCAACTACAATCCTCACCTCTTATTACGGAAGTACCATGGTCAGATCACCACTTAATAACCTTCAATTTAATTTCACTATCCCACACCAACACTGAAACAACTCCAACACCTTATAAATCACGCTTTACCCACTTTAACAAAGATACTTTCCTAGATACTGTATTACCCAATCTTACAAATAACTCGACTGAAGTCAACACCTTAATAGACCAATGGAACTCAATAATAAAAGAAGCAGCAACTCCCACCCAAGTTTCTCAAAAACAATTCATAAAAAAAAAGTCAGAAAAATGGTTTAATAAAGACCTTTCTAACCTAAAAAAGCAACTAAGAAAACAAGAAAAACGGTGGAGGAAATCTAAAACAAGCGATAATAAAGCTCAATACCTGAGTCTTCTTAACAAATACAAAGACACAATTAATAGATCGAAAAGAGAATATCACACAAAAGTAATAAATATGGCAGTCAACCGCCTGAGAGAATTATTCGCAATTATAAAAACACTAACAAGAACCCAAACTCCAGAACCTGAACAATCAACGATAAGCGCACAAACTCTTGCAACTCATTTTGCTAACAAACTAAGAAATAAATCATCTAGCACAACCATAACAACACCCACAGACTTAAAACCAACCAATAAATGGACAACCTTTCAAGACATTGATCAAAAACACCTCCTCAATGTCATATCAATGATCAACACCACTACCTCCCCCCTGGATCCATGCCTCGTATCATGGATAAAAAACACCAAAACTGAACTGGCTATCCATATACAAAATATAGTAAATCAATCACTATCCCAGGGCATCATGCCAGATGCCCTAAAACTTACATCCTTACGCCCTATAATAAAAAATAATAAACTCAATCCTATAGACCCGAACTCATACAGACCCATAGCCAGCATACCGTTTATTGCCAAAGTAATAGAAAAAAATCATACAACTCCAATTACAAGATTTTATCGACACACATGCACCACTTGACTCACACCAATTTGGCTTCCGCCCATCTCACGGAGTCGAAACCTTACTAATAACACTCATGGATGACCTCATCAAAGGCACTGACACATGTAACCAAGGTTACATCCTCATATTCATTGATATAGCTGGTGCCTTTGACAATGTCCACCACAACACACTCATCAACAGACTCCTAAACCTAGGAATAGGAGGAACAATTCTACAATGGTTTATATCATACATTACAAACCGACTGATATGTGTTAAATTAGGCCAAAGCACCTCAGAACCCTTCACACAAGGACAAGGTATTCCAAAAGGGTCGGCCCTATCAGCCCTCCTTTTCAACCTGTATCTTCAACCCATCACAAATATATTTAAAAAATATAAAGTCAACCACTACATATACGCAGACGATATCATGCTCACAGTACCGATAAACACAAATAATCCCACCTACCAGAACTTACTAAACGGTATCAGTGAAGCAAATACTTGGCTAGAAAATAATAACCTCAGCATCAACCTAAAAAAACTGAAGCAATGTTCGTATCAAGAAAACCAGACACTACTCTCCCTGAAACTATAACAATTAACAACACAATAACCCCAGTTAAAAAAGAAGTAAAATACCTAGGCATCATAATAGATCACACACTTAGTATGCTCCCTCACATAAAACAAACAGTGAAAACCATTTTCTATAAACTTAGGACCATTCAACACTTACGACCACTACTAGACACACATGACTTCAGATCTGTTATCAGCACACTCATCACTCCACACTTCGACTATTGTAATAGTCTACTTATCGGCCTCCCTCTCACAAATACCAATATACTCCAATGAGCTCAAAACATCTGTGCTCGAGTAACAGCAAAAGCTCACCTCATTGACCACATAACTCCCATCCTCGCCGAACTACACTGGCTTCCCATAAATAGTAGAATATCGTACAAAATACTCTTAACCACATTTAAACTTATCAACGGCATCTCACCCTCACATCTAGCCACTCTGATACATGCTCCAAAAGAACTTAGAACCCGCTGGCAAAACGCAACCCACTCTCTAGACATAAAAAAATCCATCCGAAAAACAAAAAAAAACACAAGCTCAAGAGCCTTCTCATATGCAGCCCCCACCCTGTGGAATAAACTTCCGCTAAGCCTCCGCAAAATAAAAGATCTCCATATATTCCGGAAAGAACTAAAAACATATCTGTTTATAGAACACTTTATAAATCTTAATGAATCCCCTCCATCCCGCACACTACACCTCCATAACAATCCTCCTTAACCACAGATCAAAAAGCCTCAAACCTCAATACACTTAAGAAAAAAGCAACTCTTACAAACTACGATTAATAATGAATGATTAATGTAAATAGTTACAGCATTACTAGCCAATGTTAATTGTATATAGTTATGAAAAAACACTGTTCCATGTTATTGTTCATGAAAAGTTAATTGTACATAATTATGAAAAACGCTGTTCCATGTAAAACCATGTTCATTATATGTTAAGTGTAAACCGCCTTTGATCTCTGGAAAAAGCAGTATAAAAGAAAAGCATAAATAAAAAAATAAATAAATAAAGTAGCTAAACAGGTAGAAAAGGCAATGGTGAAAGCTAGAAGGATGCTTGGGTGCATAGGAAGAGGAATGGCCAGCAGAAGAAAAGAGGTGATAGTGCCTTTGTATAAGTCTTTGGTGCAACCTCATTTGGAGTATTGTGTGCAATTCTGGAGACCACACCTTCAAAAGGATATAAACAGGTTGGAGTCGGTACAGAAGATGGCTACTAAAATGGTTAGTGGTCTTTGTTATAAAGCATATGAGGACAGACTTAAAGATCTTAATATGTATAATTTAGAGGAAAGGTGGTAGAGAGGTGATATGACTGAGATGTTTAAATACCTCCATGGCATAAATACACAGGAGGAGAGCTTCTTTCGATTGAAAGCAAGCGCTGCTATGAGGGGACATAGGATAATGGTTAAAGGGTATAGACTCAGGAATAATATGCGGAAATATTTCTTTACGGAAAGTGATAGATGCATGGCATAGTCTCCCAGTGGAGGTGGTAGAGATGAGGACAGTATCTGAATTCAAAAAAGCATGGGACAAACACAGAAGATGGGAAAAATGGGACTATTGTAGTGGTTGATATGGAATGTCAGGCTAGATAGGCCATGTGATCTTTTTCTGCCATCATGTTTCTGTATTTCTAAAACTAAAACTTTGTCTCCCAGTTGGAAGGTGTGGTGCATAGCTACCTGATTGTAGCCCCTGACCTGCTCGGCTTTTTCTTCCCTAAGTGAGTTTGGCCACCTCTCAGGCTTTCCTCAGCTGGTCTTGCATTTATATAACATACTCCAAAAAATTACGCTTGTCACGGGGTTCTTTTTCCCAGGTTTCCCTTACCACATCTAATATGCCTCTGGGCCATCTTCGAAAGAGCAACTCAAAAGGCAAAAACCCCATGGAACTCTGAGGTAACTTGTGAATGGCAAACACTCAAATATGGAAGGGGAATGTCCCAATTCTTTCTGTCCTCCTGCATGAAATTTTTAAACATTTGTTTCAGAGTTTTATTGAATTGATCAACGAGGCCATCCATCTGTGGGTGATATACTGATGTTCACAGCATCTTGACCTTCACCAAGGCACACACTTGCTTCATCACCTTAGATACAAAGAGTGTTCCTTGATCTGTGAGGATCTTATTGGGTATTTCCACCCGCAAGAACACTTCCCAGAGGGCATTCGCAATCATAGTAGTCTTCATATTCCTTAGATCAATGGCTTGCGAGTATCAAATAGCATAGTCCACTATGACTAAAGTATACTTGTTGCCATGTGTGGTTTGTTCCAAGGGTCCTATCAGATCCATGACCACTCTTTCATATGGGGTTTGTCAACAGGGGTGCTGGTCGTGAAAAGCCACAGTCTTAGCAAAGGCAAAATATTATTATGACTTGCAAAGGATTGTGGGGGATGTAGTTCATTCATACCAGAATCAGCCATTCACAAAATAATGAGTTGTGATGCTCGAGTGTAAGCAAAGAAAAACAGATTGTATTTCTGGGGTTAATTCTCCCACACAGATTTACTTGGTAACACAAAAGGACACTTGCTTCAAGTATTGTACTCAGGAAAAACAAAACATGATATAAGGTAACTGAACTTCTTAAGCAATAAATCAATAAAGACCTTGATGGGAAACAGAAAAGGTCTTTTTGATGGCTCCTGCTAATGACCTTCTTAGCAGTGCTCCAAAAGGCAAAAACAAACCCAAAAGTAACAAAAAAAACTGTTCTTTATCAAGGATAACTTTCTTCTATTCACACACACAAAAAAAAAAAAAGAAGTTTCCTTCTAGAGCTCACGTGCACTTGTGCCTGGCTCAATTACCAATAATTAGCCAGCTGCAAACCCCTTTGCTGGTTCATTCTCTCTACGTGGCTCAATCCTACCCTAAAGCTTTCTTGCAGAGACTTTTCTGGGTAGATAAAAGAACAAGTTGCAGTTCCTTTTGGTGGTTGTATTAGTGAGAAACTACTTTAAAACAGCAGCCTAGACATAGAGCAATCCATGTATTCCAACTGATCATTTGATATATCTCCTTCTTCCTCAAATATCATGGAATCAATATCATGGTCTGGTTCAGAAGAATTCCTTAATTGATCACTCTCAGGATAATATTTGTTTCCCTGCTGTCTTCCAGGTGAAGAGCTAGGGCATAGATCAAAGTTCATACCTGTGATCCCCTTGCTGTTAGATTTCCTCTCCTCGTATCCAGGCCAGTAGGTAGTCCAGCTTTTATGTCCAGCCTTCCAATCAAGATCCCTGGACACTGGGTCTCTCTTCACATACCTTCTTGCACCGGTCTTAGGGCCCCTTCCAAATGCAGCCGTCTCCCTCAAAGGTGCCGTTTGGGAATTCCTGGCTCTATAACCCCAATCCTCTGGCTTCCTCCAGTCCAATGGAGTATGCTTGCCTCTGGAATCACTCCTAACACACGTACTGCTGTGGGCTCCTTCTTTAGACCTCCAAGATGTCTTTCTGTTCTTCCTTCCACGTTGCTTCTGCTGTTGTAGTCCTCTCTCTTCTTTCTCCAACGGTTTCTGCTTCTGGATCTGCAGCTTCTGCTTGTTCTCCTGGTTCTGTTTCTCCCTGTTCTGTCTCTGTGTAGAATATCTTTTACTTTTAAAGTGCTTAGAGGGACACTCTACCCTACCACAGCCCAGGTGTGCTGAATCAAGCCCTGCCCTTGGAGATGAGTGATTGGGGATTACCTCATAGCTCTCCTGATTGAACACACGTTTCCCCACTTCAGCCCTCCCAGATGCTGTTTGTAACCTGGTGCATTCTGGGACTGGTAGTCTTTTATGAAAACATTCTGTTTTAGAATTTCTACCAGCAAAGAAAGGTTGCTTGTTCAGAGCCAATTCACCTCTTTTATAGTTCCTTCCTGAACTATGATAAGCTTCTTTATCACAGGTTTAAGTGATGGACATAAGCACTAGAGGGGCTGGTTGGACTCTGGCAAGGTTATAAAGCTGGCAGGTGGAGCATGACAGGCAATATAACTGCACATATTTATGAATCCTGGGCCAGAAATATCAGGCTAAAACATGCTCTAGTGTTTTCTACATCCCCAGTATCCCCCTAATAAATAGATATGGGCCAACAATAGCAACTGCTGACAATAGAGCTGGGGAACTATCAGACGTTCTACCTCTTCCCCCTCTAGGCTATTCTATATAATAAATCTCCCTTTAGCACAAAATAGGGAAATGTTCTTGCAGATGATTCTCTATTACCTACTGGAACTCCATCCACCTCCAAAACCCACTCTCGGGCATGTTTAATGGAATTATATTCTTTCTGGGCCTTCTGAAGCTCCCTGGGTATTCCCCTAGCCCCCACTCTGGGAAGGGGACAATGTGAGCTATCCACAGGGGTTTCCTCCCTAGGATCTCCCTCCCGGATCCATCCCCATAGCCGCCTCCAGATTCTATTGGTAGCATAGCTCTTCCTGATGACTCCAACTCTTGGACTTTGCAGGCTTGGTATTAACATATAGATCCAGGTCTTCCAGGGTGAAAATCTCTGGGAAATCTTCCTGGATTGACTTAGTGGAGCCATCAGATAGCCGGGCCCATATTGCTCTGAAGTTTAGATCATCACTAGATACAGGAAACAGGGCAGCACCATGACCTTAAACGTGGCTTGCCCTGCTGCAGTCTTGTGAAACTTGTGCCATTGGATACTGCCTCAGGTCTCCATGTACACAGGCCAGTGTTACTGTCTTTGCATAATTAATTTGAAATCTGGTTATGGTTTCCCGGTGAATAAGGGTCTGCAAACTCCCCGGGTCTATCAAGGCCTGGAGGAGGTTTCCCTCGAGCATCACTGGAATCACAAAATTCTGTCCCCCAGGGTAGGGAGTGTCCATAAAAGTGCAGGTTTAATGGGTGGTTAGGCTAACATCCATGTGTTCTTCTGTGCCTAGTGGACATTCCCGAGCAAAGTCCCCAGGCTGCACACCTAAAACAGACGAAGGGGGCTTGGTTGGGGCCTTATCCTCATCTAGAAGGTGACTTTGGGGGTTAGAATAGGAGTGCCAACATCCATTCCGCGTTCCCCCTCCGTCCTCCTGGGCTGATGGGTGACTTCCTCCTAGCCCTGAACTCTGAGCTGTAGACACTCAAAGGATACTGTTGATAATCCCTTTGGAGAGGGACAGATAACATTCTATAGACCCCATCACATGTACACGCTATTCACCCATAGCATACACTCTTGTTCAGTAGTGCATATTATTGAGCGATAGTGCATGCTATTAATGACATTAAGTCCAAAATGAAATTAAACAATAAACTAAACTAAAAATCCCACAAACAACACAAAAAACTAAACAAAATAAAAATGTTTGGCCTGCTCATCTCTAAAGCTTAGCCATAAGAAAGTAGGAGTTTACTCCCTAACAAACACATTTGACTTCATTGTAAAGATGTATTTCTGGGGTAGAGGCCACGAGAAGAGAGGATGCAGTTTGATGGTTGTGATTGAAAGTTAGGTGCATAGATATGCATTATCAAAATATGCATGCCTAATAAGAATGCCATGAACACGTATACTTCACAGGAACATTTAACACTATTTAAGTGAACACAAGTAATTTTAGCCACATAACTATCCAATATTGAAAAATAATGGATACAGATACACTGTCTTTGAAAAGCATATGGTTTGTGATATATAAGGGTGATTTCATAACAGGGCACCTATTTAGGCAAGTCACATAGGCATCTATTTTATAGAGAACCATAAGCATCTGGGGGGGGGGGGGTGTTTTAGAAGAATTTTGGAGGGCGGAGCCAGCTGTGAACCTAAATGGCTGCATAGGAGCTTAGCTCCAAAGATCCGGCAAGAATCCTGCCTCTAGAGCCTGTTTAATTTCTTTAACAACTTGTTGCTTCGACTTCCTGATACCCCCAATCTTTGCAGAGCATGACAAGCAGTAAACCAACCAGATTGGAATACGCCTCAATGCATAACGTAGGGTCAAAATGAGCAAAATTGGATCTTCTTTCGCCACATTACATGGTCGCCATTCGCGAGCTACCGACGCAATGCAAGAGCTCCTGGTAGAAATTCGGACAGTGCATGCACATATCTCAATAAATCAAGACTCACTTGTGCAGGTACAATCTGACTTACAAGATTTGAAAGTCCAAATGTCAGGCCTTTACTCACATGGATAAAGCAGACGTTGTTCTAAAAGCACACGAGGAGCACCTCAAGCAACTAAACAGGGCTTATAAAAGGGTAGAGACACTAGAGTGAAGCTTGGAAGACCTTAATAATAGAGCATGATGAAACATTCATTTAGTAGGCATACCAGAAGGAGCTGAAGGGACAGACCCAATGACATTCTTAGAGAGCCTGCTGTCCAAACTGCTTTGTTTGGACTTCGCTCGACCGCTTGAAATCGAAAGAGCATATCGCGTTCCAACTCAGGCAGGCCCGCAAACACGGAGACCGTGGCCTTTAATCCTTTGCCTATTCAGACACCAACAAGTGGTTCAAATTATGAATGCTGCCAAAGCTCAGGCCACAGTGGTTTTTGAGGGGCATAAGGTCTCTTTCTGAAAGCACTGTGGAAAAGCAGAAACAATTCTTGGCATTGAGAACATGACTTCAACATCTCCAGGCATGCTACGGGTTATTTTACCCAGCTCGGTTTAGGGTAACTGTAGACAACCACACCAAAACCTCTGAAGATCCGATAGCATTGCAGTCCTTTATAAAAGAGCAGGAATCCATTAGAATTAATTGAAAAATGACTTTGCTTCATAACAAGTTACCTGCAGGCAGTGTTCAAGAGAGCTCGGGGATCCCCCTGGGTTCCACATAAACTATGTGGCATCTCCACTCAACTGGGTTAAGATTATGGAATACAGGGAGATTGATTGTAACTTCTGGATATGGACAATTTGGTACATGCTGTGTAGTGTGTTGTGTTGTCTGTTAATTCTCCTGCAAACTGCGCTTCCCTCCTTTTCACCGCATCAGACAAGGCCCCCCCCCCCCCACTCCAGTAAAGTCAACCGCTGTATTCTCTATAGTGTATCATTCTTGTTTGTTGCTTAGCTTCTTCTTCTCAGGACTTAACTCTATCTAGGGGGGTAATGGGGATAAAGGAAGATGGAAAAGCTAGTAGAAGAGGATCCAGGCAACATTGGGGTTTAGGGATTTGGTTGTCAACTTGGTTTTAGGCTTTGATTGTTGGGTATGTAAACTGATTTCTGATTTGTTATTGTAATTGTTGAGAAAATAGGCTGTTCAATTTTTGTAAAGAAGGCATTGGAAACAAAACGAGGGAATGCTTTATCAGGTCTGTATTGAGGGTCTAGGAGTGGCCGTACTGTGTGTCACACTGACTCACTCAGTTGTATTACTCCCCTTAGTTGGGGCGGGGTTGGCTCTTTGTTGGTTTTCTTGGTTTACAGCAGGGCAAAAAACTATTTTTCAGAAGGGCAGCACTAGTTATGAAGCTACTGGTCAGATAGATTTCTTAGAATGTCTTTTCTATGAACCCCCTTAGAGTACTTTCTCTGAACATTAAGGGCATCAAGAATCCCGTTAAAGGAAAAATATCCTTGTCTATTGTCAAAAGCAAAAAGCAGATGTAATTATGCTGCAAGAAACTCATCTGACGACTGAGGAGACAAAAAAGTTAGGGAATGGGCGATATCTCCTAGTTGGACATGCACCGGCTATCCATAAGAAAAACGGGGTGGCTACTTTGGTGTACAGCATCCTAAGCCCCCACTAGACTCCTTGCGATCTGACCAGAAGGGTCGATGTGCTAAAGTTCATATCACTATTGGTAATCTGCAATTAGCCATAAGTAATATTTACGCCCCAAACTGATAATCCAAGTTTCTTTCAATCAGTAGTGGAGACAGTACAAAAAGAGGCACCCTACCCGATAATTTTGGGTGGTGATTTTAATGTAATTTTTGACCCATTATTAGACCATCTACTGAGTGGTGTTGAAAGGCACACCAGAGCAAGTGAGGTATTAAAACCCCTTATGATGTCCAACAGCCTCGTCGATACTTGGAGGCTAGCACATCCTACTGATAGAGACTATACTTTTTTCTCCCTTCCTTATAACTTCCACTCTCATACTGAATTCTTCTTAATATCCAAATCCATAGTCCCTACAGTCAGCTTTTCAGAAATCCTGAGCACTCACATCTCTGATCTTGCGGCAGTTGTGTTAGAGATCCAAGACCAAGGGGAACCCACCAGTCCTTTAAAAGATCCTTTCTAGCAGATAAATCATTCAAAACTGTGCAACAGGCAATACAGGAGTTTTTTGCTATAAATTTGCCAGAAGAAACTTCCTGTTTGGCTTGATGGGAAGCCTTTAAAGCCTCGATAAAAGCACTATTTACTAACTACTCTATCAGAGTGGCTTGAAATGAGAAGGCAAAACACCATGCCCTAGATGAGCAAATCAGAGCAGGTGAAAGATTACTTCAGAGACAAACCAATCCTGTGATTCTGAGTCGCCTTCAATGGCTATGTTATCAATATAATACTATTCTTAGCTCCGAGGTAGAACAAGTTATGTTCACTCAACAAACACGTTATTACACTGAACAAAACAGTGCTGGCAAGCTTTTGGCTTATACCCTGAAAGTACAGCATAACAAATCACATATCATAATCATTACTGATGATCAACAAAGATGTTGACTTGCAATTCTGACATAGTACAAGCTTTTTGAAACTTCTTCTCTCAACTAGAAACCTCTGAAGTGACCCCGGCCTCGGAAGCCTTTCAGAATCTCTTAGGTCATATTGCATACCTGAGGCTTTCAGAGGATCAAGCTATAACCCTAGACAAGCCCATATATCTTGAAAAGATGCAAGAGGCTTTAGCTGTCATGAGTTCTGGAAAAGAAGTGGGCCCTGGTGAGCTACCAATAGAATTCTATCAAATCTTTGCTAAGGACCTCCTACCTCACCTGTTGACTTTTTACTAATTACTACAGGCCCAAGTAAGGGACACAGGGGCTTTTGCCAGTGCTACCATAGTAGTACTAGAGAAGCCGGGTAAAGATCCAAAAATTACTATGTTTATTTTTATTTTTATGTTTATTGTTTCTTGATATACTGCCCTTTATAACATCAGGGAGGTTTACAATCAAAATAAAAATCCAAAGTAAGGCTCAAGGCCAGAAAAAGAAAAGGAACTACAATTTGTGACAGAAAAGTCGAGCAAGCATTCAGACAGCACATAGAAGAGAAATCAACAAACATATACAGGTCATGGAGCTGAATCCGGGAGATTGTGGGCAGTAGTGAAGAGCTGCGTTTTGAGTAAAGACTTGAATCTGGAGTAATTCTGCTCTAGTCAGAGTGGGGTGGGCAGGGATTTCCAGAGGGCGGGACCAAGGAAAAAGAAAGTTGACTGACGGGTGGACTGCAGATGTGTACATGATGGAGAAGGGAGATGGAGATGATTTATGTGGACTGAGCAAAGGCTGCGTGTAGGGACGTGAAAATGGAGGAGGTCGGCTAAGTGTTGGGGAGTGTGAGTATTGATAACCTAATGTACCAGAATGAGAATCTTATAACGGATACGAAAGTCAAAGGGAAGCCAATGAAAATGGATCAGAAGAGAGGTAACATGGTCTCTGCGTGAAGAGTGAACAATAATCCTGGCTGCGATATTCTGTATAAGATGGAGATGATGAAGCTGAGTGTGAGTGATACCTGCAAGTGCGGAATTACAAAAATCAAGATGAGACATAACTATGGACAGTGTAAGAGTGATTAAGACTGAGGATGAAAGGAAAGGATGGATTGGTCTGATCTGGCAAAGAAAGTAATAGGACTTCTTAGTGAATTGGGAGATGTGATCCCTGAGAGTCGGGTTTGAATCCAAAAGAGCCCTTAAATACCTAAAAGATGATACTATAGGAATAGGAGAATTACCAAGAAATGGAGCAATTGAAAGACAAGGGCTTCCGAAGGTAAACCAGATGGATGATGTTTTAGCCAAATTGAGATGGAGGCAGTTGGTAGTTAGCCAGTCTGCTACCAGAGAAAGACAGGAGTTAAGAGGGAAAAGGTCAGGCTGCAGGGGGCTAGTGTGATGAAGAATGACAATGTCATCGGCGTAGTGAAAATCTGATAACCCAGACTGCTGAATTAGAAGGGCAAGATGTGCCAAGAATAGATTAAACAAAAGAGGAGCCAAAACTGAACCTTGAGGGACGCCACAGAGAAGAGGGACTGGGTCAGAGAAAGAATGAGAGCTGGTGGATGAGATCACAGAGAAGGAACGGGAGGAAAGGAAGAAGTAGAACCAATGATAAACAGACACCCGAAGACCAGCATCTTGAAGACGTGAAAGAAGAAGTGAGTGATCAACAAAGTCAAAAGCTGCCAATCTCACTTTTAAATGTGGATTACAAGTTATACTCCAATATACTGGCTTGTCGGCTCTCAAGGGTTTTACACCTGCTGGTACATCCTAATCAGTGCGGCTTTATTATAGGTTGGTCAAACACTGATAATGCTCATCTACTTCATAACTACTACTACTACTACTATTAAGCCCTTGTAAAGCGCCACACACGCAGCACTGCACAGCTAACCTACAAGAGGTGGCAAAGATACAAGAGACGGTCCCTGCCCATAAGAACATAAGATATGCCATACTGGGACAGACCAAGGTCCATCAAGCCCAGTATCCTGTTTCCAACAGTGGTCAATCTAGGTCATATGTACCTAGCAGTTTCCCCAAAAGACGCAGGTTCCACAATGCTTGTACTGGGTCAAGCATTGATATCCTGACTCCCTTCTTAATAATGGTTTATGGAACTTGTCCAAACCTTTTTTAAACCCAGCTACACTAACAGCCTTTACTACATCCTCCGGTAACAAATTCCAGAGTTTGATTACACGTTGAGTGAAAAAATATTTTCTTTTATTAGTCTTAAATAGTTTACCCTGTAGCTTCATTGCATGTCCCCTAGTCTTTCTATATTCTGATAACGTAAACAATCGATCTACGTTTACCCATTCCACTCTGTTCATTAATTTATAGACTTCTATAATATCTCCCCTTAGCCGTTTCTTTTCCAGGTTAAAGAGCCCTAACCTTTTTAGCCTTTCTTCATAGGAGTATCCTTCCATCCCCTTTACGATTTTGGTGGCTCTTCTCTGAACCTTTTCTAATAACGCTATATCCTTTTTAAGATATGGCGACCAGAACTGCACACAATATTCAAGGTGCGGTCTCACCATGGAACAATATAGAGGCATTATAATATCTTTTGTTTTATTTTCCATTCCTTTCCTTATGATGCCTAGCATTCTATTTGCTCTCTTGGCCACCGCTGCACACTGGGTCGAGGGTTTTAACATGTTATCCACAATGACGCCTAAATCTTTTTCCTGGGTGGTGGTTCCTAATGTGGAACCTTGCATTGTGTAAACATAGTTTGGGTTGTTCTTCCCTAGGTGCATAACTTTGCACTTGTCCACATTAAATTTCATCTGCCATTTTGATGCCCAGTCTTCCAATTTATCAAGATCCTCTTGCAATTTTCCACAATCCTCTTGCGTTTTAACAACTTTAAATAGTTTTGTGTCATCTGCACATTTGATAACCTCACTCGTTATTCCCTTTTCCAGGTCATTTATGAATATGTCAAAAAGCAGCGGACCCAGCACAGATCCCTGGGGTACACCACTATTCACCTTTCTCCATTGGGAAAATTGGCCATTTATCGCTACCCTCTGCTTTCTATCTTTTAACCAGTTCCTGATCCACAATAGTACACTGCCTCCTATCCCATGACTCTTTAGTTTTTCCAAAAGTCTCTGATGAGGGACCTTATCAAAAGCTTTCTGAAAGTCCAGATACACTATATCAACTGACTCACCTTTGTTCACCTGTTTATTCACACCTTCAAAAAACCATAACAGATTAGTAAGACAAGATCTTCCTTGTCTAAAGCCATGTTGGCTGTCTCCCATTAGGCCATGACTATCTATATGCTGAGTAATTTTATTCTTTATGATGGTTTCTACCATTTTTCATGGTACTGACTTCAGGCTCACCGGTCTGTAGTTTCCCGGATCACCCCTGGATCCCTTTTTAAAAATTGGTGTTACCTTGACAATCCGCCAATCTTCAGGTATTAGAGATGATTTTAATGATAGTTCACAGATTACTAATAGCAGGTCTGCAATCTCATATTTCAGTTCTTTCAACACCCTTGGATGTATACCATCCGGCCCAGGTGATTTGCTACTCTTCAGTTTATCTAATAGTTGTAATACATCTTCCTAATGTATCGATATTTCCTTCAATTCTTCCGCACTTTTAAATACCACTTCAGTCATGGGTAACATCCCTACATCTTCCTCAGTAAAGACCGAAGCAAAGAATTCATTCAGTCTCTCCGCTATCACCTTGTCGCCTCTTAGTGCCCCTTTAACCCCTCTATCATCTAATGGACCAACTGATTCTCTCACAGACCTTTTGCTAAGAATGTACTTGAAAAAGTCTTTATTTCACGTTTTTGCTTCCGCAGCAAGCTTCTTCTCAAATTCTCCCTTTGTCTGCCTTTTCAATGCCTTGCATTTGACTTGCCAGTGCTTGTGCTGTTTCCAGGTTTCGTCATTTGCCCCTTTTTTCCATTTCCTGAAAGATGATTTTTTGGCAACAACAGCCTCTCTGACCTCCCCTTTAAACCATGCTGGCAGTTTTTTTGACTTCCTTCCACTTAAAGCGTGGAATACAGCTGGTCTGGGCTTGCAAGATAGTATTTTTCAACAACACCCAAGCTTGATGTAAGTCTTTATCCTTTGCAACTTCTCCTTTTAGATTTTTTCTTAACTATTTTCCTCATTTTATCATAGTCTCCCTTTCAAAAGTTAAAAGGTAGCACTGTGGATTTCCTTATTATCCCTCCTCCACTAATTAAATCAAATGTGATCATGCTATGATCACTATTGCCAAGTGGCCCCAACATCCTTATCTCTTGCACTAGATCTGGTGTTCCACTAAGGACTAGGTCTAATATGGCTTCCCCTCTGGTCGGTTCATGAACCAGCTGCTCCAAGAAGCAGTCATTTATTTCATCTAGGAACTTTATCTCCCTAGCATGTCCTGCCGTGACACTGACCCAGTCAATACCGGGGTAATTGAAAACACCCATTATTATTACTGCGTTGTAACTTTTGTTAGCTTCCTTGATTTCTTTGAGCATTTCATCATCCATTTGTTCATTCTGACCAGGTGGTCGATAGTACACCCTCACTGCCATCGCCTTCCCCTTTTTGCATGGAATTTCAATCCATAGAGATTCTACAGCAAATTTTGTTTCCTGCAAAACTTTAATCCTTTCTGACTCAATGCCCTCTCTAACATAGAGCGCAACCCCTCCACCAATTTGATCAGCTCTATCATTATGATATAGTTTGTACCCAGGTAGCACAGTGTCCCACTGGTTGTCCTCCTTCCACCATGTCTCTGATATTCCATTCATATCTAACCTCTCATTTAGTGCTATATATTCTAACTTTTCCATCTTATTTTTTAGACTTCTAGCATTTGCATACAAGCATGTTAGAGACTGTATTTTAATCATATTAATTTGGCTATCGATAGACATGGGTAATTTGGGATCTTTAAGCTCTGTCTGTTCCATACTCGAGGGCATTTGGGCTACTTTACTGTTTTTTGGAACCTCTCTGTTTTTGGTTGTATCCTTCAAGTATACATTCTTCCGAACCATCTGCTCTTGTGCGACTGTCGGCTTTCCCCTATTATCTAGTTTAAAGGCTGCTCTATCTTCTTTTTAAAGGTTAATGCCAGCAGCCTGGTTCCATCCCGGTTAAGGTGAAGCCCATCCCTTCGGAAGAGCCCCTCCTTTCCCCAGAATGTTCCCCAGTTCCTAACAAATCCAAAACCCTCATCTCTGCATCATTGTCTCATCCACGCATTGAGACTCCGGAGCTCTTCCTGCCTTTTGTGTCCTGCGTGTGGAATGGGAAGCATTTCGGAGAACGCTACCCTGGAAGTTCTGGATTTCAACTTCCTACCTAAAAGCCTAAATTTAGCCTCCAGAACCTCCCTACCATATTTTCCTATGTCATTGGTACCGACATGTTCCAAGACATCATACTCCTCCCCAGCACTATCTAAGACCTTATCTAGGTGGCGCGTGAGGTCCGCTACCTTTGCACCAGGCAGGCATGTTACCAGGCGATCCTCACGGCCACCAGCCACCCAGCTATCTACATGCCTAATGATCGAGTCGTGCTCATCGGAGCTTACAATCTAATTACTGTTGTAGGTTGCAGACTATTTGGATATGCCATATGTTGGCCTATCATTAGATGCTGAAAAGACCTTTGATAGGTTAGAATGGCCCTTCCTTTTTAAAGTTCTTGATTGGTTTCGTTTTCAAAGTACGTTTTTGAACATTCTTCAAGTTTTATACACTCACCCTACAGCACATATTTTAGTCAATGGAATGTTGTCCCAATCCTTTCCTTTACATTGTGGTACATGCCTGAGATACCCTGCATCCCCTTTTCTCTTTAATCTGGCGTTGGAACCTCTAGCATTTCTAATTCAGCAATCCTCTGAAGTCCATGGCATTACAATTGCAGATTTACAATCAAACTCTCCATCTATGCAGATGACCTCTTGCTTTTTGTTCAATTGATGTCTACTGCTGCACTTTTACAACTGATTGCTCAATACTCCAGTCTTTCTGGATATAAAATCAACTGGTCAAAGTCTGTGGCTTTCCCTTTTAATCAGCTAACTCACACTGCTTTAGTTTCAGATTTCAGTTTCAATGTGAGTCCTCTGCAATTAAATATCTTGGCGTAGACGAAACATTGAAAATAAATATAAAGGGGCTGATTAAGTCCTGGACATTTTGGCCCTCTGTGTGCCAGGTCGGAATCGTATGCACAGTTTTAGCCGGGATTCTGATACTGTGGGACATGTCTAGCCTCAGAGGTGAAATAAGTTCCTCGTTCAGGCTGCCGGTCCCGGATGTACAGGGCTGACATTGGAATTGGCTCTGTATGTTTAGGGCTAGCAACCACCCACTGCCCACCCTAATGCCACCCCCGCTCCACCCCTTTCCCGCCCCATCTAATTTTCCCATACAATGTTTGGGGAAGTTAGTCGGAGTCGGAAGGGGGCCTGAATAGTGGAGATGGACGTCCCAATAGGATGTCCATCCCAGCTATTCATACCTCGGAATGACCCTGAAAGGGTCTAATGGATCTTGTTCACTCTTATACCTTAAAATGGTCCACCTTCCATCTTACTTGGTGGGGTTCTTTAGAATCCATAAAGATGGTTCTTGTTCCAAAGGTAAATTATGTGTTAGGAATGCTTCCAGCTTTGTTCCCCTTATCGGTATGTAATGTGTTGGAGCGCATACTGGTCACGTTTCTATGGGCAGGGAAACCAGCCAGGATAGCTTTAAAGAAATTAAAAGCTAATAAAGACAGTAGGGGAGACCACGTTCCAGATTTTTGTTGGCACCAGCTTGCTTTTTTACTTAAACAAAAGGCTGTATGGGCTACCTATGAAAATCTCCCACAAAAAAACCCAACTTGGCTGGAACTGAAAGAAAGATTGGTAACACTATGTCTGGTACAGCTTCTAATGGGTATGCGGCATCCAGATAAATCTAGAGTCGGTCGTGTAGTAATATCAACTCAAGAGACATTTCAGGCTTTTCTTCTGACCATTGGCACAGACAATCCCCACTCAAAACTGATGCCACTTTAGTATAACCCCTTTTTCAAAATCAAAAATGTTTCTTTTGCCTGGAAAGTATGGCAAGGATGTGATACTTGGTTATTAGACAACTAGCTACCAATACTTCCTGGAAAGAGTATGGTCTCCCGGCCTCATGTTACTTTCAGTGGCTTCAACTTAGGCATTGTATCTATAGCTCAAAGGTAGATATGCAGGACCTATCTCAAAAATGGGGTCTTCATATGATCGTCAAAGAAGTGGCTAATAAAAGTGGAATGGTATCTAAGTTCTGTGCTTTTTTCAGGGATCATTCCCCTCCTAGGATTATGGGGTAGAAGAAAATATGGGAAAAAGACTTTGGATCCCTCCCCCATCTCAGTCCTGGTCGTTATTCTGAGGGCTTCTCATTCATGTATCAAGATCAGCTGCACTCACTCAGTCTATGTATTTCCTTGCCCAATGAGCATATATCACCCCTGTCAAGCTAGTCAATTGGGATAAATACAGCAGTAACTGGTGCTGGTCCTGTCAAAAAGATATAGGCACTTTAGCCCACATGATTCTCAATTGCCCTAATGTTCAGTTATTTTGGAATCCGGTTTGGTCTAAGATACAATATATATTGAATTTTACAGCTCCCTTGTCATAGTGTATAATCATGATGAGATCCCTAGCGGAAATTCCAACATTGGCAAAAGAAAACCTTTTCCTACTAAACTTTATGCTAGCAATTTCCATAAAGCTAATACTTACAAATTGGAAAAACCCTCTTAAGCTAGATTGGCATATGTGGTGGAATCTCTTATGTCTGTATTCCAATATGAAAAAGCCCATGACAAGTTTGCCAGCCCTAGAAGTAAAAACCCAAATAAATGGACCTCTTTTGATGCACATGCTGCCTGTGCCACTATGAGATCTCAACCCATTTATTAAAGAAAGGAGGAAGTTATCCCTCCTTGGTAGGATTGCCCTGAGTCTTCTTATGTCGGACTTGCTTATGGTATCACAGGGCCAGCAAAGAGCCTGGGAGGGTAGGGAGGGAATTGGGGAATGTTCATTTTTAAGTTTGTTTTGATTATAATGCAGCTTATGTTACACCATTAAACATATCAATAAAAAAAAGCATTTCCATGTCCAAAAAACAGCATTGAGACATGTAGATTGAAATACATGACAATGACATTTTAGATAATGTTTTTGCAAACATGGGAATGCTCACCACGTCTACCCTGTCAGGGAGAATGGCTGGGGTGGGTTGAGGGAGTAGTTGAGGTAGGGCCTATGCTGCAGATGTTTATATAGGGAATCTACACCTGAACTAAAATATGTAGCATTTACACCTTTCCCAGGCACAAGTAAGTGCCTGCTGATAGGGGAAGAGGTGCATGCTGAATTGGCCCTCTCCAACCTGCACCCTAGACCAAAGGAACCTCTTGGCTTCCCCCCACCCCGTTAAGTAAACCCCAAATGAATGCTGTTGATCTCTCCTACCTCACCCCCAATGCACTCTGATGATCCCCTGCCCCCACCCCAGGCACCCCAGAAATCACCCCACCCCCGAAGGCCACTAATGAAATACCAACATGCCGACTCTCCTTTAAAGAACCCCCTCCATGATAGGACATACCCCTTCATTCTATCAGGGAGGGAGGTCTTCATGCAATCAGGAAAACACACTATACACAGGATCAAGGATATGCATAAATCTAGAAAAGTGACTACAATCTAGACCAGGCTTGTACAAGTTTCGTCCTCAAGGACCATAAACAGGCAAGATTTTCAAGATATCCCTAATAAATATGCATAGGAAAATTTGCATTCAGTGTGGGTAGTGGGCATTGAAATCTATCTCAATCAAATTCAAAAAAAGTATCCTGAAAATCTGGTTTGGATAAGCCTGGTCTAGATAATGCTTTGGTTTTAAAAATAAAGGCAAGATAGAAGAGAATTATAGAAGCTGACTAGAGAAAGCTTTTCTAGGATAAAGAGAACCAATTAGTCCTAATTTTCTACAAAAAAAAGAAGGTGGTTAGTCAAGGAGCACGTTTTAAATTTCTAAGCCAGCAATAAGATTCAAAGTCGGGGACCTGACAGGACAATGCAGAAAATCACTACTAGGTATTGTAATTTGTAGTATCTGAATGGTAATGCCTAGTGAGTAGAGATGTGAAAATCTTTTGAGGCAGAAGTTGAACTAAGCACATTTAGCTTGTTTGGAGTCCTATGTTTTTTTTCAAAATTTTCATTGCTTAATAAATAAAATTTGAGTCTTAGGTGAAAGGTATTTACACAGATCCCAATAAATTAGAATTTGGCAGCTGGGATTTAATGTTAAAAAATGCAGGGTCATGCATTTGGCCTGCAGCAATCCAAGAGTGCAATAGAGTATAGGGGGTGAAGTACTTTTGTCCTCTAAAGAAGAGCGGGACCTAGGCATGGTCATGTCAGATGATCTTAAAGTAGCTTAACAGGTAGAAAAGGCAACAGCAAAAGCTAGAAGGATGCTTGGGTGCATACGGAGAGGAATGGCTAGCAGAAAAAAATGAGGTGATGGTGCCTCTGTATAAGTTTTTGGTGCAACCTCATTTGGAGTATTGTGTGAAATTCTGGAGACCGCACCTTCAAAAGGATATAAACAGGATGGAGTTAGTACAGAGGGTGGCTACCAAAATGGTTAGTGGCCTTCATTATAAAGCATATGAGGACAGGCTTAAGGATCTTAATATGTACACCTTAGAGGAAAGGCCGGATAGAGGTGATATGATTGAGATGTTTAAATACCTCTGTGGCATAAATGCACAGGGGGAGAGCCTCTTTCGATTGAAAGCAAGTTCTGCTACGAGGGGACATGGGATGAGGGTGAAAGGGGATAGATTCAGGAGTGATATGAGGAAATATTTCTTTGAGGAAAAAGTGGTGGATCTGTGGAATAGTCTCCCAATAGAGGTGGTAGAGATGAGGACGGTATCTGATTTCCAAAAAGCATGGGACAACCACACAGGATCTCTAAAGAAAAAAAGGGGACTGTTGTAGTTGTTGATATGGAAGGACAGACTAGATGGGCAATGTGGTCTTTTTCTGTTGTCATTTTTATATGTTTCTATGTTTCTAAATTTGTCAGAATTTCAATACAATGTATTTCAAGCTACTTTCAAATATATTTGCCATTCAGGGAAAATTATTAATTGGCCACCATAATCAGTTTCTACCCACCCAAGAGAGTCATATCTAACATAAGAACGCCATACTAGGTCTGACCAAAGGTCCATCGCGCCCAGTATCCTGTTTCTAACAGTGGTCAAACCACACGTACAGTGCCTTGCGAAAGTATTCATTCCCTTGGTTTTTGTCCTGTTTTGTTGCATTATGTACAACCTGAAATGAAAATGGAGGTTCATTTGGA
Source organism: Ichthyophis bannanicus (assembly GCA_033557465.1). Lineage (NCBI taxonomy): Eukaryota > Metazoa > Chordata > Amphibia > Gymnophiona > Ichthyophiidae > Ichthyophis > Ichthyophis bannanicus. Next base: position 863,731,558 of record CM066032.1, on the reverse strand, counting down.
TGTTAGGTAATGGACCTAGCAATATAGTCCAAATTGGTGAAGTGAAATGACAATAAAATACCTTGTACATATTAAAAAAAAAACCTGAAAAGTTGTGAGTGCATATGTATTCATCCCTTTTGCTGTGAAACCTCTAAATAAGATCTGGTCCAAGCAATTAATCTCAGAAGTCAATGAAGTCTCAGAATTTGATTAGGGTCCACCTGTGTGCAGTGTCACATGATCTGTCACACGATGCTTGTAAAAATATACCTGTTCTGAAAGGCCCTGACTCTGCAACAGCACTAAGCAAGCAACATGAAGACCAAGGAGCACTCCAAACATGTCAAAGACAAAGTTATGGAGAAGTATAGATCGGGATTGTGTTATAAAAAAATATCTCAAATTCTGAATATCCCACAGTGCACCATTAAATCCATTATAACAAAATAGAAAGACTATGGCACCACTACAAACCTGACAAGAGAAGACCGCCCTCCAAAACTCACAGATCAGGCAAGGAGGGTATTAATCAGAGATGCTACAAAGACACCAAGGATAACACTGAAGGAGCTGCAAAGATCCACAGTGGAGATGGGAGTATCTGTCCATAGGACCACTAGAGTGGGGCTTTATGGACGAGTGGCCAGAAAAAAGCCATTGCTAAAAGAAAGTATAAGAAAGCAGTTTGCACAACAGCATGTGGCAGACCCTTCCCCCCCCCCCTCCCCACACACACCCCCCCAAACACATGGAAGAAGCTCTCTGGTCAGATGAGACGAAAATTGAACTTTTTGGCCATCATGGGAACCACCATGTGTGGCACAAACCCAACAATTCCCATCACCCCGAGAACTAACATTCCCACAGTGAAACATGGTGGTGGCAGCATCATGCTGTGGGGATGTTTTTCACTAGCAGGGACAGGAAAACTGGTCAGGATTGAAGGAATGATGGATGACACTATACACAGGGCAATTCTTGAGGAAAATCTGTTTCAGACTGCCAGAGATTTGAGACTTGGATGCAGGTTTACCTTCCAGCAGGACAATGATCCTAAACCTACTGCTAAAGCTGGTTTAAAGGGAAACATTTAAATGTCTTGGAATGGCCTAGTCAAAGCCCAGACCTCAGTCCAATTGAGAATCTGTGGCATCACTTGAAGATTGCTGTACACAAACGCAACCCATCTAACTTGAAGGAGTTGGAGCAGTTTCGCCTTAGGAAATGGGTGAAAATCCCAGTGGCTAGATATGCTAAGCTAATAGAGACATACCACAAGAGACTTGCAGCTGTAATTGCAGCAAAAGATGGCTCTACAACTTATTGACTTTGGGGGGGAAGGGGGGGTGAATACAAATGCACCCTCCTGCTTTCAGGTTTTTTTTTGTCTTAATTATTGTTTGTGTCACAATAAAGGATATTTTGCAAATTCAGAGTCGTAGGCATGTTGTGTATATCATATGGTACTAACCCTGAAAACTCCATTCTAATTCCAGGTTGTAATGCGACAAAACAGGACAAACACAGAGGAGATGAATACTTTTGCAATGCACTGTAAGTACCTGTCAGGTTCCCAAAAGGGAGACAGATTCCATGTTGGTTATCCCAGAGTCAAGCAGGAGATTTCCCCAGTCCACTCATGTGCACAAACAGAACAGTATCACCATGGCATCTTTCATTTATAAGTGCCAGTATTTACATGTGCAAACATCAGTACTTTATCGGTATTTACTTGACCCATTTTATGTGCCTAGGGGAGTTATTTTAGAAGCTCTATTTGCCATTTAGACATGTATAATCAGGCAATATACACATGCAAATTGCATGCATGTGTAAATGGTCATTTTAGAAAAAGTTCATTTTGCACTTACATGCTTCTACCACACTGAAAATAGATGGAGTGTGTCATGGGCTTGGCCATGCCTAGACTTAGGCATGCTCCAGGACATACATAGATATGTAAAAAGTGCTCCATTTGACCCTCCCTTTACAGGAGGAATTCAGGGTGATATCCACTTAATCCCCTAATGGTTACCCCCTCCCCCAAATTGAAAAGATAGAGTCCTCTGTAGTTAAGTAGCACCATCTACATGTCTGAGTTTGGAAAACGGCTTAGATGCATGTGTAAGTGTCAGCACTTTCGTGTGGGTTTCCTCTGGCAATTTCCCCCACATGTGTATTTCTAAAATAGCTCCTCCTGTTACACATGGATGCATATTTTAGAAATAACATCAGAATTGCGTACGACGTAACCTCAAAGTCTCAATTCTGATCTCTAGGTCCTATCTAAAATGTGCCTTAAAATGTATCACCCATTAACTAGTGAAGCCACTATTTTTTTTTTTTTATTTGGAGGGGGAAAATAAAACACTGGAGATTAAGGACAATTACTCCCTCAATCTCTTTTGCAAAGCCCTACCCTCTCAGCTTGCGCAAAAGCCCATAGGGGAATTTTCTTTAATATATGTACATTCCCTATGCAAGATGGGGACTTCACATGTAGATTTTTTAGCAAGCCCAAATCATGGTCCCTTCAAATCCCTGTGTGCTGTTAAACTTCTTATGTAAGTAATGGCTTTCTGAAAATCACATTTACACACGTTTGCCCATTTACACATTCAAATACCACTATTTGCTGCACATGTCAGGGTGCTTTTAATACGACCTCTTTAGTCAAGTTATAGCAAATCTCTCTTATTTGTTTTACTCTATCAGCCCTGAATATCCCCTGATGAAACCCTTCTGCAGGAAAAACAAAAATAACAGTGGTGAGAACTTTCCAGAATAACAAGTGTTGCGGCCATACAATCTTCTTCCAAATCCAAGAGCATCACTTTTCCCTGCACCTTTAGATTTCATCTGGAAAATGCAGCATAGTTATTAGACGCCTAAGCTATCAGTCATATTTTCTCACATACTCAGAAACTCAGGGGTATGTTTACTAAAGGACGTTAAAGAAGCATGCTGTAACGCCTGTTATCGGCATCTTTGCACCCTTAACACTGCAGAAAAGCTGCATTAATGGGTGTTAAAGGCTCCTGCAGTGTTAAGGGTGCAATAGGCGGAGAGTTATTTTGTGACCATGTGTTACTCAGTTCATTTTCATGCCTGTAACAGCTCAGGCTCTGCTGTGACTGCCAGACACACATCCTTAGAGTTTCTTATGTGTACTGGCTACAATTTGGGTCAACAAACAGACTATTCCCCATCATGCCCTTCTGAGAGCATGGCTTTATTGGCTCTGCTGCAGCCCATTGCAGTGGGTCAAACATGTTCACCCTGCAGATGTCTAGTAACTGCTCAGAGGTGTGGTGTGATGGTCATGGCATTAGCTTGGGGGCCCAGGATACCAGGGTTTGAGGCCTACTAGCACTCATTTTTGCAACAATTTGGAATGTTTTATGTATGCCACAATCTTCATGAATTGCCCACACCTCCTTATGACCTTAGGCAGGTCACCTAACCCTCCATTGTCTCAGCTGACCGGAGGTTCTTACAGTCCCTGTTCTCAATCAGACATTACCACATTTTTGATACAACGTAACCCAATATGACTGCACTGGTGCAGTGGTATACTAATAGGCATTTCCATGCATACAGCTGTAACCTGCATGTGAGACATGAGTCATATATGACATCATGACTGACTGTATAGCTTTGCCTCCATCACATCTCTGCATTACATACAGACACATCCTACACCTCGGATAGCCTCCTGCAGGTATCAAATCATGCCCATACGTGCCCCTTTTGCCCAGTTTGAGTGACTCCTGTCCAGTTGTTTATGCACTTTTGTCTGGGTTGTTGTATGATGGTTGAGTGGCTGGGACAGGTGTGAGACCTACATATTTTGTAATAGGCCTTACACGCGGCCCTGGCACACTTTTTCCCACACAGTACACATGCATTGGGGATGGCACCTCCGGTACATCGGTGCTGCCAGCCCATGCCACACTCTCTTCTGCCATCCTTCTTGCATCCCATCCATCAGCCTCTGATGGCTATGTGCAGTCATGTCTTCTTGTGCAAGCTGCTACACCATGGCCTATACAGGTACTCTTTTTACGCATTTGGATGCTTCACTTACGCCTCTCCTGTGCCTGATCTCCTGCTCCGTCTTCCTTTCAAAGCACACATCCTGCCACTCCTGACTCTGCTGGGGGACATATCTTCCTCATCCTATGCCACACACTGACATTATGACATTTTACGTAGGCACCCCCAGTGCATAGGTACAGCCACCTTCCACATGCTTGTTGCACTTACTGACTGGTACATCGGATGCCTACGGATCTGTCAGGCCCTTCAGCTCCTACCTGTCCTTTCATACATCACCTTTACATTGGCTTTTGCTGGGGCTTTCTTATCTAGCAATAAAGTGACAGCTGTTTTAGGGCATTAAGTTGCACACTGGATACCTTAACGCGCGATGTCCTGTTAATGCCATTGCGCCCTTTATGCCGGAATGCCGCCTACCCACCCAAGCTTTTTTCACATGCAACTCCCTTTATCGCTGCCGTTAACGGCTGTTACATTAACACCCTTTAGTAAGCATACCCCTAAATGTTATTAGCTGATGTTTCAAGCAATATGCCAGCTTGATTGAGAGCAGAGTTTGGAGATTTGAGGGCATATGCACACACACTAACCCATGCACAGTGAGGCCAAAACAAACAATACAATCTAAATAGGGAGATGGAATCAAATTCCAAAATGTGAAAATAGCAGCATGGTCTTTGAGGTTTATCATTAATCCAAATGAAATTTCCCTAGTGATGGCTCCTGTCATTTGGCACCACAACATACAAATGAAGAGACAGCACAAGCAGTATTGTTTCCAAGAGCAGTGCAGCAATTTATATTTACAATTCTTGGTGTCATAAACCAAGGGAATTTTGGAAATAAATTATGCATAAGGAATCAAGAATGTCTAGACGTTTCTCTGACTGTCTAGGGGCAAAATAACCTTCAGAAAACATATTGGCATGGGACCAAATTTGGCATGGAGGAAAAACCAAGGAAAATACACACTGAGTTTGAAAATGATCCAGATATGAACTGGGGTTCCAGAGAAATAAAGTTCCCCCAAAAGAACCCAGTGCACTTCTTTGGGAGAGGCAGATACGTATAGCAGCTGCACCACAGAAACATTAATGCATTGAAACAATTATCAGAGAATCTCTCAAATTGCCTTTTCCTCTCCTCTTCTCATCAAAGATGCACACACAGAACCACCACACATGCCCACACACAAACATACACACACACCTAAATACACCAACATAACAAAGACACATATACAGAGAAAAGCACAGATACACACACAACCACGCATCAGCATACTTGCACTCACAGGAGGAGATTGGGAACTACAGGCCAGTTAGTTTGACCTTTGTGGTGAGTAAATTAAGGGAAATGCTGCTAAAATAGAGAATAGTGAGGTTTCTGGAATCCAATAGATTGCAGGATCTGAAGCAATATGGTTTTACAAGAAACAGGTCTTGTCAGATGAATATGACACATTTCTCCCTCTATCGCTTCTCGGATATCTCTCAAGCTCAATAGAATTACAGATTGGCTTGCTGGACATGGGCTTAAGCTCAATATCTCAAAAACTGCATCTATACTCTTTTCAAACACTATTTCTCCCTCCCTTCCAGTCTCCTTCCATTCCAGGACTCAATTAAGATCCTTGGTGTTTCCTTTGACTGTCATCTCTCTTTCTCCCGGCATATTTCCTTAACTGTCCAACGTTGCTTTTTCATTCTGCGCCAGATCAGTTCCATCCAGAAACTCCTTGACTTGTCTTCCATCCGTTTGCTCATCCTTTCATTAGTTGACACTCATTTATTCTACACCAACTCTCTTCTCTTCAGTCTCCCTCAGTATCAGATTCATCGCCTTCAGTTACCAGAACACTGCTATAAAACTCTTGCACAGTGCCCGTAAGTTTGAGCACATGACCCCCTTCTTTGTCACTGAACATTTCTCTCCCAGTGGTTTTCTGTATAAAGCTCAAACTTCACATCTTGATCCTGCCTTCCTGTCACAATTCCTTATTCTGTACACCCCTCAGTACACTCTCCGTTCTGCCACACAGCATCTTCTCGAGGTCCCTAGCTTTCATCTTGGGTGCTCTTCTACAGCACGCTCTTGTTCCTTCCAGGTAATTGCTCCCACCCTCTGGAATCCCCTTCCCTCGGCCCTTCACTGTTAACTTTCCTTTACCTGTTTAAGTCCCAATTAAAGGCCCATTTCTTCATTCTTGTTTTTCCTTTAGCAGCATCCTCCTCAGTCTTGTTCGTCCCTGATGAGTCACTGATTCTTTTTTGCCTGACCATCTCAGGAGCAGCACCTGTCTCTGGTATGTCTTTGTCCTCTCCTCTTCCCTTCCTTCCTCTTGTGTCTTCTGTTTTCATGACATTCATTCCTAATTTGTAACCTAGGCCCCACTTCCCCTTTTCTTAACCATAATCTTTCCGTCTTCCCTTGTTGTTTTCCCCCTAATTTGTTATTTTATTGTATTTTAATTTTATTACTGTTTTTACCTTGTTAACTCTCTAGTTGCCTTGGCTATAGGCGGTATATCAAATATACTCAAACTGTAAATTGTAACTATTTTTGGGTGATCAGAGAGTTGGTTCAAGGGAGAGCCCTGGATGTGATATACTTAGATTTCAGCAAAGTCTTTGACATAGTTCTGCAAAGGCAACTTATAAATAAATTGAGCATGCTAGGGATAGACCCTAAAGCTACCAACTGGATTAGAAACTGACAGAGTGGGAGATGAAAAAGGTACTGGTAAATGGACTTCACTCTAAGGATAAGACAGTTATCAGTAGTGTTCTACAGGTATCAATCCTTGGTCTGATTCTCTAACATTTTTGTGATATTGCAGAAGGGTTATCAGATAAGGTTTCCTTCTTTGCAGATGATTCCGAAATCTGCAATAGGGTAGACACTCAGGAAGGTGTATGAAACATGAGGAGGGATCTAGCAAAGCTTGAAGAATGACTGAGAATTTGGCAGCTGAGATTTAACGCTAAAAAATGCAGGGTCATGTATTTTGATTGCAAAAATCTAAGGGAGTGGTAGTAAGAGAACTTTTTTCAATTGAAATAAAGCTCTGAAATGAGGGGACATTGGATGAAAGTAAAAGCGGATAGATTCAGGAATAATCAGAGGAAATATTTCCTTTGAAAAGAGTGATAGATGTGTGAAATAGCCTCCCAGTGGAAGCAGTAAAACAAGGACGGAAACTGAATTCAAGAAAACATGGGATCTTTAAGGGAAAAGAAAATTGTAGAGTCTAGCAGTTGGTATGGATGCTCAGACTGGATAAGCCATATAGTCTTTATCTGCCATCATGTTTCTGTGTTTCAGCATTAGGCCCAAAATCTAGGCAAATGAAAAGCAGGCCTAAATTTAAGAGAAACATTTTTTTGTTCCTAATTATAGGTGAATTTTCAGCTGAAAGGCTCCTAGATTTGGCTGAAATACGGAACAAACTTCAGATCCTACCTTAGGATCCTACGTTTAGGGGCTCTGAGCCCAATATTTAAAAGCAGTTAACATTATAGAGGCCCCCCCCACACTGATAAAAAGGATAGCCCTGCTGAGAAGGTATTTCCCTTCATCATCCTAGGATAGTGATGCAAAGCAGTGGAGAAACAGCCTAATAGAGCAGCAGGCTGTGAACTAAAGAAACCGAGTTCAAATCTCGCTGTTCCTTCTTGTGCACATTCTTTAACTCTGTAGTCCTCAGGTACAAACTTGGAGACCCTTTTACCAAAAGTACACTAAGCAGTTAAATTGCATGCTTGCCCTTGTTACTGTGGGGGCATGACAAGCTCAACTTAAAGTAGACAAAGTGATGGGACCGGACGGGATACACCCTAGAGTACTGAGGGAACTTGGAGATGATCTAGCAGCTCCACTGACTGACCTTTTCAATGCCTCATTGTAGTCAGGAGTGGTGCCAAAAGACTGGAGAGAGGATCACGTGGTGCCTCTGCACAAAAGCGGAAGTAAGGATGTGGTTGAAAACTACAGGCCAGTTAGTTTAACTTCGGTGGTGAGTAAATTATTGGAAAAGCTGCTTTCTGGAGTCCAGCAGATTATAGGATCTGAGGCAGCATGGATTCACCAGAGGCAGGTCTTGTCAGACAAATCTGATTGATTTCTTTGACTGGGGGACCAGGGAGTTGGACCGAGGGAGAGCTCTAGATGTGGTGTATTTAGATTTCAGTAAAGCCTTTGACGCTGTTCCTCACAGGTGACATAAACAAACTGAGCACCTTAGGGATGGACCCTAATGTTACTGCTTGGGTTAGAAATTGGTTGGGTGGGAGGCGACAAAGAGTACAGGTAAATAGAGTTCACTCTGAGGAGAAGGATGTTAACAGTGCTGTGCCCCAGGGATCTGTCCTTGGTCCAATTCTTTTTAACATCTTTGTTAGTGATATAGCGGAAGGGCTGTTGGGTAAGGTATGCCTCTTTGCAGATGATACCAAAATCTGCAATAGAGTAGACACCCAGGAAGGTGTAGATAACATGAGGATGGATCTAGCTAAGTTTGAAGAATGGTCTAGAATTTGGCAGCTGGGATTTAATGTTAAAATATGCAAGGTCATGCATTTGGGCTGCAGCAATCTAAGGGAGCAATATAGTAAAGGAGGTGAAGTACTTTTGTCCACTAAAGAAAAGCGGGACCTAGGCGTGGTTGTGTCTGATGATCTTAAAGTAGCTAAACAGGTAGAAAAGGCGATGGCAAAAGCTAGAAGGATGCTTGGGTGCATATGGAGAGGAATGTTTAGCAGAAAAAAGGAGGTGATATTGCCTCTGTATAAGTCTTTGGTGCAACCTCATTTGGAGTATAGGGTGCAATTCTGGAGACCGCACCTTCAAAAGGATGTGAACAGGATGGAGTCGGAGTAGAGGGTGGCTACTAAAATGATTAGTGGTCTTCATTATAAAGCATATGAGGACAGACTTAAGAATCTTAATATGTACACCTTAGAGGAAAGGCGGGATAGAGGTGATATGATTGAGATGTTTAAATACGTCTGTGGCATAAATGTTCAGGGAGAAAGCCTCTTTCCATTGAAAGCAAGTTCTGCTATGAGGGGACATGGGATGAGGGTGAAGGGAGATAGATTCAGGAGTGATGTGCGGAAATATTTCTTTACGGAAAGATTAGTGGATCCATGGAATAGTCTCCCAGTGGAGGTGGTAGAGATGAGGACAGTAACTGAATTCAGAAAAGCATGGGACAAACACAGAGGATCTCTAAAGGTAAAAAGGGGACTGTTGTAGTTGTTGATATGGAAGGACAGACTAGATAGGCCATGTGGTCTTTTTCTGTCGTCATATTTCTATATTTCTATGTTTCTATTCAGCAGAGACTACATCCATACCTGGAATGAGAACTACCTGAAGTGCAAGCAAGGTTCAGGAAAGGGCGAGGAACAAGAAACATCATCACAGATGTGAGATGGATCCTTGAAAAGACCAAAGAATACTAAAATAATATCTATATGTGTTTTATTGACTACAACAAGGCTTTTGACTGTGTAAACCATGAGAAGCATGGGTATACAAGAACACCTGATCATTCTCTTGCACAACCTTTACATTGATCTAAAAGCAACAGTTTGAACGGAACAAGTAGAAATAGAATGGTTTAAAATCAGCAAAGGTGTACGACAAGGCTGCATACTTTCCCCCTACCTGTTTAATTTATATGCAGAACAAATTATCAGAGAAGCCGGACTATATGAAGACAACAGAGGTGTGAAGATTGATGGGAGACTCATCAACAACCTTCATTATGCTGATGATACTACATTACTAGCTGAAAGTGAAGACGATCTGAAACATTTGCTTCTCAAGATCAAGGAAGATAGTGTTAAACTGGTCCTGCACCTTAATGTAAAGAAAACAAAGATCCTGACAACGGGTAATATCAATAAATTCATTGCTGATGGAGAAGAAATTGAAATAGTGGACAACTTTAACCTACTTGGATCAACTATCAATAAAGAAGCAACAAGCAGTCAAGAAATCAGATGACACATTGCTCTTGGCAGATTGGCTACAAAGGACCTAGACAAGATTTTCAAGAGCAGAGATGTCTCTCTCCATACAAAGATTTGACTTGTTCAAGCCAAGGTATTTTCAATATGGATGAGAAATTTGGACAGTGAAAAAGATAGACAGGAAGAAAATTGCTGCCTTTGAATTATGGTGCTGGCGACGAATACTGTGTATCCCATGGACTGTCCGAAGAACAAACCAGTCAGTACTAGAGGAGATCAAACCTAAGCTTTCTTTAGAAGTTTAGATGGCAAGACTTTGACTTTCATACTTTGGACACATCATGCAAAGAGAGATCATTCAAGAAAGACATCATGCTTGGCAAGTTAGAAGGCCCATGCAAAAGAGAAAGGCCAGCAATGAGATGGATCGATATAATAACAGCAGCTATGACTGAAGACCAAACACAGTTTAGGATTACTATAAAGAGAGTCACCATGAGTCAACACAGATTCGACGGCACTTAACAAAGTTTTTAATTTATTATGTAATGTGTTAAAGTTACACATACACTCTCTGTTGAATTTACATTCTGTTAAAGCATCACATTTACTATGCAATATTGTTAATGTTCCATATAAATTGCTTTGATGTTTAGATAAACGGTCTATAAAAAAAAGTGTCACATAAATAAATAAAAGACCCCTTAGATTATGACCATAGGAAAATATCTACTTTACTTGAATGTAGGTCACCTTGAGGTACTCCAGAAGAAAAGGATGAGCTAATCAAAATCCACAACAGAATTTCCTTAGCAGGATTCTGCTGCTAATATACACATCAGTCCTAATTTACTACAATCTTTCCCCATAGGCACATGGAGGGTAAATTAATTAAGTTCTCATGGTTAACCGGACAGGATTGTACCATTTTTATGAAGGCACATGGGCACGTGTGTCTTTATAAAATACTAGCACCGCTCCTGCAAAAATCATGCATGCTTTGAAGCTGCAGACATTTATGACTGCTCAGAAGCAATCATAAATGTTAGCATGTAAGGTGTGCGTGTAGGCAAGTATTTTATAAACTATACATATAGACTGACTCCACTGATGCTCCACCCAAATCTCTCCACTGACCATGCCTACTCTACAAATATGTGTCTACTTGTACTGCACACACTTTTAGACATGACTGATTTTTATAAGTCCTTTGACAAGTGTAAATCACCATTTCATTTGCAAAAATGTTTTATTACCCCCTCATAGGGTAATTTTTTTTTTTTTATATAAATTTAAATTACATATCAGGAACAAATTTCAACAAAACAAAAATCATTAGATCCAGAACAAAATAATACAAATTTACAATACATTAGTCCTCATCAAGAAGGAACTCGAAAAAACAAAACAAAACAAAAAACAAACAGTCCCATCTCAGCCCGGTAAATTCCCTGGTCCCACCAGAAACCAAATAAACCAAGGAAAAACTAAATCCAACAATAAAGCACACTTCATCCCTTATCTTTTAAAAACTTTAATAATTATTCAACCTCCCCAAAACTATATGGCACTTGCAAGGGAATTTCAAGTAGAATAAGGCTCCTAGGGCCACAACGCGTGGGCGAACCTCCAAAAAGGCTTTCCGACACTGTTGTGTGGCCCTTGAAACATCAGGAAAATTTTGAATACACTGACCACAAAACTTCTTGAGTTTCTTTTTAAAGTATGCCCGAAAAATTCTCTCTTTATCTATCACCGAAACTACCGTAATTAACAAAGTAGCCCGCGTTGCAATCTCATCATGAGATGACTCAAGAAACTCAGAGATATTTAATGAAGAGGCAGCCAACTGATCATTTTGAACTCCCACTTCCCTATTTGAATCTTTAATTAAATTCCCCACAGGAAGATAATAAATTTTTGACAAAGCAATTGAATTAGCATCAGGTAATAATAACACTTCTTTCAAATACTTTTGAAGAAGTATAGTTGGTGACAAATAGTGAGTACAAGGAAAATTTAACAGGCGCAGGTTCCTAGACCGCAAGGATTTTTCTAATATTTCATACTGATGATGTAAAGAGGAAACATCCTGTACAACTGTATTTAAAACTCCTTGCTGCAAGGGACTGCGTATCTCCTCTAAGTTCTTTTCCACTACTAACAATCTGGATTCATGATTCGATAACTTTGCCACCATCTGTTTTGAAAAAACAGATATTTTCTGTAGGGAAGACCCTAAGGCCAATTCCATCTGGGCTAGCATAGTCCATATATCTTTTAAAGATATATCATCTGGAGGAATTCGTGCCTCCTCTACTGAAGGAAATACTACTACCAAGGGAAGTGGAGGAGGCAAAGTCTCAACTGTACAGTCAATATTCAAAAACGAAGAGGATAACAGAGGTTTCTCAATTTTACTTAAGTCAAGACCCCCATAAGGGGACGAAGTAGCTAATGAAGGTTCCTTAGCATGGTGATCCAGAGACAAATCTCTATTCATCGGGGTAATATTAGAAGATGTACTCACAGTGGAGGCATCCTCTAGACCAATATCCTCTGCTCGATTTGCGGCCCGTGTTGATGAAGGTTCCCCAACTTTAACATGCGCATCCATTGGACCTACTACTTTAACGGCCTTCACCTGCACCGCCGGAGGATATTTCTTCATCCGTTTCCCCATCAGCGCCTAACGAAGCGCCAAAGTGCGCCGAAGGGGCGCCAAAGGGGCAGGACCTGCCCCTTTGGCCATGCCCCTTCGGGCACGCGCCACGGGCACGCACCCGCTACTGCGTCCCGCGGTGAGGGCAAGGTGGATATAGCTCCTCCAATCTAGCCGCCCCAATCAGAGCAGCCACAGCAGGTAAACCGAGCCAATCAGGAACAGGCAATAGCACAGCAGGAAACAAACGAACTCCTCAGCGTCCCGCAGTGAGGGCAAGGTAGATATAGCTCCTCCAATCTAGCCGCCCCAATCAGAGCAGCCACAGCAGGTAAACCGAGCCAATCAGGAACAGGCAATAGCACAGCAGGAAACAAACGAACTCCTCGGCGTCCCGCGGTGAGGGCAAAGTGGATATAGCTCCTCCAATCTAGCCGCCCCAATCAGAGCAGCCACAGCAGGTAAACCGAGCCAATCAGGAACAGGCAATAGCACAGCAGGAAACAAATGAACTCCTCCATAGGGTAATTTTTAAAAGCATTTGCATGGCTAAAACAGTGTTTTGCATGCAGAAACAGCCATGTATAAAACTACTATGAATGTATGCATGCAAATTTATCCGACCTGAATGGAAGAGTTCTTGGGATGGTGTTGAGAAGGGGTTAGCATTTATATGCATGTAAAGTACGATGGAAAATTACTGTAGACCGAAGAACTGGTGTAAATTTCTGCTACCACTTTTTGAGGGGTAATCTACATGCAAACATTTCCTTTGAAAACTGGTGTAACTTATGATCTTGCCTGCTGCACAAGTTAGACAGCCTGTGCAAAATTATCCTCAAAATGGAAGAAAATCCTTGGTGAAGCAGACCTAATGTTAATGATACTGCTCCACCTCTTATCTCAAAGAGAAGTTAATTTCAATTCTTTCAAAAATGAATTCTCCATAAAAATGGTAGTTTAACCTATTTACTCGGTCTATTTTATTATGCTCCCCTGAAAAATCAAAGGCTACTATGTAGTATATGAGATATGCATATTGTCTATACAACAGCACCATGGAATGTAAATGATTGTGAAGTCCCATCAAACTGACTAAGGTGCACATTACATTTATTGTATGATAGATGTGAAAGAAGCTCAGAAGGCTCTGTCTCTTATTAATATGCCTTGGAAAAATGAAGGTCTTCTGATTAGTTTCAGTTCATATGTTATCATAAAAATGTAATTATCTGCAATACCTAATGAAGTCTAATTTACATTTTATTATGTAATTCGTAGTTTACAGAGTGAAGCATTTTTTTTTTTTATTCTATCTGCCTGATTCAGATCTTTTTAGAACTGACTATCCAGGTGAGTTTTGAAAACTGAAGAAGCTGGGAAAGCATTCAGAGCAAGGCTCATGGAATTCTTTCCAACTCTTTTGTGTATGTATGAGTGTGTATATACATCTGTAGCTGTTACCTGTAGGTAGAGGAGATGGATGGGTTGAGTGGAGTAATACTCAAATGTTCTATTGGTTTGGAAAGCATAATAAAATGAAACCATGTATGATAATATATCAAACCATAAAATGTCACTGTCAACAGATTTCAAAAAATGGATCTTTAACAACAGGTGCCATTTATTCCACAGCAAGAAGCATTGCTATGCTTCTCCATCACTAATTGGTGGTACTCATAGCCACCATTAAGAAAGTTATACAGTTTCAGTCACTAGGTTTCACAATAGAAATTACAGTAAAGATAATGTAATATACATCTGAATCACTAAGAAGCAGCCTGGCAGGAATAGGAGTATGGCAACAGTAAGGCGTGCCATGCTCTAGCATAGCGTTTTGCTAGTAGTTTCACTAATCTTTCTCCCTGATGCAGAAAGCAAGCTAGCATAGGAGAATCATGAGCAAAACATTGTGTAGTGGGCATGCTAATCACATGCAAAACAATGAATTTTTAATTGCTCCTGATGTAAAGAATTGTGCTGAAACTGAAACAGCTCTGAGTAGGCATAAAGATGAAGTAAGGAGCAGAAGACCCAAGGAGGCCTAGACCCCAGCCAAACATTCCCAACCCCCTCCTCCACAACCCTGAGACCACCAAAAAATCATTGGGAGCAAATTGGCCCCCAAGCCCCCAGAAAATTCCCTTGGTGGCCCAGTAGCCCCTACCTTCCACCCCCAAACCCTTAAAAAAGCTCCATGAAGGTCCCTGTCTTCCTGTCCTCCAACCCCCTACAAAGATTCTCTGGTAGCCCATTGCTGCTACCCCTCACTCTCCAAATCCCTGGTAGCTCTGATCACCCCCTCATCTGATTTCTCCCCGTAGTAACTTCCACACTGGGGGAGGGGCAGGAACAATGACTACATGTTCCTGCCCCCGTACAGCTATTGTTCAAAATGGCAGTGCCTGACACTGCATGGAGCATGTTGGAATATACCGAAAGGGGCCAGCCTGCCATATAAGGCAAAAACCACCTTGTATAGCACACCCCTTCAGTGCATCCTGGGATGCATAGTATCAGTCAGTCATACTGTGTGTCACAGGATACACCATGTGACATAATTCTTCCATATAAGTCAAATTTTGCCTTATTTAGCAGACTCGTCCCACCTGGTGCTCCCACCTGGTGCTCCCACCTGGTGCTCCCACCTGGTGCGTCCTCCTGGTGCACTTTGTGGGGTCAGGAACTGCCATTTTCTAAGGAGCATGTAAGCATGACTCCTGCTCCCTAACCAGAAAGGCAACAGGGGGAATCAGACAGGGATGGTATCAAAGCTATCAGGGATTTGAGTGTGGGGAGTAGGGATGACTGGGCCACAAGGGAACTTCCTTAGGAGGTTTGGATAGGTGGGAGGTAGGGGCCACTTTGTTTTCGGGGACTTTTTTTGGGGAGCTTAGGGCCACCAACCACAAAAGGTTTGGCAGTGTCAGGATTGGAGGTGGGAACGTGCAATCGGGGGTCTGCCATCATCTCAGGTGATGACCTTTTTTCCTCAGCAATCCATGTGCAAAGGTTTCCGACTTCTAAAACAGAACCCTATGTGCATAGGTCTGGCTTGATCTCCTTGTTTAACGTAGATTGTTGGTGCACAGCTCATTCGCATGCTGTTTGTTTACAGCAGTGGTCTCCAATTCCAGTCCTGGAAGGCCGCAAACTGGTCAGGTTTTCAGGATATCCCTAATGAATATGCATGAAATATATATTCACATGCACTGCCCCATTTGGGCCCAATTCTGACCTGCATGTACATCCCTTTTGTATATCCGGACTGAGCCAGACGTACAAAGGGGAGCACGATTCTGATCCTGTGGGGCACGTCTAGCCCTGCGGGATCAGAATCATGATCAGGCCTGTACATGCAGGCCAGAACTGCAATTCAGTCCCGGCCTGCACGTACAGACACTGCTGGGATAGCTCAGTCAGGCTTTTAAATGGAGCCGCAGTGCCATGGCACCACGGCTCCATTTAAAAGCTGTGATGCAGGCTGCCAGAATCTAAAGTTTATTACCCGCAGCCCGAACCCTGATCTGGCCTCCTAAGACCAGGGTCAGGCTGCGGGGAATAAACCATGCCCCCCCCCCCCAGCCCCTTCTGTGACCCGGGCCGTCCACGTCCAGGGAGTTATTGCACCTCAAAGGTAGAATAACATAACTGGCCATTTTGCTGGTCCTGGACTTACAGGGCCAACATTAGAATCGGCCCTATATGTTCAGGGCAAGCGACCGCCCACTGCCTGCCCACTCTCTGCCCCTGGGCTGCCCATTCCCCGCCCCCGTCTAACTTCCCCGCACAACTGGCAGGGAAGTTAGTTGGGGGCTGCCGCTGATACAAATAACATGGATAGATGTCCCGTTGGGACGTCCATCCCCACTATCTGTGACTCAGAATAACCCCATTGAATTCACATTTATTTCATTCATATCCATTAGGGTCATCCTGAAAACCTGACTGGTTTGCAGTCCTCCATAACCGGAAGCGGAGCCCCTTGTTTACAACAGAAGTGAGCAAAACATCTGCGTTAAACTTGTGTTGGGAAACCTATGTTAGAGCTTTAGTTCTGGTCCCTAGCACAGGCTTTCTGCATCGAAACCGGTGGCTGTGTGTATTCATCGTGACAATGCTGAAAAGCTAAGTGGCTAGATGTGCCTCCAGGGGAGAGTTGAGAAGCACTGCAATTGTATGAAATCGGTCTGAAAAGCACTCCCTGCTGGTGCTCAGAACAGTCATTTTGTGCCAGCAACAGAACAAAAGTCAGAGATGTCAGCATATCCTCAGCATCCATCACTGCTGCGCAAAGCCACAAACAAGCAGTCGTCTCAAAGGAGCTACTTCACCTCAGGACCCGCCTGAGAATATTAAGCCAACGAGGAAAACACAGATTTTCCAAACCTAAAGGCCGATGAAAATAAGTTGGTTTGTTTTTTAGCATCCTTCTCTTTTGCCTTTTTTCTGATCTGTACAATTTTAAGAATAGTTTAACAACCCACATTGCTATTTTGCCAGGTGATAGAGCACCCATATGTAATTCCTTTAACAGCAAACTAAAACTAGGGTAAAGCACTATGAGCCTGGCCATGCCAAAAAGAGGCCCTTTCAATCTATAAAATATGAATATAAAGCTAGGTGGCCTACAGTGTACCAGCCAAAGTATCCTGAACAGTGGAAAACTGAGAAGAAGAATCATTTGGAGCCTAAGATCTTGCCCTATATGTCTCAAGTCATCTGCCATGCATAAAGAATTGATTCTATTAAGGGAAGAATTAGCTGCAATTAAACATGCCTCCTCTAGGGTACAAACTGAAAAAAAATCCACCACCACTCCCCTAAAGAATCAAGCAACCCAGGAACAAATGGATCACAGTGGGCTCTGTGACCTGTAACAAGGAGACACACTTGCCATTAAGAGATATCCCTGCATAATGCCTTCTCTACCTTGGGAAATTCAAGTGCCCAATCAGCGGAAACTGAAGTGCCCTTAAACGAGAAAGTCAATGCCCAATCTGCTGATAATGCCCTATATATAAAGAAACTGACACAAAAGAGGAAACTGCTACTACTTGGGGATTCCATCATCAGAGGCACCAACTTGGAAACACAGTTCAAATGGGAGATGATGGTCAAATGTCTCCCATGCTCTTCAGCCTGCATGAATACCAAGCAAATTGCTGGCATAGTTAGTGCAGAAAGTGAGCGTTCCAAAATCGATGTTATCATCCACTTGGGTACAAATGACCTGGCTAGAAACAGTGCCTCTACAGTTCACGAAGGACTTCCAAATTCTAGGAGAGAAACTCAAACCCATTGCTAACACTATATCATTCTCAGAAGTTCTACCTGTTCTTGGTAAGGGGCAGAAAGTCTGCATCACTAGGACTAGAAAAGGGGACTGTTACTTCTGGAGAGAGATCTGCAATTGTGAGTATATACCTCTGGGAATTTTCTGAAAGGAATTCTTTCTATTAAAGCTATTTAATCTGTGAACCCACTATTTTTTGTTAAATCAGTCAGGGAGTAGTAGCAGCAGTTTAAGTTTAAATTTAAAACACAGAAGAGAACTTTCTGGTTACATTTCATACCCAGCAGAGAGCTTGTAGTTTTAATTTAATAGTCACTCAGGGCCTAGTATCAGCAAAGTACTTTTAGTTTAAATTTAAAACACAGAAGAGAGCTTTCTGGTTAAATTTGGAACCCAGCAGAGAGCTGTAGTTTAAACGTAATAGTCACTCAGGGCCTAGCATCAGCAAACTACTTTTAGTTTAAATTTAAAACACAGAAGAGAGCTTTTTGGTTAAATTTAGAGCCCAGCAGAGAGCTTGTAGTTTAACTTTCATAATAAGTTAGAGCCTAGCAGCAGCAAAGAGCTACAATTTAAATCAAATAAGAATATAGCTTACCTCAGCAGCACAGGACAGGGTACTATGTAGCAGCCCTCTTTTAATAAGTGGTATTTCCCTCCCTCCATCCCCACACCCACCCACCCCTGGGATAATCGTGGCTTGATAGGTACTTACACATCTTAAAAGACAGGATGTGCTCTCAGGTGAAGCTCATTACCTAAATCAGTCATACACTGGGGTACATTCTGGGGAGAGGAGTGGCTCTTCCGAAGGGATGGGCTTCACCTTAACCGGGATGGAACCAGGCTGCTGGCATTAACCTTTAAAAAGAAGATAGAGCAGCTTTTAAACTAGATAATAGAGGAAAGCCGACAGTCGCCCAAGAGCGGATGATTCGGAAGAATGTATCCTTGAAGGATACTACCAAAAGGAGAGGTTCCAAAAAAGAGTAAAGTAGCCCAAATGCCCTTGTGTATAGAGCAGACAGAACTTAAAGATCCCAAATTACCCATGTCTACCAATAGCCAAATTAATATGAATAAAATACAGTCTCTAAAATGCTTATATGCAAATGCTAGAAGTCTAAAGAATAAGATGGGAGAGTTAGAATATATAGCACTAAATGAGAGGTTAGATATGATTGGAATATCAGAGACATGGTGGAAGGAGGACAACCAGTGGGACACTGTGATACCTGGGTACAAACTATATAGTAATGATAAAGCTGATAAAATTGGTGGAGGGGTTGCGCTCTATGTTAGAGAGGGCATTGAGTCAGAAAGGATTTAAGTTTTGCAGGAAACAAAATTTGCTGTAGAATCTCTATGGATTGAAATTCCATGTAAAAAGGGGAAGGCAATGGCAGTGGGGGTGTACTATCGACCGCCTGGCCAGAGTGAACAAATGGATGATGAAATGCTCAAAGAAATCAAGGGAGCTAACAAACGTTACAGCACGGTAATAATTATGGGTGATTTCAATTACCCCGGTATCGACTGGGTCAGTGTCACGGCAGGACATGATAGGGAGGTAAAGTTCCTAGATGACATAAATGACTGCTTCTTGGAGCAGCTGGTTCTGAATCGACCAGAGGGGAAGCCATATTAGACCTAGTCCTTAGTGGAACACCAGATCTAGTGCAAGAGATAAGGGTGTTGGGGCCACTTGGCAATAGTGATCATAGCATGATCGCCTTTGATTTAATTAGTGGAGGAGGGATAGTAAGGAAATCCACAGTACTACCTTTTAACTTTTGAAAGGGAGACTATGATAAAATGAGGAAAATAGTTAAGAAAAAACTAAAAGGAGCAGTTGCAAAGTTTAAAGACTTACATCAAGCTTGGATGTTGTTGAAAAATACTATCTTGGAAGCCCAGACCAGCTGTATTCCACGCTTTAAGGAAAGTGGAAGGAAGTCCAAAAAACTGCCAGCATGGTTTAAAGGTGAGGTCAGAGAGGCTGTTGTTGCCAAAAAAGCATCTTTCAGGAAATGGAAAAAAGAGCCAAACGACGAAACCTGGAAACAGCACAAGCACTGGCAGGTCAAATGCAAGGCATTGATAAAGAAGGCAAAGGGAGAATTTGAGAAGAAGCTTGCTGCGGAAGCAAAAACGCGAAATAAAGATTTTTTCAAGTACATTCATAGCAAAAAACCAGTGAGAGAGTCAGTTGGACCATTAGATGATAGAGGAGTTAAAGGGGCACTAAGAGGCGGCATGGCGATAGCGTAGAGACTGAATGAATTCTTTGCTTCGGTCTTTACTGAGGAAGATGTAGGGATGTTACCCATGACTGAAGTGGTATTTAAAGGTGCGGAAGAATTGAAGGAAATATCGATACATCGGGAAGATGTATTAAAACTATTAGATAAACTGAAGAGTAGCAAATCACCTGGGCCGGATGGTATACATCTAAGGATGTTGAAAGAACTGAAATATGAGATTGCAGACCTGCTATTAGCAATCTGTGAACTATCATTAAAATCATCTGTAATACCAATTTTTATAAAGGCGGATCGCCAATGTAACACCAATTTTTAAAAAGGGTTCCAGGGGTGATCCGGGAAACTACAGACCGGAGAGCCTCATGTCAGTACCGTGAAAAATGATAGAAACCATCATAACGAATAAAATTACTCAGCATGTAGATAGTCATGTCCTAATGGGAGGCAGCCAACATGGCTTTAGACAAGGAAGATCTTGTCTTACTAATCTGTTATGTTTTTTTGAAAGAGTGAATAAACAGGTGGACAAAGGTGAGTTGGTTGATACAGTGTATCTGGATTTTCAGAAAGCCTTTGACAAGGTCCCTCATCAGAGACTTTTGGCAAAACTAAAGAGTCATGGGATAAGAGGCAGTGTACTACTGTGGATCAGGAACTGGTTAAAAGATAGAAAGCAGAGGGTTGGGCTAAATGGCCAATTTTCCCAATGGAGAAAGGTGAATAGTGGTGTACCCCAGGGATCTGTGCTGGGTCCTCTGCTTTTTGACATATTCATAAATGACCTGGAAAGTGGAATAACGAGTGAGGTTATCAAATTTGCAGATGACACAAAACTATTTAAAGTTGTTAAAACCCAAGAGGATTGTGGAAAATTGCAAGAGGATCTTGATAAATTGGAAGACTGGGCATGAAAATGGCAGATGAAATTTAATGTGGACAAGTGCAAAGTTATGCACCTAGAGAAGAACAACCCATACTATGGTTATATAATGCAAGGTTCCACATTAGGAACCACCACCCAGGAAAAAGATTTAGGCGTCATTGTGGATAGCATGTTAAAACCCTCGGCCCAGTGTGCAGTGGCAGCCAAGAGAGCAAATAGAATGCTAGGTATCATAAGGAAAGGAATGGAAAATAAAACAAAAGATATTATAATGCCTCTATACCGTTCCATGGTGAGACTGCACCTTGAATATTGTGTGCAATTCTGGTCGTCGTATCTTAAAAAGGATATAGCGTTTTTAGAAAAGGTTCAGAGAAGAGCCACCAAAATGGTAAATGGGAAGGAAGGATACTCCTATGAAGAAAGGCTAAAAAGGTTAGGACTGTTTAACCTGGAAAGGAGACGGCTGAGGGAAGATATGATAGAAATCTATAAATTAATGAACAGAGTGGAAAGGGTAAACGTAGATTGATTGTTTACGTTATCAGAATATAGAAAGACTAGGGGACATGCAATGAAGCTACAGGGTAAACTATTTAAGACTAATAAAAGAAAATATGTTTTCACTCAATGTGTAATCAAACTCTGGAATTTGTTACCGGAGGATGTAGTAAAGGCTGTTAGTGTAGCTGGGTTTAAAAAAGGTTTGGACAAGTTCCTGGAGGAAAGGTCCATAAACCATTATTAAGAAGGGACCCAGGATATCATTGCGGAACCTGTGTCTTTTGGGGAAACTGCTAGGTACGTATGACCTAGATTGGCCGCTGTTGGAAACAGGATACTGGGCTTGATGGACCTTGGTCTGACCCAATATGGCATATCTTATGTTCTTATGTTCTTATGTTCACATAATCAACTTTAATACATGGTTCCAGACCTGGTGCAAACAAGAAGGATTTAGATATATAGGTGACTAGGGAAATAGATGGAACAAGAAGAGGCTATACTGTATTGATGGACTAGATCTCCCTGCTGCAGGGAAAAGGGTCCTAAGTGCAAAATCCAGGCATTATGTGAACAGGCATTTAAACTAGGAAAAGGGGATGATGAATGGAAAAGAACAAGTTCAGGACGTCACTCCCAGTAAAAACGTAACAACATTGGAAACAGCCTCAGTATTAACCCACACATCAATGCCAAGTGGGAAGAGAACTGTAAAACAAAATACAAGCAAAATACAAGCAAGCTAGTTAACAAATGCTGGAAAGCAATGAGCACAAATTCTCAAAGCCTAGCCAACAAGGTTCCTGACCTGGAAGCCTTAATGATGGAAATGGACTTGGACATTGTGGCCATTACAGAAACATGCTTTAGCGAGTCGCATGAATAGGATATTGCCATAGCTGGCTATAATCTATTTAGAAGTGATAGAGAGGGTAGAAAAGGAGGAGGAGTAGCCCTATATTTCAAAAGCAATATTAAAGTTGCTGAAATGCAGGTGACGTGGGGAAAAGAAGAAGCGCTATGGATTGTGTTGGAAAGAGGAGATGACACTGTCATCCATACGGGTGTAGTCTACAGGCCTCCAACTCAAACCAACTTAATGGATCAGATTGATTACTGATATTACTAAAATAGCCATGAAGGGGGACGTGATCATATTGGGTGACTTTAATCTACCCAGTGTGGATTGGAGTATTCCTTCTGCAAATCTGGAAAGAAGTAAAAAAATTGTGGATGCCTTCCAAGGTGCATTACTTAGAAACTGGTGATGGAACCGACCAGGGAAAGCTTGATGCTGGATTTAGTACTCACCAACTGAGACAGTATGTTGAATATCCGGGTGGGTGCCCAATTGAGCAGCAGCAATCATCACATGGTGTGGTTTCAGATAAAAGTCAAGGCAGAGTCCAATCACAGCAAGCTCAAAGTCCTAGACTTCAAAAATGCTGACTTCAGTAAAATGGCCAAGTGCCTGAAGGAGGAGTTGGCAGGACGGGAGGGGATAAGGAAATTAGAATTACAATGGGCTAAACTAAAGGAGGCAATAAAAGGGGCAGCAGATCCATATGTAAGGAAAGAAAATAAAAACAAGAGGAAAAGGAAACCTATTTGGCTCTCCAAAGAAGTGGCTGCACAAATAAAGGCAAAAAACACAGCTTTCACAAAATTCAGAAGTTTGGAAACAGAGGAACACAGAAAAGAATACAGGATAAAACTAAAAGAGACAAAAAGAGAACTAAGGATAGCAAAATCAAAGGCAGAAGAAAAGATGGCTAAAGATCTAAAGCATGGTGATAGAACTTTTTTCAGGTATATTTAGGAGAGGAGGAAAATCAGAGGTAGAATTGCAGGACTCAAAAGTGCTGGGAAGAGATTTGTGGAAAGTAACATTGAAAAAGTGAAAATGCTAAAGAAATACTTCTGTTTTTACTAAAGAAAATCCTGGAGAAGGTCCACCTGTGATTGGTAAATATACAAATAGCAATGGAGTAGATACCACACCATTCACAGAAGATGATGTGTTAGAACAACTTGCAAAACTGAAAGTGGACAAGCCATGGGACTGAATGAGATACATCCCAGGATACTGAAAGATCTCCGAGAGGTTCTTGCAGGGCCATTAAAGGATATTTTTAATAAATCCTTGGAGACAGGAGAAGTTCCGCAGGACTGGAGAAGGGCTGATGTAGTACCTCTTCATAAAAGTGGCAATAGGGAAGAAATGACAAACTACAGGCCGGTAAGCCTTAACTCGGTGACAGGAAAAGTAATGGAGGCGCTTCTGAAAGAGCATATAGTTGTCTTTCTCAAAACCAACAGGTTGCATGATCTGAGACAACATGGTTTTACCAAAGGATGATTTTGCCAAACAAACCTGATTGAGTTCTTTGACTGGGTGACCAGAGAACTAGATCAAGGGCATGCAATGGATGTCATCTACTGAACCTAGATTTTAGTAAAGCCTTTGATACTGTTCCTCATAGGAGGCTTATCAATAAACTAAACAGCTTGGGGATGGGTCAGAAGGTGGTGAACTGGATCAGTAATTGGTTGACTGACAGACGACAGAGAATTTTGGTAAACAGAATTCACTTGGATGAAAGGAAGGTGATTAGCGGTGTGCTCCAGGGTTCTGTCCTGGGACCAGAACTGTTCAATGTATTTATGAGTGATATTGTTGAAGGACTGAACGGAAAAGTGTCTTTTTGTTGATGACATGAATATTTGTAACAGAGTGGACTCCCCTGATGGAGTGGATAACATGAGAAAATATCTACAAAAGCTGGAAGAATGGTCTAATGCTTGGCAGTTAAGATTTAATGTGAAGAAGTGCAGTGTCATGCACTTGGGAAGCAGAAATCCAAAGGAATTGTATGCGATAGGGGGCAAGATTTTGGTGTGCATGGATCAGGATAAGGACCTCGGAGTGATTATTTCTGAGGATCTCAAGATGGCAAAATAGTGTTACAAGGTGGTGGCAAAAACCAGAAGGATGTTGGGTTGCATACAGAGAGGAATTACCAGCAGAAAGGAAGAGGTACTAATGCCATTGTACAAATCGCTGGTGAGGCCTCACTTGGAATATTGTGTTCAGTTTTGGAGACCATATCTCGCAAAGGATATAAAAAGACTGGAAACAGTTCAGAGGAAGGCGACCAAAATTATTTGGAGCCTGCATCAAAAGACGTATGAGAAAAGACTTGAAGACCTAAATATGTACACGCTTGAGGAGAGGAGGGAGAGGGGAGATATGATTCAGACCTTTAAGTACTTAGAGTTTTAACAAACAAACAAACCTCTTACAAAGATGGGGAAGATGTAAAACTAGAGGATGTAACATGAAACTGCAAGGGGGTAAACTGAAAGGCAACGTCAGGAAATACTTTTTCACTGAAAGGGTGGTGGATGCTTGGAATGCCTTCCTGATGGAAGTGGTGGGGGCAAACACAGTGACGGAATTCAAAGTGGCATGGGACAGACACAGTGGATCCCTTTATTGCAACAGGATAAAATCAAAGTAAACATAACTCACTTATATTTATTTATTTACATTCTCTTATATACCGTGCTATTCTGCATCAGTGTGGTTTACATTAAACAAACTGAAATTACATTGAACAGTGCATTATAACTTGGAGATAACTATTTTACAGGGAACATGGGCTATGGAGGGTTAAGTGGCTTGCCCAAGACCACAAGGAGCCCCTGTGGGACTAGAAACCCCAGTCCTTCCAGCCCAAGGTTGCTGTCCTCTAGTGAGATTTGAACCCCCAACCTTCTGGCCTGAAATACCTTGCCCCAACCACTAGGCCACTCCTCCACTCCATACATACACAGAGTGGCGGCATGAGGAGTGGAGATCTGTACGGAGTGGCAAGGGCACCTATTTTTACCACCTTGCTGGGCCGACTAGATGGACCATACTGGTCTTTATCTGCCATCATATATTATGTTACTGTGTTACTGATATGGAAGCTCCCAGGGCACTCAGATCATCCTAGAGTCTTGAAGTTAAACTGAGTGGGTCTCACCAGAGCTGACTTGAAAGAGGCTCTCTCAGAAGACACAGACAATGGGGATGAGACTCCTTGCTGAGTCAAAGAAGTAGAAACAGCCACCACTCGAGCACTACCTTCTCCCGGATCCCCAGTAGACAAGGTTGCCGTAAGTGCTGTCCCAAGCACTGCGACAAACATTTTTCCTCCAGCAAGCACCACAGTAGGGGCCTTGCGAGACACACGTTCCTCTGCCTCTGCTGAGACGGCACCTGAAACAGAGGGTTGTGCTGGGACAAACTGCTCCTGTGGACTGACCGTGACATCCAGCTCAGAGAGCTGCAGTGAGCCTCCTTCCGCCCCCGCGGACTTCAACAAGCACATCAGGGGAGCACCAGCTGCACCGGAGGGCCAGAAGAAAGAGTCTAATGGCCCCTATGACCGGGATCACACTGTTTCCCCTTGCATTTCTACAACATAGGCAAACAAGAAAAAAGGTAGCTTTTAAAAGCGGCGCAACGCAACTCAGAGCCCAGTCAACATGCATCGGCCATCTTGGCTCCCCCAGGTGAATGGCTGTCCTAACTTTAACCACTTTGTGCTATCTGGTTAGCGGCTGACTTATCACCGCTAAATGGATAGTGGCATCGGTGGTCGGAAACCCAGATAATTAGCAGCAGAAAATGGATATCTTACCCACTGAATATGCCTCTATATTCTTAGAATTAGTAAAACTTAGCAACAACTACATTTCTTTGACCACTGCACAAGGTTATCTAATGTCAGATACGTTGATGTCTTTATATTGACTTTCAAACACGTTTATTCCTCTGGAATAGAGATTATTTTCATATACTCCTTCCACAGGATCACCAAGCAGGATTTTAGTTGCACCCTTCTCCTTTGCAAGGTTTGAAAAATTGCATGGCTTGGATTGTTAAGGCATATCAGCAGATGTGTATGACAAAGCTATTTATCTCAGTGGGCTCTTGCAGGAGTGAAATAAAGTTGCATCCATATTTCCAGACAGAATGTGAACTTATTTGGGATAATCTGTTAGACACTTCTATAGCGAAGATGTCATTACACTGTTAAGAAAAACTATTAGAGACATGCAAGCAGTAGTGCAAACAACACAATGGCTGATTCACCCAGATACATGCTAGCCTTCAGAGGAATGGCATGGAACACCCCTCAATCCCACCCCTCCCCAACCTCATGCCAACTTTCTTAAAACAGCTATTTGAATAGCAGCAAACAAAAACAACATTTAAAACAAAGCATCATCTCAGTGAGATAAAGGTTTCTTTGGAGAAGAAGGCCCTCCTCTTTCCTTATTGAACGCCAAGTTATTTCGTAATTGTAATTTTTGCTTTGTTCTCATAATATATTTTAAATTTTTAAAATTTACGGCAACTAAACTGCTAACTCAAAGCTAACACAAGCTTTACAAAAATAGCGCTCCATCCATTTGGTATGACAGTTCTTGAATGCATGTTGTAGATGTGTGCAGGCCAAAAATTTAATTCAGGTACAGTTGGGTGGTCCAAAAAACCAAACCAACAGATTTCAGATCTCCACAAGGCTGGTTTTGTTCTTTATCATATGTATAAAAAAACACAAAAAAATTTAATGAAAATAAACAACATTTTGAGGTCACCCCATTTGTCAGTTTTTATGTCATCTGAATTAAACAGCAGACAAATGGAATGTCTGGTAATGGTGGACGCTGAAGGTTCTGCACCATCTTTTTATTTGTTTCTTCTGAGATTGTCATCAAAAAGGGTTAAGCCTGCCAAATGTTCAGACAAAATAAAGAAGTGCCTTGAAAATGCAACAACTTGGTTTGAGTAAGTCTTAAGAACTGATACAAATTTGATGTCATTGAGAGGAGCTCATGGTGTTTCATTCCACTGCCTGACATAAACAAGACTGACAAACAGAGCCAAATCTGTGATATTCTTATACTCACATGCAGTCATCCTGAACTGAGCCTTAAAAAGGAACATTTTCTATACATAAATGCCTTTTCCCATCCATAAAATGTTCAGAATGGGGCAATCTCTAAATGTTTCAGAATCAGGCTGAAATTTCACAGCAAACTATCCCTAATGAACAAAACTAAGCCTCGTGAAGAAATGATTCTACAAAAGTTAACTTTTTGCATTAGTTTGTGGACCAACCTAAGGTACAATGAATATTACCCTGTTCCCAGAAGGCTTAGAATCTAAGGGGCATGTTTACAAAAATGTCGCGCCCTACAGGAGAGTTACTCCCACTGGGGGAAAGATATCGTGTCCTCACTATAGGGGGGAGTTTGTCAGAGTCCATCCCCAGAGTTTCAATTAGGTATTTCTTTACCATATCAATAACAGAAATTAGGGGAGATTTGGGAAAGTTCAGCATATGCAAATTATTGCGTTGGACTTGATTTTCAAAATACTCCATTTGACGACATGTGATATTGCTGTCTTTCACCAACACTTCTCCTATAGTCTGCACCACATTCACTTTTGCTTCAATAACTTCCATTCTCCCAATAGAGTCCAAAGCTTTGGCTTGATCAACCACAACTTAGGAAACAAAAGTCAAATCACCCACCATCCAACTGGATAAGGTTTGTAGAGAGTAATTAAAACCCTGAATAACGTCCCACAGTGACTCCATAGTCACAACCTGTGGTCTCTGCATCTCACCAAACACAGTCCCCGAAGGCATCTCACACCTCTTCACAATATCCTCCACTACTCTCAATTGGGAAGCTGGTCCAACCTCTGTTATTCCTGCCAGCGCAAGGGATGAGGCAGCCACCAGTGTTCCTCCTGAAAAGGGCTCCACCCAAACCACTTTGGTCCACCTTCTCCTCAGAGTAAGCTCCATTTACCTGTACTCTTTGTTGCCTCCCACCCAACCACCCAAGCAGTAACTTTAGGGTCCATCCCTAGGGTGCTCAGTTTATTTATAAGTCGCCTGTGAGGAACAGTGTCAAAGGCTTTACTGAAATCTAAATACACCACATCTAGGGCAACTCCCTGGTCACCCAGTCAAAGAAATCAATCAGATTTTTCTGACAAGACCTGCCTCTGGTGACTCCATGCTGCCTCGGATCCTGTAATCCTCTGGACTCCAGAAACCTAACTATGTTCTCTTTCAGCAGCGTTTCCAATCATTTACTCACCACCGAAGTTAACCTAACGAGGCCTGTAGTTTTCAACCATGTCCTTATTTCCGCTTTGTGTAGTCACCACATGAGCCTCTCTCCAGTCCTTTGGCACCACTCCCGACTCCAACGAGGCATTGAAAAGGTCTGTCAGTGGAGCTGCTAGAATGTCCCCAAGTTCCCTCAGTATTCTAGGGTGTATCACATCCGGTCCCATCGCTTTGTCTACTTTAAGTTGAGCTAGTTTCTCATGATCACAGTCTTCTGAAAATTGTTCAAGATGCCCCTCGCTTCTGTTCCTGTTTGTGGGTGTTTTCTGTGGTCCTATTCCTGGTTCTTCATCTGTGAACACAGAACAGAAATATTTGTTAAGCAATTCTGCTTTATCCTCATCAGCTTATACATATTCCTCCTCTTCACACTTGAGTCTGACAATACCACCTTTGCCCTTCCTCTTCTCACTAACATATCTGAAAAATGTCTTATCCCCCCCATTTTATTGCATTGGCTATTTCCTCCTCTTTTTGAATTCTCTAGGTTTTTCGAAATATAGATACCTGTCTTCCTCTCTCTGTGATCTCTTGTATTTCATGAAGGCTTCCCTCTTTTTCTTCACTTTTCCAGCTACTTCTTTCGAAAGCCATAGCGGTCTCCTTTTACTTTTACCTTTATTTATAATTTTAACAAAAAGGTTGGTTGCCCTTAAAATTTCCCCTTTCAGTTTTTCTATATCCCCCAGCTGTTCCCGTCCCACTAGCGACTCCCTGAAGTATTGGCCAATCTTGGCAAAGTTAGTCTTCCTAAAGTCTAAGACCCTCACTTTTGAATGGATTCTAACAGCCCTAGTCCTAATACTGAACCACACAATCTGGTGATCACTGGATGCAAAATGATCTCCCACTATAACACCAGAAACACTTTCATCATTGGTAAGCACCAAGTCCAGTATGGCCCCTTCACATATGGGGTCTGTTACCAATTGCTTGAATAGTTCTCCCTGTAGAGAACCCAGGATCTCTTTACTTCTAGATGATACTGCAGCAGGAATGTGGCAATCAACATCTGGCATATTGAAATCCCCTAACAGTAGCACTTCCCCTTTCCTAGCAATGCTGTGTATGTCTTCAATTAACTCTCTGTCCACCTCTTCCTCTTGTGAGGGAGGTCTGTATATCACACCAATGCAGATAGATTTATCTTTCCCTCTTTCTAGTTTAACCCACAATGCCTCCTCTCTCTCTTTTAAGCTCTGTAATTCCAAAGTTTTAATAGTATTTTTTACATATAGGGCCTCTCCTCCTCCCCTTCTTCCTGTCCTTCCTGTCCTTTCTGAATTACGTATAGCCAGGTATAGTTACATCCCAGTCATGGTTTTCTGTGAACCATGTTTCTGTAACTGCCCCTAAATCCAAGTCGGCCACGCCCACCAAAGCTTCAACATCAGGGATCTTATTTCCCATGCTACAGGCATTGATGGAATGGAGGAGTAGCCTAATGGTTAGAACACTGGCTTGTTAAACAAGCAACCAGGGTTCAAGTCCCACTAGCACTCCTTGTAGCCTTGGGCAAATCACTTAACCCTCCATTACCTCAGAAGAAAGGCCTGGCAATCTACTTCCAGTGGGTGACACTGCCAAGAAAATGCAGGAGCTTCTGGGTCATCAGGACTGACTCAAAAGCACTTAAAAAAAAAAAAAAACAACAACAAAAAAAACCCCAGGCATTTATAACACACTGCTTTCCATATGTTACTCCTCTTACCCATTTCTATAAAGGTATTTAATGTATCACTTACCTGGGGGCTTTCTTCACCCATCCCCAACAAGTCTAGTTTAAAGCCCTCTTCAGTAGATTAGCTAGTCTACTACTGAAGACTTGTTGATCTTTCTTGGACAGATAGATGCCATCTCTGCTCTGCAACCCTTGGAACAGCATCCCATGGTCTAAAAAACCAAAACACTCTCAATGACACCATCCACGCAGCCATGCATTCGTCTCCAGGATGCGAGCCTCTCTGCCTTGGCCTTTATCCTCAACAGGGAGGATTGAAGAGAACACCACCTGTGCACCTAACTGCTTCACCCTCTGTCCCAGAGCCATGAAGTCACTTTTAATACGCTCAGAGGGATACCTGGAAGTATCATTTGTTCTGACATGGATTAGCAACATTGGGTAATAGTCAGTGGGCTTGATGAGTCTCGGCAAACTCTCTGTAACATCTTGGATTTTGGCACCAGGCAGACAGCATACCTCTCTGGACATCAAGTCTGGTCGGCAGATGGACACCTAAGTACCCCTCAGAAGAGAGTCTCCAACCACCACTACTCTTCGCTTCCATGTGATCACTGATTCTGCAACTTTGGGGTACTTGAGCTCTGGTTCTTCCCTTTCCAGGGATGCTTTCACCTCCTCCACTTCCAGGGCTGCATAATGGTTCTCCAACTCAAGGGCTGGAGAAGTTGGATTGGTGATTCTGCAGATCCTGGTGACTTGTGTCCAACCTTCATCATTCTGTTGGTACCCATCTTCTCCTCTGCTAGAGAGCTTGGATGTTTCAAGAAGCATCTCATCAATGCACTTCTCACTGTCTTGAATGCTCCTCAGCCTCGCCAGCTCCTCTCTGAGTTCCTCCACTTGTTTCCTCAGAGCTTCAGCATGCAGACACCCTGCACATAGAACCAGTCCTTCAACTGGCATTGGGACCTCTGTCTGGACAGAGGCAGTAGCTGTAATGGGGGCAACAGCTTTAGCTATACAATTTAATCATTTTGAATATGCACCTTAAGGATTTTTTTTAATTCATTGTGTTTTTTTTAATAAAGGCACTATCTGGTAGCATGCTTACTGTGCAAGCCACATTAGGGTCATGAGTGGGTGGGATGGAGTGGAAAGTGGGCATGCTAAGTTCAGCACAGTTAGTGTTGTGTTCATAGTGCATGCTAACTGCATTAGCTAATGTGACATGAGCTAATGGACAGGTCTCCATACTACCTGCTGGGGAAATGCTTTCCACAATCTCTTCCAGTTAATGAAGTGGTGTTGCACCTAGCACATCATAGTTTTGGTGCTATTGCCGCATTAGGTGCAGCAGTTTAACATCTTTTAGTAAAAGAGCCCGATTGATGAACAAGAGTATTTAAGGTGGCTTGGGATGCTAGTGAATCTGTTTTATTTTGGGCTATATTTCTGCATTCCAAAAGTCTACAATCATTACAAACCTATCTCTCTAATTAAAATAGACAGGCTTGAAGTTATTTTCTCTTTCTGGCTCAATAAGCAATTACTGTATCTCACCATGCAGCACTATCTTGGCAATTTTCCAGAATAGGGCTGGAGAGTCTGCATGATCTTTATTATGTGTCAGAAATTCTTCCCATTTTTCTTGTAAATAGATTCTATAATGTTCATCGTTATAAAGACCCAAAGGAAGCCTCCAGGATCATGTGCTCTGTTCCATGTCACCCGAGATCAACTCATGCCTTATTGGAGCATGATCAGATACATGTAGTGGACCAATTTCAGCTTGAGTTACCCTGGGAAGTGGTGTAGCCACCCATAAAGAGTGTTATCATGGAGAGAGTATTATGGGCTCTGGATAAGTGAGTGAGTGTAATTGCACTTCTGGCAAGTAGCATACTCCTCATGTCATCAAGCTCTAATTGTGTGCTAAACTGAGTAAGACATTGTGTATGATCTGTCTACACTCTCCAATACTATTTTATGATCTGCTAAAAATATTAAGTGAATTATTTTAGAAGCCCTATTCGCAATTTAAACTTGTATAAGCAGCCTTGTACATGTAAAAATTGCAGTCACATCTATCTGACCATTTTAAAGGTCTATTTAAAAAGGTGTGCTGATGTTAACATGCAATAATTCACCATTATTGTGTGTACTATATATTATTGGTTAGTGTGCATTAACGTTAACATACTTTAGTAACTAGACCCCTTAGGGTGAAATTTATACTGATGACGGCATCATGTCCAAAGAAGCTGGGATGTGTCAGGGGAATAGTCTGGGTAGAACAAAAATCTACACATATATTTCTCATTTCAAATATGGCATGCACGCATAAGTCCAAAATCATCCAAGTGCAAATTCAGACCCGTTCCCTGGCATGAATGGTAATTTAAGAAGTGCTCCTTCTAGCCATCCCTTTATAGGAGGAATTAAAGACAGTATTCCCCTTAATCCCCTGATGCTTCTTTCCCCCTCCAAGTTGATATGAGGGCAGAAGAGTGTCCTCTGTAATTAAGAGCATCTGAACATCTGTGTTTGCAAAATGGGCCAGATAGATGTCTAAGTGCTGACTTGAGCAGGTGCTAATTGTGAAATGTTGTTAGCTGCGTGTGTAGGTTGCCAGGTTTCCCCTGTTGGTGTTTCCCATATGTATCCTTCCGAAATCGATCCCCCCACAGCCTGTTGATGTGTATTTTAGATACGGCTCTTGTTTGAGTTTGTTGGAGGAATGATAGCGTCCTGCAATATCCAAAGTTAACAAAGCTAAGTACTCTTGATTCTGCTGCATAGAGGTTCTGGATATAATTGCTATAAGGCATTTTAAAGTGATTGCTGAAAGTTTGGGGTGTTTCACACATTATTGCGTTTGATTACACTTTTAGTTGGGGCTCACTAGTTTTCTGGTAAACCTTAAAATGATTAAAAATTGTTACAAGAGGTATTGCTCCTCAAAACAAATATTCCAAAAAAATAGTTTTCACCAGTTGGACATTGTGAGGTCTACTTTTTATTATTGGGGATTTCTAAAATACCGGCATAATTTTAAATGTGCTGATTTTGATGTCTCCATTTCGATTTTGAAGTCCTATCTAAAATGTACCATGAAGTGGGATTTCAGAAGGGTCATCTAGAAAGAATACGGGATGTCCAAATCCAGGAAAGTGGAAGAAATGAAAGGAGATACGCATAAGCGCCTTCTGAAATCACTCCATCTCCACCCTGAAAAATCGATGTCCCAGTAACCGGTTCTGATGATCGGCCCGTGCAGATAGGAAGGCCAGGTATGTGCATGGGTGTAGGCCATTTCACAAATGTGAACAACCCCAAATTGTATGTGCCGGCTGAGGTACTTCAGAAGGGAGGCGACAATGTGATAATATTGGCACATCCCGGCCGGGCATTTCAGATAATCAGGCGCGTGGCAGCAGGCTAGTAATATGTTTGGAGTATGTATTTATTGTATATGCAGGTTTTTTCAACCAGGACATATTAACAGTGGAAATGAAAGCACATTTTGTTCTTCCACCTGGAAGCGCTGCAGCCATGAAACAAGTGCTTTTTTGTACTTTATTCATAGTTAAGAGCAGGTATAGACATAGACACTTCAACAGAAATGCTTGTGCTGTTCTGAAATCACATCACAACATGCATTTCTATGGTTTCTTCTAGGCCACACCTCCATCACACCCCAATGCAACATAGACATACTTGCGGCCTGGACATCTATATACCCAACTTTCAAAAGGCCCATTTTCGGACATCCAAATCATGAATGGAGCTTCTAAAATAACTTCCTTAGACTCAGAGTTTGTCTCCCAATATCAATGGCCATCCACTGACCTTAGAGAAATCCTTGAAAATCTTGGGATGCCCATTTTGACATGAAACTTACATTTCATAAACAAATATATAAAGTCATTCAATCTTGTTACTTTGTTTTATAGCAAAGGCAACTGATTAGATCCTTGTCAGATAGGCTTGCTATCCAGACGCTTATTCACTCATCTATACCCTCTCACTTGGACTGTTCTTATTGTGGCCTTACTGTCTCTAGTCTTAGACATCTAATTGGTGGAAAACACTGTAGTCAAGATGTTTTATTTGGCTAAAAAAGCTGACCATGTAATTCAACCTCATTCCAAGAACACTGGCTATCCATCATTTTATGGGTTACCTTTAAGATTTTCTTACTAGTCTACCAGGCTTTCTATCATGGTTTACAACTCTATTCATCTAATCACCTACTGTGCATTATTTCAAACATTTTGGTATGTTTAAGGCACAAAACCCTAAGGCATTGTCTGTCAGTCTTTAGTACTTACTGTATTATGAAGAGACCCACAAATCAGCTTTTTACTACATAGCACCCTCCTGGGGAACTCTCCCCATGCCTATTTACAGACTGAAACTTCTTACATGAAACTAAAATGGCCCATGTAAGAAAAAGACCTTGTAGTAGTAGGGCTTTTAAAATAGCCTCCTTAACATCCAGAGAGGAAATGTCTGTTTTCTCCAGTTTTTATCTATTTATTTATAAAAATCAAGTAAGCAAGAGTGAAAAACACTCATGCCTCGTTGGGGCATGGGAAAATTGACTAAAATACTGAGGATCTTTTGCTAGCGTGCAGTAAAGCTTTGCACTTACTGCACAGGGTTGAGGGTGTCTGAGCATCCTTTATGTTTCAGTAACTTTAGTTACAGATTGCACAGAGGCACTTAGGAAGGCGCATTTTACATCTATGTCCAATTAGAATCTTGGAAGTTCAAGCCATAACGTTAAAAAGCAAGACAAGCACATCCATGTTCGAGCAGGGTTTCACAGTTGTCGAGGTGCCCAATATGGATATCTGCAGGGCCATCTATATGGAAATCCCTAGAATAGTATCCTTGACCGGGGACATATAAGAGACATTCAAGGGTGGTTCACACACAAAACAAGTTTCCAAATTACACAACAAACATCATTGTAATTATGGTACTAGGGTGGAGTGCTATCGTTTCTACACTTTCTGGATGTTTAACTGCTGAAATGAACTCTTTCCCAATGCCTATTCGTGCCTGTAGCATGTCTAAACTTGGACGAGGTTGCAGACATTCCTGATGTTTCTACAATTGGGTAGAAATGTCTAAGTCTGTCGCTTAACCTGGGGGACACCTCCACCACCCCTCCTTCCTTCTTGGATGTTCCTGCGCCAGGGACGTCTTTGTGCTTTGGATGTCCACATGCACATTTTCAGAAGTCCAAATCATGAAAAAGGCTTCTAAAATGACCATCATTGCCTCTTATTTAAGAGACAGCAGCGATGACATGCAGTAAGTTAGTGAAAGGGCGCGGACAGGGTCCCGGCGCCCACGCGTAACCAGGTGCCCGGCCCGGCGTGGGACCCTGCACGCAGCCTTGGAGAGCGGGGGGGGGGGGGGGGATGGCATGTCAGTTGGTAAGCGCGGTGGGGGGGGGCTTAAAATGATTGGCTCCGCCGGGCTGGTGGGCTGAGCGGAGCCAATCAGAAGGCAGGGCGCCATGTGCTACGGCTGGGGCTAAGGAGGCCGAGCACATGCGGCGCGGCGGTGGCTCGAGCAGCCCACCCTCCCGCCCTTGAGGGATAGGCGGGGGGCAGAGTGGGGTGTCGCAGAGTGTGGGGGGGGGCAGAGAGCGGGATCACGGAGGTTTCCGGGGTCCGGAGCCTTAGGCGACTTGGGGCGAGGGCGGGGTGCCCTCAGCCCGGACAACCCCTGGAAGCCTTTAGCTAGTAATATGGCGAAGTCGGATAGGGGTGCTAGGAACTTTGCCGGTCGGGTGACCATGGCTTGAGCGGAGGCCGTGGTTGCTTTGCTAATTGCATGGCTGGTGACTCGTGACTCCGCTGGGGGGGGGGGGGTGGTGTTAAGCTTGTTCAGTATTACTGTGATGTTCAAGTTATTGTTGGAATAAAGCTGCGACCAGTTTGTACCAAACAGTTGTCGGTGAATTTTGTGGGGGTGGAGGATATGGAAAAAGGTGGGGCAGGGTGTTCGGGATGAAGGGTGAGCGCGGGTCCGGCTACCCAGTTACTGTCTGCTCATTGCAATGTGCAATCAACCTCTATTTCCTGCAGCATAACAGGATGTGAGTGTTAAAGGGCCACTGTGTTTTCAAGGGTTATGTTATATTGCATTGAAGATTTAAATAATTGGCTTGCAGATCACAATTTCAAAATCAATTTAAACAAAACAAAAGCAATAGTTATATCCAGAAATCCTAATTTTGTTTCAGCTCAATCTCTCAACATTCTGGATCACATCATTCCAATAAAATATGAGGTGAAATATTTAGGTATAATCTTAGACTAGAATTTAAATTTACAAAAACACATAAATAAAACTGCTACAAAAGCCTACCAGCGACTAAAGCTTATTAGGAGACTTAAACCAATACATGATCAAGTTCAATTTTGAACTGTTTGTCAAGCAATCATCACGCCAATACTGGACTATGGTAACTCTTTATATCAAGGACTACCTAAACAGGCTATTTATCCACTCCAGCTAGCGCTAAACACTACAGCCCGTATTATTACTGGTACAGCAAAGAATGAACACATCACACCTATACTTCGAAAAATGTATTGGCTGCCAATAGTTGTGCGGGCAAGGTTTAAAACCATTACAAATATATTTAAGATCTATAACACAGGTCTGCGACTAAAAAGCTGTTTGATTATTTTCATCTAATTCTATGTATTTTGGTGTGCTGAAAACAAATAAAATATTGAAAAAACTCCTAGACGTCATTATTTGCCACAACATGCAAAATTGTCTTCAAATTTATCAAAATTTTTCAAATTACTATTAATTAATTCAAATTACTATTAATTAATTCACATAAATGCATTTAAGATATAAAATGCCAAAAAACCCTTAAAGGGGTTGTCCGAGTTATGTAAAAAAAATATAGCACTGTAAATCTGATGGTCAGCAAAATATACATAAGCTAAGCAAGTTTTAAGTCCGTGCTTCTAATGGTAGAAGGGGTTAATCTTTCCTGAAGAATCCAGTGGGAGGGAGACACAGGGCAGATAGCAGCAGCTCCGGTCAGTGCAGGGGGGCGTGGCCAGCACTGTGACGTCTCGTGTACAGACACAGAGCTGCTCTCTCCTGCATGCCACACTTGTGCACGAATCACCATCAGGTTCTTGGTTCTAGGCTGTTCACACTTTTTCATCGCAATTCGTGTTAGCTCATCATTTTTCAACCATTATGTTATGGCTCCGCGAAAGTGTATTAATTCGCCAGACAGTTTCTGTTTCATCTGTGGTGAATATACAGTGTTGAAGCAACAGCAAAATATTACAGACTTTGTGAAAAAAGTATACTTTGCATACTTTGGACTAAAAATTGGAGATCAAGATAAAGTCTGGGCGCCTCATAAAGTGTGCAAACGGTGTGTTGAGGACCTCCAAAACTGGTTCAAGGGTAAGAAAAAATCTTTCCGTTATGGGATTCCTATGGTATGGTGAGAGCAAAAGAACCACAGTGACAACTGTTACTTTTGTTCATGCGATGTGAAAGGGTTTAATTCCAAATGGAAGCATTTCATTTCATACCCCAATCTTCACTTGGCAATTCGTCCCATCCCCCATGGCACAGATATACCAGTACCCAAGCCCCCTGCTACCTTGGAAGAGATACCTAGCTCCGATGAAGGCGAAGTCATACCTGAACCAGATGATGAATCAAGTTCTGACTTTGAAGATGATACAAGACCAAAATTGTTTTCTCAGGAGGAGATGAATGATTTGGTAAGAGACTCAAATCTTCCCAAAGATTCCGCTGAGTTACTCGGATCAAGGTTGAAAAGCAGGAATTTATTGTTGCCAGGAGTGTCATCTTCATGGTTCAGACATCGTGAAAAGGAGTTCGTTCCTTACTTCACCCAGGAAGACAAGTTGGATTATTGCATCAATGTCGAAGGTCTGATGGGTCAATTTAAAATCCAATATGATTCAGAGCAATGGTGTCTTTTTTATAGATTCTTCAAAAAGAAGTCTCAAAGCAGTTTTTTACTCCACAACGGTTTTTTCGCTTCCATACCTGTAGGTCATTCCGTACACTTGAAGGAAACCTACGAGAACTTGGAATTTGTTCTTCATAAACGTAAATATGAAGACCATGGTTGGCAAGTGTGTGGGGACTCGAAGGTCTTGTGCATGCTGCTCGGGCAACAAGCTGGGTATAACAAATATCCTTGCTTTCTGTGTCTATGGGACAGTCGAGACCGACAAAATCACTGGACCAAGAAGAGTTGGCAGCCGAGGGTGCTAACAGTCGGTGAAAAAAATGTCCTCCGAGAAACTTTGGTACTTTCCCATAAAGTTCTTCTACCGCCTCTCCACATAAAATTGGGATTGATGAAGCAATTCGTAAAATCACTTCCAAGAGATGGAGAATGCTTCAAATACTTGGTCAAGTTTCCAGGCCTGTTGGAGGCAAAATTGAAGGAAGGTGTGTTCATCGGACCAGACATTAGAAGGCTTATAGTTGATCAAGAGTTTGTCAATGCCATGACGGATCCTCAAAAAGCAGGGTGGATTGCATTTAAAGAAGTCGTACAGAAATGTTTAGGCAATAACAAAGATCCTCACTACAATAAGATCGTCGGACGAATGCTGAAAGCATTTCAAGCTTTAGGTTGCCTGATGAGTTTGAAAGTGCATTTCCTCCAGTCCCACCTTGACTACTTTCCTGAAAATTTGGGAGCTGTGAGTGAGGAACAAGGTGAACGATTCCACCAAGACATGAAAGAAATGGAAAGGAGATAGCAGGGAAAATGGAGCATTACAATGATGGCAGACTACTGTTGGATGCTTTAGAGAGACATTCTAGATGCTACTCACAAGTGTAAATGCACCAAGAGGAGCCTCACAAGGAAGAAGAATCGAGTTTAGTGTGTGTAGGTGAGCTCATTTCAGTTCAAAAAAGGATTTTCATGAAAATATTGTAATAAAACTTTAATTTTATAAGTCTATTTCCATTTATTTGGAGGTATTGCCTTATTTAACATAGTTTCCTAAATTGTCAGGAAACGTGATGTTCTATGACAAAATGGAGGTCATTTTCGGATTCAGCACACCAAAAAACATAAAGATTACGTGGAATAACCAAAACAGCTCTCGAAAATTATTTTTTGCAGACCTATGTAACCAATGCACAGCAGATGTTTTCCACTCCATGCTATTTAAAGATACAAATTGCCCCAGGCGGTCAAGCAGTTACAATAAATTACGTATACCAATTGGATTTCATAAAACAAAACAATCTACCTCTGCCAGAGCCTTATCTTTATCAGCACCAGCCCTCTGGAACTCCCTCCCAGACGATTTGCGGGCCATAAAAGACCTAAAAGATTTCCGCAAATCACTTAAAACCTTATTATTCATGGAATATTATAACCAATTAGACTATGAACATCATTAATAATGCATGATTATAGTAATAATCTCAAATAAGTATTGTTGTAATAATACAAGTATTGTTGTTATAATGTGATCTTTTACATTATGTCTTTGTAAGTTATGCCATCCCTTATCCAGTATTATGTTACCTCTATGTTATGCAATTTATTTTGTTTAACCCACAAACAAATGTTTGAAGGAAAAAGTGGTATATAAATCTAAATAAATAAATAAATAAATAATCTCATCATTGTAATCTCAGCCAGAAATAAACTACTAAAAAAAATTTAAAATGTTGCACTGCTTACTGTGATTAGATATAAAACAGAGCCTAGCATATACAGGTATTATGTGGCAAGGGCATCACTAATCAGGAAGGAAAACAAGAGACAAGTGATAATCAAAAATTGTGGAACAACTTGCTCCACAGGCTTGATTGCACATTTGGTAACATATCAGGCCAAGTAGGCAACATGAGTATAATATGCCCACTGTTTGTATATTCTGATTTAGAAGCTCAGCCTTTAAAACTGTAAATACAAATGTTACAATTCTCATCATTGCCTTCAGCATGTTAAGGGGTGTCCAGTATTAACACTTAGCAGCAATTGTTCCACTATAAAATAACAGAGGAGGACAAAATTTACAATATTCAGAATCAACCAGACTTGAAGATACAGTTGATGGAAAAAGACAGAACAGCTGGAATGAAAAGTTGCCATCATGTACTTTCCGGGTCTCCACTCTCCTTACTTACTAACATGGCAACATGGAACATGGAAACCCTCCTAACCTCCCTCCTAGATTCATTGTACTTACACACCCATAACCCTACCCAAGGATGCTTACTTATATTCCTCGACCTATCCGCTGCCTTTGACTCTCTTCCCCACAATCAACTCCTAACCAGACTTCATGAAATAGGTCTGAGAGGCACAATACTAAAATGGTTTCATTCCTACCTAGACTCCAGAACACAACAGGTCCGTATTGGAAGTGATACCTCCCTCCCATTTACGCTAAAGCAAGGTGTCCCCCAAGGATCTAGCCTCTCTGCCTTACTTTTTAATATCTTCCTCCAACCTGCCTGCAAAGTTTTCCAAAACCACGGCATTCAGTACCAATTATACGCAGATGATATGATGTGCTTCACCCCATTTAGCCTCTCTAACCCCGACTTTACTAAAATTAATGGATGTCTAACCAATCTCAAATCCTGGCTTTCCCAACACAATCTTCTTATTAACCAATCCAATTCTGAGATCCTTCAAGTATTCTGCAACCCCTCATATACCCCTCCCCCAACACTCACCCTTGGCGATCTCACTCTCACTATAAAAAACCAAGTGAAATATCTTGGAATCATCCTCGATCAGAACCTCTCCTTTATTGAGCACATAAAGAAAACTACCAATACAATTTACGTGAAGTTGCGCACCCTCCGGAACCTCAAGCCCCTCTTAAGCCCCAACTCCTTCCGTACTGTCTGTCAGGCCCTCACAACCCCTTCACTTGACTATTGTAACCTTATCTATCATGGCCTCTCTAAGACCACCATCCAACCTCTCCAACTTGCCCAGAATACACTAGCACGATTAATAATTAACAACCCTAGACAATCCCATATTACACCTGTCCTCTATGACTTACACTGGCTCCCAATCCAACTCCGATCCAAATTTAAAGTGCTCACCCTCATTCATAAGATTATCTCAAAAGAATCAGCTCCATGCCTTTCCCCACTCCTTGCCTTCCCTAACAACACAAGAACACGCCGCTCCTCCACCAAAAACCTTCTAACCATTCCTACATCTAAATTACACAACAATCTACCAACAACAGGGCTTTCTCTCTCTACGCCCCATCCCTATGGAATACCCTTCCCCATGACCTACGTAACTGTGTGAGCTACGCAGAATTCCGAAAGAGATTAAAAACCCACCTCTTCCTCGAACACTTTTCCCTACCACCCTAGTTCCTCCCCCCCTACTCCTACCCTCCTCACGTCCCTCCAATTGATATCCTAGTGACCCACAGTTACTTTTTATGTAAACAAATGATCCATATTATTGTAAATAATTTATTGTAAATAGTTTATTAGCTCATTAGTTCCTTAGTTCTTATGTTACCTATGTAGCCTGTTACCTTGTTCTATGTAAACCGTTGTACAATACTGTCAGTTACGTTCCATGTAAACCGTCTTGAATTGTAGAAAGACGGTATATAAAAACTGTTAAATAAATAAATAAATGCGGGTAGAGGGACAGAGTGACAGGGGCAAATTTCTCCCAAGCAAATGCACAGACCCCTACTCCACCTTCTTGCAGCTGTCACTTCATTCTTCTCCCTTCTCCACTCCTCCCACTATCCTTTCCCTTTGCTCACCTCAGTCCACCAGCCCCTCCCTCATCACATCTCCCCATGCCAAATAGCCCTTCCTATTCTTCTCTCGCCTCTTTTCTTTCAACCAACTCTCCCCCCTCCCCCCCCATCTCCATCAGTCCCTCCCCCTAATCCTCTACTTGCCCTTTTTTCCTCAGGAAAGTTATGTTGATATGTTCCTATGCATGCATGAGACTGAACATGGACAGCACACAGGCTCACATACTGAAGTGTGACATTTCTCTATACACTATTTGGGATTCTGTGGGCTTTCTCTCCTATGTAAATGAGCCAGGTAGGAAAATAGCACTTGAAATTTCGCAATGCAAAATTCTGCCAAACCAGAGAATATCTCATAAAGATGTTATATTTTTTTGTGGCAGAATTTGTTTTGCAGAGATAACTGCACACATTGTTTAATGATGCTCATTGCTAGTGAATGAGTGGTGTCGCACGATTTAGCATCACGGCAGCTCGTTAGCTCTTCATTTGAAAAAAACATTTGCATATGGAAAACTATGTGCGAAATTTTATTGTGCGCAAATGCAAAACGCTTTGCAAATGAAGCCTTGAATAGTAAAATGCCCTCACAAATAACGCGCACTAGTTGGTGTTTTAGTGCATGGATCCATGTCCACATTTGTTTCTATTGTCGGAACATCAGTCTTATGATCAGGTACAATGTTATTTATTTATTTACATTCTCTTATATACCGCGCTATTCTGCATCAGTGCGGTTTACATTGAACAAACTGAAATTACATTCAACAGGGTATTATAACTTGGAGATAACTATTTTACAGGGAACATGGGCTATGGATGGGTTATGGCATTTAAAGGATTTACTGTAAAAAAAAAAACCCACAAGAAATAAATCTATAAACGTATGTGTTGTTTAGAAATGCATGCACCCTATATACAATAGCTTTTGAATTTTCTCATACCGTCTATTCCCAATCTTTACAGTCTGTTTTGAATTTTTCACATCCCCCTCTCCCTTCTCCTCAATAAGGTTATTTTTATCAGCATTTTGCCCTTCTTGGTTACTTTTTTTCCCCTTTTACTGGGCCAATAAAACTGAAAAATAGAGATTTATCATCTTTAAAGAATTTCTTGCACCTTAATTCACCGCAGTTAATCTAATTTGTCTCTGCATGTATGAAAGAAAGGCAAACAAACAAACGCAGGCTCAGCTTCAATCAAATTTCAGTGCACAGTGGACAGCAAGCTGCCATCCAATTGCTTCAGCCTGCTTTGAATTGCAGTTTCCAGTTCCATTGTCTTATGTGTGCAGAGCCGTCTGCAAGCCCCCAGAGACTATACACAAGCACAGGGGATTTCCAGCAAGCCACTTTAAGCAAATTACAGTTTTTTCATAGATGATGAAAAATGCTAGCTCTGCCTGTATGTGGCCTTCTGGTAGCGCAGTGTGGTACTATGAAGGAGATAAGTTCATTTCTTCTGCCCATTTGAGTGTTGTGCAGGTAATTAGACCCAGTCTCTGAGGGTGTGGGAGGAGGATCACATGTGGAGAGAGCAGCCCTCTAAATACCAGAGAAGACAACAACAGAGAAAGATTAATTTGAAAAATGGCCTTCCCTCAAGCTTTCACTCAGTGAAAAGATCTGCATTGCCCCAGACATGGCTATCCTAGGATATGAGGGTCACAGGAGAGGAACAGTGAAATGCTATGGGTTAAAAGAGAAAATGCTGGTGAATGTGGCCTTTATGGCTAAACTATCAATAGGTTTCCTAGCCCCAACATTAAATGTGCACTTTAAAACCCACAACAGGCAGGCGACTTTTCCAATGTGCAATGCAGATGTCTAATTAAGCATATTAACAGCATGCTGTATATGCATGTACCTTTAGGAAATTAAGTTACATGATTAATCTGATGCAAGCCACCGGAAAGCCCTGCTGGAACACCTTAATTTTCTGGGCCAGTTTATGTGCTATGAAAACATGTGCATTGTTTAGATGGCTTAAACTCTACTTAAATTTAGTTCATCTGATCTGACAATTTGAATAGAAAGCCAAGATGTTTATAATACTGCCATAAAT
This sequence comes from Ichthyophis bannanicus, assembly GCA_033557465.1. Lineage (NCBI taxonomy): Eukaryota > Metazoa > Chordata > Amphibia > Gymnophiona > Ichthyophiidae > Ichthyophis > Ichthyophis bannanicus. Next base: position 863,687,155 of record CM066032.1, on the reverse strand, counting down.
TAGGGGGAGGGACATTCAGTGATGGCAGCTAGCGCTGACAAAGTGACCTGTCATCACCTTGGAACCTGGAAGCCAAAAAATCAATGCCGGGGCCATGTCTGGCCATCAGCATTGAAGATCCAGATTAGCTGGATAGCGCATTACCTAATCGGCTAGCAGCGACCTTCAGCCACTGGCCGGTTAGCTAAAAAGGTTAGTTAGGTGAGACTTTCAGGTGCCTAACTTTAGCTGCTGTAGGATAAATGGCTAGTAGCTGACTATTGCCGCTAGCTCATTGTCCCCGGATGCCGCCACTAATGTTCTAAATATCAACCTAACTAAAAAACTCTACACTATAAATCACCAAAACAAAAGTAGAGAAGTGTGAAAAAAGATGTTTAAAAGCTGACGTGTATATAATATTGTCGGAAGTATAGCCTTGAGGTTTTTTAATCGCCTCTTGAAGCTAACCTTCCATTTTGCTCAAATTTTTATTGAGCTCACCACGGAGCTAACGATATTGAGCATGCGCTGGCGTTTTTGATCAGTTGACAGAATGATCTTGGTGCAGTTGGCTGAGCGTTGAAGTAGGGCGAGTAATAGTTGGCCGCCCGAAACGCAGTGCTGTGTCTGCTAATTTTCGCTATTTTTGCGAACTGGACTGCAATGACATTTTTTCAGCTACTTTAAGCTGTTTTGAGGGAGCACTTTGGAGAAGTCTGTTCAAGCTTTGCTGTGAATCGCAAACAGGTTACAAGACGATTCAGATAAGTTGAACTCTGCTTTCCTTTCTTCTCGCAGTATTTTTAGCTTGGGCTTCCTAATTACATTAAGAATTTTTTACTGAATCATTACACAATTGTTTTATTGGTGACACCTTGTTGTGGTGTTTCACCTAACTTATCGTTAGCTCCGTGGTGAGCTCAATAAAAATTTGAGCAAAATGGAAGGTTAGCTTCAAGAGGCGATTAAAAAACCTCAAGGCTATACTCCCGACAATATTATATACACGTCAGCTTTTAAACATCTTTTTTCACACTTCTCTACTTTTGTTTTGGCCACTAATGTTCTGACACTAGCTTGTTTACGTTGGGGCACTCAGAGGCCAAAAACGGAGATCTCGTATTCAGCGGCACTAACCAGGTTAGTGCCGCTGAATATACCACTAAGCACCATTTGGGCAATTTATAGGTCTGCAAACCACATAGATAGCTTTGAATATATTCCCCACATCAATTTATGGACTGAGCATTCCAGAGTGATGGAATGGTGTAGAGAAGGTGAACTTTAGATATTAAATAACTGCTGAGCACTAAACCATTTATGTTCATTGCCTAACTCTAAGAGGGCAGTTTTATAAAGTTGTACCTAGTTAATGTATAGTTTATTGTGCATCAATCATGCCTGTTTTAGAAAGTCAAGTACATGTTTATAAATGCCCGCACCTAGATTTCTCAAGAGTGTGGGTAAATGATAGCATTTCATCATGTACATGCATAAATGTGCGCTCTGTCCACTCTCCGTCCAGGTGCACACCATGAAGGCGGGCACCATTGGGCTGACGTGTATACTTATAAAAAAGCAACTGGCTAATATGCGCTCATAAAGGCTGAATCAGGCGCGTACATTTATTTATTTTGTTTTGTAGACCCCATCTTATCTTAAAACCAAAGTGGTTTACATTTAACAATAACACATTCACATATAACATTGTACTTTTAAACCAAGATAACATAAATAAAACAAGTCTGAATCACTTTGCTGAATCTTTTGTGGGCACATTTGGTTCAGTTACATTGTTTGGTCCAAGAGCGGTTGAATTAATCTATGCTTGCATAGGAGTGATCTCAATATAAATCACTGAAAACAGGTGATTTACACTTGTTGATGGTGCTTAACTTTGCACAGCTCCTTATAAAATTATTCCATGAATATATCATTTTTTAGGCCATTGAAATAAACTGGAGCTAATTGCATCGGTCAATATGCAATTCTTCAGCCCCTGTATTAGCACTTGTTTCATAAAAACTCAGGATATATTTAGAAAACTGCCTAAAAGAAATAAATGATTCCTAATATAACTTTAATGGGGAAATACACTTTTTTTTCTCTGTATATCTTCAACAACCCCAGATTTTAGGTTAATCATGTTGAAATGTTGCATTATGAAATGAAATGGAAAGGGAGGCTGAAGACCCAACTCTTTGAGGCTGCTTCTGGATCTCAATACTCCTCATTTTCTTGTTCACTACTTATGCATATCTTACTATAATGTAGTCCCCAGTTCTGCAAAGTTTTTTTCATTTTGACTACATTGTAAGCTCTGATGAGCAGGGACTGTGTCTTACATCTATAGGTACAGTGCTGCATACACCTTGTAGTAGTGATAGTAGTAGGTGAAGATTATGAGGAAAGGGGGACGTGCTGAACTGTGTTGAAACAGAGCACACAGACAATAATAATTCTAACTAAAAAAAAGGAAATTCTGTTGTTTCTTTAGCCCATTTTTTAATTTCAAGAACTGTGAAATACCTATAATATGGATTTTGACCATCTAGGTGACAATAATTAGTCCCCATGGCTTGCAATAAAGCTCAGAGATAACAGTGTGGAGCAACAGTGACAACAAAACTCTGCAGAAAAAAATTGCTTACAGAAATTTGCGACGGAGTACATTTTCCATCAAAAACAAAGACGCAGCTTGAGTCATCAAATCCTTTCAACCTCTACCCTCCCTCTGTCCCACTGAGACTATCTCTTTAATCTATGAATAAAAGCACATTTTTGGTCCTTTTACTAAGGTGCACTATGCTGTCTTTGTGCAAATTAGCATGGTAACTGACAGCATGGGTCCAAGCTAATGGTTACTGTGCAGACCAAACAGCTACCACGTGCTAAATGTCATGGTAACTGCACAACATGTGATATGGCAGGGAATAGGAGGATTACGACTGGAGAATGGTCATGGTAAGCACATTGCAGCTTGCAAAGGGATCCATATTGTGTGCTGCCAATGTTGAAATAAGTGCTGCTGCATTTAACATCACCTCAAAGGGTGGCGTTAAGTGCAACTGCATTAATTGCAAATAAGAACATAAGAACATAAGATATGCCATACTGGGTCAGACCAAGGTCCATCAAGCCCAGTATCCTGTTTCCAACAGTGGCCAATCTAGGTCATACATACCAAGCAGTTTCTCCAAAAGACACAGGTTCCACAATGCTTGTATTAGGTGAAGCATTGATATCCTGGGTACCTTTTAAATAATGGTTTATTGACCTTTCCTCCAGGAACTTGTCCAAACCTTTTTTAAACCCAGTTACACTAACAGCCTTTATTATATCCTCCGGTAACAAATTTCAGAGTTTGAGTACACGTTTAGTGAAAAAATATTTTCTCTGATTTGTCTTAAATAGTTTACCCTCCAGCTTCATTGCATGTCCCCTAGTCTTTCTATATTCTGATAACGTAAACAATTGATCTACGTTTACCCTTTCCACTCCGTTCATTAATGTATAGACTTCTATCATATCTCCCCTCAGTCATCTCTTTTCCAGATTGAAGAGCCCTAACCTTTTTAGCCTCTCCTCATAGGCGTATCCTTCCATCCCCTTTACCATTTTGGTGGCTCTTCTCTGTACCTTTTCTAATAACGCTATATCCTTTTTAAGATACGGCGACCAGAATTGCCCACAATATTCAAGGTGAGGTCGCATCATGGAATGATACAGATGCATCATAATATCCTTTGTTTTATTTTCCATTCCTTTCCTTATGATACCTAGCATTCTATTTGCTCTCTTGGCTGCAGCTGCACACTGGGCCGAGGGTTTTAACATGTTATCCACGATCACGCCTAAATCTTTTTCCTGGGTGGTGGTTTCTAATGTGGAACCTTACATTGGGTAGCCATAGTTTGGGTTGTTCTTTCCTAGGTGCATAACTTTGCACTTGTCCACATTAAATTTCATCTGCCATTTGTATGCACAGCCTTCCAATTTATCAAGATCATCTTGCAATTTTCCACAATCCTCTTGGGTTTTAACAACTTTAAATAGTTTTGTGTTATCTGCAAATTTGATAACCTCACTCGTTATTCCACTTTCCAGGTCATTTATGTATATATCAAAAAGCAGCGGACCCAGCACAGATCACTGGGGTACACCACTATTCACCTTTCTCCATCTCCCTAGCATGTCCTGCCATGACACTGACCCAGTCGATACCGCCGGGGTAATTGAAATCACCCATTATTATTACTGTGCTGTAACTTTTGTTAGCTTCCTTGATTTCTTTGAGCTTTTCATCATCCATTTGTTCATTCTGGCCAAGCGGTCAATAGTACACCCTCACTGCCATCGCCTTCCCCTTCTTAAATGGAATTTCAATCCATAGAGATTCTACAACAAATTTTGTTTCCTGCAAAACTTTAATCCTTTCTAACTCAATGCCCTCTCTAACATAGAGCACAACCCCCCCACCAATTTGATCAGCTCTATCATTATGTTATAGTTTGTACCCAGGTATCACAGTGTCCCACTGGTTATCCTCCTTCCACCATGTCTCTGAGATTCCAATCATATCTAACATCTCATTTAGTGCTATATATTCTAACTCTCCCATCTTATTGTTTAGACTTCTAGCATTTGCATACAAGCATTTTAGAGACTGTATTTTATTCATATTAATCTGGCTATTGGTAAGCATGTGTAAATTGGAATCTTTAAGCTCTATCTGCACCATACTCAAGGGCGTTTGGGCTACTTTACTCTTTTTTGGAACCTCTCTGCTTTTGGTAGTATCCTTCAAGGATACCTTCTTCTGAACCATGCGCTCTGTCGGCTTTCCCCTATTATCTAGTTTAAAAGCTGCTCTATCTCCTTTTTAAAGGTTAATGCCAGCACCCTGGTTCCATCCCAGTTAAGGTGAAGCCCATCCCTTTGGAAGAGCCCCATCTTTCCCCAGAATGTTCCCCAGTTTCTAACAAATCCAAAACCCTCATCCTTGCACCATCGTCTCATCCACGCATTGAGACTCCAGAGCTCAGTCTGCCTTTGGGTCCTGCACATGGAACGGGAAGCATTTCGGAGAAAGCTACCCTGGAAGTTCTGGATTTCAACTTCCTACCTAAAAGCCTAAATTTAGCCTCCAGATCCTCCCTACCACATTTTCCTATGTCATTGGTACCGACATGTACCAAGACAGCAGACTCCTTCCCAGCACTATCTAAGATCTTATCTAGGTGGCGCGTGAGGTCCGCTACCTTTGCACCAGGCAGTCATGTTACCAGGCGATCCTCACGCCCACTAGCCACCCAGCTATCTACATGCCTAATGATCGAATCACCAACTATAACAGCTGTCCTTACCCTTCCTTCATGGGCACATGGCCCTGAAGAAACTTTCTCGGTGCAAGTAGGTTTTACATCACCTAGAGGACAGGTCCTAGTTACAGGATCATTTCCTGCCACACCAGGGTGATGCTCTCCTGTCTCGTGACCTCTCTCCTCTATGGCAACAGGGATGCTGCCAGACTGGAGGTGGGACTTCAGGACTATATCCCTGTAGGTCTCGTCTGTGTACCTCTCTGTCTTTCTTATGTCTTCCAAGTCTGCTACTCTAGCCTCTAGAGAACGGACTTGTTCCCTGAGAGCAATGAGCTCCTTGCACCTAATGCACACATAAGACCTCTCATCAACTGGGAGAAATTCATACATGTGCCACAAAATGCAAAATACTGGAAAGCCCCCATCTCACTGCTGGACTGCTGTCTACATCTGAGTTTTAAGCTTGTGTTTAGATCTTTCAGTTCTTTTACTTACTAAGTGTTGGTGTGGATGCTTATACTAATAAAAGTGTATCTAATACATTTAATATACCTTCTTCACCTGAAGCTTAATTCATCTCAAGTCCTTAATGTATGACTGATTTGGATAAAGAGAAGCACCTGACAGCAGCTCCTTTCCTTTAAGATATGTAAGTACTTATAAAGCTATGATTATCCCAGGGGTGGGTGGGTGTTGGGGAGGGAGGGAGGGAGAGAAAGAAGACTTATTAACACAGTACCCTGTCCTGTGCTTCTAAGGTAAGCTGTGACCAACCTCCTGGGTGATTAACAGTCCTTGCTTGCATAGGAGTCTTTCAAAATGGCCTTTTGACCTGCCCCCTGGTTTTAACACCTATTCAAAAGGTTTCACAGGTCTCTTGCCCCCTAGGTAGAAGGCCTCTTTGTAAAGGTCTCCAGAAGACTTTATTGCTGAAAAATGCTGACCCTGTTTTGCCTTTTATGCTAAGTTATAGTCTGATTTGATTTAAATTAAAGCTCTTTGTTGCTGCTAGGCTCTGACCTAGTATGAAATTTAAACTAGAAGCTCTCTGCTGGGTACTAAATTTAACCAGAAAGCTCTCTTTTGTGTTTTACATTTAAACTAAAAGCACTTTGCTGCTATTAGGCCCTGAGTGAGTATTACATTTAAACTACAAGCTCTCTTACTGGTTCTAAATTTAACCAGAAAGCTCTATTCTGTGTTTTAAATTTAAACTTAAACTGCTGCTACTAGGCCCTGACTTATTTAACAAATAAACTGGGTTCACAGATAAATCAGCTTTAATCCAAAGAATTCCCTTCAGAAAAATTCCCAGAAGTATATACTCGCTATTGCAGATCTCTCTTCAGAAGTAGCAGTCCCTTTTTGTAGTCCTTCAAGACTGAGGATCACAGAACTCTGGTTGAGCTATTTATGCCTGTACTTCTGAGGTAAGCTGTGACCAACTTCCTGGCTGACTAACAGTCCTTGCTTGGATAGAAGGAGTCTTTCAAAATGGCCTTTTGACCTGCCCCCTGGCTTTAACACCTATTTAAAAAGTTTCACAGGTCTCTTGCCCCCTAGGTAGAAGGTCTCTTTGTAAAGGTCTCCAGAAGACTTCATTTATTCCTCAAAGAATACTGATCCTGTTTTGCCTTTTATGCTAAGTTATAGTCTGAGTTGACTTAAATTAAAACTCTTTGCTGCTGCTAGGCTCTGACCTAGTATGAAATTTAAATTGGAAGCTCTCTGCTGGGTTCTAAATTTAACCAGAAATCTCTCTTTTGTGTTTTAAATTTAAACTAAAAGCACTTTGCTGCTATTAGGCCCTGAGTGAGTATTACATTTAAACTACAAGCTCTCTTACTGGTTCTAAATTTAACCAGAAAGCTCTATTCTGTGTTTTAAATTTAAACTTAAACTGCTGCTACTAGGCCCTGACTGATTTAACAAATAAACTGGGTTCACAGATAAATCAGCTTTAATCCAAAGAATTCCCTTCATAAAAATTCCCAGAAGTATATACTCACTATTGCAGATCTCTCTTCAGAAGTAGCAGTCCCTTTTTGTAGTCCTTCAAGACTGAGGATCACAGAACTCTGGTTGAGCTACTTATACCTGTACTTCTGAGGTAAGCTGTGACCAACTTCCTGGTTGAATAACAGTCCTTGCTTGGACAGAAGGAGTCTTTCAAAATGGCCTTTTGACCTGCCCCCTGGCTTTAACACCTATTTAAAAAGTTTCACAGGTCTCTTGCCCCCTAGGTAGAAGGCCTCTTTGTAAAGGTCTCTATACCTTAACAAAAGTGCCCATTAATGTTGAACTACATACACATCTTTACTCATGGAAAAAGTCAAGCAATATTGTAGCTGTAAAGCTTTTTCTTTTCTTCAGCTTCAGATAGGATTTGATTATTGTGCTCCCCTAATGCTATTTCTAGGTGCCACTGTGGCATTCTTTCATCATCTTTCTAGAAGCACTGGGTGGCCAGACAGCAGCAGGACTGACCGCAATAAACTAAAGCATCTGCTGGAAATGTTACTCTATGCGCATTACTAAACAAGAGATGGCAGGTTCCCAAAAGCATTCTGAGATCACATATCCCTGCCTGGAGTTTTCTAGCTATTTCCCCTCTATTCCTCATCCTTAGCTCAAAGAAATCAAGATTGTATGGCCTGCAAATTGTGGCAAGATGCACTCATGTTTCAAAAGATGTCTACTGTAGAATATATCTGGCACCAAATGAAAATCACTTCATCACAATATGGCAGTACTTAGCTTAGACAGCAGGTATAACGCTATTCTATGTTTTCAAGCAAATGTATCCGTGTTATTTGTACACAGCAAAGGTTACTAGGCATAAGTATGTATTTCTGGACACATTTAGGCAGTATAATTTAATTTAAAAGCTAAGGGAGAGTCCATTTCAAAAATACCAATTTGGACATAATGTAAAAGTATCTTTAGGAGTAACTGGAAAGATGGGAAGAGATAGAGGATGTGGAACAAGAGTGAGCTAAACAAAAAGTTGAAAAGTGCACACTTTAAAAAAAGTGCCATTTTAGAAGGCCATCCAAGGGGGCGTCCAGGACAAAACATGCAAAAACCACTGGGGACATCTATATTTTGACCTGATTTTAGAAACATAAATACCCCAGACATGGACATTCGTGCCGGCATCCATATAGACATCCCTGCTATAAAACTGTGGGATGGAGGATGCCCATTTCGAGCAAGGTTTTACACAGGGATGTCCAGAGGTATGGAGAAACAAAAACATGAGCCTCCATTCCCTGTCAGTGCTCATTGGCAAACTATAAAATAAAGGAGGATATGAGTATATCTCCTTCTCCACACCCTCAAGATATTTGCTTGACAAAATGAGCATTGTTGGATGCACGTTAGTGCCAGGAGCAGGTATAACAATATGGCTTGGGATGGCCAGGACATCTCTGAAATCACAGGAGGACATCCAAGTTCTTGGGAATGCTTCGGTCATGCCTCCATCATGCCCTCATTTCAACTTGGACATCCCCGTGCTGAGGACGTCCACAGGCCCAACTTCTAAAATGGCTCTGGTGATGTCTCTATGCTTTGGACATCTGTATGGCCATTTTTAGACACCCAAGACATGAACAGAGCCTCTGAAATAACCCCCACAGTATGACAAAATGGTGTGATTTCCTTAACTCTATTTGCATACTTATACATGTCTGTGGGGGAGGGGGGAACTGGGTGTGAAGATCCATCTTAAGTGTGTCTTATTAAGATAGCAGTGAATTTGGCCAGCATAAATCATCTTGTGTCTGGAAGAACATAAGATATGTCATACTGGGTCAGACCAAAGGTCCATCAAGCCCAGTATCTTGTTTCCAACAGTGGCCAATCCAGATCACAAGTATCTGGCAGGTTCCCAAAAAGGTACACAGGTTCTGCAATGCTTGTCCCAGGGTATGCAGTGGATTTCCTGGATCCTCTTTAATAATGTTTATGGACCTTTTCTCCTCCAGGAACTTGTCCAAACCTTTTTTGAATTAAACTACACTTTTATTACATCCTCCTGTATCAAATGCCAGAGTCTGATTATGCGTTAAGTGAAAAAATATTTTCTCTTATTAGTCTTAAATGGGTTACATTATAGCTTCATTGCATGTCCCCTAGTCTCTCTACTTTTTGATGGAGTAAACAACCCATCTATGTTTACCCATTCTACTCCATTCATAAATCGCCCACCTCCCCCTCTGTTCCCTTTCCCGGGTCTTCTCCTTCTGCTCCTTCCCCTTTGAAATCTCACCCCCTGTCCTTCATTTCACTTCCTATTATGCTCACTCCCTGATTATCTCTCAGCCCCTCTGCTCATCCCCGGTAACCCATTCACATACTCATCTGCTCTCTTCCTTCTGTTACCGTTACCATTTACCGTTTTCGACCAGTGAGGGATGGTGTTGCTACCGGTGAGCAGTTCTGTTCTAGATTACAGTTTCAGACTATTGCTGTCATCGTAACTGTGCAGCGTACTGGGAATGGTAACGTGCCATCTTCTCTAAAACCACTGCATGTTTTATGGCCAAAACAAGCACTTTCCTGGTGTGTATTTGTGCCTAGAGCGGGTCTAAACTTGGATGGGATGCAGACATCCCTGACATTTTTGAAATTGAGCAGGGACATCTTAGTCCATTGCACCACCCCAAACATGTCTCTGCTATGCACTCCTTACTTGGCTGTCCCTGCTCACAGAAGACTCTAAAACCCTGGAAAAGGATCACAGGGTTTTAGAATCTTGAATGATACCAAAACTGACCAGTGGTCAGCTGCAGATTTTTTGCATATCTAGTTGGAAGAAGCACTTTAATGGCAGAAGAATATTATTATGTGTTAGTATGTAAAAAAAAAAGTTACAATTTTTTGTAAAGGAAGTATATGATAAAGACTGAGTGAACATCCTGTAAATGAAGTACACGATAAAGATAAAATGTACTAAAATATTTTATAAAACCTTTTGACCAATAATGAGAGATTAAGGATACCTTAAAAGAGGAAGGCCAGCAATGAGATGGATCAATACAATAACAGCAGCTACGGGTACCAGTCTGTCAACAATGAGCTGCCTAACTGAAGACCGAATACAAGTTAGGACAACTATCCAGAGGGTCGCCATAAGTCGACACCGACTCTACGGCACTTAACAACAAGGATCCCTTTAACCAACGTCCACAAAGGTTTTGCATTTAATGTGCAAAACAAATGCACATTAAGTGCAAAGCCTCTGTGTCAGCTGTCGGGGGCATCATCAGCATGTTGAAGGCAGCTAACACATGACGGCCACCTATAGGCACCCATAGACGTGCACTCACACTAATGCCACATTGCAGTGTGCTCTCCATGCCCATAATCCACCCCTTCCCCACCCCATGCACAATGGCTGATTACTCTGCGATTTACCATGTGGTCGTTGGCATGCCCCCGCATTAATGTTCCCAGCCGCCAGTGGCCATACATTAAAATGTATATTAATCAGCTACCACGTTTTACTGAAAGGGGTCCTAGGTTAGTAGTAGTTTTCATACATGCTGTGAAGAGAGTTGAGTTCCATATTTTATTAGATAGTGATTGGTGTCTTAAATTTACTTTTTTAAAGATCTGTATAACACATCTCATCCTTATTAAATAGCATTTTGACCGGAAGCTTAATAATTTTACAAAGTGCACAGCACATTTTTTTGCATGAGTGTCAGTAGGGATGATAAGTAGGTCCCTTTACATTATCACAGTTTGTATATTTGTTTCTGCACGGAAGCATATCTAGCCAGGTGAGCAACTGTTTGCCATCATGATGGGTAGTTGAAGAATTTAAAGATGACTTTGTTCCAGTCTTCTGGTGACCGTCGCATTTCTCTATCGAACTGATGCATAATTCAAAGTGAGGTGCATCTGTATTATAAAATATCCATAAAGCCAATGAAATCTTAATTCCCTAAAAGACGGCACAAGCTCTCATTGTCTGAAGTATATTAGTAAAGCAGTAATATCTTATGTGAAAATTGCATTCAAAATGCATTTTTTTAAAATAATCCAGCTTGGACTATTAAGAATATCATATACTCAGCCATATAGATCATCAATTTACATTACAGTTCAACTGATCAGACTTGTAAATGCAGGGTACAAGCAGCGGGGAGTGAAATATGAGAGCAAAGTGTCTGATAAACTTTCAGGCGGGGAAAGTGCAAATTACTCATCCTCACATGGCAGACAACAGGGAACTTGAGAGCACAGGTTGGTGGCAATAAAACCTATTGAGAGTGTAAAAAATCATCCAGGAGGAGAATTTTGGTATAAAAATGATTAGGAATGCATTGCCTCGCTTTCACTTATTTTATTCTACAGTGGCTTGTTCTTTCATCCAGAATTCTTTTATATTAGAGTTCACATATCAATGCAGATCACCGTTGGCATCACGTGCATGCCTGGCACATATCTTACTATCAGTGGCATTCTAAATTGCTCAGTGTTGTATTTCTAATCCTATTGGATGGGTGTCTACAAAAGGAATAAAACAAAACTACATTTCATGACCAGTCTTAGAATTTATGTTACAGAGAAACTAAATAAGTAAATAAGTAAATACGCATAACTTTTTTTTTTTTGGGATGCGTGATATTTCACTGCATTCAGAATGGAAATTATCACTTCCATTTTCATAATTCAAAACTCCTCATTTACAGAATGGAAATGAGTCAATATTTGGTCCGCAAGAGCTGAAATGACATTGACCATATTGTGGATTCCAAAGGGACGGCTCACTATGAAAGAGGTCTAATATGCAAAACTATCTGTGTGGTTTGGAACCTTTTTTTTAGGTCACAGTCATACTAGCCAAAAATCATCCCATCTCTAGAAGAGAGGCCAGCCATTGTTTGTTGCGGTCCCATAGTTGCAATCTTGGGTATTCGGTTAAAGAGCTATCATCTAAGCTAAGTGCTTCTTGAATTTTTACATGCATATAAAAATGTGAAAATTGTTTGGGACCTATGAAAGATAATGGAGGGTATGAAACCCAGGCCTAAATGTGCATTTAATGGTGGGTCTTCCCCCATCTGAGGTCTCTTTAATTTGAGATAAATGTTCTTTCTCTTTGGATATCCGAACACAAGGCTAGCATTTTTTCCGGTTGCATTTTATTGTATTTCATTTCATTTTATTCTTGAGGGTCTCACTTTTGTCCATCTTATTATTGCTGGTTGCTCAGCATTTCTGTTTCTGAGGTCAGATTTGTATGGCAACTGGGGCTATTCAGCTCTCTCCTCACACTCATGCTTCCTTCGCTCAACCTAATACAGTACAAAAAGTTGCAAAGAACAACAGACATGATTTGGGATAACAACGGGACAGCTTTATTAATGTTAGCAAACTCACGACAGGATCCCAAGTCAGACAAAGCATATTAAAAGATCCATACCTCCTTCATGCCTGGGCAGTTCATTTGCCATGTCCCAGTACAGCTAGCCACTTTCAGACCAGTGTCTTCTTCAGGCACTATCTAATGAGTGGTATTCTGCTACAAACATGTTGAAGTGGTATATGCTTCCTGAAAGATTATACTCCCTTATAGGTAGATGAATGTGTTGCTCATATAGAATACCTTTATTGAACAAGAGGTAGAGTAGCACAGATCCAAATCCTGGACGTGTAAAACATGGCCACTGTCCCAAGTAACAGGCAGCAGCCTCTGGGTTTAGCCATGGCGAAAAATTTAAACCTATATGGATAGCAAAGGAAACTATATGATGTGAGGGAAGGGGAAAGGGATTGATGTTCTCAATCAGGCACAGCCATAGAATAAAAGGATACTGGAATAAAGGGACAGAGGAAGAACAGGGTGGAAGTCAACAGAGCAAGAACTTTCCTACCAGTCCCTAAAGAATACCAATAGGAGTAGGCCATTTAGCACAGCTAGGGTGCCTCACTAGTTATCATGATTAGAATGCAAATCATTCCTGCTGGCAGATGATGATAGAAGGCGCCCGGGCTTGAGATTTAGGAAGTCCAGGTACTGGTTACAGGGGAAATGGACTTGGTAGTAATACTTTTCATCCATGGTCAGCTGTGCAGTGTGGTTAGCATTTGGACCAGACATTGTCTCTTTCATGAAGCAGGTTTGATTCTTGTGCCAAAAACCTGGTGTAGGTAGGCACATTGCCATCATATGCTAAGCTTCGATACCCCCTTCAGGTTGCTAAGGAAGCTAGATTAGGGTTTCATGTTAATAGAGTTGTCACTCTGTTGTAATTTTAACATGGATATGATAAAGCTGTGGCATGTATTCCCACAAGAAACATAAATCACCTATCACTGGAAAGAGCTAGAAAGAGGGATGAAAAGGCAGGATCATGGCTAGACCACTGAGAGCTAGGTGGTTGTATGTCTTGTGTTATGTAGTAGATGAGTTTACCAATAGCTAACTGCATGGCAGTGACTCAGTGTAAATTTAGTATAAAACAGGCAATACCATGTAAGACAGTAAGTTTATACAGTAAATTCTAATTTGTAAACTCCTTCTGGTCAATGACGAGTTCTTTGTTTTTTTAAGTGCCTTTAAGTCAATGCTGACTACTGGCAACCTAGCAGCCCTCTGCGTCTTCTTGGTAAGGTATCACTGGAAGTACATTGCTAGGCCTTTTCTTCTGAGGCAATGGAGGGTAAGGTGACTAGCCAAGGCCAGAAGGAGTGGCAGTCGGAATCAAACTCAGATTTCTTGGACAGTTGGCTACTTCTCCAGTTGCATCAATGAACAGTATGGGGTTAGTATTTAAAAGGTCATGTAGCAGGACAGCGGTGCTTGCTTCATTAGTTCTTTTTCCAAAAAATATTCCTGTGGTTGAATACTACTTCGACTTCAAGATGCTGGTCTCTCTGGTCTGGTCCTAAAGTGGTTCCACTCTTTTTTGTCTTGTCGTTCTTTCTCTGTCCTATCCGGTATTGTTTCCTCCCCCTCCACCCCCCTTTTGTGTGGGGTTCCTCAAGGCTCTGTCCTCTCTCCTGTTCTCTTTAATGTCTTTTTGGCCCCCCTCACTCTCCAGGTTCAACAGTATGGTGTTTCCGCACATTATTATGCTGACGACATCTTTCTCCTCTATTACACTGATTCCTTGGCTCCAGACATCACCCCTATCAACAACTGTCTCTCCACCGTTGCTTCTTGGATTTCTTCCAACTTCCTCCATCTCAATCTCAAGAAAACTGCAGCGATCTGGTTCACCTTTGGTCACTCCCCTCCTCCTCTTGTACTGGTTCTATCTTCCTCTCATATACCCTTGGTCTCCTCCCTTAGATACTTAGGTGTTACTCTTGATTCTGCCCTCACCTTTAAGAGTCACATTTCATCCTTGGTCCAACGTTCCTTTTTTGTGTTAAAGCAACTCCGTGCTGTCCATCCTTTTCTCTCCTCCCACTCTCTGGCTACCCTTCTTTGTTCTTTGTTCCTTAGTTCTCTCATGTTTGGACTACTCTAACGTTTGCTTAGCTGGTCTCCCTCAATCTCAACTGTCCCGCATCCAATGTCTCCAGAATACAGCTGTCCGTATCCTCTCACATGCATCCCGCTTTGATCATGTCACCCCCTCCTTCTGCACCATCATTGGCTCCCTGTTTCATATCGCATACAATTCAAAATTCGTATCTTTGTCCACAGAACTATTCACACTGGAGTTCCTTTGTACCTCGCTGATCTGATACACCTTCACACCCCCCACCGTTCTCTCCGTTCTGTCCACTCCAATCGCTTGTTCCTTCCTTCCCCATCCCAAGCCCACTTAGAATCTACACGGTCTTCCACTTTTTACTTTCTTGGGCCCCGCCTCTGGAACTCGCTCCCCCCTGCCCTCCGATTGGATTCTTCTTTCAAATCCTTTAAAACCCACTTTAAAACTCACCTTTTTTGTATGACTTTCAACCTTCCACCCCCTCCCTCACCTCCTACTACCTTCCCCCTTAACGAGTATTGTAATTAACTTTTTTATTGGTTGTCTTGTCATGTTTTTATTTTTCTGTTCTCTTTCCTTTCCCCCTCTTGGAAACTTCTAAATTGGTGTTCTCTTTCCTTTCTGCAGCCTTTTATGATTTTATGATTGTAAACCGCTCTGATACCCTGTGACGGGCGGTATATAAAGTTTTAAATAAACATAAACATATGTGGTGGGGAATTCTAGAAAGGATGTCCAAGTGCAAACTGGGCTCTTATAATGTCAGACATAAAAGTACACCTGGTCGCAAGCCAGTGCGTACTTTTACACTAGGCATGCAGAGGAACATACAGCATGAGCAGAGGGATGAAATGCCGGTGTACTTCCTACAATACATATGTACATGTTGAAGTAGGTGCTAACATTTACACCTGCCCTCAGACAGGTATAATGTCTGAACCTACAGTCTAGTAGTGATTTGTGTAGGGATTTGTGCTAGTAGTTCTAAAGATAATCAGGCACCTACTTGCCTTTATAAAATAGGTGCCCTCCCCACTGTAATCTAGGTGCCCTGTTATAAAATTATCCCCATAACTTCTACGCCTAAGTGGTAATATTCGGCCACTAAGGGTCATGTTTACTAAGGCACACTAACCAGTAGCACAAGGTTTGGCATGCTAAGGGTGCACTAAAAATCCTGTTCTAGCCAGATAGCATGTGATTTAGTGGGGAATGGGTGGGTTAGGGGTGGAATGTGGGCATAGGAAGCACACTGCAGTTGACTTGGGTATTTTGAGCACACACTAACCATGAATGTTTCCATTGGTGTGAGTGCACCTAATACCACCGCAGGGGGTGGTGGTAAGTGCACTCACATGCTGGTTAGCAAGGTGATGTTCATTAGCATTGTGCTATTTTGGCAGGGGGAGGAATGCACATGCTGCCAAATAGTAGTGTGGACCTTTGTGCTAATTTGGCAGTCCAATCAAGTGCTATCGGTGTACTCCTTAGTAAGCATGCTCCTAAAAGTTTAAATTATAAGGCACATTTTAGATAAGATGTGGAAATCAAAATTGGGACATCAAGATCACCATGGGCCCAATTCTCATCCTGACGTCCATCTTCTTTATATGTCTGGGCTGAGCCGAATGTATAAAAGAGATCACGATTCTGATCCCGCAGGGCATGTCTAGCCCGCGGGATCAGAATCGCAAATAGGCCTGTATGTTCAGGCCAGGACTGCGATTCAGCCCCGGCCTGCACATACAGCCATAGCCCGGCTAACTCAGCCAGGGCTTTTAAATGGAGCTGTGGCACCATGGCGTCCTGTTGCCATGGCACCGCAGTTCCATTTAAAAGCCACAATGCCGGCCGCTGCTAAAAAAGTTTATTTATTTATTTATAACAGTTTTTATATACTGTCTTTCTACAAATCAAGGCAGTTTACAGGGAACATAACAGTCAGTATTTTCAACTGAATACATTGTAACAATAAAACATTAGAACACAGTGTAACTGAATAACAAGAAACTTACTCCTTGCAGAGGCTTAAAACTATTTACATGGTTGTTTAGGGACTATTTACATGAATACATTGTAACGTTAGAGCATTGAAACACAGAGTAAGTTTAACAGGAAACCTTACTCCTTGCGGAGGCTTAAGAGCTATTTACATGGTTGCTTAGGACTATTTGCATGGATAGTTGAAGAGGAGTTTAGAGGGAGCTTATGCTAGTTGGGAGAAGTGTTCCTGGAAGAGATGAGCTTTCAGTTTCTTCCGGAATTCAGAGTGGTTGGGACAGTTCCTTAGTTCATGTGGTAAGGTATTCCAGATAGATGGAGCGTAAAGGGAGAATGCCTGATTACAGGTGGTTTGGCTACATTTTTTCTTGGATGATGGGATAGATAGAAGATTTTTGGTAGAGGTGCGGCGTGTTCTATTGTTGTTGGAACTGGATAGGAGTGGGGAGAGGCAGGGTGTGGATTCATTTGAAATGATTTTGTGAATGAGGGTGATTGCTTTGAATTTAGTTCTAGACTGAATGGGGAGCCAGTGTAAATCAAGGAGGATTGGAGTTATGTGTGAGCACCTAGGGTTATTCGTGATGATCCGAGCTACTGTGTTCTGTGCCATTTGGATGGGATGTAGGGTGCTTTTAGGAAGGCCATGATAGATGAGATTGCAGTAATCAAGGGTTGGGATGGTGAGAGCCTGGCAGACAGTGCAGAAGGAGTCTGGGTTTAGAAGTGGTTGGAGGTTTCGAAGAGTACGTAGTTTCATGTATATTGTGTTGGTAGTTTTTTTTATATGTTCATGGAATGTAAGGTTCTGATCAAGGATAAGACCAAGATATTTCTCTTGGCTTTTTAAGGTAAGGGTGATATCTCCAAGTGTAAGGGTAGAGGGTGGGGTATAATAAGCATTGGTGTGTACTTGAAGTGCTTCAGTTTTTGATTGATTGATTATGAGGTTATGGTTTAATAGCCAGGTCTTCAGGTTTGTGATGCATTAAGTTAGGTTTGAAAAGTTAGGGTTTGTTAGATTGAAAGGGGTATAACACATAATGTCGTCAGCAAATAATTGGTAATAGATTCCATGGTTTTGAAAAATCTTACAGACTGGTTGAAGGAATATGTTAAATAGAAGCGCAGATAAGCTGGAGCCTTGGGGAACTCCCTGTTTTAGGGTGAAAGGGAGGGATATGTCATTGCCTATACGGACCTGTTGAGTTCTATTTTCTAGGTAAGAGTGGAACCATTTTAGTGTTGTATCCCTCAGTCCAATTTCATAGAGCCTAGAAGTTGGTGGTGAGGAAGGGAA
Source organism: Ichthyophis bannanicus (assembly GCA_033557465.1). Classification (NCBI taxonomy): domain Eukaryota; kingdom Metazoa; phylum Chordata; class Amphibia; order Gymnophiona; family Ichthyophiidae; genus Ichthyophis; species Ichthyophis bannanicus. The sequence goes on along the minus strand of CM066032.1, from coordinate 863,669,087 downwards.
TCAAAAGCTGAGGATAGGTCAAGAAATATATGGAGGCATACTTGGGTGGGATTCTGGGTAAGATGGTACAGTGAGTCTAAAAGAGAGGCAAAGAGGGTTTCCACTCCATGGGTTTTTTTTGAAGCCATGTTGGAATAGGTTGAGAGGAGAGTGCTCATCTATGAAGTGTTGAAGCTGATTTTGAACAAACTTTTCTGCTATTTTAGCAAGGAAGGGGATACTGGAGATAGGTCTGTAAGAGGCAGGAGAGGTAGGGTCAAGTTTTGATCCTTTTAGGATGGGACGGATAGAGGCACGTTTGAGGGACGCTGGTACAGAGCCAGTCTGGAGGGATGATTGGACAATGTGGAGTATGTAGGGGCTAATAGAGGCATTGGTGGTCTTGAGCCAGGATACAGGGCAAGGGTCCAGGGGAGAGGTTGAGGCATTTAGATCTTTGATGGTGTTGGATATGTCTTTCAAGGTTAGGGGTTCAAAGTCGTTCCAGGTAATTGGGGAGGTGGGAGTGTGAGGTTGGGCACTATGGTCCTGTATTGGTTGGGGGATAGTTGTGGAAGAGGGAGGGGGAATTTTGTGGTAAGGTGGTTGGCTATAGTTTGGGAGGTTATCTTAGGGATTGGGTCCTGTTGTTGGGGTTCCATTATTAAGGATTTAGTGATAGAAAAGAGCTCTCTCAGTTTATTGAGAGAACGTAGGATCAAGTTTTCGTTGTATTCTCTTTTATGTTTTAGAGTTTCGGAGCAGTAAGCTTGGAGTTTGCTTTTGTTGAGCTCATGTGTGTTTGGGTTAGGGGAATGTCTCCACTGATGTTCTAAGCATCTGAGTTCCCTTTTTAGGTCTCTTAGCTTCGAAGAGTACCAGAGAGTTCTTCTACATTGGTTTTGCGAAGGTTGTTTGGATGGTAATAGAGCAGCGGTGGAGAGAATGTTATTCCATTCGTCAATGTGAGGGTCTAGGTTCTGATGTTTGTTATTGAGTAAATCTAAGGGTGGTATTATCTGCTCAAGGAAGGTTGCAGATTAAAAAAGTTAATTACCCACAGCCCGGCCCCCAATCCAGCCTCCTAAGGCCAGCATCGGGCTACGGGGTATTATTTCCCCCCCCCCCGACACTTCTGCACACCGAGTTTGCCAAACTTCCCCGGCCATTTCTTAGGCTCTGGATGTACAGGGCCAGCATTAGAATTGGCCCTGTATGTCCAGGGCCAGTGACCGTCCACTGCCCACCCATTCTCTGCCCCCGGGCTGCCTCTTCCCTGCCCCTGACTAACTTCCCCACACAACCGGCGGGGAAGTTAGTCAGGGCATACAGCCGGCATGATTAGCCCCCCATGTGTATAGCTGTGCTGGCTTTTTAGAAACTGCTTCATCAAAAACAAACATGGCACAGATAATGAACACTGGCTAGTAAATATTCTCTAGGTGCTACAGAAAAGCAAGGAGCAACCCTTTGATAAAATTGAATGTCTGTACTTGTTTGCAATGCTAGATGGTTTTGGTTTGGACACACTTTTGGTACTTGAATACATAGGGCTCGAATTTCAGTTGGGAAGTACTATGTAATGAGTCAGCGCACAGCCTACCTACCTCCCGCCTAACCTGGATTTTCTATGCTGGGGTCATATGCGGCCCTGACAACGAAAATCTGGGTATCGCCGCACAGACAAAAGGCTGTAGAAGCTACCTGTGTAGCAACGATTTTTGATATTACACAGCCCCTCACCTACCTTTAAGGTGCAGAGATTTAACAGTGTAGCATCGAAATCGGTGCTACACGGGTAGTGCCATGGTCCACATCCACTCTGCCCTGGAAAGCAAACAAGCCCCGATGCTATGTGGATAGCATCTGGGCGCGTTAGGGACATATCCGGGATTTTTGAAGGGCGCTATTCTTGTAGGGAAGTTACCCGTGTAAAGGTCTTCGAAAATTGTGCCCATACTGTATAATTTACTCTGTGCACATGGCATCTTTTTTAGTTTATGGCCACCTCTTCCTAGGAAGTGGGATGAGTCAGGGCTATCCTTTGTCACCCCTACTTTTTGCCCTGGCTGTGCCTGCTTTGGGAAAGTGTAAGCGACTTTGGCATAAAAATTGAGGAGCAGCCTCATGTAATTTCTTCATGTGCAGATGACACCCTTATTTATGATAATAATCCCAGTATATCTTTGCCTATTTTTTTGGAGGAGATACCGTCATTTGAGAAACTTTCAGGGTACACTGTACATTTTCAAAAGTCTGCATTACTCCCATGTGGGTCAACACAACTTAAAGTTGAAGGGACTAGGGATCCTATGGTGTTTGAGGTAGTTCCCAAGTTAGATATTGAGGAATAATGGTTTGTAATGATCTGAAGTGCTCTTAGAAACAAAGAAGATTTAAATTGTTGGCAGGATCAAGTAGTATCATGGTTAGGCAGGATAAATGTGATTAACATGCTTATTTGTCAAGGCTTATAGTTCTCTTTACTCAACTCCTTATTATGATGCCTTGGAAGTTTTCTAAGATAAACTGGGCCTTTGCTAAGTATATTTGGCAAGGGAAGATGCTATGAATAGCACTTGAAAAATTATCCACATCTGGAGGGAGAGTTGAAGAGGGTTCTCTGATGTTTCTGCCTATTTTTGGTGTGCTTGTTTGTAGGTGCTCCAATATTGGAATTTTTCTAGAGCAAGGGTTCTCAACGCAGTCCTCGGGACAGACCTAGTCAGTCAGGTTTTCAGGATAATCACAATATGAGCTAGTCAGTCAGGTTTTCATGATAAACACAATGAATATGACTGAGATAGATTTGCTTGCATTGCTTCTATTGTATGCAAATCTCTCTCATGCATATTCATTGTGTTTATCATGAAAATCTGACTGACTAGCTCTGTCCCAAGAACTGGGTTGAGAACCCCTGTTCTAGAGAATACCCACATGGGTAAATCAGGAAGCAAACTTGGTAAAGCTGAGTCCATTAATAGCTTACTTAAGAACATAAGATATGCCATACTGGGTCAGACCAGGTCCATCAAGCCCAGTATTCTGTTTCCAAAAGTAGTCAATCTAGGTCACAAGTACCTATCTGGTTCCCAAAAAGGTACAGAGATTCTACATTGCTTATCCCGGGTAGGCAGTGGATTTTCCTGGTCCTCTTTAGTAATGGTTTATGGATTTTCCTCCAAGAATTTGTTCAAACCGTTTTTAAACCCAGCTACACTACATCCTCTGCTAATGAATTTGAGTTTGATTACACGTTGAGTGAAAAAATAATTTCTCCTATTACTCTTAATTGAGCTACATTGTAGCTTCATTGAGTGTCCCCTAGTCTTTCAATTTTTTTGAAGGAGTAAACAATGATCTACTGTATGTTTACCTGTCCCACTCCATTCATTCATTATTTTATAGACTAAATGGAGTGGAATGAGTCAACAGATTGGTGAATTTATAGGTGCACTCTCTCTTCATGAGGACACAGCCAATATGGAGATTCTGCCCATATGTGGTGGGACTCTAGTATAGTACAATAGTTCTGGACAGAAGTGAGACAAACAGAGAGCTTACAATGGTTACTCTGCTGCTCCAATATGAGGTGCTGGTCTTGGGAGAGGAGAGCTCTTGGGCCTCTTCCAAATCCACTCCACAACTTATTAGGTGCCTTTTTATGGTTGCCTGGTGTATAATAGTGAAACATTGGACAGATCTGTTAACCCCCTCTAAGAGAGAGGGACTGAATAAAGTTTCAGACATTTTTGTCACTGAAAAGTTAATTTGTACTGTTTTCAGAAGTTTTGGGCACCTTACATTAATTTAGGAATACATAGGCTATTTTGGAGGATGGGGGGAGGGATCCAGAGGTGGTATGAGGGCTCATGGTTATGAAGCTGTAACAGTGTTTTCACTGCTCTGCAATTTTGTTTGATATTGACATTCAGGAGTATTTCTTTTGGAGGGGAGGGAGAGTGGGGAGGTTTGGGAAGTTAGGGCGTGGGGGCTCTGAATATGGTGCTTATGTTTTCTCTTGTAAAACACTAAAGCTGTATCTCCCGTGAGTTGATAAAAGTGAAAAAATAAAATAAAATGACACTGCTCTACCAAATGTGGAGCTATTTCTAAAATATACATCTTCATGCAACAGGAGGAAAAAATCAGCCGGGGAAACTGGCAACTTACATGTGTAAGTGTAGGCATTTTACAACAAACATGTGGAAAAATCCGTAAGAACATAAGAACATAAGATATGCCATACTGGGTCAGACCAAGGTCCATCAAGCCCAGTATCCTGTTTCCAACAGTAGCCAATCTAGGTCATAAGTACCTAGCAGTTTCCCAAAAAGACACAGGTATTTACCCATGCTCTCTTTAGCCAATTTCAATTTGGAAGTGGACATAAACAATGGGGGATTAAGAGAGATATGTCCTTCAATCTCTACTGTAAATCCTTGTTCATGCCAGGAAACAGCTGTAAATTCGGATGTTGGCCATTTTGGATCTACACATGCATGTGCTATATGAAATTGGGGATACACATGTAGACTTTTGTCCCACCCAGGCCATGACCCCACCATTTCCTTATCTACTTTGGAAGTAGTGCAGTCATCTATGTATACATTTCACCTTTTCTGAAATGACCATTTTGCATATGTACGTGATTTACCTGTGTACAGTATATACATGTTATATACATATATATGTATACACAGTATATGCATGCTTATACATGTTTACACCGTTCTACAGCTAAAATGCTTCTGAAATAAATTCAGTCTCATTTTACTAAATCTGGGTCGATGAGAACAAAAATGATGCTTAAAATTGTGTATTATCTCTAGTTTTCAATTTACACTACTGGGTCAGTACATACGACCTCGACTTCGGAAGTGCTAAGGATATGAGAGTTACAATGGAAAGCGATCTCAATTTAAACCATAAATTATTAAAATGCATGCACATCTTTGGCTGGATTTGTGATAAATCTATATTTTTGTTTGGACAGTACTTGCTTTTCTGGTAGCGATTCCTGGAGATATATCTTAAAGAGATCAAGAGGAGCCACCCCAGTGATCATTGGAAATTTCAAAAGACGTATATTAAATGACCGAGCAGCATTCTTCTATGTCTCTAACTTCACCCGTAGGGCAGTATTATCCTTAACCAAAGAAAAAGTTAAATCAGAAACCTGAGTAAGCTTCTGATCAGTAACATCTAACTTAACACGTGTTTCCACCATTTCATTATCTAGCTTAGATACACTCTCCTCAAGAGAAGAAATTTTCGTAGAAGAAAGAGCAAACTGTTGACCAACTACCTTAGATAATTGTGAAATCACGTCCCAGATGTTATCCAGGGTCACAGAAGCAGGACGAGGAATATCCAAAGAAAATGGAGGTGCAGCGACTACCGATACCACCGAGACATTCTTCAACTCAGCCGCACTACTCATTCCTTGTGTAGTAGCACCACCACCCGATGTAATCTGTGCCTCTCCCAGCAGAACAGCCAAGGGCACACCTGGCTGAACTTCGATAATTTCCTCCAGGAAGTCCCGCTCCAGAGCTGCAGCAGCACCTGCATCTGGTGAGTCCGCAGCCCCACTCGTCGAGGAAAACACCAAAGAACCCGGAAGGGCTAGGGGGATATGCCCATTCAGGGAGAGAGAAACATCCAGGGCAGAGGATGCCAAAGTCTCCTCCACCGGTGCCTCCAAGCCCATTTGTATCTCCTGGATCTGGTTCTCCATAAGCTGAATGAAGCGGTCCATAGGCCCCACACCGGCAGATGTGGGCTCCACGGGAAAAGCCCTAGGTTTGCTTTTACGCTTAGGCATCTCGGCTCAAACCCTCACAACAGCCATCTTGCAATTAGCCACTCCCCTTTCAGCCCCTTTGCACTTTCATCTTGATTTTTTTCTACCAAACTGTTGAGCAGTGAGCGATGAGTATGACGAGCAATTTCATCAGAACATTACAGCGATGGAGAAAATATATTAAAGCAAATAGAGCCCATCAATGCTTGCAGATTATTGCTGGACAGTGACGAGATACTCCATTTACAGAATACAAGAGACAAGCCAAGAAACGCTGAGTAGACACTGAATAAGGTCTTAAATGAATACTAATGCATACACAGTCATTTCTTGTTTTCTGTTTCATACTGACTTTTTAAATAAATTATATTTAAATAACCATTTGGCTGATTTTTAAACTTTTAAACAGAAGTGGCAGGTGAAATATTATCAAGATCATATATACGGCAACCATAAATACATGAAAAAACCTAGGTTTATAATAATTTGTGATTAAAACTCTACCACTAACATGCTATACATACGTATAAAATGGGAAAGCTTAGATATCTTGGAAACAGTAGCCAATCAGCGGTTTTAATTGTCATTTTTGAATTCAGCACATCAAAATCCATAAGAATTAGCAGATTTTGTCTCTAAGCAGACAACGTTAAGAAAATTGTAGACCAATGAAATCATGAATAAGGCTTCTAAAATTGCCCTCTATGTGGCATATTTACTAAGCTCCATATTGGTAAGATGTGTGGGCCATGTTCCCAGCATGAGGCTGCAAGCTAACAGCAGGAGGGGAAGTACATCACCACACTTTACCGCTTCAAAATGGCCATAGGTACAACTTTTGCTAAGCACTGGTAGCGTGGGCTAGTAATGCACATGCTAACTGCATTGCCATAGGAACATGCCCTCCACGCCCATTTGCCACCTCTAGGTATGCTACCAAAATAGCACTTGGTCTGTAGTGCACAGCTCCACCCTATGTTTTAGCAAGTCACCAGAATTGCATGCTAAACGTCTATATGTTTACGTTACTCACTCAAATAAAAGGTATCACTTGAAACATTTAACTTTGAGCATATTCAGCAGCACCACCTAAACATATACAGCTCGATTCCGTCCTGGACGTGGCCCCGTAGGATCAGAATTGTGATCAGGCCTGTATGTGCAGGCTGGGACTGTGATTCCGCCTGGTCTGCATGTACAGGCCTTGCCCAACTAACTCAGTCAGAGCTTTTAAATGGAGCCGTGGTATCATGGCATCTGGTTGCCATGGCACCGCGGCACCATTTAAAAGGCGCAATCCCTGGCCGCCAGCTCCTGCAGCTAATTCCCCAGACCGCGACCCCCGATCTGGCCTCTCAGGGCCAGGGTCGGGCTGCGTGGAATACCCTCTGCCCCCTGTTGCCCCTTCCCAGCCCTGGGCCTGCTGATCCTCGTTGGTGGAATAACTTCCCCATTCAAGTCGCCAGCCCGGATTTACAGGGCAGACATTAGAATCGGCCCTGTACATTTCGGGCCAGCAACTGCCCACTGCCCACACTAACCCAGCCCCCGATCTTTCCCTTTCCCGCCCCATCTAACTTCCCCATACAACTGTCAGGGAAGTTAGATGCCGACGGGAAGGAGCACAAATAGTGGGGATGTACGGAATGAGCCTGATAGTGCCACACGATATACATATAATCTGAAATACCTACATTATACATTTTCAAATTATAAATTTACAGCACTGCTAAATATTGATCCCATTACTTGTAATTAAATTATTGAGCTAGCCCTTTAGTAGAAAATAAGTCACCATGTTTAAGGTATCACAGCAAGTTAAAACGTCATCATTACTGAGCCTAATAGATATTAAAATCTCATTGAATATCAATAATATGCCTTTCTTAGGTAAATCTGATGCTACACTCTCTGCATTGTAAGCAAATAAAGCTTAAACTATAGTGGCAGTAAAAATGCCCGCTGGAAAGCAATATTCCAGGAATATAAAAAGATCCCAGGAGATCATCTACCTACAGTACATAATGGTATTTCAACAGTTTTCTGTTTCGCTCCTGTCATTCAAAAGGGGCTTGGGGGTGCTGAACTCCAAACTATACACAAAAAAATGTTCATTACTTGGGCAACAGGGTTTTTTTTCCCCCAGAACTACCAAAAAGCCTGGCAGTTTTGCACAGTGACCAGCAACTCAGATGGGAGGAAATCAGTGATCAGAATGTAGAAATTATTAGAAATGGTGTAGCTTATGAATTTAGAATAAAAATAATCATGGTTCTCTTTTATGGACTCTCATTTTCCTAAAGTTCATTCGCAGTTACCCACTTTTCATTCCTCTGCTACCACTTACATGAAGGATAGTCTTGTGATGCACCGCGGGCAAAAAACATTGAAGAATGTAACTTGTGCTATGAATTTAAGGCTTTTTGAATTCTCCTTTCACTCATTATCTTTCCCCAACTCTTCTCTTTCAAAAGTATGTAAAGGACGTTTTGTGTATAAAAGATATGGATAATGTTAAGATCTCTAATATCTTTTCCTGTATATTCCCAAAGAGAAAAGGTCCATGGAGCAAGTAGGGGAAGGGTGGAACAGCTTTCCACTGAGAACAGTTTTGATTGGTCTGTTTTTCTAGAAAACTCGAAGGATGAAATGTTGTCCCTAGTGACTTAATTAGTTCCTTTTGTTCTGAAATGGATTGGAATAATATATGCTATTCCAAGGGTTGCAGAGCAGAGATGGCATCCATCTGTCCAAGAAAGGTTGACGCGTCTTCAGTAGTAGACTGGCTAATCTACTGAAGAGGGCTTTAAACTAGATTTGTTGGGAATGGGTGAAGAAAGCCCCCAGGTAAGTGAAAGCCCCCAAGTAAGTGAAACATTAAATACCTTTATGAAAATGGGTAAAAGGGGTAATATATGGAAAGCAGTGTGTATAAATGCCCGTAAGCATGGGAAATAAGATCCCTGACGTTGAAGCTTTGGTGGGAGTGGCCGACTTGGATTCCGAGACAGTTATAGAAACATGGTTCACAGAAAACCATGACTGGGATATAACTTTATTCAGAAAGGACAGGGTAGGAAGAAGGGGTGGAAGAGTGGCAATATATGTCAAAAATAATATCAAAGCTTTGGAATTACAGAGCTTAAAAGGGAGAGAAGAGGCATTGTGGGTTAAACTAGAAAGAGGGAAAGAGAAATCTATTTGCATTGCCGTGATATACAGACCTCCCTCACAAGAGGAAGAGGTGGACAGACAGTTAATTGAAGACATACACAGTATTTCCAGGAAAACGGAAGTGCTACTGACAGGGGATTTCAATATGCCAGGTATTGATTGGCACATTCCTGCTGCAGTATCATCTAGAAGTAAGGATTCTCTACAGGGAGAACTATTCAGGCAATTGCTAACAGACCCCACACGTGAAGGGGTCATACTGGACTTGGTGCTTACCAATGGTGAAAGTGTTTCTGATGTTAGAGTGGGAGATCATTTTGCATCCAGTGATCATCAGATGGTGTGGTTCAGTATTAGTACTAAGGCTGATAGAATCCATTCAAAAGTGAGGAAAACTAACTTTGCCAAAATGGGCCAATAGCTCAGAGAGTCGTTAGCAGGATGGGAACAGCTGGGGGATGTAGAAAAACAGTGGGCAATACTGAAAGGGGATATTTTAAGGGCAACCAACCTTTTTGTTAAAATGGCAAATAAAGGTAAAAGGAAAAGGAGACCACTATAGCTTTCGAAAGAAGTAGCTGAAAAAGTGAAGAAAAACAGGGAGGCCTTCAAGAAATACAAGAGATCACAGAGAGAGGAAGACAGGCATCTATATTTGGAAAAACTTAGAGAAGCTAGCAAAGTAGTTAGGAAAGCAAAAATTCAAAAAGAGGAGGAAATAGCCAATGCAATAAAATGGGGGGATAAGACATTTTTCAGATATGTTTGTGAGAAGAGGAAGGGCAAAAGTGGTATTGTCAGACTCAAGTGTGAAGGGGAGGAATATGTAGAAGCTGATGAAGATAAAGCGGAATTGCTTAACAAGTATTTCTGTTCTGTGTTCACAGATGAAGAACCAGGAATAGGACCACAGAAAACACCCGCAAACAGGAACAGAAGCGAGGGACATCTTGATCAATTTTCAGAAGACTGTGTTCGTGAGAAACTAGCTCAACTTAAAGTAGACAAAGCGATGGGACCGGATGGGATACACCCTAGAATACTGAGGGAACTTGGGGACGTTCTAGCAGCTATAATGATTGACCTTTTCAATGCCTTGTTGGAGTTGGGAGTGGTGCCAAAGGACTGAGGAGAGGCTCATCTGGTGCCTTTACACAAAAGCGGAAGTAAGGATGTGGTTGAAAACTACAGGCTGGTTAGTTTAAATTCGGTGGTGAGTAAATTATTGGAAACACTGCTGAAAGAGAAAATAGCAAGGTTTCTGGAGTCTAGCAGATTACAGGATCACCAGAGGCAGGTCTTGTCAGACAAATCTGATTGATTTCTTTGACTGGGTGATCAGGGAGTTGGACCAAGGGAGAGCCCTAGATGTGGTGTATTTACATTTCAGTAAGGCCTTTGACACAGTTCCTCACAGGTGACTTATAAACAAACTGAGCACCCTAGGGATTGACCCTAAAGTTACTGCTTGGGTTAGAAATTGGTTGAGTGGGAGGCGACAAAGAGTACAGATAAATGGAGCTCACTCTGAGGAGAAGGAAGTTAACAGTGGTGTGCCCCAGGGATCTGTCCTTTGTCTGATTCTTTTTAACATCTTTGTTAGTGATATAGTGGAGGGGCTGTCGGGTAAGGTTTGCCTCTTTGCGTATGATACCAAAATCTGCAATAGAGTAGACACCCAGGAAGGTGTAGATAACATGAGGAGGGATCTAGCTAAGCTTGAAGAATGTTCTAGAATTTGGCAGCTGGGATTTAATGTTAAAAAATATAACGTCATGCATTTGGGCTGCAGCAATCCAAGGGATCAATATAGTGTCTACCAATAGCCAAATTAATATGAATAAAATACAGTCTCTAAAATGCTTGTATGCAAATGCTAGAAGTCTACAAAACAAGATGGGAGAGTTAGAATATATAGCACTAAACGAGAGGTTAGATATGATTGGAATATCAGAGACATGGTGGAAGGAGGACAACCAGTGGGACACTGTGATACCTGGGTACAAACTATATCGAAATGATAGAGCTGATCAAATTGGTGGAGGGGTTGCGCTCTATGTTAGAGAGGGCATTGAGTCAGAAAGGATTAAAGTTTTGCAAGAAACAAAATTTGCTGTAGAATCTCTATGGATTGAAATTCCATGTAAAAAGGGGAAGGCGATGGCAGTGGGGGTGTACTATCGTCCGCCTGGCCAGAATGAACAAATGGATGATGAAATGCTCAAAGAAATCAAGGAAGCTAGCAAAAGTTACAGTGCAGTAATAATAATGGGTGATTTCAATTACCCCGGCATCGACTGGGTCAGTGTCACAACAGGACATGCTAGGGAGATAAAGTTCCTAGATGAAATAAATGACTGCTTCTTGGAGCAGCTGGTTCATGAACCGACCAGAGGGGAAGCAATATTAGACCTAGTCCTTAGTGGAACACCAGATGTAGTGCAAGAGATAAGGGTGTTGGGGCCACTTGGCAATAGTGATCATAGCATGATCGCCTTTGATTTAATTAGTGGAGGAGGGATAGTAAGGAAATCCACAGTACTACCCCTTAACTTTCGAAAGGGAGACTATGATAGAATGAGGAAAACAGTTAAGAAAAAACTAAAAGGAGTAGTTGCAAAGGTTAAAGACGTACATCAAGCTTGGGTGTTGTTGAAAAATACTATCTTGGAAGCCCAGACCAGCTGTATTCCACGCTTTAAGAAAAGTGGAAGGAAGTCCAAAAAATTGCCAGCATGGTTTAAAGCTGAGGTCAGAGAGGCTGTTGTTGCCAAAAAAGCATCTTTCAAGAAATGGAAAAAAGAGCCAAATGATGAAACCTGGAAACAGCACAAGCACTGGCAAGTCAAATGCAAGGCATTGATAAGGCAGGCAAAGAGAGAATTTGAGAAGAAGCTTGCTGCGGAAGCAAAAACGCGAAATAAAGACCTTTTCAAGTACATTCGTAGCAAAAAACCCGTGAGAGAGTCAGTTGGTCCATTAGATGATAAAGGGGTTAAAGGAGCACTAAGAGGCGACAAGGCGATAGCGGAGAGACTGAATGAATTCTTTGCTTCGGTCTTTACTGAGGAAGATGTAGGGATGTTACCCACGACTGAAGTGATATTTAAAGGTGTGGAAGAATTGAAGGAAATATCGATACATCGGGAAGATGTCCTACAACTATTAGATAAACTGAAGAGTAGCAAATCACCTGGGCCGGATGGTATACATCCAAGGGTGTTGAAAGAACTGAAATTTGAGATTGCAGACCTGCTATCAGTAATCTGTGAACTATCATTAAAATCATCTCTAATACCTGAGGATTGGAGGATCGCCAATGTAACACCAATTTTTAAAAAGGGTTCGAGGGGTGATCCGGGAAACTACAGACCGGTGAGCCTGACATCAGTACCGGGAAAAATGGTAGAAACCATCATAAAGAATAAAATTACTCAGCATATAGATAGTCATGACCTAATGGGAGACAGCCAACATGGCTTTAGACAAGGAAGATCTTGTCTTACTAATCTGTTATGTTTTTTTGAAGGAGTGAATAAACAGGTGGACAAAGGTGAGTCGGTTGATATTGTGTATCTGGACTTTCAGAAAGCCTTTGACAAGGTCCCTCATGAGAGACTTTTGGCAAAACTAAAGAGTCATGGGATAGGAGGCAGTGTACTACTGTGGATCAGGAACTGGTTAAAAGATAGAAAGCAGAGGGTAGGGCTAAATGGCCAATTTTCCCAATGGAGAAAGGTGAATAGTGGTGTACCCCAGGGATCTGTGCTGGGTCCGCTGCTTTTTGACATATTCATAAATGACCTGGAAAGTGGAATAACGAGTGAGGTTATCAAATTTGCTGATGACACAAAACTATTTAAAGTTGTTAAAACCCAGGAGGATTGTGGAAAATTGCAAGAGGATCTTGATAAATTGGAAGACTGGGCATCAAAATGGCAGATGAAATTTAATGTGGAGAAGTGCAAGGTTATGCACCTAGGGAAGAACAACCCAAACTATGGTTACACGATGCAAGGTTCCACATTAGGAACCACCACCCAAGAAAAAGATTTAGGCGTCCTTGTGGATACCATGTTAAAACCCTCGGCCCAGTGTGCAGCGGCGGCCAAGAGAGCAAATAGAATGCTAGGTATGATAAGGAAAGGAATGGAAAATAAAACAAAAGATATTATAATGCCTCTATATCGTTCCATGGTGAGACCGCACCTTGAATATTGTGTGCAATTCTGGTCGCCATATCTTAAAAAGGATATAGCAATTTTAGAAAAGGTTCAGAGAAGAGCCACCAAAATGGTAAAGGGGATGGAAGGCTACTCCTATGAAGAAAGGCTAAAAAGGTTGGGGCTCTTTAACCTGGAAAAGAGACGGCTGAGGGGAGATATGATAGAAGTCTATAAATTAATGAACGGAGTGGAACGGGTAAACGTAGATCGATTGTTTACCTTATCAGAATATAGAAAGACTAGGGGACATGCAATGAAGCTACAGGGTAAACTATTTAAGACTAATAAAAGAAAATATTTTTTCACTCAACGTGTAATCAAACTCTGGAATTTGTTACCGGAGGATGTAGTAAAGGCTGTTAGTGTAGCTGGGTTTAAAAAAGGTTTGGACAAGTTCCTGGAGGAAAGGTCCATAAACCATTATTAAGAAGGGACCCAGGATATCAATGCTTGAACCAATACAAGCATTGTGGAACCTGTGTCCCTTGGGGAAACTGCTAGGTACGTATGACCTAGATTGGCCACTGTTGGAAACAGAATACTGGGCTTGATGGACCTTGGTCTGACCCAGTATGGCATATCTTATGTTCTTATGTTATGTTCTTATGAAGTACTTTTGTCCACTAAAGAAGAGCGGGACCTGGGCGTGGTTGTGTCTGATGATCTTAAAGTAGCTAAACAGGTAGAAAAGGCGACAGCAAAGGCTAGTAGGATGCTTGGGTGCATACGGAGAGGAATGCCTAGCAGAAAAAAAGAGGTGATAGTGCCTCTGTATAAGTCTTTGGTGTGACCTCATTTGGAGTATAGTGTGCAATTCTGCAGACCGCACCTTCAAAAGGATATAAACAGGATGGAGTCAGTACAGAGGGTGGCTACTAAAATGGTTAGTGGTCTTCATTATAAAGCAGATGAGGACAGACTTAAGGATCTTAATATGTACACCTTAGAGGAAAGGCGGAATAGAGGTGATATGATTGGGATGTTTAATTACCTCCGTGCCATAAATGCACAGGGGGATAGCCTCTTTCGATTGAAAGCAAGTTCGGCTACGAGGGGATATGGGATGAGGGTGAAAGGGGTTAGATTCAGGAGTGATATGCAGAAATATTTCTTTACGGAAAGAGTGGTGGATCCGTGGAATAGTCTCCCAGTGGAGGTGGTAGAGATGAGAACAGTGTCTGAATTCAAAAAAGCATATGACAAACACAGAGGATCTCTAAAGGAAAAAAGGGGACTGTTGTAGTTGTTGATATGGAAGGACAGACTTATAGGCCATGTGGTCTTTTTCTGTCGTCATTTTTCTCTTTCTATGTTTCTATATCTCCCAATCTTTCAGCTTCTTGAGTTTGTTATGCTGTTAAAATATAGTAAGTTGTATTTAATGTAAACCTCTAGGATAAAATGATATTTAAAAAACCCTGTTAAATAAATACATATTTCCAGAAGAAGTCTGTCCCCTTTTGTGGTCAGGTGGTTAATATTTTTCCAGATGTTTCAAGAGGTACTCAACTGAGGCAGAAAGCATTCCTGGCGCTAAGACTTTGGTCTTAGGGGCTACCTTTTTCCTCAAATTTCCTTGCAAATGCATGATCACATTTCAGGGGATCCAATATGTATTCTATGAGTCCTCACAGTTGGAAGCTTTCAGGGGAAATTATTGTATTTGAGTACAATTTCTTTATGATGGCTTACATTTAGAAGCCAATTCTGAAAATGTGCACATCTGGGCAGAGAGCGTGTCCAAATGGAAACATGCAGGAATAGAAGCTGATTCCCACATGTGGGGATAGACGCAGCCGTGTGTACAGAATTGCCTACAGAGACATGCTAGGTGTGGCCCACACACAGTGCTATGTTCTACAAAGATGGGTATATGCCAATGGCTTTGTATGTTCCCACGCTAAACGCATTCTGAAAAGATGTATGTCTGCGACCCTGCCCATCTTCACGATATACCCACGGATGGCCATGTCCCCCCCCCCCCCCCTATTTAATACGTGCAGCTATGTAGCTGCTGTGGGCACGGAAAGTGCTGTTTTAATGCTGAGTGACAATGAAAGTTGGCGATACCTATAGGTGGATGCACGTTAGACAATAGAAACTAGCCTTTGGCTTGACCAGACCACTACAAAGCAATCATAGTACATATTAATGTAGGAAAACAGGTTGGGAGTGAACCTACTGGCACAAGATGCAGTGCAGAACTACATACATGGTAATAGATGATCTCCTGAGGTATGGATTTTGTGACATCTCAAGAATATGACTGCACAATGCAATTAAGGACATGAACCCAGCAGAACAGACCCCCCTTCCCCCGCCATAGCAAGCTATCCAAACATTCCTCCTTCACTATTAAAGGGCCATTGGAATGACAGCAGTTAGCAGTGCAAGCACCACACAGACATGCCCAGAGACACCATCGGCACTCCCTACAAATATGCACATTTGTAGATACCAATGCTGGTGCACCTGGGAAGGGTGTACTGTGTTTTGCACTGTTGCATGCCCTCCCTCTGAGGTCTCCTGATTAGTGACAGGGAAGTGTCTGGACAGAGAAGTGATTGCAGAATCATCCTGTTCACACCTTTCTGAATGCACTGGCACCTGCTAATGCTGAAGTCATCCCTATGGTCTAGGTACCTTCCAGGCATACATGTCCCCTCCCGGACCCCTGTGTGCAGCCTTCCAACCATGCACACACACACACTCTCACTTGCAGTACCACAGAAACAGCCATCTGCCAAAAGAACGCCCCACACCAAATGTCTTAGCTGATGGAAAGGAAACCATAGCAATCAGTACCTCCAACCCAGCATCATACCTACTCACTACATTTCTATTTGGCTACTTGCATACACAATGATGACAATAGTGGGCCTCAAACAGATACAGAGCTGTGGTAGGCCCAAACGGCTCTCCAGTATATCAGCCTCAAAAGTCATACCTCATATGCACACGGCACACCATAGGCCTACATATGTAAACACACGCAACAGTGACCTATGCAAAAGATATGTGCCATATAGTCACCAGCATAAGATATCCATAATATAATGTTCTGATAGGAGTTACATATGACTTTATCTGCAACAGGGGACTGTACACATTGCATAGAGTATATTGTAAATATCTGCTGTGTGGAGTGCAACACTCCAGCTGGCTGGGTGCTGCACATAGCACTGATGGCTGGGCTTACATTTAGACATGGAGTCCTAGGACTCCATCACCTGTATCATCTCTAGGACGTGGGCATTGTTAGGCAGCACTAGCTATGCCCCCTTAGTTCACACAACAACTGCCAGCATAGCCAGATTGAGCACCAGTGCTGTGTTTAATTCTGCTGCTTTGACTTACATCCTCCCTCTCCTCTGCCTTCTGTTCCATTCCACTGCAAGCTGTCATTTTCCAGACTGCAGTCACACCAGTGCAAAGCAAGGGTTAGGTATCCATTCACCACTATTGGCTACACTGAGGTGAAGTGCAGAAATAGTTCTAGGTCCTACCTTTATTCCACGTTTCTGCAGGTATAACCTGGACGTCTACGGGGCTGACTTTGGATATACATAGGTGTGACAAGAATATGTTTTATATGTCTTTGTGGCTGGCCACACCTCCATTCTATCTACGTTTGCCCACTGCCCACCTTAATGCTGCCCCCAATCCGTCCCTTTCACGCCCCCATCTATCTTCCCCGTACAACACGCGGAGAAGGAGAACGGGGCCGGGAAAGGGCACAAATAGTGAAGATGGACGTCCATCCCTGCTATTCGTTGCTCAGAATGACCCCCTTGGTGTTTTTTGTTGCAGAGAGCCCCATCTGTTTATTAATTTGCTTACTGTATGATTTTCTAGCTTATTGTGATAGTTATCAAGTACTCCATGATGTGGGCTAGACTTCATGATTTTTCTGTTTTTCTTTTATGTTTTTTATACGTAAACGATGGACTTTTTTCTATATTTCTGTATCTTATGTATATATTGTAAGATTTAATAATTCAATTAAAAATAAAAAAAATAAACTTGGGACCTTATTTTTTTTTACATTTGACATTCATTTTAGGGGTAATTTTTTTAAAGGACATTTTGCATGTACCCCAGGGGTTATGTATGTAGAAGTATGCATGGTGCCAAGAAGGTATATAATTGTATGCGACCCACATGTAGGCATGTTCTGGTTTGAGAGTTTGGGTGGAATGCAGGCAGAATAACAATGTATGTATGTTGCTTATGTAGAAATTACTTGGATGTCCCTACTAAATATTACAAGAAAAATTAGAGAAAAACCTAATATTTTCCAGAACAGGGAAGGTTCCTGCAATTCAATTAGGGAGCCATTCTGACCCATGTCTAGCGGGGATATATGTCCCGGTCGGACATATAATGCCTGCTAAACACCCGGGTCCTATTCCTGCTACAGAGCTCCCCACACAGACAGCAGAGATGTGTGGGGAGCGCTGTACACGGGCAGGAGGGGGCAGGCCAAGGGAGGAACAAGGGCAGGCTAGAGGCATAACACTCAAACCAGACATACCGGACCTGTTCTGGTGAAGGTCCTGTAAGTCCAGGCAGGGTGAAGTTGACGGGGGAGTTATTCCGATGTTGGCAGACAGCCTGGATGGACACCCCCCCCCCCCTTGAAGAGGTGAGCCAGCCAGGAGGTTCCCCACAGCCTGATCCAGGCTCCAGATGGCCAGATCGAGAGTTGGGCTGTGGGGAAAATGACATTAGCAGGCAGTGCGGGTGATCAGAGCTCCTGCATGGGGCCACGGTGCCATGGTGATGGGACACCATGGCACCGTGGCCCCATGCAGGAGCCCAGGCTGGGCTATCCGGGCAGGATCCGGGACATCCAGTGGGCTGGAATCACGGCATGTCCTGCCCGTCCAGGCTGGTTGCACCCAATTCTGATCCTTTGGGGTCGAATAGTCCCTGCGGGATCAGAATCAGGTGCAAATACAGCTTGTCCAGACTCTGAATGGACCGGACGTGCCCTGAATGGAATTGGCCTCCAAATGTACAAACCACTCCCAAAAGCAGAAATCTGTTTCTGGCAAACAGCCACTGCAGCAGGAGGAAGCCAAGGTATCCCCCTTTGGGCAGATGTTTTTGGCACACAGCCACTGCACCAGAAGTGAGCAAGAAATCTTTTGCACCCAACCGCTCACAGGAGTGAGCAGAGTTTGCAATAGGCTTAGAGCAGCAATATAGGAGAAGAGTGCTGTGGGTTGATGTCTATGCAAACCCTCCAAGCACCCAGGGCCAGCCTAACCATTAGGCAAACTAGGTTACTGCCTAGGATGGTAGCTGCCGGGAGGTGGCAAAGAACAAGGCATTCAAACCTAATTAATAAATTCTGACAGCTGGTGGGGAGATGGATGGGGGGAAATAAGGTTTAAGGTTTGCCTAGGGTGCCAGCACCTTGAATCAACTTTAGGGCTAATCCTGCCAGCATCCCGCTATCTCAGAAGGAGAGCAGTTCAGCCTGTGAGAGCGGTTCCAAGAACTTTACAACAGCCAAGCCCTCCAGTTCATCTGAGCCAGGAGACCCTCAGAGCAGTTCCAGGGACCCTCATCTGCAGAGGCCACCAGCTCTCAGGAAGAGACATACACAGTGACAACAGATCCAGGAGTGAGCCAACTCAGTATTAAGGGACATGTTTCTGCATCAGCACCAGCTTCAAACAGACTGGAAAACCATACTAGAAATAAGAGAGAGGGAGTCCCACTAAAGGAAAGCAGATTAAGCAATAAAGTTACATACTGTGTGAGTGAAGAAAGGAGTAGCTGTTCATCTTAAAATAAAGAGTTATTGAAGGGAATGCGGCAACATACCAAACTGAGAAGAGAAAGGAGTAATTTACCTATACTATTTTGACTAAGAGGGAGGAGTTAACTGCTTGTAACATAGTTCTGGTTTGTTTCTTCCAATTTTTATTTTTGTTATTGTTTAGTGACCCTAAAGTTTAAATAAACCCTTGTTTCAGAACAAAATTTCTGATCTGGACTCATTTATCTGAGAAAAGAGAGATGAGAGATTGCCAAGGTTCTCCTGGTGTATGCCAGTCCCCAGCAAAAAACCTCTAACAAAAATCCATGAGTACCAGGCTAAAAGACTGAAAGAAGGCTCATTGCAATAGTGTTCTGCCTTGTCTGCCAAGCCGCTAGAAGCGGCTACGAAGACCACACAGAAAGGGGGGTCACATTTATAAATATGTATGTGTTTTACATGTGGATATTTGTCCGTGCTTCCAAGTAGGTGCAAATTGTCCACGGGTTCAATGTATACACAATTTCTGGTATTTCTACTCTAGTATTTTATAAAGGCACATAAAGATCCTCTAACTAAAGTGCGCTAAGCAGTTGAACATTTTTGCATGTGGTAACAGTGCACAATGACCCACCGTAACTCTTATTGTGGGGGTATCACAGTAACTGCACAATGATTCACATATTGCCAATCATGCATTAGGATGGTAAATGGGTGGGTTAGGAGTGGGCAGTGGGTATGGAGAGCACATAGCACAGGGAGGCATATCGGAGTGATAACTGTCAATATTGCAATTAGTGCAGGTACAACTAATGCCACCTCAATAGGTGGAATTAGGGGCACCCATAGTAACTGGGTCATGTGGTAGAGTATTCACTTGAGTGTTAATTGTCAGGAACATACCAGCCACATCCCTGATAGTACCATGGAGACTTTGCACTTAATGTAAATTAGTTTTAGTGCTAAACATATGCTAAGTGCAAAAACCTAATGCACTTTAATAAAAGGGCCCCACAGGCCCTAAGTTGGGCTAACAGTCAACTGTCATCACCTCACAACCCGCCTCTAGCTTAGAGGGGCGTGGTTAAGAAGAACGTCCCGCTGTCCGCCTTAACAAATTATTTTCCTGCAGTGTCCTCTGGGAAATGTAGTTTTGTTTTGTTAAGCTGTATGGGTGTGTCAGGCAGAAAGTTGTAGTCAGGCTCAACGAGGTAAGGCAAATGACAGAAATTTATTTTGCACACAATGGTTCGAACATACCACATATAGGATTATCTGTTCAGGATTCTTTAAGGTATAGCATTGCCCATAAAACAAACCCAAACACAAGAATGGCTGTTCAAAGGTTCTCTATAGCTTCAGGATATACAGTCTTTAACAGCAAGGATATAGAATTCCTTTTTAGCCTTGCTGGCTAAAGCACAAAAACAAATACAATTTAATGTATGTGGTAGTTTAGCTTCTATTCAGCTTCAAAGCTTTCTTGGCTACCTTCCAAGCAAAAAAGGTAGAACCCAGGGGCAAAAGACAGCGTTGTTCTAATAGCTACTTTAGCTTACCCCAGTGTCTTAATGCAGGCAGCAAGTGGTTAAGAAGCTTATATCACAGTTCCTGGCTTGCTCCTTAGTCCCCGTAAACGTCCCCTTTGCAAACATGCGGGAATCACGGCCACCCTGCTCGTTGACTATGGGTACCTTCTTTCCTTGAAGACTTTCTTTCAAGATAGCTTTTTTTCTCTACGTTCCCATGTTTAAAGCCTGGCAAAAGGAACAATCCATGGGAGTGTCCTCCTCATTCAGATCCACCTCGGGCTCTCCCAGCTGCATGGATTCTGAGTCCACGTCTTGCTCACAGTGCTCAGCTAACAGCCTCCCGGGGGATCCTGGAGTCCCTCTTGTTTCTGGCCCCAATCTCGCTTGCAGACATGCTATATGCCAATTAGCACGTTCTTCTCCTGGAAGCTCAGTTCCTCTGCTCTGCTCAGCACTAGCCAAGCTTCCCTTGCTTGTATCTGTGCCTCTGTTCGTGTCAGCCTGGCTTCCTGCATCTCTTCCCCTTTCCTCATAGTCTGGCATAGGTTTATATTTTCAGGGCTCTAGCTCCTACTCCTCCCTTCCCAGGTGACGGCAATCAGCCTGACTTCAGCTACCTGAGTGCTTGGAGAATTCACTGCCATAGGGGTTCTGGGCCCTATATCCTCTCTCCCTCATTCCACTAGGGCGCGCATGAAACGTGGGCAATGTGGAGGTTTCCTGATTCCTGAAGGTGGTTGTGGCTTTCCTACCCTGACTGGGTGAAAGGGGGCCCTTTACTAGGGTGAATTCCCTGTCTCTTGGTCCTCCCCCGGACTCCGGATAGGCCTCCTTGCCACACAACCCATGCTAATTGTAACTAGGTCAGATTGAATAATATGGGACCTAGTTGCAAATAGCATGGGTTAACCGTTAGTCTGACTTAATAAACATACCCAATATGTCTTTATAAAATAGACTTAAATTAGGCACCTACTTGGCCTTTGCACATAGATGACTTGTTACAAAATTACCTTCATTATGCCTAATGAATGAAATCTTTACGCTTCTAGCTACAGTGAAATATTATTTATTTTATTTATTTATTTACAAGGTTTATACCACTTTTCTGAGCTACCGCTCAATCAAAAGGGTTTACAAGTAAGAAAAAGAAAAAATAATACATAGAAAAATGAAACAAATCCCAAGAAGGATCACAAGTATAAAAACAAAAAGATATAGATAACAGACTGCTCAGGAGACCCCACGTCAAACACCCGGATACGTCCATGCTGGCAAACAGCCAAGTTTTCAGACCCTTGTGGACCGCAAGCAACGATGGCTGAGCCCGCACCTCCAAAGGAAGAACATTATAACGCTCACAGGTGACCACCCGGAAAGCACTACCCAGGTGAGATGTTCTGCGAAACATGTCCAGGTGTGGCAACGGCCAATTAGTGACCCTGCAAAGAACGCAAAGGCTGGGGTGGATCATACCACAACAGCAAATCCCGCAAATATGCGGGATGGGAATCCTGTAAGTCCTTGAAAATGATAACCAGCAATTTAAACTGTCCCTGCTCCCACACCAGCAACCAGTGCAGGTACGCCAAGGACAGCCTGGCGCTCTCCCACCGCCGGCCGAGCATCGGTCAGCAACCAGGCAGCCGCATTCTGGATGACTTGCAGGTCATGCACTGTCACTGTGGCATCCCCACGTAAAGACTGTAGGTCCCCTCCACAAGACCATTGGTCATTATACTCTGATTTGTTCAATGTATTTCTTTTAAAAATATGCAGAAATGTAAAGAAATCAGAATGATAATCGCAGAAAAACATGCAATTAAAGACTGTGGCTCAGTGTTAAGGTTAGGAAAAAACTAGTAGCGGTGCATCAGTATCTCGGTGCCTCACTGAAGCAGCTAATAGCAGAAGGGAGGAATGGCAGATTTGCCTGTAGGGCAGGCCTACCACTGAGCAACAGTGCTGTTTGGAAATGGCCCTGCTTTTAAGCCCCATTTTTCAGCCCCTAATAACATATGCAAATGAGACCCCACAATCAGTCTCTGCAGATGACCCTACAACACTCTGCATCCCCTCCAGGCTAGTACAGTATAGTACAGTACAATTTATCAGTGATGCACAGTACTGCTTATCAGTGACTTTCATTCATGGTATGCCCAAAACTAACTCATTTGAAGACACTGCCTCCCATGACAAAGCGGGAGTATGATGTGCATCTACTGATTAAACCTCTAACTTTATACTCCCTTAAACTGTAATCAGTCCTTAAAGTGTATTACAAATTCTGTGGGATTTTTGCATGCATGTTAAAATGTTACCAAACTGCACGCTAAATCTTTTCTAGTATGAAATGCATTGCACAGAATCATTTGGCTTTTTGTTCAGTGGGTATTTTAGCACAAGCAACGTTAAACCAAAATAAAAGAAACCCTCCAAATGATGTAAGCAGTTGGTGTTAGAGCAGTGATGTCAAACTCATTTTGATGACAGACCAATTTTGTCAGCTTGAAGAGAGCCAGACTGGGGTTTGCGGTGTCTCCCTTTGATTCGGTGTCAAGGATGCTCCAGGACACTGCTCAAAGCCAGGGATATAGTGCTGTCCCTGTGCCTTCTAACAAAGGAGTGGTGAGGGCTCTGCAGGGACGCAGGACAGTGCAGGAGAGAAAGCCCTGTGAACACGGATGAATCAGATAATAGAGAGAGGAGGAGGAAGGAACAGTGGACAAGTCAAATTCATGAATGACTGATTAAAGGAGAAGAGGGAGGGAAAGAATGCAGAGACTGGAAAGGAAAGATTAAACCCAAAGCAGGGGCAGAGGAATGCATCTTTGTTTTGTATTTTATAATAGGTCATTAATGTGCATAAAATACCACATATGCATGTTAATGACTATCAAATTAGCTCCATAGAGTATAATTATTCATTCACATGGGACATGTCTAGATCGTCCAATAAAACTTCCCTAACAACTGGAACAGAAGTAAAATGTTGCACTTGACAACTCCAGTTAGAGAATTTTATAATCATGATCTGTAATTGTTGACATCACCCATGCTCTGGCCAAACTCCGCCCATGGGCACACCCACAGTGAAAGAATGTGTGATGCGAATTGTATATGTACTTTCATGCTAGTCGTTATTTCATTAGAGGTCATTTATGTACATAAATTGCCACATACACATGTAAATGACTATTTACTGGAATTTACATGCATGGTTCTAGGCGCCTCTTTATAAAATCACTCCCATAGGGCCAAGATTCAAAGGGAGTTATGCTTTCACCAATGGCTGGTGAACACAAATATGTTTTTAAATTGACTAGATAAGGGGCCGAGATATGGAAGGGGCAGAGGTGATGCTTGAAACTATCCACTTAGCAGTGATATTCAGGGGCTGCAGCCAGCGCATTTAAAGCCTCCAGAGTTGGTTAGCACTGGGGCATGTAGTGGGCACGTAATGATTTAGTGCTTCTGAATATCCCAGTGACTGCGATTTAACCAGTTAGCAGATCTGCTGATCATTTAAATTGATTTCCTAAATGGATAGTCATCATCAATGGGATTAAGTTACTAATAACACGCGTTAATAGCACTGATGCATGAAAACACAGTGGCTCAGATTAGTAACTCGAATCTTCAGTGGCACTAACTAAATGGATTGTGCCATTGAAAATCTGTGTATGGTTAAGAACTGGGGCCAGTGCTTAATGTTATAGTTTTAGAGCTGTCCCTCCTGGGTGAGTATCGGGCCTGTAAATGAATAATATATGCAACCCAACATTATTACACAGACATAGTAACATAGTAACATAGTAAATGACGGCAGATAAAGACCAGTATGGTCCATCTAGTCTGCCCAGTACGATGCCAAGAGTAGGTACACCTGCCACTCTGTGCTGCCCCCCCTCCCCTCGCCATGTCTTTGTCCAGGGGTGATCCCGCCACTCCATGTAGGATACCCCTATATGTTAAGGAATTAGATGGTTCAGATTATTTTGATATTTTTCTTGTTGCTGTAAAGGGATCCACTGTGTCTGTCCCATGCCCTTTTGAATTCTGTCACTGTATTTGCCCCCACCGCTTCCATCGGGAAGGCATTCCAAGCATCCACCACCCTTTCAGTGAAAAAGTATTTCCTGACATTGCCTTTCAATTTACCACCTTGTAGCTTCATGTTATGCCCTCTAGTTTTGCGGCTTCTCCGTCTTTGGAAGAGGTTTGTTTGTTCATTATTTCTCTTTAAGTATTTAAAGGTCTGAATCATATCTCCCCTGTCCCTCCTCTCCTCCAAAGTGTACATGTTTAGGTCTTCAAGTCTCTTCTCATAAGGTTTCTGACGCAAGCTCCAAATCATTTTGGTCGCCTTTCTCTGAACAGCTTCCAGTCTTTTTACATCCTTTGCAAGATATGGTCTCAAAAACTGAACACAGTATTCACAGACAATTTTCTTTATATAACAAAGTGCTGACCAGTGGGTTGTTTGTTTGTTTTTTTAACAGTTTCCCTTGATTGTCCTGAATTACACTGATTTATGTTGACTTATCATAGCATGGCTCATTTTTACTACTACTATGAATGTTGCTATAAATGATCTGTGACTACTACTTGTTTATCCAACGGTATTTTGTGGTGCTTGTTATCCCTTCTGTCACTATAGTCTCACCACTTACATTAAGCTCTCTTTTCCTTCTTCTCATTCTCTCCTTCGGAGATATTCACTCTAACCCTGGCCCCCCTAGACTTGCTCCTCACCTTCCTACCTCTCTCTCCGTCCTAATCTCATCTCTTTTCCTTTCCTTCCCTCCTTCCTTTCTCCCTTTTTCCTGTGGTTTGTGGAATCCACATTCAATCTCTAATAAAGTTTCCTTTACTCATGACCTTTTTATTTCAAATTCTTTTAATCTTCTTGCTCTCACAGAACCTTGGCGCCATTCTGATGACACATTTTCTATTGCTGCCCTCTGTCATGGCGGGTTCCATTTTTCCCACACTCCCCGTGCCTCTGGCCATGGTGGTGGTGTCGGATCTTTGCTTTCACCATTTTGTCAGTTTCAATCACTTCCTCAATCTCACCATCCCTTACTTTGAAGTCCATTCTATCTGCCTTTTTTATCCCCTACCTCTTCGTGTGGCTGTCATTTACAGACCTCCTGATTTATCCATTCTCTCCTTTCTAATTGACTGACTCCTGGCTCTCGCAATTCTTTGACTCTTCCTTTCCCTTGATTATCCTTGGTGACTTAAATATTCAAATTGATAACCGTTCTGACCCATATGCTTCTAAGTTCCTTTCCATCACCTATTCTTTTAATCTTCAACTCTGACCCTCAGCACCTACCCATCAGCATGGTCACTGTCTTGATCTGGTTTCCTCCTCTAATTGTTCAATCTCTAACTTCTGCAACTCACTTCTTCCTTTAATCCAGATCAGACCTGCACAGAAAAGCAGACCCAGCCTAAGCTGGCCCACACTGAATAACATGGGGCACCAACCCAATACATAAACTGTACTATATTTATTGCTGTTAATAACGCTGTAGATATGTTCATTCCATGTTAAATCCAAGTTTTTACTCCCTTGTTTAATGTAAACTCTATGTGCCCCCCCCACACATAGTAATATGTTGTTTATTGTAAACCACACTGATATTGTAATAGCATGGTATATAAGAAAAGTTAAATAAATAAATACATAATCTGAGCACTCCCTCTTAAGTTTCTCCCTTTGTCAACTCCCCTCCTCAATCATACCCTGCTTTCTCTTGCCTTTTTAGGAATCCTCATACTATTGATCCTTTATCTCTCTCCTCTAATGTCTCTTCTTCTCTTTCTGCTACCCTGTCCTCTAACTCTGCTGATGATGCGATTGTTTTTTACAATACTGTACTCTCCACTGCTCTTGATTCCCTTGTTCCTCCTATCCTTCGCTCTATCAGATGCATTACACTTCTGCTTTGGTTGTCCACAACTTGCTGTTTCCTCTGCTTCTGCACCCATTCAGCTGAGTATATTTGGCTAAAAACTCGCCTTCTTTCTGACTTCTTGCATTTCAAATTTATGCTGCACTTGTTCCAGACTGCATTAGAACTTGCCAAGCAGAACTACTATATCCACCTGACTGAGTCTCTTGATTCTAATCCCTGTCAACTTTTCACCACACTTAACTCTCTTCTTAAAGTGCCTCCACTTCCTATTCCTTCTATTCCCTCTGCCCAGACTCTTGCTGAGTTCTTTCATAACAAAATGCATGAGATTTCTCTTCAAGTTCCTATGTTATCTTCTTCATTCCCTCTTCACCTTCAATACCAACTTTTCCCTTCAACTTCATCTACCCTTTATTCATTTCCTTTGATTTCTGATGAGGAAACGTCTCATCTTTCTTCCTCCAAACTTACTACCTGTTCTTCTGACCCCATCCCTTCCCCCCTTCTTGTCTCCATTTCCCCCACTGTCATCCCTTCCATTTCTCCTATTCTTAACCTCTCTTTTCACTGCTACTGTCCCTGCTGCCTTCAAACATGCTGTGGTTATCTCTCTACTCAAGAAATCTTACTTTGATCCTAGCTGTCCTTTTAACTATCACCCAATCTCCCTTCTTTCTTTTGTTTCTAAGTTTCTTGAGTGTGCTGTCCTTCACCATTGCCTTGACTTTCTATCCTCTCATGCTTTCCTCGAACCCCTTCAGTCTGGCTTTTGCCCCCTACATTCTACTGAAACAGCTCTTGCCAAGGTCTCCAGTGACTTGCTTCTTGCCAAATCTAAAGTTCTTTATTCAATTCTTATCCTTCTTGTCCTTTCTGCTGTATTTGACACTGTTGATCACCACCTTCTTCTCAATATTTATTTATTTATTTATTTAGTAAACACTTGTATACCGCTGCTTCCTACGATCAGCAGCGGTTTACTTTACAGAATCATAATGTATTGTACGGTACATTGAGATTTCAGTTTTACATTTTGATTAGTCAATGATTACGTAACACGGGACAAGCATTTGGATACGATACATATTTGATTAAAGCACACAGATCAAGGTATACATTTGATTTCAGTAGATTGGGGGAGGGCCCCATATATACAATTTGTACAGAATTAGTTGCCAAGGTGTACAGACTATACATGGTTATATACAATTTGTACGGAATTAGTTGCCAAGGTGTACAAGTTATACATGACTATATACTATTAGATTATATGCTGCCGAGTGCGGCAGAGGAGATCTGGTTGAGGTAGGGTATCGCAGTTAGATCAAGTTGTAGTGGGTTTGAAACAGATAGGTTTTCAGTTTTCGTCTAAATTCGTTCAGGTTGTTTGTGAGCCTTAATTCATGCGGTAGTTGGTTCCATTGGATTGGAGCTGAGTATGTGAACGCCCTATTGCTTGTTTCGGCCTTGACAGATCTTATGCTGGTCGGGATACATAGGGTGTTGAGATTCATAGTTCTCCTGCTCCTGTTGCTAGGTTGAATAGTGATTAGGTTATTGAGGTAGGATGGTGCGATGCCATTGATGAGTTTAAATGTTGTGATGAGTAGTTTGTAGATGATGCGGGCGGCCACTGGGAGCCAGTGCAGATCCATTAGAACTGGGGTTATGTGGTCGGTGACTTTCTTTTCCATGATGACTCTTGCAGCCACGTTCTGAGCCATTTGCAGGATGCTTAGTGTGCTCTTTGGAAGCCCTTGTAGAATGGCATTGCTGTAATCCAGGTGGGGAATGATTAGTGCTTGAGCAACAGACCTAAAGTCGGATTTCTCGAGGATATTGCGGAGTGGTTGAAGGATTTTGAGTTTGTAAAAGATGGCTCGGTTAACTGTTCTGAGGTGTTTGTCCATCTTGAGGTTGCTGTCAAGTAGGACTCCTAGATACTTTATTACAGGCTTTGTATCGTATATGTTTTTGTTTAGTGTGACTGTGGTGGGCGGGATGAAATTGGCTTTCTT
Source organism: Ichthyophis bannanicus (assembly GCA_033557465.1). Classification (NCBI taxonomy): domain Eukaryota; kingdom Metazoa; phylum Chordata; class Amphibia; order Gymnophiona; family Ichthyophiidae; genus Ichthyophis; species Ichthyophis bannanicus. The sequence goes on along the minus strand of CM066032.1, from coordinate 863,640,655 downwards.
GGACATGAACATGACCTCTGTTTTTTTGTGATTTATTGACATGTTGTTTTGCTGAAGCCATGATTGGAGCATGTCAAGGCATTCTTCTAGTGGACTGAAGTTAGGCTGTGTTATGTCGAGCTGTGTGTATAACATCACATCGTCGGCATATATGTGGTAATTTATGTTGTATTTCTGGAAAATACTGCATACCGGCTTTATATACAAATTGAACAGTAGGGATGAGAGGGCAGACCCTTGAGGGATCCCTTGGGTTTGGGGGAAAGCATCAGCTCTGTCGTTGTTGAATTGCACTTGTTGCATCCTATTGGATATGTATGATGTGAACCATTTCAGGGGGGTCCCTGTTATACCTAGCGAGGCCAGGCGGTCCAAAAGGGTGGTGTGATGTACTGTATCAAATGCCGCTGAGATATCGATGAATATGAGTATGAACATGGAGTTTTTGTTCTCAAGGCCCCTAAGTAGATTGTCAAGGAGTGCCAGTAGTAGTGTTTCCACTCCGTGATTCTGACGGAATCCGTATTGATGTTCATCTAGGGCTTTTATCTCGTCCATGTGGTCCTGGAGTTGGTGCTGGACCGCTTTTTCAATCATCTTTGCTAGGAAAGCTATGCTTGAGATTGGGCGATATGATGCAGGGTCACTTTTGTTGAGCGACTTGTTTTTTAATATGGGTCTAATAATTGATTTCTTGAGATGAGACGGCATGATTCCTTGTTTCAGAGACTGATTGACAATATGCTGTCTTTGTTGGTTTTAGAAGCTCTGTTTTGTCCTGGATCTCTTCTTACCTCTCCCACCGCTGCTTTAGTGTTTTTATCTAATGGTTCATACTCTTTCCCAATCCCCACTCTTGGTTGGTGTTCCCCAGGGGTCTGTTTTGGATCCACTACTCTTCTCTCTCTACACCCATTTCTGCACATGGTTTTCAATACCATTTCTACGCCGATGATTCTCAATTCTATCTGTCTGTACCTGTTATCTCCCTTGCATTCCAGGCCCATATTTCTACCTGTCTTACTGCTATTGCCATCTGGATGGCTCACTGCCATTTAAAACCTAACATGAATAAATATGAATTGCTTATTTTGTCTCCCAAACCCTCGTCTCCCTTTCCTTCATTCTCCATCTCTGTTGATAACACCCTTCTCCTTCCTGTTGCCTCAGCCCGTAACTTTGGTGTTATTTTTGATTCCTCTCTTTCCTTTTCTGCACATATACAACAGATTGATAAAACGTGCCATTTCTTTATCTATAATATTTATAAAATTTGTCTTTTCTTCTCTGTTAACACTACATGAACGCTTGTCCAATCTTTAATTACTTCTTGCCTTGACTATTGCAACCTTCTTCTTACTGGCCTCCCTCTAAGTCATTTCTCTGCAGTTCAATCAGTTCAAAACTCTGCTGCATGTCTCATCTTTTGCCAGCCTCATTTTGTTCATATCACCCCTCTTCTCAAATCAATTCATTGGCTTCCCCTCCATTACCTTATTCAATTCAAACTCCTCCTTTTGACTTTTAAATGCATTCATTCTGCTGCTCCGCTCTCTACCCTCTTCATGAACTTTGTTCTTCTTCAAGCCTGCTCTAATCTTTGCCCTTTTCTTCTTCTGCTAACCACAGACTTCAGTCCTTTCACCTTGCAGCTCTTTATACTTGGAACTCTTTCTGAAGCTGTTTGTCAGGCTTCTTCACTCCCAGTCTTCAAATCTCTGCTGAAGGCTCTCCTCTTTAAGGCAGCCTTTGGTTCCTAATCCTTTGTTCCTTGTGTCTCCTTTGTTGTTTGTCTCCCTCCCCTACTCCTCTGTTGTCTTGTTTGTCTTGTTTAGATTGTGAGCTCTAATGAGCAGGGCCTGTCCTCATCTGTGTTTGTACAGTGCTGCGTGTGGTGAGTAGCGCTCTATAAATGTATAATAATAATAAAGGATCCTATGGAGGTACTTTTCTCTTCAAAAAAATGAGTGCCCCATTTAGGATGCAATTTAGTTCCAGATAGTCAATACTGGAATACTGAGATGAAAGCATAGAAGACAGTCAAGCTAGTGCCCTGCTTTTCAGCCCCTAGTGACTTATGCAAATGAAGCTCTGAAATAAGTCTCTGCACAGGGCCCTACAACATGCTCATCCTTCACAGGCCACCCCTGGTTCAAGCTAATCAAACCAAAGTCACATTATTTTAGCAAGCTGATGAAGTAAAATAACTCATTCATGGTTTAGTTCCACAGCTAATATTAATCTTAATTTAGCCAATATGACTGTTACTTAAAAAAGATGTTTCATTACCATGGCAAGAAAGAAGCTGTAGAACAAGAAACAATTTGAAATACCTCCACCCCCCTAACACATGTACACATAACACACATTGAGGCATGTCTGATAAAGTGTGCTACCAGGGTAGCTTGGGGTTAGGTAGTGTGGGTCACCTGTGCTAAAAACCCTGTGTTACCGTGATAGCAGGGGTCAGGGCAGGAACTGGGTGGACAAGGTCATTCCCAGCTCAGAGCGGCTAGCCGCCTCCTCTATTCTGCCATTGTCCTTTTTCCACCTCCTTTCCTGAAAGAACAGCAGGATCTGGAGCCCTTGAGTGAGAAAGTTACATTTGGTTGAACACATTTTTTGTTTATTTCTAGAACTTTGGTTTAGTGCAGTTCCTTCTACAGTAGCTGATTTTTGTAATGCCTGCTATCTGGACATGTTTTAAGTATTTATTACTCGTTCAGTACATTTCCAATTTAAAAATAGGAAACTAAAGTCAATGGAAAATGTACAGGGATCCCGTGGGAAAAAAACAAACCAAAGTGAGAGGGGCATGTTTACTAAAGAGCGCACCGGTAGTGTGTGTTTGAACTGTGAAACTAGCGCAGAGGTCTGTGCTAACTTTCGGGGGCATGTGCATCTATCCTCCTGCCATTACTGATGCTAACATGTGGCACTGTGATAACCGGCATGTGCATGAACTTGACACCACCCATTGAGGTGACGCTAAGTGCAGCCATGCTAATGGCAACATTTACAGTTAGCGTGCTCCCAAAATGCCAGTGCTTACCCCAGTGCACCACTGATGCCCACATTGTACCGTTAACCTGCCCAGTCCCTGCCCAGCTGTGTACTACCTAGTTAGAGGAGGGATTCTAGCATGAGACCAAATGCTTTTAGCACTTATTGAATGGGATAACCTGCGATAAAGGTTAATGCACATTATTAAACGTACACTGGAATCATCTACATTCCAATAAATGCATAAAAAGGATGAGAAAAATCACTGTATCAGTAATACTAACAATAAATAAAAGAAATAATTCAAAAGGATCCAACCGAAGTCTTTTCAATGGACTGGGCTAGGACCAAACCGCCTTGAAACCTAAATCTTCTCTTAATCTCTTTCCTATTCATTATTATGGTATTCTTTTCTCTCTAAAGCTGTGCTAATTTTAATTTGTAAACCACTTTGCTGATTCCCCTAAAGCATTAGTGCCGCTGAATATCCTGATTAGGGGCATTTATACGGTTGACAGGTCTGTAAACTGTGTAAATGCCTTTGAATATTTAGGCCCAATATGTTTAGGGCCGTTCCTATAGTAAGGTTAAAACAAATTAGACCAATGCCAGAATATATGCTAATGTAGGCTTTATGCTGTAGGGGTAACATGCAGAACTATAAGATAGTCTGAATGACAGATAAACAGATAATACTGTTAAAAAATACTGCTTGTGCCAACTGAACCGTTTTTGGACAGATAGTTATGAATATCCTGTTTCTCTGGCTAAAGGAACGAAGCTCTAGCCACAGGGCAACACTATCACCTTCTTACATAATCCAATGCCAGCACTTACAGTATAGCCCTCTGAAGGGAAAGGTAGTGTATGGCTCTCTGAAGGCAGAATCACAACTGGGGCTTGAAACACGTAGTCTAACTGTTTAAGACAAGATCTTAGCCATCAGCCAAGCCTGCAGTTCTGATCTGTTCCACTTCAGACCTCATTTAGGGGGGCCTTGCTTCCCCGTGAGCTGTGATTCCAATTCCTGCTCCAGTTAGGGTTGTCAACTGGCTCCAGATTTTCGGAACAGGCCAATCCAATTCTCATTTTACTCCACTGTATGCATGAACATGCAGTTCTGGTATATGTATTGATTCCCCCCTTATAAGCCACTGTCAAGGACATAATAGCCAAACCACTTGATGGCTTGCCTATCCTACCCTCACCTGAGGTTTGCCCAAAACCTGTCTTATTCCTGAGTGGAGTAGGAATGACCCCTGTTGCTCCTGCCTTGCCAGCATCACTTTGGAAAATGGCACAGGTTGACCCCAGAGGCAGGGCCGGAGTAAGAACTAGAGGCATCATCAGCAAGCCCCTCCCCAGCAACTACTACCATGACTGCTGCCCTCTCTGGGGCCAGCAGCAGTGGCAATGGCAAAGGAACCACGATGCAGTACTGATCAAAGGCTCTGGTGCTGTGTCATGGTTCCAGGCGCTTCCACTCCACCTCCAATGCAGACTTCCGGTTTATGCCAAACCTGAAGTCTGCATCAGAGGGGAGGGTGGAAGCACCCAAAGATAGTGGGCAGGAACTGTGATGCAGTAGTGGACCCTTTGCTAAGTCCCGCATTGTCGTTCCTTTGCCATTGCCGCTGCTGGCACCACAGAAGGGTGACAGTGGTGGCAATAGGTGTCCTCAAAGGGCCATTGATCTAGGTGACCACCTATTCCACCTAATGGTAGTGCTAGTCCCGCCTAGAGGTATGTCAATGGAGTATGGACAGACTTTTCATTTACATTCACATACTGCTAGGGTTAGTTGGCAAAACAGGCATAACTACAGACTACTCCTGTCCCCTCCTCCACCATCCGGCCTGTGGGTGATAAGAGGCTAGGGGATCTATTAAGGTTTCTGCCTCAGTATTTTGACATGTATGGTGGGCTTGCAAAGAAGGCTTTTATAATTTTTTGACCTCCACAGGGTTGGAGTAACACACAAAAATTTATCATAAAAGATTACTATGGATTCAAAGGAACAAGGAGCTTATTAGAATTGATTTTGCTAAAAGAAAAGGCTGCTAACCTTTGTTATTTAGTACATTGGTCTTAAATGTGATGAAGCCTGAAATTCATGCTGTCCCTTCTTAAACCCCTACCTATGGTCAAATAGCAGCAAAGAGGGCTGGTGAAGACTAAATAGAGAGAGAGACACACACACACACATGGGTGATGGCTGGAGGGGAGCAATGGAGAGAAACACACATGGGTGATGGCTGGAGGGGGGCAATGGAGAGAGAGACACACACATGGGTGATGGCTGCAGGGGGGCAATGGAGAGAGAGACACACATGGGTGATGGCTGCAGGGGGGCAATGGAGAGAGAGACACACACATGGGTGATGGCTGCAGGGGGGCAATGGAGAGAGAGACACACATGGGTGATGGCTGCAGGGGGGCAATGGAGAGAGAGACACACATGGTTGATGGCTGCAGGGGGGCAATGGAGAGAGACACACATGGGTGATGCTGCAAGGGGAGAATGGAGATGTTTGACATGGGGGTGGTATGGGGCAAGCAGGCAAAGGAGATGCTGGATATGAGAAGGGGGACTATGGAGACAGAAGAGATGCTGGACATGGGAGAGAGGGAGACAGGAGATGCTTGAAATTGGGGGGGGGGGGGGTACTGGGGAGGGGAGAGAAAGTTGCTGTTGGACATGGGAGGCATCAGTACTAGTGAGGCTGACAGGAAATACTGAACATGAGGGGTGGGGCTAGGGAGGCAGAAAGAGAAGATACTGGATGTGAGAGGGAGGGAGACAGAAGAAATGCTGGACATGGGGGGGGGACTAGGGAGAGCGAAGAGAAGCTGGACGTGTGGGAGGGGTGAGGGAGGCAGACAGGAGATACTGAACATGGGAGAAAGAAAGAGACCCTGGATGGGAAGGGGGAGAGGGGAGACGCAGGATACAGGGGAGAAGAGACAGGGGAGAGTCAGTGAAAGAGTGGGCAGTAAGAGACTTGGAAAGAGAAAACGAGAGAGAGATGGGGATAGCAGAGCTGAATGAGGGAAAGTGCTGAAAAGCTGTGGGGTAAATACGGTAAAAAGCAGGAGAAGGAAGAAAACTGCAAAGAAGAGATCAGTATTACAGACTGATATGCGATGAAGTGAAGACAGGAGGAGAGAGAAGAAATGGCAAAGAGACAGGTGACCCTGGAAACAAGAGTTAAGGGAAGGCAGAGAAAAGCAGAAACCAGACCCTGGGACAAACACAATTAGAAAAATAAAATGGGCAGAAAAAAAGATTTAAAAAATAATTATATTTTCTATTTAGTGATTGGAATATGTGAGCTTTTGGAAAGCACAGTTACTTACCTGTAACAGGTAATCTCTGGGAACAGCAGGAATAAGTCTTCACATATGAGTCTTCACATATGGGTACGTCAGTACCGACGGAGCCTGCGTGGGAACGCTCCCCAGCATCCAATCAGAAAGCCTTTGGGAGCATCCCACAGCGCCTGCGTGCTGCCTTCCCGCCTGAGACAAAGAGAGAGAGAGAGAGGGAAAGGAAAGAGAGATAGAGAGAGAGACAACTCCTAGGGGAGGTGGGTGGGTTGTGAAGACTTATTCCTGCTGTTCCCAGAGATCACCTGTTACAGGTAAGTAACTGTGCTATCTCCAGGAACAAGCAGGAATGAGTCTTCACATATGGGGACTCCCTAGCTTTAGATGCCAGGGAGAGATCCCATAAGTTGTGTGTCCCTGGGACAGGGCTGCACTTCCCCACATGGATCTCTGGCATCCCATGAGGGATGGTGGGTAGGAGTTGATTAAGTATGGAACAGGTGTTTAAGAACAGCCTGACCAAACAAGGCATCCCGGCGGGAGTCCTTGTCCAAGCAGTAATGGGCTGTGAAGGTATGAACCGAGGCTCAAGTGGCTGCTCGACAGATGTCGTCAATAGACACAGAGTTCAGATGAGCCATTGAGGCTGCCATGGCTCTCACATTGTGAGCTGTGACATGGCCCTCCAGAGAAAGGTTCCTGCTCTGATAGGCGAAAGAAATACACTGGGCAATCCAGTTAGATAGTGTTCTCTTGGAGACTGGTAGTCCCAAATGAGAAGGATCAAAGGCAACAAAGAGTTGGGAAGACTTTCTATGTTGCTGTGTCCTTTGTAAGTAAAAAGCCAGAGCTCTTTTACAGTCCAGGGTATGAAGATTCTTCTCTGCACTTGATGCATGAGGTCCTGGAAAAAAGACAGGTAGGTAGACCTCCTGGTTGAGGTGAAAAGGCGAGACCACCTTAGGCATAAAGTGTGGATTAGTCCTAAGAACCACCTTGTCATGATGGAACCTTGTATAAGGTAGATTAGCTACGAGTGCTTGCAATTCACTAATATGACGTGCTGATGTGATTGCAATGAGAAAGATAACCTTCCAAGAAAGGTATTTCAAGGAGGTGGTAGCTAAAGGTTCAGAAGGTGGCTTCATAAGCTGACCAAGAACCAAGTTTAAGTCCCATGCCACCGGGGGTGGTCTAATGGGAGGCTTTGTTAAAAGGAGGCCTCTCATGAATCTGGCTACAAGAGGATGAGAGGAAATAGGTTGTCCATTTAGAGGCTTAAGGGAAGCTGCAATAGCACTCAAATGGACCCTTACTGAATTTGTCTTAAGGCCTGCATTAGACAGATGGAGGAGATACCCCAGCAAAGATTCCAGAGGTATGGCAAGGGGGTTAAGACCCTTCCCAGAACACCAGATAGTAAACCTCTTCCACTTGAAAGCATAAGAACGTCTAGTGGAAGGTTTCCTGGAAGCATAAAGAACATCTTTCACTTGTTGAGAAAGATGAAGATCCTGGAGATCTAGGCCTTCAGCAACCAAGCCCTGAGATGCAGAGACTGGGGATTGGGATGCCACAACTTTCCTTCCTCTTGAAAGAGGAGGTCTGGAGCAGACCCTAACTCCAGGGAGGGAGCTTGAGAGAGATGTAGAAGCAGAGGGTACCACACTTGCCGTGGCCAATGAGGAGCTATGAGGATCATGTGGCCTCTGTCTCTCTGAAGCTTGAACAGGGTTTTGGGAATTAGGGGAATGGGTGGAAAGGCATAGAGGAAGTCTTGACCCCAATGAAGGAGGAAAGCATCCCTTGCCTGAACTCCCTGAGCCAGAGTTCTGGAACAGAACCGGGGAAGTTTGGCATTCCACGGACTTGCAAAGAGGTCTATGTCCGGGGTTCCCCAAATTTAAAAAATCTTGGACACCTGGTCTATATGTAGGGACCACTCGTGTGGAAGCAGAACTCGACTGAGCCTGTCTGCCCAAGAGTTTTGAACGCCTGGAAGATAAACTGCCAGAAGATGAATGTGATGCTCTCTGGCGAGGGCCCACAGTTGCAAAACTTCGTTGCAAAGCGACAGAGAGCCAGTTCCTCCCTGCTTGTTCACATAGAACATGGCTACCTGATTGTCCGTGTGGATAAGGACTGTCTTGTGGCTGAGCAGGGTGTGGAAAACACGCAGAACAAGGAAGATTGCTCTGAGCTCCAAGATATTGATATGTAGTCAAGTCTCCTGTGTGGACCAGATGCCCTGGGTGGAGAGGTCTTGCAGATGAGCTTCCCACCCCATTGGAGAGGCATCTGTTGTAAGAGTTGCTTGGGGTAGAGACTGTTGAAAGGGGGACCCCAGCAACAGGTTTTGAGGGGACTTCCACCACTGGAGGGACAAAATGAGGCGACTTGTGTTTGCTATTTTGCCTGACAGGCAGCCTAATGCCTGGGTCCATTGGGTGGATAAAGTCCACTGAGCTGCCCTCATGTGAAGGTGAGCATATGGTACCACATGCACGGTGGATGCCATGTGGCCTAGCAACTGTAACATCTCTCGAGCAGTTAGGAGGGGTTTCAACTCTGCTTGAGAAGCTAACTGCACCAAGGGAAGGCAACGGGCCTGGGGAAGATAGGCCCTTGCCCTTGTGGTATCCAACAACGCCCCTATAAACTCCAGGGATTGAGTAGGGATCAAATTGGATTTTGGGATGTTTATTACCAGCCCTAAATACTGAAGGATACGCATTGTGCAGGTTAGAGAACTCTTGGCCTCTGATTGAGTGGGAGCTCGAATGAGCCAGTCGTCCAGGTAAGGGAAGATGAATATTCCCAGGGTGCGCAGAAAAGCAGCTACCACTGCCATGCATTTCGTGAACACCCTTGGTGCAGAGGCCGGAGCAAAAGGGAGCACTCTGTATTGATAGTGCTTCTCTTGAAAAAGGAACCGAAGGAACCTTCTGTGAGTTGGATGGATGAGAACATGAGTGTACACATCCTTGAGATTTAGAGAACAAAGCCAATCCTGACTCTGAAGGTATGGCAGCAGAGTTCCTAGAGAAACCATCTTGAACTTTTCCTTGACTAGGAATCTGTTCAACTCTCTGAGATCTAAGATGGGTCTGAAGCCCCCTGTTTTCTTTGGAATAAGAAAATAGGGGGAGTAGAACCCTGTTGAAAAGGCACTTCCTCTATTGCCCCCTGGGTGAGAAGAGTGGCAACCTCCTGCTGCAACAGGTTGAGGAGGGAGGTTGGAGAATTGAACTGGTGCACTCTTGTGAGAGGGGGCAAGCTTGAAAAATGAAGTTTGTACCCCTTTCTTATGATGGAGAGTGTCCAATGCTCTGCTGTAATTTGCCCCCACCTGGGAGTAAAGTGACATAACCCTCCTGGAATGGTGGAGGGCTCTGGTCCTTCTAGAGCCAGGAAGGCTAAGTTCTCTAGCGGAAAGTCAAAGGCCCTGAAGGGGCTGAGGTTGCTGGGCTGGAGCAGGCCTAGCAGCCTTTGCTTTGGTCTGGTTGGAAGATTGCTGACGTTTGGTAGGGAACTGAGCTGCAGAAGATGCCCACTGACGATAAGCAGGATAGAATCTTCCCTTTTTAGAAAAAGGTGTTTTCTTGAATAACCTTTTCTTAGCAGGAGCAGCTGTGGATTTGGATAGTCTATCCAAAGCAGAATTTTCAGCATCCATCTGATTGGCTTTTGCTTGCCAATCCTTAACAAACAGGTTCTCACCTGTACAAGGGATATTCCCCAATTCATCTTGAACTCAGATCTCCAAATCAGATGCTTGAAGCCAAGCAATCCTATGTGCACCTATGGCAATAGCTGAGGCTCTGCTTACGCATTCAAAGGAGTCGAAAGCTGCACGGTTGGTGAATTTGGAGATATCTTGGGCATGTTTGAGCCCAGTGAGAAAGTCCTGCCTTTTATCTTCAGATATAAAAGGACTTAAATTCTGTAAATGGTCACTGACTTCTTTTAAGAACATTCCCATATAGAGACTATAAGAATTAATTCTCGCAGCAAGCATGGAAGCTTGCAATACTCTTCTTCCAAAAGCATCCAGGGTTCTACATTCACATCCTGGAGGATTAGAGGCATGTCTTTTGGCACTTCTAATCTTTCTCATTGCAGACTCAACCACAATAGAGTGGTGAGGAAGTTGAGTTTTATGGAAACCAGGACAAGGAGGGACACGATACATGGTATCCAACCTGCGAGAATGAGGAGAGGTGGTTAGAGGAGCTTCCTACATTCTCAACATGAGATCATACAGAATCTCATGAATAGGCAAGGTAGCTGCCTCCTTAGGAGTTTTAGGATATTGTAAAATATCTAACTCCTTGGCTCTGGGCTCTGTCTCAGGGGCCACTGTGATAGAGAGGCCCCGAGCCACCTCCCTGATAAAGTCTTGAAAAGACAAGTCCTCTGGAGGAGACATCCTTCATTTAGGAGAGGACTCCTCCTGTGGAAGAAGCATCACTGCATCGACCGACTCTTCAGAATCCTCAGAGTCCTCAGAGGAATCGAAGTATCGTCTGTCCGGATGCTCTTGCAAAGCCCGATACCCGTACCGACCGGGGTCGGTATCGGGAATAACCGGTACCGGGGTATCGGTACCAGAGAGCTTCAGCGGACAGAGTACCGGCATAGCGGACACCAATGCCGATGTTGATGCCACCGGTACCGGGATCGGTACTGATGGCGATGCTAGAGCCGGTACCGGCAGAGTAGCCTGTTGCGGTACCACGGGCGTCGATGCCACAAGGAAAGCCGCTAGACTGCGTTCTATGGGCAGAATCCTCTGATCCATTGATGCCGCCAATGCTTGGAAGTCGGTACCGGTGGAAGCCACCGGTACCCCAGAGCGTGGCACCAGGAGATCTGTCGAGGCCACGCCATCGAGATCATCCTGGAACCCTGATGATGATGCTTTAGAAGCCGAAGCCTCCCGCCAGGGTAATTTTGCCGGTGCAGAATCCTCGAGGGCAACGCCAGAGGCATCTCGATGCTTAGAAGGAGATCTACCCTTTGAGGACCGACTGGATTTATGTTTGGTTACCTGAGATCCATGTTAGGAAGAAGAAGCCCTGGAAGACGTTGATGCCACCGAAGCCGCATCAGAGGGAAACAGGGTACTGAGCTTGGCAGCTCGGTTCTGCCGACCTCTTTTAGACATCATGGAACAGGACACACAATCTGTTATGGAATGGTCAGGACCTAAACATTTTAGACACAAGTCATGGGTGTCGGTGACGGAAATGGTACTGCCACATTTTGTGCACTTTTTAAATCCTGAGGCAGGCTTTTCCATATTTAAGTAAAAAAAGTTTTGGGCCTAAGGCCCACAACGCAAGTGCACCTGAAGAAAAAGAACGGAACAAAGTTTTTGTTTTTTGTTTTTTTTTACAAGAAGAAAAGAACAAAGACCGGCGGTACCGGTATAGCGTCGAAGAAGGCAGACGCGACACAAAAGAAATAAAGGAAAAAATAAGGAAATTCTTCTGCGGTGACAGAAACACGACCTGCTGGCTCCGTGGAAAAGAAGAACTGAGGAGAGACAGTTGGGAAAGGCGGGAAGGCAGCACGCAGGTGCTGTGGGATGCTCCCAAAGGCTTTCTGATTGGACGCTGGGGAGCATTCCCACGCAGGCTCCATCGGTACCGACGTACCCATATGTGAAGACTCATATGTGAAGACTCATTCCTGCTTGTTCCTGGAGATTGCACATTTGCTAGGACTGGTGTTAGATATGGCTGGGGCCCAACTTGAGGCAAAACATTCGGGAAGGAACCTCAAAACGCACTTTCTTCAGTTTCACACACGCACACTACCCCCGGTCATTTAAACCCCACAACCATGCACATATAGTGTTCACAGACAGTGAGCCCTCAAGACATTCAGCCTCAAGACACTTAACCCTCAGCATGCACTATCCCCAGAGACATTCAGCCCCCATACTGCACATGTTCACGAAGTTGTATCAGGCGAGTCGATTACATCAGATAATTACTTTGAAAAGCATAGATTTACATATTTATATTTATGTTATTTGAGTGATAATTTTATTTCTTTACTGTCTGGGGCCACGGGAATTTTCAGCTGCTAAAAGGGGGTCACACCGGAAAACTGTTTGAGAAGCACTGGTCTAGTTCACTGGCTTCCTAGCATAGTGGCTTAATTTAGGATATCAAACATAGAAGAAAAATGTTTAAGTATGCGAAGATATATTTAAAACGATAAACCAAATTGACAAAGATGTATATAATTTGTTTGATAAATTATTACAATATTTCCATTTGTAACCAAGTAAAAGCCTACTAATTTACATGGAATTATGTCGCATATCTCTATGGGCATAAGAGACTTCTTATTTGGCCCCAGGGTCGGCCCGTCCACTAGGCGAGCTAAGCGACCACTTAGGGTGGCTGGCCCAGGTGGGGGTGGCAGCGGCACACATGACCAGCAATGCAGCCGCTACCACTGTCCCCCCAGCTGCCTCCAATTCCATCTCAGGAGGGGGAGGCGGCAGCTGGGGGGGGGGGGGGCAGCAGTATTTCCAAAAGCAGCTGCTTTTTGCTACCACTTTTAGAAACACTGCCACCGCCCGCCTCTCCCTCCCGAGATGGAATTGTGACGGTGGCAGCAGCTTGGAGAGGGGCGGCAGAGGCAGCTGGGAGGCGGTATGACCTGGGTTTCTGCCTAGGGTGGCAGAAACCCTTGGGTCAGCCCTGTCTATGCAGCATTTAAAGTAGGTTGTTTTTTTTAACAACAAACAGTTGAACTAAATGCCATTATAAATGCTCTAAAATTTGTTTAACTGTTAGTGGAGTAAATAGTAGATCAAATTACTTTCAATTTACTTCTTGGATCAAGATCAGGTCTGGCAGAGAGTGGAATGAATGTTAATTGTTTATTTTGCAGCAATTACAAGAGTCAAGCTGAAATACATTTTAAAAGCCTCAGCAGATTTCCTAATGCAGTTTGCATGATCAAATAACTCACATTAACAATTTGGAAGTCTTGTTATACAAAAGCCCCGATGCCTTTTCAGATTCTAAAAACTGAAATCTAATGTATCTAGTTAAGTGATTCCAAAGCAGGAAAAAAGAGAAAACCCTGAAACGGGATATGTAACATTTTTTTGGCACTATCTACAAAATAAGTCTGTGCATCTTGAGCAAGTAAATAACTAAATATAACTCAAGAAACAGATGGGAGAGCGTGATTTATAGCAAACTTATTTAACAAAACAGAATCAGTTTCTCTCTCTTGGTCAGGAACAAGTAAAGCCAACACACGTCAACCATGCCATTTTCAGAACTAATTATTCAGGTTCTGAAAAAAGATATTTTGTCATTTAGGGAGTGACTTTATAAGTAACTTGAGCATGTAGGACAGTGTTATTCATGTTCAAAGTAGACACATACAATTGCAACGGCCCATATCTCCCATAAAACCGGCACTATGAAACTGTACCACCTGCTTTTATGTGATAGACATGTAGGGATTGGTCAGGAAGGACCAGACCTTATGAACATATGCTATAAAAAGCATGCCAAAGCAGCACTTTGTACTGGCATATATGGGAGGAATTTTATAAGTTAATGTATGTATTTATTTTTTTACATTTTGTAACACGTCTTTATAAAACACAATGGGCCCGATTCTATCCCGCGCAGCTGGGCCCTCTGTGCTTCTGGCCAGAATTGGACGCACAGAGGGAGTCACAATTCTGATCCCACGGGATCAGAATTGCGAACAGGCCTGTATGTGCAGGCCGGGACTCCGATTCCGTCAGGCCTGCACGTACAGGCCTTCCCCAGCTAGCTCAGTCAGGGCTCTTCAATGGAGCCATAGAGCCATGGCGCCATGGCGTCTGGTTGCCATGGCACCGTGGCTCCATTGAAGAGCCGCAATCCCCAGCCACCGGCTCCAGCATTGATTTTTCCTCAGCCTGACCCCCGATCTGGCCTCCTAAGGCCAGGGTCGGGCTTCTGGCAATGACCTCGGCCCCCTTGCCCCATCCGTGCCCCGGGCCCGCCATCCCCCCGCTGAATAGAGGAACTTATTCCACCTTGGAGGTGGAATAAGTTCCCTGTGCAAGTCACCGGTCCCAAACGTGCAGGGCTGAAATTAGAATTGGCCCTGTATCTCTGGGGCTGATGACCACCCACTGCCCGCCCCTTTCTTGCCCCCATCTACCTTCCCCATACAAGACGCGGGGAAGGTAAATGGGACCAGGAAGAGACACGAATAGCGTGCCTCAGAATGACCCTGAATATGTGGAATATACATGCCTAACATGGCTGTTAAAATATTACATAAGGCATAAACTTACACTCCACAGCATGCAGGCCTGTACTTTTACAGTAGGCATTGACGGGTGTGTGGTTTGGGCAGAGCATGGTAGAGTCACAAAGTATGTACATGATGACTAAATTCCTTAACTTGCATGTATACTTCCATAATCTACTGTAAGTACAGGCATTTACGCCTGCTGGCAATGTAGCCATGGTTTGTGTAGGATTTAAGTTAGTATTTTATAAAAACAAGTTGGTGTTTAGTTATTTTTCTCTAATGGGCTTACAATAGGTGCTTTTTGGCTGCCTTAAACTGGACACCCTCTTATAAGATTACCCTCACACAGGTGCAAGGTCACTCTTGCCTCAGAGTAGGTATAACTTTGTGCAGTAGCATTTGGGGAGGATATTTTATGAAGGCACAAACTGTAGGTGCATCTGCTTCTTTGAGAATATAGGTGCAATATAGGCATGTGTGTGCTTCTACTGCCGCAGTGCACTCTTATACAAGGGTGCTGTTCATTAAAAAAAATGCTCGAAATAGGAGGAAGGGACTCAGAAGGGATCTTAAGAGTAGTCAACATAAATTTTTTAAATAGTTCCATCGGAGTAACCGAGGGAACCTTAGGAAAATTTAAGACCCTAAGATTCCTACTCCTAGCTGCATTCTCAAGAAATTCCAATCGCCTATATAATATTGCAGAGTCTTTTGGAAAAGTTTGAGCAAGTTCTTCAAGCTGCACCAAGCGACCCTCGCAAGAGGCCACCTTAGCAGCACAAGCAATTTGTCCCGATTCATATAACTGCAACTGTTGCCCAAAAGTTTGAAACTGCTGCACAATAGACTGCAACTGCTGGTTAATATTTAAAGACATTGTAGCAAATGCAGACCATAGGGAATCAGGAGTCACTAACGCAGGCTTCACCAAGCACTGTCCCGATCCTTCTGAAAAAGTACCTTGTATAGACCTCGGAGAAAGTGAAGACAGCTCTCCCGGACAGCGATCAGGATCAGTTAACTGCTGCATAGAGCTCCTATCTCCTCCAGCGCCATTCACCTGAAAAGTCGGCGTCTGCACATTTCCCACAGGGCCAGACTGCTCAGCGAACAACTCTATCGGGGGGGGGGGGGGGCACCGGCTCCTTACCACCTACCCCGGGCTGCAGCTGAGAGGATTTTGACTCAGGCTGAACTGGAGGCGTGCGAAGATCTGGGCTGAGAGAAACCTCAAAGTCCTCAGCACTGTAGGGCCGTCCTTCCGCCACCGCAGTGCACAACGGACTCACCGGAGCTACAGTACCAGCCTTGGCTGGAACCACGAAAGAATCCATGGGTCCGGATACCGCAGCCTTCACAGCAACGGAGCTCCCCTCCTTTAATTCGGAAGCCAGCTTCGCCTTTCTTTTCCTGCCGGAGTGCGGCATGAAAAAGTAACGCCAAAAGGTATCCACGAGTAGAAACGAGGAGGGGAAGTGCGGAGCTGTGCCACAAGCGTCTGCTCAAATCGCCATCTTGTCCCCCTCGTCCTCCTATTTCCAAGGCCTATTATCTTCCTACTGCTAAGTCTGCTCCTGCAGTACAGGGGGAGAATCAGGAATTATCTGCTGATAGCCTTGACCTGTCTGCCTTCTTAGAAAGATCTCCATCAGCACCTGGTATGGTTGCGACCTTATTGGTCACTTTTGCTTTGGAGGCAGATCGGGACTGGCTATTGAGGTTATTTTTTCGGTCGCCTTGCAAGGTGTTCCTTGATTCTCATTTACGTATTTTTCCTGATGTTGGACGGGCCACACAGAGAAAGAGGCGTCAGTTTTTGTTATATCGCCCCGGGGTGATACAGTTGGGTGGTCTTTTTTTCCTTCGGTTTCCTTGCAAGTGCTTGGTTAAGTTAGATGGGCATAGTTACCTTATTTTTGAACCTTCCCTATTGGCCAGTTTTTTGTCTTCTAGGTTATTTTCGGTGCAAGATCCTTCTCATATAGCTCCTATTAATAACCCTCATGTATAGGGGTGTTAGTGTGGTTTAGGTGTAGTTTACCGCCTTGGTCCCTGCTCTGTTTCCTTCTTGCTGTGTTTGTAATTTATCCTATGATTAGTGACCCATCTTGTCCACTTTTGAGGTCTATTCAGGAATCCATTTGTTAGAGTTTTTCTTTTAATTTATTTTTCTTATTAGATATGAGGACGATGGATTGTTTTCTCTGTACAAGTTTATTCTTGTATTGTAATGTAAAATTGCATAAATAAAAAAAATAAAATGCTCGAGTATCTAAGTGGTAAGAAAAGAAATATTAGCATAAGTTATAGCGATAGTGATAACTTCCAGGAAATACTTCTTTATGGGGTTTATGTGCTAAAACTTGCATGAGAATTATTTGTGTGTGTGCATCACTAAACATGTAACATGCTCATAAAATGCCACCTAAGGTGCACACTGCATTTTGGAATATAAACACAAAAGATTAGTCTCAATAGCATGTGTAGGTTGGGTAACATGTATTTTAACTCCAAAAAGTGTAGTGTTTCAATGTTTGCGAAATGGTCAATAAAGATAAGTGAATAATTCACAAAATAGCAGTGCCCATGTAAGGGAGAATGTGCATGCTTTACTGAACTAAGCATGGTGTCTTCCCACCCTGATTCAGAAATACAGCATCAATCTGATGAGTCTTTTCTACAAGCATTAAGAAGTATTTGGCCAATAATTTCTGAATAGCACAGTCTGGGAAAGCTGCAAACTTCAAAGAAAAGACATCTATCGTAAAGAAAGTCTTTGAAGCCTAACATCCTTCAGTCTGGATCCTCAGACTGCTTACTGTAGTCTTTGAAGGGTCTACTAACCACAGTAAGGATCACCATATATCAGAAACCAAGCTTCAGGTGACTGACAGCATCACCATGTACCCCATCAATCAAATCTATTCCAACCTCTTCCACAATGCCGTTCAGGAGTGTCTATGTCAAAGGCCCACATACTCAAAGTGGAAAGGCTGGAATGAGCATCCAAGTGTTGACGGGAAGAGACTGCCTTCTCACCATCACTTCTAGTTCCCTTCCCCTCATGCTTTCTGCGAAAGAGATGCCAGACGTCTGCTGCTGTACTGTTTCCATTGTGAATCCTGTCTTATAGACTGTTTGAACTGTCTGAGGCCACGCAGGACCTGGAAAACTAGAAATAAAATGGTTCCTGCAAAATCCTGGTGATGGATAAGAACTTTTGAGGTAGTTCCACTATTTCAAATAAAAGACTATCTTGTTAAGTATAGTACAAAGATAGAAACAAAACATCTTCTATTGACCATGTGTTTGGAAATTCATTAGCCATGTCTAAACAAATGTAGATATATTTTTGAAGTAGTAAAGTATTATGTTTACATCCTTACTCCTTTGCCTTCTCCTTTCTTGTTCTCCCTTGTCCTGGACTCCTTGTCTTCCGTAACTCATCCTGTTAGAGTAGCCACTTCATATACATCTGTAAACGGCAATGCATTCCAACCTTCCTAATCTATTCAGTTGATGATCTGGAGGAAAATCCACCAGCTCTGACTGCAGAGGCCTTACACCTTCCACTTTCTATGTAGAATTGAGGGGAGGCCTGGTTTTAATGTTGACCGTGACCAGTGAAGGAGATATAAAGATAGGTGGGGCTTCAATGAAAACAAAGAATCAGTAGGGGTCTGTAGCCTCTAGTATGCAGGCCCATAACAGAACAATTTTCAAAGCAATGTACCTGGGCAAGAAACCCCTGCTTAAAAATTCCAACTTCCAGGTGGCTAAGAGTCCATGCCTTATGGAAAACTGTACCGTTCTATAGTGACATTGAGAGCAAACATTCCTGGAGACACTGCATGCACTCAGACTGCATTTGCAATGTTGTGGAGGTAATTTTATATACAGGTTGCCCATATGTGAAGGCCATGCAGCTGCCTGTTTTATGACAACACAGCAGAAATAATGGCTAGATTGAAGCCGTGTACATTTGTTCAGGAGCTGGCATAGAGCACAAAGTATACATATTTTTATAAAATATGTGCGTAAATATGGGAGTGGAGGAGTAGCCTAGTGGTTAGAACACTGGCTTGGTAACCAAGCAACAAGGGTTCAATTCCCACTAGCACTCCTTGTGGCCTTGGGCAAGTCACTTAACCCTCCACTGCCTCAGAAGAAAGGCCTGGCAATCTACTTCCGGTGACACTGCCAAGAAAACCCAGGAGCTTCTGGGTCGCCAGGAGTCAGGACTGACTCAAAGGCACACTGCTGCATGTGCGTAAATCATGACTCCATCCATGAACCACCAAACTTGCCTACGCATGGGTCACATATAAATATGCACCTTCTTGTCAACATGTCTACTTTACGTATATACCGCCATAGAATAATTTGACAAAAGCTCATTCTTTACCCGTGGAAAAAACTTATAATATTACCCTCTTCATGTATACTTTGAAAACAAAGAGACCCTTTCACTAAAGTGTGGTAGTTTTTTGCCCCAACATGCGTTTTGAGTTAAAATCAACATGTGTTAGGTGCAATCGTACCATGATAATTGTCATAGGTGTGGCCAGAATATGCCTGACATTAACACGTAGGCAAGCCTCTTAGTTTACGTTCTAGCCCTTGGCAATCACTGCGAGTTTACCTAACACCAACCATTGAGGTTGTAGCTGATTCACTTTGCTAATTGCAATAATGGCGATTAGCGTGTACTATTGATGTAGCGCTAATCACAATGTACAGTCAACACCCACTCTCTGCAATACTGCCAAGGCCCCATCCCATAACACAATGCACAGTTAAAACACATTTCAGAGTGCAGCAATTGTCCTGTGAGCCCACAAAAGAGGGCAAATAGAAGCTGTTAATGTACCCTGAAACACATGCTAACCACATAACACCCTTTGTAAAAGGGCCCCAAAATTCAACCCACACAAAAGCAAGTATTATTTAAGGTGCTTACTTTGTACACATTACAATGTTAAAAGCGTATAGATTATGGAAAATATGTGAGGACTTTGCATCAATATGAATGGTTTGAAAGCTGCCCCTAAGTACAATTTACTTTTCGCTATGCGGAGACTGCCCAATTTTCACACTAAAATTACACATGTATTTGCACTTTGATAGAAGATATGTATATACATTTATGACCCTTATTTGGGTGCATACAGTTTTGGGGAAAACTCTGCATTTAGCTTTGAAAATCCAAAAGTATGCATATAAATGCAAAACCCATCCTGCCCCTTGGAATGTCTCTGCTCATTGCAGGTAAAACGTACATTCACAAGGCCCTACTCGTGTGTTTTACCAGCATGGTGTAATAGGTAGTATCGATTCCCATTTGAAGCATCCACCAGAGGATTCTTTGTCTTTCTAAAGGAAGAATTATAAAAAACGCCTGAGTGCAAATACAATACAGCATTATAGTAGTGGAAGTGATGATTAATTTGGGCATTAGAAGAGTTGTGGAAGCAGGCTTTGTTTGTTTCATTCATATAAAATTCTGATTCCACTATGAGATGCTATTTTGTAATATTAGAATGTCTGATAGACAAATGAATACGTGGCCCTTGTCCTAAAATGCGCTAAGCAGCTAATGCACATTTTTGCATGCAGTAACTGTGAGCAAGGGCCCATGGTAACTGTTACCACAATAATTACCACAATAATTACCACGATTTGCATGTTAACTGCCACTCGTGTGCCAGAGTGCTGAATGGGTAGGGTAGGGGCAGAGAGAGGCCTTGTGAGCACACTACAGTTAGCATGGGGGGGGCACAGCGCAAGCTGTCAGATGCCAGTAGTGCAGGTTCACCTAAAACCACCTCGATAGGTAGAGTTAAGTGAGCTCGCAGTGATAGCACCAGGTTTTTGGGTACTTATCCGCATGTTAACTGTCGGCAACATACTGGCCAAGCCCCCAGCAGTTACCATGGATGCTTTGTACTTAATGCAGCTTAGGTTTTGCGCTAAATGCATCTTAGGTACAAAAACCTAATGTACCTTAGTAAAAGGGCCCATAATGATGTTGAGAAGAAAATAGTTATCACATATATACATTTCATAGGACTCTGAGCGGCATGTTACGCAAGCTGGGCTAACTACGGCCTCATTGAAGGACATGGGACCTAGTTACAAATAACTCATGTGAAACATTAACTTAGCTTAGTAAACTTGCCCCTGAATATTTCTATATAAACTTTCAAGAATACATGATGAATATTTCTTCAATAAATCCTTTAAAAACTTTAGCATACAAGAAAAAGTGCTCAAAAAGGCATTAAAAAATAATCCACATTGCTCAAATAACTTATAACTATTATAAATGAAAGAACATGCAATCAATTTTCTCGATAGGATAAAAAGTATATGATATTGCCATTAGATCCACCTACAGTGCATTCTTAAATATATATGGAACTGTGCTGACTTTTTTTCTTTTGGGGTCGGTACATACTTGCTTCTATTGTGGCTGAGTCAGCTGTATTTGTGAATGTTTCATGTTAAGTGGAAACAGTTTCCCAAGTTTTTTCCTAAAGCGGTTATATACTATTCTGTTAATAAGAATGTTGTTTTCATTCTTTCTGATCGTGAGTCATAAAAGAAGATAGAAGAAATGTTTTCATGGTAAGGAAAACTCATAAAATGAATTAAGGTAGAACTGAAAAAATTAGCAAATTAGGTTATTTATACAATTCTGATGTAAAACATTAATGATCTCTTTCTAGATGGGTAAAATCAGATGGATTTCAGTGAAAAAGACGGTATGCCCACATTAGGAGTTAAAGCACACCCACTTACTCAATAACATCTCATAGGTCGAAAAGGCCTCCAACTCTCTAAAGAGCCATTTTAAAATCCCACCTTAAGCATGACACATCACCATAGGATAAACATAAAGAAGCATATTTACTAAAGAGCACTGAGGTGTTGCACCTAGCGTGTGTTTTGAGCAGAAACTGACATCCCGGTTCTAACTGTTGGGGAAGTACCTAGCATGTCCCCTTGAAATACTGCACAGAAAAGTAGCTTATTGCATTAACCCCTCACTGAGGTGGTGTTAAGTTTTATTTATTTATTAGTATTTAGCTCACGCCTTTCCAGAAGATCAAGGTGAGTTACGTTCAGAGACAGCCAATAAACCCATTCTAACTACAATATCAACGGCGTGCATTACTTACCCCATGCTAACCTCAATGTGCAGTCAACGTCCACTCTCTACCCCTAACCTGCCCATTTCCTGCCTCATTGCGCACTAACTACTAATAATATGGATCATTTATATAGCGCTACAAGGCATATGCAGTGCTGCACAGAAACATGCAAAAAGACGATCTGTACTCGTCAGAGCTTACAATCTAGTTAAGCAGATAGTGCAAGAATTTTGCCGCTCTGGCTGTTTTTAATGCCTGGTAGCAGTTACCACAGTCGTGCACTAACTGCTTATCATGCACTAAAACACACATTAACCATTAACACGCTATAGCAAATATGGCTCAATGCCTTTCAAACATACCAGTTTTGAGAAGACAATGCGTTCAACATTAATGTAAGAATAATAGTCATAGCCATCTGGAAATTTAGAATGTAAGGTGCTTAGGTTAGACACATATCTGGGTGGAATGTACAGAAAAGCAATTTTTGTTTCCTACCTGACGAATTATGTTCTTTGAGATTCACTGCCTTTCCTGTTGATAAAGAAAAAAACAACCTTAGGAAAAAAAACAACGGTTTTGTATCAGTATTAGAAATGATGCAATTCTGATCCATGCAAAAGATCCCTGATTTGATTTCTGAATCGTGTCTTCTGCATCTCTAGGTCAATTGTAGTTAGAGTTGTTGCAGCCCCTGGATAGCGGGAGTGGAGACTGTCAAAGGCGATACCTGTGGCCATATTGGGAGCCTATGACTGAGAGTTCAAGAAGGTGCTCTAGGGCATGATGCCAGCCTACGGACTCTTGATCCAATAAGGGAGAAGGAGGGTCTATGAATGTAGGGGAATATTCCTGTATAATTGTGTATATTGGTATATTATAACATAATGCCTCGACTTGTTCTCACTGAGTTGTAAATAAGGGAGAAAGGTCAAATGGTCAGATCAAAAAAATAATATGTGGTAAAGAGGAAGCTGGGGAAAATAATCCAATTACTGTAGAAACAGATTAGGGTAAATTCATAAAAGGACACCTACATAAAAAGTCCAAAAAGGGACCTCCTTCATAAAAATAGCATAGCAGCCTATAAACCTTTATCAAATAGCCTTGCTGAGTTTATTTTGAACTTTTCCAGTAATAGTTCAAGGCAAGATACATTAGGTAGTTTATTTCTCAGTCCAAAGAGGGCTTATAATCTGAGTTTGTATTTTTGGCAGTGGAGGGATAAGTGACTTGCTCAAAGCCATAAGGAGTGGGACTCGAACTTACACTTGAGGGTAATTTTATACCAGGGTGCTTAGTATAAGTGGGAAAGATGGCACCTATTTTAAGCCTATTTTATAAGGACACATCGATGCCTAGTTGGCTTTATAAAATAACAGCTTACATGCCAGAAATCACATCTTAGAAGCAGGGGCTGACATTTACACCTGAATGTATGTAAAGAAGACGAGCACACAAGTATTTCATAGTCAACACATGTATTCATGAACTCCACCCAGCATGCAGATTCTTGTCAACATGTAGTCTCTTACACCGGTTGGTATTATATAAGAGGCCATTAATGTGAATATGTGGTTGCATAAACATTTATCATTTTAGAAAGTCATTTCCTCCCATATGTTGGCATTTATCCACTTAAATGGCCTCATATAAAAAAAAACAGCCAGCACGTTTAAAGCAATTCATATACTTTGTCGGTAGGCAAATCTGAGGCCATAGCCAGGGCAGAACACAGGCATAGTTCGCAAGTATGCACCCTGATTATAAAATACCTTGGTTTGCATGGATACCATAGAATCTGCCATAGAGCAGATTTAAATATCTGTGTCTGAACTTAGGTGTGCTCTTTGGCACTTACATTAGTATTTTATAAATATAAGCACGTGCCTACTTGTCTTTATAAAATAGATTTAAAAGAGGTGCACTTTGGCTGCATTAACTTAGACAACTTCTTATGAACCTATCCTCCCCGTGTGTGCATGCACAGTTTATAAAATGTACATAGATCATAATTCCATTCCAGCTCTACCAAAGTAAACCAAGGGGGTCTTTCACTAAATGCCTCAAACCTCTCATGTGGAAGAGTAGCCCAGTGGTTTGAGCAACAGCCTACTGTGCAACAGATTGGGGTTTGATCCCTACTGGCATTCTTTGTGGCCTTGAGCAAGTCACTTTACCCTCCATTGCCGCTGAAGAAAAAGCCTGGAGATTTACTTCCAGTCATACCTTTCTGAGAAAACCCAGGAGCTGCTGGGTTGCCAGGAAACAGCATTGAAGGGACTTAAAAGAATATGCTTTGCACTTAGCAAGAATTATCAACAGGAGCTTAGTGCACTATGCTCCCAGCAGCTAAGACATGAGGGGGCAAAGTAATGTGGGGGCACCCATAGAGGTGCTCTTAGCCAACTTGTGCTAAGTGCCATGTTTACTGCACTTGCATACTAATGTGTTTTCCATGCCCCTATGCTGCCCCTAACCTAACTAATTGCCACAGCAGTGTATGAGTGCCAGTTAACATGCTTTTCTGCAGTTGGTAGCTGGCATGCCCTCACATTAGAGTTTATCATGGCTGTTACCGCTCACTAAAACACGTTTTAATTGGTTGGTGGCATTTAATAAAAAGACCCCTCAGATTACATAAAATGAGCGAAAATTTGCAGTGAGCCTACTTTTTAAATATGTATTCCTAGTGCAATTTTGTAAGTGCAATTTTCTTTTTTCTTTTATATGTATGCATTTCTTTACATATCAGCAAGACAAATTACTTTACAGAAAAGAAACCATCATGGAAGAAGGAAAAAAGTACTGGGATATTAGTCCACTAGTTTCAGGGAGTGTGTATCATAATTCAAGCTAGAACCAAGAACTGCATATCCGTTTAAAGAGGAATTAAGGCAGAATCAGGCAAACACCACCAAAACCCTTCTAAGAGGATGTACCAACCCCATTACATAAGGGGAACAGCCGGTGCAACAACCATTTTTGCAGAAATAAATGCTGACAAGTGGGCAGGATCACAAAATATAAACCTATTGCTTTGGTACACAACCAAACATTTACATGGATAGAGCAAATTAAAAGTGGCACCTAAATACGCAACTTGGGGAATCAGCAGTAGGAAAAGTTTCCTTTTCTGGGTTGTCCTGGCCACATCAGGAAATAAATGCCACATGCTTTACATGCAAAAACTGCTTTATAAAGTTACCCTCACAGGGTGTCTAATCAGACAGTAAAATAATTTTCAGTTTAGGAGATGTACACCGAACATAAAATGGATAACCTAGCCATATAAATTCAAACTTCCTATGTCTGCTTACAGATTTGAATGGAAAAGTTATCTGGAGAGTGAACACATACTACTGTTCTCTACTGTTCCACTCCTTTCTCTCCTCCCGTTCATGTGCAGTCCTGTCGCCTTCCCCTTCCTCTACCCCCCCCCCCCCTTCTGACTCCTTTCCTCTTTCCTGTGGGGTACCTCAGGGTTCTGTCTTGGCTCCCCTCCTCTTCAACCTTTTCTTAGCCCCCTTGGCCCTCTTAATTCAACAGTCTGGAATATCTGCCTTTCTCTATGCTGATGACATTTTATTACTCCACCACACTTCCCCATCCTGTCCTGATCTCTCCACGCTTAATTCTTGTCTTTCCACTGTGGCTGATTGGTTGACTCGTAATTGCCTCCACCTTAATCTCACCAAGACTGTTGCTATCTGGTTTTCTCACAACAACCCACCCCCCACATTGGCCCCCTCCTTCTCTGGCTCTCCTGTTCCCTTAGTCTCTTCCTTTCGCTACCTTGGGGTTCACTTCGATTCTGATCTATCTTTTCACGCTCATATATCTCATGTCACCAAGTCATCCTTCTTCTTCCTCCGACAAATCCGTGCAGTCCGTCCCTTCTTATCCCCGTCTGCTCTCACCACTCTGTTGCTATCCCTGGTCATGTCACGGGTGGATTTCGCAAACTCACTTTTCGTCGGCCTTTCCAAGTTGCAACAGTCCCGGTTACAACGTATTCAGAATACTGCCGCCCGTCTGGTTACCAATTCCTCCCCCCGTGATCACATAACACCCCTACTGTTTCGTCTTCACTGGTTGCCTTTTCCCCACCATGCTCATTTCAAGCTGCTCATCCTGGTTCATAAAGCTCTTCATACAGGCACCCCTCAATATTTAACAGACCTTCTCTCCTTTCATTCCCCTAGGTACACCCCTCGCTCCTTCCATCTTAACCGCCTCACTCTTCCCTCCCCCTCCCGTGCCCACTTACAATCTACTCGTTCCTCTGCTTTCTTTTTTGCTGGCCCCGCTCTTTGGAACTCCCTCCCCTCTTCACTCCGCCTGGATCCTCACCACCCCACATTTAAACAAAACCTGAAAACCCACCTCTTTTCCCTGGCGTTTGATATCCCCTCCCCTTTTGTGTGAATCCCATTTGTTCTATCCTCTGCTTTCCTTGTGATTTGTCTCTATTTATGTTCTGGCCTTGTCTTTCCTGATTTTATTGCTTTTCTGTCCAGGAATTGTATTTCCTTTCTATTTCATTGGCTTCGGCCTTTTTAAAAAAAAAAATTGGATTTTATTGTACACCGCTTTGCTTGCCACTGAAAGGCGGTTTTTATCAAGTGAAATAAAATATAAACATAAACATAAAACATATATAACTTCTGCCACCTCCCCGTACAGGCCTCTGATCAGGCTTCACTTCAAGATGATAATTTTATAACAGGGCATCTAGGTTTGGTGTTTACAAAGTATTAGGGCAAATCCTGCAGAAACTGTCACTAGTTTAATGAAGCAGACATTACAACTGCTGATAATTTCCAGATAAAGAGGCTGAGGTACTAGTCCAGGAATGGTTGTGCAGATGTCATAGAATGAGCTAAAATGTCAAATATCCTGTGCTATTATTACAAAAAGCAACTTTTACAAAACAACAACGTTATTTTTTATTGTATACACTATCACATTTGGAAAAATAGCATGTATTCCTGCTGTCAGATTTTAGAAAAATCATTTAAGATTTTGAAACTGCTGTTTTCCTCAGACTTATTTGCAAGAAAACATGCCATTTAGGATATTGCATTATATTTAAATAAGCTAACACTGCAAGAACATTTTCCTGTAGTGCCATCGCATTTCTGCGAGGAAATTTGTACGTTAGTACATTGAGGCCAGTGTTTGAAATCCATTCTTCAAAAACTATCTATGTAAAACGTATTTCAGATTTTTCTATAGTGCAAATGTATCCAACACATAGAGGTTTGTTTAAAAAAGCAGCAGTAGCAGCCTCCATGCTATGGCTCCAATATCACACAGAGGCCGCTGCCGCTGTTTTGTAAACAAACCCCAATAGTTGCCATAAAAATGTATTATAGTTTGAGTTTCGAAAAAGTGTAGAGCTCAAATACCATCATCTTTTCTTATGTTACGCGAGCAAAATATTTCATATTTTGGACTGTAATTAAAAAAAACTTCAGCTAGAATAAATAGAGCATTTTCGGGATGTTTTGTTGACCTCTTTAAGTAGACGCCACCCACTCTTTAGAGTCCACCACTTTCGTAACTCTAAGCATCTTAAGATGTCTCACTATGGGGCATGTTTACTAAGATTCATGCCAGTAGCGTGTGCTCAGCCCCCAAAATGAGCATGGGGGTGATGATCGACCCACACTAGGAAAAGGAGGCATACTCAGTATGTCCTCATGTTCCTAGTGTGGGTTTTGAGCCATCCCCACACTCCTTTATGGGGTTGGCCCATTGAGATGAAAGTAAGTGCAGTTTTGCTAAGTACAATATCACTGGGGAATGCAGATCAAAAATGACCACACAACCCATGATGTGCACAGTCCACCATAGAACCACCTAGTTTCTCTACCAGCCTATGCTACTCAGGTAGTGTGGGATTTTTAGTGCAGCCATATTTTTAGTTTGTGGTAATTTTTACCTTGGTGCACTTGGCGTGCACTGAACCCTGTGCTACCTGGTAGAGCACTTTGGAAACATGACACTGTTTTCAGCTGGGAACAAATAAAGGGTATAGTGTTCTCTGACTTTGAGGATGTTGTTCTGCATCTTCAGTTACTTTGGTGTTATTCCCTTGATGGTAAGTGTTCCTAGTACATTTAAAAATCATTGCTGAAACAACTAATGATAGAAATATAAGAAAGTCAATATTTCAATGCCATGGTTGGTGTGTTTTTAAACACTGGCCATGGCACTTAAATAAAACACCCATATTCAGTGCTGCTATCTAGATTGCGAAGGGTGATGAATGAATGTACAGTGCAGTCAATCCTGAAGTTATCTGAATAGTGGACTGAACAGCACTATTGTACAAGTAAACTCGGCAGTCCACCCATACTCTATCCATGCTCTGCCATTCACCCCTCCAGCACTAGACAGAGGCACATTTGAGATAGCCTGTGGAGATCAGAATTGTAACACTGAAGTCAGGACATATTCAGTTCTGCTGATATTTACATCTACATGCAGCATGACAAGCTTTTTCATAAATGTACATGTGGAAAAAAATTGTTGGAGGAAACCCAGCAATTTACATGTATAAGTGTGGGCATGTGTAAATGTCAGCACTCCAACATCCATCTGAGCCATTTTGAAAACCATAGGTATACCAATGCTCTTAGTTGACAACAGAGGACTCTATCTTTACCTCATTTCAATTTTGAGGGGGAAATAAATGCTGAGGGGGTCATTTTGACTCCCGTTTAGCAGTTCTGGATGTGCGATCCAGATGTTCAGACCCGCTAAATGTCTGGAACCGTCAAACCTCACTAAAGCTCCCCGCATGTATAGGGGAGATATATGGGGAGCTCTGGACAGGGGTAGGAGGGGTTGGGCCAAGGGAGGTGAAAGGGTGGGTGGTGGGCGGTGCCATGATCCTGGACATACAGGGCTGATTCCAAGGTTGGCCCTGTGCATCCAGGGTCAGCCATTTAAACGGGGAACTTATTCCAACTCGGAGCTGGAATAAGTGTCCTAGATGTCAGGGGATGCCAGAGTCTGGTCCCAAAGAAGAGGTGAGGGGTGCAGGAGGTTCCCTCAGGCCGACCCTGGTCATAGCAGGCTCGATCGGGGGTCAGCCTGCAGGGAAAGACAGCTTTGTCTGCGGCCGGGAATTGCGTCCTTCTGAATGGCGGCATGGTAGCATAGCAACAAGATGCCATGCCACGCCGCTCCATTCAGAAGCTAGGCTGGGCTAGCCAGGGAGGTGCAGGAAGTCCGACTTGCCAGAATCAGGAAATGGCCTGTACATCCAGGCTGGTAGACCCGATTCTGATCTCACGGGCATGTCTAGCCCCCATAGGATCAGAATCGGGTTTACTGCTACACACCCTGATTTTGGCAGATAGGAAACAGGTGGTATAGAATGGACCTTTGAGGGTTTAAGAAGAATATCTCCTTTAATCCCTCCTGTAAAGGGATGGCCAACAGGAGCACTTTTTAAAAATAGCTTTTTGGGTCAGGGAGCAGATTTTCACCGGACGTGGACAATTTTGGGCTTACACATGCATTTCATATATGAAATGGAGAACAGATGTGGAGATGCTTGTCTCATCCAGGCCACACCCCTGACACACTCCTGACCTGCCTCCGTGCAATTTCTATGTAGTATGGGCATCCATATGTAAAATAAGCCTTTCTAATATGGCCATTTAGAAGTAAATACAATTTACACGTGCAGATGGTTACATTTACAAGTATAAATCACAAGTAAGTCTTCTAAAATAACCATTGTTATGTTGAGGAAGTCTGGAAGGATTTTCATTGCCGCTATCCATGTGTAGTGGCATTTCAGAAAGGAAGCCAAAGTGCAATCTGGGACATCTAGGGCAGAACTTGCAGAAAAACACGGGGAAGATCTATGTTTTGGCCTGATTATAGAAACATAGATACCCCCCGACGTGGACGCCCAGACCAGCATTCGCATAGATGTCCGTACTATGAAACCATGATGCAGGGACATCTATCTAATGCAAGGATGCATAAGAGGATGTCCATCAGCATGGCAAAATGAAAACATTGACCCGCAATCCACTGCAGTGTTCACTGTCAACATGGACAATATAGGAGAGATGAGTGTAAAAACTTCTTCAAACCCTCCCCATGTTTGGCTGACAAAACTAGCACTTTTCTGATACTTGTTCATGCCTGGAGCAAGTATAAGCTGTGATGCATCTTGGGACATAAGGGCATTACTGGATTTGTGCAAGGACGTCCAAGTTCCTGGGAATGCCCTGGACATACCATGGCCCTGTTCTACCTTCTGATGTCCTCGCACTAGGGATGTCTACAGACCCAGCTGCTAAAATGGCTGCGGGGATGTCTCTGTGTCTGTCTTCAGTCATCCAAAGCATGACTTAGGCTTCTAAAAAATCCTCCTAGTTTCAATGAAAATCCATAGGTAGTTCCACATAAGGGAATTATCTAGATAATGGCTCCCACTATCAGGATAATTGCATTTTAATATCAATCATTAGTTGAACCTTTAAAATTAGAAATACAATTGTGGTTGAATTATTGGCACCCTTGAAGTTCAACCTCTTAATGTCCAATATGTCCTAGAAAAAAGTGGCCAGTGAAATGGTTTTGGACTATATATGCACACATATTTGACACATAAAAGAATAAAATAAAACAAAACCAAATAAAAAAGGAAATGTTAGAAAATAGTGCAAAAACTGGAACATTGCCAGGACATGATTATTCAAACCACAAGGGAAACACACACACTATTTTTGTCGGAACCTTCACCATGAAGAATTAACTTCCTCTCGAGGTGTAATGTTCCTTTTTATCTTTTTTTAGCAGGGCCCTAGCCCCATGTGATCTTGAGAGAGAAAACCCTCAACACCAACAATAATCGAGATCCCCAAACCCCAAAAGTTCTTTGACTTGAAGCATTAAGATATTATCCAGGCTGCCGTTAACTTCAAAATGGCATGTTTAAAATGCAATGCACAATATATCATAACTTCAGATCAGAATGTCGCAAACACCCAAAAGGGTACTTAACTGAAGCACGGTAATGCTGTCCAAGCTGTCTTTGTCCTCAAAACAGCAGGAAGAAGTGCAATGCCGATAACACTATAGCCTCAGTCCTTGATCATGAAAATGGCAACGTGACCAAGAACCAACAGTCCCCGTCCTGTAACCCAACGTTGTGTTTCAGGCCAATGATATTCCTGGCCCTTTCTCAAACCCAGTTGCTCATCTCATTCACGGAAATCCGGTAATTTAAGGCCCCCGGCATTGATCACCTGAGCAGTTGGTATTAACACAAAGGCTTCTGGTAGCTGTAGTAAATATCTGCCAACACTAAAGAAGACTCCACCATTCCAGAGATTGATTCAATCCATCTGGTATCATTGAATGCAAATGAAAAATCCAATACTGTTCCCGATAGCAAAGTAAAGAATCTCTGTCTCCCCCTCGAATTGGTAACGGGACGTGATCCACAATTCGCCAATGGAGATCAGCAAAATGATGATGAAAATCCTGACAATGCAATGTCATTGGAGACGACAGCACTGCATTTGTGATGCGGGATTTGTGTTCCTGTAGGTGGCGTTTCATAGTCCGATTTGTTTTGCCAACATATATCTTAGACACAAAAAAATAAACCTTAAGGTCAAGGTAAATCAACAATCAAAACATAAAAACCTCAACCAAATATAGGTGACCCGTAGTATAATAATTTTCTTTTGTCGGAGCTGACCGTGGGGAGGTCGAAAGGGAAAAACGACCCCCACCCAGCGGGTAGCTAACTTTTTATTATTTTTAAGGTTCTTCACCCAAAACCATAATCGAAATAACTTTAGAAATACAAAACTTATCTCAGTCCAAAACAACGCTGCTTCCAGAAGTCCACTCGCACGACGCGCGTGTTTCGGGTATCCTCACCCTGTATCAAGTGCAATAACAAAGTATAGATTTTTGCAGCAACCGTCCAAAAACGCTGTCTCTATGCAGCACAGGTCTAAATTTTCAATGGCGGACAACCTGCTCTTAAAGGAAGAACCAGCCAATCAAGAAACAGGGAGGCCCCACATGTCGGGAAACCCTGACCCGATTGGGAGAACTGTTTCCATGTTAATTTACAATTAAAAAAAAATTGTCAGCAGACATTATCAACAACGTCCATGTCTACAACAGACTTGTCCAGTCTATGTCCCGA
Organism: Ichthyophis bannanicus; assembly: GCA_033557465.1. Taxonomy (NCBI): domain Eukaryota; kingdom Metazoa; phylum Chordata; class Amphibia; order Gymnophiona; family Ichthyophiidae; genus Ichthyophis; species Ichthyophis bannanicus. Next base: position 863,608,684 of record CM066032.1, on the reverse strand, counting down.
TTGAGACCATCAGGTTCAACTGAACCTAAGCGAAAGATCCATTGTTGCTCTAAGCGTTGAAGATGATATTCTCTATTTCCCCGACGAGGATCTAAGGGAACATGATCAATGATTGACCAGGTGAGTTGTGCAAAATCATGAGAGTGCTCCAAACAATGGGAAACAATCGGGGCTGATGTAATCCGCCGACGTAGCCGGGAAGCATGCTCCATTAGACGACGTTTCATAGAACGAACAGTGCGGCCAACATAGAGAAGTGAGCACGGGCATTTGATAAGGTATACCACATATGTAGATTCACAAGTCGTATCCCAACGTCGTCGGTATACTCGTTGTGTTTTCGGATAAGTCCATTCCAGACCTGTTAAAGTAGAAGCACAATAAACACAGTTTTCACAGGCCACATGGCCACATACAGGATCTGGAAAAGTTGGACGGTCCTCCACCATGGAAGTCTTCACTAAATAATCACTCAGGTTAGGACCCCGGGAAAAAGCAATTTGCAATGGCTGCTGAAAACATTCATGGAGTTGTAAAATCGGCCAATGAGATTTTATAATATGAAGGACATCCTTGCTCCGATCAGTATAAGGAAGAATTCCAGTAATTTTTGACATGTCAGAAGAGTTCGAAGACGTATATGCCGGATCTATAAGCCACTCTCTATGAGTGTATTTAGCTCTTTTATAGGCTCGAGATACTACAGATTCCGGGTAACCCCTAGATATCAGCCGATTGCACAATTCACATGCGTGCAGTTTAAATGCCTCCAAAGAATGGCATAAACACCGTAAGCGCAAAAACTGACCATAGGGAAGACCCCGACGTAAGGGGCCCGGGTGGAAACTCCGATAATGCAAGAGACTGTTCCTTTGCACAGATTTTCTATAGAGAGAGGTAGATAGCATTCCATCCAATATAGAGATCTGTAGATCCAGGAAATCAATCGTATCCAGTGCTATATGTTCTGTGAAACGGATATTAGGTTTTAACCCATTTAACCAAAGTATAAAGGCGTGTAAAGACTCTCCATCTGATGTCCACACGAAAAAAACGTCATCCAGGAAACGTCTCCAAAATAATACATATTGGTATAGGTCAGATTTTTCAATCAGAGTCTCTTCCATAGCCGCTAGATACAATGTAGCTACAGAGGGAGCCAAAGTTGCCCCCATAGCAATACCAGATAGTTGTTGGTAGAAAACCCCCTCTGACAGAAAATAATTACGAGTGAGAACTAATTCTACCAATTGATTCAAAAAGAGACGTGGCAAACGTTCAGGTGCATATGTAAATTTTTGTTGCAAGAGATCCAAAACTTCAACTTGATTAATATTAGTATATAAAGAAACCACGTCAAGGGTAACCAAAAAGGCCCCCGGTGGAATAACCAACATAGATATAGCTTGCAAAAAATGAGTAGAATCCTTTATATATGATTTCACCTGACAGGCTTCTAGCTTTAAGAAAGTGTCACAAAAAATCGAAAGTGGCTCTAGGACGGAATCCCGGCATGATACAATAGGCCGCCCTGGAGGGGCCACAAGGGATTTATGTCCTTTCGGAAGCATGTACAAAATCGGACATTTCGGATGCAGACAATTCAAAAAAGCATATTCACGATGCGTTATCCAGCCATTATTCAGAGCAGAGCCTAACAGTGATTTTATTTCTAAGGACAGAGATATAGTTGGATCTTCAGGTAGATTCTTATAAACAGTACTGTCATCCAAATGGGCACGTAAAGTCTGCTGATAGGCAGACAGATCTTGCAACACTAGCGCACCTCCTTTATCCGCCCGCCGGATCACTAGCGAAGGATCAGATCGCAAATCAGTCAAAGCCTGTCGTTCGACCCGATTAAGATTGAAATAAGGACGAATTGGTTGCTGTTCCATACGAGATAAATCTCGCAATATCAGAGATTGAAAAGTAGCTAAGACTGAATCAGCAGGTAATTCGGGAGGCATCCATCGAGAGGGAGGAAATACCACAGATTCATCACGTGTGGAGGTACGATGTTGGAAAAAATGTATAATTCGTAATTTCCGAAAAAATCTATAGAGACATACACGCATTTGAAAGGGATCATAGTGATTCGTTAGAACATAAGACAAACCATAATTCAATACTCGCTCATGTTCAGGGGTCAGCATTTTAGAGGAGAGGTTAACCACTATTGAAGGTTCTGTTTGTAACGTTGGCGGGTAACCGGAGGATCCCAATCTTCGGCCGCAGGAGGTTGATGAGAACGACGGCCCCTCCGAAAAACCGGACGACCACGAGTAGTCTTCTGGTCATCAGAGGTACTATCATCAGTTTCATTGGAGGTCCAGTCAAAAGTAACTACTTTTCTATTAGAGGCAGAAGAATCAGCTGATTCATACATCCAAAAATAGACCTTTTTTTCATCATAGTCAGTTTTGTCACGCAGAAATTTCTTAGATTTCAAAGATTTTATATAATCCGAATATCCCTTCAATTGTCGATCAAGATCAGCTAGTTTAACTTTCCAGGGATCTTCACCCATAGACTGAACTAAAACTGTTTTAGCTTCATCTATCTGTGTGGTAAGAGTAACTTCCTCCTGTGCGGTGCGTTCCAGAATAAGCGCCATCAAATCAAAACTACATTTATTGGAAATACGATTCCACTTCTCCACAAATTCTGTATCCCATTTAAACATTTTCGGGGCTCGAGTCATCCGTAGTCCCCGCGGGATGACTCTAGTTTTTAAATAACGAATCATACCTGCTCCATGCATCTGCGCCCTAATCAGACGTTTCCGAAGAGTTTTGTAAGCTGCTACAGAAGAGGAAACCGCAGTCACGGTATGATCCTCATCCAAAAGGCATGGTCGTTGTCGAAACAGTTCAAGTTGTTCTTCAGTAAAGGCGAAAGTATCTCCAGCCATGTATTAATAGGTATAAATTAAACACAAAAAAATAAACCTTAAGGTCAAGGTAAATCAACAATCAAAACATAAAAACCTCAACCAAATATAGGTGACCCGTAGTATAATAATTTTCTTTTGTCGGAGCTGACCGTGGGGAGGTCGAAAGGGAAAAACGACCCCCACCCAGCGGGTAGCTAACTTTTTATTATTTTTAAGGTTCTTCACCCAAAACCATAATCGAAATAACTTTAGAAATACAAAACTTATCTCAGTCCAAAACAACGCTGCTTCCAGAAGTCCACTCGCACGACGCGCGCGTTTCGGGTATCCTCACCCTGTATCAAGTGCAATAACAAAGTATAGATTTTTGCAGCAACCATCCAAAAACGCTGTCTCTATGCAGCACAGGTCTAAATTTTCAATGGCGGACAACCTGCTCTTAAAGGAAGAACCAGCCAATCAAGAAACAGGGAGGCCCCACATGTCGGGAAACCCTGACCCGATTGGGAGAACTGTTTCCATGTTAATTTACAATTAAAAAAATTGTCAGCAGACATTATCAACAACGTCCATGTCTACAACAGAGCAAGGACAGATTATAAGATATACCACAAAGGAGGACAAACAGTTGCTATAATGTTTACTGTAAATCCGACGACCATTGGTCGGATGTGCCCATACCGAGTCTTCCAAAGTAGAAACACAAAATTCACAAGTAGTGCAAGGGTAATGACCCGGATTCACACTTTGATGTGGCCATCCTGAATTATGTATTGTCCAATCAGCGATATTTCTACCCCGTTGGAAAACAATCATCAGTGGCTTATTAAAAACAGTGTGCAAGGATAAAATATGCCAGTGAGATTTTAAAATCTTTAATACTGTAGTGGCATGTGGCATACAAGGTAGAATGCCTACATAAGAAGACTCATCAGAGCGTTGTGCTATATCTTCCTGATGATCAGAATGCCACCAATCACTGTAATTAAATCGCACACGGTGATATGCCCCAGAAACTATAGAACGTGGGTATCCCCGTTGTAACAGGCGGCTTTTCAGATCTCTGGCTTGTAATTTAAACTCCTCCACGGAGGAACAGAGATGACGTAGTCGAATAAATTGTCCCACAGGAAGACCCCGCCGTAAAGGGCCGGGGTGATAGCTGGTGTAATGCAGCAAAGTATTTCTTTGCACAGATTTTGCACGTAGTATGAACTTCAGAATCAACCTTAAATAATCTTAAATCAAGAAATACAATGGTATCACGGTGAAATGTCGGTGTAAACTTTAAATCAGGGGATAACGTGTTTATCCATTTACAAAATTTGATCAACGTGTGTTCCGTATCTGTCCAGAAGAAAAAAATATCATCCAGAAACCTGGACTACATGCATATGTTCTTAAACCACTCAGAGGGGTAAATGTGGACATTTTCAAATTCAGCCTTATAAAATGTCGCTATGGAAGGGGCCACTGTGGCACCCATAGCAATCCCATGAATTTGATGATAAAATTTGTCTTCAAAACAAAAAAAAGTTTCTTGTTAATACTAAACGTAACAATGATAAAACAAACTCCTTAGGTAGTCTCATTGGTGGGACAAAGGGAATTTGAGCTGCCATCAACAATGCTGTCTCCTGGTTAATATCTGTGTACAAAGCTTGCACATCCATGGTGACAAAAAAACAGTCCTTCTTATTTCCATCAATCTCCTGTAGTTTTTGCAAAAAATGAAAGGAATCCCGTATATACGAAGGGATCGTTGTCAGCAACGGTCGAAAAAACAAGTCACAAAATTTAGATAAAGGTTCCAGCAAGGAGCCGCGGCAAGAAACTATTGGACGGCCAGGTGGATTATTAAGATTCTTATGGATTTTAGGTACTATATACAACACTGGCATTTTAGGAAATCGTTTATTCAAAAATTGATATTCCTTAAAAGTAATCCAATTAGAATGATAAGCTGCTTCCGTATAGTTTTTAATTTCCTGTTGAAGTGAACTGGTTGGATCAGCAGGTAACAGCTTATAATATCTAACATCCAATAAATGTTCATAAACCACCCGCTGATATTGGCTCCGATCCTGTACCACGATGGCCCCTCTTTTATCAGCCCTTTGAATAACAATGTCTTGTCGCGCACTCAATGCCTGTAATGTCAGACATTGTTGTCTAGAAAAATTTGAAAATGGGGCCACTTGAACTCTGTCTGTCTTCCATCGCATCTAAATCGCGTAAAACCAAACTCTGAAATGTTTCAAGATTGGCATCCAATGGGCCCGATGGAAGCCATTTAGAAGGATTAGAAATTAAAGACAAATCTGGTGCCTGATGATCATTCCGTCGATTCTGAAAAAAATGCGTGAGCCGGAGCTTTCTAAAAAAGCAGTATAAAAAACCCCGAATCCGAAAAGGATCATAATGGGAGGTGGGGACAAATGACAGGCCCAATTGCAATACCTGTATTTGATCAGATGTTAAAGATATTGCAATTGGGCCAGTCATTTGTCCCCACCTCCCACTATGATCCTTTTCGGATACGGGTTTTTTATCTCTGGAACGGTGGTCTTCTTTAGTGTTGGCAGATATTTAATACAGCTACCAGAAGCCTTTGTGTTAATACCAACTGTTCAGGTGATCAATGCCGGGGGGCCTTAAATTACCGGATTTCCGTGAATGAGATGAGCAACTGGGTTTGAGAAAGGGCCAGGAATATCATTGGCCTGAAACACAACATTGGGTTACAGGACGGGGACTGTTGGTTCTCGGTCACGTTGCCATTTTCATGATCAAGGACTGAGGCAATAGTGTTATCGGCATTGCACTTCTTCCTGCTGTTTTGAGGACAACAACAGCTTGGACAGCGTTACTGTGCTTCAGTTAAGTACCCTTTTGGGTGTTTGCGACATTCTGATCTGAAGTTATGATATATTGTGCATTGCATTTTAAACACACCGTTTTGAAGTTAATGGCAGCCTGGATAATATCTTAATGCTTCAAGTCAAAGAACTTTTGGGGTTTGGGGATCTCGATTATTGTTGGTGTTGAGGGTTTTCTCTCTCAAGATCACATGGGGCTAGGGCCCTGCTAAAAAAAGATAAAAAGGAACATTACACCTCGAGAGGAAGTTAATTCTTCATGGTGAAGGCTCCGACAAAATAGTGTGTGTGTTTCCCTTGTGGTTTGGATACTGATGTGGGAGATATACGGGGGTTATATTGCGTTAATAGGACATGATTATTGGCAAATCAGTTTGAGCAGAAAAACCACGTTCCCATTGCAGTAAAATTAGACGAACCTGCGATCAACTGTCAGTACCCACATGAATTGAATCAACCAATGAACGATGGCTCTAATGTTTAAAATGGCCACATTCACTCCCTGTTTCATTTTCACCAAGGTGAAGATAAGAGAGCTGTCTGAAACTGTCAGAAAATCCATTATCACCAAATATCAAACTTCAAAGGGGCATAAGGCCATCTCCAAAGACCTTGGCAATCCTGTGTCTATAGTTTGTAATGTTATTAAGAAGTTTTCTGCTCATGGAACTGTCAAGGATGTGATGGGAAGAGGAAAATGAATCCAATAAGTCTTTGAAGGTTAGTGAGAACTATTGGAAAAACACCAAGTACAACAACCAAAAAACTTCAGGGTAACCTGGAGCAAACTGGATTAGTAGTTTCAACCCACACCATATGACACACACTAAAGAAAGAAGGACATCATGGGCAAAGACCAAGGAGGACCTCACTGCTCAAAGACAGACATAAAAAGGCACACCTGATCTTTGCCCAAATCCACATTGAAAAAAAACAATCCATCTTAAAATGTGTTCTTTTGACAGATGAAACCAAAGTTGAACTTTTTGGCAATGCAGACCAGCAATACATTTACAGATGAAGAAATGAAACTTATAAGGAAAAATAGACCATTCCTACATTTAAATATGCTGGAGGTTCTATAATGTTATAGCACTATTTTGCTGCCTCAGGAACTGGAGGCCTGGAATGTATTAAATGAATCATGAAGTCAGAGGACTACCATGGTATTTTGGAGTGAGATGTGCTACCTAGTGTCAGAAATCTAGATCTGAATCGAAGGTCATGGGACCTCCAGCAGACAATGACCCAAAACATACATCCAAAAGTATAAAAGAATGGTTAAAAATAAAAAAAATGACTATTTTAAAGTGGCCAGCAATGAGTCCTGATCTCAGTCCAACTGAGAACCTTTGGAAAGAGCTGAAATTTGCCATTGGTAAAAGGAATCTTGGAAACATTCATGAGCTGGAACAAATCACAGTTGAAGAGCAGGATAAACTACCAGCAGACATATGTATGAAACCTATAGATGGCTAGAAGAAATGTTTGCAGTCTGTCATCACTGCCAAGGGTTGTGCTACCAAATTTTAGTGAAGGATGCCATTAATCCTCTCCAGGTCTTTTTTTTTTCTTTCAGAAATTACTAAGTCTAAGTTGCACAGACGTCTTTTTTTGTTTTATACCTTTGATCATACTTCTAAAATATTATGATGACATGCAGTTGGAATATTTCCACTTATTTCTCAAGATATTGTACACAACATACCTAAAATGCAAGGGTGTCAATAATGTTGATCACAACTGTAACTAGGTTTTCTTAAATACAACTTTGAATGTTTTATGTTCTAGTTCTATCATTCAAATGTTAATGAACAGTAGAAAATTATAGCAATGTCCACTATCAAAACTTAGCATTCACTGGATCACCCTATTAGTTGACATTGAATATGGACTCTTCTGCTTCTTGTAAGGTATAAAAAAAATCAATTGGAAAACTCATATACTTTAAGTCCCACTGGTCACTTTGCTCACCAGCCATATTGATGAAACCCAGAGAGAATTTTAATAACAATGTATCTGCACTGCTTGACTGAACTCTGTAATTTGCAATGATTATGTTTGCAAAGCTTAAATAAAAACTTACAAAAAAATGACTTCCAGTTCAAGGAAAAATAAATTGTGAGATATTCACCAAAGATTAGGCATCAAACAGCATGCCTAATTGGCCTAACAGCATATTACAATATAATACTTTAGAAATGTACATGTACTTAGACAGCATGAAAATGTGTTCAAAGATGAGGCAAGACAGAAGAATGGTATTATCCTTATTATAATTACAGCTGGTTAATCCGAGGCACAGTGATAATGTAATTTACCCAAAGTCCCACAGGTCACTCACTCCCTGTGGAATATAAAAGGGTATGAAAATAGGAGACAGGGGATAAAGAACCCCAAGTTGATCTGAATAATCTGTTAGCATTATGAGAACACATTCTAAGATTCCAAAATCTTCAAATATTCAGCCAGCATTTATCCTTGACTAAGACATACTTGAACAGAGTGAATTCATTACATGAAGCTGACTGAAAGCTCCCAGAGGTTTTGAGACACAGCTTTTTTTATCCACAGATAGACACAGGTAGGCCATATAAGGGAAACTTTAAACAGAAAATTTAAAAAAAGATAAGTAGGAAAGGGGCTAATGAAATGTCAGTATTAGTAACTTGAATTTCAACCTCATAGTCACCGGATGTCAGTGCTGGTCTATTAGAAAAGACAACATAGTCATATTCCTTTGTACTATAGATGGTTTATGGTTAATATTTTACTTAGTTTGATATATTGCCATTCTACGATAATAAAAGTGATTTAAAATCATAAAATAAAAAATAAAAAAGGAACACTGTATTTTTGATAGGAAGAAGGAGAAAAAAATAGAAGGAAACTTTAGAAAGAGGAACCAGGTAAGAATTGGTAGGACAGGTAGAGAGGAAAAAAAAAGATGGTCTATATCAATTTTCTACGAAGGTTCCTAACCCATAATTCAAAATGTCTGCTCAAAGAGATGGTTCTTTAGAGCAGAACTGTATTTCTGGAGGTCAGGCTCTAGAAGAACTTATGAAAGCAGGCTGTTCCAGAGAATAGGTGCTGTAAAAACAAAATGCAGAGTGACACGTCGACTCATACTTTGTCTTAGAAGGCAGTGGTATAAGGAGCCAGTTAGCATAGAGTGAGTGAAGACAAGAAAGGGCATAAAGGCAAATCAAAGAAGACAGATATGAGAAGACAATGGGAACCAGTGATGGTCCATAAGAAAAGGAGTGAAGCAATCAGACCTCTTGGCATGAGACAGGATACACACCACTGTATTTTGGAACGACTGTAACTGTTTCAATTTGTACTGTAGAAGACGTGAGTACTGCAGATAGTCTAACCTTGAGATAACTGTAAACAGAAGAATGGTAGTTTGAGCAGTTGGATCAAGGAAGGATGACAGAGAGCAAAAAGAGATACCTTTGCTACTTGAGCTATCTACAGTGGGGAAAAAAAGTCACGAATGGAGAATAACGACAATGTATTTTATAGTAGATTGAAGTTGTGGAGGTGCTCATCTAATATATAGTCCAAACAATCCTTCATCACTACCCCAAACAATAGAAGGACTGTCACCCATATGTCATCATCCCATACAGTGATAAACTACTGTATTCCATGGAAGTGATTAAATAAATAGAAGAGGTAATAAGGAACCATAAGACTTGGGTATATAAAGTAGCTCCACAAAAGCATTTCACTTCACTGTGTGCTTCATGCCCTCTTATCTGTCATTGGTTCACTTTTTCACCTCTATCAATCCACACTTATTCTTTGCCAAATAATATTTTCTTAAAACTTTTTTCAATTTTCAATAAAACTTTGCTTTGGTCCTTCCCAAATATATATCTCAAATAGGCACAATAATTATATTACAGCTGCTCACTATTGTCAACTTATTCTGTTTCATATGTGCTTTCAGTTCATAATGCTCAATAATGGTTGTTTGAAAACACTATAATAATATTTCTCTGCTTACAATTCACATGGAGCGTGATGCCATAACGTACACGGCTGGTCCGTGGACACATATAAAACAAAAATGGGCACCCTTAGAATCTATTTCCACATCCACGGGTCTGGACGTGCCCACAGGTCTGGAATCGGGGAGAACAATGTGTTTGACAGGCACGTGCAAGTGCTATTCAACCGGCCCCGTGACTCAGACGCGGCTAAACATTTTGGACATTCCCGTACCCATTGTATTCTGAAATGTTATATGTTTTGGATACTGCCCGTCCCCACCATATACCCGCAGACACCACTCCCCTCTGGAAAAATATGCATCTCCTAAGCTGCTTATCACAGACAGAGGTTTGCTGATGCACACTAGACATAAATATCAATGAGAAATGACAACTGCTGCAACCTAGACCAGTCCCTATCATGCCTGAAAAGTGCTAGGTAAGCTTAGTGCTTCCCAATATGGTATACCAGAATGTAAATGTGAACAAGTATGTCAGGACTGGCAAAGTTCATCGTTGATGGAGAAGAAATTAAAATAGTGGACAACTTTAACCTACTTGGATCAACTATCAATGAAGAAGCAACAAGCAGTCAAAAAATCAGACGATGCATTGCTCTTGGCAGAATGGCTATGAAGGACCTAGACAAGATTCTCAAGTGCAGAGATGTCTCTCTCCATACAAAGATTTGACTTGTTCAAGCCATGGCATTTTCAATAACATCATATGGATGTGAAACGTTGGACAGTGAAAAAGATAGACAGGAAGAAAATTGATGCCTTTGAATTATGGTGCTGGCGATGAATACTATGTATACCATGGACTGCCTGAAGAACAAACCAGTCAGTACTAGAGGAGATCAAACCTAAGCTTTCTTTAGAAGCTCAGATGACAAGACTTTGACTTTCATACTTTGGACACATCATGTGAAGATAGAGATCATTAGAGAAAGACATCATGCTTGGCAAGGTAGAAGGTCAATGCAAAAGAGGAAGGCCAGCAATGAGATGGATCAATACAATAACAGCAGCTACGGGTGCCAGTCTGTTAACAATGAGTTGCCTGACTGAAGACCGAACACAATTTAGGACAACTATCCAGAGGGTCACCATGAATCGACACCGACTCAATGGCACTTAACAACAACATGATGTCAGCACATACTGTACCTTGCATCAAATGGCACATGGCATTAGGAACTAGTCCCAGTGATTCTTGCCCTGGTAATCCCTACAAACACGCTTTACAGTGCTAAGGATGGACCCTCACTAAGTGCACAAAGCCCCAAGCTAACATTGCAGGTCCCCAAAGGATAAATAATATTGGTGAGCAACAAATGTTTGCATATCGTGCCTCTGGCCTATATATGCATGCATTCTGCTGCTCTGCACTACCATTCCCCTATCTCATTTCTCCCCACACCCTTCTCCAGGAACTCCACTCTTCTGTCAGATTGCTTCTATCTGTGCCCTTCTCTTCTACTGCCAAATCCAGATGTCGTAACTTTCACGTTGCTACTCTTATGCCTGGAAAAAACTACTTGAGTCTGTATGTCAGGTTTTGTCCCTGGCCCCTCTCAAATCCCAGCTGAGCATTCATTTCATCATTGCCGCTGCTGGATCTGATCCGCCTAAGCTCCCTTGTGTTTCCTGACCATTCCCCCTAGATTTATCCTGTCCACAGCTGCTGTATTGTCTATCTTGACTAGACTGTAAGCTGTGCTGAGCAGGGACATCTTTTACATGTGTCTGTGCAGCACTGTGTACATCTTGTAGTGCTATACAAATAATCAGTAGTAGTTGTAGTAGGGCATCCGAAGCCTACCTTTCTGGGTACTGGCATGTCTCACAGCAGCTTCACCTGTCTCATCATGGCATATGTCGGTCTGTATACATCCTCTACCTGTGGCGCAACTCTGTCTGCCTTTCCACGCTAGCTTGGAGGCACTGCTCCCCTGGTGAGGACTGTGTGGGCATGGGAGGGGGGGATCCCTGTGACATCATACCAAGCAGCCAGACTCCAGATATATCATCACTCTTGCAGCTCTCATTGATCCTGGCCTAGGAAGAGATGTAGGCTGCATGGGACAATCTGTGGAATGTTGGTTCTACATCAATCATGTCTTCCAGTGCCAAGCACAGCAGACATATGGCTGCCAACAATATCTGATCTTATTAGAGTATCCTTTATAAACTCATCCAGAAGGAGTCAGCATAGATTCCCTATGACTCAATGTCAAAACATATCCCTGTCAATAATGGAGTCCCTCAGAATACAGACATTCAGCAGTGCAATACAGCACTAATACATGCTCAACAGCAACACCATTGGTCCCACAAAATGTGCATTAAGTGCATGCATTAGTGCTATTAACACTGTTGAGTGTCCTTATACTGAGGGTCCGTTAGCACTTATAGGGATATTCTGACATTTAGCTATGGTGAACTCTCTCTGAGTTTGACTGCCCAATTATACTGGCACACTTCTGTCATCCATGCAGTTCAGGTACTGGCCAGGCTTACATGTCCTTCCTGAATTGCAAATGAGCACACCAGATCCCCCCATGCACCCCTCAAATCACAAAAACACCCTCCCTTTCTGTTACAAAAACATGATTCTGCCAAAAAGATGCCCTGAACTTATACATAACAGCTATGATATAACATAATCACATGGGTACCAGGACTACAAGGATGATCTGTATTTCTCACGCAAAAAGGAATCCTTTCCGTGCTCATACCCATACTATCCCTGCAGCCGCAGTCCCATTTTCTGAATGTGGGAAGTTTTAGGGTCTCAGATTGGCTCCTTTAGCTACTGTTCAATGTCTCTTGGGGTGATAATGCCTAAGGATATTCAAAGGCATTGCAAACCTTCAAACTGTGTAAATGCCACTGAGCTGGATATTCAGTGGTTAGTGCCGCTGGATATCTATGGGTGCTGCCGCTACACACTATGACGCTAAGTGGTTAGCACTGGGGCGTGTCAGGGGAATTCTGGAATGGTGTGGAGCTGGGCAGTGGCAATATTAAGCTGCTGCCCAATTAGTGACATGTGGGTAAAGTAAGGCACAGCATATGATGGCCTAACTTTACCCATGGAAGCTAACTGGGCAGTGAGTCAATATCACCACTACTTGGTTAGCTTCCGGGTTCTGTGGCGACCCAGATATTCAATGCTGATGGCTAGATATGGCCCTGGAATTGAATATCTAGGGTTAGACTTCAGCGGTGATGGTAGCTGCTTTAAAGTGATAACCACCACTGCTGAATATCCTCCCTTACAAAAGTTAGAAGAACGGTCAAATGCTTGACAAATGAGACTTAATGCAAAGAAGTGCAGAGTGATGCACTTGGGAAACAGAAAACCAATGGAGCTGTACACAATAGGGGATGAAAGGCTGATGTGTACGGACCAAGAGAGGGACCTCAGAATCATAGTGTCTGATGATCTCAAAGTGGAGAAGTGTGACAAGTCAGTGGCCAAAGCCAGAAGGAATTAGGCTGCATATGGAGAAGAATAACCAGCAGGAAAGGAGGAATTAGTGCCCCTACACAGGTCGTTGGTGAAGCCTCGCTCGGAGTACTGGAGACCGTACTTTACAAAGGATATAAAAAGACTTGAAATAGTTCAGAGGAAGGTGACCAAGATAATATGGTGCCTGACTTGAAGACCTAAATATGCACACCCTAGAAGAGAGGAGGGACAGATGGGATATCATATAGACATTTCTTAATATACTTAAAGGATATTGATGAACAAACCAATCTTTTTCAAAGATGGGGAAACTGTAGAATTAGAGTGCATGAAATGAAGTTGCAAGGAGGTAAACTTAAAAGCAACATCAAGAAATACTTGTTTCACGGAAAGGGCGGCGGATGCCTGGAATGCGCTTCCGAAGGAAATAGTGGGAGCAAAACAGTGACGGAACTCAAAAAGGCATGGGACAGACACAGAGGATCACTACTTAGCAAGAGGGTGGAATTAAAGCAAACATGAATAACTTCATAAATAGAGACTGGTAACCTTCCCGGAATGGCAAGTACAACCTTAAACGAAGGCATAGAGGGGGAGGAACCTGCGCAGAGCAGCAGATACAACCCTACAACTCCAGCCACCTTACTGAGCAGACTAGATGGACCATGTGGTTTTTACCTGCCATCATTTGCTATGTTACTAAGTTACTACTCTGCCCCTGACTTACCCAGTCCTTGCTGCATAACACAGAATTCAGGTAGCAGGGGGACTGTACTACATTTTAGCACAGCTCCTAAACTGCATGCTTAATCCAGTGCTACTCGGTAGTGCACTTTAGCAAACATGCTCCACAGTGTGCATAGGTATTTCCAAAGATGTAATTCCGGTGGAGCTGTGAGGAACATATGTATTCAGATCAGGTGCAAATATATGTGCGAATATTTACACACCACAGGGCTAGTTCTAGGAGCGTATTTTATTAAAGCAAATAGGTGCATTATTAGGCACCCTGCATAAGGTATCTGTTTGATTTTATGCAGTCGGCCCAAAGCAGAAAAAGGACCTCACTATTCTTCTCCAATGTATGGAATAAGAATACTTTTTGGATTTGTCAAGTTATTTAAATGCCTACTGTCAGATGCATCTCTTCTAGGGATTATGTTATTCTGATACTGTGTTGTCACAATGCAATAAAACACTCCTGTCTGGGCCTCTCTTCCTTCTGAAGCAAACATACATGCAAATTATATTTTTATAGTGACAAAGCATTCTAAGGGCATGTCTGTATGTTGTTTAATTGTGATACCCAATTTAAATTGTTTCAGTAAATTATGAGCAATAATAGATGGGGCTTGATGGATAACCATCTGTGATATAAATCAATTTTAGCATTCTGATCTTATTATAAGCAAACTGATTTATAACGTGATGATCAAACCATTCATTATGCCATCCACATCCACAGTAAACTCATACACAGATGCTGAATAGCTGCGATGACATTGCCAGACTGTTCCTCATGTACGAATATGTATCCTACACCTTTGACTATAATGAAACTCAAAAATACCAATGCTAAATGTCTTGCTAGGAATCTAAATATACTACAGCATTTTCAATGCGATTTAAGAATAAATAACAGATGCTCCAATCTTAAATTATTTTGCTACAAGTTGTTGATTATTATCTATGGGGACTTTTAGTAAGCTACATTAGCTGTCAAAGTTGCAGTTAGTGTGTGCTGACAGCCCACCACTACATTAGTTGCTAACACGCCCGTAGTTCTACTGTTAAGAACATAGACGAGAGTAGGGAATAGGCCGAGAATGATCAGGGACCGTGTTTTACAGATAACACAATCCGCACATGGTAACTAAAAAATCTTATCACATTTTAGTAGCACATAGGGTCCAATATTCTAATAGTTTGATATTCAAAAGGGCTGTGCAGTGACCTTGGTGCTGACCACACTATTCTGGATACTGGCTGGTACTTTATATTCGGATTATGTGACCGCTATCCAGGTAAGTGCTGGATTATCTGGACAGAGGCATTTTTCAGGCTAGCTGGATGCTGATTTAGGCCCTGCTTTTTGGTCAGTCAAAGCTATCTAGATAGCCTATATGGATACTGACTGAAAGTAACTCTTTCCAGGTAAGGTCCACACTTACTTGGATAGGGGCCAGCACCACCTTCATTCTGCTCTCTGTGGTTATCCAGATAAGGGCTTTTAACTATCCAGCCATGAGTGTTTTGTAGAGAAACAGACATTAAGTGGCCTATTAACTAAAATGTATTCAGAATTCAAGTTCTATGAACAGTTAACATGGAAGTAAAAGAAAACCTACTAATATGCTGTATTATTTGAGCTAAGTTAGTGATTCCCAAGAGAGTCCAAACTGGGCTGGTCTTCAGGGTAACCAAAATTCCAAATTCACCTAGGTTTTAGTTCAATTTACATCATATATCCAGTATTCAAAGTGGAAGTATTTTCAGGATATCCACCATGAATATTGAATTACAGGCCCGTAGCTTTTTTTGTGATAACCACCCTGATGTTGTAACCCATGAAGGATAGTATCCATTACTGCAAAATTTAGCTGCAGGATGCAAATGAGCTCCTGGTTTATGAGTATCCCATAGCCAAATTTTACAAGTAATTTGCCACATGTTGTCATGATCGGAAACTTTGCGTGTCCCTGGCTGTGGCAAAATGCAAAAAATCTTACAAAAAGAGCCAATTTTCATGGAAATGGTACAATTTCAAGGGTCCTAATGAGCCACTATGGATCCCCTGGACTCCCCTTGGGAACCTTGATTTTCAGCAGGCCAGTAGACCCCAAATCCCCTTCCCCAACCTCAACACAAGGTATAAATGAATACAAAAAGGGCCCCTTGGAACCCTTAGGGGAACTTCAAATCTTGGTGGTCTAGTGCCCTCCAACCCTCAACATCAGGCCTAAATGAAGCCCTGCCCCTTAAATGAAAAAAAATTCTAAGGCTGTCTGCCTATATCCTCTACTCAACTAAGAGGTCTGGGGGCACCAGGATCGACTGCATTAACTCTGCACTAGTGGCTGCAGATTCTAAAATGGTGCCACTTGACTCTTAGCAGCAGACTCATGGCACTAACATTAGGGGTCAGACTGCCAAATAAGGGCCATGACTTTCCCTCTGGGGTGGTTCAGCAGGATCTTTCTTGTATTCATTTATGTTCCACACTGGGGAAGAGAATAGGGGATTGCAGGAGCCACTGGCACACAAGGGATTGGAGGCCCCAAGGGGAATCCAAGTACCCTCCAAAGCAGGACATCAGCACCCTTTCAATTGTAACACTGCTTCCTGACCTGGATTTTTGTGGCACTGGGGAAAATGACTATAGCTCTTGAGTTGTATTTAGTTTTTGGGAAAAACAAGTTCCCAAAGCTTTTCACACACATTTTTTTAAACCATGATTAAATGTGCAATTTTGTATGAATATTACAGCAGCTCATTTATAAAACATGTATGCAAGACTTCACAAAAGTGGACTTTGCACAAAGGTTTACCTCGTGAAATGTCACTTCACAAAAGTACACCTCATGTTGAAAAATATTGTTAAAAAAGAACAGAACTTTTGATGGTTTTGCATGTTTCTATGAATTTTACGATTTTTTTTCATGTGAAGTGCATTTTGGTGAAGTCACTTTGCACTTTACAAAAGGCCAAAGTCCACAATTTTGTAGACTTTATTACACACACAAAAAAAGAAATCCACAAATCTATTTTCAAAATATGTAAATGAACCATTACTCCAAGAACAACTTCCCTCCAGACTTGCTCATTTCGGCAAAGAACTTTTCTGCTTCGTAAATCATCCTGCAGGATATTTTATGCCAAGTGTATGATTTGGGAGTTTGTTTTTCCAGAACAGTTAAAAAAAAAAAGTGACTGATCTCTGTTGCAAGTTTTAAATAAAACCCCACTGTACAACTTCAGGTCTCTGAAATAGTTCATAAAAGATAAATTAGTGTGTTCTACCAAATAATATGATTTATTACAGATGACGTGTTTTTTCTTAGTGGATTTGCTGCTCCATATGTATTTACCCTAGGGTGTAGCTTCTCAAGTATGTGACTGCAATCTCTAAGTGCCAGACAAATATGAAAAAAAAGACTATTATGTACTGAGTTATTCTTAATACAATCTATAAATGCTACATCTTCTGAATAAAAGATCGGTAACTTCATTGTAGAGATGCATCCTTATAATGCAGCACTTTCAATTGCCTCCTCATTTCATCAGTCTAATTTACATCTCTGGTTTCAGTGTGAAGGCCATTAAGCAAAACAGCAGTAAATTATTTTATTTAATAGAGAGCGCTGACTTCTAAGATGTCTCTAATTAGAGCATGAGGACAGTCCTCTCTAGAAACAAAGGCTAGCCCAGTCCCCCTTTTTGCTATTAAGGGGACACATTTTATTGCCATTTTATTTTCTGGTATGAAATTGCAGAAAGAAACAATGTTAGTATTGGTAATCCATTGCCATTTAGGCCATTTGTATCATTTCCCCATTTTACTAATCTAAAGGAAGCACAGCAGAATAGAAAATTACTTTATTCTATTGGGAGTAAAGGATGCTGAAAAAAATAGGAATACATTTTAGAAACCATAGGCACCATTAACCATGTGAAAAGCAAATTTGAATGTAGAAAATCATCATGTCCATATAAGAAATGCAAATAATGTACCACTTCTGGAGGTAATTTTATAGGATATTTCATATGCAAGGCCTTTTTAAAATGTATAAAAGGAGTTTTGTAAAATTACCTCAGGTGCTATGTTCATGTTTATCAGTCTTGATAAACCATCCTTCACTAAAATGCATCAGGGGAGTGTACAACTCAAAAATACAAAAGAGAGGAACAGAAAAGAATGCCATAAACGGATAGGAAAGAACATCACGGCAGAAAAGAGGAGGGAATGTGTTGTATAGAGGTTCAAAGTTAGGAGGTCGGCAGATCATAGGCATGGAGGCCAATTCTATAATGTGTATGTCCAGCTGGCAGAAACATCTAAAGTGAAAATGTGCATGTAAAATACCTGATTCTGAAACCACAGAGAGAGATGCGCCCACGGTTCCGAAATCAGGGAGATATATGTTCCCTCGTGGCACGAGCAACATGTCAAGGATGACACGGGCCCACACTGCTATTATAGACACGGGTAAATGTAACAAATGGTATGTACGTCCCTGTGCTCGCAGTATTCTGAAAAGACAGACATGTGCGATGTTGCCCGTCTCGTGCGTCCACACGTCCACAGGCAAAATGAACATCTCCGAAGCCGATGCTCACACTGACAGTATAGTGCTCATGCAATCAAAACAGTAATACTGATGAAGCAGATGGGGTCATGCAACCCAAGCTATATATACAGGTATGTTGCATGCCCACAACACTACACGGTCATCTATGTGCACCAGAGCTATTGAACAGGCAAGTGGAAAGGGAGATGGTTGTCCTGAGACCCTGCAGCAAAACAGACATGGCATGTGATGAACACCATAATCAGTCATACAGTGTCCATCGCTGAAAACATTTGCGCAACGTGAGGAATGGGCCAGAGTAAACTGAAACGGGTCTGTACAGCTATATGGCAAAACATATCCCTGGCAATCATAGGAAACCATCAGGATGCTAAGATGCAACAGTGCAACCATCAAAAACACATGCCCAAAAGCACCATCCTCTGTCCTGACAAATGTACACAATTTTCAAGACCTCTGATGGTGCGTTTGTATATCTATTAGTGCTGTTTGCACTGCAGCGTGCCCCCACTCTGAGGCTAACCCACCATTCACAGGGACATGCCCTGCAATGTAGCTGCAGAGCAGCTGTGCAGAGGTTACTGCCCATTCACACAGGCACCTAGTGATGTAGCAGTCAGCCCTACGGTCCAGCTACTGGCCAGGCATACATGTCCCTCCAGAGTTGAGTATCGGAATGCCAGAGCCTCTCGTGCACCCTCATACATACAATACACACACACACGCGCTCTTGCTTGCAGACACAGATAACATACCTCTGCCACAACCATGCACTGCACCGATACACAACTGCTGGTGCCACATTATTGCATGGCATCTCCAAACTACACATCTGATCTGCATTTCTCAGTCAAACACATACCATCCCTACAGTTATGCTCCCACGTTTCCAAAGCATTTGTTGGGGAGACCTTGCACCGCTCCTTTGTCATATACAGCACATGCCAGAATACCAACTATTGTAGTGCTTTACATTTCTGCTGGGGTGTTTTTTTACTATTATTTTAGCGTACACACATCCCTCACCTGTGCATTCTATTCATTTCCACTGCATCTTTTGCCCTCCCAGACAGCAGACGCACCAGGTCACTAGAGATGTATCATAGTCATTCATCTCTATGGGATGCATTGGAGTTTGAAGCAAGATTTTTTCTAAGTCTTGCCCTTATTCCACATTTCAGCAGGTGTAACATGGACATATGGGTAATATGCTGAAGACGTACATGGGCCTTTCCTGGATCCACTTTATACGTCTCTGCGCCTGACCACGCCCCCATTCTGCTCTCTCCTGCCCACATCCTGAGATCCCCGTTTTAGTGCTATGTACGTGCAAGTCCACCAGGTGTCAGAATATGGATCGAGACAGTTTTAAATGAAACACATCTATCCCACACGTGCACAGGGCATATTCATGTTTCAGAATGACCTCCTATGTGGAAGAGGTCAGTTTTTAATAAGGCTTTTGTGAATAGGAGTGCACAACATGAAAAGAAGGCAGGTATGGGCTTGTACCAGTGTATAATTGAGTGGAGCACAAAAGGAGTTGGGATTTATGTGAATATTTTATAAAGTACCCAGTGATGTGCATGCTTATGTGCTTTCATCTAGCTGCATTTCCTTCCAGTGTACTCATAGTATTTTATACAAACAAGTGCTTATGTTGCTAAAAATAAGCTTAAAATAGGCACCTACTTGACCTTTACAAATGCCTTCTATCTGTATACAGGTGGCCTGTTACAAAATACCTTCTTCATGTATACAGTATGTGGAAGCCCACGCTATTAAAGAAGTCATGTTCTGGGGGTGGTGTGGGGGTACCTCATTGTAACATAGTAAGCAGGCCCGTATCTAGCCCTGTGCGAGCGGTGCAGCCGCACAGGGCGCAAAGGCTTAAGGGGCGCATTTTAGCTGTCTGCTGCAGCGGCAGGCAATGGAAGACAGCTAAAATGTGCCCCTTAAGCCTTCTCGTCGGCATGCAAGCAGGGAGGGACAGATCTGCTTAGCATGCCGGCGACTTGCACATCGGGTGTGCCTCTTCTCTTCTGCTGTGGGGGAGGGGGTGCGCCCGTTGTGCAAGTCGCACAGGGCGCGATTTACACTCTGTACGGCTCTGATAGTGACAGCAGATAAAAACCTACATGATACATCCAGTCTGCCCAGTTAGGTGGCTGCCACTCTGTGCAGGTTAACCCCCCCCCCCCAACTCTGTGCCTTTGTTTAGAATTGTATCTGTCGTTCTTTGCAGGTTATATCCCCCCCCCCTCTATTTTTGAAGTGCACAAGCTATTTGTTTATTTTGATTCAATCCTTTTGCTATATAGGGATTCTCTGTATCTGTCCTCTGCCTCTTTGAACTCCATCACTGTTTTTGCCCCCATCACCTCCATTGGGATGAATTCCAGGCATCCACCAGTCTTTCAGTGAAAAGTATTTCCTGACATTTCTTTTAAGTTTACCTCCTTTCAGCTTCATTTCATGTCTTCTTGTTTTACAGCTTCCCTGTCTTTGTATTTAACCATCTGTGTCATATCTCTTCTGTCCCTCTTCTCCTCCAGTGTATACAAGGTGTGATCAAAAACGATCAAGGCTTCTTGTGTAGCTATATAACAATACGTCGCACCACGATGCTATTAAGCATGCAGTGACCTAGTTATGTGCTCTGCATGTGCGGAGTGCAGCGTGGCTGCAGCATACCTGTACTTTTTTTATTATGTGATGTTTGGTATCATGTAAAAGCAGTACATCAGATTTACAATGAGTAAAAAAATTGAACAGCGAATTTGCATTAAATTCTGCCAAAAACTTGGAGATTAGTGTAAAGAGACTTATGAAAAGTTACAGCAAGTGTGTGATGATGAATGCATGAGTGATGCTTGAGTTTATGACTGGTACCAACGTTTCCTAAAGGGCCGCCAAAGGGCTGAAAGTGACGAATGTTCTGGAAGGCCAAACACAAGCAGGAATGAAGTCAAAGTTGAAGCAGTGCATGCTGCAATATGCTCAAATTGTCCATTGACTATCAGGGAGCTCGCTGAGGGCATGGACATCAGTTTCGGGTCGCTACAGTTCATTCTTACTGTCGATTTGGCGAGGAGACATGTGTCTGCAAAATTCATGCTGAAACTTCTGCCCCCTAACCAAAAAGAAGACCAACTGTCTGAAGCCGTCAGTATTCCTGAAAAAAAGTCTTGTCACCTTGATTCACATCTTTAGCCATTTTGTTTCTCCTGCATGTGCTTTCACAATCCTCTTTCAGCTTTATTTGGTATTCTTTACTGTGTTCCACTTTGTGATCTTCAGAATTCCATGAGTAATGCCTTTTTTGTCTTTACTCTTTTCAGAACCATATAGGTTTCCCTTTTCTCTTGCTTTTATTTACTTTCCTTCCATAAAGATCTGTTGCTCTTTCCTGAGCCTCTTTCAGCTTAGTCCACTGTGTTTCCACTTCTCTTACTCTATCTCCTCCCACCCTTCTAGCTCCTCCTTTAGGTACTTTTCCATTTTAGTGAAGCCGGTATTATTGAAATTTTGGATTTTGAGTTTGCTGTGATTTGATTATGTCTTGGCTTTTCTCTCAAACTACATTATCTGTTGATCACTGCTGCTCGTGGGCACCCACCCAGACAGTAGACCCACTGTTTCCATTGGTGAATTCTAGATCCAGTGTTGACCATTCCCTGGTGGGTTCCATTACCACTTCTCTAAGCAAAGTCTCTTATAAGGCATCCATAATCTTTCTACTTCTTTCAGATTTGCAGATGTGATACTGCTATTTACATCAAGTAGATTAAAGACTCATAGTATCATCACCTTTCTCGTCATTACCATCTTTGCAATAAAATTGATCAGGTGTCTGTCCATTTCTTATATTTAAATTGAGGTCTGTAGACTATAACAGTATGAATATTAGTATCATCTCCTATTTCCAAATGATCCTCAGCACTTCTTTTTTTTCTCATATACCCTTTAACCTTTCCCAGCATTCGCGGCTTCACAGATACAGCCGCCAGCGTGAAGGAAAAGGCTCTTCATGCTGGCGGCTGTACAGAGGGAGCCGGGGCCTCGCGCGAGCTTACCCGGCTCCCTCTGAAGCCTCTCAGACAGCCGTGGTGCTGGTCGGGGGGGGGGGGGGCAAGGACTGCATGGGCTGTGATTGGGGGGGGGACCTGGACCGGAAAAGGGCTATGGGGGGGGGGGGACTTGGACGGGCAAGAAATGTGATGTGATGGGGGGGACCTGAACTGTAAAAGGGCTATGGGGGGGGGACTTGGACTGGAAATGGGTTGTGATGGGGGGGGACCTGGACCGGAAAAGGGCTATGGGGGGGACTTGGACTGGAAAGAAATGGGCTGTGATGGGGGGGACCTGGACTGTAAAAGGGCTATAGGGGGGGGACATGGACTGGAAATGGGTTGTGATGGGGAGGGGGACATGGACCGGAAAAGGGCTATGGGGGGGGGACTTGGACTGGAAAGAAATGGGCTGTGATGGGGGGGGGACCTGAACTGTAAAAGGGCTATGGGGAGGGGGACATGGACTGGAAATGGGTTGTGATGGGGAGGGGGACCTGGACCGGAAAAGGGCTATGGTAGGGGGGGACTTGGACTGGAAAGAAATGGGCTGTGATGGAGGGGGCACCTGAACTGTAAAAGGGCTATGGGGGGGGACATGGACTGGAAATGGGTTGTGATGGGGAGGGGGACCTGGACTGGAAAAGGGCTATGGGGGGGGGGTAACTTGGACTGCAAATGGGCTGTGATGGTGGGGGGGGGGAACTAGGACTGCAAATGGGCTGTGATGGTGCAGGGAGACTCGGACTGCAAATGGGATGTGATGGTGGGGGGCCTAGGACTGGAAATAGGCTGTGATGGGGGACTTGGACTGGAAATGGGCTGTGATTGGGGGGGGGGGCTAGGACTGGAAATGGCCTGTGATGTGAGGGCTAGCACTGGAAATGGGCTGATGAAGAGCTAGAATAGGACTGGAAATGGGCTGATGTGGGGCATGGGAGAATGGGACTAGAAGGGAGTGGATGCTGGGTGGGTCTAGAACTATAAGGGAACTGATTTTGGGGGAGGACTAGAATGGATGGGGAATGAGAATGGAGAGGGGAAAAATATTTTGTGTGGAAGAAAAGTCTATGATGGGCTGGGTATTGGGAGAGTAAGAGGGGCTTGAAAATGGAAGGGTGAAATTTAAATGGATGATAAAGGAATAAGGAAAGAATTGGGGGAAAGAGCAAAAGGGAAACAATCAGTATGTTAAAGCAGAAATAGAGAGAGAATGGAAAACATCTAAAAGAGAAGAAAGGACAAATGGATAGCTCGCAGAAGACACGAAGAAACCAGAAGAAAGTGACTGGAGCAATTGCAACTGAAAAAATGCCCAAACAGAAGGTAGAAAAATACTTTTTATTTTGAATTTATTAACTGGAATATGTCTGGTCTGGGAAGTGTGTATTGCTAACATCTTTGCGTTTTTGTTTAGTGCAAGAGGAAATTACTTTATAGTTTTATTTCTCCAGTGTTGTACATTTCATGTTTGGATTTTGGGGTTCCCAGTTTAATTATTATCTGACCAAGGAAGTTAGCCTACACGTATCCTCGGTAATTTTTGTGGGTGGGGCTGGGGGCGGGGTGGGGTGGGACTAGGGGCGGAGAATGGGTGGAGCATGGCGAGCCACAGGTGTTGGGTTTTTCTCGGTGAAAAAGTTGGCAACCCTATGACCCCCCCCCATAATTTGCGTCCTGTGTGGCTGCGTGACTTACATAGCTCCTGGTACATTTCTGACTCTGGCAAGTGTCCAAACTCCCCCCCACCCCCGTACAGAACAGAATTCCAATAAAACCAGAAAACAAGATGTTGCAGGAACAAAGCAAGGCAAAACCTGGAATGGGAATTCGGTACAAGAGCAGGAGCAAGATTGGAAGCTGGAACTTGGCAGGAAGCAAGACAAAACATACTGTGGAATTCAAGGCAGGAAACAAGACCTGACGGGAATAGAAACAGATATAATAACCCAGTGTTGAACCAGCCTAGAAGCAGGACAGACAACTTCCAGTACTCTGGGCTCCCCCATCAGGGCCTGTCAAGACAAGATGAACCAAGAGAGAGAAGTCACAAATACTCACATTGAACAAGGACAAACCAAGAGAGAATATGCCCACAAGGACACAGAAGGGAAGGGAACAGCTCCTCCTACAGGAGAGAAGGCTCAAGTCCAGCATGGCGCAGGTGTCAAGTCTCACACTGTAGTGATGGCATTACTTTTCTGAATGTTTCTTTATAAAATGGATTTTCCTCATTGGCTTTGCACGCTGAGACAGGAGGTCGGCCGGTCTTACTTCCAAAACCAATACAGTTTTCTTTACCTGTAGTTACTCCATTACCACAGAATGAAGTTTCACTTAAAGATATATGGCACGTTGTTTCTCATGCTGAGTTAGCCCTGAGAGGTTCGTTTGAACAAAAGACTGCTTTCTCCACAGAGGACATTGCTAAAATGTCTGAGCAGGATGTAAAACTTGCAGAATTGGGTACTTCTTGTGCTAAACTGTGTCTTCAGTTAAGGATTCCTTTGCTCATTCATCGGCAGCTGGAATCTATAGAGAATTCACGTAGAGCATGATTCCATAACATGCTCGCCGGCCCACAGACACATCTAAATAACACCCCCCCCCCCCTTTAAACCTGATTCTTCATCTGTAGGTCTGGACATGCCCAGGGGTCCGGCATCGGGGACATAGACATATTTGGTGGGCACGTGCAAGAGCTATTCAGCCAGCCCTGTGCCTTGGATGCAGGTAAACATTTTGGATGTCCCTGCGCCATGGTATTCTGAAACATTACACGTTTCAGATCCTGCCCATCCCCGCTTTCATCACGCTCCTCAGGAAAAACGTGCATCTCCTAAGCTGCCCATCATAGACAGAAGTGTACTGATGCACACTAGACATAAATACCAATTAGAAACGACATATACCAGTCCCCCTCATGCCCTGAAAAGTTCTAGGTAAGCCCAGTGTACACTAATATAGTATACAAGAATGTAAATATGACATACCTTGCACCAAATGATACGTGGCATTAGGAACTTTGACCAGAGATTCCTGCCTGGTCATCTCTACAAACACACCTTAAATTGCTACGGATTTTATTTATTTTTATTTATTTACATTCTCTTATATACCGCGCTATTCTGCATCAGTGCGGTTTACATTGAAAAAACGGAAATTACATTGAACAGGGCATTATAACTTGGAGATAACTATTTTACAGGGAACATGGGCTATGGAGGGTTAAGTGGCTTGCCCAAGACCACAAGGAGTGCTTGTGGGACTAGAAACCCCTAGTCCTTCTGGCCCAAGGTTGCTGTCCTCTAGTGGGATTTGAACCACTGACCTTCTGGCCTGAAGTACCTTGCCCCAACCACTAGGCTACTCCTCACCAAGTGACACCAATGAGCCCTCACCAAGTGACAAAACCCCAAACTAACCCTGCAGGTCCCAAAGGATGCATAATATTGCTGAGCAACAAATGTCTGCCCTTTTTGTGCCTCTGGCCTATAAGTGCACTCATTCTGCTGCTCTGCACTACCATTCTCTCTTATCTCTCCCTACAGCCCTCCCTGTGACCACCACTCTTCTGTCAGATTGCTTCTATCTGTGCCATTCCCTTCTAGTAAATCCGGATTCCACTCCTTTCACCTTCCTGCTCCGTATACCTGGAGCAAACTACCTGAGTCTGTATGTCAGGCTTCGTCCCTGATCCCTCTCAAATTCAGGCTGAGCACTTACGTCATTGGTACCGCTGTTGGATCAGATCCGCCTAAGCCCCCTTGTGTTTACTGACCATTCCCCCTGGATGTATCCTCTTCACAGCTACTGTGTTGTCTGTCCCAACTAGATTTTAAGCTCTGCTGAGCAGGGACCATCTGTTACGTGAGTCTGTGTAGCGCTGGTAAATCTTGTAGCACTAAACAACTGATCAGTAGGAGTTGTTGTAGTTGTAGCAGGGCCTTCCGGCTATGGCATCTGAGACCCACTTATCTGGGTAATGGCATTTCTCACAGCAGCTATACCTGCCGCATCGTGTAGTATGTCAGTCTGTATACATCCATTACCTGTGGGGCAACCTTGTCTGTCTTCCCATAGCCAGCTTTGTGGCACTGCTCCCCTGGTCAGGGCTGCGTGGGCATGGGAGGGGAGAGCCTTGTGCCATCACACCAAGTAGCCAGACTCCAGCTATATCACCACTCTCGCAGCTCTCATTGATCCTAGCTTGAGTAGAGATGTAAGCCGCATGGGACGATCCAGGGAATGCTGGCACTACATCAGTCGTATCGCCCAGTGCCAGACACAATGGATGTATGGCTGCCCTATCACCCTGTCAACAATATGTGATCTTATTAGAGTACCCTGTGTAAACTGATCCAGAAGGAATCAGCATAGGTTCCCTATGGCTGAATGTCAAAACATATCACTGTGAATAATCGGGACCCTCAGAATAAGGGCATTCAGCGGTGCAAACAGCACTAATACATGCTCAATAGCAACACCATTGGTCCCACAAAATACGCATTATGGGCATGCATTAGTGCTGTTTTCACTGTGAGTACCCTTATTCTGAGGGTCCCTTATTATTGACAGAGATATGTTTTCACATGTAGATATCATGAATCCTCTCTGAGCTTGACTGCCCAATTACACTGGCACCTGGTGATGCTGCAGTCATCCATAAGGTCCAGGTGCTGGCCAGGATTTCATGTCCCCCTTGAATTGCAAATGAGCACACCAGATCCCCCTGTGCATCCTCAAACCACACATTCACACACTCTCACTTTCTGTCACAAAAATACGATTCTTGCCAAAAATATGTCCTGAATCTATACATAACAGCTATGACATAACAATCGCATGGGGTACCAGGACTACAAATATGTTCTCCGTTTCTCACCCAAAAGGGAATCATTTCCCTTCTCAAGCCCATACTGTCCCTGCATCAGCAGTCCCTTTTTTTCTGAACATGGGAATTGTTAGGGTCCCACTGTTTGGCTCCTTTAGAACAAACAGCACATAAGTGCATAGCCTGAATAAACACTATTGCTCTTCTCAATATTTCTCTAAGGGTGTTTATAAATGTTTCCTTACCTTACAACATTCCCTCACCTCTGCTCCCTGTACCTTAAGACTGCATCTTGTATTTTTCCAGACTGCAGTTATACCAATTCAAAATATACTTGTCACAACCATAATTCTATTGTAGACGAACTGCAGAGCACAGCAGAATATTTTCTAAGTCTTAGTCTTATACCATAGTTCAACAGGAATAACGTGGATGTTTCCAGGAAACAATACATACATGGGCCTTGCCTGAATACACTCTCGACATCTCCGCGGCCCATTCTACCCTTTCCCATCTATATTCTGAGATCCTCGTGCTAGCACCATGGACGTGCATGCCAGCAGTGTTTCAGAATAAGGTCAGGGACGTTTTCGGCACATAATCATCCCCGCTGCATGTACATACCCCTTATTCACGTTCTGGAATGACCTCCTTGGGGTGTATAATCTTCATTTTCTGAATTTTCCCTACACAAGATTTCTGGTCCCTTTGCATTTATTTCATAAATATTTGAAAGAGGTATTAATTGCTGAGCCTGAATCTGTCAAACTTACAACTTGTAATACATTCCTAAGGGACTAAGGTCTTGGATATAGAGACAGATGGCTTGGATTAGCTTTCTTCAGTTGACAGTTTGGACTTGGACTTATTTTTTTGAATCATCGATAGACAAAATTCCAACTAGGGCTACATTACTTGTGTTTTTTCTTCATTGTTAGATAAAAGTAAAATACTAAAAATGTACTTTCAGATGAAAAATTATTCATTTTGTGGGCAGTCAATCAATGTCTTGAAGGACTAGAAAAGGGGACTGTTACTTCTGGAGAGAAATCTGAAATTGTGAGTATATACTTCTGGGAATTTTCTGAAAGGAATTCTTTGTATTAAAGCTAATTAATCTGTGAACCCACTATTTTTTGCTAAATCAATCAGGACCTAGTAGCAGCAGTTTAAGTTTAAATTTAAAACACAGAAGAGAACTTTCTGGTTACATTTCATACCAAGTAGAGAGCTTGTAGTTTAAATTTAATAGTCTCTCAGGGCCTAGTATCAGCAAAAGACTTTTAGTTTAAATTTAAAACACAGAAGAGAGCTTTCTGGTTAAATTTGGAACCCAGCAGAGAGCTTGTAGTTTAAATTTCATAATAAGTTAGAGCCCAGCAGCAGCAAAGAGCTAATTTAAATCAAATCAGAATATAGCTTAGCACAAAAGGCAAAAGAGGGTCAGTACTTTTTGAGCAACAAATAAAGTCTTCTAGAGACCTTTACAAAGAGGCCTTCTACCTAGGGGGCAAGAGACCTGTGAAACATTTTCAATAGGTGTTAACACCAGGTGGCAGGTCAAAAGGCCATTTTGAAAGACTCCTTCTATCCAGGCAAGGGCTGTTAATCACCCAGGAAGTTGGTCACAGCTTACCTCAGCAGCACAGCCATGAATAGCTCAACCAGAGCTCTGTGATCCTCAGTCTTGAAGGACTAGAAAAGGGGACTGTTACTTCTGGAGAGAGATCTACAATTGTGAGTATATAATTCTGGGAATTTTCTGAAAGGACTTCTTTGTATTAAAGCTAATTAATCTGTGAACCAACTATTTTTTGTTAAAGCAGTAAGGGCCTAGTAGCAGCAGTTTAAGTTTAAATTAAAAAAAAAAGAAGAGAACTTTCTGGTTCCATTTCATACCCAGTAGAGAGCTTGTAGTTTAAATTTAATAGTCACTCAGGGCCTAGTATCAGCAAAGGATTTTAGTTTAAATTTAAAAAACAGAAGAGAGCTTTCTGGTTAAATTTGGAACCCAGCAGAGAGCTTGTAGTTTAAATGTAATAGTCACTCAGGGCCTAGCAGCAGCAAAGAGCTATAATTTAAATCAAATCAGAATATAGCTTACCTCAGCAGCACAAGACAGGGTACTGTGTAGCAGCCCTCTTTTAATAAGTGTTATTTCCCTCCCTCCCTCTCCAACACCCACCCACCCACCCCTGGGATAATCATAGCTTTATAGGTACTTACACATCTTAAAAGACAGGAGGTGCTCTCAGGTGAAGCTCGTTACCCAAATCAGTCATACACTAAGGACCTGAGATTAATTAAGCTTCAGGCGAACAAGGTATATTAAATGTATTAGGTACATTTTTATTAGTATAAATATCCATAGCAACCCTTAGTAAGTAAAGAACTTAAAGATCTAAACACAAACTTAAAACTAAGATGAAGACAGCAATCCAGCAGCGAGATGGGGGCTTTCCAGTCTTTTGCATTGAGTGTCACATGTATGATTTTCTCCCAGTTGGTGAGAGGTCTTACGTGTGCACTAGGTGCAAGGAGCTCTTTGCTCTCAGGGAACGAGTGCGTTCTCTAGAGGCTAGAGTAGCAGACTTGGAAAACATAAGAAAGACAGAGAGGTACATAGACGAGACCTACAGGGATATAGTCCTGAAGTCCCACCTCCAGTCTGGCAGTATCCCTGTTGCCATGGAGGAGAGAGGTCATGTGACAGGAGAGCATCACCCTGGTGTGGCAGGAATTGATCCTGTAACTAGGACCTGTCCTCCAGGTGATATAAAATCCTCTTGCACTGAGGAAGCTTCTCCAGGTCCATGTGCCCATGAGGGAAGGATTAGGACAGCCGTTATAGTTGGTGATTCGATCATTAGGCATGTAGATAGATGGCTGGCTGGTGGACGTGAGGATCACCTGATAACATGCCTGCCTGGTGCGAAGGTAGCAGACCTCACACGCCACCTAGATAAAGTCTTAGATAGTGCTGGGGAGGAGTCTGCTATCTTGGTACATGTCAGTACCAATGACATAGGAAAATGTGGTAGGGAGGTTCTGGAAGCTAAATTTAGGCTTTTAGGTAGGAAGTTGAAATCCAGAACTTCCAGAGTAGCATTCTTCGAAATGCTTCCCGTTCCACGCGCAGGACCCAAAAGGCAGGCAGATCTCTGGAGTTTCAATGCATGGATGAGACAGTGGTGCAAAGATGAGGTTTTTGGATTTGTTAGGAACTGGGGAACATTTTGGGGAAAGGAAGGGCTCTTCCGAAGGGATGGGCTTCACCTTCACTGGGATGGAACCAGGCTGCTGGCATTAACCTTTAAAAAGGAGATAGAGCAGCTTTTAAACTAGATAATAGGGGAAAGCCGACAGTCACTCAAGAGCGCATGGTTCGGAAGAATGTATCCTTGAAGGATACTACCAAAAGCAGAGAAGTTCCAAAAAAGAGTAAAGTAGCCCAAATGCCCTGGAGTATGAAGGAGATAGAGCTTAAAGATCCCAAATTATCCATGTCTACCAATAGCCAAATTAATATGAATAAAATACAGTCTCTAAAATGTTTGTATGCAAATGCTAGAAGTCTAAAAAATAAGATGAGAGAGTTAGAATATGTAGCACTAAATGAGAGGTTAGATATGATTGGAATATCAGAGACATGGTGGAAGGAGGACAACCAGTGGGACACTGTGATACCTGGGTACAAACAGTATCGTAATGATAGAGCTGATCAAATTGGGTGGAGGGATTGCACTCTATGTTAGAAAGGGCTTTCAGTCAGAAAGGATTAAAGTTTTGCAGGAAACAAAATTTGCTGTAGAATCTCTATGGATTGAAATTCCATGTAAAAATGGGAAGGCAATGGCAGTGGGGGTGTACTTTCAACTGCCTGGCCAGAATGAACAAATGGATGATGAAATGCTCAAAGAAATCAAGGAGGCTAACAAACGTTACAGCGCAGTAATAATAATGAGTGATTTCAATTACCCCGGTATCGACTGGGCCAGTGTCATGGCAGGACATGCTAGGGAGATAAAGTTCCTAGATGAAATAAATGCCTGCTTCTTGGAGCAGCTGGTTCATGAACTGACCAGAGGGGAAGACATATTAGACCTAGTCCTTAGTGGAACACCAGATCTAGTGCAAGAGATAAGGGTGTTGGGCCACTTGGCAATAGTGATCATAACATGATCACCTTTGTTTTAATTAGTAGAGGAGGGATAGTAAGGAAATCCACAGTACTACCTTTTAACTTTTGAAAGGGAGACTATGATAAAATGAGGAAAATAGTTAAGAAAAAACTAAAAGGAGCAGTTGCAAAGGTTAAAGACTTACATCAAGCTTGGGTGTTGTTGAAAAATACTGTCTTGGAAGCCCAGACCAGCTGTATTCCACACTTTAAGAAAAGTGGAAGGAAGTCCAAAAAACTGCCAGCATGGTTTAAAGGGGAGGTCAGAGAGGCTGTTGTTGCCAAAAAAGCATCTTTCAGGAAATGGAAAAAAGAGCCAAACGACAAAACCTGGAAACAGCACAAGTGCTGGCAAGTCAAATGCAAGGCATTGATAAGGCAGGCAAAGGGAGAATTTGAGAAGAAGCTTGCTGTGGAAGCAAAAACACAAAATAAAGACATTTTCAAGTACGTTCGTAGCAAAAAACCTGTGGGAGAGTCAGTTGGTCCATTAAATGATAAAGGGGTTAAAGGGGCACTAAGAGGCGACAAGGCAATAGTGGAGAGATTGAATGAATTCTTTGCTTCGGTCTTTACTGAGGAAGATGTAGGGATGTTACCCATGACTGAAGTGGTATTTAGAGGTGCAGAAGAATTGAAGGAAATATCGATACATCGGGAAGATGTATTACAACTATTAGATAAACTGAAGAGTAGCAAATCACCTGGGCTGGATGGTATACATCCAAGGGTATTGAAAGAACTGAAATATGAGATTGCAGACCTGCTATTAATAATCTGTGAACTATCATTAAAATCATCTCTAATACCTGAAGATTGGAGGAACGCCAATGTAACACCAATTTTTAAAAAGGGTTCCAGGGGTGATCTGGGAAACTACAGACTGGTGAGCCTGACATCAGTACCGGCGAAAATGGTAGAAACCATCATAAAGAATAAAATTACTCAGCATGTAGATAGTCATAGCCTAATGGGTGACAGCCAACATGGCTTTAGACAAGGAAGATCTTGTCTTACTAATCTGTTATGTTTTTTTGAAGGTGTGAATAAACAGGTGGACAAAGGTGAGTCGGTTGATATAGTGTATCTGGACTTTCAGAAAGCCTTTGACAAGGTCCCTCATCAGAGACTTTTGGCAAAACTAAAGAGTCATGGGATAGGAGGCAGTGTACTACTGTGGATCAGGAAATTTATTTATTTATTTCGAATTTGATATACCGCTCAGGCCAGAGGCATTAGAGCGGTTTACAATACAATATCATTAAGGAAATTGGAAAAGAACGCCATTTATATGATAGGACAGAAAAGAGGACAGAGACAGTCAGAAAAGAAAATGAGAGGGGCAAGGAACAGCGAGTTACCACAGAATAGACCCAGTCCATGACCTCAGATCAACCCACAGCCACAGACGCCATGGTCCTACGCCTAAGGGCCACGCCAAAGGGCCCTCTGGCGAGACCCTCAGGCGCGGGCCCGCAAGGCGCAGGCGCGCCTCAGAAGCGGCGTTTTTTTATGCCGAAGGTAGGGGCTGCTGACAGACATGCAGGGGAAGCAAGGAGGTTAAATGATAGAAAGCAGAGGGTAGGGCTAAATGGCCAATTTTCCTAATGGAGAAAGGTGAATAGTGGTGTACCCCAGGGATCTGTGCTGGGTCCGCTGATTTTTGACATATTCATAAATGACATGGAAAGTGGAATAACGAGTGAGGTTATCAAATTTGCAGATGACACAAAACTATTTAAAGTTGTTAAAACCCAAGAGGATTGTGGAAAATTGCAAGAGTCTCTTGATAAATTGGAAGACTGGGCATCAAAATGGCAGATGAACTTTAATGTGGACAAGTGCAAAGTTATGCACCTAGGGAAGAACAACCCAAACTATGGTTACACGATGCAAGGTTCCACATTAGGAACCACCACCCAGGAAAAAGATTTAGGTGTCATTGTGGATAGAATGCTAGGTATCATAAGTAAAGGAATGGAAAATAAAACAAAAGATATTGTAATGCCTCTATCTCGTTCCATGGTGAGACCGCACCTTGAATATTGTGTGCAATTCTGGTTGCCGTATCTTAAAAAGGATATAGCGATATTAGAAAAGGTTCAGAGAAGAGCCACCAAAATGGTAAAGCGGATTGAAGGATACTCCTATGAAGAAAGGCTAAAAAAGGTTAGGTCTCTTTAACCTGGAAAAGAGACGGCTGAGGAGAGATATGATAGAAGTCTATATATTAATGAACAGAGTGGAACGGGTAAACGTAGATTGATTGTTTACATTATCAGAATACAGAAAGACTAGGGGACATGCAATGAAGCTACAAGGTAAACAATTTAAGAGTAATAAAAGAAGGGGGCGGAGCTTGCCTGCGACGGGAGATGGCTGCCTGAAAGCACTGCTCCTACCCAGACTATAGAATCCTGTCTCCCCTCTCGACCACAGTCAGCGGTTGTTGTTGAATTTCGGTGGGGAGCATAAAGGAGATGTCGTCCTTGAAGCTGGCAAGATTGGAATTCCAACCGGCGACCGGACAAGCGGTCAAACGCGCGAAGCAAGAATCAGCCTCCCCTCAAAAGATGGCGCCGGATAAAGAAACCACGGCCGGGGAAAGAGAAATTTTGCAGGAGTTGAGAGCCGTAAAAGAGATAGTTGCCTCCAGTACTATGACACTTACTCAGATGCAAGTGGACTTACAAGAGGTTAAAGATAGGCTAACAGATGTTACAGGATGCCTGCATAAAGTGGAGGCAGTGACTGAACAACATGAAACTCTGTTGGTGCAGGTGGGCCCACTAGCCAAACGGGTGATGGCACTGGAAAATCAAATGGAGGACCAGAGTAATCGTGCCAGATGAAGCAATGTCAGAATTATGGGTATACCAGAAGGACATGAGGGGGTGGACCCCATAGGGTATTTGGAGAAGTTGATACCAGAATTGCTGCAAATCTCTTTTGTCACTCCATTTGAGTTAGAACGAGCCCATCAAGTTCCATCCCACGCTACTAATCGAATCCAACGCCCGTGTCCCTTCGTTATGAAAGTACTACGTTACCAGCAGGCCTTGCAGATATTACAAACAGCGAAGTTGAAACTGACACTGCAGATTGAAGGACATAAGATTGCATTCTACCCGGACTTATGTAAGAAAACGTTAGAGAGACGTAAGGAGCTACTAGCGTGCAGACCCCTGCTGCAGAAATCAAACGCACGATATGGTCTCTTTTACCCAGCGCGGATGAGGGTCACACTGAACAACTCTACGCGAACCTTTGATAATGGAGAAGCCCTAAGATCTTTCCTTCAGGAACATGCTCGAATGGAGGTCAGGACATGAGTGGACTATGGGTGTTTACTGCTTAGTTTCCTAAATGGGGAGAGGCACGGGCTGAATGTGAAAATGAGGGATAATTATAAGTCTGTATGGGCGGGTAGCGTGGGAATATATATGTTAAACATTTGCTGCTGGCTGATCAGGGGGAGAGAGTGTTGAGAAGATTGTTGATGGGCTGTGGGGTGGGGGAGGGTACAGGGAGTTCGTAACTCGTAGGGGTGAGATGGGCTTCACCATGCAAGTTAATATAAGTTGTACTATGTGGTTGGCATGTAGATATGAGATTGTGGTTAACCAATAATATGTGCTGATAAGAATGATGGTAACGAGTGCTATTAACGCAGGGATCAAGAAACTGCCGTTATGGCTAGCTGTGGATTAAGGGTAGTGTCCCTTAATGTACAGGGTATCTCTAATCCTGTTAAGAGAAAGAAAATTTTGAATTACTGTAAGCGGCAATGAGCAGATGTAGTATATATACAAGAAACACATCTTTCTTTATCTGAATCTCACAAAGTCTGTGGAGAGTATTACCAGAATGTGGTGTCGGCTCCTGCTCAAAAAAAAAAAAAGGGTGGAGTAATTATATTACTCCAGAAAAGTCTTGCGCCATTAATTGAAGAAACTGCGATAGATCCTTGTGGGAGATGGGCTAAAGCGAAAGTCAAGATCAGAGAGGACAGATATACCCTGATGGCAATATACGGCCCAAATCAAGATGAACAACAGTTTTTTGAGCGAGTGGCACGGGAGCTTCTAGAGGCAGGGTCTACGTCCATCATATTGGGTAGAGACTTCAATCTCATTCAAGATCCGTTGATAGATCGCACTCCTTACAGGCAACAACATAAACCTAAGTCTAGCAAGGTGCTATTAAGTATGATGGAATCCTTGGGGCTAATAGATCCATGAAGACTATTGTTCCCCAAAGAGAGAGAGTATACGTTTTATTCTCTGCCTCACAACACACAAACTCGTATTGATTTCTTTTTAGTATCCAAGACGCTGGTGGAAAAGGTTGTTGATGCAGGACATCTGGCTAAAACTGTTTCAGATCACGCCACAGTCATGCTGGAGTTAGAGTCTGGAGCGAAAAAGAGTTCCCAGGTGAGATGGCATTTTGATCGGTCCTGGCTGACAGATGCCGAGTTTCTAAGCTCCATTGAACAAGCTATTGCTGAGTATTTTCAATACAATCAGATTACAGAGACGCCAGCATGGGCCTGGTGGGAAGCCTTTAAAGCAAGGAAGCGGGGGCAAATGACAACATTTAGCATCCAAAAGAAAAGAGCTGCACTGAAAAGATTGGCTGAAATAGATCTGGAGATACGAGCCGGGGAAAGGCTACTATCTAAACGATCATATCCATTAATACTGCTTAGGTTGCAGAAGCTGAGATACCAATACAATTCAATTCTAAACGCAGAAGCGGACTTGCAGATCAAGGCACAGCGCGGGGTGTATTACCATGAGAGTAATCGTGCGAGTACATTATTGGCTTGAATGCTTAGAGCTAAGAAGGCTGTTACGAGGATAACGGGCTTGAAAGACACTGCCGGAAAGTTGCAAATAAAGGATGAGGAGATACTAACACTGTGTGAAGAATTTTATTCTAAGCTTTATCAGTCTGAAGGGGTATGCAACGAGGGCACATTCTCCAATTTCGCTTCATCGATAGTCGGCCCCAAGCTGGCGGAATCACAGACGCTGTTGCTTGCTGAAGATATCACGTATAAGGAGATAGAACAAGCAATGAAGCAACTAGCTAAGGGGAAGGCAAGCGGACCAGACGGACTGCCAGTTGAGTTTTATGTTACCTTTGCAAAATCGCTACTCCCTGAGCTTCAGCAATACTATAGCAGAGTTAATGAAGAATGCCCGGCTGTAGGGGCGTTTGCTTCTGCCACGATTGTCATACATCCAAAGCCGGGCAGAGACCCTCAGATGGTGGAGAATTACCGACCCATATCGTTGCTGAACGCCGACTATAAAATTTATGCCAAGATTTTGGCAAATCGGCTGGTGAAAGTGATCGAGACGCTAATTCACCCAGATCAATGTGGTTTCATGCCAGGAAGATCGACTACTGATAATGGACGACTGATGGCACATGTGCTGGCAAAAGCACAACTGCTTAAGGAACCGGTCGTGGGGCTAGCCTTGGATGCCGAAAAGGCCTTTGACAGAGTCAAACTCCCGTATCTTTTTTCCACAATGCGCTGGTTTGGCATCCCAGAGGCTTTTACAAAGAAAGTGGAGCTGCTTTACATCAAGCTGATGGCTCGGGTTGCAGTGAATGGTGCGCTCTCGCCAGAGTTTAAGCTCACTAGGGGCACGAGGCAAGGATGCCCGCTATCACCTTTATTATTTAATCTTGCATTGGAGCCCCTAATAATTAAAATTCGTCAGCAGAGTAATATTTTGGGCATGAGATTCGGGTTACAAGCTAAACTTGTCTAAAACGACTGTCATACCTCTAAATTCAAAGGTGTTGAAGACTACCCTCAACCAGTACCCGTTCAAAGTGGAAAATGCATCCTTTAGATACTTAGGGGTAAACTATGGGGTCACTATACAAGATACAGTGAGACAGAGCATGACGTTGTGTGATCACATACTTCAAGAATATGTGAATAAATGGTCCCCGCTGAATCTGTCCTGGTGGGGCAGATTAGAAACCATCAAAATGGTCATAATGCCCAAGATAAACTACATACTTAGCATGGTACCGATTCTGTTTGAGCGGAACTTTTATGCTAGGATGGAGAAATCCCTGGGAGTGTTTCTGTGGCGTAACAAAACACCAAGAATCGCGATGTGGAAGCTTAAGTTGTCTAAGCAATGGGGGGGAGTTAATTTCCCAGATTTTCAGCTATATCATGTGGCGGCCGTGTTGAAACAAGGAACCTGGTGGTGTGAGGAGGAAGATGCACCCAATAGACCATCGTGGATGCGAGTAGAGGCTTCACTGAGTGAGCCGGTTCCATTATGGATGCGTATAGGGGCGGAGGTCCCCTCTTCTGAGACTGGAGATGAAATCATGCGGGCCACCCAGATTGCGTACAAGTTTATTGCAACGATTATAGAAGGAGGCCAGGAGTTCACTGAGTCTACAATTATATGGCTTAATGTGAAGTTCAAGATTGATGGTCACAGTTTCCTGTGGATCCCATGGATGAGGAAGGGCATATTTAACTTGGGACATTTAATATGTAATAAAGCGTTTAAACCCTTTCAGACTCTACAGCAGGAATATAGTTTGCCATCTTCCTGTATGTGCCAATGGTGCCAGCTGAGACACTGCCTGGTTAAAGCCGGAGCATCGCCTATGTTCATTGGTACTGGGCAATCGTTATATCTCAGGACTCAAGAGATAGCGGAGGAGCCTAGGCTGATCTCTAAGTATGTGGCTCTTATCTGGGACGGTGAGAAGAGAAGATGTAAAGGTTCTCAATTAGTATGGGAATCCGAAGTGGGTGAGCTTGAAGATCCCAAAATGTGGAATGACTTTTGGAATTCGCAGATAAGGATTACGAGAGCGGCTTCTCTCACTCAAACGTTATATTTTTTGGCACACCACGCTTACTTAACTCCTGTGAAAGTAGCTAAATGGCAAATGTACCATGGGAGTAAGTGCTGGTCGTGTGGATCAGAAGATGGCACATTGGCACACATGCTATACTATTGTGCAATGTTACAGGAGTTCTGGTAACAAGTATGGGAGCGAATTACACGATTATTGAAAATGTGGACTCCTTTGACATTCCGTATTGTGATATACAAGTCACAAGCTGGATTACCGATGATAGAGAGAAGCGCACATGCCATTCTCGACTTGCTGCTCAGTTTGGCGCTAAAGACAATTCTAAGTCATTGGAAAAACTTTGAGGCTCTGAATGTAGAATATTGGTGGAATCTGGTTTGTTACCACCGGTCCTTTGAAAAAGCTTACGTGAGTAGACAGCCGACTTACCATAATATACTTAAAAAGTGGGATACCCTTGACCAACAATTGCTCTAGGATTTGGATGACTGACTCCTGTATGAAATAGCACTCGTTACCGGTGGAGAAAAGGTATCTTGAAAATGCTAGATAAGTACATGGGCTGATTGCTGTTGGTGACACCTCTGATTGTATTATTTGATAATATTGGCCTATGGTCATGCTTTCCACACTGTAATGTTATATTTGGTTCTGTTTTGGTTGTGTTAATAGGTTATAGATTACAAATGCTAAATAAAGAAAAAAAAAAAGACTAATAAAAGAAAATATTTTTTCACTCAACGTGTAATCAAACTCTGGAATTTGTTACCGGAGGATGTAGTAAAGGCTTTAGTGTAGCTGGGTTTAAAAAAGATTTGGACAAGTTCCTGGAGGAAAGGTCCATAAACCATTATTAAGAAGGGACCCAGGATATCAATGCTTGACCCAGTACAAGCATTGTGGAACCTGTGTCTTTTGTGGAAACTGCTAGGTATGTATGACCTAGATTGGCCACTTTTGGAAACAGGATACTGGGCTTGATGGACCTTGGTCTGACCCAGTATTGCATATCT
Source organism: Ichthyophis bannanicus (assembly GCA_033557465.1). Classification (NCBI taxonomy): domain Eukaryota; kingdom Metazoa; phylum Chordata; class Amphibia; order Gymnophiona; family Ichthyophiidae; genus Ichthyophis; species Ichthyophis bannanicus. The sequence goes on along the minus strand of CM066032.1, from coordinate 863,569,149 downwards.
TATGTTCTTATGTTCTGATGTCTCCAACAAAACGCAATTGAGAAGGAAAGTTTTTCTGGGATTGAAATCTAAGGTGCTTACCTTGGGGTCTACGTTTTTCCTTAAGTTCCCATGTAAATGTTTAGTGGTGTCTCAGGGAATAGAGTAGACCTTATTTGATCCTGCACACCTAGAGAGTTTCCTCGCAGGGAAAACTGCTTAACTATGCGGACTATTCCATCCTGCGAAAAGCAGGGATGAACGTCCCATTGGGAGTTCCATCCCCACTATAAATCCCCCTGCTGGCCCCATCAAAAGCCTCCCAATATGAACAATATGTTTCTACAGGGAGGCTTAGACGGGGACAGGAGGGGGCATTGCGGAGACAGAGTGAGGGAAGGGCATGGGTGGTCCACGATCCCGGACATACAGGGCTGATTCTGAGCTTGACTCTGTATGTCCAGATTCAGCAAACTGGACAGGGGACTCATTCCAGCTTGGAGGTGGAATAAGTCCCCCTGGACATTTGGTGACGGCAGGCCTGGGTAGCGGCGGAAAGTTGAGGGGTGCAAGGGGATCCCTGCAGCCCGACCTTGGCCATGGAAGGCCAGATCAGGGGTCGGGTTGTGGGGAAAGAAGATTGTGATCAGCAGCTGGGGAGCACGGCTCCTGAATGGAGTCATGGTGCCTTGGCATCATAGCTCCATTCAGGAGCGTGACTGAGGTAGCCGGGCATGCAGACCAATCAGAATTGGGTCCCGGTCTGCACGTACAGGCCCTAGAACTGATTCTGATCCCACAGGGCATGTCAAGCCCCCGCGGGATCAGAATCGGGTCTATCTCTGGGAGTCCCGATCCTGATTGGCCGCACAGGGGGCTGAACGTCCACATTGGAACGTGCCTCTTTTTCTTTAAGTTTCTGCAGAATAGTTTCTTTCGTTAAGTCAGTCTAATATTTATTATTTATCTCTGCCGAGATGACAGTTTGTTTTTCTTTTTCCTTATTTGTGTTATTTAAATTTGGGTGAAGTAGTCCTCTGTGATGTGGGCTTGATTGCTTTGCTTTAATGCTTATGCATTTTGTGATTGGGTCCTAGGATTAGGACTCTGACTGTTTTTGGTTATTTGTTGCTTTTTGTTTGTATAAATCTAAAAAAAAAAATATAAATTAAAAAAAAAAAAGAATTTCTCTATTCTGCTTCTTTGGCAAGGCTATACAATTCTAGAGTAGTTTTGGTGTAGTAGTTTAATGGTTAGAGCAGTGGCCTAGTCACCAAAGAGACAAGAGTTGAAATTCCACCGGTACTCCTTGTGGCCCATGGCAAGACACTTAATCTTCCATTGCTTCAGGTGAAAACTTAGATTGTAACACGTCTGTAGACAGAAAGATATCTACTGCACCTGACTGTAACTCACCTTGAACTACTATTGCAAAGGCATGAACTAAATATAAATACAAATGTGAGAACCAAATATCATATCCATTCTCCTATCTAAAAGGCCTGTTCAGAGTTATCCTCCTGTATCTAAATATTTTTCCTGTATTCCAATAACAAAGCTGTTATGCTATTTATTTCATTTATATTTTCTTTAAAAATACATTTGATAAGAACTCAATGCATGCAAACAATATGCATATGTACCTTTCTCTAGATCAATGATTTCCAGATCTGTCCTGGGGGACCTCTGGCCGGTTGGAGTTTTAGGATATCTGCAATAAATAATGCATGAAATAAAATTTAAATACAGTGCAGGCAGTGCCTGCAAATCTATTTCATGCATATTCATTGTGGATGACCTGGAAACTGGATTGGTGGTCCTGCAGGAAAGGTTTGGGTACCGCTCTTCTAAGCAGGTAGATAGAAAGATAGACACAAGAAGCACCTGTCATAAGATTGATATGACATGAATAAGAAATAAGAAAAAAAAAAGAAACGACTTGTCAAAAAGGCCACTTTAAACTTTCAAGTCTATGAGACAAGATATTCTAATGGAATCTGTGCGGAATGTTCCAGACAAAGGATCTTGAATCCAACTAAACTTCCTGTTTATCTTATAATGCTCTGTACAGATCTTTTGGTAGACGTTTGGAGCTTAAGTTCAGCAGAGGCACATTCATGATCCTATAAATCACTCAGGGTGACTGCATGAGAAAATGAGAACATGCTATTTACTGAAAACTGTATTGTAACACTGCAAGCTGCCTGGCAGAATCCCATTTCAATTACATCTCATAAATTACATGTATAAATAAATTCTGTCTCTTTAGGAATTTAAAAGCCCTTTTTTGCATTATAGCCAAAAAATGGTTCTATTTCAGCAAATTCTGTTTCATTTTGGCATACTTAACTCTGAGGAAAAAGGAGGTTTGTCATTAACATAAAAACGCCGTGCCTTTCCCCCTCCAACCATGCTCCCCTTCCAACAAATAAAGAAAGAATGGAGGAAAGATGTTTTCTTTTTTTGCAAAAATTAACTAATTATAATAAGAGTCTATTTACTGAGCATTAGTCATTAATGCGGCAGTTAGCGTGCGCAGATAGAATGAGTGCCATGCTAACAGCTTTGGTAATCTTATAAGGAGCTGTCTAGATTTAGGTAGCAAGAACGCGTATACATCATGATATCTTAGTCATTTGCATACGTAGGGAGTCACCTCAACCCATAAATGGCCTCTTACAAAATGCCAACTAGTGCAAAGGTCCACATGATTTTTGCATTGCACGCCATTTCCCTCTGGGTGTGCACATTGGTGAAGCTTGGATGGAGCATCAGAGGAGTGTGCAAGCAGGTGTATTGATTATAGAATTGAAAAATGTAGTCACAGACTTTCATACCATCTCTAGTGCCCATGTGAGGAATCACACATAAACTACTAGTTAACTCGTTGTGACTGTATTCAATTACCCTCTAAATGTAGCACTTTAGCAGTTGGCTAATTTCTGCAGTAACTGCTTAATATGGAAGGGGCCTACGAATGGATGAAGAATGTACCCTACGGTTACCGAGGAGACAGTTAATATGGCCAATAATGTAGCGCAGCTAATGCCACATGAATAGATGTAACTAACTGCATTATGTTATCTGCCATTAACTTAATACACAGTCAAGAACTTATCTATGCGTTATTTCAGTGCTTCCCAAACCTGCCCTGTGGGTCTCCCAGCCAGTTAGATTTTCAGGATAGCCACAATAAATATGCATGAGAGAGATTTGCATACACAGCCTCCATTTTATGCAAATCTCTCTTGTTTATATTCATTGTAGATATCCTGATAGCCCAGGACAGGTTTGGGAACCGCTAAATTAATTGAAAGGTGCATTATTGGGAATGTCTACAACAGCTGATGCAGAGGTTTTGCAGTTCCTGTGCATTTAATTTGGCCACTAACCTCTGATAACTGTAAAACCTTACCTCATATTAGTAAATATGGTAGAAGGAATGAACGCAAAAATACTGTGAATCCTGCTCAATAGTAGGCCCACATTTTAGCGCATAAAATATGCACATACCAACTTATTTCAGAAAAGCACTTGTGTTAATCATGACTCCGCCTCCATGCCATTTAAACTCTTCCCTGAACACACCTACCTTAAAGTAGCATAAAAGGACGCACCTAATTGTTCTGCGTGTATTTTTACGCTTGTGCTAATTTTATAAAAGGTCTTTTTATGTGTTTAAATCAGCATTTTAAGAATGGAGACATTTTATAGAATTACCTCCATAAAACAACTAAGCACTCACTTCTGCTTAGCAGCTAATGAGAATATAACCTGTACTGTACTGTAAGGATGAACGACGTCATTCTGTGGCAAGAAAAGGGATCTTAAGCAAGACATTCAAACAATATGTAGCCAGGCCTTTAAACTGGCAAGTGAAAGTGACAGATGACAGTTTGGGATGTAGTCCCAGGCAAAAGGAATGGAATAGTGCAGAAAGTAACCAGAGAAATCATGAATGTCATCCAAGGCTCAAAGAAAAGGTAATGGATCAACCAGGAAAGGGGCAACACTGATTATAGCACTCACAAATGGAGAGAGGGTGTAATGTCCAGTTGGGTGCCCACCTTAGCACCAATAATCATCAGAGGCTATGATTTGATACAAGCATGAAGGTGGAGACCAGCACACAAAGATTAAAGTCCTGGCTTTCAAAATGCTCACTGACAAAATGGGAAACTACCTGGAGGAGACATGGAATAACAATGGGCTAAACTACAAGGAGTTGTAATAACGACATGGCTCTCTATGTAGGAAACACATAGTCAAGCCTATGTCCGAAAAATAAAGGCAAAAATGGTAGCATTCATAACGTAAAAAGGGTCTCAAAAAGAGAAACATAGTAAAGAATACCTGGGAAAGCTGAATGAAATGATGAAAGAAGCAAGGGTAGGAAAAAAAACCGAGCTAAAGTTTCAAAGCAAGGTGACAAGATTTTCAGTTTTCTACAGAAGAGGAGGGAAGTCCAAGATGGAATTTTAAGACTAAAAGATGCAGAGGATCAATGTGTGGCAAGTGAGGAAGAAAAAACAAAATAGAATATTTTGGTGTCATGTTCAAAATGGCACCTCTAATCCATTAGCAGTAGTGACACTGTATTGCCACTAGGGAGTCAAGCTGCCAAATAAGGGTAAAATGCCTTCATGTGTGATATCTGACTCTTCATATTAATGATATGAAAAAGATGAAGAAAACATAGAGATGGGGATCGGGGGAGAAAGTGATCATGACATCAACTGCTTAAATAGTAATATTCTTAATCTAGCCCTTGTACCTCTGAACATGTCATCTACCTGATGCTTGGATTGGTTCACCTTTCATGCCCAGCTGGGTTCCCATCAAAATGCCACTGCCGTGGAACTGTGGTAGACCAGGTATCCTCATAATTATATTGGAATGAGGTGATCTCTTTACATTGTGATTGCTCACAGTGCTAAATTTTACAGTTTAATTATAACAAATTTCTGTCACAAAAAATGAATGATTTCCAACAAGTTGATGCTTAAATTTAAAATGCAAACTGGGTTTTACCGAATGCCACCTTTCTCATTCTTCTCTCTCTCTCTCTCTCTCTGTCTCTCTCTCCCCCCTCTTCCACATTCACCTGGCAGAGTGATTGATTTAATCAGCTAATCCCTGCACCACACTGTTCTATGCAGCTCTCCGATCCAATTTTCTAAGCCATTGTATTTTCTAAGCAGTCGTATCATGTCATTTTTTAAAAAAATAGCAAAAAGCTATAGACACCGAGACAAGTCTTTTCTAAGAAAGCTTAGACTGGCAGATCTTATCCTGTCTTCTCAAATAAAGAAAGGCGTGCGAGCCTTCATGATATCTCATTACTATGTCATGAGAAATTATAAGCTATTAGGGCCAAAATGACTAAATGAATTAAACTATAGGATGTCTTGTCTCACTGCCATCACATTCCTTCATGGGGAGGCAGCTATTAACTTATGTCTAGATTACAATGTTTCACACTATTCAGCTTATTTCATTGTGCTTTCCTTTCACCATTAACAAATCACCAAGGCATGCTGTCTCAACTGGTAGAGAAACAAAGCCTGGCCATACTTCCTTCTGTCCCAAGGAACAGCAGAAATTTGTCACAGGGCACTGACGTTTACAAACTCTTGAGCTAAATCTCTCATCGGGCGATATGGGGCTCAAATGTTTTCCTTCCTCGTGCAATAATATTTTGACTGTTTAGGGGATGTTTAACTCTGTTCATGGTGATTTAGTGTTATGCTTAATCTTTGCACATCCCCAAAACTGACAAAAACATAGAACAACAAGGTTTGAAAATGAAAATCTGTTCCACCATACCTCTCTACCCCTCTGCTAGTAGAAGCATGAGCAATCCTTAGATGTTCCTTCCCATCAGTGGTCCAAGTTCAAAATGGCAGCTCTGACCCCCTAGCAGTAGTCTCTTAGTACTACCGCTAGGGGTCAGCCTCGTAAATAATGGTACATGCACCTTCACAGCTTGACCTTTAGTGATAGTGCTACTAAGGGTCAGAGCTGCCATTTTGAACCGGGTGTGTATATGGGCAGGAGAATATGGGGACTGCTCCTGCCTCCCCATTAGCCACAAGGAACCCTTGGTATAAGGGTTTTTCACTCCCCTAAACACACTCCCCGCTCATTTCACATTAATCGTCTTACCCTCCCTTCCCCCTCCCGAGCTCACCTTCAGTCTACCCGCTCTACCGCTTTCTTCTTCGCTGGATCCGCCCTTTGGAATGCCCTTCCCTCTTCCCTCCATTTAGAACCCCAACACTCTGCTTTCAAACGAGATTTGAAGACTCATCTGTTCTCTTTAGCTTTTGATGTTCCCTCTCCTTTTGTGTGACTTCTTCCTTCCCCCTACCTTTTGTTTGCTCTTAGGTCTTCTTCTTCTCTTTCTTCTCATGCCCCGTTTGTCTGCTTTCCCTTTCAATCTGTCCTGTAACATATTGTACATTTCTTTTCCTTTCCGCTGGCTTTTTAGCCTTCTTTTATTGAATTTTAAATTGTACACCACCTTGGTTTTTGTAGAAAGGCGGTTTTTATCAAATAATAAACATAAACATAAACATAAGCCAGAGGGGGCTCAGGGATTGGGTGAGGTTTTGCTGGAGCCTGCTGTGGGGGGGATGTAAGGGATGAAGGGTTTGCTGGAATCTTCCAGGGATATTAATAAAAGGGTAAGTGGATGCTAAACCATGCCAGGTGAACTGTCAAGGAAGTAGGGGAATTATAATATGGATGTTGAAGGGGCATTGTCGGGACAGCATGAGAAGGTTATGTTACGCATACTAGGGGCACTGTCAGGGAATGGAGTGGTTCTATCACAGATACTGGGGGTGTCTGTGTTGCTCTTTTTAGCAGTAGCAGCACCTTGACGCATTACTGACTGTATGGATGTGACTGTTCTATCAGCAATGCATTTAAGATGCGGTCAGTGTTAGCCCTGTGTGGTTATTGTACAGATTCTGCAGTTACTGTCTGGTTATTGCATCGGTAAATGCTTGGCATGCCCCTAGTTACTGCCCACATTCTGCAATTACCGTGCATTCATTTTTGCAACTACTCCATGGTTACTGCAAAAAATTACTGCACTTTAGTTAGCAGACCCCCTGATTTCTTTGTAGCCTGTATATATTAGCAGAAATACTGACCAACCATTATAGGTATCCAATATTTTGATCATTTTTTATATTTTGTTGGATGAAAAAAAATCCAGATATTTACAGTGCAACAACGAGAATGCAGCAAGATAATCAAATCAGTGTCCAAGATTCTACAACCTGCCTTATGTACAGCAAGTGATAAACAGACTTTGCACGACACAGGAGGAAGCATATGTGGAAAGCAGGCACATGGAGAACATACTGGAAAAGAACTAATTTTGCAAAGTAATTATCCCTTTCATAAGGAGTACCTTGAAAAGCTGTTTGCAACCTTCATGACCAAAGGAATTTTCTTTTTTTTTTTTTTTTTATAGTAACGTGTTTAATTCTCAATGACAATCTTTCTTCATGTGTACCTATCTTTTTGTTATTTTAGGACAAAATGGGTTTCACTTCATGTCTTGATGTCTGATTGCATTTGTCCATCCTACCCTTATAAAGCAGAACTGCCAAGTTACCCAGTTCCAGGAGAGAGACTTTTTCACCAGTCTTGGTTTTAAATCAATATCCCAAAAGCAGTGTGCCATTTGCAGTTCTTCATTTGATGCACTGAAATCACTGCTACTGGTCCCATAATGTACCAGGATGGGGCTGTCAAAATCCAGAATGGACCTAAAATCTCCCTCCTGGAACTGAATAACTTGGCAGCTTTTTTTAAAGGAAGCAAATGTGGGGAACACCAATGTTCTTTAAAATAATAACCATTTGTTTCAAATAAGATTGTGGTTGAACAAAGCCACTGGGTAAATAAAGGGTAAGAAAACGTTAATTGCCTGCATAGCAATGGGATAAAACAGAGACGTTTGGAAGCTGTGTATATTAATGCTCGTAGTATAGGAAATACTATTCTGGATTTACAGGCTATAATGGAAGAGGATGCCTTGGATTTAGTGGCAGTCATGGAGACGTGGTTCATGGAGAACCATGACTGGGATATAATTACATCGAGCTATAATTCATTCAGGAAGGAAAGGGTAGGGAAAAAAGGGAGAAGGAATGCAGCTCAATGTAAAGCTTAATATTAAAGCGAGAGAACTCTGAGGCTTACGAAGTAAAGAGGAGCACTGTGGGTTAATCTAGAAAGAGAGAATGGTACATCTACACTGGTGTTATATAAAAACCTCTTTCACAAGCAGAAGTGGGAAGAGATTTAATTGGGGATAATCACAATATGGCTATGAAAGAAGAAATACTGCTTATAGGTGATTTCATTATGCCAGATGTTGATATGGGCATCCCTGCTATAGTGTCATCTAGAAGTAGGGAGGGCCTGCATTCTCTATAGGAAGACCTATTCTGGCAAATGGTAATGTAATCCATGTGTGAGGGGCCATATAGGACCTGGTGATTATGAATAGGGAGATGTTTATGATGTTGTATTGGGTGATCATCTGGCATCTAATGATTACCAAATAGTGTGATTTAGTATTAGGATATAGCTGAAAATTGTGTTTTCAAAAGTGAGGGTCCTAGACATCAGGATAACTAATTTTGAAAAGATGAGGGAATACATCAATGAATCTTTAGTTGGGAAAATCTGAGGAAAGTAGTAAACCAGGTGGTAAAATTAAAAGGAGATACTTTAAAGACAATAAACTTTTTGTTAGGAAAGCAAATAAAAGGAAAAGGAAAAGAGACTGAGTTAAGGCAAAAGAGGTTAGCCTTCATGAAGTACAAGAGATAACAGAAAGTTGGGAAAGCAGTCAGGAAAGCAAAGATATACATGAAAGAAGAAAATAGTAGCCACAATATATTTTTTTATGTTAGTAACAGGAGGAAGTGTAAAAATGGTATTGTCAAACTCCAGGGTGAAGAGGAGGAATATGTAGAAGCTGAGGATAAAGCAGATTTGATTAGAAAATATCACTGTTGTGTGTTCAAAGATGAAGCACTGAGAGTAGGACCTCAGAAAAAACATACAAATAGGAAGGGAAGTGAGGCAGATCTTGAATAATTTTCAGAAGACTGTATTCATGAGGAGCAAGATCAATATTTATACTTTGGAAGGAAGGTGGAAAAGGGGACATATGATGGTGAAAATATATCTGTGGCATAAATGCACATGAGACAGGCTTCTATCATTTGAAAGGAAGCTCTGGAATGAGGGGAATACGATGAAGGTGAAAGGAATAGACTTTAAAGTAAGCTAAGGACATATTTATTTATTGAAAGGGTGATGGATGCATGGAACAGTCTCTCAACAGAGGTGGCAGAGATGATGACTATATCTGAATTCAAGAAAGCTTGGGACAAGCACAGAGGATCTCTAAGTGAGAGGAAGGGATTGTAGAACTTAGTAGTTAGTACGATTTGCAAATATAAACTAAATAAATCAAGCCAAAATGCTATAGCATACTATAAAACTACATCCTAAGCAGAATATGTATTTCCGAAATGAAATATATCTTCTAATTGTGAACAATCTACCCACACTGATGAACACAAAGCAGATCCCTTTGCAACCTAGAATCTTGTTTCCCAAAAGTTGTTACATGAGAAGGAACTGAGGCAACACTGATAACATATAATCCTCCTATTAGATATGACCGTCTTCTCTGTTCAATACTACTGCTTCTCATTGTTATATCACTGCAATGTCTACCCAGTGCTGTACAGAGGCTACAGTCTTGTCAAGTACCTGTTCATCAGAGGTTACAGTCTTGTCAAGACAAACAATACAACAGCTTGAGACTAGGAAATGTCTAGGGGAATGGTAAGGAAACACATAGGAAGTGAACAGGAGACTAAGCGGATCAGGATCCAAAGGCAGCCTCAAAGAGGTGAGTGTTTAGCCTGGATTTGAATAGGGCCGGAGATGGGACTTGACATACTGACGGATGGCTTGTTCCAGCATATGGAGTAGCAAGATGGCATGAACAAAGTCTGGAGTTGGCAAAGGCAGAGAAGGACAGAGATAGAAGGGATTTGCCAGAAGAGCAGAGTTCCCGAGGAGGGGTGTAGGGAGAAATAAGAGAGGAAAGGTACTGAGGAGTAGCAGAATGAGCGCACTTATAGGTCAGTAGGAGAAGTTTGAACTGGTAGGGAGCCAATGAAGTTACTTGAGCATAGTGATGAAAGATTAGCTGCCCACCCAGCGGCGGCACAGCAGCATAGCAAACTTCCTTTAACATGTTTTCCACTCTGGCGGGCGTCCCTCACAGCGGTGTGATGCAGCAAACAAGATAAAGTAAGTTTGCTGCCACCACCGCATGGGAGGGCCCACAAGGAAGGGCACCAGCACTGCAACAATGGGGGGCTCTCATCAAAATTTTGCTTGAGAGCTGCTCATTGCAACTTGCTGCCAGCATGTACAGACCATTTCTATAATTAAAGCCTAAACCAAATAAAGATACAGTATATGCCATACTATCTGTCTCAGCAGTATGTGCGTAGTTTTATTACAAGGGGCCCACATTAAGGCAGCCCAAAATACTCCTATTTTAAGCCTATTTTATAAAGACAAGTAGGAAACTGGGGCATGTTTACTAAAGTGCTTTAGCTGCTTCCACGGGGCGTTAATCCAGCCTTAGGCCTGCAGTAGCAGCTAACCCGTTGAAAAAAACAGATATCGCAGACAATTTCTTGCAGTATCTGATATTCCCGTGGTGCAGCTTCCTAGGAATAGGATCAGGACAGGATCAGGGTGACTGACAAAAATGGGCCCAATCGCAGCGGCAGATAACACCACCTCATGCGGGCCTCCCCCAACCACACTATTTTCGGTACTGCAGTACAGTGATCCATGGCACTGACAATATAAACAAGTTAAGTGTGTGCCCCCCTTAAGCACTGATCCCTTCAGACAACTCCTGATCCCCACTGGGAGCTGCCCAGAGGGATTCGTGCAACCCCCAATTTGGAAAAAGTCCCAGCTAGCCAGTCAGCTAAGCCCCCTGCCTCCCCCCCCCCCCCCGATGGGGAAAAGGGTGGGGACACACCACAGCTCCTATCCTCCCTTTCCACCTTTCCTTAAGAAAAAAATAAATCTCGAATAGCCAACTGGCAAGGGGGGGGGGAGCCCAGTGACCCCACAGTCCCCCCACAAGGGTAGGAATGGGGCAGGAGCGATCCTCTCCATCTTTGACTAAGCCCATGAGAAGGGCAGAAGAGAAAAGCCCCTGCCCTTTTCATAGACTCAATCAAAGATGACTGCAATCTCCTGATGCTGCCCCCCCTAGCTAGAGGCTAGAGGGCAACAAGCCGTGACAGTGGCAGTTTAGTAGACACGCCCCTTTGTCTTTATAAAATGCTACTATAAGTGGCAGGGATCACGCTTTTAATTCAAGCGTGGACATTTACATCTGCTATATAGCAGCTGTAAACGAACGTGTGCAAGGTTTTCGAGTGCATGCATAAATTAAGATATTTTATAATCCATACACATACTTGTAATCTCCGCCTATGCTCCACCCAGACCGTGTTGCCTGCTGCACCTGCAGGGAAATAGCTCACAGTCATGTCACTGCAGTGCTTTTAGGCCAGTCTGTATTTTAGGAGGCCTTTTATGCACAAATGTGGCCATATACGCATGAAAACTACTTTAGATAATCACGCCCCAAATGTCTCTGACAGCTTTTTTATGTTCCTTTCATGTTTCACCACTGGTTCTATCTTACACTCTTCCAGCTTTCCTATTATGCTTTTTCTTCTCTCTAGCTACTCCTTTTTCAGATATCACCCCCTCCTTATACTTCTGCTGACTGCTCCAGCCTTCTTCTGCCCTAAAACCCTCCCTTCTTGCCCTCTAGCTGTTTCCTCCTATCTTCTGTCTCTGAATTTTCTCTCCTTTCCTTCTGCTTTCTCTTTTCATTCCTTTGCTTTCCTGTTACTTATTTCTTTCAATCACAAACATTGTCCCTCAATTTTCTCTTCCAGTGCAGGGTCAAGCTATGAGGACAACACCATCTTCTCCCTCCCTGTACATCATTCAGAAAGACTGTGCTGTTTTTATTTACAATCCTAAATTACTTCTTTTTGAAAATACACTCAGGTTGTTACACAGTTCATCTAGGAAAACTGGCCATACAAAACTGATTAATAAGCCATATATTTTAAGCTACAACTTTTACACTACAAGAAAGACAAGGAGCCATGTCTAACAGAATAAGGTGATGCATGAATTCTTTGAAATATGATAAAGAGCTAGGGTATGATGGTATTCCAGATGCAATAAATACAAAGGGAATTAGTACAGAGTTGTATATGCTAATGACATGGGGTTGCTTGGTTTATAGAGGTAAATAATACAGGTGAATCTGTAGGAACTAAATAATAAAGAGAAATAAGCACATTGGAAATAAACAGTTCTGCGGTTTCCTCTCGCTATTCAAGGAACAGAGCACAGCATACAGTTCGCTTTGTTCTGGTAGAGAATATGTAGCAGCTGATCAGCTGTTAACTGAGAAAGTGCTTTTCTGTTTACATCCATAAGCCTTTTTATTTGCAGAAGAGACGAAATAAAGAAAACTAGCTACTCATTATTTTGACAGATGCCCCACATAACTATCCCGATGCTGACTCTATAGTTTAGTTTAGTTTATTCAGTATTTGTTCTACCGTTTTTTTTTAACACAAAAAGAAATGATTCAAAATGTTTTAACTCACTAAATGCGGGCAGAAATGACACGATCTTGAAATCCTCACCCCATCTATGTATCCAGCTTTGGGGCACAATCTTTCACATGGGTGTCCTATCGAGATCTTGAAAACTTTAAAAGGCACATCTTAAAGAGTACATCTACATTTTAAATGCGAGTCGAGGTCAGGACATACTCTGTTATGATGGTATTTTAAAAACAGCTCTGCTAAAGGTGGAGCCATTTCTAAAATACACCGAAAAAAGTGCAGGAATGCATGAGGATTGATATCTGCACAAAGTGAGAAGAACCATTTCCCAGATATACACATGTGAAAAATCAACAGAGGAACCCCGGCAGCTTACATGTAAGTGAGCAATGCCGGCATTTCACAATGTCGATATTTATACATGTATCTGAGCCATTTTTGAAACCTAAACATCAGGGGTGGACTGATCAGTCCAGCAATAGGGCAGTGCCCGAGGGCCCATAGCAGCAGAGGGCCCACTCTCCCCTAGCCTCTATCTATGTTGGATGGGTGGTTAGGAACCAATGATCCTTATTGCCTGGGCGCACAGATCACTGCTAGATGTGCAAATGCTCTTAAGTCACCACAGAGGACTCTAACACATTTCAAATTTTAGGGGGAAATAAACATTGGGGGATTAAAAGGATATCCCTTTTAATCCCCTTTTAAAGGAACAGCCAAAAAGAACACTTTTTAAATACATGGACGATTTGAGGTTACATGTGCATTCCCTATGGAGGTCATTCCAGAAACAGAATAAGGGTTTGTACGTGAGCCAGGGACATTTATCTGCCAAAAAAGTCTACAAGCGTATTCTGGCACATAGCATCAACAAACATTTATCTCACTAACCTGGGAATTTCAGAATATGTCTGGGGGAGGGGGGGGGACAGGGGCGTGGTTTGCCATGGAGATGTATAAAGTGCATTCAGGAAAGGCCCGTGTACCTTTTGGGATGTCCTCGCAGACGTGCTCGTTATACCTGCCGGAGACGTGGAAAAGCCACTACTTGGAAAATATTCTGCTGTATTTATATAAAGGTGGTTTGTATAAAGGTGTTCTAAAATGGTGGACCACAGTATAGGAAAACATCACAAGATGCATTTATAAAGAACATAAAATGGTAAAGCTAACGAGGCATTAATAACTATCCTGCAAGAAATATTAAGAAGAGCAATAGTAATTATTTTGGCCATGCTGACACTTGCTATTTGTGCTAAAGGAGCTAATCTAGGGGACCCTAACTATTCCCATGTCCTGAAAAATGGAACTGTTGATGTAGGAATAGTATGTGAGTGAATTTGGGTGAGAAATGGAGGTCAGTTTTTTAGTCCTGGGACTCCATGCTATTATGTTATACCAGCTGTTATTTATAGGTTGGGGGTATATGGCAGAATTATGGTTTTTATGACTGACAGTGAGAGAGAGAGTGTGTGTGTGTGTGTGTGTGTGTGTGTGTGTGTGGTTTGAGGGTTGCATGGGAGGATCTGGTGTGATCATCTGCAATTCAAGGGGGGGGGGCATGAATGCCTGGCCAGTACCTGTACCATACAGATGCCCAAAAGCATCATTTTTTGTGAGGTTGGTAAGGGTCCAAACTTAGCATTGTAAAGACTGTTTTTAGAGATGACCAATGAGATGACCAACTACAGGTATATGGTGATGGGCAGGATCAGATATGTCCATCTTTACAGAATACGGTGAGCGCAGGGATCTCCAAACCGTTAGCGGCATATACCATGCATTATAACAGTGGAACCCGTGTTTCTCCATAGTAGTTTGCTTGTGCAACACCAGAAACACCTGTGTCCTCAATTCTGGAACCACAGGTGCATCTATACCCCCGGTTGTGGAATTAGAGTGAGACTAGGCCCGTTTTCGATTTGGACATGTCTGCGGGCCAGACATGCATGTAATGGAATTGGCTTCCACATGAAACGGGGAATGCGCATCTAGCTTTTAGTTTCATCTGTACATGATATATTGCCTTTTAATGAAAGCAAACAAACAGAGCAGTTTACAATACATGTCCAGGTCACTCTCCATCATGTCCCCATGCAATTTTGATGTGGTATGGGCATCTACGTATAAAACAAGCCTTTATTAAAATGGACAATTACATGTGGATGCAATTTACACATGTAAGTGGTTGTATCTGCATATGCAAATCAGGAATAAGGGTTTCTAAAATAAGCTCTTTACAGTGCAAGTGGGCACAAGAAGGTTAAAGGATTGTTCCAGGTTGACAGACTCTGGATAGGAATTCTCCAGATTTGCATTTGTGCCCTGTATCTACTACAGCAATCTGGAATCAACTGTGAGCCAGTTTATTTTAAATCATTGATATGCATTTCATTTTTTGGCAGATAGAACAGTATTTGGAATAACTGAGACAATGCTTTAATAATCTCAATAAAAGCACGACCTACATAGCAGACCTACAAGGACACATTCTCAGGCATTGTCAGTAAGTTCTTATTTTACAAGTGTTCTAATTTGGTCATGCTGCTTGTTAAAGCTAAGATCATTCTTCCTCCTTTTAGCGCTGGCAGAAGTTGACATCAACATGACTCAGGCTTTCAAGCATTTATGAGGCCAAATTACTGAATCTCTTATATGGGTGCATACAAAAAAGCGAAAGGGACTTTTAGGATTTGCATAACAGGTCACATTGACTCTTTTCTAGGGTTACTGGTAATCACATCTGTAATACCTTTGAAGACGGCACAAGCTTTGCAGCAACCTTTTCTCTTGCCTCTTTAACATCAGGAATGGTTGGGGGGGGTTGTGGCTTTTTCTTTTATGGGTGTCTTTTGTGACATCCTTAGTTTCCTCATAGTGCATCCAGATACAGTGCTCTAAATGAGAACAATGGGATGTCTTCAAAGATCTAAGTGCCATTAGATTTGAGCAAATAGTTTTAATTTAATGTGATTTAATTCAAATCCAACACAATAAAAAAATGAGCTCTGGGCAGCTTATAATATAATGAGATGAAAGCAAACAATAAATAATTTATAAGCAAGCAAAACTCAATAAGCATAAAAGCTAAAATAAACTGAATAAAAATCAATTAAAAATATGTTTTCAAGGGCCTCCTGGAATTCCAAAAACCTGAACCAGTCCCCTAATAGATTTCCTTGATGTTCCTTTTAATCAGAATGCTCAGTGGATGGCAAGGCAGATCTTAAACATCATGAAGGAGTACATTACCATACCAAATTTGACAAACTGGTACCAACTTTTGCAAATTTAAATAACATTAATTTAAACTGAATCCTAGACAACATGGGTAAACAATGTAGCTTTTTAATACTGGGTGGCACTATCCCATTTAGTTACTTTAAAAATCAGTCTTACTGCTGTATTTATATTTATCTTGAACAATCTGTCGCACAGGGAGGCCCTCTTCTAAAGTGAGCTAAGCAGTGAACGAGCATTTTCGTACACGATAACTGCCTGCTCAAGTCTATGGTTACAGGGGCATAACAGTTAGAGTGTGATTTCATAATGTGCACATCCAGCCCGCGGACACATCTAAATGAAAAACAGGCCCCATTTGACCCTAATTCTGCATGTACAGGTCTGGACGTGCCTGTGGGTCTGGAATAGGGACATAGACGAGTTTGGCATGGCACGCAAAAACTCCAGGACACAGGTACAGGAAGCAAGTGGCCTGGACATCCCTGCTTTTTTGGCAAATTCTGAAAAGATGTACAGCTCAGCAAATCCAGAATAATCATCATTGCACCTCTGAATATTTTTGTAGAAGTGTTTAGGAATGTCTCTTTATCATGCAACCTTCCCCTACCTCTGCATTCTGTTCTTTACAGTTGCATCTTGTGGTCTTCCAAACTGCGGACACACTAGTTTAAAACACTTTTGTCACAGTCATTCATCTCTACGGGATGCATTGCAGAGCAGAGCAGAAAAGCTTCTAAGTCCTGGCCTTATTCCACATTTCCGCTGGTATAACTTGAATACGCATTGCACGTCTCTGCTACTGACCACGCCCTCGTACTGCCCCTCCCACCCACGTTCTGAGATTCCCATGCTAGTGCCGTGTACTTGCAGGGCCATGGGTGTTTCAGAATATGGCCACACACATTTTCGTTAGAAAAATGTATATGCCGCATGTCCAAAGGGCTTATTCCTCTTCCGAAATGATCCCCTTACTGCATAATGATTTGCATGCTAACTGCCACTCACACGTTAGGTGCAGAATGGGTTGGGACAGAGAGTGGACATACCACGTGCTGTCACTGTTGCCATTAACATTGGTTCACCTAATGCCACCTCAATAGGTGGTGGAAAGTGCATCATGGTAATAGCGTTGTGCATTAGGATACTCAACTCCACCATAACAGTTACTGCAGACGTTCTGTACTTACAATAATGCACATTAGTTTTTGAGCTAGATGTGTGTTAGGTGCAAAAACCTTACACACTTTAGTAAAAGGGCCCTTATATTATAATAGCCTAGAAGAAAAATAATAACCTCTTAAACTTTTCTTTTAAAATGATTGAAAGAAAACAAATCCCTTACTTAACATACGTACAGTTCTTCATATAGCAAACAGTTTTCTCTGGTGACTGATATCTGATGTTTAATAGTTAGATTTGAATCAATATAAACACCTAGGCCTTAATTTTGGTACTAAATTTTCATTTGGAACACACTAACATTAGTTCTTCTCTGGTTGTATCCCCATTCCAAATGCTAACCTGCAAACATTTTGTTTTCTCAAGAGTCATTTTTAACTTGTATGAGGACATTCACTGATAAATCTGATTAGAACACTGACTTAAAAGAGAATAATCTAAATCCTTGAATAATACTATTATTAAGCTATCATCTGCATAAGGACATTAAGATAAATACAAATCTTGTGCCCTCAAAATTCTCTTCCCCCAGTGACCTCAGAAATACACATTAAATAAAAGCAGAGAGGAAAGCCTTAAGAGACCCCACATTCCATTAGCCTTTGAAACCTCCCCATTCAAACAAGAACAGACTGACCTTCTCTTCACCACTCTTCCCCCCCCCCAAAAAAAAAAAAATTGAAATACAAGCCAGTATTTTTCCTGCAGGTCAGAAACTAGAGAGGTTGAGCTATAGAGGCTGCTTAGCTGCAACCCATATTCCAGGAAACATGGGCTAGAGACAATGACAGGTAAAGCCGGCTTCTATGGCTCTCTTTAGGGTGGTACCTGCCGCTCTGACCAGGTAACCCTCTTTTTTCCCAGTGACAAGAGGCCCATTCCCCATCACACCATATTAAAATAATATCTCCAAAATAAAATCCAAAGCCATCCAACATACCATAAAGTCCCACCACTCCCAAACCACATCATACCTTATGTAACCAAGAAAAATTTCAAACAAATACCAGCACTGATATTACAAGTCCCCAGTAAGTCCATACTAAGGGCAACACCAAAGGGCCCTTAGACAGCATCGGGAAGCAGATGGTGAGTACAGCAGGGATAGTCTAGCTAGCACGACTTCAGAGGGCTGATGACATTTAGGAAAGATAGTCCTGTGCAGCACTCAAATAGAATCATCCCTAAGCTCTCTTTGCAGAGCCCACCCCTCGCTGGATCTTCCTCTTTGTCGCAGGGCCCAGTCCCTGGCTAATGACACCAGCATCGGGAAACAGATGTAGAATGAGACAGGGATAATCCAGCATGGCATTGAAAAACTGATGACATTTAGAAAAGATGATCCAATGCAATGCTGGTGTAGAATACGCTCTAAGCTCTCTTTGTGGAGTTCACTTCTTATCCAGGCTTCCCCTTTATTGCACAGTATGGTTCCTGGATGAAGCTCCTCTGTAAGGGATAAGACTTCAGATGCCAGCGTCAAGAAGCAAATGGCAAATAAGTCAGGGATAGTCCAGCATAATATCAAAGCCTATGACACTAAGCAATGACGGCCAATGAACATGATGAGGATGGTTGTATATATTTTTTTTGTTTGCTAGGATTTTTTTCCCCCCGTTTGCATTTCTCTCAGGCTGGTGGGGCATGGCATATTCAAAATTGCTTTTCCAGCACAACATTTTCCATTCATGAACAGAAGCAGGTTGTACACATCTCTCAGACATACGTGTTCTCCATTAATATCCTAAGGAAGCAAGTCACTCCTAATACTGTCCTCCCTGAACATTTCTTTGTCTTTAAAGGAAATCGAAAAATTGTTAGAAAGACAAAGAACATCATCCTATTATTGCTATGCTTTGTAGCTCTATGAAAAGTGGTCAATAACGGCATCTGTGTTCTGTCATGTAAAATTTGGGTTCCTTCACATCAGAAGTGGTCCCGATTAATATTTACATTGTTCTACCTATACACACAAGTGTATTGAATGTCAAGTCACCCTCCATTGCCTCTGGTACAATTTACATGATAAGTCCGCTTTGGGCAGAGGAATAACTACAGTACCTGAATTGTAATCTTCTTTGAGCCTGTATTTGGAAAAGCAAAGTATTAAATCTTAAAAAAAAAATAGAAAAAATCCCACATGGCTACACAGACCCCATTCTGTCAAGCCAACAGGAGAGTTCTAAGTGCAAGATTACTGCACAATTCAGTCAAAAGGATGCAGTGAATGGATCAGGTGAGATCAAAAGAAAATCCACTAACAACTCAGAGCCTGATGTAATAAAGTGCAGGAGGCTTGGCGCAAGCTTAGCATGGGTTTTATGCACATATTTCTGTGCTGGTATGGCCACCCTATGCAGAGAGAAGTTTAGCGCACAAGAAAATCATATGCAAAGAGCTGCATAGGCATTGACACATTCCTCGTTTAAGTCCCATGGCAATGAAGGCATTAGCTATTAAACCCTGATGCAAAATAGTCTGGAGATTTAACACATGGTCTGAATAGGAGTAAAACGTTGTATGCAGGGTTAAACTGGAGGTACCATGGCTGTGAAATGATGAGCACGCGTTTGACTGCTGAAATGTATATGATGTCATATAAAGAATCTTTACACACAGAATATACATTTGACATTCAAGATACAAACATCTAGGTGGTAATTTCAAAAGAAGCCACACGGATACTTGTGTGCATTTAGGTGCCTACATCGTGGTTATTTTAGTGACTGACACAAGTAAATGGGCATTTACGTATATACCTTGGTGGTCACGATTCTGTGTTAGGATGATCACTAGTGCTTGCTCTGTGGACATGTAAAAAGGGGAGTTTGGGTGAAGCATAGGCAGAGCACAACTTTGCATTCACAAATTATACAATAATTTACACGTGCTCTTGAGAAATCTAAGCATAGGCATTTACACCAGCTGTAGGGCTGATAAGTGCTCGCAATTTCATCCGAAATATGTTTTCGACCACTAATATGCATATCATACTTTTCCGTGTCCTGGTACAATCTCTGCACAAAATATTGGTTCTTCTGCTGGTGCTCACCTAACAGAATGCAAGCGTGTTTTCATGATGATTGGAGCACTTTCCTATATTTGCACATATTATTTTTCATGTACATTATTTGTATACAATTTGTTTACTGCATTGGATGGACTTACTTTCTTACGTGTGGACTTCAGTGAATAGCTCTAACAATATCACTCTAACCATGAGCCCCATTGACAGACCTCATGACTGCAATGGTCCCAATTTCATTAAGTACTTAAATATTTCAGAAATGCCTCAGAGTTGCATTCTTCATTGGGTTAACAAATTAAACAACAAGTTATTATTAAATGTTTTTTTTTTTATTGGTCTTGCAATATACCTTTTGTGATTACATAAGCCTCTCTGTTGTAGATCTATGGGATCTCCTGAATATAAGCTTTTTGCAGTGAGCAGACAAGCCAGGGCAGGGGGAGGGATGACAGAGAGAAAGAGCACCCCTCTGTTACTGGAGCCTCTCTTCTCCTTTCTCTTCTATGGTCATATGTGATTATACCCATTTGTCCCATGTACATGAGTCTTGGTTCTGCCTAGACTATGTTCTGATTTCTGCTGAGGGGATGGGAGAGTGTTGGCTGCTGAAATCAAACCTATTGCTATTCGGATCGTGGGATGACTTGGATAGACTGGGAAAGGAAGGGTGACTCATGGAGGTCATGGACCTTCCCAATGTCTTTGGGAGAATAAGGACTTTCTTGGATATCTTCAATGGGAAAGGGAAGCGAGCAAAGTAGTCATGCGGGGGAGATTATAGCCTAAGAGGCCAATTCCCTACTGGATGCCCAGTCTGTGTACAGACCCTCAGAATTGGGGTGTACAGCGGTAGACCCAATTCTGATCCCAGGGGTCTACTGCTGTATGTGCAGGCTGGGCCCCGATTCTGAAGGGCCACATGCCCTACAGATCCCCGGCTAACTCAGTCAGGTTCTTGAATGTAGCTGTGATGCATCAAATAGAGAAAGTATTACATCTATTTTATCAGGCTTTATACACAGGATAGCAGGGCTGCCTAGTTGATGGGGCACGTTTTTTCAGGAAGTCCTTCTTCCCGTGCTAACAGAATCAGATATGGAATACCTAAGTGCTCCGATTACCTGCAAAGAGGTCCAGCAAGTAATTAAGACCAGGACGCCTCATACTTTGCCAGGACTAGATGGCTATTGTCGGAAGTATTATAAAATCCTGCAACCGCAGCTATCCCCTATCTTTACAGATATGTATGCCAGTGTTCTTGAAGAGGGACTTTTGCCAAGGGAGTGCTGTTATAACTGTTATTCCTAAACATGGTAAGGGCCCCCTAGATCCGGCATCGTATAGACCTATATCATTGCTGAATTCTGATGTTAAGATTCTGGCATTTGTACTGACAAAAAGGTTGAAGCCTGTCCTTCCATGGCTTCTGGATCCTCATCTGCTGGGTTTTGTACAAGGTAGAGAGGCCTCCCTGAATATCAGTAGGCTACTTTTGGGGATGGAATATTGTACTTAATATCATTTGCCCTTACTGCTCATTAGCTTTGATGCCAAATAAGTATTTGGTCAAGTATCTTGGCCATACTTGTTAGAAGCGATGCGGTATTTTGGTTTCTCGGGCTCCTTTTTTTGGTGAATCCAGGTCTTGTACACAGACCCTTTAATGGCTGTCTTGGTGGGGGTTGGGGGGGTTCTTTCCACCACATTAGGGCATGGCATGCATCAAGGCTGCCCCCTGTCTCTACTTCTCTTTGTGCTTTCACTTGAACCATTACTGTTGTTACTGGCGTCAGATAACATTATGAACCTCTCCCTTGGTCATGAGGAGCTTATACTGAGTGCCTTTGTTGATGACTTGCTTTTGTGCCTCCAGGATCTGGATCTCTCATTGCCTACTGCTCTCTAGGTCGTCAAACATTGTGGTAGTTTTTTGGCTTGAAAATAAATCACAGTAGGTCCATGGTGATGGATATTGATGGGGTGGATATTGGGGGGGATTGGCAGGGCACCTTTCCTTTGGTCTGGGTGGACTCTCAAATTCTTTACCTGGGTATCCAGCTCCCTGCAGACATATCTAAAACATATGACATTAACATTAAACCGCTGCTCCATCACCCGGCAGAACATTTATATAAGTGGCGGGATCTACCCATCACTTTGAAGGGTAGAGTGGCTCTCTTTAAAATGGTGGAGCTACTTTGATGGGTCTATGTTCCATGACATCTTCCAGTGTGAGTCTCTAGGTGGGAATGGATGCAGCTGCATTCTCACTTAGGACGATTTCTGTGCATGAATGTCATTCACTTATCCCTCTCAAGGTCTTAGTGAAGAAGACAGAGGAGGTAGGGCTGAATTTACCTTCCCTGCAGCTGTACAACTTAATTTGCCTGCTACAGTAATTACACAATATTGTTAATGGCACTGTGATGTGTGCACCTGTATCTATTATTGATTGGTTGTCAGCCCTTTACCAAAGGATCTACCTGTTGCATGTGGAGGCCTTATGACCTGGAAACACTCTGGGTACTTCTGTGCCCTTCGGAGAGCTTGGAGCGAGTTGTGTAGGCAGCGTGACCACTCCTGGCAATACATGTACCTCCGTCTGCTTGAGCATAACGCAGATTTTGTCCCTGGCTTGCATTCTCACCTTCTGCGGCGATCAGTAGGTAAGGATATTTCTCAATTATTGGATTTTCTGATGGAAGATGAGGAGGAGCTAGATTCTTTTCTCAGGCTGCAGGCGAGGTACCACTTGGCCACACAGGATTTTTATAGCTACCGCAAAGTCTGGCATTATATTCAATGGATTTGGAGGTTGGAACCTGCCCTTTTTCTAAAGGGGGTTTTGGTTGAGCTGTTTATTTTGCTAGAGGGATGGGTATCTACCCGGCTTGTGCGGCAGATGCCTGATCCAGCCCTGGACCTATCATCCTTGGACTTGCTGACTCTCCGTTGGAGACGTGATGGCTTGGAGGAAGTCTCCTCTGACTTACTGTGTTGGATTTTTTCTCGATGCGTGTTACTCTCTGAATGTGTATTCAGGAACTCCAGTATAAATTTATTTGGAGGGCATATGAGCACAATATTTGGGCTCACAGGGCAGGAATGCAGCCTACTGACCTCTTCCAGCTGTGAAAGTTGGACCCATGCACCTTTGTACATAGATTTTGGAAGTGTCCTAAGATACAAATCTTTTGGAGGCAAATATGTGAGTGTTTAAGTACCTTAGTGCAACAGCCCTTGCTGCCAGCAGTGACGGCTTGCCTGTTTGGCAAATTTTCAGTGGACTGGTGCCTCCTTAGTGTGCAGAAGCAACTGTGAATGGGGCTTTTTGGTGTGGAAGAAGCTAATTCTTAGACAATGGATGTTGACCTTGGCCCTGGATCTGGAGTCCTGGGAGTGTGCTCTCATTGATCTTATGGATATGGAGTGCAGGACTGCCCAAGAGTAGGAATTGAGAGCTTCTGACCAATTTCTTTGCCTCTGGGCTCCCTTGATTAATAACTTTCCTCCCCGTACCAGGAGGGCTTTGCTCAATGTGTGAGGTCTGGTTATGTAACCATGCTGACCATGCTGAAGGGTAGTTCATGGCGGGTTGGGTGGGAGGGTATGGAGACTGGGGCCTTGGGGAGTGGGTTGTGTGCTCTGTATGTTTGGTATATATGGGCTAGTGCCTGGTGGCATGTACGTGATGAGGGAATGTATAGGTCTCATTTATATCACATTATGGCTGGAACTAGCCTTTGATGGTCCCGCCCCTACCAGTGCGTTATGCTATCTCTGTCCATATCTGTAGATTTCTCTGCAACCTTATAGAATGTACTTCTTACTTTATTTGCCTTTATTTCATGACTTGGGTAACTATGTTATTCTTGGGGGGTTTGGGGACAGATTGGGGTGGACCATATTATTAGATACTGCCTATGGTTCATATATCACAAAGGGCTACCTTCCACCTACCTCTGTGACTCTATTGTTTTTAATTGGGTGTATAAGTTTTGACTGGAATGTTTTTTCCTTCACTGTATTTTCTATTGTTTTTGATACCAATAAAAATGATTGAAAAAAAATATATATATAAAATGCACAGTGTATGACTGAATGGGAATCACACTATGCTTAAAGATTTTTAAAAAGTGGTTATTGAACTGGTAGAACTTCTGCAGGACTTACTGGAGAAAATATACTTTCACTCAAAGCATAATCAAACTCTGGAATTCATTGCTGGTAAGTGCCAGGAAATATCCATTAACCTTTCCTGGCATTCAGCGTGATATTCTTCCATCTCCTTTACCATTTTGGTGGCTCTTCTCTGTACCTTTTCTAATAACACTATATCCTTTATAAGATACGGCGACCAGAATTGCACACAATATTCAAGAAGCGGTTGCACCATGGAACAATACAGAGGCATCATAATATCCTTTGTTTTATTTTCCAATCCTTTCCTTATGATACCTAGCATTCTATTTGCTTTTTTGGCCGTCGCTGCACACTGGGTGGAGGGTTTCAACATGTTATCGACAATGATGCCTAAATCTTTTTCCTGGATGTTGGTTCCTAATGTGGAGCCTTGCATCGTGTAACCATAGTTTGGGTTGTTCTTTCCTAGGTGCATAACTTTTCACTTGTCCACATTAAAATTCATCTGCCATTTGGATGCCCAGTCTTCCAATTTATCAAGGTCTTCTTGCAATTTTTCACAATCCTCATGGGTTTTAACAACTTTGAATTTTTATTTTGTCATCTGCAAATTTGATAGCCTCACTCGTTATTCCCATTTCCAGGTCATTTACGAATATGTTAAAAAGCAGCACCCCAGCACAGATCCCTGGGGTACTCCACTCTCCATTGGGAAAATTGGCCATTTAGTCCTACCCTCTGCTTTCTATCTTTTAACCAGTTCCTGATCCACAATAGTACACTGCCTTCTATCCCATGATTTTTTAATTTTACGAAGAGTCTCTCATGAGGACCTTGTCAAAGGCTTTCTGAAAATCCAGATACACTTTATCAACCGACTCACCTTTGTCTACCTGTTTATTCACACCTTCAAAAAAACATAACAGTAAGTAAGACAAGTAGTAACAGTAGTAAGACAAGACCTTCCTTGGCTAAAGCCATGTTGGCTGTCTCCCATTAAGCCATGACTATCTACATGTTCAGTTATTTTGTTCTTTATAATGGTTTCTTCCATTTTTTTTTTAGTACTGACTGGATATGTACAGTATTCACTGGATGGATATGTACAGTATTCACTAGTACACATTCAGTTCATTAGTGTGCTTTAAAAATGTTCATTTGCATAACACTCATTTAACACACATTAGCTTACAAATTACCAAAAGTAAAGTTGATCTGCATGTGTTGATGTTTTAAAAATATGTAAAACAAACCAATAATCATCTCAGAATTAGCGAATAATGTCAAATGAAACAAAGGGGTATGTTTACTAAACGTGAATAACGCGCGTAGTATGACGTTAACGACCGTAAGTGCAGTGTAACGTGCGTAAACACGCGCCAACGACCGGTAACGTCGTACTACGCGCGGTAACCGCGCTTAACGATCGTAAAGCCCCGCGGCGGGTTAAAACAGCGCAGAAGGTGGAGAGTGGGCGGAGAGAAGGGGTCAATGGGCGGAGAGGGGGTGTGGAGAGGCTCCCCCTCACTAACGCGCTGTAATTCTGAGCTCAATTCCAACGCGAATGAAAACCTGCCATTAAAGGCATTTAAAGGGAAGAGAAACCATTTCCGTCAGCAATGTACAGAAAAACCGGGGAAACACACAAAACGTGAGCAGTGTGATACATGTGCACTGAACAAAATAGCACATAAAACGTTAAAAATGACCACAGGAAACATTTTAAAAAGCATAATACAGCTGGGCAACAGTGATAGCAATGGGCAACAAGGAACAACACTGCCTGGAAAGCACCAAATAAAAAAGAAATGATGTGTGGAAGGGTCTACGCTCCACAGACCCTTTTAAAGATCATTTCATTGTAATGGATTGTCCTGGGAGTGTTGTGTAATGTTTCCCAATGATATCATTGTTGCCCTGCTTGGTTATGGGTGTGTGCCCCTTTTGTGAGGTATTCTCTGAGGTTTATGTGCACCGTTGTCTGCATACAAGGTAAATGAGGTCACAGTAAACCTGTTGCAGAGCAGGGTTTCTGACTCGTCAGGCCGGTTTAACTAACTCCAGGGACTGCACTGTCTCTGTGGCCACAGTGTGGTGCAACATACACAGCCAGTGCCTGTAAGACCAGAGGGTCACAGGTTCAAATCCCAGCTGGGGCTCCTGCCAACCCAGTCCCCATAGCTTTACCCACCACTAAACAGTGATAGTAAAGACACACCTTTATTGCAGAGAACATATGCATGGCTTTATTTTACCACACCAGAAACAGGCACATTACCTTAAAGCAGAGTTCCGCAAATGTAGTCCTGGAGGGCCCCACAACATTCCGGTTTCATGCTGCCTCCAATAAAGATGCCTGTGCTGCATAGCTATGCACCACCCCCATGTTATGCAGATGTAGCTCATGCATATTTATGAGGGACAGCATGAAAACCCGAACAGTGTTTGGAACACCAGGACTGGAGTTGGGGAACTCTGCCGTAAAGCAGCAGCCAACAGGGCCACACACCCACCCACAGGCCCCATTGGCCAATGCCACCTGGAGAGGCAAGACATTGGGTCCTGCCTGTATCTCCCAATACTAGCAGTTGCATACCTTAGCAATGCCACCCTACACCTGGGTATATGGTACACAGCTATCAAACGTTTGCTATGAGAACTGGCAGATATCAATTCTTCTGTTAAGCACATTTTGCTCATTGAGCTCCAACATAACAATCATTCTGATGTCTGTGGTGTGTGCTGCAGGTCTGGTCTCTGACAGTGTTCACCACCCTGGGGAGTGACCCCCCAACAGTCTTGTGTACCATATCCATGCCTGTACTATGCCCATGACTGGTGTGGTGTGTATGGCTGCTGACCACCTCTATAGTAGCACAATGCTGACATCGGTGTGGGGGTGGTTGTCTGTCTATCCAGTGTGTGGTGGCTGCAAACACCTTCCACAGGCCACACTGCCAGCAATGTTGCCAGTATTGGGCTGCCAATGTGCATAATGAGGAGCAAGGTACCATGGGTATAGGCCGGACAGGGTGGCCTGGCCAGGGCGCATCTGCACAGGGCATAGGGCAGTGACAGGCACATTGTAGTGGCCGGCCACCACCTACACAGACAGGGTGACCTCAGTATGTGCTGCTGAGAGATCACTCTCACCCTGACTGTGCAGTGACCACAGCATGGCTATGCACCCCCATAGTGCTATCTAGTATTTCTCTCATGTGATATATATGGGTTGCCTTTTGGGGCCCTGTCACCAGCCACCTGCCCCATGATCAGGGCGCGGCAGGCCCTCTGGACTTGTGCCTGCCACACATGGCCGCAGGCAGGTCTGCTGTCCATGCAGCCACACAGACACGGGGAGATGTGTGTCTGTGTGGCTGCATGTGCGGCCTGCGCCTGGCTGCAGCTGTGCGTGCCCAGGCACAAGCCCAGAGGCAGTTCGCCCTAATCCAGGGGCAGGTGCAGGCGACCCTGTCCATGGTGGCTGACCGTCTGCGGGAGCGTGATGAGCGCCCTGAGCGTGCCTCACACGGTCAGCCACCATCCGACAGGGGTCCCCAGGGTGTGTAATATGTGGACACACATAGCACACCCGACCTGTGATGGAGCGTGCCATTGCGTGTACATGACAAGGGGCACAGGGAGGAGCGGGGCCATCGATGTTTGTATGAGCATGCATTGTTGGCCATGCTGCTGTCACCTGCCATCAGATAGGATATGTGACGCATGGCCCATGTGTGGCCGCATGTAAATGTTGTAAATATGTTTCACACCCAGGTTTATAAAGATGTTGAATGTTAAACATACCAACTGTGTGGTCAGATGTCCCTCATTGCTAGGTGACAGTGATGTGCGAGTGATGGGTGTGGCTGTGTTCACTATGAGAGGCAATGGCCGATGTGGAACAGGTATGGTCTATGCTGAGAGCACCCCCACAGACATGTCACTATTATGCTGCTGCGAGGGTGGGACAACTAGAGGGGTGGTGAGTGGCGTGCATGACTGACGTGCAACAGCATATGTGTGGGTCCCTGTGGTACACACAGCACAGAGTGACAATGATACATATGGTGGCGTGGAGCGGTTGGCCTTTGTGACCGGTACAGCAGGACCCCATATTGTTGGCCTGTCTTGCCAAGTGCAGGACGACTGAGGTGTATGCGTGGCGGTGGGGAGAGGGGGGAACCACATAGTGTGCACCGCAGGGGCTCCTGAAGCTGACGCCTGAGGGGGGGGGATGGAGCTGAGAGTGTTGTGCTAGGTGTGACTGTGTAGGGCCTGTCAAAAACGTTCAATATGTCAGGCAAGTGTACCAGCATGCAGGGCGGAAATGGTGGATGTTACACTATAGTCAAAACGTCCTCTGCGAAACGTACGACCAACATGCTGTATGTTGTCATGGGTGAACGTGCTGGGCCCAGGGGGGTGCAGGAGCATATTGTCGGTGGAGTACATGGGGCCATCGGTGGGGGCACTCAAAGGGGTGTGGGGGTGGGGGGTGCACACAGCAGAGGGTCGGGACAGGGGCTCAGTGGGATGATGGCCAGAAGGGTGGCACACTGCGGTGTGTTTGCGGATGGTGTGTGCTGGAGTGTGGATGGTGCGACAGGTGACAGTTGCTGCATGTCGTTTGGGGAAACCAATGTGTTATTGGGGTGTGCCAGGATGGGTGGAAAGGGGGTGTAGGTGTATATAGCGGCCACTGGTGCACAGGGGGACGGGTAGCCCTTACCGGGGGTTGATACAAAGGTGCTGGAGCATGCATGCCTGTGCCCAGGGATCCACTGTGCACATGTGTGACGGTTGAGACAAGGTGGATGTGTGTGGGCGCTTGTAACCCAGAGTACATGTCCTGTGTCACCTTCTCTGGCTCCCTTTACGTTACCTTATGGACTGCTCTATGGGGGACATTTTGATGTGCCTCAGTGGACACTCCACTTTATAATGTGGCATATGTTGTGCGTTCTGGGGTGCCTTCTGCAGCAACCTTGGGTCCGCCACTGTGTGTGTGTGTTTGCTAGCAAATGTACATCACATACATGACATATACATGCCCCCTCACTCACTAGATAACGTGTGGGTGTGTTTACTTGCACCCCAAAAGGAAGGGGAACATAGACATGCCCCCTCACTCACTATCTAATATGTGGGTTGTTTGCTTGCACCCCTCCAACACGTAGACAAATAGATGACAACTCCCTCACTGTATCATGTACAGGATGCTACATCAGCCAGCCTTCTGCATCGGGCACCCTGGGGACTCAAACCCATGCTGCCCGTATCAGCTGTCACTGCAGTAACCATTGTGCTACAGCTCTGTATGGGTCAGGTATGTATGCTAGCAACCCTACAACGCATACAGGCCATATACATGCCCCCAAACTCACTATATAATGTGTGGGTGTTTACTTGCACCCCAAAAGGAAAGGGGACATTGACATACCCCCTCACTCACTATCTGATGTGTGGGTGTGTTTGCTTGCACCCCTCCTAAACTAAAACAAATATATGCCCCCTCCCTCACTGTGTCATGTACAGGATGCTACATCAGCCAGCCTTCTGCAACTGGCACCCTGGGGACTCAAACCCATGCTGGCCGTATCAGCAGTCACTGCAGTAACCATTGTGCTACAGCTCTGTATTGATCATGTATGTCGGAGTGGCTTCTTATGCTTAACGCGCGGTGACGCCGCTAACGCGCCATGTATCGCTCGTTACTTTAGTAACGCGCGGTAGGTGTTCCGCTGTCCCGCCCATCTCCTTATTTGGGGGTTTGTCTTATTAACGCGGATCCTAACGCGAACTGCAATAATGCGATTTAGTAAACATACCCCAAAATTGAATAAAAAATGTTTGCCTTGTGAACTTTCTTACTATAAAGAAATATGTCCCATACTGCTGGTACTTTAGAAATAAAAAATAGGATGTACCACCAGCTACCATTGAAAAAGCGAAATCCCAAATCTCTTCTTTCCCTTCCCTTCCCTTCCCTTAATAATAATAATATATTCAGATATGATAGATCTGAGTGGTGAATACGGAATAAAACTATTTTAGGTTTGTAACAAATCAAGAGCAAACCAAACAAACAAACAAAAAAGTAATAGCAACCTCTTGTTCTAAGTCCTTTCTCCCCCACTATTCAAAAGAACTGGTATCATGTAGGAATCTGATTCACCTCTTCTCTATACTCCTCACATAATCTCTCATCATCAAATAGCTGTGAATGTTTTCTCCATGAAAACCCTATGTTTTCTTCCCATGAGATTTGCAATAGTTAATTGCTGTTAACAGTTCTCCCATATCAGTATGATACTGAGAATGAAAGATGTTTTAGGCACAGATGTGGTTTCCAGCCCAATGAGATAACTGTTTCAAAGAACAGTCATATAACAAACTTGCACAAGCTGAAATTGAGCTGATGCTCTCTAAAGTCCGCCTTAAAATTATGAAAATAAAAATATAAAACGTTTGTAACAAGAATTTCAGTGCTTTCCTCTTAACACAAAGGATGCCTAGGTTCACAGGGCAGGAAGGTGCCTATTTTTAGTCTATTTTATAAAGACATCAAGGTGCCTATGTGTCTTCATAAAATACTAGCACATATCCTGCAGAAATTGCATCTACATTGAAAGCCAAGTCATATAAGAATTTATATGCATATTTTATAATTCTAACTGCACCCACATTTTGCCTAAACACTCCTTCCCTTAGAATGCCTACTCTACAAATACTTGCTGGCTTGCAGCGCACATACGTTTAAACGTGACCTAAATTGATAAGAGGACTTTCATATGCGCAAGACAGCATAATGCATACACACAATATTTATAAAATTACCCTCAAAATGACACATGTAACTTGCCTAAAAATTGCATTTCAGTGCCAGTCTTTTGGCTATATGTATGGTACAAACTTTTTAAGCATGTTTCACTTAAACGATAGCGTCTCTTGTTGAGGGCCTGCTCTATCTGTGTGGCTGTCTGTCTGCAAGCATCTGTTTGCACATGTGGAAACAACAGATGTGTCTGAAGAGCAGTAGGATTAAAGGACGGGGGCGAGTCCCAGGTCCTGCCAGCAATGAAGATGGGAACAGCAGTTTTAAAGAGCCAGTAGGTGTCTTGGGTTTCACTGGCACAAAAGAGAAGAGCGGCAGCTTTGAAAAACAGACAGGAGTCCAGAGAACCCACTTGCATGAAAATAGGAGCAATAGCTTTAAAGGCCTAGCGGGAGTCCCTGGTTCCCACTGGCTGCATGGGAGACTGGAGTAGAACAGAGCTGTATGGTTGGCAATGGAAAGGACAAGAGGGGGCAGGGTTAGGAAGAAAGTGCAGAGCATAAGGGAAGGGGCAGGGTCACAGATGAGGAGAGGCGGTGACAAAACAGAAGGGGCAGAGTTAAAGGACAAAAGGGTAGAGACAACAGTGAAAGGGCAGGGTTAGAGGAGGAACTAAGAAAAGAAGGTAAGTGCAAGAGAAGAGGGAGAAGGGAGGAAGAAAGGGGAATGAAAGGCCAGTTGCAGGGAACAGAGAGAGTGCAAGGTTAGGTAACAGATGAAAGAGAGTTAAGGGTGAGCAGACGTCGAAGAGGAAGAGAGAGGGTAGGAGGCACAGGGAGTAGGAACAAGAGAACAGGGGAAAGTCCAAGGGAGAGATATGCACCCACGGAGTCCCACTAAAAATGCATGCACATACGCACACATGCATGCATGCAGCCCCCAAAGCACACACACGCACACACAGAGTCTTCCAACACGCACATGCTCATGCATGTACTCATACTAATACCCTGACACAGTCATGCACATACACACACTCACACAAATGGATTCATGTATACAGAGGTGTCGGAAAGGGGTGGGCCACATGGGCCCTGGCCCACCAAATCCTTGCTGCAGCGATCACTGGCTTTCTCTTCTTGTCTGCTCGCGGGACCCGATCTACCTCAGGCACACAGGAGGGATCTTTCCCATGATCACAGGGCTCTTGTGCTGGTGGGAAATCAAGACCCCCATGGGTAGACAGGAGGGGAAGGCAGGCAATCGCAGTCTAACTGAGTTTGGCTGATCAAGGGGCAGAGCTTGGTCCCCCCAATGAGAATGGCATTCCAGCACCTCTGCATGTGCATGTACACAAACACACACACAGAGAGCCCCCAACACATGCTTCCCCAACACATATACGTACTCACAGTACCTCAGATATACAGATGCACAGTACCTCGAACACACACATGCACGCAACATGTATAGAGTGCCCGTCAGCCTTCTGACATGCATGCTACACACACCAAACCCGATATACAAAAACACATCTCCTGTCAGCATGCACACTTCCTGGACCCAACACACCGATCCACACCATACACTGTCAATACACACTCATAGAGCCACCTCTGACATCCCACCCTCACATGTACACAGATAGACAGCAAAATTATTACTTTAGAGATATACAGACACATCATATCTCTGATTTACAAATATATTTTCTTTTGTGCCATCAACTCACTACTGACTCCTGGAGACCTAGCTGCCTCTGGGTTTTCGTGGCAATGTATTACCCAAAGTAAATGGCCAGGCCTTTTTTTCTGAGGAGATGGAAGGTAAAGTGACTTACCCAAGGTCACAAGGAGTGGCAGTGGGACTCAAACCGCTGATTTTCTGGGTGCTAGGCTACTCCTCCACACACACACACACACATATATATATATATATATATATATATACCATCAATTACCGCTCACACTATACCCAGACACCCCCTCACATATCCTTGACTATCCTGAGAGACTCTTTAGCTATTTCAACAGGCTCCCCCACACAGACATTTAAGTGAATGAAAAAACATGCCACTGTAAAGAGGTTGATTACATAAAGGTATTGTCCAGCCAACTTTAGCAGTTTTGCTTTAGTTCCTTATAGGGATATACAGTACATTCATTAGCATGCCTTTGGTGTGTCTTAAATATTCTGGTGCATGCAAAATTGTATATACATCAACCTAAAAATTAACATGCACACAATTGTTTTGCATTTGTAAAAAATTCTAACATCTGTTAAAAAGGTTGTTCAAATTAATGTATGAAATGAACCATAAAGACAAGTTTTTTTTGCCCAGGTACAATCCTTAACCAAGATTTTCTCTCTTATAGTCATAAACAAGAGTGTGTAATCAGATTCAATAAATAGGTGCAGGAAATTCTTTACTCCTAAGAAAGATCTTGATCCTTATTATGTTGATAGTTATATGTATCTTATAAAAATGTTAACAGGGCCTTCCAGAAATATGAAGGAATCCAGAATGCCAGTGAGCTTAGTATGCCATTTGGACATCATGAAACAATAAACCCTCAAATCAGAGCTTTCCTGTAAGTTGATGCCGCAGAAAAATTGAAAGAAATATCGATATACTGGGAAGACGTATTACAACTATTTGATAAACTGAAGAGTAGCAAATCACCTAGACTGGATGGTATACATCTGAAGGTGTTGAAAGAATTGAAATATGAGATTGCAGACCTAATCTGTGAACTATCATTAAAATCATCTGTAATACCTGAATATTGGAGGATGGCCAATGTAACGCCAATTTTTAAAAAGGGTTCCAGGTGTGATCCAGGATACTACAGACCAGTGCGCCTGACAACACTACTGGGGAAAAATGGTTGAAACCATTATAAAGAATAAAATTACTGAACATGTAGATAGTAATGGCTTAATTGGAGACAGCCAACATGACTTTAGCCAAGAAAGGTCTTGTCTTACTAATCTGTTATTTTTTTGAAGGTGTGAATAAACAGGTAGACAAAAGTGAGTCAGTTGATATACTGTAGTGTATCTGGATTTTAAGAAAGCCTTTGACAAGGTCCCTCATGAGAGACTTTTGGCAAAAGTAAAAAGTCATGGGATAGGAGACAGTGTACTACTGTGGATCAGGAACTGGTTAAAAGATAGAAAGCAGAGGATAGGGCTAAATGGTCAATTTTCCCAATGGAGAAAGATGAATAGTGGAGTACCCCAGGGATCTGTGCTAGATCCGCTGTTTTTAATATATTTGTAAATGACCTGAAAATGGGAATAACGAGTGAGGTAATCAAATTTGCAGATGACAAAAAACAATTCAAAGTTGTTAAAACCCATGAGGATTATGGAAATTACAAGAGGACCTTGATAAATTGGAAGACTGGGCATCCAAATAGCAGATGAAATTTAATGTGGACAAGTGCAAAATTATGCACCTAGGAAAGAACAACCCAAACTATGGTTATACGATGCAAGTTTCCACATTGGGAACCACTACCCAGGAAAAAGATTTAGGCATCATCGTGGATAACATATTAAAACTCTCCGCCCAGTGTGCAGTGGCAGCAAAGAGCAAATAGAATGTTTGGTATCATAAGGGAAGGAATGGAAAATAAAACAAAGGATATTCTAATGCCTCTGTATCGTTCCATGGTGCGAGCACACCTTGAATATTGCGTGCCATTCTGGTCGGAATATCTTAAAAAGGATATAGTGTTATTAGAAAAGGTACAGAGAAGAGCCACCAAAATGGTAAAGGGGCCGGAAGGTTACCCTATGAAGAAAGGCTAAAAAGGTTAGGGCTCTTCAACCTGGAAAAGAGACAGCTGAGGGGAGATATGATAGAGGTCTATAAATTAATGAGCGGAGTGGAACGGGTAAACGCTGATCAATTGTTTATGCCATCAAAATATAGAAAGACCAGGGGACATGCAATGAAGCTCAGGGTAACCTATTTAAGACTAATAAGAGAAAATACTTTTTCACTCAATGTGTAATCAAATTCCGGAATTTGCTACCGGAGGATGTAGTTAAAGCTTTTAGTGTAGCTGGGTTTAAGAAAGGTTTGGGCAAGTTCCTGGAAGAAAGGTCCATAAACCATTGTTAAAGGGAATCCAGCATATCCACTGCTTGACCCAATACAAGCATTGTGGGAACCTGTGTCTTTTAGGGAAACTGTTAGGCACTTGTGACCTAGATTGGCCACTGTTGGAAACAGGTTACTGGGCTTGATGGACCTTGGTCTGACCCTGTATGGGATATCTTATGTTCTTATGACAGAGCAGCAAACAAAGATAGGTAACAAAGAGAAAAAATGTTTGAGTAATTT
This sequence comes from Ichthyophis bannanicus, assembly GCA_033557465.1. Classification (NCBI taxonomy): domain Eukaryota; kingdom Metazoa; phylum Chordata; class Amphibia; order Gymnophiona; family Ichthyophiidae; genus Ichthyophis; species Ichthyophis bannanicus. Next base: position 863,533,708 of record CM066032.1, on the reverse strand, counting down.
GTATTCAGTACATTTGAATAATAAAAAAAAAATGTTTTCCTGCAAAGGACTATGTTACTAATAGATCTTAAGTTCCATTTCATGCCAGTCTGCAGGAAAACAGATTAGAACCTAAACGAATATCATATTGTTATATAGTGTATATAGAGTTAAGACTGTATTTGGTTATTATGCATGACAGTGAGTGCTGATCTAGTGGCATGTATTTCATATTGCACCCTTAAAAGAAAAGGAATAGTTATGCAAATAGGTCAGCAAGCCATCCTGTGCCGACTGTAGTACAGAAATAAAAACAGGCATTCGGGGAGAGCTGTGCAGAATCTGAAGGCTTTGCTTCTCCTGTAGCCCATCAGCCCCTAAGGTATGAGCTGCCTTTGTGTAGTCTAATAAGGCAGAGAAATATTTCTCAGGAGAAAACAGAAGCACAGGTGAAAATTGCCACCGATTCCTACAGACAGCCTCAGCCTAAGGATGCAATGGTGAATTGAGTGCTGACACTTAAATGCCATATTAAAGTCATTATTCAAAACAGTCAATCAAGCAGCGCAGTGTCTGGGTGCAACAGCTGCCTCGTGTTGCTTAGAGGTTGGTGTGACATGTTGCAGTTTCACGCAAATGCATTTGAAAGAATTCAAGATGTGTCAGTTTTATGGCTGAAAACAGGCTAACTTGCCTTCTGTCTATCAAGGGGTGATGTCTGAAACCAAAGGGAAAGTTCATTGATTTAAAAAAAAAAAAAAAGAACTATTCTTCTCCGCAAGCCCTTCCAGATTTTGAACAAATCAAGACCTACCTTCTGTGTTTTCTTTGTACTAATACAAAACGGAGGTCTTTGTGCAGGCATGATGGTAGGGCACTTTCAGGTGTCCTAGACTCCTGGGTGATCTGTCTTAATACATTGTGCAATGCAGCATTTTTGCCCCGATTTTTTAGGAAACATTCTTCCAAACAAGATAAAGGAAATGCCTGTTCCTTTTCTGCTACACCAGATTATATGAAAATTGCGAACATTGCCATAGTGTGCATGCACAAAGCTCTGCACTGAAATACACAGGGAAACCAACATTTAGCAGCTATAGAAAAGAGGGAACTGGGGAAAATTAAAATACTATTATTCGTTCATTTTTTTAAATCTGTTTTCTCAAATAAGACCAAAGCAAAGCACAACTTAAAAATGTTAAACAATCTTAATAAGGGGGCACAATGCTAAGAAACAAGGGACCCAGTATTCATCTGAGCAGGCTATGCGCCGCTACGGCGCATAGCCCTGCCTCCTGACTACTAACCCCAGATATTCAATGCCACCGCGATGGCATTGAATATTCAGGTTTGGTGCACAGAGGAAATCATCACAGAGCCCAATCAGGTTGCAGCAATATTGCACTGCTAGCTGGTTAGCATCCGCAGCTAAAACTAGGTGAGCCATAAGCTGGCCTAGTTTTAGCCACGGATCGCTAACTGGGTAACGGTGCAATATCACCACTACATGCTTAGTGGCAGTCTCCACTTCCGATCTGCCCCAGAACATCCCCAACATGCCCCGATGCTAGGCTGTAAACCGTGTAAATGCCCTTTGAATATCGGACCCAAAAAGCCTAGGAAAAGCCGTGCTTAAATAGTTCAGATTATAAATTTGTTTAAACAAGTAACTTGTTCATACCCGTCAGGGTATAGAAACAGAGGATATCTTCTAATGCAGGGCTTCACAAATCTGTCCTAGTAACCTCAAACTAAGTGAAATTTTCAAGGCGTCTGCGATGAGTATGCATGTGATGACTTTGCATTTACTGGGTCTTCAAGTTATATAAATATATATCAAGCCTATTCAATCCAACTGGCTGTAGCATCTCCATTGACGGGTTTGGAAATACATGAACTGGGGAGGGGGGTCTCTTTCTCAAACAAGGATCATGACAGTACTTAATTCTTACATTTAGGGGACTGTTTAATAAAGTGCGTTGAAGCATCTAGCACAGGATTTAGTGCATGTGAATTGTTAGCTTGGGTCCAGTGTAATGACTACAATGCTAAAAACATCCATGCACTAAAAATCCCACTGCTTATCACATTATGGGGCGAGGACTGGAAGGGTATGAGCAGTGTTAAGTGCACCTTCACTACCGGCAGGCTATTAGTGTGGGCTGCTGCTGCAAAAAACCCTATCCTCTGATGACTACTAACCAGACACCCCTGATGATAGCCTGGCACCCCCAATAACTAGACCATCACTTCCCAGCAACACGCCAACACCCCCATCAGTATTCTCCAGCCCACTGCACAATTCCTTGAATCTCCATTGAAGCTACACTCGCATTAGGACTGCCCGCCCCCTCCTTCCAGTGCCCCGATCTTCCCAACACTTACCGGGATGTCTCCCTGGTAGAACAGTGGTAGGGCAGGAACAGGAACAATCTCCAGATACTCCTGCTCCATTGCTGTCTGGATATAACATGCTGGATCTGACACCAAGTCAGAATTTTGTTGTAATCTGCCTTTTGCGTATGGTTTGGGAATACATAATATAAATTGAATAAATGAAATGGAAATGGAAAAGCTCATCCAGTCTATCATTCCTTTTGCCAATGACTGTATATGAACTTTATATACATAAAATTGGATATCAAAATTTCTTATAATGACCCCAAGTGTTCAATAGTGCTGTAGATGCTGAATAAAATGGATGATAAAATGAATCATGAAGGATGCCGTAGGCAGACTCCCGTGGAACTGGTATGCTCTTCTTAAGGAAGAACCTCTGTGTCTACCCTTCCCAAAAGACATCATTTTGAAAAATAAACCCGATTTTATACATGTAAAGAGCCATTTTAAAAAGGAGGCCCTAGCAACACATGAAAAGATGATTCTGCAGCTATCATATGCATACATTTCAAATGCAAGGTAAAACTGGATGGAGTTGAAAGGGGGTTATTTTAGAAACCTGATTCGTAATTTCCATATATAACTGCAAACACTTACACATGTAAATCATATCTATATGTAAAAGGCCATTTTACAAAGGGACGTCTATATCACATCTCTATTACACAGGGGCATGTCAGGACAGCACTGAAATCTTTGTTTCATTTAGGGGATATATGTGTAAGACTCTGGCATGAATAGGGAAAAAAGTTATCCTTTTGCCCTTCTCTTTATAGCTGTGATTAAGGGGGATACCCCCTTTATTCCCAATGTTTATTTCCCTCTCTTAATTGCAATGAGGAAAAGATAGATGTCTCTGTAGTTAATTAGCGTCAAAATGACAAAGATATACATGCAAATACCAACATTTACATGTCTCTATGTTCTACCATCATCTTATTTTGATGGTTTCAAGTTACAGACAGCATTACTGAGATGTTTTCACTCTTTGTGGTTAAAGATATTCTGTTTTGCTCAAAATTAAATTCCCGAAGAAGGTTTGTTGCAAAGATGTCCTTTCAAAGAAGACTCTACTTGGGTTCCACCAGGTGCAGTGGACCCTTTTGTAGCATCTTTTCAATAATTGGTTTTGGAGTATTGTCTCTTTCATTTACATATATGAGTCTGAATTAAACTGGACAGCCTTGGAAGACTTTAATGGTGTTACAACATCACGCACTATTGTGATTAAAGGAGCAGACAAAGGTGGAACAGTCATGGTGATGAATACGTCCCTATATGTAGATGAAATAGAACAAATATTATCAGACATTGCATTTTATCAACATTTATCTCATGACGCCACCATGGATTACCCCCCAGAATGAGGAGGTTTTTAATAGTGGAATAAAAGCCACTTAACCCTCCATTGCCCATGTTCCCTTTAAGTATTAGTGTATGTGTCTCATATCCCCTCGTATTAAATGTATCCCCCAATTACGTTGTGACCACTTTGATTGAAGGATAAGGTGGTATACAAAATTGTCTAAATAAATCAATCAATCTGGTTGCTCCAGTGATTTACTTTTTTCCAAAGATTCACAAGAATTTACATTCACTCCCCTCCTCCCCCCCCCCCCAACTACCGAGGCCTTATACGTTTGTGAAAGTTCTCTTCTAGACCCATTATCTATTTGTCTGGATTAGTTTCTGTGACCTTTTGTGATGTCCAGTGAGACCTTTGTAAGAGACTCTTCACATGTGATCCAATTTTTCAGGATGTGGATATTAGTGGAAAATATTTTTTGTTTGTCACTGAGAATGCTACATCATTGTATACAAATATACCAAAAGTCACGGCCTTGGAAATCATTGGAGCACATTGAATCAATGAGTTGACTAATCAATACCCACTGAGTGTTTTGTTAAACTGACATAGTTTCCTTTTTTTCAGTTTTGTAGCAAGTTTTTTCTACAGGTGAAGGGCATGGCCATAGTGAAACAATGGCCCCAGATGTGGCCTTTTTGTATGTGTCCCATTTTGAAAGTTCATGGCTACCTCAATTACCTAGTATCTTAAAGTATTAATATGGAAAAGATTCATAGCAACATAGAAACAGAGAAACATGATGGCAGAAAAAGACCACATGGCCTATCTAGTCTGCCCTTCCATATCAACGCATACAAGAGTCTCCTTTTTTCCTTCAGAGATTCTCTGTATTTGTCCCATGCTTATTTGAATTTAGATACTGTCCTCATTTCTACCATCTCCACTAGAGGACTATTCCACACATCTACAATTCTTTCCGTAAAGAAATATTTCCGCATATTACTCATGAGTCTATCCCCTTTCACCCTCATCCTATGTCCCCTCCTAGCAGAGCTTGCTTTCAATTGAAAGAGACTCTCCTCCTGTGCATTTATGCCACAGAGGTATTTAAACATCTCAACCATATCACCTCTATCCCACCTTTCCTCAAAAGTATGCATATTAAGATCCTTAAGTCTGTCCTCATACACTGTATAACGAAGAGCACAACCCATTTTAGTAGTCACCGTATGCACTGACTCCAATCTGTTTATATCCTTTTGTAGGTGTGGTCTCCAGAATTGCACACAATACTCCAAATGAGGTCTCAACAAAGACTTATACAGAGGTACTATCACCTCCTTTCTTCTGCTGGCCATTCATCTCCCTATGCACCCAAACATCCTTCTAGCTTTTGCCGTCACCTTTTCTATCTGTTTAGCTACTTTAAGATCATCAGACACAATCAAGCCTAGGTCCTAATCCTCTTTTGTGGACAGAAGTACTTCATTCTCTATACTATATTACTCCCTTGGATTGCTGCAGCCCAAATGCATGACCATGAATTTTTTAACATTAAATCTCAGCTGCCAAATTCTAGACCATTCTTCAAGCTTAGCTAGATCCCTTTTCTTGTTATCTACACCTTCCTGGGTGTCTACTCTTTTGCAAATATTGATATTATCCGCAAAGAGGCCAACCTTACCTGACAGCCCTAATACAATATCACTAACAAAGATGTTAAAAAGAATTGGACCAAGAAGAGATCCCTAGGGCACACCACTGGTAACCTCCTTCTCCTCAGAGGGAGCTCCATTTACTTGCACCCTTTCTCGCCTCCCACTCATCCAATTTCTAACCCAAGCAGTAACTTTAGGGTCCATCCCTAGGGTGCTCAGTTTGTTTACAAGTCACCTGTGTGTAACGGTGTCAAAGGCTTTACTGAAATCTAAATACACCACATCTAGGGCTCTGCCTCGGTCCAACTCTCTGGTCACCGAATCAAAGAAAATCAATCAAATATTTCTGACAAGACTGGCCTCTGGTGAATCCATGCCGCCTCAGATTCAGTAATCCGTTGGACTCCATAAACCTCACTCCTCTCCTGTTTCAGCAGCGCTTCCAATAATTTACTCGCCACTGAGGTTAAACTAACCAGCCTGTTGTTTTCAACCACATCCTTACTTCTGCTTTTGTCACCAATTGTTGATAATATGGGCAGAGGCTCCTGCTGAATTGGAAGGGGTTTTTTTTTTTGTTTGGTCGAATTCATGTGATATCAATATATGATTTGCATTTGTATTTAACAAGGAGGTAATATATTAGTCAGATTTACAGATCCAGTGGGATGGTTCACATTTTAGTTTTTGGTTTATAGAAAGCCAACAAACCAAAATACATAACTACATTTTTCTAGTGTGCATCCTAACCATCTACATGAAAACCTGCCACTGGATCAGTTTTTGCATTTACATCATATTTGTTCTTTTAAAGAGGTTTTTCCTGCTTCATTTGAGCCTATGACCTAACGGTTTTCTGAATGGCATTACCCGTATACTGCTGTCAGGTATGTATTTATGTGAGCTACATTTGTAAATCAAGACCTTCTTTTGTGACTGCAGAATACCAAAATAATCAGCAGAGATTAATTTGTGTTTTGCTATTTATTCTGGAGATAAGCAGAATACAAAGAACTATCTGAAAATATTGGTATATCTTGCAAACTTGCTACAGGATTTTCCATGATTTTCTTTTTAGTGTAGAGCTAATTTAAAAGACCTGATTGTTCATTCTGCTTTTAACTTTTTTTTTTTTTTTTACATTTCACCTAATCTTTATTAAATAATAAAGTAGGAAAAGTACAAACAATAGTCCACGTCAAGAGGAAAGCCTGTTTCACTACAAAGTAATAGAATACACACATTATACAACATAATCATCTCTTTATTCGGGACCCTTATAACTACATTGCAAACCTACATTAACAAAACCAGATAGCCATAATATCAAAAGGGGAACAATCACTCACTATGTTTCCCTGCCAGAAATGCCTCAAGTTGATCAAAATCTTAAAAGACATATTTATTTCCATGATATACCACCATACATTTACAAGGATATTTAAGGAAAAAAGAGGAAGCCTCAAGCGCCAAAACTCAACAAAGCTTTCCTACGTCTCTGCGTAGTTTTACACACATCCAGAAATATGTGTATAGTACTATCACAAAAAAACAACATTCTTCTTCGCAAAATATAATCTCTTTATCATATATTTACCACTAAGAGAGATGAAAGAGACAACTAACATAACAGGAGTAGGAATAGCATCTGCCAAAGACTCCAAAAATGTTGATAAATCCAGAGTTTCAGATGGAGAGAGATGTACTAACTCTTCCTCCATCTGTCTCTCCCTCCTGGTCTCCCAGGGAATATAATAAGCATTAGAAACTTTAATAGCATCCACATCAGTAATCAATAGAACCTCTTCAAGGTACTTCCAAAAAAGAATAATGGGGGACAGATAATGTGTACATAGAAAATTAAGGAGCCACACGTTTTTAGCCCAAGCTTCATTATCCAAAGTCTCAATCTGAAGGTGAATTACCATATTATCCCATACAAAAGATGAGAGAGAAGCTTGGCCCAAAACAAACTCACCCCCCCCCCCCCCCCCCCCCAGTTTAGATACAGAAGATTTATATTTCGCTATTTTAAGATCCTGATCAGTCATCTTTTTCACTACTCAAAGGAAAATCGTGAGACATCTGAGAGGGATGACCGCAGAGAAACGTCAGTGCGCATCACCGCCTCCCAGATGTCACGCAACATAAAATTCTTAGGGGCAACCACAGTTGACATCAGAAGAATAAGGAAAAGGAGATGGTATTTTCACATAGTGACTAATGAAGAAGATTCAGTCAACTCAGGTTTATCTGGCAGGGCAGGCTGAGGCCCGACGCTAACCCCTGCACCCTCCACCGGGGAAGCGTCAGACTCTCTAGTCATTCCAATCTGGTTGGACATGGTTAAACCCTCTAGTGTGGAGGGAGAAATGTCAGAAGGGGTACTCACAATTCCCAAAGAGAAATCCATATCAGCAGCAGCTCCCTCCAGTGTCATCAAATGAAGGTGATGGTCCATTGGGCCAATAACCTTAACCTCTTTAGCAAAAACAGTAGGGAAAATCATCTTTTTCCTTTTTCCCATCAAGTCACCTCAAGCTGTTCTGCACCTTCAGGCTCCAAAGGGGATCCAAAGGGGCCAAACATGCCCCTTTGGGCATGCGCCCACAGGCCCGCTGTCATGTCCCATGGAGAGATGGCAATTTAACCTCAATGGGGGATATCGGTGCAGCTCCTCCTCCCTGTGGTGACCAGGACTCCCAAAATGCCAGATATAATGTATAAAAGCAAACAGTACTTCCCTGGGTGCCCCGTGAAAAGTCAGCAATTTAACCTCAGCAGGGGTATGATGCCAATGGTGTAACTCCTGGTGAAAAGCGGTATATAAATGCAGTTAAATAAATAAACTCCTCCTCCTCACGGTGACCAGGACTCCCGAAATGACAGATATAACATGCAGAAGTAAACAGTATTTACCTCTTTTAACTTTTAAGAACTGGAAGAGTCTACGGGTGCTCCTGGTTTTCAGCCATGTCAAGTATGTCAATCATGTCCACAACTGCTCAATGAAAAGCCAGTTGTGCTATCTAATTAAAGACTTGCCTACATTAATTTACAGTGTTCCTGCCACATGACAACAGTCATACATATGATCATTTGAACTTGTAGCTGAGCTGTATGTTTAGGCTCAGAATGTATGGAGACATGAGTAGATTCATCAAGTGTGATACAAGCATTTTTTTTGCACAATAGCCAGGGCCAGACATGCTTATACTATTTTTAAATTACACCATGATGTGAATCTAGTAATGTCAAGGCTTGACTATTGCAACATTTTTTCCTAGGCCTTCCCCAGTATCAACTCCACAGGTTCGAACTCTTTCAAAATACTGCTATTTGTATCCTTTCACATGCCTCTCGCTTCAAACACGTCACTACTCTACTATTCCATCATCACTGGCTTTCTATTAAATGTCAGCTTCAATACAAATGTCTTACACTGGTTCATCGAGTACTGCACACATGTTCCTCCCGCTATCTGACATTCTGCTCATTCATTCTCCGCATCATGTCTTCCAAAACAACCACATGCCCTGGCAATGTCCCAGTTTTTATACCATTTCTTACTATTTCCTTCTTTAATTGGTCTTGTTTTATTTGATTCCGTCGTGTGTCAAATACGTGTACATATATAGTCCAAAACCATTTCACTGACCACTTTTTTTTTTTAGGAGATATTGGACATTAAGGGGTTGAACTGCAAGGGTCCCAATAATGTTGCCAATAAGGGTGCCAATAACTGTCTTTTTCACAATACTAACAATCATTTTGCCCTGATACTCATCCTTCAGATCTTTCATGGTATCCAATACACCTTATGGGCCAAAACATACATGATAGCGTGGGACAATTTCCATTCTAATTCTGTAACCTGTATTAAGTTTGCAAGTGGGTAGGGCGGGTCAGAGAGTGGGAACAGTGAGCTCAGCATAGTTAGCACCAGATTCACACCACATGCTATCTGCATTAGTATGGGATCACCTAACGCTACCTCAATAGGAGGAGTTCAGTGCACCCGCGCTAATGTGGTGTACACTAAGGGATGGAGCGCCATGTTAAATGTAGGGGAAATGCTTTCAAAACCACCGGCAGTTAACTTTGTAGTGTTGCACCTAAGGCGCCATAGTTTTGGCACTTTAGGCACATTAGCTGGAACACCCTAGTGCCCATTAGTAAAACGGCCCTAAATGTTAGGTAAATTAACATTTTAGATGTGGTTTAATTTATAATAATTGAGAGTTCTTATTTATGAATCTCTAAAGCTTTTTCACTACTGTACAATGGAGTTAAAAGCATACACACTGTATTTTAGGATTAGTTATAGAAAGAGTGGAAAAGAAACGGTAACAATTTTTGTACAATTGTGGTTCATTTTACTGTATAAAGAAAGTAATTTCTTGAAAAAGCAATGAAGGATCTGCTATAATCCCAGTTGCATAGTACGCTTCACAAAATGGCAGTATTTAGATTGTTTCATTCACAGGTCTTACATATGTACCAAGTCTGGCATTTTATATTTTCACTTTACTGTCCTTTTGTGACATTGTTCATTAAAATAACTGCAACTGTCAAAAGAAAACCAAGCTGTCACAGATCTTCACCAAACTTGTGCAGCGATATGGCACAAAAAGTCAGTAATAGCAATTTCAAAGCCTTTTGATACAGGATAATGAGACTCATGCATTAGAGTTTTTCTAAGACATCAAATAGCCTATTTATTAAAGCAAATTAGTGGGTCAGTATTGAAAAGGAATTATGGGAGAGTATTTAAAATATCTTAGGAAGTTAGTACACTGGCTAAAACACACTCACTACAATATTCAGCAGCACAAACTAGCTAGTGCTGCTGAACATATTATTTCCACAACCTGCCAAAAAAAACCACCCAGTTAAAACCAGGGCAGTCTGTGGACAGAGCGGGAATAGTGACTGCCAACAGGTTAGTGGCGATATTCAGCCACTAACCAGATAGCTTAAGCGGTTTAAATTAGGACAAGAGAATATAGGCAAATATAACCGGACTGTGGCATCAGTGGTCGGACAGCAGACAAGATATCATCTACTGTTGACTATCTGGTTTTAATTAAAGCAGCATCAGCTAGGCCTTTTATTTTGCCTAGCTGCTGCCGCTGAATATACCACCCTATATGCTTACTAGTAGCCAGTAAACAAAGGTGGTTTGCAGACCTGCAATAGGAAAATGCAGACCTGCAGACCACCTCAATGGTGCTGAGCCGAATATTCAGTGTCACTAACATGTTCATGCCACTGATTATTGCTGAGTGCAGCCAGAGCTTGACCAACCACTTGCACCAACAATTCCAAGCCCTGAAGGTACTGTGACTAGCACCCCACTTCACGCAGCATGATGTGGTGCAGTTAACTCCCCATGGCTGACCCCACAGGGTGATTCACAAAACTTTGGCAAGGAGAGAAGAAATGCTGGGCCTGGAGCGGATGCAGCTCAGCACGCCACCCACGGCTTTAGGTTAAGTTGGCCACACTGGCTCCACCATGTGGACCTGGCGGAGGTGCAGCTCCCTCCTGCTTATCACCCCGCCCTTGGTATGCCACAGGCTGTTTTATCAATGTTCATGAGTTAAAATCTAAAATCGGCAGCCCTATTTATAGTCACTTGTAAACTCTATCAAGACTGCTCCCCCAGCTATGCCTACTCTGGTCGGTATTTCATAAGAAGCTATTAACGCATGCAGGCTATATAAAATTGCTTTCATAGTGCCCAGGTGGAGTATGGGCCAGAACTTAAACCAATACATATAGCAGCGATATTCAGCCACAGTGGGGGTAAATTAATAACAGGATGCCTATGTGAGAAGCCCAGAAAGGCTCCTATGTTAAGCCTGTTTTATTAAGGCAACATAGGCACCTGTGGGCCTTTATAAAATAAGCTCACAGATTCAGTTCAAATAGCACACAATTGCTGACTTGCATATTTCCAACTGCTATGAAGACGATGTAGATCCATGCATGTGTGGTATATAAAATAGTCATGTACACATCACAACTCCATCTTCCTTGTGCCCTAACTATGCCTCAAAAAGCGTTCACTTGCTGATAAGGTTGCCAGGATGTCCCCGATTTTCAGGAATTGTCCCTGATTTTCAGGAAGTATCCTTGACTCAATGGATCATAAATACTTCTTGTCCCCAATTTCATTGGAGACAAAGGTGCAGGACCTTTCTTCTTTTGCGCACACCTCCAATGCAGCACATGTGACTTTTGTCTTGATCCTCCCCCTCCCAGGTCTTCTTTCCCTTCCTCTATTCATGCCGGCAACAGGAACAGCACTCAACAGTGCATCAACTTCCTGCGCTGTGTGGAGCCAGCCACGCGAGACTGGATCCTCACAGCATAGGAAGCCAACGTGCCACAAATTGCCAGTCCTGTTGCCAGCATACACGGAGGGAAATTATTTTTCATTTGGCGCTGGGCTGAAATGGAGTGCCTGCTTCAACCCTTCATCAGAAAAGAGGTGAGAACTGCCACTTGAGGAAAGGCGAAGGGTTAAAGCGGACCCGCCATTTTCTCTCCTTCCAGCAGCCTTGCAGGCAGGAGAGTAGATCCAATCATGTACCTGCTGCTCCCACCATGGGCTTAACTTGTGGTAGGAGGAGTGGGTTAGAAGCACCCAACCACTGTCCCGCTCTTCTGCCAGGCTCAGGAGGGAGGTCGAGCGGTCTTGAAGCTGTGGTATGAGGGGGACAGAAAAGAGTAAATTAGGACTGAGAACTCATAGGTGGAGGGCAGTAAGGCTAGGGCACGGGAAAGAGAAGGTACTCCAAGGGTGGACAGGAGAAATTCAGAAAACAGTAACAACTTATCTTCTCAGTATGTTACTCAACTCCAAAAAATAATTAAATTCCGGTGTGTTTTGTATGTGCTGAGTCCGAGATTGAACACATTGGGAACCACACGAGTGAGGATTTCTTGAGGTAGCAGCCAGTTTGGACTTTAGCCCATTTTTCATAAGATTATTGCATGCAGTGTCATGTTTAATTAATCGCCTCCTGAAGCAGCTAAGATGCGAAACGCTGCCAGCATCGATGCGTCAATTAATTTGTAGAGTTGAGTAACATACTGAGAAGATAAGTTATTGCTATTTTCAGAATCATATTGTAACCGTTTTGCAATTTGGAGGATTGAAGTGGCATGTGATGTTCTCTAAGGGTTCACAAGGTAATCATATGTTAAGCTGCCGTGCTATCAATATCCCGTTGAACTGAGGCACTAATACCTCTCTTCTTCTATTTGTTTTTATGAATTCATGTATAAGCGGATTAGTAGATTGCTTTTTTGATGGCAGTGTTTACTAAATTTTTGGTGATTGACTTACTGCTATATTTTGAAGATTGAGTTTTTGTTAGGGAGAGGGGAGGGCATCAATTTATAGGCTGCAGGGGTGCATCAGAAACTCTAGCACCAGCGCTGTTGTGAGGGGAGGGGAGGAGGAGGAGAGAGAAAAAGAGATGCCAGGTGGAAAGAAAAACTTGTTTCCTTCCTTCACATTGAGGAAAAAAAGCAATTGCAGAGAGTGGAGGAGAAACTCTGGTCTTCAAAATAAGAGCAGGCAGCTACAGAGAAGAGCAGCGACTCTGTTCTCCACTCTAAGAAACAAGCAGCAACAGAATATCGGTGTGGGATTTTCCAGTAAAATAATGGCTAAGAAATAAGGAAGCGACCCTGCCATTTGCTTTCAGTTATATAGCCGAAAGAGCAAATTCCCAAAGGCCTTCATCTGAGTAAGTAGCCAGGATTAATCCTCTGATAGTATTCAGATAAGGGCAGTCGGCTAAAGTCACTGCCCTCACATCTGTAAAGACTGCAAAGGTGCTCTTTGGTGCCTGTGTGCTGAAAAAGCAAACAGCCCTTCCCCCAACTTGGCTGAGACAGAATCAGAGAGGAATAGAAAGGTTTTGCAGAGGGCAAAATAATTGCTAGAAATCACAGCACATTGCAGTCAAAGGCTTCAAGTCAGTGATCTCTCCCCACAGACTAGCCTGCATAAGTCTGTGTCTGCAGAGAAGACTTGAACTGCTTGGGCTGTGTGCTAGGGGTTTGAGCTGCTCAGACTTTGTCATGGGGTCAGCCAGAGGCATACTGCTTAATGCTCATCTTCAAAGTATTTATAGAGGATAAAAGTATCCCACATTTCTTTATTACTTGTGCCTATACAGAGGCTGTGTCTTGGTGTTTTCTACTTTAACCAATACACCTCAGTGCAGAGTGTAAGGACTTCAGGTGGAACTGTGTACCATTCTGGTGAGACTGCTAGATTTGATTTTGTTTGAATATGCTCTCATTGGTAACCTATTTTCTAGAGATGTACATGACCCAACAGAGTGAAGGAGTAGCCTAGTGGTTAGAGCACTGGCTTGGTAACCAAGTAGCCAGGGTTCAATTCCCACTAGCACTCCTTGTGGCCTTGGGCAAGTCACTTAACCCTCCATTCCCTTGGAAGAAATGCCTTGCAATCTACTTCCAGTCACACTGACAAGAAAACCCAGGAGCTTCCAGGTCACCCAAAGTCAGGACTGACTCAAAGGCACACATTGCACTATATTTTTGTGCATGCCCAAAATTTCTGGTTAGTTCCTATCAGTGTCTAGACCCTTTTTGGTTAGTGTTTGGGTGCCTAATCATATATGCATTTGTTTAATTCACCCCTATTCCCAAGTCTGGAGTGGAGGAGTAGCCTAGTGGTTAGAACAACTGCCTAGTACCCATCAAGGGTTTGATTCCCACTGGCACACCTTGTGACCTTGGGAATGTCAGTTGACCTTCCATTGCCTCGGAAGAAAAGGTCTGGCAAACTACTTCTGGTGATACATTGCTAAGAAAACCCCGAGGAAGCTGGGTTACTAGGAGTCAATGCTGACTTGATAGCACAAAAAGAAATTCCCACATCTGCTGGAAAAGCTGTTTTACGGTGAAGCTTGTCTTTCATTTTCAACTTGCTAGCAGGCATCTGTAACCGAGGCAACAGCAAGACAAGTCATCAAGAGTGTCACAAACACCCCATGACATTAGAAGAGAGACAGAAAGACTGCCATAAGCCACCCTCAGAAAGGCAAAGTAGCACAAACAGCAGTATGAACATCTGACCATAGTGGAAGAGAGAGCAAAGCAACATCAAAGTGGATGGAAGAACACCAGCTACTCCAATCCAACTGTAGGCTCTGGTTTCTGAGGTCATGGATTTGAGTCTCTTCACCCTAACTCCCTGAAGAGATTCTTACATTAAGGGGCATGTATACTAAGCCCTGCACTGGTAACGTGTGTCTGGGCCACATTACCAGCACAGGGCTTCAAGCTAATTGTAGGGGGCAGGCACATCTGTCCCTCTACCATTATCACATTTCAGTGCAGCAAAATAAGCATGGTGCAGCTAGCACCACCCATTGAGGTAGCATCCGTTGCATTTGCACTGCTTGTACCAACTGCAGATAGCATGGGCTACAAAAAAGCCATGCCAGCTGTGCCGTGGTGGAAATGCTTCTATTACCACCCTGACATGTACTATCAAGGCATCAAGGTAGCATGGGATTTTTGGCATGCGATCCAATGCTACTTTTTAGCATGGCATCCAAAAAACTTATTTATTTATTTAGACCTTTTTGTATACCACCTTATCCTTCAATCAAAGTGGTTAGGGATATAACGAGGGGTCTACCTTAAACTGGTCTGACCCAGTATGGCATATCTTATGTTCTTATGTAACATAGGTGACAACACATACCTATATTCCTGGGGGATGAGTCCCAGGTCTGTAATATTGCTGTATGGTGGCTGTATCGGCAAGGCTGCGTGGATTGGTGGTAAAGGTTCTTGTTCATATGAGGCTAAACTCTGCGCTACAGTATTACGTGCTTTAGTAAATATGCCCTAAGTTTGTTGGGGATGGGTGAACAAAACCCACAGGCAAGTAAAAGCCCTCAGTCAAGTAAAACATTAAATGCTTCTGTGGAAATGCGGAAAAAAAGGGAAACATCTAGAAAGCTATATACATTAATTCCTGCAATACAGGAAATAGGATACTGGAACTGAAGGCTAAAATGAACGAGGCAGACTTGGATTTAGTTGCAGTCAAGGAGATGTGCTTTATGGAGGACCATGAATAGGCGATACTCTATTCAGGAAGGACAGAATAGGAAGAAAGGGAAGAGGCATGGCTCCATATGCAAAAAATAATGTTAAAGCAACAGAACTGAAAGGCTTACAAGATAAGACTGAGGCACTGTGGGTTAGTCTGGAAAGAGGAAATGGGACATCCATTTACAGTACATGGGTGTGATATATAGACCTCCTTCACAGGCAGAAGAAATGGAGAGAGATGTAATTGAAGACACTCACAATATTGCTAGGAAAGAAAAAGTGCTATTAATTCATGATTTCAGTATCTTGGATGTAGATTGGGGCATCCCAGTGTAATGTCATCCAGAACTACAGACTACTTAGTCTGACCTCTGTGGTGAGCAAACTAATGGAAATGCTGGTAAAACAGAGGATAGTGAGGTTTCTGCAATACAATGGATTACAAGATCCAAGGCAGCAAGGTTTTACTAGAGACAGGTCTTGTCAAACAAATGTCATTAATTTCTTTGACTGGGTGACCGAAAAGTTGGACCGAGGGAGAACTCCAGATATGAAGTACTTAGATTTCAGTAAAACCTTGGACACTGTCCCTCAAAGGCAACTTATAAATAAATTGAGTGCCCAAGGAAGGGACCCTAAAGTGACTAAATGGGTGAGAAATTGTTTGAGTGGGAGGTGACAAAGAGTACAGTTAAATGGAGCTCACTCTAAAGAGAAGGATGCTACCAGTGGTTGCCACAGGGAGCTATCCTTGGTCTGATTATTTTTTAACATTGTTGTAAGTGAAATTGCAGAAGGGCTATCGGGTAGGGTTTGACTCTGCAGATTATACCAAAATCTGCAATACAGTAGATACCCAGGAAGATGTGGGTAACACGAGAAGGGATCTTGTGAAGCTTGGAGAATGGTAGAGAATTTGGCAGCTGAGATTTAATGCAAAAAAAATGCAGGGTCATGAATTTGGACTGTATAGGAGGTGAAGTACTTCTGTCCATGAAAGAAGAGCAGGACCTCTGTGGTAATTGTTTCTGATTATCTTAAAGTGGCCAAACAAGTAGAAAAGACAATGGCAAAAGCCAAAAGGAATCTTGGGTGCATAGGGAGAGGAATGACCAGCAGGAAGAAGGAGGTGATAGTGCTTTTCTATAAATCTTTTGTGAGACCTAATTTAGAGTACTGTGTAAAATTCTGGAGACCACACATTCAAAAGGATATAAATAGGATGGAGTCGGTGTAGACAGTGGCTACCAAAATGAACAGCGGGCTTTGTTATAAGGCATATGGAGATTTATTTTATTTATTTATTTATTTAACTGTATTTATATCCCGCTTTTCACCAGGTCAAAGCGGCGTTACATATAAGGGTGGGGAAATCAAATAGAAGGGTGGGGGCCATCACCAGGTTGGCAACATTGATGATTCCGACATAAGACAGATTTTAGACATGGACAGTACAGTGTAGTTGTCACTTAGAGGGTCATGGTGAGTTCAGGGGTTGTTGCATTTTTTGGTGGAGGTTGTCTTGAAATATTCTTGGAATAGGATGGTTTTCAGCTGTTTTCTGAATGATAGGAGGTCATTATTGTTTCTGAAAGAGTTTGGTAAAGAGTTCCATAGGGATGGTGCATAGAGTTTGAAGGCTCGGTTGCATGTCTTTTGAGAGCTTTTTGTTCTTTTGTGAGGGACGGTGAGGTAGTTGTTGGAGGTCTGTCTAGTTGTTATTCCGTGGGTCAGGAGGGTCAGCAGAGTGCAGCGCTGGGTGTTCTGCGCTTGGTGGATGGCTTTGTGGGTGAGTAGGATGGACTTGTATTTAGTTCTTGCTTCGAGGGGAAGTATGTGTAGGTCTCTTAGGATTGGGGTGACGTGGTCGCTTTTCTTTGCTCTCTGAATAATTCTTGCTGTGGTGTTCAATGCAGTTCAGAGGGGGTTAGTCTGTGTAGCTGGGAGTCCATGGTAGATTATGTTGCAATAGTCCAGATGTGGGAGAGTCATAGCTTGCATCACTGTCCTGAAGTCCTGAGGTTCGAGGAGAGGTCTGAGCCGCTGGGCTGTTTTCGCTTTATGGAATATATTTCCTGCGGTTTTTTTTAAATTTGTTGCTTGAGGGTTAGAGCTTGGTCAATGATAATACCTAGGTATCTTATTTGTGGTTGTATTTGGATGCATGTGGTTCCTATGTTGAGGTGTGTAGGTGGCGTGAAGTCTGGGACTTTTGTTACTATGAGGGCTTCAGTTTTCTTTATGGATAGGTTGTTTTCTTGTAGCCAGTGGGACACTTCGGAGAAGCATGCTGAGAGACGTGGATTTGTTGGGTTTGCAGTCATAATTGGGGCGTAGAGCATGATATCGTCAGCATAGATATGGAAGTTGATGTTGTGGGTACGTATGACTGAACAGAGTGGTTGTAGGTAGATGTTGAAGAGCATGGCTGATAGCGTGGATCCTTGGGGTACTCCGTGGTGTTGTTGGAAGGGGGGCGAGGTTGAGGTGCTGGTACGGATGAGTTGATGTCTGTTGGTTAGGTATGATTGAAACCATTGGAGTGTGGTGTCTTTGAACCCAATTGACTGCAATCTTCATATTAGGATGTTGTGCGAGATGGTGTCGAAGGCTGCTGATATGTCAAGGAAGATCATGATATATCCAGAATGTTTTTCTTGGGTTCCTATGATGAGGGTGTTCATCAGTGTGGTCATGAGGGTCTCAACTCCATGGAGTGGGCAGAAGCCGTGTTGTTGTGGGTCCAGTATGTTGTTGATGTCTAGGTGTTCTTGAAGCTGCTGCTGGACTATTTTCTCAATTATCTTGGCGGTGAATGGTAGGCTTGCTATCGGTCTGTAGGATGC
This sequence comes from Ichthyophis bannanicus, assembly GCA_033557465.1. Taxonomy (NCBI): domain Eukaryota; kingdom Metazoa; phylum Chordata; class Amphibia; order Gymnophiona; family Ichthyophiidae; genus Ichthyophis; species Ichthyophis bannanicus. Next base: position 863,515,400 of record CM066032.1, on the reverse strand, counting down.
GGGGTCTTGGGGATCAAGGTTTTGTTTTCTTTAGGGATGGTCGAATGATCATAGTTTTGAGGATATCAGGCATGCGACCTTGAGAGAGGGATTCATTGACAATATGGGTTAATGGTGTGCTTAGGTGTTCTTTGGATTTCTTTATCCAGTCAATGGGGCAGGGGTCCAGCGGGGAGGTGGTGGTGTTTAGGCGGGAGATGGTGGATGATATTTCTTCTGCAGTGGTTTCTTTGAAGGTAGTCCAGTCACTGTATAAGTTGGGGTGGAGGTTTGTTGTAGTTGCCTCGGCGTACAGATGTGGGTTTTGTGGTTGTTGGAGCTGTTTGTATTGACGGGCTAGTATCTCTGGAGAAAATCTTCGGTAATTGGTCAGAGTTGTTGGGTGCTTTTGTCAATTGTTTGACAATCTGAAAGAGTTCACGAGGTTTATTTATGGATGTGTTTATGATTTTCGTGTGGTAGGTTTTCTTTGCTTTGTTGGTCTCAGAGTGGTATGCATTGAGTTCATATAGGTATATTGTTTTGTCACTGTCATTCTTGGTTTTTCTCCATTTTCTTTCTGTTCTTCTGAGTTTAGTTTTCAGCTTTCGGAGACTGGGGGTGAACCATCTGGCTTTTGTGGAAGTAGGTCTTGTGGTGGTTTTGTTCGGCGGTGCCTTGGATGCAATGGAGATCGTGGTATTCCAGTTGTGAATTAGGACATCGATGTTAGTGGAGTTTGTTTGTAGTTTGGGTAGAGTTTGTGCTAGGAAGTCCTCTTTGTTGAATGTTTTAAATCTTCTAGTTTGGTGTCCGTCTTCCTTGTTGGTCATAGGTTGGTAGATGTGGGAGATGGCAATGAGGTAGTGGTTGGTCTGACCAGGGTACAGGCGAGATCTGCGGGTTTTTGCATGAGGAGGCAGTTTGAGAGTTTAGGAATATGAGGTCCAGCATGTTACCTTTTTCGTGGGTGGGTCCTTGTATGATCTGTATCAGGTTCATTGCTGTCATGGCAGTGGTAAAGGTTTCTGTTTGTTCCTCTTGAAGTGAAGGGAGGTTAAAGTCTCCTAGGATGATTTGTTCCTTTGCGGAGTTGGTGCTCTCAGATATGAATTGCAGTATCCTTGGTAGGTCAGTGTTTGTGGTAGGTGGACGGTAGATGAGACATATTGAAAGGTGTTTATTGGTGAGGGTGAGGAGATCTGCTTCAGAAGTGGTTTCGGAGGAGTGGGTCCTGAAGTGGAGATCGGCCTTCGCTATGATGGCTATAACTCCACCTTTGGAGTGTGATCAGGAACAGTGATGGAGGTTGTATCCTTTTGGGGTTAGTTGGTTCATTATCACTGTATCGCTGTCTGTTAGCCAGGTTTCCGTTAGGCAGATGATGTCAATCTTCTTGGTTGTGATTAGGTCCTGGAGCATGTGGTATTTATTCCTGACCGAGCGTGCGTTTATTACTGAGATGGAGTGGTGATGGTAGTGTGGGGGGTTGGGGGCGTAGGTTGGTGTATGGGGTGTGTGAGAGTGGTTTTGTTTAGGGTTGCGGGTGTGTGCGGGTTGTGCTGTTGTGATGTTAGGCCAGAGTAGGTTATTGCCTGTAGGGGAGGGGTATAAGGTCAGGAGAGGAGTGAGGAGGTAGATGGGGGCTAAGAAGGGTGACATTTTCTGTGAGAGTACCTTGTGTTTGGGTCCAGGTGTGCTTCAGTGTTTGTTCCCCTGAGATAGACTTAAGAACTCAATATATGTACTTTGGAAGAAAGATGAGAGAGGGGAGATATGATAGAGACTTTTAAATATCCACGTGGCATAAATGCACAGGAGGAGAGCTTCTTTCAACTGAAAGAAAGCTCTGCACTGAGGGGGCATAGGATGAAGGTGAAAGGAGATAGACTCAGGAGTAATTTGTGGAAATATTTCTTTATGGAAAGAGTGGTAGATGCATGGAATAGTCTCCCAGTAGCAGTAATAGAGACAAAGGCTATCTGAATTCAAGAAAGCATGGAACAAACACAGAAGATTTCCAAAGGAAAAATAAGGTATTATAGAGCTTAGCAGCTGGTATGGAAGGGCAGACTGGATAGGTATATGGTCTTTATGTGCCATCATGTTTCTGTGTTTAAGTAGGGAGATGGATTATCTATAGACCGAGCAATGCCAGCAACTGGTAACAAAACCCTCATGGGAAGGGGCCATACTAGACCTGATGTTTACAAATAAGGAGAGTTTTTAAGATGTTATAGTGGGAGATCTTTTCACAAACAGTGATCACTGAATAGTGTGATTCAATATCAGACAATTGTAATTGCCATACTTTGTTTTACCCCATACTTTGCTTTATCCCGAATTAACTATTGTTCCATGTCACCATAATTGTTTCCCGATCTGTCTATTGTTCTGTGTTGTCTTGACTAGATTGTAAGCTCTGACAAGCAGGGACTGTCTTTTTGCTTATATTTCTGTACAGCGCTGCATGCGTAGCGCTATATAAATGCTAAATAGTAGTAGTAGTAGTAGACAAGGGCAGAGGTGGTTGATTCAAAAGTGAAGGTCATAGACTTTAGGAAAATGAGTGGTATGCCTCAAGAATCAGTCCTTGGTCCAGAAGAACTGTCAGGTAAGGTTTGCCTCTTTATGAATATGCAGTAGAGCAGACACCTTGGAAGGTATAGATAACATGAGAAAGAATCTAGCAAAGCTTGAATGGCTGAGAATTTGGAAGTTGAGATTTGATGCTAAAAATTCAGCGGCATATATTTGGGTTGCAAAAACCCAAAGGAGAGTTATAGTATGGGGGTTAAGTACTTCTGTCCATGAAAGAAGAGCAGGACTTGGGTGTGATTGTATCTGATGATCTTAAGGTGGCCAAATAGGTAGAATGGGCAATGGAGAAAGCCAGGAGGATGTTTGAATGCATATAATGAGGAATGGCAGTACGAAAAAGGAGGTAATGGTGCCTCTGCACACATTTCTGGTAAGATCTCATTTGGACTACTATGTGCAGTTCTGGAGATTGCACCTTTAAAATGATATAAACAGACTGGAGTTGGTTCAGAAGATGGCTACTAAAATGATCAGCGGTTTTCATTATAAAACATATCAGGAAGCGGTTCCCAAATCTGTCCTGGGGGCTCCTCGGCCAGTTGGGTTTTCAGGATATCCACTATGAATATTCATGAGTGAGATTTGCATGCACTACCTCCGCTGCTTGCCAATCTATTCATGCATATTCATTGTGGATATCTGGGAAATCCGACTGGCTGGGGAGACAACAGTACATGTTTGGGAACCATTGATATAGGGACAGATTTAAAGATCTCCATATGCAGAGATTTTATTGAGGGGTACTTAGTGATACTGAGTACTAGACTTTTTTCAATGCCTGCTAAAACTGAATCATAGTCCTCATGTATTAATGAAAGAGCCACGCATATGAATACCAACCCTTTTTTGCTTGGAAAAATGCACCATCCATGGGATTCATTTTAGAAGTCTTATTCATGATTTGGATGTCCAAAAGTGTGCATGCAGATGTCCAAATCACAAACATCTCTGGAGCCATTTTAATAGACGGGTCTAGAGACATCCCCAGCATCCGCATATCTAAATATGTCTTGAAGGACCACCAAATGGGACTACTACTGCTAAAAATAAATCTGCACTTGTAAGTATTTACCTCCTGGGAAATTCTCCAAATCTTGCGGAAAAGGGAATTCTTTGGGCTAAAATTGATAAACCTGTGTATTTTAGCATCCAGTGTATTTGTTAAGGTATCCAAGGCTTAGTACCAGCAGAGAGCTTTCATTTAAATTTAAACTCAGTTAGGGTTTAGTAACACCAGACAGCTTTTTTAATTTAAATCAAATCAGAGTATAGCTTAGCATAGAAGGAAGAACAGGGAAAATATTCTTTGAGTAGAAAGAAAATATTGTTTCTAGAGAACTTTACAGAGAGGCCTTCCAGTTAGGAGGCAAGAGACCTATGGAATTGTTTAAAATAGATGTTAAAGCCAATTGACAGATCAAAGGGGCAATTTGAAACACTCCCACTATCAAACCTAGGCTGTGTAAATCACCCAGGAAACTATTAAGAGATTACCTTAGAAGCACAGATCAGGGCACTGTGTAGCAAGTCAGTTTTTACTAAGCGTTCTTTCCTTCCCACCCACCCCAGGCATACTCTTAGTTTTATAATTTTACTAAGCGTTCTTTCCTTCCCACCCACCCCAGGCATACTCTTAGTTTTATAGGCTCTTAAACCTATTAAAGGGAAGGAGGTGGTCAAATTCACTTTCAGGTTCAGTTGGTTATCCTCACCAGGAATAAATCAATTAAGGCTCTGGAATTAATTAATCTTGAAGTGAACAAAGACCTTTAAACTTTAGGTATAGTTGTATAAATACAAGTATCCCTAGCAACTTTAAGTAACTAAACAACTTAAATAGCAAAACAAAACCTTAAAAGTAAGATGCAGACAGCAGTCCAGCAGTGAGATAGGGGATATCCAGTCTTTTGAATTGAGTGTCACATATACAATTTTCTCCCAGTTGGTCAGGGATCGTACGTGTGCACGGAGTTCTTTGATCTCAGGGAACGAGTCTGATCTCTGGAGGTTAAAGTAGCCAAGAAAGCAAATAGAATGCTAGGAAGCATAAGGCAAGGAATGAAGAATAAAATCAAGGATATTATAAGGCTTCTGTATTATTCCATGGTGCAACCAAAGCTGGAATTTGAATGCATTTCTGATAGCCATATCTTAAAAAGGATATAGCAGAATTAGGAAAGGTACCAAAAAGAGCAACCAAAATGCTAAAGGTAATGGAAGGATTTCCTTACGAGGAAAGGCTTAAAAGGTTAGGGCTCTTCAAGTTAGAATAAAGATGGATATGGGGAAATATGATAGAGGTCTATAAATTAATGAATGGAGTGGAACGGGTAAATGTAGATTGGTTGTTTACACCATCAAAAAGTAGAAAGACTAGGGGACACACAGTGAAGCTATAGTGTAACCCATTTAAGACTAAAGAGAAAATATTTTGTCATTCAATGTGTAATCAAACTCTGGAATTCGTTACCGGAGGATGTGGTAAAAGTTGTTAGTGTAGCTGGGTTTAAAAGAAGTTTGGACAAGCTTCTGGAGGAAAGGTCCATAAACCATTATTAAAGAGGAACCCAGGAAATCCACTGCTTAACTCAAGATAAGCATTGTGGAACCCACCAGGTACTAGTGACCTGGATTGACCATTGTTGGAAACAGGATACCAGGCCTGATGGACCTTGTATCTGACCCAGTATGCCATTTCATATGTTCTTATTTTCTTATGTTCTTAGTCTTAAATATTTGAGGTGGGTGTGGTGAGAGCATGTGCATGATGATCAGCTGAACTTAGACATGCATGCCTAATTTCAGAAATGACCAGTACTTCCAGGCCCACATCTAAATCTGTTCATATTCCAAGGCATGACTAAGCATCGTAAAAGTGCTAATTTTGCTGATAGAACTCTTGGAGAGTGCACAGAAGATAAGATTCTGGTATTCCCAGTACTGTCCACAACCACAATGATCTTTAACAGGAATTGAAAAAACCTGTGTGGGAGTTCTTCCTCTGTCTCTTACAGAATGGCCATCTGGGACACATCTCCTGTCTAGAATACTGCCATGGTTACATCTACTGTATGTAGACATCCCCAAAGACATCCATATCAGGTGCGTCCACGTTTCCGAACATGACCGGCCTTTTTGAGCACATTCTTACATGGACATTCCTGAATATATCTGGAAGTCATTTCTAAAATGTGCCTTCAAAAAAGTCAGGAAAGGGAAGATATGATAAAGACATTTACATACTTTAGTGTCATAAATGCACAGTTGCCTCTTTCAATTATAAGGAAGCTCTGGAATAAGGGGGCATAGGAAGAAGGTGAGATGGTTTAGACTGAGGAGTAAGCTAAGGAAATATTATTTTTATAGAAAAAGTAGTGGGTGCATGGAATAGTCTCCCAATAGAGGTTGCAGAAACAGGGACTGCATAGGAATTCACAAAAGTATGGGACAAACAGACAGGATTTCTGAGGAGAAAGAATTATAGAGCTTTATATTTGGTATAGATGGACAGGCTGGATCAGCTGCATGGTCTTTATCTGCCATCACTTTCTCTGTTTCTATTTTTTTTAACATTGGCAGAAAAAAATCCAATGCATAGATAGAGGTGTTAAGTGGCAACGACATTGTCTGGACATCCCCAAGGCAGCATGGGCTTGTTAAAACATAAGACACTGGCTGGAAGACACAGGAACAGCAGACAAGGACTAATATGGAAAGAAATAAACTGCAATTAAACATCTGTAAAGTGTCAATACAGCAGTAAGACAGGCTAAAAGTCCCTACAACACCCAAAGAGAACTAATACAGCTGCAAGACAGGCTGAAAGTCCCTACAACACCTAAAGAGAACTAATACAGCTGCAAGACAGGCTGAAAGTCCCTACAACACCTAAAGGGAATTAATACAGCTGCAAGACAGGCTGAAAGTCCCTACAACATCTAAAGGGAACTAATACAGCAGCAAGACAGGCTGAAAGTCCCTACAACCCTTAAAGGGAACTAATACAGAAGCAAGACAGGCTGAAAGTCCCTACAACACCTAAAGAGAAGTAATACAGCTGCAAGACGGGCTGAAAGTCCCTACAACACCTAAAGAGAAGTAATACAGCTGCAAGACAGGCTGAAAGTCCCTACAACACCTAAAGGGAACTAATACAGCTGCAAGACAGGCTGAAAGTCCCTACAACACCTAAAGGGAACTAATACAGAAGCAAGACAGGCTGAAAGTCCCTACAACCCTTAAAGGGAACTAATACAGAAGCAAGACATGCTGAAAGTCCCTACAACACCTAAAGGGAACTAATACAGAAGCAAGACAGGCTGAAAGTCCCTACAACCCCTAAAGGGAACTAATACAGAGGCAAGACAGGCTGAAAGTCCCTACAACCCCTAAAGGGAACTAATACAGAAGCAAGACAGGCTGAAAGTCCCTACAACACCTAAAGGGAACTAATACAAAAGCAAGACAGGCTGAATGTCCCTACAACCCCTAAAGGGAACTAATACAGAAGCAAGACAGGCTGAAAGTCCCTACAACACCTAAAGGGAACTAATACAGAAGCAAGACAGGCTGAAAGTCCCTACAACCCCTAAAGGGAACTAATACAGAAGCAAGACAGGCTGAAAGTCCCTACAACACCTAAAGGGAACTAATACAAAAGCAAGACAGGCTGAAAGTCCCTACAACACCTAAAGGGAACTAATACAGAAGCAAGACAGGCTGAAAGTCCCTACAACACCTAAAGGGAACTAATACAGAAGCAAGACAGGCTGAAAGTCCCTACAACATCTGAGGAATGCAAAGATAGCAGCAAAACAGGCAGGAAGCACTACTACTACTACTGCTTATTATTTATATAGCACTACTAGGCATACACAGCACTCTACAAATACACATAAAGAGACAATCTCTGCTTAAGAGAGCTTACAATCTGCTAAGACAGACAAACAGAACTGGAGGCAAAGGAACTCTTGAGGAAACAATTAGAATATAAAGGATGACAACAGTAGGATAAGGAATCAGGATCCAAATGTAGCCTCAAAGAGATGAGTTTTAGCCTGGATTTGAATAGGATCCGTCATGGAACCTGACAAGAACCACCACAGCTCCTCCATCAGCTACAAGGCCCTAAAACATCTGAAGTGGATGAACACAGCACCAGGATCAGCAGCAAGGCTGAAGAGGACCAGAAGAACATCTCAATCATCTATAAGGTCTTAAACAGCCAAAGAGGACCAACAGAGGACTAAGATCCACTGGAAAACCCTAAAATGCCCAGAGAAGACCAGGACAGCATCAAGAGGCATAGGCTCTGCCATCCCTGCTTCCGCTGTTCCATTCACTTGGGAAAAGAGGTTGATTAGACTGCTGATGCTAGAATCAGACAAGATTTCAGTTCTATGTGGTGGGGACTGTCTCTCTTTTGTCTGTATTATAGTGCAATTCCAGCCAGTAGCGTTTTGAAACTTGGAAGTAATGATTTCTCAGATATTTGTGCCAAGGAGTGGCCTAGTGTTTGGGGCAAGGTACTTCAGGCTGGAAGGTCAGGGATTCAAATCCCACTAGAGGACAGCAACCTTGGGCTGGAAGGACTGGGGTTTCTAGTCCAACAGGTGCTCCTTGTGGTCTTGGGCAAGCCACTTAACCCTCCATAGCCCATTTCCCTGTAAATAATAGTTGTCTCCAAGTTATAATGCCCTGTTCAATGTAATTTCAGTTTGTTCAATGTAAACCACACTGATGCAGAATAGCACAGTATATAAGAGAATGTAAATAAATAAGGTCACTTGAGGAGCTCGGGTGGCATAGGCTCTTGAGTGCAGTTTCCTGTCTTGACTGATTGTCAGCTGATTTATTTTTCTTGTATATTGTTCATGAATGATGCCTGCGTAAAAATTTGCTTGATTTTGTTCTAAAAGTGTCACTAGCCATGTTTCACATATCTGGAGTTCTATCTTGTGTCATGATTCCCACATTGCAAACTGAAGGAAAGCTGGGGCTTGGGTTGGGGAAACTGAACACTGAACCTTTTATGAATGGGAACTGCACCTGGGCTTTTGGGCATGATAACACTGCCATTATCCCAGTGCCCTCGTCTTGCAAGCTTCACACATTCAACAGATAGTCAAAACCTGTTGCTTCTTTCTCATCCGCAACATTTGTCCCTTCCGCAGCATCAGCAACATTTGTCCCTTCCTTCTGAACACACTACCAAGACCCTTATCCACTGTCTAGCCACCTCTCATTTAGATTACTGTAACCTGCTCCTTGCTGGTCTTCCCCTGAATCATCTCTCTCCTCTTCAATCCATTTGAAACTCAGCTGATGGCTAATCTTCCGCCAGTATCACTACGCTCCTGTAACCCCTCTTCTCAAGTTACTTCACTGGCATTCATTCTGCAGCTCCTCATTACCTCTCCTCTCCTCCCTACACCCCTTCTTGGAAACTGCACATTAGGCAAATCCCTTTTTTCTGTGTGTTTCTCTTCCCTAACAATTCCAGCCACTCATTCCACCTTGCTGCACCGTACCCATAGAACACGCTGCCCGAGTCCATACATCACGTTCTATGTCTGGTTCTTTTCAAATCCAGGACAAACACCCTCCTCTTTAAGGCTGCTTTTGCATCTTGATCCCCCTTATTCCTCTGTTTACCACCCATGAGTGCTCCTTCTATTCCCTCTAGTTTCTACCCAAATTCCCAGTTTGTTGCATTTGTCTGTCTTGCATAGATTGTGAGCTCTATTGAGCAAGATGTGCGTCTTACATGTACATATACAGTGCTGCCAGCTATGAGCTCTGGTCCTTCTGGTCCCAGGCTGCTGCCCTAAACACTAGGTTACTCCTCCACTATCCCTATCCTTGCCAATAAATATCCGTCTTTACCTGGGAGGAGTGCTAGCTTTAGAAACCTGACAGGTTCTTGTGACCTGGATTGGCCACTCTTGGAAATAGAATACTGGGCTTGAAGGACGTTGTAGCACTATACAAATGATTATTAGTAGTAGTATATCTTATGTTCTTATGTATAGCAGCTAAATATTGCTGCTACATATATATTTACCATCAATCACCAAATTACACATATTCAGTGCTGCTGAATATACACATCATTATTATAACACTATAGTTGGCATTTAAAAATATAGAAGTTCATATATGTTGCATGTATATATCTCCAAGTTTAATTCCCTGTTCAATGTAAAGTTGTTGCTGTTATAATGTAAACCACCCTGAATGGAAAATAGGGCAGTATAGAAGACATGCCAAATAAATAAATAAACAAACAAACAAATAAATAAATATGATGACTGCCGGATTTAAATACTGACCCAAAAAGGTTTTACATACATTAACAGTTAACATAACATGTTAACAGTACAATTTAACTGATGTGTAAAAACAGCAAATATGGAGTGGAGGGAAATCCAAGATGGTGATGGTGTGTTGTGGAGCTGCGGAGCTGGCATTTCTATGGGGTGTAAACGGAAGGTGCAGGTGGTATGCAGCCCTCACTACCACCCTATGGCTTACCATCTGTTTCTGCTGGTCCTCTGGATCATTTTCTTGCCCAGTCCACATAGTTGTCAGTGGTTACAGGGGAGGTATTGCCGGCTACAGTTGTTCCAGGGCCGGTGAGCCCGGTTTCTGTTTCGGACGTTTCAGCTCTCTCCTCTAATTTGTGGCCATTCTCGAAGCAGGCGTGCCTTCAACAATCCCCTGGAACCTTGGTGCAGGTGCAGTCTCCTGAAGGATCTGTGCTGAGTGCGGAGAGAGGGTTGGGCCCTGGTATAAGAGTGGTGGGCTTCCCTGCCCCGGAGCAGCTAATACTCACAGATAATCGAGTACCGCCAGCTGGTGAGCAGATGATAGTTGAGGCTGCGTCTTTGAGGGGGGATCCTATACCCGCTGGAATGGAGGCACCTACAGCACAGTCAGGAGATCTTGGCATCTTTATATTTGTATGACCAGATAATTTTACTTTGGGGGATATTTGGAAAGCTATCATCTCTCTTGGGCAGGCCCAGATTCCTCAAGTTTCATCATTGATGGTGTGAGTGTCTGCTAATGAAACCAGGATTCAGCAGGTGGCTGCTTCTATGGATTCAGTTAAAGCTGAGGTCAGTGAATTTCATGATAAGCTGGCTTCTATGGATATTCAAGCAGTTTCATTTTTTAAGAACTTTGAGGTGGTTGAAAAGAAGCTGGAAATTTTGGAAAATACCCACCGAGCGTGTAACCTCCGGTTGATTAATTTTCCTGTATCGCCTACTATTGCTGCAAAAGATCTGTTTGTGGAATATTTAGTGGACATATTGGCAGTGCCTCAAGAATCTCTTCCACATTTGGTTAAAGTTTTCTGTCTCCCACCTGGAAAAAAGTAATCTTCTTCTCCAGTTTCCTAAGTAGACGTTATGAATCTGACTGATAATCTTGAGTCCTCCCGAGATGAGCAAGTGGTCTCAGCTACTATGATTGTGACTTTCGCGCTTCTTTCAGACAGAGTGTGGCTTTTAAAACTCTTTTTCCGCAAGAGGCATATGTTATTTCGGGGTCAGCGGGTGTATATTTATCCTGATTTGGCTAGGGTGACCCGGCACCACCGTAAAGAGTTTCTCTTGATGCGACCTGGGATCTTACAGTTGAGTAGGCTCTTTTTCTTAAAGCGTCCATTGTCTTACTACATCAAAGGCTAACACCTTGTAATGAAGACGTGTAGTTTATTTACAAACAAAGCAAGGAGACTTATTCAGAAAGACAAGTAATTCTCTTAGTTACACATGAGTAGTTAGACAAGATAACCAGAATGCAATTAGAATAATAACTAATGCACTTAATTACAGCACTGAAAGAGTTATGAGATAGTGCAGCTATTTACAAAGAATACTTCACCAAACTTGTCATACAGTCCTTTACACATCAGCTGGGAGCGCTCAGCGAGAAACTGGGGACAGTCTGGGATTCTTCATGCCTGGCCAAGCAGATCTACGCTCTGTCTGTTCTGGGTTTTCTCTCTATATATATAGGCTAAATGCAGCTGGCCATCACATGATTCCTTCCACCCCATACACCTCCTGCTTGACCATCCCTCTCTAGCCTTTGTTCCCAGCCTTTTGGTTTCCGGGCAGGCATCTGACAATGCTCACAGAAGTTCAGAACTCCACAATTACAATTAGGTAAATAGTTCTTATCAATTGATCTACATCTGCTAAGAGAATTGTTCAAAGGCCAGGAAAAGAATGCTGTCTCCTTTCCTAGGACATTTGCATTTGTTAGGAGAAGGACCAGATAAGAAGAATTCTGATGTGTAAGCAATTCTCACCAGACTGCAAGTACAGCTTTGATCTCTGGGCTAGCAAACTGGCTCTGCATGGTTTGATTTCTCACATGCAGCATGGCTTAAAAGTTCAATTTCCTTGCTGATCCAAATAAATTTTTAATTAGTAATACATCCATGTAAATGTCTGGTGAAATACCAGTCTGTGTTGTATATATTTTATCAGCCCTCCCAACAGCGAGCCTTTATCAATGTGAGGAGATTGGAAGCCTCCATTGGCTCCATCCAGGATGAGTCGCAAATGTAACATAGTAACATAAGTAACATAGTAACATAGTAAATGACGGCATATAAAGACCAGTATGGTCCATCTAGTCTGCCCAGCAATATGGCAGGAATAGGTGCACCCCTTCCCATGTCTTTTAGGGAGTAGGTGCACCCCTACCCATGTCTTTGCTTAGTGGTGCACCCACCAGGAGCAGGTGCACCCCTCCCCATGTCTTCACCCCTCCCCATATCTTTGTTTCTTTGTCTGTTTAGGGATGAACCCACCGCTCCTCCCCCCATCGCTTCATGTAGAACACCCCTATTTGTTGAGAAATTAGATGGTTCAGTTTATTTTGATTTAATCTTGTTGCTGTAAAGTGATCCACTGTGTCTTTCTCAGGCCACTTTGAATTCTGTCACTGTGTTTGTCCCCCACCACCGTCATCGGGAGGGCATTCCAAGCATCCACCACCCTTTCAGTAAAAAAGTATTTCCTGATATTGCCTTTCAATTTACCACCTTGCAGCTTCATGTCATGCCTTCTAGTTTTACAGCTTCCCTGTCTCTGGAAGAGATTTGTTTGTTTATTTTATTTATTTACATTCTCTTATATACTGTGCTATTCTGCATTAGTGCAGTTTACATTGAACAAACTGAAATTACATTGAACAGGGCATTATAACTTGGAGATAACTATTTTACAGGGAACATGGGCTATGGAGGGTTTAGTGGCTTGCACAAGACCACAAGGAGCACCTGTGGAACTAGAAACCCCAGTCCTTCTGGCACAAGGTTGCTGTTCTCCAGTGGGATTTGAACCCCTGACCTTCTGGCCTGAAGTACCTTGCCCCTACCACTAGGCCACTTCTCCACTCCATTGTTTCTCTTTAAGTATTTAAAGGTCTAAATCATATCTCCCCTGTCCCTCCTCTCCTCCAAAGTGTACATATTTAGGTCTTCAAGTCTCTCCTCATAAGGCTTCTGACGCAGGCTCCTAATCATTTTGGTTGCCTTCCTCTGAACAGCTTCCTTTCTTTTTACATCCTTTGCAAGATACGGTCTCCAAAACTGAACACAGTATTCCAAGTGAGGCCTCACCAGAGACTTATACAGTGGCACTAGTACCCCTTCCCTTCTGCTGGTAATTCCTCTTCGAATGCAGCCCAACATCCTCCTGGCTTTTGCCACTGCCTTGTCACACTGTTTTGCCACCTTGAGATCTACAGAAATAATCACACCGAGGTCTTTCTCCTGCTCCGTGCACACCAACCTCTCGCTCCCTATCGCGTACATTTCCCTTGGATTTCTGCTACCCAATTGCATGACACTGCACTTCTTCGCATTAAATCTTAATTGCCAAGCATCAGACCATTCCTCCAGCTTTTGCAGATCCCTCCTCATGTTAAGCACTCCCTCAGGGGAGTCCACCCTGTTGCAAATTTTTGTGTCATCTGCAAAAGGACAGACTTTTCCATTCAGTCTTTCAGCAATATCACTCACAAATACATTGAACAGTGCTGGGCCTAGGACTGAACCCTGACGCACCCTGCTAATCACCTTCCTTTCATCCAAGTGAGCTCCATTTATCATCACCTTCTGTCATCTGTCAGTCAACCAATTTCTGATCCAGTTTACCACCTTGGGACCCATCCCCAAACTACTGAGTTTATTGATAAGCCTCCTATGAGGGACAGTATCAAAGGCTTTGCTGAAATCCAGGTAGATGACATCCATCGCATGTCCTTGATCCAGTTCTCTGGTCATCCAGTCAAAGAACTCAATGAGATTTGTCTGGCAAGATCGTCCCTCGGTAAAACCATGTTGCCTCGGATCCTGTAACCCGCTGGTTTTGAGAAAGTTCACTATTCGCTCTTTCAGGAGCGTCTCCATTACTTTTCCCGCCACCGAGGTAAGGCTCATGGGCCTGTAGTTTGACACTTCTTCCCTGTCACCACTTTTGTGTAGAGGTACGACGTCAGCCATTCTCCAGTCCTGAGGATCCTCTCCTGTTTCCAAGGATCTGTTGAAAACATCCTTTAACGGCCCTGCAAGAACCTCTCTGAGCTCTTTCAGTATCCTGGGATGTATCCCATCCGGTCCCTTGGCCTTGTCCACTTTCAGTTTTTCAAGTTGTTCTAAAACCTCATCCTCTCTGAGTGGTGTGGTATCTACCTCATTCCCATTTTTATATTTGGGAGTCACAGGTGGTCCTTCTCCAGGAATTTCTTTAGTGAAAACAGAGCAGAAGTATTTGTTTAGCAATTTCGCTTTATCAATGTCATTTTCCATGACTCCGTTTCCAGCACTTCTGAATCCTGCAATTCCACCTCTGATCTTCTTCCTTTCCAGAATATACCTGAAGAAAGTTCTGTCACCGCACTTAACATCTTTAGCCATCTTTTCCTCTGACTTTGATTTTGCTATCCTTATTTCTCTTTTTGTCTCCTTGAGTTTGATCCTGTATTATTTTCTGTTTTCTTCTGTTTGCAAGCTTTTGAATTTTGCGAAAGCTGCGTTTTTTGCCCTTATTTGAGCAGCCACTTCTTTGGAAAACCACATAGCTTTCCTTCTCTTACTTTTATTTCCCTTTCTTACATATTTATCTGTTGCCACTTTTATTGCCCCTTTTAGTTTAACCCATTGCAATTCCACTTCCCTTATCCCCTTCCACCCTGTCAGCTCCTCCTTTAGGTACTCGGCCATTTTATTGAAGTCAGTGTTTTTGAAGTTTAGGACTTTGAGCTTGCTATGATTGGATTTCACCTTTACTTTTATCTCAAACCACACCGTGTGATGATCACTGTTGCTCACAGGGGCACTCACCCAGACATTAGACACGCTATCACTGTTGGTGAGCACCCCTGGACGAAAGCGTTGAGCTTTCCCTGGTTGGTTCCATCACCATTTGTCTAAATAACGCATGTTGGATAGCGTCCACAATTTTTTTGCTTCTTTCCAGATTTGCAGAAGGAGTAATCCAATCCAGATCAGGTAGATTAAAGTCACCCAATATGATTGCTTCCCCCTTTGTTGCTATCTTGGCAATATCTATAATCAATTCATTATCTATCTCTTCAATTTGAGTCGGAGGTCTGTAGATTACAGCAATATGGATGACAGTGCCATCTCCTCTTTCCAACATGATCCAGAGGGCTTCTTCTTTTCCCCATGCACCCTGCATTTCAGTAGCTTTGATACTGCTTTTGACATACAAGGCTACTCCTCCCCCTTTTCCATTTTCTCTGTCTCTTCTGAATAGATTATAGCCAGGTATGGCTATATCCCAATCATGTGATTCATTAAACCATGTTTCTGTAATGGCCACAATGTCCAAGTCCTTTTCCACCATTAGGGCTTCCAGGTCCAGAAGTTTGTTGGCTACATTTCGACCATTTGTGCTCATTGCTTTCCAGCATTTAACTGGCTTTTGTGTATTTTGCTTTGATTTTATTCTACCCACTTCTTCCCAGTTGCTTTTGATGTGTTGTTTAAAAGTGCGGTTGTTTCTGTTATTCTGCTTTTGCAGCGGGTGACGTCCAGAACTTGACCTTCCCCATCTGTCACCCCCTTCTTCTAGTTTAAATGCAAATCAGCATACTGCCTGAAGTTTTCACATAGGATTCTATTCCCTGTGACAGAGAAGTGTAATCCATCAGCACAGTATAATTTCTTGTTGGTCCATGTGTTTTCCCAGTCTCCAATAAATCTGAATCCTTCTCGTTTGCACCAGGTCTGGAGCCATGTACTAAAGCTGTTAATGCGATTTAGCCATTTTGCCCCCTTACCTAGAACAGGTAGAACTTCTGAGAATGCTACAGTGTTAACAATGGGCTTGAGTTTTTCTCCCGGAGATTGGAAGTCCTTTTGGACTGTAGAGGCACTATTTCTAGCCAGGTCATTTGTACCCAAGTGGATGACAACATCAAGTTTGGAGTATTTGCTTTCCGCACTAAGTACATCAATAATTTGGTTTGTATTCCTGCCAGCTAAGGAGCCTGGGAGGAATTTGACTATCTTCTCTCCTTTGAACTGTGTTCCCAAGTTAGTGTCTCTGATGGTGGAATCTCCAAGTAGTAGTAGTTTTCTGTTTGGTGAGTTTTTCTTCATAATTGGTGCTTTAGTAGGAGATTGGGCATTGACTGACTCCTCTAAGGGCCGTTCAGTTTCTTTGGATAGGGCATCCTCATTAACCAAGGCAGAGAATGCATTATGCAGGGATATCTCTTGGTGTATAGGATGTCTCTTTCTCACAGATCGCAATCTATCCGAACCCACTGTGATCCCTTTGTTCCTGGTGTGTTTGACTCTTTGTGGGAGCAGTGGTGGACTTTGTTCAGTCTGTATCCTAGAAGAGGTGCGCTTCATTGCAGTCAGTTCTTCCCTCAGTAGAGACAATTCTTTATGCATGGCAGCTAGGTACTCTCTTAGTAGAGTCAATTCGTTATGCATGGCAGATGACTTTCGGCAGATAGGACAGGCTCTTAGGCTCCAAATGATTCTTCTTGGAATGAAAGTACCGCAGGTATTGCACTGAATACTAGACATGCTGGTTAAGTGAATTTGGGCATATCCCAAGCTATTGGCCACTATATAGGCAATGCAGTCCCGGGGTGGGTGGGGTGAGGGGTAGGGCGGGCGGGAATCCAAGTGTCCCTGCCCCAGCAGGCTTATACCTGAACTGTGGGCACGCTCAGAAAACTGTTCAGGCTACACAAGGAAATCAAGCATTTTGACTATCCCCAAACGTATGTAGGATCAGCAATTAGCAATCTTCCCAATACCTAAAGTATAACCAGCCCTTAGAATTCTATATTTGCAATAAAAAAAAACAGCAGAGATAGAAAGGAGAAAGCTTGTCTTGTCTTGTGCAGCTCCGGCCTTTCAGACTGTCTGTGACCGGTATGAGAAGCCAGGTGTCTGATGATCTAAAGTAACCCCTCCCTGGGAGAAGCCTTTCAAGCAGACAATGAACCAGAATTATCCAAAATATACCTTTGTAGTTCTATCAGCCCCTGTGCAAAGGCCTCTGTTGGTCCCTTGCAAAGTAAATATTTCTATTCCAAGTAGCTGATTTTTCTTATAAGTGTCCCTGCCCCAGTAGGCTTATACCTAAACTGTGGGCACACTCAGAAAACTGTTAAGGCTACACAAGGAAATCAAGCAATTTGACTATCCCCAAACGTAATGTAGGACCAGCAATTAGCAATTTTCCCAATACCGAAAGTTTGACCAACCCTTAGAATGGCGAGGCCGCGGGGCAGGGTCCCTAGCGGCCGTAGTTAACCAGGCGCGCGGCCCGGTGCGGGACCCTGCTCACGGCCTGGAAGGAGGGCGGGGGCAGGAGAGTAATTTAAAGTCATTGGCTCGCCCTGAATATAGAGGTGGGCGCGAGCCAATGAGGAAACAAGAAAGGGGGGGATTTAAAAGGAGCGCGCGGCGGCGGCGGTCCCTTTACGAGACCGGTAGCGGGGGAGGAGGACGGCATCTTACCGGAGCGGCTGCAGGACCGGAGTGAGTTTTTTTTTTTTTTTTCACCGCTGTGCGTCTGCTAGGAGAGGTCCGGCGCAGTGAGTGGGGGGTGTGTGCGGCACAGCGGCTGCCGGATAATTTTGTGCTTGCTGGGTGGAGTGGCGGAGAGGGCCTAGTTTCGGGAGGGTTGTGTCCGGAGCTGCTGCAGGCACGTGCCGCAAGGAGATGCCGCCGCGGAGAGGAAGGCCAGGAAAACAGGCAAAGGGGCGGAATGTGAGGACGTCGGGAGGGGCAGCTGCAGGAGAAGTTGTACAGATGCTGGGGGCCAGAGGACACCGCGTAGGCAGAGGGGGAAGGGCCAGAGGGAGTAGGGGCAATGAGGTAGGCGCCGGGGGCACAGATAGAGGGAGGTCTTCGGCAAGGGGGGGCAGGGGGGTGGGTGGCCTGGTGAGGGAGTCTGTTATGGGGGGAACGGCTCCAGGTGAATTAGGGGGTGGCGGGGCAACCGATGGGGAGTGCAGTGGGGCGGGGGGGTATGGAGAGGCCGGGCAGGTGATGGTGCGAAGGGGTGCAGAGGGTGGGCTTCCAGAGGCGAGTGGGGGCAGTTGGGGGGACAAGGGACGGGGGGGTGGGGGGGGGGACACGGGATAGGGGGATGGGGTGGAGGACAGGAGATGGGGGGGTGGGGGGGAGGGGGGCCAGGCTGGACGGGTTGGCCTGCACCATGGTTTGGGGCTCACACATACGGGCCTGGCCCCTGGGTACCAGGGAGAGCAGCAGGCAGTGGGGGGTCTCCGTTGGGAGCGTCGCCATGGGAGCATTGGAGGGGCGGAGGCCAGGGCTCTTCTCGGGCAGAGTGGGTGTCTGCTTGGCCGCATTGTGCCCCCCCGGTTGTCCCCTCTCCCCCCGCTGTTTCTGCTTTGTCTTTGCAGGTGGACAGAGACGCACGGGAGGCGGCGCAGAGACCCGACGGACAGCGTGCGGCTATGGAGGAAGTGCCTGGGAGTGTAGCCGAGGGCCCTCTGCGGAGTGAGGCCAGCGCAAGGAGCGCGGTGGGAGCACAGGCACCCGGCCTAGAGGTGCGAGATCCAGCAGTGCTGCCACCGGAGAGGTCGGCGGGTGGCGGAAGTGACATGGGTGAGTTGGCCGTGTGCAACGTGGCAGGAGGGGGAGGGGCGGATCCGGTCGGTGGGACGGACACGGGTGGGCGTAAGGCGAAGCGCAAATGTCGGCACGGGCGGCGGGGTCGGCGCAGTTCGGATTCTTCCTCGGCGTCCTCTTCGTCCTCCTCATCATCCTCGATAGCGCCTGCTCGTTCGGGAACAGGTCTCGTTACGGGTGTGGGTGCGCCGGTCAGCGCAAAGGGCGTTAATAACGTGGTGGCGTTCACGGAGTTGTGGGAAGGAGTCCCGCGGCACTTACGGCGTAAGATATGTAAGCGGCGCTATGTCGATATATTCCGATTGTTGGAAGGCAGAAGGCGCTCGGGAGAGAGTAAGAAAAAGCGTAAAGAGGATGAGAAGGCGGGTCGTGTCCGGAAGGTGTCCCGGAATGTGCTTAATTGGGTGCGAGCCTTTTTAAGGTTGGCTAGTGTTTGGGGGCGGCAGACGCCAGAGGATTATGGCATGCTCTTGGCATATGCTGACTCCATTTTAGAAGCGGCACAGACGCATGGCGGCTTTGCGTGGCTGAATTATGATGAAAAATTTCGTGATAAAATGGAGGAGAGTAAAGGGTTGTCCTGGGGCACTCAGGACATTAATTTGTGGCTAACCCAGATGTCTGGGGGTGCGGGTGTGAGCAGTGGAAATACGGTGCGTACTGGGGGTGGTTTTTTTGCAGGTGCGGGGCGGTCCTTTCGGGCGAACGGGGGCTCTCTGCCGCAGAGAGCAGG
Organism: Ichthyophis bannanicus; assembly: GCA_033557465.1. NCBI lineage: Eukaryota > Metazoa > Chordata > Amphibia > Gymnophiona > Ichthyophiidae > Ichthyophis > Ichthyophis bannanicus. The sequence continues at coordinate 863,495,913 of CM066032.1, read as the reverse complement.
GTCTGGGGCTATGGGAGACATCTGTTGGCGTTTCAATAGATCCTCGTGCCCGTTCCCCGATTGCAAGTTCCGGCACGCGTGCTCGGGCTGCGGAGGTGGGCATTCCGCACTTAAATGCTTCAAAAAAGGTAGTGGGCCCCCCCCTGCGGCGGTCCCCAAGTAGGATGGCGTGGATGGAGTTGGCTCCCACCCCAATCTCGCTGGCGGTGATTAAGGAATGGTTGGGGGCTTATCCGCGGAAGAAGGAACGGGAGCTGTTGGTGCAGGGGTTTAGTGAGGGCTTTAGTATACCGGTGCAAGGTACGATAGTGGGTAAGGTGGCACGTAATTCCCCTTCGGTACGGCGCTTGGCGTCGGTTGTTCGCGAGAAGTTAGCGGTGGAGTTGGGTGTGGGCAGAATTGCCGGTCCATTTGTGGAACCGCCATTGGAGGAGTTGGTGCTGTCTCCTTTGGGGGTAATCCCTAAGAAGGAGAAGGGGAAGTTTCGGCTGATACATAACCTCTCCTTTCCGTTGGGTGAGTCGGTGAATGCGCATATTCCCAGAGAGTTGTGTGCGGTGCGGTATGCGTCCTTTGACGAGGCTGTCGGTTTGGTGAAACGTTGTGGCCCTGGGGCCCAATTAGCGAAAGTTGATATTGACTCGGCGTTTCGCTTGCTACCCGTTCACCCTGCTTCCTTTTATTTGTTGGGCTTTGCGTTTGAAGGGGAATTTTATGTGGACAAGTGCATGCCCATGGGTTGTTCCGTGTCGTGTGCCTACTTTGAGACATTTAGTACATTTTTGCACTGGAAGTTAGAGCAACGGGTCGGTAACAGGAACGTCGTGCATTATCTCGACGATTTCCTCTTCGTGGGGGCGGCGCATTCTCAGGTGTGTCAACAGTTGCTGGATGGTTTTCAAGGCATGGCTAGGGAGTGTGGGCTTCCGTTGGCGGCTAACAAGACGGAGGGCCCGGCAACTTGTATCACGTTTTTGGGAGTGGAAATCGACTCAGTCGAGATGGTGGCGCGCCTCCCTCTCGAGAAGGTGGTGAAATTGCGCGTTTTGGTTGCGAACGGGCTGGCCTCGGATAAGTTATCTTTGAAGGAGGTGCAAATGCTCATTGGATCCTTGAATTTCGCATGCAGAGTGATTCCCATGGGCCGAGTTTTCATGCGTAGTTTGTCGGCCGCCACGGTCGGGGTTCGGAAACCGCATCATCGGATTAGAATGTCCCGGGTCATGAAAGCTGATCTGAGAGTGTGGGAGAATTTTCTAGAAGATTTTAACGGGGTATCGGTGCTGATGGAGGCGGAGGTGTCCAGTTTTGATTTACAGCTGTTTACGGACGCAGCGGGCAGTGGGGGGTTGGGGATTTATTTTGGAGGGGATTGGTGTGCGGCCCAATGGCCGCAGGCTTGGCATGTGGATGGGCTGACGAAGAACATTACGTTCTTGGAATTGTTTCCGCTATTAGTGGTGTTGCATATCTGGCCCGATCGGGTGAGGAACCGCAGATTAATCTGGTGGTGTGACAACGAAGCTGTGGTTGCGGTGGTCAACCGGTACACCCCGCGATGTGCGGTAGTGGCGGGCCTAATGAGAGCTATCGTTTTTGCTTGTTTGCGTTTAAATGTCGCAGTGAAAGCTCGGCACATCCCAGGTTGCACTAATCGAATTGCTGATGCGCTTTCTCGTTTCAAGTGGGACCTGTTCCGGAGGCTGGCGCCGGAGGCGAGCGAGGAAGGCAAGGAAGTGCCCGAGCATTTATGGACGAGTGGCCTGCAGAAATGGTCTGCTTGTTGAAGAACTCTCTGGCCCCGACTACCTGGTCGGCATACTCGAAAGGATTCGATGCAGTACGGGAGTACTTGGCGGGGAATGGCTGGAAGCCGGGAGCTGAGGTGGATGGCTTGTTGGGGCAATATATAGTGGAGTCGAAATGTGCGGGGATGTCCAGGGCTTCGGTTCGGACGAAGTTGGCTGGATTTGCTTTCTTTGCCAAGGCAGCGGGTTGGGGGTTGGCAAGGCCGGGGTTCTTGGTACAGAAGTTATTGAGGGGTTGGGATAGAGCGTGTCCTGTGCTTCCAGATGCGCGGTTACCTGTGACACATGACCTCTTGGTGCGGCTCAGTGCAGCACTGCCGTATGTAGCAGCTTCCGCTTATGAGGCGGTGCTGTTTAAGGCGTTGTTTTGCTTGGCATTTTTCGGGGCTTTTCGGGTCGGCGAGCTGGTCGCTGGTTCGGGCCGGCAGGTGCCGGCCGCGGGCTTATTATTGGGTCATGTGCAAATGGGAAGTGGTCAGCTGCGGGTCAAGTTGGCTAAATCGAAGACCGACCAGTTGGGCAAAGGCCTTTGGGTAGTCTTGCATAAGGTGGACTCCCTGCCGACGTGCCCAGTAGAGGCCGTGCGGGCCTATTTGGCGGTACGCCCGGCGGTTGGTTCTCTCTTCTTCGTGCACATGAATGCAAGCTGGGTGACTCGTTTTCAGGTCGCGGCAGTGCTTCCGGTTGACCTTACGGTATCTGGGCCTGGATCCTAAGCGCTTTGCGCCGCACTCTTTCCGCATAGGTGCGGCGACAAGTGCGGCGGCGGCAGGGATGTCAGCAGAGGCTATTCAGAACATTGGAAGGTGGAGATCACAGGCCTTCAAGGGTTATGTGCGCTTGTGAGACAGCGGGTGAGCAGGGGAATAATGTTTGCTTTCTTTTTCAGATGCTGTGCGGTGCCCGCAATGGTGCTGGATGATCGGGCACTCATTTGTACATTGGGCGGGACTGCAGGCAGCTGAACGACCGTTGGGTCCTAATTTGGGGCTCGACCCGACAGTGGTGTCTCTTCTATGGCTTGGTGAAAGGGGGTTGCGTTGGCAGCAGCTTTTACCATTGCTTCGGCACCATCGACGGGTGCGAGCGAAGCCTGCTGTAATACTGCTGCATCTGGGAGGGAACGATGTAAATAGTTGGACTTGTAAGCAGCTCATTCGGGCAGCAAAAAGAGATTTGGCGGAAGTGCTGAGAATGTTCCCTCAGGTTATTATAATGTGGTCTGACATAATTCCAAGGCCGGTGGGCGGGGGGCAGCGGCGATGGTCCAGGGGGTTAGCGAAGGTCAATCGCCAGATTGGGCGGTGGGCATGTCAGCATGGGGGGTATCAGATTATGCACTCCTGGGTAGATGTAGATTGTGCTGGACTTTATCGCCAGGACGGTGTGCATTTATCACAGGTGGGAGTGGACCTGCTGTTAAATGACTGGCAGGAGGCCTTGGAATGTGTGGTACAGTGGGAGCCGCGATGGTCGCAGCTTTAAGGGGGGGGCGGCGCACGGGCGTATGTGCCCTACGCCGGGTGGCGGGATCCCGGAGGTTTCCGGGGTCCGGAGCCTTAAGCTGGAATGGGGGTGGGGGCGGGTGCCCCCAACCCGGGTGACCCCTGGCCGGTCTTTGCTAGTAGTATGGCGAGACCGGGGAAAAAGGGGGGTTGGATTTGCCGCTGGCTCGGCCGCGGCGGGAGTGGAATGAGCTCACCTTGCTAGTAGTATGGCGGTTGAGGGCTCATTCCGCTCGGGAGTTGGTATGATATTAAGAAGTTGGTTGTTGAAAACAATGTTTGGATTGTATTAAAAAATTAATAAAGCTGCGACCATTTGAGCCAAAAGATCAGTGTATATGTATTTCTTATGGGTACGGTGTTTGGCGGGACGGGAAATAAAAGGGGTGGAGGGTCGGGGGGGGGGGTAGAAGCGGGGGCCACCGGGTCCGACCTGCCTGGGTTATCCTATATTTGCAATTTAAAAAATGAGCAGAGATAGAAAGGAGAAAGCTTATCTGTGTCTTGTGCAGCTCTGGCCTTTCGGACATAATTTTCCACTGGTATACTCCTTATTTTTTTTATTTTTAGTTATTGTAATTTTCTTGTTTGGGTTCTCCCTCTTTTGTTGGCTAGTGTGAGCAGCCATTTATGTTATTTTTGGGGTATTTAATTTCTTGTTGATTGTTTCTGATGGAAGTTCTTTTTCCGTACAGGATTGTTTTTGTTAACGTTCTTGGAATTATGGAAAAATTCAATAAAGATAACATTTTAAAACAGAAAAGGTGGACATTCCATATGGGGATATAAAATGCGCAAGGACAGTGCTCTGCAGTTGTCATTACTGTACCTTATTGACTAAATGGCAGATAACATGGAACGGCACTTCCAGAGGAGCAGCTATCTGCACTCCGTGTTAGCAGACATGCTGTTAATCTGCTTTGGCAACAACTGTCCCACGTTAGCGAAATGACTGTCTTCTTCAAAGTAGTGGGAAGGCTCCAACAGTTTTCAGAGAGATTTCACAGCTACTCCAGATTAAGATTTTGCAGGTAAAGTGTGTTTGTTATATAACTTTCAGGCGGTTTAATAAATGGCCCCTAGGTGAACTAAATTTGCTGCTAACTCATAATCCATATACTCATTCAAACAATTGTGGGTATTCTTTGAATGATGACAGTGGAAAACATGATCTTTATACATCTCACTGAAAAGATTGAACAAAATCTAAGGGAGCAATTTCATTGCCTGCTTCTTTTAAATCTCTTCATAAAATTAGAAATATTATATTGTATAATCTAATGGGCAAAAGATATCTGGTCAAGGTATATAGGAGGATGCCTTGAAATCCAGAGTGCTAAATATTCTAAGTGACTTTGCCTCTCTGGTAAGGATGATCTCTTATCAGCTATAATTCTGCGTTATCATGACTGAAATTCAATTAAATGTTAAAAATAAGGAACTGTCACAAAAATGCCATGAAAATCAATGACTCGTCTCTGTAAATTTGATATGATGTTCTCTCAGTCAAATCTCTGCAGGCAAAGAAACAACTTTTTATAGCGGATCTATTAGAAAACTGTTGTGAAGTAATGCCTTTTTGGAGACCAAGGAATACACTATTTTTTAGCCCTTGCTCTATGTGGGAATTGGTGAGATAATGACCACGACTTAATGTTAGCCTTGGCTTCGGGCACAGAAACTGCAACATAATGCTAGAGTCTGTAGAATGGGATAAATCCCTTTGGTGTTATCAGTTGTTCTAGCTATCCTAACGTCAGTGTTATGAATGATGCTGATGATTTTGAACAGATGGTGAAATTTTGAAAAGGAGCTGATGTACATCTCAAAGTTTTGTTGCAAGTTATAAATAGTTACTATGTTTATACTGTTTCATGTATATAGTTGCAATTTTGCATAATGTTCTATGTATTTTCACCTTTGTTCTATGTAAACCGCCCCTGATCTTGGGAAGTGGCGGTATATAAAAGTTTTTCAAATAAATAAATGTACTAACCTGCGAGATTTCCCACTGGTTAGTGTCCTGTTTTCAGTAAAAGTTTGCTATGTATCTAAATGAACTCCGTTATAAACTGTTGTCGAAAACTTTGCTATTGAGATCATCCATAAAGATAACACAGGTACACTAAAAAAAATTTTTTTAAACTGCCTCTAATGTTTCGATTGATTTTTATGTTTTTTGGTGCGCTGAATCCAAATCTGGTAACCAATTTGCTCCATCACGTACAGATTTTTTGCTACATTGGGTTAGCAGTTTGAGGTGAACGTTTCAGATTGAGTGCGATCGAGATAAAAGTTTCTTGGATGAATTCTTTATACTAATTGTTTAGTAGTTATTCAAATAAGAATAAAGAAAATTGTAACAAGGCAGCACATAAGAATAGAGTAATGTCAACAAAACACACTGTGATGGTAGCAAAATTGTCTGCACTTAAAACAGCCACATACATGTGCACAAACATTGAGCATATAAGAGCGAGGTTAGACACAAAGCAAAGCAAAGAAATGTGCAAAAAATGTTGTACAGGTATGTATGTAAGAATAGAAAACGCAAACCGCACCATTGCAATACATGAAGACAAACACCCGATGGTGTGAAAATAAAATTCTAATAAATGAGATCCGACACTGTGGTAATAACTAGCAAATTTTTATTTCAAAGTTTAGTAAAAACACGATATTTGTCACCACAGTTTAGATTTTAAAGTCATTCTTGGGTCAATCAATCTCCTGGTGGGTCCGTTTCTTCTTCCCCCGAATGCTTCTCTTGGTGCGCTGCTTGGCGTATTTTTCATCTGGGGTTTCCCGCAGCAGCAACCAGCAGAAATCAGCCATCATAGTGGTGTTCCATCTTCCTTGGTACCTTCTCTCTGCATCCTTGATGTCCTGGTGAAACCTTTCACCTTGTTCTTCACTGTACGCCCCCAAGTTTTTGGGAAAGTAGTTCACATGGGAGTGCAAGAAATGGACTTTCAGGCTCATGTTACAGCCTTGTTCTTTGAAGGCATTGAGCATCCTGGCAACAATATCCTTATAGTTCTCATCCCGCCTGTTCCCCAAGAATTTGAGAACAACATCCTTGAAGGAATCCCAGGCTTCTTTTTCCTTCTCAGACATCGTTTCAGCGAATGCTCCATCTGAAATGAGTTTCCTTATATCAGGGCCAACAAACACTCCTTCCTTTAGCTTTGCTTCAGAAAGTCGGGGGAACTTTGAGCAAAGGTACCGAAAGCACTCACCATCTTTTGGAAGGGACTTGATGAATTGCTTAATGTGACCCAACTTAATGTGGAGAGGTGGTAATAGAATTTTATCACGAGGTACCAAGCTCTCATGAAGAACATTTTTTCTCACCGGGTCTCAAATACTCCCGAATTGGCCAGTCTTTTTTCCCCCAGTGTAGGTCGCGGGCCCGGCTATCCCACAAGCAAAGGAAGCAGGGATATTTGGTGAAACCGGATTGCTGCCCTAATAGCATGGATAGAATTTTAAAGTCTCCACAAATCATCCACTTATGCTCATCATAACGAATCTTCTGAAGAATCAGGGCCAAATTCTCGTATTTTTCTTGGAGAATAACAGAGTGAGCAATAGGAACTGAAGCGAATGTGTTGCCATTATGAAGAAGAACACCTTTTATGCTGTCTTTTGACGAATCAATGAACAGCCGCCATTCAGCAGGATCATACTTGAGTTTAAACTTTTCCATCACTCCGTATATATCGTTGCAAAATACCAAATCTTCCTCTTTGCTGAAATACTTCAAAAATTGTGTCTCGCGGTTGTTGCGGTACCAATAAAAAGTTGTTCCTGGTGACAATAGATTTTTCTGTTTAAGCCGAGAACCTAGCAGTTGGGCAGCATCTTTTGGGAGTCCTAAATCCCGGACTAAATCATTCAATTCAGCTTGAGAGAAAAGTTCAGGTTTCGGATCTGGTTCAGTTTCAAACTCGGAAGTACTGGACTCATCGGGAAAAGCCATCTGATGAGTCTCATCATGATCAGAACCATCCACACAAATATGATCCAAAGATTTTGGTGGTTCAGTCACAGGTACTTTGTTGCTATGAGGCATAGGCCTAATTGCTGAGGGAAGGTTGGGGTAACTTATTACGTTCTTATTTTTGAAGTTGTATCCCTTCACAATGCAAGAGCAAAAATAGCAGTCACTGCTGTGGTCTCTTTGTTCACGCCACATCATAGGTATTCCGAAACGAAATGCTTGTTTTTTACCTTTCATCCATAAGCGTAGATCTTCCTCACATGTCTTGCACACTTTGTGAGGAGCCCACGGTTTGTCTTGATCGCCTAACTTCAAACCGAAATAGGCAAAATATACTTTTTTAATAAATGCAGAAATGTTCCTCTGCCGCTTTTTCACGGTATATTCCCCACAAATAAAACAAAAACTGTCCGGAGAGTTGACGCAACCTCTGGCTCTGTGAGCCATCACAAATACACAGCACTGCAAACTACAACTGTAGTGAACCACTTCGGAATAAAGCTGGATTACGACTGAGCAAACAAAAGGTAATAATGAACTTGCAAGAAACTGAAATTTGACAGGAACGTTCATGTCGCAACCACCGTGTTTGAGCGAGCGAACGAGGCGAGGCGAACAGGAAAGAACATGCGCCAGCGCGAGTACTGGATTTAGCCCCCCACCTCCCAATTGTCCTGTTAATGTATAAAATGAATACAAAACACTCTAAAATATCATGAGGGAGTGTTTCTAGTTAGTTAACCATTACAACCTCTATTTTGGGCCAAGAAAATAAACTGCAGTCGGCTAAAAAGAAATTATGTGAACATTCCTTATATGGGTAAGAAATCTAATTTTGCAAGAAAACGTGACGTGATGGAACATTTTGGCTATTTTTCCTGGATTCAGCACCCCAAAATCTATAGGAATCAGTTGCAAAACTGGAGGCAGTTTTTTGGTAGTGTACCTGTGTAATCAAGGAATAGTAATCATTCTTTGAAAACGATAATGCTGAGGCATTAGAGGCAAGTATTCCAGATTCCTTTCGGATCTGGCAGAATACCCTCTGGATGGTCAGCTTGCTTTATGGCAGTCTTTGGTGTGTACTAGTTTAGATAAAACTGTCCCTTCTTTGGAAAGATTCAGTCACCCCAAGAAGCACAATCCTTGGTTTGATGCTAACCTTGGAGTTCTGTAAAGACAAACTCACCAGGCTGGACCTCACTGGTGTAAGACATACACACCTTCAACCTTGACTCTGCAAGGCATGAACAGCTCTTTACAAGAAAGACGTGGTCAACAAAGAAAGCCTATATCTCTGAACCACTGAACTCTGTAGATATCCATCAAAAAAGGCTTTTTCAAATCCTTGCCAATTAGGTTCCAATTACTTCCAGCCCAGATCTGCCTTGCTGTTACTAAATGCTGATGATTTTGCTAGTTTTCTTTTCTTTTTTTTAAGTTTGAAGATGACAACAGCCAGACAGGAGTTTTCAATTTGGAAATCTCGGGGCCACAATCTTTATCCTTTCCTATTAGGTCATCTATTGTAAATGAGGCCAAGTTTTTATCATCACAATGTGCAGAGTTTCAGCCTCCATATTTAAAGAGTATAGCGAAGTTTCAGCAAGATTGCATCTAACTTCATACTGACTTGATCCAATGGCAGAAATTTTAGGTAAAGAAATTGATAGGTAAACCGTTGGCAATTATGCTTTATTTTTTTCAAACAATTTTGGTCCAATGCCTTGTCCTTTCTTCCTGAAAACAAGCACTTATTTATCCCTAGGACTAGACCAGAAAACATTGAATAATTTTTGTCCTTGCTAAAATTATATTAAAGATAGAAACATAGAAACATGATGGCAGAAAGAGACCACATGGCCTGTCTAGTCTGCCCTTCCAAATAGTTTTAATGCAGTTCACACCTTTCCTTGAATAGACGCACTACATCCAATACAGATTTCCATGCATGATGCAGCACAGAGACAGTTCTCACAGGACTCTTCAATAAAATTCTGTTTGCTTTATACTCAGGAAGACTAATGTGTTGGCGTCCCTGGCATCTGATTGAACAGATCATACCTTACTGGTTGAAAGAGCTTGGTATTAGTGACATTGTTTTTTCATGATTTATTTCATAATTACAATGTTGTACATTGTGAATCTGTTCAAAAGACTCTCTGTCAGATGAATATCCTGTAGTTTCAGGAGTTCATCAGGGTTCCTTATTGTCCCCCACATTATTTAACATTTCCTTATATTTTCTCCTGATAGTGATTAAGTCTAGAGGATGTAATCATGAAGGCACATTTTACAATGGGACGTCCAACGTGGACGTGTCTTGAATTGAAACAAGACATGTAAGCACCTTTTACTTCCGCAAACATCATTTTGGAATGGCTTCGGAGACATCTCCATGATTTCAACATCCACATGCATGTTTTATTTTATTTTATTTGGTTTTATATACTGCACTGTATATTTATTTTATTTATTTAACAATTTTTCTATACCACCTTATCATTTAATCAAGGCAGTTTACATTGTAACTCAAAACTATTACAGAGAACTTGCATAGAAAAAACATAACTCAAACCATTACAAGGAACTCTCTAAGGAAAACAAAGGGGGGGGGGGGTCCTGCAGGAGGTGCTACTTAGCACAACTTATGTACAGTGGGACATATAAATACATTTGTTCATGATGTGTGTGTATGAGTCCAGAGGTTACTGGAGATGTTAGGAGTTTCCACAAAAGTATTCAATGAAGTGGTTCTATGTCTCGCTGGTCTTTTGATGGGCTTGGTACAGATCAGATCTTGTAATATTCCAGCTGATAAGCTGTTTTTAATTTTGAAGATGGTGAGAGCTGATTTATATTTGGCACGGGAAATGATTGGAAGCCAGTGGAGCTAGTTCAGAAGAGGGTTATGTGGTTGCTTTGAGATGATCTGGTGATGATTCGGGTGGCGGTGTTTTGAACTAGTTGCAAGGGATGGATGGTTTGCTTGGGAAGTCCTTGGAAAAGGGCATTGCAATAGTCCAGTGAGGGTGTTATGGTGGCTTGACATACTATGCAAAAGTGATCCTGACTGAAGCAGACTTAGCGGTCTTGTTGAGGTTAAGGTGGCTGTCAAGGATGACTCCAAGGTACCATGCTTCATCTTTTATTGGGATTGGATTGTCAGCAGTGTTGACTGAGGTGTGTGTGTGTGGGGGGGGGAGGGTAATTGAAGTCTCACGTGTGATGACAATTTGACAATTGCTTCAGTTTTTTTGATGTTTATGTTGAGGTTGTTGTTGGTAAGCTAGCTTATCATTTCTTGTAGACATGTTGACATTGTTGTGAAGTCCGGGGAATCCAACTGGATTGGTGTATATGCCATATCATCATCTGCATATATGGCATATTGTAGCTTATATTTTTTGAATATGTTGAATACTGGTTGTATATACAGGGTGGCCCAAAAAAAGTGAGAACATCTCGTAAATTAAAAGCTTAAATAGTTTACTTATTTACCTTTTTTAGCTATATAACGTCTTTATTTCGACAATTTCTGGTTGCCATCTTTTTTTTTTTTTTTAGTTTGTCAATCTTTTACATCTGTCTTTTTGAATTTTTAAATAACTTATATGCTACAAGATGTTCTCATTTTTTTGGGCCACACTGTTTATGTTGAAGAGAAGGGCAGACAGCGAGGACCCTTGAGGAACTCCTTGTGCTGTGTGGAAAGTGGTTGAGGTGAGGGGAAAAACGTTGACTCTGCTTTCTGTCGCTGAGATAGGACTGGAATCATTTGAGTGTGGTGCTTTGTAGACAAATCTTCATTAATCGCTTCAGAAGAATGTCGTGCAATACCATATCGAAGGCAGAGGAGATGTCAACAAAGACAAGCAGAAAACCTTTCCTTATGTCACCTATTCCTCTGAGCAGGTTGTCAAATAGGAGAGTGAGTAGTCTCAACACTGTGATTAGGGCGGACGTCATGCTGGTGGGGATCCAGAGGGGTGTGTGTGTGTGTCAATTTGGTCCTGGAGCTGACCTTGAACTACCTTCTCAATAATTTTGGAAAGGAATGGGAGGCTGGATATTGACTGGTAACCTGATGGGTCCGAGCTGTGGGATGTTGTATTCTTCGGAATTCGGCAGATTGTAGCTTGCTTGAGCATAGGGGAAATGTAGCACTGAATCAGGGAATAGCTTATTATCTTGTGGATGCAGTTGCTCAGGGTCTCCTTGGCAGACTTGATCCAGGCCTCCGGGCAGGGGTCTGATGGAGATGTGCTTGAGTTCAGGGTGGTTATAGTGCGGGCTACTTGTTCGGTCTTGAGGATGTAGAAGACACACGAGCGGTAAGTGTTGTTAGGTCTTTCATGAATGGTAAATGTGTCAGTGGTGGAGGTGTCTGTGCATGCAGACTTTGGAAGGGGTTTGTTCTTGGATATGTAGAAGTCAGCAAAAGTTTGAGAGTCTAACTTGTCTTCTTCCTTCCAAGTTGTTGTTTTTTCTGAGGATGCAGACAATGTCAAAGAGCTCTCTAGGCTTATTACAGGCTTTTAAAATGAGGTAGTTATGGTATTGTTGTGTCTGCTTGTTGATTAAGTTGTATTCCTTTTGCATTGTTTGGTATTGTTTTAATGCAACTTCAGACCTGTCGTGTCGCCATCGACGTTCATGTTGACATAGCTCTCTTTTGGTCTCCCTTATTGTTATGGAGTACCATGAAGATGATTTTGGCCTAGTATCATTTTGTCTTGAGCTTGCATGATCTGGGGGTTTAGCTGCAGTGCTGATAGTGGTGTTCCAAGTATTGATTGTTTCATCCAGATCAGTAAAATCCTGGGGCAGGTGTTGCATGGTGTTGGTGAGGAACTGGTCCTTATCAAATGCCTTGAAGCATCATCTGGAGTTAGGTGATTTCTGGGGTTTTTGTTGGGGAGGGAGGTGTATCTTGAAGAGTATGGCATGGTGAACTGACCATGGTATGGGTGTGACTGTGGGAGATGTTATGCTGTCTTGGTCTATTATGCTTGTCGGAGCAAATATCAGATCCGGGGTGGAGCCCGAGCTGTGAGATGGTTCTGTGAGAATTTGGTTGAATAGAAGGGACTCCATTGACTTGTTGAAAGCTACTTCCTCCTTGCTGGATGCTGATGTGAGTTTTAGGTCACCTAGAACTATGTGAGGCTTATGATGGGAATTAGCAGAGCATATTAATTCCAGAATAGTGTACATGTCTTCTGAGGCTGCGCTTGGGGCTCTGTAGATTAGACAGATGAATATTTATTTGTTTTCCATGCTAATAATGTTACACCATTCAGAGCTTATGGAGCTAGAAGTTTTAAGCTTAAGGTCTGATCAGGCCAGAATTAGAACCCCAGCACCACACTTGTGGGTACGAGGAAAGTTGAATGCTGAGTATATGGAGGGTGTCACTTGGTTTAGTATGACTTGGTCAGTACTCTTTATCCATGATTCAGTGCTTCATAGAATATCAATGTGGTTAACTTGAATGTGATCGATAATGGTGTTTATCTTATTACATATGGATCTACCATTGATGAGACCTATAGTCATGGGAGAGCTTTGGGGGGATGTATATGATGAGAAGTTGCAAGGATAGAGGGTTGTATGTGAAGGAGCATGGTAGGTCTCCTGTTGGGATGCTTGTGCATGCTTGTCCATATTGGAGAATGAAACGTTAAGTTAGTTGGTGGAACTTGAAGGGCTGTTGTGAGGGAGGGATAGAAGCAGGTAGAACTTCTTACTTGAGAGATCAGAAATGGTACTAGGATGATGGCATATATATTATGAGGAGACAGCCAGATGAGCTTCTGTTGCTTCAGAAAACATTTCTGAGACTTATGTGAGTGCTGTACAGGTCATGACGGGAATTTAGTGAATTTGGTGTGCTCCATGTATAAGGTAATTTACTCACAGTTTGTAGACTTCTTAACTGTACTGTCAGTGGAGATGCCTGTGCCAAGATCAGGTAGAGCAGGTAGAGATTGTTAGTTGTTGGATGAGAGTTTCCTGGAGTCTGTGGTCCCGCCTTCGTTTCCTGCCTAAGGGCCATGCCAAAGAGCCCTCTGGTGAGGTCCGCCAGGCACAGGCATGCCTAGCAGCACAGGCGATTTATATCCACTGGGCGGGAAGGTGGCTGCTGCACGATTGGGCCTGTCAGTGGGGAGCACGGAGGGGTTTACCTGCCCACTCCCTGCTGGTGGGTCTGATCGTCGGCAGAGATGGAAGAGGCCGGTTTAAGCAGTGCAGGAGATTTAAATCCACTGGACGGGAAGGTGGCTGCTGCACAATTGAGCCTGTCGGTGGGGAGCAGGGAGGATCTTACCTACCTGCTCCCTGCTGGTGGGTCCTATTGTCAGCAGAGATTTAAGATCAGCGTGTTTTACAGCGGAACAGCTCATTTACATGGAACAAGGTTTACATGTTTACATGGAACAAGAGAACAGAACTAAACAGGCATCGCAATGAACTGGAGCCATTTAGGCAAGTTGAACCTTACTCTATGCAATACAACAGGGGTGACAATTAGGGTAGAACCTTGGGCAACTATATACATGATGATTGGAGGAGTATGATGTGTAGGCAGGTCTGGGCTGTGGAGATAAGGTGGGTCCAAGATGGGCTATGCTACATGTTCAAAGTATAGTTGGAAGAGATGTGTCTTTATTGCATTTCTGAAGGTCACCAGGTCAGATGCCACATGGATTGGGAGGGAGTTTCAGAGAGAAAGTGCGTACAAGGTGAAGGCTCTGTGTATGGCAGTTTGGGAGCTATATCTGACTGAGGCAGGGATGGTAAAAGTGCTAGCCATGCTAGACCTCCTAGCTCTGTTGTCAGGTGTCCATTGTATGAGTTCTTCCAGGGCGGTTGCAGAGAGGTGGTGAAAGGATTTCAAACATCATTATGAGGGCTTTGTACTTGAGGCGGCTGGTTATAGGGAGCCAAGGAAGCTGCTTTAGGATGGGTGTCGCATGCTCAAATCTGGAAGCTCCATAAAGGGTTCGAGCTGCAGTGTTCATGGCCATTTGTAGGGGATGGATTACACAATCAGGTAGGCCATGTAGGATGATGGTTGCATAGTCAAAGTGAGGGATAACAGCCTGGAATTCAGTGCAGAAGTCGGCAGAATTTAGTAAGGGCTGGAGGTAATGGAGGGGCCGTGTTTTGAGGTATACTGTTTTAGTGATATTGTTTATATAGGATTCGATACCTCTTGAGTTGTTTTCAGTTCTGCATCTTTTACCTGTAGGGCAGAAGGTGGGATGAAGGTTGTATCCCTTGTCTTCAAATGTCCTAAATCATAACTAAGCCTTTTAAAAATGATCCCATATGTGTTTATGTTGATGATGTCAAAATTCTCTGGCTGATTCCTTTTCACTAAACATAATTGTCACTGAGAACTGTAGTAGCCAATTGGCTACATTCACATAAACAAAATGTGAAGCAATTTAATTTGGATGCACCAATGAAATCCCCGTTCTGGTCCTATTAATAAAGAGAACTCCGCTTTGACTAAGTGATTCAGTGTGGATACTTGGATGTTTGATCCATCCTTTTCTTTCAAGCCACATCTATTGGCATAGAAACATGATGGTAGAAAAAGACCACATGGCCTATCTAGTCTGCCCTTCCATATCTACTACAATAGTCCCCTTTTTACCTTTAGAGAACCTCTGTGTTTGCCCCAAGCTTTTTTGAATTCAGATATTGTCCTTGTATCCATCACCTCTACTGGAAGACTATTCCACGCATCTAACACTCTTTCCATAAAGAAATATTTCTGCATATTACTCAAGAGTCTATCTGCTTTCACTCTCATCCTATGTCCCCTTGTAGCAGAGCCTGTCTTCAATTGAAAGAGACCCTCCTGTGCATTTATGCCATGGAGATATTTAAAGGTCTCAATCATATCACCCCTATCCCTCCCGCCTTTCACCTCAAATATACATATTAAAATCTTTATGTCTGTCCTCATATGCTTCATAAGAAAAGACCTCTAACCATTTTAGTAGCCACCCTCTGCACCAACCCCAAGCTGCTTATATCTTTTTGAAGGTGCGGTCTTCAGAATCGCACACAATACGCCAAATGAGGTTGTACCAGAGACTTATATAGAGGCATTATCGCCTCCTTTTTCTCCTGGCTATTACTCTCCCTATAGACCCAAGCAACCGTCTGGCTTTCGCAGTTGCCTTTTCTACCTTTTTAGCTACTTTTAGTTCGTCAGACATAGTTACGCCCAGGTCCCGCTCTTCTTTAGTGGACAAAAGTACCTCACCCCCTACACTGTACAGCTCTTTTGGATTTTTGCATCCTAAATGCATGACCTACATTTTTTAGAATTACATTTCAGTTGCCAAATTCTAGACCATTCTTCAAGCTTAGTTAGATTTCTCCTCATATTATTGACTCTTTCCTGTGTATCTACTCTATTGCAGATTTTGGTATCATTCACAAACAAACAAACCTTACCCGACAATCCTTCCACAATATTACTAACAAAGATGTTAAACAAAATCAGACCAAGAACAGATCCCTGTGGCACACCATTCGTAACCTCCTCATCAGAATGAGCTCCATTTACCTGTACCCTTTGACGCCTCCCATTCAACCAATTTCTAACCCAATCAGTAACTTTAGAGTTCATCCCTAGGGTCCTCAGTTTGTTTATATGTCACCTGTGTGGAATGGTGTCAAAGGATTTACTGAAATTTAAATACACAACATCTAGAGCTCTCCCTCAGCCAACACCCTGGTCACCCAGTCAAAGAAATCTATCAAATTTTTCTGACAAGACCTGCCTCTGGTGAATCCATGCTGCCTCATATCCTGCAATTCATTGGTA
The DNA here is from genome assembly GCA_033557465.1 of Ichthyophis bannanicus. Lineage (NCBI taxonomy): Eukaryota > Metazoa > Chordata > Amphibia > Gymnophiona > Ichthyophiidae > Ichthyophis > Ichthyophis bannanicus. The sequence continues at coordinate 863,479,746 of CM066032.1, read as the reverse complement.
CTGGGGAAAAGGTGAAACTTTAGGCCAGTAAGCCTTAACTCAGTCACAGGAAAAGTTATGGAGGTGCCCCTGAAAGAGAGAACAGTGGACTTTTTAGAAACCAATAGGTTGCATGATCCAAGGCAACATGGTTTTACCAAAGGACAATCATGCCAAACAAATCTATTTGAGTTTTTTGACTGGGTGATCAGGGAACTAGATCAAGGGCATGTGATGGATGTGATCTACCTATATTTTAGCAGAATCTTTGATACTGTTCCTCATAGAAAGCTTATCAATAAACTGATCAGCCTGGGGATGTGTTGCAAAGCGGTGAACTGGATCAGAAATTGGTTGACTGACAAATGATAGAAGATGATGGCAAACTGAATGGATGAATGGAAGGTAATTAGTGGCATGCCTCAGGGATTGGTCCTAGGACCGGCACTATTCAATGTATTTGTGAGTGATAGTGTTGAAGGATTAAAGGGAAAAGTCTGCCTTTTTACAGATGATACAAAACTTTGCCATAGAGTGGACTCCTTTGAGGGAGTGGACAACATGAGGAAAGATCTACAAAAGCTGGAAGAATGAATCTTAAATGCCAAGCATTAGACCAATGTGAAAAAGTGCAGAGTCACGCACTTGGGAAGCAGAAATCCAAGGGAACTGTATGTAATAGGGGGCGAGAGGTTGGTGGGCAGAGACCAGGAGAAGGATCTCAGAGTGATTGTTTCTGAGGATCTCAAGGTGTTGAAACAATATGACAAGGTGGTGACCAAAGCCAGAAGGCTGTGGGTTACATATAGAGAGGAATAACCAGCAGAAAGGAGGAGGTATTAAATTCCCCTGTACAAGTTTTTGGTGAGTGGAATGCAAAGGAAAAACGTATAAACTAAACATTATTTCATTATTCAACTTCAGCCATTGGCCCGACACAGGCCGTGTTTTGTGAAGCCTTCCTCAGGGGCTTAAAATGGCTAGAGACAATCATAAAACATATTAAAAAACAAATAAATAATTAATACATAAGGACTAAGAACTGAACACACACCTACCAACATATAAATAAATAAATAAAACTTATGTGCAAACCTAGCCTATGCCTTGTACATACTAAAATCGGAGAGATGAATAAATAATTTGCAAATACGAACATAATACAAATACAAACATATAAGCTTGTATAAATAGCTTAAAATGAATAAATAATAAAATACATAAATACATAAATATCCTAAAATACAATTTGTCTAAATAGGATAATTAAAACGTATATTTAAAAATATATATATTATATAAATTTTGGTATTTTAGAAACTAACTCGCTGAGGATCTGATAACCAAAATGCAAACAAACATACTTGTATGTGTATGTTTTATTCAATTCAATCTGTATTACCGTAGAAAGAAAACAAGGAAGGATGAAGAAGAGGGAAAAAAACCATTAAAAACCACATCAAGATAACATAGGTAGGTAATGTGCGGTTCTTAGTCCTTATGTATTAATTATTTATTTGTTTTTTAATATGTTTTATGATTGTTTCTAGCCATTTTAAGCCCCTGAGGAAGGCTTCACGAAACACGGCCTGTGTCGGGCCAATGACTGAAGTTGAATAATGAAATAAAGTTTAGTTTATACGTTCTTCCTTTGCATTCCATGTTTCTTACTGGGTTTGGTCATTGCACGTGGAATCGTGCACTTTTTGTTGGACTACAAGTTTTTGGTGAGGCCTCACTTGGAGTATTGTGTTCAGTTTTGGAGATCATATTTCACAAAGGATATATAAAGACTTGAAATGGTTCAGAGGAAGGTGACCAAAATGATTTGGAGCCTGCGCCAGAAGATGTATAAGAAGAAACTTAAAAGCCTAAATATATATACCCTAGGGGAGAGAAGTGACAGGGGAGATATGATACAGTTCTTTGAATACTTAAACATTATTAATGAACAAACAACCTTTTTCAAAGCAAGGGAAGCTGTAAAATTAGAGGGCATATGATGAAATTGCAAGGAGATAAACTTACAAGCAACATCAGGAAATAGTTTTTCATTGAGAGGGTGATGGATTCTTGGAATGCCCTCCCAATGGAGGTGGTAGGGGCCAATACAGTAATGGAATTCAAAATGACATGGGACAGACACAGTGGATCCCTTTATAGCAGTGGTTGCTAACCCAGTCCTCTGGTACCACCAGGCCAGGCAGCTTTTCAGGATATCCAAAGTGAATATGCATGAGATAGATCTGCATGCACTGCTTCCATTGTATGCAGATCTATCTCATGCATATTCATTGTGGATATCCTGCAAACCTGACTGGCCTGGGGGTACCCGAGGACTGGGTTGGAAACCACTGCTTTCATAGCAAGAAGATAAAATAAAAATAAACGTAACTATTTTTCATACTTCAACAAATAGAGAGGAGGGATCTGCAAAGACTGGTGGGTACAATTCTAAACAAAAGCATAGAAGGAAGTGCAACTTCCACATATAAGTGCTACTAATTCCATGTGCAGTTGGTCCATTTTGCAAACTTGTACATGTAGGTACCACCAGTTAAGTTCTGAGCCTGCAACTTGTGCACATTTTCATTTTGGAAGAGGAAATAAACAATGGACGATAAAGGAGAATAACTTTCTTAATCCCTTGTTGAAAGTCATGGCCAAAATGAGCACATGGTAAAAATCTATTTGTGCCTCAGAGCAGATGTAAATCCTCACATGGAAATTTGTAGATGCTGTATACATGAATTTTCTCTGTAAAGCAGTAAACACACATGTAGATTTGACTCAATCAGGCCATGCCCTAATGCATCAACTTGGGTTTTCTCCATAATGTGTATCTCCACGTAGGGGAGACTAAACCACTAGGCAAACTAAGTTGTGGCCTAGGGCACCAACTTCAGGAGGGCAGCAAAAGCAGGGCATTCAAAGCTAAATAATAGATTTTGACAGGTAGAGAGGATGTATAAAGGTTTACCAAGGGCGCCAACACCTTAGACCAACTCTAAGCCAGTCCTGTCTCCACATCCAGTTTGCAGCTTTCCAAAATCACATGTACATTCATATTTCAGCATCCGTGTGTAAATGCTTCAAACATATGCCCCAAAATGAATAGATAATTCAGCACATAAGACCCTAGCCCTTGCTATCTCTTACGTCCATCCTGAAGCAATACTATTTAATTTGACAGACCAGCATCATTGATGCTATTTTGAATTTCTCTTATAGACTTTCCATCTAATGTAATAATTCCTTCTAGCTTTGAAATATGGTGATTGATTGAACCTTGACACCCTAAAGCATCAGGCCATAAAATGATTTCTGTATTCCAAAGTTCCTTACCCTTTAATACAAGTTCTGTGAGCACTGGGGATGATTCTTGTTCCTAGTAAAGGCTCTTAAACTGACCATTTTGTTACTGCCACTTCAATTATGCCATTCTATTTGGGGATATATTCACTGCTTTCAACCAGTATGGTTTTGATAGTTCTTTTGCTTCATCCTCCATAATCTGTTTTTCCAGTAACATTCTTTTCATTTGAATTTCCTTTCTTCCTGAACCCATGTATTTCTTTTTTTTAGACTTATTGACCAAAGTCCCTCAGGTCTACGATCCTGTTGTCTATCTGCATTTTTATTATTCAATTCAGGTAGTGCCAGCAGCATTTCTGTAGTAGTGTAATCTTCAGTGCATGTGCTTTTCAACATTCAGTCTTACTTGCCGCTAGTTCTAAACTTCTCTTTTAATCTGACTTGGTTTTCTTTCTTAGTTGCATAACATTATGCATGAGCTCCCAGCAGTTAGCCCTGAATGGATTTTGTGATTCTTGTATATGGAATGAATTCTGATCAAATGGCATATGTCTCCGTTTCCCCACTAATTTCTCTTTTCTTATGCTATTGCCATTGCACTAGGGCCTCCCTCATAATAGATACTTCTTATTCTGCTAACCCAAGGTATGTAAATTGTTAATGGGAAAAAAAGGACATGACAACTTATTTAGCCCACCTCAATTCTTAGAGAAAATTGGAGGGGGGTACATATCATCATTTCCATATAAAACAACAAAAATGAACATAATATTTAATTTTTCTTCCACATAGCTGAGTTTATATTTCTAATATATAAATATGAAACAATTTAAAGTAAATGAAAAACAAATCAATGAGATTATTAAACTCCCCATAGTGTTTACAAAAAGTTTTAAAAAAATTATATATATATTAAATAGAATAGTAATAACCCAGTCATTAAACATATTTGGTTCATCTTTAAATTATTACTGCAAGCGGTATTTGTCAAAAGTTAATTTTTAAGCTCGAGTGCTTGTTTCAAAATCACTGTTGGGAATTTCCTTTCGTTCAGAGATCTCTGCCCTTTGATTGGCAACAGTGGGTCTGTTATGGGGCATTTTTCTCTGGTACCCCATGCATACTGGGCATATCCTTTCTGCAGTTTCAACATAGATATCTCAAGGTTCTCTTCAGAGGGAGAATATAGTCCAAAAGGATGGGTAAATATTGATTTAAATCCAAGGCATCAGCAGAGTTCCTGAATTGCACAGTTATCCCAAGTCATGCTCGAGCACCTCCCCCTGGAGTCTGTTTATTAAATCACAGTAAGATTTTGCACCTAATGTAAGTCATTTAATGTCCTATTTTCACGCATATAAGGTCTCTTATAAAATGAGGTCATTCCTGATAGTATGTATGCTGCTTACTTGTAGAACAGCATGCTCAAAGGAGGAATATGGACAGACCATGAGTGGACTTGCCATTTGCACACAACCCATTCTCAAATATCTAGATATACTTTTGAACTCTGAAATATCTTTCTCCCCACAGTTGGCCCAATTTATTAAGGCATCTTTCTTTGTGCTTCGATGTTTCCGGGCTATACAACCTTTCCTGGATCAGTCAGTACAAACTACAGTTATGCTCCATATAATAGGAAAGGTGGGGAGTATGATAGACTGGATTCAGAAAACGTATTTACAGTGTGAAGCAAAGGTAGGTTATACTGAATACAGGTATCTTATTTACAGTGAGAATCAAGGGGGTCCAATTCTGTGTGTGATTGAGGATGCATGTCTGTCCGATATGGTGTTATATGACTGTCCTATAATATTCCTGGAAGATGTGTGTTTTGAGCCTCTTCCTGAACTCGTTTAAGTATTCCATTGCCCTTATATTGCTTGGTAGGGAGTTCCATAGGGTTGAACCATAGATGGAGAAAGTGCACTGACATGTTTCTTGTGTGCTGGTTGTTTTGAGTTTGGGGACTTTAAGTAGATGTGCAGTTTGGTTTCTTCTTGGTCTGCTTTCCGAGGTTGTGTGAATGAGTGACCGCAAGCAGTCAGCAGATAAGTTATGTATACTTTTAAATGTGTTCATGAGCAATTTGTATTTGATGTGTGCTTGGATGGGCAGCCACTGTAGCTCTTTCAAGACTGAGGCAATATGCTCAGTATCAACTTAAATGTTTACAGGCAGTGTAAAATATGGTTGTACACACCTATGCCCACAACCAGAGATTTGACCACATGTAATATAATTAGTTCCCCATTACCTTGCATATCTTGCTTAAGGCCCTGACATTTACCTATAAGGCTATCTATGATGTGGCCCCCTGAATAGCTCTCCTCCCTGGTCACACTTCACACCCCTGCTAGGGCTCTCAACTCCCTCTATAGCCTTCGGTTATATATTCCAGTCCCCTCTTTAATGAACTATGAATCCACCTGAAGATCCACCTTCCTTGCTGCAGCTCCCGCCCATTTTACCCACTGCATTATGGACTGAACCAAACCTGCAGAGTTTCAAGAAAGCACTGAAAACCTATTTGTTCGAGTCAGCATTTGGAATATCAATGGCGTTCTCCTGAGTTGTTCTTCCCTGTGTTGGATTGGCATGGTCTTCCCTGTCCCCGACTCCTCCCTCACTTCCTCTCCTCCTTTTCCTTCATGTTAGCTAATACCTGTCCTATCATCTGCTCTTTCTCTACTCACCTATCCTGTCAATAGAATTGACATTCCTTTCTTGGTTTCTGTATACATTTTTATTGTAAACTGCAGATTTGCGGTATATCAAATAAAGTAAACTTAAACCTAAATAAAAACATAAACATATTTTATATGCTACGTTTTTATGTCTGCTACTGAGCAGGTATAAATGTCAGTACGCACAATATATGTTCAATTTCTGCAGAATTTGAAGTTTCTCCAGGGCCATGTGCCCATGAGGGAAGGGTTAGGACAGCCATTATAGTTGGTGCATCGATCATTAGGCATGTAGATAGCTGGGTGGCTGGTGGACATGAGGATCGCCTGGTAACCTGCCTGCCTGGTGCGAAGGTAGCGGACCTCACGTGCCACCTAGATAAGGTTTTAGATAGTGCTGGGGAAGAGTCTGCTGTCTTGGTACATGTCGGTACCAATGACATAGGAAAATGTGGTAGGGAGGTTCTGGAGGCTAAATTTAGGCTTTTAGGTAGGAAGTTGAAATCCAGATCTTCCAGGGTAGCGTTCTCCAAAATGTTTCCCGTTCCACGAGCAGGACCCAAAAGGCAGGCAGAGCTCTGGAGTCTCAATGCGTGGATGAGACAATGGTGCAGATATGAGGGTTTTGGATTTGTTAGGAACTGGGGAACATTCTGGGGAAAGGAGGGGCCCTTCCGAAGGGATGGGCTTCACCTTAACCGGGATGGAACCAGGCTGCTGGCATTAACCTTTAAAAAGGAGATAGAGCCGCTTTTAAACTAGATAATAGGGGAAAACCGACAGTCGCCCAAGAGCAGATGGTTCGGAAGAATGTATCTTTGAAGGATACTACCAAAAGCAGAGAGGTTCCAAAAAAGAGTAAAGTAGCCCAAAAGCCCTCGAGTATGGAGCAGACAGAGCTTAAAGATCCCAAATTACCCATGTCTACCAATAGTCAAATTATTATGAATAAAATACAGTCTCTAAAATGCTTGTATGCAAATGCTGGAAGTCTAAAAAATAAGATGGAAAAGTTAGAATATATAGCATTAAATGAGAGGTTAGATATGATTGGAATATCAGAGACATGGAGGAAGGAGGACAACCAGTGAGACACTGTGATACCTGGGTACAAACTATATCGTAATGACAGAGCTGATCAAATTGGTGGAGGGGTTGCGCACTAAGTTAGAGAGGGTATTGAGTCAGAAAGGATTAAAGTTTTGCAGGAAACAAAATTTGCTGTAGAATCTCTACGGATTGAAATTCCATGTAAAAAGGGGAAGGCAATGGCAGTGAGGGTGTACTATCGACTGCCTGGTCAGAATGAACAAATGGATGATGAAATGCTCAAAGAAATCAAGGAAGCTAACAAAAGTTATAGCGCAGTAATAATAATGGGTGATTTCAATTACCCCGGTATCGACTGGGTCAGTGTCACGGCAGGACATGCTAGGGAGATAAAGTTCCTAGATAACATAAATGACTGCTTCTTGGAGCAGCTGGTTCATGAACCGACCAGAGGGGAAGCCATATTAGACCTAGTCCTTAGTGGAACACCAGATCTAGTGCAAGAGATAAGGGTGTTGGGGCCACTTGGCAATAGTGATCATAGCATGATCACCTTTGATTTAATTAGTGGAGGAGGGATAGTAAGGAAATCCACAGTACTACCTTTTAACTTTTGAAAGGGAGACTATGATAAAATGAGGAAAATAGTTAAGAAAAAACTAAAAGGAGCAGTTGCAAAGGTTAAAGACTTACATCAAGCTTGGGTGTTGTTGAAAAATACTATCTTGGAAGCCCACACCAGCTGTATTCCATGCTTTAAAAAAGTGGAAGGAAGTCCAAAAAACTGCCAGTATGGTTTAAAGGTGAGGTCAGAGAGGATCTTGTTGCCAAAAAAGCATCTTTCAGGAAATGGAAAAAAGAGCCAAACGACGAAACCTGGAAACAGCACAAGCACTGGCAAGTCAAATGCAAAGCATTGATAAAGCAGGCAAAGGGAGAATTTGAGAAGAAGCTTGCTGTGGAAGCAAAAAGGTGAAATAAAGATTTTTTCAAGTACATTCGTAGCAAAAAACCTGTGAGAGAGTCAGTTGGTCCATTAGATGATAGAGGAGTTAAAGGGGCACTAAGAGGCGACAAGGCGATAGCGGAGAGACTGAATGAATTTTTTGCTTCGGTCTTTACTGAGGAAGATGTAGGGATATTACCCATGACTAAAGTGGTATTTAAAGGTGCGGAAGAATTGAAGGAAATAGCGATACATCGGGAAGATGTATTACAACTATTAGATAAACTCAAGAGTAGCAAATCACCTGGGATGGATGGTATACATCCAAGGGGGTTGAAAGAACTGAAATATGAGATTGCAGACCTGCTATTAGTAATCTGTGATCTATCATTAAAATCATCTCTAATACCTGAAGATTGGAGGATCGCCAATGTAACACCAATTTTTAAAAAGGGTTCCAGGGGTGATCCAGGAAACTACAGACCAGTGAGCCTCATGTCAGTACCGGGAAAAATGGTAGAAACCATCATAAAGAATAAAATTACTCAGCATGTAGATAGTCATGGCCTAATGGGAGACAGCCAACATGGCTTTAGACAAGGAAGATCTTGTCTTACTAATCTGTTATGTTTTTTTGAAAGTGTGAATAAACAGGTAGAAAAAGGTGAGTCGGTTGGTATAGTGTATCTGGACTTTCAGTAAGCCTTTGACAAGATCCCTCATCAGAGACTTTTGGCAAAACTAAAGAGTCATGGGATAGGAGGCAGTGTACTACTGTGGTTCAGGAACAGGTTAAAAGATAGAAAGCAGAGGGTTGGGCTAAAGGGACAATTTTCCCAATGGAGAAAGGTGAATAGTGGTGTACCCCAGGGATCAGTGCAGGGTCCGCTGCTTTTTGACATATTCATAAATGACCTGGAAAGTGGAATAACGAGTGAGGTTATCAAATTTGCAAATGACACAAAACTATTTAAAGTTGTTAAAACCCAAGAGGATTGTGGAAAATTGCAAGAGGATCTTGATAAATTGAAAGACTGGGCATCAAAATGGCAGATGAAATTTAATGTGGAGAAGTGCAAAGTTATGCACCTAGGGAAGAACAATCCAAACTATGGTTACACGATGCAAGGTTCCACATTAGGAACCACCACCCAGGAAAAAATATTTAGGCGTCATTGTGGATAACATGTTAAAACCCTCGGCCCAGTGTGCAGCGGCAGCCAAGAGGGCAAATAGAATGCTAGGTATCATAAGGAAAGGAATGGAAAATAAAACAAAATATATTATAATGCCTCTATATTTATTTATTTATTTATTTATTTATTTAACTATTTCTTTTATACCGCCCCTTCCAGAGATCAAGGGCGGTTTACATATAACAGATTAACAGTCTTGTACACAATTTGTATACATTTTACATAGAACAGTAGAAATCAACTATTTACATTGAACAGTAAGTATAAACTTTGTAGGTATTGTAACAAAAAACAAGCAAACATATCAAACTTTGTACAAAAGTATATTTACATCGTGTAGTGTGTGTGGTGCATGGGGTAGATATTGGCGTAGGTGCTGGTGAGAACGCACCTTGAATATTGTGTGCAATTCTGGTCGCCGTATCTTAAAAAGGATATAGAGTTATTAGAAAAGGTTCAGAGAAGAGCCACCAAAATGGTAAAGGGGATGGAAGGATACTCCTATGAAGAAAGGCTAAAAAGGTTAGGGCTCTTTAACCTGGAAAAGAGACGGCTGAGGGGTGATATGATAGAAGTCTATAAATTAATGAATGGAGAGGCAACGTGTAAGCGTAGGTTGATTGTTTACGTTATCAGAATATAGAAAGACTAGGGGCCATGCAATGAAGCTATAGGAGGATAGGTCCATAAACCATTATTAAAAAGGGACCCAAGATATCAATGCTTGACCCAGTACAAGCATTGCGGAACCTGTGTCTTTTGGGGAAACTGCTAGGTACGTATGACCTAGATTGGCCACTGTTGGAAACAGGATATTGGGCTTGATGGACCTTGGTCTGACCCAGTATGGCATATCTTATGTTCTTATGTAGTATTTTATAAAGACAGACAGATGCTTGTGGGGTCCTTTTACTAAAGTGTGCTATGCAGTTAGTGTGGGGTTTGGTACATGCTAGCCACATGCTGTGGCCTGTGGTAACTATTGGTACAAGGCCGTGATGGTTAGCAAATGCCAGTTCCCATGCTAACTGCATCTTGTATGTTTAAGTGGGAAATAGGTGGGTTAGGGGCAGAGAGCAGGCTTGGTGAGCGCTGCACCATTAGTACGCCTTACAATTAGCATGGTTCCAATTACCTCCGACTCAATAAGTGAAGGTAACTGCATCTTTGATATTAGAAACATAGAAATATAGAAATATGACGATAGAAAAAGACAACATGGCCTATCTAGTCTGTCCTTCCATATCAACAACTACAACAATCCCTTTTTTTCTTTAGAGATCCTCTGTGTTTGTCCCATGCTTTTTTGAATTCCGATACTGTCCTCATCTCCTCCACCTCCAGTGGGAGACTATTCCACGGATCCACTACTCTTTCCATAAAGAAATATTTCCGCATATCACTCCTGAATCTATCCCCTTCACCCTCATCCCATGTCCCCTCATAGCAGAACTTGCTTTCAATTGAAAGAGGCTCTCCCCCTGAACATTTATGCCACGGAGGTATTTAAACATCTCAATCATATCACCTCTATCCCGCCTTTCCTCTAAGGTGTACATATTAAGATCCTTAAGTCTGTCCTCATATGCTTTATAATGAAGACCACTAACCATTTTAGTTGCCATATTATTGACCCACATTACTGACTGACATTACACATTACCTAAGGAGTCACTAGAACAGCCAAGTTTTGACAGTCAGCCAATTAAGATGCAATTGCACATATATTCCAATGGCAGTCAGGACATTGTAACAAGAGCCAGCAGTTGAAAGCTCAAAAAATGCTTCTCAGGTATGCCTTTCACTTTCTCAGTCGATGCCAAAGACATACCTGAGAAGTGCTTTTTGAGCTTTCAACTACTGGCTGTCTGCCGAAACATGGCTAAGTCGGGAATGTACCTTTTAAGGTTTTACAAAATAAAAGGTTTCTTTGTTTTTAAGAGATATGGCCGTGTTCTCCCTGTGCTGTTCTAGTGACTCCTGTGATTTCTGCAAAGGGTTGTTGCTCCTCTTCTTTCCTTAGTGTTATCACACATTATCTATGTCCCAAAGTCAAAACATGTAAAACGGCCAGGGGATCAGCAATCAAAACCCCAAGAAGCAATTATAAAGTCCAAAAATTAAAATAATACTGCGAGTATGAATAGTTTTTACTGTCAGGATCCGCGGACCAGAGTCGGAGAGAGATGGACTCCCCGCTCAATGTCGGCAGAGGCCTTTTTATTTTATATTTTCAAAAAACCAAAATTAACAGTAGTGCAAATCACTTATCTGAGAAGAAATCAAGAGGGCAGCATAAGATCCAAGCAGCGACATGCATGTTTAGAGCCCAGAAAGGCTCTGTATCAAGCTGTTTTCCAAAATGTGCACGCCCTGAAGAACGCTGAAAAACCCGGCCATTTAAATACCCAAAAAAGAATTTTTAATGGCTGCTGAAACTAGCGTCATCACTACGTCAAAAAAGACGTCATTAAAAGAAGATCAAAAAACTTTAAATGTCCAGGAACATCAAAGCAGACTCCACCAGTCACACTCCAAATTTAAACCCGTGGGGTGCACAGTGTTGAGTTGAAAAATCCAACGTTGTTCACGGCGTTGCAACTGCTGTTCCCGGTCTCCACCACGGGGATCTAGAGGAACTAAATCAATCACTCTCCACCGAAGATCCATAAAGACATGATGATACTGAAGACAGTGGTCAACGATGGGGGCAGAGAGAATTTTATTGGTCAACCGAGAGGCATGTTCTCCCAGGAGTACCCGAACCGGGCGGATGGTTCTCCCAATATAGGAAAGATTACATGGACAAGTAATGATGTACACAACATAGGATGTCACACAAGTCGATGAACCAGTGAATGAGAAAGATTTGCCGGAAAGGCAATGCGTCCAGCGAACCCCTGCTTCAGTATTAGCACAATATTTACACCTTTGACATGGCCAATGGCCCTCCTGGCTGTCCGAAACCGGTAAAGGAAGGGTTCCAAGAGCCGCATGAACCACCCGATCTCTGATGTTCCGGCCCCTGGTATAGGCCAGATGGAGGGGCTTTTGGAAGCAGGTATGTATGCGCAAAATATCCCGATGTTTTTTCAACAGGGACGTCACAGTAGCAGTGTGTTGTGTAAAGGGGAGAATCCCCATGATCATATCACCATCTGTTCCCCGAAAGGAGGCCGAAGGAGAAGCTGGTCAGACGGTGGAGTCACCCAAAAGCCATTCTCGGTGTGAAAATCGGGCTCTCTCCGACTCTGGTCCGCGGATCCCGACAGTAAAAACTATTCATACTCGCAGTATTATTTGAAATTTGGACTTTATAATTGCTTCTTGGGGTGTTGATTGCTGATCCCCTGGCCTTTTTACATGTTTTGACTTTGGGACATTGTTGCTGGTTTGGGTCATCACATTTTTTGAAGGTTTTTGTCTTAATCACACATTATCTAGCTAGGAAATACTGTCCACACCCCAGAAAAGTACCACTAAATATACTGCAATTATGGAGCTTTTGGTGCAAAATCACAGTCCACCTTAATAGGTGAAATAAACCACCTTCTGCACCTCCAAACTTAGACATCCAGTTAAAAAATTACTCTCCAAGTGTAAAAAGCAATTTGAACATGCTTTCAGTACAGTTCCTCAGATGCGGCCAGTTAGATTAGCAGCACAAGAGGGAACAGGCGAGGGTTAAGGTGGTGGAGGGCAGAGAAGCAGGAGGGCAGGCCTAGGCTGGCTATTTCAGGAGCCAATGGGCTGTAAGCCATCCTTTTACCCCTCCAAACAGGATGGCCACCTAAGAGTGCACCCATCCACCCACCCCACTTGCAACCATCGCAGCATGGCCCAGATTATGAAGGATTACTGGACCGAGCGCACAGCCATATAGGACAGTCTTAGGGGAGTGGCCAGATAGGAAGTTGTCCTCCTTGATTTTGGGTTTGCAGCAGGACCAGAGAGTGATATGCCTCCTCACGCTCGGAAGGTGGGAGGGAGGGTGGCAATGAGGCATCAGTAATCCAAGCGGGTATCAGTACTGACCTTTGACGGGTCGGACCGAATCATTAAGGTGAAACCCTGCTGTGAACTGGGGGCCAGGGGCACACTTTAATGCCTTGCTTCCCAGTGGCACACCATGCAAGCCATGTATTTGTTGGCGGCATATAATGAGAATGGAAAGGGCTGAAGTGGAGGGGTGGGGTTTTGACAGCCTCTCCTACAGGCAAGTGCGAGCTGTGTGTCTCAAATGTGGGGTACTTCCAGATTTGTATAGGTTGTAATTGTACAGTAGCATAAGGATGTATCTTGATAGTTATGTGTTGTATAGGTTATGCTGAGGCCAGAAGTTATTCCAACAAACTGTATCTCAATAAACCTGTTCTCTCATAAGTTGTAGTCCATGCCTTTTGTCAGCGGGAATGGGGGAGGAGGGGATTGGCTGCATGGAGCTGGGATACCGCTTGCCCAGTTGTGCAGTGATGATTATGAGCTTGGTCTGCCTTTGGGGGAAGTCAGCTGTCATGTTAACATGCAGGACAAACTACTAACATGCATTAATTCTGCAACAGATAATGTAGAGACAGTTTGGGCTTATTTGAACATTGTTTGCGTGCCTAGGAAATAAGTATGCCTGCACATTGATAGTGCACACGTCAGTTCAGAGGTATACATGCAAACGATTTGTGTGCCTAGTGGGTGCACAATTATGATGGAAAAAAAATGTGGTTCCTTTGCGATAAAAATGACAAAAATCTTGGCCTGCACATGCTTATGGTTAGCTCCATGCTCTTCTCTGCTTATTTCACACCCACTTCCCCCCTATTATAAAAATAAATTCCGCATTTGGGGCTAGATGTACAAAAGCAGATTAAAGTACTTTATCTACTATCAGTGAGATAAAAAGAACATTCTGAAAAAAGAATGAAATTTCAAAAAAGAAACTGAGAAAGAGGATAAAGTACTGGAACAAAAAATGGATACCTTAAAGTCAAATAGCTTCAATCGCTATCCCACAAACTCATGAAGTATATAATTAAATGAAATGGTATACATTTCCTTGTATTCATTCTTCCTAAAAGGTAGGTGCTACTGTACACTAGTTAAGTTTGCAGCAGTCTATTTTCCTTTCTGCACAGTATTATATTTCCAAATATTTAGAGCATTTTTCAAAAATGACTTAAAACTTGGAAGCTTTCAGGGCCATCTCATCTTTATTCTAGATCAGCATTCTTCAAGCAAAATGCCACCTCTGCCTTTATATAATGCTGTAAGTAGAGTCAAGGACTTGCTGAGTCAGGATAAATAGCAGTGCTTGAAAATTCCACTACGTTAGCAAGATGTTCTTATATGAAAACTGTGGAGCCAAAGATTTGAACTTTTGATATGCAGGAGAAGCAAGTGGCAAGCCCCAATAGAAGAATATCCTCATAAATTCAAAGAGTCATCTGTCTCAAATACAAATTTTCCCCATGACAGAGAAAGGGGAAAATGTGTTAGCATATCAGGCCCTTAGTGATCAGATGAAGTGTTAAGTTATGAATATGTGATCCTTTATAATGAACTTTAATCTTTGTTATATTGTAGCATTCTAGTATAACATAAACCTTTTCTAATAAATTTGTTAAAATCTGTTCAGTGGTGTTTCGAAATCTAAGAATAGATATAATAGTATCTACCTCCCTTTTTGAAATAAATCTACATAGTGCCTAAAATATCATTGAACAAGATTCAGAGATCTTAGTAGACTGTTCCATAGATAGTCATTTTTGCATCCAAATCAATAGTTTCCATCCATATATAAGTCTGCAAGTCAGTAAGCTGTGCATTGGTCTGTGTGAGTTGGTGGTCTATGTCCTCCTCTAGCTCCCAGTGGGCCACTGCCCAGATCTAGCTTAAGAAAGTCCTCAAAACTAAGTGGGGCATTTGCACTTACCGCGTGCTAAGAACAAAAATTAGCACACAGTAAGTACAAAGGCTGTGCACTAACTGTTAAGAGCATGCTCGGCAATTGTATTTATTTATTTATTTATAGTGCACTCAAGGCAGTGCTGACTCCTGGCAACACAGCTGCCTCTGGGTTTTCTTGGCAATGTATCACTGGAAGTAGATTGCCAGACCTTTTCTTCCGAAGCAAGGGAGGGTAAAGTGACTTGTCCAAGGTCACAAGGAGCCCCAGTGCAAATCAAACCTTGATCTTCTGGGTGCTAGGCAGTTACTCTAACCAATAGGCTACTTAGCTTAGCATGACCTCCTGCAATTACCTCACTGTGCTGAAACTTCACTTGCAATTTATGCGTGATGCCTTTAACCCCATTCATTGAGGTGGTGCTAAGTGCACTCCCTCTAACAATTAGCATGCATTAATGCCCCCGCCTTAACAGCGATGTACAATCCATAGCCACTACCCATCCCTAACTCACCCAGTCCCCACACATAGCATGCTAATTAGCTGGCATGAGATTTTTACCAGACTAGTAGCTGTCACTGAGCCCTTATGCTAAAGTGCACACTAACCGTTAGCGCCCTTTATTAAAGATGCCCCATTATTATTAAAATGCATCCTTTTGTCACAGTTTCAGAGGAATAAAACAAGACTGAAGGCTTTAAATAAATGGATATGATCTCTCATTCAGTTAAGAACTGAAGTCTAATAGTACGATTATGTGAAAATTAGGAGGCCCCTGCCATGTACTCTAAGGGGGTCATTTTAGAAGCCCTATTTATGCGTTAGATGTCCGAAAACAGCCATAGATATGTCTCCTGAGCTATTTTAGAAGCTGGGTCTGTGGGCGTCCCCATCATGAGGATGTCTAAGTCTGAACAGGGTAATGATTGAGGTATGGAACCTACGTGATCTCAGAATGTCCCGGATATCTGGCACCATGTCTAAGTTTGTATCTGCTGTAGGTGCTCGAAAAATGCTTGTTTTGGCTGAAAAATATCCAAAGGGTGTAGAGGAAAAAAAACACTCAGCACAATTTCAGTGATCACAGCAGTGGGGGGTTGATCTTAGGCCATAACTCTAGCCATTAGTCTATTCCTAGATACCCAGGATCTGGAATACTATTCTGGGGATGTCTATGTAGATGCCCCTACAGATGTCCATACAAGGCATTTCCACATTTGTGAAATCATGTCTGCACTTGGATGTGCCTGCTTTTTTTTTCAGACGTTCTGGCTTAAACATCCAAGATTACACTTGGGTGTCCCTTCTAAAATTCCTCTCCACATAAATAAAATTACAGTTCACCATTGCCAGTTGTCCTGAGAACTGTATATCTATATTGGAAGAAAATCTACAACAAAATTATTATATCCAGAACAAAATAAACTCTGGTAGGTAGGAAGGAGGATAATAGGGTGTTCTCAACCCAGTCCTCAGGACACAATAAGTCAGTCAGGTTTCCATCCATTCCTTTCCTTGTATGTAATTTTCTATCTCATGCATATTCATTGTGGAGATCCTGAAAGTCTGGGTGTGTCCCGAGGACTGGGTTAAGAAACACTGCCCTGATAAGATATCCAAGGAACCATACAAGAAGTGAGATGTGTAGATGGGTCACAGGTCCTTTATTTAAAATCCCTAGGTGTTTCGGCAAATGCCTTCCTCAGGAGATAAAACCTCAAATTAAAAAACAAAACATATGCAAACAATAAGTAAAATACAAATATAAGATGTATTAAATGCATAAGACCAAAAGAAGCAGTAAAAAAATATAACTTAAAAGAATAAAACAATTAAAAAGTAAAAAGTAAGGCTGAGTGCAAATCTAAAAGAATAATAAATGAGGACACCCTTATACAAGGGACATGTATCTTACATTAATGGGTACTACTTAAGAGTGCTTGAATTGTAAATATTTAACTAGACAAATTGTCGACCATGGAAATGAAAAAAGAGAGACAAGGAGGATACTCATTCATCAGAAGCCAATATGGAGAAAAATACTCACACACTGTGTTCGTGTTAAAGGCTGAACCAAACTTGAATCTGCAAGTAACAGCCAATTCGCTATTGAGTTTTTTTTCTGCAAATGATAGCCAAATCGCTATTGAGTAAAATCAATGTGCTAAAGGGCAAAGGGTACACTCAGTACAAGGCTAAAGTGACAACACAATCTAAGATGAAAGTATGCTTAAAAACTGTTATGAACAGCATAAATCTTTGTTAATCTTGTGCAGGGTAAGAAAAATAAAAACAATTGAAACAAATAACAACTGTACATGCAGCCAGGTGGAAGCTTGCCTAAAAAGTTTAGGTACCAAATAGAACATATAGAGATCATTTTCTAACAGGTCACTTAGATCTGGGAAAGGAAAAGGTGGCTATTTTATGAAGAGATGTGTCTTTATAAAATAGTAGCAGAGGTCCTGTAGAAATTGTGTCTAGACTGATGACCTGGACATTATGAGGGGAATTTTAGAATGGAGATCCAAGTGCAATCCGGGTATCTAAGCCAGAACATGTGAAAAAATGCAGGCACATCCAGATACAGACATGATTTCATAAACATGGATGTGCCCTATATGGACACCTGCAGCAGTATCTATATAGACCGCCAAACCATACCTCAGAATTTGGATATCTAGGATAGACTAATGGTTATCAAAGACAACTAGAAACAAAGCAGCCAGAGTTCAGACCCCATTGTGGCTATTATTGTCATTATGCTTAACCTTCTTTTCTACATTCCCTGGATGTTTTTCAGCCAATACAGCACTTTTCATGCCTGGAGCAGGTATAAACTTAGACATGATGCCAGATGTTCATAACAGTTCTGAGATCAGGGGGGTCCAGTTCCCCGATGCTTTGAGTGACTACCAGGCAGCTTGGCCTCACCTATGTGATCCCCAACTTCAGTGAGTGAACCCCAGGCATCAGCATTTCTTTCCACGCAGTAGCAACGTGCGTGCTGAAGGAGTACGCCCAAGGAGAAGGTTTTGATCCTTGGTCTTGCTCCTTGGGGCGGCTCTGGAGGCGGCACCGACAACCCTATTAGAGAGGCATTTCATGACTAGACCTCAGGAAGGCTTTGGCATTCTTACCCTTCTTACTGTAGGTATTATGCTTAACAATTGCTTATTGGGAATTAACATGACAGCTATACAGTGCATTGGTGCCTGCGCTGGGTTTTATGGACTTGGCCACAGCCACCGGGTTGTACTCAGCAGGTGGGTAATTTAATCTGCTGCCCCTTGCAATCCTCTTCAGTTTATTGGGGTGTAATCACCTGCAATCCTACAGACTCTCTTTCAATGGCACTAGTCAATTGCCGTTCTGTGAAAACCAAGACCACACTGATACTAGATTTAGTGTCCTTTCACTCCCTGGACGTGCTTTGTTTGGCAGAAACATAGCTCCGAGAGGGAAAGGAACCATATCTTCTATGTTGCCTTCTCCCAGATTATTTGGTCCTATCTGCCCGGTGGACATCCTGCAGAAGGGGAGGGGTAGCAGTGATATATAAATCAACACTTGGTATTGAGGAGTTGTCAGTTCCTCAATGTGTAAATTCCGAACCTCTTTTGTTTAGTTTAGGTTCTTCACTAGCTATTCATTTCTTATTATTATATTGTCCTCTGTCTCTTCCACAATTGGTGTGGGAGGCTACTCAGCAGCTGATTATAGACCTAATGGTCTCGCACACCCCATTGGTAGTGCTGGGAGATCTGAACATACATTTTGATCTCCCCACTCGGGCTAAGTATAAGGCTTTTTGTACCTTTCTACTAGATCATGGTTTGCAACAGCATGTCGCTGGTACAACTCATGTAGCTGGCCATACATTAGATCCGCTAATACGTCCCAGGATGCAGTGCTTGCATTGTCCAATATTCACACGCAACCAATTTAATCGAACTGGTTGTTAAACCTAATTCTTATTCTTGGTGTGCACCACCCTCATGTATGGAGATAGTTAGATCGTATTGCTGAATTACGCAGGAAACCAAAATGGCATCCCCAGCTGCAGATACTTTATTTCCCTCAGATTTTCCTGATCTATCATTGGACTCTCAAGCAGTTGCCTGATTTGATACTCTCAGGAAAGCCCTGGCTAACGTGGCTCCTGTTAGGATGCAATCTTGTCCCTTGTGTAGAACTCATAAATGGTTCAATACAGGTCTGCAACTTACTAAATGACATCTTCATTCTACATTCTACAGAAAGACATTGGCAAAGAAGCAGGTCTGCTTCTGACCTTCAAAAATTCAAGCATTGTCACTCATATTATTGAGCCCAAATTTGTTTAGCAAAGGAAGATTATTTTTCCTCAATAATCAATTAATCTCCCAATTCTGCTAGAGCAATTTTTTTGTCTTTGATCAATTGTCATCTTTTAGGTCGATGGATCATAGACAGCATCAGCTGGGTGCCTCGGCCATGTATTTTGTGGATAAAGATACCCAAATCCAGAACACCCTTCTGGCACATCTTCCCTTTTCTGTTATATCTAGTACATCTCCAATTAATCAGATAGATATGTGGTCTAATTTCACCACCATTACCTTGGAAACTCTAACCAAGGTAATGAGCTCCATCCATAAGACTACAGTACATGTTTGTCTGCTCCAATTCATTCTATTTGGCTGGCTGAAGAGTCCTTGGGACTATTGTGTAGCATGCTCTTGATTAT
The DNA here is from genome assembly GCA_033557465.1 of Ichthyophis bannanicus. Classification (NCBI taxonomy): domain Eukaryota; kingdom Metazoa; phylum Chordata; class Amphibia; order Gymnophiona; family Ichthyophiidae; genus Ichthyophis; species Ichthyophis bannanicus. The sequence continues at coordinate 863,459,945 of CM066032.1, read as the reverse complement.
TAACTCAAGACTTTCATCTGGCATGGTGCCCATTACATGGAAAATGTCCCTGCTTAAACCTCTTTTGAAGGATCCAAAAGGAGATGTAACCAACCTTAAAAACTATAGCCCTATAGCCAACCTTCCTTTTATTGCCAAAGTGACAGAATATCTGGTTTTGCTCAACTGGCTGAACTTCTGGAACAGATTCATGCATTACACCCCAGACAATCAGTTTTCTGACCAAAACAGTACAGAAACCATTATGACTGCACTTTTAAATGAAACATATAGAACATGGGATCAGGGTAGAGCACTTATTGCAATTTCCTTGAACCTGTCAGCAGCATTTGACCTTGTGGATTATGACGTGCTGATGCATCAGATACATGACACTGGTCTTTGAGACATGGTCCTCTCATGGTTTCAGTCATTTCTTAAGGATTGCTCTTTTAAGGTTCAGGTCCAAGACTCACTGTCTCTTCCTATACGTTTCAATCTCTTTTCAATGTCTTCCCCCTTAGAACCCTTATTCAGAGCTTGGGTGCTACATTTACTTGGATGATATATTATTAATGTTCCCTACTGACAAATTTTCACCTGACATTTCACAGGTTGATGTATGTCTGGACCAGGTGGCCACCTGGCTGGATTCTAACTCATTAAAATTAAATCCATCAACAACTATAGCAACATGGTTCACAAACTCATCACGTACCCCTGTAATAGCCCCTAAGATTCGTGGAGTTACGATCATGTTACAACCAATGTTAAAATATCTTGGAGTCATTTTGGACTCCCAGCTTACATTCACATTTGACCCAGGTTATTCAATCTTCATTCTGTGCACTGTGGTGCTTTCGTGGAGTCCAACCATTTTTGGACTCAGCAGCACAAGTTCCAGTTCTATTACAGTCATGGCTAAAATGGATTATTGTAATGTAATCTATCAGAGAATACTACAATACCAGATAAAACAACTGCAAAACTCAGCCATACGTATTCTGGTTCATGCAAAGCAGTTTGACCATATCATGCCTCTTCTTATGAAGCATAGTGGCTTCCTATAGCATTCAGGGTTCTCATCAAAGTCACAGTTTTTACATTTAAAGTGATTCATGACTTAGCACCAGAATACTTAGCATCTTTGGTCACCCTTTGTGCCCTTGCTAGGGCACTAATACTGCTCCATGGTTTTCAGCTCCATATTCCATCTCCATCATTACTGAAGTATGAGACTACTAGAAAATTGGCTTTTTGCTACAGCCCTAGCTATATGGAATTTATTTCTGGCAGATATATGCATGAAATTGAATTTCTGACAGTTTAAAAAAAATTAAATACATATTTTTATGAAACAGCATTCGGAATTACCACATCTCTTGAGTACAGTATAGCTGGTACTAAAGAATTGACATTTTTTATAGTTACCTCCCCACCTTTAAAATTTGGCCCTACCCCTACCCATCTTCCTTTCCTATGTATTTCTAGTGTGTTATTTGGATGTTTTTATTCATTTCTTTCCTATCAATACAATGACGCTCCTCCCTTTGATTTTATCTGTGTTATGTTTTTATGATGTTTTTTTTTATTGAATATGTTTTTATTTTTGTTTTTGTTTCATTGTAAATCACAGAGTTTGCCCACATATTTGTGGTATATTAAATAAAGTATAACCATAACCATGCCCACATTCCTGGGAATGCCTTGGCCATGCCTCCATCATGTCCCCATTCCGATTTGGGGACATCCCCAGAATGAGCTTCTAAAATGGCTCTGGAGATGTCTCTGTGTTTTGAACATCTCTACACTCATTTTTGGATGTCCAAATCATGAAAAGGGCTTCCAAAAGGACCCCCCCCCCCATGCCTGCTTTTGGATATTAAAAATGTATAGCTGGTTTGCTTTCCTAAATGGAACCATAAACTATATGATAGTTCCAGTCACTGAATACTCCCCCCACCCAGTCAAAGTATCTTGTTATGTTTACTGCATGCCCCCTAGTTTAAGCTACTGAGGAAATTCAAAATGTAATTTCATCTATATGCCACCAACATCATGTTCTACATGCTCTTCCACACTCTTACCCCAGACTTCTTGATCATCTCTGCCTCTCAGCCATCACAGACCGCCTCGCAGAACTTATCCTACCAGTAAATAACAACAAGACAGAGGCACCTCTGGTCACACAAGACCCCTCCTTCAATCCACCAGAGAAACTCATCCTCCGAAACACATAGATCATGATAAAAAGCAAAGTCAAATTCCTTGGCATAACACTGGACTATAACCTCAACATGCATTCTCACATGAAGAACTCAGCCAATACAGCCTACATGAAATTCAAATCCCTCCTGCATGTATGACCATTACTCCAATGCAATGACTTCAGAACAGTTTTTCAGACCATCATCATGCCCTATCTCGACTATGGCAACATACTATGCCAAGGGCTGCCAAAACAAACACTATACCCACTTCAACTTGTACAGAGTACAGCTGCCAGAATCCTGACAGGAACTTCAAGAAGGCAACACATCACACCAACTTTAAAGAGCCTTCACTGGCTAACAATAGCTCAAAGGACAAAATATAAGGCCATATCCACCATCTATAAAATCATCCATAATGCTCAGCTTCCTGCCTGGAAAACAATCAATAGATTACCCTCAAGAAGGTCTAGAAGATCAGCAAATCAGAACCTTCTAGCCCCCCCCCCCCCTTCAAGACCAGGACTATGCAACAAACAAGCAATGGAGCCTTTTCCCTACTTGCTTCAACTATTTGGAACTCACTTCCGGAAGCTACCAGATTAGCTCAGTTGACTAAAGACCTTATTAAAAACACATCTGTTTATTGAACACGTTGGTCCAAATGATATCACCTTAAAAACACACACCATAACCTCAACCACGCTTTGTGAATATCTATAAATACCCGTTTTGTTAGCTCCAAGTTTGCTTCCCTTGTTATATGTAATCACAAAATATTTGCGTTTGTTGTTTCATGTAAACCACCTTGGCATAAAGGTGGTATTAAAAAAAACCCTGTTAAATAACATAAATAAATATAATAAATATGTTAAATGTAAACCTCTTTGACTGAATGATAAAGCAGTATAGAATACAGAAACTGTGAAATAAATAAATAAATAATAGTGGCTAAATGTCACTTACTATCTGCAGAGTATTCCTCCATGACATTATACGGTTAGTGCTAAGGAAGTTTAAAAATCTTCAGTGGCACTAGATGGACAGCGCTACTTAAAATTCACAAATGGGGCACTTATCAGTATAACAGGACTGCTAAGCAGGTAGTTTTATAAGTATCACCTACCTTGCCTCCGATACAAACTTAGGGCCCCCTGTTTTATTTTCCTGTTCATTGTAAACTCAATGTTGCCTGTATGCATTGTAGTATGTTTTTGTTCGATGTACACCGCGCTGATTATAATAGCGCGGTATAGAAGAAATGTTAAATAAATAAATAAATAAATAAATAAATAAATAAATATTCAAAGGCACTTATAGGGTTTACGGACCTGTAAACGGTGTAAATGCCTCTTAATGGGATATTCAGCGGCACTAACACAGTCAGTGCTGCTGAATATCACCGATTAATGCCACTACAACCCCGATGCTAATCGCTTAGCATCAGGGCATTCTCGGGATGATGCCAATCACTACCTGGTCAGCGGTGATATCTACTATGAAACTAATGAAGCTTAAGCTTCAGGGGCCCTAATTCCTGAGGGGATCTACTGTATGAGAAGGGGTTTTAAAAAATAATATTAATAATATAATGTAATTCAATACAAAATAATAGTTAAAATAAAAATTAAAAGTTTATTAAAGTATCATATAGGCTCGTAAACGAAAAAAATGTTCAAATTAAGAATGTTTCATTCTAAATAGATTTAATATAAAATAATTATAAATAATTAAAAATACTATTGACATTTATTACAGAAATTAAAAACTTTTATTAAAATTATATAACATTTCCCTAATTTTCATCCCCCTATAACTTGAAAAATATAAGGCATAAGAAATTTGTATTCACATTGGTGACTTTGACATGTGAGATAATTCAGTATAGCAATTTTAATCAAAATCTGAGATGTAGTGGTTAATTAAAAAAAATTGTGGTGATCTGTCATGAAACAACTCCATTGAAGAAGATAACAGTGGTTACCCAGACCTTGTTGCTGGTTGTGAAGGGGCCCCCATAATAGACCAAGCTTCAGGGCCCCAAAAATGTAGGTCTGCCACTGGTAGTACCATGAGACTACCACCAGTACTGAAGACCACTGTACTGGAAGCCTTGTCAGCCAGGGCAGGAATGGAGGGAGACTGCATCTTCCTAAATGGTCATTTGACATAAAGGGTGGCCCCAATAATCACTGGGGGGGGGGGGGGAGCTTGTGGATGGGATGGGTCATGGTTAGGACAATGAGTATAGGACAGGTGTGGGGGGAGGGTGGGCATGTAGGAAGGCACTTTGCATTAGATTCCTTCCCATTCCAGGAAATGGAAAACCCAGAAGATAGGATTCAGGGAGTGTTTGCTCAGGCAGGGGGGGGGGTGCTGATAAGGGGGTTGATCATTGGGGAGGCTGCTGATAGGGATGTGATCAGTAGTGGGGTTTTGACAAGGGAGAATTACAAGTGGAGAGACGACTGTGTCAGGGGGGTTGATCAATGTTGACTATGGGGTATGTTTACTAAACCGCGCAATTGTGCGGGGCGCACTTGAGCGTGCGCTAAGGTACCTTAGTGCATGCTAATAGTGCATTTTTGTGCCCCGCACATGTGCGCGCTGCACTAACAGGCCCGCACAAGTGCGCGGCGCGCTGATGTGAGATAGAGGCGTGGAAAGGCATTCTGAGGACGGAGGAAGGCTCCCGAGGGGCGGAGGGACGGGGTCAATGGGTGGAGAGTGGGAGGGGAGTGGGAGGGGAGAGGCTCCCCGCACAGGAGCGGGACTGAAATTCGATGAAAAAAATACCGCGAGTGAAAACCTCGCGTTAGAGCCAATTTAAAGGGAAGAGAAACCATTTCTGTCAGCAATGTACAGCAAAACCAGGGAAACCTACAAAACGTGAGCAGTGTGATACATGTGCACAGAACAAAATAGCAAATAAAAATTGAAAATGACCACAACAAAATTCTAATAAATTATAATCCAGCTGGGAAATAGTTATAGTCATGGAAAACATAAAAAATCACTCCCAAGAAAGCCCCAAAAAATAAATATGAATTTTAGAAGGGTCTACGCTTCGTCCCCATACAAGGTGAATGATCCCACAGTGAAATTCTGCAGAGCAGGGTTTATGACTCCTTTGGCCAGGTTAACTATCTTCAGAGACTGCACTGTCCCTGTAGCCACAGTGTGGTGCAGTGAACACAGACAGTGTGTTCAGGAGCCAAAAATCACCAGTTCAAGTCCCAGCTGGGGCTCCTGCAAACCCAATCCCCATATTTTACCCACCACTAAACCATGATAGTAAAGACCAACCTTTTTTGCAGATAACATAAGCATGGCCCAAACACCTCTATTTTACCCTACAGAGCACAGACACCACAAACATGCACATTACCTAGACCACAGTCCCCTCAATGCAGTCCTGGAGGGCCACATATCATTTAGCTGTGATGCTGTCAGCAATATAAGGCCATGTCAGCATGGTGGCAGAGGGGTACCGTTGATGGAGGGGGCAGTGGCTGCTGCTCACAGCAGACGGTGGCCTAGCCCCCTTCACGTGGGTGCAGTGCCCTCCAACAGACAGGCCCTGTCTGACAAACAGCCATGGACTCTCCAGGGAAGGCACTGTTTTTGTGCTAAGACGGTGGTGCAGTGGACACAGCCAGTGCCTTTAGGACCAGAAGGTCACAGGTTCAAATCCCAGCTGGGGCTCCTGGCAACCCAGTCCCCTTATTTTACCCATGAAGAAATCATGGTAGTAAAGACTGAACCATTATTGCTGAGACCATACGCATGGGTCAAAAACCTCTATTTTACCCTACACAGCACAAACACCATAGAAATGTGCATTACCTATGGCAGAATCCCCCAAATGCAGTCCAGGAGGGCCAAACACCATTCAGTTTCCATGCTGCCTCTAATAAAGATGCCTGTGCTGCATATCTATGCACCACCCCCATGGTATGCAGATGTATCCCATGCATATTCATGAGGGACAGCATGAAAACCCGAACAGTGTTTGGCACACCAGGACTGGAGTTGGGAACCTCTGCCATAAAGCAGCAGCCAACAGGGCCAGACACACCCACACCCACAGGCCCCATTGGCTAATGCCTCCTGGAGAGGCAGGACATTGGGCCCTGCGTGCATCTCCCAATACTAGCACTTACATACCTTAGCAATGCCACCCTACACCTGGGTATATGGTACACACCTATCAAACGTTTCCTATGATTACTGGCTGATAGCAAGTCCTACGTTAAGCACAGTTTGCTCATTGAGCTCCATCATAACAATCTTTCTGATGTCTGCGGTGTGTGCTTCAGGTCTGGTCTCTGACAGTGTTTACCACCCTGGGGAGTGACCCCCAACAGTATTGCGTAGCATATCCATGCCTGTACTGTGCCCCGGACTGGTGTGGTGGGCAGGGCTGCTAAACTCCTCTATAGTAGCACAATGCTGGCATAGGTGTCGGAGTGTGTGTCTGTCTATACAGTGTGTGGTGGCTGCAAACACCTTCCACAGCCCACACTGCCAGCACTGTTGCCAGTATTGGCCTGCCAAAGTGCATAATGAGGAGCAAGGTGTCATGGGTATAGCCCGGACAGGGTGACCTGGCCAGGATGCATCTGCACAGGGCATAGGGCACTGGCTGGGACATTGTAGTGCCAGGCCACCACCTACACAGACAGGGTGACCTCAGTATGCCTGCTGGGGAATCACTCTCACCCTGACTGTGCAGTGATGACAGCATGGCTAGGCACCCCCATAGTGCTATATAGTATTTCTTTCATGTGATATTTATGGGTTTCCTTTTGGGGCCCAGTCACTGATTTATCTGCTTGTTGTGTATGCTGACATCCCAGTTCTGGGTGCATGCATTTCCACTGGGAACATGCACTATGGACAAGCTAGCAGACTGTTTTCAGCTGGTATGTGTCTTGATGGAGTGGCTTGCAGGGTGCAGTGGCTGAAGGCTTGCTGCAGGAGAATATCAGATAGCGGTGGGGTGTATCTTAGCATATCCAGACCTAAAGTCTGTCTGCTATTGTGTTAAAGATGTGTACAGAGCTACATTGACTGCCCTGCAGGGTGTCTGTTCCCCAGCAGGACTGGGGTTGATGGTCCCCTCTACTGCCACCATTGCAGGGAGGTAGAATGTGGATCTGTTGATAGGAGAGCCTGTTTGCCACCCTCAGCCCTGGAGGAGGGGGGGATGGTGGTGGTGCATAGCCCACCTAGGTGTCCATAGGGGCTACACCTGACTGAGACAGACAGATATCCCAGATGTTTCTGCAGAAACTATCTATCTCACAGATTAACACTGCTTTGGACCTCCGGCCTGGTCTCTTTTAGCCATGGAAGGTGCTGTGGACCTGGTGCTGGGCGCCTCACCGCACCCTCAGGGTGAGCACAGTATCCGCACAATGTGACGGTGTGTAGCTACTCTGTGCCAGTAAAACACACGGTCATTACCCCCTACCAGGCCGAGGTGCTGTGGGGGTGCACATGATCACTTCCCCCTACCAGGCCGAGGTGCTGTGGGGGTGCATTCCCCATCTTGTGTTTATCTGTGGACAGCTGATTTGCATGTGCAGTGCATCATGGGTATGGGTGGGCTAACCCTATCCTGGTGACCACAGCAGGCTGTCTGTGTGGTGACGTGCACTCTTTCTGCAGCCAGCCAGGGGCTTGCTAGCAGCTAAAGGGCTGTAGCACAATGGTTACTTCACTGCCTGTGGAGCTAGAGATCATGGGTTCAAACCCACAGTGGGGTTATTTGATGGGGCTGCCAAGAGCATCATCTCTTTTTAATGTACATTATTGCTGCCAGCAAAAACACCCTCATCGTACTGTACCCATAAGATGCCTCAGAGGGCACTTTATAGGGCGCCCTATAGGTTACCTTATGGTTACCGTCCATATAAGTTGCACTATACGTTATCCTGTGGAGCAACTTATAGGGTGCCCTATAGGGGACATTTTAGGGTGCCGTGGAGGACAGTGCACTTTATAATGTGCCCTATGGAGTGCCTTATAGGGTGCCTTATGCGGCACCTTCAATTACGGCACGTGAGGGCGTGTTTGCTGGCAGCAATTAATAAAATAAAAATAAAGTACTGCAGGAAACAAAACATACATTGCAAAGCTGATGCCTCAGCCAGTCTTACGTATTAGGCACACTGGGGAGCAAACTCATGACCCCTGTATCAGCAGTCAGTGCCTTAACCATTGTGCTCCACTGCTGCTCCTCCTTGCATGTCAGCGCACCTACTTATGCTTTTCATTCCTTGAACTGCACAGTGCTGCCGTCAAAAACAGTACTCTGACCTTGTGGTACCTCATACGGCACCCTATAAAGCACCCTATAAGCAACATTCTAGGGTGCCTTGGTGGACAGTGCACTTTAAAATGTGCCTTATGGGGCGCCTTATGTTAACACGCTTTGAGAGTGCATTTGCTAGTAGTGATAATTAAACTAAAAATAAAATGCCTCCTAAAGCAATCTTCCCCATAATATGTAATGCCTCAGCCAGCCTTGTTCATTGGGCACTGTGGGGGATTTAACTCCTGTTCCCTGCACCATTGGTCAGTGTCTTAACCATTGTGCTGTGGTTCTGTTCCTGTGCTTGCACATCAGCGCGCCGCTTTATGCCGCCCAATATTAAAATGCCTCCTAAAGCAATAGCACACCGCCTTATGCCCATCAGCGTGCCGCCTTATGCTGCCCAATATTAAACTGGCTCCTAAAGTAATGCCTCAGCCAGCTGTCTTCATTGGGTACTGTGGGGGATTGAATCCCTGATACCGGCACCATTGGTCAGTGTCTTAACCATTGTGCTGTGGCTCTGCTCTTCTGTTTGTACATCAGCGTGCCACTTATGCCTCCCATGCAGCTTTCTCATGTGCTAATGTGCGGGGCGCACATGGGCGCCGCGCACCTTAGCACATATTTAAATCCAGGTTTTTCTTTTTCAGAAAGAAACGCCCACTCCTTATATGGCACCCGCACACTACCGGCCCGCACATTACCGGGGTTTTAGTAAACATACCCCTATGTCTTGAAGGAGATGGTGGAGCACCTTCAAGGCTGCCACAGCTTCTGGAGTGCTAAAGGGTAGCTGAGCATGGCTGCTCTTGACGGCACTTCTTGAGGTGGAGTTACATGCAGCCACACTATTAGAATCCTGGCAACTAATGCACAGCAACATTCATCACGGTAGCTGTCACTGGCCACCATACCCTCCCCCCACCCCATCTCTAAAAGAAGTGGAATTGAAGGGGGTGGAAGCGTGAATGGCACTACAGCACTGGAGGAGAGGGTAACTGGCGCTGCAGTGCCATTTTAAGAATATTGTCACTGCCGTATATCCCAGAGATCTATTTCAGTTCCTCTGAATCTTCACCTTCAGATATCATTTCTGATATAGGTATCTCCTCTACATTTTCTTCAGTAAACACTGAAGCAAAGAATTAATTTAGTCTCATCCCCTACTGCCTCCCTCAAAGGCTTCTTGCTTCAAATGCACCTGAAAAAAGTTTTACTATTTTAATTTAATGCTTCTATATTGTGGATCCTATACAATCTGTGAAGTTTGCAATAGAACAAAAGAAATAATAAAACACAGGCAACAAAAAAGAAATACAGAATTAAAAAAGAATATTAAAAAAAAACCAAGATAATGTACTGAAAGTTAGCTAAATGCTTTCCTAAAATAAAATGCCTTCACCTTTTCATAAAATCAAGGTAGTCTTGGAGAACACAAAGTTCAGTGGGAAAATTATTCCAAATAGCATGACAGCTATGTAAACCCAGCTTTTTTGCTTCCATGGCTTCTTTCAAATTCTTTCTTTGCCTGCCTAACTGCTTTGCATCTAACTTACCAGTGTTTATGCTGTTTCTTGTTTTCTTCATTTGGATCCTTTTCCAATTTTTTTTTAAGCTTTAACTTCTTCTTTCATCTCACCTTGAAGCCATGCCTGCAAATGTCTGTCCTTCCTTCATCTTTTTTACATCATGGAATATAAAAATACCAAGATGGTATTTTATAAATGTCCAGGTCGGATTGATAGTAGTACACCCCTACTTATTCAATGCCCTGCTTAAAATGTGGAGCACAATTCTATCAGGGGCACGTCTGAACCATCTGGACGACCCCAAGAAGGATGGGTTCGTTCGGACCCGATTCTGTACTGCGGGAGCAAGATTCCCATGGCATACAGAATCAGGCTTGAGGAAGGCCTGGCGTGCCCCTGCATGTCTGTGGGATCATCCTCCCCGCAGGCACCTCTGGCTCCCGTGGCGCTGACCCTCTTCAACCCCGCTGCCTGACCCATGGTTGGGCAGCTGGGGCCTGGATTAGGCAGCAGGGACCTACTGGTACCCAGCCCCAGCCTTGGGAGGTTCCAGTCCCGATTGCCCAGTTTGTGCTGTTTGTTCCACCTTCAAGGTGGAATAAGCAACACATTCCACCTGACCCCACAGGACATACAGGGCCGTGACATGAATTGGCCATGTATGTCCTGCTGCCTCAGCCTGGCCCCGATCCATCCAGACTCTGCCCTGTCCCATCCCCTACCAGCTGTCCCCGTCCTGCTGCTCTAGCCATGTGGGGAGAGTCGGACGGGAAATAAGGGCAAAATAGCTTGAAGGGCTGCTTGTTCTGCTAGGATGTGCAGCTCCACAAGTCGCATCTCAGAATTGGGCCCATAGTGTCTCCCCTTCACTAATTTCATCTAACTTGCCATTACAATATGATTTGTACCCTGGTATCACAGAACCCCATTGGTTATCCTCCTTCTACCAGATCTTGGAGATGCCAATTATAGCTACCTCTTTATTCAGTGCTATACTGTATTTTCTGACTTCCATTTCATTTTTTTTTTTAGACATCTAGCATTTTACATGCAGGTATTTCATACTATGTTTTTTGTTCATATTAATAACATGCTTATCAGTTGACAGGAATAATTTGTAATCTTTCAATTCTGTCAGCTCTTTACATGAAGACAATCATAACCTCTCTATTGGAATGGCCTAACTTCCCTGTGGCTGAAGGATACACAAGCTCTCAATATGGTTATGAAGTTGTTTGAGCACTATCATGTATGTAATTTTAATCAAAAAGAGGATATTGAAGAGTAACCTATAGTTGGAAGAGACTGGCAGGTCAAAGTTGAATTTTTTCAAGAGAGGCAGAGATCTGTGACTCAGCTGCTTAATAATTAAGACTATATAGGGAAGAGTCGGCCACGACTTTCCTTTCTATACTGCTGAAAAAAAGAGGAGGAGTCCTTCCGTTCAAATTTAACAGGATTTTTGGTTGTGGATCGTATAAAGCACCCGACTGCCAGCTAAGTGGAAATTTGGTTTTCCAAATTCTTTTTATTTGTTTAATACTTAGCATTGTGGCTTTGGGGGGTCCAATTGTTTCTGTTGCTACAGGACTGTTGTATAATAAAAAAGATTAAAGGGAGAGGTCCGTTACTCGATGGGGTTTCCTGTCCCCTGACCTGACGGACATTCCTACATTTAATAATTTATATTTTCTTGTAGTTTGTCTTTTTATATGTTTGTCCCTATTTATGATCTGATTGCTAAACTGTCTATATAGGGAAGAAGGCATAGGGTTGGTATTTAATCCATCTAGATCAAATAAGGCCCAGAATGCAGGTAGTGAGCCTAAGTAGCCTAATAATCTTTCTATGGAAAGTGAGAGATTTGTCATGCAAAGAGGACCAAGTTGACAAACTTATCTCAGAAGAGACTAATATTGGAGAAGAAACTGATGTAGAAAGACTAGAGTTCTTTAAATTTGATGAAGTCTGACAAATAGTGATGACTTTGGAACTGAATTAGAAAGCAAAATCCTCTGCTGAGGGAATGTGAAAAGCTGGAGGCTGATCCCTATGACCTGATTTCAATTCTGTTATCACCGAGAAAGCTTTCTAAAGCTATTAATTGAGGTATTATAGCACAACATCTTGGCTTCTTTTAAGCCCTGATGTTATAGGTAGTGGCTTCCTTACAGAGACTCTGGGCAGGGGCTGATTTATTAGCTCTCCAGAATCTCTCTGCATATCTAGATTGTGGCTTGAGTACCTGGAGCCCAGAATGAAACCAGGGGTGGCAGCAAATTATAGAGAGATTCCTTCGCCTTAATAGGGTAAGCACTCCATGAGGACAGAGAAGCATTCTATAAGGTGACTTGCTTGTTGAGGGGTAAAGAGTCAAAGTCTAAAGGCGAAGTATTAGACAGAGGATCTATGGCTTCAAGATTAAATGTCTAACATTTCTAAAAACCCGGGTGGTTCTAATTGCATGAGGCACATGAAGAAGGGAAGTGATTAGGACATACAGTAGTCTCTTCTCTTCTTTTCTTCTCTACCCCTGCCCCTTCCCTTATGCTCCACCCTTCTTCTAGCTCTTTCCCTTATACCCCACTTCTTTCTTTCCTCTTAATCCCACTCCTTTTCCTATCCTCCACCTCCTCCTCAACCCCTTCTCTTCAGATTCTCCTTCTCTGTCGCAGGCCAGACTCAGGGATTCTGCCATCCTTTGCAGGTGCAAAAAAACCAAGTGTACACATAGACAAAAATTCCCCCAGCTACCTGAACCCTTGATAATGGGTACTAGGCCTTAGGCGAAACATGCCTAAAAAATTGTTGTCTTCAATTGCATTTACAGAGATTCATAATATAACGGTGTCAGATCATGCTGCTACAGTATTTCCTTAGCTATTCTGCAGTGGAGAATCAGTTCAGGGCTTCTTAAAAATAAGAATTTTATAGAAGTAATTTGAACAGAATGTGATAATTATTTCTAAATCAATAGCAGTGATGCTACTTTCAGTGCAATTTGGTGGGATGGCTTTACAGCTACATTTTGGAGAAAGAAAATTATTATTCTATCAGACTTAATAAAGTGAGAAATAAGGAACTGGGTGCACTTGTTACTGAAATTCAGGTATTAGAACAAAAACATATAAAGGAAATATGACAATCGCAGTAACAGAAATATCAATACCATCATTATTGAGTCAGAGAGCTACTTTTTTATTATTTATCTGGAAACTAGATATGATGAGGAAAGCAACAAATGTGGCCATCTTTTAGCACAATATTTAAACACTAGAAAAAAACTGAGGGAAAATTCAATCAATAAACTTAATGATGGGTCATAAAGTATAAGAATGAACAGACAATTAAACACCTTTGTAGTTATTCTGATTTGTATACCTCCAGTATATGTTTCACTGCTGATCTCTGCATCTTTTTCCTAATGAACACGTTCATCTATATCAGTATAGTAAAACAAAACATTTATGCATTGCATAAACAGCTTTAATACATGGCTCTAGACATGGTGCAAACAAGAAGGATTCAGATTTATAGGCGACTGGGGAAACAGATGGACCAACAAGAGTATATACTGTGCTGATGGACTACATCTCTCTGTTGCAGGGAAAAGAATCCTAAGTGAAAAATTCAGACAGTATGTGGATATGCATTTAAACTAGAAAAAGGGGGTGATGGATGGGGAAGGACAAGTTCAGGACGTCACTCCCGGCAAAAGCAAAATAACATCAGAAACAGCCACATTTTTAAACCACACATCCACAACAAGTGGGAAGAAGGGGGCAGAACAAAATCAATGCTAAATACATGCAAGACAGTTAAATGCTAGAAATCAATGAGCACAAATGCTCGAAGCTTAGCCAACAAGGTTCCGGACCTGGAATCCCTAATGGTGGAAAAGGACTTGGACATTGTGGCCATTACAGAAACATGGTTTAATGAATCACATGATTGGGATATAGCCATAGCTGGCTAGAATCTATTCAGAAGGGACAGAGAAAGTGGAAAAGGAGGAGGAGCAGCCTTGTATGTCAAAAGCAATACTAAAGTTACTGAAATGCAGGGGGCATGGGGAAAAGAAGAAGCACTCTGGATTCTGTTGGAAAGAGGAGATAGCACTGTCATCCATACTGCTGTAGTCTACAGACCTCCAACTCATATCAAAGAAATAGATAATAAATTGATTATAGATATTGCCAAGATAGCTACAAAGGGGGAAGTGATCATATTGGGTGACTTTAATCTACCTGATGTGGATTGGATTACACCTGCGAATCTGGAAAAAAGCAAAACAAATTGTGGATGCTTTCCAGGATGCGTTACTTAGACAAATGGTGATAGAACCAAACAGGGAAAGCTCAATGCTGGATTTAGTGCTCACCAACGGTGATAGTGTATCAAATATCTGGGTGGGTGCCCCTGTGAGCAGCATCAATCATCACACGGTGTGGTTTGAGATAAAAGCCAAAGTGCAGTCCAATCATAGCAAGCTCAAAGTACTAAACTTCAAAAACACTGACTTCAGTAAAAAGGCCAAGTACCTGAAGGAGGAGTTGGCAGGGTGGGAGGGGATAAGGGAAGTGGAATTGCAATGGGCTAAACTAAAGATGGCAATAAGAGGGGCAACAGAAAAATATGTAAGGAAAGTAAATAAAAACAAGAGGAGAAGGAAACCTATTTGGTTCTCCAAAGAAGTGGCTGCTCATATAAAGGCAAAAAAAAAAGCTTTCACAAAATTCAAAAGCTTGCAAACAGAGGAACACAGAAAGGAATACAGGATCAAACTAAAAGAGACAAAAAGAGAAATAAGGAAAGCAAAATCAAAGGCAGAGGAAAAGATAGCTAAAGATGTGAAGTGTGGCGACAAATCTTTCTTCAGGTATATTCGGGAGAGGAGGAAAATCAGAGGTGGAATTGCAGGACTCAGAAGTGCTGGGAACAGACTCGTGGAAATGACATTGAAAAGCGAAATTGCTAAACGAATACTTCTGCTCTGTTTTTACTAAAGAACATCCTGGAGAAGGACCGCCTGTGACTCCCAAATATAAAAATGGGAATGAAGTAGATACCACACCATTCACAGAAGATAATGTGTTAGAACAACTTGCAAAACTGAAAGTGGAGAAGGCCATGGGACTGGATGGGATATATCCCAGGATACTGAAAGAGCTCAGAGAGGTTCTTGCAGGGCCGTTAAAGGATGTTTTCAACAGATCCTTGGAAACAGGAGTAGTTCCTCAGGACTGGAGAAGGGTGGATGTGGTACCTCTTCACAAAAGTGATGACAGGGAAGAAGTGACAAACTACAGGCCCGTGAGCCTTACCTCAGTGGTGGGAAAAGTAATGGAGGCACTCCTGAAAGAACGAATAGTGGACTTTCTCAAAATCAACAGATTGCATGATCAGAGGCAACATGGTTTTACCAAAGGACGAGCTTGCCATACAAATCTGATTGAGTTCTTTGACTGGGTGACCAGAGAACTAGATCAGGGGCTTGCGGTGGATGTCATCTACCTGGATTTAAGCAAAGCCTTTGATACTGTTCCTCATAGGAGGCTTATCTATAAACTCAGTAGTTTGGGGATGGGTCTCAAGGTGGTGAACTGGATCAGAAATTGTTTGACTGACAGACAACAGAAGGTGATGATAAATGGAGCTCAACTGGATGAAAGGAGGGTGATAAGCAGGGTGCCCTAGGGTTCGGTCCTGAGCCCAGCACTGTTCTATGTATTTGTGAGTGATATTGCTGAAGGACTGAATGGAAAAGTCTGTCTTTTTGCAGATGACACGAACATTTGCAACAGAGTGGACTCCCCTGAGGGAGTGAAGAACATGAGAAAAGATCTACAAAAGCTGGAAGAATGGTCTAATGCTTGGCAGTTAAGATTTAATGTGAAGAAGTGCAGTGTCATGTACTTGGGAAGCAGAAATCCAGGGGAAATGTGTGCAATAGGGGGCAAGAGGTTGGTGTGCACGGACCAGGAAAGGACCTTGGTGTGATTATTTCTGAGGATCTCAAGGTGGAAAAACAGTATGACAAGGCGGTGGCAAAAGCCAGAAGGATGTTGGGTTGCATAGAAAGAGGAATTACCAGCAGAAAGGAAGAGGTACTAATGCCACTGTATAAGTCACTGGTGAGGCTTCACTTGGAATACTGTGTTCAGTTTTGGAGACCATATCTTGCAAAGGATATAAAAAGACTGGGAACTGTTCAGAGGAAGGCAACCAAAATGATTTGGAGCCTGCATCAGAAGCCTTATTAGAAGAGACTTGAAGACCTAAATATGTACACTCTGGAGAAGAGGGATAGGGGAGATATGAATCAGATCTTTAAATACTTAAAGAGAAATAATGAACAAACAAACCTCTTCCAAAGATGGGGAAGCTGTAAAACTAGAGGGCATAACATGAAGCTGCAAGGGGGTAAATTGAAAGGCAATGTCAGGAAATACTTTTTCACTGAAAGGGTGGTGGATGCTTGTAATGCCCTTCCGATGGAAGTGGTGGGGAAAATACAGTGACAGAATTCAAAACGGCATGGGGCAGACACAGTGGATCCCTTTACACCAACAGGATAAAATCAAAATAAACTGAACTATCTAATTTCTCAACAAACAGGGGTGTCCTACACAGAGCAGTGGGTTCACCCCTAAACAAAGATATGGGGAGGGGTGGCCTGCACGGAGCGGCAGGTGCACCTACCCTTGCCATCTTGCTGGGCAGATTAGATGGACCATACTGGCCTTTATCTGCTGTCATTTATTATGTTACTATGTTACTATGCAGATTAAACATTATCATTAGAAAGATAGATGCCATTAAAGTGGTTAGTTACTAAGCTGCAGTAAAATCTTGGATTTTATTGCAACTTCTTTTACCATGGGTGGTCACTAAACTGGGGTAACTCAGTCCCACATGTTAGTAACTCCCATGGTAAAGGAATAATGAAGCCTATAATTAACCTCACAAGTTGTGCTATTCCAGGAAAAAATACCAGCTCAAAGCTGTTATTTTTCCTGGCTGGAAGCATAATTCTGCTAACCTATGGTCTGATGCTCCTTGCTGCCATCTTACAGGGGCGTTTACCACCTTAAAACGGCAAGGTCTCAACAGTGCAGACTAATGCCCCCCCTCCCCAGAGGACTACCCAACAGATGTCTACCACAGACCCCCAACGCCCCTTATATGGTCGCTTGACCCCTAATGGTAGTACCATGAGACTACTGCAAGGGTTCAAGCAGCATCATATTGAATCCAGTGTTGACACCAGTGGATCTCCAATGAGTGCTTCTGGAAGATCAGTAAGGGCCTATGGGGCAAGTGGAGGTCTTTTTTTAGGAAGGTCTTGTCTTACTAATCTGTCATGTTTTTTTGAAGGTGTGAATAAACAGGTAAACAAAGGTGAGTCAGTTGATATAGTATTTCTGGACTTTCAGAAAGCCTTTGACAAGGTCCCTCATGAGAGACTTTTGGCAAAATTAAAAAGTCATGGGATAGGAGACAGTGTACTATTGTGGATCAGGAACTGGTTAAAAAATAGAAAGCAGAGGGTAGGGCTACATGGCCAATTTTCCCAGTGGAGAAAGGTGAATAGTTGAGTACCCCAGAGATCTGTGCTGGGTCCACTGCTTTTTATCATATTCATAAATGAACTGGAAATAGGAATAACGAGTGAGATTATCAAATTTGCAGATGACACAAAACTATTCATCTGTCTCCAACGGAGACCCCGCTCACCCAGCCATGACACCATCTCCTGTAGCACCACCCACCACCCTTTCCCTTGCTGGTCAGTCTTAGAACGAGCTAAAAGCACCCTCACTAACCCCTTATCCAACTGCACCTGTTGACGCTGCAACGCACTACCCGTCCCCGCCTTCGCCGAGTCCACTACTAATTCCCCACTCAAAAGGCCCCAAAAAACGCCAAACAAAATACCGCTTTAAACAACCCCGCCTCATATGCCGACTCCGCCACCTTCGGAAGCGCCTCACATAACTTCAGCAGTAGGTCGTGCGTAATCAGCCGTCTGCTGTCCTTAGGTGTCGGTCGTATTCTACCCCACCCTTGCATCAATTTCCTTGTCCAAAAAACACCCCCCTCCGGGATCCACCCCACCGCTTTCACAAAAAATGCAAACCCTGCTAAATGGGAATGAACCACTGCCCTGGACCACCCACGTGTCTTGGCCTCCACCACATAACTGGCTAACATCCAGTCCGACACCCCCTCCAGTCGCCATCCCCGTTCTTGGAAGAATTCTTCCACCTTGACACAGCCCCTCTGATACACCGACCATTTTCTTCTCGCCACTGAGGCTCTCAACAAGTTCCGCATCTCTTCAGGCCAATCTTCCACAAGTGCCCTGGGACCCGCAATCTAATCTCCTCGGCTCCTGGCGCCAGCTTCCTGAACCTGTCCCACTGAAAACGAGACAAAGCATCCGCTATTTCATTAGTACAACTCAGAATGTGACGAGCTTTGATCATCACATTCAGCCTCAAACAAGCTAACACCACCTCCCTCATTAATTCAGCCACTGGCACACATCTCCGGCTGTACTGATTTATTATACCCACCACCGTCTCGTTGTCACACCACCATAGTACTCTTCTATTACGCAATCTCTCGGGCCACAATTCTAGTGCCATCCGAATAGGAAACAACTCCAGCAAAGCAATATTGGAGACCAAACCCGCTTCCTGCCATGACTGCGGCCATCTCTCGGCACACCAAGCCCCCGCGAAATGTATGCCTAAACCAGCCCCCCTAGGTGCATCCGAAAACAACTGTGGGTCCTCTGAAGACATCTCGGCCTCCATCAACACCGACGTGCCGTTGAACTCCTGCAGAAAGATGTCCCATATCCGCAAATCCTCCTTCATCACTTTGGACACCCTAATCCTATGATGTGGTTTCAAGACCCCCACCGTCGCCCCTGACAACCTCCTCAGAAACACCCTACCCATCGGGATAATACAACATGCAAAATTCAACGCCCCGATCAATGTTTGCAACTCTCTCAAGGCCAACTTCTTTGACGCTAACACATTGGCCACCAAGACCCGGAGCTTCGTCACCTTTTCTTCCGGAAGTCTCGCAACCATTTCCCGGGAATCCAACTCAATCCCCAAAAAAGTAATTTGGCTAGTTGGTCCTTCCGTTTTATCCTCTGCGTGAATATGGAGACAGCGTTTCCAGCAGCTGATTCGGTTGTGGCTTTCTCTTTACAGCGCCCTGAGAATTTCACATTGGAGGCTATTTGGAATGCATTGTTTTGTTGGATGAAGTACTTTTATCTCAGGTATCATCTTTAGCTACAAAGGTGAACACTTCGGTGGCTGCAGTATCAAAATTGGAAAGGAAAGTTTCTGGTATGCACGTGGAGGTGGAAGAAACACAAAATAAGGTTGCTAATCTTGAGGAACACTCTGACACTTATAAAAAGAATTTTCTGTCGCTCCAAGTCAAATTGGAATATTTGGACAATTTGTCTAGAGCCAATAACCTGAGAATTATTAATTTCCTAAGGTTGTTTTCTGTCTCAGCTAGAGACATGTTTAAGCAATACTTGGTGGAGGTATTGGGGGTTTCACCTGAACTAATGCCACCTTTGGTTAAAATTTATTATCTACCTAAGGCTAAGCTTGTTCCAACCCTTGGTGATTCAGGGTGTGGTCAGGAACAGGGGGAAACCTTGAATGTTACAGATCTGTTAGAAAATGTGGTATTTGAGTCTCAAGTTCCCTCCACATTGTTAATAACGTTTGATCTATTGTCTGATAAAGAGTGACTGTTAAAACTTTTCTTTCAGAAAAGGCAACTTCCTTTTCGTGGCTTATCCATACGTTGTCAGACGGCTGCCTGGGTGAGAATCTTCACAGTCTTGGCAAGTGCATATATCTATATGATTTGCAAGGGATTGTGGGCAATGCAGTTCATTCACACCAGACATAGCTGCTCACAATAATTAGTTGTGCTTTTGGGTAAAGCCAATAAGATATTTATTTATGGGGTTATTTCTCCCAACACAGATATGTTTGGTAGCACATAAATCAGGTTACTTGTTTTCAGTGTTAAACTTGAAAAAAAACAAAATCAGGAAAACAACATTTTAACTTATCAGGCAATCAAAGCAAAAGAAATAAGACCTGGTTGATAACAAACTGGTCTTTTCTGTAGGCTTAGCTAATATTTTCTTAGCATGTATCAAACAACAAACCAAAAGCCACAAAGAAAGAAAAAAACTGTTCTTTTCAGGTTAACTTCTTATATCTTCCCACATAGATTCAGAAGTGATTCTCTCCTAGCTCACAAGCAATTAGGTAAGGCTCAATTGCTAGCAGTTATCCAGCTGAAACCCCTTAGCTGGCTTGCTTTCTACTGCGTGGGTCAAATCCTGCTTCAGGAACTTTCCTGAGTAGATTAAAGAACAAGTTTGTATTTCTTTGTGATGGTTGCTGTACTTTATAACAGAAAGTTACCAAAGGAGTTTAGACAGAGAGCAGTCCATGTAAACAGAATCTTCATCTGCTATCATTTCCCCTTCTTCAACAAGCATGGGTTCAATATCATGGATTGGCACAGATGAATCTTTCAATGGAGCACTTTCAGGAGAACACTTGTTTCCCTGCTGTCTTTCAAGGTTATAGCTAGGGCATAGATCAGTGTTCATACCTGAGCTTCCATTGCTGTTAGAGTTCCTCTCTATATAGCCTGGCCAGTATGTAGTCCAGTTCTTATGTCCAGCCTTCCAATCCAGATCCCTGGACACTGGATCTCTCTTCACATACCTTCTGGCACGGGTCTTAGGGTCCCTTCCACGTGTAGCCGTCTCTCTCACAGGTACCGTCTGGAGATTCCTAGCTCTGCAGCACCATTCCTCTGGCTTTCCCCAGTCCAATGGTGTATGCTGGCCCTTGGAATGCCTCCCAGTATACTTACTGTTCTGGACTCTTCTAGATCTCTTAAAGGCTTTTCTCCTCTTTCTTCCAAAGGGTTTCTTTCCCTCTCTGTCCGTCTGGTTTGGCTTCTGCTTCTGATGATCCTCCTGATGATGAAGATGATCAAGCTCAAGCTGATTCTCTGTAGAATAAACTCTACCTTTATTCTGCCTAGATGAGTGCTCCCCCCTAATACAGCGCAGCTGTGCTGAATCAGGCCCTGCCCTTTGAGATGAGTGCTTAGGGATTACCTCATAGCCCTCCTGATTGAACACACGTTTCCCCACTTCAGCTCCTCTAATGGCTGTTGGAAACCTGGTGCATTCTGGGACTGGTAGTCTTTTATGGGAAAATTCTGTTTTCTTATTTCTGCCAGAACTGACAGGTTGCTTGTTCAGAGTCACTTCACCTTTCCTATAGCTCCTTCCTGAGCTATGATAAGCTTCCTTATCACAACGTATATACCCTGATTTAGCAAGAGATACCCAGAAGCGGTGCAGGGAGTTTCTCCTGCTTCACCCTGGGGTTCTACAGTTGGGTGGGCTCTTATTTTCTTAAACATCCATGTAAATGTTTAGTGAAATATCACTCAGTTTCTTATATATTTTATGAGCCCTCCCAGCAGTTAGCCTTTGTAAACGCTTGGCAATTAGAATCCTCTATTGATCCCTCCTAATGCTTATGTTAATTTAGATCTGGACGGTGACTATTTGCCTTTGTTTCTTATCATATATTGATTGTATCTTAGATTAGGATGTTTCCCCCCATTTTGTGGACTAGGGAGAGTTGACACGTTTTATTTGCTGTGAGCATTTTATTGTTATTATGTATTCTATTTCATAAGTACTTTCTAAGTGTCTGCTCTGTTTCTGCAAGAATGGTTTGTTTAAACTTTCTTGATTTATTTGTAAAATGTCATAAATATAAAATTAAAATAAATAAATAAAACCCTATACATGCCGGGAACAACTGTTAAACCTACCATGGACAATTTGGTCATATACTGTACGTGCATACCTTATATGAAATGGGGAATACCATGTGTACATTTTGACATGCTTAGGACCCACAACCACTACCAAAACCATTGCAATTTCTACATAACAAGGGCATCTATGTGTAAATTTAATCCTTTCTAAAATCAGCATTGTAAATGCCAGCTTTTCCACATGGAAATCACAAACAAGGCTTCTAAAATAATCCCTTTAATCTATTATTTGGCTTAATAGACAACTCTTTGTATGTTTATTGTGCCATGATGTGTCACTGCCTGCTTGGTTTTATGCTGTGAACCACTTTACTGTTCACTTGTAAAAGATGATTATGCACATCTGTTAAACTAACCAAACCTATCATCAAGTTTGTGTGAAAACGTCTGAGGGAAATCAATTAAGATTGTTTTATCATCTTCTTTCTACGGTTTTTATATGTTCTAGCTCATAGGGCAATGTGGACACCAATTAAAATGGAAGCAGTGGATAAAGATGGCAGTAACAAATGCCGGCCTTACTAATCAAATGTAGGCGCACACTATCTCGTCAGTTTTATCACTGTGCTAATCTTAGATCTGATTGATTGGCAATATGAAATCATACTTGTGCTATTTTAAGTATAAAGGATGCTTTATTGTATCAGAATATAATTTGGAAATCCTTAAAAATTCAAGCAGTTATATCAAAAGAGAATGCACAGTTATTAGATTTGCTTCTGTCTTCAGCTAGAAAGGTGATTCTAAATCACTGAAAAATGAATATTACTGTATTCTAATTGTAGATATATGGTGGAATGTTTTGTACATAAATTTGACAGAATAACAGCAGAAGGAGAAAAAAATGTGTTAATATTTGTGTACCCCATGAAGTGTTTATGATGCAATGGAGCATAATCATCTAGACATTCTAGTCATTCTTTGTATGCATGTAGCCTATTATTATGCTTTAGCACTATGCATGCCTTGTAGCGTTATATAAATAATTATTATTAGTAGAAATATTGTATTTATTAAAATTCAACAAAGACATGTTCAATCACAAGATTAAGATTATTTGGACTTTATTGTTACTAAATTGAATGCCATTTCTTTTTGGAATCCACTTGAGTATCCGTGGTGCTTGTTGTTAAGTACCGTCAAGTTAACTCATGACAACTCTGTGGATAGTTGTCCTAAACTGTGTTCAGTCAGGTGGCTAATTGCTGATAGATTAACATCCATAGCTGCTGTTATTAAATTGATTCATTGCATTGCTGACCTTCCTCTTTTGCTCCGACCTTCAACCTTGTCAAGCATGATATCTTTCTCTAATGATCTGTCTCTTCACATGTTGTGTCAAAAGTATACAAGTCAAAGTTCTTTATCATTTGAATTTCTAACAAAAACGTAGGTTTGATCTCCTCTAGGACTGACCGATTTATTCTATTCCATACTACCCATGGTTTGATACATGCAATGATCATTGACCTCGATAGTCTCAGTATAGCAGTGACTGACTTGTACTGACCCCTAGCACAGGTGCATATTTTGAAACATGGCCATGTCAAGTCCACAATAAAGAGTATTGATAGAAGCATCCTCTGATGTGTCTGTGGTCCTTCTCCGCTCCTGCCTTGTTGTGTTTGCTGTTTGCAGAGGTTGTACTTTCCCTTTGGTTTTTCTTCTTCCCTGTCGAACTTTAACAACCATATGACATTACTGAAGATACCATGGCTTGGACAAGTTGAATCTTTGCATGCAGAGATACACTTCTGCACTTGAGAATTTTTTCTAGGTCTTTCGAAGCTGTTCTGCCAAGAGAAATGCATCGTCAGATTTCTTGACTGTTTGTCATTTCTTTATTGATTATTGATCCAAGCAGGTTAAAGTTGTCTACTATTTCTATTTTTTCTCCAACAAGGATGAAATAATTGATTTTGCCATTGGTCGAGATCTTTGTCTTCATGTTAAGGTGCAGGCCCGTTTTAAGACTATGTCCCTTGATAAGCAGTTATAGCAAAATATAAAAAATACACTTAACCATAACTATAAAATGCACTTCTTATGCTTCCTACCAATTTTAGAGTGAATGATTGTTAAAGGGCTCATTTCTTTTGATTTTAGGATTTAAAAAAATGTTTAGTTATATACATTTTCTCCGGCTATGACAAATAAAAAATAATATCATCCACTGTTTAAAAAGTACCCCAGGGAACTCAGACATCTTAAAAACAGTTGTGCAAACCTTATTTTTACAGTGTGTTAGTTTGAGTCATTTTTTTATATTAGCAGCTTTGTTACGAGATGCAGGAGCTGCTCTCTCTTTTCCAATGCACAGAGGTGCTCTTGTGATGTTCCCAATAGATATAATTGGGCAGAGTAAGAGCTATGAACATTCACCAACTATCAGTATTAACATAAACTGCAAGAAATTCAGAGTATTAGAAAAAAAATGTTTCAGATGCAGCAGGTGGCTACATTATTGGCTAATTTGTTTTCATAGATATAAATGGGAACAAAGGAACTTCATCATGAAAATTTAAATAAAATGTTTTCATAGTTAGAAAACAGTGCAGAAATTATGGAAGGCTTTAATTATTATTAAGTTGTTGAAAAGGCAAACAAAATGTTTGTCAAACCTTGAATACGTTCCCTGCTTTCCCAAGGCAAAACCTAACCTTTAGAAGCACATGAGTTTTGTACAGCTCTGTGGTTTCATCGGCTATTTCCTGACATCCTTACCTTTACAGTCATTGAAGAAATGACATTTTATTTCATTTCTCTAATTACTTAGCCCAGCCTCCCAAAATGCTCATGTCAAATTCCATACAAACACTCATAAAATAATAACATATCTATTTACAAACAATAGATACCAGTCTTGATTACACCAGAAAGCCAAGGGGACCATTTACTAAAGGGCGTTAGCTGACAACATGTCTTCTGATGCGCGCTGAATGTGGTTAGGACACGCAGTGCCAGCTAGTATAGGGCCAGGACAGTTAGTGCGGGGTGATTCCCAAACTAACTCACTCCTTTTAAGGTCGTGAGTGGGCGGGGTAGGGACAGAGCATGTTCATGATGTGCTCTGTGCAGTTAATGCGGAGTTCACACCACGCAATAAAAATAGAGGCGCGGGCAGGGTCCCGGCGCCTGCTCATAACCGGGTGGTTTGCCCAGCGCGGGACCCTGCTCGTGCACGGGGGTGGAGGGGGTTGAAATCGGGGCCGCGCAGGGCCGTGCACGCGGTGCATTCTTTAAATTGATTGGCTCCGCTAGTGGAGTGGGGCGAGCGGAGCCAATCAGGGTGCAGGCAGCCATGTGCTCTGGCGTGCTGGAGATGCTTCAGAGTACAGGCTGTTTGGCGGGAGGCGCGGCAGCCCACCCACCCACCCAGCCTTCGCGGTTGCAGGGCTGGTGTAGGGGTGTCGCAGCTGGGGGAGGGTGAGGCGGGATCCCGGAGGTTTCCGGGGTCCGGAGCTTTAGGCGACTTGGGACGGGGGCGGGGTGCCCTCGACCCGGACTACCCCTGGAAGACTTTTGCTAGTAATATGGCGAAGTCGGATAGGGGTGGTCGGAATGTTGCTGGTGGTTGGACCATGGTTGCAGCGGAGGCGAGGTCGTTTTGCTAGTAGCATGGCTGGTGACGCATCGCTCCGCTGGGGGGGGGGGGGGGGTTGTGAGATCATTGTTCCTGTTATGGTTTTGTTGTTATGGGAAATAAAGCTGCGACCAGTTGTTACCATACTTGGCTGTCAGAGTAATTTGTGGGGAAAAGAAAGAGAAATGCTACTGGAAGATGGGGCAAGAGGCTGGGGGCGGGGGAGGGGTGGGTGGGGAAGCAAGGTACAATGTAAGGGTGAGCGCCGGGTCTGGTTACCCGGTTACTGCATTATTGCGGGATCACCTAAAGCTCCTCAATAGGGGATATTAGGTGCACCTGCTCTAACACCACAGATGTTATGGGACAGGTCTCTGTTTTAAATGCCAGGGAAATGCTTTCTATGCTCCTGACAATTAACGCGGAGATGTTGTACCTAACGTGCCATCACTTCTGCAATTTTGTTGTGTTAGGTGCAACACCATAGCTCCCTTTAGTAAAAGGGCCCCAAAAGCTATGTGGATCAGAAACGATGCACATTGAGACTCTTCTCTGCTGTGCACAGTAAAATCATATTGAATATCTTCAGAGCACAGTAGGTACCAGCAGGTCTGCAAGTTAATTTTTGAAGAGAAATTTAACCACAATAATTTCCCTTTTAAAATCTGACCTCTAACATGATTATGATATGAAGGATGTGTATAAGTATTACTGGTAGTATTGCCACTACTATAGATCATTTATAGAGCGCTACAAGGCACACAAATGTAAATAGTGATTTCAGAAAACCACTGTTTACATGTGCAGATACTTGTTATGCACACAACTGAAGGAGACGTGTCATGGATATGTTTGCGTGAGCCAAAAAGTTGTGTGTGTCTTTTCATGTATAAGCAAAAATATTTTCCTGTAAGCTTTGCACCTGCAAAATTAACACAACTCTGATAAAAGTGTTTGTTTCAGCCATGGATTTACACAAGAGATTGAGAGAGTTATGCCCTGAACTCCCTATTTGTTTTTTATTTATTTTGGCTTTGGAAAAGAAAAAACATGTTTTGGTTTTGCTCTTAATTGAGCCCACTTATATGTGTGAAGGTGCGTTTTAGAAAGGACATGGAGATGGAAAGTGAGATGCCCAGGTCTGGATGTGTAAAATTCCCAGAGTATTTTACAAGAAGCTACTATTTGCATGCGAGGATGCTTCTAAACGAACCTCCCTACTGTTTTGAAATGGGATCACTATATGTATAACTGGCAGCACTTCCATGTGAAACTTGCCAAATGATTTCTGGTCTTTTCCCATAGATATTTTTCAAGAATCACTGCTCCCACTGCTGGCAAATACCTGTTCAGGTATATTTAACAAAAGGGTCCATGTTTGTCAGAACCTTTTGGAAATGC
This sequence comes from Ichthyophis bannanicus, assembly GCA_033557465.1. NCBI lineage: Eukaryota > Metazoa > Chordata > Amphibia > Gymnophiona > Ichthyophiidae > Ichthyophis > Ichthyophis bannanicus. Next base: position 863,432,990 of record CM066032.1, on the reverse strand, counting down.
TGGAGGAATTGTGAGCCTCTCCACCTCGACATCTGAATTCCTAGCTCAATCACCTATGCGGAACGAGGCTTCATACGTAATTATATAAGAGAGTTGTTTCAGCTACTTTCATGTTTTTGCCCCATGTGAAAATGCATGTTATTTCAAATTATTTTCATTTAATTTTAAACAGCTCCATCACAGTCATTCTATCTGATATAACTTACGAATACAGCACCTGCATCAGGAAAAAAAACAAAGCAAAAACAATGCTGCATGAAAAGGAAGGCAGACAAGTAGCCCCTCCTACCTACCCACCCTTCTATCATCTTTCCAGGATCACAGTGCTAAACCATGAGATGAGAGTATATTTGTATCTTAGAATATCTCTTCAGTGGCCAAAGTGACACAGTCATCTAGCCCTTTCCTTTTTCATCAAATAGCGTACAGTAATTACAGTACTTACAAAAAAGAAGAAACAGTAGGTATTCCATACTAAACAAAGATTTCCACTTGACCTACATTCTTCTCCTGTGACTGACATTAATTCTATTATCATCCGGTGGTACATTTCAATTTTCCTAATGTCAGTTCCAGCGGGCTCTTTTCTTACCAGTTGAATAACATGCATTTATTTATTTTTCCAATTGAGCATGCTTTTCTACGAAAGGATATATTTCTGTCCCCCACAACAATGCTGTCAGTGTTATCAGGAAGGCACAGACTTGCCAATTTGGGAATGTCCTAGGCCTGTAATTTTTCTAATAGCTCTGATAATCTCATCCCGATCTTTAAGCAAGGCCACATCCAGTGAAAGAAAGACCCTCGTGGAGAGTTGCAAACAAGTACTGATTTTTTTTATCCCTGCCTTCTGTCCTCAGTCCATTTAGGGTAAATATACCATCTGTTTAAAATTCTGAAATGCAACTCTCTAAAGAGGTCTTTTCCATTAAGGTCTTCAACATAGTGAAGATCCTATATGGCTGAGTAATTTATGATCCCACTGTTGAAATCCGTTTGCCATTTAACTTGCCATTTAAGTTTCAGAAGGCAAAGTTCTCATTAGTCTTTTGTAGATGTAAGAAGTTGACAAGTAAAAACTAGTTGACCCATCCATCGTTTTATCAATGGGAGAGGTCAAAAAGGCTTTCATATTTTTCTTAGTTGCCTCACTTGCAAAGATATATATAGGCCCTTGTCATCCGAACTTAAACTCAGACAACCCATTGGAAGATATGTATGACTATAGAGCTTGCAAAAGGAAATAACATAGCCTTTGTCTTTCACACCTATCAAAGACACCAAGGGCTTGGTAAAAAAAAAAAAATCTGAGTTTCCCTGTAGAGGCAGAAACCCCAAATAATGTGATAATAAGCCTAAAAGTTCTCTTTGCCACATTCCAGTCTCATTTAACATGTTTAAACAATTTGTTCATTATGATTTCCGAGTCTTGATGAACAAAATAGAGATTAAGAGGGGCTTGCCATAAGAATTTCTCTGTCTATTAGAGTTTAAACTTTAAAAGTAGCTAACCATCTTATCACAGGACAGAGAAGCCATGCTGTATTTTATTTATTTATTTATTTATTTTTGTTTATGTTTGTTTATGTTTATTTTGAATTTGATATACCGCTCAGGCCAGAGGCATTAGAGCGGTTTACAATACCATATCATTTGAGGAGAAAAAGAACGCCATTTAAATGATAGGACAGAAAAGAGGACAGAGACAGTTAAACAGATAAGAGAAGAAGAGGAACATGGAACAGCGAGTTACCACAAAACAGCAGCATGTCACCCCAGTCCAAATCATAACATCAATGCTAGAGTCCCCAATCCACCCTCTTTAATATGTGGCACCATTTTTTATAAGTGACTTGAGCATATCGAAATAAGGGCTTACAACATTATCCCTGCTTACATATGAATACAAGAAGATGCTAGCAAAACACAGTATAGAAGTTTTAAAAATCAAATAACTAAATAAAAGTGCCTGTGATTCTGTGCTGTTCTCCCAAGTGTTCCTGGAGGCAAAGAATAGATGGCGTGGGGTGAGACTGGAACTTATGCAGGTTTCTTATAAAATCCATATAAAAGCAGCAATTCTTATGGTGCCTGCATGCACATGCAGCTCATAACATGTTTAACCTGTAAAGCAGCTTTCCAATGGACTATTTTATAAAGGCACATAGGAGCATAAGTCGCCTTTGTAAAATAGGTACCTATCAAATGTTGAATAAACTAAAATTTAGACAGTCCAATTTACAGTCACATATATCAACTTACCCATCTTCCATAAGGCCTTCTCTGCCTAAGTACTCTGTTAAAAAATTACCTCATGGAGGATGGGTAAGTTGATATATGTGACTGTAAATTGGGCTGTCAAAATTTTAGTTTATTCAACATTTGATATATCATTGTTTAACCCAAAGGGATGATACAAAATGGCTTACAAAATAAAACAGAAAAAAATAAAGTTACAATATTATTAAAAGGAAGAGAGAGAAATCCAGCATTACTCTTAGGAGGAACAACGCAGTCATCTTATTCACTAATTTTCTGAAGGTTGAGCCAAAAGACATAATAAAATAATATGTTTTCAAAGCATACTTGAATTTGGAATGATTCCCTTCTCCTCTCAAACTGGGTGCAAGAGAATTCCAAAGAACAGGCCCACGCCAGGAAAAAACAGCTTCAGTAGTATCCAAAAAGCGATTACCGTATAAGCATTTAGAAGCATGAGTTGATCAATTCTATTTGTCCAAAGAGGTCATGTGGAGACAAATGGAATGAGAACCGATAACAGACACTGTGGAACACTCATACACAAAACTTTATGCATTAAAATACAAATCTTAAACCTAATGTGAAATTGTAATGGAAGGAGACACACAGTTTAAAAAATGGTGCCTTCCATAAGGATTAGAAAAAGACGGTGTAGCACAAGCCAAAGGTACAACTTAATGCCCCTTCAGTGTTTCTGGCCACAAAGCCATGGTGCAATAGGCAATCTTCTTGAACATTGACATGTTCCCTCATCCCAAGCCGCTCAACATCATACATGCACCAAAACAGGTGTGTGCATGACTATGCAGGTGCTTTGTTCTCCTGAGTTTTCCAGATTTTTCCTACTTTCATGATTTGCGCAAGGAACTTGCTTTCTACCCTGACAGCTTCAGCCAAAACTACCTTTTAAAAAGCTGATCTATTCGTGTCTGTGCAAGTCTTTTGGAGATGGATTGGAATGGAAAGGTCATTGGGTTTTCTTGGTCCTCTTAACCAGTATTGCTTCAGTTCTTGAGCAGAGGAAGTGCCCGATGCAGGAACATAGAAGGGTAGTTAAATCGTACTTTGCATGGAGGAAATCACATGCTGTATCACTTCAGGGTAGAAGAGATACAGTGAGAGAGCTCAGCATTGGTCTTTTCCTGGATTTCACATGCAGGACATGTCACTTTTATATCTTTTAACCAGTTCCTGATCCACTATAGTACACTGCCTCCTAGGATAACCTATTTAAGACTAATAAGAGGAATTATGGTTACATGATGCAAGGTTACACATTAGGAACCACCAGCCAGGAAAAAGATTTAGGCATCATCGTGGATAACATGTTGAAACCCTCTGCCCAGTGTGTATGTAGCAGTGGCAGCCAAGAAAGCAAATAGAATTCTAGGAATCATAAGGAAAGGAATGGAGAATGAAACAAAGGATATTATAATGCCTCTGTATCATTCCATGGTGCGACCGCACCTTGAATATTGTGGGCTATTCTGGTCACTGTATCTTAAAAAAGGATATAGCATTATTAGAAAAGGTACAGAGAAGAGCCACCAAAATGGTAAAGGGGATGGAAGGATTCTCCTATGAAGAAAGGCTAAAAAGGTTAGGGCTCTTTAACCTGGAAAAGAGACGGCTGAGGGGAGATATGATAGAAGTCTATAAATTAATGAATGGAGTGGAACAGGTAAATGTAGATTGATTGTTATGTCATCAGAATATAAAACGACTAGGGGACATGCAATGAAGCTACAGGGTAAACTATTTAAGACTAATAAAATAAAATATTTTTTCACTCAACGTGTAATCAAACTCTGGAATTCGTTACTGGAGGATGTAGTAAAAGCTGTTAGTGTAGCTAGGTTTAAAAAAGGTTTGGACAAGTTTCTGGAGGAAAGGTCCATATTTCCACTGCTTGCCCCAATACAAGCATTGTTGAACCTGTGCGTCTTTTTGGGAAACTGCTAGATACTTGTGACCTGGATAGGCCACTGCCGGAAACAGAATACTAGTTTTGATGGACCTTGGTCTGACCCAGTATGGCATTTCATATGTTCTTATCTGTGTCACTTGGTGAACTGGTAAAAATTCTACTGCAAATCAACTCCAGTCTGCAGGGCAATGGTTGAGGAATGCAGTTTCATGTGCCTAAAACCACAAACCATAATACTGCCAATACTAATCATTTATATGGTGCTACAAGACCTATGCAGCCCTGCTCAATAGAGTTCACAAACTATACAAGGCACAGAAATACAACAAACTGGGGTTTAGGGTAGAAACTAGGTGAACAGGAAGGCCGCGGAGCCCCGTGCGCGCGGCCGCACTTAACCGGGGGGGCGCCTGGTACGTGCACCAGGCTGGTCGGCTGTTGTCGCGGCGGCGGCAGAAGTGCCGTCTTTGAAATGATTGGCTCCCGCGGGTGTTTTGACAACGCGGGAGCCAATCATTGACGAATGGCTTCGGCAGGGGGTGGAGCGGTACGGAGCGCAGTCATCTTTGTGGCCTGGAGGTGCGAGGCGACGGTTGCTGCTTCGGAGAGCTCCCGTTGTAGGTCTCAGCAGTGTCGGGTCTTGTGTGTCCAGGGAACTTGGTCGGACGATTCGGAGTCACGGCGTTCTTCGGGGACAGAGCCTATAATTCCACCGGTAGCAGGGGGAGACCGGAGCCTTGGATTCCAGTTGCAGGTGCAGGAGACCGGAGCCTCGGATTCCAGCGGCAGGAGCAGGAGACCAGAGTCTTGGATTCCAGCGGCAGGAGCAGGAGACAGGATTCGCGGCGTTCTGCAGCTGAGGGAGCAGGAGAGTGCAGTCGCAGCGTTCAGTACAGATTGCACGTGGTCGAGCTCCGTGCATGGCCTGGCCGACAGATCAGGCAAGAGTGTGCTGGGGACCTGTGGGTGAGTGTTAATTGATTGATAGTCCGTGGGGCAGTACTGTGCTTCATTTGGTTTTCTGGGTATCTTAAAAAAATAAAAATAAAATAATAATAAAACTTTTCAAAAGTTTACCATGCAGCCTCACAATAAACGGGGTAAGGGAGGGCCACCTGGCAGGGGTGCAGGTAAGGGGGTGGGATTGGGGGCAGGTGTGAGGGGGGAGGAACCTCTGGCAAAGCTTGAGTTGGCAGGACAGGGAGGCTTGAGGCGTGGGGTGGAGCGGCAGAGGGGGGGTGAGTGTGGGAGGAGTAGGCAGAGGAAGGGAAGGGGGAGACCTTTGGCTAGGGGCAGTACTGTGCAAGCCAGCAGCGGGCATGCAGATGTGATGCCTCCAGAAGGCATTGTTACTGAAGTGCCGGTTAGCTCTAGTATTCCCCAGGTGGGGGGTAGAGATAGTGTGCGGGGAACTTTTGGGCAGGGGATGGGGCAGGAGGCGGAAACGATCTCGGGTGCTTGTCCTACTTCAGCTTGGTCAGGGCATCCGGCAGCGTCAGCTTGGTCAGGACATCCAGCAGCTTGGATGGCTGGGAGAGCTGGGTCAGGGTACACGGGTGTCTCTCATTTACACGGTGTCCAGGTGGACCATCCGTTGACTTGGGAACATTGGAGTGGGGGTGGGCAAGGCTCTTCCCGGGCAGATTGGAGCGGGGGCACAGAGCGGTGACGGGAGCCGTCGGGATGATGAGGCCGGTGCAGAGCTTGCGGCTCCTGCTGTACAGCGTGGGAGCAGTTCATGTGAAAGATGCCCAGCGGTGTGGCAGGTGAGTTGTCTCTGGGCTCTTTGGGGGGTGGGAGTGAAGGTGGCGTTTTAGCTGTATCAGGGGAGGTGGGCAAGAAGGCCAAAAGGAAGCGTAAGCATTCCTGTCGTCGGCGTCGGAAATCTGGTTATTCTTCTGCGTCGTCTATTCGGTCTTCGTCAACTTCTTCTACGTCCGGTGAGAGTGAGAAGGGTGATCTGAACAAGAGTTCGGTGCAGCCGACGTTGGCGGCCTTCTCAGAGTTATGGGAGGGGGTGCCTAGGAAATTGCGGAAGAAAATCCAAAAAAGGCGTTATATTGATATTTTCCGGTTGCTGGAGGGCAAGAAGCGGTCGGGTGATAGTCGGAAGAAGAGGAAGGACGACGAAAAGGCCGGGCGGGTACACAAGGTAGCCAGGAACGTGGTTAATTGGACTAGAGCTTTCTTACGTCTTGCTAGTGTATGGGGGCGTATGCATACAGAGCAGTATGGGATGCTTTTGGCGTATATGGACTCCATTTTAGAGGCATCTCAGTCGCATCAGGGTTGGGCCTGGCTCAACTACGACGAGAAATTCCGCGATAAAATGGAGGAGAACCGGCTTTTATCTTGGGGGACTCAAGATATTAATTTATGGTTAACCCAGATGGCGGTTCGCTCAGGCGGGGGGTTAGGGAGTAGCGTGAAAGGAGGAGTATGGGTTGTCGAAGGGCAAGGGCGGTCCTTTCGTGCGAGCGGGCTTCCGGTGGGACAGCGTGCAGCCGGGGGAGGTGCCGGAGATTTGTGTTGGCGCTTTAACAAGTCTTCGTGCCCCTTTCCGGACTGTAATTTCCGACACGCCTGTTCTATCTGCGCTGGTAGGCATTCCGCACTCAAGTGTGTCAAACGCGTGTCAGTCGGTCCTGGAGTGCCGTCCACCAAGCAGTAGGGACCGAGAGGATTTAGCCCCGACTCCAATTCATTTTGATGTTATCCATCCGTGGCTACGGCGGTATCCTAGGCGCAGGGCAGGGAGGGTGTTGGAAGAGGGGTTTCAAACAGGATTTTCGATTCCAGTTGAGGGGACAGTGGTGTCGGGTAAAGTTCGGAATGCGCCCTCAGTTCGGCGATTTCTACATCTCGTACGGGAAAAGCTGGCGGTGGAGCTACGGTTGGGTAGGGTAGCTGGCCCATTTGCTGAGCCGCCCTTCTCCAACCTAGTTGTGTCGCCTTTGGGGATCATCCCAAAGAAGGAGCCCGGAAAATACAGGTTGATTCATAATTTGTCTTTTCCTTTCGGTTCTTCCGTTAACGACCACATCCCGAAGGAGCGTTGTACAGTGCGATATGCCTCGTTTGATACGGCTGTTGAGCTGGTACGGCGATGTGGTAGTGAGAGCCTATTGGCCAAGGTGGATATTGAGTCGGCTTTTCGTTTGTTGCCGGTGCATCCTTCAGCTTTTCATTTGTTAGGTTTTTGCTTTGAGGACCAGTTCTTTTATGACAAGTGCATGCCCATGGGTTGTTCAGTGTCCTGTGCCTATTTCGAATTGTTCAGTACATTTATGCATTGGGTTTTTACGAAAAGAACCGGTTGTACGAATGCGGTGCATTACCTGGACGACTTCTTGTTTGTGGGTGAAGCACGTATGGGACGGTGTCAGGCTCTCCTTGATGGCTTTGTGCTTTTAGCGCAAGAATGGGGTGTTCCATTGGCTGTGGATAAAACCGCAGGCCCTGTGACAAGACTTACCTTTTTGGGTGTTGAACTGGATACCGTGGCCATGGTTGCGCGCTTGCCCCTGGAGAAAGTGATTAAGTTGAGGGTGTTGGTGGCAAATGCGCTCGCCTCCAGTAAACTGACGTTGAGGGAGATGCAATCGCTCATTGGCTCCTTGAACTTTGCCTGTCGGGTGATCCCGATGGGTAGGGTGTTTTTGCGTCGCTTTGCTGCGGCCACGATTGGGGTTACGAGACCTCATCACCGTATTCGGGTATCTCAGGGTATGCGGGCGGATTTGAGTGTGTGGGACACATTTTTGCAAGAATTTAATGGTTGTACAGTTTTTAGAGACTTAGAAATTACCAGTGAAGCGTTACAATTGTATACCGACGCCGCAGGGGGTTTGGGTCTGGGGGTGTACTTCGGTGGTTCGTGGTGTGTGGAGCCTTGGCCAGAAGCGTGGCGCCTAGCGGGTCTCACCCGTAATGTCACTTTTTTGGAATTGTTCCCGATACTAGTGGTTCTGACATTATGGCCGGATAGGATTCGCAATCACACAGTGCTATGGTGGTGTGATAATGCCGCTTTAGTTAGTGTTATTAATAACTATGCCCCACGCTGTGTGCATGTGGCTGATCTGATGCGGCAGGTGGTGTTAGCGTGTTTGCGACTCAATGTGGTGGTAAGGGCTAGGCACATACCTGGAGCTTCTAACAGGATTGCTGATGCTCTTTCCTGTTTTAAGTGGGAGCTGTTTCGGACGTTGGCGCCAGCTGCGGACGAGGAAGGAGCATCGGTACCGGAGCACTTATGGCAGATTGGTCTGCTGAGATGATCCAATTACTGAAAAGCTCAGTATCAACTTCAACCTGGACTGCGTATCGACGTGGCTGCAGCAGTGTCGAGACCTTCCTCGCGGACCGCGGATGGCAGCAGGGACTGGTATCGGATCACCTTACGAGTCAGTATGTCCTCTCGGCCAAAGCGGCGGGGTTTTCGCGGACCGCGGTGCGTATGCATCTGGCCGGTTTTCTTTTTTCTCAAAGGCTGTGGGGTGGGGGGCGGCTGGGGGGGGATTTTTGATGCGCAGACTGTTACAGGGTTGGGAACGTTCCTCTCCTTCACCGATTGATGGCAGGCGACCGATTACCCACGACTTGCTTGTCCGGCTGTGCGGCAGCTTGCCTCATGTGGTTACCTCCCCTTTTGAAGTCGCGCTTTTTCGAGCAGTTTTCACAGTTGCCTTTTTCGGGGCTTTTCGGATTGGTGAACTAGTTGCGGAGTCGCATCGCTCGTTGCCGGGTCAGGGATTGCTATTACCACACGTTGTGTTCATAGAGGGTGGGGTGCGGATTTTGTTAGTACGTTCCAAGACAGATACGACGGGAAAAGGGACGTGGGTGTTTCTGTGGGCAATGCTCGGAGCGCTCACGTGTCCGGTTGCCTCTCTGCAGGCTTATTTGCAACTGCGGCCTGGCGGGGTGGGCAATCTTTTTATGCATGCGGATGGGCAGGTGCTAACGCATTTTCATTTTACGGCTGTATTGCGGTTAGCGCTGCGGTGGCTGGGCGAAGACCCAAGTCAGTTTGCGCCTCACTCGGTTCGGATAGGGGCGGCGACTACGGCGGCTGGGGTAGGGTTGCCAGAGCGGGAGATTAAGAGGATTGGCAGATGGAAGTCCCAGGCTTTTCGCAGCTATGTGCGGCTGTAAGGGAGGAGGAGAGACTAACTGTTCATTTTGTTTTGCAGATATGGGACCGGGATCGTTTAGCTGTTGGGTGATTGGCCACTCTTTTGTTTACTGGGCCAGTCGGTGAGCAGTGACACGGCCCGTAGGCGAGAACCTCGGCTTGGCAAATGCCTTGGTGACCATTTCATGGCTGGGCGAGCGAGGCCTCCGGTGGATACAGCTCTTGCCTTTGCTTCGGCACCACGTGCGTCAGAGAGGGACGCCTGACATCATCTTGATTCATCTTGGGGGCAACGATTTGGGGGCTTGGACTTGTCGCCAGTTGATTCATGCAGCTCAGCGCGATTTGGGAGAATTGTTACTTATGTTTCCAGACGTGGTTCTCGTCTGGTCGGATATCATTCCAAGGCCTGCTTCCTGGGGTCAGCGGCGTTGGTCCAGGGGGTTAACCAAAATCAATCGACAGATTGGACGATGGGTGGGGGAGTGGGGGGGCTGTCAGATTTTCCATCCCTGGGCGGAGGTGGCCTGTGCGGGATTGTACCGACAGGATGGGGTACATCTGTCCCCGGTTGGGATGGATTTACTCCTAAATGATTGGCAGGAGGCCTTGGAAGATATTCTGCAGAACAAGCCGGGCTGGTCGCAGCTTTGCCTTGGGGGGGCGGCTCAGGTTGAGGTGTCCTGAGCCGTTGGCGGGATCCCGGAGTTTTCCGGGGTCCGGAGCCGGAGGTAATCCTTAGGGCGGGGGTGGGGTACCCCCGACCTGGACAATCCCTCGGGCTTTTGCTAATAATATGGCGAAGCCGGAAGAGGGAGGGATAAGAAAATAGCCGGGGCTTGGGCCCGGCGGAAGCGGAGACGGCGTCACCTTGCTACTGATATGGCTGGTGAGGGCTTGATCCGTGGGGGGGAGGGGGGGTTAAGATTGTTGGATTTAAATATTGTTCAGTTATTGTTAAAAGGCTAATAAAGCTGTGACCAGTTTTAATTCCAGAACATGTGTGATGTTATCATTGCATAACGTTTGAAATGAAGAAGGTGGAAGGGGGGGGGAGCAGGGCGAGAAGCGACTAGTGCGCCGTACCCGGTTACAGGAAGGCCGCGGAGCCCCGTGCGCACGGCCGCACTTAACCGGGGGGGCGCCTGGCGCGTGCACTCGGCTGGTCGGCTGTTGTTGCGGCGGCGGCAGAAGTGCCGTCTTTGAAATGATTGTCTCCCGCGGGTGTTTTGACAACGCGGGAGCCAATCATTGACGAATGGCTTCGGCAGGGGGGGAGCGGTACGGAGCGCGGTCGTCTTTGCGGCCTGGAGGTGCAAGGCGACGGTTGCTCCCGCCCTCCCACTCTTCTGAGGGTCTGCGGGACCTGGTGTTTGGGGTGTTGCAGCTGGAGGGGGTGGCGGGATCCCGGAGGTTTCCGGGGTCCGGAGCCGGAGGTAATCCTTAGGGCGGGGGTGGGGTACCCCCGACCTGGACTATTCCTCGGGCTTTTGCTAATAATATGGCGAAGCCGGAAGAGGGAGGGATAAGAAAATAGCCGGGGCTTGGGCCCGGCGGAAGCGGAGACGGCGTCACCTTGCTACTGATATGGCTGGTGAGGGCTTGATCCGCGGGGGAGGGGGGGTTAAGATTGTTGGATTTAAATATTGTTCAGTTATTGTTAAAAGGCTAATAAAGCTGCGACCAGTTTTAATTCCAGAACATGTGTGATGTTATCATTGCATAAGGTTTGAAATGAAGAAGGTGGAAGGGGGGGGGAGCGGGGCGAGAAGCGACTAGTGCGCCGTACCCGGTTAATGGTTGTAATTGCCATGCAAGGTAAACAGAGTAAGTGGGATCAGGATCCAAAACTCACCTACTGTGTTTTGGGGCTGGAGATGTCAAATGCCCTGCTTGTCTTTAATTATAACAACAAAGTTTGCTCCCTGTTGAGTACAGATTACATTCACTAACAGTCTCCTGAAGAACAGTATGGATAGCTGAGACCTTTAATGTAAGAGTATTAAAAGCAGATAAAAGGCTACAATGATTTCTTTATCTTTGATTTACTGCCAAGTCCTTCTTAACTTTTTTTTTCTTTTTTTTTTGTTTTTTAACTTTCTTTTAAACAGCAATACTTGTCCTTATAGTTTCATTTTTGCCTTTCTAGAAAGATACTGAGCTTAATAGATCCTTAAGCCAGTCCTGGATTTCTGACCATGCCATCCTGATATATTACGGGACCTGCAGAATCGATTTCAATGAGTACAAATCAGGGAATACAAAAACCATACTGCATTTAAATGTAAATTTAAAACGCAAACTGGTAAAACATCTCACGCTTGGAACTGGATAACTTGGCAACTTTGCAAAGCAAAGAAAAGCCACTTTGCTTCCAAATGTAGCCCCTGTCCTCTTGTTCTGCTGCCTTCTACAGGGAATAAGAGCGGGCGGGAGTGATACCGACACAGATACTGCAGATCAAAGAACAGACACAAAAGGGGTGGAAATCTGCAGAAGTTTGAAACTTGTAAGCAGCAGTGCTAGTCCTCAGTTTTAACTTGTAATAGTTCAACCCCTTTTGTAACTAAAGTGACAGAAGCAGGTGACAGTCCCTCCTCGACAGAGCTCACAATCACATTGGTGATCCTTTTCAGTGTAACATTGATTTTCTCATTTACATGTATTTAATTCTGCATTATGCGATCGTCAAGCTCTTTAATGTCACTCGTTAGTTGTTCTACCATTTTAGATAGATCTGGGCTGATCAATTTAAACTCAGTCATGAGTGACAGAAAGTCTAGTTCAGCAGGCATAAAAGTAATTTATTTCTCAGGACGCCAACTCCAGCTTTGTAATACTATATAGAACGTCACTGTGGCTTCAGCTATACTTAGAGTTGAAGCATAGCAAGGCTTAGGTTCCATTGGTCAATATTTCAACAGCACAGCGAGTATTTTGGAAAAGAACCAGTGTCACTATCCAGATAGGCAGCGACACTGAATAGACACACTGTGAACATTATACAAGTGAGAAGTAATACAAAACTTTCACGCATATAAAACCCTGTTTAAAGTACATAATAGTAGCAACTGAAGACCTGAAAGTGTCCTCCAAATGACAACACAAACCAGAACCAAAAGGAAATGGAGATAGACAATGGCTGAACACCAATGAAAATTCAAAACAATAGGAAGCTTATTACAAACTGCAATGCGTGCCTTCAAGTCAATGCTGACTCCTGGTGACTCAGTAGGTCCTGGATTTTCTTGGCAATGTGACCGGAAGTAGACTGCTAAGTCTTTCTTCCAAGGCAATGAAGAGTTAAATAACTTACCTAAGGCCACAAAGCATGTTAGTGGGAATTGAACCCTGTCTTTTGGTGACCAAACCAGTGCTCTAGCCACCAGGACCCAAAGCAGCCATCATTTTTACTGGTGTTTAGCCATTCTCTACCTCCAATTCTTTTAGTTCTGTTTTTTGTTTGTTAAATACATAATAGACTTTTTATAAAATTATGCCAGGGGTGATGCTCGTAAATGTTCATGCAGTAGCAAGAAGGTGCATCCATTTACACAATCCATGTGGCGACGGAAGTGAATATCCGGATCTGGCCACACTGCCCGGTAGCTGCCAAGGCTAACTATGCAGCATCAATATTGGATGCTACAGGTTTAGTGCTCGGCCTCTATAAGATAGGAAAGGTTTTTCTGAAGGATTTGCAAATGGTGTCCCTGAGATGTTTTTCTTCACTCTCTGAAGGAGCTATCTGCGCAAGGGTCGGATCACAGCTTTATCTTCATCAGAAAAATGAGACACCTTTTGAGAAGAACTAAATCAAAAAGTGATCCACCATAGTTGGGACACTACATCTAGGACCAGCTCTCCAAGTACACAAACTAGGCAACTGCCTAGGTTGGCAGACCATAGTAGGCGTCACTGCAATCCCTCTCTCCTTTAAATCAGTGGCACAGCTGCTGCTTCAGCCTCACTGCAGACCTTAAAGCAGGAAGTTGCATCAGAGGAGGCAGAAACTACAGGCCATAACGCGTGCGGATGTCTAAAGACCCACCGCCACTTTGGAGAAAGAAGGAGGTAGATGTCTATTTTAAGTCTATTTTGTAAAGGCACATAGGGGTATGTTTACTAAACCTTCTTAATGTGCGCCCAGCGTTAGTGTGCAGGATGCCATATAAGGAGTGGGCATTTCAGTTTAAAGTAGCAAAACAGGATTAGCGCACGTGCTCTTGTGCGCTGCACGCTCTTGTGCGCCACGCACATTAGCACATGAGTAACACGCGCGGGAAGCATAAGCAGGCGCGCTGATGTGCAAACAGAGGAACAGGGCTGCAGTACAATGATGAAGACACTGATAGATGGCGTGGGGGTCATGGGTTCAATCCCCCACTGTGCCCAATGAATAAGGCTGGCTGAGGCACTACCATTTATGTGTAATATTGCATTATGAGGCTTTTTAATTTTATTTTAATTACTGCTGCTAGCAAACGCACTCTCAAAGCGCTGTAACATAAGGTGCTGCATAAGGCATCCCATAAGGTACCCCAGAGGGCACATTTTAAAGTGCACTGTCCGCCAAGGTACCCTACAATGTTGCTTAAAGGGTGGCCTATAGGGCGCCATATAGGGTGCCCTATGAGGCACGGCAAGGTCATAGCACTGTTTTTGATGGCAGCACTGTGCATTTTAACGCATGAAAATGTTAAGTAGGTGCGCTGACATTGAAGGAGAAACAGCAGTGTAGCACAATGGTTAAGACACTGACTGATGATACAGGGGTCATGAGATTGATCCCCCAGTATGTCTAATACATAAGGCTGGCTGAGGCATCAGCTTTGACATGTAAGTATTGTTTCCTGAGGCATTTTATTTGTATTTTAATTATTGCTGCCAGCAAACACACCCTCACGTGCCGTAACATAAGGTGCTGCATAAGGCACCCTATAAGGCACCCCATAGGGCACATTATAAAGTGCACTGTCTGCCACGGCACCCTATAATGTCCCCTATAGAGCACCCTATAAGGCGCTCCATAGGACACCTTATAAGGCACCTTATATGGACTGTAACCATAAGGTGCCTCGGAAGTCGCTTTATAGGGTGCCCTACAAGACGCCTTATAGGGCACCTTCAGAGGCACCTTATGGTTACAGTACCCTGAGGGTGTTTTGCTGGCAGCACTAATATACATTTAAAAAAGACAATGCTTTGGACAGCCCTATCAAATAACCCCTACTGTGGGTTTGAACCCATGACCTCTGGCTCCACAGGTACTGAAGTAACCAGTGGGCTACAGCTCTATAGCTGCTAGCAAGCACCTGGCTGGCTGCAGAAGGACTGCACGTCACCACACAAACAGTCTGCTGTGGCCACCAGGATAGGGTTAACCCACCCATACCCATGATGCACTGCACATGTAAATCAGCAGTCTAAAGATGATCACAAGATGGGGTATGCACCCCCACAGCTCCTCGGCCTGGTAGGGGGAACTGACCATGTGTGGTACTGGCACAGAGTAGCTACACACCGTCACATTGTGCAGGTACTGCACTCACCCTGAGGGTGAGGTGGGGCGCCCAGCACCAGGTCCACAGCAGAGATAGGCCATGCTGCAGGTCCCCAGTAGTGCTAATGTGTGAGATAGGTAGTTTCTGCAGACACACCTTGGATATATCTGTATGTCTCAGTCAGGTTTAGCCCCTATGGACCCCTAGGAGGATTATGTACCACCACTCTCTTCCTCCTCCTCCAGGGCTGAGGGTGGTAAACAGGGTCTCCCACCAACAGAACCACATTCTACCTCCCTGCAATGGTGGCAGTAGAGGGGACCATCAACCCCAGTCCTGCTGGGGAACAGACACCCTACAGGGCAGTCAATGCAGCTCTGTACATATCCATAACACAATAGCAGACAGACAATAGGCCTGGATATGCTAAGCTGCACCCCACCACTATCTGATATTTACCTGCAGCAAACCTTCAGCTGCTGCACCCTGCAAGGCGCTCCATCAAGACACATACCAGCTGCAGACAGTCTGCTAGCTAGTTCATAGTGTATGTTCCTGATGGAAATGCGTGCACCCAGAACTGGGATGTCAGCATACACACCAAGCAGATAAGTAAGTGACTGGGCCCCAAAAGGGAACCCATAAATATCACATGAGAGAAATACTATATAGCACTATGGAGGAGCCTAGCTATGCCATGGTCACTGCTCAGTCAGGGTGAGAGTGATCTCCCAGCAGAACATGCTGTGGCCACACTGTCTGTGCAGGTGGTGGCCGGGCACTACAAAATCCCAGCCAGTGCCCTATGCAGTTGCATCCTGGCCAGGCCACCCTTTACGGGCTATACCCATGGTACCTTGCACATTATGCACATTGGCAGGCCAATACTGGCAACAGTGCTGGCAGTGTGGGCTGTGGAGGGTGTTTGCAGCCACCACACACTGGATAGACAGACACACACTCCCACACCTAGGCCAGCATTGTGCTACTATAGAGGTGTTTAGCAGCCCTGGCCACCAAAGCAGTCCTGGGCACAGTGCAGGCATGGATATGGTACGCAATACTGGTGGGGGTCACTCCCCAGGGTGGTAAACACTGTCAGAGACCAGACCTGAAGCACACTCCACAGACCTCAGAAAGGTTGCTATGATGGAGCTCAATCAGCAAACTGTGCTTAACTTTGGAATTGCTATCTGCCAGTAATCATAGCAAACTTTTGATAGCTGTGTACCGTATTCCCAGGTGTAGGGTGGCATTGCTAAGATATGCAAGTGCTAGTATTGGGAGATGCACACAGGGCCCGATGTCCTGCCTCTCCAGGAGTCATTGGCTAATGGAGCCTGTGGGTGTGGGTGTGTCTGCCCCTGTTGGCTGCTGCTTTACAGCAGATGTTCCCAACTCCAGTCCTGGTATGCCAAACACTGTTCGGGTTTTCATGCTGTCCCTCATGAATATGCATGAGATACATCTGCATACCATGGGAGTGGTGCATAGATATGCAGCATAGGCATCTTTATTAGAGGCAGCATGGAACCTGAATGGTGTTTGGCCCTCCAGGACTGCATTTGGGAGACTCTGCTCTAGATAATGCGCCTGTTTATGGTGTCTTTGCTCTGTAGGGTAAAATGTAGGTGTTTTGGGCATGTTTACGTCATCTGCAATAAAGGCTCTGTCTGTATTAGCACGTTGTAGTAGTGGGTAAAATATGGGGACTGGGTTGGCAGGCACCATAGCTGGGACTTGAACCTGTGAACATTTGCCTCTAAACACATTTTTGTATGCACTGCACCACCATGTTGCCACAGAGACAGTGCATTCCCTGGTGATACCATAACTGTTTGTCCAGCAGGGCCTTTCTGTTGCAGTGCATGGCACCCACCTACACAGTGCAGGGCATGGCACCCACCTACACAGCTGCCACTTCCCCCCTCCACCACCAGTACCCCTCTGCCACCATGCTGACATGCCCTTCTGCTGGTGGTGCTGGTGGTGTGCAGTCTCAAGCCATCCAGTGTGCAGGTAGGCGGCTGCCTATGGTGCGTGTTCTGGGGTAGGGGTGCCTGCATAGACGTCCACACTTCCCCCCAACATCGCCTGCCAATGTTCTGTGCCCTTGGAGGTACCTGCTGGGTACTATCCCCTGTGACACTGTGATAAACACTCTCGTGCCCATGTTGGGCCCTCATCAGTTGCTGTCTGTCTGCTGTACAGTTTCAGCATTCCTAGGTGCCACCTAGGCATCTGCCTAGTCTGCACTGTGCCCCAGCTGCACCACAGCATGTGCCGCCTGCAGCCCTCTGTATCCCCTTTCCCAGCATCTGTCCAGTTGCCCATTCTGACATGCCCATCCTGCTGTTGTGGAACATGTGCATGCCATAAGAAACCTATCCAATGGAGAGGGAAACCCTGATCAGTGCTATTTCACTGTGGGATCATTCACCTTGTATGGGGACGGAGCGTAGACCCTTCCAAAATTCATATCTTTTTTTTTTTAGCTTTCTTGGGAGTGTTTTTCGATGTTTCCCATTACTATCACTATTGCCCAGCTTGATTATGATTTTTTTTATTTTCTTTGTGTCATTTTCAATGTTTATTTGCACTTTTGTTCCATGCACATGTATCACACATCACTTTTTTGTAGGTTTCCCTGGTTTTGCTGTACATTGCTGAAAGAAATGGTTTCTTTTCCCTTTAAATCAGCTCTAATGCGAGGTTTTCACTTGCGTTAGTTTTGGCCTCAAATTTTACATCGTTAGTGTGCGGGGAGCCTCTCCCCTCCCACTTTCCACCCATTGACCCCTTCTCTCTGCCCCTGGGGAGCCTTCCTCTGCCCTCCGGGAGCCTTTCCCCGTCTTCAGTGCTCGTTTGCGCCGCTGCGCGCGTGAGCGCACTCTAAGGCACATTTGTGCCCCGTAAAGCGTCATTATCGCGCGTTAAGGTACCTTAGTGCGCGATAGTTGCACAGAGCGCACGTTAAGAAGGTTTAGTAAACATACCCCATAGATGCCTATTTGTCTTTAGAAAACACTTGCACAAATTCTTCAGAAATTGTGGCTCAAAGGAAGCTGTGAATATTTATGCCTGCCCAGAAGCAGATGTAAAATGTTCATACATAAAATAGTCGTATCCATTGTGCCTCCACCCATGCTTGTGTAATAGTACAACCATTATTGTCATTGCTTATTCTTGTCATTTTATAGGAGGCCTTTTATGTGCGTATACCATCATATACAAGTGAAAGGAGCTTTATAAAATTACACTTACAGTGCATCAAGGAAGGAGAATCTATGAAAAGCATATTTAGGTAGCCTCAGAGGTTTTTTTCCCTCTTTGAGAATTATCTCTGAAATCTAACCAGGATTAGAATTAAAGAAGAGGAGACATTTTAAGGGGTCTTTTACTAAGGGGAGTTAGCTGTGCACAGTGGGACACGTGTTGCCACTTAGTTCAGGACCATGATGATGTGGGATGATTCCCATGCTGTCTAACCGGCATTAGAGTAGCGAGTGAATGACATAGGGGCATAGGGGTGTGCTCCATGCAGTTAGGGCCGGGTTCACATCATGTGCTAACTGCATTAGAGCAAAATCACCTAATGCCACTTCAATAGGTGAAGTTAAGTGCACCCACGTTAATGCGCCCTGCGCTAAGGAACAGGACTCCATGTTAACAGTCGAGGAAATGCTGTCCACATCCCTGGCAGTTAACACAATGGTGTTACACCTAGCACATCACAGTTTCAGCACTGCTGGCACATTTCGTGCAACATCTTAGCACCCTTTAGTAAAAAGGCCCCTTAGTCTACACAGTCATCTCTGAGGAGAAGGAAGTTACCAGTGGTGTGCCCCAGGGATCTGTCTTTGGTCCGATTCTTTTTATTATCTTTGTTAGTGATATAGCGGAAGGGCTGTCGGGTAAGGTTTGCCTCTTTGCGGATGATACCAAAATCTGCAATAGAGTAGACACCCAGGAAGTTGTAGATAACATGAGGAGGGCTCTAGCTAAGCTTGAAGAATGGTCTAGAATCTGGCAGCTGGGATTTAATGTTAAAAAATGTAAGGTCATGCATTTGGGCTGCAGCAATCCAAGGGATCAATATAGTATAGGGGGTGAAGTACTTTTGTCCAATAAAGAAGAGCAGGACCTAGGCGTGGTTTGTCTGATGATCTTAAAGTATCTAAACGGGTAGAAAAGGCGACGGCAAAAGCTAGAAGGATGCTTGGGTGCATACGGAGAGGAATGGCTAGCAGAAAAAAGGAGGTGATAACGCCTCTGTAAGTGTCTTCAGTGCGACCTCATTTGGAATATAGTGTGCAATTCTGGAGACCGCACCTTCAAAGGGATGTGAACAGGATGGAGTCGGTACCAATGTTCCCTCTAATTTTCTGTAGGCTGTGTGCGCATAAAATATCAGCTGTGCAGCTTTTGAAGGAAGGTTAAATTTTTGTGCACCACATAACGACACTCGGAGTTATATACTTTACAATTTGACTACATGTCAAAATACAGTATGTACACCATGTTGATTGCACTAGAAAATATTATACAACTTGTGAAAACCGTAAATACACAACTTTTCAATTTTAAGATGTCTGTGTTGTTTTCTATCAGAATCAGAACCGTAATTTTTGTGCGCTCTGTTGTAAAGTATGTGCGCTCGCTCGGCGAGGTGTGTGCGCGCACAGCTTAGAGGGAACAGTGGTCGGTACAGATGGTGGCTACTAAAATGGTTAGTGGTCTTCATTAGAAAGCATATGAGGACAGACTTATGGATCTTAATATGTACACCTTAGAGGAACGGTGGGATAGAGGTGATATGATTGAGATGTTTAAATACCTCCATGGCATAACTGTACTGGGGGAGATCTTTCAATTGAAAGCAAGTTCTGCTACGAGGGGACATGGGATGAGGGTGAAAGGGGATAGATTCAGGAGTGATATGCAGAAATATTTCTTTATGGAAAGAGGAGGTGGAGGTGGTAGAGATGAGGACAGTATCTGAATTCAAAAAAGCATGGGACAAACACAGAGGATCTCTAAAGGAAAAAAGGGGACTGTTGTAGTTGTTGATATTGAAGGATAGACTAGATAGGCCATGTGGTCTTTTTCTGTCGTCATATTTCTATGTTTCTATGTTTCTATCTCTTGTGATAGCTCACTAATACCCCATAGAAATGTATGGGCCGATAATGAGCCTGCGGTGCTCAGTGCTTTTTTAAACACCGGTTGCCACAAGCAAAATAAAAATGGAACTTCAGTAGCAGTAGCCAGATAGTAGTTGATACAGAATATGCAATTTCAGTGGTAACCACCACTGGCCATCCAATAATCTGCCGCAATCCAGATAGGAAAACCGCATAAAATTAGGAATGCTTTTTTCATGGCCTAACCTTATGCAGTTTATTATGGGGGTCATTCTGATCCTTGTTTAGTGGGTTGGGACATCCGATCCGGATGTCCAGACAGCTAAACATCAGGAACATGCTGCCGGAGACAGAACTCCCCTCACGTATTGCCGATTTGTGCAGGGAGCTCTGTTTGTGGGCGGGAGAGGGAGGGCCAAGGAAGAAGCGAGGGTAAACGGTGGGCGGGAACGCAACCTCTGATGTACAAATCTAATTCCGAGGTCAGTCCAGTATGTCTGGGGTTGGCAAGGTAGACAAGGGACTTATTCCACCTTGGAGGTGGCATAAGTCCCCCTGGACATCGAAGGACTGCAGATCTGAGCCAGTTCCAAAAAGTGAGGGGATGCAGAGGATTCCCTGCAGCCCAAACCTAGCCTAGAAGGCTGGATCAGGGGTTGGGCTGTGGGGTAAGGATGTTCGTACATGTGTCCAGTGATGACGACTCTGATGCCATGGCGATTGGATGCCATAACACTGTGGCTCCATTCAGGAGCCTGGCTGAGTTAGGTGCAGGACATGCGACCAATCAGAATCAGTGCCCAGTCTGCATGTCCAGGCTGGTAGACCCAATTCTGATCCCCTGTCCATGTTTAGCCCCCATGGGATCAAAATCGGTGCTACCACTGCACACCTTGATTTTGACTGATCGTACGGGGGCAAGACATCTACAACAGAATTTGCCTTCACCTGTTGAATGTCATTGCTAATAGGATAACCTTGAATTCTGCCTCAGCCCTGTCCCACCCACGGACCACCATGTCACTATTGGGATAGTGACAAGGTGGTTACAGTAAATATTCCGATGCATTATCCAGATAGTGCCACTGAGTATTGGGCTTATAAGGTTTATCTGTTGGGGGTAGGCTGTGTGCACCAAAGATTTTCAGGCTTGTTTTGACTCATCAGAATATACCCTTTTTGTTAGTCTTCAGAAGCCATAACATTCATTTGTTCATGCAATTTGTCCTCATTAAAATCTAAAGGGAAGCTGTTTTGCAATGGAACAATCAGGTTTACTATATATTTCTACTTAGATCTTCTTGAAACTTGATGACAGGCATTTGTACCAGCACTACAAGCCATCAAGAGAGTCACAAAGCCTCTACACACCACAAAAGGGTCAAAGAGACCATACAGTGGTAGGCTGAGTACCAGAAACAACCATCAGAAGGGCAAAGCAGTAAAAAGAGCAGAGCAAACAACTCAGGGTAAGTGAGCAAAGCAGCACCTCAACTGGTGCAAGCACACCAAGGCAGTTTGAGAGCAGTAAAATGGCAAGCATGTCACCCAAATAATCTGCAAGAGCCAGGGGGACAAGAGCCAGGGGGATCAACCCAACACCCATTAATAACAAATACACAGGAGAGACTACATTATGAACAGCAATGAATATCTGTTTAACAAGTTTTTAAATTAAGGATAAGAGAGCAATGAGCATACAGATAAACAGCAGAAATAAAGGAAAAAGTGGAACATGCAATAAAACGCAAGTTCATTGAAACACCAATTTGTGTTGTGTAATAGAAAAGACTTTGAAAAGATTACACTTACAATAAAACACAGATGCGGATGCACTGCAGGGCACTAGTCAAAGTCTGCCCGATACTCCTAGAGATGCTAAATCGAAAAGTAAGACCATAAAAGTGTCAATCATATTAAAAATATTAAGATGGCATTGGAGGAATGAAACAGCTGGACTGCTTTGGTACCAATCAATAATCATGGTCACTTGACTCTGGCATGGGACACCGAAGAGCCTAATCGTTACTGTATATATAAAGTCCAACTTAAAGGGGGAATGGACTATACAAACTGGTATTAAATTGAAAATCCATGGGTCCATGCAGGTAGTGCCAGGGGACGTGTAAGGGCAATCAACCCAGCTAAAGTTTAAAAGTATGTAGTGCAATAGAAACCGGTGCCTAGCTGAAACATGGCCGTGTAGGGTACTACTTTGGAATTCTATGTGCAACTTAATAAAGTTTATATTGCTGACTGCGCATCACCTCACTTCAGACTTTTGTGCTTTGGTGTTTTGCAAGTGTGAGTGCTCCTGTTTGAGATGATAGCATGCTGACTAGTCCAGATGTCAGTGGTGAGATGCATGTTAGCGCCAGCCTCTGCTTCTGCCTGCTCTGACTGCAGCAGGAAACACAGCTGATTATACAGGATGAGGATCACCTGCCTACTGTAAGTTGTCCTGCAGGGCACTTGGTGAAAGGGAGCTAAGAGATGCAGCAGTCTCTTAAGCCAAACTTCCTCAATCATGTTTAGGGGATGGTCAACCAGGTCTGTCGTTTTCCCGATGCGAGGGGTCACCACCCTTGATGCTGCCTGACATCTGCCCCAAGACAGTGCTAATGAACACCACCCCCTGTCTTCTATGGTGGCTTCCCTGTCTGTGTGCCAGGCCTGCTGGCATGCCATAAGACTGGTGGAAAAGGACAGAGGCTTTGCTTTGGAAAGGAATTTTGTTTTTCTGTACTTTTCACAACACAAGTATTTCCGTTTCTGAATAGATTCCCCAGCTTAGGATCAGCTCCCTCCTTGTACCAAGCCAGAAAGGGTGCTGTTTTTCCAAATCATACAGCATACCGTGGGTCAACAAATACCCACATGTGTGAGGTTTTAGGAGACTTCACCCTGTACTTTCTTGGGGGGAAGGGCTGCTGCTGAACCTGTAGCTGGTTAAAGAGGAAAGGATTAAAGGCCAGAGACATCCTTCCCAAGTTCTACTGTCCTCTTCATCTGTGTGGTACTCTTAGCCTTGGTACTACCAGGATGACTTTATGCCTCCTCGCAGATACAGTCGGCACGCTAAGAACCACCTTTCCAACAGCCTCTTCAGCCAGTACCCTTTCAGCATCTGATGATCCAGATGTAAATCCCATCCATATGGATCCCTCATATTCTGTATCTGGCTCTGACAAGACCTTCACACACTTTTCAGCAGAGAATACAGTGTGCCTGGTGAGAGGCTGATTTGTCTTCACCTACAGCTTCTCTCATGTCCCTCTGCCCTGAACCATGTCAATCTCTCTTTGCTCCTCCGTACAGATGACAGCAAACATGGATACCTGCCTTCCACAGTTACACCAGAAACTGTAGCTCTTTCTACTCTCCTTGTAAAGGCACCTCTCTTTAGCTAGGGTGGCAAACTAGAGGAGCCACCCTAGCATACCTTTGAATACCCTGTCACTTTCTGTGCACTCATGCCAGTACTGCTTTCACCTTCCCTCCCTATTTTCTACAATCAGTTCATTTTCCAGATGTTGTCTTCCCAAGAATTATATCTCTGAGCTCTGCTGTGCAGTGCCTGCCCACTAAGGCTGTGTGTCTCTGCTGACACTCTTGCAAGGACCAAGGGGAGGGAGAATGTCTGAGCCCACTGTCCAGTGTCCACCGAATATACTGAACTTACAACTATAAAAAGGCTCCATTGCCATTGGTGGATTCCCAGAGACTGTTCTCGTACTTCGCCGTTTTACTTTGACATTTGTTTCTTTTAACTTCAGAGTTTACTGTTCTGTGAACAATAGGATGGAAAAGATATGCTACTGTAAGGTCAGTTCAGTGCCCTGCCTCAGATGTTAGGGAGAGAGTCTCATATCCAGCTTCAGTTCTGCCCTACAGTTCCTACCCACTAAGGCTGAGTGCATCTGCTGAAACTATTGAAAGGACCACGGGGAGGGAGGATGTGTTAGCCCACTGCCCATTGCCCACTAGCTATGCCATACTTGCAGCTATAATAAGGCTCCAATGGCACTGAAGGATTTCCTGAGTTAATTTCTAAGTTCAAAGTTTACTGTTTTATGAATAATGGGATGGAGCAGATACTGTATGCTGCAGTAAGTACCTACCAACTTCATAGCTGCTGTCACGGGCAATACACAAAAAAGATTATTGGAGGAAATAATGATGTATTATATCTTATGCTTCTGCAGTGGAATACATTTTCATACAATAACTTGTTCTGCCACTCACTCAGTGTTGTTTAAAGAGCAAAGGCAATGCCCTTTGAAACCCCCAGTATGGAGAGTCTACATAGCAAAAGAAGGGCAAAAACACCTTCTGCAGGAAAAGAAAGAGCGCAAATCTCTTCTTTCTGTACTTTGATATAGCAAAGAAAAGAGACCGGTGGCACAAGTCAAGCTTGAAGTTGTGTGCTTTCTCAGCTTTTAAAGTCCTCCATTGCCCCAGACACAGCCCTATGGCAATAACACCTGTGCCGCGAGTGAAGCTGATATGTTTTATTTTTTTTTCTTTGCAACTCTACCCCTGCCACAGCCAAACTAAACTTTTATCTCTCTCATATAATCCTAAAACCTGCACCAGCATTCCTTTCTATCTCTCTGAAAATCAGAGCCCAAATACCTGCCTGTCCTTTTGTTCGCTATGGGCCCGATTCCATCCCACATGTGCGGAGCCTCTGTGTGTCTGGCCAGAACCGGATGCACAGAGGGAGTCGAGATTCTGATCCCACGGAGCATGTCTAGCCCTGTGGGATCAGAATCGCGAACAAGCCTGTACGTGCAGGCCGGGGCCCCAATTCTGTCTGGCCTGCACGTACAGGCCTTCCCTGGCTAATTCAGTCAGGGCTCTTCAATGGAACCGTGACACCATGGCGTCCGGTTGCAATGGCACTGCGGCTCCATTGAAGAGCCGCGATTCCCGGCTGCCAGTTCCTGAAGCTGATTCCCCACAGCCTGACCCCCGATCTGGCCTCCTAAGGCCAGGATCAGGCTGTAAGGAATGTCCTTGGCTTCCCGCCTGCCAATCCACGCCCCGGGCCCACCGATTTCTGGCAACTAGGGGAACTTATTCCACCTCCAAGGTGGAATAAGTTCCCCGTGCAAGTCGCTAGCCACCAGCTCCTGAAGCTGATTCCCTGCTGACATTAGAATCAGCCCTGTACATCCGGGGCAGACAACCACCCACTGCCCGCCCTAACACCACCCTTGATTTGCCCCTTTCCCGCCCCATCTGCCTTACCTGTACAAGACGCAGGGAAGGTAAACGGGACTGCGAAATGACACGCATTGCAGGGATGGATGTCCCAATGGGACGTCCAACCCCGCTATTTTTGGCCTCGGAATGACCCCCTATGTGTGTTGCAGCCCTGCTGCGATATCATCAGCCATGGGCTTTGCAGAATTTAGACCGAAATAGATTTCTCTGACTGATTTGTAAGCATTCAAAGCAAGATTGGCTCGAGTGCCTCATGCTGGCTGTTGGTGAGTGTTCCTCGATCCTCTCCCTTTCTAAACTGGCTCCATTACTTCTGGGTGCATGCGCACACACAAGAATGAAGTGCACAAATGGCTATTTATGTACGTTTTTTAAGCATGCTCATTCAGTTAATGGGCACCAGGATGAATTAAAAATCACAGTTTTTTGTTGATTTTACCATTTGTATTAAAGCGCATGCACATGTCTAGTTAGCAGCTTCTGCTAACAGGATAAACTCTTTTGAATATCGGTCTGATACTTGAAAAGTTTGGAAAGCACTTCTCTATGAAATCAGTTCAATTTGATTGCTGCAGTATTCCAACCATAGCATACCATATTTAGATAGCAATTATGCCGGTCTATTAAAAGCAATTGTAATAAGCAAACAATACAGCTTTCGCCAGGATCAACATAGCTGCTGGAGCTCTTCAATCGAGTATGAAGTGTTTGTAAGTACACTGAAGTAAACTGTTTAAGCTCATGAATCCCCCTAAAGTATAATTATCCTGCTGCGAAGTCCTGGTACTCCATTTAAAAAAAAAAAAAATGAAAGATGGCAGTCGGAGGTTCTTTAAAAAGCTTTTATTTTCATTTTGACAGTTTACAATAGCGCCGTGGGGCGACTACTATAACTCACCGGTTAGAGTAGAATCAGATGCCAGGATGAGAAACCGCCTTGGTGCAAGGAGAAACTTTGTAGTGATTTCCATGAAAGCTTTATCATGTGTATAGTTGCAAATCATAACTTACCCAGAGATTATAAATAGACATAACTATGTGACTACCAGAAACAAAACAAAAAAAATTCTTATCTTAAACATGCATGGTAGCCTTCATTTCTTGTTTTTAAAAGAATGAGAAATAAGAAGGGGAAGATTTCAATGTTTGCAGAAAAGAAATGAATGCAGAGATTAAACGTTAGGAGCTTGACTTTTGTTTTAAGTAAAGTTAAAATTATTTCTAAATAATATACATGTGAACGCATTCATTCGTATACAATGTTGATAACCTCTCTGATCCTTATGCTTTAAAGTTCCTCTCCCTTACCTCCTCGTTTGACCTCCAGCTTTGCTCTACTGCCCCCACTAACCAGCATGGCCACTGCCTTGACCTGGTATTTTTCTCTAGTTGCTTACCTTCGAACGTCCGTAGCACAGTTCTTCCCTTATCTGACCATCACCTTTTATGTTTCAGTCTTCGTCACCCGCCGCCTCAACCTCATCCTGTCTCCTCCAACCTAAATGGAAATCTTCATGCTTTGGTTCTCTCTTCCATTGTTTCTTCATCTCTTTCCTCCACTAAGTCATCAAAGTCTGTTGACGAGGCAGTAACTTCTTACAACGCTGCACTCTCCTCTGCTCTGAATACTCTTGCTCTGCCCATGCCATGTCCTCTGAGGTGTTCTGCATCCCAGCCTTGGCTTTCATCCACTACCCGCTATCTACGCTCCTGTGCCCATTCTGCTGAGCATGCCTGGCTCAAATCCCACTCCCTTGCAGACTTCAAATTCATGCTTGTCTCTCTCTCCAGTCAGTCATAGCTCTTGCCAAACAAGACTATTATGTTCATCCAACTAACTCTCTTGCCTCTGACCCTCGCTGTCTCTTTACTACTCTCAGCTCTCTCCTCAAAGTGCCTCCGCCTCTGACCCCTCCGTCCCTTTCTGCCCAAACCCTGGCTGACTATTGCCAGGAGAAAATCCACAAGATCACCCTCCAATTCCCCACAAAGTCAGCTACTTCCCCTCCTCCCCCTCTTCACTTGCAACTTTTCCCCCTACATCTGCTACCCTCTCTTCCTTTCCCGTGATCTCTGAAGAGGAAACTACATACCTCCTGTTTTCCTCCAAACTCACCACCTGCTCCTCTGATCCTATCACCACCTGTCTCCTGAGCCCCATCTCCTCCACTGTTGTCCCTTCCATCTCTCATATTCTCAATCTATCGCTCTCCACTGCAACTGTCCCTGCAGCCTTCAAGCATGCTGTGGTCACACCTCTCCTCAAGAAACCCTCACTTGATCCCACCTGTTCTTCTAATTATTGACCCATCTCTCTCCTTCCCTTCATTTCTAAACTACTTGAATGCGCAGTTCACCGCCACTGCCTTGACTTCGTCTTCTCTCATGCCCTCCTGGATCCTTTACAGTCTGGCTTTTGTCCTTTACACTCTACTGAAATGGCTCTTGCCAAAGTCTCCAGTGACTTGTTCCTGGCAAAATCCAAGGGCCTTTACTCTGTCCTGATCCTTCTTGACCTCTCTGCTGCTTTTGACACTGTTGACCACAACCTTCTCCTTGATACCCTGTCCTCACTTGGTTTTAAAGGCTCTGTACTATCCTGGTTTTCCTCCTATCTCTCCCATCGCTCTTTTAGTGTTAGTTCTGGTGGCTCCTCCTCTTCTGCACTCCCGCTTTCAGTTGGTGTACCCCAAGGATCTATCTTGGGTCTGCTCCGTTTCTCTCTCTATACCCAGTCCCTTGGAACACTCATCTCTTCTCATGACTTTCAGTACCATCTTTATGCTGATGACTCCCAAATCTACCTATCTACGCCTGAAATCTCTCCGGCAATCCAGACCCGAATCTCTGCCTGCTTAATATTGAACATGGCTAAGACTGAACGTCTTATTGTTCCCCCTAAAACCTTCTCTCCTCTTCTTCCTTTCTCAGTCTCTATGGATAACTCTCTACTCCTTCCTGTTTCCTCAGCTCACAATCTTGGGGTTGTCTTTGACTCCTCTCTCTCCTTCTCCACAAACATTCATCTGATAGCTAAGACCTGCCGTTTCTTTCTCTATAACATCAACAAAATCCACCCATTCCTTTCTGAACACACTACTAAGATGCTTATCCTGCCTTGACTACTGTAACCTACTCCTTTCTGGTCTCCCTTTGCATCATCTCTCTCCCCTTCAATCTGTTCAACACTCTACTGCACGGCTAATCTTCCGCCAGTCTCGTCATGCCCATATTGCCTCTCTTCTCAAGTCACTTCATTGGCTCCCTATCTGTTTCCACATCCAGTTCAAACTTCTCCTGCTGACCCATAAATACATTCACTCTGCAACTCCTCACTACCTTTCTTCTCTTATCTCTCCTTACACCCCCCCTCCCCCACCACCTCGGGAACTCTGTTCTTCTGGCAAACTGCTTCTATCTGTGCTCTTCTCTTCTATTGCTAACTCCAGACTTCACTCCTTTCACCTTGCTGCACCTTACACCTGGAACAAACTACCTGTGTCTGTATGCCAGGCACCTTCTCTGACCTTCTTCAAATCCAGGCTGAAAACTCACCTCTTCGCTGCTGCGTTTGGCTCTTGACTCACCTGATCTCCTTGTTTCTTTACCTTCCCCCCTTGTTTTATCCCTGTCTACACCTTCTGTGTTGTCTGTCTTGACTAGATTATAAGCTCTGATGACCAGGGACTGTCTCTTACATGTCTGTGCAGTGTAACACTATACAAATGCTCAGTAGTAGTAGAAGTAGTACAATAAAAATATAACATTTGATATTCTGTTGAAATAATTATCAGAATATATCTGACACATAAATATATATTTTTTAATAAATACAAGACAGGGTAGCTTTTTAACCTACTGATGGGGCTACTTGAAAGACTTAAGCTTAATTCCATCTTTAGATCAACTGAGATCTTGGGAGCTACAGAATCGGTATCTCAATCACCATGCATGCGATTTGAAAGAAACTCACCTATCCATTATAGGAGAGAGGACACAACGTAATCGGTGCTCATGCACATCCTAGGAATCTCTAAGGAAAAGGTAATGGGCCATTTACGACATCTCTAATCATAAAACCCTTCCTTTGTTTTGCTGAATGCAGCAACGAGAGTGGAAAAGAGCTGGGTGATGGTTATTTCCAGATAAGAACAAGTAATGTTTCAAGCCACATTAGGTAGGGACTACCAGAAACAGGTGATCTCTGGGAACAGCAGGAATAAGTCTTCACATATGGGTACGTCGGTACCGACGGAGCCTGTGCGGGAACGCTCCCCAGCTTCCCAAAAAGGAAAGCTTTTGGGAGCATCCCACAGCACCTGCGCGCTGCCTTCCCGCCTTTCCTAACCAACTCTCCTCAGTTCGAGTTTAAAGCTGAGACAATAGAGAGAGAGAGGAAAGGAAAGATAGAAAAGAGATACAACTCCTAGGGGAGGTGGGAGGGTTGTGAAGACTTATTCCGGCTGTTCCCAGAGATCACCTGTTACAGGTAAGTAACTGTGCTATCTCCAGGAACAAGCAGGAATGAGTCTTCACATATGGGGACTCCCTAGCTAAGATGCCTGGGAGATCCCCAAGGATATGAGACCCTGAAAGGGGTCTGCGTCCTCCTATGGATCTCAGGCATCCATTCAGGGAAGGAGGGCAGGAGTTGTTTAAGAATGGAACAGGTGTCTGAGGACAGCCTGACCAAACAAGGCATCCCGGCGGGAGTCCTTGTCCAAGCAGTAATGGGCTGTGAAGGTATGAACCGAGGCCCAGGTGGCTGCTTGACAGATCTGGTCAATGGACACAGAATTTAGATGAGCCATAGAGGTGGCCATGGCCCTCACATTATGAGCTGTGACATGGCTCTCCAGAGAAAGGTTCTTACTCTGGTAGGTGAAAGAAATACACTGAGCAATCCAATTGGACAGTGTTCTCTTAGAGACTGGAAGTCCCAAATGAGAAGGATCAAAAGCAACAAAAAGCTGGGAAGACTTTCAATGTTGCTGTGTCCTATGTAAGTAAAAAGCAAGAGCTCTTTTACAATCCAGAGTATGAAGATTCCTCTCTGCACTGGATGTATGAGGAGCTGGAAAAAAGACAGGTAAATATACCTCTTGATTAAGATGAAAGGGTGAGACCACTTTAGGCATAAAGTGTGGATTTGTCCTAAGGACTACCTTATCATGATGGAACCTTGTATAAGGTGGATTAGCCACTAATGCCTGCAGTTCACTGATGCGGCGAGCTGAAGTAACTGCAATGAGGAAAATAACCTTCCATGAAAGAAATTTCAAGGAGGTAGTGGCTAAGGGTTCAAAAGGTGGCTTCATGAGCTGACCAAGAACCAAATTTAAGTCCCATGCCACCGGAGGAGGCCTAATGGGAGGTTTAGTTAAAGTTAGGCCTCTCATGAATCTTGCAATGAGAGGATGAGAGGAAATAGGTTGTCCATTGATGGGCTTAAGGGATGCTGCAATAGCACTCAAATGGACTCTTACTGAATTTGTTTTAAGGCCTGCATTGGAAAGATGCTGGAGATAGTCTAAAAGAGAATTTAAAGGTAGTGCTAGAGGGTCAAGACCCTTTTCAGCACACCAAATGGAAAACCTTTTCCATTTAAAAGCATAAGAATGCCTGGTGGAAGGTTTTCTGGAAGCATGGAGGATATCCTTCACTTGTTGAGAAAGATTCCAGTCTTGAAGGTCTAGGCCTTCAGTAACCAAGCTCTGAGGTGTAGGGACTTGGGGTTTGGGTGCCACAAAGTCCCTTCCTCCTGGGACAGAAGGTCTGGAGCAGCTCCCAAGTCCAGAGAGGGGGCTTGGGAGAGATGTAGAAGTAGAGGGTACCACACTTCGCGTGGCCATCGTGGAGCTATGAGGATCATAGATCCTTGATCCATCTGGAGTTTGAACAGAGTCTTGGGAATCAAGGGAATGGGTGAAAATGCATACAGGAAGCCCTGACCCCAATGGAGGAGGAAGGGGGGAGGAGTGGCCTAGTGGTTAAGACAAGGTACTTCGGGCCGGAGGGCCGGGGGTTCAAGTCCCACCTGGGGACAGCAATCTCAGGCCGGAGGGACTGGGATTTCTAGTCCTATAGGCACTCCTTGTGGTCTTGGGCAAGCCACTTAACCCTCCATTGCCCATGTTCCCTGTAAGTATTAGCGTATGTGTGTCATATCCCCTCGTGTTAAATGTATCTCCCAATTGACCGCTTTGACCCGGTGAAAAGCGGGATATAAATACAGCTAAAATAAAATAAATAAAAATAAAAGGCACCCTTGGCCTGAACTCCCTGACACGGAATTCTGGAACAAAACCGGGGAAGTTTGGCATTCCACAGACTTGCAAAGAGGTCTATGTCCGGGGTTCCCCATTCTTGGAAGATTCTGAGTACCTGATCCATGTGCAGGGACCATTCGTGTGGAAGCAGAACTCGGCTGAGTCTGTCTGCCCAAGAGGTTTGGACTCCTGGGAGGTATACTGCCAGGAGATGGATTTGATGCTCTCTGGCGAAGGCCCATAATCTTAAAGCTTCGTTGCAAAGCGACAGAAAGCCAGTTCCTCCTTGCTTGTTTATGTAAAACATGGCTACTTGATTGTCCGTATGAATGAGGACTGTCTTGTAGCTGAGGAGGGTATGAAAGACCTTGAGAGCTAGAAAAACTGCTCGAAGCTCCAAGTGGTTGATATGAAGGGAGGTCTCCTGTGGGGACCAAGTGCCTTGAGTGGAGAGGTTCTGTAGATGGGCTCCCCAACCTGTTTGGGAGGCATCTGTTGTGAGGGTTGCCTGGGGCAACAACTGTTGGAAGGGGGACCCCAGCAACAGATTCTGAGTGGACATCCACCATTGGAGAGACCAAAAGAGATGTTTGGAGGTTGCTATTTGGTCTGAGAGAGCACCTAAAGCTTGAGTCCACTGGGTGGACAAAGTCCATTGAGCTGCTCTCATGTGTAGGTGAGCATAGGGTACCACATGCACTGTGGAAGCCATGTGGCCTAGCAGTTGTAGCATCTCCCAGGCAGTTAAGTGGGTCTTTGACTGAGTCTGGGAGGCTAACTGCACTAGACGTTGGCAACGGGCCTGAGGAAGGTAGGCCCTTGCAGTAGTGGTATCCAACCAGGCCCCTATGAATTCTAGGGACTGAGTAGGGGTGAGCTGAGACTTTGGGAGGTTTACCACAAGTCCCAGATACTGCAGAATGTGCCTTGTGCGGTCCAAGGAATTCTGGGTCTCTGACTGAGATGGAGCTTGAATGAGCCAGTCGTCCAGGTATGGGAAGACAAATATTCCCAGAGTTCGTAGAAATGCAGCAACTATTGCCATGCATTTGGTGAACACTCTTGGAGCAGAGGCCAGACCGAAAGGAAGAACTCTGTATTGGTAATGTTTTCCTTGGAAAAGAAACCGTAGGAATCTTCTGTGAGAGGGATGGATGAGGACATGGGTGTACGCATCCTTGAGATCTAGAAAACAAAGCCAATCCTGACTTGGAAGGTATGGAAGGAGAGTGCCCAGAGAAAGCATCTTGAACTTCTCCTTGCATAGAAATTTGTTCAATTCTCTGAGATCTAAGATGGGTCTGTATCCCCCTGTCTTCTTTGGAATGAGAAAATAGGGGGAGTAGAACCCTGACCCTTGATGAAGAAGAGGAACTTCTTCTATTGCCCCTTGGGCAAGAAGGGTAGCTACCTCTTGACCTAGAAGGTCGAGAAGAGATGTGGGAGAATTGAAATGTCTCACCATGGTGTGGGGAGGAAGGTCTGAAAAATGAAGCTTGTAGCCCTCTCTTATGATGGAGAGGGTCCACTGCTCTGATGTTATTTGCTCCCATCTGGGAGCAAAATGAGCCAACCTTCCTGGAATGGTGAGAGGCTCTGGCTGCTTTAGAGCCAGAAAGGCTAAGTTCTCTAGCATCAAGTCAAAAACCCTGAGGAGGTTGGGCCTGCTGAGTTGCAGCAGCCCCTGTAGGCTTAGGCCTGGCCTGTTTAGGTTGCTGACGCTTAGTGGCAAAGCGACCTGTAGAAGATTGTTGGCCAGAAGTAGAAGGAAATCTGCCCTTTTTAAAGAAAGACTTTTTAAAAGGCTTTTTCTTGGCAGGAATGGAGGTTGACTTTGAAAGTCTATCCAGAGCAGAGTTTTCTGCATCCATTTGAGTGGCTTTTATTTGCCATTCTTTGCCAAATAGGTTTTCACCTGTACAGGGAAGATTTCCTAAGCCATCTTGAACCCAGGGCTCTAAATCAGAAGCCTGGAGCCAAGCAATTCTGCAAGCAGCTATGGCAATGCCTGAGGCTCTGCTGGCACCTTCAAAAGAGTCAAAGGCTGCCCTGTTGGAAAACTTTGAAATGTCTTGGGTATGCTTAAGCCAAATGAGGAATTCCTTCCTTTTATCCTCTGGAAGAAAAGGGAGGAAAGTGTGCAGTCTTTGTGCAACTTCCTTTAGAAACATACCCATGTAAAGGCTATATGATTTGATTCTGGCAATAAGCATACTGGCTTGGAAGATTTTCCTACCAAAGGCATCCAAGGTCCTGCATTCTCTTCCTGGAGGAGCAGAAGAGTGTCTCTTTGTACTCTTTATCCTCTTCATAGCTGACTGCACCACAATGGAATGGTGAGGAAGCTGAGTTTTCTGAAATCCAGGACAAGGAGGGACACGATACATAGTGTCCAATCTACGAGAATGAGGAGAGAGAGTGAGAGGAGTCTCCCATAGATCAATCATGTGTTCATAAAGAATCTCATGAATTGGTAAGGTGACCGCCTCTTTAGGAGCTCTAGAATAGCCTAAAATATCCATTTTTTTAGCTCTAGGCTCTGATTCAGAAGTTACTGAAATAGAAAGTCCTTTAGCTACTTCTCTTATGAAGTCTTGAAAGGACAAGTCTTCTGGAGGAGACATTCTTCTTTTTGGAGAAGAAGGCTCTTCAGGAAGGGCTATGGATACTTCAGGAAACTCGTCTGATGTATCAGAATCATCAGAGGAATCGAAGTATCGCCTGTCAGGGTGCTCTTCCAACGCTCGATACGCGTATTGAGCAGTATCGACATCGGGCATCCCCGGTACCGGATCGGTACCGGTAAGTAGCCCTGGACAAGGAACCGCTGCAGCCGGTATCCTGGTCGATGTCGATGCAGTCGGTACCGGTATCGGTGCTGGTGCCGGTACCGGAGCCGATACCGAGAACGGAGTTTGTTTCGGTACCAGCGGCATCGCAGCTTGAATGAAGGCCGTAATAGCCTGCTGCATGGATAGAACATTGTGATCCATCGACGCCATGAATGCCTGGAAGTCGGTACCGGGAGATTGTGCCGGTACCCCAGAGCAATCTAACAGGTGATCGGTCGAGGCCGTGCCATCGATGTCAATCTGTAATCCCATAGGAGGAGCTTTGGAAGCCGGAGCTTCCCGCCGGGGTTGTTTTGCTGGCGCAGGATCCTCGAGGGCAAGCCCAGAGGCATCTCGATGCTTAGAGGGAGATCTACCCTTCGAGGACTTGCTAGGTTTATGTTTGGTTACCTGAGATCCATCAGGAGAAGAAGACCTGGAAGATGTCGATGCTACCGACGGTGCATCAGCGGGAAACAGCACATGGAGCTTGGCTGCTTGATTCTGTAACCCCCGTTTAGACATTAGAGAGCAGGACGGACAATCCGGAATGGAGTGTTCAGGACCCAAACATTTAAGACACCATTTATGGGTATCTGTAACAGAAATAGTACCGCTACACTTAGTGCATTTTTTGAACCCGGAGGCTGGTTTTTCCATGAGGGAAATTTTCTTGTGGGCCCTGAGGCCTAAGAAGAAAAATACACCAGGTGAGGAAAAATATCGATATATATATATATATTTTTTTAAAGACAGAAAGAAAAGACCGGCGGTACCGGTCCGGAGTCGGGGAAGGCAGACACGCGACCAAAGAAATAAAATAAAATAAAGAACTTCTTCAGCGGTGACAGGAACACGACCTGCTGGCTCCGCGGCAAAGAAGAACTGAGGAGAGTTGGTTAGGAAAGGCGGGAAGGCAGCGCGCAGGCGTTGTGGGATGCTCCCAAAAGCTTTTCTTTTTTGGAAGCTGGGGAGCGTTCCCGTGCAGGCTCCGTCGGTACCGACGTACCCATATGTGAAGACTCATTCCTGCTTGTTCCTGGAGATCAATTATAGATGAAAATGAGTAATAAAATGTAAATGAATCATATATTTTGTTTATTTTAATGTCTTATATTAGGACATCCGTAGAAGAGTATACAATGGCTGCAGATGGTACAAAATATGATAGCAAGGCTTATCTGTGGCTGTTTGAGACATCAGAGTGTTTCACCTCTCTTGAAGGACATACATCAGCTGCCTATCAAAATGCATGCCCATTTTAAGGTAGCTGCATTATTGTATTGTGCAGTGCAGTGGTTACTTGGCTTAGAAACTTCAATGGTATGAACTTATCACTTATTAAGATCTTTCCAAGGGGCTCAGTTCAAGATTTATTGTATATATTAAGGCGTAAAATGAACTTGTGACAATGTGCATTCTTGGTAGCAGGGCTGGAACTCTGGAATGGTTAACGGCAGAGGAAAGAAAGAAATTATCTAATGTTGAGGAAGAGCCTGAAGGCATAACTTTTTCCATAACTGTTTGGCTGAGTTTTTTATGTGGAGGTAGTAAAATGTGGCAAGAGTTAAAAGTGAGATTTAAGGATGCTATGGGTAGGATGGGTGGGTATGATTTTTGTTCAGGGGTTATTGTATAATTTGGATGGGGTGTTGGGAGGTGCTTGAAGGGAATTTTTGTAAAAATATATTGTTTGTGATATTGTTTTAACTTTGTAAATGGCCCTGGCCAGCCATACTGTTGGGAGTGAAATAATGAAATAAAATGAAACACTTGATATGGCGGAGATTTGGATGCATAGGGGTGGCTAAAATTAGGGTGATGTTGAATAATGATGACTGTCTGGGTTGTGTGCTCAGACAGTGAAAGTATTTACTGTCTATAGTACCTAAAGCATTGAACATATGAGCTCTGCATAATACATAATACTTGGCAAGTTAGATGCAAGGCTTTGATAAGGCAGGCAAAGAGAATTTGAGAAGAAGCTTGATGTGGAAGCAGAAACAGGTAATAAAGACTTTTTCAAGTACATTTGTAGCAAAAAGCCTGTGAGAGTCAGTTGGACCATTAGATGATAGAGGGTAAAAGGGGCACTAAGAGTGGACAAGGCCATAGCAGAGAGACTGAATGAATTCTTTGCTTCGGCTTTTATAGAGGAAGATGTAGAGGTATACCCATGATTAAAATGGTATTTAAAGGTGATGCCCCAGAAGAAATAAAAGAAATATTGATACACTGAGAAGATATATTACAACTATTTCAAAAACTGAAGAGCAGCAAATCACCTGGGCTGCACAGTATACAGTAATCCAAGGGTGCTGAAAGAACTGAAATATGAGATTGCAGACCTGCTATTAGTAATCTGTGAACTATCATTAAAATCATCTGTAATACCTGAAGATTGGAGGATTGCCAGTGTAACGCCAATTTTTAAAAAGGGTTCCAGGGGTGATCCGGGAAACTAGAGACCAGTGAGCCTGACGACAGTACCGGGAAAAATGGTAGAAACCATCATAAAGAACAAAATTACTGAACATGTAGTGTGAGACTAAGCCGGTCTTAGGTGGTTGCCTAGACCTGGGTATAGCCTGAAGTTGTGGAATAAAGACTCTGTAGTCGTGTCCAGAGTGAAAATTAAGGTTAGGTTTTATTCCCTTTCCCTTGAGGATGTCTTCAGATAAGGAAAACATAAATTGAACGGTTGCTTCACCGGTGTAAAGGATTCTTACAAACAATAATTATGCTTCTTCTTCAGCAAAGAGAGTCCATCATATTCCATATGTGCAAAAACACAATTTCTTTCCTGCTCCCTTTTAACACAGAGATTCTATGTCATCTGCTATACACAAAGCACATT
The DNA here is from genome assembly GCA_033557465.1 of Ichthyophis bannanicus. Lineage (NCBI taxonomy): Eukaryota > Metazoa > Chordata > Amphibia > Gymnophiona > Ichthyophiidae > Ichthyophis > Ichthyophis bannanicus. The sequence continues at coordinate 863,395,830 of CM066032.1, read as the reverse complement.
CCATGGGCTCGGGGATGTTTTCTGGGATAGAGCTTTCCCACTGCATAAGGTCGGGACCTGGTCCTGTATATGGGCACTGAGTACTTGTGAAACTGCTCTCAGAGCTCTGCCCTCGGGAGACCTCAGCTTCTGATAGTTGGAGCTGCTTTAGGGTGTCAAAGCTAGCAGGAGCTATGCTGGGGATTTCCTCCCACGTCCTATGCCAATAGGGATTCTCTAGCTTGCTGTAAGCCCGGCTTCTCCTATAAGAACCCACTTCTTTCCCTTTACAAAAGACAGGGTACTTATCTCTCTTCAGGGAGAAGATGGTTTCCAGCCCTTCTTTTTCCAGCCAAGGTTTTCTCTCTGACTGGCTCCCTGCTTTTCTCTGTGAGCATCGGTTGCTGTGCCTGGCTGAGCAGCACTCACTTCCTGTCTTCAGTGAGCTTCCCTGTATGTGACCTTTGCTCTCTGTTGGCTTGGCTGATTGCCTCGGTACGAGGACCCCTCTGGCTGGGAAGACTTTGCCACTGTCTTTCCTAGCTCTCTCGAGTTTTTCAGCCTGCCTTTCTTCTGTCCTGATTCTCCAAGGCAACGTGTCTTTCTGAAACTGCTCTGGAGTTCTTGTCTCACCTTTCCTCTGAGACTGACCTCTCAATCTCCTGGACTGTTTTTCCTCAAGCTCAAACTCCAGTTCTGGCTGCAGCCCTGAATGCTGAACTCCAACCTTTTCCTCCAGATGCTTGAACTCCCTGAGCCTGAGCTCCTCGGGCCTGAGCTCTCTAGGCCTGAGTTCCTCGGGCCTGCGCTCCTCCTGTGTGATTTCCCACCTGGTTTTATTTCTTTATTTTATTTATTTTATTTATTTAGCAAGCATTTGTATCCAGCTCCTTCCAGCGATCAGAAGCGGGTAAGATTACTATCGCGAAACTGCCGAATCAAGGCAGGTACAATTTTTGTTTACATACAGATTGACAGTGAAACACATCACACAGAGTTAACACTTCTTAGTTATGGGGGAGTTCATTTACATATATACATATATACAATTATACAGGATAGGTTTCTGGGTCACTGAGGACAGGGGGTTGCCCTATTTGTGAGATTAGTTCAGGTTGAAATGATTTTGGAATATGTGCGTTTTGAGTTTTTTTCTGAAGTCTAGCAGGTCATTGCTAGCTCGTAGTTCTGGTGGGAGTTGGTTCCATAGTGTTGGCGCTACATATGAAAACGCCCTGTGGCTGGTGTTGGCCTTGGTGGATCTTATATCTGTTGGAGTGTGGAGGATGTTGGAGTTGATGGTTCTTCTGTTTCGGGTAGGGGGTTGCAATCTGACTAGGGTGTTGAGGAAGGAAGGTGCTATGTTGTGGATGAGTTTGAAAGTAGTTGTTAGTATTTTGTATTTTGCGCGAGCTGTTATGGGTAGCCAGTGTAGTTGAATCAGTACTGGTGTGATGTGGTCACTTAGATTTTTCTTCATTATGACCCTGGCAGCTATATTTTGTGCCATTTGTAGTATGTTCAGAGTCTTCTTAGGTAGACCTTGTAGGATGGCGTTGCAGTAGTCAAAATGTGGCATGATGAGTGCTTGAGCCACGGTTCTGAAATCTTGGGGATCAATGATACTCCGAATGGGTTGGAGAACTCTCAGTTTGTGGAGAACTGCTCTGTTGGTTTTTCGGAGGTGTTTCTCCATTTTTAGGTCACAGTCAAATGTGACTCCTAGATACTTTATTTCTTTTTTTGTTTGGTAAGTGTTGTTGCATAGTGTTATAGACGAGGGTGGGTTAAAGTTCGGTTCCTTGGAGATATACATTACTTCAGTTTTTTTGTGGTTAATTGACATACTGCTTTGTTGTAACCAGTCTTGCATCTCTCCAATGCATGTCTCGAGTGGGCTGTAGTCTGGGTTTTTAGTGTCTAGTTGTGAGTATAGCATGATATCATCGGCATAGATGTGGTAATTAATTTTGTGCCGTGTAAATATTTTGCATAGTGGTTGCATATATATGTTGAACAGAAGCACTGAGAGTGCAGAGCCCTGGGGGATTCCCTGCGTTTGGGAGAATGTTTCTGCTTTTTCGCCGTTGAATTGAACCTGTTGCGTTCGGTTTGAGATGTAAGATGAGAACCACTTTAGTAGGGTTCCTGTTATTCCTATTGATTTTATCCTATTTATGAGGGTTCCATGGTTAACTGTATCAAAGGCAGCTGAGATGTCAATGAATACAAGTATATACATTTTCTTTTTGTTTTGAAGGCCCTTAAGGAGGTTGTTAAGTAGAACTAGTAAAAGGGTTTCAACTCCATGATGTTGTCTGAAGCCATATTGCTGGTCATCTAGAGGAGCACTGTCAGTCAGGTGGTCTTGGAGTTGTAGAAGGACCGCTTTTTCAATGATCTTTGCTAGGAATGAAATACTTGATATGGGGCGGTAGGAAGCTGGGTCTTCTTTGCTGAGTGTATTGTTTTTCAGAATTGGTCTAATGACTGATTTCTTTAGTTCAGAGGACATGATTCCTTGTTGTAGAGATAGGTTAACTATGTGTGCGATGTGTGGTGCTATGTCTTGTTTTACCGCCTTGATCTAGGTTGCAGGGCAGGGGTCTAGTGGGGAGGTGGTGCTTTTTAGGCTTGTGACAATGGTTGCGATTTGTTGGGTTCCGATTTTGTGGAAGTGTTTCCATAACTGGTTTTGTGTTATGTTGTTCTCACTGTTGACTTGTGTTGTTGGTGGGACTGGGGGGGGGTGGAGGACCAGGGGCCGTGAGTTTGGTCGCGTAATGGTTTGCCAGTGTTTGGGCCTTGATGGAATTGTTGAGGTTGGCATTCTGGTCAGTTTTGGTTAATGATTTGACGAGTTCGAATAACTCTCGTGGCCAGTTGATTGCCTTGTTTAGAAGGTTGGTGTGATATAATTTCTTTGCGTTCTTTATGTCGTCTTTGTACTTTGCAAGATGGGCCATGTATTTAGTTTTGAGATCGGTGGATTTGGTTTGTCTCCATTTTCTCTCTATTTTACGGAGTTCCCTCTTTGATCTTATTAGAGTTCCTGTGTACCAGGGTTCCGAGTTGATCTGACGTGGGTTTGTCACAAGTTTCAATGTGGGGTTGGATGTTTTTTGGATGTTTGTGTTCCATCTGTTCGTTAGTTCATCGAGATCTGTGTAATCTAGGTCTATGTGGGATGAAATGGTGCTTATGAGGAGTTCTTCGTTGAGTTTGCTGAATTTCCTGATGGGGTTGGTCATTCTCATTTCCCTTGTGTTTTTGGGTGGGCACTGCAGTTTAATTTTGCAGTTGATTTGGTGGTGGTCTGACCATGGTACTTGGGTTATGTTTATCATAGGTGGTTCATTGCTTTGTTGATGGTTGCTGGGTATGAAAATCATGTCTAGGGTGTTTCCTCTATCGTGCGTGGGGTCGCTTACTATTTGCTGGAGGCCTAGTTGGTCCATGGCTTCATAGAAGGTGTGTGTGTGGGTTGGGGGAATTGATGCTAGATTCAAATCTCCAAGTATGATTTGGAATTTTGTACTTTGTGTGGAAGTGATGCTTTCTAGTGCTGTGGCTAGAGCTTCATGCTGTGTTGAGGGAGGTCTATAGATTAGGCAGATGGATAAAGCCATGTTCTCAACTTTGAGTAGGTCACGATCGGGGTTTGTGACCATGGATGTGGTTGTAAGTTGCAGGCTGGTTTTGGCTGCTATGAGGACTCCACCTCCTCTTTTGTTTGTGCGTGAGCAGTTGTAGAGTTGGTAGCCGGGCTTCTGTATTTGGTTCATTGTTGTAGGGTCTGAGTCAGTGAGTTTATCTGAGTCAGTGAGTTTATCTCTCTGCTCATCAGACGTAGAACGTAACTCTGGCTCCAGGTGAGCCTGATTGGGACCCTGAATTCTTACTGCATCACTAAGGCCATGAGGGAAGTTTGTTTCCCCTTTCCCTGCCTTTCTGCATTGTGTATATAGAATGTGACACATTCCTCCTCGATTCTCACCACCACCAAAAAGTTGTCTAATAGACAATATTTTGGTGGTGGTGGGAAGTGAGGAGGAATGTGACACATTCTATATACCTTTTTGATGTCTTGGACATCTGCACCTTGCCCACTCACAATCTTAGATGACAGAGGTGTAAGGCAGGGGTCTCCAAATCCAGCCCTGGAAGGCCACAAACCAGTCAGGTTGGCAGGATATCTCTAATGCATATATATCTCATGAATATTCATTAGGGCTATCCAAAAACCTGGCAGGATTGTGGCCCTCCAGGACAGGTTTGGACACCTCTGGTTTAAGCCATCAAAATATAGAAAGACTAGGGGACATGCAACAAAGCTACAGTGTAACCTATTTAAGACTAATACAAGGAAATATTTTTTCACTCAATGTGTAATCAAACTCTGGAATTCATTACCGGAGGATGTAGTAAAAGCTGTTAGTGTAGTCAGCTTTAAAAAAGGTTTGGACAAGTTCCTGGAGAAAAGGTCCATAAAACATTATTAAAGGGGACCTGGGAAATCCACTGCTTGTCCTTATACAAGCATTGAGGAACCTGTGTATTTTGGGGTAACTGCTAGGTACTTGTGACCTGGATGGGCCACTGTTGGAAATAGGATACTGGGCTTGATGGACCTTGGTCTGACTCAGTATGGCATATCTTATGTTCTTAAGGAATATCAGATTTTTTGTACTAACTAGAAAATCCCAGTAAATCACTCCCAAAGGGAGAATTGTTATATCCTCCTCGAATCACCACTCCCATAAGGCTCTGAGGTTTCCTCTAGAAGCTGTTGTCACAATAATATGGTAAGATTGGACAGGACTATTGCCACCAAAGTGTCTCTGCAGCAGCAGGAGCTTGTATCTTTACTCCTGCTGCTCTGTGCTGTTGCTTCAAGGTATCATGGTTGAATTTGAAATGTGAGAACAAGCAGTGTTCTTGTATTTCAAATCATCCAATGGTACTGGGAAGCAAGCAGTACAGAGCCACAGGTTCAGAGTGCATGCTACTACAACTCTGCTCAGAAAAGGAGGAGGGACTGAGCTGATACAAGGGGATTCTGATACTGATGTTTTAGGGCTGAAACTGGGGCTGGGGCTGGGGCTGGTGCTGTTACTAGGACATGAAGGTGTGCTGGTTCTGGTGAATGGAGAAAGGGGGGCTGGTGCTGTCGCTGGAGTTTGGAGGAGGACTAGTGGTGGTGCTTAAGTTTGGTGAAGGGGGTTTGTGCTGATGCTGGTGCTTGGAAAAGGGGAGGTTGGTGCTATTGCTGGGGTTGGAAAAAAGGGGATTGGGTTGGTGCTGAGGCTTGGAGATGGAGGTTCTTACTGTGGCTCGAGGAAAGGGGGAAAAGCTGCTCTTGATTAGGCTTGAGGAAGGAGGTCTGGTGCTGCTGCTGGTGCTTGGAGAATGGGGGCTAGTGCTGGGAGAACAAGCTAGTGCTGGAAAATTGTGTTTTATCATTGAATTGAATCAACTGGAATCTACCTAAAAAACTACAAATGACAATTTATTGCAACTTAGATCCATGATAAATTCTTTTATTTCTCAGCCTGGAAAGCACCCAATTAATTCAGCCATAAATTCTAAATTTCCAAATCATAAACACCTAGGATTAGAGGTTCTAATAATAATCTGTCAGACTCACAAAGTTGCCAAGATGCTTAGATGTTCCCTAGGGGAATAAAGGTGTAAAATCTTTGAGTGATATGAACTGAGATACTCCTATACCAGATAATTTCTATAACAAGAATGGTGAGAGCTTCAATTTACCAGCGTATGTGAATGACAGTGGCAAGGAACAGTAACAGATTGGGAACAATACTTTAAAAACGCTATTTATTTGAAGTAATTCTCTAATCATAGCGAGCAATGTTGTTCCTTGCTATAGTGCCAGAACTTTTCTCTATCTCTAAAATGAACAAACTCAACTAAGAATGGAAATAATCAAACTTCATTGATCTGTGTTCAGGTATCAGGCTGGCATCTTTATTAAGATCTCCAAAGCCAAAGCTCCATTGTGCTCATCTAAAAGTTTTAGAAAAGCACTAAATGAAAGGTCTGCAGATGATACATTTTAACTGAACTAAATAAACACACTTGTGACTGGCTTCTAAGAATTCTACTCCCTCCATCATTCCTTAATGAAGACCACATACTGTAGCTCTCAAAGCAAACCACAGTAGGGTAGTCCAATAAAAAAGTATCACCTACAGCTTGCTTGTGGATATTTATCCCTATTTTATAATGGACTGCTAACATTTTGTCATCGATCACCATCTTTTGCTGTCTGTACTGCCACAATGCCACAGGCATGAATTTATATTTACCATGTGAAATTCTGTTCTAAATAGCACCTGCTGCTAGAACAACCTTCTATTCCCTCTGTTAGAAAGCTACAGTTGTGGTCAACATCACTGGTACCCTTGCATTTTAGGTACAGTATGTTGTGTACAATATCTTGAGAAATAATTGGAGATATTTCAACTTTATGTCATCATAATATTTTAATAGTATGTTCAAAGGTATACAACAACAACAAAAAAGATGTCTGTGCAACTTAGACATAGTAATTTCTGAGAAAAAAACCCAAAATCTGGAAGGGATTAATGGCACCCTTCACCAATATTTGATTGCACAATCCTTGGCAGTGATGCAGCCTCCAAACGTTTCTTGTAGCCATCTATAAGTTTCGTACATCTGTCTGCTGGTAGCTTCTCCCACTCTTCAACTGTGATTTGTTCCAGTTCATGAATGTTTCCAGGATTCCTTTTATCAATGCTGGATTTCAACTCTTTCCAAAGGTTCTCGATTGAATTGAGATCAGGACTCACTGCTGGCCAGTTTAAAACAGTCCATTCGTTCTTTTATACTTTTGGATGTATGTTTTGGGTTATTGTCAAGCTGGATGATCCATGACCTTTAACCCAGACCTAGCTTTCTGACATTAGGTAGCACATTTCACTCCAAAATACCTTGGTAGTCCTCTGGCTTCATGATTCCTTTAATACATTCCAGGCCTCCAGTTCCTGAAACAGCAAAACAGCCCCACAAATTAAGGAACTTCCACCATATTTAACTGTTAGAAAGGTGTTTTTTTCCTTATAAACCTCATTCCTTTGCCTCTAAATGTATAACTGATCTGCATTGCCAAAGAGCTCAAGCCTGGTTTTATCTGATACACTTAGGGGGTTATTCTGTGCTACAAATAGCGGGGATGGACGGCCTGATGGGATGTCCAACCCTGCTATTCGTGCCGGCTCCTGCCCCAACTAACTTCCCTGCCAGTTGTGCGGGGAAGTTAGATGGGGCGGGGATGATTATTGGCACCCTTATAAACAATTCAAATCAGTTTGAACAAAAAAACTACATTTTAATTACAGTAAAATTAGATGCATCAGTGATCACATGATTGTAAGTACTCACATGACTTGAATCAACCAATAAATGATGGCTCTAATGTTTAAAATTGCCACATTCACTCCCTGTTCCATTTTCACAATGGTGAAGACCAGAGAGCTGCCTGAGACTGTCAGATAAGACATTATCATCAAACATCAAACTTCAAAGGGGTACAAGGCCATCTCCAAAGACCTTGGGATTCCTGTGTCTACAGTTTGCAGTGCTATTCAGCAGTTGTCTGTTCATAGAACTGTCAAGGACCTCCCAGGACATGGTGGGAAGAGGAAAATTAATCCAAGAAGTCTTTAAAGGTTAGTGTGAACTGTTGGAAAAACCTATGTACAACATTTAAAGAGCTTAAGGCTGACCTAGAGCAATCTGAAGTTGTGGTTTCAACCCATACCATACAGTGCACACTAAACAAAAAAGGACTTCATGGGTGAAGGTTAAGGAGGGTCCCATTGCTCAAAGACAGACATAAAAAGGCACACCTGATATTTGCCCAAACCCACCTTTTTGAAACAACTATCCTTCTGGGAAAAGGTTCTGTGGACAGATTTATTTATTTAGCTGGCTTTATATACCACATTTTCAAAGTGTCAAAATGGTTTACATTGAACAGTTGAACACAACATGAATGGAACATGTTGCATTAAGTCAAAACAATAAATTCAAACATTAACTAGGAGAATCTATATAATATCCTTCATAATGAATATATACAGTATGGGCCCGATTCTGTCCCAGATGTAGATCCCCTCTATGCATCCGGACTGAACCGGACACACAGAGGGGATTGTGATTATGATCCCACGTAGCACATCTAGCCCCGCGGGATCAGAATCGTGAATAGTCCTGCATGTGCAGGCCAGGACTGCAATTCAGTCCAGCATGCACATGCAGGATTTTCCCTGGCTAACTCAGTCAAGGCTCTTCAATGGAGCCACGGCACCATGGTGTCATGTTGCTATGGTACCGCAGCTCCTTTGAAGAGCCACGATGCCGGTTGCCTGAAAAATAGGTTTATTCCTCACAGCCCGACCCCTGATCTGGTCGCCTAAGGCTAGAGATGGGCTGTGGGGAATGTCCCCTGGCCCCCCTGCCCCATCTGTGCCCCGGGCAATGAAAAAAGAACACGTCCGGGGAAGTTACTTTCCCGCACATGTCGCTTGCCCTGGATGTACAGGGTCAACATTTGAATCATAAGAACATAAGATATGCCATACTGGGTCAGACCAAGGTCCATCAAGCCCAGTATCCTGTTTCCAACAGTGGCCAATCCAGGTCATAAGCACCTAGCAGTTTCCCCAAAAGACACAGGTTCCTCAGTGCTTGCATTGGGTCAAGCATTGATATCCTGGGTCCCTTTTTAATAATGGTTTATGGACCTTTCCTCCAGGAACTTGTCCAAACCTTCTTTTAAACCCAGCTACACTAACAGCCTTTACTACATCCTCTGGTAACAAATTCCAGAGTTTGATTACATGTTGAGTGAAAAAATATTTTCTTTTATTAGTCTTAAATAGTTTACCCTGTAGCTTCATTACATGTCCCATGCCATACTGGGTCAGACCAAAGTCCATCAAGCCCAGTATCCTGTTTCCAACAGTGGCTAATCCAGGTTACAAGTACCTAGCAGTTTCCCAAAAAGACCCACAGGTTCCATAATGCTTGTATTGGGGCAAGCAGTGGATTTCCCAAGTCTTCTTTTTTTTTATTGTTTATTTTCAGATTTTTAATAAATCTAAGAATATGCTCTTTTACAGAAAAAACAACCCCTGTCAAAAGTACAATCTACACATATGAGAAATTTTAAAGATGACAAGGATTATCAATGACCACATTAAGGGGGAAAGCTGAAAAAATACAAAGAAAAAGAAAACGAAAGTACAATTTCTGCAAATACCCAAGGAAACAAATTGTGATTAAATTTGAACCCCATATACATAAGCGAGCAAGTGAAAAAGAAAGGAAATAAAAACTTCAACCAACATTCTCCTTGCCAGACACAAAAGCCTCTAATTGGGAAGGTTCCTGAAAAACATACTTAGCCTGTTGAAAATGCACTAGGCATTTGCAAGGATATTTTAAGAAAAAAGTAGCTCTAAGGGCCAAGGTACGAGGCTTCAAAACCAAAAACTCCTTCCTGCGCTTCTGGGTAACCCTACACACATCAGGAAAAATTTGTATAGGAAAACCACAGAAATCAGCACTCTTTTTAGAAAAATAGAGCTTTAATACTGTTCTTATCAGATAACAATAAAAAAGAGGCGATTAGAGTGACGCGCTGTGAAATAACTTCTGAGAAGGTCTAAAGAATCAGGAGGCGCCTCGGGTAGAGACTCATCCTTAGAAGAATCCTGAGACCATACTCTGGCAGGAAGATAATAGACATTAGATAACTTAATAGAATCCACATCTGAAATCAATAGTATTTCTTTGAAATATTTTTGTAACATTATCACTGGAGAAAGATAATGCGTTTGAGGGAAATTAATAAAGCGTAAATTCTTGACCCTTGAGACATTTTCCAAAGATTCTAAATGATGGTTAACTATTAAACTTTCTCTCATATTAGAAAAAATAACAGCCTGTGCAAGATTAAGATGACCTTCCAACTTATTAACACCTAACTTACAAGTGGACATGCCAACTTCCAATTCAGTAAGCTTAGAAATAACTTCAGTAGAAAATTGGGAAATTTGAGAGAGGGCAGATCGGACTGAAAGTTCCGTACGTGCCACAACTATCCAAATATCACTCAAAGTTATATTATCTGGGGCAGTCAAAGGTTCAACAACAGGAACGAACCGAAGAGGAGCAGGCATATTTAAATCAGCAATGTCGGGTCGAGGAGAAGTCAGTTGAGAAGGTAAAGATGCGGGCTGAGCCAGGTCATTCAAACCCGAAGTAGCTCCTATCTCTGATAATCCTTGCAAGCAGGGCGGGGTTGGACCCAAAATGGAGGGGTTGTCCATGACAGAACTGCCAGTCTCAAAAGAAACATTAGAAACCTCCAAATTAGGATTTACAGGTAAGACTTGAAGATGGCGATCCATGGGGCCAGCGGTTTTCACGGTCTTAATCACTGCAATTGGCAAAGACCGTTTCTTCCGTTTCCCCATTCAGAACTGCAATGGACTCCTCCAGGCTCCGAAAGGGCTCCAAAGGGGCGGGACCTACCCCTTTGGACATGCCCCTTCGGACACACACCCACGGGCACGCACCCGCGGCCGCGTACCACGGGATAGCTAGCACTTATGGAGTGGGGGGAGAGAGCGTCTCCTAGGCAAGGCAATCAGCGAGGTAATGTTTCGGCGATCCCAAAGCTGCTCTAGCAGAGACAAGCTCTTATTGAGGGCAGGAGGGAGGTCCCGGAAGCTCCACCTCCTCCACACCAGCACCCCGGTGTCTCCTAGGCAAGGCAATCAGCGAGGTAATGTTTCAGTGATCCCAAAGCTGCTCTAGCAGAGACAAGCTCTTATCGAGGGCAGGAGGCAGGTCCCGGAAGCTCCACCTCCTCCACACCGGCACCCCCCGGCGTCTCCTAGGCAAGGCAATCAGCGAGGTAATGTTTCAGCGATCCCCTTCCCAAGTCCTCTTTAATAATGGTTTATGGACCTTTCCTCCAGGAACTTGTCCAAACCTTTTTTAACCTCAGTTACACTAACAGCTTTTACTACATCCTCCGGTGAAGGATTTCAGAGTTTGATTATGCGTTGAGTGAAAAAACATTTTTACGGGTTACAATGTAGCTTCATGCATGTCCCCTAGTCTTTCTACTTTTTGATGGCATAAACAATCCATTCCACCCCATTCATTAATTTAAAGACCCTCAGCATCTCTTTTCCAGGCTGAAGAGACTTAATCTTTCAAGCCTCTCCTCATCATCTTTACCATTTTGATGTCTCTTCTCAGTAACGTTTCTAATTCCATGAAGTCCTTTCTAAGATATGGCAACCAGGATTGCACACAATATTCAAGATGCAGTTGCACCATGGAACGAAACAGAGGCATTATTATATCTTTTGTTTTATTCCCTATTCCTTTTCTTATGATTCTATTTGCATTCTTGGCCACTGCTGCACACTGGGCGGAGGGTTTCAACGTGTTATCTATGATGACTCCTAAATCTTTTTCCTGGGTGGTAGTTCCTAATGTAGAATCTTGCATCATGTAACCATAGTTTGTGTTGTTAAGAAGCAGTGGACCCAGCACAGATCCCTGGGTTACTCCACTATTCACCTTTCTCCACTGGGAAAACTGGCCATTTAGCCCTACCCTCTGCTTTTTTAAGCAGTTCCTTATCCACAATAGCACATTACCTCCTATCCAAAGACTTTTTAATTTCACCAAGTGTCTCTAATGAAGGACAAGTCAAAGGTTTCCTGAAAATCCAGATACACTCTATCGACCAGCTCACCATTGTGTACCTATTTATTCACATCTTCAAGAAAATAATACAGATTAGTAAGACAAAATCTTCCTTTGCTAAAGCCATATTAGTTTTCTCCCATTAAACCATGACTATCTACATGTTCTGTAATTTTGTTCTTTTTCCCTGTACTGAAGTCAGGCTCACCGGACTGTAGTTTCCCGGAACACCCCAGGAACTTTTTTTAAAAATTTGTTTTACATTGGCTATTCGTCAATCTTCAGGTATTACAGATAATTTTAATGATAGTTCACAGACTACTAATAGTAGGTCTGCAATCTCATATTTCAGTTCTTTCTATACCATCTGGTCCATGTGATTTGCTACTCTTTAGTTTATCAAATAGTTGTAATACATCTTCCTGCTTTATCAATATTTCCTTCAATTTTTCCGATACATCACCTTTAAATACCATTTCAGTCATGGGTAACTTCCCTACATCTTCTTCAATAAACACCAAAGCAAAGAATTCATTCAGTCTCTCCGCTATGCCCCTGTCCCTTCTTAATGCCAGCTGAACTTAAGTGGCTTAGTCTGGGCAATCCACACTTCAGAAGAAAAGATGGCTAAAGATCTAAAGCATGGTGATAAAACTTTTTTCAGGTATATTCAGGAGAAGAGGACGATCAAAGGTGAAATTTCAAGACTCAAAAATCCTGGGAACGGATTCTTGGAACATGATGTTGAAAAAGCAAAAATGCTAAACAAATACTTCAGTTTTTACTAAAGAAAATCCTGGAGAAGGACCACCTGTGATTGGCAAATATATAAATGGAAATGCAGTAGATACTACACCATTCCCAGAAGATGATGTGTTTGAACAGCTTACAAAACTGAAAGTTGACAAAGCCATGGGACCAGATGGGATACATCCCAGGATACAGAAAGAGCTCAGAGAGTTTCTTGCAGGACCTTTAAAGGAAGTTTTTAATAGATCATTGGAGAAAGGAGAAGTTCCACAGGACTGGAAAAGGGCCAATGTGGTGCCTCTTCACAAAAGTGGCAATAGGAAAGAAGTGACAAACTACAGGCCAGTAAGCCTTACCTCGGTGGTAGGAAAGTAATGGAGGTGCACCAGAAAGAGAGAATAGTGGACTCTGTGATAAGGAAGCTTATCATAGCTCAGGAAGGAGCTATAGAAAAGGTGAAGTGACTCTGAACAAGCAACCTGTCAGTTCTGGTAGAAATAAGAAAACAGAATTTTTCCATAAAAGACTACCAGTCCCAGAATGCACCAGGTTTCCAGCAGTCATTAGAGGAGCTGAAGTGGGGAAACGTGTGTTCAATCAGGAGGGCTATGAGGTAATCCCCAAGCACTCATCTCAAAGGGCAGGGCCTGATTCAGCACAGCTGCGCTGTGCTAAGGTGGAGCACTTATCTGAGCAGAATAAAGGTAGAGTTTATTCTGCAGAGAATCATCAGTTGGAGATCCTCATCCTTAGTTTCATCTGGGAGATCCTCAGATTCATCTTGTAGATCCTCATCTTGGACAGCTTCATCATCTGGAGGATCATCAGAAGCAGAAGCCAGAGCGGACAGACAGAGAGGGCAAGAAACCCTCTGGAAGAAAGAAGAGAAAAGCATTTGGGCGGTCTAAAGGAGTCCAGAGCAATACGTATACTGGGAGACATTCAAAAGGCCTGCATACACCATTGGACTGGGAAAAGCCAGAGGAATGGTGCTGCAGAGCTAGGAATCTCCAGACGGTACCTGTGAGGGAGACGGCTGCACTTGGAAGGGACCCTAGGACCCGTGCCAGAAGGTATGTGAAGAGAGATCCAGTGTCCAGGGATCTGGATTGGAAGGCTGGACATAAAAACTGGACTACATACTGGCCAGGCTATTTAGAGAGGAACTCTAACAGCAATGGAAGCTCAGGTATGAACACTGATCTATGCCCTAGCTATAACCTTGAAAGACAGCAGGGAAACAAGTATTCTCCTGAAAGTGCTCCATTGAGAAATTCCTCTGTGCCAATCCATGATATTGAACCGATGATTGTTGAGGAAGGGGGAGAAGTCTTAGATACAGGCTGTGAATATATGGATTGCTCTCTGTCTAAACTCCTTTGGTAATTTTCTGTTACAAAGTACAACAGCCATCACAAAGAAATACAAACTTGTTCTTTAACCTACTCAGAAAAGCTCATGAGTAGGATTTTGAGCCAAGCAGTAGAAAGTAAGCCAGCTAAGGGGTTTCAGCTGGGTAACTGCTAGCAATTGAGCCTTACCTAATTGCTTGTGAGCTCTGAGGGAATCACTTCTGAATCTATGTGTGAAGATATAAGAAGTTAACCTGAAAAGAACAGTGTTTCCCTTCTTTGTGGGTTTTGCTTGTTGTTTGAAACACTGCTAAGAAAATATTAGCTAATGCCTACAGAAAAGACCAGTTTGTTACCAACCAGGTCTTTATTCTTTTCATTTGATTGCCTGACAAGTTCAGCTGTTGTTTTCCTGATTTTGTTTTTCCAAGTTTAACACTGCAAGCAAGTATCCTGTTTTATGTGCTACCAAGCATATCTGTGTTGGGAGAAATAACCCCATAAATAAATATCTTATTGGCTTTACACTCAAGCACAACTAATTATTGTGAGCAGCTGTGTCTGGTGTGAATGGACTGCATTTCCCACAATCCCTTGCAAATCATATTGATATATGCCTTTGCCAAGACTGTGAACATTCTCACCCAGGCAGCCGTCTGACAACTCTCAAAACAAACAGGTTACATGTTGTAAGGCAACATGATTTTAACAAAGAACGATCATACCAAACAAAACTCATAAATTTCTTTGAATCGGTGACCAGAGAACTAGATCAAAGGCGTGCAATGGATGTGATCTACCTAGATTTCAGCAAAGCCTTTGATACTGTTCCTCATAGGAGGCTTATCAATAAACTGACCAGTCTATGGTGGGTCCCAAGGAGGTGAACTGGATCAGAAATTGGTTGCCTGACAGACACAGAAGATGATGATAAACGGAACTCACTCGAATGAAAGGAGGTGATTAGTGGCGTGCCCCAGGGATCGATCCTGGGGTAGGTACTGTTTAATGTATTTGTGAGTGATATTACTGAAGGACTGAATGGAAAAGTCTGTCTTTTTGCAGATGACACAAACATTTGCAAAAGTGTGGACTCCCCTGCAGGAATGGAGAACATGAGGAAAGATCTGCAAAAGCTGGAAGAATGGTCTAATGCTTGGCAGTTAAGATTTAATGTGATGAAGTGCAGTGTCATGCACTTGGGATGCAGAAATTCAAGGGAATTGTATGAGGTTGGTGTGCACAGACCAGGAGAAGGACCTCAGAGTGATTGTTTCTGAGAATCTCAAAGTAGCAAAACAGTGTGACAAGGCAGTGGCCAAAGTCAGAAAGATGCTGGATTGCATATAAAGAGGAATTACCAGCAGAAAGGAGGAGGTGCTATTGCCACTGAACAAATCGCTGGTGAGGCCTCTCTTGGAATACTGTGTTCAGTTTTGGAGACCATATTCCACAAATGACATAAAAAGACTGGAAATGGTCCAGAGGAAGGCAACCAAAATGATTTGGAACCTGCGCCAGGAGATGTATGAAAAGAGACTTCAAGATCTAAATATGTATAGTCTAGAGGAGAGGAGGGACAGGGGAGATATGATACAGACCTTTAAATACTTAAGGAGTATTAATGAACAAACAAACCTTTTTCAAAGACAGGGAAGCAGTAATACTAGAGGGTATAACATGAACTGAGAGGCAACTAAATAAGTTTTCACTGAAAGGGTGGTGTATGCTTAGGATGCCCTCTCGATGGAAGTGGTGGGGGCAAATACAGTGACAAAATTCAAAATGTCATGGGACAGACACAGTGGATCCCTTTACAGAAATGGGATAAAATCAAAATAAATTTAACTGTCTCTGATATCTCAACAAGTAGAGGTGACCTGCATGGAGTGGTAGGTACATCCCTAAACAAAAGCATGGGGAGGAGTGACCTGCACAGAGTGGCAGACATACCTACTCTTGCCACCTTGCTGGGCATACTAGATGAAGCATGCTGGTCTTTATCAGACATCATATACTATGTTGCTATGTTACCTGTGATTATCAGTACTCATAAGTCTTGAATCAACCAGTGAATGATAGCTCTAGAGTTTAAAATGGCCATATTCACTCCCTGTTCCATTTTCACAATGGTGAAGCTAAGAGAGGTGCCTGAGACCATTAGAAAAGCTATTATCAGCAAACATCAATCTTCAAAGGAGTACAAGGCCAGCCCCAAAGACCTTGGGATTTCTGTATCTACAGTTTGCAATGTTATTAGACATTTTCTGCTCATGGAACTGTCAAGATCCTTCCAAGATGTGATGGAAAGTGAAAAATTAACCCAAGAGGCTTCAAAGATTAGTGTGAACTTTTGGAAAAACA
Organism: Ichthyophis bannanicus; assembly: GCA_033557465.1. Lineage (NCBI taxonomy): Eukaryota > Metazoa > Chordata > Amphibia > Gymnophiona > Ichthyophiidae > Ichthyophis > Ichthyophis bannanicus. Next base: position 863,379,610 of record CM066032.1, on the reverse strand, counting down.
CCACATACAATATCCAAAGAGCTTAAGGCTGATGTGGAACAATCTGGAGTGGTGGTTTCAACTTATGCCATATGCCATGCACTAAAGAAGGACTTCATGGGTGAAGGCCAAGGAGGACCCCACTGCTCAAAGACAGACATAGGAAGACACACCTGATATTTGCCTAAAACCACTTTGAGAAACCACAATCCTTCTGGAAAAATGTTCTGTGGACAAATAAAACCAAACTTGAGCTCTTTGGCAATGCAGACCAGTGATATATTTACAGGCAAGAAATTAACCTTATAAGGAGAAAAAAAACGTTCCTACAGTTAAATATGGTGGAGGTTCCATAATGTTGTGAGGCTGTTTGCTGCCTCAGGAACTGGAGGCCTGGAATGTATTAAATGAATCATGAATTCAGAGGACTACCAAAGTATTTTGGAGCAAAATGTGCCACCTTGTGTCAGAAAGCTAGGTCTGGGTTGAAGGCCATGGGTCCTCCAGCAGGACAATGACCCAAAACACACATCCAACAGTACAAAAGAATGGTTAAAAAGGAAAAAAATGGACTGTTTTAAACTGGCCAGCAATGAGTCCTGATCTCAGTCCAATCGAGAACCTTTGGAAAGTGCTAAATCTGTCATTGGTAAAAGGAATCCTGGAAACATTCATGAGCTGGAACAAATCTCAGTTGAAAAGTGGGAGAAACTACCAGCAGACAGATGTACAAAACTTATAGATGGCTACAAGAAACATTTGGAGGCTGTCATCACTGCCAAGGGTTCTGCAACCAAATATTAGTGAAGGGTGCCATTAATCCTGTGCGCCACCATTCGGACTGCACAACTAGCAATGTAGTTTATATAGTGCAATGTCCGTGTCGATTGCTCTATGTAGGTAGAACTAGTAGGGCATTAAAAACACGTATGATAGAACATCGCAGTCGTTTGCTGCATAGCAAATTGGAAGCACCTATGGTGCAACACTGCCTGACATTACATCATGAATTCACAGATTTAAAGTGTTTTTGCATTGAAAAAATAGACCGGGGAAGCCGGGGAAGATCTTTGGATCAGTGGTTAGCTTGGCGAGAACAATGGTGGATTTTTGAGTTAGGTTCGGAGGCACCGGGAGGGCTCAATTTGCAAATAGAATGGCGATCTTGTATAGTATGAGAGAGTTTTGGTGGAGTGAATGATTGATTGGGGCTGTTGCTGGGAGTTCGGTTTTTAAAGCAGTTCCGTTAATATGGACAGGCCCCGATGGTTAGGAGAGGTCTTGAACTTCCACTATAGATCAGGTCTAGGTTTTGTTAGAGGATCCCTGAGAAATTATTGTGGGGTTTAAATTCTCTGTGGTAGTTCAACTCCGCATGCGCGGCGTTCCTGAATCGTTGGTTCATTTCTTGGTGGAATCGATTAGAGAGAGACGTGGGCAGCATCGAGTAAGTGTTTCTAATGGGGGTAAATGTAACAGTTTATGCCAAAAGTCTTACTATAATAGATAGTAAAGGATTGGGAGGTGGACGGATAGTTTTTACATTTAGTTATAATTGTATTTCTGGTTGTTATTAGGTTTTGTAAAGAGAGTGCTGAGAGTAGTGCTATTTAAATGAAGAGCCCCTGAAGAACTAAATAGGGAAACGCGTGGGCAGTGCCAGTGGACGGCGTTGGGACAAATTTTGGACTGATTGCTGCTGAAGAGTTACGAGGAAGTGAAAAAAAGTGACGTACTTCTTATACAGAGAGCTGGACACCATTATGGGACATCTATAAAAACGTTATGAAATTGATGAACTGGACACTTGGGGATAATATTTGAGTACTCACTATAGTGGGACCAGCCACGGATATCAGCTATTCAGTTCAAATGAGCATTAACAAGAAGGAAGTTTTACCTTCAATTCAGCATAATTAATTGAATATTTTAAGGTTTATAAAAAAGTAGTGTGAGCAATTTATGTTAATGTATTTTAATATTTTGTAGGAAAAACAATTGTGGAATTGTATGATTATATAGGATGCATAGTCACACTGTGAGATAATAAGGGATGTTAACATTGTACAAGTAATGTATGTATTAAATATATTGATTTTCTAAGTTTTAGATATATTGTGAGATGAGATAGTAAGGGATGTCAACATTTGTTCAATAAAATATTTATTAGTTTGTATGGTGAATAGTGTGATATGTGAAGATAGTGCATCCATAGGAATAATACAATAATGCAATCTAATATTTGCTAATTCATCCACCAGCTTGGAATAGAAAGATATTTAGGGTGTAACGATTGAATTTGATTAATCCTGTGCAAGTCATATTTTTTTTTGTATTTATATTTTATTGAGATTATACAAAAATATACATAGGTAACATAATTATCACAAGAAAAATAGGAAAACAAACCTAGTCCACATCACAAGGAGTATCAGCAGGTGTCAGAGCTGAAGACCTAAATTTCAAAACTCTAATTATTACTTACAATGCTAAATGGAAAAAAAAAAAAGAAGAAAACAATCACATTACATACTTATACATCTGCTGTTTCCTGTGGAACCAAACCCTTTAGAAATGTTTCTAAAGACCCGACATCAGTGAAAACATACTTAGTACCCCCAAGTGTGACCAGGCATTTACAAGGAAACTTTAAGAAAAATGTTGCGCCAGCAGCAAGTACCCGTGACTTAAGAGTCAAAAAGGCCCTGCGCCTAGCTTGAGTTTGCCTGGACACATCTGGAAACATATTAATTTTCCCCCCACAGAAATCGGCATTCTTATTACGAAAGTAAAGTCGCATAACAGTATTTTTATCATTTTCCGAGGAAAAGGACACCAGGAGCGTAGATCTAGTCTCAATTAAATCATGAGAAGATTCTATAAAATTAGTAACATCAAGAGAATCTAAAGCTACTGTTGGAACTGCAGCTTGCCGTCCACCAGAAACTAGTGGTACCGTCTGGGGCAAATAATACATTCTCGTAATTAAAGGCTTAGTATTTACCTGATACCCCAATATTTCCATTAAACATTTATCAAATAAAATCTGTGTTGATAATAATCTAGTACAAGGAAAATTTAAACATCTAACATTTACCACCCGCAGACTATTCTCAAGTAATTCTTGCTGAGTATGCAATATCAAACTATCCTTCATAAAAGACAAATTAGAAGACTGTAGCAAAGAATATTGCACATCTAGTTTCTGACACTTATTATCTAAAGCAATGATCTGAAGATCATGTTGAGTCATCTTAGCTACTGAGTCCCGTGAAAAATCATTGATCTGAGTTGCAACAGAAGATAAAGAGCGTTCAGTCCGGGAGAGAACACATCAAATATCAGAGAGTGAAACAGTCTGAATATCCTCAGGAGAGACAGATGCGCCATCACGTTGAACCCCTCTGGAAACCACTGGAATCTGAAGGACTTGGGGCAAAGAAACTGCTGCAATGTCCGACAAACAGCTGGATGAAACCACTGATGATGTTAGTTCCAGACCCCGGGGGTGTACTTCCTCCACGGGCAAAGAAGTCACTAGATGGCAACTCTTTACATTAGCATGTGGGGCAGAGTTAAAACCCCCTAATGAACTAGAGGAGCTATCAAAAGAGACCGGAGACTTAGGAACAGCAACAGGCAATTTCCCATCCCCAGAAACAGATACAACATGCTTATCCATAGGGCCAGAAATCTTAACAGCCTTATCTGGGTTGATAGCACTCACATTTAACTTCTTCTTACGTTTGCCCATTCCAAGCCTCCGGACTCAATGCTCCTCGTGCGCCACGTGCGCCTAAGGGGCACACAAGGGGCCTAACCAAACCCCTTTAAACGCACCCCTTCAAACGCAACCGCGACCGTGCAACCGCGGTACAAGCCGCGGATTTCAAGACCCGGAGATGACATCGGGACCAGGTACTGTGTCACACCGCTGCTCCGGAAGACCAGACTCCCCCAAACTCGCAGGATAGACGCAGGACACATTCGGGCAACAGCTCAACTCCTCACATCCACTCCTGAAGTCCAGATCACAGCCGCCTCCTTTTCAAGCCCCGGAGATGACGTCGAGACCAGGCACTGCGTCACACCGCTGCTCCGGAAGACCAAATTCCCACAAACTCGCAGGATAGACGCAGGACACGTTCGGGCAACAGCTCAACTCCTCACATCCACTCCCAAAGTGCAGATCACAGCCGCCTCCTTTTCAAGCCCCGGAGATGACGTCGGGACCAGGCACTGCGTCACACTGCTGCTCCGGAAGACCAGACTCCCCCAAACTCGCAGGATAGACGCAGGACACGTTCGGGCAACAGCTCAACTCCTCACATCCACTCCCTTTGTGCAAGTTATATTTAGTTTTTTTTCTTCAGAAATTACTATGTCTAAGTTGCACAGACATCTTTTTTGCTATTGTATACCTTTGAACATACTCTTAAAATATTATGATGACATACAGTTGGAATATTTCCAATTATTTCTCAAGATATTGTACAATGCTGAATATCCTGCAGAACAGCCTTTACACAGTTTGCAGATTTGCAAACCATGTAAATGCTTTTGATTTTCTGCCCCTAAGTCTTTTGCTGAAAATGTACCAAATTTGAAGTTTAGAAATCATGCATAAATTCTTTAAATTGGCCTCATTGTAACTCACTGACAGAGTGTGTGTGTGTGTGTGTTCAGCAGTGGTGGCTAACACCGATAAAGGGGCTAGCTGTTGCCGCTGAACACTGAATCCGGATACTGAATGCCAGGGTCATATCCTGCCATCAGCATTGAATTCCCGGGTTGGCCAGATTGGAAAAGTTGCTAAGGTTAACACAGCCATTTAGCTGTCCTAACATTAACCAGCTTAGGATGATCGGCTAGTGGCCGAATATTGCTGCTAGCTGATTATTCCATCTCCAGCCTACCATATAATGCCTCGATGCTAGTTAGCTAGCACTGGGGTGGTTAGTGGCTGTACCCATGAATATTCAGTTGCGCTGTGTTTGTACCGCTGAATATCCCACTGAGTGGCATTTCTGTGCTTTTCAGCAATTACAGTCTAATAACAAAGACAATAAATAAATCCCCTACCTACAGCGATAGTGCTACAGATTTTAGAACATTAGCTAAGTGGTAGTAGAACACATAATACAGTAAAATAAATTCTTGCAATAACACCAATGCAGGAATGTTTACTAAAGTGTAGTAAATATTTGCACTTACTACATATTAAATGCATAAATGAATATATAGTATGTGCAGAGCCTGGGCGGCAACAGTTGGGGGCATACCTAGTATCTGCTCTTGCAGTTCCTGCACAGGGCAGACATATACCACATGCTCACTGCCGATAGCATGATTGTAGCATGCACTAAGGAGCCAGTCCAACAGAAACCCCTCCCCACATCCTGGATCCCCCTGAAACTCATTCAAAATATCCCCCTCCCCATCTGATAGCCTTCCAAACATCACTTCACCCATCTAACTAGATCCCTATAACACCTTTTCAACAATTCTCACCCCCAACCCCCTTGACAACCTTCCAAACATCCTTCTCACCTCTCATACTCCCGATATCTTTGCAAAAATACTCAACTTCCCAGACCCTGGCATCCTTCAATAATTGCCTTCACTTCTGACATCCTTCCTAATGTTCCACTATCCCTTGGGCCCCCCTTCATCATCCTTCAAAAAATGTTCCCCACTGTCCTACCCATAACACCCCCTCCCCTATCTCTTACTGAGGTTCCAGGTGTTTACCAGGGAGCAGGAGGCTTAGAGAAAGACAGAATCAAAATAGCACCTCGGATCCCTAGTGGTCGTCTTGCAGTGCCACTGCTAGGTGTCAGGGTGCTACTAACTATAATGAGCAGCTCACGCCCATTTTCTGCCCATAACCTATCTAGTCCCTGGCATGCAAATGGTATGCAAATTATCAGACTGTCATTCGAGCGAGATAAAAAGTTATTACACTCATGCTCTAACAACGCATTCATTTGCATTCTAGCTGCTTAGTGCTCCTTAGTAAACGACCCTTAAATATTTACAGCTCTCTTCCTTTTCTGTTATTGCGGAAATGAAAGTACTGGTACTATTCTATAATACTGGTTCTCCCTGAACTCTGCAAAGTTTTTAAACTGATTTCTACTTTTATCATCAAGAATATGTTTTCCCTTTCCTCACTGAATATGTCTAGCTATTAAGGTGCGCTGGCATTAACATGCAATAATGCATGTTATTAGTAACTAGGTCCCATTGAATAAAATAGGAATTGTGTTAAAATGAAATGCATTTATGATGAATGAATGCACGTTAACATTAAGGCATCTCGTAACTAGACTCCTATGGACATCATTTTAAAAGCTTTACTCCTATGGACATCATTTTAAAAGGTTGCGTTCCTCTAGTGGGATTTGAACCACTGACCTTCTGACCTGTGTTACCCTGCCCCAACCACTAGGCCACTCCTCTCTCTATTGCTCTTGGAGGTCTATTTACTAAGCTGTGTTAAGGCATTAATGTTCATTATTGCGCACATAATAATGTTAACCTGGTTTTTAATATTTATTTATTTATTTATAGCTTTTTTATACCGCGCTCTTCATTATCAGTGCGGTTTACAGTGAACAATTCTTGCAAGAGACAATGAAATGCCTAGTGCTACATCAAACAGGATCAAAAAACTTGGAATTGTAACTGGGTGAACTAGTTACACATTAACTAACACAGTTGTAACAGAGTAACTGTTTACAGGCTCTATGATAGGCTTGACTAAATGGCTAAAGCTGGGTATAAATATAAAAATGGAAGTCCCATACATGTCAAAATAATAAACAATTCGCTGCAAATGCAGACACAATTGTTCATTAGTATGTTAAAGGGTTAATGTGGCACATGCTCCCTTAATTAGCAGCCATCTCTATAAGGGCCAGTCACTGCCATTTTGAAATGAAGGTGCCAAGTATTTCCATCAGAAGGAGTAAGCCGAGGTTCTGGGGAGACCCTTGATCAGATTTACCTTGCTTGGGAGGGAGGGGTGTAGGGATACTGGATAAGTGTTGGCCATCACATGATGGGTGCTCTTTGGGGCCACTGGCTCACCAGGGATCTCTTCCTCCTCAAAGGGGACTATTTTTGATGGCATGGGAGGAGGGGGAAGGGCCACTGTCCCATCAGGAAGTATTGTATTTCCAGTTACCAGGAGGTACTGGGATCACCATCATGTGGTTTAGGAGTATGCATGGCCAGAAAACAAATATAGTCTTCACTTTAAATACATCTTTTGTGATTTTTGAATGATTTTTTTTTTTTTACACCTTCGTGTAATTTTATGCACATTTTATGCATGCAAAAAACTTTTTTGCAATGACAAATCAACTATAGATGTGTTAATTCATAGCATGCACACAAGTGATTTGCATGCACAAAGCCTTTTTAGACACCCAAACAAACAACATTTGCCATGACAAAGGCACATCATTAATGTGATTCTATGGCCAGGAATGGAGGAAAACCAACCATTGGTTCTATTAACCTGCAGGATTGGAAATACCTTCATATTCCACAGTAATTTTTTCTCTGTCTTTTATTACCACAAATCTTTGGGAATATTATGATTCTTGTGCTTTTCATCTTTCCCTCTGTTCTCTTGTTTACTCATCAATGCATTATTTCCTCAATTCTAATTCAATTTTTTTTCTGCATGATTTACAACTGTAGCCCTATATCTTTGGCAGGAAACTAATTTGGATCAAATCACTGTTTCAAATTATTGGCTTACATCTCTGAATGCTTACCAACCAGAGTGTTAAAAATATATTTCTCAGATTTAATGGTTATTTGAATTGATATCCAATGCACAATATTAGTGTCTGGATTTTAACCCACTCACTCTACAAAGAAAATGTTCATTAATTCTGAATGACCCCTGTCTAATCAAACAATCAAAAAATTTCCAATACTAATTCCTTGACTTCTTTATAGTTAATGCAACAGCAATTATAATTATTCTTTTCTCTTCTTTCCTTTGGGATTCTATGTATACGGCGGAAAGAACTATAGTTGCTCTATAAAAAGATATTTTAAGTTTTGGTAAATGATTATCTGCCTTCATTATATTCCACAGAATGCTGTACTTCAGAGTTCAGATTTGGGTTTTCTCCTTCCATCACTCATTGGCACCTTAAATTTCTTCCTTAATAACTGCAAGCCATCTCTGTTTCTATGAAATACGGATCTGTTTTTGCTTCCCTCAGCTTGCATGGCCACTTATAAATCACTGGACAGCTGATAACACGGCTGCATTTAATGCCGCTTCTTCAGACCATGCTATTGGCAGTCAGGACAGCTAGCATGTGTTGCTGTCCCATGCACTAGTTGTGGCCAGCTACTCAACCCAAACCCTTTGCCCACTTTGCTACGTACTAAGCAGTCAGTATGGACTTGTTCCATGTTGGCTAATTTTAGTATGTGGTGGCATTTACTGTGAGTCTATGCTAATGGCTGACACATGTTAAAATTCATGCTAACCATTACTGCACTTTAATAAACATGCTACTTTGTTAGTAAATGCCTCCTATTGACATTAATGGGGCCTATATTAAATAATGTGATTTAACAAGAAATAATGTGCATTAATGCGGGTTAATGCTTTGATTTAGGCTAGAAAATCTAGTCTGTGAATAGTAAGCACTTCGGTGATAGGGCAATACCTATTCTTTTGCAATACATGAAAGGCCAGTCTATACCTACGCAGTTTAGTGACACTATGGCTTGCACAGTATTGACAGAGGGACCCACGGGGTATAGCTATCTTGCTGCTTCTAGTTAGTTACTGACTGGTTAAGTAGCAGAGTTTGACAAGCAATCCTAGCCCTAAACCTAAAGGGCCTGGGTTTCAGCTGTCCGGATATTCAAAGGGTTATGTGCCTTGTCGGCCCATAGCCCTTCCTGCTGACCTTTAAACTGGATATTCAATGCCGTGGTGAGGGCATTGAATATCCAGCAATCACCACAAAAGCCGAAAGCTTACAAAAATAACTAGGCAGCAGTAATATGGGATGCTGCCCGGTTAGCTCCTGCACCTTAAAGTTAGGTGAGGGTTTTCCTCGCCTATATTTAAGGCGTAGATTGCTAACTGGGCAGCATCCAATATTGCTGCTGCCCAGTTAGTGCCATTCTCCACCTCTGCTTTGGCCCAGAATGCCCCAACACACCTGGATGCTAACCAGATTGAATCGGGGTGCGTAGGGGAACAACTGTGTAAGTGTCATTGAATATCCCCATCTAAGGCATTTATATGGTTTACTGGGCTGTAAACCACGTGAATGCCTTTCAAATATCAGGCCCAAACTGTTTTTGACTCAATAACCATTAATGTTACTACTACTACTACTAAACAGTTGTGTAGACCGTTCCTGCTCATCAGAGCTTACAATCTAGTCAAGAAAGATAACACAGTAGCTGTAGACATGGGATATATCTAGGAGGAATTGTAAGGAAATGCAAAGGAGATCAGGTGAGTCAAAATACGAAAGCAGCAGGAAAGAGGTGCGTTTTTAGCCTGGATTTGAAAAGGGTCAAAGAAGGTGCCTGAAATATAGACTCATGTAGTTGGTTCCAGGCATAAGAAGCAGCAAGGTGAAAGGAACGAAGTCTGGAGTTAGCAATAGAAAAGAAGGTACAGATAGAAGCAATTTGCCAGAAAAGCAGAGTGCCCAAGGAGGGCTGTACATAAGAACATAAGATATGCCATACTGGGTCAGACCGAAGGTCCATCAAGCCCACTATCCTGTTTCCAACAGTGGCCAATCTAGGTCATACATACCTAGCAGTTTCCCCAAAAGACACAGGTTCCACAATGCTTGTACTGGGTCAAGCATTGATATCCTGGGTCCCTTCTTAATAATGGTTTATGGACCTTTCCTCCAGGAACTTGTCCAAACCTTTTTTAAGCCCAGCTACACTAATAGACTTTACTACATCCTCCGGTAACAAATTCCAGAGTTTGATTACACGTTGAGTGAAAAAATATTTTATTTTATTAGTCTTAAATAGTTTACCCTGTAGCTTCATTGCATGTCCCCTAGTCTTTCTATATTCTGGTAATGTAAACAATCGATCTACGTTTACCCATAAGAACATAAGAACATAAGAAATGCCATACTGGGTCAGACCGAGGTCCATCAAGCCCAGTATCCTGTTTCCAACAGTGGCCAATCTAGGTCATACGTACCTAGCAGTTTCCCCAAAAGACACAGGTTCTGCAGTGCTTGTACTAGGTCAAGCATTGATATCCTGGGTCCCTTTTTAATAGTGGTTTATGGACCTTTCCTCCAGGAACTTGTCCAAACCTTTTTTAAACCCAGCTATACTAACAGCCCTTACTACATCCTCCGGTAACAGATTCCAGAGTTTGATTACACGTTGAGTGAAGAAATATTTTCTCTTATTTGTCTTAAATAGTTTACCCTGTAGCGTCATTACATGTCCCCTAGTCCTTCTATATTCTGATAGCGTAAACAATTGATCCACGTTTATCCGTTCCACTCCATTCATTAATTTATACACCTCTATCATATCTCCCCTCAGCCGTCCCTTTTCCAGGTTAAAGAGCCCTAACCTTTTTAGCCTCTCTTCATAGGAGTAGCCTTCCATCCCCTTCACCAATTTGGTGGCTCTTCTCTGTACTTTTTCTAATAACTCTATGTCCTTTTTAAGATACGGTGACCAGAATTGCACACAATATTCAAGGTGCGGTCGTACCATGGAGCGATACAGAGGCATTATAATATCCTTTGTTTTATTCTCCATCCCTTTCCTTATGATACCTAGCATTCTATTTGCTTTCTTGGCCGCCGCTGCACACTGGGCGGAGGGTTTTAACATGTTATCCACGATGACTCCTAAATCTTTTTCCTGGGTGGTGGTTTCTAATGTGGAGCCTTGCATCGTGTAACTATAGTGTGGGTTGTTCTTTCCTAGGTGCATAACTTTGCACTTGTCCACATTAAATTTCATCTGCCATTTGGATGCCCAGTCTTCCAATTTATCCAGATCCTCCTGCAGTTTTCCACAATCCTCTTGGGTTTTAACAACTTTAAACAGTTTTGTGTCATCTGCAAATTTGATAACCTCACTAGTTATTCCCTTTTCCAGGTCATTTATGAATATGTCAAAAAGTAGCGGACCCAGTACAGATCCCTGGGGTACTCCACTATTCACCTTTTTCCATTGGGAATATTGGCCATTTAGCCCTACCCTCTGCTTTCTATCTTTTAACCAGTTCCCGATCCACAATAGTACACTGCCTCCTATCCCATGACTTTTTAGCTTTGCCAAAAGTTTCTGATGGGGGACCTTGTCAAAAGCTTTCTGAAAGTCCAGATACACTATATCAACCGACTCACCTTTGTCTACCTGTTTATGCACACCTTCAAAAAACAGATCAGATTAGTAAGACAAGATCTTCCTTGTCTAAAGCCATGTTGGCTGTCTCCCATTAGGCCATGACTATCTACATGCTGTGCAATTTTGTTCTTTATGATGGTTTCTACCATTTTCCCTGGTACTGACGTCAGGCTCACCGGTCTGTAATTTCCCGGGTCACCCCTGGAACCCTTTTTAAAAATTGGTGTTACGTTGGCGACCCTCCAATCTTCAGGTATTACAGATGATTTTAATGAAAGTTCACAGATTACCAATAGCAGGTCTGCAATCTCATATTTCAGTTCTTTCAACACTCTGGGATGTATACCATCCGGTCCAGGTGATTTGCTACTATTCAGTTTATCAAATAGTTGTAATATATCTTCCCGGTGTAGCGATATTTCTCTCAATTCCTCTGCAGTATCACCTTTAAATACCACTTCAGTCTTGGGTAACATCCCTACATCTTCCTCAGTAAAGACCGAAGCAAAGAATTCATTCAGTCTCTGTGCTATAGCTTTGTCTCCTCTTACTGCCCCTTTTACCCCTCTATCATCTAACGGTCCAATTGACTCTCTCACAGGCCTTTTGCTACGAATGTACTTGAAAAAGTCTTTATTTCGTGTTTTTGCTTCTGTAGCAAGTTTCTTCTCAAATTCCCGCTTTGCCTGCCTTATCAATGCTTTGCATTTAACTTGCCAGTGCTTGTGCTGTTTCCGTTTTCATCATTTGGCTCTTTTTTCCATTTCCTGAAGGTTGCTCTTTTGGCAGCAACAGCCTCTCTGACCTCACCTTTAAACCATGCTGGCAGTTTTTTGGACTTTCTTCCACTTTTCTTAATGCGTGGAATACAGCTGGTCTGGGCTTCGAGGATAGTATTTTTAAATAACACCCAAGCTTGCTGTAAGTCTTTAACCTTTGGAACCGCTCCTTTTAGTTTTTTCCAAAGTATATTCCTCATTCTATCATAGTCTCCCTTTTGAAAGTTAAAAGATAGTACTGTGGATTCCTTTACTATCTGTCCTCCACTGATTAAATCAAACATGATCATACTATGATCACTATTGCCAAGTGGTTCCAACACCCTTATTTCTTGCACCAGATCTGGCGTTCCACTAAGGACTAGGTCCAGTATGGCTTCCCCTCTGGTCGGTTCATGAATCAGCTGCTCCAAGAAGCAGTCATTTATTTCATCTAGAAACTTTATCTCTTTAGCTTGTCCTGCTGTGACACTGTCCCAGTCGATACCAGGGTAATTGAAATCACCCATTATTACTACTCTGTTGTGGCTTTTGTTAGCTTCCTTGATTTCTTTGAGCATTTCATCATCCATTTGTTCATTATGGCCAGGTGGTCGATAGTATACTCCCACTGCCATCACCTTCCCCTTCATAAATGGAATTTCAATCCATAGAGATTCTACAGCAAATTTTGTTCCCTGCAAAACTTTAATCCTTTCTGACTCAATGCCCTCTCTAACATAGAGCGCAACCCCTCCACCAATTTGTTCAGCTCTATCATTACGATATAGTTTGTATCCAGGTATCACAGTGTCCCACTGGTTATCCTCCTTCCACCATGTCTCTGATAGTGCAATCATATCTAACCTCTCATTTAGTGCTATATATTCTAATTCTCCCATCTTATTGTTTAGACTTCTAGCATTGGCATACAAGCATTTTAGAGACTGTATTTTATTAATATTAATCTGGCTATTGGTAGGCATGGGTAATTGGGAATCCTTATGCTCTGTCTGCTCCTTACTCAAGGGCATTTGGGCTACTATACTCCCTTTTGGAACCTCACTGCTTTTGGTAGTATCCTTCAAGGATACCTTTGTCCGAACCATGCGCTCCTGGGTGACTGTCGGCTTTCCCCTATTTTCTAGTTTAAAAGCTTCTCTATCTCTTTTTTAAAGGTTAATGCCAGCAGTCTGGTCCCATCCTGATTAAGGTGAAGCCCATCCCTTCGGAAGAGCCCCCCCTTTCCCCAGAATGTTCCCCAGTTCCTAACAAATCCAAAACCCTCATCCTTGCACCATTGTCTCATCCACGCATTGAGACTCCGGAGCTCTGCCTGTCTTTTGGGTCCTGCACGTGGAACAGGAAGCATTTCGGAGAACGCTATCCTGGAAGTTCTGGATTTCAACTTCCTACCTAAAAGCTTAAATTTAGCCTCCAGAACTTCCCTACCACATTTTCCTATGTCATTGGTACCAACATGTACCAAGACAGCAGACTCCCCCCCAGCACTATCTATGATCCTATCTAGGCGGTGCGTGAGATCTGCTACCTTCGCACCAGGCAGGCATGTTACCAGGCGATCCTCACGTCCACCAGCCACCCAGCTATCTACATTCCTAATGATTGAATCACCAACTATAACAGCTGTCCTGACCCTCCCCTCATGGGGACATGGCCCTGGAGAAACGTCCTCGGGGCGAGAGGGTTTTACATCACCTGGAGGACAGGTCCTAGTTACAGGATCACTTCCTGCCACACCAGGGTGATGCTCTCCTGTCACGTGACCTCTCTCCTCCATGGCAACAGGGATGCTGCCAGACTGGAGGTGGGACTTCAGGACTATATCCCTGTAGGTCTCGTCCATGTACTTCTCTGTCTTTCTTATGTCTTCCAGGTCTGCTACTCTAGCCTCTAGAGAACGGACTCGTTCCCTGAGAGCAAAGAGCTCCCTGCACTTAGTGCATATGTAGGACCTCTCACCAACTGGGAGAAAATCATACATGTGACACTTAATGCAAAAGACCGGAGAACCCCCATCTCGTTGCTGGACCTCTGTCTGCATCTTAGTTTAAAGCTTGTGTTTAGGTCTTTTAAATTCGGTATATAATAAGGATTGGTGTAGATGCTTATACTAATAAAAGTGTATCTAATACCCCTAATACACCCTGTGTACCTGAAGCTCAATTAATCTCAGGTCCTCTGTGTATGACTGATTTGGATTAAGAGCTGCACCTGAGAGCAGCCCCTTTCCTCTAAGATGTGCAAGTACCTATAAAACTACAATTACCCCAGGGGTGGGTGGGTGTTGGGGAGGGAGGGAGGGAGATAAGTCCTATTAAAGAGGGCAGTTACAAGGTACCCTGTCCTGAACCCTCAGCAGGGGGATGGGGGTACCACACAAAGCCCAGTTAGTTGAGAGAGGCAAGGTAAGTACAGCTGAGAAGGCTGAACTAGCACACCACTAAGACAAACAATAAATAATTAAACAAACAGTTAGACAAACAGTAAATAATTAAATAAACAGCTAAAACTCACAGTAAGATGTCCCAGGAGGCAAATATCCACTCACTAGCAGAGCTCTGTAAAAGTACAGCCCCTCTCTGATCAGAGAAAAGCAAACTAAAACAGACTATGCACACGTGGAGAAAACAGGAAGAAGGCTACACAATACCTCAGGGGAGGGGGGAGGGGAGGATTCACTCAGGCAGGCAAGGACAGGAAAAAAGCTTAACAAACAGCAGGTTCTGGGGAGAGAGATTTAATTCAAAATGGCTACCACACAAAGCCCAGTTAGTTGAGAGAGGCAAGGTAAGTACAGCTGAGAAGGCTGAACTAGCACACCACTAAGACAAACAATAAATAATTAAACAAACAGTTAGACAAACAGTAAATAATTAAATAAACAGCTAAAACTCACAGTAAGATGTCCCAGGAGGCAAATATCCACTCACTAGCAGAGCTCTGTAAAAGTACAGCCCCTCTCTGATCAGAGAAAAGCAAACTAAAACAGACTATGCACACGTGGAGAAAACAGGAAGAAGGCTACACAATACCTCAGGGGAGGGGGGAGGGGAGGATTCACTCAGGCAGGCAAGGACAGGAAAAAAGCTTAACAAACAGCAGGTTCTGGGGAGAGAGATTTAATTCAAAATGGCTACCACACAAAGCCCAGTTAGTTGAGAGAGGCAAGGTAAGTACAGCTGAGAAGGCTGAACTAGCACACCACTAAGACAAACAATAAATAATTAAACAAACAGTTAGACAAACAGTAAATAATTAAATAAACAGCTAAAACTCACAGTAAGATGTCCCAGGAGGCAAATATCCACTCACTAGCAGAGCTCTGTAAAAGTACAGCCCCTCTCTGATCAGAGAAAAGCAAACTAAAACAGACTATGCACACGTGGAGAAAACAGGAAGAAGGCTACACAATACCTCAGGGGAGGGGGGGAGGGGGGAGGGGAGGATTCACTCAGGCAGGCAAGGACAGGAAAAAAGCTTAACAAACAGCAGGTTCTGGGGAGAGAGATTTAATTCAAAATGGCTACCACACAAAGCCCAGTTAGTTGAGAGAGGCAAGGTAAGTACAGCTGAGAAGGCTGAACTAGCACACCACTAAGACAAACAATAAATAATTAAACAAACAGTTAGACAAACAGTAAATAATTAAATAAACAGCTAAAACTCACAGTAAGATGTCCCAGGAGGCAAATATCCACTCACTAGCAGAGCTCTGTAAAAGTACAGCCCCTCTCTGATCAGAGAAAAGCAAACTAAAACAGACTATGCACACGTGGAGAAAACAGGAAGAAGGCTACACAATACCTCAGGGGAGGGGGGGGAGGGGGAGGATTCACTCAGGCAGGCAAGGACAGGAAAAAAGCTTAACAAACAGCAGGTTCTGGGGAGAGAGATTTAATTCAAAATGGCTACCACACAAAGCCCAGTTAGTTGAGAGAGGCAAGGTAAGTACAGCTGAGAAGGCTGAACTAGCACACCACTAAGACAAACAATAAATAAACAAACAGTTAGACAAACAGTAAATAATTAAATTAAATAAACAGCTAAAACTCACAGTAAGATGTCCCAGGAGGCAAATATCCACTCACTAGCAGAGCTCTGTAAAAGTACAGACCCTCTCTGATCAGACCCGTTCCACTCCGTTCATTAATTTATAGACTTCTATCATATCTCACCTCAGCCGTCTCTTTTCCAGGTTAAAGAGCTCTAACCTTTATAGCCTTTCTTCATAGGGGTATCCTTCCATCCCCTTTACCATTTTGGTGGCTCTTCTCTGAACGTTTTCTAATAATGCTATATCCTTTTTAAGATATGGCGACCAGAATTGCACACAATATTGAAGGTGCGATCTCACCATGGAATGATATAGAGGCATTATAATATCCTTTGTTTTATTTTCCATTCCTTTCCTTATGATACTTAGCATTCTATTTGTTCTGTTGGCCACCGCTGCACACTGGGCTGAGGGTTTTAACATGTTATCCACAATGATGCCTAAATCTTTTTCCTGGGTGGTGGTTCCTAATGTGGAACCTTGCATCGTGTAACCATAGTTTGGGTTGTTCTTCCCTAGGTGCTTTCACGCCCCGTCGTCCGCCTAGGCAGTTGCCTGACGTCGGATAAGGTGTGATAATCACTTTCAAGAGACTGCCCAGTGCAAGGGCTCCTGGGAGTCGTAGTTCAAAGCACCTGTAGTTGTGTAGCTAAATAAACTGGAGCCGAATTGAAAGCAAACAGGAATATTTTTTTTTTATTTTTAAGCCTCCCTTGGCATAGAGAACTTCAATATGAAGCTTGGCATTACATGAAAACTTGAAGTAACAAAATACAAGATAAGAAAATCAAAACAGCTTTCTTCAGCAATAGAAAAAATCCTTCTTCTGGCAAATAAGGCTTTTTCTCAAAAATGCTCAAACACAAATGTTCCTTTTTCTTATTCAAGGTAAATGCAAAAACTCTTCTCACAGAATAAACTTTTTCTTTGTACAAACTTTCAGAGCTTGTTCCTGGTTCTTAATTAGAGCACATGAGACTTTAAAACGTTAGGCATTGTTACGTCTCACTCAGCACAGCAAACACTCTAATTAAAACTCTTCTGGCTCTAAAAAGGTTAGGTAATCCAAACTGTACCTTTCTGTAGTAGATGCAAAAGACAGTTCTTTACTCGACTACCTGTGACAAATCACATTCCATACAAATCTCTGGATCAGTTAATGGAACCTCTTCTGGGGGGGCGGAGCCTGATGTCCAGCGGGATGGTCGCATAGCGCTGAGGCTCCCGAGAGGCCTACTCAGAATCCTGAATTGACACCGTACATACTTGGAACTTCTACTCTGATCTTGCCGGGGCACATTGGTGAGATGGCGGGGACCAGACCCACGCGCCTGGAATTTGGATCTCCAGCGGCTTCTCATGGCAAACGTTCCAAAACTGAACCTCCGTCCCCGCAGAAGGGGCTGGCCTTGTGCGAGGGCCCCGGAATGCAGCAGGAAATCCTCGCAGAGATTAGAGGGGTCAAAAACCTCGTGCAGTCAAACGGTGAAGCACTCCGAGCACTGCGGGAAGATTTTGGTGTGCTGCAAAGCAAGCTAGAAGGGCTTTCTTCGCGTCAGGACAAAATGGAGAGCATATTGGACTCCCATGCGGCCCGGTTGTCCAAACTCGACAAAGTTGAACGTCAGGTGCGGGCCTTGCAGAAAGAAGTGGAAGATGGCAATAATAGAGCGCGCCGCAACAACATACGACTCGTGGGCATACCGGAGGGAGCGGAATCGGGAGACATGAAAGAGTTTTTATGCAAAATCCTCCCTTCCCTGCTCCAAATCACCTTTACCAAAGATTTGGAGATCGATCGCGCTCATCGTGTACCCACAAGCATACCGCTCAACAGGAAGACCCCGCGGCCTATCATATTTCGACTTTTGAGATATCAACACGTGGAGCAAATTCTAAGTGCCTCTCGGGCAAAGGGCCATATGGAGTTTGAGAGCCACAAGATCTCCTTCTATCCCGACTTGGCTAAACCCACGGTCGACCGCCGAAAGCGCTTTCTGGAATTCCGGCCGAGGCTTCAACACCTACAAGCACGCTATGGCCTGATGTACCCGGCCAAGCTCCGAGTCACGCTTCACAATCAGACAAGAACATTTGAGGACCCTGATCTACTAGCGGAGTTTTTGGATTCCAAAGAAGCCGACTTGATGCGTTGACTTCCAGAATATTCCTGCAAGTATTCTTATATCCGCTGTACCTGCCATATTGGATCTGCCGCAGCCCAGCAAAGAGTCTGGCGAGGGCAGTTTGTTGCCTTACTTTTGATGATATCTGTGACCCGACTCCATCTACCCACAGTAGCCTCGATGAGTATCAGAGACCGTGTTAATTATGGACTCTGGTGTTTCTTTTCTTTTTTTTTTTTTCATGTCTTTCTATTTCCTCTCTAGGGCCTCCTCCCGCAGACATCTGGTCGCCATATTCTTTGGGGGTTTTGCTTCTTCTCTAAGATACTTTGGTACATACTCTTCAATATGGGGTGTATTAGCCAGAATACTCGGTGATTATTTCATTGTTGCACAGATTCTGATTATGGTGTATGTTTTCAAGCGCCCTTACCTAAAATGTCTATTACCGATTGATGGCACCATGTAAGATTTTCTCATTGAACGTAAAAGGAATCAATAATCCGATAAATGGAAGAAAATCCTAAGCTACCTAAGTCAGGAAGCTGCGGATCTGATTTTCTCCAAGAAACGCATTTAAATTCGAAGGAAACTCTTAAACTCAATATTAAACCTTACATGGTGGCCGCCTATTCCCCAGCCGTTTCTAAGAAATGTGGGGTTGCCATACTGGTTAGGAAATCCTTGCATGCTACTATTACTGCGACTAGCTCAGATGCAGAAGGTAGACGGTTCAGGCCTCTGTTACCCAAACTCTCTTCTTTTTTGTACACAGATGCTTTTATACTCCAGAAACAATAGCCAAATGGAACACAAATGCTAGGGACCAGTGTTGGTCTTGCCATACTGCTGTGGGAACCTTCGCTCATGTTCTTTATGAATGTCCTCAACTACAGGTTTATTGGGGGCGGGTTTGGGGTTGTATTCAATTCAATTTATCTTACACCTTCACGAACCTCTCTCTTGGGAGATCGTGGGACTCCGCTCTGTGGCGGAGGTCCCCTCTCTTCCTAAGAAGGGTCGCCTTCTCCTTGATTTCATGCTGGGTATCGCCATATGCTTAATCACGAGGAATTGGAAGGATAGCTCTCGACTTACTGTCAATGAATGGTGGAACCTCGTCTGCTTATATAGTAAATATGAGCAGATACCTTGGAGAGCTATTCCCCATGTCCAAACTCACTCTCGCTTGTCTAAATGGCAGATGCTTAATGATTATGTACAATCTGCTCACTGTTCAAACATGCCTGTATAATGTGCACTCATCATGTTTCAGATCACCGTTAGGTTTTGTAACACAATAATGTAAGTACACGCCCGCTTCTGGACTGATTAGTTTTCTAGAAAAGAAGCAGGGGGGAGGGGGGTGGCAGGGGTTTACTTTGGTGTATGTATTACACTTTATGTATCTGTCTTTTAGCTGTATGTCTTCCTTTTCCTTTGTTGTTATAAAACGAAAATAAAGAATTTAAATAATGGAACCTCTTCTTCAATCTCCATTGATTCACACATAGAACCGGAGAGGTCTGAGTCCTCATCAGCAGACACCTGTGCTTCTGCTCGGGGAACAGAATACCTCTGCTTCTCAATTACTTCCTGGTTCTGTAATAAACTTTGTAGTAGCTCTAACACATTAGCTCTCTCATGGTTAAAGACTTTTCCATATGCTGGCTTCTGGCTCAAAGCATAAAGCTTGCTGGCTATTATGTCTTCCTGAGACTTGGCTTTGTTAAGATAATCAGTTTTACCTCTGAGACATCCTTTCATGAATGACTCTCTGCTCTTGCTGAAGCCATATGGTTTCAGGATATCTGCAGCCTGATTATCTCCCCTCCAGGAATACAGCTCCTGACCTGAACAAGGTTTCTCTTCAGCCTGTTCCTCTGAGAATGGGGTCAGTCTCCCTTCCTCTCCTGGGAAGTGTGTAATGCTGGCAGCTCCTTTCCTTCCACCTGCACTCCTTGAGCTATCCTCTGAGTTCAACGCTGAGCTCCGTCCTGAGCTCCTCAGTGCACTCCTCAGTGAATCCTTCCGTGAACTCTCCTGTGAACTCTGCCGTGCACTCTCATCTGAACTAACTTTCTCTGCCCTCATGGGTTTATAAGCATGTGACTTGCTGCTCTCCTTCCACCCCGCCCCCAGTTGAGTTGTATCAGCACCCTTAGCTATTATGGACCTGGGGCGTGGCTTCTGCCCAGCAAGTTCTGACTGACTGTTTTTTTCAATGCTGACTTTGGTTTTAAAGTGAGCCTTTTTTTCTTTTTCCCTCTGCCTAGGGGAAATTTCCTGTATTCCCTCTATTTCCATGGGAATCTGACCATCTTCGCCATCACAGTGCATAACTTTGCACTTGTCCACATTAAATTTCATCTGCCATTTTGATGCCCAGTCTTCCAATTTATCAAGATCTTCTTGCAATTTTTCCAATCCTCTTGGGTTTTAACAACTTTAAATAGTTTTGTGCCATCTGAAAATTTGATAACCTCACTCGTTATTCCCTTTTTCAGGTCATTTATGAATATGTCAAAAAGCAGCGGACCCAGCACAGATCCCTGGGGTACACCACTATTTACCTTTCTCCATTGGGAAAATTGGCCATTTAGCCCTACCCTCTGCTTTCTATCTTTTAACCAGTTCCTGATCCACAATAGTACACTGCCTCCTATCCTATGACTCTTTAGTTTTGCCAAAAGTCTCCGATGAGGGACCTTGTCAAAGGTTTTTTGAAAGTCCAAATAAACTATATCAACTGACTCACCTTTGTCTACCTGTTTATTCACATCTTCAAAAAAACAACAGATTAGTAAGACACGATCTTCCTTGTCTAAAGCCATGTTGGCTGTCTCCCATTAAGCCATGACTATCTACATGTTCAGCGATCTTGTTCTTTATGATGGTTTCTACCATTTTTCCCGATACTGACATAAGGCTCACCGCTCTGTAGTTTCCTGGATCACCCCTGGAACCCTTTTTAAAAATTGGTGTTACATTCGCCATCTTCCAATCTTCAGGTATTACAGATGATTTTAATGATAGTTCACAGATTACTAATAGCAGGTCTGCAATCTCACATTTCAGTTCTTTCAACACCCTTGGATGTATATCATCCGGCTCAGCTGATTTGCTACTCTTCAGTTTATCTAATAGTTGTAATATATCTTCCCGATGTATCGATATTTCCTTCAATTCTTCTGCACCTTTAAATACCACTTCAGTCATGGGTAACATATCTACATCTTCCTCAGTAAAGACCAAAGCAAAGAATTCATTCAGTCTCTCTGCTATCGCCTTGTCGCCTCTTAGTGCTCCTTTAACCCCTCTATCATCTAATGGACCAACTGACTCACAGGTTTTTTGCTACAAATGTACTTGAAAAAGTCTTTATTACACGTTTTTGCTTCCACAGCAATCTTCTTCTCAAATTCTCCCTTTGCCTGCCTTATCAATGCCTTGCATTTAGCTTGCCAGTGCTTGTGCTGCTTCCAGGTTTCATCGTATGGCTCTTTTTTCCATTTCCTGACAGATGCTTTTTTGGAAATAACAGCCTCTCTGACCTTATCTTTAAACCATGCTGGTAGTTTTTTGGACTTCCTTCCACTTTTCTTAAAGCATGAAATACAGCTGGTCTGGGCTTCCAAGATAGTATTTTTCAACAACACCCAAGCTTGATGTAGGTCTTTAACCTTTGCAACTTCTCCTTTTAGTTTTTTCTTAACTATTTTCCTCATTTTATCATAGTCTCCCTTTTGAAAGTTAAAAGGTAGTACTATGGATTTCCTTACTATCTCTCCTCCACTAATTAAATCAAACACAATCATGCTATGATCACTATTGCTAAGTGGCCCCAACACCCTTATCTCTTGCACCAGATCTGATTTTCCACTAAGGACTATGTCCAATATGGCTTCTCCTCTAGTCAGTTCATGAACCAGTGTAGGGAGAGATAAGAGAGGAAAGGTAGTGAGGAGCTGCACCTATAAGTGCAGAGTGAATGCTTTTATAGGTCAGCAGGAGAAGTGTGAACTGAATGCGGAAATGGATAGGAGGTCAACGAAGTGACTTGAGAAGAGAAGTAATATGAGCATGAAGATTAGTCACGCAGCAGTGTGTTGAATAGATTGAAGGGGTCATAGATGATTCAGAGGGAGAAAGGCAAGGGATAGGTTACAATGGTCAAGATGAGAGGTGACTAAGGAGTGGATAAGTGTCTCTTAGTAGTGTGTTCAGAAAGGAATGGATGAAGTTTGTTGATGTTATAGAGAAAGAAGGGAGTTTCGGGACTCTTGACTGATCTGTTTAGACCTTAACATAAAGACGACAAGGATCTTAAGAACTGGCAAAATCAATAAATTCATCATTGATGGAGAAAAAACTGAAATAGCAGACAACTTTAACCTACTTGGATCAACAATCAATAAAGAAAGGACAAGCAGTCAAGAAATCTGATGACACATTGCTTTTGACAGAATGGCTGTGAAGGATATAGACAAGATTC
This sequence comes from Ichthyophis bannanicus, assembly GCA_033557465.1. Classification (NCBI taxonomy): domain Eukaryota; kingdom Metazoa; phylum Chordata; class Amphibia; order Gymnophiona; family Ichthyophiidae; genus Ichthyophis; species Ichthyophis bannanicus. Next base: position 863,356,774 of record CM066032.1, on the reverse strand, counting down.
GCAAGAGCAGAGATGTCTCTCTCCATTCAAAGATTCAACTTGTCCAAGCCATGGTATTTTCAATAATGTCATATGGATGAGAAAGTTGGGCAGTGAAAAAGACAGACGGGAAGAAAATTGATGCCTTTGAATTATGGTGCTGGTGACCAATACTGTGTATACCATGGACTGCTCAAATAACAAACCAGTCAGTACTAGAGGCGATCAAACCTAAGCTTTCCTTAGAAGCAGAGATAACACGACTTCAACTTTCATACTTTGGACACAACATGCAAAGAGAGAGATGATTAGAGAAAAACATCATTTTTCTCAAGGTTGAACCTCAACGTAAACGAGGAAGGCCAGCAATGAGAAGGATCAATACAATAACAGCAGCGTTGGGTGCCCCTAGGCAAGTATCCAGAGGGTCGTCATGAGTCGACACCAACTTGTTGGCACTTAACAACAACAAGCTTTGTTTATGGGCTGTTAAATGGGATTAGCCCTCAACATTACATGTATCCTTTGTATTGTATTCCTGACAGGTAATAAAATGGAGGCTTTATTTTGCCACTAGTAGAACCTACATAATAGCCATTGTAAAGGGGGCTGTGTCTCCAAATGGGCTAGTTTCGCTCATACCAAATAAAACAAAAAAAACCTTAGATAAACCACAAACCACTCCTACATTTAAATAAATCACAAACTACTGCAACACTTAACAAATAAGAATGAAACCACAAAAAGTGGACTTTATACACACAAAATGCTAAACCAATAAAGAGGGAGAAAAAGACATCAGGATGACCAGTTCTCCCATTATGTGGTGAACTGAATTGCCATAGGGGAACTCGTATCTCTCACATCATCGGTCTTAAAAAAAACTCCTTTAAATCTCCAAAGACATACTCAGCTCTATTCACTTTATTATTTTATATTCTCAAAAAAATACTTTTTTAAAACATTTACAAGTTTTTATAATAATTTTTAAATAATAATGATTAATCATTATAGGTCTCATGCATCCAAGTTTCCTAAAATAGAGAGCCAATCTCTTCCATAGGTACGATAACCCGACTCTTTCATTAGGTCAACTGACCTCGAAAAACAGCCCCCTGTAACAAAACAAACGACCAGGTGATGGTAGAAAAATTATAGACCATACTTAAAGCAAACTGCCACACTTTTCTGATCAAAGTCCACCAGACTTCAAATATTCATCAGCCATAATCACCCAACAAAGATCTTTATTTCTCCCATGCAGGGCTTCCTCAAGGGCACAATTTTACTTCAGACAAAAGCTCAGAGTCAGCTTCAGCATCTGATGCAACATTATTTTAAATACTAAACTACCAATCAGAAAACTGCACTAATGAACACGTCACTTTAAAAGGAAGTAGCTCTCATTCATATGCCATAACATGCCTTATTACCAAACAAAAACAAACCCATTACAAATTTCAAAGAAGAACTATTTAAGGAAAATAAATATTTTAAAATAAGACAGTGCGACTGAGCTACACAGCTAACCACACCGAAGTATACCTTAATCTTTAAAAATAAGATATTCCACTCTATCTTATCATTTAAACCTTTAGGTTCAAGCATGTCCAACCTAAATATCCACCGCTGCTCACGTTGTAAAAGCAGTTTTCCCCGATCTCCTCCTCGGATATTCTGTGGAACACAGTCCAAAACCATACAAGGTAGATCTTCAAAAACATGTTCTAACAGGCTACAATGTTTCATAAGAACATAAGAACATAAGACATGCCATACTGGGTCAGACCGAGGTCCATCAAGCCCAGTATCCTGTTTCCAACAGTGGCCAATCTAGGTCATACGTACCTAGCAGTTTCCCCAAAAGACACAAGTTCCACAATGCTTGTACTGGGTCAAGCATTGATATCCTGGGTCCCTTTTTAATAGTGGTTTATGGACCTTTCCTCCAGGAACTTGTCCAAACCTTTTTTAAACCCAGCTATACTATCAGCCCTTACCACATCCTCCGGTAACAGATTCCAGAGTTTGATTACACGTTGAGTGAAAAAATATTTTCTCTTATTTGTCTTAAATAGTTTACCCTGTAGCTTCATTACACCAAAGATGTTTCAATTCATGCTTTAGATAAACTGTACTTATGTTCAGTCAGATGGGTTTTTAAAGGTCAAGTAGTTTTACCAATATACAGCTTCAGACAGGGGCATTTTATAGCATATACTACATATGAAGTAGTGCATGAAGATGATGCTTTCAGATGGTAAATCATGTTATTAAAGGCAAAGGAAGATCCTTCTTCCATAATACTACAAAAAGAACATTTTCCACATTTAGTGTGTCCAACAGTACATCAGTACTCAACATTCTAGGGGCTGCTGAACAAAGTTGATCTCTAAAATTCCAACTCCTGCTGTAAGCTATATGAGATTGACTATTTACTAAACAGGGGTGAACTGTAAGTGTTGTCCATCGCTGTCTGATAGATGATGCCAAACACTGTGACAGACCAGAATACTGGATTACACATGTCACCATTGCTGAAGATGAAATATCTGATGCCGACGGCTTATCGTGTCCTGATAAGGCTGGCGACAACAGACACTCCCTGTGATTAAACCAGATTTGTTTATATGCCTTCTTCATCACTGAATCTGGATAGCCACGATTACGAAATTTACCCAACATCTTCTCTGCTTGTATTTTAAACTCAGCATCTGATGAGTAGATCTGCCGGCACCGCAACACCAGAAAACTCCTAAGCCAGGGTATGCAGGGTAAGCAGAGTATGATCTAAGTGCCTAGGTTATATGTCTTTTCCATTGTCACATTAAGCTTGTTCTGAAAGATTACAATAGAAAAAGTCAGTGGAGATGGATATAGGGCCAACGCAACCCATTAGGCAAACTAGGAGGTTGCTTAGAGCGTCTCTGTTTCAAAGGCAAGCCCACGGCCATGCCTCTCTGGGATCTGCAGCAGAAGCAATGACATTAAAACATATTGCTTACCAAAATTTGCTGATGCTGCACTTTGAAAAACATTTTCTGCCCCCTCTGATGCAGACTTCTTGTTTGCATGGGGTGGAGGTGGCTAGGCAAAGCGCAGCATCAGTGAGTTTGAATAAGCAATGGGTTTTAATGTCATTGCCGCTGCTGTAGATACTGAAAATGAGCCACAGTGGTGGCAGTGGGGGTGGGCACAGGAGCAGGTAGGGAGGCAGTTATAAGGGTTCGCCTAGGGTACTTCAATACCCTTGCACCGGCTCTGGTTGAATTTCAACTCTCTGTATTGACATGCAGGCTGATTACAATTATAGTCATAAATAATCCTTATCAGAAAATGTTAGATCCTCTGTGATATTTTAGTGGTGGATCATTCATTCACCTTGCACTCCTCAGAAGCATTTGTTATTCATTTTTTTTCTATTCCTGTGCCCTACACCTGCCTAAAAATGCCCATCCATTTTATGTGCCATATTGTTAATTTGCTTTTAATTACACCTTTTCTCCTTTTTGTTTTTCAACATGTCAATTCCCTTATGACTATGTATCATTAATTCTAAAAGACGTAGAGTATATTGGATGAAAGCATCAATTATAAACAAATAATGAAAGAAACGGGAAGGGAATTTAGCTAGACTATGTAGGGCTGTTTGATATGCATATATATATTTACATAAACACGAGAAAAGATGCAGTAGTTATGCATTTGAATGGATTACTTAAAAGACGATTGTGTAAATTCTAGCTCTTTGAGAAAGGTAAGAAAATATTTTTTTTAGCATGTTTTCATTCGTAGTTGATTAGTGAGGTACATAACAGTAATGCAATATAAAAAAAAAGGAAGGCAAAATATTTGGAAAAGACATACTAGACAATGATTACAATTCCTGAGAGAAATAAACAAATCCAATGTGGTTTTGTGTAGAAATAGTACATGTACACATTGTTGTTAGTGGTATCTAATAAAGGGTCGTGGAAGGTCAAATACTACTACATGACTTTATGCTTTTCAGCATGTGGAATTTTGGAAAAGATCATGTACTGGAGAATGGATCAAAGTCATTTTTTTCTCTTTCTGGGTATGATAGCTCTTTTTTTTTTATAATCACGATAAATACATTTTATTCTATGCCACCATGAGCAGGATATTGTTTTCTATGATAATGGATAAGAGCTTGAAACAAATAACTAGGAACAAAAATTCACCAAATTTTGAAAGAAAATATAAATACCTTGGATGTGACTGAAATCTGGAAATATCAGGTCAGTATATTTGGAGAACCAAGCCTCAAAAAATGCTGATTTATTTCTATGAGAAAGAGTTATAGGCTGCAAAATATTGAGTAATGCTCCATTACTAAAGGCCTCTTCACCCTTCTAGCAATTTGTCAAAGGGAAATATGGGCAGATGTTCAGAGGAAAAGAAGTGAGACAACCGGCAGAGGAAATCACCAAAGAATGCCTACTAAGCCATTTACAATATATTTCCAAAGTCACACACACATACAAACACAAACACAAGCCCAACACACCCATACAAACTCACACTTACCTGCACCCTCACACAAACCTCCCACATATTCTCAGACACAATGTATACATAAAATGCCCACATATTCTCCACACATTCTCCCTACATGCGTGTAAGCCCTCACACAATCACCACTTCCTCCGTACTCCATACTCATAAATACCACCTAAACCACCCCACTCTATCTATACAGTCTTATATACCACTTACATATACACGCATACTCTATGTTCCTAAATGCACATGTACATCTGCTTTGTACATCCACTCCTAACCCATAGGGTGAACACAAAGCCTTTTGTAAAATATACATAGCAGAGGGATACAAAACACATACATTCACATTGCATACAGTGAGAACAGCCTGTTTTGGAAAAGAAAAAAGCACATTAAAAAAAAGAGTGACATTACTGAGGGCTTTGTAAGTGTAAGTAACATAGTAAGCACACGTTGCTACCTAGATGTGTAAGCATCTCTACTTACATGTAAGTTCCAGATTTTATGACACTGCATGTACAAGGAGAGCCAATTAAGGGGTCAAGCTCAAAAACTCAAATTGTTGGCATTTTGAGGTGGTTTTCCCACCTCGGATCTCAATCTCAGCCCAAATGACAAATTATCCCTTAGCTATGTCTGATTTGAAACAGGTATAAAAGCCAGTGGGGAAACGGTTTGAAGCATCTGGGCTTGATAGTCAGTGCCGGGGGCATATCAGCTGCTTTGGTGAAAGTTAGGCCAGTCTTTGCTGCACCTGACTTTTGCCGCTTTCTCATAACTGAGCAGCGGTGATATTGAACCACTGCCCAGTTATTGCTGAGAGCCACCAATAGAGCGCCCCTGGAGGCCCTTATACCAACCGTTTAGCATCAGGACATACAGCGACAGCACCAACAGATACTCAGTGTTAGTGCCATCGAACACCCCGGACAAAAAGATTAACACAGCAGGGTCTGCTAACCATGTTAATCCATTTGATTATCGGGCCCTATATGTATTGATGTTGGAAAACAGGGAATGCATGTATATTTTCAAAGTCCTCTGAAACCACACTCAGAACATGCCCACTTTAAATCTGTGCTTGCTTCCAGCATACATGTATAAGCAGCAGATACTCTAAAATTGCTATTTCTACATGACTGCAGATTTATACTTGTAAATAGCTTTCTTCACACATGGAAATCTAAACATTGCTTCCATGAGATAATAATGGATTCTATGGGAAATTTTAACACAACTCTTCTGCAGATAGCAGAAAATCCAACATATTTCAGTAGTCATGAACTACACTTAGGGGGATGTTTACTAAACTGCGGTAATGGTACATGACGCGCGTTATGTAACGTTAAAAATCGTTAACTTATGTTAACGCACGTTATAATGCATTAACGATCGTTAACGTCTCATAACACGCGTTAACGTAAGTTAATGATCGTAAAGTTCCGCGGCGCGGTAAAACACCGCAGAAGGTGGAGAGAGGGCGGAGAGAAGGGGTCAATGGGCGGAGTATGGGCGGGGAGAGGCTCCTTTCACACTAACGCGCTGATCTGAGGAGCTGAATCCTAACGCGATTGAAAACCTGCCGTTAAATGCACATTTCAGGGGAGAGAAACCATTTAGGTGTCGGCAATGTACAGCATAGGCAGGGAAACCTAAAAAAAGTGATAAGTGTGATACATGTGCACAGAACAAAAGGGCACATAAACATTGAAAATGACCTCAACAAACTGGAAAAAAATCATAACCAAGCTGGCCAATAGTGGCATTAATGGGAAACATCAACCCCCCCGAGAAAGCTCCATAGAAAAGATATAAATCGTGGAAGGGTCTATGCACCGTCCCCATACAAGGTGAATGAGCTACAGTGAAATTGCGCTCTGCAGGGTTTTTCTTTCCATCGGACAGGTGTCGTATGGCATGCACATGTGTGGCAACAGTAGGGCGGACATGTCGGAACGGCAACTGGACAGATGCCGGAAAAGGGGAAACAGAGGGCCGCAGGCGGCACATGCTGTGGTGCAGCTGGGCCACAGTGCGGACTAGGGTGATGCCTAGCTGGCCCATATGAATGCTGAAACAGCAGAGCAGCCAGACAGCAACTGCTGAAGGCCCAACATGGGCATGACTGTGCTTCCCACAGTGTCACAGGGGATAGTACCCAGCAGCTACCCCCAAGGGCACGGAACATTGGCAGGCGGTGCTGGGGGGTAGCATGGACACCTATGCAGGCACCCCTACCCCAGAATCCACACCAATGGCAGCCGCCTATCAGCACACTGGATGGCCTGAGACTGAGCTCCACCAGCACCATCAGCAGAAGGGACTGTCAGCATGGTGGCAGAGGGTCACTGGTGGTGGAGGGGGCAGTGGCAGCTGCCCAGAGCAGACCATGGCCTAGCCCTGTGTAGGTGGGTGCCATGCACTGCAACAGACAGGTCCTGTCTGACGAACAGTCATGGTATCACCAGGGAACGTGCTGACTCTGTGAGAACATGGTGGTGCAGTGCACTAAACCAGTGTATTTAGAAGCAGAAGGTCACAGGTTCAAGTCCCAGCTGTGGTTCCTGCTAACCCAGTCCCTTTATTTTACCCACTGCTAAAACGTGCTAATACAGATAGAACCTTTATTGCAGATGACGTAAACATGCCCAAAACACCTACATTTTACCCTACAGAGCACAGACACCATAAACATGCGCATTACCTAGAGCAGAGTCTCCCAATTTCAGTCCTGGAGGGCCAAACACCATTCAGGTTCCATGCTGCCTCTAATAAAGATGCCTGTGCTGCATTTCTATGCGCCTCCCCCATGGTATGCAGATGTGTCTCATGCATATTCATGAGGGACAGCATGAAAACCCGAACAGTGTTTGGCACACCAGGCCTGGAGTTGGGAACATCTGCTGTAAAGCAGCACCCAACAGGGGCAGACACACCCACACCCACAGGCCCCATTATCCAAAGCCTCCTGGAGAGGCAGGACATTGGGCCCTGCGTGCATCTCCCAATACTAGCACTGGCATACCTTAGCAATGCCACCTTAAACCTGGGAATACGGTACACATCTATCAAAAGGTTGCTATGATTACTGGCAGATAGCAATTCCTAAGTTAAGCACATTTTGCTGATTGAGCTGAATCATAGCAACCTTTCTGATGTCTGTGGAGTGTTCTTCAGGTCTGGTGTCTGACAGTGTTTACCACCCTGGTGAGTGACCCCCAACAGTATTGTTTGCCATAGCCATGCCTGCACTCTGCCCAGGACTGGTGTGGTGGCCAGGGCTGCCAAACACCTCTATAGTTGCACAATGCTGGCATAGGTGTGGGGAGTGTGTGTCTGTCTATCCAGTGTGTGGTGGCTGCAAACACCCTCCACAGCCCACACTGCTTGCACTGTTGCCAGTATTGGCCTGCCAATGTGCATAATGAGGAGCAAGGTACTGTGGGAATAGCCAGGATAGGATGGCCTGGCCTGGATCCATCTGTACATAGTATAGGGCAATGGCTCGGACATTGTAGTGGCTGGCCACCACCTGCACGGACAGGGTGGCCACAGCATGTCCTGCTGGGAGGTCACTCTCACCCTGACTGAGCAGTGACCATGGCATGGCTAGGTTCCCCCATAGTGCCATATAGTATTTTTTGTATGTGATATTTATGGGTTCTCTTTTGGGGCCCACTCACTAACTTATCTGCTTGGTGTGTATGCTGATATCCCAGTTCTGGGTACATGCATCTTCTCCAGGAACATGCACTGTGGACTAGCTAGCAGACTGCCTGCAGCTAGTATGTGTCTGGCTGGAACACCTTGCAGGGTGCAGCGGCTGGAGGCTTGCTGCTGGAGAATGTCAGATAGTGGTGGGGAGCAGCTGGCCATTTCCAGGCCTGCTGTCTGTCTGCTATTGTTTTATGGATGGGTACAGATCTGCATTGCCTGCGCTGTAGGGTGCCTGTTCCCCAGCAGGACTGGGGTGGATGATCCCCTCTACTGCTACCATCATCTATTGGTGGATGATCCTGTTTCCCACCCGGAGCCCCAGGGGGTGGGTTGTGTGGTGGTACATAATCTGCCTATGGGTGCAAATGCCCCTTCACCCACATCACGTCACCATGGCACCAACACAAAATATGCACTATTCTGGGTGCATCATAGCCCATAAGGGCTAGACATGACTGAGAAATACAGAGGGACACAGATGTATCCTAGGTGTGTCTGCAGGAACTACCTATCACACAGTGATGGGGACCTGCATCATGGTGTATTTCAGCCATGAAATGTGCTGTGGACCTGGTGCTGGGCGCCCCACCTCACCCACAGGGGGAGCACGGTACCCGCACAATGTGACGGTCTGTGGCTACTCTGTGCCAGTACCACACATGGTCAGTTCCCCCTACCAGGCCGAGGTGCGGTGGGGGTGCATACCCCATCCTGTGCCCATCTGTGGACTGCTGATTTGCATGTGCAGTGCATCATGGGTACGGGTGGGTTAACCGTATCCTAGTAGCCACAGCAGACAGTTTGTGTGGTGGCGTGCAGTCTTTCTTCAGCCAGCCAGGGGTTTGTTAGCAGCTTTAGAGCTGTAGCCCACTGGTTACTTCACTGCCTGTGCAGCCAGAGGTCATGGGTTCCTACCCATGGTGGGGTTATTTGATAGGGCTGTCTGAGGCATTGTCTATTTTTGATGTACATTAGTGCTGCCAGCAACAACACCCTCAGAGTACTGTAACCTTACGGTGCCTCATAAGGTGCCCCATAAGGCACCTTATAGGGCGCCCTATAAGGTGTCTTATAAGGTGTTCTATAGGGGACATTATGGGGTGCCTTGGTGGACAGTGCACTTTATAATGTACCCTATGGAGTGCCTTATGCGGCACCTTAGGTTACGCCACTGTGAGGGTGTGTTTTCTGGCAGCACAAATGAAACTAAACGTAAAATGCCTCAACAATCACTACTTAAATGTAATGGGTGATGTCTCAGCCAGCCTTATGCCTTGGGCACACTGGGGAATCGAACCCATGACCCCTGTACCAGCAGTCAGAGCAGTAAGCATTGTGCTACAGCTCTGTTTTTGTGTTTTGTGTCTGTGCGCCTTCTTAAGATTAACGCGCGGTAACGTGCCATGCAATGCTCATTAATTTATGGCACCTTGTAACGTGCGTTATTGGTAACGATGTACCGCCCATGTCCTTATTTGGGATTTCTGCCTGTACCACGGATCCTAACGCGAATCACACTAACGCAGTTTAGTAAACATACCCCTTAGAGTTTGTGCTGAGCCTGAGTGATTTTACTTGATGACAAATTTTGAATATTGGGAGTTTTAGACCGATACAATGGGGGAAGGAGAAGTGGTTGCAGTTTAGGGATAAGTATGTTTTACTGACCTCTAGATTTATGGATAGGTTGCAGCTCGCCCCATATGAAATGTGGGATATACAATGGAGCAATTAGTTACTAGATGGAATGAAAATTTCAAAGCTTTTGCCACCATTGTGGGGAAAAATGGATCAAATATAACAGGATGTTTCCATGGTATGCAGACAATCTAGGTGAGGTGAAATGTAGGGGATGGTACCTGGAGAGGAAGTGGAGAAATTAATCTTCTTGGAGAAGATAAACTGCATGTCATCAGAAGCTTAGGTGTATGGGCTTCAGATGCAAGAAGCTAAAAGGTGCATCTAGGATAGTTCAGGGAGATAACTAATCATAGGACCTATTTAGGACTGTGCCAAAATTACAGAGATTGTCAGAGCCTGCTAGTCTTTGTGAATCTTCCTATGTATGAGGAATTTACAGTTTATTTTGAGCAAAAAAAAAATCCACTCAGCAGCAGCAGCAGTAGTTAGCATGTTAACTTAAATGCCAGTGCGAGTGTTTTAATAAAATATTTATTTATTATTAATATTTAGTTCATGCCTTTCTAGGAGAAAATCAAGACAAGTTACATTCAGGTACAGTATCCAGTATATATATATATATATTTCCCTGTCCCCAAATGGCTCACAATCTAAGTTTGTACCTGAGTCAATGGAGAGTTATGTGGCTTATCCAAGGGCACAAGGAGTGCCAGCAAGATTTGAACCCTGGTCTTTCTGGCTCTAAGTCACAGCCTTAACCACTCCTCCGTTCCACTATCATGTTACATATAAAACAGTATTTTGGAAAAGCCATTTAGGTGCCATCTGGGATGTCCAAATCAAAATGTACAAAATTCTGTGGGAGGGGAAGCAGAGAAGGCGGTCACATGTAAATGCTTTCTAAAATTGACCTGCCTCCACCCCAAAAGATAAACGTCTTTGCTAACATACTGTACAAGGAAACAGGAACTTGCATCATCAACCCCCAGTCATGTGCAAGGAAACAGTCAAGTTTAGAAATTAGCAAATGTGAAATATGCATGTCTATGAAACAAGCAACATAGACATGTCCGTGGCGATATCTTAAAAAGCACATGCGTATCTGTCACTACATACACATCCCAGCCTGCCATTTTGCAAATGGAGATGCGCAGCAACACGGCGGCCCATAAAAAGGCCTCTGTATTTATCTTTTTTATGTGTGTAAAAATGATCAGGGATTCAGACGGCATTCCCCTATTCTCCCTACTGCTGCTTGCTGGCCATAACAAGCACTTTTTTAATGCTTATTCATGTCCAGGATCAGGTATAGGCAAAGAAAGGGGGGCTGTTACTTCTGGAGAGAAATCTGAAATTGTGAGTATATACTTCTGGGAATTTTTCTGAAAGGAAATTTTTTTTTCTTTTAAAGCTAATTAATCTGTGAACCCACTATTTTTTGTTAAATCAGTCAGGGACTAGTAGCAACAGTTTAAGATTCAATTTAAAACACAGAAGAGAACTTTCTGGTTACCTTTCATACCCAGTAGGGAGCTGTAGTTTAAATTTCATAGTCACTCAGGGCCTAGCATCAGCAAAGTACTTTTAGTTTCAAATTAAAACACAGAAGAGAGCTTTCTGGTTAAATTTAGAATCCAGCAGAGAGCTTGTAGTTTAAATTTCATAATAGGTTAGAGCCTAGCAGCAGCAAAGAGCTATAATTTAAATCAAATCAGAATATAGCTTACCTCAGCAGCACAGGACAGGGTACTGTATAGCAGCCCTTTTTTTAATAAGTGTTATATCCCTCCCTCCCTCCCTCCCCACACCCACCCTCCCCCCCTCCCTCCCCACACCCACCCTCCCCTGGGATAATCACAGCTTTATAGGTACTTGCACAACTTAAAAGACAGGAGGTGCTCTCAGGTGAACCTCATTACCCAAATCAGTCATACACTAAGGACCTGAGATTAATTAAGCTTCAGGTGAACAAGGTATATTCAACTTCTTAGGTACAGTTTTAGTGGTATAAATATCCATAGCACCCTTTAGTACATAAAGAACTTAAAGATCTAAACACAAACTTAAAACTAAGATGCAGACAGCAGTCCAGCAGCGGGATGTGGGCTTTCCAGTCTTTTGCATTGAGTGTCACATGTATGATTTTCTCCCAGCTGGTGAGAGGTCTTACATGTGCACTAGGTGCAAGGAGCTCTCTGCTCTCAGGGAACGAGTCCGTTCTCTAGAGGCTAGAGTAGCAGACTTGGAAAACATAAGACAGACAGAGAGGTACATAGACGAGACCTACAGGGATATAGTCCTGAAGTCCCACCTCCAGTCTGGCAGCATCCCTGTTGCCATGGAGGAGAGAGGTCACGTGACAGGAGAGCATCACCCTGGTGTGGCAGGAAGTGATCCTGTAACTAGGACCTGTCCTCCAGGTGATGTAAACCCCTCTCGCACCGAGGAGGTTTCTCCAGGGCCAAGTGCCCATGAGGGAAGGGTTAGGACAGCAGTTATAGTTGGTGATTCGATCATTAGGCATGTAGATAGCTGGGTGGCTGGTGGACGTGAGGATCGCCTGGTAACATGCCTGCCTGGTGCGAAGGTAGCGGACCTCACACGCCACCTAGATAAGGTCTTAGATAGTGCTGGGGAGGAGTCTGCTGTCTTGGTACATGTCGGTACCAATGACATAGGAAAATGTGGTAGGGAGGTTCTGGAAGCTAAATTTAGGCTTTTAGGTAGGAAGTTGAAATCCAGAACTTCCAGGGTAGCGTTCTCCGAAATGCTTCCCGTTCCACGCGCAGGACCCAAAAGGCAGGCAGAGCTCTGGAGTCTCAATGCGTGGATGAGACAATGGTGCAGCGATGAGAGGTTCGGATTTGTTAGGAACTGGGGAACATTCTGGGGAAAGGAGGGGCTCTTCCGAAGGGATGGGCTTCACCTTAACCGGGATGGAACCAGGCTGCTGGCATTAACCTTTAAAAAGGAGATAGAGCAGCTTTTAAACTAGATAATAGGGGAAAGCCGACAGTCGCCCAAGAGCGCATGGTTTGGAAGAATGTATCCTTGAAGGATACTACAAAAAGCAGAGAGGTTCCAAAAAAGAGTAAAGTAGCCCAAATGCCCTCGAGTATGGAGCAGACAGAGCTTAAAGATCCCAAATTACCCATGTCTACCAATAGCCAAATTAATATGAATAAAATACAGTCTCTAAAATGCTTGTATGCAAATGCTAGAAGTCTACAAAACAAGATGGGAGAGTTAGAATATATAGCACTAAACGAGAGGTTAGATATGATTGGAATATCAGAGACATGGTGGAAGGAGGACAACCAGTGGGACACTGTGATACCTGGGTACAAACTATATCGTAATGATAGAGCTGATCAAATTGGTGGAGGGGTTGCGCTCTATGTTAGAGAGGGCATTGAGTCAGAAAGGATTAAAGCTTTGCAAGAAACAAAATTTGCTGTAGAATCTCTATGGATTGAAATTCCATGTAAAAAGGGGAAGGCGATGGCAGTGGGGGTGTACTATCGTCCGCCTGGCCAGAATGAACAAATGGATGATGAAATGCTCAAAGAAATCAAGGAAGCTAGCAAAAGTTACAGTGCAGTAATAATAATGGGTGATTTCAATTACCCCGGCATCGACTGGGTCAGTGTCACAACAGGACATGCTAGGGAGATAAAGTTCCTAGATGAAATAAATGACTGCTTCTTGGAGCAGCAAGTTCATGAACCGACCAGAGGGGAAGCTATATTAGACCTAGTCCTTAATGGAACACCAGATGTAGTGCAAGAGATAAGGGTGTTGGGGCCACTTGGCAATAGTGATCATAGCATGATCACCTTTGATTTAATTAGTGGAGGAGGGATAGTAAGGAAATCCACAGTACTACCCTTTAACTTTCGAAAGGGAGACTATGATAAAATGAGGAAAACAGTTAAGAAAAAACTAAAAGGAGCAGTTGCAAAGGTTAAAGACGTACATCAAGCTTGGGTGTTGTTGAAAAATACTATCTTGGAAGCCCAGACCAGCTGTATTCCACGATTTAAGAAAAGTGGAAGAAAGTCCAAAAAACTGCCAGCATGGTTTAAAGGTGAGGTCAGAGAGGCTGTTGTTGCCAAAAAAGCATCTTTCAGGAAATGGAAAAAAGAGCCAAACGTTGAAACCTGGAAACAGCACAAGCACTGGCAAGTCAAATGCAAGGCATTGATAAGGCAGGCAAAGAGAGAATTTGAGAAGAAGCTTGCTGTGGAAGCAAAAACGCGAAATAAAGACCTTTTCAAGTACATTCGTAGCAAAAAACCTGTGAGAGAGTCAGTTGGTCCATTAGATGATAAAGTGGTTAAAGGAGCACTAAGAGGCGACAAGGCGATAGCGGAGAGACTGAATGAATTCTTTGCTTCGGTCTTTACTGAGGAAGATGTAGGGATGTTACCCATGACTGAAGTGGTATTTAAAGGTGTGGAAGAATTGAAGGAAATATCGATACATCGGGAAGATGTCTTACAACTATTAGATAAACTGAAGAGTAGCAAATCACCTGGGACGGATGGTATACATCCAAGGGTGTTGAAAGAACTGAAATTTGAGATTGCAGACCTGCTATCAGTAATCTGTGAACTATCATTAAAATCATCTCTAATACCTGAGGATTGGAGGATCGCCAATGTAACACCAATTTTTAAAAAGGGTTCGAGGGGTGATCCGGGAAACTACAGACCGGTGAGCCTGACATCAGTACCGGGAAAAATGGTAGAAACCATCATAAAGAATAAAATTACTCAGCATGTAGATAGTCACGACCTAATGGGAGACAGCCAACATGGCTTTAGACAAGGAAGATCTTGTCTTACTAATCTGTTATGTTTTTTTGAAGGAGTGAATAAACAGGTGGACAAAGGTGAGTCGGTTGATATTGTGTATCTGGACTTTCAGAAAGCCTTTGACAAGGTCCCTCATGAGAGACTTTTGGCAAAACTAAAGAGTCATGGGATAGGAGGCAGTGTACTATTGTGGATCAGGAACTGGTTAAAAGATAGAAAGCAGAGTGTAGGGCTAAATGGCCAATTTTCCCAATGGAGAAAGGTGAATAGTGGTGTACCCCTGGGATCTGTGCTGGGTCCGCTGCTTTTTGACATATTCATAAATGACCTGGAAAGTGGAATAACGAGTGAGGTTATCAAATTTGCAGATGACACAAAACTATTTAAAGTTGTTAAAACCCAGGAGGATTGTGGAAAATTGCAAGAGGATCTTGATAAATTGGAAGACTGGGCATCAAAATGGCAGATGAAATTTAATGTGGAGAAGTGCAAGGTTATGCACCTAGGGAAGAACAACCCAAACTATAGTTACACGATGCAAGGTTCCACATTAGGAACCACCACCCAGGAAAAAGATTTAGGCGTCATTGTGGATACCATGTTAAAACCCTCGGCCCAGTGTGCAGCGGCGGCCAAGAGAGCAAATAGAATGCTAGGTATGATAAGGAAAGGAATGGAAAATAAAACAAAAGATATTATAATGCCTCTATATCGTTCCATGGTGAGACCGCACCTTGAATATTGTGTGCAATTCTGGTCGCCGTATCTTAAAAAGGATATAGCGATTTTAGAAAAGGTTCAGAGAAGAGCCACCAAAATGGTAAAGGGGATGGAAGGCTACTCCTATGAAGAAAGGCTAAAAAAGGTTGGGGCTCTTTAACCTGGAAAAGAGACGGCTGAGGGGAGATATGATAGAAGTCTATAAATTAATGAACGGAGTGGAACGGGTAAACGTAGATCGATTGTTTACCTTATCAGACTATAGAAAGACTAGGGGACATGCAATGAAGCTACAGGGTAAACTATTTAAGACTAATAAAAGAAAATATTTTTTCACTCAACGTGTAATCAAACTCTGGAATTTGTTACCGGAGGATGTAGTAAAGGCTGTTAGTGTAGCTGGGTTTAAAAAAGGTTTGGACAAGTTCCTGGAGGAAAGGTCCATAAACCATTATTAAGAAGGGACCCAGGATATCAATGCTTGAACCAATACAAGCATTGTGGAACCTGTGTCCCTTGGGGAAACTGCTAGGTACGTATGACCTAGATTGGCCACTGTTGGAAACAGAATACTGGGCTTGATGGACCTTGGTCTGACCCAGTATGGCATATCTTATGTTCTTATGTTCTTATGACATGTCTGCCAATGGTCATAAACATGTGTCTTTGTTCTAAAAACAAACATGTATGTGGATATTTTACAGACCTGCAAGGACACGCTTCCGTCATAATCCGCGCATGCCATGGACATGATTGCTCCAGATGTGGATGTGATTGCCACATCTGAATGGATATTTTCAGACCAAGAGAGCTTTTCAATTGTACATTGCATGCTCTTCACCATCATCACTAGCCATTTCGTTTGGGCCTGCTTGCAGAAAACCTAATATAAACTGGCATTTAAGAAAGGGTATCCATGTGCAATCTGGGACATTCAGGACAACCATGCAAAAGAACTCCAGGAACATTCATATTTCAGCCTGATTATAGAAGCATAGACATCCCCAACATGGACACCTATGCTGGCATCCACATAGATGTCCCTTCTACAAAATCTTAAGATGGGGGAAGTCTATCATATGCTATTTTGCATGCAGAGACGGCCATCAGCAAGGGGAAATGAAAAATAGATCCCTCATTCCCTATCAGCATTCATTGTCAACATGGAAAATATAGGGGATATGAATGTACCTCCTTCTCTATGCCCTCCAGATGTTTGGCTTGCAAAACAAGCAATTTTGCGATGCCTATTTGTGCTTGGAGTAAATTTAACTTTTGATGTGACTCAGGACATACAGGATATTTCTGAAATCGGGTGATTTGAAGGTCTGCATGCCCATTTGTAGATGTCCAAAGCCTGAATAGTACTTTAAAAATAACCCCATAGCTTATCCAGATAGTGGCTCAATGTTACTGCAATTCAGAAAATTTTGCTTCACCCTCACTCCATCCATTGATTATACAGATAGCATTGGGCTGAAAATCTGACTAGATTTTTTATTTAGATACATTTGTATACCGCTACTTCCAGCGATCAGCAGTGTTTTTTGATTACAGATTGGAAATTGTCAAATCATGACAGGAAATATTTGGGGTATAAACACATTGATTAGACAGGAAAGCACAGCACACAGAGAACTATTTTAGAGGGAACGTGGGCTATGGAGGGTTAAGTGGCTTGCCCAAGACCACAAGGAGCACCTGTGGGACTAGAAACCCCAGTCCTTCCGGCCCAAGGTTGCTGTCCTCTAGTGGGATTTGAACCCCTGACCTTCTGACCTGAAGTACCTTGCCCCAACCACTAGGCCACTCCTCCACTCCACTGGCCTGATACTATCTGCATAGTGAAGAAAAATCCACATATACGCAAGTTCTACATTCACTGGCCTCCCATCAATGTGTAACTTCCATCAGCCTGATAATGGATAAAGTCCAGAAGAATTTGGATTTAATAGCAGATGCTCCTGCCTGGAATTTACATGATCTTTTACAGTATCTAGAGAATTTGAAAGTGTATTGGTGGATGTGATTAAAAGTTTGTTGATGAAAGCTAATCCTTTGACATATGAGCTGGACCTCCGTCCTATACCCATATGGATGGACAGGTAGAAAATGAATAAACACTTCACACCCATTTGAATTTCTTGCAAATGCATTTTAACACCCAACTCTAGACCAATATATATCCTACAGATACACAGACTACTCATCACACACAAACACACACACAAACACACACACACACACACACACACACACACCTCTCAATCCTCTTCCTCCAGTGCACAAACTGCATACGTCCCTTACTTATTTGGTGATTTAGTGAAAATTATCACAACTTACTAAAAAATCAGTTAATGCAAATCACACCAATTTAGATCTTTCTAGAACTCAAACTCATAAAATAGTTATAGATTCAATGCCTCTCCTTACACCAAGGGGCTGTGTAATTTAAATCAGCAAGAGACTAAGAAAATTCAAGAATCAGCTTCTACCAAACAATCATGTAAGCACAACCATTAAAACAATTTATTGTGTTCTATCCAAAGACACTTGTTATAACTTTAAAATCAGCTTATCACAGCATATATCCCTGAAACAGCACATCAATATTACAGAGTTCTTTCTGAGAGCTCAACATGGATGTGCTGACAGATCCTGGCACTATGAGGAATTTTGCAGAGAAACAGCTATTTTCACATTCTTTGAAGTCACTATCACATGAATGTAGACAATTAGGAACAGCAAATTAGTACACAGACAGATCTATGTTCAATAATACCGATGGATCTCACAATGCACAGTCTGCACCAAAAACTCTGTAAAGAGTCAGAGAAACTCTCTGCTCTGTGTCCGGAGAACCCTTTTTCTGAGAAAATTCAAGCAGTGTGATGTCTAAAACATCTAACCGAAAACAAGGTAGTGTAAACAAACACTTATCACAATGCATGGCGAAATTCACACTTCATCATGATGTTGAGTAAGATGCTGCACACACGACATGCATGTTTCGGTACCCTGTCTCAAGTGTTTTCCCGCTACTTTCAGAAGTAATCGCTAAAGAAGAACGCTAAGCTGTAACGGTTCACAATTGTAGCTGAACCCAGTTTGTGATTGGCTGTAATAATGATGTCAGTCCAAAAAGGGGAGTATCTATACCAGCGGGGGAACCCCCCGGCTGTCAGAGTCAGACTAAATGAATGGAAGATAATACAGAAAAAAACTCAAAAGAGACTCCACCACTCCTGTTCCAAATTGAGTCCCCTAGGAACAACTGTATTGAGGCAGAAGATCCATTTCTGTTCACGCCATTGCAACCTTTGCTCACGGTCTCCCCCCCCCGCCACCCCGGACATCAGGAGGGACCCAATCAATGACTCTCCACTTTAAATCTCCAAACTTATGGCCTTCCGCTATACAATGCTCAACTAATGCAGCAGAAAGATTAGAGGATCGAATCTTGGAGGCATGCTCACTCAAACGGATTCTCACCGGGTGTATGGTTCGCCCTACATATAGTAGGTTGCAAGGGCATAAAAAATTGTAAACAACGTAGCTTGTTTGACAGGTCCTATGACACATGTAATCAAATGTACGAGTAGTGGTAGGATTAGTCCACTGAATACCTTCCATGGTGTGGACACAATATTTACAATGCTGACATGCCCAATGGCCCTGAGGAGATTTCAATCCACCCACCTCCTCTGATGCAAAGACCGCATGCACAAGCCAATCCTTAAGATTGTGCCCTCTTGTGTAGGCAAACAACAGGGGTCTCTGAAAGCAAGTGTGTAAACGTAAAACATGCCAATGTTTTTTCAGTAAGCGAGTTACCTCCGCAGTGTGGGTCATGAATGGTAAGACACCCACAATGCGGTCCGACTCAGAAATTTCCATGGCCCCAGCAGGTACCGCATTGGGTTCACTGAACAACCACTCATGATGACTAAATCTGGCACGAACATATGCCTTCCTAACTACAGATTTCGGGTAATCTCTGTATAAGAGACGGGTTCTCAGTTCTCCTGCTTGTCGCTTGTAGTCTTCAATGGTGGAACAAATCCTACGCAAACACAGTAACTGGCCATAAGGAAGTCCTTTCCGTAAAGGAAAAGGATGATGGCTATGGTAATGTAACAAACTGTTGTGTTCACTGGGCTTACAGAATAATGTGGTAGAAAAAACACTGTTGTGCTTACAAACTAAGACATCCAAAAATTCTATCTGATGTTCATGAATATGAGCCGTAAATTGTATGTTTGACTTGACTGTGTCAAGCCATGTGATGAATTGTAGTAAATCCTGCCAAGTGGATGTCCAAAGAAAGAAAATGTCATCCAAGAATCTCCGCCATAACCTAATGAACTGAAAAGCAAAGGTAGGATAGATATGACGTTCCTCCATGGCCGCCAAATATAAGGTGACAATTGAAGGGGCCACTATAGCCCCCATGGCAATGCCATGCTTCTGTTGATAAAACTGCCCTTTAAATAAGAAGTAATTCTTAGTCAAGACTAATCGGACCATGTCCAAAAGAAAGGACTTCAGAATCCTAGATGGAGCTGTGGTAAAAGCCGATTCCAATAAAGATAACGCTTCTTCTTGATGGATGTTTGTATACAGGGCAGTAACATCTAAGGTTACCAAAAAAGTATTTTCTAAAGGACCTTGGTACTCAGCCAAAACCTTCAAAAAATGAGACGTATCCTTCAAGAAAGATTTGACTTTACAGTCCTCCTGTTTTAAGAATATGTCGCAAAACTGCGATAAAGGTTCTAAAATGGAGCCCCTACAAGAGATACTAGGGACATATGAATCTTCGATACCGTATAAATGACTGGAATATGTGGAAAACGGCAATTTAAAAATGATGCTTCTCGTGACATGATCCAACCTTTATCCTGAGCTTCAGCCAACAAGGACCATATCAAAATCTGTAACTGTGGAGTGGGATCTCTTTCCAGAGGTTGATAATACGCAGTGTCCCCCAACTGAATCAACAGTGCAGCCCAATAAGACTCTATGGACTGCACCACTACAGCCCCTCCCTTACTGGATCCCCTTATGACCAAATTTGTATTTTGTGCCAATTCAATAATGGCCTGACGTTGTCGCTTGGAAATGTTAAAATGGTGACCAATACCCTTTGTTTCCAAAGATTTCAAGTCTCTCAAAACCAGATTTTGGTAAGTATGGATAGCCGGATCCACCAAACCCGGTGTAATCCACTTAGAAGGGGGGCGTAGTACCAAATCATCCACAAAAGAGGGTTTGTCTGCTCCATCTTTCTGCTCCATTAGTTGAGCATCGTATAGTGGAAGGCCATAAGTTTGGAGATTTAAAGTGGAGGGTCATTGATTGGGTCCCTCCTGATGTCTGGCGGGGAGACCATGAGCAAAGGTTGCAATGGCGTGAACAGAAATGGATCTTCTGCCTCAATACAGTTGTTCCTAGGGGACTCAATTTGGAACAGGAGTGGTGGAGTCTCTTTTGAGGTTTTTTTTCTGTATTATCTTCCATTCGTTTAGTCTGACTCTGACGGCCCAGAGTGTTCCCTGCTGGTATAGATACTCCCCTTTTTGGACTGACATCATTATTACAGCCAATCACAAACTGGCTTCGGCTACAATTGTGAACCGTTACAGCTTAGCGTTCTTCTTTGGCGATTACTTCTGAAAGTAGCGGGAAAACACTTGAGACAGGGTCCCATCGGGGTCCCGAAACATGGATGTCATGTGTGCAGCATCTTACCTGACATCATGATGAAGTGTGAATTTCACCATGGATTGCGATGTGTTTGTTTACACTACCTTGTTTTCGGTTAGATGTTTTAGACATCACACTACTTGAATTTTCTCAGAAAAAGGGTTCTCCGGACACAGAGCAGAGAGTTTCTCTCCCTCTAGCTCCGGTCTGTTTGGACCCATCAAAAAAAGTAAGGGTAGCTTGATAGAGTCATTTTTCACTGATGACTTTTTTTTGGACTGCTTTAGTTTTATTAGTGTCATTAGTTATACGGGGATATATTTGGATACTATAAAGAGCGAGGGCAATTTACAAAAGCTATT
The DNA here is from genome assembly GCA_033557465.1 of Ichthyophis bannanicus. Taxonomy (NCBI): domain Eukaryota; kingdom Metazoa; phylum Chordata; class Amphibia; order Gymnophiona; family Ichthyophiidae; genus Ichthyophis; species Ichthyophis bannanicus. The sequence goes on along the minus strand of CM066032.1, from coordinate 863,335,305 downwards.
TACTGTATCTATCAACATTCTGTTTTACTAGATAATAGGCTATATGGAATTTTCTCATCCTTTGAGTAATTTAACAACTTGTCTAGGCTGGAAGGCTAACTAGCTACCTATGTGTCTTTATAAAATAGTAGAAGTAAACTGCAGAATTCACAGCTAGATAGAAACCCTACTACTACTACTACTACTAATCATATATATATAGCATTACTAGGCATACACAACACTGTACATAGTCCCTACTCATGCCCTAGTCATTTATGCCAGTTCGGGAATAAAGCACATGTGTAAATAATGATTCTGCCCATGCTCAGCCCTTATTCCACCCCAGAATATGCCTACGGCAGGTTACATAAGAGTATATGTGGGAGAGGAGGAAGACGCGGCTTGGAAGGCTACGTTGAACGAACCTGAAGAAAAAAAGGAATGAAACCAGCTTAGTACTTTCTAACCCAACCCAGTGGAGGAAAGGCATGAAAGAAGGCAAGAGTGATTGGCGAGGTCAAATACACAGGAGAGCTCAAGGGTGATAGCAAGAGAAAAGTTGCCCTTATCCCATGATTCTCGAACTTCACTGAGTAGGGAGAGTAAAATGGTTTATATGCCATGGCCTTTACAGAATCCAGACTGTCATGGATGCAGAAAACTGCAGTGTTCAAGGTATTGGGAGAGTTGTGAAAATACCAATTTCCCTAAGATCTTTGAGAGAAATGTGAGATTGGATACTGGACGGTAGTTACCGGAAATAGAGGTGTTGAGGAAAGGATTTTTGAGAAGAGGACGGAAAGACAACAGCAGACTTCTGTTGAAAAATACCTGTTGAAAGGGAGATAATGCTGGGAGGGACTGGGAGGGGCTGGGACTGGAGGGGGGCTGATACTAGGGGGCCAGGACTGGAAAAGGGCTGATGCAATGGGACGGAGAGACTGGGAAGGAGCTGATGCTAGAAGGGACTGGAATTGGAGGAAGACTCATACTGGAAGGCTCGGAATGGAAATGAGCTGATGATGGGGGATGGGGGACTGGGACTGAAAGGGAGATGATGCTGGGGGAGGACTGGAAGGGGTAGGACGGGCTGGGGTAGAAAAATTGAAACTGGGGGAGTGAGAATGGAGAGAGGGGCGAATATTGTGTGTGGGAGAGAGAAAAAAGGTCATACAGAAGGAACAGTTGAGAGGGAGGGGCATACGAATCAAAGTTGGGGTAAGAAGGAGGAAAGGCAGGGTTATTGAATAACAGAAAAGCTGGGTGGGTGTGCAGAAGGGATGTAGGAGGCAATATTGGGGAAAGGGAGATGGGGACAGCAGGGACTGGCACTTAGGTGGAGACTTAAAATTGGATTGGAGAAAATACAGAATCTAAGCACAAGCATTGGCAAGTTAAATGCAAGGTATTGATAAGGCAGGCAAAGAAAGAATTTGAGAAGAAGCTTGCCGTGGAAGCAAAAACATGTAATAAAGACTTTTTCAAGTACATTCATAGTAAAAAACCTGTGAGAGAGTTAGTTGGACCATTAGATGAGGAGTAAAAGGGGCACTAAGAGGGGGCAAGGCCATAGTGGAGAGACTGAAGGAACTCTTTGCTTTAGTCTTTACAGCCGACACTAATACTCTGATACTCCCGAAAGCGATTACGAAATTTTCTCAGGCAACAAGAAACAGAGCCTTCGCACTGTATGCACCCACATGCTGGAACGCCCTGCCCCTGGCCATCCATGCCATCACCGACCTTGTCCAGTTTAGGAAGTCACTGAAGCACTATCTCTTCCTCCAGCACTTCACTGACTCAGATGCCATCTCACAGCCTCTCACACTCAGGAATCAGGCTGACATCCCCAAAGCATCCACTATGCCCATTTGCAGCCCTGCCCTCTAGACTTCAATACCCCGGCAGGAACAATGTATACCTACTCTAACCTACAACACTACAAAAGCAAATACCGTGCCAAATATAGAAACCAGTCCAGAGGCGTGGTATATTGTAAAAACCAAAACCTTTATTAAACAATGCCAACCCGACATGCCCATCATTCCTACTATATATATTATCCCCAAAATACATAAATCGTTGGAGGCTCCACCAGGACGGCCCATTGTTTCGGCTATTGGTTCCCTTTTGGAACCGATTTCCAAGTTTCTAGATGTGTTGCTACGTCCTTTTGTTTTGAATATGTGGTCTTATGTGAGAGATTCGGCTCATGTGATACAGCTATTGTCTTCTTTTAATAGATTTGATTCAGATATTATACTGGTTACACTTGACGTTGAGTCGCTTTATACTAATGTTCCTCAACTTGATGCTTTAGGCATCATTAAAAAATGCTTACTTAAAAGAACAGTACATAAGCGTATCCCAACAGCTTTTTTGGTGGCCCTAGCATGATTAGCACTTTGTGAAAACTTTTTTTGTTTTAGATATTATTTTTAGAAGCAAATTAAGGGAGTAGCCATGGGATCGTCCATGGCCCCTGATATAGCGAACCTGTATATGTTTTATTTTGAAGAAAGTTTTTTAAAGTTCCATCCTTTTGAATCCAATATTCTTCTCTTGATTAGATACATGGATGATATTCTAATTCTCTGGAAAAGCACGTTTGATGAACTTACACATTTTAACCAATGGGTTAATCAATTAGATGTGAATTTATGGTTCCAGATGTCTTATGACCCTAATCAGATCTTGTATCTGTATTTACTTATTAAAAAAGAAATCAATGGATTTTCTGCGACTCTATATAGAAAACCGACTGACAGAAACACTCTTTTACAATTGAAGAGTTTTCACAACCCATCGCTTAAAAATAATTTACCTGTGAGTCAAATTTTGAGGGCTAGGAGGATTTACACAAAACCACAGGATTTCCAAGTACAGGCTAAAGAGATGAAAGAGGTTTCTAGCAAGACAATACCCTAGATGCTACCTGGATAAGGCGTACCAAAGGGCCTTAGAGTCCTCTCGTGATGACTTGCTCAAAGTTAAACCAAAAAATGACGAGGTAGGGATGATATGTCCCCTGCTATACTCATCCCATTCTAGCAGCATTATAAAAATATTACAGAAAGAGTGGCATTTGATACAAACTCTTCCAGCTTTTCAAGATTTAAAATTAACTATTGCACATAAACATAATATAAATTTACAGAACCTCTTGGTTCCATCAGCATTGACAGAGAGAAAATACCTTTCTAAAATCAAGGGACAATATCAATGTGGTAAATGTTTGGTTTGTTTGAATTCGCTACCCATACGGAATCAATTCATCCATCCTCTCACTAAGCAGGTTTTTCATATTGATAATTTTTCCAATTGTGAAACTCAAAACGTCATTTACGTTGTACAATGTCCCTGTAATAAACTTTATGTCGGAAAAACCATCCGCAGCATTAGAATAAAAATAGTTGAACATAAAAGTTGCATTAACTGATAAACCCCTTGTTCAACATTGGCAAGAGGCTAAACATAATGTTATGGATCTAAAGTTTTTTGTTATAAAAAAGGTCAAGTTGAACTGGAGAGGTGGGGACATCAGCAAAACGATTATGAGACTGGAACAGAGGTATATTTTTTTTATTAGACACCTTGGATCCCAATGGGCTCAATTTAGAGAAAGACTTATCAGTGTTTCTTTAATACATTTTGTATCTATCACGTTTTTTGTAGAGTCTCTGTGCATATTTCCATACTTTTATTTAGACTTTTATTTTGTAGCCAATGTAATAATGTTGTGACATAATCAGTATCTTAGTAGGTTTTATGCATCCCCTTTTCTTGAACATCATGTTTACTGTATGTTTCTTCCGTGCGTGCTGTGTCTCCCTCTTAACGCTTCACTTTGGAAAGTTTTTTTAGCTGGTTATGTATCTTAAATAGTCATTTGTAATTTGTACATTTTTATTCGTTTTTACCTATGAGGTTTGCATTTATTTATATATATTGCCCACTGTTACAGGGGCACTATTTGTTTTTTAAGGTGTTCATTCTATCCTAATATCACTTTTTTAATGTAACAACACAGTTATTTATTAACTATCTTAGTATTTCAAATGGCACATTTTGTTCTCATTATGTTTATAAAGAGTATCTCAGCGCTGACTCACTCCTGCTTTTTCGCTTTTACCCTATTCCTCTTTATGTGGAATAAGGTGTTTTAACCCTAATAGTCTTGTTCCATTTGCTTCATGATTTTATATGCATTGTTTATTAATTGTCTATTTATTTTTCTATGTCTTTTTTAGCAATTACAGAATCATAGCAGCATCAAACAGTATGTTACATGACCATTGGTTTAATGGTCTTTCATAGAGGTATCCATGTTTTATATGTTTGCATTCCTGAGCTTCTATGTACTTGTTTTTCCTCTTTTTTTATTTATTTATTTCAAGGTGACATAATTTATGTTTATTTGTATTTTATATTGTATTATCAATTTCTATTGTTATTATTATGTTCATTTTTAATTATTTATCTATTTATTATTATCTTTTCACCGATTTGATAGTATACATTGTTCGGTGTTCTGTTCTTTTACATGTTTGATAATTATGCTTTTATTTATTTGTTTTTCGTTTTTATGCCAGCTTAACCCCTGACGAAGTATCACGAAACACGGCCTGTGTCGGGTTGGCATTGTTTAATAAAGGTTTTGGTTTTTCCATTATACCACGCCTCTGGACTGGTACCTACTCTAACCTGCCAATCTGTATATAGTCAGGTCAACCTGTAAATAGTTGTGAGCTGTCCATGTAGCCAGTGACAGCCAGTTTTGTCTGTACATAGTTACCCTGTTAGCCTTGTTAGAAACCCCTGTTCATTGTTAAGTCCAGTGTAGGTCCTGCCTGCACTGCACAAATTTGTTTTCTGTAAACCACGCTGATTTTAAAGAGTGCGGTATAAAAAAGACGTTAAATAAAATAAAATAAATAAAGATGTAGGGATGTTACCCATGACTGAAGTGGTATTTAATGGTAATACTGCAGAAGAACTGAAAGAAATATCGGTACACTGGGAAGATGTATTACAAATAAAGGCCGCGAAAGGCAGCGTCCCAAGCCGGCCGCCTGTAACTGGGCGGCTCGGCAAGATGCGGGGACATCCTCGCGGGAGAGGAGGGGGGGTAGGTTAGGCGACGTAGGGGTGAACGTTTAAATTCATTGGCTCTCCTAGCGTTTGGTGCGTGGGGGAGAGCCAATGAGAAGGAGGTCTGGGAGCAGTGGAGGAGAGGAGCCGGAATTGGGGGCCAGTCTGCGAGGCTTCAGTGAGCGGTGGCCCACCTTTCTGCCCCAAGGTTATGAGGACGGGATTAGGGGTGTCGCAGTTGGGGGGGGGGGTGAGCGGGATCCCGGAGGTTTCCGGGGTCGGGAGCCTTGGATAAACTTGGGACGTGGGTGGGGTACCCCCGACCCGGAGAACCCCTGGGTGGGCTTTTGCTAATGATATGGCGAAGTCGGGTGCCCGGGGGGGGGAGAGAAGTTGGAAAAGCGGAGGCGGGCACGCCTTGTTATGGACATGGCTGGTGAGGCCTCATTCCGTTGGGTCTGCAAATGATGGTTATTGGATGTTTATTGTTATGCGTTGTCTTGGTTTAATAAAGCTGCGACCAGAAGTGTTACCAAAGGGTAGGGCTAAATGGCCAATTTTCCCAATGAAGAGAGGTGAATAGTAGAGTACCCCAGGGATCTGTTGTGGGACTGCTGCTTTTAACATATTCATAAATGACCTGGAAATGGGAATAATGAGTGAGGTTATCAAATTTGCAGATGACATAAAACTATTTAAAGTTGTTAAAAACCATGAGGATTGTGGAAAATTGCAAGAGGATCTTGATAAATTGGAAGACTGGGTATCCAAATCGCAGATGAATTTTAATGTGGAGAAGTGCAAAGTTATGCACCTAGGAAAGAACAAACCAAACTATGTTTACACGATGCAAGGTTCCACATTAGGAACCACCACCCAGGAAAAAGATTTAGGCATCATTGTGGATAACATGTTAAAACCCTCCACCTAGTGTGTGCAGCAGCGGCCAAGAGAGCAAATAGAATTTTAGGTATCATAAGAAAAGAAATGGAAAATAAAACAAAGGATATTATAATGCCTCTGAATCATTCCATGGTGTGACTACAACTTGAATATTGTGTGCAATTCTGGTTGCTGTATCTTAAAAAGGATATAGTGTTATTAGAAAAGGTACAATGTATAATGTATATAAATTTTTGTAAATAGTTATTTAGTCAATATAGTTTACTTTTAATCCCAAGTTCAAAAACCCCTGTTACTTGTAAAATGCATTACAGTTTCTCTGTATGTATATGTTTGTTTTATGTAAACCGCGCTGATGACAATAGTGCGGTATATAAGAGATGTTAAATAAATAAATAAATACAGAGAAGAGACACCACAATGGTAAAGGGGATGGAAGGATATTCCTATGAAGAGAAGCTAAAAAGGTTAGGGCTCTTCAACCTGGAAAAGAGACAGTTGAGGGGAGATATGAGAGAGTCTATAAATTAATGAATGGAGTGGAACAGGTAAACGTAAATCGATTGTTTACATCATTAGAATATAAAAAGACTACGGGACATGCAATGAAGCTACAGGGTAGCCTATTTAAGACTAATAGAAAATATTTTTTCACTCAACGTGTAATCAAACTCTGGAATTTGTTACTGGAGGATGTAGTAAAAGCTGTTAGTGTAGCTGGGCTTATAAAAGGTTTGGACAAGTTCCTGGAGGAGAGGTCCATAAACCATTATTAAGAAGGGACCTAGGATATCAATGCTTGACCCAGTACAAGCATTGTGGAACCTGTGTCTTTTGGGGAAACTGCTAGGTATGTATGACCTAGATTGGCCACTGTTGGAAACAGGATATTGGGCTTGATGGACCTTGGTCTGATCCAGTATGACATATCTCATGTTGTTATGTTCTTATGTAAGATTTGCTGGGTATGGGGAGAGTAAGTGGGGACTCTGATGGTGGGCACAGAATCTGGCAAAGCTCTAGTATCATGCAGCACCATTTCCAACTTCGTCTTTCTTTGAGTCAGCAGCAGCAGCCAATGCTGCCCTTAGCATTCACGTCCAGTGTGCAGTGTATTCACTGGAATTGAATGCTACAGGCAGCACTAGGTGCTGCATGCTGACTCAGAGAAATAAAGATAAAGCTTGTGATGGTGTGGGAGAAGGACAGAGAGAAGGAGAAAAAGTGAGATGGGATATTTTGGCTGGGGAAGGGATGAGTGAGATTGGAAAAAAGAGGTGGGGAATGGGTAAACTGGAGTGAGGGTCGAAAAGTGGTAGGTGGATGGAGTAAAAAAGAGGGGGCTTGAAGACTGGATAGTAAGAAGAAGATGAAGTCTGAATGGACAGAAAAAGAGAAAAATAAATGGAAAAAAGCTGAAGGAAAAAGATTGATATTGAAGATGGAACAAAGTGAAGAAAACAAAAGAAGAGTCAAGAAATGGCAGATGGACTACAGACCATAGAAAGAGAGCTAAGAGAAGACAGAAATCTCAGATTGGGACCATAAAATGGTTAGACAGCAAAGATAGAAAAATAATTTTATTTTCAAACTTTATATTTTATACAGTACAGAGAAATACATTTTGTTGGTGTTGCATTGTATGCAGGATCTGACTTCTTGGGGCTGCAGTTTAATTTTTATCGACATATTTTTATTTGTAGGTTGTGGCCACTTATTCTGTATTTGATGAGGATCTGTGTTCTGAGTCTGTGTCCAAGACCTAGTGTTCTGTTAACATGGAGTTTGTATGTGAGGAATCTGAATTGTTCGACTTTTCAAATAGGTGTTTGGATGTTTCAGGGCCCACTGCAGCATTTACAGTGCTGCTTTTTTGGGTAGGCTCCTTATGTGCGTTTTGGAAGATGGTTCTGGTATTTATTTATTTAGCATTATTTATATACCACCTTTCTACAATCCAAGGTGGTTTACATAGAACATAACAAAAGTAACAATGCTTGGACAGTTGTTTTACAAGGAACAAAAACATATCAGAACATATACAACTAGTACTTATCACATCACTAGGATCAATGAACAGTGAACACAAGCTATGTACAAGCGAGGAGGAGTAACTGGGGAGTAAGGGGTTAAAAGGACTGGAGGGCATGCGGGAAGAGGAAAGGGAGATGACTTAAGTAGAGGTTAGTTGATATTCAGTACTAGGTCACACTGGACCGTAGATCTTGAGTTATATCACTGGTGAAGTATTTGTGGAATAGGAAGGCTTTTAGTTTCTTCCTGAAGGCGGAGTGGTCCGAGCATTCTCTCAAATCAATTGGGAGTGTGTTCCAAGTGGTAGGGCAAATAGAGAGAATGGTGTGGTGTGGTAGATTTTGCCCTATAAATCCTCAGTGACTTTTGTAGAGTTTTCTATTAGCTCCCACTATGCCTGGTACTGAAGAATGTTTATGTTGTTAGATGAGCAAAATCAGAATTTTTTTTTTTAAAATATTGAGTTCTGTGAGTGAATATCCTAGTTCTGCTCTGCACCCATTGTCGAGGAAGGGTGTTCTGTGGTTGCAGAATGCAGTGCTACGTCTGCCTTTGAGTCAGTGCTGACTCCTGGTGATCCAGCAAGTCCTGTGTTTTCTTGGCAGTCTGATCAGAAGTAGATTGCCAGGCCTTTCTTCTGAGGAAATGGAGGGTTAAGTAAATATATGTTCAAAAAATAAAAGCAAGAGCCATAAAGCAGTTTATAACAAATTTTATAATTTGTTGTTATAAACTATGCTGTGGTTCTTGCTTTTTCTTTTAGTTTCTTGGTGTGCAAACCTTTTCTATTTCCTTGTATTATATATATATATACATTAACACCATGCTGGTCCAGTGTGCAGTTTTGAGTTGTGTTGGAGATGCCAAGCCCCTGACGGTGTTTAATTTGGAGTGGGAAGTGTTGTGTTGGGGTCACAAAGCCTGTCTTCTTTTTCTGAGGATGGGAAGTGCCGTGTAGGGGCCACTGAAACTCTCTTGTTTTTGTGATGGTGGAAAATGCTGTGTTGGGGCCGCCAAGTCACTCTTGTTGTTTTTGTGGAAGTGGGAGCTGTTGCATGGGTGCTGTTGAGCCCTTGTTGTCTGGCACATTTAGCAGAATGTTTCCTAAGCTTTGTACTGGTAACACGTGTGTGGGTCACTTTATTGGCACAGGGCTATAGGCTAACTTTAGGGAGATAATTACTTCCCCCTGAAGTTACCACATTTCAGCATGGCAAAATGACTGCAGGAGCAACTAAGACTACCCACTAAGATGGCATTAGTTGCACCCACACTACTTGCACTGAGCCATTACATTAGTTTCTGGCAACGATGCAGATGCCTTCATGTGAGAGTTCTTTCCCTCATCACACTCTGGAGGAAAGTATAATTTTGGAAAGAAATCCTGAAAACCTAAGAGTAATGGAAAAAGCATGGAACTTGTTCCCTGGTCCGGCTGGAAAGTGGCCATATTATTTTTGCTTTTCTGTTGTTCTAGCTTCACTTCCTACTGCCAGTACATTGTCTGCATGACTGCCTGAAGGAAGTGAAGCTAAAGCAAGAAAAAGTTGGAATAACATACTTGATCAAGAAATGAAAACACATACTGTGATCCCGCAAGAGGGAAGCATGGATTTAGTGGTTTGCCATTGAAATCTGCTTAACACATGTGGTTTAAATTAGCAATATGTTAATGTTGTCACTGTCTTCCTATATTGCAACTATTTTTTGCATCAATATTATACCAATTTTGCCTATAGTTTCTAGATGTGCATTGACTATATAGTTATCAGAATTTGATTCCTACATTTTGTACAAAATATTGTCTATTTTTCAGTGAGTAAAATATTTTGAGCTGTCCATATAGTCTTTCTTTTGATCCATATCTAAAATTTAGCATGCTCTTGGACTATCACAGCCTGTTCATATGATGCTAAGTATTTACTGCTCAGTAGTTATTTTTATTCTGGCTATGCATTTGCCCCATCATAACAATTTTCTTTCAACACTGGATTTGAAGGAGAAATACTAGCATCATGTAAAGAGTTCATAAACAAGTTTTGGGAAAAGGGGGGTGTAGCCAGCATTAATAATAATTTGGATCGGCAGCTTGTAAAAGTTGCAGATTTAACTGACTCTCTGGTTAAAGATAACATTGTTCTTCATGCCAAGATTGAGTCATTGGAGAACGCTGCTTGGGCATCAATTATTCGTTTGCTGAATTTTCCAGTTGTGCCTGGGATCGTGCCATTAGATATATTTAAGAAATATCTCCAGGAAGTGCATTTGGTACCAGCAGATTTGATGCCTCCGGTTTCGAAAATTTACTACCTTCCTCTAGGGAAAAGGGAAGGAAAGTTTTCTACAGGGGCTTTAGAAATGGATCTCCTTAATGTTTCTGAATTACTTTCTACCCCTAAAGAAGAAGATATAGCTGTTTCAACTTTGTTAGTCACGCTGGCTCTCTCTTCCAACAGGGAATGGCTGTTGAAATTGTTTTATAAAAAACGTGCTGTTTTGTTTTATGGTAAAAAAAAGTTCTTCTTTTCCCAGATGTGGCACAGGAAACACAGAAGCGGCGGAGAGCTTTTCTACTTTTAAAACCAGGGATGGGCTGTCTTGGTGCCACGTTTATCCTTCGCTTTCCCTGCAAATGCTTGATTACCTATAAAGCGCAGAAGTATGTCTTTTTTTCACCTGCAGATCTTTCCGCTTTTTTGAGTTCCCATTTACCAGGTTCTTCTTCTCCTGAAATATGAGTTAGCCGGTGCATTAAGAATGTTGAAGCCGGTGGGGCAGGAGCAGCCATGCCTGGAGTTATCCTTAGACTTCTTCAGCATGTAGGAGGGCGCCTAGGGAGGGGGAAATGCTAGGGAGTCTCAGGGGGGAGGAAGTTGCCTCTGAAGGTGTTTTACTACAAAGGTTTTGCCTGGAAAGGAGGAGCATATCAGTTGAGGTGTAAGCAGAAGAGGTCCTTATGACCCAAAGTTTCAGTTCCAGGGAATATGGAAAGTCAAGCAGCATTAGCACATTGGCAGGTACAGTATACTGTTAGCTTGCAGATGCACTTGCGGGAAAACTCTCATGGATCACAAACTTTAGCATTTTAAAATTAGAGAACTGCTTTACAGACATTTACAAATATATGCAACTGTTTAGCATTTTTCTTGCTTTGTCTCTAAATGTTAAGCATTATTACTAACACACAAGCACTAAGCAGAGGAGTGGCCTAGTGGTTGGGGCAAGGTACCTCAGGCTGGAAGGTTGGGGGTTCAAATCCCACTAGAGGACAGTAACCTTGGGCTGGAAGGACTGAGGTTTCTAGTCCCACAGGTGCTCCTTGTGGTCTTGGGCAAGCCACTTAACCTCCATAGCCCATGTTCCCTGTAAAATAGTTATCTTCAAGTTATAATGCCCTGTTCAATGTAATTTCAGTTCATTCAATGTAAACCACACTGATGCAGAATAGCATGGTATATAAGAGAATGTAAATAAATGGCAATGTATGCATATTTAGTGGGGTTAATCTTATAAAGGGTTTTTAGTGCATAAAGGCCTTGCTGCAAGTGCACAAGACCTCTTATAACATTTCCACAGGGTTATGAACAGAAAAGTATAGAGGCCGATTCCATATAGGCTGGCTAGCTCTGGTGGAAATATTTAAATCAGACACAGGCACAATTCACAGTGAATTCTGCAGCTGTTCAGCTGGCCCGTGCATGTATCCAGCATGAGACCTGTGCACGGATGCAGACATGGGCCATAGAGTGAAACGTAGAAACACAACCACCTCTAATATTACGGGTCACAGATAAATGCTGAAATCACTTTGGATGTCCTGCTGCTCACCATATTCTGAAACGTTGCATGTTTCTGATCATGCCCAATGGGCAATAGACCCATGGACACCATGTCTCTTCAGTTAAAACATGCATCTCACTGACAGTGTTTTGTTGATGCAATTTGGACATTAATCGCGATGATACACAAATGCTGATGAAAACTAGACCACATATACTAGTCTGTATCATGCCCAGAACACTGCAAAATAATCTAAGTGCATTCTAATGTATTATAAGATCAAGTAAATATTAACATGTTTGTCATGGCCGCTGTTCCCTCTAAGCTGTGCGCGTGTGCGCGCGCACACACCTCACCGAGAGAGCGCACATACTTTACAACAGAGCGCACAAAAATTACGGCTCTGATTCTGATAGAAAACACAGATGTCTTAAAATTTTAAAGTTATGATTGCAATTACTAGAACTGTCCCTCTTCATTTAGTAATCATCTATTTTCATTTAATTTGATTAAAATCAATGTGGTGTACATACTGTATTCTGATGTGTAATCAAATTGTAAAGTATATAACTCCGAGTGTCATTATGTGGCGCACAAAAATTTAACCTTCCTTCAAAAGCTGCACACAGCTGATATTTTATGCGCACACAACCTACAGAAAATTATAGGGAACATTGGGTCATGGCATACCTTACATCACATTTCATTTGGCAGTATAACATTGCCTCAGTTAATCTAACATTGGCCATCTCTAAAAACACTCCTTAAAATGCTAAGTACAGACTCTTACCAACCTCACAACAACCTAAACTAACTTTGCAATTCCCCAAAGGATGCATTATATTGCTGAACGACAAAACTAAGCTCCTCTAATGACTATGGCATCTATTTCCCACATATCTGGGTACTGACATTTCTCATAGCAGCTTCCTACATGTGGCTACACCTGTCCCAAACAATGTCCACTCTCTGTCTAGGCTTATTTTGGGCTGTATACATCTGCTATCTGTGGGGCAACACTGCCTGCCTTCCCACAGTCTATACTGTTGCAATGTTCCCCTGGTCAGGCCTGTGTGGGCATGGGAGGGGTAATCCCTGTGCCATCATACCAACTAGCCAGCCTCCAGATATATCAGCCCTCTCGCAGCTTGTATAGATCCTGGACTGGGTAAGGATATAGTCCTCATGGCACAATCTGGGGAATGCTGGCACAATATCAGACATGTCTCCCAGTACCTGGCACAGCTGATGTATGGCTGCCCTATCATATTGGCACCAGGTGGCACGGCGGTCATCCGTAAGGTCCAGGTACTGGCCAAGTATTCATGTCCACCCTGAATTGAAGATCAGCACACCGGATCCTCCTGTGCAACCCTCAAACTACACACACAAACACACTCTCACTTGCAGTAACAAAAGTTATAGTTCTGCCATAAAGATGATTAGAATGTATAAATAAAAGCTGGTAATCCATAATAGCAGGAAGTTCCAGTTATACAAATATGATCTTCCTTTCTCACTCAAACAAGATTCTTTTCCAGACTCACTCACATACAATTCTTACATTAATATTTTCATTTTTTATAACACAGGAATTGTTAGGGTCCCCTAGATTAGCTCTTTTAGCACAAAAAGCAAATGTCAGCACAGCCAGAATAAACACTATTGACATTGTTAATATTTCTTTAAGGGTAGATTTTAATGACCCTTTAGCTTACAAGATTCCCTCACCTCTGATTTCTGTTCTATATAACTGCATCTTGGGTTGTTTTACTAAACTGCAGTCACACCAGTTTAAATCATACTTGCCACAACCTTTATACAATTTAGGACAAATTGTAGAACACAGCAGAATATTTTCTAAGTCTTATTCCACGTCTCTGGCAGGAATAACAGGCACATTGGCAGGGAGGCCAAAAAACATACACAGGACTTTCCTGAATATACTATATACATCTCCATGGCAAACAACACCCATGTTCCATCCTTCGCAGGCATGTTCTTATATCCCCGTGCAAGCGCCGTGGACGTGCATGGGTGCCGTGTATTGAAATAGGGTCATAGATGTTTTGGCAAGATATATGTCTCCCATGCATGTGCAAATAACCCCCATAGTGTAAAGAAGGTGTGCACATTTACACTATCCGTATGTAGGCATGTTCTGGGGTAGAGTATAGGCGGAGTGTGCAGAAAATCACAGTTTACATGAGTTATATATAAAATATGCATGTATGTGCCTTTTTTACACATGGTCATTTATGGTTGCTCCTGAACAGGTGTAAATCTCCGTGGCTTCAAGCCAGGCACAATTTCTGCCGCTTTTGGCCTAACATTTTATGAAGGTACATAAGCACCTATGGGGATCTTTTACTAAAGGGCAGTAAGGGGATGCACCTATTGCACCAATAGCACCAAAAATATTGTGTATTAGCTGCAATATCACCATGTTAACTGTAGGGGGCGTGGAAAGCATTTCCCAGCAGTTAACACAGAGCACTTTCCCCTAACATTGGCTGCACTAGTGGCTGCATTTGAGGAGGAGTTTGCTGCGCTGTCCTCGCCGGTGCCGAGAGCAATAGCGCTGTCCTCGCCGACGCCTCCGCGTCGAACGGGACCATCGGCATTGGAGTGTCCTCCGCTGGCAGCTCCTCCTCCCCTGATGCATGAATCGGCGCCGACCAATGGCGCCGTAGGGGGGAGGAGCCGGGTCCGTTTATGGAAGTGAGAGTCCTCTGCAAGTGGCCCTTCCTCTCCTGATTTGAGGATCGGCGCCGGCCAATGGCGCTGTGAGGTGGGAGGAGTCTGACCCGTGATGTAAACAGGCAATATGGCCGCCGCCGTGAGAGCCTGTGGGGTGGGAGGAGTCTGGCCCGTGATGTAAACAGGCAATATGGCCGCCGCCATGAGAGCCTCGTGGCGGGCCGGCTCTGAGCTCTCCAGGGCAGGATCGGAGAAGGAGAGCTGAAGTGAAGGAGGCCTGCGGTTGGGAGGAGGTAGTCGCCGAAGTCTCAGAGAGATGCCCTTTCGCACCAGCCAAAGCGACGCAGCAGCGGCAGCACCGAAGGGGTCCCAGAAGGGAGAGCTCGTGCCACAGGGAGCAGGGCCGTCCAACGGAGGCATGCGGCTGGGTGTGGTGGCAGCAGCGACTCTCGCACTAGGAGTGCAGCTTGAATCAGTGCCCCCCACTACTCTTCGCGCAGAAGAGAGCACGTGTACTCGGAATCGGAGCTCTGCTGCAACTGGAGAAATGAAGGCCTGTGAGAGGGCTAGCCGGGGACGGAGGCCTGTAGGCACGTCCTGGGCTGTGGCACTGCCTGTGCTTCCTTTCCAGTCCCATTGCCCCATGCTCCTGGTCGCAGCGTGGAGAAATTTTCCGCTGCCTGATGAGAGCTCATGGCTGGTCTAGATCGGAGGTATCTGGGGAAGCAAGAAGAAGGCATAAGGTAATTTAAACTGATAATACATACGTTGTAGAAGAAATTTTTGGTAGAGAGTTGCAAAGTCCTTCTTGCTGGCAAGGCAGAAGAACTGAAACTGGTTAGCTAGGGGCGGGCCTGGGGGGGCAGGGCCAGTTGGCCCATGCTCAGAAGGGCGAAAGCCCTTCTGAGCTATGGAGAGTACTTCCGTCTCGGCGCCATCGGATGACATCACCAAGTGTGGCTGACTCATCCTGCTTGTCCTAGGAGAACCCACGATAATGCAGTCAGCAGACCGTGTGAACCCAGCACTAAGTGCAGTGAGCTAACCATGCCCACTCTCTGCCCCTAACCTGACCACTCACAACCCTAAAGCGGGTTGCACAATTAATGCAGGAATCAACCCGGGCTGTCATGGACTCATGCTAGCCTGCAATGCTTGTCCCAGTGTGCCCTCAGTGCATGCTCGAACACGCGCTGCCAGCTAGCCCTCTTTAGTAAAAGACCCCCTCTGTGTCTTTATAAAATAGGCTTAAAATAGGCACCTACACAGGCAACCCATCTTAAAATTACCCTCAACGAGTGCCTAATTTGGTGTTTAGCACACTTCAGTTCCTTAGTAAATTGGCTCCTGTTAAAATTAATTTAAGTTTTATTCAAAGGCATCAGGAATCTTTAAATGCTGGCTTTATTTTTGGAGCATGGATATATTGTCCATATACCCACTTTTGCCAAATCATTCATCCAGATATTGTCATCTTCAATCAACTGATGTATATGCAGCCTATCCAAAATTACTGCTAGCAAAACAAACTACACAAATCTTGCATTCTCCGGGAACAAGAAGGCTATTAAGACTGGGCACTGCTCCTATATTATATACTGTAGATAGGGATCTTTGTTTTTAGTTTAAACACATTTGCAGCGATAAATCCAGATTGCTTAGAAGGTGAAAATCAATTTAAACACATTTTCAGCCCGATTTTATCACTGATGGGAGCTGTGTTTTAGAACTCATCATCTTGGAAACAGCCATGACCCTGGCTTCAGCACAGACTGGATAGGCAGAAGAAGCCTAGCAAATTTGAGCAGGACAGAGATTGCCAAATCTCAGCTCCATGTGGCTCACAGATGCTTGGAGCTGTACAATATACTCTGGCCAGAACCAAGGAAGTATTGGTATAACACGAGCTCCAAGGGTCTAAAAGTCAGGAGAGTCAGCCAGGAGTTGGTCAGAGGCCAGAGAGCCAGCCAGGAGAGAGAGCTAGGAACGGGGTGAGGGTAATAGGGAAAGCAAAAATAATGAATGCTGAGAAAAAGGAGAGGTGAGCGAGACAAGTGGCACGCGGGTGTTGGGGGAAATAAAAATAATGGATGCTCAGAAAGGGGAGTGAGAAAATGATGAGAGTGAACAATGGGGGGGGGAAGATTAGAGTGATGGGGAGACTGAGAATCAGGAGCTAAGTCAGTGGACAGAGTGAAAGAGAGCAATAGTAACTATAGATGGTGGAAAATCCCTCCTCCTATGGTTCAGAGAAACCCCTGAGTGCAGCACATGGAAAATATACATACAGCCCTATTCCATAATATGCATGTTGGGCCCGCGGACACATCTAAATTGAAAATGGGCCCCGCTTGAACCTAATTCAGCATCCTTGGGTCTAGACATGCCCAGAGGTCCAGAAGTGGGGAGATAAACGTGTCCAGTGCAGCATGGGTGAAGGGCTATTCGGCCGGCCCGTGAATGCATCTGGCAAGAGGCTCGTACAAGAGTGCAGGCACGGGCCATGTGATATAATGGAGAAACATATCCCCCATCAATATTATGGGATACGGGTAAATGTTTTGGACGTCCCCATACCCGCCGTATTCTGAAAAGTTGCACGTTTTGGATTCTGCCCATCTCTGGGATATACCTACGGACACCACGTCTCCTTGGTAAAACTGGCATTTCCTAAGCTGCTCTTCACACTGACTGTCGTTTCCTGATGCAAACTAGACCAATGACAAATGACTGCTGCTGCACCCTAGACCATATACCAATCCTCCTCAGGTCTTGAAAAGTGCTAGGTAATCCCAGTGTACCCTAATATGAACATATATATCAGGACATACCTTGCATCAAATGGTACTTGGCATTAGAAAATGGCCCCAGTGATCCCTGCCTTGATCAGATCTACAAACATGCTTTAAACTGCTAAGGATGGACCCATACCAAGTGCACAGAACCCAAAACTAACATTGCAGTTCCCCAAAGGATGCATAATATTGTTGCCCTTTTTGTGCCTCAGGTCTGTATATGCACTCACTCTGCTGCTCTGCGCTACGATTCCTCTCTTCTCTCTCCCTATGCTCCTCCTCAGGAACTCTGCTCTTGTGGCAAATCACTTCTATCTGTGTTCTTCTCTTCTACTGCCAACTCCAGAATTCGCTCCTTTCACCTTGTTGCTCTCTATGCCTGGCACAAACTTCCTAAGTCTGGACATCAGGCTTCTTCCCTGGCCCATCTCAAATGCAGACTGAATGCTCACCTCTTCGTTGCCACTTTTGGATCTGATCCACCTAATCTCCCTTGTGTCTCCTTACCATTCCCCCTAATTATATCCTGTCCACAACTGTTGTGTTGTCTGTCTTGACTAGATTGTAGGCTCTGCTGAGCAGGGACCATCTTTTATATGTGTCTGTACAGTGCTGCACATGCCTTGTAGCGCTATACAAATGATCAGTGGTAGTAGTAGTTGTAGTATTGCCTTCTGGCTATGGCATCTGATTCCCACATACCTGGGGACTGGCATTTCTTACAGCAGCTGCATCTGTCCCATCGTGGCATATGTCGGTCTGTGGGGCAACCCTGTCTAACCTACCACAGTCTGCTTTGTGGCACTGCTCCCCTGGTCAGGCCTGTGGGAACATGGGAGGGGGATCCCTGTGCCATCATACCCGGGTAGCCAGCCTCCAGATATATCACCAGTCTCGCAGCTTGCATAGATCCTGGAGTGGGGAAGGATGTAGGCCTCATGGCACAATCAGGAGGATGTTGGCACAACATCAGTCATGTCTCCCAGTGCCTAGCACAGCTGATGCATGGTTTTCCCATCACACTGGCACTTGGTGATATTGTGGTTACCGTTACGGTCCGCATACTGACCAGACATTCATGTCCCCCCAGAACTGCGGATAAGCATACCAGATCCTCCCGTGCAACACTCAACTACACACATACACACACTCCCTCTCACTTGCAATCACAATAACCATACAGCTGCCAAAAAGATTCCCTGCATCTATAAACAACAGTTGGCATAACATAATAGCATGGCAGCCCAGGACTACAACTCCGATCTACATTTCTCACACAAACCAGAATCTGCTATAATCACTCACATACTAATGCTACATCACCTGTCCCACTTTACAGAACATAGGAAATGTTGGGGAACCCTCGCTTTGTTCCGTTAGCACAAACAGCAATTGTCAGCATAGCCAGCATAAACACAATTGCTTTTCTTAAGATGTTTCATAACCTTACAACCTTCTTTCACTTCTACCTTCTGTTCTTTACAACTGCATCTTGTGTTCTTCCAAACTACAGACACAACACATTAAAACATAATTATCACAACTGTTCTTCAATATGGGAGCAGAATATTTTCTAAGTCCTGGCTTTATTCTACGTTTCTGCAGGAATAGCGTGGACATCTGTGGGAAACACTTAAAAACATAAACAGGCCTTTCTTGAATATGCTTTATACATCTCCAGAGCTGACCATACCCCCGTCCCACCCATGTCTGAGATCTCCGTGTTAGCGCTGTGGATGTGCATGTCAGCAGTGTTTCAGAATATGGTCAGGGACGTTTGTGGCAGATAAATGTTCCCTCCAAACGAACAAATCCCTTATTTGTATTCTGGAATGACCTTCTTAGAGGATAGGACCCATATTAAGAATTAGACATGTGCATTCATTTGAAATGAAATGGGAAATGTCAACAATAAGAACATAAGATATGCCATCCTGAGTCAGACCGAGGTCCATCAAGCCCAGTATCCTGTTTCCAACAGTGGCCAATCTAGATTACAAGTACCTAGCAGTTTCCCCAAAATACACAGGTTCCACAATGCTTGCACTGGGATATTCTGGGTCTATTTTAATAATGGTTTAAGGCAGGGCCATACCGAGACTGAAATGCGCCCTGTGCAACTTGCACATCGGGCACTATGGGGATGCAGTAGGAGGGGGGCGCGCGCCCGATCTGCAAGTCGCCAGCACGGTAAGCAGGTCTGCTCCCTCCCGGAGAGACCAGACCTGCTTAGTGTGCCAGCGCGAAGACTTAAGGGGCGCATTTTGTCTCTCTGCTGCTGCCTGTCGCCAAAAAAGTGGCAGTGGTAGGCAACAAGAGAGAGCCGAAATGCACCCTTTAAGTCTGTGCGCCCTGTGCGGCCGCACCACTCACACAGGGCTCGGTACAGTCCTGGTTTATGGACCTTTCCTCTAGGAAGTTGTCCAAACCTTTTTTTTTTTTTGACAGCTTTATTTTCATTTTCCACCAAAACCTGTTGAAATTACCTTAACACAATAATCTACCAAATTTCAACATATTAGGAACCCCAAACCTATCTGTATTTATTTTTTTGTTGGAGTTAGTCGTCAAAGTGAGTGGAAAAATGACCATCACCTCTATATCTAAACTACTTTCCATGCTCAATGGGCTGAAGCTCAGAAACAGCTGGAGTCTTTTCAAGATCATGTTCGGAGTTTAAAAATTAAAACATTCAAGAGAGATAAACTGGATTATGACAATGACTGTGTATACAATTGACCATCTATGAGAAAACAACACTTCACAAAAAAAGTTTCTTTTGGGGTAGAATCGGATGAATCTTCGGATACAGATATGGTTGAGCCTATACAACAAAGTTCTGCCAGATCTAGTTCTGCCACTATGGAATAATATAGAAGTGATTCTTTCAGGGGTCGTCGATCTCGCAGACCTTATCAGCAGGATTTTTGAGCGGGACCCGACACCCAATCCCGCACCAAGATTCGACAGTCATCAACTTGTCGGGAAGACCTTTGACTTCATCTCAATTGCAGGTATTAGAATTGGGGCTTTCATTTGTACCCACTTCAAGTTATGACGGTTTTGCCACATGTTTGGCTCTGCATACATTTTTTCGCAAATTGCGTCTTATTCATCATTTTGCCGGTTCCACTACCACTGCTGACACGTCTTTTATAAGAAATCCCTCTCGTTGGGTACCTTTAGGCCCGCCGGATCATACCATCACTGCTTTTCAAGAACTGGTTTTACAACAGTTACAACGTTTAGAACAACGTAGGTCCTTTGTTCATTTCAATCTATCGAAGGATCAATATTGCGCCCTTAAACAGTTGAAAGACATGGAGATTGTCATTAGAAGAGCCGACAAGGGTGGTGCTACGGTGGTTCTATCAGAAGAACAATATCAGCGAGAGCTGGCAGTGCATTTAGATGATCAGACTGTCTACACTTGTTTATCCTCTGATCCTACGGCTAATCTTCAGAATCAGATTTCATCTCTGTTTTCTAATGCATTTTATCACAATTGGATTACTAAAGCAGAGTTTGTTTTTTTGATCAAACAACATCCTAAGACTCCGATCTTCTATCTGGTCCCCAAAATCCACAAGTCTTTACAGAATCCACTGGGTCGTTTCCTGTAGAGATTCGCTTTTAGAACCGCTTTCTAAATTCTGCGATATTTTTTTACAGCCTGCAGCAGCTAAAGTACAATCTTATATTAAAGATACTGGGGATTTCTTAGTACAACTGACGACCTGCATGGATATACCTTCTTATAAATATTTAGTGACTTTAGACGTCCAGTCACTTTATACAAATGTACATCAAGATGAAGTACTTTCTTATCTTGTTGATTATCCCCTAGATTTACCAGATCGTATCCCTCGGGATTTTTGCTTGATCTGTTAGCTCTGGTTTTGAACAATAATTTTTTTCTGCATCAACAGCAATATTATTTGCAAAAATCAGGCATAGTGATGGGAGCAACTGTTGCCCCCTCGATTGCCACCATTTATATGGCAATTTTTGAGACTACTCATGTATATGCGGTTCCAGCTTTTCAATTTGTTCCATTTTGGAAGAGATTCATAGATGATGTTTTCTTTCTCTGGACTGGTACCAGGTCTGAATTGGATTCTTTCATTTCCCGACTCAATACTCACAAGACAAACATTCAATTTACAGCGCAGATTGACCTTCATTGTTTACAGTTTTTGGATGTTACAGTATATTTAACTTCTTCTGCAATAGAGACAACTTTGTATCGCAAGCCAGTGCAACTAAACACCCTGCTTAGATTTGACAGCTTTCATCCAACATCTCTAAAGCGTGGGTTACCTTTTGGGCAATTTCTGCGTTTACGTCAAAATTGTTCGACTTTGCAAGAATTTTTACTTCATGCACAGGATCTGCGATTGAGGCTTATGCAACAAGGTTATCCTCTTTCAGTGATCATGAAAGCTTATAAAAGGGCTAGATTTGTTCATAGGGACTGGCTTTTGCTTCCAGCCAGCCCCAGATCAACTGAGGACATTATTACAGGAGTTTTGCCCTATACTAATAATATGCTACAAGTGGCGAAGTTGCTAAGACAATTTTGGCCAGTATTAGGACTTCACTCTTGTTTTCATAATAAAATTTTACAAATAGCATATGCCAGAAAAGCGAATTTACGTGATTTAATCATGAAAACCACTGATAAGTTGGATCGTCCGTGCTATAATCAAATGGAAAAAGGGCATTTTCCATGCACGCATTGTGGGCATTGCGCTTTGACCATATCGGGAACTGAGTGGTTGGACATTCACACATCCAGGATTTTCACGTCATCAGGCTATACAGATTGTACTTCCACTTTTGTGGTTTATCTAATAATTTGCCCTTGTTCTAAATATTACATAGGGTGAACAAAGCGACCGATCAAACTGCGGTTATCAGAGCATGCTTCACGCTTGCGCACGAAAACACTTTCAGACCCAATTGTGGAACATTGTTTGAAATACTCTCATACTTTTCTTTCTCTACGTTGGCGAGTTCTCGACTGCATACCGTATGATCCCAGAGGTGGTGATCGCGAACAGCGGTTACAGCTCTGTGAACAAAAATGGATCTATCGGTTGAACACAGTGGTCCCTAGTGGTTTAAACATGCAAATAGACTGGCATACTATTGTATAGCAGATTGGATATTGTCTCATTACTCATCATCTTCAGTGATTTTTAGAGTTTTTTCATCTTTTTTCATCTCATTGCTCATTATAGGGTGTTCTCCTGTGGTGGGTTCCCCCTTCATAATTGCAATGCTTCACAGCTTCATCATGATTGGTAGCTCTTAGTCATCTGGTGTAAGTGACGTCAGACGCCGAGAAGGCAATAGCTATAAGAACCCTTACTTCGGTTCATTTAAGCACAAGCTCTATGATTCTGCATCAAGGTTTTGCCAGTTTCAGATGGCCTGAAACAGGGTTGGATGATTTCTGAAGACGACCCAAAACGTGTAGCACGTCGCTTTTGATATTCTGGCACATCATCTTTGAAAGATCATTACCTGAGCTAAGTGCAAAAAGTTTTATTTTTACATTTAATAAAAGGGAGGCGTCGCGGTGGTGTGTGGTCATTTTTCCACTCACTTTGACGACTAACTCCAACAAAAAAATAAATACAGATAGGTTTGGGGTTCCTACATATGTTGAAATTTGGTAGATTATTATTTTCATTTTCAACATACATCTCAACAACACATCAACATCAAACAAAAGGAACAAAACTAAAAACCCCCATCCCCCCACCCCCGCCTCCTCCTCTAGAGCACGTCTCGCGCATTAAAAGATAACAGACACTATAGGACAGTTGTACAGGATATCATGGCCATCTCGAACATAGGCACAGACAGTATTTAATCAAAACCTGGTCTATCCCCCATCATGTTTTGGCTAGAGTCACAAAATCATTTAACAGTTTCCACTTGAGACCACTATTTTTTGACGGTAGCAAGGCCTTCCGAGACATTTGCTCATACTTGCTGTACAGACAAACTTGATTCCACCATTCCTGTACACAGAGGTTAGCTGTGCATTTCCAGTTGCACACAATTAGGTGTATTGCTAACCCCAGCATAAAATCCAGCATGAAGCAACCCTCTTTGGGAAGAGATGGGAGCTTCGCCACTGATCTAAGGCCTATGACCTTCCAAGTCAGGGGTTCTTTGAACTTAAGAATGATCTGTATCTGCGCCCAAACCTGCTCCCAAAATGTTCGTATCCCCAGGCACTCATATGCTATATGTACAAAAGTGCCAGTCTCACTGCCATATGTCCAGCAAAGACTACTGGCACTCTTGTCCCATTTCGCAACCCTAAGAGGTGTACAGAAGCATTGGTGTGCAAAAAAGAAGAGAGTCTGAGTTATAGAGGCCGATTTCAAGACTCTCACTTGCTTACCCCAAAATGTCCTCCACTGCTGCGCGGAGAGAGCGACCCCAGTATCCTGCTCCCACACTTCCTGTATTCTCCATATCTGCGAATCCCGCGTCTGGCTCAGCCTCTTATAAAAGAGTGACGCCATTCCCGCTGCTTGTGAAGTCTCTTGAGCAACCTCTACCACCCCACTCCGTCCTATCCCATTCTTGGGGTTTACTTTAGAACTTTCAATGCAGTGCCGGAGCTGCAGCCATTGAAAGTATAACTTAGATGGGAGGCCAAATTCTTGCTGTAATTCCCTAAAGTCTTTCCACTTATTAGCTTTAACTAGCTGACTAATGTTCCAGACTCCTCTCAGGTACCATTGACTCCATGCTATAGGTTTCTTCTGGATTTTGAGCAGGGGATTATGCCATATTGGTAGCCGGGCTGGAGAACACAGATCTGGGCCATATGCATGGATTAGAGCCCCAAAGGCCAGAAGTGTGTCAGTTATCATACAGGGGCACTGTGCACTCTGCATCAACTGCATGCCTGGGAGGCATCTCAGTGGTATCAGGGCTAATAATTTCTCTTCAACTTCCACCCAGACAGGTCTACCAACCGATCGACCATCTAGCCACCTTGATCCCTGCTTTAGCAGAAATGCCCTGTGATAGGATTGGAAATCGGGGAACCTGACGCCACCCTCCTCCCTGCTAAGTTTAAGCTTCTGCCGCGCTATTCTCGGCGCTTTATCCTTCCATAAGAACTGACTCAAAATACGTTCTATTTGCTGATATGTTCGCGGAGACATCAGACAGGGTATCATCTACAAGATGTAGTTAACCTTAGGGACTATCATCATTTTTATGGTCTCAAGCCGCTCCCACCAGGATAAAACTAAAGTGGACCATTTAGTGGTCATTTCACGGGCAATTGAAACTATCGCTTCAGCATTAAAGCAGACAGTTTCCTCAAGGGGGTAACAATAATGGACTCCCAGATATTTTACCATGGAAGATTCCCAAACAAACGGGAAGCCGCTCATGTCCTCCTTGTGTACCCAGTAATTTAATGGGAAAGCTACAGATTTCATCCAATTAATTTTGTAGCCGGAAAGCGTGAGTACCGATCAATATGTTCCAATACCTTAAGGACTGACTCAGGGGAGACAAACAAAAGGAGATCATCAGCGTATGCTGACAGCTGACTTCTAGTCCAGCAATCACTGCCCGCGTATCTCCGGACATTGCCGAACAATGAGGGTTAATGGTTCCAACACAAGATTGAATAGCATGGGACATAGAGGACAACCCTACTGTGTGCCCCGTTTTAATTTAACTGGCTGGGATTTCGTTCCATTCACACAAATGTTCGCTGTGGGTTGAGCATACATGACCTCAAGTGAGCGGAGAAAACCGGCCCCAAAACCAAACCACTTGAGAGCTGCAAACAAAAAGGACATAAGACATGCCATACTGGGTCAGACCGAGGTCCATCAAGCCCAGTATCCTGTTTCCAACAGTGGCCAATCTAGGTCATACGTACCTAGCAATATCCCCAAAAGACACAGGTTCCACAATGCTTGTACTGGGTCAAGCATTGATATCCTGGGTCCCTTTTTAATAGTGGTTTATGGACCTTTTCTCCAGGAACTTGTCCAAACCTTTTTTAAACCCAGCTATACTAACAGCCCTTACTACATCCTCCGGTAACAGATTCCAGAGTTTGATTACATGTTGAGTGAAAAAATATTTTCTCTTATTTGTCTTAAATAGTTTACCCTGTAGCTTCATTACATGTCCCCTAGTCTTTCTATACTCTGATAGCGTAAACAATTGATCCACGTTTATCCGTTCCACTCCATTCATTAATTTATAGACCTCTATCATATCTCCCCTCAGCCGTCTCTTCTCCAGGCTAAAGAGCCCTAACCTTCTTAGGACCATTCCAGTCGGTCGAAAGCCTTTTCGGCATCAAGGGAGAGGCCTACTAAAGGTTTCGCCATGCCTTCTGAGCCCGTCAAGATGTGGCATAAAGTTCTTGCATTGTCAGCAGTCGATCTACCCTCTGTAAAGCCACACTGATCAGGGTGAATTAATGAGGGCAACTTTCCCGACAATCGGGCAGACAAAACGGTTGCATATATCTTATAGTCCACGTTTAAGAGAGAAATGGGTCGGTAATTAGCCGCCAACTGTGGATCTCTGCCTACTTTTTCAAAGACTACCACATTCGCCGCAGCAAAACACCAACTTGTGGCCTCGCCTCTACCAACATACCATAGTATTGACATAGATGAGGAGCCAACTCCTTAGCAAAGATTTTAAAAAATTTGTCTGGAAGTCCATCGGGACCCGCTGCTTTGCCGGAGGCCATCGAGACTATCGCCTGTCTAATCTCCTCCGACGAAAAGGGCCTATTGTGCTCCTCCCTTGCTTCTTCGCTCAAGACCGGCCGCTGTATTCCAGAGACCAGCAGATCAAATTTGTCCTGTGAGAATTCCTGCTCCGACTCATATAACTGGGTGTAAAAAACTCTGAAAATTTCAGCGATCTCCGAGTCTTTGACCACCATACCCTGCCCTTGCTGGTCTCGCAGGGCAGTTACCCTCTTGGCTTCCCGTCTACCTTTTAGCGCATTGGCCAACAGCCTACCAGCTTCATTTCCTTCCCGGTAGTAGACCCCTTGTTGTGCTTTGATGCTTTGAGAGGCTTCAGTGGCCAAAATCGCATTATATTTAAATCTTAACCGCTGAAGCCTCAGCAAAATACAGGGGTCTGTTCGCTGGCTTAGCACATGCTCCCCGACTCTAATTTGTTGCTCAAGAACTGCCAATTGTTGCTTCCGCTGTCTCGCCTGACGAATACTAAGACTGGTTATGACCGCTCGCACCGCAGTTTTAAATCCCTCCCACCAGGCCCATCCCGAGGTGGCCAGTGGAGAGTTAAATTGGAAATATTCTCTGATAGCCACTTTTACATCTATACAAAAATCCAGATTGTCAAGGAGGGCTCTACCAAAAAAACATTCAGTGGGACTAGCATACATCCTGTCATCTTGCATCACCAATGAGATGGCCGCATGGTCGGACACATGTTCTGAATGTATGCATGTCTCCTCTATGCTTGGAACAAGCGCTTTAGACACAAAAAAAAAAATCTATTCTGGACTGCGATAGGTGTGGGGCCAAGAAGTAAGTGTACTCCAACTCCGAGGGGTGATGCAACCTCCATATATCTACCAGTGCCCTCTCTTTAATCAAGGAGGCGAGCACAAGTTGCCCTTTAGAGGGTTTAGAGGTCCGAGGCAGCTGCCTATCAACCAGTGGATCGATTGTCTGATTAAAGCCCCCCCCCTACAATCAGTGGTGTTCCTGCATCCATGTGCACTTCTTTTGCTATTGTAGAGAAAAATCCTGGGCTATCAGCATTAGGGGCATATAGGCACATGACAGCCACCTCTAGCCCCCCCACCCTGAGCAAGGCCCTGGACCATCTTCCTTCTGTATCAGAGCGGCTGTGTAGAGTGGTAGCATTCAGGGACTTTCTCACCAGTATGGCCACCCCATTCCTTTTCTTAGATGCCGCGGAGTATGCAGCTACAACATAGGGCTTTATACTAAGTTTTAATGACTCCTTTTGTTTTTTTTAAATTCTTTATTTTCGTTTTATAACAACAAAGGAAAAGGAAGACATACAGCTAAAAGACAGATACATAAAGTGTAATACATACACCAAAGTAAACCCCTGCCACCCCCCTCCCCCCAGCTTCTTCTCTAGAAAACTAATCATTCCCGAAGCGGGCGTGTACTTACATTATTGTGTTACAAAACCTAACGGTGATCTGAAACATGATGAGTGCACATTATACAGGCATGTTGGAACAATGAGCAGATTGTACATAATCATTAAGCATCTGCCATTTAGACAAGCGAGAGTGAGTTTGGGCATGGGGAATAGCTCTCCGAGGTATCTGCTCATATTTACTATATAAGCAGACGAGGTTCCACCATTCATTGACAGTAAGTCGAGAGCTATCCTTCCAATTCCTCGTGATTAAGCATATGGCTATACCCAGCATGAAATCAAGAAGAAAGCGACCCTTCTTAGGAAGAGAGGGGACCTCCGCCACAGAGCGGAGTCCCACGATCTTCCAAGAGAGAGGTTCGTGAAGGTGTAAGATAAATTGAATACAACCCCAAACCCGCCCCCAATAAACCTGTAGTTGAGGACATTCATAAATAACATGAGCGAAGGTTCCCACAGCAGTATGGCAAGACCAACACTGGTCCCTAGCATTTGTGTTCCATTTGGCTATTTTTTCTGGAGTATAAAAGCATCTGTGTGCGAAAAAGAAGAGAGTTTGGGTAACAGAGGCCTGGACCATCTA
Organism: Ichthyophis bannanicus; assembly: GCA_033557465.1. Taxonomy (NCBI): domain Eukaryota; kingdom Metazoa; phylum Chordata; class Amphibia; order Gymnophiona; family Ichthyophiidae; genus Ichthyophis; species Ichthyophis bannanicus. The sequence continues at coordinate 863,307,246 of CM066032.1, read as the reverse complement.
CCTTCTGTATCTGAGCTAGTCGCAATAATAGTAGCATGCAAAGATTTCCTAACCAGTATGGCAACCCCACATTTCTTAGAAACGGCTGGGGAATAGGCGGCCACCATGTAAGGTTTAATATTGAGTTTAAGAGTTTCCTTCGAATTTAAATGCGTTTCTTGGAGAAAAATCAGATCCGCAGCTTCCTGACTTAGGTAGCTTAGGATTTTCTTCCGTTTTATCGGATTATTGATTCCTTTTACGTTCAATGAGAAAATCTTACATGGTGCCGTCAATCGGTAATAGACATTTTAGGTAAGGGCGCTTGAAAACATACAACATAATCAGAATCTGTGCAACAATGACATAATCACCGAGTATTCTGGCTAATACACCCCATATTGAAAAGTATGTACCAAAGTATCTTAGAGAAGAAGCAAAACCCCCAAAGAATATGGCGACCATATGTCTGCGGGAGGAGGCCCTAGAGAGGAAATAGAAAGACATGAAAAAAAAAAAAAAAAGAAAAGAAACACCAGAGTCCATAATTAACACTGTCTCTGATACTCATCGAGGCTACTGTGGGTAGATGGAGTCGGGTCACAGATATCATCAAAAGTAAGGCAACAAACTGCCCTCGCCAGACTCTTTGCTGGGCTGCGGCAGATACAATATGGCAGGTACAGCGGATATGAGAATACTTGCAGGAATATTCTGGAAGTCAGCGCATCAAGTCGGCTTCTTTGGAATCCAAAAACTCCGCTAGTAGATCAGGGTCCTCAAATGTTCTTGTCTGATTGTGAAGCGTGACTCGGAGCTTGGCCGGGTACATCAGGCCATAGCGTGCTTGTAGTTGTTGAAGCCTCGGCCGGAATTCCAGAAAGCGCTTTCGGCGGTCGACCGTGGGTTTAGCCAAGTCGGGATAGAAGGAGATCTTGTGGCTCTCAAACTCCATATGGCCCTTTGCCCGAGAGGCACTTAGAATTTGCTCCACGTGTTGATATCTCAAAAGTCGAAAAATGATAGGCCGCGGGGTCTTCCTGTTGAGCGTTATGCTTGTGGGTACACGATGAGCGCGATCGATCTCCAAATCTTTGGTAAAGGTGATTTGGAGCAGGGAAGGGAGGATGTTGCATAAAAACTCTTTCATGTCTCCCGATTCCGCTCCCTCCGGTATGCCCACGAGTCGTATGTTGTTGCGGCGCGCTCTATTATTGCCATCTTCCACTTCTTTCTGCAAGGCCCGCACCTGACGTTCAACTTTGTCGAGTTTGGACAACCGGGCCGCATGGGAGTCCAATATGCTCTCCATTTTGTCCTGACGCGAAGAAAGCCCTTCTAGCTTGCTTTGCAGCACACCAAAATCTTCCCGCAGCGCTCGGAGTGCTTCACCGTTTGACTGCACGAGGTTTTTGACCCCTCTAATCTCTGCGAGGATTTCCTGCTGCATTCCGGGGCCCTCGCACAAGGCCAGCCCCTTCTGCGGGGACGGAGGTTCAGTTTTGGAACGTTTGCCATGAGAAGCCGCTGGAGATCCAAATTCCAGGCGCGTGGGATTGGTCCCCACCATCTCACCAATGTGCCCCGGCAAGATCAGAGTAGAAGTTCCAAGTATGTACGGTGTTAATTCAGGATTCTGAGTAGGCCTCTCGGGAGCCTCAGCGTTATGCGACCATCCCGCTGGACATCAGGCTCCGCCCCCCGTTAATGACTCCTTTTGATTTAAGTGCGTTTCTTGCAATAGCAAGATGTCTGCATTTTCATGCCGTGCATAATCAATAAATTTTTTCCTCTTGACCGGGTTGTTTATCCCTTTGACATTCAATGATAAAATTTTACAGGGGGCCATTTTTGTACTCGTTTGGCTTACATACCACGAGGTCAGTTCTATTCACCCTCCCTCGCATGTCATAAGAGCAAAGGCCTGTGGGGGACCCACTTTTGCCATACCCAAAACATTGACAGCTTCTAACAACTGTGCTTAGCATTCTGAATGCGTTTTTACATGCATGCCCTAGAGGAGAAACTTTACCCATACAAACTACTGGTGAGCTTGTACCGACAGGGTAGGCCCGGGAGACCCTCCATTTACATATCAGTAGAGTTGCATGCACCTCGGTTCAAATGTCACAATTGCTCCCAGAAGTATAATCCCTCTTGCTCCCCACCATTTCTAACAGAAGGAGACACATCAAACTTTGACATTCTATCTCTGTGTCACCCGTCATTTATAAACTTTACCCATGTTAACGACAACATTACAGTTTCTTTGCTTTATTACTCAACAGAATGTTCACAGTCCTTGCAATACAGTGTTTCCACCGAACGGACCACCGCAACCTAGTGCTTCGTCTTGTTTTCCTGCGACCTCCCTCAGCGCATCTGTGCTGCCTCCTTTTCTTCCAAATATGCAAGGAGAGCATCGGGATCATCAAATTATCGGGTCTGATTGTGCAATGTAACACGCATCCTTGCCAGGTATAAAAGGCCATAGCGTGCCTGAAGTAGTTGCAGGCGCGGTCTGAGAGCCAAGAATCTTTTCCGCCGGTCCACGGTGGTTTTAGCCAGATCAGGGTATAAAGACATCTTGTGGCCCTCAAATTCCAAAGGCGCCCGTGCGCGTGCCAGTTCCATAATCTGAGCTACTTGCTGATATCGAAGAGCCCGGAAGATGATAGGCCTCGGCTGCTTGCTATGTAGTGTTACTTGTGAGGGAACCCGATGGGCACGATCAATTTCAAACTCCTTCTCAAAGGTAAGCTTGAGTATCGAGGGGATCAGCTTGCCCAAAAAGGCGATCATGTCCTTACCCTCTGCTCCCTCCGGAAACACCGACCAACCGCACATTATTCCGACAGGCTCGGTTGTTACCATCTTCTACATCCCTCTGCAGCGCCCGGAGCTGTCTCTCCAATTTATCCACTTTTTCCAAGCGTGCCCCGTGGATGGAGAGGATTCCCTCTACTTTCTCTTGTCGGAGAGAAATCCCTTCAATCTTGCTTTGCAAAGCACTAATTTCCTCGTGCACCGTGCTTAAGGAATCCCCATTGGCTTTAACCAGCTCCTTCACTCCACGTATCTCTATAAGGAGCTCCTGGAGGGCTTTGGGCCCTTCACGTGCGGCCACCATCTTTTGTGGAGAGAGGGGTTCTGTTTTGGACCTTTTCCCGCTACTGTTCAACGCGCCGGCATAATCAAGCCGAACCGGCTTAGGTCCTGCCATCCCGTAGGTTCACAATGATATTACCCGATACTGTTGCTTCATGGTGCACTGCTATATTCTGGTTTTTTGAGGATTCTTGGCGGATCTCCCCAAAGCCGCCGCGCTATGCGACCGACCTGCTTGGCATCAGGCTCCGCCCCCCCGTCCAAACCTTTTTTAAACCCAGCTACACTAACAGCTTTTACTACATCCTCCAGTAGCAAATTCCAGAGTTTGATTACACGTTGAGTGAAAAAATATTTTCTCTTATTAGTTTTAAAAAGGTTAACCTGTAGCTTCATTGCATGCCACCTAGTCTTTCTATATTTTGATGGCATAAACAATTGATCTATGTTTACCCATTCCACTTCATTCATTCATTTATAGACCTCTATCATATCTCCCCTCAGCCGTCTCTTTTCAAGGTTAAAGAGCCCTAACCTTTTTTACCTCTCTTCAAAGGAATACCCTTCCATCCCCTTTACCATTTTGGTGGCTCTTATCTATACTTTTTCTAATAATGCTACATCCTTTTTAAGATATGGCAACCAGAATTGCACACAATATTCGAGGTGTGGTCGCACCATGGAACGATACAGAGGCATTATAATATCCTTTGTTTTATTCTCCATTCCTTTCCTTATGCTCTCTTGGCCGCCGCAGCACACTGGGCGGAGGGTTTTAACATGTTATCCACGATGACGCCTAAATCTTTTTTCTGGGTGGTGGTTCCTAATGTGGACCTTGCATTGTGTAATCATAGCTTGGGTTTTTCTTTCCTAGATGCATAACTTTGCTCTTGTCCACATTACATTTCATCTGCCACTTGGATGCCATAGATAGATGTCTACATAGGTGGTATTTATAAAGACAAATAGAAGTCTACTTTATAAAATGCTAGGGTAAGTTGTAGAAAATGTGCCTACAATATGTACATAGTTACTTACACCTGCCCTCGAGCAGGTATTAATATTCATATGCATAGATCAAGGTATTTAATATTCAACGCATCTGTCTGTGAATTCTGCCTCTGTTCCAGCCAGACCATGACCCACAACTACTCCTTCTGGAAAGTACATATCATGATAAGAAAGAACATATTTTTACACTGGTCTGTGTTTTGTATGAGGCCATTGGCCCATGTGTGTGGCCACATACATACAAAAATGAATACAATACCCAAAAGGAGGCCGCTTCTGTTCTCATGCAAAAGAAAGGTGGCATCATGCATCGGAGGGGGCAGAAGCACGAACAGCACTGCGGCGCAGGAAATTTAGGAAAGTGCTGCGGGGCTGTTTGAACTAAGAGAAGGGTGACAGTGGCGGCAATGAGGATGGGGGAAAGAGCAGGGAGCGCAGAAGAATGACGTTCACTGAGGGTGCCTCATATCCTTGCACCAGTCCTTTGCACAAACCATCTCAGTGTATGCTAATGAATGCATGGGTAGATAATACTTGCTTATTTTCCCCCTTTCTCCATCACATTGTGCTTAGTTTTACTCTATTGCTCTACCATATCCAGAATGCTCAGGAAAAAAGGTGCATATTCATTCACCGCATTCCTCCATAACTGCATGCATGTCTTTACTTGGAAACCTTTATAGGTGCAGAAACATTCCTAAAGAGCAACATTTAGGTGGGATAATGAAAAGAAATAGGAAGCAAATAGAATCAACCACCATGTACCTTAGAAGTGAATGTCAAATGCGCTCTCACAAGCATGACACTCACACATCTGTTAGACTATGTGTAGAGAGCTACGGCTTCTTTTAGACTTCTAAACTTGGAATCAGTGCTGGTGCAGATTATTAGGCCTCATGTAGTTACTCAAGAAAATTGCATAGGTAAATGTTCTGTGGCATTTCTCACACGTTGTTGGCTATGGCAAATTATACTGCCTTGAATGGAAGATGAGGCGGTATAAAAGATCTGCTAAATAAATGTAGAAGAAGTGTAAAAAGGGATATGTGACAGATCCTTCTCTGACTGGAGGCCTCCAATCTCTGGTGACTAGTGGGCCTGAAGAATTCCCCCATGCCGCTATGTAAGACACATAAATATTTTCCGCTTCTAAAGAACCCTGCACCTTAATCCAGGAATTTGTCCAAACCTTTTTTAAAACCAGCTACACTAACAGATCCCACTACATCCTTTGGTAACAAATTCCAGTTTGACCACATGTTGAGTGAAATAATATTTCTCTTATCAGTCTTAAATGGGTTACATTGTAGCTTTCGGGGCAGTTTCTCCAAATGGGTGAGTTTTACGCATACCATGACAGTCATGAACCTCACTTCTAAGCAAGGATATGGGGAATGAGATCTCAGCCTTTCAAATTTACTGCTAATGGTCGGCATAGTACCTGCATCGTGCCAAAGAGATCCTCCCTCTGGAGTTCATAAGATGTTACGTGTATGGATAATTTATCAAGATGTGCTTGGCAATTCCCCTTAATTAGGCCTGTGGCACCCAACACAATAGGAAATAGCTCAGTATCTTTCTGCCACGTTTTCCTGGTCTCTGAATACATTTCTTGATACTTTAATATTTTCTCCCTCTCAGCATGATTCACAGAGTAGGCGCTTGGAACTGCCACCACTATAATCAATGTCATTCTAGTGTTTTTCTTCTTTACCACTATCTGGCTTCTTCTCATCTAGCTATTTATTGGTCGGAATGGGAGTATCCCAGATAATCACAACCTCTTCACTCTCTGAAATTCTTTTAGGGTCATGATCCCAATGCTTTTCAGGCACAGGGATGTTATAGTGTTTACAGAGTTTCCAATGGATAAGGCATGCTACTTTTCGTACCTTTCTGTATAGAAATTTTCTGCCATCAGAACTTCACAGCCAGCTATAAGGTGAATCGCTGTTTCCAGCTCTTTCCCACAGAATCAACAGTCTGTTTTGCCAGGTTTTTGAATGCTCACTGGAAACCATCTTGTCCGTAAGCCACTGTCCTGGGCTGCAACTATCAACTTCTCATCCTTTGGTTTCAATTCACCCCTACTTAGCCATTAATGTGTCCGCTCTTGATTGACAAAGGGTTCCTCGATTCATACTCTATTTCCCATTGTATTTGTACATTTGCCACTTGTTTTTCCTTGTTGTTGATCTAATTCTTTAAAGAGTTCTTTTCTCTTGTTTTGCAAATTTTGTTACTTCCTTCCATGTGCTTGTGGATTCTTATTCATTCCTTCTAGTCATTGGGATGCTTGTCGAGGTTTGATGATGGAGACAGATTCTGAATGTTTACTTTTATATTTCAGCACTTTTTGCATATTTGAATCTGATGATGCAGTTAGATAGGCCTGGAGGCCTATGATAGTAGCTCTGTATGTGTAATCAATCTCTGAGTCCTAGCCCTCCTGCAGCTCTAGGGATGTACAGTCTTGGCATACACTGATTCTTATACATTACTTCATGGATATGGAGGAGTTTTCGTGTTTGTACATCCAGTTTTTCAAGATCTTTAACAGACCAGTCCACAGTCCCAAAGCTGTATAAAAGTACAGGAATTGCCAGCTGATTAATGCTTTGTATCTTATTCCCCTCAAGTGCTCTTTCTGTTTCTGTGAATCTGATCTGCAAAATGTCTGTTTATTTGATCTGCAAAATTAAAGATCTTAAATTTGCATCTGTTGCTTTTTGCAGTTTTTCTTGTGGCAATTTTCCTATTTCTTCCACTTTTTGGTGGACTCTCATAGTATACCCTGTTGATTTGAATATAGGCTGCGTAGCATAAAAGTAGCAGTACATTATTTCCTCCTTATCTGCAGAAGTCCACGTGACCATAGTTAATTCTTTAAACTTTTTCATTAATTTTCATGGTTTATCTCCTGTCACAGTGGGTCCATGAATATGCTCACCATGGCCTTTATCAGTGGCAGGGATGTTATCTACATCTGCAGTGCTTGCACTATTGCAACCACCATTGTTATGCTAGTGCGTAAGTTATGGGTGGGCACCTTTTTGTCCTGGGCGACATGCGGCCAGTATGTATTTTTCTCTTTCATTCCTACCATATTTCAATCATAGTGTCACCTTGCTTGGATTCAGTATAGATTGTCTACAACGGGGTCACCATGTAAAGGTACCCAGCAAGACTTGGAGAGAGAACTAAAATCTCACCCCCTAAGAGAAGCACAACATTTCTCCAACCATAGCTAGTGAATTTTATGCTGCACTTCCCCTTGACCCCTTCATTGCATGTCCCGTAGTCTTTCTAGTATTTGATGGCATAAACAGCCGATCTATATTTACTCGTTCCACTCCATTCATTAATTTATAGACCTCTATCATATCTCCCCCTTAGCCCTCTTTTTTCCAAGTTGAAGAGCCTTAACCTTTTCAGGCTTTCCTCATAGGGGTATCCTTCCATCCTCTTTACCATTTTGGTGGCTCTTCTCTGTATCTTTTATATTTCTGCTGTATCCTTTTTAAGATATGGTGACCAGACTTGCACACAATATTCAAGGTGCATTATAATATCCTTTGTTTTATATTCCATTCCATTTTATTTTCCTAATCATAGAATTTTTTTTCACTCAATATGTAATCAAACTCTGGAATTGATTACCAGAGGATGTAGTAAAAGCTGTTAGTGTAGCTGTGGCCTTGGACAATTTCTTTAACCTTTCTTTGCCTCCTTGGGTGCAAAGTTAGATGGTAAGCTCTCCAGGAACAGGGAAATACCTACTATACTTGATTGTAATGCATCTTGAACTACTACTGGAGAAGGGTCAGGTAAATACTAAGAAATTAAAAAAATAAGACTTCCAGACAGGCCTACAGCCAGGTATGATAGTCCCATTTCAGAGAATTTACTCCCTATCCAAAGCAGAGCTCAAGGTATTAATAAATTTGACTGCAGGGCTCTTCAAGTCTAGCCACAGTGTCAGAAAAATGTGCCATATAGCTGTGTTAAAATGTAGACCTTTCAGTTGTATTTTGGCTCTATTTGTACGAGATCTGTTTTGTAACCCTTTGGTCATTGGTTCAACAATGGCCCATGACTATGAGGATAAAATATGCATGTTGGGAATTTTAAGTACCAGCTACACACAGCTACCTTAGATCGACAAAAATTAGAAGAATGGTCAAATGCTTGGCAATTGAGATTTAATGCAAAGTGCAGAGTGATGCATTTGGAATGCAAATACTCAAAGTGACTCTACGAGATAGGGGATAAGAGGCGGGTATGTACAGACCAAGAGAGCGACCTCAGAGTGATAGTGTCTGAGGATCTCAAAATGGTGAAGCAGTGTGACAAGGTGGTGGTCAAAATCAGAAGGATGTTAGACTGCATACACAGAGGAATAACTAGTAAGAGGAAGGAGGTATTAGTGCTCCTGTATAGGTCATTGGTGAGGCCTCACTTGGAGTATTATGTTCAAGTTTTGGAAACTACCTTGCAAAGGATATGAAACAACTTGAAATGATTCAGCAGAAGGCAACCACGATGATATGGAGCCTGCACCAGAAGGCATATGAGAAAGGTCTTGAAGACCTACATGTGTATACCCTAAAGAAATAGAGGGGGAGTAACCTGGACAGAGCAGCAGTTGCAACTCTATAAACTCTATAAATCTATGATCTTACTGGGTAGACCAGATAGATCATACTGGTTTTTAACTGTCATCATTTACTATGTTACTATACAGATATCCCCAGAATAGTATACCAGGCCATGCACATCTAGGAAAAGCCTAATGGTTAGAATAGTAGGCTTAGACCAGGGAAGTCAGGTTAAAATCCTACTGCTGCTTATTGTGAGTGTGAGGAGTAATGGGGATAGTACAGTGCCATATTATCTACACCCTCTGGATATTTTGTGGCTAAAATGAGCACTTTTCCAATGCCTATTCATGCCGTGAGCATCTATAATCTTAAACGTGACTCTGGCATGGAGTATGCAACCTCAGACACAACTCTTGATGTCCAAGATGTTTCTGAGATCAGACAGTGACATCCAAGTTCATAGGAATGCCCCAGCCATGCCTCCACCATTTCCTCATTCATACTTGAATGTCCACAGACCCAGCTTCTATGCCTTTGGAGACATCTCCAAACTTTGGACATCTCTATGCACATTTTCAGATGTCCAAAGCATGAACAGGGCTTTTAAAATAACCCCCATAGTCAATTTGTGAGGTTCAAAAAATATATATCTAATATCCTGCTACTTAGCCAGACATTTACAAGGAAAACAGAAAAAATAAATCTTTAATTGGCAATACCCTGGGTCTAAATTTAAAAAAAAAAGAAGTTTCTTCTTCCTCTGCATGGATTACGCAACGTTACACGACAATTGATAAACAATGAGAATTTTTTTCTAAAATATATTTTGTGATAAGGAAGCTTATCATAGCTCAGGAAGGAGCTATAGAAAAGGTGAAGTGACTCTGAACAAGCAACCTGTCAGTTCTGGTAGAAATAAGAAAACAGAATTTTCCCATAAAAGACTACCAGTCCAAGAATGCACCAGGTTTCCAACAGCCATTAGAGGAGCTGAAGTGGGGAAACGTGTGTTCAATCAGAAGGGCTATGAGGTAATCCCTAAGCACTCATCTCAAAGGGCAGGGCCTGATTCAGCACAGCTGCGCTGTACTAGGGAGGAGCACTCATCTAAGCAGAATAAAGGTAGAGTTTATTCTACAGAGAATTATCATCAGTTTCATCTGAAGGATCATCAGAAGCAGAAGCCAAACCGGACGGACAGAGAGGGCAGGAAACCCTTTGGAAGAAGGAAGAGAAAAGCCTTTGAGAGGTCTAGAAGAGTCCAGAGCAGTACGTATACTGGGAGGCATTCCAAGGGCCAGCATACACCATTGGACTGGGGAAAGCCAGAGGAATGGTGCTGCAGAGCTAGGAATCTCCAGACGCTACCTGTGAGGGAGACGGCTGTATGTGGAAGGGACCCTAAGACCCGTGCCAGAAGGTATGTGAAGAGAGATCCAGTGTCCAGGGATCTGGATTGGAAGGCTGGACATAAGAACTGGACTACATACTGGCCAGGCTATATAAAGAGGAACTCTAACAGCAATGGAAGCTCAGGTATGAACACTGATCTATGCCCTAGCTATAACCTTGAAAGACAGCAGGGAAACAAGTATTCTCCTGAAAGTTCTCCAGTGGGAGATTCATCTGTGCCAATCCATGATATTGAACCCATGATTGTTGAAGAAGAGGGGGTGATAGCAGATGAAGAATCTGTTTACATGGACTGCTCTCTGTCTAAACTCCTTTGGTGATTTTCTGTTATAAAGTACAGCAACCATCACAAAGAAATACAAACTTGTTCTTTAATCTACTCAGAAAAGCTCCTGTGTAGGTTTCCTAGCCACGCAGTAGAAAGCAAGCCAGCTAAGGGGTTTCAGATGGATAACTGCTAGCAATTGAGCCTTACCTAATTGCTTGTGAGCTAGGAGAGAATCACTTCTGAAGCTAGGTGGGAAGATACAAGAAGTTAACCTGAGAAGAACAGTTTTTTTTCTTTCTTTGTGGCTTTTGGTTTGTTGTTTGATATATGCTAAGAAAACATTAGCTAATGCCTACAGAAACAGACCAGTTTGTACCAACCAGGTCTTATTTCTTTTGCTTTAATTGCCTGACAAAGGTTAAAGGTTGTTTTCCTGATTTTGTTTTTTTCAAGTTTAACACTGAAAGCAAGTAACCTGATTTATGTGCTACCAAGCATATCTGTGTTGGGAGAAATAACCCCATAAATAAATAAATATCTTATTGGATTTATCAATTGAGCACAACTAAATAATTGTCAGCAGCTGTGTCTGGTGTGAATGAACTGCATTGCCCACAATCCCTTGCAAATCATATAGATATATGCACTTGCCAAGACTGTGAAGATTCTCACCCAGGCAGCCGTCTGACAATTTTCATTGGCCAATCTGTGTCGGGGGTCAAGAGCACAAGCTATCAATAAAGTTTAAGTTTACTACGTGATCCATTTCTGATCTTTCTAGAAACACTGTTAGATCATGATTATCTATCATCAGCTGGAATGGTTGACTCTAGTCCTTGGTTCCCTTCTATTTTGCTTGGGGCAAATAATAAACTTTGGACAAAGAAGATATGGAGTCTAATGGATTTCATTCTAATGGAACTTTTAAAACATTAACCACATATTTCTTTTATATTTCCATTGCAGAAATAGTTGAAACCTGAAGAAAGCTGAAAAGATTTAAATTACACTGCTTTATAGAGTTCTTAAGGCACTGAATCTTCATATGGAACACTAGAGACTGTTTCCTAAAAGCTTCTCTATCCTGTGATACCTTAACCTTCTGTTCCACTACTGTGGCTCTCTACTTTACTTTCACTATATCCTGCTGAAGTACAGCTGTTGCTGAATGAATAGTGAAAGTGTGTGCTGTTGAGTCAATGTTATTTGCAACCTAACCCCTGGGCTTTCTTGGCAACGTGCTACCAGAAGTAGATTGCTGTGCCTTTCTTCCACTCAGTAAATCTATAGCACCAAGGTGGTCATCCATCCAAGTACTAGCCAGGCCTGCCCTTACTTAGCCTTCAAGATCACTGAAGATCAGGCTCATGCAGGGCAGCATAGAACCCTCAATGTTGGAGGTGCCAAGCTACCCAGGTCCAGGATTACATTTTTTTTTTACAGTTCTGGTTTTAAATATGCATTCTAGTGCAGTATGGTATTTGTAGTCCCTGATTTTACACATTGGAATCAGTGTTGCAGGTCCCATAATGCATTGGAATGAGATTGTCAGCAATCCAGGACTGGCTTAAAATCTCACTGCTGAAACTGGATAACTTTACAACTCTGCTATATTCTGTGCCATGTCTTTCATCAGACCTGATAGGAAATACTCTAAACAAAATTTCAAAATTAAACTTAGTTCTCAACAGTTCTGATCAAGCAGAAGAAGATTTGATCTTCTTTTCAAGAAAGTCCCCAAGGTTGTCCTTGCAAGGCTCTCCTTCCTCCAACACTCTGCTATATGATCTCTGGCATCTTTTATACAGCTGTATACCATATAACCCTGGCCCCTCTTCCTCTCAAGTGGGAGGTACATCCAACCATGTTTGCCAACTGAATCCAGATGCAGTCCTGTGTTTACTCTATTGCATGCAGGGACTTGTAATCTGACTTTTATAGAGTGTAATAGACAAATCAGAACTACATATCCCTGCATGCAATGGGGTAAACCCAGGACTGGACCAAGCTTGTCGGGTGCATCTGGAACCAGCTGGCAATCCTACATCCAACTCAGTTTCACATATTACCCAGCGCTGCCATTATTACCATATTGAGCATGATTGTTTTCTAGTCTATTCAGGGGAATTCACTGCTTCTGCAAAATATTTGCATCTATATCAAAGAACTTGGTGGGTCCAAAGTGAGTTCACTACAGAGATGCCATCACTGTGTGCCAGTCTACAGAGGTATCCATCAACATTGCTTGTTTAGCTTTTCATTTATGCCCCACTTAATGAAGAAAATTATGTCTTTAAAAGAAATATGCAGGAGACCAGTCCACTGCTGTGTCACAGTTCTGACATCTTGGATTCCCTCTGTTGAACATCTTTTTATCCCCTTTGGTTGCTTTCATATATGATTATGATTATGACTTTAGTAATGAGATGCTATCCAGTTACTTTCCAATCTTGATTTAGCATGTCCCATCCCTGCTAATATCTGCCTGGCTGCAGAGGATGCATGGCTTATGGACCACAGGCTAAAGCTCAATCCCTTCAAATCAGAGGTTATGGGGTCATTTTAAAAGCCATCAACTCCTATACCCTACCCATAACCCACCCAGTCACTGTCCCTTCCAGTGCTAATGTTTAGAGTGGGAGTTTCAATGCACTGCCTGTGCTGTCAGCATGGAATACCTGGCAAATGTTAAACTACTACTACTAGCTATTTTATCACACTTTAAAAAGATGCTCCTTTATGCCTTTATCTTCTTATGACCAAGCATCCATTAAAATGTTGTATGAAAAGAATTGTTTTTTTATCTTTATCTTTATTAAACATTTGATATACCACCCAGGCAGCCCTGGCATCAGAGTGGTTTACAATAATAAAAATAGTAGCTGTGGGGAAAAGTGAAAAGGAACACCAAAGTTTTGACAGGACAGTATAGAAAGGAAAGAGCAAGAGAGAGAACAGAGGGAGGGTGGAAAGATCATAGGAGAGATGCATCAGATCTCAGAGGAGGGGACGGTATAAAGGTGTCCTGCTGAGAGTTGGAGAGGGGGAGATCAAAAGCAATATGGAAAAGCTGGGGTTTTAGCAGTGCTTTAAACTTGGGGAATGAGGTTTCGGAGTGCAGGGTAGGAGGCAGAGAGTTCCACAGTGCAGGGCCCAAGTAGATTTCCGGGTCTGTTTCAGATGTGCTTGAGTGGCTGTGGGGAGGACTAGACAACTGATGTGAATGGATCTGAGAAGACAGTGGGGAGTATTGTCACAGAGCAGATTCACCAGAGCCTAGGAAGATAGACAGAGAAGTAGTGGATCAGGCTGACACTAACGTTTTTAGAAAGCACATGTCAGGAAGTTGCTATGAGCAACAGAAACAAATGTGGTCACAAGCCAGAGAGACACACCCAGCCAGCAGGAAAGCTAGGAGGTTATCGCCTGATGCAAGTCAGCTGGGGGGAGGTGCTGCTCGGAGGTACATAGATAAGCACAGCTCACAAACAGTTAGACAGAGTCGTGGACAGAGCTGGAGAAGGGGCCAGAGAGAGAGCTGTGGAGAAAGCCTGCATGATGATCATTACGGAAGCCTGAATGGAAGTTTGAATGATTACCATGAGTGCTTGAGAGAGCAGCCAAGACAGCTGGACTCAGAGTGTGAAAGTGAGGATAACGGCAAAAGTGGAAAGAGCTACAGAGGAGGTAGCAAAGCCAGGAGAGGAAGCCTCAGATATCAGAGGAGCCCAGAGAGTGTTGGAAACAGCCCAGGTTGGAACGGAGCTGGGAGGAGAAAGGTAAAAGCTGAATAGTTTTATTTTCATCCTGAAAGGGGAAGCACAGGGCTTGGCTATAAGAGGCAGTTCCCAGAAACGCTAAAGCCTTATGAAGCCAGCTTAAGAGAAACAGACAAGTTTTATTACCCTTATACCAGGCATGAGAAGGTTAAATGCTTTTTACCTGAAGAAGCTAGTATCTCTGGAAATGATTTAAGGAGCAGAGTCTCTGCAAAACTGCCGTTTCAAACTCCAGCCATACACAGGATCCTGAGCCAGTCAGAGCCGAGGGGCAAGCCTATTTACCTTAATAGAGGTGCAAGGGAATATTGCAATTCACCTAACAACCACCAGCAGGGGAGAGGCTCTTACCGAAGGCAGTTCAGTGAATGTGGTAATAGCATTCAGCACACTCTCACAGAGAGAGAAAGAGAGTCACGTCAGAACAGAGAGAGACGGTTTGAAGAGGTCCCAAATGCTGAAAGGAAAGAGATATTAAATGCTTGTGATGAAGCAATGCAATGTGAGCCATCAGAAGCTGAGACAAGCACTGAATATATGGATTGCACAATTTCAATAGCAGACAGCATTTCCTCATTAAGATAAAGGGAAGTAAGAGCTGTTGAAGCCTAAAGAAGGGCTTGTATGTGCTTATGAAAGACTGTTTTGATGTACATTTGCTTTATTGGTTAAGAAGCTGAAGAGAAGCTATTTTTGTTCCATTTTTCCTTTATTATATGCCCAGGAAGGGTTATGCTTTCCTTTTGTTTATACCACGATAAAAAGTCCTATTGGAAGGGGAAATAAATCCTTTGTTAACCTTACCATCATTCCACAACTGATTTTTAACTGGCAACTCACAACTACAACTCCCAGAGGGCCAAGCAAGGCCTACGCAGCTAATTGAGCCAGTTACACTGAAGCCCCAGCGCAGTGCCCTGCCCAACCAACAGGTACACAGCACGGAGGGGTGACAGTATCAAACTGGAGCAGGTTTGAAAGATACTGTGGGGTGCCAGTGTAGACAGCTTTGTGGACAAGAGTGAGTATTTTGTAGTCAACACAGAATTTGAGAGGAAGCCAGTGAAGGTGAATAAGAAGTGTGGTGAGTTAATCAAGCCATGAGGAGTGAGTGAGTATACATGCAGCATTAGTCTGTAGGAGTTGAAGGCAATGGAGCTGGTATCGAGGAAGACCTGCAAGTGTGACATTACAGTAATCTAACCTGGAAATGACCAATGAGAGGAGGAGAGTCATGAGGGAGGGGAACGTGAGGAAAGGGCGAACTGCACGAATCTGGCGGAGGGAGAAAAAAGAGCACTAAACCGAGGAAGACACGTGCTCATGAAAGGAAAGGGAGGAATCAAGGTACTGAAGTGACTGAATGAGAGGGACAGATGACAGCAAATTTTGAAGTGTTAAGATGGAGATGGTTTGTGGACAGCCATGTGTGAATGTCTGATAGGCAAGAGTTCATGGAGGAAAGATTGGGAGACTGGGAACTGGTGTGGTGAAGTAGGATGATGATATCAGCGTAAAAGTAAGAGGAGATACCAGATTGCTGAATAAGTAGGGCAAAAGGTGCCAAAAAGATATTGAAAAGAAGTGATGCTAGGACTGAACCCTGGGGGACACCACAGGGGAGGGGGATAGTGGGAGAGGCAGAGACAGAGGAAGAACGAAGAGAGAGGAATGACTTAAACCAGTTTAGAACAGCACCAAGAAGCCCATAATCATGAAAATGAGCAAGGAAAGGAGCGATCAACCAAATCAAATGCTGCGGAGATATCTAGTGAAACAGCGAGAGTAATGTAACCTCAGTTGTCTGAAATGTGAATTTCATTAAGTAGTGAAAGAAGAATAGTTTCCATGCTGTGAACAGGTCTAAAACCTGATTGCCGGGGTGAAGAGCATGGATACAATCTAGGTGAGATGATAGCTGAGCAAAGACAAGTTTCTCCAAATCTTTGGAGAAGAAAGGTAAATTGGATATGGGGCGCCAGTTGGCAAGGATGGTGGGATCTAAAGTATGGGTTGAATGATGGCATACTTCCATAGGGAAGGGAAAGTACTGGATGAGAGACTGCAGTTGAATATGGTTAATAAGAGTAGAACAAGAGAGGGTTTTGAGATCCAGCGAGGAGGAATAGGGTCAGAAGGACAGGTAATGTTATGAAATGAAGTGATAGCTTTGGTGAGCTCAGCCATAGTAATCGGTTTGAACATGGTCCCAGTATGGGATAGAGAGTTACCAGAATTCAGGAATGAGGGGGTTGAAGGAAGTGGTGGCATACCAGCTGGAAGGGCATAGCAGGGTGCATTGATCTTCTCCAAAAAGAAATGAGCCAAACGGTCCGGGGCTAGGGAGAAAGTGGTCATGGCAGGAGTGGTATGAGTAGAAGAGAGACAGCAGAGAATTGAGAAGAGTTGAGTAGAGGAATTAGCAACTGAAGAAATATGATCAGAATAGGTGGTCTTCCTGGCAGTATGCACTTTCTGTTTGTAGTGCTGATGCTGGTGACAGAAACATCTCAGAGTGTCCATGGAGGGATGGCTGCACTAGAGGCGCTCGGTTCTGAGGAGCTGTGTCTGGAGCAGTGCAAGACCAAGATCAAACTATGGATCGAGGATATTGTCCAGCTGGGGGAGAGAGAAGGGGTGCTAGCTGGTCTAGTCGGTTAGTAAGAGATACGTGCCAGGTCTGGACTTGATCGTCGAGAGAAAGAGTGGAAAATCTGCAGAGAACAGAGTATATGTAGGGGGAAACTGCATTATGATAGCAGGGGTGAGGCGACGTCTCATCTGGGGTTGCTCAGAGGCGGAGATGGGTCCAAGTGAAGTGAGGTGAGAGGAATGGTAAAGAATATGCTATAATTACACAGGTACACTACCAAAAAACTGCCTCCAGTTTTGCAACTGA
Organism: Ichthyophis bannanicus; assembly: GCA_033557465.1. NCBI lineage: Eukaryota > Metazoa > Chordata > Amphibia > Gymnophiona > Ichthyophiidae > Ichthyophis > Ichthyophis bannanicus. The sequence continues at coordinate 863,290,185 of CM066032.1, read as the reverse complement.
TTCCTATAGACTTTGGGGTGCTGAATCCAGGAAAAATAGCCAAAATGTTCCATCACGTCACGTTTTCTTGCAAAATTAGATTTCTTACCCATATAAGGAATGTTCACATAATTTCTTTTTAGCCGACTGCAGTTTATTTTCTTCGCTCAAAATAGAGGTTGTAATGGTTAACTAACTAGAAACACTCCCTCATGATATTTTAGAGTGTTTTGCATTCATTTTATACATTAACAGGACAATTGGGAGGCGGGGGGCTAAGTCCAGTACTCGCGCTGGCGCATGTTCTTTCCTGTTCGCCTCGCCTCGTTCGCTCGCTCAAACACGGTGGTTGCGACATGAACGTTCCTGTCAAATTTCAGTTTCTTGCAAGTTCATTATTACCTTTTGTTTGCTCAGTCGTAATCCAGCTTTATTCCGAAGTGGTTCACTACAGTTGTAGCTTGCAGTGCTGTGTATTTGTGATGGCTCACAGAGCCAGAGGTTGCGTCAACTCTCCGGACAGTTTTTGTTTTATTTGTGGGGAATATACCGTGAAAAAGTGGCAGAGGAACATTTCTGCATTTATTAAAAAAGTATATTTCGCCTATTTCGGTTTGAAGTTAGGCGATCAAGACAAACCGTGGGCTCCTCACAAAGTGTGCAAGACATGTGAGGAAGATCTACGCTTATGGATGAAAGGTAAAAAACAAGCATTTCGTTTCGGAATACCTATGATGTGGCGTGAACAAAGAGACCACAGCAGTGACTGCTATTTTTGCTCTTGCATTGTGAAGGGATACAACTTAAAAAATAAGAACGTAATAAGTTACCCCAACCTTCCCTCAGCAATTAGGCCTATGCTTCATAGCAACGAAGTACCTGTGCCTGAACCACCAAAATCTTTGGATCATATTTGTGTGGACGGTTCTGATCATGATGAGACTCATCAGATGGCTTTTCCCGATGAGTCCAGTACTTCCGAGTTTGAAACTGAACCAGATCCGAAACCTGAACTTTTCTCTCAAGCTGAATTGAATGATTTAGTCCGGGATTTAGGACTCCCAAAAGATGCTGCCCAACTGCTAGGTTCTCGGCTTAAACAGAAAAATCTATTGTCACCAGGAACAACTTTTTATTGGTACCGCAACCGCGAGACACAATTTGTGAAGTATTTCAGCAAAGAGGAAGATTTGGTATTTTGCAACGATATATACGGAGTGATGGAAAAGTTTAAACTCAAGTATGATCCTGCTGAATGGCGGCTGTTCATTGATTCGTCAAAAGACAGCATAAAAGGTGTTCTTCTTCATAATGGCAACACATTCGCTTCAGTTCCTATTGCTCACTCTGTTATTCTCCAAGAAAAATACGAGAATTTGGCCCTGATTCTTCAGAAGATTCGTTATGATGAGCATAAGTGGATGATTTGTGGAGACTTTAAAATTCTATCCATGCTATTAGGGCAGCAATCCAGTTTCACCAAATATCTCTGCTTCCTTTGCTTGTGGGATAGCCGGGCCCGTGACCTACACTGGGGGAAAAAAGACTGGCCAATTCAGGAGTATTTGAGACCCGGTGAGAAAAATGTTCTTCATGAGAGCTTGGTACCTCGTGATAAAATTCTATTACCACCTCTCCACATTAAGTTGGGTCTCATTAAGCAATTCATCAAGTCCCTTCCAAAAGATGGTGAGTGCTTTCGGTACCTTTGCTCAAAGTTCCCCCGACTTTCTGAAGCAAAGCTAAAGGAAGGAGTGTTTGTTGGCCCTGATATAAGGAAACTCATTTCAGATGGAGCATTCGCTGAAACGATGTCTGAGAAGGAAAAAGAAGCCTGGGATTCCTTCAAGGATGTTGTTCTCAAATTCTTGGGGAACAGGCGGGATGAGAACTATTAGGATATTGTTGCCAGGATGCTCAATGCCTTCAAAGAACAAGGCTGTAACATGAGCCTGAAAGTCCATTTCTTGCACTCCCATGTGAACTACTTTCCCGAAAACTTGGGGGCGTACAGTGAAGAACAAGGTGAAAGGTTTCATCAGGACATCAAGGACGCAGAGAGAAGGTACCAAGGAAGATGGAACACCACTATGATGGCTGATTTCTGCTGGTTGCTGCTGCGGGAAACCCCAGATGAAAAATAACCCAAGCAGCGCACCAAGAGAAGCATTCGGGGGAAGAAGAAACGGGCCCACCAGGAGATTGATTGACCCAAGAATGACTTTAAAATCTAAACTGTGTTGACAAATATCGTGTTTTTACTAAACTTTGAAATAAAAATTTGCTAGTTATTACCACAGTGTCGGATCTCATTTATTAGAATTTTATTTTCACACCATCGGGTGTTTGTCTTCATGTACTGCAATGGTGCGGTTTGCGTTTTCTATTCGTACATACATACCTGTACAACATTTTTTTGCACATTTCTTTGCTTTGCTTTGTGTCTAACCTCGCTCTTATATGCTCAATGTTTGTGCACATGTATGTGGCTGTTTTAAGTGCAGACAATTTTGCTACCATCACAGTGTGTTTTGTTGACATTACTCTATTCTTATGTGCTGCCTTGTTACAATTTTCTTTATTCTTATTTGAATAACTACTAAACAATTAGTATAAAGAATTCATCCAAGAAATTTTTATCTCGATCGCACTCAATCTGAAACGTTCACCTCAAACTGCTAACCCAATGTAGCAAAAAATCTGTACGTGATGGAGCAAATTGGTTACCAGATTTGGATTCAGCGCACCAAAAAAACGTAAAAAGCAATCAAAACATTAGAGGCAGTTTAAAAAAAAATTTTTTTAGTGTACCTGTGTTATCAGTCCAAGGCAGTGTTAAAGTGGAAATATTACTGAGAAAAATAGGAGACATAGATATAGTAAGAAGGAGATCAAGGGTCTGAAACTCTGTGTGAGTAGGGAAGGAGAGGTGCTGAATAAGAGAGAGGTCAGAAAGAAGTGTGAGAAAAGCCCTATCCTTAGGTAGAAGGAGAGTCACTGTGAACATTGAAGTCCCTAAGAATAACGAAGTGAGGGTAGGTCATAGTGGCCTCCGAGATGGTAAGCAAGAGGGAGTCCCAGAAATCAGAGCAGATGGACAGTGGTGCATACAGCAAAAGGAAATACATGGGAGGGGTAGAAACGAGATGGAGTAGCAGAGCCTTAGGATAGTGAAGCGCTGCAGATGAGATCTCCTGGAAAGGGAAAGAAGAATGTATAGCACAGCCAGGATTCCCCATTCTAGCTGGAATGGGAGACTGCCAGGGCAGAAATGTCGGGAGGCAGACAGTGGTTCAGGAGGGGATCTTCTCAATTACGAAGCAATGTTTCAGAGGGAAAGAAAACATTAAGAGTTCTGAAGGAGCATATCGTGTATAAGAAAGTGTTTTTAAGCGTAGTGAACGGTAGTTGAGTAGTGCCATGCTCATGCTCATTGTGAGCAGAGCAGAGGCAGGGCACTTTTGACCCAGGAGAGTATGTATGGGACGGCAGGGAATGAGATTCAAGGAAGTCCTGTCTAGGTGAGCAGGGAGCGGTAAAGGAGATGACTGAGGATGCCATCCCCAATAAATGGGAATTACTGACATGGAAAGTAACTGGGTAAGACAACTAGACCACAGAAGGACAGCCAAAGCAGAGAGTGTAGACTGTAGCGTGAACTTACCGGTGTTAGAGCAACAGTGAGAACTGTGGGAGAGTGAGAATCATATGCAGTGTTTACCAGATGGGCAAACTCGCCCAAGGGGTGTATGAGCAAAAAAACCCCATTTTGTTTCCTGTTATGTTTGCAGGGTTTTCATTTTATTTTGCTTTGTTTAAATACATTTTCATTTTTTGAAATAAATTTTCATTTCAGGGCAATTTCATTACTTAAAGAGATAGATGTGGCTGCTGCTCAAATGAAAAACATATTTGAAAGATCATTAGAGATTTCAGGCAAAAAAATAACCCACCTGGCTTTTGTTTTCCTTATAGTTAGAGGCTGGGCTCAAACAGTGACCTTTGGGTTAGAAGGCAGGCAATTGCAGAAGAGCCACCGCATTTCCATGGGGACTGGGTCTATCCAGCTTGCCAAATTGCTGGTGATCTTCCTGTTTGAGTCCTGACTTGCCCAAAGTTTGTCTGCCTTGGAGATCTATGGAAAATGCCAACTGGATTAGTTACCTTGGGAATGTATTGACTCCTGTTATGAGAATTTGAGAAAAGGCTTGCTGTGGAAGCAAAAACACGTAATAAAGTAGCAGAGCCTTAGGATAGTGAATTTGAGAAAAGGCTTGCTGTGGAAGCAAAAACACGTAATAAAGTAGCAGAGCCTTAGGATAGTGAAGCGCTGCAGATGAGATCTTAGGATGAACCATTCCTACAGAAGCAGGGTGTACCTCAAGGATCCTCCTTGTCTGCATTGATGTTCTATATGCAGCCCATCTGCACCTTGATCCGTTCAATGCCTTGCCTATGCAGATGACATCCTGCTATACATTCCATTTACGATTGACCAGCCTGATTTCTCCCCTATTATTAGATGCTTCGATGCAGTGGCAGACTGGCTACTCACACAAAACCTACGAATTAACCATAGCAAAACGGATGTCCTCTTCATCACGAGGAACCAGAAGTTTACTCCGCCTCCCTTCCTACAAGTCAAAAATGCCGAGCTCAAAAGCAAAGCCACAATCCGCCGCTACCTTGGCATCACACTGGATCAGTGGCTCGATATGATAACTCATGTGAAAAATGTCACAAAGGCAGTTTACCACAAAATACGCACTGTACACTATCTTTGACCATTGCTGGACTTCTCTGACTTCTGGACAATTTTCCAAGCCTTAGTGATACCGCACCTGGACTTTGCTAACATCATCCTCCATGGCCTACCACAGTCCACCCTAAGTCCACTCCGGCTTGCCATGAACTCTGCGGCTAGAGTATTGATAGGTATATCAAGGTCAGACCACATAACGCCAGTGATGATGAAACTCCACTGGCTACCATTACCGGCCCGAATCCACTACAAGGCCCTAGTCCTTACATTCAAGGCTCTGAAGAACCAGCCCCCCACACCCATTAGTAAGTTGATCCACAAATTGCCTGACAACAGAAACCGCAGATCTGCAATGTTGAACGCAGTAGAGATCCCTAAAATATTGACAAAATGCACGAAGGCAACAGTCAATAGAGCCTTTTCGATTTATGCACTCATAGCCTGGAATGCCCTCCCGTCCGAAATTAGAGCCCTCACGAGCCTTACCCCATTCAGAAAAGCGCTCAAACACTACCTGTGCTTAAAATACTATCCAGAAACTAAAACAGGAAACATCACGACGGACCCCCTGCCTCCCCTCCCTAGTAGCTCCACCACCCTGACTCGAAAAGAGAACGGATAGTCAGCTTACACCTTCTGGTACACCTCTCCTGTACCGCCAACCTCTGCCCAACTGTAAATACTCTGTTGTATCCAACTGTATCCAACTGTAAATACACTGTAAATACACTGTATCCAACTGTAAATACACTGTTGTTATTTCAATATGACCTGTAATTAGTTTTCCCCGGTTCTCCCAAGTTCAAACCCTGTTCTCTGTAAACTCAATGTGATTTACGCATTGTAGTATGTTTCTGTTCATTGTAAACCGCACTGATTTTAATAGCGCGGTATATAAGAAATGTAAATAAATAAAAATAAAATAAATAAATAAATAAATAAATAAAGACTTTTCAAGTACGTTTGTAACAAAAAACCTCTGAGAGAGTCAGTTGGACCATTAGATGATAGAGGAGTAAAAGGAGCACTAAGAGGGGTCAAGGCCATATTGGAGAGACTGAATGAATTCTTTGCTTCGGTGTTAACTGAGGAAGATACAGAGATGTTAGCCATGACTGAAATTCTATTTAAAGATGATGCCGCAGAAGAATTGAAAGAAATATCAATACACTGAGAAGATGTATTACAACTATTTGATAAACTGAAGAGTAGCAAATCACTTGGACCAGATGAGATTGCAGACCTACTATTAGTAATCTGTGAATTATCATTAAAATCATCTATAATACCTGAAGACTGGAGGATGGCCAATGTAATGCCAATATTTAAAAAGGGTTCCAGGGGTGATCCAGGAAACTACAAACTGGTGAGCCTGACGTCAGTACCGGGAAAATGGTAGAAACCATTATAAAGAACAACATTACTGAACATATAGATAGTCAAGGCTTAATGGGAGACAGCCAACATGGCTTTAGCCAAGGAAGGTCTTGTCTTACTAATCTGTTATGTTTCTTTGAAAGTATGAATAAACAGGTAGATAAAGGTGAGTCGGGTGATATAGTGTATCTAGATTTTCAGAAAACCGTTGACAAGGCCCCTCATGAGAGACTCTTGGCAAAATTAAAAAGTCAAGGGATGAGAGGCAGTATACTATTGTGGATCAAGAACTGGTTAAAAGATAGAAAGCAGAGGATAGGGCTACTTGGCCAATTTCCCCAGTGGTGGAATGTGAATAGTGGAGTACCCCAGGGATCTTTGCTGGTCTGCTTTTTAGCATATTCGTAAATGACCTGGAAATTGGAATAACTAGTGAGGTTATCAAATTTGCAGATGACACAAAATTATTCAAAGTTGTTAAAACCCATGAGGATTGTGAAAAAAATTGCAAGAAGACCTTGGAAATTTGGAAGACTGGACGTTGAAGTGGCAGATGAAATTTAATGTGGACAAGTGCAAAGTTATACACCTAGGAAAGAACAACCCAAACTATGGTTACATGATGCAAGATTCCATATTAGGAACCACCGCCCAGGAAAAAGATTTAGGTGTCATTGTAGATAACATGTTGAAACCCTCCTCCCAGTTTGCAGCGGCGGCCCAGAAAGCAAATAGAATGCTAGGAATCATAAAGTAAGGAAAGGAGAAGAAAACAAAGGATATTATATTGCCTCTGTATCGTTCCATGGTGCGACTGCACCTTGAATATTGTGTGTAATTCTGGTCGCTGTATCTTAAACAGGATATAGCATTATTAGAAAAGATACAGAGTAGAGCCACCAAAATGGTAAAGGGGATGGAAAGATACACCTATGAAGAGAGGCTAAAAAGGTTAGGGTTCTTCAACCTGGAAAAGAGACAGCTCAGGGGAGATATGATAGAGGTCTATAAATTAATGAATGGAGTGTAACGGGTAAACATAGATCAATTGTTTATGCCATCTAATTATGGAAAGACTAGAAGACATGCAATAAAGCTACAGTGTAACTTATTTAAGACTGGTAAGAGAAAATATTTTTTTACTCAACGTGTAAACAAACTCTGGAATTCGTTACTAGAGGATGTAGTAAAAGCTGTTAGTGTAGCCGGGTTTAAAAAATATTTGGAGGAAAGGTCCATGAACCATTATTGAAGGGGACCTGGGAAATCCACTGCTTTCCCCAATACAAGCATTGTGGTACCCGTGTCTTTTTGAAAAACTGCTAGGCACTTCTGACCTAGATTGGCCACTTTTGGAAACAGGATACCAGGCTTGATGGACCTTGGTCTGACCCTATGTTATGTTCTGTTGTAGAAATTTACACTTTTGCCATGTTATTGTGCCTGAAATTCTGGAAAACCATGTCTAAGTATACTCTCAGAAACCTTTACCAAGCCTAATCCAGATTCTCATTGATCATCACTAATTGGAGAATGAGGATCTGGATTATGCTTGGTAAATGTCTCTGATAGCGTATTTAGACTTGGTTTCACACAATTTCTAGTACAAGAACTTGGTGAAAGAAAAATCTTTAGAGTAAACAGGAGTCAACAGATTGGCAAGGCAAAAAAATCCATTTAGCATTTTCCATAGAGCTTTAGAGAACCAATCAGGAAACAAGAAGAAAGATCATCAGCAGAGTTAACAGCAGGCTGGCTAGAACCAGCCCCCATTGAAACGTGATGATTCTTCTGCAAGATGCCTGCCTTCCAACCCCAACCTTAACAGTTTGAGGCCATCCTATGATGAAACTGGTAGGGAAAACAGTTTTGGATTTTCCAGTGTTGCTTTTGGATTAAAAATGGAATAAGAAATTCCTATATTGTTTCAAGTGAATGCATATCCTTAGAAATAGAAACATAGAAATATGACGACAGAAAAAGACCACATGGCCTATCTAGTCTGTCCTTCCATAACAACTACAACAGTCCCCTTTTTACCTTTAGAGATCCTCTGTGTTTGTCCCATGCTTTTTTGAATTCAGTTACTGTCCTCATCTCTACCTCCTCCACTGGGAGACTATTCCACAGATCCACTACTCTTTCCATAAAGAAATATTTACGCATATCACTCCTGAATCTATCTCCCTTCACCCTCATCCCATGTCCCCTCATAGCAGAACTTGCTTTCAATTGAAAGAGGCTCTCTTCCTGAACATTTATGCCACGGAGGTATTTAAACATCTCAATCATATCACCTCTATCCCGCCTTTCCTCTAAGGTGTACATATTAAGATCCTTACATCTGTCCTCATATGCTTTATAATGAAGACCACTAATCATTTTAGTAGCCACCCTCTGCAACGACTCCATCCTGTTCATATCCTTTTGAAGGTGAGGTCTCCAGAATTGCACACTATACTCCAAATTAGGTCGCACCAAAGACTTATACAGAGGCATTATCACCTCCATTTTTCTGCTAGCCATTCCTCTCCGTATGCACCCAAGCATCCTTCTAGCTTTTGCCGTCGCCTTTTCTACATGTTTAGCTACTTTAAGATCATCAGACACAACCACGCCTAGGTCCCGCTCTTCTTTAGTGGACAAAAGTACTTCACCCCCTATACTATATTGCTCCCTTGGATTGCTGCAGCCCAAATGCATGACCTTACATTTTTTAACATTAAATCCCAGCTGCCAAATTCTAGACCATTCTTCAAGCTTAGCTAGATCCCTCCTCATGTTATCTACAGCTTCCTGGGTGTCTACTCTATTGCAGATTTTGGTATCATCCGCAAAGAGGCAAACCTTACCTGAAAGTCCTTCCGCTATATCACTAATTAAGATGTTAAAAAAAATCGGACCAAGGACAGATCCCTGGGGCACACCACTGATAACATCCTTCTCCTCAGAGTGAGCTCCATTTACTTATACTCTTTGTCGCCTCCCACCCAACCAATTTCTAACCCAAGCAGTAACTTTAGGGTCCATCCCTAGGGTGCTCAGTTTGTTTATAAGTCACCTGTGAGGAAAAGTGTCAAAGGCTTTATTGAAATCTAAATACACTACATCTAGGGCTCTCCCTCGGTCCAACTCCCTGGTCACCCAGTCAAAGAAATCAATCAGACCTGCCTCTGGTGAATCCATGCTGCCTTGGATCCTGTAATCCGCTGGACTCCAGAAACCTCACTATTTTCTCTTTCAGCAGTGTTTCCAATAATTTACTCACCACCGAAGTTAAACTAACCGGCCTGTAGTTTTCAACCACATCCTTACTTCCACGTTTGTGTAAAGGCACCACATGAGCCTCTCTCCAGTCCTTTGGTACCACTCCCGACTCCAACGAGGCATGAAAAGGTCAGTCAGTGTTGCTGCTAGAACGTCCCCAAGTTCCCTCAGTATTCTCGGGTGTATCCCATCCGGTCCCATCGCTTTGTCTACTTTAAGTTGAGATAGTTTGTCATGAACACAGTCTTTTGAAAATTGTTCAAGATGCCTTTGCTTCTGTTCCTATTTGTGGGTGTTTTCTGAGGTCCTGCTCCTGGTTCTTCATCTGTGAACACAGAACAAAAACATTTGTTAAGCAATTCCGCTTTATCCTTATCAGCTTCTACATATTCCTCCCCTGCACCCTTGAGTCTGACAATACCACTCTTGCCCTTCCTCTTCTCACTAATATATCTGAAAAATGTCAAAGGCTTATTATTCATCAGGCCCACTCAGGAATCAAACTCATGACCCCTGTACCATCAGTCAGTGTCTAAACCATTGTACTACACCTCTGTTGCTGATAAAGAGCAAATGATTTGCCGATTATACTGTACATGATGGGACAATACATAATTGTGATTCAAACATTCCAATCAATAAAAATCCCTCCAACATTCTCAAAATATATTTGTAAATACCTTGGCAATGCAAGATTTAATACAAATGGTTCCTTTTTGATTATTCTTTTGAATTGCTCCTATACTTTATCAGTTTACAAAGCAACTACATATTTTTATATTCCGATACAGGTTTAAATAGTTCCTTTATATGCTTATATTTTACTTTGATTTACCAGGATGCATTCCTCTGAAAGATGAAGTTTCATTTTACTCATCTTGGCAAGAGACATTGGAAGCTGTGCATGCAAAACTTTAATAAAAAAAAATGCATTGCAAATTGCAACATCTATCATGGTAAACTAGTTTTGTATTTGCCTTTTCAACACTCCAAGAGTATATCTAAATTAGGAATTTCATATACATGTTGTTTACAACATATTGGAGCATTTATTATTTTAAAAAATTGTTTCAGGAATGAAAATGATGGGTACTGGGGAAGGAGTTATTTATCATATTTAGAAGACAGCAGTGAAGCATCTATTATCTTCTACCAGCTATGTTAGCAATATAGTACAGACATTTCCATTTATAGAAATTTGTACAAAGATCCTTAGGCTGATGAGAACAGCTCTTTGAAATGCCCTCTTTTATCCTCTGAAAGGCTTCTTATATATACGCGATCTTACTTGTAATAGAGGAAATATGTCTATTTAAATTTTCCATAACAATAGGTGATATTATGTACAACTATTTTTATTTATTTTTTCTAACTTAGAGGCCTGTGTAATAAAAGCAGGCTACTCTTGGAAGTTACCATAGAGAGCAGAGTAAATTGTGCTTCAGTATCTGATTCACTAAGGGGCATGTTTACTAAGTTACCATAACTATTAGCACGGGCTCGAGCGTGAGCTATCCAGCATGTGCCGACCTGCACTGACAGCTAGCACACTAGCTAAACAAACAGTTTAGGGTTTGTTTGTTTTAGTACTATCTGCTTAGCATGTCACTAGATGGGATCGAAGAGAGTGGGTATGTTGGCCAGTGACAAGTTAACATGTGGGATACTGCCACTTGTTAACTGTCATAATTGCCAATAGCACATGCTTTAAGGTGTTAAGTGCAGCCATACTACTGGCAGCCAGGCAACATGGCTGCTGCCTATTCACAATGTATAGCCATGCTATACTTGTGTCTCCCCTTCCCCACAAAGACCCAAATCATTCTATCAAGCACCTCCCCCTGCCCGATCAGGCCCCCACCCACTGATCAAAACCCTACTGATCAAGCCCACCCATTCAGAGACCCTCCCTGATCACCCCTCCCCCGTACCTTCAGTACCACCCTCCCCTGGATAGAAACCCAAGATCTTTCTCCCCAAGATCTCCCCCAACCCTCCTACCCCAATTATGCACCCTTATCCCCAGGCATGATCCCCAGCCCTCCCAACAATAATGCCCTATCTTCCTAACCTGATCAGGCCCCACCACATCCCTCAATTCTCATGGGTCTGGCAGAAACAGTCCCCCTCAACCCCATGCCCCAGTTCTAGCAACTTACAAAATGGCATCAGCCTAATGGTATTAGCAGAGCTGTTCATAAAATACAGTCAGAACTGCATTTTCAATAGATAGTGCATTTTATGGCCCATGTAAAAGGTTAATTACATGGTGCATTTTTAATACATGTGGGATGCTAAAAATAGCTTAATGGCAAAACCAAAGGAGCAGAGACTTAGATTTTAGACCAAAAAACTGCATCCAAATGTTTCTCTTTTAAGCATGATTCATAAAATTCTGTTGACATGAGTTTTAATAAATGTGCTAAAATACAGTGTATTGGGGATGAGTTGTATAAAAAAAGTAAGGACATATAAAGTAAATATAAACCATGTACTAATTTGCAACACTCAGTAAATTATTTCAGTGACTTTTTTTACAAACTTTAAAATTGTCCCAAGAAAGGGTGGAAATAGAAGTGTACAAAACAAGGGCAGCCTATGCAGTAGCATACCTAGTGTATTTGGTAGCCGGAGTAGGTGAAGATTAAAGAGAGAAAGTTGTGAGTGTTGGACCTCCTCAGATTAGCCCAGTCAACCTGCCTGGGACCAGAAGACAAGAACTACAGAAGGAAAGGCAGGCAAAAAGGAAGAAGAATGAAGAAAAGCAGAGAATGAAGAGTGAAAAAAGAACAGCAGAAGACCAAAAGATGATGGGGAGATCTGTGCTTGAAGTAGAAGAGGGAGATTTGGATGACGTGGCAGAAGAACCAATGGAGGAAGCTACTGTTGCTCTAGAGAAAGCTAGGAAGAGGCCAAAATGTAATACTGAGGATATAACCCACATAGCCCTTGCCAGTTTAAGACAACATACTGGACTAAGAGAGACAACAGACATTGCTACTGCTGCCTGGATTGATGCAGGACTCATCACTCACTTGAACACTGCTTTGATGATTGAGCACAGCAAGGTGAAGAGGGCTCAGATGAGAATCATGAAAACATTGGAGGTACAGTTTGAGGAGGAACTGCAGCAGAATGGCATCAGTTGCATTTTCTTTGATGGTCATCAAGATGACACCAGGCTCATGTTAAAGGCAGAAGAGAATGGCAAAATGTATCCAGTATGGTGAAAGAGAAACCTTACACAGTTTGTATGGAGCCAGGAAGCAGATATCTGTGTCATTTTGTTCCTGCAAGAGCAAATAATGAGAATACTCATGCAGAAAGAATTGCTGGTAATATGGTTGCATGGCTGAGAGAAAGAGGAGCAGACAAAACTCTTCAGACTATTGGAGGTGATTCCTGTAATGTAAATATTGGTAGGGAAGGAGGAGTGATGCTTTATACTGAGGAGAAGCTACAAAGGAGGCTGGGACAAGCACTGCGGATCCCTTTATAGCAACAGGATAAAAACAAAATAAACTGAACCATCTAACTTCTCAACAAATAGGGGTGTCCTACATGGAGTGGTGGGTCCACCCCTAAACAAAGACATGGCGAGGGGTGGCCTGCACGGAGCAACGGGTGCACCTACTCTTGCCGTATATTTGCTGGGCAGACTGGATGGACCATGCTGGTCTTTATCTGCTGTCATTTACTATGTTACTATGTCTGTAACCTGCACACAGGCGAACTACCATTGAGGCACTTGGTGACTCCTTTAGATGTCAAGACATTAAGCAACAACAAATGGGCAGGTCCCATAGGAAAAATGCTGGATTCTGCTACTGAACTGGAAATGAATCCTGATTTTACTAAGATCTCTGTTGGCCCTGATCTTCCTTAGCTCAGCGATGATCAAAGACTTAAGCACAGATCAAAGCTATGGCTATAGAATTGTAGCTGCCTTTAGATCAGGTGTCTTGCCGAAGGATCTGGCTCTGTTGGAAACAAGACCTGTGTCACATAAGAGATGGCTTACAACAGCTCTAAGGTTCATGAGAATATGAATTTCCAAGCATAATCTGAAAGGAAAGAATCTGAAAAACTTAAGAATGATTGTAGAGTTCTGCGTTGGAGTTTACATGGTGAAATGGTTCAATATAAAAATAGATAGCAATTTGACACAAGATCTCAGACATTTCCTTTTCCAGCTGCAGCTGTTGAAAGAACAGTGTAAAGAGGTAAGGAAAATATTCATGGCTACAGTGAGAAGGTCAGCTTGGTATGGTTACAGCGAGTCTGTTCTGCAAGCTATGTTATGCAGTGAAGAGGAACAGAAGAGAGGAGAAGCAGTGGAGAAGACATTGAAGATCAGAGGTGAAAGAGATGAGGTGACTCAGCTTGGAGACAGCAGTGCGAGACCCAGGAAAATACTATCCTTCAACACTGAGGCAACAACACTCACCCAATTGCTTGACTTGATCTCCGGAGTCTCTGAGCCTCCTCTTACCTGTACCATCACAGCAGCAGAGATCAAGGCATTTCTGAACAAGCCCATGATGTTTCCAAATTGGCCATCACACACCCAGTCTATAGATAGGTGTGTGAAAATGACAACTGAGGCCGCTGGTCATGTGTACAATCAGGAGAGGAGGGAACATTATATTAGGAGTCAGATGGTCAGCAGGGAGCTCATGAGCCGAAATAGAAGCAAACAAGATATGGCTTATTTGCTGGATTTTGTTAAATAACATTAAATTAACTGCATAAATGACACATTAAAGACAATTATGTGGCAACTATTTGTACATTCAAATAAATATTACTTAATTTCCACATATTTCAACTGTGATTTGATGTAGGTAAGACTCACTTTAAGCAGTTTCTGAAGACAGTTTTAGATTCAGCATGCAAAACTGCATTATTTGGTCACTAGTAGTTTAGAAAAATAAAAATCTACCCCTAAAATTGACATGCCCTAGTGGAGGTGATTTTATCTATTCGGCGGAAAGCCAGGCATGTCTTATATCTAGCTTTGATATAATTCTCAGTCTTTAGTAACCTGCTAGAAATGTCTTATATAAGATGCCAATATCCCTTCATTTGTTAGATCACCTACATCCACTATCATCATCCCTCCTAGACTGTGAAAATCAGGTTGCATATCCTACCTACGGCAACAGCACAGTAAAACTGACATCTGCTCTTACTAGAGTTAGAAATTATTTTTATTTTATTTTATTTTTTTCTGGGAAGCTGTTCAGTTTTATTTTTGTAAAATGAAATAAACCACCTTAGTGGAAATCTGAAAGCTAAGTTGTAGACTAATGTTCAGTAACTTGTACAAATGGACACATTTTTTTATGAAAAGTGCCTGTCCTTTTAATTATGCTGCCAGGTACATCTGACTACATGTTTGTTGTTTGATGCTCCTATGCCACTGTTGATCTCACCTTTGTTCCCTTCCTTCCTTGTACAACCATTTGCATTGGTTACTTTTATTTATTTATTTTTTTATTTAGTATACTGCTACTTCCAGCAATCAGCAGTGGTTTTTGATTACAGATTGGAAATTGTCAAATCATGACAGGAAATTTTTGAGGTATAAACACATTGATTAGACAGGAAAGCACAGCACACAGAGAACTATTTTACAGGGAACATGGGCTATGGAGGATTAAGTGGCTTGCCCAAGACCACAAGGAGCACCTGTGGGACTAGAAATGCTAGTCCTTCCAGCCCAAGGTTGCTGTCCTCTAGTGGGATTTGAACCCCCAACCTTCTGGCCCGAAGTACCTTGCCCCAACCACTAGGCTACTCCTCCACTCCAAGTATTATGATGTAAGCTCTTTGGAAAAGTAAGACTTTGAAAATTAAGAATCGTAGTTGTAGTAGTATAACCTCTGCTATGATTTCTCACATATTTAGGCTGATGTTCCTTTAAGTCTAGTGTCTGCTGCTATTCTAGTCAGTTGGGAGAAGCATTTCAGGATTCATAGAATCATAGATTCATGATGGCAGATAAAGACCACACAGTCTACCCAGTGTGCCATTCCATACCAACTATTACAGCTCTTTTTTTTTCCTTTAGAGATCTTCTATTTGTCTCATGCTTTCTTGAATTCAGATACAGCCCTCATCTCTACTACTGCCACTGGGAGAATGTATCATGCATCTACCATTCTTTTCAAAAAGACATATTTCTGCAAATTACTCCTGAGCCTATCTCCTTTCATCTTTATCCTATGCCTCCTCTTTGCAGAGCTTTCTATCAATAGAAAGAGACTCTCCTCCTGCGCGTTGATGCCATGCAGGTATTTAAATGCATCTATCATATCTCCCACCTTTCCTCTAAAGTATACATACTGAGATCTTTAAGTCTATCCCCATATGCCTTACGACAAAGCTCACTGACCATTTTGGCAGCCACACTCTGCACCAACTCTATCCTGTTTATATCCTTTTGAAGGTGCAGTCTCCAGAATTGCACACAATACTCCAAATGAGGTCCCACTAAAGACTTATACAGAGGCACTATCACCACCTTCTTCCTGCTGGCCATTCCTCTCCTTATCTACCCAAGCCTTCTTCTGGCTTTTGCCGTCACCTTTTCTACCTGTTTAGCCACTTTAAGATCATCAAAAACAATAACGCCTAGGTCCCACTCTTCTTTCATGGACAAAAGTTCTTCACCCTCTATACTGTACGTTTTCCTTGAATTTTTGCAGCCCAAACGCATGACTGCATTTTTCTTTTAGTATTAAATCCTAGCTGCCAAATTCTTGAGAATTCTTCAAGCTTTGCTAGACCCCTCCTCATGTTATCTACTCCTTCCTGGGTGTCTCCTCTGTTGCAGATTTTGGTATCATTCACAATGAGGCAAATATTACCCAACAGCCCATCTGCAATATCACTAACAAGAATGTTAAGAACCGGACCAAGGATAGATCCCTGAGGCACACAACTGGTAACATCTTAATCCTCAGAGTGAGATTCATTTACCTATATCCTTTGTCTGCCTCCCATTCAACCAGTTTCTAACCCAGTCAGTCACTTTAGGGTCCATCCCTAGGGTGCTCAATTTATTTATAAGTCACCTGTGCAGAATAGTTTCAAGGACTTTATTGAAATCTAAGTACACTATATTCCCTGGTCCAACTTTGTGGTTGCCCAGTCAAAGGAATAAATTAGATTTTCTAACATGACCTGCCTCTAGTAAAACAATGTTGCTTCGAATACTGAACATAACAACATAAAAATATAAGATATGTCATACTGGATCAGAGCAAGGGTCCATCAAACTCAGTATCCTGTTTCCAACAGTGGCCAAACCAGTGCACAAGTACCTGTCAGGTTCCCAAAAGGTATACAGATTCTATGCTGCTTATGCCAGGGGTAAGTAGTAGATTTCCCTGGTTCTCTTTAGGTTTATGGACGTTTCCTCCAAGATCTCATGCAAACCTCTTTTAACCCTGGGAGTACCAATGGGGTCAATAGTGACCACATTGTAAGTTTCACCATGCGTATCTCGGAAACTAGTTGTTCAAGAATGCAATCTTTTTATGACTTTTCACACGTCAATATTCTCTTTATATTACACCATGAGAGGAATAATTTTCATCCGCTAGGTGACGCTAGTGATGAATTGCAGCACAGAGTACCAGTGGGGTCATTTTTTACCCCAGTTGCTTACTTCCGGTTTGGATGGTGATACAATTTGCAGTTTTGTGAATTTTTTGATCTGACAAAGGTATTTATCATTAATTATGTATCATTTATTTTTTGTACTCTTATTTTATGAAAATTACACATTTTCTGTAATTGATATACGTTCTCTCATTATTTCCAATGAAATCTAAAGGCTTTCAGCTCATTCATCACGATTATTGTACACCTATAGTAAAACTGTTTTGTCTTTTATTCAACTTTATCTTTGTTTATTTATTTTAGGTTATTGTTTATGATGTCAAAACAAAAGTATTCAGCTGCCCAAGTAAGGGAAATATTGCAATGAGATGCTGACAGTGACGGCTCTGAGTCGTCTGATGATGCAGCATATTCAGCAAGTGAAGAAGCATATCAGCCAAGTTCGGGCGATAAATCTGATGATGACAGTCATGATTCAGATGGTGACAGAAGTTGATCGCCAAGTGAATGTGAGACTGATGTTGAGCCGGTAACATTGCCCGCAGCAAAGAGTCAAGTTACAGGTCGAGGCAAAGGTCGAGGCTGTGCTGGACGGGGAAGAAGACAGGAGTCCTTGGTGTCAGTATCATCTGTGAGGAATCTTAGTTGTGGTCATAGAGGAGCTAAGAGGTCATCAACTATAAGCACAAATATTGCCTTTGAAGCCTATGTATCTAAGGATGCCACATCATGGAACAGGAAACCTATAAAGCAAGCTTATGGAAGATACACCAGAGCTAATGTCATGCCCATACAACAAGGTCCTACAAGGTATGCTGTACGAAATGTTGATGGCCCTCTCGCAGCATTCCACTTGTTCATGAGGAAGAACTTATTGAATGAAATCATGATGTGGACGAGCAAACAAGGAAGAAACATTTATGACAACACCTGGAAAGATTTGACAGATGGAGAATTTCAATGTTTTCTTGGACTTCTGATCCTCTCAGGCGTATGCAAGTCATGAAATGAATCCATAGCTCAGTTGTGGAACCTTAAAGATGGTCGTTCTGTTTTCGGCAAAAATATGGTCCGTAACCATTTTCAGCAAATCTCTTGTGCTCTCAGATTTGATGATGCAACCAACAGACGTTAACAATGAGGCGTGGATAAGCTTACTCCAATCAGACATGTTTTTGATACCTGGGAAGCAACTCTAAGTGACGCCTTTGTTCCTGGAGAAAATGTTACCGTGGATGAGCAACTGCTTACATTTCGTGGCCATGTTCCATTCAGACAATATATTCCCAGCAAACCTGGGAAATAAGGCATAAAGCTATGGATGTTGTGTGACAGTGCAATGTCATATGTTCTGCGTCTTCAAGTATATACAGGAAGGGAACTCGGACAAAACAGGGAACAGAGTCAGGGTGAAAGGGTTGTGCTGCAACTCACTGAAGGATTGACGCGGTCTGGCAGAAATGTTACTGTTGACAATTTCTTCTGCAGTTTATCCCTGTCACGGAAATTGCTAGAAAAACAAATGACACTTTTGGGGACAATTCGAAAGAACAGAAAAGAATTTGTAACGGCAAAGGGCCGAGAGGTATTCACTTCACTGTTTGCCTTTCGCGATGATGCCACTCTGGTTTCCTATTGCCCGAAGAAAGGAAAAGTGTTTGTTCTTCTGAGCAGTTTGCATGATCAAGAAGAAGTAGATAACACACGTCCAGACAAAAAAACATGCATGATCTTGGACTATAATTCTAGTAAAGGTGGAGTAGATACGGCAGATCAAATGTTGCACACATATACCACAAAACGAATGACAAGATGCTGGCCAGTGACAATCTTCTACAACATGTTGGACATCAGTGCTTTGAACGCCTTCATTGTTTGGATGTCACTAAATCCAGAATGGCAGTCCAAGTCAAAGCACAGACGTCGTCTATTCCTCTTGGAATTAGGAAAGCAGTTGCTTCAGAGTAATTGCAGAGAGACTTCTTCCAGCATTGAAGAAACCACTGATGCTGTTTGCAATGTTGGGATCCCAAAGAAAAGGGCAAGGTGTCACTGCTGTTCCAGAGAAAAAGACAAGAAAAGCAACATAGTTTGCACCTCCTGCAAGCGTAATGTTTGCAAAGAATATTCAGAAATTGTCTGTGTCTCATGCAAATGACTGTAGTACTTTACGCTGTTCATCAAGTGCATGCAAAAACTGCTTTCATGGCCTCTTCTTCATGTAATTTTATGATAAAGCATTACATTTCAAAAGATTTAACCTTCATATAATAAATAATTAATTCAGAATAATATTTTGTCTGTTTAGTTTAAAATTTTCATGGTTAACAATTAAAATTCGTCATGGGGTCATTTATGACCCCAACGGTATTCAGTGTGTGCAAAAAATCTCGGTAATTCCAGGGTTAAATCCAGCTACGTTAACAGCTTTTACTACATTCTCTGGTAATAAGTTCCAGAGTTTGATTACATGCTGAGTGAAAAAATATTTTCTCTTATTAGTTTTAAATGTGCTACATTGTAGCTTCATTGTGTCTCCCCTAGACTTTCTATTTTTTGAAAGAGTATGTTTATGTTTATTCCCGATCTACATTTACCCATTCTAGACCAATCATTATTTTATAGACCTCTATCTTATTTCCCCTAAGTCATCTCTTTTCCAAGTTGAAGAGCCCTAACCTTTTAAGCCTTTCATTGTAGGGATATCCTTCCATCCCCTGTACTATTTATTTATTTATATTATTTATATACCATGCTTTTTACAATCAGCGCGGTTTACAAGTAACAATAAATTGTAAAGCACAGCAGAACAATGTAATGTACATTACAGATAACAGGTTTTTACAACTTGTATTTAACAGGGGTAACTATATACAACTATAAACAACTATATACATTTGCGCTATTTGTCAGCAAGGTATGCCACAAATGTTGCTATGGACTAATGGCACTCTCGGACTAATTGCATATTGGGTAATATACACGTTTGGGCGGTCTTTTCAGATTGTTGGTATGTGTCGTGCCCTGGTGTCATTGGGGTAGGAGGGGGTAGGCTTGATTGTGTTGTTTCGCTGGTTAGGGAGTAGTATTGGAGGAATAAGTGGTGCTTCAGTGCCTTTTGAAATTGGGCGAGGTCGGTTATTGCCCGGATGGGGGGGTGGGAGGGCATTCCAGAGCGTAGGCACGTAATATACAAATGCTCTATTCCTTGCTGACTGGGAACACTTTGTTATTACACTGGGGATTACAAGGTGTTCACAGCGAATGACCTTCTGGTCCTGTTTGCAGGTGTGGGAAGGATAAGATCTGTTAGGGAAATGGAGGATAAGTTGTTGATGGCCTTGAAAGTCATTAGAAAGACCTTGAAAGTGAGTCTGCAGTGGATTGGTAACCAGTGGAGGTTTTTTAAGACAGGGATTATGTGGTCCCTTCTGGAGGCTCCATGCAGGACTCGGGCAGCCGTGTTCATTGCCAGTTGCAGGGGGTTCAGGGTGCTCTTGGGGAGTCCTTGTAGAAAAGCATTGGCATAGTCAAAGTGTGGGGTTACCAATGCTTGGAAGATCGTCCGAAAGTCATCTGGTTCCAATAAGTGGCGCAGGTGGCGGACAGTTCGTATCTTATGATAGATTGCTCGGACTGTATTGCTTATGTGTGCCTTCATGTCAAGATTGTGGTCGAGGGTGATGCCCAGGTAGCGGATGGCGGGTTTGCTCAAGATCTCTGCGTCTCTTACTCTTATTGAGGTTGGTGGGGTGAAAGAGTGATTCTTAGTGATGAATAGGACATCAGTTTTCTTGAAATTAATTTTGAGGCTCTGTGTGTGGAGCCAGTCTGTGACAGCCTCAAAACACTTTATCAGGGTCGAGAAGTTGGGTTGGTTGACTGAGAATGGAGAGAAGAGTAGCACATCATCGGCATACATGAGGCAGGAGACCTTGAAGGAGCGGATGATTGAGCAGATGGGTTGCATGTATATGTTGAAAAGTAGGGCTGAGAGTGATGATCCTTGGGGGACTCCCTGTGTTTGTTTGAAGGGCTTGGAGGTCCGTGAGCCAGCTCTTACCTGCTGCCATCTGTCTGTCAGGTATGATTTGCACCAGCTCAAGGCTGAGTCATAGATTCCCTTCTCTTGTAGCCGTGACAGAAGAGTCTCGTGATTAACCGAGTCAAAAGCGGCGGCAATGTCCATGAAGATTAACGCGTACCCTTTACTGCCATTATTGATCCCTGTGATTAGGATGCTGAGTAGTGTAGTGAGGAGGGTCTCTACATCATGGGATTCTCTAAATCCATGTTGACTTGGGTCGAGTGGGGCAGTAGTATCAATGTGGTGCTGGATTTGTTGTACGTCCTTCTCTATTATCTTGGCCAGTAGGGGAATGCTGGAGATTGGATGGTAAGATTCCGCTTTTTTGCGCTCAAGCTTGTTGTTTTTAAGGAGGGGTCGTACGGAGGTCTGTTTCAGGTCTGATGGGAATACTCCTGTTGCGAAGGATAGGCCCATGATCTTGTTTAGGGATGGGCTTAATTCATTGCGCAGTGACTTTATCCAGAATGCTGGACAGGGGTCGTTGGGGGCTGTGGTGGTGTTTATTGATGTGATGATCTCTTCTATTCTTCGTGTGGATGGTGGTGTGAATGCTGTCAATGGTGTTGGGTGGTGCTGCTTGGGTTCTTGAACTGGGGTTATGTTGGTCTTGGGTTAGCTGGACTTTGCTTGTAGGTAGTCGGCAAATTCCTGAGGGTGTAGTAGGTCCAGTTGGGGGGGGGAGCAGGCTCCTTCTTCAGAGACCTCACAATGTTGAACAGGTCATGGGGTTTATTCAGGGACCGTCTCAGGAGTTCAGTGTTATGTTCTTTCCATTTCCTTGCTACTGTTTCTCAGTGTATGTCCAAGTAGGAGGTGTAGGCTGCCAAGACATCTTTGGATCAGGAACTCCTCCATTGTCTCTCGAGCTTTCTGAGGTGGAGTAGGGAGGATCGTATTTCGGCAGAATACCATTGCGCTGCTTTCCTTCTTTTTGGTAGTGTGTTTGAGGCAGGTAGTTGTGCTGTGGAGCTCAGACTCTCGTTCCATTTGGATATCATTTCATCGAGGGTGAGTGCAGTCATGTTGAGGCTAGGCAGTACATTTTTGCTGATTTCTTCTTTTTCAAAAAGTCGGGATCTCCTCGTGGATGTTAGAGGGATCTCATCTTTCTTGCAAGGATAGTTATCTTGGTTCATGGGCATCTGAAATTTAATTAGGCTGTGGTCAGACCACGGTACTGGTGTGATGAATAGATCAAGGATGTGGCTAGTGCTTCTGGTGGGTGTTGGCACGAAGACCAGATCCAGTGTGTTTCCTTTTATGTGGATGGGGACCTCTATTACCTGCTTGTATCCTAGCTCGTTGAGAGCTTTGAGGAAGGCCTCCATCTGGGTGTTTTGGATAGCTAGCAAGTTGAGATCACCCATTACCCAATTCTGTAAACGTGGGTTCTTGGGGTTGTAGGCTAGGTCAATTATTGTTGACAAGTCATCAAGGGAGGGGAATGGTGACCTATAGATTAGGTTGATGGTGGAGAATTCTTTAGCTATAGTGATTGCTTCCATGTTGCTCGTGCTATTGGAGGACAGCAGCTGAAATTGGAGCTCTGTCTTCACTAGAATGAAGGCTCCTCCGCTTCTTCAGCTGGTTCTGTGGCATGTGTGGATAGAGAAGTCAGGTGGGATGAGCTGGTTGAGGAGGACTGAGTCCGAGTCAGAGAGCCATGACTCAGTGACTAGTAGCATATCTAAACTGTGGTGGGCAATAAGGTCCGAAATGGCTGGCCATTTTTTGAGGACCGAGCTTGTGTTTAAAAGGACACATCTTAGGTTGTGGGGCTTACGGTGCCTCTCTGCCTTGGCCTTTGTGATGTGTTGGATGGGTATGTGTATGAGGTGCGGGTGTAGGTTATGCTTGGCTTCCATTGGTGGTGGGCGGTGGTTCCATGAGTGCCTTTTACCTTGGCCCAGCAGGACTGGGATCTGGTATTGGGAAGTGGTGAGGGCAAGGGTATTATAGAATAGGTTTGTGAGGAGGTAAAAGCATGTGATTGTTAGTAGGTGGGGTGCCATGTGCTCGGTGGGTGGTACACTCTGCTTTTGCGAGTCGCTTTTGGGCTCACTAGACGATCCATTGGTTCAGTATAGAGGCATACCCCTACCGACTTAGGATCAATTGCAGAGGGCACAGTGGGCACGTTTATAACAGACAAGTACTTCCTATTTTGGTCACTCTTCCCTGTACCTTTTCTAATTCTATTATATCATTAAAATATGATGACTAGAATTGCACACAATATTCAAAGTACATATGGAGTGATGCAGATGCACTATAATATTCTTGGCCTATGCAGGCCCTGTACGTTCGGCATGGGAAAGATGGATGTCGGACTTATTCCACCTTGGAGGTGGAATAGGTCTGAGAAATGGCAGTGATTAGGCCAGGAAACCTCCCCAAACACATGGCACAGAGGCAGGTACCACCCGCCACCCGATCTTGGCCCTAGCATCTCAGCCAAGGGTTGGGCGGCAGAGAAACAAAGATTTTGTCAGAGTAGGGCTTTCTGCCTCATGCTGGCATTGTCACACCAGCAGGAGCATAGGGCGGGTTGGACAGGGCAGGGCAATGGACATCCTGCGCTACTGAATCAGGGCCAGACTAGGCTGTCTAAATACCTAATTCTGCAACCATGGGAACGTCTGACTCTCGTGGTTGCAGAATCAGATCCATTTTTGGATGGCCCGACGGCACAGATTTGCCCCGATTGGAATTGGCCTCTAAGTACATAACA
This sequence comes from Ichthyophis bannanicus, assembly GCA_033557465.1. Taxonomy (NCBI): domain Eukaryota; kingdom Metazoa; phylum Chordata; class Amphibia; order Gymnophiona; family Ichthyophiidae; genus Ichthyophis; species Ichthyophis bannanicus. The sequence continues at coordinate 863,266,350 of CM066032.1, read as the reverse complement.
CTGCACCTTCCCGCATTAAATTTCATCTACCATCTGGATGCCCAGTATCCACAATTTTCAAGGTCCTCTTGAAATTTTTTCTAATCCTCTTCTATTTTAACAACTTTGAATAATTTTGTGCCATCTGCAAATTTGATCCCCTTACTCGTTATTCCCATTTCCAGGTCATTTATAAATATAATAAAAAAAACAGAAGGCCGAGTACAGATTCCTGGGGTATTCTACTATTCACCTTTCTCCATTGAGAAACATTGTCCATTTAGCCCTACTCTCTATTTTCTATCTTTATCCATTTCCTAATCCACAATATTACATTGCCTCCTATGCCATGACTTTTCAGTTTCCCCAAGAGTCTCTGATAAGGGACCTATTCAAAGGCTTTTTGAAAATCCAGATACACTATGGGGGTCATTCCCAACCATGAATTATGAGGATGTTTGTCCAGCCTGTATGTATATCCCCAATATTCGTCCAAAGGTGCCTGACAGAAAAGAGCTCCCCGTTTGTAAATTGGAGTTGTAGCGGGAGCCTTAGACAGGGCGGGGGAGGGCGGAAAGAGGGCAGGTCATCTCCCCAGATGTACAGGGTCTATTCTGAGATTGGCCCTGTAAATCTGGGGTTGGCCGGGTAAACAGGGGATTTATTCCACCTTAGAGGTGGAATTAGTCCTCCTGGATGTCGGGGATGGCAGTGCAGGGCCAGGTCAGTGGGGTGAGGGGGTGGAGGAGATTCCCGGCAGTTCTACCCTGGCTTTGGAAGGTCGCACTGGAGGTCAGGCTATGGGGGAAAGAACATTTTTTGCCGTGGCCAGTGATCGCTGCTCCTTAATGGCAACTCCTGAGACCATTTTTCTAAATAAAGCCTAAAAAATAGAGTTTCAGGAATAGGGACATTCAGATATAACAAAAAAGCATTTTAAAGATAAGACTCATCGATGGATAAAACAGAACATCTAGAACTTTTCATAATGAGTCTATATATTTAAGAGATTTATTGCATTAACAATAATCTTTCCTTCAAGACAAAATGAATCAAATTAAACTCTTGCACAGATTACTTAAAAAAAATTACACTTTAATGGCCTTTGCAGTTAGATGTTAAAAACAAAAGAAAGAGCAATGCTTTGCCAGAATGTACTGTATAATGGCCATGCAGTTCGTGAGGGGAATATTTAAACACTACAGACTTTCGAAGCACCTTTTCTTTACTATCAAAACTTAATTTTCGCAGGAGATAAAAATCAAAACTAGCATCAGTTATATTCTGTTGTATAGGTTAGAACATGTATTATATAATTTAATGTGCCTTTCCAAGCAGCAGATAAGCCCTTCTAGTGAAAATATATTGATAAGTGTTGCCTCACCATCTCCAAACTATACCAGCATATAATTATTCTGAATTCTTTAAGTGCAAGCATGCAGCACACAGGTAACTAGGCTCAATGTCAAAAGTTTTCTAACTAGCTGTGACAATCAAAAGTAGTTTAAATGCTGCCAACTCAGCAGTAGGAGTCCACTCATTCAGAGAAGGTGATGTTCTAGACATCAGCAAATTTTAGCATATATACATTTAATGCCATAAGTTGTTTTTGTTTAATAGGCATCCTTTCTACATAGGCGTCTTTTCCCTGAGCTAAAGTGGAGGAGTAGCCTAATGGTGAAGAGCACTGGCTTGGGCTCCCAGAGACCAGGGTTTGATTCCCACTAGCACTCCTTGTGGCCTTGGGCAAGTCACTTAACCCTCCATTGCTTCAGGAAAAATCCAGGTTATCAATGTCCCTGTCTATTTATTTATTTACATTCTCTTATATACCATGCTATTCTGCACAGTGCGGTTTACATTGAACAAACTGAAATTACATTGAACAGGGCATTATAACTTGGAGATAACTATTTTACAGGAAACATGGGCTATGGAGGGTTAAGTGGCTTAGTACATTACTAAGTTTCAATGTAAACTGATTTGATTAAACAGTACATAAAACCTATTAAATATGAAATGCATAGAATACTAGTTAAAAAAGAAACTGCTTTCAGGCCAGTCCTTCAGCCCCTACAGAATGTGTGCCTATGCTCAGAGGCTCATTTACTGTACTTCCACCATAGAGAATGTCCTAGTTTAAAAATACTAGGACCACAGGACTATGACCATCAATTTTCTTTATATGAAGCAGGCCGCAGGACCAGGGTCCCAGGAGTAGATCAGTAACTGGGTGCCCCGGCTCCTTCAGCCTGGCACTGAGAGTAGACCAGAGGTATTGGGGGGGAGGGGGAGAAAGAGTGCTATCTGGTGATGGGACACGTGGTGGCATTTGAAATCACCCTGCGCTATTATGTGGGGTGATTTCATTGGTGGCACTGCATGTGCTGGCCAGTGGGGCATGTGGAGAGAGAGGTTCCATGCTCCTGTCTGGCCAGTGCTCATCTGCAGTGGCGGGGGTCAGACAGGCTTTGCCTTAGCTGTGGTGCTGCTTTGCGGGCCTTCCTTCCACATGGTCAGGAGGACTTAGGCAGTGTGGAGGGCGGCATAGGGGATCTTGATGGCAGACGTTCTGCACGGCGGAGTGAGCATTGGGGGTGAAAGAAGCAGGGAGATGCCGAGGGTCATGAGAGGTGGAACATGGGCACGACTGACTCAACAGGGGGGGCAGGAGCCTTGGTTATACAGGGGAGCAAGGGCTGGGTGAGGAGGCCACAGAAAGGGGGGGCTGCACATGAGGGGAAGAGGGATAGCCAGAGCTGGGAAACAAACCAAGGGCAGAGGCAGGGGAGGTGCATTGGCAGCAAGAAACATGGGGGATACAAGGGATACTAGTTTTGGGGGACTAGATAACCAGGGGGTTTCTATGAGGGGGATGAGAGGCAAGGTACATCGTAGGACTCGGGGTGGGGGTGCAGTATGTGGAGTGAGGTGGGGTGAGGTGGGGTGCTGTTGCCAGGCAGGGTGGGAGGACTGAAGAAAGGGATACTATTGGGGGGGGGGGTGTTGGCGATAGGAGCACTGAGGGCAGGTGGCAGCCCAGGCTTCAGGTGGGGAGATGGGGGCTGAGCAAAAGAGAGAGGAGGCTCATTTGGACTGGGAGGGATGTGCCAGGAGGCAGTGGCAGGGCCGGTGGGATATGGACACTCTTCAGGGGATGGGAACATGGCACTATGGGGGGATATGAGTGGAAGGGGGTGGGAGTTTAACTACACTTATGCAGCCAGAAGTGCTGGGTTACAATGTCCTGGTGGCAGGGCGTCCTCCTCTGGCGTATATGAGGCGTTGTCCTCGGCAATGCCCCTGGCTACGAATGTGACACATACAGAACAGAGAAGGGGCACATCTAATTTGGTGGTGCATGCGGAGCTGTGAGAAGGACTTCCACGGAAATTACAGCATAAGATAAAACAGTGGCAGTACATCAATATTTTTTGGTTCTTAGAAGGACGGACGTGGTTGGGTGAGAGTCACAAGAAGCGGAAGGAAGACAAAAAAACTGGCAGAGTACGGAAAGTTTTCAGGAATACCCTCAATTGGACGAGGGCCTTTTTTAGATTGGCCGGTGTGTAGGGTCATTATTTTCCAGGACAATATGGGGAGCTACTGGCATGAGGGGATGCCATACTCGTGGCATCCTAGGCTCATGAAGGTTGGGCTTGGCTGAATTATGATGAGGACTTTAGGGACATGATGGAGGAGAATGTTCAGTTGTCATGGGTTATGAAGAATGTCAACCTTTGGCTCACACAGATGTCTGTCAAGTGCGTGTTGGTGGGAATAGAACGGGAGCTGCCATGGGCGGAACCCAAGGGACTTTGAGAGAAAGTGGGTCCTTTCGGAGCATGGCAGCTGGGGTTGGCTCCCCAAAACCAAGCACAGGGAATTCAGACATTTGTTGGCGCTTCAACAGGTTGTCCTATCCTTTCCTGGACTTCAAGTTCCGGCATGCCTGTTCCCTTTGCAGGAGTGGTCATGCAGCAATCAAATGTAGCAGGAAAGGCCTGGTGGAGGCCCCGCCACCCAGTAAGTGAACAGCATTTGTTACACCTGGCTCCAACTTCTGTGAGAGTGGAGGCCATGCGGTCCTGGCTGCTGGCTTATGGGGAGTTGAGAAAAGGGAGGCAACTGTTAGAGGGTTTTGAGCATGGGTTTTGCATTCCCTTTCAGGGGCATATGCGGGATACTTCCACATCGAATGCGGCATCAGCACGACGCCTCCTGGAGGTGAAGGGCAAGATTGCAACTAAGTGTGCACTTGGCAGGATCATGGGAACTTTTTTAGGAACCTCCTTTTTGGCGGTTTGTTATCTCCCCCTTGGAGGTGGTACTGAAGAAAGACCCAGGCAAGTTCAGACTCATGCACAACTTATTTTGCAGAGCTGGGGACTTGGTGAATGATCATATATGTCCTGAGCTTTGTACCGTGTGTTACGCATCTTTTGACAGTGCAGTGGTGCTGGTGCGGCAATGCAGAGCAGAGGCCCGTATGGCAAAGGTGGATAAAGAGTCCTCGTTTTGTCTCCTTCTGGTGCACCCTTCTGCATTTCAGTTACTGGGTTTTCAATTTGAGGGTGGGTATTATTTTGATAAGTGCATGCCCATGAGTTGCACAATTTTGTGTGCATACTTTGTTTTTTTTTGAAACTTTTATTTTCATTTTGCAACAAACAAAGAAACAACACACCAAAAGAGACAAAACAAGTATACAATAAGGAAAAGTAAACCCATTACCCCCCACCCTGGTGCTTCTTCTCTACCCGTTTGTATCAGCATGTGAGCGCTTCCAGTTAACAGTGATTATACATCAAACAATCAAAAAATATCCACAATACAGCATGATCATGAGACAGAGATATATACAAAGTTAGACAGTCAGATGAGAGCATTTAGCAAAATATACATATTCATTGAACATCTTCCATTAAGACCAATAAGAAGGAGTCTGAACGGAGGAAGCACACAGACGAGGTATTTGTTCATATTTACTGTAGAGACAGGCATGATTCCACCATTCATTGAGGCTCAGATGGGAACTAATTTCCCAGTATTACTCAATGAGGGAAACAGCAATGCCAAGCATAAAGTTCAAAAGGAGATAAGCCATTTCTTGGGAGAGAGGGGATCCCCGCAACTGGGCGAAGTCCCACTACCCTCCGAGAAAGGGACTCCTGAGAGTGCAATATAGACTAAATACGACCCCAGACCCGACGCCAGTTATACTGTAGTGCGGGATATTCATGCATAACATGAAATGAAGTAATAAACCAATGGCCACAGGACGTGTCCAGTAACCATTACCCTGAGTAGTGTTCCATATGTCTAAACTGTGAGGAGTGTAAAAATACCGGTGGGCTAGAAAGAAGAGGGTCTGAGTGAGTGAAGCGGGTCGGAAACCCGTGTCCCTCTGCTCCAGATAAGGCTCCATTGCTCCGAGGTTAAAGTCACATGCAATTCTCTCTCCCATACTTTCTGCGCTATAGAGGTATCTCTAGTGATAGCATTACATAAGGTTTAGTAAAATTGGATGCTACACCCGGTAAACTACCGAGAGATCGGAAGTTTCCAATCAACCTTATGCAGAGAGTGCCGATGGCGGGAGTACTCTAGTGCTCCTAATGCAATGCTGAAGTTACACTGACCAGGGTCGGGAGTCGAAAGGTTGCATAGGAATATTAAAGGCACCTAAAGTGTCGAAAAACATTGGTGGATAGTGGGAGTCTAATGGGAGAGTCATACCAGGGAGTAAGGTAAGAGGAATCGGTGAGCAGAGGCCCGCTACGATATCTAGTCACACAGGTCTGCTCGGTACTGGAGCTTCCAACCAACAAGCACCTTGTTTGAGAAGAAAAGATTGAGGGAGCACTTGAGTAAATCGCCACCAAGTATTAATGGAGCATTAGCGGAGGCCGAGGCCAACTGCGCAAAACTTGCATAGTGAGCAGGGTTGTCCACATTCGGGACATAGTGCAAATACACGTAAATTCACTATCTCCAACCTCAAGGTGTACACGGGCCCATCTACCCTCCATGTCAGCGCTAATATCAGGTACAGTAGCGTGCAAAAACTTCATGACCAGAATGACTATCCCGCACCATTTGGAAACGGTGGGAGAGTAGGCAGCTACCATGTGAGGCCTAGCATTGAGTTTCAGTATTTCAGCAGAGTGTAATGCGTTTCCTGAAGAAACACCTAATCAACGTGCTCGTGGCTAAGATAGCTAAGGATTTTCTTTCTGCTGAGTGGACCAGCAATGCCTTGTACGATGAATAATAAGATTTTACATGAGGCCATTCAGAAAAGTTAAAATTCTGAGCATGATAGCACACATAATTTCACTGTGTCCCTCAAACTGACTGTATCTGGCTGTACACATGACATAGGAAAATAAGCTAATATAGTACAATGAAGCGCCCCACATTAACAAAGATAACCGCAGTACGGTAGAGGAGAAGCAAAACCCCAAAATTACTGGCGACCATGTGTCTGCGGGGAGAAACCCCAGAGAAGGCCTAAATTGAAAAAACATATAACCTGTAGGACTGTGCGTGCTCCGAATCCGACCGAGGCACACATCATGAAGGGATAGGAGACCAAAGACAAAAGTCATACAGAGAAAGAAAGAAAGTCCAGGCTATTTCTGTGCTGGGCTATGACCGCCGCATCGGGCCCTTCAAAATGGCGGACAGAGCCGGCAGATAAGAGTCCAAAATTTGGGATTAGCGCATCTGTTCTGCTTCTTTGGAGTCCAAAAAGGTTGATAATAGATCAGGATCCTCGAACGTCCTGGTCTGGTTATGGAGAGTCACTCGGAGCTTCGCTGGATACAACAGGCCAAAGCGAGCCTGTAGCTGTTGAAGTCGAGGGCAAAGAGCAAGGAGTTTCTTCCGACGGTCAACGGTAGGCTTTGCCAAATCAGGAAAGAAGGAGACCTTACGACCTTCATATTCCAAATGATGATTCGCTCGGGCAGCATGTAAAATTTGTTCCACTTGTTGATATCGTAGCAAGCTAAAGATAATAGGCCGGGGGGTCGTACGGTTGAGCGCCATGCGGGCAGGAACACGGTGTGCTCGATCGATTTCCAGTTCTCTGTGAAAAGTAATCTTCAGCAAGGAGGGAAGAGTTTTGAGCAAGAATTCTCTTATATCTCCTGCTTCCACTCCCTCCGGCATTCCAAGGAGCCTCACATTGTTGCGACGGGCGCGATTATTGCTATCCTCCAACTCCTTTTGAAGATTCTGTATCTGGCGCTCAGCCTCGTCCAGTTTGCCCAAGCGCACCTCGTGCGAGTCGAGGACCCCCGCCATATTGTCCTGCCGTAATGAAAGACCTTCAAGTCGGTCTTGGAGCACTCCAAAGTCTTCTCGCATGGCTCGAAGCGCTTCTCCATTAGACTGCACCAATTCCTTCACGCCGCGTATTTCCTCCAAAATCTCCAAGTGCATTGCGGGGTTTTCACGAAAGGGAACCATCTTCTGCGGGGAGGATACCTCCGTTTTGGAGCGTTTTCCGTGAGAAGAAGAAGGAGACCCGAAGTCCAAGCGCGCTGGTTTGTGGGCCGCCATCCCCCCCGAGGTGCCCCGGTCAGCTCGGAGCAAAATAGTAAATTTATATAGGTATTAAGTCAGGATTCTGAGTAGGCCTCTCGGGAGCTTCAACGCAAAGCGTCCTACCCGCTGGACATCAGGCTCCGCCCCCCTTGTGTGCATACTTTGAATTATTCAGCAGTTTCTTGCACTGGGTGATAGAGCAGAAGATGGGGTTGACCAGCTTAGTGCACTATTTAGATGATTTTTTTGTTCGTGGGACCTGAACAGTCAGATACTTGTGCGACGCTGCTGAGGACCTTCTCAGAGATGACGTCCAAATTTGGGGTGCCTTTGGCGGTAGGAAAGACAGTAGACCCGGACTCATGCTTAACCTTTTTAGAGATAGAAACAGACTCAGTTGCGCTAGAGGTATGATTGCCACATGAGAAGGTGGATAAATTGTGAAGTTTAGTAGCGGAGGTGGGCTCGGTATGGAAAGTGGCATTGTGTGTCATGTAATCGTTGGTGGGCCATCTCAGTTTTGCATGTTGGGTCATACCGTGGGATGCCCCATTTCTAGGCGTAAGCCACACCACTACATTTGGGTTTCACAGGGCATGCTGGAAAACTTGAGCGTGTGGGATGCCATTTTTGCCGATTATAAGAGCTGCACCATCCTGCAACTGGAGGAAATCTCAAATGCTGAATTACAGTTGTTTTCCAATGCAGCCAGGGGCCAAGGTTTCGGACTTTATTGCCAGGGGGCTTGGTGTGCAGAGGCCTGGCCGGAGGCTTGGTGCGCTTCAGGATTAACATGCAACATCGCCTTTTTGGAATTGTTCCCCACTGTCGTAGCCTTGGCAGTATGGCCCCAGCGGCTGCGGAATAGGAGGGTGGTCTTTTGGTGCGATAATGCGGTGGTGGTTAAGGTTTGGCAAAGACATAAAAATCTCAAGGAAATCTTGAGTCCAGCAGTACTGCGGCCATTTTCAGTACCGATTGAATCCAGTCCACCAGGGCACAAAAAGTGCGGTGATTGCAATATATGTTACATTACAAAAGAATTGAATGAATTTTGTTACCACGGCAGGACATACCAGCTTAAACATCAGACTTCCTGCATATCCACTTATGTAGTCTACTGTATCCTATGCCCGTGTGGCTTAGTATACGTAGGTAAAACCATCAGAGTATTTAAAACACAAATGAATGAACACAAGAGTAAATTAAAGTGTCAAAGACGGGAAGAGCCTATTGTGGATCACTGTTTACAATTGCGTCACACTTATGAAGAGTTACAGTGTTTCTGCTTTGATCAGGTCCACACAGCACAACAAGGTAAATCAAAGGATCAAACCTTATTATGGTGTGAACAACGCTGGATCCACAAGTTGGGATCAGTGTTTCCAAAAGGCTTGAATAAACGGATAGAGTGGGAAGTATGCACTTGAGACATCACGATTGAATTACCTCCTGACATCAGGGGCGCCGGCGCTTATATAAACTCAGTCCGCATGCGAGGCGTTTGGAAAAGCCGGCAAGCTTGGATTGTAATTGTAACTGACGTTTCTGAGGTATGTGGCTTGCATTGTACACTGGATGTGGTGAAGTAAATGAACATTAACAGAAAGTACGTACTTAACGAACTGAAATATGGTTTACTTTTCAGTGCTTTCAAGTTACCCCCTGATGAAACCGTACAAGGGTGAAACGCAAAGAAAGCGCGATTGATAGCGTTGGGGATTACGGCGCAAGCTAAGCACTGTTTAAAAGCTAAGAATCGTTTAAAAGCTAAGCATTTTTTTTATTTCATTTTTTGACTATTGTTGACTATTGCATGTTGACAAATCAACTGGAGCGACTGTGCGATTAAAGGTCCTTGATGCAATAAGGGCTGTAACCAGTCGACAGTTTAAGACTGGTCTCTGTTTGCCCATAGAGTCTGAGACCTTATAGTTGATTCAAATCAGTTTTAAAACGTTAACAAAGTCCACTAGTCAAAATGTTTTCACATACATAAGAATTCTAAAATTAGTCTAATGGATACATTATACTTTCAAGTTAAAATCCAGAGTGACAGTTAAGATTGACAAAGTCATTGCTCTGATAAAGATAGACCAACATTAGATTAAGGTTATTAACAGACAATCTCCCAAGTGTCCGCATGTGGTGGCTCTGATGCGTGTGGTGGTCCTCTATTGCCTGCAACTCAATGTGATGGCTAGAGCACGGCATATACTGTGTGTGCTCAGTAGCATAGCTGATTCACTATCTCATTTTCAATGGTCACAGTTTCGTCAGTTAGTGCCAGAGGAGGAGGCAGTGGCAGTGAAGGTACCCGCACACCTCTGGCAGATTGGAATCCCGAGGTGATGGCATTGCTTCAGTCCTCAGTGGCGCCTGCAACCTGGCTATCATACCAGTGGGGTGAGTTACTGTCAGCTTTGGGTTGGTTTGGGTATAGGGTTCTGAATGAACTGCTAGGGATGTTTATCATTTGGGCCAAGGCCGAGGGCTGGTCCAGAGCAGCAGTAAGATTATCCTTGTCCGGCTTCTCATTCTTCAGTACGGTAGCAGGTTGGGGCAATTCATTTATGGTCTGGCATTTGTTGGTGGAGTAGGAAAGAGGGGCTGCGGTTAATAGGGATTGGCGGCGCCCTTTGTCTCACAATATATTAGTCCGCATATGGAGGCTTTTCCCGAGGTTACAGCCTCCGCGTACGAGACACTGTTGTTTTGGGTGGTCTTTTTGTTTGCCTTCTTTAGAGCATTCATAGTGAGCTAGCTGGTTCCACATTTTGGGAAGGTGGGTGCGGCCAGGGGTTTAGATAGGAAATATGTGACAGTGGGTCAGTCGCAGGTCCGTATCCTGCTACACTGGTCTAAGATGGATCAGACTGATAGGGGCAAGTGAGTGGTATTATGCAGGGCAGAGCAGCTTCCCACCTGTCTGGTACAGAACCTGAAGGCTTATATGTCCTAGGTCTTTAGGTCGGAGGGTTTGTTACTGTGGCATGAGGATTTGCTTCCGTCGACGCAGTTCAAGTTTGCAGTGGTGATGCACATAGTCCTACACCACATAGGCTGTAACAAGCGTCAATTTGAATTCCATTCATTCCGAATAGGGGCCACCACCAGCGCAGCGGAAGTGGGCCTGGGTAAAGCTGTAATCCAGAAAATAGGCAGATGGCAGTCCGAAGCATATTCGGGATGTGTGCGCCTCCAAAGGAATGGTGATTGAGCTGGGGGCTAAGTAGAAGCGGGTTGGGGTGGGGCAAGGTGGATGCGTTTAATGGCTGTGTTGTTTTGCAGATGGCGGCCGGATTTCTTCTGTTGCCGATGGCAGTCCTTACTCAGGGGAATGATGGATGCTGGGCCACTCTTAGGTACTGGGTCGGGTGGTGGGCCTTGGTGCGACCGCTGGGCCAACATCTTGGGATGGTACCTGCAGACCTTCGGCTGGCTTGGATGGGAGAGCGTGGCATGTGGTGGAGTTGCTTGTTGCCATTAATCAATGCTCTAGCCAGGCATAGGTGACCGCCCGCCAGACTTCTTATACATTTAGGAAGCAACGACCTCTCAGAATGGACTTGCAAGCAGCATATTCGAGCGACACATCAGAACTTTACTACCGTTCAAGCATTACTGCCAGGAGTGACTATGATATGGTCAGATATTATCCCACGACCTGCTTGCCAGTCTCAGCACCATTGGTCCAGAGGTCTTATGAAGGTCAATCACCTGGTAGGGCAGTGGATTCAGCATATGGGAGGAGTACAAGTATAGCACCCTTGGGTAGAGGTGGGCTGTGCGAGTTTGTATCTTGCAGAAGGGGTAAAGTTGTCTCCGGTCAGGAAAGATCTCCTTTTTGAATGACCGGCAGGAGGCCTTTGAGACAGCTACCCGGGGTGGGGGGAGGGTTCGGAAGATCACAGCTGACTTCATTATGGGGGGTGGCACAAGGATAGCAGAGATTACCTGGTGCTGGTGGGGGAGTCCCGAGCAAACAGTCACTGTGACAGCTGGTCCTAATGACCGGTGGGAAGAACCAAGGGAGCACAGCTCCTGGTGGGAGGAATGGGTGGAGATCTCGGTGGGGATCTTCGCCTGGAGATGGGAGGTAAGGGGCTAGCCTTTGCTAAAAATATGGCGAGGTTGGCGATGGTGGTAAAAGGGGGCTGGGTTCAAGGGTGGATGATGCGCCACTTTGCTAATAATATGGCTTGTTGAGGATTGGCATCATCTGGTTGGGGACGAGAAATGGAATATGTTTGATATGAGTTATTATTGTTGGTTCAGGTCAGTTTAATGAAGTTGTGTTAATAAAGCTGCGGCCATGTTTGTTTACCAATAAAGTGTTGTTATCTTTGTGAGGAGGGAAGAAGGCGAGGTTTTGGGAGGGGGGAGGTCTGGAAAGAAGGGGAGCGCTCAGGCAAAGCAGGGGTCCGGGCTACCCAAGGTTACTGGGGTATGGCAGCTATTTACGAATAAAGTGTCCTAAGTCAACATACTGTATAAGCCACTAAAAAAATTCTGTAGTAGAGTCACAGAGTCTAGACATCTTTGAATAAGACTAGACTACAGCTGTTTGTAATGTGATCCATTGCCTAATTCAGGTAGTCACAATTACATTTTGTACTTCGCTCTGAATTCCCATTTGTGGAGGAGATGAGTAAACAAACCAGCTTAGGTGCTATTTGGAGAACCAAACTTTCCAAACTCTAGTAAAATCCTCAATAATAGATAGTCTAAGAATTAAGAATTGTTTATATCTCATCTATTAGAGCAAGGAGAAGAAACATTTACTGTATAATAATCTCTCCTTTCCCGACCATATACAGTAGGTCACAAAGGAGCTACATTTAAGTGAAAACATTTCATAGGTGACTCCAGCACTTCTCGTTTGAACCTCATATTTGTTATTATTTCTCTGTCATAAAGGTTTGAATTTAGTTTGTATTAAATTCAGTCATAGCCTTTCTTCTTTCTCCCTACCATATGTTATCTCTCCCCTCTTCTTTGTTTGAGTCATTTGTTTCAGCTATTTACCAGTGTGTGTCTGCTATGATATTGTTTTAATTGATTCTCTGGTTCATATAATGAAGCACTGTGTAGAGGGAAGGGATGCATAATTTAGTTTAACCCTTTTTAGTTGTAGCTCAAGGTCACTTGCATTCAGGTATAATAGGCATTTTTATATTCTGAGTGAGTTTATAATGTAAACTTGTACCAGAGTGTTAAGTGACATACCTAAGATCACAAGGAGCAGCAGTGCGATTTGAACTGGGGCTGCCTTGATACCTAGCACATTGATGTAACCATTAGGTTACCCTTCCACTTTGGCTAGGGGCGGGGGAGTTTTCATGTTTCTTGTCTGAATCAGATTACCACAATGATGAAAATGGGTCTGGGGCGAAAGAAACCTACTGGGAAAAGGAAGAGGGAATTAAAGCATGTAAACTGTGATTCACATAAGGAAAATGTAAATAGGATGAAGGAAGAATCCTTAGTATTGATTAACCCACCCACACATTCCAAAGGTAACATCCTTGATCTCATATTTGCCCCACTATCCGCCCTCAAGCAACTTCAAAATATTATACTAGCAATAACAGATGTCCCATGGTCAGATCATAATCTCATTATGTTCCTGATTCCCATTCAAAAGAAGCAATATCCTGTTGACAAGAACCTAAACAAATATGCAAATACCACATCCAGAAGCTTCCAACCTTTTAACAGGGAACAGATCCTCGAGGAAACTGACGCACTCTTTAAAGACTCTACCCTAAACCTGGAAGAGATCATCACTTCTTGGAACAACAGACTCAATCGCCTATCATCTCGTCCACCCAGAAACAAGCCCTCAAGAAGAAGAGCTACTGCACCTTGGTTTACCTCAGACCTAAAAGACTCCCTAAAACTTTTGCGAAAACTCGAGAAGAAATGGAGGAGGTCACGCACCAATACCAATCAAACCGCATACATGCAACATCTTGACGCTCACCGTAAAGCCATTTCAGAAAAAATGAGACTATATCATACAGACACCCTGAAACGTGCTATAAACAAACCCCACGATCTATTTACCCTTGTCAAGAAATTAGCCAAGGAACCTTCACAAGAACACCAGTGCGAAATCAACCCACAAGAATATGCCCTCTACATACAATCTAAGATGTGCTGTACAAATAAAATTACAATACCCCCTATCCCGAATATTCATGGGCTCCCAGCTCCCTTAGCCTCATTCTCCACCCCTTCGCTGAAGCTAATCGAAGATATAATCTCATCTCTTAACTTATCCACAGCACACACTGATCCGTGTCCAGCCTTTTGGATAAAGGACCTTCGCAAAGAGCTTGCTCCAATAATATCCAGGATCATAAGCCTATCTTTCGACACCGGCTCATTCCCTTCTGCCCTCAAACAGACTTCTATCAGACCTCTTCTGAAAAACCTCAAGTTGGATCCACAAAAAACGGACTCTTACCGACCCATTTCCAGCATACCCACTCTTGCCAAAATAATCGAAAAAAATAGCCTACAGACAACTGCAAGACCATATCGACACTGAAGCGCCTTTGGATACTTGTCAACATGGATTCAGGGAATCCCACGGGGTCGAAACCCTCCTCACCTCACTTCTCAACAGCCTAAACCTTGGCATCGATAACAGCAAACAGGGCTTTGTTCTCATCTTTTTAGATATTGCGGCTGCTTTTGACTCGGTTTGTCATGAGCTTCTCATTATCCGCCTAAGAGAGAAGGGCATTTGTGGAAAGGCTCTCGATTGGTGCATCTCATACCTCTCTGAGAGATGGCAACAGGTTCGCTCAAATGGGGAAACATCAGATCCGTTTCACCAAGGTCAAGGAGTCCCGCAAGGTTCCTCTTTGTCATCACTTTTATTCAACATCTACATGCAACCCTTATGCAACATTATCAGGTCCTTCAGTGTCAACTATATGATTTATGCTGATGACGTGTTACTATATATTCCGTTCTACATAGATAAGATGAACCTTACCCCCATAACCAACTGTTTTAACGCCATCTCAAATTGGCTACTGACCCAAAACCTCAGAATCCAGAACAAAAACAGAGGTCCTTTTTATCTCAAGGAACTCTAAATTCACACCACCCACATTCCTTGAAGTTCAAGATGCCAAGCTGCAAGTAAAATCCCACATCCGATACCTTGGAGTGACCCTGGATCAAAATCTAGATATGAAGTCCCACATAGCCAATATTGTAAGGTCAGTTTATTTCAAGATCCGCTCCCTCAGACACCTCCGCCGACTGATTGATCCAGATGACTTCCGTACAGTCTACCAGGCCCTAATTATCCCACACTTTGACTTCGCAAACTGTATACTACAGGGGCTCCCCCAATCCACCCTTAACCCGCTTCAACTAGCATTAAACAGCGCAGCAAGAGTGCTTTTCGGGGTACCTAAAAGAGAACATGTAACACCTCTCCTGAAACAATTACACTGGCTCCCTATCCAAGCGAGAATCACCTTCAAGACCCTGCTACTAGCCTTCAAAGCTCAAAAAGGACTTGCTCCCTCTTCACTATCAGATTTGATCCAACCAATCCCTTCCAATAGGCTTCGAAGAACCACGGAACTAAACATGCTAAAAGTTCCAAAAGAGTCCTTAAGATATATCTCCGCAACTGTAAACAGATCCTTCAGTTTATGCGCTCCAAAAACATGGAACACACTCCCACCACACATTAGGATCATCGCTGATCTCTCCCAGTTTAAAAAGGCCTTGAAGCACCACCTGTTCATCAAATACTTCCCAGAGAACACAGTAACACAAGCTCACTCAAATAGCACCAATCCCATTCTAAACACGCAACCCCTGCTAACCCATTAACACTTCATACCCCGCTCATACTACAAAGATCTTTTCATGTACTACTCCGTCCATATGTTTATAGTTCAATGACTATTACTCATTGTAAATAGTTGCCCCAGTTACCCAAGTTTTTGTTCCTGTTCCATGTAAAAAACAGATAATATGTATCTTATCTGATGTTTTATTGTTCTTTGTAAACCGCGCTGATTATAAATAGTGCGGTATATAAGAGATGTTAAATAAATAAATAAATAAAATAAACATTAGCTCTGTTTAAAGTAGAATTACAGTACTTTATGACAGTGGAGTAATTCAACAATTAGGCATTATTTGCATCATAGAGACACATGGCTAGGGAGGGCAATAGAGTTTTGATAGGGATGTGCCTTCTAGAACATGCATTCGGTTTGTTTGAGCACGTAAAAGTTTAAAGCACACCAAATTGCTTGTACATATATATAATCGACTTGCGAGATCAAAATTGTAGCATGTCTAAAATGCACACCTAGAGAATGAAGATGTGAAAAAACATGAAAAAATGACCAACAATTAGGAAAATTTCATTTTAAATGAGCCCAAAGTGAATTTTTTTTTGGCAGTGTACAGCTCTAGTTGTTGATCAGCAAGTGTGCCCCAAAGGATATGGTAGGATTAATGGCACATGAAAAGGCAAAAGAGAACCCAGAGTAAGGGTTTGATTAAGAAAATTCTTGATCTAGTGCAGATCTCAAAAAATAGTAGGGGTGCAATATTTGCTTTCACCGTTCGTTACAGTACTTCTCCTCCTGATGCTGACTTTTAAGATCAGGGACATGAAGGGCTCAAAGTATTTATAAGACAAGATCCATTATTTATGTGCTCTATGGGGCATTAACGTTTCAAGACGAGGACTTACTGTGGGTTCAAGGTGAAAGAAGAGCAGCTTGTGTGGTATCACAATAGGACTTTCCCTGTAGTTTCCCCGATGTGGGTGGAACAATCTGCCAAGAGAATTGTGGGGTGAGAAGAATCTCGGCAAATTTAAGAAGTGGCTTCAAACACTGCAGTCAATTTTGTGCCATCATGGTGACCAGAGTAAATGAAACATTGGCCATGGCATTTAACTTAATTTGTGTAGTCCATGCTGCTGCTCTAAAGGTAGCACTGCTGAATATACAGATAGTGCAGTCACTGTGCTGGCACTATCCATTTAATTTAGGTCTTACTGTTTAACAAGCTTAAATGAACATATAGGAGCTCATTTTGTAAGGTACTATGAGTGGAAGTCATGTAAGTCATGTATTTTCCATGACTTGCAAATATGGATGGACCTTTGCACATGTACTTTAGGCTACTTTCTAAGCATGCGTGTCAGCTGATGGAAAGCACTTTCAGTGTGGGCACGCACAAGGGCAGATCGTGGATGGAACACACCTTTACGCATGTCCATTCTAAAATACTATGAGCCTGATATTCAAAGGCATTTACACGGTTTGCACACCTCCAAACCGTGTAAATGCCGCTAAGCAGGATATTCAGCGGCACTAACAGGGTTAGTGCCACTGAATTTCCGCAGGTGCTGCCGCTGCTAACCGATTAACATCGGGGAATTCTGGGGGTGGTATGGGGGTGGTACCTGGCCTTAACTGGGCAGCAGCGATATTGAATCACTTCCCAGTTATGGCTATGCACCACGGAAGTGAACCAGGCAGTGGCCAAATATAGCTGTTGCCCAGATAGCTTCTTGCCAATCTAGCAAACTCAGATATTTAATGCCAGGGCCAGATATGACCCATGACATTGAATATCCAGATTTAAAGTCAGCATCAGCTGCTACCTGCGTTAGATTGGCTAGCCACCACCATTGAAAGTCAGGCCGTTTAATTTATGCATATTCTTGAAAAATCCAGGTGCAGGCACTAGATTTAAAGGACATTTTTGACGACATATAAAGAAAAATATGTACCAACTTTTCTTTATGTACAGTTGTGGTCAACATTATTAGCACCTCAATGTCCAATATCACCTAAAAAAAGTGGCTGGTGAAATGGCTTTGGACTATATATGCACACATATGTAATACATAAAAAATCAAATAAAATGACCAATTAAAAAAGGAAATAGGAAATAGTATAAAAATTGAGACATTGCCAGGACATGATTAATGGTACCCTTATAAACAAATCAAATCAGTTTGAACAGAAGAACCACATTCCCACTGCAGAAAAATTAGACACATCTGTGATGTATTGTCAGTACTCAGATTACTTGAATCGACCAATGGATGATGGCTCTAATACTTAAAATGGCCACATTCACTACCTGTTCGATTTTCACAATGGGTGAAGACATAGAGCTGCCTGAGATCATCAGAAAAGCCATTATCACCAAATATCAAACTTGAAAGGGGTACACGGCCATCTCCAAAGACCTTGGGATTCTTGTGTCTACAGTTCACAATGTTATTAAGAAGGTTTTTCTCATGGAACAGTCAAGAACCTCCCAAGACAAAGGGGCATGTTTATTAGTTATTTATTTATTTATTTATTTATTAACATTTCTTATATACCTCACTATTTGACATCAGCACGGTTTACATGGAACAGCAACATCCGAAAATTTTCATATGTCTGGTCATTACATATAACAGGAAGTGGAACTTGGAGAAATAGGGTAAACTATATACATAGGTGGCTCAAATGATAAAGGATACAGGGTCAACTATATACATAGATTGTTCAATGATACAGGAGACTGTTTGGTGTTTACATTGTGGGGAACACCTGTTGCAAGGGCTTGCCTGATTGACTACTACTATTGGTGTGGTGCTCACTATTTGAGTGGGGATTGTGTTCGGAGCTGTTAGTGAGATATTTAATGAAGAGGAAGTGTTTTAGGGCCTTTCTGAACTGGCTCAAGTTGGGGATTGCTCTGATATGTGCTGGTAAGGTGTTTACTAAAGAACCCTATTTGCGCCGTGTCCCGTTATCGCGCGGTAAGGTACATTACCGCGCGATAATGGCGCTTTAATGGGCGATAAGGTACCTTATCGTGCGTTAAAGTGCCATTATTGCGCAGTAATGTACCTTACCGCATGATAACGGGACACGGCGCAAATAGCGTTCTTTAGTAAACATGCCCCATAGTATGAAGAGGAAAATTGATCCTAAAAGTCTTCAAAAGTTAGTGTGAACTGTTGAAAAATACCACGTGCAACATCCACAGAGATTTGGGCTTACCTGGAGCAATCTAGAGTGGTGGTTTCAACCCACACTATACTCCATGCACTAAAAAAGGCCAAGGAGGACCCCACTGCTCAAAGACAGACGTGAAAAGGCATGCCTGATCTTTGCCCAAATTCACCTTGTTAAGCCACAATCCTTCTGGGAAAATGTTCTGTGGATAGATCAAACCAAACATTCCCCTCTGGCAATGTAGACCAGCAACACATTTACAGGTGAAGAAATGAAGCTTATAAGGAAAAAAAACAGCCACAGTCACAGCCAGGACCATACCGAGCCCTGTGAGAGCAGTGAACCACTGTCAATGGATGTAAATATTGTAGATACAGTTTGTAGTTAAGTTGAAATTGATGTACATAGTTACGCCCAGTTGAAACCCAAGTTTAAGTCTCCAGTTCATTGTAAATGCCTCTCTGGCACGATACTGTTGTATGTAAACCGCACTGATTTTTTTTTTTTTTTTAACTTTTATTTTCATTTTGCAACAAACAAAAGTAACCACACACCAAAAGAAACAAATACACACATACAATAAAGAAAACAACCCCAATTACCCCCCACCCCAATGCTTCTTCTCTAAGCTGATAAGGATCATCATATACGCGCTTACATACAATAATTATTGTACATCAAACAAACAGAAGTAGAATCTATGATACCGGATGAGCATGTGACAGAGATTAATACAGAATCAAACAGTCAACTGAGAGCATTGAATAGTTTGTACATAATCGTGGAGCATCTTCTAGCAAGACCAATAGTGAGTGGTTTGAACGGAAGAGGCTAACATATAAGGGGTTTGCACATATTTGCAATGAAAACAGATATGATTACCGTTCATTAGAGCTCAAAAAAGAGCTATTTTCCCAAGATTTCGTAAGTGAGGAACCAAGAAATAGCAAGGCCCGGCATAAAGGCTAAAAGGAAGTAAACCAATTTAGGAAGAGAGGGGATCCCCGCAGCTGAGCGGAGCCCCACAATCTCCCCAAAGAGGGGTTCCGGAAAATGTAAAATAGAATAGAATGAAGACGACCCCAGACCAGACTCCAGTAATACTGTGATGCGGGACAATCATACTTAACAGGAGTTTAGTAGACCAGAGGCCACATGGCATGTCCAGCATCAAGTGCTCTGGATGGCTTTCCAATTAGCTAACCTATCAGGAGTATATATCCACTTGGAAGAGTAGTACTGAGGAGAGAAGAAAAAATCAGATCTAGACTGTGAGTGATGGGGGGGCTGAGAAAGGTGAGCTCTAAGTCGGATGGGTAAAGCAGCTGCCATATGTCTACTCGCACAAGGTCTTTCATCAGAGCTGACAGGGTGTAGAGACTCTTGGGTGGACCACGCGTTCTAGGCAACAATCTATCTATCAAAGGATCAAATACTTGGTAAAAGTCACCACCGGGTAACAGTAACAGGGTCATCCACATTCGGAGCATAAATACAAATACACGGAAATTCACTATCTCCAACCTTAAAAAATACACAGGCCCAACAACCCTCCCCATCAAAGCTAGTATCCATTACAGTGGGTGGCAAAGATTTCTCAACCAAGATGGCTACCCCGCACCGCTTGGGAACAGCGGGAGAATAGGCAGCCACCATATAAGGTGTGGCAGTGAGTTTCAGTAGTTCAATGAAGGTGAAATGGGGTTCCGTAAGAAACACTACATCAGTATTGACATGATTAAAATAACTAAGAACGGTCATTCTTTTGGTTGGACCATTAATGCCTCTTCTGTTCAATGACAAGAACTTATAGAAGGCCATACAACAAAGTCAAACATTCTGAGAAAGAAACATGATGGCGCAACGAGTTGCGCAATGTCCCTCATATCAACTATAAATGACTATACACACGATCTGATAAAAAATAAACCAATAAAATCATGAAGCGCCCTATATAACAAGAGAAGCACCGAAGTGCCTTAGAGAAGAAGCAAAACCCCAGAAATTACTGGCGACCTGATGTCTGCGGGGTGAAACCCCAGAGAAGGCCTAATTGAGACAGATAAGCGGTAGAGCCGTGCGTGCTCCGAATCCAACCGGGGTGCACATCAAGGAGGAAAAGGAGACCGAGAAAGGTAGATATTAAAGAAAGAAAGGTCCAGGCAGTCTCTATTCCAGACAATGATCACCACGTCGGGTCATTCAAAATGACGGGCAGTTCCAGCGGAGTCTATCCGAGTTGTTGACTTAACGCATCTGGTCTGCCTCTTTGGAATCTAAAAATGTTGCTAGCAGAGCAGGATCTTCGAAGGTGCTAGTTTGGTTATGGAGAGTCACTCTGAGTTTCGCCGGATATAAGAGGCCAAAGCGAGCCTGTAACTGTTGAAGTCTAGGTCGAAAAGCAAGGAGTCCCTTCCGCCGGTCAGCTGTGGCCTTTGCCAAGTCGGGGAAGAAAGAGACTTTATGATCTTCAAACTGAAGATGTTGAATCACCCGGGCAGCTTTGAAAATTTGCTCAACTTGCTGATACCTCAGTAAGCGAAAGATAATGGGCCGGGGGGTCGTCCGATTAAGTGCGATGTTGGTGGGAGCACGATATGCGCAGTCAATTTCCAGAGCTCCATAAAAGGTAATCTTCAGCAAGGAGGGAAGAGTTTTAACCAGAAATTCTCTGAGATCTCCTGCTTCCGCACCCTCTGGTACTCCTATGAGCCTGACATTGTTGCGACGGGCTCGATTATTGCAATCCTCTAACTCTTTTTGAAGATTCTGTATCTGGCGCTCAGCCTTGTCCAAGTTCACCAAGCGCACCGCGTGCGAATCGAGGACCCCCGCCATGTTGTCCAGCCGGAGTGAAAGACCTGCAAGCCGGTCCTGAAGCATACCGAAATCTTCTCGCATGGCTCGGAGCGCTTCTCCGTTGGACTGCACCAGTTCCTTCACACCACGTATTTCCTCCAAGATCTCCTGCTGCATTTCGGGGCTTACCCGAAGTGGAACCATCTTTGGTGGGGAAGACAACTCTGTTTTGGAACGTTTTCCATGTGAAGAAGAGGGAGACCCAAAGTCCAAGCGCACTGGCTTGTGGGCCGCCATTCCCCCCAAGGCACCCCAGTAAGTCCGGAGCAAAATATTAAGTTTATGTAGATATTAAGTCAGGATTCTGAGTAGGCCCCTCGGGAGCTTCAGCACGAAGCGTCTACCCCGCTGGACATCAGGCTCCGCCCCCCACCCGCACTGATTTTTAAGAGTGTGGTATATAAGAACAATAAAATAAATAAATAAATAAAATAAATAGGGTGCAAAGACTTAAGGGGCGCATTTCAGCAGACAGCGGCAGAGAGCCAAAATGCGCCCCTTAAGTCTTCTCGCTGGCACACTAAGCAGGTCTGGTCTCTCCGGGTGGGTCCAGACCTGCTTACTGTGCCGGCGAGTTGCACATCGGGTGCACGCCTCTTCTCTCCCGCCCCCATAAAGTGGCTAGATGGCGGTGCGGGAGAAGGGGTGCATGCCTGATGTACAACTCGCACAGGGTGCTTTTCACCTTGCCTTGATGGGCTGTGCAAGGTAGTGTGTTACTGACATTTCTGCAGGAGTATGACTTGTGATAGGATGATCTCTGCAGCTAGGGCTTCTGTAACCAGATTGTGCCTGGTCAGGGCTCATGGGCAATGGACATGTAAAACTGGGAAGGGGGTAGGTGGCAGGGTAGTATTCATGCCATCACCCCCTGCTTATGGTGCTCCCTTTCCTCCACCTCTTTCACCAGCTTATCCTCACAGTAAATTACTGAGCTTCACCACAGAGAGGAAGTTCCTTCATTCACGGGTCACAGTTAGTATATAAGCATTCTCTTTCGAAAGATGTTACAGGATTTTTTTCCCATTTGACCATGCAAGAAGTTCACTATTGCCAAAACTCCTGCTATGAATTCACTAGTGGGATGAGAAGACTAAGATTAACCCTTGTGGAACTCAGTTCCTCTGTGACATTCTTTCCATCACCTGTATGATATATATGTTCAGTCTGGTGACTGAGGAGCCTGTCGATGCCAGTCTGAGTGTCTAATGACTTCTGATGCAGGCTGCACGTTGCTCCACCAACCTCTCTAGCATGTCATAAGTGTAATTCCACCTGGTGCTAAATTTCTGCTTAAGCTGGTGTGCAGGTGTTCCTCTTGCTCACTGCTTCTCGAGCAGCTCAAGCCCACCATTCAAACTCTGGTTAAAATACCCAGCTATTTTTTGGCACGTCTTGTTCAGTTCCCTCAGGACAGGGTGCTTCTTGCCTTGCTCCCCAGGTCCAGGGAGTCTCTGACATCCATGTGCAGCCAGCATGCAAAGAGTCTGATCCCCTGAAAGCCCCATGCCTTCATGGCCTTGACGATGTTCATCTCACCATCTGTTACAAATTTTTGACTTGCCTCTGTGAAAAACTTTGTTATTGGTTTTATTGGAAAATCAATCATTCAGTGCAAAATCTGTCCAAATCTTCTCATGAAAAAGGGAAAGCTCACTGCCATAAGGCCTAGGACAAAAAGAGCATGGCTTATAATTAAATTTTGTGAAAATTATGCATTACATTACTATAGGGGGTATCTTTCATTAATGATTCACAAGTGGTGATCCCTCTAGTTTTGCTCATTTTCGCTGTTCTGTCTTTACATCTACTGTATTCCCTAGAATTACCAGACTCAGAAGAACATAATTCTACCAATGCAAATTAAAGAAGACTTTGGGGTTTGCTTACAGAAAACAGAACCTTCAGGGCCGGTGTTAGACATGCAGGGGGCCAGGACAGAAACTGCTGAGAGAGTCCCACAGCCCATCGATAGTCTATGCCTCCCTCAGTTAGAGGCAGCCTTGAGGTCCCCAGTGGCATGGGGACCTAAGGAAATTGCTCTGTTTGTCCCCTCATCCGATCCCCCACCCCAATAACACCAACCCTGACAACCCTTCAGGACAGGGACTTTTCAGAAAAAGACTGTCACATCTTTTGGCCAATTCAACTATGTTAACAATGTTTCCAAGTATGCAGTTAAACTATTAAACCAAACCTATGGTTTAATAGTTTAAACATTACCATCATGACATTACCCTGTTAAATGAGTGCTTATCCCTGGTCTCCACCTGGTTATCCTCAAACTGCCTTGTTTCTTAACATTTCCAAAACTGCTGCTATCTGGTTTCCTCACAGTTCTGTCTGTCCTTCACGTACTCCTTCTTTTTCAGGTACTCCCATTTCCTTAGTGCCTAAGCTCCGTTATTTAGGTGTCTTTCTTGATAGTGCTATCACATTCAATGATCACATCTCCCAGGTTTCTCGACGTTCTTTCATTTGCCTCCGGCGCATTCGTGCCGTCAGGCCGTTCTTAATCCCTCAAGCTTTGATCACTCTCCTTCTTTCACTGGTCATTACCAGGTTAGATTTTTGCAATTCCATATTTGTCGGTATCCCTCAGTATCAGCGTCAACAGCTACAACTCTTACAAAACACTGCAGCCCGGTTGATTGCCCATGCTTCCCCCCGCGATCATAGCACTCCAATTTTGCAACAGCTTCATTGGCTCCCGGTAATGTTCCGGACAAAATTTAAGATCCTCACACTAGTTCATCGAGTCATTTATTCCCACCGACCTCAGTACCTAGCCGACCTATTAGCCTTTCACACACCCACCCGGAGCCTTCATTCTATTCATATCAACCGCTTACATCTCCCTTCCCCCTCACAAGAACATCTGCAGTTAACTAGACAGTCAGCATTCTTCTATGTCGGCCCCTCCCTGTGGAAGTCCATGCCCACTGCCCTTCGATTGGAAGAGTCCTACCCCAAATTCCGTTCTCTCTTGAAAACCCACCTTTTTTCCTCCGCCTTCAACCTTCCTCCCTAATCCCCTGACTCTCCTTTTCCTTTTATTTTTGAATCTCACTACTTCCTTTTCTATTCTCTTTATCTTTCCTTGTTTATATTGATTGTATTTCTTTTCTTTCTTTCTTTTTTTTGAATTGTAAACCGCCCCGATGTAATGGGGGGGGTGGGGATATATCAAATGTTCAATAAACATAAACAATAAACATGGTAATACATTAATTGAAAACAATCTAATCAGATCATCCTGGAACATAGGTGAATTACACATTTCACTTTGGTGTAACTGCACTCTGCAAAGTGCTACAGCCTTTCCCATGCTCCAGTGTAAAAAGTTATGGATTGAAACCATGACAAAGAAAACTCATTTGAAGTATCTGTAATCATTATTTTAATTTAGAAACCTTTGAAAAATGTTCTATCTCTAAGCAAAACCGAGGCAATAAACCAATATTTAGAAATACTGATACTAATTACAGCGCACTAATTGTTATAACCTATGGTTGTTTTAATCATCTGACAATAAATCAATACAACAGAACCCTGTTAGTCTAGGCTATGTATCATTTTTATCATTAAAACTTTGCAATTTCGTAGAGAGGGTTTTTCCCTTTCCCACCTGGTTGGATTGTTTGCTGCTTGACCCAAGGGTTTGCTGAAGGCAGCGCCACATGAGAGATGCTGCAGGGACCCTGTGCTGAGCAGCAAGCCACACCCCCTTCAATGATGTCATCAAAGTGACCAGAGAACATTTAAAACTGTGTACAGCTATCCTTCCGCCATAGACATGTGTCCCGAAGGGGTGCATGACCAAAGAGGCATGGAGCCCCTTCTGTGCCACTTTGGTGCCAACTTGAAGATGCCCAAGGAAGAGGAAAGGTAAAACCAGTAAGCAACCTGTGTCGTCATCGACTCCGAAGTCAGTGTTGGTCCTATGGAGAAGCACATTAAGCATGGGCAGATTGTTCCTGCTATATCTCAGTCTGACTTAGTTGCTTCTTCTTCAGAAGCCTCCGAGGTTTCTTTAAGTTCACCATCCAGGACTCCCCCCATTCCTCTTGCAGTAAGGCTGGGGTCAGGGGGAGGGAGTGTTATCACTCACTTAATGTCAGCTTTTAGGGAAGGAGGATTCTTCCCTTATAAGGGGGCACTGCAGGCTTCTTTGGGGAGTGTTAGAATACTGAATAGAAACAGGCATTACAACTCCCTAGCAGTGGTTGACCTAAAAGATATTAAATCTGATTCAATTATTTTAATGGATACATTAAAGGTTGTGACCCTGAGCGATATATTACTGGGGGGGGGGGGGGGTATTTACAAGCGATGAAGTTCTCTATTGATATTGTTAAGAAACTTCAGGAGCGTGACTCTGGGATAGCTGCTGCTCTTGAGAATATGGATACACTTTCCACTCATGTTCATTCTTTTCAATTTTCGGGTGTATCTAGTATTAAAGATAGCTTGATGATACATATGCAGTTCGAGGCACTGGAGAATTGTATGTGAGTTAGAAATTTACGTCTCTTACATTTTCCAAAGATACATTTATTGCCCTCTTCTATTTTGTTAAGAAATATTTAAAGACAGTATTATTGTCTGTGTTAGTTTCTAATATGTATTATTTACCACTAAGCCCTTAGTTCAGGGTGAAGAAGCGGATGCCTCAGTGGTAACAGTATCGCCTGAACTGGATATGGCAGGATTTCTGGAAGCATCTACTGACATTTCTCTAGAGACACGTTAATTGTCACTCTTACTCTAGGTACAGATAAATCCAAAATCATGAAGGCGTATTTTTCAAAGAAGGATTTTTTTTTGTTTTGTGCTCAGAAAATTATGATTTTTCTTGATGCAGCAAGGGCTACACAACTGAGAAGAAAGAGGTTCCTTCAGTTGAAACTTTGAGTTTTGGCTTTGGGGGCCTCTTCTTACACTTTCCCCTGTAAATATTTGGTTTTGTATCAGGGAGTTAGATATGTATTACTGATCCTGTTCAAATGGAAAATTTCCTGAAAGATAAGTAATTTTTGACCTGTTATGGTCCAAGGCCTTTATGATTTTTTTTTATTTCATTTTACTTTTGGTTGAGTTAGGGTAATGTATACCCAGGGATTAAGTTTGTTATTCCACCCAGGTGGGTTATTTTATCTCTCTCTCTCTCTCTCTCTCTCTCTCTCTCTCTCTCTCCTTGATGTGAGCTAAAAAAACATTACTACTTGTACAGTATGTTTGTGGTATGGGTTGCTTCTTGTAACTTCTATGCATGTTGCATCTTTGTAAACTGCAAAATTTATAAATTAAAAGAAAAAAAAACTTTGCAATTTCTAGTATCTCATGCAGAAAGAAGCACTGATGTAGTCAAGCAAATGAGAAAGGATTATTACAGATGATTGATATAAAAGGTGGTCCTATTGAACCTGATTTAATAAAAACTTTTGGTCCAACTTTGGCATAGAACATTACCTATGCCACCAGGGCTGACCCAAAAGTTGGTTCAAGATGTTGGCACCTTAGACAAGCTGTATGCAACTCTCCCCTCACCCCCAGCTGTCAGAATCCATTGAATGCCTTGCTCTTTGCCACCACTCAGAAGCTATTGCCGTAGGCCACGGCCTAGTTTGTTGGATGGTTGGCCCAGCCCTGTATACCACCTATTGTTGTTGACCTTATGCAAGATGCTTGTATAGTTCTTTGAACCTTTCTAGTGCAATCAGCACTATTTAATAGCCCTTATATATCCGGAGAACACTGATGAGAAAAAAATCTATTCATTAACATTATGTTGATTAACATTTGAATTACAGTTTAGAAGTGTTTGTTGAAGAATATGGTATTATCCTCGTCAGCATGTTGGAATGGAGTTCTCTTTACTTCACTTATTTTTTTGTCTAGAGTAAAATGGTAAACTTTCCACAGCTAAAGGGGTTCAGAATAATGCTTTTTTTTTCAGTGCACAAATTTAAATTACAGTACTAGTTCTCAGTAATACATACAGAGTATTGCTTGAAGATATTATTCTTTATTAAAAATTATTCTCTGCTCCTTGGTAATAATCATACCCATACGATTTTAAAATCCATTATCATTACTGATATCTTTAACCATTATACAGATAAGTAACAAATCCCATTAAGGATAAACCCAAACCAGATATATATTAGACCGGTTTTAAACTGATAATCACGGAAAGCATATGCAGCAAATCTTGCTACAGACATTTATAGATTCTTTGAATTTCCATCAAATTAAATTACATAAATTAATTTTAAGAACACAAAGAGGGCAGATTTCTAAAATATGTTCCCAGATAAACAGACATTTATTTGGGTAGATTGTGGCAAAAAAAGACCCATTCTTTCACAACATTTATATGTTTAGACCCATTGAAAGGGGCAATTTTTGGGGATGAGTAGAGGGAGGTGTAAAGGTAAAAAAAAGAAAAGCAAAGTTGTAGATTTTATTTTTAGAACTGTTTGCACTGTCTTACTGCTGTTTTTCAGCCTATATATTTTAAACACTTAAAGGGGGTCACGTCCATCCCCACTACTCATGCCCTTTCCCGGACCCGATTACCTTCCCCGCGTATTGTACGGGGAAGGTAGATGGGGGAAAGAAAGGGACAGATCGGGGGTGGCTTCAGGGAGGGCAGTGGACAGTCTCTGGGCCCAGATGTACAGGGCCAATTCTAATGTTGGTCCTGTATGTTCGGGCCGGCGACTTGAAGGGGGATGTTATTCCACCTCTGAGGTGGAATAACCTCCATGATGCTGCAGGATCGGTGGACCCAGGGCTGGGAAGGGGGCAGAAGGCATTCCTTGTAGTCCAACCCTGGCCCTGGGAGGCCAGATTGGGGGTCAGGCTGCGTGGAAAGCAATTTGGAGGCCAGCAGCCGTGGATCACGGCTTTTAAATGGAGCCATGGTGCCATGGCAACTGAACGCCATGGCACTGCAACTCCGTTTAAAAGCCCTGACTGACTTATTCGGACAAGGCCTACACATGTAGGCCAGGCTGAATCGCGGTCCCAGCCTGCACGTACAGGCCTGTTCATGATTCTGATCCCGCAGGGCTAGAGCTGCCCCGTGGGATCAGAATCACGACTCCCTCCATGCATCCTGTTCCGGTCAGGCACACAGAGGGCTTCTATGTCCGGCATGGATTTGGGCCTAAAGTTCATGGTTACTTTGTAGTCATGGACCTTGTAGAGAGCTTTCAAATACATACTACCTGCATAGTTTTCTTCTGAAAATTGTTTACAAAGTACCTAGGTAAAAAGAATCCATGGATTTTGAAGATATGAGTACTATTCAAAATTATCCCTAAATTACTCTAAATTGTCCCCAAAGTCCCACATAGTTAATACACGCTTTTCTGCCTGTATTTCATGTCTACATTACAGACTCAAGTAGATTTGTATTTGATTTTAAAAAATAGGAGTGCAAGAGTTTGAAACACATATTAAATTTAGGTGTGACTATTTATTTATTTATTATTATTATTTTTTAATTATTTATTTTTGGTTTTATGTTGCTCATCCAGAAGCCATCAAATGCAGTTTACAAGAATATTAAATCACAAAAAATACACTCCTTCCACCATACTCCAACCAACCAACCTCCCCCCCACAAGAAATCCAGTCCTCTCATCGTACAGCATGTTATTCTTTCCCCATGGAGAAGCACGCTTCCTCATCATCTCTTAAACTAAATAACACAAAGCAAACAATGATGCACACATCGCCCATAAAAAGCACTTTGAAACAAATGTGTCATTAAAGATTTTCAGAATCTACCCCAATCCCTTTCCTGATGAAGTTTGAGGGGCAGAGAATCCCAGAGCAAGGGACCTTATACTGAAAGTGCTCTCTCTCAGTGATAGTTCTTCAGTATCACTGATTGTTAGAACTACTAACCACTCAAAATCACAAAGATCAAGCTGTGGAATAAAGTATCAGTGTAGAGGACATATCCTTCTGGGTCATATTAAATCTAGACTGAAAAATTGACATCAGCAACTTATAAATAGTGCAAACACCCATGCCTACATCAATCAAGAACTTATTGTAGTATTTTATAATTTATGCATGCACTTGTGCACTCTGCCCAAATTCCACTATGCAGACATCCACAATGAAAGTACACACCATTAGACTTATATTCACAATTACAGAATCATAACCAGCTAAAGCACTTGTGCAAATATCCATAACATACATAAATTATTAATACCCTGATTTAGTGTGTATATAGAGTATAACATTGCACAACTCCTCATAAAATTAAACAACTGAGGATTGTGATAAAGGATGAATCCTGCAGTTTGGCAAAGCAACCAAAACACGGACAAAGTGCAAGGGATAGGGCAAAGGCCCGGCATGAAGAGTAGGCAGCTCTTTGTTCTCGGTGGGGGAGAGGCAAGTGACCTTTTATTACTTTTTCATCAATTTATAGATAGCCCATTTACAATCCTAAATGACTTGGTGCACCATATACACAATCTTTGACACAAACAGAAACGTTAACAATACACATGATGCAAAAATATGAATTGGGCAGTATAAAGTCTCAACTCCAAGTTTCAGTTGCCTTCTTGGCAGTGATACAAACATTGGTTGCCCCAGTATTTCATCAAACTTAACTGTGCCTACTCTCTCTCCCTTAAAAAAATGGTTGTATATGCTTGAAAAGGAGATGACTAAGAAGGAAGAACAAAGGTAGAATAAATTAGAGTACTAAGACAATAAGAACTGCAGGAGCTATGAAGTGAAGTACAAGGCCTGCAGAGGCAGATCTAGCAATAGCAATAATAATGGGAGATTTCAATTACCCCGGTATCGATTGGCTCAGGTCACTGTAGGACATCTTAGGGAGATAAAGTTTCTAGATGAAATAAATGACTGTTTCTTGGAGCAGCTGGTTCATGAATTGACAAGAGGGGAAGCTATTTTGGACCTAGTCCTTAGTGGAACACCAGATCCGGTGCAAGAAATAAGGGTGTTGGGGACCATTTGGAAATAGTGATCATAGTATGTTCACATTTGATTTCATAAATGGAGGATGATGGCTAGGAAATCCACAGTACTACCTTTTAACTTTCAAAAGGGAGCCTATGATAAAATGAGGAAAACATGTTAAGAAAAAACTAAAAGGAGCAGCTGCAAAGGTTAAAGATTTGCATCAAGCATGGGCATTGTTTCAAAATACTATCTTGGAAGCCCAGACCAGCTGCAGTCCAAAAAACTGTCAATATGATTTAAAGGTGAGGTCAGAGAGGCTGTTGTAGCCAAAAAAACATTTTTCAGGAAATGTATAAGAAGCCGTATGATGAAAACTGGAAACAACATAAGCACTAGCAAGGCATTGATAAAACAGAGAGAATTTGAGAATAAGTTTGCTGTGGACTCAAAAACATATAATAAAGGCTAAAATGACAGAACTGGCTATCAATAGTGTTCCACAGCCCCAAAGGCATGTCTGAATTCTTCACTAAAAATAGTGTAAAACCATTAACTAGCTCCTCGTCAAAGTGGAAAGTTATTTGGGCTTGTTAGATTCAAGCTGATATTCGGATGAAAATATGGTTAAAATTCAGCTCATCTTGGCTGTCCAAATTTTGACCTGCTAAGGTAGGCACACTAGATCTTTATTTATTTATTTAGACAGTTTTGTATTCCACCTTATCCTTCAATCAAAGTAGTCAGAACACAATTGGGGGATGCATTTAACATGAGAGGATATGAAACACATACACCAATACTTACAGGGAACATGGGCAATGGAGGGTTAAGTGGCTTCCCCAAGACCACAAGGAGCACCTGTGGGACTAGAAACCCCAGTCCTTCTGGCCCAAGGTTGCTGTCCTCTAGTGGGATTTGAACCCCTGACCTTCTGGCAACTTTATCAAAGTTGACCACAATTGTGGCTATGTGAAAAACACCTTACACATTTCCCTGTGTCTCCTTTGGAATATAATAGTAAGGAGGTTAATTTAGAAGTCTTATTTGCAGTTTTCACATGAAAGATCCCACACTTAAACATGGAGATGGCGATTTTAGAGAGGCTTAAACTTACACACTGATATCCCTACTACAAAGAAATTGCAAGGTGATGTGTCGGGGGCATGGTTGGGATTGGTCCTGGGCAAGTCCAAAATTGACATGGGTATTCCCCATTTCATATAGGAAATGCATGTATATGGCTAAAATTGTCCACGTAGGGATTTACAGCTGCTTCCTGACATAAGTTTTTAAAAAAATATGCAGTTCAGCCAGCTTTTTATAGGAAAGATTATACTCCTTAATCTCCTGCTGTTTGTTTTCCCTTCCAAATTGAAATCAAATGAACATAAAAGCCTCTTTAGTTAACTAGTCACACTTACATCTATAGGTTTGCAAAAATACCAATGTACATGTTTAAGCTGCAAAATACAAACTTATTCATATAAGTTGCTGAGTTTCTCCATTGATTTTCCCCGTGAAATGGCTCTGTCGTACATGAATATATGTCCATATGAACCCCTGCAGTTCCTTAGACATATTTCAGGAAAGGCTCCACGTTTGGTGCTTCCACCCCCGTTCCCAATGCTTACTATAATCTCTGGAACTGCATGCTGTTCTTGCTTCCACCCCTGATGCAGACTTCCTGTTTGCATGGGGGCAGAAGTGGCTGAAGTGTCCTCCGACTATAGGCGCTCTAGGTGATCACCTACTTCACCTAATGGTAGCACCGGACCTGCCTTTTCTAAAATACCGTCAGTATTGTGTCCTATTGCGATCTACAGTACTATCTAAAATATGCTTTCCCGTGCAAATGATTTCAATTTATCCAAGTATCTTCAAGTTTTCATAAAAAGGTTGCAGTGGAATATCATGAATAATATCTTGCAGTAAAAGTCAGTTGTTGGTGAACGTTTTCATGAAACGACAAAATGCATAAGCATAATGCTGAAGAGGAATGGGAAAACTGAGAATCACGTGAATTCTTATGAAAAATATACAAATACAATTGTTTAGAGCCAAACACATAGATAGATATTAGAAGTAAACTATAAAGCAAAACTCGGGATTTGATGACGTTTTTGTAGATTGTTTTCACATATTTTTTGCAAAGTGCTGAGGGCATGCAACATTCTATTTCTTTCCAAACATTGGACAAGTTCTTGCCCATACACAATTGTAGTAAGTATTCCAAAAGAAACTGGCAAACATATCAGTCTTGGCTGCATTATCATCTTGGAGTAGAGAGTATTACTTTTGTTTGTTACACCAGTTGATCTTAATGAATTGCCTTCCCAAAGGTAATGCACAATTCAAATGAAAAGTGATATGTATTTGATGGCATTGCAATGCCATCCATTGCTAGCTCCCCTCCCCCTTTGCTTCATCACTTCGGATCCTAGCAGCATGTTAAATTAGCTTGTTCTTAATCATCTGACTGATTTCTCATTCCAGTGACCCCCGGTTCATTCAGTTTAATTGGATATGATTTGATACAGTGGCTGCTCAAAAGCTTTACTCATTAGGAAGATGTAAATGAATATGATTGTTAAATGAAGAATGCTAACACTAGTGCCATGGGTATACTTCATTCTCTGCACACTCATCATTATATGGTAATAA
Organism: Ichthyophis bannanicus; assembly: GCA_033557465.1. Taxonomy (NCBI): domain Eukaryota; kingdom Metazoa; phylum Chordata; class Amphibia; order Gymnophiona; family Ichthyophiidae; genus Ichthyophis; species Ichthyophis bannanicus. Next base: position 863,233,312 of record CM066032.1, on the reverse strand, counting down.
GTAGTCCATATGTGCAGGCAATCATATTAATTACTAGGCATGTGCATGAGCAAGATTTTCAACACATCTGTTGCACACGAATTGAAAAGAATGCTAGTTATTGATATGATCGCAAGCCTACTGAGCATAAAGATTGCTTGTGCATGCATATGTCTCTGAATTTATGAGCACACTATCAATATATGCACACCCAAGCAATTTGTATGCATGCTTAAAAATTAGGGGTGCAAATAAATGGCCAAGCAAGTTTAAAATGCACACTCCTACTGACTATAGTTACTATATGTGTATGATCTTGAACACCAGATCAACCATTGGACCAAATCAGGCTCTATACATTATGGATGCAAAGGTTGGACAGTGAGAAAGATAAACGGGAAGAAAATTGATGCCTTTGAATTATGGTGCACGCAAAGAACAAACCAATCAGTACTAGACAAGATCAAACCAAAGCTTTCTTTAGAAGCTCAGATGACAAGACTTTGACTTTCATACTTTGGACACATCATGCGAAGAGAGAGATCATTAGAGAAAGACACATGCTTGGCAAAGTTGAAGGTTAATGCAAAAAAAGGTCAGCAATAAGATGGACCAATACAATAACAGCAGCTATAGATGACACTATATCAACAATGAGTCACCTGACTGAAGACTGAATACAGTTTAGGACAACTATCCAGAGGGTCACCATGAGTCGACACTGACTCAACGGCATTTAACGATAACAGGCTTTGTGATGAATTTTGCCTCAGAGTAAACATGCTAAAATCTTTTAAACTACCTCCTGCTATTTTATTAATAATTTCTTTAAACAGAAACTATATGACTCTTTGGTTTTGTTAGTCAAACTTTCCAAGCATCTGCATAGCTTTGATGAACAGAAAATTAAGAGAAAAACTTTGAATTGTTTTCTCAAACAAGTGAAAAAATGGAGACGCAGAAGGGAGATCAACTAAATAGGATGAAAGCTACTAAAACTACTGCTAGACCAAAGATATCTAAGAAGCCATTATATGGTTGCTCTGAAATGATCATGTGTATTCTGCAACCTTTGCTTAAAACCTCACTTCCTGGTAATCCTGGATGTGTTTTGCACTTGTGGCATGCTCAGTCACACAAACAGCTAAGTTCTGTAGCACTGGAAGTTCTATCACTTATTTTGGACACTGAGGAGACAGCGGGTTGGGTCCTGGCTGACATAGATGACTTGATGCTAGGGCTTATTTCCTACTGCCTCTCACCTGATGTGTTCATTATGGTTGGGAAAATGTTGTGTGCTACAAATGAGCAGCATTTTGTTTATACCCAATTGTGCTAACATTCCAGCTGCTGATTGCTAGCTTGCTCCTTAGGAACATGGGGATGGGGGTGGGGGGGGGGGGTAGGTGGGTCCACTGTGGCAATCACAGGAGAAAGAGTAGGCTATATTCTATATTCCCTTTTAGTTTACTCCCCTGCAGCATCTAGCAAAAGTTCTGATATTTTTTAAAATCTTTTCAAGACGGTCTAGATGGTTCTACACCACTCTGCATATGATAAATCCATATCCTATATCTGCCTCCTGGTTTATCATTGCTAAAATACATCCTGACAATCATTGGAAAGGCTGGAAGGAAGTGGCTTTGTTGTTCTGACATTGTGAACTTCATCCTCTCATCGGTAGTCTCCATTTAGGAGGCTCTCAGGGAGACTGGCAAGTCAGTATAGTCACAATTTAGGGTCTGATTTAGAGAAGCAGTTTCATGTTTAGTCTGACATGTCAATTTAGTGGCAAATGCATTGTCCAGATAGATATCTGCTGAGTCACTATCAATGGCAGGGAAGTCAACAGGCTTAATATAAAAAGAGACCACTTTGCTCTGCTAAGTATAGAGCAGCAAACATCTGGCTGGGGTCTGTACAGTCTAATATGAATAACTATCCCTGTCGCGGTAGGGAAGGCCCGCCTGGCCTCTCTAGCAAAAACAGCAATTGTCAGCATAGCCTGATGTAACACTACTACATCACTGTATATGTCCTTTGAAGCGTTCTTTAATGTTACGTGTACCTACAAACATCTCTCACCTCTGCATTCTTGTCTGTAAAATTGCATCTTGTGTTATGCCAGTCTGCAGACACATCAGTGCTATACAGAAATGGCACACCCATACTTCCCTATGGTACACACTGATGTGCAGAGCTGCATGTTTTCTAAGTCCTGGCCATACTTGAGGTTTTGGCTGCTATAACCTGAATGTGTATGGGCTACTCATGATACATACAGGAGCCATTCCTAAATATAACTTATAGGTCTTAATGGCTCACCTTACCCCTATTCTACCCCTCACCGCCCATGTTCAGAGATCCCCATACTTGCACCCTCTATATGCAGGGCCTTAGGGTTTACGAATAGATTGCTCGACGTTTTCTGCAGAAAAAAAGTCTATCTCACACATGTAAATGGCTTAGAATGACCTCCTTAGAGGACAGACTAGAAATGGTTGAGGATTTGGCATTCTCCTGACCAAGTTTCCAAATGAAATGCTCAAAAGATAAACCCCAAAATAAGCACTCTAGAGGGAAAAACTCAAATGGCTAAGCAAACACCTCTAGAGACTATCCACCTTCTTAAGTGATTTAGTGGATACACTCTACTTTTTCCTTTCTGAAAAATATTAGCAAATATTGTAAAAGTGGGAAGGAGACCATCAGACTGAGCTGTGTTTGGTCAGATGTAACTATACCAACAGACATTGGTTCCCTTATTAGTCGTCAGTCTTCCTAACCCCACTCATAGTCCATTCATAGTTCAAGAAAATACGCTTATTAACGATATGAAAAATGTTCTATATCCACAATTTCTTGTATATATCTTTTTATATTTTAATACAAAATGTCCATCAGCCCCCTATTGTGGCTAATTTTTATGAGGCTAATTTTGAAGAGCATTATTTATATGGATCTCTTTGGAAACAACATGTCAAACTGTGGCTACATTTTATTGATGACATCTTATGCCTTTGGACATCTGCCGAAGCTGCACTATTACAATTTACAACCTGGTTGAATTATTTGGACAATCATTTAAAATTCACGTACAAACCACCTATTGAGTATTCAATTCTTGGATGTATTGGTTATGAAGGCTGAGGGTCACTTCTTGAGTAGAGCAGAGGCTGCACCAATCACTAAACAGGCAGTGGCACTATTGAGCTGCTGCCTGTCAGCAATATGCACTGAAAATCAGGTGCAGGTAACACTGGCATTACCCTCGCCACATACAGTACCACTAATCAGGTAGCGGATTAATCTCACTGCTGCCTGGGTAGCAATCAGCCTATGTGGCTAGCCCAGATATTCAATGCCAGGGCTGAAAATCCAGGAATGTCCAGTTTTAATGTTCAGCACCAGCAGCTAGTCACATTAGCAGCACTAGCTGCCGGAGCTGAATATCGTGCCCTGTATATCTGTTTTGTATGAAAGCACCATATCCTTTGAGCTGTGATTGCTGCTTGGGATTCCTTGGGTAGTTCCTTCCTGCAGGTTCTCAGCAAGATCCAAACAGCCCAGAACTATCTGAATCTGCTTGCATGTTCTCAGCCAACTAAGGCAGAACTTACTAAGAGTTTCTCTGTCACCACTTGCTTGTGGTATCGGATCCTGTTTCTTTTTCTTCCACAGCCGCATAAACTACAAAAAGAAAAGCCATTCAGTGCAATAGCAGCTCCTTACATCTTAGGGTTTTTCTGCTCTTTCCTGGGTTAGAACACTCCCTTTAACCCCATCCGTTTTAACTTGCTTAACAAACAAGGTAGCCTTATGAGACTGGGAGTCTCCACCATCCCTTTGCTTAGAGACTCCCCTTCCAGAACTTATGCCTCTTGGGCATTATAGTTTCTCCAAAATGCCTATATACACATCTATCTATCTATCTGTCTATCTACTTACCTATTAGGGATGTGCTTTTATTTAAAATGAAAGCTGTAATTTTGGTGAAATAGGAAATGATGAAGTTGTCGGCATTTCCCATTTCCCATCAGCAATGCTCACTATTGACAGGAAACGACAGGAGACAAAAAAAAAAAAGAAATATAAAAACAAAATGAAAGGTTTTGGCTTGCTTATCCCTACTATTTATATCCAAACAAAAAGTTGTTCCGATGCCTTCTCATAGACCAATAGATTTCTCTCACTATATATATAGAGATACAGATATCGAAAGGAAGATAGATAGATATCTCTTTCTGTATATGTAGATAGATGACTGATGAGAGATATATAGAGAGATGTCTACAGCTGTATCTATCTACACCTATCTACATAGATAGATAGACATAGATATTTATGTTATATCACCAACACACACACACGAGCACACTCATTGTTCTAAATTGATAGGACTTAAATGACTGATATTCCCATCATTACTACTATGTCTGTTAGGCAGTGAAATATATTTCTACAGGCCTCATGTGTAATTTGTTTTTATGAAGCAATAAGTCTCAACAGAGAGCAATTAATGTTCTGTCTGGAAGAATTTGCCATTGGAAATTTAATAGACACAGGGTATTAGTTGACTGTAAATTACTTTTCCCAAGAGCATAATTCCTATTGGAAACTAAAATTTGTTTTACACTTTTAATTTTTTATGATATTCTGCATAAAACAGTTGACCCAAACATTCCTAAGAGCCAGGGAAGCAGGGTATTTATAGGGGACCAGTCTCTGTGTTGAATTCAGATTCTTAGGAAACTAAATGAGTTTACTATTGTTATCTAATTTTAAGGTAAGTTTTTTAAACATATGGTCTGATAAACTAAGGGGTTTTTCCTCCTATTCACACAGAATGAGGAGAAAAGCTCTAGGTCCTATTTTGCTAGGGCTTTTTCTCATTCTGAGGGCTTTTTTTTTCAGAAAGACCGCCTGTTGTAGAATCGGCAGGTACTTACAGTAGTAACCATAGATCTTACACCTAATTTTCAAAGAGAAATTACATGGGCAGTTTACTTTTCAAAACTGCCCCTGGGTACAGAATAGTCAAGGGCCTTTCATCTACTTTGCCTCCAGGAAAATGTTTATTACGAAACATGCATATACGTCAAAACAGCTGCTGTTTTACAAACTGCCCAAAATACACCCATCGGGAATTCCTCTCTTCAGTTTGGTGTGCCCTATGCAAACTACTATGGGAAATTTCAAGACAGGACAGTTTATCCAAGCAAAGCACTGTTTACCGGGATAAATAACATTTAAAACTTCCTTCTCTGTTCTTACAGGAAAAATGCTTTGTACTTGGGGCCCACACTCCTAGTATAGTATTTATTTTTAGACCTATTTGCTATTATTTATTTATTTATATTCACCTCATGCCTTTCCAATAGTAGTTCAAGTTCAGTTGCATGGTTTATGGTTTGAAGGTTTTACTTTGCTTTATATACCATCTTTACTTCTTACAAGGCAGCTTACAATGCATTAAAATTGTACAAGAGAGAAAAGAACGAAGAGGAACAGGGTGGAAGAGCAACTCCAGAGTCCAGAGGGGAAAGAAGAGAGGAGTCTACAGCTTCTGCCAACAGGAGCTGCACTCCGCGTTTCCTTGCCCCGTTACCTGCACACCGGTCTTGTTAAAATCCAGTGTGTGCTGTGCCTAGGTGAAAGGAGTAAGGTGGAGGAGCAACTCCAGAGCCCAGATGGGAAAGTAAAGAGTAGTCTACAGTTTTTGCTACCCGGAGCAGCCCGGCAGATTTCCTCTCCCCCTTCGCCAATGCTGATATCATCAGAGTGCCAGCCTTGTTAAAATCCAGCGTGTACTGTGTCTAGGTTAGAAGAGCAAGATGGAGGACCAGTTCCAGAGTCCAGAAGCTAAAGTGGAGAGGAGGCAACAGCTTTTGCCACTGGGAGCTGCCTGGTGTGTTCCTCCCCCCAACCCCTCCACCCATGCAGAGATCATCAGAGCACCGCCCTTGTGTGTGTGTGCCATGACACGCAGTTCCATGCCCTAAGGGGGCATGACAAAGGGAGTAACACCCCTTTAAAACCCCTTCAGAGCCATCTGAGGAGCTGTTTGTGGAGCCCATGATCTTTGGTTGTGACTATCCTGTGTGATTTTTATTACCACTGTGCAGGTACGGGTTTCTTTTTACTCTGTACTTAAGTTGGTTATAACTAAAAGGAAGGGTAGTCCAAGAATATGGCTATGCAAACTTCTGCGAATTAAAGGACTTTGGATTCCTTTGTAGTAACACCAAGTATGGCTGCTGGGTACAAAAGGGCTTGGGTTGGGTGATCTGAGTTTGGAAGTGCCCTCTTTGAGTCCTGACTCTCTCTTAACACCCCTCTCCCAAGCCTCAATGTTGGGCACAGCATTATCATCTTCCAGCCCCAAGTTTATTTTTCAGGCCTTACAAGATTGTGTTCTAAATTTATACCCTGAAGGTTCAGAGGGAATTCAAATGCTTCCTCTGACATTTCCATCAAAAATGGTGGTTGGTAGTAAGAATGAGCTGTAAAAATCTCTGGCAGTTAGTTCTGCTACTATAACTGTTAGTTCTCTCAAACCTGTTATTTTTTCAGGGTTTACTAAATTTGAGGAGCCCCTCCCACTTAGTCCTCCTAAGGAGTTTACTAATGTAGAGATTTGGAGAGTGATTGTTAAAACGGAAGGGGCCATCTCTGCTTGTTTGTCCCAATTATGCAATTTTTCAGTTTAAACTATTAATACGTTGTCCATTATTGAGGGTGAAATTAGATCTCAAGAAAGAACTTTGGAAGATCATTCTAGGGAACTTGAACAAATAGAGGCGACAAATGGTGCTCTAGTGAAGGGCAATTTGTTTCTTGAGAATAAATTGGAAAGGGCAGAAAACTCTCTAAAGGTTTGCAATTTGTATTTTCAAAATTTTCCATATTGTTCATTGATTTCAGCTAAAGAAACTTTAAAAAGATACTGTATAGATATTCATTGCTTGGATTCAGTTTCTCTTCCTGTAATTATTAAAGCCTTTCATGTTAAGGGTTCTTTGAAATATATTGGAGGAACTGATGCAGCACAAAATCAATCTCTTGACTTGATTTCTATCTTGGAGACATCTGAACAGGAGTCTACCAACAGAAGTACTATGGTGGCTATCTTTCAGAATGTCTCAGAAAAAGAATTAGTTTTGACTAGATTATTTAAAGAGCAGTTAGTACCCTTCCAAGGTCATGTGATTTATGTGTACCCAGATGTCTCTCCTAGGACTCAACAGTTCCGGAGAGTTTTTCTTCCGTTAAAATCCAGGAGTTTATTTCTGGTCTTTTTTTCTGAAATTTCCTAGAAAATGTCTAACTAGGCATGTTGTCTTTCTTGATCCTTCTCAACTTGAAGCCCTTTTGTCTGCCCAGCAGAACTTAGTGGACAATTAATATAAATAAGAGTGAAATTAAAAGTAGATGCTGGAATTAAGTAGGGGTAATTGATTTGTCACTAATTATAATTCTGCATTTTTTATGTTTTCTTTAGTTTTTTCTTTTGCACCCTCTTATCTCCAATATAGTTTTTTTTTTTCTACAGGAGGAAGATTTGATATGTTAGTTTCTTCGTTTTTTTTCTTGTATATTTTGTATTGGGGGGGCTGTTAAGTCTGGTCTTGTAACAAAACAGAAAGCTACAGGCACACTTCAATGATAACTTTGCAGTTTTGTTTTATTTGATGCTAGCTGGGGGCATTACGGGATGGAGCAGAGGTGGGGACCTGTGCTAACCATGTATCACCGATATTGGAAGCTGCAAGGTTAGTGCTTGGCGCCTATAAGATAGGCGATGCTGCATGATTAGCCTTGGCAGCTACTGGGCAGTGCGGCCAGACCTGTATAGAGTGCAGGATTACCGAGAAATAAGCACACAGCCTCTCACTTGGTTTGCAGCTTGTCGTACTGTGAGGGCTTGCATGCATCAGTGATGCTGAGAGCTAAACTATCGGTAGTTTAACTACTGGCAGGGTCTCCCAAGATGGACAGGTCTCAGCTGAGGTGCCAGACCAAGACAAACCACCCATCTGGGCAGCAGCAGAATGGGATAGTGTTGACGGCGGAGGATCACATTTTTGTGACAACGGCAACAACACCAAACTTAAACTGCGCGGAAGAAAGGCCCAGCAATCTACTTTTGTATCTTGCCATGAAAACCCAATGGATAGTTACAACAAAACAAATTGTGCTATGGTGCTGGAAGATGAGACCCCCCAGGTCGTAAGGCACTTAACTAGCTACTGGGAAGAGCTGAAGACTTTTCAGAGTAAAGCCAGCATTTATGATGTGGTTGGATCAAAGCCCTTGGGAAGTCTGACTGCTGATGTAGCTGCGCATGAAATGAGAGTCAGAAGCTGTAAAGATGTCTTACGCATTGGAACATGGAACGTACGAAGCATGAACCAAGGGAAGTTGGAGGTGGTCAAGAATGAAATGGAACGTGTACAACTTGATCTGTTGGGTGTCAGCGAACTGAAATGGACTGGCATCGGGCACTTTGCATCAGATGATCACATGGTCTACTATGCTGGAAATGAAAGACAAAGAAGAAATGGTGTTGCATTTATAATAAAGAAGAAACTTGCAAGAACTGTAATAAAATACAATGCAGTCAGCGAACGCTTAATCTCTATTCATCTATGAGGATTGCCTATCAACACAACTATAATTCAAGTATATGCCCCAACAACAGCTGCAGAAGAGAATGACATTGAAGAGTTCTATGAACAAGTACAAGCTGAAATTGACAGAACATGCAAACAGAATATCCTGATAGTCATGGGTGACTGGAACGAAAACGTTGGCAACAAAGAAGAAGGAAAATTAGTTGGAAAATATGGACTTGGCAACAGAAATGAAGCTGGAGAAAGACTGATAGAATTCTGCAAGACCAATGATCTATTCATCTCAAACACCTTCTTCCAGCAACACAAGCAGCGACTGTACACATGGACTTCACCCAATGGATTGTATAAAAATCAAATTGACTACATCTTTGGAAGTCAACGATGGAAAAGTTCTATAACATCAAAAAAAGACAAAACCTGGAGCTGACAGTGGTACAGATCATCAACTACTAGTATGCAAACTCAAGCTAAAGTTGAAAAAGAGCGTACCACTCATGAATGCAGAAAAAGACTGCCTGCAAAATCGATTTGCTGCTTTAGATACAAATTACAGAGCTCTGGAAGAGTTATGGAATGACATCAAGAAGGTTGTGTTGGAAGAAAGCGAGAAGTCTCTATAAAAGGTGAAAAAGCAAAAGCGGCCAAAATGGATGACGGAAGAAACTCTGAAAATTGACCAGAAACGCAGAGAAGCTAAAGCCAGAGGAGAAAGAAAGACAATCGCAGAACTCAACAGAGATTTCCAACGTGCAGCAAGACAGGACAAGGAAAAGTACTACAATGACACTTGCAAGGAAATAGAAGCAGAAACTATTAGAGGAAGAACAAGATCGGCTTTCCTAAAGCTACGAGAGTTAAAGAAAAAGTTCCAGCCTCGAATTGGAATGTTACAAGATGCTCAAGGTTCTATGTTGAATGATGTTGAGAAGATAAAGAAAAGGTGGAAGGAATATACAGAGTTTTTATATGATAAAGATCAAGTGGACCAACAGCCGTTTCAACCTGTACCTTATGATCGGGAACCATTGGTGATGAAAGAAGAAGTTGAAGCAGCCTTGAAAGCCTTATCAAAGAACAAAGCACCAGGCATTGATAGCATTCCTATAGAAATATTGCAGCAATCTGATGCAGCTGTTACCATACTTACAAGGCTCTGCCAAGAAATATGGAAGACAACATCATGGCCAACTGACTGGAAAAGATCTGTGTTTATACCAATACTAAAGAAAGGTGATCCAACTGACTGTGGAAATTATCAAACAATCGCTCTGATCCCACATGCTAGCAAGATTCTACTGAAGGCTTTTGACTGTGTAAACCATGAGAAACTCTGGGCCACATTAAGAAGCATGGGTATACCAGAACACCTGATCGTTCTCTTGCGCAATCTGTACATTGATCAAAAAGCAACAGTTCAAACGGAACAAGGAGAAACAGAATGGTTTAAAATAAGCAAAGGTGTAAGACAAGGCTGCATACTTTCCCCCTACATGTTTAATTTATATTGTCACAAGGTAGACCTAGGGCAACCCGAGAAAATGCAGATCAGTATGAATGATCACAGAAAAAGTGACAAGGTAAACAAAGGAATGTTTGATGGTTGCTATAGACAACGTAGGCACACGTGCATAAGCCCCATGAAGACACACCCAGGTAGTAAAGAAAGGGAATTCGCTTTGCCTGATAGAGTTCAGCTGAGTGGAGGTGGAGTCAGGAGACACGAGGATAAAATAGACTCCCAAACAATTAGAAGGAGAGAGGAGTTGAGGCAGCAAAGGTCACAAGCAGAGAGACTGCAGCGAACACCGTTGAAGCCGTGGAAAGCATGGAGTTGGTATGAAAGCGAGGAAGACAGTGAGAATGAGTCATTGAAGCAACAAGGGAGCCAGCGTGAAGGTCGGAGAGAATCCAGAGACCTGTGTGAAACAGTGAGAAGTCAGCAGCCTGATAGCGTATATGGGCATGGAAGACAAGAGAAGTATGGGAAGACTGCAGTAGCAGGTACCGGGGCAAGGAGTGAATGTAAGGGCTATTTGCTATCTGAGAGGGAGAAACCCTGGAAGCATAGAAATAGCCACATAAAGACAAGCTATCTAGAGGCTGAGAATAACTTTTCCCCTGGTCACAGAAGTCCTAGGAGAAGAGGGATTTACTTACCAGAAAAAGCTGAAGATTTTCCCTATCATTGTGAGCTCCCAGCTTCTAGAAAAACGCCGTCAAAAGCTTTGCAATCTAGCTCAGCTGAGTCCCGAAGGCTAGAGCTGAACAGGCAGAGAGCCTACCGTAATCATCCTACTAGCACAGCAAATAGAGAGTTGAGCTATCTACTAAGATACCAGCAGGGGCAGAGCTCTGAAAAGCTCAACTCAAAGTTATATGGTATCTCCCAGAGAGGCACTAGCTCAGAGGAAGAAAGAAACTTCCTGGGTGCCGAGCCAAGCCAGCCATACTCTCATTCTACTTCTGATATTAAGAATGAAAATGCTGACGAGCCTGTATTGATGGAGTGTGAAAATTCAGAGGTACCAGAAATTCCTGAATTAATGGATTGTTCTCTAACTGTAACTGAGCCAGAGTTCTCACTAAGATAAACACTTACTTTGTGACCTTAGCTCCCGTGTTAGAAGCTGCATGCTGCATCTCACTCACTCTCTAACCAAACAGACGTGAGCTGTACTACCAGCCACGAGAGAAAGGATCTGTATTGAAACAGTTAGGCTGTTTTGTTCTTTTCTTTTGTTTAAAGTTTGGAAGCTGAAGGAAGCTATTTCTGTTGTTCAGTTAACTTTTGTTGTATGCCAAAGTAGGCTCTTAATTTCTGTTACCAGAAGATAAAGAAACCTCATGGGACGGGGAATAAAGCCCTAAACTTGGAAAGAAGTTTTGTTTGTGATTTGTATCAGTGAAGGCACAACTACCACCCTCACAGAGCCAAGCAATACCAGTTCCTACCGCTTGGGCTGGCAGAGTGGTGACATAAATGGCGTAGAACTGAGGATAATTTTCGGGGGGCATAACAAGGATTTGCCTGAAAAAAGTAAAAAAAGAACATTGCTGAAAAGCAAGAGAGGTTTGGATCCAAAACCATTATTGGAGGAGGATTCGGCTGGCAGAGCGGCCAGCGGTGGAAAAGACCTTTTCTCACATGCTGAAGTCTGCCAGGAGACTGAGGTATTAGTAGCCTGGGTGGACGGGAAAAGGATACTGTGAGAAAAGAGGGTGCTATAAAAGGGAGAGGAAAAACCTTTTTTTGTACCGCACTTGGTGGGTCTCTCTCTTCTTATCTTTTTCAGGTACAAAGAGAGGAAAAAGGAAGATGGATCCCCAAGATATGTTAGCCTGGATGAACGAGCAGCAGGAGAAGCAAGCCAGAATGATACAACACCTGCAAGAACAGTACATGACGGCTATGCAGGAACAGCAAAGACCGTTTCTGGAGGCGATGACTGCGCTACTGAAGAAGTCTCAAGGAGAAGGAGCTACAGTACCGCAAGTAGAAATGAACACTGGTCTTGCATTAAGACATTTAGGGCGGGAAGATAATCCCGATGACTTTATAGAGGCGTTTGAATGCATTGCTGGGAACTTGAAATGGCCTGCAGAGCAGTGGGCGATGCGGTTCGCCATGACTTTGAGTGGCGAGGCTTTGTCTGCCTTTAAGGCTATGCCAGCTAGTTTGGCAAATAATTACACTGAAATTAAAAAGGCAGTGAAAGATCACCTTGGTCTTACCCCAAGGCACTACAAAAGATTATTTAGAGAGGCGATAATATTGGAGAATGAGACTCCAAAAGCCTTATGCCAGAGGCTTAAAAGCCTAGCCTATAAATGGTTAGACCCTGAAGGCAGAACGCTTGAGTCTATATTAGATGAAATTATCTTAGAACAGTTTTTGTTGGCAATACCATCTGAAATGAGAACATTTTTAACCTTGCAAAATTGTTCTAATACAAACGAAGCAGCCAAAATGGCTGAAGTGTTTAAAGAGGCCAAACATGCTAATACTTCTAATGTAAGCCTGTTAAAAGGCGCAGGTGTGACTGGGGTGGATGAATGCAAAAAGTATACGCGAGGTAGAATGTATGAGTATGACCCCGATAAAGATAGCATAGATAGGAACCCCAGGAGGTGCTATAAATGTGGCAGACCCGGTCACATGATAAAGGAATGTAGGGTTAAAACTGCCCTCATAACAGGGTCAGAGGAAATAGTACCGAATGGGTTTGTGCAAGTAATACAGATAGAGGGGATACAAGCCTTAGCTCTACTGGATTCGGGGGCCGATCAGAGTATGGTCTCTCAGGACTTGTGGGAAACCATAGAGAAGTGTCGGTCATCCCCCTCGAATCCAGTAGAGGGCCAAGTTCGCATAAGATGTGTGCATGGGGAAGCTTCTCACTACCCATTACATGAAGTAGGCATACAAGGTCTAGGATCCCTGCGTAAAATATTAATTGCAGTAGTACCGAAACTTCCGTATGCAGTTGTTTTAGGACGTGATTGGATCCCTTTCTGCCAAGAGATGGAGAAAGGCCTCCAAGAAATATTGGTCCCATCTCCCATGCAACCCCCAGTGATAGCAGAGGAAGTAAAGATTGAAGCCATAGCGGCTGCTATCCCCAGTCCCTTATTCGGGAAACCGCCAAAAAAGGGATCTCCGCCTCAGGAACCACCATTAACAGGGAAACAAAAATTTACCCTGCAGTTTTGCAAGAGTACGCCCCAAGCAAAAGGTCCGAAAAGGGCTTCTATAATGGCTGCGGGATATGACCTCTTTAGCGTGGAGAATGTTATTGTAAAAAGAGGAGGAAAAGCACTGGTAGACACCGGCATCCGAATTAAAGTACCAGAGGGATGCTATGGGCGAATAGCGCCGAGGTCAGGTTTAGCAGTGCAATATTCTATAGATATTGGCGCAGGGGTTATTGACCCCGATTATCGAGGTCCCGTAAAAATCTTATTGTTCAATTTTGGGGATAACGATTTCAAAGTACAACAGGGGGACAGGATTGCACAGTTAATCTGTGAACGGGTAGGGTTCCCGGCAGTGGAGGAAGTATCGTCACTACCATCCACTGAGAGAGGAGAGAGCGGGTTTGGTGCTACAGGGACGAGAGAGGTGAAAAGTTTAACAGCCCTTGGGGAGGAAAGGACCGAGGAGGATCTAGGGCCCCAAGTGGCGGATTGGGAAAAACAAACTTCCCCTAAGGTAGGCTCTGAGTTGAACCCTCAGCAACAAAAAGAACTAGCGCACCTATTGACGAAATTCTCAGACGTCCTGACCACTTTACCCGGAGAAACTCATCTCGTGGCACACGAGATAATTACTCCACCCGGACGAGTCATACGACAACGTCCGTATAGAATGCCCGAGACGAGAAAACAAGAAGTTGTTACCCAAGTTAAGGAAATGCTGGCCATGGGCATCATAGAGGAGTCTCAGAGCCCATGGTCCAGCCCCATAGTGTTGGTTCCGAAACCGAATGGAACCTTAAGATTCTGCATAGATTTCCGCAAGATTAACGACATATCACAGTTTGATGCGTATCCTATGCCACGCATAGACGACCTGCTGGACCGTTTAGGACAGGCGAAGTATCTAACCACGTTAGATCTCAGTAAAGGATACTGGCAGGTTCCGCTAACCAAGAACTCAAAACCCAAAACGGCTTTCTCCACGCCGATTGGGCTATACCAATTTAGGTGGATGCCGTTTGGACTACACAGGGCCGCGGCTACATGCCAACGTCTCGTGGACCAGGTACTGAGACCCCACCATGAATACGCTCTCACGTATATGGATGATATAGTGGTATACAGCACAACCTGGTCACAACACCTCATGAGGGTGGAAGCAGTCCTTAGAGCGTTGAGAAGGGCGGGCCTTACACTAAACCCAGAGAAGTGTTTGTTTGCTACAAGGGAAGCAAAATATCTGGGTCACATAATAGGCAGGGGTCTGGTAAAACCACTAGCTAGCAAAGTGGACAGTGTTCGAGAGTTCCCCAGGCCCGTAACAAAAAAACAAATGCGAAGTTTCTTAGGCTTAATAGGATATTATCGTCGCTTTGTACCCCATTTTGCAGAGGAAAGCCTTCTCCTCACAGAAATGCTGAGGAAGAATGCGCCAAACCAAATTCGTTGGACCCCGGAAGCAGAGACAGCTTTTGAATCTCTTAAAGAGAAGTTATGCAGTGCCCCCGTATTACGGGGTATAGATTTTAACTTACCATTCATCATACAAACAGATGCATCAGACACGGGGTTGGGGGCGGTGATGTCCCAAGTTTTCGAGGGGAGTGAACATCCAGTAGCTTACCTAAGTCGAAAACTCTCGCCGGCAGAGAAAAATTATGCCACGATAGAACGTGAATGTTTGGCTATAAAATGGGCTGTTGAGGCTCTACGTTTTTACCTTACCGGCAGAAAATTTTTATTAGTAACCGATCACGCTCCATTAAAATGGTTGCATTTAATGAGAAATAACAACAATGCCCGATTGACCCGCTGGCATTTAGCGCTCCAAGCTTTTAATTTTGAGGTTCAGCACAGAGCGGGGAAGATGCATGGGAACGCGGATGCGCTTTCTCGGATTACTTGCTGTCCACCAGAAACTGCGGCAGCAAGTAATATTTTAAGGGGGGGAATATGTCACAAGGTAGACCTAGGGCAACCCGAGAAAATGCAGATCAGTATGAATGATCACAGAAAAAGTGACAAGGTAAACAAAGGAATGTTTGATGGTTGCTATAGACAACGTAGGCACACGTGCATAAGCCCCATGAAGACACACCCAGGTAGTAAAGAAAGGGAATTCGCTTTGCCTGATAGAGTTCAGCTGAGTGGAGGTGGAGTCAGGAGACACGAGGATAAAATAGACTCCCAAACAATTAGAAGGAGAGAGGAGTTGAGGCAGCAAAGGTCACAAGCAGAGAGACTGCAGCGAACACCGTTGAAGCCGTGGAAAGCATGGAGTTGGTATGAAAGCGAGGAAGACAGTGAGAATGAGTCATTGAAGCAACAAGGGAGCCAGCATGAAGGTCGGAGAGAATCCAGAGACCTGTGTGAAACAGTGAGAAGTCAGCAGCCTGATAGCATATATGGGCATGGAAGACAAGAGAAGTATGGGAAGACTGCAGTAGCAGGTACTGGGGCAAGGAGTGAATGTAAGGGCTATTTGCTATCTGAGAGGGAGAAACCCTGGAAGCATAGAAATAGCCACATAAAGACAAGCTATCTAGAGGCTGAGAATAACTTTTCCCCTGGTCATAGAAGTCCTAGGAGAAGAGGGATTTACTTACCAGAAAAAGCTGAAGATTTTCCCTATCATTGTGAGCTCCCAGCTTCTAGAAAAACGCCGTCAAAAGCTTTGCAATCTAGCTCAGCTGAGTCCCGAAGGCTAGAGCTGAACAGGCAGAGAGCCTACCGTAATCATCCTACTAGCACAGCAAATAGAGAGTTGAGCTATCTACTAAGATACCAGCAGGGGCAGAGCTCTGAAAAGCTCAACTCAAAGTTATATGGTATCTCCCAGAGAGGCACTAGCTCAGAGGAAGAAAGAAACTTCCTGGGTGCCGAGCCAAGCCAACCATACTCTCATTCTACTTCTGATATTAAGAATGAAAATGCTGACGAGCCTGTATTGATGGAGTGTGAAAATTCAGAGGTACCAGAAATTCCTGAATTAATGGATTGTTCTCTAACTGTAACTGAGCCAGAGTTCTCACTAAGATAAACACTTACTTTGTGACCTTAGCTCCCGTGTTAGAAGCTGCATGCTGAATCTCACTCACTCTCTAACCAAACAGACGTGAGCTGTACTACCAGCCACGAGAGAAAGGATCTGTATTGAAACAGTTAGGCTGTTTTGTTCTTTTCTTTTGTTTAAAGTTTGGAAGCTGAAGGAAGCTATTTCTGTTGTTCAGTTAACTTTTGTTGTATGCCAAAGTAGGCTCTTAATTTCTGTTACCAGAAGATAAAGAAACCTCATGGGACGGGGAATAAAGCCCTAAACTTGGAAAGAAGTTTTGTTTGTGATTTGTATCAGTGAAGGCACAACTACCACCCTCACAGAGCCAAGCAATACCAGTTCCTACCGCTTGGGCTGGCAGAGTGGTGACAATATGCAGAACAAATCATCAGAGAAGCAGGATTGTATGAAGACATCAGAGGTGTGAAGATTGGAGGAAGACTCATCAACAACCTTCGCTATGCTGATAATACTACATTACTGGCTGAAAGTGAAGATGATCTGAAACATTTGCTTCTCACAATCAAAGAACATAGTCTCAAAATGGGCCTGCAACTTAATGTAAAGAAGACAAAGATCATGACAACTGGCATAATCAACAGGTTCATCGTTGAAGGAGAAGAAATTGAAATTGTGAACAACTTTAACCTACTTGGATCAACTATCAATAAAGAAGCAACAAGCAGTCAAGAAATCAAACGACACATTGCTCATGGCAGAATGGCTATGAAAGACCTAGATAAGATTCTCAAGAGCAGAGATGTCTCTTTCCATACAAAGATTTGACTTGTTCAAGCCATGGTATTTTCAATAACATCATATGGATGTGAAAGCTGGACAGTGAAAAAGACAGACAGGGAGAAAATTGATGCATTTGAATTATGGTGCTGGCGGCAAATACTGTGTATACCATGGACTGCCCGAAGTACAAACCAGTCGGTACTAGAGGAGATCAAACCTAAGCTTTCTTTAGAAGGTCAGATGACAAGACTTTGACTTTCATACTTTGGACACATCATGCAAAGAGAGAGATCATTAGAGAAAGACATCATGCTTGGCAAGATAGAAGGTCAACGCAAAAGAGGAAGGCCAGCAATGAGATGAATCGATACAATAACAGTAGCTACGGGTACCAGTCTGTCAACAATGAGCCGCCTGACTGAAGACCGAACACAATTTAGGATAGCTATCCAGAGGGTCGCCATGAGTCGACTCCAACTCGATGGCACTGAACAACAACAACAAGCACACAGCATGAAACTGGTGGGGATCTTACTACTTTGGAAATCTTTTTCTCGAATGACAATTCAGAATTAATGATGACCCCAAGATACCTGAAAGAGTCAATGAGCACTATTGGTGTATTTAAGTGCAAAGAAGAGATGGATGATTGTATAGAGGAGCCACATGTTATCCAGGTGGTCATTTGTTTTGAGGTTTTGAGGGATTTAATTTCAGTTTGTTAACCTTTAACCAATAAGTTATCTTGGAAAGGCAACAATTTAGCTGATGAAGTATAGCTAACATAAGTGACAAGTAATATCATCTGCATAGTGGAAGGCACTAATGCCTGCATCATGAATCTATGTTGTTAGGAAACTCAAGAAAACATTAAAGAGAAGAAATGCTAAAACTGAAACTTGTGGTACTCCACATGTTAATTTATGCTGACTAGAAGAAATAAGACCAGAAGAAACTGAAAAAGAGAAGCCAGTTAAGAATGAGAAAAGCCATGGAGGACTTTTCCTCCTAGGCCAAGGAAACCACTCTGGGATCTTTTTACATTCAGGCGCAGTAGACATTTCCCTGTTTCCAGGGTGCTTACATTCTAAGTTTGTACCTGAGGCAATGAAGGATTAAGTCACTTGCCCAAGGTCACAAGGAGCATCAGTGGAGATCTTAATACTGGTTTCTTGGGTCTTAGCCCAATTCTCTAACCATTAGACTACTTCCCTACTCCAGCTAAATCTCACTAGTTCATAGTGTTCATCCAATTAAAGTACAGTATTTGCTGGCACTAGTTGTTTGTTTATTTTGCAGCTTGGCAAAAGAATAAAACTGGCACAAAATGCTTAAAAAACAGTGAACTGTGGTGCATGCAAATGCATTCAAAACCCTCATTGCACTTATCATGCATTTTGCGTAAAAATGAAGCACAGTAAGTGCAAAAGTCATGTGCTACCAATCAGGGGCATGGCCAGCATGTTCCAGTCGATTAAAGCATAGAAAAATATCCTAACATTGCACTAACCACATGCTCTAACCTGCCCATTCCCCATGGCATTGCACAATCTGCAGATACCAAGGGAATTAGCTTGCAATAACTGTCATTCCAGCACTGTAACATTTGCCATGTGCTAAAACATTTATTAACTCTTTGGTTCTCAATCCAGTCCTCTCGGACCCCCAGGCCAGTCAGGTTTTCAGGATATCCACAATGAATATGCATGAGATAGATCTGCATACAATGGAAGCAGTGCATGCAGATCTATCTCATGGATATTCATTGTGGATATCCTGAAACCCAGCTGGCCTGGGGGTTCCAGAGGATGGGGTTGAGAACCAATGCAATAACTGCTTAGCACACATTTATAAAAGTGCTCTTTACTCACTGTGTTACTTGAGGAAACTGAGTTGTACCTCATCTTTGCCCCACAAAAATTGATGGGCTACGGGCTACATTATTAAAAGAGATGAAACTCATTTCTACTGCTCTGTCTCCCATATCTACATATGCCCTGGTGATTAGTGGTGCTATGCCACCTTCTGCCCATTTAGGCAAGCTAGCCAGTACAAGAGTGT
This sequence comes from Ichthyophis bannanicus, assembly GCA_033557465.1. Taxonomy (NCBI): domain Eukaryota; kingdom Metazoa; phylum Chordata; class Amphibia; order Gymnophiona; family Ichthyophiidae; genus Ichthyophis; species Ichthyophis bannanicus. The sequence goes on along the minus strand of CM066032.1, from coordinate 863,214,145 downwards.
TTTATAACTGCAGCCCTATCAATTAACTATGGTCCAGACATTAACTCTGTCAGAATGATCAACCCCACCTCCTGGTGCCAAACTGCTCCCCACAGCCTTTATCCAAAGACCCACATCCCTCAGCCCCCAACTCCCAACCACCTCACAAGGTAACCATACAAAGAACACTGAAGGACCAGCAACACTTCTTTGCATGAAGTATGCTGGGCAAAAATAGAGCTGTGGGTCACTCAGTTCCATTTTTAAGAATAACGTCACTTTTACATTTGTGAGTGGAATTGCTTCTGTCTGCTTAAAACACGGTGAAATTAGGATCAGTGAAGGGCAGTTTGGGAGGATGTGGCGGACTAAAAGGATTGCAGCAGAGTTTGATTGTTGGAGAGATATCATTGATGCAACAGAATCTCTCATGAGACATCAGGGGAATATTTTTATTGGGGAGGGGGGATAGACAGTGTGCTGAGATGATTGTTTAATAGTTCTAGCAAAGCCACATTTTTGGCAGAAAAATTCCACAAATGTCAAGAAATATATAACTCAGGATTGGTATGAGATGGTTCTCATGAATTTGTTTGGCAGCAAAGCAAGTCAAAAAAACATTTTCTCCCAAAAGAAAATTTGAGATGTATGTGACCACTCATATTTTTTTGTGCCTGAGGAGAAGTATTTCTATTTTAGACTGAGGCTTCAAGAATGCAAAGATTACATATACAATCATGGGGGGGGGGGAGGGGTTGCAGTAATTGCTTAGTAGGTTTGGAGGGTGGGGGAGTTGTTTTGTAGATGAAGGGGTAGTTGGTAGGTAGTTGTGGGAGGGTGGTGAGGATAGTTGGGGAAGCAAGGGGCAGATGATGATGTGTGAGGTGGGGTAAATGGGAGAATAGAGAACAGGGGAGAGGCAATGTGAAAGGAGCAATTACCTAAATGTTATATTTCAGGGGCAATTTCTCCATATGGGTTAGTTTTGCACATACTACGACAGTCATGAACCTCACTTCTAGCCAGGGTATGTAGAGTATGATCTTAGTCTCTCAATTTACTGCTAATGCTTGCCATAGAACTTGCATCAAACACTTTCTGGAGTTTGTAAGATATAATATTTATTTATTTGTTCATTCATTCATTCATTTATTTAGCAGCTCTTTTATATTGCTGTATCTGATATGTATGAGCAGTTCATCAAGGTCAATGTGGACATTTTTCTTATTCAAGTCTGTAGCACCCAACATGATGGGAAATAACTCATTATCTTTCTACCACATTTTCTTGGTCTCAGACTGAACTTTTTGGTACTTAAACATTGTCTCTGCTTTAACACAATTCATGGAGTAGTCACTTGGGACTGACACTCTATAATCAATGCTGTTTTGGCGTTATTCTCCTTTACAACTATATCCTGTTTCCTTGCATCCAGACTTTTATGGGTCCAAAAGGGTGTATCCCAGGTGATCATGACCTCTTCATGCTCTTTAATTCTCTTAGGGTTATATTCCCAGTTCTTTTCAGGCACAGATATATTGTAGTGTTTACAGAGTTTCCAATGGATGAGACATGCTACTTTATTGTGCCATTGGTATACAGATTCTCTGCCATTAGAACTTTGCATCCAGCTATGAGCTGAGTCACTGTTCCAGTTCTTGCTTACAAAATCTACATGTCTGTTTTGCCTTTTTTTTTCAATGCTCACTGTAAGTCATCTTGACCGAAATTCACTGTCCTGGGCTGCAACACTCAATCTCTTATCTTTCGATTTCAGTTCATCTCCCCTTAATTATTCATGTGTCTATTCCTGATTGACAAAGGGTTCCTGGAGTAACATTTCATTCCCCACTGTATTTGTATAATTGCCACTTGTTTTTCCTCGTTTGCTGATCTAATTCTTTAAAGAGTTTCTCTCTTGTTTTGCAAGTTCTGCTGTTTCCTTCCCTATGTGTGTTTGTAGATTCTCAACTCATTTCTTCTAGTCATTGGAACACTTGTCAAAATTTGATGGTGACAAATTTCTAGACATTTACTTTTATATTTGAGCAGTTTTTGCATATTTGGATCTGATGATGCTGTTCGGTACGCCTGGAGACCTATGACAGTAGCTCTGCATGTATAATCATCCTCTATAAAGCCTAGCCCTTCTTCATCTCTAAGGATGTACAGTTTACCTCATGGTCATGGTGGAGTCTTCTTGTTTGTACATCCAGTTTTTCAAGATCTTTAAGAGGCCAGTCTGCAATGGATGTAACTTATTCCATATGTTAAAGCACTTTTCAATAATGATTTTAATCTCATATAATATTCTGTACTGATCTTTTCTCTCAGTAGTTTCTGCTTTAGTTGTTCCTTCCTCTACTCTTAGATATTTACTGTATATATGCCTTACTGTTTTTTTTTAGTTTCTTTATTTATATTTCCCAACAAAATACAAACAAAAGAGAAAACCAAATTGCAGTAAATCAAAATACACAATTATTCTCTTTAACATGAGAAAAGAAAAGGTTAAACATACTGTAGTCCGCCCCACCCTGTCCCTCCCATCATCATGCGATCATCAGGGGCTATATAAAGAAACACAAGACATCTGAGAGCTTACTAGGCCTACAAGGGCAATACAAGAGCAATCACTCCACCACAACGGAAAGGTTTTCGCTTAAGAAAAGAAGGATGCAAGGGAACAATTACACCATGATGTTTGCACATATATATATCATAAGCACAAGTGTTACACCCTTCATGTCAACCAAGCTGTGCCACGTGTTTTCCATTTAGAAATAACGAAGAATAGGGCCACTTCCAATATGAAGTTAATTAAAACAGACAATCCCTCTGTTACAGCGAGATGCCAATTATTGATTGAAAAACGATCCCAGACCAGGAGAGATTGGCCTAAAATCCCAGCACCTCTTTAATACAGTTCCATGTTGAAACCTAATAAAACTGAATGTTAGGACAATCACACACCACTTGTCTCAAAGTGCCGACATCTCCTCGATGAGACTAACACTCATTCCCAGCTGTCTGAACCCATTTAGCTACCTTTCATCAAATCCTCCTTAGAAGTTGCATTTGCTACTTTTGAAAGGCCTACTAAGTATCTGATATACCCTATGAGACTTCAACCTCCCAACAGACACCATGCCAAGAAGAAGGTTCTAGAGGAAGGGATTACTTAACCTCTCTTCTAGTTCAAGCCATATTGAGCGTAAACCTACGCCCCCCCCCCCAGCCATCGCAAACCTTGTTTTAGTAAAAAATCACAATACTAGGCCTGAGAATCAGAGAGAATCACCCCTTTCCTCTTTATAAGATTTAAGCTTCCTGAAAGCAATTCTGAGCAGTTATTTTCCCATAGAAACTGAGCAAAAATATTTTCAATTTGATGATAGACTCTCCCTGTAAGGAGAACTGATAACATTTCAACTATACAATTCACTTTAGGGGTGATAGTCATATTTATAGCTTTAAGATGACCCCACCAATAAAACAATAAAACAGACCAGCAATCACTTTGCTATTATACTGCTGAAAGTTTGTTGAGTCAAATAGGGTAAATGAGATTGCAAAATGATCAGAAATGTGAGCCTCAGGAATAGTAGACTCACTAGTTCTAGAACAAAGTCCCTTGGAAACTAGGAAAACTCAGTACGTGATATTTGAAAATCCATAAGGGATAGTACTTTCCTCAGTAAGATGGCTACCCCATTGTTCTTATGATGGGCAGCTGAGAACTCCTTAAAGAGTATGTCTTTCTATTTAGCCTCAACGACTCCTTTCCATTTAAGTGTGTCTCCTACAACAGTAAGATGTCAGAACTTTCTATCCGACCATACCGCAAAAAGCTTTTCCTCTTAGTGGGATTATTAATGCCCCAGCATTCAGTTAAACGATCTTAAAGGCAAACATACTGATAATATAGTTCCGATTAAGAATCAAATGTTGCAGAAACATACCAAATTGTAGCATTTAGTTTACATTTTAGAACAACTTCTTAAGCGCCCTTAAGGTGTTGGCTGCCCCTATAGCCCAGAGAAGAAAACCCAACAACAAAAAAAAGGCACATTTTAACCCCAGCCCCATCATATGATCAGTCCTAATAAGAACGCCTAAAACTGGAAAAACATCTTCCCAAACCCACCCAAACCCAGGGGGACTATGTAACATACAAAACTTAGCGGGTGAGCACACCAGGGCAGGATGGACATGGAGGGCAAAAGACCTAATACTTCCGGTCTTCTATGTCACTCAAAATATTGCACTCTGTAAAAGAAAGAAAGAGAGAAAACAAAAGAAACATCTCAGCCAGGATAGTACCCTGGAGCTCTTTCACACAATACAGAATGGATGTGCCAGTATATAACAATGTTACATAAGGAAATGTCACTCCTGCGTGGATAAGTCACCTTTACACGACCTCAGACCAGTCAAATGCCCATGATAGCAAGCGCCATAAAACTGTAGCAAATAAAAGTTGCAGAATGACTTTCACTGCATCGCCACCAACTCCTTAGCTTCCAGAAATGCATAAAACTCCCCGGAATCATCAAAAGTCTTGGTCTTGTTATGCAGCGTGACTCTCATGCAGGCAGGATATAACAATCCAAAATGGGCCTGCAGTTGCACCAAGCGTGGACGCAGCGCCAGAAAATGTTTTCTCCGATCCACCGTCACCTTCGTGAAGGTCGGGAAGAACAGGAGTTTATGTCCCTGATATTCCAAAGTTGAAAGTGCTTTGGCTGCTCCCATTATTTGCAAAACTTGCTGAAAACGTAAAACTTTCAAGATGATTGGGCGTGGACGCTTGCCCATGACCACAGACTGAGTAAGCACTCTATGGGTGTGCTCGATCTCGAACGGCATGGCAAACTGCAACTTTAACACAACTGGAATCATAGCCTGCAGAAAGGACACCAAGTCAGGACCCTCTTCTCCCTCAGGAACTCCTAGTATTCTTATGTTATTCTGCCGAGAGCAATTATTACTGTCTTCCACCTCTCTTTGTAATGAACGTATCAACTTGGGCAGCTTATCAACAGCCTTGAGCCTTTCTCCATGTGAAGCCACCACACTCTCCACTTTCTCCAAACGAGTCGTATTTGACTCCAAAGAGGATTGCAAAGCATTGATTTCTTCCTGCATTGCACATAGCGATTCTCCATTAGCTTTGACCAAGTCCTTGACTGTCCGAATCTCAGCCAGGATCTCCTGCAAGGTCTCAGGACAATCTCAGATGACTGCCATCATGTGAGGTGAGAGAAGTTCCGTCTTGGTTCTCTTTGCACTAGCATTTTTGGATATTTGATAATCCAACCGCATCTGTTTGGGGCCAGACATATCCGGGACCGAATGGTATCAACGTAGGTAGGAATTATTTGATTAAAGATTGCCAAAGTCGGGATTCTTGTCTATTGCCCTCTGGAGCACAGCTCTTACATGTCCATCTTGACCATAAACCAGGTTCCACCCCATATGCCTTACTTTTTAAGTTCCTTGATGTCAAAATCATCGGTCAGGAGAGATGTTTTCCATTTTGCTCAATTTTCCTCTAAGAAAAGTTGCTCTAGCACATGTGTCAAGGCCAAAAATTATCCTGATGTCATCCAAGAAGCTTTTCACTCCATGGGGTTGCTCTTCTAATTATTGGTCACTGGAACTATAGAGCTTCAAAATCATCTATAAATAATAAGTGTGATGTTACCTCTGGATTGTTACCTTCTTTAGGATTCAGGCTAAATCCATATCTCAAAGAGCTGATGAGAGTACTCATTGGATTAAGCGCATACAAAAGAGAAGTGGCAACAAAGAATCTCCCTGAAATATTCCTTGATGGATCTTGATGTTAGGAATGATGAACTGACCATCTTCATATCTCAAAAAGAGTGTGTTTGCCACATTGATATGGTGAAGTTAATGCAGTCTATCAAATCAGGATTTATTTTATACATTTAAAGGCAATTTATTATCCAAGAATATGGAATGCTGTCAAAGGCTTTTTTATGATCAGTCCATCCTATACTGATATTTCCGGTTTTCTTAGCACTGGCCTTGATGCCCTTATTCAACATAAACTGGCCTTTGGTTACAGTATATTTCACTGTATATAGTATAAGATGTTTGATCTGAAACATCAAGTCAATTCTGGCCCATTTTTGAGTTGAATATTTCTTTTGGATAGATTTTTGCACTTTTTCTTCAATAAACTTTCCCGCCAAAATTCAAATTTCCCACCTCAATCCAACAATCTAGTTTGAGAACCACTATATATAGAAGAACACATCCATTGCCTGAAAAAAGCCACAGCGCAATGGCTGAAATATCAGTTTCACTTACTAAGACATGGAATCAAGGGCGGCCCAAGGGTGGTGCGGGTCCATGTACAGAGATTAATTGTGGGCCTCATTTGCATAAGGAGCCTCATTTGCATAAATATTTGCATGGTATTAACATGCACTTTTAGTAAACGTACCTCTTAATGAGTGTCTGGATAAAGAAAGACTAACAGATTTCTACATTACTATATTGCAGTGACAACCGCCAGGTCCATTAGGAAGTACTATAAACACTGACCATTTAGAACCCATGGCAAATCCACCCTATCATAACAGCACTATCAGGACTCAAAAAGCACCAAACCCTACCTAACAAAAAGCAACACTGCAGATATTAAACCATCTTAGAGAATACCAATACATCTCACTGGGGGAAAGAGAACAAGTTGGACTGTCAAATAGAAACTACGTGAACAGAATACCTCAGCTCAGTTACACATGCAGAACATAGACCATCACAACACAAAGAACAAGGGATCACAATTTAGAAATAGGAAGATAATAAGGGAACCCCAAAAGCCAAACATGAAATGTACAACACTAGAGAAATAAAACTATAAAGTAATTTCCTCTAAGATGTTAGCAATACACACTTCCCAGACCAGACATATTCTACTTAATAAATTCAAAATAAAAAGTATTTTTCTACCTTCTGTTTGGGCATTTTATTTTTCAGTTGCAATTGCTCCAGTCACTTTCTTCTGGTTTTTTCTGTCTTCTGCGAGCTATCCATTTGTCCTTCTCTTTTAGATTTTTTCCATTCTGTCTCTATATGTGCTTTAACATACTGAATGTTTTCCTTTTGCTCTTTCCCCCATTTCTTTCCTTATTCCTTTATCATCCACTCAAATTTCACCCTTCCATTCTCAATCCCCACTTACTCTCTCAATACCCGGCCCATCGTAGACTCTTCTTCCCTCCCACACAAAATATCTTTTCCCTTCTCCATTCTCATTCCCCATCCCCATCCCCTTCTAGTCCTCCCCCAAAATCAGCTCCCTTACAGTTCTAGACCCACCCAGCATCCGTTTCCCTTCTAGTCCCATTCTCCCATGCCCCCACATCAGCCCATTTCCAGTCCTATCCCCCCATATGCTCTTTTCCAGTTCGATTCCAGGCCCCCATCAGCCCATTCCCACTCCAAGCTCCCCCATCAGCCAATTTCCAATCCTAGCCCCCCATCAGCCTATTTCCAGCCCTATTCCAACTCCCATCAGCCCATTTCCAGTCCTGTTCCAGCCCCCATCAGCCCGTCCAGTCCTATTCCTCCATCAGCCATTTCCAGTCATATTCCAGCCCATCACCCCATTTCCAGTCCTAGCCCCCCATATGTTCTTTTCCAGTTCCATTCCAGCCCCCATCAGACAATTTCCACTCCAAGCTCCCCCATCAGCCAATTTCCAATCCTAGCCCCCTTGTCAGCCCACTTCCAGTCCTATTCCAGCTCTTCATCAGCCCATTTCCAATGCTAGCCCTCCTATCACAGCCCATTTCCAGTCCTAGCCCCCCATCACAGCCCATTTCCAGTCCATGTCCTCCCCCATCACAGCCTATTTCCAGTCCACGTTTCCCCCATCACAGCCCATTTGCAGTCCTAGCCCCCCCCCTCACCATCACAGCCCATTTGCAGTCCAAGTTTACCCCCCCCCCCCACCATCACAGCTCATTTGCAGTCCAGGTCCCCCCACCCACACAAACACACACACACATCTCAGCCCATTTGCAGTCCAGGTTTCTCCCCCCCCCCCCCCCACCATCACAGCCCATTTGCAGTCAAGTTCCCCCCCCCTGTTCACAGCCCATCTAGAACCCCTCCTCTGAACAACCCTGAGGCTGCCTAAGGGGCTTCAGAGGGAGCCAGGGAAGCCCACGCGAGCGTGAAGAGCCTTTTCCCTCACACTGGCGGCTGTTTCTGTGAAGCCGCAAATGCCGGGAAAGGTTAAAGGTCATTGCTTTTAACCTCTCCCGGAACTCGCGGCTTCACAGAAACAGCCACCAGCGTGAAGGAAAAGGCTCTTCACGCTGGCAGCTGTGCAGAGGGAGCCGGGGCCTAGCGCGGGCTTCCCCGGCTCCCTCTGAATCTGTCAGTTGTGCGATAATGGAGTTCGCGTGGGGCCCTGTGCAAACAACATTATCGCTCAATGAACGGGCCGGGCCTGCATAGAATGACCTGGAAAATTTCAAATATCATGATACTAGCCAAAGAAGTCTAAGACAACAAATTTGATACCATTGCATTGCATATCTGGTGAGTTATTTTGGTTGTGAATAATAATAAACAATGAGAAACATTCTAATTTTGCAAGGAATCACCATTAGAGCCAGAAAGGAAAGTCTTCCCATGTGCTTAAAAAATAATATGTTTTACTTTAATTACGTTGAACAGCATGTTATGATGCATTGTTATGTTCATATATGTATTTGGGTTTTGCTGTCTATCACATGGAACAGTTTTTGATGTATAGCATACTGCATAAAGATGAATAAACAACTTAAACAATAAAATACATATATGAATAAATAAACTCTTTCAAAAGGAATCAATAGGTCTAGTTACTAAGGCGTGCTAATGTTAACGTGTTTATTCACTGTAATGCACATTATTTTAGTGCAGGTCCTATGTTATCTAATAACTCGCATTAACAGTAAAAAAATCATATTAAAGTTAGTGCACCTTTGTGACTAGCCAATTTAAAATCAAATTTAAATATAAAAATTCAGATTTATGAAAGTATTATTACTTCCATGAAGTTAGGAGCGCACTTCAAAATAGTGAACTGAAACAAAGCCTAATCTGAAAATAGCCAATTAAGATCTTTCCAAAGAAGCAATTTCCCATTCATCCTTTGGTGCTGAAAGCACTTTTACTGTGCTCTGTTAAGTCAGCAAATGATAACAACTGATCAATTAAAATAAGTAGCTTGCTAGATTTACACCATATGGGCTTTAGTAAAGAACTGCTTAAAGTCATTTTAAAAAAGAAGAGATATAAAGAGCTTCTGAAATACAATACTAGATAATTCGATATATGTTTAGTGCTGGAGTACAAGAAATTAAACTTCCACATCAACTGTATGAACAAGAAGTGAATAAAACAAGTGGGGAAAGCATGCGGAGCATGGTTCATGGAATTCTTTCTAAACAGTGTGTGTGTGTGTGTGTGTGTGTATGTGAGTGTACGCATGTATGTCTATGTGCATGTACACATCCATATGTATTTGAATCACCCGTATATGTGTGTTTCATGTGAATGAATGAGTGTGAGTGTGTATGTGTCTGTGTTTGTCTTGTGTGTATATCTCTATTTTGTGTACGTGTGTGTCTGTGTGTGCATGTACAGTTCTGGTCAACATTATTGGCACCCTTGCGGTTCAACCCTTAATGTCCAATATCTCCTAAAAAAAAAGTGGCCAGTGAAATTGTTTTGGACTATATATGCACACATATTTGACACATAAAAGAATCAAATAAAACAAGACCAATTAAACAAGGAAATAGTAGGAAACAGTATAAAAAATAGGACATTATCAGGACATGATTATTGGCACCCTTATAAACAATTCAAATCAGTTAGAACAGAAGAACCACATTCCCACTGTAGTAAAATTAGACACATCTGTGATCAATTGTCAGTACTCACATGACTTGAATCAACCAGTAAATAATGATTCTAATGTTTGAAAAGGCCACATTCACTCCCTGTTCCATTTTCACAATGGTGAGGACAAGAGAGCTGCCTGAGACTATCAGAAAAGCCATTATCACCAAATATCAAAACTGAAAGGGGTACAAGGCCATCCCCAAAGACCTTTGTATTCTTGTGTCTACAGTTTGCAATGCTATTAAGATGTTTTCTACTCATGGAAGTGCCAACAAATTCACAGGATGTGGTGGGAAGAGGAAATTAATCCAAAAAGTCTTTAAAGGTTAGTACAAATTGTAAAAATACCACATACAACAACCAAAAAGCTTAAGACTGATCTGAGGCAACTGGAGTAGAGGTTTCAACCAGCACCACATGCTGCACACTAAGCAAAGATGGACTTCATAGGTGAAGGCCAAGGAGGACCCCACTGCTCAAAGACAGACAAAAAGGCATACCTGATTGTTGCCCAAACCCACCTTGAAAACCCATAATCCTTCTGGGAAAATGTTCTGTGGACAGATGAAACCAAACTTGGGCTTTTTGGCAATGTAGACCAGCCATACATTTACAGGCAAAAACATGAAGCTTATAAGGAAAAAAAAAACACTCTTCCTACAGTTAAATATGGTGGAGGTTCCATGAAATTTTGTGGCTGGTTTGTTGCCTCAGGAACTGGAGATTTGGAACGTATTAAAGGAATCCTGACGTCAAGTGTGCTACCTAGTGTCAGAAAGCTAGATTTGGATCAAAGGTCATGTGTCCTCCAGCAGGACAATGACCCAAAACACACATCCAAAAGTACAAAAGAATGATTAAAAAAGAAAAAATGGACTGTTTAAACTGGCCAGCAATGAGTCTTGATCTCAATCCAATTGAGAACCTTTGTAAAGAGCTGAAATCTGCCATTGGTAAAAGGAATCCTGAAAACATTCACAAGCTGGAAGAAATCACAGTTGAAGAGTAGGAGAAATTACCAGCAGATAGATGTACAAAACTTATAGATGGCTACAAGAAACGTTTGGAGGCTGCATCACTGCTGAGGATTGTGCAACCAAATATTAGTGCATGGTTCAATGGAGGTGTTCCAATGGTGCAGAAGCTCACCAGGGAGTTGCAGCCCCATAGGCAGCCAGCCATGATTAGGGTTATATAGCACTTAAGATTAAGATTCCAATGTACGTGACAAATTATTTTATTATTATTGTGAATTCCATGGCTAGTAATTCAAAACGTTCTCAGTCAGAACAATGCATGAAGAAATACCAACATTTTGCAAATCAATCAGCTATTAACTCGCAAAATATTATGCATGTTGATACCCTCAAGTTTGGTTGAGCTAGGTATAAATATTCAGAGCTGTAAGAGGACACACATATACAAAGATATAATTCACAGTAAATCAGCTATGTCTTGTCTATTTTTTCTTATGAGGCCGATGAACTAAGCTGCACTATTTCATCACAAAAAAGAAATGTGGGTCCTATCTATTAAATGAAAAGTGATATTGCAAAAGCACATGTCATTTGAAAATATCAAAAAACTACTAAAAATGCACAGAAACACCAAACTTCAGGTGTTTTGCACTATTTTTCATGTGAAGTGCACTTTTGCAAAATTGCTTCACATTTTGCACTAGTAACACAAAATCCACTTCATGCAAGAAGATGTATTACAGCTATTTGATAAATTGAAGCGTAACAAATCACCTGGACCAGATGGTATACATCCAAGGGTGTTGAAAGAACTGAAATATGAGATTGCAGACCTGCTATTAATAATCTATGAATTATCATTAAAATAATCTGTAATACCTGAAGATTGGAGGATGGCCAAAGTAACGCCAATTTTAAAAAAGGGTTCCAGGGGTGATCCGGGAAACTACAGAACAGTGAGCCTGATGACAATACCAGGAAAAATAGTAGAAACCATTATAAAAAGCAAAATTATTGAACATGTAGATAGTCATGGCTTAATGGGAGACAGCCAACATGGCTTTAGCTAAGGAAGGTCTTGTCTTACTAATCGGTTATGTTTTTTTGAAGGTGTGAATAAACAAGTAGAAAAAGTTCAGTCAGTTGATATAGTGTATCTGGATTTTCAGAAAGCCTTTGACAAGGTCTCTCATGAGACACTCTTGGTGAAATTAAAAAGTCAAAAGATAGGAGGGAGTGTAATATTGTGGATCAGGAACTGGCTAAAAGACAGAAAGCAGAGGGTAGGGCTAAATGGCCAATTCTCCCAGTGAAGAAAGGTAAATAGTGGAGCACCACAGGGATCTGTGCTGGGTCTGCTGCTTTTTAACATATTCGTAAATGACCTGGAAATGGGAATAATGAGTGAGGTTATCAAATTTACAGATGCCACAAAACTATTTAAAGTTATTAAAACCCCTGAGGATTGTGGAAAATTGCAAGAGGATCTTGATAAATTGGAAGACTGGGCATCCAAATGGCAGATGGAATTTAATGTGGACAAGTGCAATGTTATGCACCTACAGTAGGAAAGAATAACCCAAACTATGGTTACATGATGCAAGGCTCCACATTAGGAACCACAACCCAGTAAAAAGATTTAGGCGTCATTGTGGATAACATGTTGAAACCCTCTGCCCAATATGCAGCAGCTGCCAAGAGAGCAAATAGAATGCTAGGTATCATAAGGAAAGGAATGAAAAATAAAATAAAGGATATTATAATGCCTCTTTATCGTTCCATGGTGTGACTGAACCTTGAATATTGTGTGCAATTCTGGTCACCGTATCTTAAAAAGGATATAGCGTTATTAGAAAAGGTACGGAGAAGAGCCACCAAAATGGTAAAGGGGATGGAAGGATACTCCTATGAAGAGAGGCTAAAAAGGTTAGGGCTCTTCAACCTGGAAAAGAGACGGCTGAGGGGAGATTTGATGGAGGTCTATAAATTAATGAATGGAGTGGAACGGGTAAACGTAGATTGATTGTTTACGTTATCAGAATATAGAAGAGACTAGGGGACATGCAATGAAGCTACATGGTAACCTATTTAAGACTAATAAGAGAAAATATTTTTTCACTCAACGTGTAATCAAACTCTGGAAATTGTTACCGGAGGATGTAGTAAAAGCTGTTAGTGTAGCTGGGTTTAAAAAAAGGTTTGGACTAGTTCCTGGAGGAAAAGTCCATAAACCATTATTAAAAGGGGCCCAGGATATCACTGCTTGACCCAGTACATGCATTGTGGAACCTGTGTGTCTTTGGGGGAAACTGCTAGGTACTTATGACCTATATTGACCACTGTTGGAAACAGGATACTGGGCTTGATGGACCTTGGTCTGACCCAGTATGGCATATCTTATGTTCTTATTATGCACATGAGCTTATTAATGCAAAAAGAAAGTGAAGGCAAGTGCAAGAAATGTTTCAGAGACCCGTTTTTGCAGAAAAAAGAATACAATTTAAGAGCTGCCAGAAAATAAAATTTGTTCCTTTGTGCAGTGATGGCAGCTCACTGGCCCAAATTAGAGGCTCTGGACTCAGCCTGCTCACCCTAGAGGACTTTTAATTAATAGTGATCCATTGGAGTTCCCTCCTCTCCCTCCCCAGCCTTGACTTGTGGACAAAATGTTGAAAAATGTTCCCCCAGTTGAAGCCCTACCCTTTAAATACTAGAGGACTGAGTAGGGTCAAATCAGGTCAGCCGGGCAACCTCTCCTTCTCCAGTACCCTAACACATACCCTACAGGCTTAGGGTTGATTGAGGCAAAAGTGATCCCCGTGCATGCATGGTTTGCACAGTGGGGGCGCTAGCCCTATGTATCTTGCACATGCATATAAATTGGGGACAACTGCTCTATGGGGCAGAACTGATCAGGGACCACGGTGCAAATTCAGAGGCAGTCCATGAAAATCAGGGACATCTGGTAACCCTAAAATAAGGTCACACTTCCAAGTGAATACTGAAAATTACTACTAACAGGGGTCAACCAATGCTATTTTGAATAAGGACGGACAATACAGTAGGACTGAGTGGTGATTATTCCTTCCCCAATAAGCCCAGATCCCTAGGGGTGAGGTATGTTCCCAGTGACCAGACTAACCTGACTTGACCCAATCATCTGGTCACCGTATCTTAAAAAGGATATAGCGTTATTAGAAAAGGTTCAGAGAAGAGCCACCAAAATGGTAAAGGGGATGGAAGGATACCCCTATGAAGAAATGCTCAAAAGGTTAAGGCTCTTTAACCTGGAAAAGAGACGGCGGAGGGGAGATATGATAGAAGTCTACAAATTAATGAACGGAGTGGAACAGGTAAACGTAGATCGATTGTTTACATTATCAGAATATAGAAAGACTAGGGGACATGCAATGAAGCTTCAGGGTAAACTATTTAAGACAAATAAGAGAAAATATTTTTTCACTCAACATGTAATCAAACTCTGGAATTTGTTACCGGAGGATTAGTAAAGGCTGTTAGTGTAGCTGGGTTTAAAAAAGGTTTGGACAAGTTCCTGGAGGAAAGGTCCATAAACCATTATTAAAAAGGGACCCAGGATATCAATGCTTGATCCAATACAAGCACTGTGGAACCTGTGTCTTTTAGGGAAACTGCTGGGTACGTATGACCTAGATTGGCCACTGTTGGAAACAGGATACTGGGCTTGATGGACCTTGGTCTGACCCAGTATGGCATATCTTATGTTCTTATCTACTATACAAGGGAATTTTTCTTTAGTGTTGGGAAGAATACTTTTTTACATTTTAGCCCGTATAGCGTCTGGAGAGAAAGGGCGGGAAAGGGAAGTCCATTGGAGAAAGTGCGGAGAATTGGTCCATGTAGACCTCGAATCTGTGCCAATAGGCCCTTTAATTTTATTGAAGCACAGTGTGAAGGGGGCTCCTTTATTTTTCATGTGTTGCCCTATTTTAGAATACGTGAAGTTCTTCACTGTGGGAAAGCATGAGAAATTTGTACAAAGTTTAGTTAAGGATTTATATGAAGCAAAAGCTCATTTGTATCTCTCAGTTAAATTTTACATTGACCCTTGAACATGTTTTGTGATGATTGGGGAAAAGCACGTGCTGTTTTTGTATTTCCTGTGTAGTGCCTGTTAGGAGCTGTTCATGATATTTCATGTTTTTAATCTCTTTTTTACATTGTACATTATCTTTGCATTCTTTGCTCAAGATTTTAGTTTAATTCTTATCACCTGACATATTTATTTTATTTATTTATTTTATTTTATTTACATCTCTTATATACCGCACTATTTGCGATCAGCGCGGTTTACATAGAACAGACCATATCCGACAATAAACAAGAGTCAGGTCATTACAATGAACAGGAGCAGTAAACTTGGATAACAGGGGAAACTATCTACATGTGTGGAATATTATGAGATTCATATGAGATTCTTGCTAGTACTTCTTTTTCCATAAATACTGAGAGCAAACAGCCACCTCTCTAAAGAACTAGTGTCCTCCAGACCAGGCGCGCCTGTAATGGATCTATGCACACTTGCAAGAATTCCCAGTGGGTTACTATGGATGTGAAGTGATACTGCCTATTGACTGCACTGTCTTCTTTTTTACTTTGTTCCAGCTGTTTTCTTTGTTGCTTGAGAGGCATCCAGTTTGGCTCAACCTTTTCTCTCCCTCTCAGTTTCAGCTAGAGCTGCTGATTTTCTTCTTCCATGTTCCTCACTACCACCCATCTGGAGACTCTAGAAGCCTGGCCCTGTTCTGACTGCCTTTCCCTCCCACACACACAGAAGGGAGAAACTACTAATGAATATACTAAATAGATAGATAGATAGATAGATGATTTGTAATAATCTTCTTAAGGTTGGCAGTGTCTTTTATTGGTTTTCCTAGGGTTAGTGGTGTGTGTGTATGAATAATAGTTCTGAGTAAAGCATGAAAAGGAATGCCAAATAATGTTGATAGGAGAGAGGAAAAAACAGAAAACAAGGAAAAATAGCTAGGAGATAGGGAGGAAAGGTAGGTCAGGACAAAGAGAAGGAAGGGGAAAGGTAGGTAAGAATAGGGTTTTGTAGGTGCCTGCTTAGCCTCTAAATGACAGACGTAGGGTAAACTTAATATTCCATATCACCCTTCTATACCAGTCCAGACAAGTGGGTTGTGTTCCCCTACCAGCAGATTGGAGGAGACAAAGAACCAATGAAAATCCCAGATTTCAATGACATCACTCCTATGCCTCTATTGGCCTCAGCCACCAGAGGTCCCTTCAGTATTCGTTCCAAAGCATATGGGAGAAACATGGCAAGCCTTACACAACCTCAATTATGGGCAACAATGAGTAATCAACAGTAGAGAACTATGTACAAGAAAGCATAAACATACAGCTGTCAGTAGATGATAAATCTGAAGAGCCAAGTATAAAAATCAGAATGGACCCAAGGGTACTGCAGCAGAAGAAAAGATCAATACAGTTCCAGGGGCAGGCCTTGGACTGGTCTAGCAGGACACAAGGAAAGGATGTTAACTAGTAAGTAAAATGTCACCTATAGTGAAAAGCTCCTATTTTTTATTTTATTTGCCGTTCAAATTACTACCTTAAGTGCTTAAATGAAAGAAAAATGCATTCCTGTTTTCTTTTGAATCTAATCTAATTTTAATCAGTGCATACATTTCTGGCACACAGTCATTCAAATGAGTCATTAGAGCATATTTTGAGAAGTAAAACAGTAATTTTAATCCTTTTAAGTATCTCTACTGCATGCAGGAACACTTGTAATACATAGATATGTGTGATATATAAATATAAATAGAATATATATACAGTGTGGGGGTCATTCTGATCCCCGAATAGCAGGGATGCATTCTGGTTTGGATGTGCAACCCCCACTATTCACAGGGATCATATTCCGGTGTCCTGGCTTCCCGCATGCAGAGTTGCTGTGCGGGGAGCGCTGGATGGGTGTGGGAGGGTGTGGGATGGAGGCAGAGAGTGAACGGCTTGCAGCACCTGGACGTACAGGGCCTATTCTGGTCAGAGCCCTGTACGTCCACTGGGGGCAGGATGTGTGTACGACTTATTCCACCTCTCATCTCGGAGGTGGAATAAGTCCCAGGAGCAGTAGCGATTGAGTCAGGCAGCCCCCACCATCAGACGGAATAGGTGCAGGTGAGTCCCTACCACCTTATCCCGGCCCTGGCAGACCCCGCCGAGGTTCAGACGGTGGGGAAAAGAGATATGTCAGTCTGTCAGGACTTGCTTGCTCCTGCTGGGCACCCCAGTGCCATGGTGACAGGACAAAATGGCACCGGCACATCAGCAGGAGCATTGAGCGGTGGAGACGGGCAGCATGCTTTACATCTCCCTGCTCTGCATACTGTACACTCCAGTCCATCCAGGCAACCTGATTGTATAGCCGCAGGAATGTATAGCTCCCGCGGTTATGGAATTTGGTACATCTATGCCACGTCCATTGTTTGGACGTCCGGACGTGCACAGTATGGAACTGTCCTTCACACATACATATGTATAATGAAACATACAAAATAGTTTGAAACTCACAGGATAGTCTCATATACTTTATCTGATGCCATAGATAAAGCAGAACATATCAGCTCATAAGAAAGCAAACAAAAACATATATCCTACTACATACAATACTGAGAGTAAAAAGGCACATAGTAGATCAAATCTGACAAACTAATCTTTCAGAGCATAGGTGCTGGAAAGGAGTGGGCCACATGGGCCCTGGCCCCACTAAAATTTGCTGCTACAATCATGGCAAAGACCCCTTTTGTCTGCCCACGGGAGATCGAATCCCTGTGGGCAGAACAGGAAGGGGTTTTGCCATGATTATGGCCTGGCAGGCAGCCGGCTGCCCACAGGGATCCCATCCTCCGCAGACAGAAGAAGAGAAAGCCGTGATTGTGGCAAACACCACTTCTATCTACCCACATGAGATCAGATCCCCAGAGCAGAAATGGTGTTTGCCATGATTGCAGCTGGCATGCAGCAGGCTGCCTGTGGGCAGAGCTTGGAACGGAGACAGGGTGGAGCTGTGGACAGTGCTTGGTACTCCAAAGAAAAAGGCGTTCCGCCGCCCCTGTTTCAGAGGGTAATTTTATAATAGCTTTCCAAGAAAGAAACTGCAAGTAGGTGTCTATTTTAGGCTATTTATTGATGACAACATAGGTGCCTATGGCACCCTTTTACTAACAGCTGCTAACCAGTTAATGTGTGTTATATAATGTAGCAACTCATAGAAACATAGAAAAATGATGACAGAAAAAGACCACATGGCCTATCTAGTCTGTCCTTCCATATCGACAACTACAACAATCCCCTTTTTTCTTTTAGAGATCCTCTGTGTTTGTCCCATGCTCTTTTGAATTCAGATACTGTCCTCATCTCTACCACCTCCACTGGGAGACTATTCCACAGATCCACCACTCTTTCTGTAAAGATATATTTCTGCATATCACTCCTTAATCTATCCCCTTTCACCCACATCCCATGTCCCCTTGTAGCAGAAATCGCTTTTAATCGAAAGAGGCTCTCCCCCTGCGCATTTATGCCATGGAGGTATTTAAACATCTCAATCATAGAACCTCTATCCCGCCTTTTCTCTAAGGTGTACATATTAAGATCCTTAAGTCTGTTCTCATATGCTTTATAATGAAGACCACTAACCATTTTAGTAGCCACCCTTTGTACTGACTCCATCCTGTTTATATCCTTTTGAAGGTGAAGACTCCAGAATTGCACACTATACTCCAAATGAGGTTGCACCAAAGACTTATACAGAGGCATTATCACCTCCTTTCTTCTGCTGGTCATTCCTCTCCCTATGCACCCAAGCATCCTTCTAGCTTTTTCCGTTGCCTTTTCTACCTGTTTAGCTACTTTAAGATCATCAGACACAACCACGCCTAGGTCCTGCTCTTCTTTAGTGGACAAAAGTACTTCACCCCCTATACTATATTGCTCCCTTGGATTGCTGCAGCCCAAATGCATGCTCTTACATTTTTTAACATTAAATCCCAGCTGCCAAATTCTAGACCATTCTTCAGGATGAGCTAAATCCCTCCTCATGTTATCTACACCTTCCTGGGTGTCTATTGCTGATTTTGGTATCATCTGCAAAGAAAATGATACCGCAGTATACACTAATGCATGGGCATGCCAGATGCCAACCACCAAAATGCATGTTAACTGGCACTCACATGCTAATGCGGAGAGTGGGCGGTTTCCAGATGGAGTGTGGGAGTGGAGAGGATATTAGCATGCAAGCACCTTTAATGTGGCAATTAACATGAGTACCCATAATGATACTTCTCTGGGTATCGTTTGGTGTACCAATGTTAATTGTACTGTGCATAAATACATTCAGTTGCATGTTTGCTTCCAGGAACATGATCATATCCCTGACAGTTAATGTGGAGGCATTGCACTTGACATTAAATACACAGCCTTATTGGGCTTTAGTCAAAGGACCCCATGTGTCTTTACAAAATAGCCTAAACTAAAGCACTGATTAGTTGACCAGGGTAAGATTCCCACTAGCACGCCTTGTGACATTGGGCGAGTCACTTAACCCTCCACTGCTTTGGAAGAAAGGCCTGGCAATCTACTTCTAGTCACACTGCCAAGAAAACCCAGGAGCTGCTTGGTCGCCAGGAGTCAGCATTTACTCAAAGGCACACATTGCATTTTTTTTTGCAACCTACAGAAATCCTGGTTAAAATGCAGCCATATACATTTCCACCTCCCTGATGGTTGCTGTAAATGTAAGCACATCAGGTACACTGGCATACGAGACTCTGTTCAGGATCTTTCCATCCCATGAATATGCCCATACATGGATTACATAAAAGTGTGATCCTTTTTGTCACCGTCTGGACGTTTATACACCTATATCATGGGATGATTTTACAAAATTCCTTTTCTGCAAGTAAAACAGGGTTTATCTCTCTATATATTTTTTTAAAAAGCACCTTATAAAATTATCTCCATGTTACCACAGATTTTCATCAATGAAAAATTAGTTTGGAAGCAATTTGCAGGACTTGGATTTGGATTCACCTAAAGCAGCTTTTTTCTTTGGCTTTTCTGAAGAAATGTTTTAAGTTTTTCTTGTGGCTTTTCTTCAGCGTGGTTTAAATTTAGTATAGCACTTTGATCGCTTTCAGTACTGATAACCTTTCCCAGTTAAGCACAGATGGGTTATCGCTTCCTCTAAAAGACAACATCTAACTTACGTCTAATGCTGCCTCCATTAGGTTTAAGGCTATTTTCCCCTGAGTATTGGGCATTATACTACTGAGATCATATTTAATTAAACTTCTATGTTTCTACAGATCATTTCTGCCTAAATTAAAGGAAAATATGCTTTGCATTCTGCAAGAACCCAGAAAGATATTCCCTAATGCCAAGATTATATATACTAACAGAGGTTTTTAGAAACCACAAGTTTATCTCGAAGCACAGCTTTGTCCTTCAAAGAACAAAATAATTTTCTTAGAAGAGACTGACATAATCCAATAAATTGCCGCACATGTGTCCTCGCCATATTAAGATAAACAGTCATGGGCTGATATAGAGTACAGTCAAATCGGTATTATATTTTCTATACCAACTCACAAAAGCAGAGTCTTTCAAAATAAAAAATTCATTGACATTAAAACATCTCCTGGATAGCAGCTCATTTGTTGAAAACTGTTTTAAAGTCATTGTCAGCCGTGCGAACAAATCTAACAGCATGGATTCAACTAAGAGTGACAGGCAGTAGCCTATTCAAGAAAGAATTGTCGACAGAAGCATTCAACAATTGAGATCATTTCACACAGAGTTTTGTCCTAGTACTTTAAAGCCTTTCCACTACATATTATATTCCAGTCTCATTGATATGGTCTCAGAGCAGATCTGACATGAAACACCCATCTTTAAAATGCCTAAAGGTGGCAGGAAATGGCTGTTTGGTTCTATCAATGCTGCTGTGCTATGAGGTTTAATAAATTTCAAATGACAGCACATCCATTTAAACTCTAAATTAAAGTTTGGTATGTACTGCTTTGAAAATTATTTCTATACATCTAGGTATACAGATATAGATACAAAGATAGTTACAAAGAATTCTGACTGCTGTTTTTTTCTTTCTTTGTAGACATACTGTGAGTACAAAAAGGATAAGTATTAATTGTAATATAGATTTCTATAATCATGCTCTTGTTTTTTAACTTAGCAGTCTCCTCCAGTTTCTTTGTACTTCCAGCTCAGTCTGAATCAAAGCTTTATTCTACTCCTTATCCTTCTGTCTTCTGGAGATATCAATCCCAACCCTGACCCCCCTAGACTCTTATTACACCCCCATGAGAGATCTTCATGCAATTGCTCAAATCTTATTCATATCCCTCTCCTTTCCCTGTCCTCTCTCCATTTCTCATGTACCTTGTGGAATGCACACTCCATCTCAAATAAGTTTACCTTTATTCATGATCTTTTCATCTTCTTGCTCTGGCTATCAATTCTCCAACACACCTCGTCCCACTGGCCGTGGTGGTAGTGGTGTTGGGTTTCTACTCTCTCCTTCCTGCCAATTTCAACCCCTCCTTCTGCATCAGTCTCTCTCCTTTCAATCCTTTTAAGTCCATTCCATCTGCCTTTTTATTACACTACCTCTGTGAATAGCTGTTATATATCGACCCCCTGACAAGTCCACTTCTACATTTCTCATTGACTTTGACTCATGGTTTTCCTTCTTTCCAGACTCAACTTCCCCCTCGCTTATTCTTGGGGATTTTAAAATTCATGTTGATAACCCCTCTGACCCTTATGCATTAAAGATCCTTTCCCTTGCCTCCCCATTCAACCTCCAGTTTTGCTCTACTGCCGCCACTTAATGGCACGACCTTGTCTTCTCTAATTGCCTACCCTCTAACTTCTGTAACTCAGTTCTTCCCTTTTTTGACCATCATCTGCTAAGCGTTATTCTTCATCACTCACACTTCAATGTCACCCAGTCTCCCCCATCATCTTTAGAAATCTTCATGCTATTGACCCGCTTGCTTTCTCCACTACTGTGTCACCATCTTTCCTCCACTATGTCATCAGAGTCTGTTCATGAGGCAGTTGCTTTCTATAACATTGCACTCTCTGCTGCTCTGGATGCTCTTCCCTGCCCATGCCACGCGTTGTGAGGCATACAGTACCTCAGCCCTGGCTGTCTTCCACTACCCGCTATCTACATTTCTGTGCCCACAAAGCTCAGAGCACTTGGCTCAAATTCCGCATCCTTGCGGACTTTCTACATTTCAAATTCATGCTTGCCTCATTCCAGTCAGCCATAACACTTGCCAAACAAGACTATTATGTCCATCTGACTAACTCTTTTGCTTATGATCCTTGCTGTCTCTTTACAACTCTCAACTCTTTCCTCAAGGTGCCCCCGCCTCTGATCCATCCTTCTCTTTCTGCCCAAACCTTGGCCTACTATTTCCATGACAAAGTCCACACGATCACACTCTAATTCCCCACAAGGTCAACTCCATCCCCTCTTCCCCCCCTTTACTCCCAACTTTTGCCCTCAACCTCTGCTACTAAAATGGTTAGTGGTCTTCATTATAAAGCATATGAGGACAGACTTAAGGATCTTAATATGTACACCTTAGAGGAAAGGTGAGATAGAGGTGATATGATTGAGACATTTAAATACTTCCATGGCATAAATGCACAGGAGGAGAGCCTCTTTTGATTGAAAGCAAGCTCTGTTATGAGGGGACATGGGATGAGGGTGAAAGGGGATAGATTCAAGAGTGATATGCAGAAATATTTCTTTACGGAAAGAGTGATGGATCCGTGGAATAGTCTCCCAAGTGGAGATGGTAGAGATGAGGGCAGTATCTGAATTCAAAGAAGCATGGGACAAACACAGAGGATCTCTAAAGAAAAAAAATGGATTGTTGTAGTGGTTGATATGGAGGGACAGACCAGATAGGCCATATGGCCTTTTTCTGTCGTCATGTTTCTATGTTTCTAATTCTTACTTAACTGAATGTCAACAGTAAGTGAAAATAGGAAAGCAGAAATCAGCCCCATACACCAAACAGCAAGGAGTCCCACAAGGCTCTGCCCTATCCTCACTATTTTTGAACACCACTTGACACTCATTTGTCAAAAAACAAACTGGGTCTCAGCATTTAAGGGCATATGGTGAAAAAGCAGCCAGAAATTAATCTAAGCCACCCACACCAACACAAAGCCCAATAACATCAATGACCCAGTAGACGGCAGCTAGCAATACCCACGCTAAGCTCATAAATATAGAAACAAAACACTTAGCTTAAAGAGCAGAGCAGGGCAAACCAACAAACGCCAGCCACCTTCCCCGACGTTACCACAGAAGAGCCCTCAAACATTTTGCGGGACCAACCCGCTGCTTCAGGGGATTCCACCAGCTACCCTTCAACAATGCTGTGCAGAAAAACGCCGCCCATCTGCACAGCATTGTTGAAGGGTAGCTGGTGGAATCCCCTGATATTGCCAAAGGTCTGAATGGAAAAGTCTGTTTTTTTGCAGATGACATGAAAATTTGCAACAGAGTGGACTCTCCTGAGAGAGTGGATAACAGGAGGAAAGATCTACATAAGCTGAAAGCATGGTCTAATGCTTGGCAATTAAGATTGAATGTGAAGAAATGCAGTGTCATGTACTTGGGATGTAGAAATCCAAGGAAATTATATGCGATAGGGGGAGAGTTGTTGGTGTGCATGGACCACGAGAAGGACCTTGGAGTGATTATTTCTGAGGATATCAGGGCGGTGAAAGTGTGGCAAGTGTGAAAAAGCCAGGAGAATGCTGGGTTGCCTACAGAGAGGAATTGCCAGCAGAAAGGAGGAGGTACAAATGCCACTGCCAGTTGCTGGTAAGGCCTCTCTTGGAATATTGTGTTCAGTTTTGGAGACCATATCTCACAAAGGATATAAATGATTAAAAGGAAGGCAACCAAAATGATTTGGTGCCTGTACCAGAAGACATATGAGAAGAGACTTGAAGAACTAAATATGTATACTCCAGAGGAAAGGGGGGACGGGGAGATGATTCAGACCTTTAAATACTTAAAGAGTGTTAATGAACAAACAAACCTTTTTCAAAGAAGGGGAAGCTGCAATACTAGAGGACATGACATGAAACTGTTAGAGAATAAACTGAAAGGCAATGTCTAGAAATACATTTTCACTGAAAGGGCGGTGGATGCTTGGAATGCCCTCCCAATGGAAGTGGTGGGGGCAAATACAGTGACAGAATTCAAAATGGCATGGGACAGACATAGTGAATCACTTTATAGCAACAGGATAAAATCAAAATAACCTTAACTTTCTCTGCTAGTTCAACAAATAGGGGCGACCTCCATGGAGTGGTGGATACAACCCTAAACAAATGCATGGGGAGGGGTAACCTGCACGGAGTGGCTGATATACCTACTCTTGCCACCTTGCTGGGCAGACTAGATGGACCATGAAGGTCTTTATCTGCCATCATATACTATGTTGGATTAGGAAATGGTTGAAAGATAGAAAACAAAGAGTAGGGCTAAATAGGATCTGTGCTGGACTTGCTGCTCTTTTTTTTTAAATAATTTCAATTTATTGAAAACCATAAAGTATGCAGAACTAAAATAATACATTTGAGAAATAATCATAAAAAACATTAAATACAAGGATGATTAGCCCAAAACATGGGGAGATACCAAACAATAAATGGAAACAAAGCAATCAAGACCGGGGTCAAAAAGCAAAAACAAAACAAAAAAAAACAACCTGTCTAAATCCAGCCCAAAAAAAATCAAATAGCCCTTTCCACTAGAAAGCCCAATATAAACAAAATCAAGACCTGATCTTAATAAACACCAATCGACTCCTTTCTTTGTCAATTAGAAATTTCTCTAAATCTGAAGGAGAAAAAAACATATCTATATTGCCCAAAAGAAACCAAGCATTTGCATGGATACCGCAAGAAAAAAATATCACCCAAAGCAAGTATCCTAGTCTTAAGAGCAAGAAAGGCTTTCCTCCTTGCTTGTGTTGCATGAGAAACATCTGGAAAGATGGTCAACTTTTCAACCCTCTTCTTTTTAACATATTTATAAATCACCTGGACATGGGAATAACGAGTGAGGTGATCAGATTTGCAGATGATACAACATTATTCAAAGTTGTTAAAACACAAGAAGTTTCTAAAAAATTGCAAGAGGACCTTGAAGAAATTGGGAAACTGGCATCCAAATGGCAGATAAAATTTAATGTGGACAAGTGTAAAGTTATGCACTAAGGGAAGAACAACCCAACTGCAGTTACACAGTGCAAGGTTCCACATTAGGAACCATCACCCAGGAAAAAGATTTAGGCATCATCGTGGATAATTCATCGGAACCCTCTGCCCAGCGTGCAGCGACATCCAAGAAAGCCAATACTGTAGAATGTTAGGAATCATAAAGAAAATAATTGAGAATAGACACAAAAGATATTATAATGCCTCTGTATTGCTCAATGGAGTGACTACACCTTGAATATTGTGTGCAGTTCTGGTCACTATATCTGACAAAGGATATAGCATAATTAGAAAAGGTACAGAGAAGAGTGACAAAAATGGTAAAAGGGATGGAAGGATATCCCTATGAGGAAAGGCTTAAAAGGTTAAGGAGCCCGTTGGGGGAGATATGATAGAAGTCTATAAAATAATGAATGGAGTGGAACAGATAAATATAGATTGGTTGTTTATCCCTTCAAAAAGTAGAAAGTCCAGGGAATACTCAATGAAGCTCAATGTAGCACATTTAAGACTAATTAATCAGAGAAAATATTTTTTCACTTGACACGTAATCAAACTCTGAAATTCGTTATCAGAGGAAGTAGTGAAAGCTGTTAGTGCAACTGGATATAAAAGAGATTTGGACAAGTTTCTGGAGGAAACGTCCATAAACCATTGCTAAAGAGGACTGGGGAAATGCACTGCTTACTCTTTGAATAAGCAGCATGGAATCTGGATACCTTTTGGGAACCCGACAGGTACTTGTGACCTGGATTGGACACTGATAGAAACAGGATTCTGGGCTTGATGGTCCTTGGTCTGACCCAGTAGAGAATATCTTATGTTTTTATCCACAATGATGCTTGCATCCTTTTCCTGACTGATGACTCAATTAGGAACTTAGCATTATGTAGCTATAGTCTAAGTTGTTCTTCTCTATATGTATCACTTACCTACATTAAATTTTAGCTGTCATCTGTGCAGTTTTCCATTTTTGCAAGGGCCTCTTAATTTATTTATTTAGCTGTATTTATATCCCACTTTTCACCAGGTCAAAGCAGTCAATTGGGGGATACATTTAACATGAGGGGATATGAGACACATACACTAATACTTACAGGGAACATGGGCAATGGAGGGTTAAGTGGCTTGCCCAAGACCACAAGGAGTGCCTACAGGACTAGAAATCCCAGTCCCTCTGGCCTGAGATTGCTGTCCGCAGGTGGGACTTGAACCCCCGGCCCTCCAGCCTGAAGTACCTTGTCCTAACCACTGGACCACTCCTCCCTGTGATTTAAAAATGTGAAATGATTTTGTTTCATCAGCTCACTCATTCCTATTTACAGATCATCTATAAATATTTAAAATAATGACAATTTTCCTGCCTCTCTGTTCCTAGCTTCTAATCAAATTCTAGTCCAGAATAGGGTATTACCCCATGCCACATTACTTTTTAATTTCCTCAGAAGTATCTCATAGGGACTTTGTCAAGCACTTTCTGAAAATCTAGATAAACGAGAAGGGTAATTATATAATAGGTCACTTACGTCAAGAGTATGGAAGAGTAGATTTGTGGTTAAAGTAGTGGTCCACTGATTAACCAGGGTTTAAATCCCACTGGCACTCTTTGTTGCCTTGGTTAAGTCACTTTACCTTCCACTGCCTGGTAATCTACTTCTGGTCACACTTTGCCAAGAAAACCCAGGAGCTGCAGTCCTTCCCCTCCTTTTTGCCCACAGGAATCCTATCTCCCATTGGCAAAGGAAGGAGAAGTGAACAGCTGCATTGCAGCAGACTCCTTCTGTCTGCTTGCCGGAGAACAGATCTCCATGGGCAGAACAGGAGAGGAAGACTCTGATCTTGGCCTCCATGCATGTTGTCTGCCCATGGAGATTCTCTCCCATGGGCAGAAGAGAAGGGAATGCCTGCAGGAGATCAGGGCAGACAGAAGGAGTCTTCGCCGCCGTTATCCTTCTCTTCTGGAGGAGAAGGTTGTGGTGGCTAGGGGCAGAGCTTGGAACAGTCAGGGTAGAACTTGGGGCACAGCTTGGGCCTTCCCAATCATCTGGCCATTCTGTCATCCCTGATTTTAGAAGCATTCCATATGTAAATAGCTGCTTAATATATTGCCTGTATCTACAAATAATGATTTTAGAAAAAAAACACTATTTACAGTATATGCATGGTGATCCACACCACAGAGAGATTGCAAGGAGACATGGTTATTGTGTGGAAAGGGAGAGGTTTGGGTGAAACTAAAATTTCAACATTAAAAGAATAGGTGAAAAAGGCTAAAGGCTATTATAGCCAAGTAATTCACCATATCATTCAATCAAGACTGTATGGATTATTACTTTTTTATTTTTGAATATGTCTTAATTGTTCTCTTTGTGATCTTGGGAAAGTCATTGCCTCGGGTACAAACTTAGGGGTATGTTTACTAATTGGCAGTAGCGGCTTCTGTGTGATATCGGAGCCGATTGTACGGAAACCGTTACCGCTGATTAGTAAACACACCCCTTAGAATGTAAGCCTTCTGGGGATTTTTCTTTCTTTCTTTCTTTTATTTATTTACTACTCTTATATACCACGCTATTCGACATCAGTGCGGTTTACATGGAACATCAAAAGAGGTTTTACGGTGGGGTTACACCATAAATTACAGATTTACAGATTACAGCCGGGCGCGGGTCCCGGTTCTTGGAGGGCAGTGTGGGGGGGGGGGGGAGGTGGTGAGGAGGCCTGCATCTTTTAAACCGATTGGTTTCTGGCATCGTGAGCGGGCCAGCAGCCAATCGGTTGAGTGGACGGGACATGTGCTCCAGTGGCGTGGGCGCGCGCTGGGCACATGGTCTAAGAGAGTGGAGCCGGCAGCGTCTTCTTCAGCGTCGGTGGCATTTTTTGTTTTCCTGATCGTGGCGCGGGAGCAGAGGACTGCTTGGAAGGATCACGGTCTTGTGGTGTGCAGCGTCTTCTCCAGCGTCCAGCGTCTTCCCGATCGTGGCGCGGGAGCGGAGGACTGCTTGGAAGGATCACGGTCTGTGCGGTGCATTGGTGGCTGCTCAGGCAAGGGGGGAGGTGGGGCTCTAGCAAACCGCTGATTGCATCCCAAACAAAACAAACAAAAAAAAAATAGAAAGAACAGCGTTAAACCCTGATAGTACGAAATAAACCCGCTGAATTGTTCCGTAGGTTTTGGGGGGCAGTGCGGGCAGTCCTGATCATGGCGGGAGGGCGCAAGGAAACGAGGGGAGGGCATGTGAGGCGAGAGGTGGCTTCCGGCCCGCGTTCGGGGGGCCGTAGGGGCAGTAGGGGGCTAGGGGGCGCCCGGTAGGTCCGATGAGTCGAGTGAGGGGTGTGTCGGGTGCAGCAGTTGCAGGCCTGGTTGGGCATGCTGGAAGGGGGTGCCGGGGGTCGAGTTTGCCTGCTCGAGGTTCTGGGAGGGGGAGAGGACGTGGAGTGGGGGGTCCTGCATTGTCGCGGGGGGGGGGGGGGGCAGCGCGTTGGGGCTGCTGTAGTGCTGGGGGCTAGTCCTGGGAAGGTGGGGGAGAGCTGGACGGCGGGCAGAGTGTTTGGGGGCTGCCCAGGGAGGGTTCTCTGGGCCTTGGGGCTGGATGGGGTTCTGAGTGGGTGGGTTTTGGTCTTCAGGCAGGGACACGGGGGGGTGTTGGTTTTCCAAGGGGGGCAGGGTCCATGGGGCCCCCGGGTTGGGAGCATTGGCTTGGGGGCAGGCAGGGCTCCTCAAGGGGTGATTGGTCTGGGGCATGGCAGACCGCGTGGCCTGCGGCTGTTCCTCCTGCTTTTTTCCCTTTTTTGTCTTCGCAGGTTGCTTTGGGCGGAGCGGTGGGTGCGACGTCGGGTGCCTGTGGTGCATCTGGAGCTGGGACGGCGGAGTTCAGCGGTAGAGAACCACAGGACCAGTCCTCTGTGTGCCAGCAGCGGGCGGCTCAGCCTTCGACGGTGGAATCGGCTCTGGGTGAGTTGACGTTGGAGCAAACCAGTGGGACTGTGGGCGGAGCGTGTGCCGTGGGTGAGTTGATGTTGGAGCAAGCCAGTGGGGCTGGGGGCAGAGCGCATGCCGCGGGTGAGTTGACGTTGGAGCAAGCCAGTGGGGCTGGGGGCGGGGCACGTGCCGTGTGGTCTGGTAAGGCTTCCAGGAAGAGGAAGCATGCATGCCGGCGACGACACGGATCCGGGTCGTCCTCTTCCACTTCCTCCAGTTCGTCCACGGGGTCCTCAGCAGGGGGTAGGACGGTCGCGGAGGACGGATCAGCTGGGGGAGGTGCGGCGGCGGTGACGGTTTTGTCTGAATTGTGGGAGGGTGTTTCAAGGAAGTTGAGGAGGAGAATAAGGAAGCAGCGGTATATTGATATTTTTAGGCTTTTGGAGGGTCGTAAGCGCTCTGGTGAAAGTAAGAAGAAGCGGAAGGAGGATGAAAAGGCCGGTAGGGTTCGGAAGGTGGCGAGGTTGGTGGTCAATTGGGTGAGGGCTTTCTTGCGCCTGGCGAGTGTCTGGGGGCGTCACTATCCGGAGCAGTATGGGATGCTTTTGTCCTATGCTGACTCGATTCTCGAGGCTTCTCAGGTCCATGATGGCTGGTCATGGCTTAATTATGATGAGAAGTTTCGTGATAAGATAGAGGAGAACAAGTTGCTGTCCTGGGGCTCGCAGGATATCAATTTGTGGCTCACCCAAATGTCAGGTCGAGTGCGGTGGGGGTTGGGGGCAGCGGCGTGAAAGTGGGGGGGGGCGGCTCTTCCAATGGTGAACCGGCCCTTTCGTGGGGGCGGGGCGGGGGCCCCAGGCAAGCCAGGAATTGGAGCGGTGGCTGACGTGTGCTGGAGGTTCAACAAGTCCTCCTGCCCGTTCCCAGATGCAAGTTCCGGCATGCATGTTCAGTTTGCGGGGGAGGGCATGCGGCGACCAAATGTATACGAAAAGGGTCCGTGCTGTCGGCCAAGTGATAGTGCAATTTTTGGGTTAGCCCCATCGCCAATTCGGATTGAGGTCTTGCGAGACTGGTTACTACATTACCCTAGGGTGCGGGACAAAGGGGTGTTGCTTGGGGGGTTTTCGAACAGTTTTGTCATCCCGGTTGAGGGCAGGGTGGTTTCTTTGGCTGCACGGAATTCCGCTTCCGTGCGGCGCTTTGTGGCGGTCGTGTGGGAAAAGTTAGATGGCGAATTGAAGTTGGGCCGGATAGCGGGCCCGTTTGCGGATCCCCCGTTTAAGGAATTTGTGGTTTCTCCTTTGGGGGTGGTCCCAAAAAAAGAGCCAGGTAAGTTCCGGTTAATTCATAATTTGTCTTATCCTGAAGGGGCATCGGTCAATGCTCACATTCCGAGAGAGTGCTGCACAGTATGTTATGCTTCTTTCGATAAGGCGGTGCGGTTAGTTAGGAAGGCTGGGTGTGGGGCATTGATGGCAAAGGTGGACATTGAGTCCGCGTTTCACTTGCTACCGGTGCACCCCTCCTCCTTTCCTTTGCTGGGTTTCCAAGTCTCGGGCGAGTATTATTTCGACAAATGCATGCCCATGGGTTGCGCAGTGTCGTGTGCTTACTTTGAGACTTTTAGCACCTTTCTGCACTGGGCCGTGGAACAGAGGGTGGGTTGTGCTGATTTGGTTCATTATTTGGACGATTTTTTCTTTGTGGGGGCGGCGCACACTTCTCAGTGTAGTGAGTTGTTGGAGGGTTTCGTTACGGTGGCAGGCAATTTGGGGGTCCCGTTGGCGGAACCCAAAACGGAGGGTCCAGCGACTACCATCACTTTTTTGGGAATCGAGTTGGACTCCGTTGCGATGGTGGCGCGTTTACCATTGGTGAAGGTGATTCAGTTGAGGGTTTTGGTGGCCAATGTGGTGGTCTCGGCGAAGTATACTCTGAGAGAAATGCAGGCTCTGCTTGGGTCCTTGAATTTTGCTTGTAGAGTGATTCCGATGGGGCGCGTATTTCTCCGAAGGTTGGTGATGGCCACGAGTGGTGTTTCTAAACCTCATCATCGTTTTCAGATTTCCCGGGGCATGCGTGAAGACTTGTCCATATGGGATGCCTTCTTGCAGGAATTTAATGGGTCGGCGATCCTCGTCGGTGTGGCTTGTTCGAGTGAGGACTTGCAGTTGTATACGGATGCAGCTGGGGTTATGGGGTTAGGTATTTACTTTGGTGGATCTTGGTGCGCGAGCCAATGGCCGGCGTCCTGGGGGGAGGCAGGGCTTCTGAAGAACATTACCTTTCTGGAGTTGTTCCCTATCTTGGTGACTTTGGAATTGTGGCCTGATAGGTTGTGTAACAAAAAAGTGGTGTGGTGGTGTGATAATGAAGCAGTGGTGAGTGTTGTCAATAATTATTCGCCTCGGTGTGCAGACATTGCTGCTTTGATGCGGAAGGTAGTGTTAGCCTGTTTGCGTTTGAATGTGACCTTGAAAGCTCGACACATTCCGGGTCATAGGAACGGCATCGCTGATGCTCTGTCTCATTTGCAGTTGCAGCGTTTCAGACTGCTGGCCCCAGAAGCGGATCCGGTGGGCTCGGAGGTCCCGTGGAGCTTATGGAGCTGTTGTCGGCGGAGATGACGGAGCTGCTGCGGAGTTCTCTCGCGGACAGCACGTGGAATGCTTATTGCTGGGGCTGTTGGCGAGTGGTGGCTTTTTTACGGGAGCTGGGGTGGCAGGGGGGGGGTTGTGCCGGATGCACTGTTGGGTGGCTATGTTATTAGTGCGAAGCGAAGTGGCCTGTCTCGGACAGCTGTTCGGCAGCACCTTGCGGGCTTCTCTTTTTTCGCTAGAGTACTTGGATGGTCCCCTTCAGGGGAGGGTTTTCTCGTGCGGCAGTTGATGCAGGGATGGAGACGTGTCCATCCCCCTGTGCCTGATGCGCGTCGCCCTGTCACCCATGACTTGCTGGCCGGGATTTGTGATGCGCTGACTGCAGTGGCTGCATCGGCATATGAGGCCACCCTGTTCAGGGCGATATTCTGCCTGGCGTTTTTTGGTGCATTTCGGGTAGGTGAGTTGGTGGCCGATTCTAAAAAGGGTGGGGCGGGTAGGTGTTTGCAGACTCATCATGTGCGACTGGAGGGGGATTGCTTGAAGGTTTTGTTGCAGAAGTCAAAGACCGACCCGCAAGGCAGGGGTATGTGGGTGGTGTTGCGGGCGATAGGTGGGCTCACCTGCCCAGTAACGGCGACTCGGTTGTATTTGAAGGGTCGTCCCCGGGCAGAGGGCGGGTTTTTTGTCCATGCCGATGCTCGTTTGGTCACCCGTTACCAGGTGACAGCGGTCTTACGATTGGGGCTACAGCGGATGGGGGAGGATGCCCGGCAATTTGCGGCACATTCTTTCCGCATTGGGGCGGCGACCAGTGCGGCGGGTCTTGGATTGTCGCCTGCACAAATACAGGCGATTGGCAGGTGGCGGTCCAGGGCTTTTCAAACTTATGTTCCGTTGTGATACGTGGGTATGAGAGGGGCGCAGATCATTAACACTGTGTTTTCTTTGCAGAATGGGGCAGAGGTGTGCGGGGCTGTTGGATGCTTGGGCATTCGTTTGTCTTCTGGGCTGGCAGACGTGCTGAGGAGAGGCCTATCGGGTGGAACCTGAGATTGGAGTCTTCGGTGGTGGCGCTTTCATGGCTGGGTGAAAGAGGACTGAAGTGGCCGCAGTTAATGCCCTTGCTTTGTCACCATGCGCGTCTTCGGACACAGCCCGGGTTTCTTCTGTTGCATTTGGGGGGTAATGATCTGGCCTCTTGGACCTGCAAGCAGTTGATTAACGCTGCCAAGAGAGATTTTTATCGCATTTTGTTAATGTTTGCTGGGGTGGTGTTGCTTTGGTCCGATGTCATCCCACGGCCGGTGTGTAGGGAGCAGCGGCGCTGGTCCCGTGGGTTGACTAAGATCAACCGGCAGATTGGGAGATGGGTGGTTGAACACGGGGGGTGCCATGTGCAGCATGATTGGGTGGATGTGGCCTGTGCAGGGTTGTACAGGTCGGACGGGGTTCATTTGTCCCCGGTTGGACTTGACCTTCTTCTTAATGACTGGCAAGAGGCATTGGAGAAGGTGGTGGGCAGGTCGCAGCTTTTGCCCGGTTAAGGGGGGCGGCAAGCCACAACTTTGTGTCTATGCCGGTGGCGGGATCCCGGAGGTTTCCGGGGTCCGGAGACATAAGCTACTTGGGGCGGGGGCAGGGTGCCCACGACCCGGAGAACCCTCAGCTTACTTTTGCTAGTGATATGGCGAAGTTGAGCAGGGGTGGTTCGAGCTGGACCGATGGTTGACCGGACCAGGGGCGGAGGTGAGGTCACCTTGCTAATAGTACGGCTGGTGACGTATCGCTCCGCCGGTGGTGGGGGGGGGGAATTCTTGGCTAAGTTGTTGTTGGTTGTTTAAAATGTTAATTGTTATTGGGCAATAAAGCTGTGACTTGGTGTTTTTCCAAGCAATGTGTGTCTGTGCATTCTGTGGGTAATGTGCAAGGTAGGGGTCTTGGAGTTTGTGGGGAGGAGGGGGAGCACCTGGTATGGATCTCCGGTTACAGGGAGATTAACTTGAATAACATGTTAACTATTTGCACAAAAAGCATACCAGAAAGTATATACACTATGTACATCATATTGTGGAATGGTTACTGGGTAGTTAAGGATCTGTGTTGAGTGCGGGGTACTTTGGCATACCTACTTCCGGGTAGTATTTGAGGAAGAGGTGATGCTTCAGTGCCTTCCTGAATTTGGTTATCTCTGTGATTGCTCGTAAGCTGGGTGGCAGGGCATTCCAGTTTCTAGGTGCACAAAGACTGAATGCTCTGTATTTGTATGCTTATGTATTTGTTTTTTATTTATTGGTATTTAGCTCATGACTTTCCAATACTTGTTCAGGACAAGTTACAGTCTGGTACAGTAGGTATTTCTCTGGATATGAAAATGCCTATTGTATCTGAATGCAATTCTTGAGAAAGGCATGTGCTAAATAGAGTTTCTTTTTCCTTATTGTGCCTTTCATGTTGAGAGTGAAGAGTATGGTGATAGATGGATAGGTTCTTCAAGATCAATATTTAAAGCAACACCCAGGCTCCCTTCTTTGACTTATTAATGAGTTTTGTGAAAATCCTCACTATGCACAAGTTAGTGAAGATATGGTTTAAAAAATAGAAAAGAAAATAACCTGGTCTCTTGTTTATTAAAACTTAATGGTAGGAAAGGCAGGTACTTATAGACAGATTACACAGGTACACTACCAAAAAACTGCCTCCAGTTTTGCAACTGATTCCTATAGATTTTGGGGTGCTGAATCCAGGAAAAATAGCCAAAATGTTCCATCACGTCACGTTTTCTTGCAAAATTAGATTTCTTACCCATATAAGGAATGTTCACATAATTTCTTTTTAGCCGACTGCAGTTTATTTTCTTGGCCCAAAATAGAGGTTGTAATGGTTAACTAACTAGAA
The DNA here is from genome assembly GCA_033557465.1 of Ichthyophis bannanicus. Classification (NCBI taxonomy): domain Eukaryota; kingdom Metazoa; phylum Chordata; class Amphibia; order Gymnophiona; family Ichthyophiidae; genus Ichthyophis; species Ichthyophis bannanicus. Next base: position 863,179,478 of record CM066032.1, on the reverse strand, counting down.
ACACTCCCTCATGATATTTTAGAGTGTTTTGTATTCATTTTATACATTAACAGGACAATTGGGAGGCGGGGGGCTAAATCCAGTACTCGCGCTGGCGCATGTTCTTTCCTGTTCGCCTCGCCTCATTCGCTCGCTCAAACACGGTGGTTGCAACATGAACGTTCCTGTCAAATTTCAGTTTCTTGCAAGTTCATTATTACCTTTTGTTTGCTCAGTCGTAATCCAGCTTTATTCCGAAGTGGTTCACTACAGTTGTAGTTTGCAGTGCTGTGTATTTGTGATGGCTCACAGAGCCAGAGGTTGCGTCAACTCTCCGGACAGTTTTTGTTTTATTTGTGGGGAATATACCATGAAAAAGCGGCAGAGGAACATTTCTGCATTTATTAAAAAAGTATATTTCGCCTATTTCGGTTTGAAGTTAGGCGATCAAGACAAACTGTGGGCTCCTCACAAAGTGTGCAAGACATGTGAGGAAGATCTACGCTTATGGATGAAAGGTAAAAAACAAGCATTTCGTTTCGGAATACCTATGGTGTGGCGTGAACAAAGAGACCACAGCAGTGACTGCTATTTTTGTTCTTGCATTGTGAAGGGATACAACTTAAAAAATAAGAACGTAATAAGTTACCCCAACTTTCCCTCAGCAATTAGGCCTATGCCTCATAGCAACAAAGTACCTGTGCCTGAACCACCAAAATCTTTGGATCATATTTGTGTGGACGGTTCTGATCATGATGAGACTCATCAGATGGCTTTTCCCCGATGAGTCCAGTACTTCCGAGTTTGAAACTGAACCAGATCCGAAACCTGAACTTTTCTCTCAAGCTGAATTGAATGATTTAGTCCGGGATTTAGGACTCCCAAAAGATGCTGCCCAACTGCAAGGTTCTCGGCTTAAACATAAACATCTATTGTCACCAGGAACAACCTTTTATTGGTACCGCAACCGCGAGACACAATTTTTGAAGTATTTCAGCAAAGAGGAAGATTTGGTATTTTGCAACGATATATACGGAGTGATGGAAAAGTTTAAACTAAAGTATGATCCTGCTGAATGGCGGCTGTTCATTGATTCGTCAAAAGACAGCATAAAAGGTGTTCTTCTTCATAATGGCAACACATTTGCTTCAGTTCCTATTGCTCATTCTGTTATTCTCCAAGAAAAATACGAGAATTTGGCCCTGATTCTTCAGAAGATTCGTTATGATGAGCATAAGTGGATGATTTGTGGAGACTTTAAAATTCTATTCATGCTATTAGGGCAGCAATCCGGTTTCACCAAATATCCCTGCTTCCTTTGCTTGTGGGATAGCCGGGCCCGCGACCTACACTGGGGGAAAAAAGACTGGCCAATTCGGGAGTATTTGAGACCCGGTGAGAAAAATGTTCTTCATGAGAGCTTGGTACCTCGTGATAAAATTCTATTACCACCTCTCCACATTAAGTTGGGTCTCATTAAGCAATTCATCAAGTCCCTTCCAAAAGATGGTGAGTGCTTTCGGTACCTTTGCTCAAAGTTCCCCCGACTTTCTGAAGCAAAGCTAAAGGAAGGAGTGTTTGTTGGCCCTGATATAAGGAAACTCATTTCAGATGGAGCATTCGCTGAAACGATGTCTGAGAAGGAAAAAGAAGCCTGGGATTCCTTCAAGGATGTTGTTCTCAAATTCTTGGGGAACAGGCGGGATGAGAACTATAAGGATATTGTTGCCAGGATGCTCAATGCCTTCAAAGAACAAGGCTGTAACATGAGCCTGAAAGTCCATTTCTTGCACTCCCATGTGAACTACTTTCCCGAAAACTTGGGGACGTACAGTGAAGAACAAGGTGAAAGGTTTCACCAGGACATCAAGGACGCAGAGAGAAGGTACCAAGGAAGATGGAACACCACTATGATGGCTGATTTCTGCTGGTTGCTGCTGCGGGAAACCCCAGATGAAAAATACGCCAAGCAGCGCACCAAGAGAAGCATTCGGGGGAAGAAGAAACGGGCCCACCAGGAGATTGATTGACCCAAGAATGACTTTAAAATCTAAACTGTGTTGACAAATATCGTGTTTTTACTAAACTTTGAAATAAAAATGTACTAGTTATTACCACAGTGTCGGATCTCATTTATTAGAATTTTATTTTCACACCATCGGGTGTTTGTCTTCATGTATTGCAATGGTGCGGTTTGCGTTTTCTATTCTTACATACATACCTGTACAACATTTTTTGCACATTTCTTTGCTTTGCTTTGTGTCTAACCTCGCTCTTATATGCTCAATGTTTGTGCACATGTATGTGGCTGTTTTAAGTGCAGACAATTTTGCTACCATCACAGTGTGTTTTGTTGACATTACTCTATTCTTATGTGCTGCCTTGTTACAATTTTCTTTATTCTTATTTGAATAACTACTAAACAATTAGTATAAAGAATTCATCCAAGAAACCTTTATCTCGATCGCACTCAATCTGAAACGTTCACCTCAAACTGCTAACCCAATGTAGCAAAAAATCTGTACGTGATGGAGCAAATTGGTTATCAGATTTGGATTCAGCGCACCAAAAAACGTAAAAATCAATCGAAACATTAGAGGCAGTTTAAAAACAATTTTTTTTAGTGTACCTGTGTTATCAGGGCTTTATGGTCTCTGGCTGTCATCAATCATATATTGTATTTTTATAACTGAAGTCTTTGTAGGTTGTGATACTTTTCAAAAGGTCAACAAAAGAAATGATGCAATAGAGATGCTTTGGAGATCACTTTGGTCCTTTCTTCAGTAATGATGTCACAGTCATCTTTTTTTTTGTTGTTGTTGTTGGCCCTTGTCCTTTGAGAGGCATCGCAACCTAAGATTCTCATTCTGTCCTGGACCAATAAGCACACTAGCATTCAGCACTTCTCGTTTCAAATAGCAGTACTTCACTGCTGCAAATTAATTTGAAATGCTTAGGGGAAAAACATAATCTGCACTTAACACAGCTTTGCACAGTAAACAGAAACATGAAATATATTGTACAAACTATATTTTTTTATAAAACAACATCTAATGAAAAAGAAAACTAACACTTCCTTACCTTGTTTAAAGCCTTTTTAATTACTTCAGGATTAACTTTCACTACTATATGTAAAAGTCAATACAAACATTTTTTTAAATACACTTTACTAAGTCAGATTGGTGATATGGAAAAAAAAGATTGGATTTAAAAAAATAAATGTGATCTTAGAAAAGAAAATGCCATGTGAAGATAGCATAGTTTTAAAGGGTGGCACATGGAGTAATTTGCAGAACCTGTAATTAGCTGTGCCACTACTGGTAAAAAAAAATAAGTAAAGTCCAAGAAACACTGCATTTATTCTGTAGTATCATTGACTCCTACCAAGCAGGCAAGAAACTGTTCACTCTGGGATGTGTAGTTTTATTGATTTTATTTGCTATTGCTATGTTGAAACCAGTAAAGGCCACTACTTTATAAATTTTGGAGGAACAAATTTACAGATCTCTACAGTTCAAAATACAACCCCCTCCCCCCCCCCCAACACACACACACACACACACACACACACACCTACCTTATGTCAGTCTGGATACCTAGATACATTTAATACAGAATACAGTGCCATTTATTTGCACAGTAATTTTGCTAAATCACGTTAACATTTAAAGTACAATTTTAAAAAGGTAAGGTTGCCCAAATGCAAGCTAGGATGTCCTGGGCAGAACATACATAAAAACAGAGGGGCCGTCTATGTTTTGCCTAATTTTAGAAACATAGGCGACCCCAACATGGACACCTGTGCCGGTGTTCATATAGACTTGCCATTGCCCTTGATTTACCTTAATCCCCAGTTGATGTGCTGTCTTTCTTGATTAGATTGCAAGTGCTGATGAGTGCGGACTGTCTTACTTGTACATGTACAGCACTGCGTATGCCTTTTGTTGTTGTCAGGTGCCACCGAGTTGGTGTCGACTCATGGTGACCCTCTGGATAGTCGAAACTGTCTTTGGTCTTCAGTCAGGTGGCTCATTGTTGACAGAATGGCATCCTTAGCTGCTGTTATTGTATTGATCCATCTCATTGCTGGCCTTCCTCTTGCCTTTTAGCACTATATAAATTGATTAGTAGTAGTATACTCCTGCTGGAATTCTGCACACAAAATTCAAAATTCTGTGTCAAAAGTTCTGAATTATGCAAAATTCTGCATGCTTTGTCTGTGAAAATAACAATGCAGATTGTTTTTGAGTGATAATTTAAAATACAATACAGAAATGAAATAGCACAACAAATGCACAATTTTGAATTAGTGTGTGCAGAATTCCAGCCGGAGTAGTAGTAAAAGTAATAGTATAGATGTCCCCGCTCTAAAACTGTGATGTTGGAACATCCATCTCAAGCAAGGTTGCATACGGGGACGTCCAGCTGCATGACAAAATGAAAACATGAGCCCCTATTCTCCATCGGTGTTTGTTGTCAAATTGCAAAATAAAGGGGATATGAGTGTACCTCATTCTCCATACCCTCCAGACATTTGCCTGACAAAACAAACACTTTACAGATGCATATTCATGCCTGGAGGAGGTATAATCTTTGACATGGCTCAGGACGTTCAGGATGTTTCTGAAATCAGGTGATGATGTCCAGGTTTTGGGAATTCTCTGGCCACATATGTGCCTACCTTCTCTGCTGTCCTTACCACAGAATTTTGTACATTTTGATATGGACATCCCCAAGGACACCGCAATCACATATAAGACTTCCAAGGAGACATGGTAAACCTCAGGACTTCATTTCCTACTCCTATGGTATTATGACTGATGAAATGGATGTACATTTTCCCGCATTCATGATTTCTTTATAGGGGAAGAGTAGAAAATACACTCTTCCTTTTGACACAGTTTCCACTTTCCTCTCTCCCTACATCCCTCCTCATGAGCTTCGCTCTTCTAATGGCTTGTTTCTCTCTAAGCCCTTTTCTTCCACTGCCAGACTTTGATCCTTTCACCTTGCTGCTCATGCCTGTAACAAACTACCTGAGTCTGTACATCAGGCTCCATTTCTTTCCATTTTCAAATCCATGCTAAAAGCTCACGTCTTTGAGGCTGCTTTTGGATCCTGATCTCTTGTTCTGCTTCTATCTCCCTACCTTTCCCCATTTGTACCCCTATTCTCAGCTATTGTATTGTCTGTCTTGTTTAGACTGTAAGCTCTGAGGAGCAAGGACTGTCTTTCTACATGTATATGTACAGCGCTGTGTAAGCCTTGTAGCGCTATATAAATGATTAATAGTAGTAGTAATAATCTTTTTATTGTAAAGTATCTTCTGCTGATGTACTGATGCTCAGATGGAGAGAGTGGCTGAAGGTGAGAGTCTGTCAAAAGAAGACCACCACTGCCAGGACTATGGACAACCTTTTGGAGTACATCTTTTCTTCTTGGGTTACATACAGTGATTTTTTTTCCTAGAAAAAAAAGGTGTTAGTACTAAAATGCAACATTGTCCTTAAGGGGACTCATCTCCACAATATCCATTCCCCCTAAAACCAACCACAGAGTCCATGAAAAGGTAGCACTGTAAATATTACACCAGTCACTAGAGCACACCTTCTATGGAGAAAAGAGAGCAAGCTGAAATGGTCCAAAATCAAAATCCTACAGAGAAATATACCTTGGTCCAATATGTTAAATTGGTTAGAGCCTTACCAAACACAGAAGGAATGAACATGTATGAGGACTAGAAATGTCATCTTGCTTTGGAAAGAAAGATGACGGTAATGAAAAAGATGAGAGATGGGAACAGTTGAAAACTAGACATATGCAGACAAAAACTGAACTGGAAACTCCAGGAAATTGGGTTCTTCCAAAAGTCTAACATTGGAGGAATAAAAGCAGAAATACCCATTCTAATGTACTGTGCAAAACAGAAAGATATCAGAGATACTGGGCATTCATAACCAAAAGCTGACATATTCAAATCACTAAACCAAAGCTATTTTTTCTATCTTTATTGTCTGGACAGCTCGGTCTCTGTTACCTATTTCTCACACATTTTGCAGGGGCTGAGCAGTTATGCGTTGGTTATAGCACATTCTCCCGTGGGTCTGTGAAGATTGGCTGAAGACTCTGCTTCTTCTGTGGGGAGTAGTCTGTGTGTGTATGGAATGTGCAGAGCCTGGGCTCTTTCATTCATAGTTGGAAACCATGGATCATTTTAAGCGGGAAATTAAAAAAGGTGCCCATACTCGGTACCATCATGTACCCCCATGAAAATCTCTGGTTCTACTCGTATCATAACAAATATATACTACAGGGCCCATCTAGCATACCCATTTTCTCTTTGTTCTAAACCTGAATAGCCTAATGTATCTCCAGCTTTATCTGTCTTTTTTTTCCTGCAACTAAGGATCTTCTCTGACTTTATGTGTAGCTTATAAAGAAAAGAAGACATATATAGAGAGAAATATTTTTTTTTGTGTGCATGTTGTTGTTAAGTGCCATCGAGTCTGTATCGACTCATGGCGACCCTTTGGATAGCTGTCCAAAACTGTGTTCAGTCTTCAGTCAGACAGCTCATTGTTGACAGAGTGGCACCCATAGCTACTGTTATTGTATCAATCCATATCATTGCTGGCCTTCTTTTGCATTGACCTTACATAAGAACATAAGATATGCTATACTGGGTCAGACCAAGGTCCATCAAGCCCAGTATTCTGTTTCCAACAGTGGCCAATCTAGGTCATAAGTACCTAGCAGTTTCCCCAAGGGACACAGGTTCCAAAATGCTTGTATTGGTTCAAGCATTGATATCCTGGGTCCCTTCTTAATAATGGTTTATGGACCTTTCCTCCAGGAACTTGTCCAAACCTTTTTTAAACCCAGCTACACTAACAGCCTTTACTACATCCTCCGGTAACACAGTCCAGAGTCTGATTACACGTTGAGTGAAAAAATATTTTCTTTTATTAGTCTTAAATAGTTTACCCTGTAGCTTCATTGCATGTCCCCTAGTCTTTCTCTATTCTGATAAGGTAAACAATCGATCTACGTTTACCCGTTCCACTCCGTTCATTAATTTATAGACTTCTATCATATCTCCCCTCAGCCGTCTCTTTTCCAGGTTAAAGAGCCCTAACCTTTTTAGCCTTTCTTCATAGGAGTATCCTTCCATCCCCTTTACCATTTTGGTGGCTCTTCTCTGAACCTTTTCTAAAATCGCTATATCCTTTTTAAGATACGGCGACCAGAATTGCACACAATATTCAAGGTGCGGTCTCACCATGGAACGATATAGAGGCATTATAATATCTTTTGTTTTATTTTCCATTCCTTTCCTTATCATACCTAGCATTCTATTTGATCTCTTGGCCGCTGCTGCACACTGGGCCAAGGGTTTTAACATGGCATCCACAATGACGCCTAAATCTTTTTCCTGGGTGGTGGTTCCTAATGTGGAACCTTGCATAGTGTAACCATAGTTTGGGTTGTTCTTCCCTAGGTGCATAACCTTGCACTTGTCTACATTAAATTTCATCTGCCATTTTGATGCCCAGTCTTCCAATTTATCAAGATCCTCTTGCAATTTTCCACAATCCTCTTGGGTTTTAACAACTTTAAATAGTTTTGTGTCATCTGCAAATTTGATAACCTCACTCGTTATTACACTTTCCAGGTCATTTATGAATATGTCAAAAAGCAGCGGACCCAGCACAGATCCCTGGGGTACAACAATATTCACCTTTCTCCATTGGGAAAATTGGCCATTTAACCCTACCCTCTGCTTTCTATCTTTTAACCTGTTCCTGATTCACAATAGTACACTGCCTCCTATCTCATGACTCTTTAGTTTTGCCAAAAGTCTCTCATGAGGGACCTTGTCAAAGGCTTTCTAAAAGTCCAGATACACAATATCAACCGACTCACCTTTGTCCACCTGATTATTCACTCCTTCAAAAAAACATAACAGATTAGTAAGACAATATCTTCCTTGTCTAAAGCCATGTTGGCTGTCTCCCATTAGGTCATGACTATCTACATGCTGAGTAATTTTATTCTTTATGATGATTTCTACCATTTTTCCCGGTACTGACTTCAGGCTCACTGGTCTGTAGTTTCCCGGATCACCCCTGGAACCCTTTTTAAAAATTGGTGTTACATTGGCGATCCTCCAATCTTCAGGTATTAGAGATGATTTTAATGATAGTTCACAGATTACTAATAGCAGGTATGCTATCTCATATTTCAGTTCTTTCAACACCCACCCTTCAACACCCATCCGGCCCAGGTGATTTGCTACTCTTCAGTTTATCTAATAGTTGTAATACATCTTCCCGATGTATCGATATTTCCTTCAATTCTTCCGCACCTTTAAATACCACTTCAGTCATGGGTAACATCCCTACATCTTCCTCAGTAAAGACTGAAGCAAATAATTCATTCAGTCTCTTCGCTATCGCCTTGTCGCCTCGTAGTGCTCCTTTAACCCCTTTATCATCTAATGGACCAATTGACTCTCTCACGGGTTTTTTGCTACGAATGTACTTGAAAAGGTCTTTACTTCGCGTTTTTGCTTCCGCAGCAAGCTTCTTCTCAAATTCTCCCTTTGCCTGCCTTATTAATGCCTTGCATTTGACTTGCCAGTGCTTGTGCTGTTTCCAGGTTTCGTCATTTGGCTCTTTTTTCCATTTCCTGAAAGATGCTTTTTTGGCAACAACAGCCTCTCTGACCTCACCTTTAAACCATGCTGGCAGTTTTTGGACTTCCTTCCACTTTTCTTAAAGCGTGGAATACAGCTGGTCTGGGCTTCAAAGATAGTATTTTTCAACAACACCCAAGACTGATGTACGTCTTTAACCTTTGCAACTGCTCCTTTTAGTTTTTTCTTAACTGTTTTCCTCATTTTATCATAGTCTCCCTTTCGAAAGTTAAAAGGTAGTACTGTGGATTTCCTTACTATCCCTCCTCCACTAATTAAATCAAAGGCGATCATGCTATGATCACTATTGCCAAGTGGCCCCAACAACCTTATCTCTTGCACTAGATCTGGTGTTCCACTAAGGACTAGGTCTAATATGGCTTCCCCTCTAGTCGGTTCATGAACCAGCTGCTCCAAGAAACAGTCATTTATTTCATCTAGGAACTTTATCTCCCTATCATGTCCTGACGTGACACTGACCCAGTCGATACTGGGGTAGTTGAAGTCACCCATTATTATTACTGTGCTGTAACTTTTGTTAGCTTCCTTGATTTCTTTGAGCATTTCATCATCCATTTGGTCATTCTGGCTAGGCGCTCGATAGTACACCCCCACTGCCATTGCCTTCCCCGTTTTACATGGAATTTCAATCCATATAGATTCTACAGCAGATTTTGTTTCCTGCAAAACTTTAATCCTTTCTGACTCAATGCCCTCTCTAACATAGAGAGAAACCCCTCCACCAATTTGATCAGCTCTGTCATTACGATATAGTTTGTACCCAGGTATCACAGTGTCCCACTGGTTGTCCTCCTTCCACCATGTCTCTGATATTCCAATCATATCAAACCTTTCATTTAGTGCTATATATTCTAACTCTCCCATCTTATTTTTTAGACTTCTAACATTTGCATACAAGCATTTTAGAGAATGTATTTTATTCATATTAATTTGGCTATTGTTAGACATGGGTAATTTGGGATCTTTAAGCTCTGTCTGCTCCATACTTGAGGGCATTTGGACTACTTTACTCTTTTGTGGAACCTCTCTGCTTTTGGTAGTATCCTTCAAAGATACATTCTTCCGAACCATCCGCTCTTGGGCGACTGTCGGCTTTCCCCTAATATCTAGTTTAAAAGCAGCTCTATCTCCTTTTTAAAGTTTAATGCCAGCAGCCTGGTTCCATCCCGGTTAAGGTGAAGCCCATCCCTTCGGAAGAGCCCCTCTTTTCCCCAGAATGTTCCCCAGTTCCTAACAAATCCAAAACCCTCATCTCTGCACCATTGTCTCATCCACGCATTGAGACTCCGGAGCTCTGCCTGCCTTTTGGCTCCTGTGCGTGGAACAGGAAGCATTTCGGAGAATGCTACCATGGAAGTTCTGGATTTCAACTTCCTACCTAAAAGCCTAAATTTAGCCTCCAGAACCTTCCTACCACATTTTCCTATGTCATTGGTACCGACATGTACCAAGACAGCAGACTCCTCCCCAGCACTATCTAAGACCTTATCTAGGTGGCGCGTGAGGTCCGCTACCTTCGCACCAGGCAGGCATGTTACCAGGCGATCCTCACGTCCACCAGCCACCCAGCTATCTACATGCCTAATGATCAAATCACCAACTATAACGGCTGTCCTAAGCCTTCCCTCATGGGCACATGGCCCTGGAGAAACTTCCTCGGTGTGAGAGGGTTTTACATCACCTGGAGGACAGGTCCTAGTTACAGGATCACTTCCTGCCACACCAGGGTGATGCTCTACTATCACATGACCTCTCTCCTCCATGGCAACAGGGATGCTGCCAGACTGGAGGTGGGACTTCAGGACTATATCCATGTAGGCCTCGTCTATGTACCTCTCTGTCTGTCTTATGCTTTCCAAGTCTGCTACTTTAGCCTCTAGAGAACGGACTCGTTCCCTGAGAGCAACTGGGAGAAAATCATACATGTGACACTCAATGCAAAAGACTGGAAAGCCCCCATCTCGCTGCTGGACTGCTGTCTGCATCTTAGTTTTAAGTTTGTGTTTAGATCTAAGTTCTTTACTTACTAAGGATTGCTATGGATATTTATACTAATAAAACTGTACCTAATATGTGTAATATACCTTGTTCACCTGAAGCTTAACTAATCTCAGGTCCTTAGTGTATGACTGATTTGGGTAATGAATCAAACAAACGTGTATAGGACTTCGTAGGGGTGAATAATCAAATAACCAAGCTAAAAAATATCACCCGTGTATTATTTAATCTAAAATTTTTTATACATATATACTACCATGGCCTTAATGTGGTCTCAGATAAACGGCAAGTTTTTATGTTCTTTTGTCAACCACTTGCTGTTACACTTTTTTGGGTCAATAACTTGCACCCAAACCAGTGCTCGTTTAGCATCAATGACCACGGCCTTATTAATTATTTTATTTAATATTGCTCTTAATTAGAATTTTTTGCATTTTTCTTAATGGGTAGATACCCTTTTGAATTGTGATTAAAAACAAATATGGCTTAAATTGGTCTACTTAACTCATGTAGAACCTCTGTAGCCAGTGTCCCTTGTATTTCTCTTTTGTACCACAAAAGGTATGAAGACCCCGACGCCTTTCTTTCTCCAGCGCTTTGGCGTTTCACCGTTTGGGTTTATCAAGGGGAATAATGTCCGTTACTACATGGGACTTGAAATCTTCACTATATCAATCTTCATTATATCATAGCTATTGATGTTTCTGCTTCCTCGAGCGATTTTTTCTTATTCTCGAGAATCGTTTCTTGATAAACCCAAACGGTGAAACGCCAAAGCGCTGGAGAAAGAAAGGCGTCGGGGTCTTCATACCTTTTGTGGTACAAAAGAGAAATACAAGGGACACTGGCTACAGAGGTTCTACATGAGTTAAGTAGACCAATTTAAGCCATATTTGTTTTTAATCACAATTCAAAAGGGTATCTACCCATTAAGAAAAATGCAAAAAATTCTAATTAAGAGCAATATTAAATAAAATAATTAATAAGGCCGTGGTCATTGATGCTAAACGAGCACTGGTTTGGGTGCAAGTTATTGACCCAAAAAAAGTGTAACAGCAAGTGGTTGACAAAAGAACATAAAAACTTGCCGTTTATCTGAGACCACATTAAGGCCATGGTAGTATATATGTATGAAAAATTTTAGATTAAATAATACACGGGTGATATTTTTTAGCTTGGTTATTTGATTTGGGTAATGAGCTTCACCTGAGAGCACCTCCTGCCTTTTAAGATGTGTAAGTACCTATAAAGCTACGATTATCCCAGGGGTGAGTGGGTGTGGGGAGGGAGGGAGGGGAAATAACACTTATTAAAAGAGGGCTGCTACACAGTACCCTGTCTTGAGCTGCTGAGGTAAGCTAAATTCTGATTTGATTTAAATTATAGCTCTTAGCTGCTGCTAGGCTCTAACTTCTTATGAAATTTAAACTACAAGCTCTCTGCTGGGTTCTAAATTTAACCAGAAAGCTCTCTTCTGTGTTTTAAATTTAAGCTAAAAGTACTTTGCTGATGCTAGGCCCTGAGTGACTATTAAATGTAAGCTACAAGCTCTCTGCTGGGTTCCAAATGTAACCAGAAATCTCTCTTCTGTGTTTTAAATTTAAACTAAAAGTACTTTGCTGTTACTAGGCCCTGAGTGACTATTAAATCTAAACTTCAATCTCTCTGCTGGGTATGAAATGTAACCAGAAAGTTCTCCTCTGTGTTTTAAATTTAAACTTAAACTGCTGCTACTAGGCCCTGACTGATTTAGCAAAAAATAGTGGGTTCACAGATTAATTAGCTTTAATACAAAGAATTCCTTTTAGAAAATTACCAGAAGTATATACTCACAGTTGCAGATCTCTCTCCAGAAGTAACAGTCCCTTTTTCTAGTCCTTCAAGACTTCTACCTTGCCAAGCAGGAGGTCTTTCTCTAATGATCTCTCTCTTTTCAAGTTGTGCCCAAAGTATGAAAGTCAAAGTCTTGTCATTTGAGCTTCTAAAGAAAGCTTAGGTTTGATCTCCTCTAGTACTGACTGATTTGTTCTTCAAGCTATCCATGGTATACACAGTATTCGTCACCAGCACCATAATTCAAAGGCATCAATTTTCTTCCTATCTTTTTCACTGTCTAACGTTTCCATCCATATGATGTTATTGAAAATACCATGATTTGAACAAGTCAAATTTTTATATGGAGAGACTCATCTCTGCTCTTGAGAATCTTGTCTAGGTCTTTAATAGCCATTCTTCCAAGAGCAATGTGTCATCTGATTTCTTGACTACTTGTTTCTTTATTGATAGTTGATCCAAGTAGGTTAAAGTTGTCCATGATTTCAATTTCTTCTCCTTCATCGATGAACTTACTGATTATGTTAGTTGTCAGAGTCTTTGTCTTCATTACATTAAGGTGCAGACCTATTTTAAGACTATGTTCCTCGATCATGAGAAGCAAATGTTTCAAATTGTCTTCATTTTCAGCCAGCAATGTGGTATCATCAGTGTAGCGAAGTTTATTTATGAGTCTTCCACCAATCTTCACACATCTATTTTCTTCATACAGTTCTGCTTCTCTGATTTGCTCTGCATATAAATTAAGCAGGTAGGGGGAAAGTATGCAGTCTTATCAAACACCTTGGCTGATATCGAACCATTCTGTTTCTCCTTGTTCCATTTTCTCTTTGTTGCTTATTGATCAATGTAAAAGTTGTGCAAGAGAACTATCAGGTGTTCTGATATACCCATGCTTCTTAATGTGGCCCAGAGTTTCTCATGGTTTACACAGTCAAAAACCTTGCTGTAGTTAATAAAACACATACAGTGCATTGTAAAAGTATTTACCCCCTCTCTGTTTGTCCTGTTTTTTTGCATTACAACCTGGAATTAAAATGGAATTTTGGGGGTTAGCACCATGTGATATACGCAACATGCCTACAACTTTGAAGGTGCAGAATATACTTTATTGTGACACAAACAATGATTAAGACAAAAAAAAAGAACTAAAAGCAGGAGGGTGCATATATATTCACCCCCCAAAGCCAATACATTGTAGAGCCACCTTTTGCTTGGGGTATGTCTCTATTAGCTTAGCACATCTAGCCATGGGGATTTTCACCCATTCCTGAAGGCAAGACTGATCCAATTCCTTCAAGTTAAATGAGCTACGTTCGTGTTCAGCAATCTTCAAGTAATGGCATGGATTCTCAATTGGATTGAGATTTGGGCTTTGACTAGTCCATTCCAAGATATTTGAATATTTCCGATTAAACCAGCTTTAGCAGTATGTTTAGGGTCATTGTCCTGCTGGAAGGTGATTCTTCATTCCAGTCTCAAATCTCTGGCAGACTGAAATATATTTTCCTCAAGAATTGCCCTGTATTTAGTGCCATCCATCGTTCCTACAATCCTGACCAGTTTTCCTGTCCCTGCCAATGAAAACATCCCCACAGCATGATGCTGCCACCACCATGTTTCACTGTAGGAATGGTGTTCTCGGGGTGATGTGAAGTTGTGAAGTGTTGGGTTTGTGCCATACATGGTATTTCCCATGATGGCCAAACAGTTCAATTTTCATCTCATCTGACCAGAGGACCTTCTTCCATGTCTTTCGGGGTCCATCACATGCTCTTGTGCAAATTCCAAAAGTGTTTTCTTATTTTTTTCTTTAAGCAATGGCTTGTTTCTGGCCACTCTTCCATAAAGCCCCACTCTGTGGAGTGTATGGCTTAAAGTGGTCCTATGGACAGATACTCCCATCTCCACTGTGAATCTTTGCAGCTCCTTCATTGTTATCCTTGGTGTCTTTGTAGCATCTCTGATTAATGCCCTCCTTGCCCGGTCTGTGAGTTTTGGTGGGCGACCTTATCTTGTCAGGTTTGTAGTGGTGTCATATTCAATTTTGTTATAATGGATTTAATGGTGCTCCATGGGATATTCAGAATTTGGGATATTTTTTATAACACAGCCCTGATCAATATGTCTCCACAACTTTGTCTCTGACCAGTTTGTAGTGTTCCTTGGTCTTCATGTTTCTTGCTTAGTGTGTTGCAGAGTCGGGGGCCTTTCAGAACAGGTATATTTATACAGGCATCATGTGACAGATCATTTGACACTGATTGCACATAGGTGGATCCTAATCAACTAATTATATCACTTCTGAGGTTAATTGGTTGGACCAGTTCTTATTTAGGGGTTTTATAGCAAAAGGGATGAATACAAATGCACTCACAACTTTTCAGTTTTTACTTGTTTTTTTCTATATACAAGGTATTTTATTGCCATTTCACTTCAACAATTTGGGCTATATTATTAGGTCCATTACCTAAGATCCAAATGAACCTCCATTTTCATTCCAGATTGCACGCAATGCCACAAACAGGACAAAAGCCAAGGGGATGCATGCTTTTGTGAGGGACTGTATAGATAACCTTTTCAAATTCTTTAGTCTTTTCAAGGATCCATCTAACATCCGCGATGTCTCTCATTCCTCGCCATTTTCTGAACCCTGCCTGCACTTGTAGTCTCTGCTGAATAATCTTCAGTAGAATCTTGCTGGTATGTGGAATCAGAGCGATTGTGCGATAATTTCCACAGTCAGTTGGATCACCTTTCTTTAGTATTGGTATAAACACAGATCTTCTCCAGTCAGTTGGTCATGATGTTGTCTGCCAGATTTCCTGGCCGAGCCTTGTAAGTATGGTAACAGCTGCATCAGATTGCCGTAATACTTTAATGGGAATGCCATCAATGCCTGGTGCTTTGTTCTTTGATAAGCTAAAGCCAAAGGAGAAAGAGAGGCAATCGCAGAACTCAACAGAGATTTCCAACATGCAGCAAGACAAGACAAGGAAAAGTACTACAATGATGCATGCAAGGAAATAGAAGCAGAAACTATTAGAGGAAGAACAAGATCGGCTTTCACAAGGCTACGAGAATTAAAGAAATATTCCAGCCTCAAATTGGAATGTTACAAGATGCTCAAGGTTTTATGTTGAATGATGCTGAGAAGGTCAAGAAAAGCTGGAAAGAATATGCAGAGTTTTTATATGATAAAGATCAAGTGGGCCAACAGCCGTTTCAACCTGTACCTTATGATCCGGAACCATTGGTGATGAAAGAAGAAGTCAAAGCAGCATTGAAAGCCTTATCAAAGAACAAAGCACCATGCCAACAAGATTCTACTGAAGATGATTCAGCAGAGACTATAACCATACCTGAAACGAGAACTGCCTGAAGTGCAAGCAGGGTTCAGGAAAGGGCGAG
Source organism: Ichthyophis bannanicus (assembly GCA_033557465.1). Lineage (NCBI taxonomy): Eukaryota > Metazoa > Chordata > Amphibia > Gymnophiona > Ichthyophiidae > Ichthyophis > Ichthyophis bannanicus. The sequence continues at coordinate 863,163,541 of CM066032.1, read as the reverse complement.
GAACAAAAGACATCATCATGGATGTGAGATGGATTCTTGAAAAGACTAAAGAATACCAAAAGGATATTTATTTGTGCTTTATTGACTACAGCAAGACTTTTGACTGTGTAAATCATGAGAAACTCTGGGCCACATTAAGAAGCATGGGTATACCAGAACACCTGATCATTCTCTTGCACAATCTGTACATTGATCAAGAAGCAAAAGTTCAAACAAGGAGAAACAAAATGGTTTAAAATCAGCAAAGTTGTACGACAAAGCTGCATATTTCCCTCTTCCTGTTTAATTTATATGCAGAAAAATCATCAGAGAAGTAGGATTGTATGAAGACAACCAAGGTGTGAAACTTGGTGGAAGACTCATCAACAACTTTTGCTATTCTGATGATACCACATTACTGGCTGAAAGTGAAGATGATCTGAAACATTTGCTCCTCATGATCAAGGAACATAGCCTTAAAATAGGCCTGCAACTTAATGTAAAGAAAACAACGATCATGACAACTGGCAAAATCAATAAGTTCAATGTTGATGGAGAAGAAATTGAAAACATGGACAACTTTAACCTACTTGGATCAACTATCAATAAAGAAGCAACAAGCAGTCAAGAAATCCGACGACACATTGCTCTTGGCAGAATGGCTATGAAGGACCCTGACAAGATTCTGAAGAGCAGAGATGTCTCTCTCCATACAAAGATTTGACTCGTTCAAGCCATAGTATTTACAATAAGATTATATGGATGCGAAAGTTGGACAGTGAAAAAGATATACAGGAAGATTTATTAATGCCTTTGAACTATGGTGCTGGCTGTGAATACTACATATACCGTGGACTGCCTGAAAACAAACCAGTCAGTACTAGAGTAGATCAAACCTAAGCTTTCTCTAGAAGCTCAGATGAACAGACTTTATTTTTCATACTTTGGATACATCATGCGAAGACAGAGGTCATTAGAGAAAGACATCATGCTTGGCAAGATAGAAGGTCAACACAAAAGTGGAAGGCCAGCAATGAGATGGATCTATACAATAACAGCAGCTATGGGTGCCAGAATGTCAACAATGAACCCCCTGACTGAAGATCAAACACAATTTAGGACAACTATCCAGAGGGTCACCATGAGTCAACACCGACTCGACAGCAGTTAACAACAACAGAGATTTCTCACTTTCTTTCAACACAACCTTTTTGATCTCATCCTATAACTCTTATGGAGCTCTGTCATTTGTATCTAAAGCAGCAAATTGATTTTGCAGGCAGTCTCATAAATTCTGGTAGTATATTCTCAAGGTCATATTTTGTTACAATCATGAGTGGCTTGCTCTTTTTCAACTTTAGCATGAGTTTGCATACTAGTAGTTGGTGATCTGTACCACAGTCAGCTGCAGGTTTTGTCTTTGTTGATGTTATAAAACGTTTCCATCATTGACTTCCACAGATGTAGTCAGTTTGATTTTTGTATAATCTGTTGGGTGAAGTCCATGTGTACAGTCGCCGCTTATGTTGCTGGAAGAAGGTTATGAGATGAATAGATCATTGGTCTTGCAGAATTCTATCAGTCTTTCTTTGTGCATACGCTCATGTAAATATTCAATTCAGTATTCAAAGTTATAACTATTGTATATAGATAAGTGAATGGTTTTCTGCTTATCTTTATATCTGATATTCAGTAACCCCACCTGTTTAGAGAGGACCACTGAATAGCTTGAGATTTTTGGATTCAGGTACTGACAGAGGTATAGGCAATTGTTGATTGATTCCATGGACCTTGAGTGGAAAACCCAGGATCAGGATGGAAGAACTGCCATGACTTTATACCAGTCCGTGCCAAAACAGGCCAGCAAGCCTAGGGCAATGGATGCTGAAACCTTATGTATGATACAAAAGAGCTCCATCATGGCGCTAATGCTACATCCTAAGCAGTCATGCTATAACAGATGTGCCACTGCAGTAACCATCCTTATAACTTCTACAGCATCATTTATAGTTTAGATTTGTCAGCGCAGAGCGTGGGAGGGAGACTAGGCATTGCTGCCCTGCTCTGACTGTGTGTGTGGGTTAGAGCTCCTCCCCCTTTCTGCTGTCAGCCAACTGGCTCAATTTGCTTCTGTTTGAATTCACCAGCACAGGAGGTGTGCCCGCGCCTGGTGGCCCACACATAGGGCCCTCGCCAAAGGGCCTGTGGCAGGGTCCTTAGGCGCGTCCCACATTTTTGCCCTCAGGGAATTTTCTTCTCTCAGGACATATTAGCTTCTTTCTTTGTCTGCCTGCACCTGTAGTGTTTTTTTAGCTTATATTTCCTGTACACACCTTATGGGGCATTTTAAGTTCTGCTTTGGTTGGTCTTGCAATTGCCCATCTGATGTTGTACTTCATGATACATGCTGCATAACTGTGAGTCTGTTTGTCTTCAAATAACTGTGAATCTGTTTGTCTCCACATATTTATCTATCTAACTGTCCTTAGTAGTGGGTTTCCTTACCCATTCCATTGCTGTAGAGTTTTAAACTTTCTCTTAGCCTACCTAAGGGACTACCCCTTGATGTTCCTTAAGAAAAGGAGTGCTTTCCAGAGCTCTCCCAAAAGGTGATTTTTGCTGAGTTTGCTGCATAACTGTGAGTCTGTTTGTCTTCAAATAACTGTGAATCTGTTTGTCTCCACATATTTATCTATCTGTCCTTAGTAGTGGGTTCCCTTACCCACTCCATTGCTATAGAGTTTTAAACTTTCTCTTAGCCTACCTAAGGGACTACCTCTACCTCCTGCTGAGTTAGTGTTGTGGACCTACATTTCCTGTGCTGCACATGTCTATTTGTCCTTAGTGGTGGGTTCCCATGCCCACAGTTCAGGAACAGCCACTTGGACAGAGACACTTTGGTTCCCACCCACCCTACACCTCACCCCACCCACCCCAGGGCTACATTACCTATATAGTGGTCACATACGTGCCATCTATCGTTCCTAACCTGGGTTAAAAGCCACATCCTCTTCATCTTTTCTTCTTCTTCTTCCTCTTCTGGGACTGCATAAACAACATGTTGTGTATTCAGTGCAATAACTGCGGTACTTTCATTCCAAGATGAATCATTTGGAGCCTAAGAGCTTGTCCTATATGCCTAAAGTCAGCCGCCATGCATGAAGAACTGACTCTACTAAGGAAAGACCTAGCTGCCATGCATAAAGAAGTGTTTCTACTGAGGGAGGAACTGGCTGCAATGAAGCGTACCTCTTCTAGGATACAAACTGAACAAAGTCTACCACCGCTCCCACAAAGAATCAAACGCTCCAGGAACAAATGGATCACAGTGGGTTCTGGTAGATTGCGACCTGTAACACAGAGACATCCTGTACATCAAGAGATATCCCTGCACAATGCCTTCTCTGCCTTGGCTAATGAGGATGCCCAATCCAAAGAAACTGAAGGGCCCTTAAATAATAATATCACACTAAAATCTGAAATACGCTACCTAGGTGTAATTCTGGACAAACATCTCAGCATGGACACCCATGTAAGAAATATAGCAAAAAAAGTTTACTTTAAACTAAAAATATTAAAGCAACTCCGCCCACTAATGCACCTACAGGATTTTCAACGCGTCATACAAGCAATCATAACCCCACATTTTGATTTCGCAAATCAAATCCTACTTGGCGTAACTAAGGAAGCCATAAAAAAACTTCAATTAGCACAAAATGCCGCAGCAAGGACCATTACGAAGGCCCCACCTTTCCAACACATAACCCCAATTTTAGAATATCTACACTGGCTCCCGATTCAAAGCCGTATTGAATACAAAACTATCTTTACCACCTACAAAGCTACAACAAAAACAGCACCCCTGTCCATAAATAACCTCATCAAAATAGAACCTACACATAATCTCCAAAGGAGAGACCAATTAAATAAATTAACACCACCAAAAGAATTCATTAGAGCCAATAAATCCACAAACAAGAAAGCCTTCTCACATGCAGCCCCCATCCTGTGGAACACAATCCCAATAGAATTAAGACAACTACCTGATATAATGGAGTTCAGAAAAAAACTCAAAACACACTTATTTACAAAGCATTACGGATCTATGACCAGCTCATCTCTCACCCCCCAGCAAGATAAAGGATAATCCGACACCAGGTAATACACTATTTCAACAAAAGAATGAAGCGCTGTAACCTAAGATGAAGTGATTAAGAAAAATGTAAAACAAAAATATGTATATAGTTAATTGTACATAGTTCACTATTGTTAATCGCTATTTGTTAACTGTAATTACCTAACTTTAAACTTGTTATATGTAAAAACAGATCAACCTGTTTATTGTTGTTGTATGGAAACCGCACCTGATCAAATGGAAGGAGCGGTATATAAATAACCTGTTAATTAAAAATTAAAATTAAATGAGTCAGACAATGCCCAATCCCCTGCTAAAGCACCAAATATGAAGAAAACCTCACCAAACAGAAAACTACTACTACTTGGAGATTCCATCATCAGAGACACCAACTTGGGAACACAGTTCAAAGGAGAGAAGATAGCCATGTGCCTACCAGGCTCTTCAGCCAGCAGGAATACAAACCAAGTTGTTGAATTACTTAGCGCAAAAAGTGAACACTCCAAACTTGATGTTATCATCCACTTAGGCACAAATGACCTGGCTAGGAACAGTGCCTCCACAGCCCAAAAGGACTTCCAATCTCTGGGAGAGAAACTCAAGCACGTTGTTAACACTGTTGCATTCTCAGAAGTTCTACCTGTTCTTGGTAAGGGGACAAAAAGGCTGCATCACATTAACAGCTTTAATACATGGCTCCAGACCTGGTGCAAACAAGAAGGATTCAAATTTATTGGCAACTGGGACAACAGATGGACCAACAAGAGACTATACTGTGCTGATGGACTACATCTCTCTGTCGCAGGGAAAAGAATCCTAAGTGAAAAATTCAGGCAGTATGTGGATATGCATTTAAACTAGGAAGAGAGGGTGACGGATGCGGAAGGTCAACATCTGCATGCCACCCTCAGCAAAAGCAGAACAGCATCAGAAACAGCCACACTTTTAAACCACACATCAAAAACATGTGGGAAGAAGTAGGCAGAACAAAATCAATGTATAATACACACAAGCCAGGAAAATGCTGGAAAACAATGAACACAAATGCTCGAAGCTTAGCCAACAAAATTCCAGACCTGGAAGCCCTAATGGTGGAAACGAATTTGGACATTGTGGCCATTACAGAAACATGGTTTAATGAATCGCACGATTGGGATATAGCCATAGCTGGCTATAATCTATTCAGAAGAGACAGAGAAAATGGAAAAGGAGGAGGAGTAGCCTTGTATGTCAAAAATAATAATAACACCGTGTTTATAGGTCTGTTCTCTGAGGGTTATGTTGTCCAAAATCAAAAAGAAATTAAGCCCTCACAATGTAGAGAGAGTAAAACTACATACAACCTTCTGTAGTCATTCATAAACATTCAGCATTGCATTGCGTTTATATGTGCTATTGATTGTGGTTTAATTTCTACTCTGCATCTTCTATTCATAGAGACTCTATTTGAAAGAACTATTGAACCCCCTGAGGAAGAGCCGAAACGCAGTGATGGTGCCTGTGTGGTGGCGTCGGGGAAGTTCTTTACTATGCTAACAGATAAGCAAAGTCTCACTACATTATTTGAGAAAGTATGAAGAGTAATCTCAAATCATTATTATACTGTTTAGATCATCACTTCTAAATTAAGAACCATTTTTGGTCATTGATGCAAATGGGCTTTAAACCTACAGGGAAATCATACCCAGAGGTGGTGCCCAATCTAGTCTGAGACCATTGGTTCTTTTTTCTTTTTCTTTTTAATGACGGAGTCATTCTCGATATGCTGAATGTTTATGAATGACTACAGAAGGTTGTATGTAGTTTTACTCTCTCTACGTTGTGAGGGCTTAATTTCTTTTTGATTTTGAAAAGTAATATTAAAGCTACTGAAATGCAGGGGACATGGGGAAAAGAAGAAGCACTCTGGATTGCGTTGGAAAGAGGAGATGGCACTGTCATCCATATTGCTGTAGTCTACAGACCTCCGACTCAAATTGAAGAGAGAGATAATGAATTGATTAAAGATATTGCCAAGATAGCAACAAAGGGGGAAGCGATCATATTGGGTGACTTTAATCTACCTGATGTGGATTGGATTACTCCTTCTGCACATCAGGAAAGAAGCAAAAAAATTGTGGATGCTCTCCAAGATGCATTATTTAGACAAATGGTGATGGAACCAACCAGGGAAAGCTCAACGCTGGATGTAGTGCTCACCAACGGTGATAGTGTGTCGAATGTCTGCGTGAGTGCCCCTGTGAGCAACAGCGACCATCACACGGTGTGGTTTGAGATAAAGCCATGGTACAGGCCAATCATAGCAAGCTCAAAGTCCTAAACTTCAAATACACTGACTTCAATAAAATGGCAGAGTACTTAAAGGAGGAGATGATGGGGTGGAAGGAGATAAAGGAAGTGGAATTGCAATGGGCTAAACTAAAGAAGGCAATAAAAGGGGAAACAGATAAATATGTAAGAAAAGTAAATAAAAACAAGAGGAGAAGGAAACCTATTTGGTTTTCCAAAGAGATGGCTGCTCAAATAAAGGCAAAAACCACAACTTTCGCAAAATTCAAAAGCTTGCAAACAGAAGAACACAGAAATGAATACAGGATCCAACTCAAAGAGTCTAAAAGAGTAATAAGGATAGCAAAATCAAAGGCAGAGGAAAGGATGGCTAAAGATGTTAAGGGTAGCAACAAAACTTTCTTCAGGTATATTCGGGAAAGGAAGAAGATCAGAGTTGGAATTGCAGGACTCAAAAGTGCTGGGAAAGGACTCGTGGAAAGTGACACTGAAAAAGCAAAATTGCTAAACAAATACTTCTGCTCTGTTTTTACTAAAAAAAGATCCTGGAGATGGACCAGCTGTGATTCCCAAATATAAAAATGGGAATGAAGTAGATACCACACCATTCACAGAAGACGAGGTGTTAGAACAACTTGCTAAACTGAAAGTGGACAAAGCCATGGGACCGGATGGGATACATCCCAGGATACTGAAAGAACTCAGAGAGGTTTTTGCAGGACCGTTAAAGGATGTCTTCAACAGATCCTTGGAAACAGGAGGGGTTCCTCAGGACTGGAGAATGGCTGATGTCGTACCTCTACACAAAAGTGGTGACAGGGAAGAAATGTCAAACTACAGGCCCGTGAGCCTTACCTCGGTGGTGGGAAAAGTAATGGAGGTGCTCCTGAAAGAGCGAATAGTGAACTTTCTCAAAACCAACAGATCCGAGGCAACATGGTTTTACCGAAGGACGGTCTTACCAAACAAATCTGATTGAGTTCTTTGACTGGGTGACCAAGGAACTAGATCAGGGGCATGCGATGGATGCCATCTACCTGGATTTCAGCAAAGCATTTGATACTGTTCCTCATAGAGTAGCTTGGAGATGGGTCCCAAGATGATAAACTGGATTAGAAATTGGTTGACTGACAGACGACAGAAGGTGATTGTACATGGAGCTCACTCTGATGAGAGGAAGGTGATTAGTGGGGTACCCCAGGGTTTGGTCCTGGACCCGGCACTGTTCAATGTATTTGTGAGTGATATTGCTGAAGGACTGAATGGAAAAGTCTGTCTTTTTGCAGACGACACAAAAATTTGCAACAGAGTGGACTCCCCCGAGGGAGTGGTTAACATGAGGAAAGATCTACAAAAGCTGGAAGACTGGTCTAATGCTTGGCAACTATGATTTAATGCGAAAAAATGCAGTGTCATGCACTTGGGCAGCAGAAATCCAAGGGAAATGTATGCGATAGGGGGGCGAGAGGTTGGTATGCATGGTTCAGGAGAAAGACCTTGGTGTGATTATCTTTGATGATCTCAAGGTGGCAAAACAGTGCGACAAGGCGGTGGCAAAAGCCAGGAGGATGTTGGGCTGCATACAAAGAGGGATTACCAGCAGAAAGGAAGAGGTACTTAAGTCACTGGTGAGGCCTCACTTGGAATACTGTGTTCAGTTTTGGAGACCGTATCTTGCAAAAGATGTAAAAAGACTGGAAACTGTTCAGAGAAAAGCGACCAAAATGATTTGGAGCCTGCGTCAGAAGCCTTATGAGAAGAGACTTGAAGACCTAAATATGTACACTTTGGAGGAGAGGAGGGACAGGGGAGATATGATTCAGACCTTTAAATACTTAAAGAGAAATGATGAACAAACAAACCTCTTCCAAAGACGGGGAAGCTGTAAAACTAGAGGGCAAAACATGAAGCTGCAAGGTGGTAAATTGAAAGGCAATGTCAGGAAATATTTTTTCACTGAAAGGGTGGTGGATGCTTGGAATGCCCTCCCGATGGAAGTGGTGGGGGCAAACACGGTGACGGAATTCAAGAAGGCATGGGACAAACACAGTGGATCCCTTTACAGCAATAGTATAAAAACAAGATAGACGGTACCATCTAACTTCTGAACCATATAACGTCTCAACAAATAGGGGTGTCCTACATGGAGTGGTGGCTTTACCCCTAAACAAAGACATGGGGAGGGGTGGCCTGCACAGAGCGACAGGTGCACCTACTCTTGCCATCTTGCTGGTCAGACTAAATGAACCATGCTGGTCTATATCTGCCGTCATTTACTATGTTACTATGTTACTATGATCATGTTTTGGCTTTTGCCTTTGTTTTTCTTTTTCTCTGGAATAATGTTTGCTCCTATTCATCTTCTCTTCTTGTTCCTGGCATATACTATTGTGCTGTTTACTATCTGCCTCACTCACTTCTTCTGCTTCTTCTTTTCTCTTCTGGTGATATTAACCCTAACCCTAGGCCCCCGTCATCTCTCTCTATCTACCACCACAATCTTATCCACATTCCTCTACTTTCCCCGTCCTCTCTTCCCTTCTCTTGTGGTTTATGGAACATTCATTCTATATCTAACAAGCTTCCCTTTAGTTGTGATCTATTTTATCTCTCAATCTTTTCATATCCTTGCTCTCAGAGAAACCTGGCTCCACCCTGATTACACCACCTCGGTTGCTACCCTTTCTCCCATATTCCACGTGCCATTGGTTGTGATGGTGAAGTGGGGTTTGTTCAGTCTTCTTGTCAATTTCAATCTCTCAATCTACCTCAGTCTCATTCCTTTCCATCCTCTGAAGTTCACTCTATCCGTCTTTTCTAACCCCTTCCTCTTCAGGTTGCCGTTTTATATAGATCTCCACTAGTCTACTAGTGATAGCGCCTCCAAGTTTGTCTCCGCAGCCAAGAGAGCAAATACAGTAGAATGCTAGGTATCATAAGGAAAGGAATGGAGAATAGAACAAAGGATGACATCATAATGCCTCTGTATCGTTCCATGGTGCAACTGCACCTTGAATATTGTGTGCAATACTGGTCGCCATATATTAAAAAGGATATAGCATTATTAGAAAAGGTAATAGAGAAGAGCCACCAAAATGGTAAAGGGGATGGAAGGATACCCTGTGAGGAGAGACTAAAAAGGTTAGGGCTCTTTAACCTGGAAAAGAGACGGCTGAGGGGAGATATGATAGAGGTCTATAAAATAATGAAAGGAGTGGAATGGGTAAATGTAGATTGGTTGTTTACTCCTTTAAAAAGTAGGAAGACTAGGGGACACACAATAAAGCTGCGATGTGGCACATTTAAGAGTAATTGGAGAAAATATTTATTCACTCAGCGTGTAATCAAACTCTGGAATCCATTTCCGGAGGATGTAGTAAAAGTTGTTAGTATAGCTAGGTTTAAAAGAGGTTTGGACATGTTCCTGGAGGAAACGTCCATAAACCATTATGAAAGAAGACTGCGGCAATCCACTGCTTATCCCTGGGGCAAGCAGCATGAAATCTGGGTACTTGTCAGGTTCTTGTGACCTGGATTGGCCACTGTTGGAAACGGGATACTGGGCTTGATGGACCTTTGGTCTGACCCAGTATGGCATATCTTATGTTCTTATGTTCTTTCCTTTCTGATTTTCACTCTTGGCTCTCCCTGTTCCTGATTCTTTCCTCCCCATTCCTCATTCTTGGTGATTTTAATTTTCAAATGGATAACCCCTCTGACCTCTATGCAGCTCATCTCCTCTCCCTCACCTCCTTTTTCAATCTCCATCTTTGCTCCACTGTCCCCACTCATCAGCTTGGTCTCTGCCTTGACCTCATTTTTTATTCTGTCTACCGTCTAACTTCTATACCTCAGTTCTTCCATTATCTGAACACTACCTCTTAAGTTTCTCTCTTTCTCACTCCCCTCCTCAAACTCACCCTATCTCCTCTTTTCTTTTTAGGAACGTTCATGCAATTGACCTCTTTGTCTTTCAACCTCTGTTTCATCCCTTCTTCCTTCCACTTTGTCTGCTACGTTTGTTGATGTGGCTGTTTCTTCCTCTAATGCCATTCTTTCCTTCTCTTTGGATTCCCTTGCTCCACCTGTTCCTCATCTTGTGAAGCGCACTGCACCTCAACACTGGCAATCGTCTATTGCCTGTTACCTTTGCACTTGTACCTGTTCTGCTGAGCGTTTCTGACTCAAATCCCACTCCCTATCTGACATCTTACCTTTTAAATTCATGCTTTCCACTTACCAGTCTGCACTTGCTCTAGCCAAGCAAAGCTATTTTATCCAACTGACCTCTGTCCTAGCCTTTAACCCCCGTCGCCTCTTTTCTACTCTTAATTCCCTTCTTAAGGCACTTCCTCCTATCCCTGCTTGGCTCCCTGTCCAAGCCTTGGCTGACTTTTTCCATGATAAAATTCTTAAGATCATTCTTCAGTTCCCTACCAGTCTTTCTTCATCCCCTATTCCTTCTCCCCAATATCAACTTTTACCCTCCTCTTCTCCTACTTTCTCTTCCTTTCCTATAATCTCTGAAGAAGAAACTACATTACTCCTTTCTTCTTCTAAACTCACCACTTGCTCTTCTGATTCTATTCCCTCCCACCTATATTCTTTCTCCTCCTCCGTTATCCCTTCCATCACTTATATTCTTAACTTGCCCCTTTACATAAGAACATAAGAACATAAGATATGCCATACTGGGTCAGACCAAGGTCCATCAAGCCCAGTATCCTGTTTTCAACAGTGGCCAATCTAGGTCATACGTACCTAGCAGTTTCCCCAAAAGACACAGGTTCAATAATGCTTGTACTGGGTCAAGCATTGATATCCTGGGTCCCTTCTTAATAATGGTTTATGGACTTTTCCTCCAGGAACTTGTCCAAACCTTTTTTAAACCCAGCTACACTAACAGCCTTTACTACATCCTCCGGTAACAAATTCCAGAGTTTGATTACACGTTGAGTGAAAAAATATTTTCTTTTATTAGTCTTAAATAGTTTACCCTGTAGCTTCATTGCATGTCCCCTAGTCTGTCTATATTCTGATAACGTAAACAATCGATCTACGTTTACCCGTTCCACTCCGTTCATTAATTTATATACTTCTATCATATCTCCCCTCAGCCATCTCTTTTCCAGGTTAAAGAGCCCTAACCTTTTTAGCCTTTCTTCATAGGAGTATCCTTCCATCCCCTTTACCATTTTGGTGGCTCTTCTCTGAACCTTTTCTAATAATGCTATATCCTTTTTAAGATACGGCGACCAGAATTGCACACAATATTCAAGGTGCGGTCTCACCATGGAACGATATAGAGGCATTATAATATCTTTTGTTTTATTTTCCATTCCTTTCCTTATCATACCTAGCATTCTATTTGATCTCTTGGCTGCCGCTGCACACTGGGCCGAGGGTTTTAACATGTTATCCACAATGACGCCTAAATCTTTTTCCTGTGTGGTGGTTCCTAAAGTGGAACCTTGCATCGTGTAACCATAGTTTGGGTTGTTCTTCCCTAGGTGCATAACTTTGCACTTGTCCACATTAAATTTCATCTGCCATTTTAATGCCCAGTCTTCCAATTTATCAAGATCCTCTTGCAATTTTCCACAATCCTCTTGGGTTTTAACAACTTTAAATAGTTTTGTGTCATCTGCAAATTTGATAACCTCACTCGTTATTCCACTTTCCAGGTCATTTATGAATATGTCAAAAAGCAGAGGACCCAGCACAGATCCCTGGGGTACACCACTATTCACCTTTCTCCATTGGGAAAATTGGCCATTTAGCCCTACCCTCTGCTTTCCTCTGCAACCTTCCCTACAGCATTCAAGCATTCTGTCATCATTCTGCTCCTTAAGAAACCTTCTCTTGGCCCTACTGCTCCTTCTATCATCCCATTTCCCTTATCCTGTCCCTTTCTGTTGTGCTATTATCGCTGCTGCTTTGAATTTCTCTCTCCTCATGCCCTTGATCCCTTCCAGTCTGATTTTCAACCTCTTCATTCTACTGAAATAGCTCTGACCAAAGTCTCAAGTGATTTTTTCTTGGCTAAGTCCAAAAGCCTTTACTCTGTTCTTAGTCTTTTTGATCTCTCTGATGCTTTTGACACTATTGATCACTATCTCTTTCTCGACACCTTATCATTGTTCTCAACACGTTATCGTCAGTGTTGTCTTGGGTTTCTTCCTATCTTTCCAATCATTCCTTTAGTGTTTGTTCTGGTGACTCCTCCTCTACCTCTATCCCTCTTTCTGTTGGGGTCCACAGGGGTCTGTTCTTGGCCCTCTCTTTTTCTCTCTCTCTCTACACCCAGTCTCTTGGTGCCCTTATCTCTACCCATGGTCTTCATTACAATTTTTATGCTGATGACACTCAAATAAATCTATCTTCTCTAGACATTTCTTCTATACTTCAAACTCACATCTCTGCTTCCTTATCTGACTTTGCTGCCTTGATGTCTAACCGTTATCTGAAATTGAATGTGGCTAAAACTGAATTTCTCATCTTTCTTCCTAAACCCTCCCTCCTTCCTCCTTTCTCTATTTCTGTCCATCATACGCTTCTTCTTCCTGTTTCCTCAGCCCACAATCTTGGGGTCTTCTTTGATTCCTCTCTCGTCCCCTCACATTCATCAGATTGCTAAAAACCTGCCATTTCTTTCTCTATAATATTAGTAAAATTTGTCCTTTCCTCTCTGAAAACACTACTAAAACTTTGGTTCATTCTTGACTGCTGCAACTTTCTTCTTGCCGGCCTCCCTCAGTGTCATTTTTCTAATCTTCAATTTATTCAAAACTCTGCTGTACTTTTACTCCTCTGTCAACCCTACTACTCTCATATTATCCCTCTTCTGAAGTCACTTTACTGGCTTCCCTTCTGCATCCATATCCATATCTTTCTTTTAATCTACTAAAGTATTCATTCTCCCCCCCCCCCCCCACCTCTCTTCTCTCTTCTCTCCTCTCTCCTTACACCCCCCTCGTAAACTTCCCTTCTCCTCTGGTCTCCTTCTCTCTTTATCTTTTTCCTCCTCTGCTAACTCCAGACTGTGCTTGTTTCACCTTGCTGCTCCTTATGCCTCGAACAAACTTCCTTTTCCCTTGCGTCGAGCCTCTTCTCTCTTCCTATTCAAATCTATGCTAAAGTCTTAGCTTTTTGTGACTGCTTTCAACTTCTGATTTCTCCTTTTCCTCTAGCTGTTGATTGTGTGGTATTGTTTGCCAGTTTGCTAGATTAAAAGCTTTTCAAGTAGGGACTGTCTATTTCTATCTTTGTACAGTGCTGCATATGCCTAGTAGCGCTTTATAACTGTTAAATAATAATAATACTAATACCATAGCGCATCTTCGACTAATGCCATGTAGCAAGAATGCACTGCATACTTCTTGTTGACAGTGATCTCAGCAATAAGGCATATCAGCATATCAATTATTATGGCATTTACTACTACTACCCCACTACTACTAAACTGAGCATTTGTATAGTGTTACAAGACATAAGCAGCACTGTGCAGACACATGTAAGAGACAGTCCCTGCTCATCAGAGCTTACAATCTAGTCAAGCCAGACAACACAGTAGCTGTAGACATGGGGTATGTCTAGGGGGATAGTAATGAAACACAAATGAGATCAGGTGAGTCAAGATCCGAAAGCAGCAGCAAAGAGGTGAGTTTTCAGCCTGGATTTGAAAAGGGCCAGAGAAGGCGCCTGACGTACAGTCACGTACTGCCCATCTTGCTGGGCAGACTAGATGGACCATGCTGGTCTTTATCTGCCATCATTTACTATGTTACTATGTTACTAGGTAGTTTGTTCCAGGCGTAAGGTGCAGCAAGGTGAACGGAGCAGTCTGGAGTTAGCAATAGAAGAGAAGGGCACAGATAGAAGTGATTTGCCAGAAGAGCGGAGCTCCCGAGGAGAGGTGTAGGGAGAGATAAGAGAGGAAAGGTAGTGAGGAGCAGCAGAATGAATGCACTTATAGGTCAGCAGCAGAAGTTTGAAGTGGATATGGAAACGGATAGGGAGCCAATGAAGTGACTTGAGAAGAGGGATAATATGAGCATGAGTTTACCATGCCATGGGAGTAGAGGAGTAGCCTAGTGGTTAGAACACTGGCTTGATAATCAAGTAACCAGCATTCAATTCCCACTAGCACTCCTTGTGGCCTTGGGCAAGTCACTTAACCCTCCATTGCCTCAGAAGAAAGGCCTGGCAATCTACTTCCAGTGACACTGCCAAGAAAACCAAGGAGCTTCTGGGTCACCAGGAGTCAGGACTGACTCAAAGACACACATTGCATTTTTTACCATGCCATATTCAAACCAATGAACATCCCTGGAGAACAAAGCGTAGCTATTAACTTTTACTTTTTATACACCTCACTACAGGTTAGCTCATTGGCTTCCAGGAGACCGATTCATGCTATTTAAATCCTTAAAATGCAGCACAAACTATTTGTCTTAAACAGTGCATTTTACCTAGAAAAGTAGGTGCCAGTACTCATATGCAGGGCTCTTGTTAGTAACTGAGGACCCCGGGTACATTTTAGAAGACAGTGAAAAAGTTGTCAGTACTCCGTATACCCATGCAGCCCCTTGAAAAAGTCATGGTCTTAAGTAGCCACATTCTGTAAGGACAACAAAGTCTTTTTTTTTTTTTTAGAGCAGATTCTTGCTTGCTGGTTCTATTTTTAGTTCTGAGCTCATGCTTCTTTTATTGTTGTTTTTTTTTTGTTGGTACAAATTGCTAGCTTTCCTAGGTATTGATGAGAACTGATTGATCTCAATAGAGGGCAAAATCAATATGCCTACTCTCTAAAAGAAAAAAGTCATTTTAAAAGGAAGGTATATCTAAGTGCTGCATGAACTCAAATATCAAGGGGGCAGTTATTCTTCAAGGGTAAACAACACACTCTAATTCCTTTTGAAAATTAACAGCCGCATAGCATGCATATTCATCAAGTCATTTTATAAGTGGCTCGAGCGTGTAGACCAGTGTTTTACACACTGAATCAGGCACTTTTAAATTTGCTTACACACCTAAAGGATGTGTTACTGCCACACACCTTATGCTTTTATGTATACTGGTCAAACATTTTTCATTTTGTTTAATTTATTCTGTTTATGTTGGGTTTTTTTATTGAGGATTTTTCAGTTTTACAGTCAGTGTTAATAGTATGCCCTATTACACAAATAGGGCACTCTATTGAGCAAACATTCACACTGCTGACACAGGGAAAAACCCCAATATTTTATTTTTTTTCTGTCGTTTCATAAAGCATAGTTACTCACCTGTAACAGGTGATCTCCGGGAACAGCAGGAATTTAGTCTTCACATATGGGTATCGTCAGTACCGACGGAGCCTGCCAAGGAACGCTCCACAGCGTCCAATTAGAAAGCTTTTGGGAGCATCCCACAGCGCCTGCATGCTGCCTTACCGCCTTTCCCAACTGCCTCTCTCCAGTTGAGTTTTAAAGCTGAGACAAAGAGAGAGAGAGAGGGAAAGGGAAAGAGATAGATAGAGAGATACAACTCCTAGGGGAGGTGGGTGGCTTGTGAAGACTAAATTCCTGCTGTTCCCAGAGATCACCTGTTACAGGTGAGTAACTATGCTATCTCCAGGAACAAGCAGGAATGTAGTCTTCACATATGGGGACTCCCTGGTTTTAGATGCCAGGGAGAGACCACAATAGTTGTGTGCCCCTGTGAAAGGGCTCCACTTCCCCCCATGGATCTCTGGCATCCAACCAGGGATGGCGGGTTGGAGTTGATTAGGTATGAAACAGGTGTTGGAGAACAGCCTGACCAAACAAGGCATCCCGGCGGGAGTCCTTGTCCAAGCAGTAATGGGCTGTGAAGATACGAACCGAGGCCCAGGTAGCTGCTCGACAGATGTCACCGATAGACACAGAGTGTAGATGAGCCATTGAAGCTGCCATGGCTTTCACATTGTGAGCTGTGACATGGCCCTCCAGAGGAAGGTTCTTACTCTGATAGGCAAAAGAAATACACTGTGCAATCCAGTTGGACAGTGTTCTCTTGGAGACTGCAAGTCCCAGATGAGAAGGATCAAAAGCAACAAAGAGTTGAGAGGACCTTCTATGTTGCTGTGTTCTTTGCAAGTAAAAGGCTAAAGCTCTTTTACAGTCCAAAGTATGAAGATTCCTTTCTGCATTTAATGCATGAGGTCTTGGAAAGATCACAGGCAGGTAGACTGCTTGATTAAGATGAAAAGGCGAGACCACCTTTGGCATAAAGTGTGGATGAGTCCTAAGGACTATCTTGTCAAGATGAAACCTTGTATAAGGTGGATCAGCTACTAGTGCTTGCAACTCACTGATGCGGCGTGCTGATGTGATTGCAATGAGAAAGATAACTTTCCAAGAAAGGAATTTCAATGATGTGATAGCTAAGGGTTTGAAAGGTGGCTTCATGAGCTGAACAAGAACCAGGTTTAAGTCCCATGCCACCAGTGGTGGCCTAATGGGAGGCTTAGTTAGAAGAAGGCCTCTCATAAATCTTGCTATAAGAGGATGGGAGGAGATAGGTTGTCCATTTAGAGGCTTGAGAGAAGCTGTAATAACACTCAAATGGACTCTTACTGAGTTAGTTTTAGTCCTGCATTGGATAAATGAAGGAGATACTCCAGTAATGATTCCAGAGGTATCGCAAGGGGTTTAAGACCCTTCTGTGAACACCATATGGTAAACCTCTTCCACTTGAAAGCATAAGAGCATCTTGTGGAAGGCTTCCTGGAAGCATAAAGAACATCTTTTACTTGCTGAGGGAGGTTAAGATCATCAAGATCTAGGCCTTCAGAAACCAAGCTCTGAGATGCAGAGACTGGGGATTGGGATGCTATAACATTCTGTCCTCCTAGACAGGAGATCTGGAGCAGATCCTAACTCCAGGGATGGGGCTTGAGAGAGATGTAGAAGCAGAGGGTACAACACTTGCTGTGGCCATTGTGGAGCCATGATAATCATACGCCCTCTGTCTCTCTGAAGCTTGAATAGGGTTTTGGGAATTAGGGGAATGGGTGGAAAGGCTTAAAGGAAGTCTTGACCCCAGTGAAGGAGGAAAGCATCCCTGGCCTGAGATCCCTGAGCTGGAATTCTGGAACAGAACCGGGGAAGTTTGGCATTCAACGGACTTGCAAAGAGGTCTATGTCCGGGGTTCCCCAAATTTGAAAAATCTTGGCCACCTGGTCTGCATGTAGAGACCATTCATGTGGAAGCAGAACATGACTGAGTCTGTCTGCCCAAGAGTTTTGTATGCCTGGAAGATACACTGCCAGGAGATGAATCTGATGCTCTCTGGCGAGGGCCCATAGTCGCAAAGCTTCGTTGCAAAGCGACAGAGAGCCTGTTCCCCCCTGCTTGTTCACGTAGAACATGGTTACTTGATTGTCCATATGAATGAGGACTGTCTTGTAGCTGAGCAGGGTGTGGAACACTCGAAGAGCAAGGAAGATTGCCCTGAGCTCTAAGAGATTGATATATAGATGAGTCTCCTGTGGAGTCCAGGTGCCTTGGGTGGAGAGGTCTTGTAGATGAGCTCCCCAACCCATTGGTGAAGCATCTGTTGTAAGAGTTGCCTGGGGTAAAGGTTGTTGAAATGGGGACACCAGCAACTGGTTTTGAGTGGACTGCCACGATTGGAGGGACAAAATAAGGCGATTTGTGCTTGCTATTTTGTCTGACAGGCACCCTGATGCCTGGGTCCATTGGATGGATAAAGTCCACTGGGCTGCTCTCATATGGAGGCGAGCATAAGGAACCACATGCACTGTGGATGCCATGTGGCCTAGTAGTTGTAGCATTTCTCAGGCAGTGAGAAGAGGTTTTAGCACTGCTTGAAAAGCTAACTGCACCATGCGAAGGCAACAGGCCTGGGGGAGATAGGCCCTTGCCTTTTTGGTATCCAGCAAAGCTCCTATGAATTCTAGAGACTGAGTGGGACTTAGACTGGATTTTGGGATGTTTATGACTAAACCCAAATACTGAAGGATACGCATTGTGTAAGATAGAGAAGCTCTGGCCTCTGGCTCTGATGGGGCTCGAATGAGCCAGTCGTCTAAGTAGGGAAAGATGAATATGCCTAGAGTGTGGAGAAATGCTGCTACCACAGCCATGCATTTCATGAACACTCTTGGAGCTGAGGCCAGGCCAAAGGGAAGCACCCTGTATTGGTAGTGCTTTCCTTGAAAAAGGAACCGAAGGAACTTTCTGTGAGTTGGATGGATGAGAACATGGGTGTACGCATCCTTGAGATCTAGAGAACAAAGCCAATCCTGACTCTGATGGTATGGCAGCAGAGTTCCTAGAGAAATCATCTTGAATTTCTATTTGAACAGGAATTTGTTCAATTCTCTGAGGTCCAAAATAGGTCTGTATCCCCCTGTTTTCTTTGGGATAAGGAAATAGGGGGAGTCAAATTCTGTACCCTGTTGATGAATGGGTACTTCTTCTATTGCCCCCTGGGCAAGAAGTATGGTGACCTCTTGATCTAACAGGTTGATGAGAGAGGTCTGAGAATTGAACTGTTTTACTATTGTGGGAGGGGGCATGCTCAAGGAATGAAGCTTGTACCCCTCTTTTATGATGGAGAGTGTCCAATGCCCTGCTGTTATCTGCCTCCATCTTGGGACAAAGTGACATAACCTTCCTGGTATGGTAGAAGGCTCTGGTCCATTTAGAGCCAGGAAGGCTAAGTTCTCTAGATGCAAGTCAAAGGCCTTGTGGAGGCTGAGACTGCTGAGGCGGTTGAAGCTTAGCAGTCTTTGCTTTTCTTTGTTTGGATAGTTGCTGACCCTTCCGGACAGGTTGACCTGCAGAGCGTCCCTGCTGGGAATAAGCAGGATAAAACCTTTTATTTTGGAAAAGAATGGTTTCTTGAAAGATTTCTTTCTTGCAGGATCAGATGTGCCCTTATATAATCTGTCCAAGGTGGAGTTGTCAGCATCCAACTCATTGGCCTTTTCCTGCCAATCTTTGCCAAACAGGTTCTCACCAGTACAAGGAATATTGCCCAATTTGTCTTGTACCCAGAGCTCCAAATCAGATGCCTGGAGCCAGGCAATTCTACGTGCACCTATGGCAATGGCAGAGGTTCTCTTATGCACTCAAAACAGTCAAAACTGCACGGTTGACAAATTTGGAAACATCCTGGGTATGTTTGACCAATGTGAGAAAATCCTGTCTCCTATCCTCAAGAAGAAGAGGACTCAAAACCTCTAAATCTCCTGTGATTTCCTTCAGGAACATTCCCATATATAAAATATAGGAACTGATCCTGGCAGAAAGCATGGAAGCTTGGAAGGTACAATGTCCAAAAGCATCCAAAGTTCTGCACTCACGTCCTGGGGGATTAGATGCATGCTTCTTTGCACTCCGGATCCTTCTCATAGCTGACTCCACTACAATAGAGTGGTGAGGGAGCTGAGTTTTTTGGAAACCAGGTCAAGGAGGGACTCGATACATAGGGGCTTGTTTACAAAGCTGCGGTAGCGGTTCGCGATCGTTATCGGAGCCGCAACCCCATTGATTTCAATGGGGCCGCGGCTCCGATAACGACCGCGACCCGCTACCGCGGCTTTGTAAGCAAGCCCCATAGTGTCAAGTCTGCGAGAATGAGGAGAGGTGGTAAGAGGGGTCTCCCACATTCTGAGCATTAGATCATGCAAGATCTCATGGATGGGCAAAGTAGCTGCCTTCTTAGGAGCTTTGGCATATTGTAAAATTTACAGCTCCTTTGCTCTGGGCTCTGCTTCAGGAGCCCCGAGCCACCTCCCTGATGAAATCCTGGAAGGAGATATCCTCTGGAGGAGACATCCTGCGTTTAGGGGAGGAGGGCTCCTCTGGAAGAAGTGCCCCCGCATCGACAGAACTGTCGGAATCCTCAGATTCCTCTGAGAACTCGAAGTACCTTCTGTCCGGATGCTCTTGTAGAGCCCAATACCCGTACCGACTGAAGTCGGTACTGGGGGGAATTGATACCGGTGTATCGGTACCGGAGGGCATCGGGTGACTGGGTGCCGGCAATGCGGACACTGATGTCGATGCTATCGGTACCGGTACCGTTACCGGTGCTGGAGTTGGTGCCGGTACTGTCTGACACGGTTCTGAGGGTGTCGATGCCGCAAGGAGAGCTGCCAGACTGCGTTCAATAGCCAGGAACCTCTGGTCTATCGATGCTGCCGGATGCCTGGATGTCGGTACCGGAGAAGACAGCCGGTACCCCAGAGCATGGTACCAGTAGGTCTGCTGAGGTCGAGGCCTCGAGAACATCCTGGAGCCCCGATAATGCTTAGGAAGCTGAAGCCTCCCGCTGGGGCAATTTTGCCGGTGCAGAATCCTCAAGGGCAATGCCAGAGGCATCTCAGTGCTTGGACGGAGATCTACCCTTTGAGGATCGGCAGAACTTATGTTTAGTTACCTGAGATCCATGGGAGGAAGATGAAGCCTTGGAAGACGTCGATGCCACCGAAGCTGCATCAGAGGGAAACAGGGTACTGAGCTTAGCAGCTCAGTTCTGCCGACCTCTTTTAGACATCATGGCACAGGACATACAATCCGTGATGCAGTGGTCAGGAACTAAACATTTCAGACACTATTCATGGTTGTCGGTGACGGAGAGGGTACCGCCACACTTGGTGCACTTTTTGAAACCTGAAGCAGGTTTCTCCATTGTAGGAAAAAGTTTTGGGCCTGAGGCCCAAAATGGCGCATGCACCTGGGAAAATGAGAAAAATATTACGTATATTTTTTTCTTTTTTTTTTTAAAGAACAGAAATAAAGAAAGAAAAAACGGCGGTACCGGTAAAGCGTCGAGGAAGGCAGACGCGACCACAAAAAACGAAAGTAATAAGGAAGAATTTTCTGCGGTGACAGGAACAACAACCTGCTGGCTCTGCAGAAGACGAAGAACTGGAGAGAGGCAGTTGGGAAAGGAGGGAAAGCATCACACAGGGGCTGTGGGATGCTCCCAAAAGCTTTCTAATTGGATGCTGGGGAGCATTCCCGCGCAGGCTCCTTCGGTACCGACGATACCCATATGTGAAGACTACATTCCTGCTTGTTCCTGGAGATTAAAAAGGACATGAAACAAATGCACATTCCTAATGCACATTTCCAGCACAGAGCTTGGGCAGAGCTGGAGTAGACTTGTGATATATAAAAGGTATATTATAAAATATACATGCATCTAGTCAAACCCAGGCAGGTCACCTGCACCTTCGTGTTTACTAAGCCACGATGGTCGTTTGCAGCTAAGACTGGGTGATAGCAGCAAAAGCTTGGCAATAACTGCAAAGGTCTCATGATATCTGCAGGGGGCTTTTCCAGCATTTCTCATGCAGATATCATGGAGAAAATTCAGGCTTCACGGATAGCTGGCTTTGCAGATGCAGCTATTGCCTCCTATTGAGGTGGCGATAGCTGCATCCACAAAGCCTGTAAAAGGAACAGCTACTCTGAGATGTGAACACCCACGATAGCAGCCCTGAATTGGAATGCCCACTTTCCACCTATCTCTCACTCATTTTTCCAGGCAATGCAGGAAATGCAGCTACTGTGGAAAAAGGCCTGTGGTAGCTGCATTTCTTGCATGTTAGTGTCTATCCAACATTAGTACCACAAAGATGGCTAATGTGCTTGAGTAGATATAACACTAAGGGGTATGTTTACTAAACCGGGCTAACGGTTAACCCGGGCTATCTGCAACTAGGTCCCATTGAATAATATGGGACCTAGTGGCAGATAGCCCGGGTTAACCGTTAGCCCGGTTTAGTAAACATACCCCTAAGTGTTGGTGCCTACTTTACAGGCAGTAATTTTATAAAGCCATATATCTGTACCTGTCGCCTTTATAAAAATGGGCATAACATATGTGGCAATGTGCCTTTATAATCTTTCCTCGGAGAAACTACCACACAAAGACCAGCTCTGAGGTAGGCAATTGTGTGAAAATGTGTCCGTAAGCATCAGTGCTTATGGATGCATTCTCCTACCCCAATTCTGTCCATTATCTACTTCCCTGAATGCCTACATGTTTATTACATAAAACAAGATGATGTGTTTTCCTAACATTTATTTTTATGCATGTAATTTGATAAGAACCTACCTAAGCATGCAAAATGCTGTTCTGCAAGGGTATACCTAGCTGATGCAACACCCAGAATGGATGTGTTCCTCCTGCGATGCCCGTCTGCCATAATATCCCCGCAACCCCCCCCCCCCCGCCCATGCATATGATCGGCTAACTTTCTTTTGCTTTTTTGCCAGTTTGCCGCATTGCCTCTGCCCCTAGCCCACTTTCCTCCCCGGGATGACATCTTGCAGTGCAGCTATTATCACAAGACTTTGGAGGGAACAGCTGGCATGGAGTTGAGGCAGCATGGCAAACTAGCAAACAACTGAAAGCAAGCTTGCTGAGTGTGCGCCATGTGGACCCAGACTTTAAACTCCACTCCCCTTCTGGCTGGCACCCAAGGTGAAGCACATACACCGCCCCATCCATGATATGCCACTACTGCTCTGCATGCTCGTTTATGGAATTACCTCCTAAGAATTCCTGTGCATGTGTTCTCTGATTTTCTGACGTTTACAGTGAGATTTTGTTTACTGTGCCATGCTATCAATGCTTCAAGGTAGATGGTGATCACTGTGTAGTCAGGATGGTCTGTATTGAATGGTGCGTAGATCATTATATCATCTATGTATATTTTGTAGTGGATGTTATGTTTCTTTATTATATTACAGAGAGGATGGAGGTAAATTGTTAAAAAGTATTGCTGAGAGGGCCAATCCTTGTGGGATACCTTGTGTTTGTGTGAATGGCTTTGAGTGATGCTTTCCGGCTCTGATCTGTTGTGTCCTATGTGTTAGGTATGATGTGAACAATTTTAGTACTGTGTCATATATCCCTGTTTCTTGCAGTCTTCTTAGTAGGGTGAGGTGGTTGACTGTGTTGAAAGCTGCTGCAATGTCAATGAAGATTAGGATAAAATATTTTTTTACATTGTCTTTGCCAGTTATTAAATTGTCAAGGAGTGATGTGAAAAGTGTTTCTGTGTTATGATTAGGTTTGCAGTCATGTTGATGGGGATCCAGTGGTGCGTGGGTGTCTATATGGTCTTGTAACTCTAGTTGAACTGTTTGGGTTTTTTTTTTTTCAATTATCTCAGTTATAAAAGGCAAACTGGCTATTGGCCTGTATGAGTTAGGGTCCTTGCTGTTTGTTTATTTATTTATTTTATTTAGCATGCTTTTATATACCGCCTCTTCCATGGATCAGGGGTGGTTTATATAGAACATCAAAGAGAACTTTACATTGAACATAATAACTATGTACGGTTAACTTGTTAGAACCATTTTACAGACAACTATGTAAAAAGTTGCAGTAACTATATACTGTACACAATGTTACGGTTGATAAAAAGTAAAGGTTGCATTATTTAAGTATCAACATTCGCGAGAGTAAGGTGATACTGAGTGGGGCTTGGGTTTTGTCATAAGATTTACCATAATACTCCATGAATAGATGGGTCTTTAGGTTTTTTTCAGAATTGTAGGTCTTTTACTGCTCTTAGGTTGTCAGGAAGTGCATTCGAGATTACTGGGGTGATGTAAGAGAAGGCTCTGGAACTGGTAGACTGGTTATTATTGTGGATGTGATTGGGTATGGCATAGATGTTCTGGGAGCAATGTCTTTGTAATCTAGATTTAGGAGAGGACATTAGTAGAGAAGACAGCGGGGTTGTGGCTATTTTATCGTGGTGTTAAAAAATAATCATCAAGTATTTATATTTTATTTGTGTTGTGACTGGTAATTAGTGGAGGACATAGAGAATTAGGGTGATATGATCTGTGTGTTGTGCCTTAAATAGGATGCGCGCTGCCAGATTTTGGGTTAATTGGAGTTGGTGGGTGGTTTTCTTTGGGAGGCCCTGCAGGATGCTGTTGCAGCAATCAATGTGGGGGGTAATTAGTGCTTGGAGGACTGTTCAGAAATCGTGATCTTTTACCAATGGTCTGAGATGTTGGTTAAGTTCAGTATCTTTCAGTATCGGTCTTATTGAGGTTTGCTTGAGATTGAGGGGCAGTTACCCCTAGGTAGCGTTTGCTCGGTAATACTCAGCAGTGTTGGGGTTAGCTTTTTTCTTGTAAGCTTAATCCATGAGACTGGACATGGATCCATTGGAGAGGTGGTTGTGTTGAGGTTTGTTATGATGGTGTTCAGGTGTTCTGTGGGACTATGGAAGATTCCCCATGTTTTAATATAGTTGCTCTTTGCGATGTGCTCCTCAGGCTATGTGTGAGCTCCTTTTTTGTTGTATTTGTTTTGCAAGAAGTCTGCAATCTCTTGGGGGATTAGAGGGATGTTTGCCTCATGAATTGTAGGTTCCTTGGTTAGAGTGCATGCAATGTTGAATAGTTTTCTGGGTCTGTTGAGTGAGCCCATTATTATGCTTGGATAGTATTCTACTTTGCATTTATTTATTAGGTCATGGTATCTGTGTTGCATGGTATTGTATTGTAGGAGGTGTTATCGGCTCTTTATTTGTCACCATCTTTGCTCTAGTTTCCGTAGGGTCCTCTTTAGTTTATTGATTTTGCTAGAGTACCTTGGCACATTCTGGCTTCTTTTTTTTTGTTATGTTCTTTGGTAGGTGCCAGCACAGCTTTTTGTACTGTATTGTTCCAGTTCATTATGTTTACTTCTAGGTGTGTTATGTTGTGTTAAAGTTGTGGGAGTACTTGAGTCAGAAATTCTTCCTCGTTGAATTGTTTACATTTTCTTGTATTGTTTGGTGTGATTTCTGTTGGCTTCCTTACTGTAGGTATTTCTATATCGAAGGTTATCATGTAGTGTTCTGCCCATGGGACTGGAGTAGTGGTTCGGTGGGTTATGAGATTCTGGTCCATAAGTCATTGCCACCACTACAGGTCCCAGAGAGGGGTGATAGTGGTGCCAGTGGGTCACCCTCTGAACATTAGGTGAATGCCTAGTTTGTGTAATGGTAGCACTGGCCCTGTATGTGATTGGATGGAATGCAGAGGAGCAAGGGAATTTGAGCACATGAAGTGTGTTGCATGGGGGGGGGGTTATTTTATACAAGAGGTGACTTTCTTCCCTTATGCTATTCTCAGTGCATGAACTAGAGAGGTGAAAGGCCTGCATGATACTGAGAAGATGGTTAGAGAACATTGCAGTGCCTATCCTGGCTGCCAATCCAAGCTGAGTGATGGCAGTGGAAGCCCCAGGAATGGTATGTGGAAGAACCTGCCAGGGGAATTGAGGGGCTACTACCCACCACTTTCACTAATATGGCAGCAGGCAGGGCCTTTGGAAAAAGAACACTGCCAGAAAAATGGGTAACATGAGTACTGTAGCAGAACAATGTCTTTAGCAGAAACCAAGCACAGACCTGCAAGGATCATAGGTAAATGGGGACTGCCATGGGAGTTAATGGAATGGAAGGCAATAAGATCATCTTGATGGAACTGGCACCAAGAATACAGTGGTGCTTCATGTGTCTCTCTATTGGTTTTGGGCAGGTTTGGGCCATTTGATTTTGGGATAATTAGATTTCCTAAGCTATATTGGCAGTGGTTTCTTAGTAGTATCCTGGCAGGGATCAGGCCTGTCTAAGAACCCAGCAAGGGAAGAAGATTTCAAGTGGGCCTCCTGGGGTATCACTTATATTCTCTTTGCAGGCAGAGCCCAATTTTCTCAGAGAAGGAGCAGCTGGAGACCAACAATGTTCCTTCTAATTTTCTGTAGGCTGTGTGCGCATAAAATATCAGCTGTGCAGCTTTTGAAGGAAGGTTAAATCTTTGTGCGCCACATAACGACACTCGGAGTTATATACTTTAAAATTTGACTACCCGTCAGAATACAGTATGTACACCACATTGATTGCACTAGAAAATATTGTAGAACTTGTGAAAACCGTAAATACACAAAAACTTTTAAATTTTAAGACATCGGTGTTGTTTTCTATCAGAATCAGAACCGTAATTTGTGTGCGCTCTGTTGTAAAGTATGTGCGCTCGCTCGGCGAGGTGTGTGCGCGCGCACATGCGCACAGCTTAGAGGGAACAGTGCAACCTGGGGCATCTAGCTGGAGAAGTTGCAGAACCATTTGGAAGCTGCAGACCAACAGTGAACATGTCATGTGATTATTTCAGGAGTTACCCAGCAGGCACTAGGAGGGTAATTCTACAATCTCACATGCAGGCAAAGTCCATTGCTGTGTTTATATATGGGGTCTAGTCTATAAGGTAAAGCACATGCAGACTTAGCTTTATTGAATAGGAGTATGTGGACATGCTAGTCATAGAAGTTATGCCTTTAACTGCCATGCGTAGATCATTGCAGTGATGCACATAGGTCATATTCTATAATTTAAGCGTGTGCCTTGCCTATGCTCTTCCCAGGCTCCACCCCTTGCACACCTCTAATGAATCTGTGTGTGCTGGGACTTGCGGGTGAGCTTACAGAATAGCAACTGCCCAAAGTGCAGGAATGAGGTGGAGGCATGATGCAGATGGGGTTCTGATTGATGCTTCAGGTGGACTGGCTGATTGTAAAGTACCCTGCTGGAAGGTAGTGGATGCTCACTGGGTGGTGATGGGGGAATAGTTAGTTTGGTTGTATAAGCATCCTGTGAGATAAAAACAAAGCTACAGCCTTTGATTTACATACTTGTGTGCTTGGCTTACTAATTGGCGAGGGATCATGTATCTTTATCTTTATCTTTATTTAAAATTTGATAAACCGCTTTCCGTCGAAACATAAAGCGGTGTACAATAAAAGGTTGGCAATGCAAAGACAAGGAAAGGAACGCCACAGTAAATAGAAAATTAAAGTATAAAAGCATAGACAAATAAAATAGACAAAACAGAACAAAAACAAAAGGGCCAGTATAGAGGGTGTGGATTTGGAGAGAGGCAGAGTCTGTGCTGCCTGTGTTATCCTTGTCCATAAAAAGGCCATTGCTTTTTAATGACGATGTACAGAAAAACCCCTCTTTCCCAAATCTTAGACCATGTATACGCTAATACCATTCCAAACAGCCCCTGATAAACCATGAGATGGGATTTTCAAATTTGTTTAATTCTCTATTTTCACCTGAAAATCTCGGATCATGTTACAGTCCAATCATATCAGATCAAAAGCATATTATACAGCTTTGAAAGCTATGATCCAAAACTTCAAGTGGACACAAGGCATCATAAGTAGCCAATACAGCTCTTCCCTTAGTGGAGTGTCAACAGATTAGTTCCTACTCCTTATAACCATCTTAGCCACTATGTTCTAGATAATCGTCAGATTATTTGACAATTTATTAAAAACACTGCAAATAAGGCACTGCGGAATTCAAGATGCAAAAGGATTAGAGCATGCATTATTACTTTGAAGTTAGTCATGCCCAGTTATTCTGGCAACTAATGGACTACTCTAATTCAAAAAAACTATCCACGTTTACATAAAACATCACAAATGATAAATGGGCTACTTTCAGCACAATGGCTTTAAGGATCATGTAGAGTTAATAAGAGTAGATTCCTTATTCACCCAAAATACTATTATGGCACAAAACTGAGGTTACTTTATGTGAGAAGTACAGCCCACTCAGTCCTAATTATAACCGTGTTCCTTTCTTTCAGATGCACTCTTTTGTAATATGAATATTCAGAATTCCTATTAATTTACCAAAAGCAATTTTAATTTTCTACACACCTTCAGGATACAATTAAGTCAAGATACTTTTTTTTAAAATTCTAAACATATTTATACCATAAATAGCATTTTACTTATTTATTGGGTTTAAAAGATTAGTTAATGACATCTGCAGCAGCAAAGGGGAGATAAGTGATGCAAGCTGTTCTGCCAAAATGAAAAGGCATGGTGTTGCTGAATGTATTGGCTCTTTTATAATGTTATTTATAATACAATGTTCAAGTACAGCCCAATCATAATGATGGTGTAATTACATTTACTAAAGTTCAAAGTCTTTCAGACTGCTGAAGTATTAATAGTAACACATGAATTAAAACATACACGACCCTTGCATAAAAGATATTATGTATCTGTACATTATCTCCATTTGATAAAAAAGAGATAACATAATGGAACCCACATATGTGATACCAACTAGATGGTTGAGATAATTCCTGTCTTGCTTTATCCTCTTTCAGCAAAGAACCACAGCTAATGTGAGTTACATGAAGTTCGGAAATAGGTTATACTTTGGTAGATGTGATTTAAGGTAGCCAAGAGTATTGTCATTTATCAAGAATATAAGAAATGCCATACTGGCTCAGACGTCTTCACTGCCGCTTTCAGATTTTGACTCACCTGGTCTCCTTTGTGTATCCCTACAATTCTCCCTAGATGTATCCCATGTCTATAGCTACTCTGTTGTTTGTTTTGGCTAGTTTGTAAACTCTGAAGAGCAGGGACCGCCTTTTACAAGTGTCTGGACAGCACTATGTATGTCTTGTAGTGCTATACCAATGCTCAGTAGTAGTAGTAGCATTAAGTCCAGTATCCTGTTTCCAATAGTGGCCAATCCAGGTCACAAGTACCTGGCAGGTTGCCAAAAAGGAAGATAGGTTACACAATGCTTGTGCTGGGGTAAGCAGTGGATTTCCCAGGTCTTTTTTAATAATGGTTTATGGACCTTTCCTCCAGGAACTTGTCCAAACCTTTTTTAAACCCAGCTATACTAACAGCTTTTACTACATCTTCCAGTAACGAATTTCAGAGTTTGATTACATGTTGAGTGAAAAGCTTTTTCTCTTATTACTCATAAATGGGTTACATTGTAGATTCATTGAATGTCCCTTAGTTTTCCTACTTTTTGATGGAGCAAACAACCTATTTACATTTACCCGCCCTCCGTGCTTCATCTGAGTCATCTCACTTGTTCTAGCTATTCTATGACCACATACCATAGATATGACATGCACAATGCCTGTCAACCCATAGCTCAACCTCCCCTATGTAACCATTAAGATCTACTTACCAACTTGTAATTTAGGTCCCCCTGTTTTACCCAAGTTCCCCCTGTTCTACCCAAGTTGATGTTCCTGTTCAATGTTAATCACGTGTTCTATGTAAAACAGTTCTATTGTTCATGTTTTATGTAAACCATGCTGATTTTGAAATAGTGTGGTATATAAAAGAAAATAAATAAATAAAATAAATAAATACCCATTCTACTCCATTCATTAATCTATAGACCTCTATCATATACCCCCTCAGTCCTCTCTTTTACAAGTTGAAGATCCCTAACCTGTTAAGCCTTTTCTTATAGGCATTTCATTCCATCCCTTTTACCATTTTGGTGGCTCTTCTCTGTACCTTTTCTAATTTTGCTATATCCTTTTTTAAAATATGGTGACTGGAATTGCACACAATATTTAAGGTGCAGTCACGCCATGGAATGATACAGATGCATTATAATATCTTTGGTTTTATTCTCCATTCCTTTCCTTATGATTCCTAGCTGCTTTCTTCTACTACCACTACTGCTACTGAACATTTATATAGCATGCAAAGACGGTCCCTGATCGTCAGAGCTTACAATCTAGTCTTCGCTACCACTGCACGCTGGGTGGAGGGTTTCAACATATTATCCACAATGATGCCTAAATCTTTTTCCTGGGTGTGGTTCCTAATGTGGAGCCTTGCATCAAGTAACTATAGTTAGGGTTGTTCTTTCTTAGGAGGTGGTCTATAAAGATTTCAGTGGCATAACTTTGCACTTGTGCACATTAAATTTCATCTGCCATTTGGATGACCAGTCTTCCAATTTTTCAAGGTCCTCTTGCAATTTTTCACAATCCTCTTGTATTGCCTCAACCTTGCCTTGTCTCCTCAAACCTCTTTAGAAATCTTCATGTTATTGACACATTGGCCTTCTCCTCTCCTCATCACTTCTTTCCTCCAGAATGTCATCTGAATCTGTTGATGAGGCAGTAGCTTCCTATAATGCTGCAATCTGCTTTGCTCTGGATGCTCTTGCTCTGCCCATGCCATGTCCTGTGAGGCATATTGAAACTCAACCCTGGCTGTCTTCCACTACCCTCTAGCTACGTTCCTATGCCCACTCAGCTGAGTGTACCTAGCTCAAATCCTGCACACTTGCAAACTTTCTACACTTCACATTCATGCTTGTCTCTTTCCAGTCAACCATAGCACTTGCCAAACAAGACTATTATGTCCATCTAACTAATTATTTTGCCTCTGACCCTCACTGATTCTTTACAACTCAACTCGCTCCTTAAGGGTGCTCCGCCTCCTACCCTTCCCTCTCTTTCTGCCCACAACCTGGCTGACTACTTCCATGACAAAATCCACAAGATCACACTCCAATTCCCCATGAGGTCAGCGACTCCCTTTCCTCCCCCTCTTCATTCCCAACCTTATCCCCTATGTCTTTTATCCTTTCTTGCTTTTCTATGATCTCTGAGGAGGAAACCATCCAACTTCTTTCCTCATCCAAACTCATTACCTGCTCCTCTGATCTTATTCCCACCCATCACCTTAGCTCCATCTCATCCACTATAGTCCCTTCCATCTCTCATATTTTTAACCTCTTGCTCTCCACTGCAACTTTCCCTGCAGCTTTCAAGTATGCTGTGGTCACCCTTCTCATCAAGAAACCCTCACTAGACCCTACCTGTCCTTCTTATTATCAACCTACCCATCTCCCTCCTCCCCTTCATTTCTAAACTACTTGAACGTGTGGTTCACTGCCATTTCCTCAACTTTCTCTCCTCTCAAGCCCTTCCGGATCTCTACAATCTGGCTTTCATCCTTTACATTCTACCATAACAGTTATTGCCAAAGTCTCCAGTGTCCTATTCCTGGCAATATCCAAGGGACTTACTCTATCCTCATCCTTCTTGACCTTTCTGCTGCTTTTGACACTGTTGACCACAACCTTCTCCTTGATGCCCTATCCTTGCTTGATTTTAAGGGCTCTGTGCTATCCTGGTTCTCTTCTTATCTCTACCATCACTCTTCAGTGTTTGTTATCGAAAATCCTCCTCTACTGCTATCCTGCTCTCAGTTGGTGTCTTGGTCCACCCCTTTTCTCTCTATATATCCAGTCCCTTGGTGTACACATCTCTTGCCATGGCTTTCAGTACCATCTTTATGCTGATGACTCCCAGATCTACCTCTCTATACCTGAAATCTCTCCGGCATTCCATGCCCAGATCTCCACCTGCCTTTCTGACATTGCTGCTCGGATGTCTCAACGTCGCTTGAAATTGAACATGGCCATAAATGAGTCTCTTATTTTCCCCCTAAACCATATTCTCCCCTTCCTCCTTTTTCTGGCTCTGTGGATAACTCTCTACTCTTCCCTGTCTCCTCACCACGCAACCTTGGTGTCATCTTTGACTCCTCTCTCTCCTTCTCCACACACATCCAACTAATAGCTAAAACCTGTCGTTTCTTTCTCTACAACAGCATCAACAAAATTCACCCATTCCTTTCTGAACATACTACTAAGACACTTATCCACTCTTTAATCAGCTCCTGTTTTGACTATTGTAACCTGTTCTTTTATGGTCTCCCTTTGAGTCATCTCTCTCCCCTTCAATCTGATCAACACTCTGCTGCACGGCTAATCTTCTGCCAGCCTCATCATGCTCATATTAAGGAGTTGGCTCAGTGGTTGGGACAGGTTACCTCAGGCCAGAGAGCAGTGGGTTCAATTCCTACATGGGGACAAGCAACCTCAGGTCGGAGGGACTGGGGTCTCTAGTCCCATGGCCACGCCTTGTGGCCTTGGGCAAGCCACTTAACCCTCCATTGCCTCAGGTACACTTAGATTGTGAGCCCTTTGGGGACAAGGGAATAAAAAAGTACCTGTTAGTATATATGTAAACCACACTGATTCTAAAGAGCATGGTATAAAAAAGAAATAAATACTAACCCTCTTCTCAAGTATCTTCATTCTCTTCCTATCTGTAATGCTATTTTGGAAGTTCTGGGTTTCAACCTAAAAGTTTAAATGTGTCCTCCAAAACCTACCTGCCACACTTTCCTATGTAATTGGCATGAAGATGTACCAATACAGCATACTCCTCCTCAGCACTATCTAAAACCTTGCCTAGGTAGTGTATGAAGTCCACTACCTTCACAACAGGCAGGCTTGTTACCAGGCAATCCTCACGTCCACCAGTCGCCCGGCTATCTACATGCCTAATGATTGAATCGCCAAATATAATGGCAATCCTAACCCTTCCCTCATGGGCCCATGTCTCTGGAGAAACCTACTCAGTGCAAGAGGGTTTTACATCACCTGGAGGACAGGTCCTAGCTACAAGAACACTTCTTGCCACACCAAGGTGATTCTCTCCTTTCAAATGAAGCTGCCAGGCTGGAGGTGGGACTTCAGTACTACGTCTCGGTAGGCCTTGTCTATATACCTCTCTATCTTCCTTAGGTCCTCCACATCTGCTACTCTATCTTCCAGAGATCAGACTCATTCCCTGAGAGCAAAGAGCTCTTTGTACCTAGTGCACATGTAAAACCCCTCATGAACTGGAAGAAAATTGTACAAGTGACACTCAATGCAAAAAACTGGATAGTTCCCATCTCACTGCTGGACTGCTGTCTGCATCTTAGTTTTAAGGTTTTGTTTAGCTATTTAACTTGTTAGTTGTTAGTTGTTAGGACCACTATAACTAATAAGTTTAAGGGACTTTGTTCATCTCAAGATTAATTAATTTCAGGGCCTTAATTAATCTATTCCTGATGAGGATAACCAGCTGAACCTGAACGTGAATTTGACCACCTCTTTACCTTTAATAGGTTTGAGCCTATAAAGCTAAGATTATGCCTGGGGTAGGTGAGAGGCATGATGGGTAGGAGGGAAAGAACACTTAGGGGTATGTTTACTAAACCATCTTAATGTCGCAGCAGTGGTATTATCAAGCGATAAGTGATGTTTGCAAATAAATAAATAAATAGATAAAGATAACGCGGCGGCAGAATTAAGGCACAATAACGCTGTGAAATCCGGGTCTGAAGGGTGGAGTAAGGTTTCCCAGAAGGCGGAGAGAAGGGGGTCAATGGGCGGAGAGTGGGAGGGGAGAGGCTCCAGGCACGCTAACGCTATGAAATCCATTTCTGAACACTAATGCCAGTGAAACCCTCGCGTTAAGGCACATTTGCAGGAAAGAGAAAACATTTCAGTCCGCAATGTGCAGCAAAGGCAGGGAAACCCAGAAAAGTGATAGTTGTGATATATGCGCAGGAACCAAAAAGGCAAATAAACATATAAAAAGACCAGAACCACATTCGAAATCCCAATAACCAAGCTGGCCAAAAGTGATATTAATGATAAACATAAAGCAACACCACTGACAAAGCCCAAAAAATAAGATATCATGTTTGGAAGGGTCTATTCTCTGTCCCCCTATAAAGTGAATGATCCCACATTGAAATAGCACTGATCAGGGTTTCTGTCGTTTAGATTGGGCAGGTTTGTTATGGCATGCACATGTGCAGCAACAGCAGAGTGGGCATGTAGGAAAGGGCAACTGTACTGATGCTATAAATGGGATACAGAGGGCTGCAGGCAGCACATGCTGTGGTCCAGCTGGGGCATGGCAGCATGGTGGCGGAGGGGTGCTGGTGGCGGAGGGTGCGTGGCATCTGCCCACAGCAGACCATGGCCTAGCCCCGTTTAGGTGGGTGCCGTGCAATGCAACAGACAGGGTCTGTCTGAAGAACAGTCATGGTATCCCCAGGGAATGAATTGTCCATGTGGCAACAGTGTGGTGCAGTACACACAGCCAGTGTGTTCAGGAGCAGAAGGTCACAAGTTCAAGTCCCAGCTGTGGCTCCTGCCAACTCTTTCCCCATATTTTACCCAGTACTAAATCGTGATAATAAAGACAGAACCTTTATTGCAGATAAAATAAACATGCCTGAAACGCCTATATTTTACCCTACAGAGCACAGA
The DNA here is from genome assembly GCA_033557465.1 of Ichthyophis bannanicus. Lineage (NCBI taxonomy): Eukaryota > Metazoa > Chordata > Amphibia > Gymnophiona > Ichthyophiidae > Ichthyophis > Ichthyophis bannanicus. The sequence goes on along the minus strand of CM066032.1, from coordinate 863,129,146 downwards.
CATCATAAACATGGGCAATCCCTAGAGCAGAGTTTCCCGACTGCAGTCCTGGAGGGAGAAACACCATTCAGGTTTCATGCTGTCCCTAATAAATATGCCTGTGCTGTATTAGTATGCGCTGCCCCATTGCATGCAAATGTATCTCATGCATATTCATTAGGGACAGCATGAAAACCTGAACAGTGTTTGGCCCACCAGGACCAGAGTTGGGAACCTCTGCCCTAGAGCAGCGGCCAACAGGGGCAAAAACAACCATACCCACAGGCTCCACTATCCAAAGCCTCATGGAGAGTCAGGCTGTTGGGCTCTGTGCGCAGCAGCATCTCCCAATACTAGCACTTGCATACCTTAGCAATGCCGCCCTAAACTTGGGAATACGTTACACATATATCAAAAGGTTGCTATGATTAATGGCAGATAACAATGCCTAAGTTAAGCACAATTTGCCGATAGAACTGCATCATAGCAACCTTTCTGATATCTATGGCGTGTGTTTCTGACAGTGTTTACCACCCCGGGAAGTGACCCAAACAGTATTGTGTACCATAGCCATGCCTGCACTGTGCCCAGGACTGGTGTGGTGGCCAGGGCTACCAAAAGCCTCTATATATGCACAATGCTGGCATAGGTGTGGGAGTGTGTGTCTGTCTATCCAGTGTGTTGTGGTTGCCTATACCTTACTCAGCCCACACTGCTTGTACTGTTTCCAGTGTTAGCCTGCCAATGTGCATAATGAGGAGCAAGGTACTGTGGGTATGGCCTGGACAGGGTGGCCTGGGCAGGATGCATCAGCACAGGGCATAGGGCAATGGCTGGGACATTGTAGTGCCCGGCCACCACCTGTACGGACAGGGTGGCCACATCATGTCATGCTGGGAGGTCACTCTCACCCTGACTGAGCAGTGACCACAGCATGACTAGGTTCCCCCATAGTGCTATAATAGCATTTCTCTCAAGTGATGTTTATGGGGTCTCTTTTCTGAGGCCTGATCACTGACTTATCTGCTTGGTGTGCGTACTCACATCTCCTCCAGGAACATGCACTATGGACTAGCTAGCAGATTGTCTGCAGTTAGTATGTGTATGGCTGAAACACTTTGCAGTGGCTGGGGACTCACTGTGCTTGCTGCTGGAGAATGTCAGATAGTGGTAGAGGGCAGCTGAGCATTTCCAGGCCTACTGTCTGTTGGCCATTGCCTTATGGATGCGTACAGATCTGCAGTGATTGCCCTGTAGGGGTGCCTGTTCCCCAGCAGGACTGGGGTTGTTGGTCCCCGCTACTGCCACCATTGCAGGGATGTAGACTGTGGATCTGTTGGTGGGAGATCCTGTCCCCCACCATGAGCCCCAGAGGGCAGGTTGGGTGGTGCTGCATAATCCGCCTATGGGTCCAAACACCCCCCCCTTCACTTAAATCATGTGACCATGGCACCCACACAGGATATGCACTAATCTGGGTGCATCATAGTCCACAAGGGCTAGATATGACTGGGAAATACAAATAGACACAGGTGTATCCTAGGTGTGTCTGCAAGGACTATCTATCACACACTGGCACTGATGGTGACCTCCAGTATAGCCTATCTCAGCTAAGCCAGGTGCTGGGTGCCCCACCTCGCCCTCAGGGTGTGCACAGTACCCCCACAATGTGACGGTCTGTAGCTACTCTGTGCCAGTAACACACACTGTCAGTTCCCCCTACCAGGCCGAAATGCTGTGGGGGCGCATACCCCATCTTGTGATCATCTGTAGACTGCTGAGCTGCATGTGCAGTGTATCATGGGTACAGGTGGGTTAACCCTATCCTGGTAGCCACAGCAGACAGTTTGTGTGGTGACCTGCAGTCCTTCCGTAGCCAACCAGGGGGGTGTTAGTAGCTATAGAGATGTAGCCCACTAGTTACTTCACTGATTGTGGAGGCAGAGGTCATGGGTTTGATCCCACAGTGGTGTTGTTTGATAGGGCTGTCTGAGGCATTTCCTTTTTTAATTTAAATTAGTGCTGCCAGCAAAAACACCCTCAGAGTGCTGTAACCTTAAGGTGCCTCATAAGGCGCCCTATAAAACGCCTTATAAGGCACCCTATAGGGAACATTATAAGGTGCCTTGGCAGACAGTGCACTTTATAATGTGCTTTCTGGAGTGCCTTATAGGGTGCCTTATGCGGCACCTTAGGTTACGGCACTGTGAGGGTGTGTTTGCTGGCAGCACTAATTTAAATTAAAAAAGAAAATGCCTCAGACAGCCTTACTAATTAAGCCCACTGGGTATCAAACTCATGACCCCTGTTTCATCAGTCATTGTATTAACCAGTGTGCTACACCTCTATTGTTGTGATTGCAGGTCAGCACGCGAAGTTAAGGTTAACGCGCAGTAACGTGCGTGGCTCTCTCTATCGCGCGATAATGGACACGGCACACTTTATTGCACGATGACCCGCGATTGCTACCTTAAGACCGGAACGCCCACTATTTATATGGCATCCTTCACATTATCGCTGCAACTAGCGCTGAAAACATTAAGACGGTTTAATAAACATACCCCCTAGTAAGATATGGCTTGCTACACAATATTCTGACCTGTGCTTTTAAGGTAATTTCTTAAAATTCCTCTGGGTGATTCACATAGCCATTGGTTTGATAGAGGGAGCCTTTTAAATTGTCCCTTTTATCTGTCACTTGGCTTTAATACCTATTTAAAACAACTTCACAGGTCTCTTGCTTCCTAAATGGAAGGATTTTTTTAGAGGTCTCTAAAAACAATTTCTTTCTTTCTACTCGAAGAATATTTACCCTATTGTACCTTCCATGCTAAGCTATACTCTGATTGATTTGATTTAAATTAAGCTCTCTGGTGGTAGTAAGCCCTGACTGACTTGAAATTTAAATGAAAGCTCTCTGGTGATACTGAGCCTGGCTGACTTAACAAAAACATTGAATTCTAAAGTACACAGATTTATCCGCTTTAACCCAAGAAAGTTCCTTTTCCCCAATATTTAAAGAAATTTTCAGCAGGTAAATATAAGTGCAGATTTCTTTCCAGCAGTAGCAGTCCCTTTTGGTAGTCTTTTAAGATTGCTCTTAGTAGTCCTTCAAGATATCTGCATATAACACACTATTATCCTCTTTGCACATACCTACTTTTGCAACCCATTTATCAATATTTTCATATAAGACATCTGTACAGACTCGTAGAAGGTAAATTCATAAACTCATGTGCAGTTAACACATGTTGCCATGCATATTTGGGGCTTGTTTTATGAAATGAAGTACATGCATGTTTTACTTTATAATATAGGGGCACAAAGACTTGTCTCAATCTAATCGCAGTAGTTATGCGTACTCTAAGGCAGGTATAAATGCCCATGACTAGATCTTTCAAAAACATACATAATTTATTGCATATATTTGTGCTCTGCCTGAGTTCCACACCAAGCATATCCACACTGAAAGTGTGCACAATCATACTTATGCATGTGCTTACCAAATAGCGACTGCCTAAAGCCCGTGCATGTAAGTGCCCATTTGTGCGCGTGTCCTTTAAAATAGAGACTTAACATATCTTTATAAAATCAGGCTGCAATATCATTAACATGTAAAAAACAAGCCAGCAAATAATACAAAGTATTACCACTCAAAATATGAGTAGACCATCTGCCACATACCAGCAAACAGGCTACTCTTCAAATCAGTCAGTCTTCAGGCATTATCTGGGGTAGCAATACCATCAAGTTTGCTCATCATGTTAGCAGGAGGGAGACTTTAGACCAATCCTGATTATCCAACAACACTGTCATGGGAGGGAGGAGTGGCCTAATGGTTGGGGAAAGTTACCACAGCCAGAAGGTCAGGGGCTCAAATCCCACTAAAGTACAGCAACCTTGGGCCAGAAGGACCGGGGTTTCTAGTCCCACAGGTGCTCCTTGTGGTCTTGGGCAAGCCACCTAACCCTCCAATGCCCATGTTCCCTGTAAGTATTAGTGTATGTGTCTCATATCCCCTTGTGTTAAATGTATCCCCAATTCTGTTGTAACTGCTTTGGTTGAAGTGCAAGGTGGTATACAAAACTGTCTAAATAAATTATGGGATTTGCAGCACCAATTTCAATAGATAAAATCAGGAAATAGAAATCCCACACTGCTAACAGGATGCAAATTCAAAAGATAGACTGACCAAAAAGTCTCCCCCCTGGAGCCTTGACCTGATGCCAGGGTTATCTGTGGTGACCAGGGCTTTGTTCTTTACCTCTCATCTTAATCACACCCACTAATACTGTTACCTAGTGCAACAGACCCAGTCCCACCAAAGGAATCAATCTTTAGTACAACAGGCTCCCAGGTGCATGGATGACGCCTCAGGATCTTCCAGTGTTGAGTGTAGCCAGGTGGGCAAAACAGCTCTGCACTTCGTTGAACCCAGAAACATCCCGCCCCTTTGCAAGATGCTACCTAGCAGTAACGATAAAATAGAGCCATACTGCCATATCAAAATTTAGAAAATATGTGAGGGAGAATGTCATAAGCCCACAACACAAACCACTCAACCAATAGTAGGAATTTTCCCCATGTTTGGCATAGACAGTTTATAGTCTGATGACTGTAAACATTCCATAGCCGAATCCGTTACACCACATCTATTGGCTACTAATGTGATGGACGTCTTGACCTGGTGCCAGTGTGTTATCTGTGGAGACCAGATCTTTGCTCCTTACCACTCAAGTTCTTGAGACATACTCATGAAAAAGTATCTGGGTGAATTCAGGCTCACTCTATTTTTCCCATGCTATAAAAAATATTTGAGTGGTGTGCGGGATATTTGGCTCTATTCTGTGGAAGCTCCCTTGTACGGATAGTTTCCCTCAAATTTTTCAAAATGAAGAATCTTATATTGGGAGAAGAAGTTTTAAGAACATGTAAGAGAAAGAACCAGGCATTCAGACAGACTATGGCTACTATTACTACTACTACTACTTATCATTAAATACATGAAAAAAATTGTAAAGTGGTAGGTGGAAGGATCTTAAAACATGCTTGCTAACTTAGTAATTACAAATGGAAAAACTGGCAGCTGTTACCATTCTAAATCTCTATGATAAGATGAACTTCAAGATTCTTCATATTCTGTGGGCCTTGTCTAGAATGCAGAGCACAGTTTTTATTCCCCTCTGTATTGAGAAGATAATAAGATATAGATGAAGCAGAGAAAGCTCAAAGAAGAGAAACATACTTTAGAAGGGAAATTTGATCCAGTGCATCTATTTGGAATGTCTTTTATTATGTTTAAACATTGTGTGGTTTTCTTTACCATAGAAACTGAGAAAATATGGTATGTTGGTCTCATAAAATGCAGCAACATTTCTGTATGTAATGGCTCCCGATATTCATATTGTTTTCAATGCATACATATCTCTGTGAATAGTAGAAACAATGGATCTATACATTATTTCTTGAAAACAACTGGCAGTGGATACTAATGTTAACTAAATTCAGTTTTACTTGCCACATTATCTCATATAGTGTTTGTATAAGACAGAAGGATATTATTGATGCTGATTTTTCAGTAATATTTTGTGATCTTACTATTGGTTTAACTAATCTGACAAGGGAGGTCTTTTAAGATGATTTTCCTCTACATAAAGCCTCTTTTACATTTGGAAAAGGGCTTTTTCTGAAATAGCAAGGCTGTATACATGCATATACATATGTGCATTGACAATAACACGGGTACTTACCTGCATGCTGTGCATAGGTGTTCCCACAGACAGAGCGTTGTGATGTGCTATCTTATATGCTTCAAATACTTGCATACTTCAATAACTGTTTTGGAGACAGTGTAACTGTGCACGCATAGTTGCTCACTATTGAGGCTCCTTCTGGATGATGAATTTACAAAGGCACAAAGGCAGCTATGTTGCCTTAAGAAAATATTCACACATAAAGAATCTTACCCAGACAAATCCAGAAGAAATTTATATATTTTGAGGCACATTCAGACATGTGCATTCCTAGGCCATCTGGAAATCTAGACATCCGGATGCACCCGATTCTGCACCAACGGGGGCTAGACGGCTCCATGGGAGCAGAATCTCAGCACAGTGTCTGGATGTCTGGGATGTGCCCCAGTTCAGGCACTCCGGATGCCCAGCCACTTCCCTGGCTAGTGCAGCCAGGCTCCTCCATGGAGTGACAGGGGCATGGCATCCTGCTGCTATGTCACCGCAGCACCATGAAGGAGCCATGATCACTGGCCACCCTCCAAATCATTCTTTCCCCACAGCCCGAACACCAATAGGGCTTCCCATGGCCGGGGTTGGGATATGGAAAACCTCCTGCACCCCCCTCACCTCTTCGGTCCTGCCCAGCTTCGCCGGCTCTGACCTCAACTGGCACTTATTCCATCTCTGAGGTGGAATAAGCTCCCCATCTAACCTGCTGACCCCAGACATACAGGGCCGATCTCAGAATTGGCCCTGTACATCCAGGGTTGCTTCCCCTTCCACTGCCCGTCCTCTCTCCTCCTCCGGCACACCCCCTCCTGCCCACAAACAGAGCTCCCTGCACAAGTCAGCTGTATGTGTGGGAAGCTCTGTGGCCACCAGTGCGATCCGGATGTTTAGCGGGTCTGGGCATCCGGATTGGACATCCAAACCCACTAAACAAGGCCTGGAATCTACCCCTTTGTGTGTGTGTGTGCCATCAAGCCAATGCTGACCCCTGGCAACCCAGCAGCCCTGGGCTTTCTTGGCAATGTTTGACCAGATGTAGATTGCTAGGCCTTTCTTCCAAGGTGATGGATGGTAAAGTGACTTGCACAAGGTATGCCAGTGGAATAATGAACCCTGGTTGCTTGGTCAGCAGGCTGTTTTAATCCCTAGACTACTCCTCCACTCCTCATGCACCAGCAGTTCCATTTTACTATTTTTATTACTGAACATAGAAATGATTTAAATCATCCCAATCTTCAAACAGCATATAAGAGGACATTTTCCAAGAGTTTACAATTCTGCAGGGATGAAGATCATCAAAATTCAATCAATCAACTCTCCCAACATACCCATAGCATGCCCACACCTTTCACAAACCTAAAGCTCTTTCAAGGGAGTCAGTGACTCTGCCATCTCATAGTATAACTTAAATTCAATAGCAAATACTTCAGAGGAGAATTTCTCCCAAACAGCTTCTTCTGCAGCTGAGAGGTGGCCATACCGTACCCACATGTTTCACAAAGCTACAATTCAAAGAAGATTCTCTCCCAAATAGTTAAAATGTTAACCTCCTGGATTAAATTCATCATAAGCATAAAACAGATGCCTTGTTCCCATTCTTTAGGTACCCTGTCCTAAAATTCCCCCTTCATCAGCAGCAACAATATAAGCAGAAAAAGACATAGGGTTAACTTTAGTTTGGTAAGGTCCCTATTTACTAAAGTGATGTCAGGTTTTTTGCTTACCATGTGATAACTGATAAAATGAATGCATAGTAACTGCAAGACTGCTACATCAGCAAGCAATCATATTACTCGCACCTCATAGCTTCCTCCTCCAACTCCTCTAGATGCCTTTTTCATTTCTTAAATCCCTTTCCTCTACCTCCACTCTTCCACCCCCACCACCCCATTCCTCCCCTAGTCCTTCTACCCTTGCCTCCTATTTTCACCGATAAAGTCCTCTTCCTTCACTCCTCCTTCCCCGCCTGCCCTCCTCCTCTCTCTCCCCCTCCTGACTCCCCCATCTCTCCTGCTGCTGTCTCCTCGCCCCCTTCCTGTACCTTTTCTCATGTCTGGCACTCTTTCGGGCCTATTACTTCTCCTGAACTTATCAAAGCTATTTCATCCGCCCATCAGACCACTTGCCCTCTCGATCCTCTACCTTCCTCTTGGTTGCTCAATCCAGCACTCGCACTTATCCCTTATATTCTCTCCATTTTTAACACCAGTCTCACCTCTGGTCACTTTCCTTCCAGCTGGAAACATGCCATAGTACGCCCCCTTTTGAAAAAGCCCACCCTCGACCCCGCCACTCCTGCCAACTGGAGGCCAGTTGCCAACCTCCCATTTCTTTCAAAAATCCTCGAGAAGCTTGTTTTCTCCCAACTTGCCACCCATCTTAACTCTACCTTTGCACTCCACCCACGCCAATCCGGCTTTCATGCCGGCCATAGCACAGAGACTATCCTTGTAGCACTGCTCTCAGAACTTCACTGCGCTCATGACCATGGTGACCTTTCTCTCGTGGTTTCTTTGGATCTCTCCTCCGCCTTTGACGTTGTCAATTACCACACTCTTCTCACACGTCTATCTGACTTCGGCGTTTGTGGCACAGTTTTACAGTGGTTCCGTTCCTTTCTTTCTTCCCGTTCTTTCGCTGTTCACTCTGGCTTCTCTGCTTCTCCCTCGTCCCCCTCAATCTGTGGCATTCCTCGGGGCTCTATCCTTGCCCTCCTGCTCTTCAATGTCTTTCTCGCCCCCCTTGCCTTGCTTATTCAACAAGCTGGAATCTGCCTACATCTACGCTGATGACATTGTTCTGGTTCATCACACCTCCTCTTCCTCCCCCGATCTCGCTCCACTCAATTCCTGTCTTACCTCAGTTGCTTTCTGGTTCGATCAAAACTTTCTCCATGCCAATCCCGCTAAATCCTCTGCGATCTGGTTTTCCTTCGGGGTCTTCCCTCCCAATCTATCTCCTGTTATGTCCTCCCATCCCATACCCCTGGTATCAACTCTTTGATACCTGGGCGTCACCCTGGACTCTTCTCTCTCTTTCCATCAACATATTTCCTCTGTGGTGCGTACTTCTTTTTTTCACCTTCGTCGGATAAGGGCTATTCGGTCGGTTCTTCCCTCTTCCTTCGTTGTCACCCTTTTTCTGTCACTTGTGATCACACGTTTAGATTATTGCAATGCTATCTTTGCAGGCCTTCCCTCCTTCCAGCTTTGCCGTCTCCAACTAGTCCAAAATGCAGCCGCTCATCTAGTCACTTGTTCCCCTGCTCGCTCTCACGTTACTCCCTGCCTTTTCACCCTCCACTGGCTCCCGGTTAAGGTCAGGTTCATTTATAAATTGCTCATCATTACACATAGGGCTCTTCATGTCAGCACCCCTCAGTATCTGGCTGATATTATCCATCTTCAACCTTGTCCACGTCTTCTTCGCTCAGCTCACGGCAATCACCTCTTCCTCCCCTCCCCATCCCAGGCCCACCTTGAACTCACCCGTCACTCTGCATTTCTTTCTAGGCCCCGCCTTATGGAATTCGCTCCCACTATCGCTTCACACTGAATTATCCCTCCCCCATTTCAAAGCTCTCCTTAAAACTCATCTTTTCTGCCAGGCCTTCAATCTCCCCTCTTCCACCGATGGTGCCTCATCCCCCAGCTGCGCCCCCCACTTTTCATAATATCCTCCCCTCATATTTGCATCTGCTCCTCTGCCCCTTTCCCTTCTCTATCCCTTGTCACCATGTTCTTTCTCTGGACCTGTCTCTGTTCTCTACCTTTTTCGGTTTTGTCTATCCCTGTCCTGTCTATTGATTGTGTTCCTTTCTGACTTTATTTTCAGTAGCCTCTATCCATTTTGTATTGTACACCGCCCTGACGCCCCGACATGGGCAGTTTATCAAACTCTGCTAATAAAGATAAAGATATAACTGGGGGCATTCCTAGCAACTTCAGGAGGGCTGCGGTTCAGTTAACATAGATACACAGAGAAAACATTGCTGCCACATGTTAACTGCAGGACAAATAACACACGATGCAGTTAGTTATACATTTTGAGGTTATATTAACTGTTCTGCATTATCTGCCTCATTAACAATTAAGATGCAGTAAATATTTCCATGCAAAGTATAAAGCCAGATCCTAGCCTATTACACACATATTCTATACCCTAATGCTAATTTCCATGTCAGCTGTTTAACGTGGAATGACCACAAGCTCGTGCACTGTGGTGTTAGAACAGGCCCATGTTGTCACCTTAATAAGTAAATACAGGGCCGGATTTACCTTGAGTGAGGCCCTACGCCAACAAAAATTGTGGGCCCCCAGAAAAAATAAAAACGAGATCAACTTACCAAAACAGAAATGGCAATAGATGTATAGAATTGCCTGACATAAAGAGGCAATAGGGACAAAATCAGCATCGGAATTCAAGAAATACATTAAAAAAGACATATTCCAGTTAATAAATTCAAAATAAAAAGTATTTTTCTACCTTCTGTTTGGGCATTTTTTCAGTTGCAATTGCTCCAGTCACTTTCTTTCTTCTGGTTTCTTCGTGTCTTCTGCGAGCTATCCATTTGTCCTTTCTTCTCTTTTAGATGTTTTCCATTCTCTCTCTATTTCTGCTTTAACATACTGATTGTTTCCCTTTTGCTCTTTGCTCTTTCCCCCAATTCTTTCCTTATTCCTTTATCATCCATTTAAATTTCACCCTTCCATTTTCAAGCCCCTCTTACTCTCCCAATACCCAGCCCATCATAGACTTTTCTTCCACACAAAATATTTTTCCCCTCTCCATTCTCATTCCCCATCCATTCTAGTCCTCCCCCCAAATCAGTTCCCTTGTAGTTCTAGACCCACCCAGCATCCACTCCCTTCTAGTCCCATTCTCCCATGCCCCACATCAGCCCATTTCCAGTCCTATTCTAGCTCTTCATCAGCCCATTTCCAGTGCTAGACTTCACATCACAGGCCATTTCCAGTCCTAGCCCCCCCCCCCATCACAGCCTATTTCCAGTCCTAGCCCCCACCATCACATCCCATTTGCAGTCCGAGTCCCCCTGCACCATCACAGCCCATTTGCAGTCCTAGTCCCCCCCCCCCACCATCACAGCCCATTTGCAGTCCAAGTTACCCCCCCCCCATAGCCCTTTTCCGGTCCAGGTCCCCCCCCATCACAACACATTTCCAGTCCAAGTCCCCCCCCCCCATAGCCCTTTTCCGGTCCAGGTCCCCCTCCCCATCACAACCCATTTCCAGTCCATGTCCCCCCCCCATAGCCCTTTTACAGTTCATGTCCCCCCCCCCATCACAGCCCATTTCTTTCCAGTCCAAGTCCCCCACATAGCCCTTTTCTGGTCCAGGTCCCCCCCCCCTTCACAACCCATTTCCAGTCCAAGTCCCCCTCCCCCATAGCCCTTTTACGGTTCAGGTCCCCCCCCCCTTCACAGCCCTTTTCTTTCCCCTACAAGGACCCCCCCCCATACCCCTTTTCCGGTTCAGGTCCCCCCCCCCCATCACAACCCATTTCCAGTCCATGTCCCCCCCCATAGCCCTTTTACAGTTCAGGTCCCCCCCCCCATCATATCACAGCCCATTTCTTTCCAGTCCAAGTCCCCCCCCCCCCTCGTGCTTTTCCGGTCCAGGTCCCCCCCCCCAACCCCCGCCCATGCAGTCCTTGGCCCCCCCCCCCCCGACCTGCACCGCGGCTGTCTGAGAGGCTTCAGAGGGAGCCGGGTAAGCTCGCGTGAGGCCCCGGCTCCCTCTGTACAGCCGCCAGCGTGAAGAGCCTTTTCCTTCACGCTGGCAGCTGTATCTGTGAAGCCGCGAATGCTGGGAAAGGTTAAAGGGCATTGCCTTTAACCTTTCCCAGCAATCGCAGCTTTACAGATACAGCCGCCAGCGTGAAGGAAAAGGCTCTTCACACTGGCGGCTGTACAGAGGGAACCAGGGCCTCGCGCGAGCTTACCCGGCTCCCTCTGAAGCCCTGCGGTGTGTGGGCCGGCCCCGGGTGGGCCCTTGCCAGCTGTGGGCCCTACGCCATGGCGTACATGGCGTATAGGTAAATCCGGCCCTGAGTAAATAGATAACATAGCTTATTCAGATTTCAAAAAACGAATGTTAGAAGAATCCGTCATCTGCCTTCCGCAAGGATCAATCGTGTACTGTACACTTTTGGATTGAAAAACTAACCCCATAGAGCCTGATTCTGACATGGACGTCCCAGTCCTCTGTGCATCCAGTCGGAACCGGCTGCACAGAGTTAACCAGCATTCTGATCCTGCGGGGCACTCTATCCCCATGGGATCAGAATTGCATCCAGGACTGTATGTGCAGGCCAGGACCCCGATTCAGGTCAGCCTGCACATAAAAGCCTTGCTCAGATAGGTCAGTCAGGGCTTTTCAATGAAACCACAGTGCCATGGCGTCTGGTTGCCATGGCACCGCAGTCCCATTCAAAAGCCATGATCCCCATCCGCCAGTAAAAATGCTGCATTCCCCACAGCCCAACCCCTAATCTGGCCTCCCAAGGCCAGGGTCTGGCTGTGGGGAATGCCCTCTGCACCCTGCTGCCTCTTTCTAGCCCTGGGGCTGCCTGTTCCTCCCAACTAGGGGAACTTATTCCACTTCAGAGGATAAGTTCCCCTTTCAGGCCTCCAGCCCCAGACATACAGGGCCGACATTGGAATCGGCCCTGTACATCGGGGGGCCGACGACCGCTCACTACTCACCCTAATGCCTCCCCCGATCCACCCCTTCCCCGCCCCCATCTAACTTCCCCATACAAGGAGGCCAGAATAGTGGAGATGGACGTCCCAATGAATCATCCGTCCCCGCTATTCGTGCCTCAGAATGACCCTCATAGTGTCTATGTACATAGGCTGGCAGGGATAGAAGACACATGCATAATTTGTTGCGGTCCTCATTTACTTAGCCTTTCCCACATAGGGAAAATATGGGAGAAGAGCCTTAGGAAATCAGTTCCTGTGTGTTGAAAAAAACAAACTCCATTTGTATTGCTTATATTCAGCTGGAACTGGGCAGATCTTTGGGTCAAAGCAACTACATGATTTGTCATATGCAACTTTGTGTACGTCCTGACAGAACCGCACCAAGAGCTGTGCAAGCAGTGCAGCTTCACAGGGCTCAAGTAAAGAAGGGGTGCTGATGTCATCACCGAGCTTCCAGAAAGCCCCACAGAAGCAGATTCCTGCATGCAGCTCTAGTTGGGGGGAAGGGAGGCACTAGGCTCACCAGTCACACAGGGTGCATTGCTAGATTGGTGAGTCCCTGCATCCTGTAACTCAAAAACTGCATCTTTTGCAACAAAAATGACAATAGTGCAGTACAAAAATTTAGGGTAAAGGGAATAACACAAAAAGGAGCACGGGTTCATTTTGGATACTTCTAACATTGACAAATGCTTACTTAACCATAGAAACTATGGTTAAATAATTGACTTCAGTGCCAGATCTTTGCAGGATGATACTGTGACTTGGGTTTTAAGGGAAGGTGCTGCGGTATGAGGTGATTCTCTCTAAAAGTCTTCCATCAACCTTCTGGTCTAACCAATGCACAATGGACTGTCCAAGTATTTCACACAGCTCTGTAAAACTGTTTTAAAGTGTGAAAAAGCATGCCTTCTCATCTGTAAAGAAAATCGCTGATGCAGTATAATGTAAGTCCTAATTAGATCTCAAGATAAATTCCTTGGGATTGTACTGTGTTCCAAAACAGCAGAGTGCCAACAAGAAAAAGGTCTCAAGACATCTACTGTTCACGGTTAAACAAACACTCAACAGTTCTGGAACTACTAAACCATGAATGTGTACAGGTCCTCAGTGATAGCAAGCATGTCACAGCTCAGTTAAATGTTAAGCATTTGACATTTTCTTAACTTGCAGTATTTAGGAGGCGATTTTGGAAGAATTAGGCACTATTTACATGTGTAAAAAGCAGTTTCCTACATGTAACAAGGCATTTGCATGCAAGTGGATGTGACAATCATGAGCCACAGTGGTCAGATTTTTCTTTAAACACTGACTGACATGGCCAAAAATATTCCCCATATTTTGTCACCGCTTTCCATATAGTCGCAATATTCAGCACAGCTATTTGAATAGCTTATCAAGACAGTGCTAGGATAGCTTTCTGCTATCCTAAGCTATGTGCAGTCTCAAATTCACCATGAAGATAGCAGCATAGCAGCACTACCACTGTTAGATAGATATTCTATAGTTCAGCCCAGCTCCACCCACTATCTGTCGAGGTGGTCTGTAAAGACTTCAGTGGCACTATCCATACAGTGCTGTTGAATATTGTAGTCAGTTAGCAGGTGTGGCTAATAGAGTACGTGCTGCAGGACCATAGATTCTAGTAAAGTTGCTACTTACATGTGCTTACTGGTGGCATGCACAGATTTCAAGGGAGTGCATTCTTGGCGTGGTTTGGGTGGAATTAAAAAGTACATATGGATTCCCTATTTTGCAGCTACAATATACATACACTTCAAAAATGTCTCCATACACCTCCTCTGAGTCCCATGTAATTCTCAGATAAATGCTCATTTGAACCTGCTAGGTAAGTATGACCTAGATTGGCCACTGTTGGAGACAGGATACTGAGCTTGATGGACCTTGGTCTGACCCAGTATGGCACATCTTATGTTCTTATGTTCTTATGGGTTTGGGAGGAGAGATTGAGTGGGTGATTGTAATTACCTTTCTAGTGTATAAGCCATGACAGATATCAAGCTTGGCTCCTTAATTGGGCCTCCTTGGACCTGCACTTTTGCAAAAACAGGTACGTACACATGCAACTGTCAGTAATTACATAGGTAGAAAAGAAACTACCACTTTCCCGCGTAAATGCCACTACTTACATTACAATGCTTAAGCGATAATGCTCATTTTTAGAACTTTTTTAAAAAATGGCTATTATAGTTTTACATGCTATGAAATATACACCTTTTTACCAAAGCCTTAAATGTGTTTTACAAAAGAGTCTGCTTACAGTGAGCCTTTTGTAAAACAGGCTGCAAAGTGTGACTGCCACAACTTGGACGTCCTCTTCCCAATCTAGGCAATATATGTATCTACTCCAAATGCATAATACCTGCAAAATCCTAGCACACCCCTAAATGCATAATACTCCTGCCTGAGCTACACTCTAACAACGACCTGATAGACTTTAGGAAAAAACTCAAGACTTACCTATTTCAGATTTACTATAACATGATCTAGACAGTAAGGAACTAACTCTTGCCATCCACAGAAATAAAGATGTACATATGTGTAAAAATGTATATATGTAATCAATCTCCTCCCATCTTATGGAAGGAAGATCAAGTTACCTAACTACTGTGTGTCGTGCTTATCCTGTAAATCACCTTGTATATATTGAAATTTGTTCTGTCCTGATCTGACAGCTCCGTCATGTAATCATATCCGCTCCTGATCGCTGGAAGTAGCGGTATACAAATGTATGATAAATAAATAAACAAGTGAAGGGCAATTGATATGTGCACCCAGGCAACTAGGACAAGATGTGCACAATTCTGCCAATATTTTACAAATGTTCTGCCAAACGTGGAGCCTTTTGTAAAATACATATAACGACATGCAGGAGTGCTCGTGGATTTGCCTACATGCACAGGGGAAGAAGTCATTTTATAAATCTATATGTGGGAAGTGGCAATTTTGTAATTTTCATGTCTGTTTGGATAATACTAGAAACCTATGGGTGTTTTTAAAGCCTTATTCATAATCTCCACATGGAAATGAGATCCAGGCATAAATGGTGATTTTAGAAAGGGCTGGACATCCTAACTATGTAGAAATTACAAGAATGCATGTCAGCAATATGTTTAGGGAGTGACCTGGATGGGTCAAAAATGAATGTGTATTCTCATTTTGTATAGAGAATACATGGTATGTCTGCAATTATCTACGTTGGTGGGATTTATAGCTGCTCCCTGGCACATATAGGTTTTCTAAAGTGCTAATTTTGGCCAGACGTTTGCAGGAGGATAATCCCCCATTATTTATTTCCCCCTCCAAACTGAAATTAGATACAGATAACAGCATCTGTGTTTCATTAGCAGCATTTATATGTGCAGGGTTCCAGCACTAATACATGGAAGTTGCCAAGTTTCACCACTGATTTTTTCCCATACTTAGATATGCGGGTACTCTGATTTTACATATTGGCAAATATATGTGCACTCCTGCACTATTTTAGAATAAACTTTACATTTAGCAGAGCCTTTTCTAAAATACTGCCAGACGTGTACATTGCATCCTTAGGGGTATGTTTACTAAATGGCGCTAACGGCGCGCGATAATGTATGTGGCGGCATTAAGTTGGGCAGAGGGTGGAGTAAGGCTCCCCAGAGGGCGGAGTAAGGCTCCCCAGGGGCGGAGATGAGGGGTCAATGGGCGGAGAGTGGGTGGGGAGAGGCCCCATGCACACAAACACAGTGAAATGAAGGTCTGAAAATTAGCACCAGTGAAAACCTCGCGCTAGAGGCACATTTGCATGAGAGAGAAGCTATTTCAGTCAGCAATGTACAGCAAAGCCAGGGAAACCCATAAAAGTGATAGAAGTGATACATGTGCAGGAACCAAAAAGGCAAATAAACCTTTTTAAATGACCAGAACCACATTTGAAATCCCCATAACCAAGCTGGCCAATAGTGCTACTAATGATAAACATAAAGCAACACTACTGACAAAGCGTAAAAAGGAAGATATCATTTTTGGAAGGGGCTATGCTCTGTCCCCCAACAAAGTGAATGATCCCACAGTGAAATAGTGGTGATCAGGGTTTTGTCATTTATATTGGGCAGGTTTGTTATGCTGTGGTCCAGCTGGGGCACAGTGCAGACTAGGCAGATGCTTAGGTGGAACATAGGAATGCCGAAACTGTAAAGCAACAAGACAGCAACTGACGAGGGTCCAACATGGGCACGGTGTGTGTCCCACAGTGTCACAGGGGATATTACCCAGCAGGTACCCCCAAGGGCACATAACATTGGCAGGTGCTGCCAGGGGGAAGTGCGCATGTCCATGTAGGCAACCCTACCTGAGAACCCACACCATAGGCAGCTGCCTACCAGCACACTGGATGGCCTGGGACTGCGCACCACCAGCACCACTGGCATAAGGGCATGTCAGCATGGTGGCAGAGGGTTGCTGGTGGTGGAGGGGGCAGTGGCATCTGCCCACAGCAGACCAAGGCCAAACCCTGTTTAGGTGGGTGCCGTGCGGTGCAACAGACAAGGTCTGTCTAATGAACACTAATGGTAGCCCCAGGGAATTATTTGCATCTGTGGCAACAGTTTGGTGTAGGTACAACACTACGAAAGCAAGTACCACACCAAATGTAGAAACCAGTCCAAAGGCGTGGTATGGTGGAAAACCAAAACCTTTATTAAACAATGCCAACCCGACACAGGCCGTGTTTCGTCACACTTCGTCAGGGGTTTTACTGGCAAACACTCTGTGAAAGACTAATACAACAAAGGTCTTATGGCATAATATTTCAAACTGCTATAAATCTGTATTTTCTTCTCTGCAACAACCGATGCTTGTAAATGTCAGAAGCAATAGAACAGTTTGGTGCAGTACACACAGCCACTGTGTTCAGGGGCAGAAGGTCACAGGCTCAAGCCCCAGCTGTGACTCCTGCAAACTATGTCCCTATTTTTTACCCAGTACTAAACCGTGGTAATAAAGACGGAACTGTTATTGCATATCAAATAAACAAGCCATAAATGCCTATATTTTACCCTACAGGGCACAGACACCATAAACATGTGCGATCCCTAGAGCAGAGTTTCCCAACTGCAGTCCTGGAGGACCAAACACCATTCAGGTGTCATGCTGTCCCTAATAAATATGTCTGTGGTGCATTTTTTATGCGCTGCCCCATTGTATGCAAATGTATCTCATGCATATTCATTAGGAACAGCATGAAAACCTGAACAGTGTTTGGCCCACCTGGACCAGAGTTGGGAAACTCAGCCCTAGAGCAGAGGCCAACAGAGGTACAAACAACCACACCCACAGGCTCCACTATCCAACGGCTCATGGAGAATCAGGCTGTTGGGCCCTACGCGGAGCAGCATCTCCCAATACTGGCACCTGCATACCTTAGTAATGCCGTCCTAAACTTGGGAACACGTTCCACATATATCAAAAGGTTTCTATGATTAATGTCAGCTAACAAATCCTAAGTTAAACATGATTTGTTGATAGAGATTCATCATAGCAACCTTTCAGATATCTGTGGAGTGTGTTTCAGTTATTGATTCTGACAGTGTTTACCACCCCGGGGAGTGACCCCAACAGTTTTGCATACGATAGCAATGCCTGCACTGTGCCCAGGACTGGTGTGGCAGCCAGGGTTGCCACAAACCTCTATATTTGCACAGTGCTGGCATAGGTGTGGAAGTGTGTGTCTGTCTATCCAGTGTGTTGTGGCTGCCTACACCTTACTGAGCCCACACTGGTTGCACTGTTTCCAGTGTTAGCCTGCCAATGTACATAATGAGGAGCAAGGTACTGTGGGTATGGCCTGGACAGGGTGCCCTGGGCAGGATGCATCTGCACAGGGTATAGGGCAAAGGCTGGGACATTGTAGTGACCAACCACCACCTGCACGGACAGGGTGGCCACATCATGTCATGCTGGGAGGGTACTCTCACCCTGACTGAGCAGTGACCATGGCATGGCTAGGTTCCCCCATAGTGCTATACAGTATTTCTTGCAAGTGATATTTATGGGTTCCTTTTTCTGAGGACCAATCACTGACATACCTGCTTGGTGTGTTTGCTTACATCCCATTTTTGGGTGCACACAGTTCCTCCAGGAGCATGCACTATGTACTAGCTAGCAGACTGTCTGTAGTTAGTATGTGTATGGTTGGAACACTTTGCAGGGTACAGTGGGTGGAGACTGACTGTGCTCTCTGCTGGTAAATGTTAGATATGGGTGGGCACCTGAGCTGAGATTTTCAGCATTCTGCCTGTCTGCCATTGCCTTATTGATGTGTACAGATCTGCATTGACTGCGCTGTAGGGTGCCTGTTTCCCAGCAGGACTGGGGTTGATGGTCCCCTCTACAGCCACCATTGCGGAGATGTACAATGTGGATCTGTTGGTGAGAGATCCTGTCCCCCATCCTGAGCCACAGAGGCTGGTTGGGTGGTACTACATAATCTGCTTTGAGGTCTAAACACCCCCCTTCACTTATAACCTCTCAATCAACTACAGCAAGACTGAGGCTCTAATAATCACTCGCAACCCCGACTTCATCCATCCACCGGACATCAAAATAGCAGACACAACCATTCCAATGAAATCCGAAGTAAAATACCTGGGAGTAACCCTGGACAACGAACTAAATCTCAAGTCTCACGTCAACAAAACGGTCAAGAATGCATACTACAGAATGAGAATCATCAGACGACTTAAACCCCTCCTCGACGCAGAACACTTCCGCACGGTATGCCAAGCGCTCATCACCCCATTACTGGACTTCTGCAACCCCATCTACCTTGGCCTACCAAAGCAAACTCTCAAACCGCTCCAACTAGCCCAAAACACCACAGCACGCATAATTTCTGGCTCAACAAGACATGAACACATTACCCCGGTTCTCAAAGATCTACACTGGCTCCCAATCAGCTCACGTATCAAATACAAAACAATAATAAACATATTCAAAATCAAGCACCACATTTCAGCAAACAGCCTGCACACCCTCATTCATCCAGACACCAGCACCCGCCCGAGAAGAAAAGGAACCTCCAACAGAGTCAACACACCGAGAGACTTCAGAAAAACACGAAAGGACACCACAGAAAGAGCCCTCTCCCTGGCAGCCCCAACTATCTGGAACTCCCTCCCAGATGACCTGAGATCGACAACGGACCTCAAAGACTTCCGCAAACAGCTGAAGACAACTCTGTTCATAGAACATTATGGACACGTCACGTAATCAACAAGGCCTGATCGTAAAAGACCCCCCATCCCGACGAGAGATTGTATATCGGCACAGGATCTATCTCAAGCCCTATCTGGACAGTACCTTGTATTATAGAACATGCTGTATTATAGCGCACTCTGTACATAGCCCACCCTAATCTAGAACACCCTCCACACACGCACTTCACACCACTGCATCCACTGCATGAACTCCCACCCCCCCACTCCCCCCCCGCACACTATCCCCCTTCACTGCATGATCCCCCAGCACTTCTTCTGATTGGATTGTTGTGACACCGCCTTGATTTTTATGATAAGATGGTTTAGAAATACTGTTAAATAAATAAATAAATAACATGTGACCATGGCACCCATACAGGATATGCACTATTCTGGGTGCATCATAGTCCACAAGGGCTATACGTGACTGGAAATTACAGATGGATACAGATATATCCAAGGTGGGGCTGCAAGGACTACCTATCACACACTGGCACTGATGGCAACCTGCAGTATAACCTGTCTCGGCAAAGCCAGCTGCTGCAGACCTGGTGCTGGCCACCCCACCTCACCTTCAGGGTGAGCACAGGACCCGCACAATGTCACTGTCTGTAGCTACTCTGTGTCAGTAACACACATGGTCAGTTCCCCCTACCAGGCCAAGGTGCTGTGGGGGTGCATACCCCATCTTGTGATCAGCTGTAGACTGCTGATCTGCATGTGCAGTGCATCGTGGGTACGGGTGGGTTTACCCTATCCTGGTAACCACAGCAGACAGTTTGTGTGGTGACCTGCAGTCTTTCTGTAGCCAGCCAGCAGTGTGGTAGTAGCTATAGAGATGTAGCCTACTGGTTACTTCAATGACTATAGAGGCAGAGGTCATGTGTTCAATACCATGGTGGTGTAATCTAAAAAGGCTGTCTGAGGCTTTTTCTTTTAATTTAAATCAGTGCTGCCAGCAGAAACACCCTCACAGTGCTGTAGCCTAAGGTGCCTCATAGGCGCCCTATACAGTGCCCTATATAGCACATTATAGGGTGCCTTGCCAGACAGGGCACTTTATAATGTGACCTATTGGGCGCCTTATAGGGCGCCTTATGAGGCATCTTAGGTTAGGGCACTGTGAGGGTGTTTTTGCTGGCAGCACTGATTTAAATTAAAGGAAAATGCCTCAGACAGCCTTTTTAGATTACACCACTGCAGGATTGAACCCATGACCTCTGCCTCCACAGTCATTGCAGTAACCAGTGGGCTACATTGTTATAGCTTCTAACACTGCACTGGCATGTACTTAGGGTTAACACGCGTTAACATGTCACGGTGCCCACTATCACGCGATACATATTCTTGCTACCTTAGGACTGGAACGCCCACTCCTTATATGGGATTCTTCACATTATCGCTGCAACTAACGCCGGTAACATTAGGACGGTTTAGTTAACATACCCCTTAATGTCTCAAATTCGATCTTCATGTACTTATCTAAAATGTGCTGCCAATTAAAGGTCCCACCAATTAATTAGAGAACCTTCAATTTAGTAAATTCTGTATTTTTGAGGAAGAAATGAACAGGGAATTAAAGAGAATTATGTCCTTAATCCATTGTATAAAGCCCTGCCTGAAACAAGCACTTCTTAAAAACCTATGCATTTCTACCAGCAGGTGTAAAACCAGAAGTGTACATTTTTGGCATATTTGTGGATTCCCTCTGTAAAATAGGAAATATATATGTAGAGTTTGGGCCTACCTGGACCTTGCCCAAACCATGTCTCTACTGTGACCCTTTGGAATTTCTCTCTGTTGGGATCTCCACACATAAATAGCTTTCAAAAATCATATTTACACTTGTAAATGTGGCTACTTAGATGTGGAGATGCTTCTAAAATAAGCACCTCAGGGACATAGTGATTTAATATGCACATCAAAGGGCAAAACCATGCATTATTTTACTGTAACACATGTTATTTTACCCCATTGGTTCTATTATAATGAGATGCAAATTCATGCAAAACACCTCATTATTATGTAAATAAAAACACAGTTTTCATTGAACTCAAAGCTGGTACTATTTTTTCAGCCAGGATTCATTAAGCCGATAGCATGCTATCTTAAAGGGGCCAGTGCATTAAGAAAAGAGGCATAGTATGGCGTTTGCCTTCTCTCCCTTTCCCCAGAAAAGTCTCTCCATCCTCAAAGATATATTCCAAGTGCCCCACCTGAAGATCCCCACCCCTTGGACACAATCACAATCACAATTCCTCCCCCCTCCCCCCCAAAGACCTACCACCTCCAAAGGCCACCCTGGTGCTATCCAGGGAAGGCCCATCCACTGGGTGGATTAGGCAACTGCCTAGGGTGGTAGTTTCTTCATTTTTCAAAATGGCGCAGAGGCTCACAGTAAGCCACTTCTGTGCTGCAGCAGACTCTGAAGCACCCACACACATGCATGCAGTCATGGCCTGCCGCTCCTATCCCCTCCAACAGGAAGCTTGCATCAGAGGGAGCAGGAGCACAAGCCATGAGTGTGTGCGTGCAGGTGCTTCACGGCCTGGGTGCCACTGAAATGGCTTGCTCTGAGCCTCCACACCACTTTGAAGAATAATGGAGGATCATGGTGCTGCCCCGCAGGTAAGAAGGAAGGGGACATGATGGATGCCAGGTGGCCGCCCCGAGGGGGGAGGAATGGCAGGCAGGTAGGCCTGCTTAGAATGGCATAAATATTTTCTGTCCTAGCCTTATGCCATGTTTCAGCAGGAATAATGTGGATGTTTCTGGGAAACACTTAATACATACACGGGCCTTTCCTAAGTACGCTTTCTACATCCCCAAAGCTGACCATGCCCCTATTGTGCCCTCTCCTGCTCATATTCTGAGATCCTCATGCTAGCGTTGTGAGACATTTTAAGCACATACACGTCCCCGCCGCACGTACAAACCCCTTATTTGTGTTCCAAAATGACCCCTATAGTGAAACTGGGGACTACAGTATGGTAAGATACACAAATAGGCATGAAGTATTAGACTTCTTACAAGAAGCACCTTGCATAGAGCTGTGATGGCTCATCTGCAAAATGTTTACCTGACAACTAGAAGGTCGAATGGTTCAAGACCAGTCCCTGACTGTGAGGAAAAATAGTTGGATGGGTACTTTAACCCACTGGCTGCCAAGAAGAAAGTTAGAATGCTAATAATCAAAAGGAATGGAGAATATAGTCAAGGATGTTATGATGCCTCACTATTTCGCCTTAAATATTATGTGGAGTTCTGGTCGCCTTATCTTTAAAAGGATTTAGCAGCTTAAGAAAAGGTACAGAGAACAGTAACCAAAATTATAAAGGGGGTGAAAGGATACCCTTACGTGGAAAAGCTGAGGTCTATAAAATAATGAATGGAATGGAACTGGTAAGCATAGATCGGTTATTTACTCCTAACAATAGAAAGACTAGGAGACACACAATGAAGCTACAATGTAGCACATTTAAGACTAATCTGAAAAAAATATTTTAACACTCAACATGTAATCAAACTCTGAAATTAACTGCCAAAGGTTGTAGTAAAAACTGTTAGTGTAGCTGGGTTTAAAAGAGATTTGGACAAGTTCCTGGAGGAAAAGTCCATAAAACATTATTAAAGTGGACCGGGGAAAACTACCACTACTTACCCCTGGAATTTGTCTTTGGGGAACCTGCCAGGAACTTGTAATCTGGATTGGCCACTGTTGGAAACAGTATATTGGGTTTGATGGACCTTTGGTCTGACCCAGTATGGTAAAACTAATATGTTTATGTGATCCTTCTCTCAATATGTCTAGATATACATAGAGAAAAAGTAAATTGATTAAGGGACATACATAGGTGGAACATCAATGGTAGAAGTCTGAAACCTCACTGTTTCATCTTGTGTCCCACATAAATCATCATAGCTAAGTGATCATTTACTAAGGGTAACCATGAACTAGCAGCATTAGCTTGCACTCTCAGGGCCCATAGGAAGGAAATGGGCCCTATAGCAGATTGCACTCACTAATGCCATTCGTGCACGTTAACCCTTACTAAATCACACTCATTATGTTTATGTAAATATCATATTACAATCAAAAACTTCGATGGGTGAGCACATCAACATTCACATGCAGTCCAAAGGCATAGAACGTATCCACATGCAGTCCAAAGGTATCTTATCTATAGAGTAATCAATCTGATAAATGGGATCCGGCAAGCCCACAGTGAACCACAATGAACCTCCTTGCTGGTCTCCCTCAGTGTCATCTCTCTCCTCTTCATTCTATCCAGAACTCTGCTGCATGGCTAATCTTCCACCAGCCTTGATAGACTCATACAACCCCTCTTCTAAAATCACTTCACTTGGTCCCCTTCCATTTCCATATCCAATTCAAACTCTAGAATTTGTTACTGGAGGATGTAGTAAAGGCTGTTAGTGTAGCTGGGTTTAAAAAAGGTTTGGACAAGTTCCTGGAGGAAAGGTCCATAAACCATTATTAAGAAGGGACCCAGGATATTAATGCTTGACCCAGTACAAGCATTGCGGAACCTGTGTCTTTTGGGGAAACTGCTAGGTACGTATAACCTAGATTGGCCACTGTTGGAAACAGGATAGTGGGCTTGATGGACCTTGGTCTGACCCAGTATGGCATATCTTATGTTCTTATGTTCTCCTTCTAACATATAAATGCATTCACTCTTCTGCCCCTCATTACCTTTCCTCTCTTCTCTCTCCCTACACCACTCCCGTGAACTCCGCTCCTCCTCTGGCTTTCTTCTCTCTATGCCCTTTTCTTCTTCTGCAAACTCCAGATTCAGTCTTCTCACCTTGCTGCTCCTTCTACATGGAACAAACTTCTTCTATCTTTATGTCGTCTCTTCTCTCCCCCTCTTCAAATCTGGGCTTACCTCTTTGAGAACGCATTTGGATCCTAATCCCTTGTTCTTCATGTGTTTCCTTCACTATTTGAATCCCCTTGTTTCCCTTGTATTGTTCTGTCTTGATTAGATTGTAAGCTCTATGAGCAGGGACTGTCTTCTTTATATGTTTGTACAGTGCTGCATATGCCTTGTAGTGCTATATAATTAATAGTAGTAGGAGTAGTAATGTCCATGTCTATTCCTGCTCCATGATACAAATAGGCATCAGAAAAGCTCTTGTTCTGCCATCAAAATGCCTGGAGGTAGTAAAGAAGAAGGTATTCTGATATACACAATACTTTTCATGACCATAAAGCCAACTGAAGGGAAACACAAACACTTTCTGATTGGATCGACACGCCGACGCACATCTCCGCTTGCATAATAGCAGGCATGATGTGTATGCAGCAAGGAATAGATGTCCTCATTCTAAAATTGTGCCATGGTCACCAGGTCCAGTTCAGGCACAAGTATGTTTCTCAAATCAAGCCAAAATGTGCATACAGCTGATCTCTTTCATATGTTTTGACCTGCACCTCCCAGATTGCAGCTAGACATCATTTCTAAACTGTGCCTTCGCGTCTATACAGCAATACTCCCATTATGGAATCACAAATCTCTTGAAAACTAAATTTAAAAAGCCGTGATTGCTGTTAATCTGTATTCCATGTTCTTAAGGAGCTTGGCAATGCAAAAAGCCACACAATGGATCACATCACACAATTCTAAAGAAATATTGAGTGATTAACTCACTGCTATCTTTGTAGAAGTCATTGTGGAGTCAGAAACATTCTGGAAGTTGTGGGACATTGCATTTACAACAAAATTATTTTTCACCCCTTTTGCATTATTACAGATCATTTATAACTTGCCTATCTATGAGCTGTCATCTGACTTTAGTATCTATGCACTAACTCCATCCCATATGAAGCCTATTGATATTATCAACAAACAGTATACTGATGAAATGTAGTAGAAATCACTTTATTTGCCTTAGAACCATCTGAATGTTTGTGCACATTTGTCTCTGATATCTGGTGGCTATGGTAAGGTTACCAAATGTTCCTGATTTTTTGGGGGATGGTTCTTGATTTTGAACTGTGTCCCTGACTCCCACCTGTTCAGCAACCTCCTGTCTCAGATTACAGCAAGAGGGACAAAAGGGGCTAGAAAATAATATTTTCAATTTAGTGATTTAAATGTCAGTTTTCAGAATTGGTTCTATTGACTTTAGATTTTGACTAGTCCAGGGAAAATGCATCAATGTTTCTATTTCCCTGTGGATTTGCCTGATTGGACGTGATATTGTTGTTATCATGTAAGAGATGGGGGCCGCAGGGTAATGATCCTCTTCCCTTCTCTGTACTTTGTTGCTCAAACCTTAAACTAAGGGGTCCCTTCTTCTCCCCACTCCCCCTCTTTGGATACATGTCCAGTTTTGCCTAGTAATCTTAGACTATGGCCTACATTTTATTTGAGGAACATTTTGAGTCACCTCTTATTATATCGAGTGTTTTTTACTTAAGTTCCAATACTATATTTCAGGTAATCTTAAATTTCAGAAGTTGGTTATATTCTGCATAAATTTCCTGAATTTCAACTATGTTGATCTTTCTTGGCATAAGCATTTGGAATTTACATCATATTTTATATTGAAAAGCCCTCTCCATTCATTCCATGCATTTGTCATGAAAATCTAACTGTATTTATCAAATCTTGTGGTCCTTATAAAGACTCTTTTCATGACAATTACAGTTGTGGTTAACATTATTGACATAGTTGTAATTCAACCCCTTATTGTCCAATATCTCCTTAACAAAAGTGGCCAGTGAAATGGCTTTAGATTATATATGCACACATATTTGACACATAAAAGACTCAAATAAAACAAGACCAAATAAAAAAGGAAACAATAGGAAATAGTAAAAAAAACAAAAAAACAACCCAACAACCCTGGGATATTGCCAGGACATGTTTATTGGCACCCTTACAAACAATTCAAATCAGTTTGAACAGAAGAACCACATTCCCATTGCAGTAAAATTAGATACACCTGTGATCAATTGTCAGTACTCACATGACTTGAATCAACTAATGAATGATGGCTCTAATGTTTAAAATGACCACATTCACTCCATGTTCTATTATCACAATGGTAAAGACAAGAAAGCTACCTGAGACTGTCAGAAAAGCCATTATAACTAAACCTCAAACTTTAAAGGGGCCAAGGCCATCCCCAGTGACCTTAGGATGCCTATGTCTACAGTTTGCAATGTTAGTAAGTGGTTTTCTACACGGTCTTTGAAGGTTAGTATGAACTGTTGAAAAAACACCATGTACAACATCTAGAGAGCTTAAGGCTGACCTGGAGCAATCTGGAGTGGTGGTTTCAATCTGCACCATAAGCTGCACAATAATCAAAGGACTTCAAGGACAAAGTCCAAGGAAGACTCCACTATTCGGAGACAGACATAAAAAGGCATGCCTGATTTTTGCCCAAACCTATCTTGAAAAGCCACAATCCTTCTGGGAAAATGCTCTGTGGACAGATGAAACCAAACTAGAGCTCTTTAGCAATGCAGACCTGCAATACATTTACAGGCAAAAAAATTAATCATATACGATTAAAAAACACCCTTCCTACAGTTAATTATGGTGGGGGTTCCATAATTTGTGGGGCTTTTTTGCTGCCACAGGAACTGGGACGTAGTAAAGGAATCATAAAGTCAGAGGACTACCAAGGTATTTTGGAGCAAAATGTGCTACCTTGTGTCAGAAAGCTAGGTCTTTGTCAAAGGTCATGGTCCTCCAACTGGACAGTGACCCAAAACATATCCAAAAGTACAAAAGAATGGTTAAAAAAGGAAAAAAAATGGACTGTTTTAAACTGGCCAGCAATGAGTCCTGATCTCAATGTAATTGAAAACCTTTGGAAAGAGCTTAAATCTGCCATTGGTAAAAGGAATCCTGGAAACCTTCATGAGCTGGAACAAATTGCAGTTGAAGAGTGGGAGAAACTACTAGCAGACAAGTGTACAAAAGTTATAGATGGCTACAAGAAACGGTTGGTGGCTGTCATCACTGCCAAGCGATGTGCAACCATATATTAATGAAGAGTGCCATTAATCCTGGCCGGGTCATATTTAGTTTTTTTTTTTTTTTTGCTCAGAAATTAATATGTCTAAATTCCAGAGACATCTTTTTTTTTTTTTTTTGCTGTATACCTTTGAACATGCTAGTAAAATATTAAGATGACACGCGGTTGGAATATTTCCAATTCTTTCTCAAGATACTGTACACAATATGCCTAAACTGCAAGGGTGCCAATAATGTTGAGCACAACTTGTAAGCATGCATGAACTCAAAAGAGCTGGAATTCCAGGAGATCATGTTGACTGGGTTAATTCTGAGATAAGGCATTTATCAGATAGGGAACCGGAGGGCTACCTTCCATTATCTTATTTATATAACAGAAAAAATGTTCCTTAGACTAGTATAAAGGTTTTCTTAATATTATTTGATATTTTATGCTCCTTTTAATTAGATACAAATAATTATAGAGGCCCTTCTACTAAAGTGCATTATGCATTTGCACTTAACCCACGTGTAGCGGAAAAACTGGTCTACATTAACTGCATAGCCTCTGCGGTAACATGTGGATGAGTACGCTGACACACGATACCATCCCTGCAGGTGCACTTACCTCCACCAATTGAAGCGGCATTAGATAAACTTGTGCTAATGCAACATTGTCAGCATGTTATAGATGCCCCCATGCTAACTGCAATATGCTCACAGTGCCCACTCTCTGCCCTTATCTCGCCTATTCAACACCTTAAAGTGTGACTGGCAGCACTTGAATCAGTACATGGTAATGTCAAGACCCCACGAGAACAGTTACCACTAAGTTAACTGCTTAGTGGACCTTAGTAAAACAATCCCTTCGTTTGTAGTCCTGACTAGAAATGTTCCCAACTTAACATTTTGAATTTCTAATCTCTTTTAAAAGTGGGACAGCGCATTGTTTCTGTATGCTTTGCAAATTTTAAGCTTACTCTACAGCAATAATGTTAACTAAAGTTGTTGAAGTTTCTTTAAAATGGTGTTAATATCTGGATGCTATATTTAAAACATTTTGCTCCTGAAGCTAATGATAATGTGCTCACCTGAGTCATCAAATCTTGTGTCTTTTTAGATTACTGTTTTAAGGAAGTGCTGGATTCACATTTTTTAAACATATAATTCATTCGTTGCTTGGATTTCATTCTAAAACTTTCCTAACCCCTGTTCAGCGTATAGCACTGATATCACTGCCCCAAAGGGAATAATCTTAGGTGACATCTGAGGTAATGGAGATTCATTGACAACCAAGTTCTCAAGGAACCACAGTAGGGTTGCTAAATTTTTGAAGGAGAAAAGTCCAACAGCTGTCCTGCCACACCTTTCTATTGCTCAGTAGGGCCGCCACCAGTATGATTATTAATTTGTTTTTATTAGTAATATTTAGGTCAAACCTTTCCAGCAAGTAGTTCAACATGAGCTACTTTAGCTATGTCCTTGTCCCCAGAGGGTTTACATGTGAGGCAATGGAGGATTAAGTTACTTGCCCAAAGCCACAAGGAGTGTCTTTGATCACCTCAGTAACACTAACCGCACACCCACTCTCCTCATCCATTCTCTCCCGACATGCTGTCTCTCTCTAAGCCCTTCACTCTCTCCTTGCACCTGATCCCCACTTACCGTCTCCATCTTCTCAATCACTCCCCCTGCTCTGGGCTCAACCCCTTCTGATCTCCTTATACAACTCACAGCCCCTGTACTTTCCTTAGTTTCCCCCCTACATCTCTCACTCTCTCCTTCCCCTCACTCGCTCATTTGCCTGTCCCCATCCTCTCTCCTCCCATTTCATCCACTTTTCTCTCCTTCCCAACGTGTCACTTCCTGCCTGGAGCAGCACTCAGAGTCTTTTACACAGCTTCCAAAATATATGAGGCCAGTAGTGCCTTTACATGTCTTCCCCCTCCAATGCTGATCCAACAGAAGGAGATTGCACTCTGTTGATTCTTGCCATCCCATTTGTCATCTGGAACCCAACTGCTTTGAACTGCATGGTTTAAAGCAGTTGGGCCTAAGGTGGTATAGGAGCAGACATCACCCATCACTGTACTGCCCTCCATCTACTGCTGCCAATGATTGGCATGGGGAAAGGAGACAATATAAAGCAGCTCCAAGTCTCTGCTTGCTCTGTTAGACGCTATTCCCAGTTCTCCTTGGCATTTGGTGGGAACTGGGCAATCGTACGGGAAAGACTGCAGTTTTGCCACCCCTTCCCTCAGCCGCAGATTCATAGGAGACTTGGAGCTATGAGAATAGATAGTCAGCTTTACCATCATATTATGAAATCGGACATCCACATTGGGAGTAATTTTATAAATCGTGGCTAGATGTATGCATATATCTATCCAAACTCTAGGTAATGTATCATACATATGTGTAAACAGACATTTACACGTGTATTTGATGCAGCCTCTATTCTGAAAGCATGCATGATTGTGCATACTCTCGCTACAGCGACATACTTTGGAAGAAGTGTGGGCATAGTGCAAGGTTACACATGCAAATTATAAAATACTATAATTTGCGTGCATTCTTGAAAAATGTAAGTGCAGGCACTTGCACCAGCCATAAGGCTATTATAAGTGCTTGTGGCTTAAATAAACACAGGCTTTCAACAACGTACACCCTTTTATAAAGTCTGCACACACCTAACTTTAGAAAAATAGGTGCTGAATACATGTGAAAAAACATGTGTTTATCTGAGCATGCCTTATAAAATTACCCTCATTTATGTTTTCAGAAAATAACAGACACATTGAAAAGCACTCAGAGTAGTTACTTGGACTGGCTTACTTCATGTTACCTATTTCCATCAAGGCAACAGAACATTAAAATAACATAAAATAATCTGAGACTACCAGAGCTTCGCTACCTAAGGTTCTACTGCATTCTCTTCAGCACCAGCCCAGGTCCAGTAACCCAATTTGGGAGTCTGCAAAATCACTAAAAGCAAGTGGTACCACTGTTAAATGTTGATGCACACTGTGGAATTCTGCTGATTTTCCTTATATGATCGCATTTCGATTCCTAGAAGGGTTCTATGTGATTTTAACCTCAAAGGAATATTTGGGTGTTCAAACCTCAGCTGGATATTGTTCCAATATTCTTTTTAAATGGAAATTTAAAAGCAATTGAGACTGAGTGTGGCTGCCCAAATCAAACAGCGCATCACATTATAAACAACAAACTCTATAAATCATGCAACTCCAGAAACTACTGTCGTACAAAACAAAATGAAATAAGATAGTTAATATTGTAAATAATCATAGCATTCAGTTCATTAAACATGTTTTCTTATATACCGCAAGTACAAGTTATGATTTGCCAAAACCCGCATGCTGAAGGAAGAAATGGCTCCCCGAGAATTCTTTACATTGTGAAAGTCTGTTAAGATATTCAGGGGCCGTATTACTACAGTGTGGCAAGTGCAAAGTCTGTGCAGTAAACACAAAGGCATGCCCAGCAGCTGGTCTGCATTTATCACGCAGAAGGCATGCCTACCGCATACTGCAGCAGGAAGCACAGGAACAGTGATAGCTACACCGGCCCTAGAGCTGAAGCTACACTGGCCCTAGAGCTGAAGGCTGCAAGAACACGTTTGCCCAAAATCTACTCATATGCATGCCCACCTGCATAGTATGCACCATCAAATCAACACATGGCTTTTACACTGGGATGCATTTTAAAAAAGGACATTAACACGTTTGTATTAATATAAAAAAAAACCAATAAGGCACATACGTGTTGCCTAAAAGCACGCAACTCCTTATAAAAGTACCCCAAAGTGGTTGCATTTTGTATAAGTTAAAGCGCTCTAGTAGTCATAGTGGGCCGGGCGACATATAGGGGCCTGTTTAATAATGTGCACTAAGGTTGGATAACTTAGCGTTTGGCGAGTGCAAAATATTAGTGTGGAAGGTTTGTCCAACCCATCCTAATCGCTGGGGACATTCCTGGCATGTTCCCATGCAGTTAGTGTAGCGCAGAGGACCTTGCCGTTCTAAACCAGCATCTGCACTTATGGATGCGCAATTACGATTTGTACACACCGCTGATACCTGCACCAACTACGATGT
The DNA here is from genome assembly GCA_033557465.1 of Ichthyophis bannanicus. Lineage (NCBI taxonomy): Eukaryota > Metazoa > Chordata > Amphibia > Gymnophiona > Ichthyophiidae > Ichthyophis > Ichthyophis bannanicus. Next base: position 863,097,328 of record CM066032.1, on the reverse strand, counting down.
GCAGTCAGGGCTCACTTTCCACCCTAAACCTGTCCATTCCCCACCCTGTTGTGCATAAGGTGGTTGGCCTGGGAATTTAACTGCACTGGCATTTTTATCACATACAAACTGCTTAGCACGGATTTTAGTGTGTAGTACCTGTTACTGCTCTTTAGTAAACATATTCCATTGTGAACTACAATAACCTAAACAGGGCCAAACAAAAGCCCGCAGCACTAAATGAAAATGACTAGGTTCCAATAAAGGCTTAAAACCACATAGAAGTTACAACTTGTAATAAAGAGAAGCAACAACATGTTTCACCTGTGTATGAATGTCAAAACAGGAGTCTAGAATGAAATCAAGGTACTTCACTTCCACTCGCACGAAGAAAGAAGATTACAAAATGTTAAAGAACCTGTAAAGGTCAAGATGAACCTCTCAAAATAAGCCATGCTTCAGAATCAGTGAAGTTAACAGCTAAATTATTATGCGGTGATGACTTAGAAACAGCATTAATAGGAGAAAAAAATAACATAATGTCATTGCATATAATCAATACTCTGCCATTAGGTTGCTAAGGTCGACACAAAAGAGATGCAGATAAGTAACGACAATATGGCAGAACCAAGCTTAATGGAGGCTCAAATAGAAAACAGTACCAAGCGTAGACTGCTGTGTGCACTCGGAAAGAAAACACATATCATTGCAAAACATTCAAACCCAAATCACAGTCTGAAAGACGCTGAAGTAAAACGTCATTTGCTAATTGCATTGAATGTGCCATCCAAAAATACTAAGAAATAAGCATGGGCACCAGAACCAAGCCCTGCAAAACTGCAGCGGCATTTCTGTGCTGTGCCTTGGCTGTAATCCGTGCTGCTGAAGGTCAAGGAGAGAATCCTCACTGAGAAAAGACATCACTTGTTTAATAAGATTACTCTCAAGCAGTGAGCTAGAGAAAGGTCAATAACTATGTACAGACAAAGGGGGTCATATTAGAAGACTTAATCATGAGTTGGATGTCAAAAAACATGCATGCGGACCTCCAAATCATGGAAATGTTCCTGGAGTCATTTCAGAAATGGCTTTTAAAGACAGCTCCGGTGTAGGGATATCCAAGTATGCAGGGGTGTGGCGAGGCATGTTTGGGGAGGTGCAATGGACTTAGATGTCTCCCTGGATTCCAACCCCATCCAAGTTTAGAACTGCTCTAGGCACAAATAGGCATAGGAAAAGTGTTTGTTTTGGCCATAAACAATCCACAGAGTATAGAGAACATGGAGAGTTAAGTGATGTGCTGCAGATCTCAAAGAGCAGCAGCAGAATGTGAACCCTGGCTGCCTTGGTTCTAACCCACTAGGCTAACTATTAGGATATTAGACATCTCTATTGTAGACTGCTATTCCGGAGACATCTATGTAAACATCCCCATAGATATCCATATCAGGCATGTCCATATTTGTGAAATCATGCCTAAACTTGGACGCACTTGCTTTTGTTTTTCAGACGTTCTGGCTTGGATTCCCAGACTGCACTGGGATGTCCTTTGTAAAATGTGCCTCAAAAGGGTCTAATTTAAAGTTTTTAAGTAACAGAGGTCAAGAGCACACTTCATAAAACCACTCAATGAGACTTGTACTTGATAATGCAAGAAATCGACCATGGTATCACTGATAGCTTCATAAGTACCAACAAAAAAAGATTAAACCATACCAAATATTAGGCATAATAACCAAAACTTGTTTGAAACTGGACTTACTGATGATATGAATGGTTCCTCTTAACATTAGAGGATGATCAAGAAACATATCTTGATTGAACATAAAAAAGTAATGAAAAAATATAAATAACCAAATACAGACTAGTCCTGGCCAACTGCCATATGCAGGGGCATGTTTACTGAAGTCTGTTAACAGTTAACTTGGGACTTGCTGCATGCTGATTATGCCGCGTGACTGTTAACTTGGGGGAGCATGGTAAAAGTCCCATGTTAACCACTTAGGGGTATGTTTACTAAACTGCGATAATGTCATTCGCGTTAGGTTCCGCGGTAAAGGTACAGATGCCAATATAAAGGCGTGGGCGGTACATCATTACAGCAAGCCATATCAGCTAACGCATGTTACAAACTAATGCGCGCTACAAGGCGCCTCATAAGGCACCTTACAAGGTACATTACAAGGCGCCTTGTTAGGTGCCTTGTAAGGTGCCGTATAAATAAGGTGCCTTATAAGGTGTCTTGTAAGGTGCCGTATAAGTAAGGTGCCTTATAAGGTGCCGTATAAGGTGCCTTGTAAGGTGCCATATAAGTAAGGTGCCTTATAAGGTGCCTTGTTAGGTGCCCTATAAGGTGCCTTGTTAGGTGCTTTATAAGGTTCCTCATAAGGCGCTTTGTAAGGTACCCTATACAGTAGGGCTCCTTAGGCTATGCACCGTATTAGGCACCCCTGGACAGGGGTATTACAGGGCACCCTGGGTTACAGAACCATAGGTTATGGTAGCCTAACAAGGTTATGGTGCCCTAAGTTAGTGTGGCCTAAGGGCTGCAAGGTGCTGCAGGTTGACATGCATGACCTGTGAGGAACAGAGACAGATGTAGCCCTAACTCTAGATAGAGCACTCAGGAAATGCAATGAACAGGTGAGTGAAGGAGGAAGAGCTGGGAGCCGCTGGACCTGCCATATCTGTGGGCATCCCATATGGCTGCCAGTACTGATGACAAACATGGTGGGGGCAACTGTACCACAGCACAGGGTGTTGGCAATGTAAAGTACTGGAAAGACAGTTGGTAGCAGACAATGGGAATACGTGTCCTCCAGTGGAGGCGGAGGTGGCAGGATAGTTACAATGATGGGTGGACAGAGGAGTGGTGGTGCCATGCAGAGCAGGCACAGGCGAGGCAAGCATGAAGAGGCGCAATGCAGGAAAGGGTAACAGTGCAGGACATGGGTCGACAGCCTGCACAGGCAGACAGGACTCTACACAGCTCGACAGACGCAGATAGACGGACCAAGGGAATGTTGGCAATTGTTGTGAGGGTATTATGGGCTGGCAGAACAAATCTACAAAAATATGACTGTTACAGGCATGCACTCTATTTGAGTAGGACAGGCATGAGAGGAGGGAACAATGAGGAATTGAACCCATGAACACTGCCAAGAATGGCATTGTATTAACCAGTAGGCTATACCTCTGTGGTGTATGTCACAGCAATGGCTGGGTACAGAAGGACTGCAGGTCATCGTACAAACTGTCTGCTCTGAGTGCCAGGATAGGGTAACCCCACCAGTACCCATGATGCAATGCAAATGGGGTCTGCACCTCTCCGGTACCTCAGCTTGGAAAGACGAACTGACAGTGCATGATACTGGCACAGAGCAGCTACAGACCATGCCATTGTGCAGGTTCTGTGTTCTCCCTGAGGGCTAGGATGGGTGCCCAGCACTAGGTCTGCAGTACATGTGGTGCTAGAGATAGGCCCTGCTGTACATCCCCATCACTGCCAGTGTGTGACAGGTGTTCCTTGCAGTACAGCTGAAGGTAATTTTATGTCCATCTGTATCCTGCAGTCACATGTGGCCTTCTAGGACCAGACATCACCCAGATTAGTGTATACCTTGTGTTAGGGTCTGGCTGACATGGTCACCTGTTATCAGGGCAGAGGGGTTTCCAAACTTGCATGAGGTTTGTGTAGCAGTGCCTTGATAGTTCAAAGTGGTATACACTACATACCCCAAAGGGCTCATGTCACCCTTTTTGTAGGTAAGGAACAGGTGCCCCAGACCCTATGAAGCAACCTCCATCCTGCTGGTATGTGAGAGTCCTCCAGGGTTGGTGGGCTAGAGCAATGGCAGACCAGTAGCAATGATGGGGAAGCTCTGGAAAACCCCAACTGCCTCATACCACTGTCTGCCAGTCACCAGCAGACAGCACAGTCAGACTGCACTGTATTGGTGTTCTGACCATGCACAGTCTAACTGCAGACAGTCCACTAGCCAGTCCATAGTGTATGCTCACAGAGGAACTATGTGCACCAAGCAGGCATCTCAGTGATTGGGGGCCCAGCACTGGGGACACAACTGGATTCATAGAGACAGATAGTATAGAGTGTTATGTGGGAACCTAGATATGCCATGGTCACTGCTTGGTCAGAGTGAGTGCCCTCCCAGCATGCCATGCTGTGGCCACCCTGTCCATGCAGGCAGTGGTCGGGTACTACAGTGTCCCAACCATTGCCCCACACCCTGTGAAGATGCATCCTGGCCAATCCGCCCTGTCCGGGCCATACCCACAACACCAAAACAATGGATAGACATACACACGCACACTCCTATTGCAGCATTGTGCACAGATAGGGGTGGTTGGCAACTCTGCCTGCCACACTGGTCCTGATCACAGTGCCGACATTGCTGAACTGTGTAGGAGGTAGTAGTAGTGCCCTGGTTATAACTGCTGCTCAATGCTGGGGCCAACAGCCTGACTCTCCATGCATCTATGTGAGTGGGTGTTTGTATCCCTGTTCACCGCTGCTTTGGGCTTTGCACATGTTGCTGTTGTATCTGCATTGTAGGGTAAAACATAGGGACATGCTCTGCAGGAACCACAGTTGGGGCTTGAACCTGTGACCCTCTGCTTCTGGACATACTCACTGGGTGTACTTCACCACACTGTTGCCACAGATGCATGGTGGTCCCTGGGGCTACCTGTACCTTTCCTCAGCCAGACCTTTTATGTTGCACTGCACACCATGTACTGGTACAGGGCATGGCCTAGGTCCACTGTAGGCAGGTGCCACTGCCCCCTCCAGCACAGGCACCCCCCCTGCCATGCTGACATGACCATATGCTGTCGGTGCTGGTAGTGCGCAGTCCCAGGCCATCCACTATGTGGGTTGGTGGTCGCCTAGGAAGCGGGGTCTGGGGCATAGGGAATACATGAGCATACTCACATCCCCCCCCCCCATCACCGCCTATAAATAGTCTGTTCTTTCCGCTTGGGGGAGGGTTGGCTGGGGGGATGTCAGGTCAGTGCCCTGGCAACTGTTAGCTCGGGTGGACCAGGTAGATGTAGGTGGATTGTGTTTGGACTTTTGTCAGCTGTTGTCATGATGATTTCCGGTTTCTATGTTCCTATGTACCACCTAGGCACCCGCCTAGTCCACCCTGTGCCCCTGCTGCCCCGCTACATATCCCGCCTGCAGCCTCCTATGCCCCACTTGCACCATTGCCATAGTGGTCTTTCATACTTGGGCACTATGCTGGTGCTGGACATGAAGCACTACTATCACGGTCCTTGGGCTCCCTGTCTATGTTATACATTGCTGACACGAATATGGTTTCTCTCTCCTGCAAATGTGCATCTAATGGCAGGTTTTCATTCGCGGTAGGATTCAGCCCTTCAGTTCAGCGCGCTAGTGTGCAGGGAGCCTCTCCCTGCCCATTGACCCCTTCCCCCCACCGTCTCTCCACCCTCTGCGGTGCTTACCACTGCCAGGGATGTTAACGATCGTTAAGTAACGTTAATGCACGTTAACATTACATACCACGCGTTAACGTTACATAACGCCCGGTCTGTAACATTACCGCAGTTTAGTAAACATACCCCTCAGAGCATGATGGAGCAGTGACATACCAGGTTAGAGGCAGAGTGTGAGTACTGACGGCGCATCATGGTTTACATGAGTGTCATTAGTGCATGCTAACTGTGATTACTGCCATTAGCACGGGTGTACTTACTGCCTCTTCAATGGCTGGCGGTAAGTGCACCCCTGTGAGGAATGTATGCTGGTTAGTGTGGTGATGTGCATCTCCCCATAGTAACTGCCGTGCAACATACCAAGCATGTTCCCAACAGTTAGCATGGGTCTATGCCCAAACTCGCGCTATCCTTTGGGACTTAACATACACTAACATAGCAAAATACAGTAAACATTCCCAACAATTTTTTATTAAACTCAGAACAACATTCCAAAAATCATTTAATCAGAGTGACTCAAAATGCTTACATAAAAGACAAGTTTTGATAGAATAGTGAAATCATATTATAATTCTCAATACTCCTCACCTTGTATTGTAACTGATTCCATTCTATTGCTCCGTGATATAAAAAGAATCATCAAGGGTCCGCTGGACCAGGATTGCTGACAGTAGCAATCCATATTAACAGTTCCTGCATCTCCGCTGCTATTTTTCTGGATTTTTAGCACTATTACCTGTTCTTTTTCTCTACATCAGGGCCGGCCCGTCCATTGAGCGAGAATGTTTTTTGCACAGGGCCCCGCGTTTCAGGGGGCCCCGCACATGCACCGGCTTTCAGAGCGCGAGGGGAGAGTTTCTCCCTCGCTGCTCTGTTAAGCCCACGGGGGCTGATGGGAAATTCCCATCAGCCCCCGCGGGCTTAACAGAGCCACGAAAGGGAAACTAGTTCCTTCGCGCTCTGAAAGTCGGCGCGTGTGACTGCAGCTGTAAAGAGAGAGGTGATACAGGGGAGGGCAGGCTCTGCTGGGCAGGGGGGGCCCTGCGGCACACTCGATTCTGCCGCGGCGGCCCCTGCAGCGGCAGCAGACAGCTTTTTAAAAAAAAAAGTTTCCCTATGCTGGGCTGGGGGGGAGGTTAGGAGTGGTGATGGGCTGGGGGGGGGGGTTAGGAGTGGTGATGGGCTATGGGGGGGGGTGGGAGTGGTGATTGGCTGGGGGGGCTAGGAATGGTGATGGGCTATGGGGGGTTAGGAGTGGTGATGGGCTAGGGGGGAGCTAAGTTTGTATATGGGCTGATGGGATTAGGACTGGAAGTGGGTTGATGGGGGGTTAGGACTGGAAATGGGCTGGTGGGATTAGGACTGGGAGTGGGCTATGGGGGACTAGGACTGGTAATGGGTTGGGGGGGTTGCTAGGACTGGAAATGGTCTGGGGGGATTAAGACTGGAGGTGGGCTGATGGGGTTAGGACTGGTTGTGGGCTGTTGGGGGGGATAGGACTGGTAATGGGCTATGGGGGGCTAGGACAGGAAATGGGCTGATGGGGAGGGGATAGGACTTGAGGTGGGCTGTTGGGTGGGGTTAGGACTGGTAATGGGCTATGGGGGGCTAGGACTGGAAATGGGCTGATGGGGGGGGGTTAAGTCTGGAGGTGGGCTGATGGGGTAAGGACGTAATGGGGTGTGGGCTGGTGGGGGGGTTAGGACTGGTAATGGGCTATGGGGGGTTAGGACTGGAAAGGGGCTATGGGGGGCTAGGACATGAAATGGGCTGATGGGGACGGGTTAGGACTTGAGGTGGGCTGATGGGGTTAGGACTGGTAATGGGCTGTGGGCTGTTGGGGGGGTTAGAACTGGTAATGGGCTATGGGAGGGTTAAGACTGGTAATGGGCTGTTGGCTGATGGGGGCTGTCTGGTAATGGGCTATGGGGGGTTAGGACTGATAATGGGCTATGGGGGGGCTAGGACAGGAAATGGGCTGATGGGGAGGGGTTAGGACTTGAGGTGGGCTGATGGTGTTAGGACTGGTAATGGGCTGTGGGCTGATGGGGGGGTTAGGACTGGCAATGGGCTATGGGGGGCTGACTGGAAATGGGTTGATGGGGGTTAGGACTGGAAGTGGGCTGATGGGGGGGTTAGGACTGGTAATGGGTTATAGGAGGGCTTAAACTGAAAATGGGGTGATGGGGGGTTAGGACTGGAAGTGGGTTGATTGGGGGGGCTAGGACTGGTATTGGTTTGGGAGGTTGCTAGGACTGGAAATGGGCTGATGGGGGGCTAGGACTGGAAATGGGCTGATGCAGGGACTAGAAGGGAATGGATGCTGGGCGAGGCTGGAACTAGAAGGGAGCTGATGTTGGGGGAGGATTAGAATGGGATGGGGCTGGGAGAGTAAAATGGAGAGGGGAAAAATATTTTGTGTGGGAGGGATAAAAAATCTACAATTGGCCGGGTATTGGGAGAGTAAGTGGGGATTGAGGATGGAGGGGTAAAATTTGAGTGGATGAAATAGGAATGAGGAAAGAGCAAAAGGAGAAAGATTAGTATGTTAAAGCAGATGTAGAGAGAGAATGGAAAAAAACTAGAAGAGAGAAGAAAGGACAAATGGACAGCAGACGATGGAGAGTTAGCAGAAGACACAAAGAAACCAGAAGAAAGTGGCTGGAGCAATTGCAGCTGAAAAGAAATGCACAAAAGGTAGAAAAATATCTCTTTATTTTGAATTTATTAATTGGAATATGTCAGCTCTGGTAAATGTGCATCATTAACATCTGCACTTTGTTTAGTACAAGAGCAAATTAATGTATAGTTTTATTTCTACAGTGTTGTACATTCCAAGTTTGTCTTTTGGGATTCCCAGTTTAATTATTGTCTTCCTGTTGCTAAATTGTGATTCCTTGTTTGGTGATGGCCTATGTTCTGCATGTGTAACTGAGCTGAGGTATTCTGTTTATGTAATTCCTATTTGACATTGCCACTTGTTCTCTTTCCCCAGTAGGTCATGTATTGTTGTTCTCTGAAATGTATTGGTTTAATATTTGCATGTTTCCTTTTGATAGGTAGGGTATGGTGTTTGTGAGTCCTGGTAGTGCTGTTAGGATACGGCAGGTTTGCTATGGGTTCTAAATGGGCAGTGTTTGTAGTAGTTCCTAATGTGTCTGGTGGTTGGCACTGGATTATAGTAATGTAGAAATCTTTTAGTCTTTCTTTATCCATACACTCATTAAGAGGCATGTTTACTAAAAGTTAGTATATGGTAACATTATGCAAATATTTATGCAAATGAGGCCTCTTATGCAAATGAGGCCTGCACCGAGTCTCCGCACATGGCCCCGCACCCCCCTTGGGCCGCCCCTGCTCTACATTATCGGGTATTGACCAGCTAAGAGGAAAGGGAAGGTCTGGATACTGCCCCCCGACACCCATGACCTTGTTTGATTTTTTAGATGACGTTTTGTGGATACATTTTGCCTCCCTGATGAAGCCAAAGTGAAATGCCATATAGGGTTCTGGAGTGATGTTGGAGAGGATGAAAGATAAATTATGTTTGCTGATTAGTATCCACTGCTATTACGCTAGATTTTTGGCAAGCTGTGAAAAAAAAAAACATGAATGCTGCAGGTTGTGTGAACAAGGTGTACACTGTTGGATTTTGTGGAAATACATTGTTGCAATGAATGGAATACTGATAATTTTGTGATTTTTTTTAATTAGTTTTTTATTAAAGCCTGATGTGAAAGAGTTTTTCAGATCCTTGATGTACCTGAGCTTGGTCCAAGGCTAATGTTTTAGATCTGGATCTGAAATGCCTATTGGTTCTGAGATCCTTTTTTTCTCTGTGCAAGTAGGTATGGAGCACCAATTGTATTTAGTTGCAGGATGAAGTTTTGCAGAATGAAGTTTTTGCTTTGGGTCTCTATCTGCCGTCACATACTATGTTCCTATGCATCTCTCCTCATCCTCTTGAAGGAGTCAAATGACATGAGAATTATCAAAGTAAGCTTTTCTAGATCTATTGTACTAAAAAAGCAAAGCTTGAGACTGCTTGTTGTCTACAGTAGTGGTAAAAGTAAAGATCATTTGCAGAGCTACACATGTGTATCAACCAAAAATCCATCTTAACATGTGAATATGGAGTTGAAGTATACGTATATTAATATTCCTATCAAAAACATTTTAAAGAAATCTTTTATCATGTCATCAGTAGTACTTGGATTTAGGATTTATAAATTCCCAACAGCAGTGCACTCAGAACTAGCACTGAGGAGGCGGAGCCTAGCGCGAAGGGGAATGGACGCGTAGAGCGAGAGCTCCAGGGGACTGAAATTTAATCCCGTGCCTGCGCCGGCTTTTTGGATCGCGACCCCTCAGAATCTATCGTAAAGTGTCTGGAGATGGCAAACTCAAAACCAGTCCGCCTGGACTTCGCTTCGGGGTCCAGAACCGGCACCAAAAGATCAAAGACTGAAACTACGTCCCCGCAAAAGATGGCAGCCGGGCGTGAGCAGCCGGAGGCGCTACAAGAGCTGCTACAGGAGATCCGGGCTGTGAAGGCCATAGTGACGGCGAACAGCACCTCACTCCAGAGCCTGCAGGAGGACATATTGCAACTTAAGGAGCAATTCGGGACCCTTGCGATGCGTCAGGATCAAACGGACCATCGCTTACAAGTGTACGATGAAAAGTTGAAACTTTTGGAAAAGCATTCCCGCCAAATTGAGCACTTGCAAAAGGAGATGGAAGACATTAACAATCGGGCTAGAAGGAATAATGTCCGCGTGGTTGGTGTCCCGGAGGGGGCAGAGGGGCAGGATATGTTCGGCTTCCTACAGAAGCTCCTCACTTCCACACTGCAAATAGCCTTTGACGCTCCTTTTGAGATGGAAAGAGCGCACCGGGTCCCCACACAGGCCCTACCTAACAACAAGCGGCCTCGGCCTATTATTTTCAAGACTCTGCGGCATCAGCATGCTATCAAAATACTAGAGGCAGCACGGGCCCGATCTCCGGTAACCTTTGAGGGGCATAAGCTCATGTTTTTTCCCGACTTCGCCAAAATCACTGTGGAGAAACGGAAGCGTTTCTTGGACTTAAGACCGCGCCTGCAGCGCTTACAGGCACGCTTTGGCCTTCTTCAGCCTGCGAGAATGAGGGTGACTTTACATAATGTTACCAAAACATTTGACGATCCGAATGCACTGGGGCTTTACATAGAGGAGAAGGAAGCTGAGTTGATGAATTCTTAAGTGTTCTCCTTGAACTTTATTCTTGCTCTGATATCTGTTTGAGGTCTTGGGAACGTTAGAGCCTAACTTGTGGGCTTCCCTTTTCCTCGCTAGTTCCAGGAAGTATGGTTTATGTGTATAGTGGTGGAATGGCCGGCGCAGGCCTTTACTGACATCCATATAACCTCTGTTGCGTCTTCCCGCTTTAGTGTGGGCTCACCCGTTCAGAACGGAAGAGTCCCCCCCCCCCCCCCTGGGTTGTACGGGCTGTAGAAATATTAGTGCTAGTATAGGCGATGTTTTTCTTGAGTGAAATTCTTAGACATGTTAGTGTGTATATGCTGCAGCACCAATTGTATAAGGGACGGAGGAGTCATGCTGTCAATAAGGCTGGATATGTATGCATGTTGTTGCTTGTCCTATGGCATCTCTGCGCATTCATTCGTTGAATGTTAATGGGGTAAATAACCCTATTAAGCGCAAAAAGATCATTCTGTATGGCAAGCAACTGAAGAGTGATATCTTGCTGTTACAGGAGACACATTTGAACGCAAAGGAGTCCCTGAAATTGAATATCCGCCCCTTCTCCTTGATAGCGTTTTCACCAGCACTGGGTAAGCATAATGGGGTAGCCATCCTGGCTCGAAAGTCGCTCAATTTGCAGGTGACTCACTCTCGAGGGGATGAAGAGGGTAGGTGGGTCCAGGCCTGTGTTAAGGTGGGGTCTTTAGAGATGATGTTGCTTAACATATATGCCCCCAACAGCGACTGCCCTGCCTTCTTTAGGAGTATAGCTGAGCTAACTTGTGCTGCTTCGTCCACACCAATAGTCCTGGGGGGCGACTTTAACTTAGTCCTGGATGCACTGGTAGACAGGAAGCCTCCCAGGGCTCTTGAGAGTGGACGGGCCCAGGGGATTCTTCATTCCTTGGTACGAGAAGCTGGCTTAGTGGATGTGTGGAGACTGCTTCACCCTGATGGACAGGAATTTACCTTCTACTCGTCTCCCCACCAGTCTTTATCGCGAATAGATTATCTACTGATCTCTAAGTCCCTAATTCCCTATCTTACAGAAGCAGATATTCTCCCCTCGAGTGTGTCAGATCATGCCGCGGTCTCTGTGATTTTAGAGGGTGTTGGGCCTAACCCTACTCAGGGCAACTGGAGTTTCGATCGCGCCTGGCTGCAAAATGCTGAGTTCCAGCTGCAGCTGCGAGAAGCGATACTCAACTATTTTGACCTTAATCCCCCTCACTTGACCTCAGGATGGGCTAGATGGGAAGGGTTTAAAGCATTTATTAGGGCGGTCATCACCAGTTTTAGTATCGGTCAAGCAAAGTTAAATAGGGAAAAACTAGGGATGTTAGAGGCGCAAATTAAAGCAGGAGAACGGGTATTGGCCTACAGGACTGATCCCTGTGTGTTACTACGCCTGCAGTGCTTGCGCTTCCGTTATAATCAGATTCTCACCTCCGAGGCGGTCAAAAGCATACGCTCACAAGAGGGTCTCTATTATCGGGAAAGCAATAGGGCCAGCACGTTGCTGGCCAATCAGTTGAATGCCCAGAAAGAACGGGGGCGGGTTGCTGCCCTCAGAGATCCCCAACAGGGAACAGTATTGGTCACAGACTCAGCTATATTGGCGGCCTTTCGAGAATTTTATGAACACCTATACTCGTCCGAGGGCGACTGTTCCCTGGAGGCCTTCACGCAGCTTTTAGAACGGGTCCAGAAACCAGGGATAGATCAGGCTGTGTTGACTCCACTTGATCTCCCCATAACTTTGGAGGAACTCGGTGCAGCGATAGACTCCCTCTCTTCTGGGAAGGCGGCGGGCCCAGATGGCCTCCTGGCTGAATTCTTTAAGGTGTTCTGTAAAGATCTGGGCCCCTTCATGTTACAATATTACCAAGCGCTGTTGGAAGAAAGTCCCCGAATTGGCTCCTTTGCGTCTGCCAGCATAGTGGTCATCGAGAAGCCTGGATGGGATCCTTTGGAAGTAGGCAACTACCGGCCCATATCATTACTGAACGCGGATTATAAGGTCTATGCCTCTATCTTGGCGAGACGCCTGTCCTCCGTGCTCCCGCTGCTGATCCATCCAGACCAATGTGGTTTTGTCGGCGGTAGATCAACAGCGGATAATGCCAGGCTCTTGTGTCACGTTTTGGCAGAGGCCGCATCTCTGGAGACACCTGTGGTTGGATTATCCCTTGATGCTGAAAAAGCGTTTGATCGCCTCGAATGGTCCTTTCTGTTTCATGCCCTTCGATGGTTTGGGCTAGGGGAAAGTTTTATTAATTACATTGGTATATTGTACGCTAATCCCACGGCCCGTATCTGTGTCAATTATGCCCGCTCTCAGGAGTTTCGGTTGTGCAGAGGGACACGACAGGGCTGCCCCCTCTCCCCGATGCTATTTAATTTGGCACTGGAGCCTCTCACCATGCTAATTAGGCAGAACTCTAGGATCCATGGTGTTAAAATTCGGGGTACTGAGCTTAAGTTGTCGGCGTATGCTGAAGATTTGCTGCTTTTTACCACTCTGCCCTCTGTCCCTTCTGTCCTCACGCAGATTGACGACTATGCTGCTCTGTCCGGTTATAAAATTAACTGGATGAAGTTTGTGGCCTTCCCTCTCAATGCCCGGGTGTTTAAGGAGGATGTTGCACAGTTTCCGTTTGTTTGGAATACAGGTGCGGTGAAATATCTGGGGGCTTATTATTGTTATCCTTTGGCGGAAACGGTGAGGTATAATGTGGACTGCCTTGTCTCTTTAGCGAAATCCTTGACGGCCAAATGGTCTCCCTTAAATTTGTCATGGTGGGGCCGCCTAGAGTCTATTAAAATGACCATTGCCCCAAAAATTAATTATGTTCTCGAAATGCTCCCTATTTTATTTGCGCCTCAGGTGTACAAGCAGATTGAGACGGTGCTTGCGCGGTATCTGTGGAATGATAACCCCCGAGGATTGCATTATCCAAACTCAAGAGTGTCAAGGGGGAGGGGGGGGGGTGAGTTTCCTTGATTTTCAGCTGTACCACAGGGCTTTTTTGCTTAAACAAGGGGGCAGGTGGCGGGACGAGGTGACGGGGATCAGCCCTGTCTGGCTGGACCTGGAGCGGCAGGTGGTGAAGCCGTTTCCCTTGCAACTCGTCCTGGGCATGCTCTTCCCACTGTCCCCCCGCTGGCCCTCTATCCTGACAGACACTCAAAGGGCCTTCCAGGACCTGTTGGCCCAAAAACCCCTGGCAGAGCGGTTTTCTCCAGATCTTCCGCTTTGGTACAACCCCCTGTTCAAAATCCAGAATAAACCCTTTGCATGGCGGCAGTGGTATAGCAGAAATATCTGGAAACTGAGCCAATTAGTTCGGGATGGTGGGTGGCAGGATTTTGAGGAATTGCAGCGGGAATTTCATCTTCCGGGAACCTTTGTTTTTCAATGGATGCAATTAAAACATTGTATAGAGGCAGCGCTGGGGGATAGGAGATTTTCCAGTACAGAAGGCACTCTCTTGAGGGAACTCGCTCAGGCCTGGACTAACCCTGGTATAGTTTCCTATTTATATAAGCTGCTGGGGCAGCAGGGTTCTTCGAGGACTCAGAGGATGCAGAGTCCTTGGGAGTATGAAACAGGAGTTACTCTCTCTGCGCAGCAGTGGTCCGATTTCTGGGCTAGGCAGACTCGTGTTTCTAAATCGGCCTCCATTACCCAGACCCTGTATTTTTTTGCCCACAGATCTTTAGTAACTCCGGTGAAGGTGGCTAAGTGGGACCCCTCGGTCAGCAACAATTGCTGGCTGTGTAAAGCGGCAGTAGGCACCTTCCGGCACATGGTGTTTGAATGCCCTCTCCTTTGTCTATATTGGGCTCAGGTGTGGGATTGCATCCAAGCTATTCTCTGCTTTAAAGCCCCCCTTTCGTGGGAGATCCTGGTCTTCCGATCTGGGTCTGGGATTCCATTGGGGCGGCATGACTCCTTCCTTTTAGACTTTCTTCTGGGGATTGCCATTTGTTGTAGAGTACGAAACTGGAAAGTGCTCGCTGACCTCCAGTACCAGGTCTGGTGGAACTGTGTGTGTCTGTATAGTAAATACGAATTGATGCCTCGTAAAGGCGTCCGACACGGGCCTGGACACTGGAGGAAATGGCAATCTCTACTCTAGTATTGTACTGCAGCTCGCTGTTCACATGATGATATCCCTATCTAAGCCTTAGTAGATCAATCTTACATGTTCCCCCAGCTTCATGTCTTTTGTTTATTTCTTTCTTGTTGGCATGGGGGTAAGTGTGCTACAGCTTAAGGGATCCAGGGGAGGGGAGGGGAGGGGAGGGGAGGGTGGGGTGGGTGACGAGCAATGTTGGATTATTGTTGATGTTTGTTTGTGTGAAAATTTAAAGAAAACTTTAAAAAAAAAAAAGAACTAGCACTGAAAGATCCCTTATCACTCAGTCCCATGAATGTTCATTGCTCCTTAGTTCTGCATATTTTTATGAAAGGGTGTCTGCTAGGAATGTTCAGGCCCAAAACCCTCCCTTTGTTTTAACTGAAAATGAACCAAAGGATTTTTTTTTGTTTCATCATAAATGTTCACCTTCTGTGCATACTACAGTTTTTTCGTTTGCATAAATCAGTTGTGCACATACAAGCAATTTGCACATGTTTTCAATTTTGGATGTATAAACGAGCCTGAAATGCACATGCTTAAGGTCTGCTATGTTCATCTCTTGGTTTTGAATGAGAATGACTATGTTATGACTGCATGGTTGTACTGCTCCTTTTCGGTCTGTGTGCATGTTATTTGTGTGTTGCGGAGGGGTGAAAGGGAGATGAACAGTAGCTTAAATTATACCCAGCAGCCCCTGCAGTGCAGGGAGGGGGGGGAGCAAGGAAGGATGGGCCTATTTATTACTGCTCCTGTTTTTTCTAAGATGGATTCCCCCTACCCTGAGGGTGATTTCCAATATTTTGCTTGGGATCCTTAAAATGCCACAGGAGGGGAGTATTCTATAGGGATGTGGATTCATTTTTAAACGTGATGGGAAATATTTACAAATATGCTTTTTAAAATAAAACAAATTCCAACTAAATTATTGTTTACTTTTGTTTTCTTTCTTAGCACATACTCTTCGCAAATGGCTTGCATTAATGACAAATAGTGCACATTGGGGTTATTTTAGAAGCATCCCCATGTAGTAAATAGAAGCATTTACAAATGCAAATAGGCATACATGGATGAATGCATTTTAGAAAGGGGCTATTTTACATATAGAGATGCTGGTCCCAATATTCAAAGGCACTTTAACAGTTTACTACCTGTTAATTGTGTAAATGCCCCTAAGTGGGACATTCAATGGCACTAACATGGTCAACGCCGCTGAATATCCATGGGTACCGCTGCATTATGCCTGATGCTAACTGGTTAGCATTGGGGCATTCCAGAAGCAAGAGTGATGGGGGATATTTCCCACTCCTACTAAACACCAGGGACACCAACAAGGCCAGGGATTGTGATTTGGTGGGACCTGGGGGTGAAGGAATCTGCTGAGGATGCCTTGGAGGATTTGGGTTGAGGGCCTTCATACCTGGGGCCTGCATGAGGGGGCAGAGGTTTGATGTTTAATGGGTGGGGTGAGGGATTGGATATGTTGGGGAGGGATCAAGGAGGGAATCGGATGGCTTGGTATTGATGTCAGGGGACTGATCAGGGGAGGGGAGACTGGTGCTACAGGATCAGGGCATATATGGAAATCTACGTCCATTAACATGTTTTTTCCCTCATGTAACCTTTTAAAATCACTGTTCCCACTGGATGCAGGGAGCCATCAGTGTGCATTACTGTATCTATTTTACTAAAGGATCTATGTTTGGCAGAGTATCTTGTACAATACTACGGGAATTCTCTATGTCTAAAACTGAACATCTGAATTACCCTCTGAATGTTTTGTCTCAAATTTCCTTTATTATTTAAAAACAGAATGCATCTAAAAATAAAAATGAGACAATTCTACAAAAAACAAAATCATGCACATCCTTTTTAGTCCAATCATTTTTGTGCACAAATGCAACATTTTTTTTGTAACTGCTTTCATTACTCTCTTTGTTACACAGTCAGATGTGATGGTTCAATCTTACTACCTTATGGGAGTTTGCAAGTCATGTGATTCTTTTTCATTTATCTGGCCAGGCCTCTCCTTCCATCTGAATTATTTCTTTCTTTATAAGTTTGATGGTGAACTCCCACCCTTACCCTTTCGATACACACACATGCAGTTATTTATTTGAAGGCACATTTTACAATGGAATATCCAAATGCAATCTGGGATATCAAAGCCAGAACCCCTGAAAAAAAAAAAAAACAGGCATGTACAGGTTAAGGCAAGATTTCAGAAATGTGGACGTGCCCAATATGGACATCCGTGGAGATGTCTACATAGAAGTCCCCAGAATAGTGTGGCTTCTCAGAACATGGATGTCTAATAGCATAAGGGTCAATGTAGTGGTCTAGTGAGTGGGGGCAGCCAGCGCTCAAACCCCTGTGTGGACCTTTGTGATTATAGGCTAGTCCCTTACTTCTCCATCTTTTCTACACCCTTTGGATGTTTTAAGGCCACATCAAGCACTTTCCTGATGCCTGTTCGTGCCTTGAGCAGGTCTAAATGTAGACGTGTCTGCGGAAGTCCCTTGTTTCTAAAATCAAACAGGGACGTCTAAGTTCATTGCATCTCTCCAGATAGGCTTCCACCATGCCTCTGGATGCCCCTGCATTTGGAATGTCTCAAAATGTCATTTGTAAAATGGCTCCAGAGACATCTACATGATTTCGATGTCGACATTGTACGTCTGTAGACATCCTAAATCATGACTAAATCAAGACTTGTAAACACCCCCCTTTGTCTTTCTCTTAGGCCTATCAAAATGTGCTATTCCTCAAACACCAGAAAGAGGACTGATGTGCAGTCTAGAGCTCTAGAGAGTATAAATTCGTAACTGTAACATCTTGGTCTTATATGGGTCTCAGAAATGGTACCAAACTAGCCCTTCCCCCCACAACTACAATAACTAGAGCCATGCTGAGAACTAAATATCTGAAGTGGCATGTTCATTTCTCAAGATGGAAGAGGTGAAGCCCCTGATGCAGCATATATATGCGAAAAGAAGGCTTCTGTGGGGAATTGGGCTGAAGGAATTGAGATGAATGTAAAAAAGTGGAGAATGTTTGAAGCTCCAAAGTAATTTGTATACTTGAAAGAAATTGGAGGAGTAAAGTAAACTATTTGAATGTACAGCAGTGTTCCATTGATGGGAAGCTTGAATTGCACTTTATTGGAATTATTCCATATGAATCTGAATTCTAGATTTTTGAATATGAACTATATTTGAGCATGAATTGACTTACTCTTTTTTGGAGTTTTACTCAGAATATTAAGAAAATAAAAAAAAACAATAATGGCATAATATATTTTTTACGTGTTCTTTTATACCACTTTATCCAAAATCAAAGTGGTTTAAATGAAACAATAAATGATTTACAAGTAACAATGACCATGCGCAGTAACTGGTGGCTATACCGAGAACATTAGTATTATGTCTTCAACTTAGCAAGGTAGAAATGTAACAGGAATGTAACATACTTAATGATCATGTGCAATAACTAGAGTATATTTAGCATTAAGTATGCACAAGAAAGGTAGGAGAATGTAACATGCTCAAGGGATGTAGTGGGGACAATTGGTAGTTAGCTAAGATGTGGGTGGTGGGGGGGGGATATCTTAGGTAACTGGGGAGATTTTGTTCTGGTCAGGCATTTAGTCAAGTTATTGTCCCTTCTGTGACTAAATTTATTTATTTTACAGTTTTTTTATACTGCTTTATCATTTCAATCAAAACAGTTCACATTGTAACTTAAACTTAACAATGTGCATTAAACAGGGACATTGATAACTTGGATTCTTCTGAGGCAATGGAAGGTTAAGTGACTTGCTCAAGGCCACATGGAGTGCTAGTGGGAATCAAACCCTGGTCTATAGAGTCCCAAGCCAGTGCTCTAACCACTAGGCTACTCCTCTACTTCAAAATGTATTTTGAGGTGCTTGCACAAAAGATGGAAGGTCCAGAGTGGCTCTTAATTTTTCTGGGAGATAGTTCCAAAGACTGGGTGCATAGAGCCAGAAAGCTCTCTTGCATGTGGACTGATTGCTTTTAGTGTATTCAAATTGCAAATATAAATGAGTGTCCTCATAAAAGGAATATTTTGGATCAATGATGATCCATCTGGTCTAGCTTATTGTTAAGTAGTGCTCACAGTGGAACATTTGCAGAGATCTTTTTTCTCCTTTTCTTAAATAATTTGAAAAATCTTTTCATATTTTGAGTGCATTTATTTATTTACATTCTCTTATATACTGTGCTATTCTGCATCAGTGCGGTTTACATTGAACAAACTGAAATTACATTGAACAGGGCATTATAACTTGGAGATTACTATTTTACAGGGAACATGGACAATGGAGGGTTAAGTGGCTTGTCCAAGACCACAAGGAGCACCTGTAGGACTAGAAACCCCAGTCCTTCTGGCCCACGGTTGCTGTCCTGTAGTGGGATTTGAAGCCCTGACCTTCTGGCCTGAAGTACCTTGCCCCAAGCACTAGGCCACTCCTCCACTCCTGCATAATTACGTCAAGGATCTGTTTATTGTAGAAGTATTTATTTATGATCCTTGATACCCGAGTTTGGTTTGCATTGAACTAAAATAGCCATTTTTCTCTTGGATCAATGCAATATTTAAATACTGAACTTACAGAAGAATCAAAAAGTTACTCACTAAATCCACAGCTTAAATATTGTTCATGTGAAATTAGTGAAAGCAAATTATAGGAAAAAACCATACTGTTCACCACTCATTTACTTTTGTTTGTAGTGGGGGGATTAGAAGCCTAGAACTAGTCTTCCTTTTTTACCATCAGGACTGGTGGAAGGATATGAGACACCCTAGGCAAACCTCATTCCTGCCTCCCCTGCTCCTGCTCCCACCCCATTCCCGCCAAAGCTGCCCTTTTCCATGGCCCGCAGCAGTAGCAACGACTTTTAATCAGTGACACGGTGCTTACCTTCTACTGCTGTGCTGCATCCTGTGCCTGCTTCCACCCCAATGCACAGAGGAAGTTTTGCATCAGAGGAGGCAGAAGGGACAGCAGACAGCGCTGGAGGTTATAGTAAGCACTCCGTCACTGTTTTACAGTAATTGACGCCATTGCAGATTTTGGAAAGGGGCAGCAGGTATGGCAATGGGTCCCCCTCATATCATTGGTACTCTAAACTACTGCTTGATTCGCCAAAGGGTAGCAACAGCCCTGCTTACCGTACTCTTTCCAATACCTTTGATATTTTCATCTCAAAAATACTATTTTTGGTCCTGAAAATTGGATTTAACTTTTCTTTACCCAAGGACGCCTTGCTTATAAAGGAAGGGAATTGATATTCAATAAAGACTACTACTACTACTAACCATATGCTGCATGGTACAGATAGATGTAAGACACAGTCCCTGCTCATCAGAGCTTATAATCTAATCAAGATGGAAAACAACACAAAACTGGGGACTAAAGTATGGTAAGATACACAAATAATGAGCAAGAAATTGAGGAGCAGCAGGATCCAAAAGCAGCCTTAAAGAGGTGTGTTTTTAGCCTGGATTTGAATTGGGCCAGAGAAGGAAGCTGACACACTGACTCAGGTAGTTTGTTCCATATGGAGCAACAAGGTGGAATGAATGAAGTCTGGATTTGGCAAGTGGCAGAGAAGGGCTCAGATAAAAGGGATCTGCCAGAGGAGCGGAGTTCTAAAATGAGGGGTGTAGAGTGAGATAAGGGAGGAAGGTAGTGAGGAGCCACAGAATAAATGCACTTGTAGGTCAGAAGGAGACGATTGAACTGGATATGGAAATGGATAGGGAGCCAGTGAAGTGATTTGAGAAGAGGGGAGATACATGATTCAGAGGAAGGCCAACTT
This sequence comes from Ichthyophis bannanicus, assembly GCA_033557465.1. Classification (NCBI taxonomy): domain Eukaryota; kingdom Metazoa; phylum Chordata; class Amphibia; order Gymnophiona; family Ichthyophiidae; genus Ichthyophis; species Ichthyophis bannanicus. The sequence goes on along the minus strand of CM066032.1, from coordinate 863,076,634 downwards.
TATCAATTAAATTGGTCAATTTAGTCTTATCCACCATGTTATTACATTTCTTTATGGTAAATAGATGCATACAATAAGTTTAAATGTATACAATTTATATTGTCCTCGTCTATCTGTGAAGGATCTTCGATTTCATTTCTCAGAAAAAAAAACAAATTATATAGTACTGCAAGATTAACACTAGGGGGTCAGAAACACCATTTTGAACCTGAGGAAGCAATGGGACAGGACTAAACAAGGATCACATTGGAGTAAACTGAGACGGGGATGGAAGGTAGGGATAGAGTGGGTTGTGATATTCACATTGGGAGGTCAATGTTTTTTTTGGTTTTTTTGGATGGGGAAAGTGGTCGTTTTGATGAGGAGGATTGCAACTGGGACAGCATTTCCCAAACTATGGGTTGTGACCCCAAATGGGGTCACAAAATCCTCATTTGTGGTCACGGCCACGTATTGGGTTTGGGATGAGGTAAATCACATTTCAAGAGGTCATCCTTATCAAACCCAGCCTGCCATCCACTGCCGGTAAAAAAACGTTGTACAGGCATAGGGCCTTTCTAATAAAAGTATGTGCCTGCCTCTAAGACCCTGCTGGCCCTCCCTGTCCCACCCTCTCTGATGTATACTTGTCACGTCAGATGAGGTGAGACAAGGAGGGCCAGCAGGGATTTAGATGCACATGCGCACTTGTTACCAGCGGGCTGGATTTGACGCATTGTCGCCCAAAAGCCCGATTTACCCCTGCCCCAGACCCAACATCTGACCATGACAAGTATGCATCAATGGGGGCGGGGCAGGGAGGACTGACAGGGTCTTAGAGGCACATGTGTGCTTGTATCAGAAAGGCCCCATGCTTGTGCGATCTTTGATTAGAGATGGTGGGCGGCAGAGAGGAGAGCTAGATTGGGACATATAATGGATTGAGAGATTGGAGTATCAATGCACAGCAAAGGGAAGGAAGAAAAATTGGAGATCCTTGACATGGGGATGGAGGGAGTCTGAGGATATGCTGAACATATGGGGTAGAGACATTGGGTGACAGGGGTACATACTGGACATAGGGGGCATAAGGAGTCAGGAGTGATGCTGTACATCATGGAGGACATAGGGAGACAACGGGGTGATGCTAGACATGGGGGGGGGGAGACATAGGGAGACAGAGGTGATGCTGGACAGGGAAAGGAGGGAGGGAGATAGGAGATGCTTGACACAGAGGGGATTACTGGGCAGGGAGACAGGAGATGCTAGATATGGGTAGGAAGATGACTGAGACAGAGGAAATAATGGCCTTTGAAGAAGAACTCGGGAAACAGATGAGATACTGGATATGGGAGGGAAGGACTAGGGAAATACAGGAGAACAGTCATGGGTGAAACTATAGAAATAGAGGAGATGCTGGAATGGGAAGGAGGAAGACAGGCAAGAGATGTTTGACAATGGTGGGGGGGGGGGGTTACAGGTGATGTGAGAGGGAAGAGATGCTGAACATGGAAGGTGCAAGAACTGGTGAGACTAAACATTAAGGGTAGGGCTAGGGAGACAGAAAATATACTGGTAAGTGGGGTGAGGAGGTGGGAACTAAGAAGACAGAAGAAATGCCAGGCATGTTTAGGGGGGACTAAGGAGGCAGAAAGGAGCTAATGAACATGGGAGAGAGAGGGAAACCCTGGATGGGGAAGGTGAGAGAGGAAAGAGGGAAGATGCTAGATACAGGGAGAGTTAGTAAAAGACTGGGCAATAAGAGGCTTGGGAATGGGAGGGATGGATGAGGGAAAGTGATGGAAAGATGTGGGTAAGTGCAGTAAACAGCAGAAAACTGACAACTAAATGGTAAAAGGAGAAGAAAAACTGAACAGAAAGATTAGTGTTACAGATTGATGTAGGTGATGACAGTAAAAGACAGGAAAAAAAGAAATGGCAAGTAGACAGGTGGCTCTGGAAAAAAGAGCTAAGAGAAGACAGAGAAAAGCAGAAACCAATTATAAATATAAAATGGCTAGAAACCAATTATAAATATAAAATTGCCAGAAAACAAGGTAGAAAAAAAATAATTGTATTTTCTATGTAGTGGTTAGAATATATGAGCTTTTGGAATGTACATCTGCCAGGGCTGGTGATAGATATGGCTGGGGAACATTTCAGGGTAAAACTTTGGGAGGGGACCTCAAAGCCCACTAGGAAGCTGTGCTTTCTTCAGCTTCAGACATACACACACTGTCCCCGGTAACTAATCCCTCACATCTATACACACATATACGCACATTGCTCCAAGACACTCAGCCCCTGCACATAAACACCCGCACGCTGCCCCCCAGTTGCTCAGCCCTCACACTCAGGGCCAGCGTTAGGGGATGGAAAAACAGGGCAGTTGCTCTGGGCCCCCATGCCAAAGGGGGCCCCAAGTCTTCCTCAGGCTGAAGGAAGCATAGCCTGCAGATAGGCTTTGGGCTCCCTCATCAGCTTCTGCTGGGGTCCCCTGCATGTCTAACACCAGCCCTGCCCACACTGCAAATTCAAGAAGCTGTGTCATAACTTCAAATCCCATATGTGTCAGGCATGTTGAGTACATGGAATAATTACTTTAAAAAGCGCAGATTTAAATATTTATATGTTTATATTTGTGTTGTTTGAGTAATAACTTTATTTGATTAGTATCCAAGGTCACAGGAATTTTCCTTTGCTAAAAAGGGTCACACCAGAAAAAAAGCTGGGGAAGCAGTGGATTGTGGCGTCTTGCGTCATTCGTGCTGTGATTAAGTGGAATAAGGGGGGCGGGGAGGGGGGCTTTCCATGGCAGCTTTTCTGTGAGGGATTTTGGCAGCACTGGATCGCACATTACAAGCGTGCACTATCTCACCACACTTTAGTAAAAGGGCCTCTTAGCGTGCTAGACACATTATTGGCTAAAGAGTAATCAATTTCAGGGCCTACATACTAAGCATATGTTCCACAGAAACAACAAAAAAAAAACCAAACAAACAGAGCATCAGACCCTAAATCTCATATAAATGTAAACCATGCAGTTCAAACATATAAACAGATACACAGTGAAGTTATAGTACATATTAGGAAGGACATTTCAGTCACTTTATGTGGGATTTTTTTTTTACTTTCATCTCTTTTATTTTGAACTATTGGTGACCCCATTTAAAAGTAGATTTCACCAGGGATCAAACCGTGTCAGGATGAATTTGATTCAAGTGACAGTTGGTGTACTCTGTACCTGACGTTGGCTTGCATGCCGAAAGAAGTTAGCTTGGAAGATTTACAGCCATAGATTGAATCTAGCAGTTCACCATAAACTCAATTTATCAGCAGGCATTACCTTATAAGATAGTTCCAGAAGGTAGAAAAATTATGCTGCAGGTTTCATTAATTCTCCAGCATATGACTGGGCTCAGAGGATATATAGCCTGAATGTGAACATTTCATTGTGGACTGACTTTATTACTTACAGTGCATGTGAACATACGCCTATAATTCTTAAAGACAAAAAGCATCGCATCAAGGCACCTCCACCGGCAACTTTATTGCCCTTTTTCATTTTCTAATCAGCAAATTTTAAGCTGACCCAAGGTCGCAGAAACGTCTCCTGCACAGTGAAGAGACGCTGCAGATGAAAATGTCGAGATGGTCCAGGTGGCTGAACATGGGAAACTAAATGAAAGTAACATTTTTACAATTTTTCAGTCATCAAAAGGGTAATAGGTATTTGAAAAATGATGGTGGCAGGGTGGAAGCTAATTGGGATCACTCCTGTCTATTTTGAACCTACAACCTTATATGGGAAGCTAAGTGAAATTGGGGGGGGAGGGGGCGGGGGGGGGGGGGAGAGAGGCAATATCCAGGAGGGAGTAAGAAATTAGGAATGGTATCATTTTTGTTTTTTTTTACATTGAAGCTCGGTTAAATAACATTTGTAGACATTAATCGGGCTGCCTTTATTTATACTACCGTTTGTATGTAGGCAGATACAGTATGTATGTTAGACTCATCAACAACTTTTGCTATGCTGTCAGTACCATGTTAATGGCTGAAAATGAAGTCGATCTAAAACATCTGCTTATCAAGATCAAGGAACAGTCTTAAAATGGGCCTATACCTTAATGTGAAGAAGACAAAGAACCTGCCAAATGGAAAAATCAATGATTCCATCTATGAGAAGGGATTTCGAGGAAGAATCTGAGACATCCAGTGCAGAATGTCCAAAAACTAGGGGAGTGGGAGCAGTGCCTTCTCAAATAGCACTGTCTCCACCTGAAGAAAGAACATCTCAATAACCAGTTCTGGAGATGGTCCCCATGCATATAGCAAGGTGTAGGCCATTTTATAAATGTGGACATCCCTGAAGTGCACAGCCACAAAAATGGGTATGCGGATGCCCTGACTTGGGTAGGTCAGAAGGAGGGGGGGTAATTATATTATGAGACTAGCATGTCCCACCCTGCCATTTCAGATGGTTAGCTGTGTGGTGATGGGCCAGTAATATGTTTGGAGTATGTATTTTATGCACATTTTATTCTTTTCCCAGGAAATATTAACCAAAGCGATGTAAGCATATTTCATTCTTCCCACTGGAAGCCTTGCAGCCATGAAATGAGCACTTTTTTGTACCTTATTCATGATCAGGAGCAGGTATAGGCATGGATGTGTCAACAATCAGGAGCTTGCATGCTTGTGACATTCTGAAATCACACCATGATGTACATCTCCCTTGATCTGCCCAGGGCATGCCTTCACCTTGTCCCCGTGCTACATGGACGTTCTTGTGCTGGAGATGTCTATATACCCAGCTTTCCAAAATGGTTCCAGGAATATCTACATGTTTAGCATGTTTAATTGCTCATTTCAGATATCCAACTCATGCTTCTAAAACACCCCTATCAACAGTCAAGAAATCCGATGACACATTACTTTTGGAAGAACAGCTATGAAGGACCTGGATGAGATTTTCTACATACAAAGAACTGATTTTTCCAAGCCATGTCATTTACAATAATGTTATATGGATTAGAAAGTTAGTGAAGAACAGACAGGAAGAAAATTGATGCCCTTGAATTACAGTGCTGGAAAGAATATTGTGTATACCATGGACTGCTCGATGAACAAATCAATCATTACTAGAGGAAATCAAACCTATGCTTCCCTTAGAATCTCACATGTGAAGACTTCGACTTTCATACTTTGGACACATCATGCAAAGTGAATAATGATTAGAGAAAGGCAAGGTTGAAGGTCAGCACTAAAGAGGAAAACTGTCAAATGTAATGGTTTGATACAAAAACAGCAGCTATGGATGCCACTCTATCAAAAATTAGCCGCCTGACTGAGGATTGAACACAATTTAGGATAACTATCCACAGGATCACCAACAACAGCAACATGTATGTGCATGGGCTAGTTAGCCCAGAGAAATTGCCTTAGCCCCTGTGGACCAACAGGGATCTGGATCAGGGAGGATGGAACATGTAAGATTACCCTGTGATCCCTATAATCAGGGAAGCCCAGCATAAAGGACCACTATTTGGTGTTGTTATTGTTGTGGCAACGCAAGTAAAATGTTTGTTCGATTAAACTGTAGGACCATAGTTTAGTAAATTCTGCAAAATGTTTACCTGCAATAAGGAGCAGGGGTGTGCATACAAAAAAAATGTTTTGTTTAGTCTCCTGTGTTGTTTGCAGGCTTGTTTAGTTTATCTTAGTTTTAATACATTTTCATTTCGTGTCTTTTGTTTTTTTATACATTTTAATTTCAGTGCAATTTTGTTAATTAAAAAGGAGGCCGTGGCTGATACCCTAACAAAAAACATTGCTGAAAAGTCACTAGAGGTTTAAGGCAATTGAAAAAAAAAACCACAAATGCTTTTTTTAACCATTTTTGTTCACATTCTTGTGTAAGAAGATAGATGTTCTGCAAGACGGACTCTTATGTCTCCAGGAGACTATCTCTAGCCAGCCTGCTCTTAACTATGCCTTATACAGTATTTCTGGCCATTTCCTTTTACTAATTGGCCCAAAGTTTGTCTAGTCTGGAGCTCTGTGGAATACCCTTCCTGGATTTTTGCCTTGTGAGCTATTGAATCCTACTCTAGATACTTACTCCAAAGACTTTTCTTCTAAAAAATTCTTTTGCTAGACATTTTTGTGAAACATGTCTAAGTCTACTATTCAAGACATTTACCAAGCCTACTCCAGAGCCTAGTTTGCAAATTAGTAATCATCATTGAAGAGATAGATAACGAATTGATTATAGATATTGCCAAGATAGCCGTAAAGGAGGAAGCAATCATATTGGGTGACTTTAATCTACCTGATGTGGATTGGATTACTCCTTCTGCAAATCTGGAAAGAAGCAAAAAAATCGTGGATGCTCTCCAAGATGCGTTACTTAGACAAATGGTGATGGAACCAACCAGGGAAAGCTCAACACTGGATTTAGTGCTCACCAACGGCGATAGCGTGTCAAATGTCTGTGTGAGTGCCCCTGTGAGCAGCAGCGATCATCACATGGTGTTGTTTGAGATAAAAGCCATGGTACAGGCCAAACATAGCAAGCTCAAAGTCCTAAACTTCCAAAACACCGACTTCAATAAAATGGCCGAGTACCTAAAGGAGGAGCTGACAGGGTGGAAGGAGATAAGGGAAGTGGAATTGCAATGGGCTAAACTAAAGGTGGCAATAAAAGGGGCAACAGATAAATATATAACAAAAGTAAACAAAAACACAAGGAGAAGAAAACCTATTTGGTTTTCCAAAGAAGTGGCTGCTCAAATAAAGGCAAAAACCACAGCTTTCGAAAAATTCAAATGCTCGCAAACAGAGAACACAGAAATGAATACAGGATCAAACTCAAAGAGACAAAGAGAGAAATAAGGATAGCAAAATCAAAGGCAGAGGAAAAGATGGCTAAAGTTGTGAAGTGTGGTGACATAACCTTCTTCAGGTATATTCAGGAAAGGAAGAAGATCAGAGGTGGAATTGCAGGACTCAGAAGTGCTGCAAACGGACTCATGGAAAATGACATTGAAAAAGCAAAATTGCTAAAAGAATACTTCTGCTCTGTTTTTACTAAAGAAAGTTCTGGAGAAGGAGCACCTGTGACTCCCAAATATAAAAATGGGAATGAAGCAGTTACCACACCATTCACAGAAGATGAGGTGTTAGAACAACTTGCAAAACTGAAAGTGGACAAGGCCATGGGACCGGATGGGATACATCCCAGGATACTGGAAGAGCTCAGAGAGGTTCTTGCAGGGCCGTTAAAGGATGTTTTCAACAGATCCTTGGAAAAAGGAGAGGTTCCTCAGGACTGGAGAATGGCTGATGTCGTACCTCTACACAAAAGTGACACAGGGAAGAAGTGTCATACTACAGGCCTGTGAGCCTTACCTCGGTGGTGGGAAAAGTCATGGAGGCACTCCTGAAAGAGCGAATAGTGAACTTTCTCAAAACCAACAGGTTGCAAGACCCGAGGCAACATGGTTTTACTGAAGGACGATCTTGCTAAACAAATCTGATTGAGTTCTTTGACTGGGTGACCAGGGAGCTAGATCAGGGGCATGCGATGGATGTCATCTACTTGGATTTCAGCAAAGCCTTTGATACTGTTCCTCATAGGAGGCTTATCAATAAACTCGGTAACTTGGGGATGGATCCTAAGATGTTAAATTGATTGACAGATGACAGAGGGTGATGGTAAATGGAGCTCACTTGGATGAAGGGAAGGTGATTAGCGGGGTGCCCCAGGGGTCGGTCCTGGGCCCGGCACTGTTCAATGTATTTGTGAGTGATATTGCTGAAGGACTGAATGGAAAAGTCTGTCTTTTTGGAAATGACACGAAAATTTGCAACAGAGTGGACTCCACCGAGGAAGTGGTTAACATGAGGAAAGATCTACAAAAGCTGGAAGAATGGTCTAATGCTTGGCAATTAAGATTTAATGCGAAGAAGTGCAGAGTCATGCATCTGGGTAGCAGAAATTCAAGGGAAATGTATGCGATAAGGGGTGAGAGGTTGGTGTGCATGGATCAGGAGAAAGACCTTGGTGTGGTTATTTCTGAAGATCTCAAGGTGGCAAAATAATGCAAAAAGGCGGCGGCAAAAGCCAGGAGGATGTTGGGCTGCATAAAAAGAGGAATCACCAGCAGAAAGGAAGAGGTACTTATGCCACTGTACAAGTCACTGGTGAGGCCTCACTTGGAATACTGTGTTCAGTTTTGGAGACCGTATCTTGTAAAGGATGTAAAAAGACTGGAAACTGTTCAGAGGAAGGTGACCAAAATGATTTGGAGCCTACGTCAGAAGCCTTATGAGAAGAGACTTGAAGACCTAAACATGTACACATTGGAGGAGAGGAGGGACAGGGAAGATATGATTCAGACCTTTAAATACTTAAAGGGAAATAATAAACAAACAAACCTCTTCCAAAGATGGGAAAGCTGTAAAACTAGAGGGCATAACAGGAAGCTGCAAGGTGGTACATTGAAAGGCAATGTCAGGAAATACTTTTTCACAGAAAGGGTGGTGGATGCTTGGAATGCCCTCCCGATGGAAGTGGTGGGGGCAAACACGGTGACGGAATTCAAAATGGCATGGGACAGACGCAGTGGATCCCTTTACAGCAACAGGATAAAATCAAAATAAACTGAACCATCTAATTTCTCAACAAATAGGGGTGTCCTGCATGGAGTGGTGGGTTCACCCATAAACAGGGATGTGGGGAGGGGTGGCCTGCATGGAGCGGCAGGTGCACCTACTCTTGCCATCGTGTTGGGCAGACTAGATGGACCATGCTGGTTTTTATCTGCCGTCATTTACTATGTTGCTATGTTACTATCATAAATTGGACAATCAAAATCTGGAGTAAGCTTGGTAAATGACTCTGACAGTATACTTAGACATGGTTTCATTGAATGAATGTCATGCCAGGAATAGTAAAGGTAGGCCCGGTGAGATCTTTAAGGGTGGGGATCATCTTTAAGGTTGGGGATCTTAAAGCAGGGACTTTGTAGCTAGAAAGGGCCAATGTAAATATGGGGAGAAGGGTATCTTTAACTGTTTGTGAGTACTAGGGAGAAAGGACCCCAGACCATGGACTTTCTTTAAACATCACTGGCCCCTTTTTTAAAATTAATTTTGAAATATATACAGAAGAAAATGTATAATACTACATATATATATATATATATATACATATATATATATATATATATATATATATATATATATATATATATATATATATATATATATATATATAATACATATACATATCAAATACACATCAAGGAGAATGTTCCATACCCACAAAAGAAAAAACAAATCCACCACGATCTCTGAAAATTACATACAAAACCCCCCTTAATCTAAGTCAAGAAGCATAGAAAAAAAATTAAACAGAAGATTCTATCCCTTTAAGAAAACCTTTTACCTGATCAACCTCATAGAATACATATCTCTTGCCCTGCTAAACAATATGACATTTATAAGGAAACTTTACATAGAACAGGGCATAGAGCCAATACACGTGGCCTAATCTCCAAAAAACTTTTGCGCCGCTTCTGGGTTATCCTAGAAACGTCAGGAAAATTTTGGATAGACTGACCACAAAATTTTTCAGTTTTCTTAGAAAAATATAATCTCAAAACTTTATCAAGTTCAGAAACAAAAGTAACCAATAAGTGGCTCTTCATGCAATGTCTTCCTGCGAGGACTCCAAAAACAAAGATATATCCAAAGAGGGAGGCGATAACTGATCATATTGCTGTTCCACCCTCACATTACTTCCAACTACCTTCCCCTTAGGAACATAATAAATCAAGGGTAAATGCACAGCTCAGGGACAGGTGTCTCTGAGCCTGTGGCGGGATCCCAGAGGTGTCCGGGGTCCGGAGGCATTGGCAATATGCAGGGCGGGGGTGGGGGTACCCCCGACCCGGAGAAGCCCTCGGCTTTTGCTAGTAATATGGCGAAGACAGAAGAGGGGGATGGAATTGCCGGGGAACGGTTCTTGGCGGAGGCGGGAAGGAACTCACTTTGCTACCCATATGGCTGGTGAGGGATTGTCCCGCTGCCGGAACCGTAATTTAAACAGTTATGGTTGTAATGTTATTTTGTGCATGTTTAATAAAGCTGCGACCAGTTAATTTGCCAATAAGCGATTCTGTGGTGGTTATTGGAAGGGTAAAAGCAGGGGGGGGGAATGTCGGGGTTGACGGGACGTAGGGCCACGTCCGCCTTACCTGGTTAATCAGAGGCCATGTGCCCACGTGCCCGACGGCCGACAGTAACCGGGGGGGCGGAGTGGCGCGGGTTCCCGGCGAAGGTAGCGGGTGCATGCCCGAGCGCGTGTATCCTTTTAAAATCATTGGCCCCCGCGTGTCCAGGTGACTGCGGGAGCCAATGAGGGCGAGAGGAAGAGCCAAGGGGAGCAAGCGGTCAGACACCAGTCCTCCGGAGCAGAGAGAAAGGACGGGCGTACCCACCCTCCCTCCCTTTGGTGGGGGCTAGGGGCTGGGAAGAAGGGGGGTTGCAGTTGGAGGGGGGGGGCGGGATCCCGGAGGTGTCCGGAGGCATTGGCAATATGCAGGGCGGGGATGGGGGTACCCCCGTCCCGGAGAAGCCCTCGGCTTTTGCTAGTAATATGGCGAAGCCGGAAGAGGGGTATGGAATTGCCGGGGAACAGTTCTCGGCGGAGGCGGGAAGGAACTCACTTTGCTACCCATATGGCTGGTGAGGGATTGTCCCGCTGCCAGAACCGTAATTTAAATAGTTATGGTTGTGATGTTATTTTGTGCGTGTTTAATAAAGCTGTGACCAGTTAATTTGCCAATAAGCGATTCTGTGGTGGTTATTGGAAGGGTAAAAGCAGGGGGGGGGAATGTCGGGGTTGACGGGACGTAGGGCCACGTCCGCCTTACCTGGTTAATCGGAGGCCGCGGGCCCAGGTGCCCGACGGCCGACAGTAACCGGGGGGCGGAGTGGCGCGGGTTCCCGGCGAAGGTAGCGGGTGCGTGCCTGAGCGCGTGTATCCTTTTAAAATCATTGGCCCCCGCGTGTCCAGGTGACTGCGGGAGCCAATGAGGGCGAGAGGAAGAACCAAGGGGAGCGAGCGGTCAGACGCCAGTCCTCCGGAGCAGAGAGAAAGGACGGGCGTACCCACCCTCCCTCCCTTTGGTGGGGGCTAGGGGCTGGGAAGAAGGGGGGTTGCAGCTGGAGGGGGGGGGGCAGGATCCCGGAGGTGTCCGGGGTCCGGAGGCATTGGCAATATGCAGGGCGGGGGTGGGGGTACCCCCGACCCGGAGAAGCCCTCAGCTTTTGCTAGTAATATGGCGAAGCCGGAAGAGGGGGATGGAATTGCCGGGGAACAGTTCTCGGCGGAGGCGGGAAGGAACTCACTTTGCTACCCATATGGCTGGTGAGGGATTGTCCCGCTGCCGGAACCGTAATTTAAACAGTTATGGTTGTAATGTTATTTTGTGCATGTTTAATAAAGCTGCGACCAGTTAATTTGCCAATAAGCGATTCTGTGGTGGTTATTGGAAGGGTAAAAGCAGGGGGGGGGGGGAATGTCGGGGTTGACGGGACGTAGGGCCACGTCCGCCTTACCTGGTTACTGATCATATTGCTGTTCCACCCTCACATTACTTCCAACTACCTTCCCCTTAGGAACATAATAAATCAAGGATAAATGCACAGATTCAATGTCAGAAATCAATAACACTTCCTTAATATATTTATAAAAAAGAATTGTGGTGAAAGGTAGAAAGGTAGTGAGGTTGCAGGAAATTTAACAGCCACAAGTTCCTAGAACGTAAAGAATTCTCAAAAAACTCATGAAGCAAGAGAGAATCATGCACTGACAGCTGAGATTCTGATTTAATTCACCTTCTTTCCAGTTCTTGCAGCCATCCTCCATGATCTGAAAATTTATGTACCACCTCCTTTGAAAAGGACGAAACCTTTTGAAGGGAGACTTGAAGAGTTGCTTCAGTACGGAAAACAATTGTCCAAATATCCTTTAGAGAAACATCTTTTGGTGAAATCTCTTTTTCCCCTATAAGCTTAAAAACAATTATTGAAGGTAGGGAATAAGTTAAATGTCCAATTGAGGAATCTACATTTAAGGAGTTTGGAAGGGAAACAGGCCCTGGAAGAACCTTCCCCACCTTCAAAGGTGAGGAAGCCGACCTAGGAGTGATAGGACTGGGTGGGGCTGAATTACGCTGAAACTCAGCGGATGATAAAGAAGACAAAATACTTAAGAATACAACCTGCATCATCAAGTTGCATGTTAACAGTTCAATTATCCTGGCTAGGAAAAACACCACCAGCTTTGAGCTGGTGTTGTTTATCCAAGAACAATGTAGCTTGCAATGATCAATGTAGGCTGAGTTATTTTATTTGAATAATAATGTAGGTTGAGTTATTTTATTTGCATGATGTGGTACAACATTGTACACCACGCGGTAAAGGGCAAATATGTGTTAGTCTTGTAATTCACTTTAGTAACTACCCCCTGTTAATGTATTAGTTTTTATGCCAATAAAGTTATCTGAATCTGTATCCATTCCCAGTCCTCCAAGCTGAGATCTAGCTTGTTAAGCCTTTATTCTTAATGGAATCACCCTTTGCCATTTTTGTTTATATTTCATGTGCATTTTCTAATTCTTCTACACTTTCTTCTGATGGAACAACTACAACTTCACATAAACCTCAAGTTGTTGTCACACACTGGCTTTATTCAAAGAATTTCAGATTTTTTTTTTTATGGTTTTCTGAATAATTTCTTCAGAAATATGGATGATGCAAGCTGTAGGTGGTACCTTTTTGAAGACAACTTTGACAAGTTTTCAAGAGTTATCCCCTCTTCATCAGATCAGTGAAGAAACAATGTAGGTGCACTGGGTTTAAATAGTGTAAAGACAATAGAAGATATAAGAAATAATCCAATAAAGCATGTTTGCTGGACATTATTTCCACATAGAAACATAGAAAAATGATGACAGAAAAAGACCACATGTCCTATCTAGTCTGTCCTTCCATATCAACAACTACAACAGTCCCCTTTTTTCCTTTAGAGATCCTCTGTGTTTGTCCCATGTTTGTTTTTTTAATTCAGATACTGTCCTCATCTCTACCACCTCCACTGGGAGACTATTCCATGGATCCACCACTCTTTCCGTAAAGAAATATTTCCGCATATCACTCCTGAGTCTATCCCCTTTCACCCTCATCCCATGTTCCCTCATAGCAGAACTTGCTTTCAATCGAAAGAGGCTCTCCCCCTGTGCATTTATGCCACGGAGGTATTTAAACGTCTCAATCATATCATCTCTATCCCGCCTTTCCTCTAAGGTGTACATATTAAGATCCTTAAGTCTGTCCTCATATGCTTTATAATGAAGACCACTAACCATTTTAGTAGCCACCCTCTGTACTGACTCCATCCTGCACTAACATGGTAACCATAATTATCTGCTGAATAATGTCTTAGAAAATTGTACCAGGCTTAAAAGTGCATACGATGAAATGCACATGAGTTCCTTTACTATAGGTGTTGCTAGGAATGTGGTTTGGGTGAAGTGCAGGTAGGTCATGAACTGCACATGTTGAGAGTGAAATTCTTTAATTTATGAGCTTACTTCCATACTCTAGGTACAGGCATTCACACCTGCTCTCAAGAAGGCCTGGAATGTAACCTTGGTTTATACAGGATTTATGCTACTTTATAAAGATTTGTAGGTGTCTACTTGTCTTTATAAAGTAGACGTCTGTCACCCACTTAGCCTAGGTGGCCTACTATAAATTTACCTCAGTATTGTGTACAAGCAGTTTAAATTATTTTTCTCTAAATTACTCATTTTGCACTTGTTCATATAAAATTTATTCTGCCACTGAGTTGCCTAATTCCACAATAACACACTGTCCCCCTGCAATTGCTAAGTCTGTTAATATATTCCTTTCTTTGAATAGTTTTATGTCATCTGCTTATTTGATCACCTCACTCATTACTCTGTTTTCCAGGTCATTGCTGAATATGCATTACTGAATATGCTAAGTAATATTCTTTCCACTACTCTCATGTTTTTGTCCTCTCCCTTCCCCTTACCAAAGGTCCACATGAGCCAAAGAACCCCCATAATTTCATCCTCTCCCAAAAAAGTGCCCTGAAGATCAAAGAATATTTCCTCCATTCCACTTTCTCTTCTCTTTAGCAAAAGGCCCCTATGGGCCAAAACGTCCCCTCCAGTCTTCCTACCTCTCGCTCACAAAGCACCCAGTAGCCGGCAAGCTGGAAAAGGGTTTCTGCTTTCTTCTTCGCCCTTCATTCTTACTTGGAGATGGATGATTCATTGGACCATCAAGGCTCACATTATGCTTGTGCAAAAAGTTTGCAAAATCTACATTTTGGGGAGGTAGAAAGTACTTTCATTGCTAGCGAGTTAACACAAATCACACACATGGTAAATTACCAGATACAGCTATTTGTGTTAACTGTATTTTAATATTAATGTGCTGGTTAATAAGAATTTTCATGCAACATTATATATGCAGCATAGTTAATTAATATTTATTCTTATTTATATTCTTCGATAGTTTGAACCTCTAGGAAAATTTTGAAAATTATATTCTTATTTTTTCTCTCTGTTTCAATTTCTATACTGTTCTTCTCCAAAGGCCCATTGTGGTTTACATCATTAATCAAGCTACATCATGCCCAGCCATAGGCTTCACCTCCAAGGCCTGTCAATCATACCCTTAACTTACTGAGGCTCACTACCTTTCTTCTCTTATCTCTCCTTACAACCCCCCTTGGGAACTCCGCTCTTCTAGCAAACTGCTTCTATCTGTTCCCTTCTCTTCTACTGCTAACTCCAGACTTCGTTCCTTTCACCTTGCTGCGCCTTACGCATGGAACAAACTACCTGTGTCTGTATGCCAGGTTCCTTCTCTAGCCCTCTTCAAATCCAGGCTGAAAACTCACTTCTCCGCTGCTGCTTTTGGATCTTGACTCACCTGATCTATTTTTTCTTTCCCCTTGCTTTATCCCTGCATACACCTTCTTTGTTTGTCTTGACTAGATTGTAAGCTCTGATGAGCAGGGACTGTCTTACCTGTCTGTGCAGCGCTGCTTACGACTTGTAGTGCTATATAAATCCTCAATAGTAGTAGTAGTAGTAGTAGTCTGGTAAAAATAAATCAACCCAGAGCAGATGAATCTCAGATGAATTTCTTCATTGCAAAAAATGATCTGGCCCAATGGCTTTTGATTTTAATAGGGGTATGCAGGCCAATAACTTTCATTTTGTTTGTTTTTTTTGGCCCTGATATAAGTGTTGTATTCAATGAAACATGCTGGGCTACTGCTATAGGGATGAATACAGGACTCAGTTTCTCTGCCGCTTTATGGACTGTAATTATTTGATTTTATGTGTATTTTATATTCAAAGAGACTAAACGTCTTTCAACTTTGAATTGACTGTCCCTGCATGTCCATCATCTTCTATCTGCTTACTGTATCTGTTGTACAGTTAAAATTGATCCATGGTACCCATTGACTAGGCTGGAAACTTTTGCAGTGATTCATCTTCCAGGGGTATAAACATGAAAACATTTTGTAGCTTCTTTTCAAGGTTTTAGTTAATCTTCCCTCAGAAAGATCATTTGGTGCTATTCATTTTCATTCCCATGATAAATATGCACTTAAATTAGATAGGGATAGATCTAGTAGGGTCCCATGCAGAACAGTGAATCAGGATACACTTAGGATAATGTTTGCTAAACCGTGTTAAGGTTTTGCCACTAACGTGGTGCTTTAGTGCAAAGCCATGCGGTATCTGTTAGTGGCGTTCACAGCATTTCTCCAGCAGATATCAGACCAAAAATGCTGAGAGTGTGGTCCAATGGCAACCTGGATACAGCTACAGCTAGAAAGGCCCTCAAACACCACCTCTTTACTACACATTTTAAGCCTCCGGATATCTCTCCCCTGCTCCGCCCCTTTCTCTCACAACCCCATACCTATCCTATATGACTGAATAGAACCGACATATGTACCAACAGATAGTTACCTAGATTGTATATATTTTCCCCTGTTTAACTCCATGTTATTTCCCTGTTATCTGTAAACGAAGTCCAAATTATCTGACCAATGTGTTTTATTGTTACAATGTAAACCGCACTGATGACAAATAGCGCGGTATATAAGAAATGTTAAATAAATAAATAAATAAATAAGCTAATGCCACCCATCGAGGTAGCATTAGTCACCCATGCATTCAGCTAATGCATATTCTGCAGATAGCACAGAAAGCGTAGTTACTCACCTGTAACAGGTGATCTCCGGGAACAGCAGGAATTTAGTCTTCACATATGGGTATTGTCGGTTTGGTACCGACGGAGCCTGCGTGGGAACGCTCCCGAGCATCCAATAGGAACGCTTTTGGGAGCATCCCTCAGCACATGCGCGCTGCCTTCCCGCCTTTCCAACGGTCCCTCTTCAGTTAAGTTTGTAGCTGAGTGAAAGGATAGAGGGAGAGAGGAAAGAGGAAAGAGGAAAGAGACAAAGAGATAGAGAGAGAACTCCTAGGGGAGGTGGGTGGGTTGTGAAGACTAAATTCCTGCTGGCCCCGGAGATCACGTTTTGCAGGTGAGTAACTACGCTATCTCCAGGAACAAGCAGGAATGTAGTCTTCACATATGGGGACTCCCTAGCTGAACATGTCAGGGAGATAGCCCCAGGAAGGTGCCACCCTAGAAGGTGGGAATGCTTCCTCCCGTGGATCTCTGGCATTCCACCAGGGTTGATGGGTAGGAGTTGATTTAGGTCTGAAAGAGATTTTGAAGAACAGCTTGGCCAAAGAAGGCATCCCGGCGGGAGGCTTTATCTAGGCAGTAGTGGGCTGTAAAGGTGTGCACCAAAGCCCAGGTGGCTGCTCGACAAATGTCATCGATAGACATAGAGTGGAGATTAGCCATAGAAGCTGCCATGGCTCTCACATTATGAGCTGTGACATGGTCCTGAAGAGGAAGACCCTTACTCTCATAAGCAAAGGATATGCATTGAGGCCTTGAAAAAATACAGGAAGATAAATTGATTGATTTAAATGAAAAGGCAAAACCATCTTTGGCAGAAAGTGTGGGTGAGTTCTAAGAACAACCTTATCATGATGAAACCTAGTATAAGGAGGATCAGCCACTAAAGCTTGCAATTCACTTATGCGACGGGCAGAGGTGATTGCAATTAGGAAGAGGACCTTCCTAATTAGGAAGGGCTGTAATGGCCAAAGGTTCAAAAGGCAGCTTCATGAGCTGCCCGAGAACTAGATTTAGATCCCATGCCACCAGTGGTGGCTTGATGGGAGGTTTAGTTAATAAAAGGCCTCTCATAAATCTTGATATGAGTGAATGATAGGAAATTGGTTGTCCATTCAGAGGCTTATAAGAAGCTGCAACTGCACTAAGAGGGACTCTTACCAAATTTGTCTTAAGACCAGAATTCGATAAGTGAAGGAGATACTCTAGTATCGATTCTAAGGGTATGACATGGGGGTTTAATCCCTTTTTGGAGCACCATATAGTAAAACGTTTCCACTTGAAGGCATAAGATCTTCTTGTGGAAAGTTTCTTAGAAGCCTGAAGGATATCTTTTACCTGTTCGGACAGGTTGAGATCCTGGAGGTCAAAGCCTTCAGCAACCAGGTCATGAGGTGCAGGGACTGGGGATTCATGTGCCATAGCATCCCGTTCTCCTGGGAAAGGAGATCCGGAGAATGCCCTAACTCCAGAGGTGCTGCTTGAGAGAGATGTAGAAGCAGGGGATACCACGTTTGGCGTGGCCATCGTGGTGCTATGAGGATCATGCGACCCCTGTCTCTCTGAATCTTGAAGAGTATTTTGGGGATGAGGGGAATGGGTAGGAAGGCACAAAACAACATCTAACAAATCCTGCAGACCCATAGTTATTCAAAACAACATCTAACAACCCAGCAGACCCATAGTTTCCTGCAGGGATTCGCTGCTAGAGCTGCTTTCTAAATTCTGCGATCTTTTCTTGCAACCTGCGGTGGCAAAAGTAAAGTCTTATATAAAAGACACTGGTGATTTTTTGAATCAGTTAACGACATGTACAGATGTGACCTCCTATACCTATCTAGTGACTCTTGATGTCCAGTCGCTTTATACGAATATAAATCAAGAAGCAATTTCCTATCTTGCTGAGTATCCTTTAGACTTGCTGGATCGTATCCCCCGATCATTTTTGCTTAATTCGTTAGATGTTGTTTTGAATAACAACTTATTTTTATACCAACAACAATTTTATCAACAAAAACAGGGGATAGCAATGGGAGCGACAGTAGTCCCATCTATAGCGACGATTTACATGGCAATTTTTGAATCAGTATATGTTTATTCAGATCCAGCATTTCGTTTTGTGCCTTTTTGGAAACGTTTTATTGACGATGTTTTTTTCTTATGGAAGGGCACAAAAGCAGAACTTGATTGCTTTATTTGTAGACTCAATACCGACAAAACTAATATTCAGTTTACAGCACAAATGGATCCTTCTAGTCTACAATTTTTTGATGTTACTGTGTACTTGTCTCCTTCTGGTTTACAGACTACACTTTATTGGAAATCTGTGCAACGCAATACTTTTCTTCGCTTTGATAGCTTTCATCCATGAGCTTTAAAGCGGGGATTACCATTTGGTCAGTTTTTATGGCTTCGCCATAATTGCTCCACATTGGAAGAGTTCTAGTGCTGAGAATTTGAGACTAAGGCTGATTCAACGGGGTTATCCTCTTTTAGTGATTAATAAGGCTTACAAACGAGCCAGATATTTATATTTACATCGTGAGTGGCTCTTGACCACTGCTGGATCTCAACCGAATCAAGAAACCATCACGGGGGTGTTTCCTTATACGCATAGTATGACACAAGTGGTGAAATTATTGCGTCAATTTTGGCCTGTTTTACAGCTGCATTCTTGTTTTTGCAATAAATCTTTACAGATAGCATTTTCACGCAAAGCAAACCTCAGGGACTTAATAATGAAAACAACTCACAAGCTTGATCGTCCTATATGTAATCATACCATCAGGGGTCACTTTGCTTGTAATAAATGCGCTTATTGTGATCAAATAATAACCGGTGGTGAATGGACTGACATTCATACATCTAGGGTTTATTCATCTAGATGGTATACAGACTGTTCTTCCGCCTATGTGGTCTATTTGATAATATGTCCATGCTTGTTATATTACATGGGACGCACTATACGGCCCATCAAGTTGCGACTCTCCGAACATGCCTCTAGGTTGAGAACTAAAACTCTTTCAGCCCCTATGGTAGAACACTGTTTATAGTGCTCTCAAGATTTTAGCTCGCTACGATGGCGTGTTTTAGATTTTCTGCCGGCTGATCCAAGAGGCGGTAATCGGGAACAGCAACTGCAGCTACGTGAACAAAGATGGATTTATTTGCTCAACACAGTTTCTCCAAGAGGTTTAAATATGCAAATTGACTGGTATACTATCATTTAAATAAACTCTATACTGTTGCTTTGTAGAGTTTTCCTTCTCTTATGGATCCTCTCTATTTGACATAGTGGTTTTGTATTCTAATTGATAACTGGTGATCACCTGATATGAGTGACGTCAGACGCCGGAGAAGTTAAGGTAAGTCCTGCCCTTGATTCATCATGGTGGAAGCTTTTGATCAGCTAGTATGAGACAGACCTGAAGCAGTCCAGACGTACAGTGAAGTAGCCATGTTCTATGTGAACAAGCAGGGCGGAACAGGCTCTCTGTCATTATGCAACGAAGCTTTGCGACTGTGGACCCTCGCCAGAGAGTATCAAATTCACCTTCTAGTGGTATATCTTCCAGGCATTCAAAACCTTTGGGCAGACAAACTCAGTCGAGTACTGTTGCCTCACGAGTGGTCCCTCCACCTAGATCAGGTGGCAAAGATATTTCATCTCTGGGGCACTCCAGACATAGAACTCTTTGTAAGTCCCTTGAATGCCGAACATCCCCGGTACTGTTCCAGGATTCCGGCTCACAATTGTCAGGCAAGGGATGCCTTCCTCCTTCACTGGGGTCAGGACTACCTTTATGCCTTCCCACCCATTCCCCTCATCCCCAAAATACTCTTCAAGCTTCAGAGAGACAGGGGTCGCATGATCCTCATAGCACCACGATGGCAACGCCAAACGTGGTATCCCCTGCTTCTATATCTCTCTCAAGCAGCACCTCTGGAGTTAGGGCATTCTCCCGATCTCCTTTCCCAGGAGAACGGGATGCTATAGCACCTGAATCCCCAGTCCCTGCACCTCATGGCCTGATTGCTGAAGGCTTAGACCTCCAGGATCTCAACCTGTCCAAACAGGTAAAAGATATCCTTCAGGCTTCTAGGAGAGTATCTCCTTCACTTATCGAATTCTGGTCTTAAGACAAATTCGGTAAGAGTCCATCTTAGTGCAATTGCAGCTTCTTATAAGCCTCTGAATGGACAACCAATTTCCTCTCATCCACTCATATCAAGATTTATGAGAGGCCTTTTATTAACTAAACCTCCCATCAAGCCACCACCGGTGGCATGGGATCTAAATCTAGTTCTCGGGCAGCTCATGAAGCCGCCTTTTGAACCTTTGGCCATTACAGCCCTTACGTTTTTGACCTGGAAGGTCATCTTCCTAATTGCAATCACCTCTGCCCGTCGCATTAGTTAATTGCAAGCTTTAGTGGCTGATCCTCCTTATACTAGGTTTCATCATGATAAGGTTGTTCTTAGAACTCACCCACACTTTCTGCCAAAGGTGGTTTCGCCTTTTCATTTAAATCAATCAATTTATCTTCCTGTATTTTTTCCGAGGCCTCATGCCTCTAATGCAGAAAGAGACCTTCATACTTTGCATTGTAAAAGGGCCTTAGCCTTTTACATACAAAGAACACAGCAGTATAGAAAGTCCTTGCAACTTTTTATAGCTTTTGACCCTAGTCATTTGGGACTTCCAGTCTCCAAAAGAGCTTTATCTAAATG
The DNA here is from genome assembly GCA_033557465.1 of Ichthyophis bannanicus. Lineage (NCBI taxonomy): Eukaryota > Metazoa > Chordata > Amphibia > Gymnophiona > Ichthyophiidae > Ichthyophis > Ichthyophis bannanicus. Next base: position 863,055,586 of record CM066032.1, on the reverse strand, counting down.
GATTGCCCAATGCATATCCTTTGCTTATGAGAGTAAGGGTCTTCCTCTTCAGGACCATGTCACAGCTCATAATGTGAGAGCCATGGCAGCTTCTATGGCTAATCTCCACTCTGTGTCTATCGATGACATTTGTCGAGCAGCCACCTGGGCTTCGCTGCACACCTTTACAGCCCACTACTGCCTAGATAAAGCCTCCCGTCAGGATGTCTTCTTTGGCCAAGCTGTTCTTCAAAATCTCTTTCAGACCTAAATCAACTCCTACCCATCAACCCTGGTGGAATGCCAGAGATCCATGGGAGGAAGGATTCCCACCTTCTAGGGTGGCACCTTCCTGGGGCTATCGCCCTGGCATCTTCAGCTAGAGAGTCCCCGTATGTGAAGACTACATTCCTGCTTGTTCCTGGAGATAGCGTAGTAACTCATCTGTAACAGGTGATCTCCGGGAACAGCAGGAATTTAGTCTTCACAACCCACCCACCTCCCCTAGGAGTTGTCTATCTATCTCTTTGTCTCTTTCCTCTCTCCCTCTATCCTTTCACTCAGCTACAAACTTAACTGAAGAGGGACAGTTGGAAAGGCGGGAAGGCAGCACGCATGTGCTGAGGGATGCTCCCAAAAGTGTTCCTCTTGGACGCTCGGGAGCGTTCCCATGCAGGCTCCTTCAGTACCGACGATACCCATATGTGAAGACTAAATTCCTGCTGTTCCCGGAGATCACCTGTTACAGGTGAGCAACTACGCTTTCTGTGCTATCTGCAGAACATGCATTAGCTGAATGCGTGGATGACTAATGCTACCTCAATGGGTGGCATTAGCTGTATCCAGGTTGCCATTGGACCACACTCTCAGCATTTTTGGTCTGATATCTGCTGGAAAATGCTGTGAACGCCCCTAACAGATACCGCATGGCTTTGCACTAAAGCACCACGTTAGCAACAAAACCTTAACAAGGTTTAGCAAATATTACCCTAAGTGTATCCTGATTCACTGTTCTGCATGGGACCCTACTAGATCTATCCCTATCTAATTTAAGTGCATATTTATCATGGGGATGAAAATGAATAGCACCAAATGATCTTTCTGAGGGAAGATTAACTAAAACCTAGAAAAGAAGCTACAAAATGTTTTCACGTTTATACCCCTGGAAGATGAATCACTGCAAAAGTTTCCAGCCTAGTCAGTGGGTACCATGGATCAATTTTAACTGTACAACAGATACAGTAAGCAGATAGAAGATGATGGACATGCAGGGACAGTCAATTCAAAGTTGAAAGACGTTTAGTCTCTTTGAATATAAAATACACATAAAATCAAATAATTACAGTCCATACAGCGGCAGAGAAACTGAGTCCTGTATTCATCCCTACAGCAGTAGCCCAGCATGTTTCATTGACTACAACGCTTATATCAGGGCCAAATAAAACAAACAAAATGAAAGTTATTGGCCTGCACACCCCTATTAAATCAAAAGCCATTGGGCCAGATCATTTTTGCAATGAAGAAATTCATCTGAGATTCATCTGCTCTGGGTTGATTTATTTTTACCAGCCTACTACTACTACTACTTTTACTATTGAGGATTTATATAGCGCTACAAGTCGTACACAGCGCTGCACAGACAGGTAAGACAGTCCCTGCTCATCAGAGCTTACAATCTAGTCAAGACAAACAAAGAAGGTGTATGCAGGGATAAAGCAAGGGGAAAGAAAAAATAGATCAGGTGAGTCAAGATCCAAAAGCAGCAGCGAAGAAGTGAGTTTTCAGCCTGGATTTGAAGAGGGCTAGAGAAGGAACCTGGCATACAGACACAGGTAGTTTGTTCCATGCGTAAGGCGCAGCAAGGTGAAAGGAACGAAGTCTGGAGTTAGCAGTAGAAGAGAAGGGCACAGATAGAAGCAGTTTGCTAGAAGAGCGGAGTTCCCGAGGGGGGTTGTAAGGAGAGATAAGAGAAGAAAGGTAGTGAGCCTCAGTAAGTTAAGGGTATGATTGACAGGCCTTGGAGGCGAAGCCTATGGCTGGGCATGATGTAGCTTGATTAATGATATAAACCACAATAGGCCTTTGGAGAAGAACAGTATAGAAATTGAAACAGAGAGAAAAAAGAAGAATATAATTTTCAAAATTTTCCTAGAGGTTCAAACTATCGAAGAATATAAATAAGAATAAATGTTAATTAGCTATGCTGCATATATAATATTGCATGAAAATTCTTATTAACCAGCACATTAATATTAAAATACAGTTAACACAAATAGCTGTATCTGGTAATTTACCATGTGTGTGATTTGTGTTAACTCGCTAGCAATGAAAGTACTTTCTACCTCCCCAAAATGTAGATTTTGCAAACTTTTTGCACAAGCATAATGTGAGCCTTGATGGTCCAATGAATCATCCATCTCCAAGTAAGAATGAAGGGCGAAGCAGGGTTGTAGGACTTTCTGAGTCAAACCCGAAACGTGTGGCACGTCGTCAAACAACTTGGATACTCTGGCGATTTTCATTCTAGTTTCTAGCACTTATTTGCATAAGATCGATAAAGCTAAGTGTGAAGTTTTATTCCTCAGTTTTTCTAAATTATTAATAAAAAGGAGAGGTCGCAGTGATGTATGGTATAACTTCCATTCACTTTGACGGCTGGCTCCGACAAAAATAATATTTTTCAAGGGGGATATATACGTTGGAATTTTTGATATAAGGCTAGTAACTGTAGTAGCTCTCGAGCAGTGAGGGAGGATTTGCCTGCTGTTTGAGAAGCTAGTTGTATTATGCGAAGACACCGGGCCTGTGGAATGAAAGCCTTTGCTTGTCTGGTATCTAGACAGGCTCCTATGAATTCCAGGCATTGGGAAGGAACTAGTTGGGATTCTGGGAAGTTTATTACCAATCACAAGTATTGGAGAATTTGTATTGTACGGGACAGTGCAGTGCTGGCCTCTACAACTGTAGGGACTTGAATGAGCCAGTTGTCTAAGTAAGGGAAGACAAATATCCCCAGGGTTCATAGAAATGCGGCTACTACTGCCAGGCATTTCGTGAATACCCTTGGTGCTGAAGCCAGACCAAAAGGAAGAGCCCTGTGCTGGAAATGTTTTCCTCTGAAAAGGAAACATAAGAATTTCTTGTGATCTGGATGGATGAGAATGTGAGTGTATGCATCCTTTAAGTCTAGAGAGCAAAGCCAATCCTCGCTTTGAAGGTATGGCAAAAGAGTTCCTAGAGAAATCATTTTGAACTTCTCTCAAAATAGGTATTTGTTCAATTTTCTGAGGTCCAAAATGGGTCTGTGTCCCCCTGTTTTCTTTGGAATAAGAAAATAGGGGGAATAGAACCCTGCACCCCGTTGAAGAATGGACACTTCCTCTATTGCCCCTCGGGCAAGAAGTGTGGAGACCTCGTGATCTAACAGATTGTCTGTTTGAGAATTGAATTGCTTTAGAATTGTAGGAGGGGGCATGCTGTGAAAATGAAGCTTGTACCCTTCTTCTACAATGGACAAAATCTAATCTTATGCTGTTATCTGATGCCATCTGTTGGCAAAGTGGCATAACCTGCCTGGGATATTGGGGGGTTGGGGACCCCTCAGAGGCAGGAAGGCAAAGCTCTCTAGGAAGGAGTCAAAACCCTTGAGGGGGCTGAACCTGGAGAGCTGGTTGGGCTCTCGGGCCTTTTGGCTTCTTCTGCTGTCTAGTTTGTCCTTTTTGGGCAACCTGACCCTGAGTGTGACTCTACTGGGTATAGGAAGGATACAATTTCCTCTTTTTGCTAAAATAGGGTTTTTTATAAGGCTTCCTTTTGGCTGGAGTGGCTGTAGATTTTGTCAGTCTATCTAGAGTAGTATTGTCAGCCTCTAACTCATTAGCCTTTTCCTGCCAATTCTTGCCAAAGAGATTCTCCCCCGTGCAAGGAATGTTGCCTAATTTGTCTTGTACCCAAGTCTCCAAGTCTGATGCCTGCAGCCAGGCAATCCGTCGTGCATCAATGAGAATAGCAGAGGTTCTGCTGATGCATTTGAAGCAGTCAAAGGCTGCACAATTTACAAACTTGGAGACATCTTGAGAATGCTTAACTAGAGCAATAAAATCTTGTCTCTTGTCATCTGGGAGAAATGGGCTCATAAGTTCCAAGTCTCCTGTGACTTCCTTAAGGAACATTCCTATATATAGAATATATGAACTGATCCTAGCTGAAAGTATGGAAGCTTGAAAAGTGCGGCGCCCAAAAGCATCCAGAGTCCTGCATTCACGACCTGGAGGATTGGATGCATGCCTCTTTGCACTTTTCATTCTACGCATGGCTGACTCCACTACCATTGAATGGTGTGGCAGCTGAGTTTTCTGAAATCCAGGACATGGCGGAACTCGATACATAGTATCACGTCTCCTAGAGTGAGGAGAAGTAGTCAGAGGTGTCTCCCACATTCTGAGCATCAAGTTATGCAGAATCTCATGGATAGGCAGAGTGGCTGCCTCCTTAGGATATTGGAGAATTTCCAACTCCTTTGCTCTGGGTTCCTCTTCAGGAGCTACTGTGATTGAAAACCTTTGGCCATATCACGGATAAAATCCTGAAAGATCATGTCTTCTGGAGGTGACATTCTGCGCTGGGGGGAAGAGGGATCTTCTGGGAGAAACCCTCTAGTGCCAGCAGAATTGTCAGAGTCTTCAGAATCGGAGGAATCGAAGTATTCCTGACCCCGATGCTCCTGCAAAGCACGGTCCCGGTACCGATCGAAGTCGGTACCGAGCTGACCCAATACCGATCTGTCAATTCCAGCCAGAGATGGCATGGGAAGAGTTCTCACCGGGGCCAGTATCATCAGTACCGGTATTGTCGGTGTCGGTACTGGTGTCTGTACTGGTGTCGGTACCGGCATCGGTGTCGATGTCAGTACCGGTGTACAATGGACCACCGGTACCGCAGCTGAAAGAAGAGCTGCGATGCTGCGCTCGATAGCGAGGAACCTCTGGTCTATCGACGCTGCCGATGCCTGGGTGTCAGTACCGGTAAAAGCAGCCGGAACCCTGAGCATGGCACAGGTAGTTCTTGCGAGTTTGAGGCCTCGAGAACATCCTGAAGTCCCATCTATGCTTTGGAAGCCGAAGCCTCCCGCCGGGGATGTTTTGCCAGTGTGGTTCCCTCAAGGGAAACGCCAATGGCCTCTCGATGATTAGCAGGAGAGCTACCCTTTGAGGACCGGCTTTTATGTTTAGTTACCCAAGATCCATGGGAGGAAGAAGAGGCCCTTGACGATGTCGATGCAATGGATCTGGCATCCGAAGAAAAGAGGGTACCCGGCTTTGCAGCCCGGTTCTGCCTTCCTCTTTTAGTCATCCCCATACAGGACAGACATTCAGTTGGGGAATGTTCAGGTCCTAAACATTTAAGACACCAATCATGGGTGTCTGTGATGGAGATGGTACCGCCACACTTAGTACATTTTTTTAAAACCACTAGTTGGCTTTTCCATGTTTTAGGAATATGGGGCCTAGTGCCCAAAATGGCGCCTGGCACCAAAGAGAAAAGTTTCTGAAGAGAAACAGTCTAAGTCTAAGGTTTATTTTTTGAAAATAAAGAAAAGAACCGGCGGTACCAGTAAGCGTCGTGCGGTAGGCAAACGCGACCGCAAGAAAATAAATTTAAAGACTGAATTTTCTGCAGTGACAGGGAATAGATCATGTCGGCTCCGCGGAAAACGAAGAACTGAAGAGGGACAGTTGGAAAGGCGGGAAGGCAGTGCGCATGTGCTGAGGGATGATCCCAAAAGCATTCCTATTGGACACTGGGGAGCGTTCCCACGCAGGCTCCGTCGGTACCAACGATACCCATATGTGAAGACTACATTCCTGCTTGTTCCTGGAGATAATCACCGCGCTATCTGCATTTGTCCCATGTTAGCTGTTAATGTGGCATGCTTGGCAAGCACTATGTACCATGTTAACTTCTAATGTTTTAGTAAATGTGCCCTTTACGTCTTTATTTCATAGGGATGTACACAATCAAAATAAGCTTGGCTAATCCTCCTTTTAAAGGAAGTTTTTTCAATATTTGTGTGGGTTTTTTTAAATGTTATTTTTGTGCATATTCATCTTAAATGCATGACTTCTATGCATGTGCTAATTGATTGTACATTTGTCAATTTTTGAGAATATATATGTGCACAAGTGATTTGCATGCACAAAAATTGTTTAGGTACCTAAGTGAACAAAATATGCACTGACAAATTCATGCCCTTATTAAATTTAGTAGACTGTCTCACCGGACATCTGGACTGGCCCCTAAAATCAGTGTCAGCTAATTTATTGGACTCAGATTTGATAAAAAAAATGTGCTCATGTAGAATTATTCAAAGAAATATAGACCATTTGATAAATTTCAAGATGCATCTCCTATAGAAGCAGTGTCATTTACTGCAGATTCTGCCCTTTTGCCTATCTATATATCATCCCCACACAAACAGACTCGTTGAACAATATATTAAGGACGTTTTTCAAAACTGATACCAAAAACTGGGACAAACATTCATTTTTTTTTTGTTTGCAGTTCTTGGGCTTTCCTTTCCCAGGCATCCACTGAAAGAATGTCAACCACAAGGCCAATTAGAAATCATAAAATAAGACGGATGATGCTGTACCAACTCTTGTCCGAGATTCTACTTGATGATCCAGCAGGCAGCAAAGTTTGTCCAACAAAATATAAGAAAGCCAAACAAGCTTGTCATTACAATGACAAGGCCATGGATGGGAGTACCAGCCAGTCAACAAAATCCTTGTACAATTGCTGACAAGCTAGAATAAACTATTAACTAAATTGTAAGAACCATATAAAATCTGTAGACAGGTGGTTGCAGTAAACTGTTAGTTATGTCAGCTGTGAAGAATAAAATAAAAAGAAGTCCATAAACAGTACAATGAGGTAAGCCTTTAGACCAACCAATTATTTTGACCAACACAGCATCAGCAACCAGAGGGCTTGGGAGTGGACTGGAGAAGGGTTTGTTTGACTCCTCCAACCAAAAATATCTTCTGATGCCCCTCAAATCCATCATGTTAACTATATAGCATCATAAAAAATATGAGACACTTTACTATGTGCAGGAGAGAAAACAGATTTAGGACTTCCTAATGACCCCTCATTGCAAGGAGCTTAGGTAATCAAAGGAAACATAGGGGATCCCAAATAAAGAGCTTAGACTGCAAATAGTAGATAAGTATACAGATCCCTTTCTACTCAGCCAAGAAGAACGTCCAAGGGTAGAAAGTACAGCACTGGCCCTATTAAATCCCAGACTGTGGAAAATGGTAGAAAGAGGTCCAGAGTATGCAAATCTACCGGTCTCAGAGACAGATGCTTCAGCAAACTCCTGCAGTAATTATAGTAAAGTTAATTTAATGACTAAATTTAATATGTTTACAAAACTACACTAAGTGCGCTTAATGCACATTAGGAGTAACAACTAATATGTGGTAAGTGCAACAGTCATGCACTGTTGGCGGGGCATATCCAGCATGTTCCTAGCAGTTACCACATTGAAATGTATCCTAACACGTGGCAAAGGCATTTGCACTTAACGAGGGTGCATTTAGTGCCATCCATTGAGGTTGTATTAAGTACACCTATGCTAACTGCAACATTGACATTTAACACATTAATAGTCCTCAGGCAAACTGCAATATGCAGTCGATGCCCAATCTCTGCCCTTAACCTTCCCATTTCCCACCTTGTCGTGTGCTATGTAGTTGGCATGGAATTTGGAATGTGCTGTTTAGCATGGCTCTGTGCTAACTGATTAGTGTGCGCTAAAGCACACATTAAATGTTAGCACAGTTGAACAAACATGTCCCTTTGTTGCAAGTGGATATGCTACAGAATTTGCTGGACCAAGATACATTTTTACCTTAAAAATAACCAAGGGATACCAGTGATCCCTTTGCTCCAAGGATCAATGGACAAAAAAATACCATTACACCATACACCCTACCAATTTTGGGTTTTTCCATTTGTGATACACAGAGTTGCATCCATATTACAGCACTTCTTAGTTATCTTAAGATCTTTTCATTCATATGCTGCTATGTACCTTGGTCTTCTTATTAAAAAAATGTTATGAGCACTATAAAAATCCCTAAGGAAGACAGGTATGATGTTGAACATGGAAAAGTGTGTCTTATCTTGGAAAGAAGCTAAACATCTAGGCTGTAAGGTAGGAAAGGCCACATGAACACATAATGGATAAATTGAAGGAAGAGATCACTTGTACAGTTCTGAAGCAAAACTATCAGATCAAGGCCTTTTGGGATTTATCAAAGAAACATAGAAACATGATGGCAGAAAAAGATCACATGGCCTATCTAGTCTGCCCTTTCATATTAACCACTACAACAGTCTTGTTTTTGCCTTTAGAGATCATCTGTGTTAGTCCCATGCTTTTTTAAAATTCAGATACTGTCCTCATCTCTACCAACTCCACTGGGAGATTATTCCATGCATCTACCACTCTTTCCGTAAAGGAATATTTCCTCATATTACTGAGTCTATTCCCTTTCACTGTCATCCTATGTCCCCTCATAGCACAGCTTGCTTTCACTTGAAAGAGGCTCTCCTCCTGTGCATTTATGCCATTGAGGTATACTTTATGCATGATACTATAGAGATACTATATAGATACTATAGAGAATTCTGTATACTGTTGTGCAAGCCTAGTCACCCTGTTGATCAATTCCAATTCATAAAAAGGTTGCAAAGCAGAAAGAGCATGATTCTGTGCCACGAATAGCAGGGATGGACATCCCAATGGGGAAGCTAGATGGGGCGGGAAAGAGGAGGATCGGAGTGGCGTTAGGGCAGGCAGTGGGCGGTCGCCGTGCCCGGATGTACAGGGCCTATTCTAATGTTGGCCCTGTACATCCAGGGCCGGCAACTTGAACGAAGAAGTATAGCACCTCTGAGGTGAAACAACTTCCCTGGACGTCAGTGATTGGCAGGCCCGGGGTCAGGAAAGGGCAACAGGGGGCAGAGAGCATTTCCCACAGCCTGACCCTGGACCTGGGAGGCCAAATCAGGGTTCGGGCTGTGGGGAATAAATAGTTTGTTTCAGCGGCCTGCATTGTGGCTTTTAAATGGAGCCGTGGTGCCATGGCAACCAGATGCCATGGTGCCGTGGCTCCATTTAAAAGCCCTGACTGAGTTATCCGGGTGCAGTCCTGCATGTGCAGGCTGGACAGAATCGCCATCCCGGCCTGCATGCGCAGGACTGTTCGCGATTCTGATTCCACAGGGCTAGACGTGCCTTGCAGGATCAGAATCGCGATCCTCTCTGTGCGTCCAGTCCAGACTGTATGCACAGAGGAGATATACATCTGGAACATCTGTTTTGTTTATTTCCTTCTCAAAATTGCAAACAGAGCAAACATGGGTTCACTCTCCATTAAGTGTGTCTGTACATCTACATTTGAAAAACTGCTCCACATACATATTAGTGCTGATATTTACACATCCCTATTCTGAAATGGCAAAACCGAGATGAGTAAGTTGCTGCAGTTTCCCATGTATCCTTCTAAAATCAGCCTTTCCCGGGTCCTTGTAAGTGGATCTTAGAAATGTCTCCACCTTTAGAAGAGCTGTTTATAAAACACAGGCACAAATCTAAGTGTGGTGATCTGGACTTTTCATTTCTGATCTCCACACCAATATATGACTTAAGATTACCAATGAATTATTTTCTTTATCTAATATCTTGCTTTGAAAGTGTAGAACATACAATTATGTGAAAGAGTTTACATAGTCTAGGTATAAAGGATTTTAAAGCCTATTTTAGATAGGATGTGGAAAGGGGAATTAAGATGTTGAGGTCGGGACATAGAATAATGCCTGTTCCAGGATCTTAGATGCTTTAGCCTCTGCACAACATTCATGCCACAAATATTCCTCTCTATGGTATCATTTAAGACTCCACTTCATCAAAAGCTACCTTAGGAAACTAGAAATGCAATGACTGAAAACCCATTTAGCTACTGACATATGTATTTGAAGGATAGGCATGCTGAGTAGAAGTTGGCCATACAATCAGCCAAGTAGGCTTATTACAGTAGCATTATCAACCAGGAGGGTTCACGCTCATACTTGTCTAGTTACAATAAACTGCACAATTGAGGACTCTGTCACTAATCTTATTACAGATTCCCTGGTTGATTACAGTCATGGTCAACATTATTGGCACACTTGCAGTTCAACACTTTAATGTCCAATATCTCCAACATAAAAGTACCAGTGAAATGGTTTTGGACTATATATACACACATATTTGACACAAAAAAAGAATCAAATTAAACCGACCAATTAAAAATGGACATAGTAGGAAATAGTATAAAGCTGGGAATATTATTGGCACCCTTCTAAATAATTCAAATCAGCTTGAACAGAAGAACCATATTCCCATTGCAGTAAAATTAGACACACTTTTGATCAACTCTCAGTACTCACGAGATTTGAATCAACCAATGAATGATGGTTCTATTGTTGAAAATAGACATATTCACTCCCTGTACCATTTTCACAATGGTAAAGACAAGAGAGCTACCTGAGACCATCTGAAAAGCCATTATTACCAAACATCAAACTTCAAAGGGACACAAGGCCATCTCCAAAGATCTTTGGTTCCTGTGTCTACAGTTTGCAGTGTTATTAAGAATATTTCTGCTCATGGAACAGTCAAGAACTTCCAAGGATGTGGTGGGAAGAGGAAAATTAATCAAAAAAGTATTCAAAAGTCAGTGCAATCTGTTGTAAAAACACCACATACAACATCTAAACAGCTTAAGGCTGATCTGCAGCAATCTGGAATGGTGGTTTCAACCCACACCATATGCCATACACTAAACAAAGAAGGACTTCATGGGTGAAGGTCAAGGAGGACCCCATTGCTCAAAGACAGAGATAAAAAGGTATGCCTGATCTTTGCCCAAACCCACCTTGAGAAATCCCAATCCTTCTAGAAAAATGTTCTGTGGACAGATGAAACCAAACTTGAGTTCTTTGGCAATGCAGACCAGCAAAACATTTACAGGCAAAGAAATGAAGCTTATAAGGAAAACAACATGCTTCTACAGTTAAATATGGTGGAGGTTCCATAATGTTGTGGGGCTGTTTTGTTGCCTCAAAAACTAGAGGCCTGGAATGTATTAAAGGAATCATGAAGTCAGAGGACTACCAAAGTATTTTGGAGCAAAATGTGCTGCCTAGTGTCAGAAATTTAGGTCTGGGTCAAAGGTCAGACAATGACCCAAAACATACATCCAAAAGTACAAAAGAATGGTTAAAAAGGAAAAAATGGACTGTTTTAGACTGGCCAGGAATGAGTCCTGGTCGCAATCCATTCGAGAGAATCTTTGGATAGAGTTGAAATCTGCATTGGTAAAAGGAATCCTGGAAATATTCATGAGCTGGAAGAAATCGGAATTGAAGAGTGGGAGAAACTACCAATAGACAGATGTATGAAACTTCTAGATGGCTACAAGAAACGTTTGGAGGCTGTCATCACTGCCAAAGGTTGTGCAACCAAATATTAAAGAAGGGTGCCATTAATCCTGTTTAGGTCAGTTTTGTTTTGTTTTGTTTTCTCTGAAATTTCATAGACATCTTTTTGTTGTTGTTGTTGTATATCTGTGTATATTATGATGACATAGATTTGAAATATTTCCAATTATTTCTTGATATTGTACACAACCTACCTAAAATGCAAGGGTGCAAATAATGTTGACCACAACCGTACTTCCTTGAGAACTTGGGACTCAACTGATGCTAACAATAAAAATAACAATGGTTAATGTAGTTTGGATTTAGCCTTTCCAGGAAATAATTGTGTTCAGGCAATGGAGAGATTCTACAATCCTTCCAGATGTTAGGAATGTGTCAGATGTGCAGTTTTCTGTCCACTTTAAATCTGATTATCCTGACAAACATCTGTCTAATTTTGAATTCACTAAATTTCTCCACCACCCCTCATGATCCTATTCCTCCCTCCTTTATTAAAAATCTTCAGGCAGATTTAACACAATAAGTCTGCCCCATGATAATTGTAAGTCTCTCCATAGGAACTCTCCCTATTTCTGGTAAGGAAGTCACGTACGATCCATATTTAAAAAACAATTGGATCCAACATTTTCTGTACACTATTGCCCTGCCTGTAATCTGCCTTTTATGTCTAAAGTCTAGGGGAAAACTGATAATTATTTAAATATGGGTTGTGCCTATCACCCTAAACAATAAAGGTTCAGGAAAACTTAAGAGAACAGACACATCACTCCTGGTCCTTATTAGTGATCTAGCCATCAATTTTCATGATGGCAAATTTGCTCCACTGGTTGTCCTGGATCTGAGCACAGCTTTCAACCAGGTCAATCATTGAATACTCATGAAATGTTTATTTGATCTAGGGATTAGAGGGACCATTCTTAAATGTTTCAGCCATTTTTATCAAATTGGCCCTTTCCCAAACAAAATGTCTTGTGGGAGGGCAGCAATGAAGGTGGGCATGTATGTTTTCTAAAATCAGCCGCTTTCCAACTTAAAAAATAAACATCTCTGTCCGAAAAGGCATAGGGATGTGCAGAATTATACACCAGAGAAATGCAAGTTTCAAAGTAATTTTAGAAATTACATGTGCCTGATATGGATGGCTAAAGGGCCCAGCAACCTAGTAACCGAGGTAGCTCTGACACGGTGCTCCGGCCCCTCTAACCATCCACCCCTGCCCCCTCCCCCCCCACTTCTGCCCCCCCACCCCCTTTTCCCACAAAATACACACATACACCACTCTTGGGAAAAGCATCGGTCGCAGCTTTATTAACTTTATAACATACCGAACATTCCAGTTCAAAATAATCCTCTTAACAATCCAAACATTGGAGTAATGCCTCACCAGCCATGCTATTTAGCAAGGTGACCCGCAGCGGAGCAATGCCTCACCAGCCATGCTATTAGCAAGGTGACCCCGCCTCCGCTACTGCCGCGGTCATGCCAACCGCAATCTTCCTAATCCCCTTTCCACGACTTCGCCATGAAATTAGCAAAAGTCAGCCAGGGGATGTCCGGGTCGGGGGCACCCCGCTCCCGGCCCAAGTATAGCCTAAGGCTCCGGACCCCGGAAACCTCCGGGATCCCGCCCCCCCCAGCTGCAACACCCCTTCAGCCCCCATCCCACAGCCCTAAAATAGGGAGGGAGGGAGGGAAGCCGGCCTTGTCCCCGAGGAGGAGCAGGAGCTTCGGCAACCGTTACCGACTCCTGGCTCCTCCCCAACCAAGCCACCCGCTTCCCGCCTCACAGGCTCCACCACGCTCCTGCGCGTGGCTGGAGCCAATCAACTACCGGCGCTCTCCATGTCACTGCGCTCGTGCCCCACCCCGCCAATGACATCCGCGGGACAGGGCCCCCGCACCGGCCGAGCACCCGGTTACTATCGGCCGCCGGGACCCTGCCCCGCGGCTTTGGATGTATGTCCATGTTGATATTCTGGAACGAGCACAAGCGTCTCTCACCCTATATACACCCTGGCCTGCCATTTTGCAAGCAGAGATTACAGCAGTGTGGCCTCCAAGAAAAAGATGTTTTATTTGCCTATATGCATTTTTTGGAGTGGTAAAAATTACTGAGGGAGTGAGAGGTCTTTTTTGTCTTCTCTGTATGTTTTTGGTTGGAAAAACAAGCACTTTGAGCCCGGGGCAGATATAGACATTGACATGTCCACCGCTGAGTCCATAAATGCAGTACCATTCTACAATCAAGCACATGTGTGTATCATTTTGGAATACCTCAGCATGCATCCGGCATGCCCCCATGCAACAAAGATGTGATTGTGACAGACATGTGTAAACTCTGAGCATTTTAAAATGGCTGTTGTGACATTGATGTGAATCACACATCCTAATGGTCATTTTTTATACATGGAAATCATGAATAGAGCTTCTAAAATGACCCCTTATATGTTTAGAAAGCCAACTTTTGCCTTAGGAATAGAACCTAAAATAATGAGATATTCATTCGTGATGACTTTATGGAAATAAGAAAATAAAAGTTAAATGGCCATTTCCTAGGTACAGGAAGTCTATAAAGTTCTATATAAATCAGCCAGCTTCAAGTAATTGGACATGGAAACCTGAGCAGGTAATAAAATAATGGTGAAAGGAATCATTTATAAATTCATATTGCAAAATTCGTACTAAGTAGGTGTTTCTCATCTCACTTTACTTGAATACATTATGCAAAGAGCACACTAGATATTATTCATCAAGTATCACCACTGAATTTACAGTAAGATGATAAACTGTAAGAAATGCAATAATAGTAGGTGTACAGCAAAGTGTTACTGCTCTTAAAATAACCTCTTTTGGTAAAACAATACTATGCTGTTTTTTTCCCATAGTTTCTCAAGCTTCTGCTGACAAAGAATGTCATTCTAAAAGCTTTAGTCATGGTTTGGACATCTGCAGACAAGCAAGTGGACACTGAAATCATGAAAACGTTTTCATAACCATTCCAGTAAAGACTGAAGGAAAGAATTCATTTGGTCTCTCTGCTATGGCCTTGTTCTCTTTTAGTGCTCTTTTTACCCCTCTGTCATTTAATGGTCCAACTGGATCCCTCACTGGTGTTTTGCAACAAATTTACTTGAAAACGTTTTTATTATGCACTTTTTTGCACAGCAAGCTTTTTTTTCAAATTATCTTTTTATCCGTCTTTTCCGTGCGTTGTATCCAACTTGCCAGTACTTATGTTGTTTCTTGTTTTCATCATTTGGTTCTTTTTTACATTTTCTGAAGGCTTTTCTCTTAGCTATAACAGCCTCTTTAACTGTGCTTTTAAGTCATGCAGGCTGCCATTTGGCCTTCCTTCTATCTTTCCGGGCTTCCAAGACAGTAAATTTAAATAACACCCAGGCCAAAGGTAAACTCTTGACCTTTGTACTTGCACCTTTTACTGTAGTTTTTTCTTAACCATTTTCCTCATTTTATCATAGTCACCTTTTAAATCAAATGTGATCATGTTATGATCATAAATCAAGGGCTGCAGAGCAGAGATGGCTCCCATCTGTCTAAGAAGGGATGAAGTGTCTTCAGCAGCAGACTAACTAACCTACTGAAGAGGGCTTTCAACTAGAATGGTTGGGGATGGGTGAAGAAAGCCCCCAGTTAAGTGAAACATTAAATACCTCTGTAGAAATTGGTAAAAGGGACAACATCTGGAGACATGGTTCATGGACAACCATGACTGGGATGCAATTATACCAGGCTATACTTTATTTATTTACATTCTCTTATATACCGTGCTATTCTGCAGCAGTGTGGTTTACATTGAACAAACTGAAATTACATTGAACAGGGCATTATAACTTGGGGATAACTATCTTACAGGGAACATGGGCTATGGAGGGTTAAGTGTCTTGCCCAAAACCACAAGGAACACCTGTGGGACTAGAAACCTCAGTCCTTCCAGCCCAAGGTTACTGTCCTCTAGTGGGATTTGAACCCCCAACCTTCTGGCTTGAAGTACCTTTCCCCAACCACTAGACCACTCCTCATGGACAGGGTAGGAAGAAGGGAAAGAGGAGTGGCACTATATATAAACAATAATATTAAAGTTATAGAATTAAAGGGCTTCTAAGGGAATGAGAAGGCACTGAGGATTGAACTAGAAGGGTGTGATATACAGAGCTCCAACACAGGCAATTTAATAGAAGACATATGCAGTATTGTCAGGAAAGGAGAAGTGTTACTCTTACGAATAGGTGATTTCAATATGCTGGATGTTGATTGGCACATCCCTGCTGGGGTGTCATCTAGAAGTAAGGAAATCCTAGATTCTCTACCGGGAGAACTATTCCAGCAACTGGTAACAGAACCCTCATGTGAAGGAGCAATACTGCATTTGGTGTTTATCACTGGGGAAAATGTTTCTAATGTCAAAGTGGCAGATCATCTCGCATCCAGCAATCACCAGATGGTGTGGTTCAGTATCAGGACTAGGGCTGATAAAATTCATTCAAAAGTGAGGTCTTAGACTTTGGGAAAACTAATTTTGCCAAGATGGGACAATATCTCAAGGAATCATTAGCAGGATATGAACAGCTGGGGGATGGAGAAAAACAATGGACAAAACTGAAAGGGGATATTTTAAAGGCAACCAACCTTTTTGTTAGAAAGGTAAATAAATGTAAAAGGAAAAGGAGACCACTATGGTTTTCAAAAGAAATAGCTGAAAAGGTGAAGAAAAAGAGGGAAGCCTTCATAAAATACAAGATATCACAGAGAAAGGAAGACAAGCATCTATATTTGGAAAAACCTAGGGGTATGTTTACTAAACTGCAGTAATGCCATTTGCGTTAGGTTCCGCGTTGATGATACAGATGCCCATATAAAGGAGTGGGCGGGGCAGCATTAAAGTTGTGTCAGATAAGGCACGTTAGAAGGCACGTTAGAAGGCACCTTATTAGGCGCAGTACAAGGCACGTTAGAAGGCACCTTATTAGGCGCAGTAGAAGGCACATGCCTTGTACTGCACCTAATAAGGTGCCTTCTAACGTGCCTTGTACTGCGCCTAATAAGGTGCCTTCTAACATGCCTTGTACTGTGCCTCATAAGGTGCCTTATAACGCGCCTTGCACTGTGCCTAATTAGGAGCCTTGTAGCGCCTTATAAGGATTGTTGCCAACTGTGGTGAGGGTACTATGGGCTGGCAGCATAGATCTGCAAAGATATGACTATCACAGGCAAGCAAAATATCTGCCTTGGACAGGAGAGAACAACAAGGAATCACACCCATGACCTCTGCCTAGAACATCAGCATACTAACCAGTAGGCTATACTTCTATGGCTTGCTGCATAGCAATGGTTGGGTACGGAAGGACTGCAGGTCACGGCACAAACCATCTGCTCCGTGCACCAGGATAGGGTAACCCCACCAGCACCCATGATGCATTGCAAATGCAGAACAGCAGCCTACAGCTGACCACCAAATGGGGTCTGCACCTCTCTGGGACTGCAGCATGGTAAGATGCACTGACAGTACGTGATACTGGCACAGAGTAGCTACAGACCATGCCATTGTGCAGGTTCTGTGTTCACCCTGAGGGATAGGATGGGTGCCCAGCACTAGGTCCACACTACATGTGGTGCTAGATATAGGTTTTGCTGCACATCCCCAGCAGTGCCAGTGTGTGACAGGTGTTCCCAGCAGTGCAGTCAAAGGTACATCTGTTCCAGCTGTGTGCTGCAGTCATATGTGGCCCTGAGGGACTGGACACCACCCAGATTAGTGTGTACCTGGTGTTAAGGTCTGGTTGCCATGGGTACCGGTTGTCAGGGCAGTGGGGAGTCTAGACTCACATGAGGGCTATGTAGCACTGCCCCATGGGTCTAAGTAGTATGCCCTATATGCCCCCAAGGGGCCTCAATCACCCTGGTGGCAGATGAGGGTGTGGAGGGACAGGTGGCTGCACTCTGCAGAATGGCTGTAGTACTAGCAACCACAATCCTGCTGGCAGATGACAGCCCTCCAGGGCTGCTGGGCCAAGGCCATACCTGTGACCATTGCAGACCAGCAATGATGCTTGGGGTAGGCTCAACTGCCCTATGCCACAGTCTGCAATTCATCAACAGACAGCACAGTCAGACTGCACCTGCAGCATCCTACAAGGTGTTCACACCATGCACAAGCAAACTACAGACAGCCCTCTAACCAATCCATAGTGCATGCACACAGGGGAACCCTGTGCACCCAGAAGTGGGATGCACAGCACAGACACCAAGCAGATAGCTCCATGATTGGGCCCCAAAACCAGGAACACACAGGCATCACTGGAAACAAATAATGTGTGGCACTATGTGGGAACATAGACATGCCATGGTCACTGCTTAGTCAGAGTGAGAGTGACCCCCCCCCCTCTCCCCAGCGTGACATGCTGTGGCCACCCTGTCCATGCAGGTGGTGGTCGGCCACAACAGTGTCCCAGTCATTGCCCTCCACCCTGTGCAGTTGCATCCTGGCCAGTCCGCCCTGTCTTGGCCATACCCACAATACCTTGCTGCTCATTATGCACATTTGCAGGCTAATGCTGGAAGCAGTGTGAACAATGTGGGCTCTGTGAGGTGTTGGCAGACACAAAACAATGGAGAGACATACGCACACTCCCACACCTATCTCAGCATTGTGCAGAGATGGTGGTGGTTGCCATTCCTACCCCCTGCACTGGTCCTGATCACAGTGCCGACATTGCTAATCTGTGCAGGGGGTAGTAGTAGTGCTCTGGTGATAACTGCAGCTCTGTGCTGGGGCCAACAGCCTGACACTCCATGAAGCTGTGGATAGTGGAGCCCTTGTGAGTGAGTGTCCATACCCCTGTGCACCACTGCATTGGGGTTTGCCCATGTTGTTGTTGTGGCTGCATTGTGGGCTAAAACTATGGGGAGATGCTCTGCAGGATCCACAGATGGGACCTGAACCTCTGACCTTCTGCTCTTGGACATGCTGGCTGAGTGTACTGCACCACACTGTTGCCACAGCAGCACAGTGGTCCCTGGGGCTACCCTTATGTTCCTCGACCAGATCTCTTCTGTTGCACTGCACAACACGTACTGATACAGGGCATGGCTTAGGTCCACTGCAGGCGAATGCCACTGATCCCTCCAGCACAATCACCCACCCCCTCTGCCATGCCACCATGACCATATGCTGTTGGTGCTGGTGGTGCGCCATCCCAGGCCATCCAGAGGGCAGGTAGGCGGCTGCCTAAGGTGTGGGATCTAGGATAGGGGTGCCTACATAGATGTCCACGCTTCCCCCGGCACCGCCTGTCAATGTTATGCACCCCTTGGGGTGCCTGCTGGGTGATGTCCCCTGGATGGGACACTGTGGGACACAGACTCATGGGCATGTCTGACCCTGGCCGGTTGCTGTCTTGCTGGTTTCCATTGTCTGAGTTCCTATGTGCCATCTCGTCAACAACCTAGTCCACCCTATGCCCCAGTAGCCCCCACTGCAGGTCCCGCCTGCAGCCCCATGCCCCATTTGCACCATCACCATAGTGGCCTTTCATACCAGGGTACTATGCTGTTGCTGCAAATGAAGCACTACTATCACCTTTCTTGGGCTCCCTCCCTATGCTGTACATTGCTGACCCTTAAATGGTTTCTCTCTCTTGCAAATGTGTGCTAACGCCAGGTTTTCAGTTGCATTAGGATTCAGCCCTTAATTTCTCCACGTTAGTGTGAAGGGGCCTCTCCCCACCCACTCCCTGCAAATTGACCCCTTCTCTCCGCCCTATCTCCACCCTTTTCTGGCCTTAACGCGGCCGGGAATGTTAAGGTGCTGCTACGTTAATGCAGTTTAGTAAACATGCCCCTTAGAGAAGCTAGCAAAGAAGTCAGGAAAGCAAAGATCCAAAAAGAAGAAGAACTAGCCAGTGCAATAAAATGGGGGTGGGGGATAAGATATTTTTCAGATGTGTTAGTGAGAGGAGGAAGGGCAAAAGCGGTATTGTCACACTCAAGGGTGAAGGGGAGGAATATGTAGAAGTTGATGAGGATAAAGTGGAATTGATTAATAAATATTTCTGTTCTGTGTTCACAGATGAAGGGCTAGGAGCAAAACCTCAGAAAACACCCACAAACAGGAACAGAAGTGACGAGGATCTTGAACGACTTTCAGAAGACTGTGTTCATAAGGCAATAGCTAAACTAAAAATAGACAAAGTGATGGGATCAGATGGGATACATCCCAGAATATTGATGGAACTTGGGGACGTTCTAGTGGCTTCACTAACTGAACTTTTCAGTGCTTCTTTACAGTTGAGAGTGGTCCCTGAGGACTGGCCACTTTACACAAAAGATGAAGTAAGGATGAGGTTGAAAACTACAGGCCAGTCAGTCTAACCTCTGTAGCGAGTAAATTATTGGAAATGCTGCTAAACAAGAGAATAGTGAGTTTTCTGGAGTCCAATGGACTGCAGGATCCAATGGACTCAGGTCTTGTCAGACAAATCTGATTGATTTCTTTGACTGGAGGTGGACCAAGGGAGAGACCTAGATGTGGTGTACTTAGATATCAGTAAAGCCTTTGAAACCATTCCACACAGGCGACTTATAAACAAACTCTGCAGTGATGCCAGAGCAGGAGTGTCTCAAGCTGTCTCAAGGCTATATTTCCGACATTTGCAGATTTACACACGTCAGTTTTTTGACTTAGGATACACATTTCTCTATTTTTCAACAATTGTATAGTGGGGAGAAATTCTAGTTAGGTGGTTATTTTGGAGAGCAGGAGTGCTCGGCATCTGCTTTAGGGATTTTCTCTCTCCCCCGAACTACGTCCATCTTTGAAGGTGGTGTGTCTACAGCAGCACATTGTGGGTGGCCTGCAGCAGGAGGCACACTCTGGATAAGGGACCCTGTTGGTGCTGGGAAGGCCAGGCATTGTGGCATGCTCTGTGGAGACCTTTGCCCTGGAACAGCTCCAGCATGCTTCCTCCTCGACTATCCAAGAGAGAATGGCAGCTGGTAATGCTGCGGTTGTGAGTGCCGTTGCCGTTGGACTGGAAGGAACCCCTGGTCATGATTTTTCATCTACTTCTTTCTCTTTGGATCATCCTGCGAATTTTACAATCAAGTCCATTTGGCAAGCAATTATCTCTCTGGGAGAAACTATTTTGACGCAGGTTTCCTCCTTGGCACTAAAGGTACAGTCCAATACAGCTACGGTGAAACTGGCAGCATCAAAGGTAACCGTGTTGCAGACTGAGGTCTCAGAGGCTCATCTAGGGTAATGCTTTTGGAGTAACAGTCTACATCTTTTCTTTAAAATGTCAACTTATTGAATGCTAAGATTGAACAGTTGGAGAATTTGTTTCATGGAAATAACTTGAGGATAATTAACTTTCCCAGAGTATCGATGATAAAATCGAGAGATATGTTTATTTAAAACATATGTAATTGAGACTTGCGGTTTCTTCAGATATGATTCCTCCTAGTGTGAATGTGTTTCATTTGCCAAGTGGAAAAAAAATCTGTTTCTTCTATAAGAATTGCTCATCAGCCTGTTGAGACCTTAAATGTTTTGGCTATATTGGAGTCCTCATTAGAGGATGCTTAGACTCCATCTACTTCAATGGTTACTTTTGCTTTGTTATCAGATAATGAGTGGCTCTTAAAGTTATTCTTTAGGAAGTGACATTTATCTTTTAAGGGATTGATGGTGCAGATATACCCTGAATTGTCTAAGGATACCAGGAGGCGACGTAGGGAATTTCTATTACTATGCCATAGGGTTCTCCAGCTGGGGGGAGGGGAGCTCTTCTTTCTTTAACATCCATGCAAATGTTTGGTTAAATACCACTCAATTTCCTATATTTTTTGAGTCCTCCCAGCTGGTCGCTTTCCTAAATGCTCGATGCCTAGAGGGATCCATTGACTCTCCATCTGTCATCGGTATATCTATTGACTGAGCAGTGCCCTGATTTTCCTTTTCAATGTTTATTTCTTCTAGTTTCTCCTCCTATTTGAGGACTAGTATGAGCTAACAGTGATTGTTTCTTTTGTAAATTTTTCTTTGTTTTCTACTGTATTCCTCGGTTTTCTGTGCAAGATGGTTAATGTTACTTCTTGGTTTAATGTAAAAATTGAATAAAAGTTACTGCTTGAGTTAGAAATTGGTTGAATGGGAGGCAACCAAGAGTACAGGTAAATGGAGTTCACTCTGAGGAGAAGGATGTTACCAGTGGTGTGCTCCAGGGAACTGTCCTTGGTCCGATTCTCTTTAACATCTTTCTTAGTGATATTGTGGAAGGGCTGTCAGGTAAGGTTTGCCTCTTTGTGGATGATATCAAAATCTGCAATACAGTAGACACCCAGGAAGAAGTAGGTAATATGAGAAGGGATCTAGCTAAACTTGAAGAATGGTCGAGAATTTGGCATCTGAAATTTAATGCTAAAAAATTCAGGGTCATGCATTTGGACTGCAAAAATCCAAGAGAACGGTACAGTGTAGGGGGTGAAGTACTTCTATCCATGAAAGATGAGTGGGACCTTGGTATGTCAGTTTTTGATGATCTCAAAGTTGCTAAACAGGTAGAAAAGGCAACGATGAAAGTTAAAAGGATGCTTGGGTGCATAGGGAGAGGTGATAGTGTCTCTATATAAGTCTCTGGTGCAACCTCATTTGGAGTATTATGTGCAATTCTGGAAGCCACACCTTCAAAAGGATATAAACAGGATGGAGTCAGTGCAAAGGGTGGCTACTGAAATGATTAGTGGTCTTTGTTAAAAAGCATATGAGGACAGACTTAAAGATCGTAATACATATATGTCAGAGAAAGGCGGGATAGAGGAGATATGATAGAGATGATTAAATTTCTCCATGGCATAAATGCACAAGAGAGCCTCTTTAGATTGAAAGCAAGCTCTGCTATGAGGGGAATGAGTGTGAAAGGGGATAGATTCAAGAGTAATATGCGGAAATATTTCTTTATGGACAGAGTGGTAGATGCGTGGAATAGTTCTGCTAAGGACTAGATCTAAAGTAACTTCTCCTTTAGTCAGTTCCTGAACCAGTTGCATGAAGCATTCATTTATTTCATCTAGACACTTTATCTCTCTTGCATGGCCTGATGTAGCATAGGCCCACTCAATACTGGAGCAATTTAAATCTGTCATTATTACAGTGTTGTAAACTTTGCAGCTTCCCTAATTTATTTTAGCATTTCATCATCTGTCTGTTCATCTGGCCCCTTTTTACATGGCATTTTTAACTATAAAATTCTATGGTATATTTGATTTCCTGTAAAACCTTTATTATAATGGCCCTGTGTATCTACCCAATACCGGTATTTCTCAGTCTCCAAAAGATGGATGTGATGTTGGCCTCCTGTTCATTTTAGACCCCATTGGATGGATAAAATAAGAAAAAAAAAAGAGAGGGGAGCAAATCAGATCTCGGAGCCCTGATTATTTGCCTCAGCTTTAAGCTCCACAAGGGGTCTGGATAGAGGCCTAGAGGCGCAGACCCTGTGGATTGGGGTGTTCCCTCATTGTTCCCCTCACCACTCTTTAATGGCTAAGGGCATGATCTTTTCCCAAGTACCCAACTGGGAAGAGGGGAAGCTTCAGTGGTGTCGGAGGGATCAGGTCAGGCTGGCCTATCCTCACAATCTTGGTGGGTCCCTTTTGGCTGGAACAACCCCTTAGCTGTAACTACAGCAGAGAATATACAGAAGGCCTTAGAGGTCTCAGCTGATGGGAGTCAGCCCTGTGCTGGTTTTGGAGTGTAGCACCACAGGAGGGGACCCCGTTTTTCCCAGGATTTGTGCTTCTCCTACACCAGACCTTTGGTCTCCAGTGGGGCTTGGTGCACACAAGGCCTGATGCAGGGTCAGCATCACAGCACAAGAATGAAGTGGCCTCTAAGGCTTCTATTGCCTGGTGTTTGAATGTGGCCATTGCAATGGCCTATGTGCTGAAACGGCGAATGGTACCAGCAGGGATGGCACTATCACTGGGTGGTAGTCTGGGTGGTTGCCTGGAGCTCCTGCTATCTGGGAGCACTCATTGTCGCTACTGTTGACCCCTTGGGACAGGCAGCAGTGGCAATGAGCACAAAAAGCCTTGGGGTGCTCTTGCCTTTAAACTTTGGCACCATAGTGATGTTTGCTTCCGCCCCTCTGATGCTGACTTCCTGCTTCAAAGAGGAAGTCAACATTGGACATTAAAGACAGTACGGGAGTAAACAGTCCTGCAGTGCTGAAGTTTAAACGTAAGCACCACGGGGCTGTTTGTCCCTATTGCCACTGCTGCACGTCTCCTTGTACTGACCCTGGGTACCGGTCAGGCTTAGAGCCCATTCCACTCAGGCTCAGGTATCTGTGTGAGCAGAGCATGGCTATGTGTTACCTGAGAAAATCTGTAAAGCAGAGATGTAGTCTTCCCTGCATTTTGAGCATTATCGTCTGGATGTGCAGGCATGGGGAGACATACAATTTGAAGCAACAGTTTTGTGGGTCAGGCTCTCCTGTCTACATCATCATTGGGCATTGCTTTGGCAACTCCCACATGTCTGGACTGCACTAAAGGGACAATGAGGAAGGTGACATATGACCTTACCTGCTAAATTTCTTTCCTTGGGTCCCTCCAGTCCAGTCCAGAACCTGCCCTCTCTATTCTGTTGCAGATTTCAAGCCCAGATGGAAGACGTTGCCTGTTTGAAAGGTGCTGCCCAGCTGTGCTGAGTGAAACAGTGTCTTCCTTTTTGTGTTTTACTTGAGTTTTGGAGCCGAAGGATTTTGGTCATCAGTTTCTGAACTTTGCTTGGAGCAACTGGATGATATGGTTACATCAGATATTGCTAATAACCGTTTTCTATGGAATCTGCTTTGTTACAGAAATACAAGACCCTTGTTGAGTGACATCATCATGAAACCAGTTCTCAGTCTCAATCTTCTGGTAGGGATGCAAAACCCATGTGTCTGCACTGGACTGAAGAAACTCAAGAAAAGTAAATTAGCAGATAAAGTCTAATTTCACCTTCATGGTTAGGCCATTTTGTTCTGTGAACTACTATCAAAAAGCAAAATGATTGAATGGATTCATATGAAATTGGAGATTTGTTGTATAAAATTAAGAGTTGAAACAATACATTATTTATTTGGATTTTGTTCCCGCTTTTTCATTGGTAGCTCAAGGTGAGTGGCTTGTAGGAACAGTAAATATTACCATGGTCCCAGAGCGCTTACAGTTTAAAGGTTGATGGGTTTGTATTAACTTTTAAATACATAATAATGGCGTTTACATTACCATTTTAATCTATAGGGTCTATTTCCTGATAACTCACCTTAATTATATTAATGTAGGTTAAATGAAAATTTGGAAAGATGAATAAATCTAGCCCTCAGTTTGTACCTGAGGCAGAAGAAATGTAAAATAATTTCCTAAGGTCACAGGGAGAATCATGGGCTTGAACACTGATTCCCCTGCTGTAAAGATTGTGACGAATCACGAGGCTACTCCTCTATTCTTAGAAGCCTGTCTACTAACTCACAATAAAAAGAACTTTGTGTGCTATTTTACCATAGGAAAATTTACCATGGGTTGGTGAATCTTGTGGTGAATTCATTTTTGTATTGCGTTAATCGGTAATAGCATGCGTTCCTGACTCAGGTAAAGCACAGATAGCAGGCCCCAGGTTGGGCCTGCTATCTTTAAAAGGGCCTGGCTATGGCTAAGTAAAAATAAATAATCTCATTCCCTTTCTAACACCCCACCCCCTGCAGAATTTACCCACCCCTCACACCCCCCAGCACTACTGGGATCACCAAGTGGATAGTTTGTTTATTTGTTTAATATTTTTTATAAATTGTCAATCCTATTCAGTTCTCAATGATGTACAATTGACCATAAGATACAATATCATAAACTAGTGGTTTCCAAACTATGATCCGCGAATCCCTTGGGGTCCATAAGATTACAGGGGTTCTGCAAGACACAGAAAAGATTTAAAAAAATGGAAAGGCTGGTAGAATTGACCAGAGAGAAAAAAGAGAGAGAGCGGTTAGAAGGAACTGGCTTGAGGGAGGGAAAGAAAGAGATTGAGACTGGTGGAGACTGGTTGAAGAGGACAGTCTTGGCACTGAGAAGAAGGATTGGCAAAAAAATGATTGAGATAAACTGAGAAGTTTCTGAATTTTTGAGAGGAAACCTCTGGCATAGACTAATCACATACATATAAAACATCCTCCTTCTTCCACTTACCTGGCAAGCTCTTAAAGAGCCCATCACAATGTAGTTTGTTTAAAAATATACCAAATATACTTGAATTAGATCCAATTTTTTCATGAATCCAACTATTAACAGTCAATAACTCAAGTGTGAGAACATTTCAGAACATAGCCCCGGCAACAAAAAATAGCTCTGGCTAGTGTTTCAATGAAATGACAAACCTTCATTGCAAAGATTTCAAGCAACACTGCCAGAACAGATTTCAAGGACTACTTCAGTGTATACAGTGTAAATGCTGGTCACAAAACTTTACCCATCAAACGGTGAGTAACCAATGTAAGTATTTCAAATGAGGAAAAATATACATCCAAATATGATGACCTGTGTTTGGAGGGTTATAAAGCCAGTGCTTGTTATTTTAGATAGTGTGGTAAGGAGAGCTGTATAGAAGGGATGGAATGGGAAGAAAGTGAGACCTGTGCCTTTAAAAGCAGAGATCAACAGAGTTCCCATAGTAACCACAAGCCTCCGAGGCAGACTACAGCTAGTACTAAGCCCCGCCCACTTAATGACGTTAGAGCTAGGTTGAGCCCTAACAGCTCTCACGTGTTCAGGGAGAAAGGCGTGGTGCCTAAGAAGCACCAGTTTAAAACTGCTTCAGTGTTTGATAGAAGGGGGGAAGGTGAGAAGCAAAGCAGGCAACAGCAGACACTGCAGAACTTGCAGGAAAACACGCAGCAAGAGAGTCCGGAGCAGCTGGGAGCTGAGCAGCAGAGAGCCCTGGAACCAAGGCAGAAACGTGTCTCAAGGTACCTCAGAGAAAGGAAGCTGGAGGAGTCAATTCCCAGGTGGGGAAACAGCTCGGGAAGCCAGTTGAGCCCTGGAGGTAGAGAGAATAAGTTGCCTGAAGTTCCTAGCAAAGCTCTTTCTGAAGAAGTGGTTAGAGAGCTAAGAAAAAGTGCCAGACATTGTGTTAGCCAGAAGGCTGTAAAGCAAGCTTCAGACAGAAATAAGAAGTGTGCCAGTGACTGCCATGACTCAGCAGTGAGAGATATTGAAAGGCTGATAAGGGAAAGATAAACTCCATCTTTAAAGCCTGTGGCTACAGATCAGAGGGAACGCTTGCTGCTAAAGCTGGATAAGCTGCTGCAGGGTGTAAATCATAAATCCTATGATACCCGTCCACAGGAAGATAGCTCTAGTGAGTCTACTCATGAAATGGAAATAGAATTGTGTGAAAGCCCATGTGAAAGTGATACTGAAGAAATGCAATGCTCTTATTGCAAGGCAAACAAACTGAACATGTGCTAAGATCAAGCCCATGTGAAGGAGTGGTTTGTTTAAAGCAATTATAAGCTTGTTTCTATATGGTGTGAAAGAAAATAAACTTGCTGGAAGTTTAAAAACAGGTATAACCTCTTTTCTATGGAAGCTGTGAAAGAAAAGAAACTTGTTGAAAGTTTAAGTTACTTTGATATGGTCAACAGCCTTAGCTTTAGAAGGTAGTTACCAGAAAGAAGCTAAGAGTTGACAATGTGAAGAAGAAATTCCTGTCTGTTTGAGATAAGCCTGTTGGAGTTTATTTATCCTTTGCCTTTTGGAGAAATTATCCTTACCTGTGTTTAGTGCAACGAATTTGATGCGAGGAGGAAACCCTGAAAAATAAATTTCTCTGTTTTTGCCAAACAAACCGTGTGGTCACACTGCTTGCTCAAAAGAATAGCTGAAACTACATATCCCAGCAGTCCATGCTGGCAGCCATATTGGGGGCAGTATTCAGAAAGTCAATTAAGGCAAGCCCTCTTGCTCATCGGCCACCGGCCCCGGCGGGAGGACGCGACAATAGCTTGTGGGATGCTATCTCTTCTTGGCAAGACACTTTCTTTGCTGTTGTGGGCTCGGTAAGCCAGGAAGTTTCTTTGTTGAAAGAAAGTCATCAGGCTGTTGTGGCGGATGTGGCTCACCAGGCTACCAGGATGACTTGACTAGAGACCCAAGGGGGGACTTTCAAGCACTTGGAGGTGCCCATATCAAGGATTGCAATGTCGAGGCTCAGAAGATAGTTTATGGAGAACCAACTTCGCAGAAATAATTTGAGGTTTTTGAATGTTCCTCATTCCTCTTTGTTGGCACCGCAGGACTTGGTCCATAAGTACTTTGTTGAAATATTTAAGATGCCCTCTGAGGTGTTACTTCCAATTGCTAGACTTCAATATGTGACTGTTTCCTTCTCTGGCCCTAGCGCTGTGGTTGGCTCTGATGATCTGCCTGAGCTAGTGAGTTTATATCACACTGGCTTCTTTGAAATTTTTCTAGAGACGGTGACCAGTCATGCCGCCTTGTTAGTGGGCTTTGCTTTTGAATCAGACTGAAACTCTGTTCTGAGACTATATTTCTGTAATATGTCTTCTCAGTTTATGGAATCTAAGGTGTCCATTTTTCCTGATCTCGCTAGAGACAAACAGAAAAGGCGTAGAGGCTTTCTGGCGCTTCGCCAGACAGTCACCGCCTTGGGTGCGACTTTTCGCTTAAAGTTCCCATGTAAATGCATTATATTTCAATTTAAACAATTAATTTTATTTGAATCTCAGCAACTGATTCAGTTTTTCCTAGAGAGAATATAACTGAAGAATGTGCATCTCATACCGACTGCCGTGTAATATCAGCATAGCTCTTAAATGTTACTTTTCTTTTCTGTGCTTCATTATTTCTGATACTTGGATCCATTATTGTGGTCTAGTTAGGAAGGTATATTTCTTCTGTGTTGTATTTCTTTTGGATTGTATCTTCTTTTTTGTTTATTCAGGTGGAGCCCGATTCCTGAAGTGGGCCGTCTGGGCCATCCGGATGTCCCCGCTGAAGATGGGGCCGCTAGGACACGATTCTGCTCTGTGGGAACAACATGTTCACACGGGAGTCAGAACTGGGCCCAAGGACGGCCCACATGCCCCTTCTGCCTGCACTGCTAGTCTTAAAAATAATAAAGCGGCTGGACCGGAGCACTTGCCATCGGAACTGTTTAAACACTTTCAGGACCAGTTCGCTCTTTTTTTTCTTGGAGGTTGTCAATGACAATAGCTCAGCAAAAACGACCTAAATCTTTTTATGAGGCTAGAAGGGAAGGTCCCATTGCTTTCTAGCACGTATAGGCTCATTTCATCAAAGATCATGCGCTTTAGAATTGAAGGGGTTTTTCATACTCTGGTCCATCCTGACCAGAGTGAATTTATTAAAGGGAGATATTGGGTGTGAGAATATGCGCTGACTAGTGGGCATCCTTCAGGAATTGCAGCACAAAGAAATTGGTTATGCACTTTTATCATTAGATGCGGAAAAAGCCTTTAATATAATTGAAAGGCCATATCTATTTGCTGTGCTGGAAGGCTTTGGTTTGGGCTCTCTTTTTGTAAATGGATACGCGTGGAGGCCGATTTGGGTCCTTACATGCCTGGCCACAGTGCCTGGGCAGAACGCAGACGTGCCCAAGATAGATCTGATTTCATTGCCACGGGGTCCTGACATACCCGCGATGGCATAATTGAGAAAATGCACATCCGGGTGCTCCCCGTATGCTGAGAAGCTGCCTGTCTCCATGCCATAAGGCCACTGCTGGGTCAAGGGAGCAGTGGCATCCTTGCACCAAGGCAATGAACCGTTTAAATGGTGGCTCGGAATGCCATTCCCCACATCGGCACCTGCAGACCACTGTCCAGGTGGCACCGGAGGCCCATATGACCTGGATTGTGGCTGCAGGTGCACAGAGCGGTCATCGCCAATGGTGTGGGGGAGTGTAGCATGCAAACGGAGGGGCCACCAGGACTTATTCCACCATCGGGGTAGAATAGCCTAGACGTCCTTGGGGTGCTGGGGAACGTACATAGGTCTGTCCTGAATAGGCTCTGTACGTTCAAGGCAGTTGGCCACTCCCTTGCTTTGCCCCTGCTCCACCCTCCCCCGCCACACATACAGCGCTCCCCACACAAACACTGTGTACATGCGGGGAGACAGGGCAGTGGAATTCGCCTCAGGGGCTGTTTGCTGGTTGCCTATCTGACCCACACGTACACAGCCACTATTCATGGATCGGAATGTCCCCATACTGTATAGTGTCTCCATATCAGCAAAACAAATCAATGGTCACCTCTCACCACGTTTTTCTTTGAGAAAAGGGGCAAGGCAAAGCTGCCCCATGCCACCTCTACTATTTGCCTCGCCCATTGAACCCTTTGCATACTGACTATGGGAGAAAATAGATCCATGTTATCTCACTATTTTTATTTATTTATTTTATAACTATAAGTTGATGAAACACTTATTTATGTAAAGAATCCTGAGAAGTATCTGTCTCTCCTCATGGGGGAGATACGCACCTTTGAGAAGTCATCTGGATATACGATTAACTTTCAAAACTCAGCATTGTTATCATGTGGGTTAACTCAGCCAGGAGGGGGGTGGGCATAACATTTCAATGGAGTCTGAGTTTAGATACCTTGAGAATGTGATTTCCAATGGTCTTTCACAGCTGTATCAGCAGAATTATGGGGGGGGGAGGGGGAGGGGGAGGGAGGGGACGGTCCTGACATCTATTAAAGCAGATCTGCAAAGGTGGTAGGATGAAGCAGTATCCTGTTGAGGGAAGATGCATGTAATTAAGATGTTTATCCTACCAAGATTTACTTTTCTCTTTATGCAGCTCCATGTTATGCTTTCTAGGGGCTTGTTTAGGGAGATATATATTTGGCAAGGGAAAACAACCAAAATAACACTTGACAAGTTATCTTTACCTAAATAAATTGGGGATGGGGGCCTCCCCGATATTACTGCCTACTAATGGAGTGCCTATCTGCAGGCCATTCGATATTGGAATTGCCCTGGGGAATCTTCTGCTTGGGTTAATTTAGATGCAAATTGGATGAAACCTGTTCCCTTACTTGCTTACCTCTATGTATTTATCTCTGAGTTTCCCCCTAGGGAAAGAAGGCATTGTGTTCAGATACATAAGATAGCTGGAGCATCCCCTTATTATACCCCATTAACTCTCTTAACAATACAGGGCTTTATTAGAGATACGGATAAAAGATTTTGGGGGAAAAAGTCTGGTACAGGGACTGTGTGTTTCTCTCAGTTATTTGAAGAGGAGTTGCTTACGTCTAAAGTTTAATTAGAGGAGAAATTTGATCAAAGTTTTCAAAATTTCCAATATTTTCAGCTGCAACACTTTGGGGGCCATTTTGGAAGCCTTAATTGTGCTTAGAGTAGGTCTAACACTAGATGCAACGCCGAATATCCATGACACTTCTGAGATCAGGCGAGGATGTCCAGGATATTGCGAACATCCCGAACACACCTCCAAGTTCCTGGGAACACTCTGGCCATGCCTCCTTCATGCCCCCATTCAGACTTTGATGTCCCCAGAGCCATTTCTAAAATTGTTCTGGAGATATCTCTGTGCTTCGGATGTTTCTAAGCCCATTTTCAGACATCCAAAGCACAAATAGGGCTCCTAAAATGACCCCCAAAGTGTCTGTTTCCCTCAATTTAGTCGCAGTTCAAATTAAAATCCTGATGAGGCTTTATTTACATCAAACAAGACTTTTTAGATGGGTTCCGAAGGCCTCCCTACTATGTTGATGGGATTGTAGTCAATATTGTGATTTTGATCATATGTGTGTGTGGGGGGGGGGGGGTTGCAGGGTGATTCAAGAATTGGGGGTTTAAGTTCAGAGAACTATTCAAAAGTTGATGAGGACCATCTTGCCACTTCAATATGAAGCGTTGGTCTTGGGAAAGAAAAGTTCCTAGGCAAAGTATAATGCACAGCTGGTGTGTCAGAGCTTGTCACTGGGAAGACCAGTTACACTCTCCAACATTTTCGTAATGGAAAATTAACTTTTGTCTTAAGAAAGAAAGCCCTTAATGTTCAGAAAATTTGGCTCCTTTTGTGGCCTCCATGAATGAATAGGCCACCTGGGAAGAAGTTGGTTTATTTGCATAATTTTCTATTGAACAAATGTTTGTTTAGGCATTCTTTTGACTATAATTATCATTATATGATATATCTTTCTTTCTCCATGCTGCTCTTTGATGAGGTTTTGGAATTTAGCATTGTGAGGGGGGGAATGAGGGAGGTTATCGGGAGTTTTATATGCTAATATTCTTATCTATCAAGAGAGTGATGTATTTAGTCAAGCTATTTCCTAGATCTTTATTCTTTTTCAGAAGTTCTAATGATGCCCCTCATGTTCTTCATGGGGTATGTTTGCTAAAGCATGCTAGGCTTTTGCAACTAACACCAGACATTCATTGTAAAAGCAAGCATGGTAGCTGCAAAAGTCACGTGCTATTTTTTGCCAGTGTGCATAGCATTTCACCAGCATATAACGTGACAAAAATGCAGGGATGATGGTAAAACAGAATAGCTGATACAGCTAATGCCACCCAAAGAGACACAGTTAGCTGCATCTGCAATGTCTACATAATATGCAATTAGCACGTGCAGTCAATGCCCATGGTAATCGTATATTACAGGCATGCCCATTCTCAGTCCATCCCCCCACCCACTTGCACTGATAATGCACGAAATGCAGCTACCGCAGAAAATTGCCCGTGGTGGCTGCATTTGTCTCGTGTTAATGGTCATTGCAGCATGATTTTCTCCCATTAGCACCGCAATGACAGCTGACACCCTTTAGAAGACATACTCCATAGTGTTTTGTTTATGAGGTCTTTTATTTTCTTTCCTCTCTCTTTATTTGCAAGAGATTTGTGTTCTACCTCTTGTTAGATGTTAAAACAAATTTAATGAAAAGATTTAATAAAAAGAAAAAGTAGGATAAAAACCACCTTCAGTGGAAGAAATGTCTAGAAATGTGCAGTATTAATATCTTAAATAACTAAAATAAGTACGAAACTATGTTAAAATCAGCCAATTGTTATGTGGACATTAGGAGGTTAATTCTATAAGGTCCTGCTTAGTTCACGCGTTGTCAAAACCATATTTGATACCTATTCTATAAAGTAAAAATACATGTGCACGCTACTTTATAGAACCTGGGTGTAAGTGGCGAGATACATGCACCAAATCTAGGTGCAACTACCTACACCAACACCAGAATTGGTGTAAATGTTTGCGACTGGACTGGTAGGAAATGCGTGTAAGTTATAGTTTTCTATAACTCACACACATAATTTGTGCTTTGTCTGTGCTCTGCTAAAGCTCCATCCTTGTTTTCACCCACTCCAAAACTGCACCCCCTCTCCCTGACATGCATACTTACAGAATAGTGACTGCCTACATTTCACGCGTAAATGTCCATCCCCCCACGTAAGTTATTTTTTATTTTTTTTATTTATTTTTTTTTTTTAAATTGTTTATTTAACAGTTCATAACATATCAAACAACAGTAAAATAACAATACAGTCCAAAGGGGTATTATACAGTATCGTGGTTACCACAGACAGGTGTATACCAGTTAGCTGCTAGTGCAAAATCATCTGTTCCCCTGGGGAGGAGGGGGAAGGAATTAGACGGGAAATAGGGGAATGAAAAGTAATGAAGAGTAAGGGGGGGGGGGAAGCTGACCACGACGACCACTCCTCCATATTAGATTTGCTAATTTCACATATCAACTAGACCACGAGGGTGTCCCATTTGTAAAGCAATCGACGGAAATGGGGGTTCTGTTGGACGTAGGCAAATTCACATGATCGATGATAGTCTACTAGATTCCACCAATACGCTACGTTCAAGGTGCTGAAGGACTTCCAGTGGCTCATGATAGCCTTAAGTGCTAAACTCAGAAGCAGATCGAACAAGGCATGGTGTTGCTTTTGGAGGCCC
Organism: Ichthyophis bannanicus; assembly: GCA_033557465.1. NCBI lineage: Eukaryota > Metazoa > Chordata > Amphibia > Gymnophiona > Ichthyophiidae > Ichthyophis > Ichthyophis bannanicus. The sequence goes on along the minus strand of CM066032.1, from coordinate 863,021,997 downwards.
ATCACATCCGCCAAGGACTTATACACCACGATCTGGAAGGTTAGAGGCGTGGTAATCCCAACCAGCCTCTGTGTCCGTTGCCATACCCCGTACCAATATTCTGTGAGTTGGGGGCAATAGTATAGCATGTGCGAGAGGGTACCTGGTTCCATACCACACGACCAACAGTGATTATCTGCACACTCTTGCCATTTCGAGATCCGTACCGGGGTCAAATAGGCACGATGTGCTAGAAAGAATAGCGTCTGCGTCAGCGATGCAGACCTCGATATCCTGATTTGGGAATTCCAGAAGGTGGCCCAACTTTCCGGGGTGAGATGGGGTCCCGCTTCGTGCTCCCATATCAGTTGAGTACCCTTAGGGTATCGTTCAGACGCCGATCTTAGGAGCATTACCAGCTTCGATATCTGTCCTGAGCACTGCCGCAACTCTTGAAACCACAAATGTGGTGGGCGTCCCCTAGACATTAGTAGAGGTACTGCTCCTGCCTTACTTAAGCAGTGCCGTAGCTGACCCCATTGGAAGAAGCATTTGCTTGGAAGATGGTAATCTCGCTGCAGTTCGGCAAAGGTTTTATAACGCCGTCCTTCACAAAGATGTCCCAGGCAGAGGATATCATGTCGTATCCAAGTGACCCATGCAAAGCAGGCGCCAGCAATTCTGAGTTGTTTATTGAGCCATAAGGGCGTGCTTTCTGTAAAGACTTGTTCATCCTCCACCAGTGGCAATACCATATTGAAAGCCTGCTGAGTGGCATGCAATATCTCCTTGCCCTCTTTCACCGTTGATTGCGGTACAGTAGCTCCAATGCGACAATGCAAGGGAAGAGGGTCACTCTCTGCGGCTTCTACCATGAGCCAGCAAGGGGCTCCAAGAGTATCTGCATCCTCCGCCCACCAAGAGCCTTGTTTGATTACTGCCGCTACGTGGTACCAATATAGGTCTGGAAAATGGACCCCACCTTGCTTCTTGGGGAGTTTGAGTTTCCAGGCAGCAATACGCGGGGTTTTCTTTGCCCAAAGGAAAGTGAGCATTTTCTTCTCCAGGGCTCCATAACATTTTTTGTCGAAAAGCACCGGGAGCATACCCAGGATGTAGGTAATCTTGGGGGCAACAACCATTTTAATGGTTTCAAGGCGGCCCCACCATGTCAGATGCAACGGCGTCCACTTTTGCACACATTCCTGCACAATCTTAGCGCAGCGAATCTCGTTGAGGCGAACAGTGTCGTCCATAGTTTTACCATACATCACTCCCAGATATTTAAACGATGAGTTCTCAACCTGGAAGGAGTATCTGCGTAGGTCGTCAATCGAAACGGTTGCCGTTAGCGGTATGCTGACCGTTTTGTCTAAGTTTAGCTTGTAGCCAGATACTTGGGCATATTCATCAATAGTCTCCAAAGCGGCGTCTACCGACGACACTTCTAAAAAGAGTAGGAGATCGTCTGCGTAGGCAGATAGTTTGCAGTGATAGCCTTCCAACGGAATGCCCTTTATATTGGTTGCTTGTCGGATTCGTAAGAGCAGTGGTTCTAGGGCCAGGTTGAACAAGAGAGGAGACAAAGGGCAGCCTTGTCTAGTGCCTCTGGTGAGCAAAAATTCCTGAGAGGCAGTGGCGTTCGCCACCACCCGGGCTGCCGGCTTGGCATATAACATTTGGATACTCTGAAGGAAATTGTCCGGGATTCCCATCCATCGCATGGTTTGAAGCAAGTAAGAGAATTCAACCCTGTCAAACGCTTTCTCAGCATCTAGCGCTAGACCTACGATTGGTGTTTCCATCCGTTGTGCTCTACGGAGCACATGGGCGAGCATGCGACCATTATCCGCCGTAGATCTTCCCGACATGAATCCACACTGGTCAGGATGGATAAGAGACCCCAGCACCTTTGCTAAGCGATTAGCAAGGACTTTGGCATAGATTTTATAGTCGGCATTCAGCAGGGAAATAGGTCTGTAGTTCTCTACCCGCTCTGGATCCCTGCCGGGCTTGGGATGTATTACAATTGCGGCCGCTGCAAGTGATCCAACCTCCGGGCATTCCTCTTTAATGCCAGTGTAGTAGAGTAGCAGTTCTGGTATTAGCTGATCAGCAAAGGTCACGTAGAATTCCACAGGGAGTCCGTCCGGACCGCTGGCTTTCCCCTTGGCAAGCTGCTTGAGAGCAAGACGGAGTTCTTCCGACGTGACCTCTGCAGCTAGCCATTGCTTTTGCTCTTCCGTGAGTTGTGGACCTTCAATGGAAGAGACAAAGTTGGAGAAGGCCACGTCATCATCAGCGACTTCGGATTGATAGAGTCGGGAGTAGAAGGCTTCGCAGAGTGTTAGGATCTCATCATCCGTCGTTCTTAGAACTCCAGCCGCGTCTCTTAGTCCCGCAATTCGAGTCACAGCCCTCTTCATCTTTAGCGTGTTGGCGAGCAATGAGCTCGCCCTATTACTTTCATGGTAATACTCCCCTTGCTGCACTCGGAGCAAGTCACTAACTTCGGCCTGTAGGAGTGCATTGTATTGGAGTTGCAGCTTCTGTAGTCGTAAAAGAATAGTCGGGTCTGCCCATCGAGCAAGGAGCCGCTCCCCTGCACTAATCTCCGACTCTAGCGCCTTCCTTCTCAATGCCTCTTTCTTATGCTTGCTAATCTTGTAGGAGGTCATGCGCCCTCGTGCGTAGGCTTTAAAGGCCTCCCACCAGGCCCATGTGGGGGTATCTCCAAAGTGATTAGTGGCAAAGTATGCGGCGATGGCATCCTTCATAGTTTTAAGAAAATCATCATCCATTAACCACCGTTTCTCAAAGAAGAACCGCCCCTGGGGTATCTTCTCGGGGCCTGCACTAAGGTCCAGCAGGATCGCTGAGTGATCTGAAATTGCTCTAGGAAGCATAGCGGCATCAAGAACCGTAGGCAACAGCGTCTTGGAGATGAGGTAGTAGTCAATACGTGTTTGTGAGTTGTGAGGTAGAGAATAGAATGTGTATTCTTTACTTTTTGGGGACAGTATCCTCCAGGGGTCTAGCAGCCCGAGAAGCTCCTTCATGTTTTGTAGCGCCACAGCAGAGTGTGGTTTATGCTGTGGTTTGTAGGGGGTTCTGTCTAGGAGAGGGTCCGGTATGAGATTGAAGTCCCCCCCTAAAACAATACTTGTAGAGCCAGAGTCTATAAGCTCTTGAGCGACTTGTGTGAAGAAGAGAGGGTCATCAGCATTGGGACCATACACTGCCATGAAGGTGTAAGGATCCCCCTTCACTAACGCTGTCATCTTGGCCCATCTGCCTGCTGGGTCTACTTTGGTCTCCCGAACTTCTATTCGAAGAGTCTTCCGGACTAATATGATCACCCCTCCTTTCCTTCTAAGAGCAGGCGCAGAGAGGGCATTCTGGAAGATTTTATCGGCCACTTTCAGTGATTCCAGTTGCGACAAGTGGGTTTCTTGTAGATATACCACATCTGCGTTCTGCTGTTTACAATAAAGTAGGATTTTCTTACGCTTAGCCGGTAGGGATATACCTTTGACGTTCAGGGACAAGACCCTCAGTCTACTGCTAGCCATCTGTGAGCTCGCAAAAGGATGGGAGGAGGAGGGCGGTCATGGTCAGCTGTCCCTGGCGTAGGGTGCCAAGTGTATTGTAACCAGCATACCTGTTCCCCCGCTGTAGTAAACCAAATCTTAATCCAACTTGTATGGCGAAAGCCTCACCGCCCATCTTAGCTCCTCCAGTTCCCTCCCAGCACATAGGAGAAGGCCCAACATTGCCCTGTTATAACTGAGTAGGGAACTTACAGGACCTGGGAGAAATGACACTAACAGTAATCTTTCATTTATTCTAATCACCCTTCAAATGCAGACATTAAATCGTTAAGCTGCCACTCCTGCACTTTGAAATTTAACATCACACAAATGAACTATGCAATAGAAAAAGTAAGCAGAGATGTGCTGCACAAAGCAGTGTTGACATATCAGCTCCCTAGTCAACATTTTCTTTTACTGCACCCACCGGGAGTCCTGACCATATTTCGCTGCCAAATGGAAAGTTCAATGAGCATTATTTTCCGACCTCCATCTTGGCCCGGTCCTGGAGGAAGGCGCGGAGCAGGTGACCCTCCGTGAAAGTGAGAGTCCGGTTGTCGAGGGTCACTCGCATGTTTGCTGGGTACAGGAGCCCGAATCGCGCCTGTGCTTGCTGAAGAAGCGGCCTACAGGCTAGAAGATCTTTCCGCCGCTGGGCTGTTCGTTTACTCAAATCTGGGAAAAAGGAAATACGATGCCCGTCCAGTTGTAAGGCCTGCCGCCGCCTGGCCGCCTCCATGATCTGCAGCACATGTTGGTACCGTAGGACCTTTATGACGAACGGCCGCGGTCGCTGAGTTTGTGATGTAGGGTGGGACGGCACACGGTGGGCCCTTTCTAGTTCCAGAGGCCGTTCGAACACTAGGCCCAGCATCTCCGGTATCAGCTTCTCCAAGTATTTTATGGGGTCTGATCCTTCCCGGCCTTCAGGGACTCCCACTACTCTTACGTTGCTTCTCCGAGCCCTGTTCGATTGGTCCTCTGCCCATATTTCTAGCGCTGCAACTCTCTGTGCGAGCGGGCCCACTTGCGCTGTTAGATCAGACTGTCGGCTAACTTCTGCTTCAAGCTCCGTCATACGCTGGGTCATGGAGCCTAGTCGGTCCTTAACCTCTCGCAGGTCTTCTTGGACCACTGCTAGCGTGCTTGAATTGGTGGTAATGAGGTCTTTAACTGCCCGGAGCTCTTGCAGAATCTCCCGCACGCCTTCAGTGGGGGTTTTGTCGGGCGCCATCTTCACCGGGGACAACAGGTCTTGTTTCGCCCTTTTATTCGATTGTCCCGTCGTTTGCTGGAAGTCGAGCTTGGCCGGTTTCAGTGCAGCCATCTCCCCGTAGGCTGTGGTAACTCTGGGCAGCGTTTTAAGGCGCTCGTTGTCAACTAGGGCTCCGGATTCTTCAGTGCTAGGAGGGAGCAATCAATCTATGCGGCCATTTTAACTTGCGGCTAACTCCGCCCCCACGTAAGTTATTTTTAATACATGACTTACGCACATCGATGGCACACAAATGTTCGTGGTTCATTAAAGAATTACCTCCTAGTGGCCTAACACCAATTTCCTAAAGGGTGAAAAATCTTTAGTATAGCAATCACTAAAAGCAGTTTTTGAAGCGTACTACTGTGCTAGGAGAGGGGCCCCAAAAAACCCTCTCCTCAATTATTCTGACACCTAAGAGGAGGGGGCAACTGAAACCAATCCACTAATCTCCATCAGCCTAACAAATTAACTTCTTTTTCTACATCCTGGCATGCAAACAAAAGGTCTCCATGTCCCAAATATTCTTCCTTCCTTTGAAATACATAGGGACCTCTGTTTTAGGATATTCCCCTTCATCTTTCAACACTCACATGAAGGGAACTTCATGTCTTGATCTACCCCTCCCAACATTCAAGCAAAAGAAATTCAGTGTCCCACTTATTATTCTTACCTGCAATAATTAAAGGGACCTCCATATCAGAATCTTTCCCATTAGCTTTCTAGTCACGATCAAGGGACCAATGGACTCTCATCAACTCCTGTCAAACCCCAGCCAAGACCTCCTGCCATTCCTCTATGTCAGCTGATCCTTCAGTAAGCTCCTTGGTCCATCAGAATCCCCTAGCGGATCCCAAACCCATTCCTAAAGTTTACCTTTCAGGGCTGACAGAACTGGTGACCCAAGAGTAGTTCATAGGAGGCACCAAGCAAGGAGGATTCAGCAGATAGATTCACCCTCAGAAGTTAAGTTTCTGAGTCCATGTGTTATTCATGCAATCTGTGCTACCCTATTCTCATTACTCACAAGCTGTTTAACATGCATTTACATACTAATGAACTCATTTACATCTTTGTGAGTTATGTTTAATGAGTTTTGTACATTGATCCATAAATGTTTCTTCAATGCTACAGCTACGCTAGCTAATTCCTTCTGAATTAAAGTATACATTGTATTCAAATTCTTGAGAAACAAAAGGGCATATTTACTAAAGAGAGCATCAGTAGTGTGTATTTGAGCCACAATACTAGGCTGGAGGTCTATGCTGACTTTAAGAGGCACGTGTATCTGTCCCCCTACCATTAACAGGCCATGCTAACTTGCACGCAGGTACATGTAGAGCCCTATTCAGTTAGGGGCACGTCCCAGCCATCTGGATGTCCGCAAGCAAGACGGGCCCATTTGGACTAGATTCTGGAACATGGGAACAAAACGTTCCCGTGGTAACCAGAATTGGGCCTGTGGACGGCCTAGCGTGCCCCTGCTGCCCACAGGGACATCCTCTCCACAGGCGATCCCGACTCCTGCTGCTTTGGCCCCTCTTTTTCCCATAACCTGACCCATGGCTGGCCTGCTGAGGCCTGGATCAGGCAGCAGGGACCCTCCTGAAGCCCAGTCCTGGACCCAGGGGGATCCCCAGGCCGAATCACTGGTTTTGTGCTGCTTAGTCCACCTTTGAGGATGAATAAGCAGCACATCCCCATGGGCCTGGCAGGATGTACAGGGCCATGACCTAAATTGGCCCTGTATGTCCTTCTGGGCTGGCCCACTTCTGCTAGCCCCCTCCTGCCCCCCCCCCACCAGCTATCCCTGTCCTGATGCTGTAGGCGGAATCAGGCCCACACGGCTCGTGGGGCTGTATGTCCCACTGGGACCCGGGTCCCAGAATCAGGCCCTTAATGTTACCCACTTAGGTGGCATTAAGTGCACCTGCCCTAATAGCCACATTCTGGTTAGCGTGCATCTAAAACACCCCACCCAGTCCCTCCTCAATCGCATGTTGACCAGTTAGCATGGGATTTCCAGCACGGGACTCAGTGCTGTTAGTATGTTGTTAGTGTAGAGCACTTACCACATGCTAAACCCCACATTAATGGTTAGTATGCATTGATAAACATGTCTTCATAGCCTTCATTTTACTTTGCAGTCCTTCCCAATTTGCAGTTATTTTTACTGCTGTGGAAACTATGCTTTGATGACATTCATTAGTTCTGACAATCTGGTGTTGAATTCTTAGTAATAAAGCCTTATGTCTCTGAAAGTCAAATAATACACTCTATTGGATTCAACCTAAATTTGTGATTCCAAAATTGGTTAAAAAGACATTTTTTGTCCTCTCAGAAGGAAGGCATAACATAATTGTACAGTATGCAAATCTGCTTATAAATAAAGAAATGTTGATTTTAAAATCTGGGAATATACTTTGCAGCACGATATGCAACAATGGCAGAGACTACAGTGAGTGAACAGAATTCCATAAAAATGTTGTGTCAAGTGGTACAATAGGTTACATGCCATAGGCATGGAAACAGTTGATTTCACATGGAAGGAAAGAGCTTTACACTATATAGTGGCCAAAATTGTGGTTACACCAACAACTCATTCCCTTCATACATATTTAAGGTCTCTTATTTGCTTCCCTTGTATTTTCTAATTGATGCAAAGTCTATTGTTGAATGTATTATTGTTTATTGGATCAGCAGAGACCTAAAAAGCATACTTTTACTTTGAAAATTTGTGATTTTGCATGTTAAGACGAGAGGTGAGTATAATTTTGCAGATTTCCAGTATTAGACCACTTGTGGTTCATGCAGTTTTATGCTGCTATACCATTAATATTTGTTTGTGTTCCTTTTGAATGTTTATCACCATTGTTTCTAAGCATATTATTTACTTCTTCAAAAATAGATTGTTTTTAATGTTTTTATAATTAAAATAAGTAAAACGTAATTATTCAAAATATAGATTTTGCTTAACATTTGCTACCTAAATTTACCATTGTCTTTCCTTTAAGTAAATTCTAAGAATGAAAACTACCAAGAGACAAGACTGGTCATCCAAAAGAAGGACTTCTGCAGTAACATTGAGAATGGAAAACTACAGCTTCAGAAAATAGCCAAGAAACTTGGCAGTGGAATAACAGCCTTCAGTGTTCAGAAGCTGTGCAACTGCTTTAAGATGACTGGAACAATCGCGAACAAACAGGGAAAGGGCAGAAAAAAGTCAACACCTACAACTGACAGGCAAATAGCAAGACTGGCTCTAGGGAACAGAAGAATTATTGTGAATGATATAAACATTTTGTCCGATACCGGAATATTAGTGACAAACAGAACTCTTTGTCGTAGACAAGTGAAGGCTGGCCTGAAAGCCAGAATACCACGGGGTGGGTCAGGAGGGCTGGGAGCAGAGGCTAAGGGGATTGAGTGCCCCTTCTTCAAGAGGTGAGGGATAGCTTTGACATATCATTGCACCAAGGGAAGAGGGATACGTTGTTAGAGATATTGAAGTTACGTATCACAATTGCAATGTATGTATGACAACAGATATGTTAAATAAAGGTTTTCTGCACAAATTGGCATTGGCTGGTTTGATTGGGGAGCCCATGAGCCTGAGACCGGGTCCGGCATCTCTGAATGCAGCTTTCAGCACACTTCATGCAAATGAATTTTCGGGCTCTTTTTCAAAGGTACATTTCTTACAGTTTCTCTTTGAAAATCCAGAACAAGTAGGGGATCTGATGCAGGGATTTAAAAATAGAATCTCTGCATGTAGCTTACCTCCTCTGATCTCCCTCCACCTCGTCCCCATTCCAATTATCCCATGGAGAAAAGCACTACACTGTCGAACAGCAAACATACTACCGGCCACAGAGTAGAGCAATTATCAACTTCAAGGATTGCTATCCTTATAACTAATGCCTAATGAATCCATCACTGTATACACCATACTGTAGGACAGATTTCCTGTAGCTCTACTGATCAGCACCAGAGGAATTATTAGGCAAACTAGTTGCCTCCAAAGAGAACCACAGTTTTTTGGATGGATGCAACAGGCCCTTCTATGCCTGCACCGTGGCTTCTTTTCTTTCCTGTTACCCTTATGCCACTCTTATTCTAGCTTGCTCATAGTCTCTCTTTATTAGACAGGCAAGAGAGGCACTGGTTAATGCAAAGTGTCTTTCCTTCCAGTGGGATGGAGACCATAATGCTAGGACAGCAGCATCAAGGACATCGAGGAGGAGAGAGGCCACAACACAAGGGAGTAAGGAAGCACACTGAGACCTGAAGGGGAAGGAAAGGTGATAGCGGTCTGAGAAATGTATGTGCGGGTTGTGGAAAGCCTGAAGGTTCATCTAAGATATCCAGTATCCATGCACTTGATATTGGTATGAAGAACGCTGGAGTCTTTTAGGTGTTGATATCTTTTGTAGACCCAACAAAAACATTTAATGATACATAAGCTTTCCAGGCTGCAAAGGCCCTTTTCTTGAAATGGGACCTACATGGTCTCAAATGTTCATGTACTACATCCAAATTGGTTATGCTAATAGAGACAGAGTAAAAAGTATTGCAACTTACAATAATCAGTTTTCTTCAAACCATCTCGGCAACCGTGGAGATTACTAATAGCCGAACACAGATCGAACATTTGAGCAGAAAGAAAAATGATTCAACAGATACCACAAAAACTTTCTACAGCATTAAGAGAAAAAAATAGAAAGGGATTGTGCAATCTAACAGGAATTATAAAATTGTAATCACATGTAGAGCATGTGCTTTAATATAACTAGGAATAATTGTGTCGATCTGCCATTAGTTTAATTAAAAATTTTTACACCTTCTTGATTAGACAGCTAGTTTAATGACATCTTCCACACTTGGAGCTGTGAAGTGTGGCTCATCTGAATGTTCTATAATGAGAAACAAAATGTAAATTTGATGAGCATCTTCTGGATGGAGTCAACAATTTTCTAGGCTTCACTTGTGCAAAGACAAAGAGACTGCAGACAATTAGTGCTCTATGTAAAGCAAGTTAAATATACATTAAGCACAATATAATAGCTTCTTAAGTGCATGAAGGCAACTCAGAGAAGATGATGAAACATCTGTACAGAAAGACTGATGGCCACACAAATATACTAAGAATATATGAAAGTATTCATTTTTTTCCAGTCATAGAACTCTGTAATGTTATCACAAAGTGCTGCAGTTTGTAGATGTGTAATTCATTGAGTTACTTAAGAAGTTTGTTTTTTGGCTCATGGCCTCCAATTCCTAGAACTGCTAGAGATCGGTGGGTTATACATACTGTGGTAAGGAAAGTGCAGCACAGCCCTGGAAAACAGAAAAGAACAAAACTTTTTCTTCTGTGTGGGGGAAGGGCTCACCAAAACACACGTTCCAGAATGAAGGTAGTGGAAAAAACCACACTTCAAAAGCCAGGCTCAGACCACACCCGTGGGTGGGGCCAGGAGAGGGACGTCACTTTCAAACATTTAAGCTCACACAAACACAGAGCAAGGGAGGAAGTGAAAGCAGAACTCGAGGTGAAGACTTCAGAGAGAGTTCAAGCAGGAACAGAAACGGAAAGGGAACACAAGGCAAACTCGCAATCACACCTTCCCCTCCAACCACCATGAGAAACTTATGCAGTGCCGCATAACTAATTATATTGTTGCATAAAGTAGACTGTATTTATTCATCGTGTCTCCTTGTTAAGGGACTGGTTATTTATACCCTATTTTACCTGTTATACCTGCTTAATGCATACCCAAGTTTAATTTTCCTGTTTAATGTATACCCAAGTTATTATACCTGTTTCACTGTAAGCACAAATCACGAAATTGAGATGTGCAACTCTTATGTTCATTGTAAACCGCACTGATGTCGAATAGCGCGGTATAAAAAAGACTGCAAATAAATAAATAAAATAAATAAATAAATAAATAAAAGGCAGCAGGTGCAGTTCAGGCAACAGATCCAGTTGGAGAGATAGGAACAGCTTCAGAGACAGCAGTTGTGAAGGAGCCAGAACCAGGGCTACTCACACTCCTTCCAGGAGAGAGGAAGTGAGAAGGCTGGCTGTAAGTAAGCTAGAGCAAGAAGTCTCAGACCAGACTGAAGAGGAAAAAATCTTCAGTGCTGAAAAGCCTAGAGGGTCTGGAAACAGACACTGCAGTGATTCCCAAGGCAGCTCTGATTCAGACGACGCTACTTCCTGGAAAAGCTCATGCTGTAGTAGGTTCACAACCAAGCTCAGAGGTAGGAGGGAAAAGTCTGTGGGGGTTAAGGAATATAACCCAGACTCAGAGATAAGCTTACAAGATTCTGAGGAAGAAACTGTATCTTGCAGAAAGCCTGCCAGGAAGAATGTTCCTAAAGATAAGCTGAGAGAGACAAAGCCTTTAAAGGGTTTATTAAAGGGGAAGAAGTCTCATAGCTATACTACAAACCCAGAAGGGGGAAGGAAAGCTCAGTGGGAAAGAACGTTCAGACTTTTAAAATAAGTTAAACTTGAAATTCCTGAGCCTGTTTTAAACCCAGTGACATGTAATGCAGAGGAGGAAGACATGGAAATAGACCCTGGTGTAGAGGAACGGGATTCCACAGACTCCTTGATGGAATGCTCTTTCTGCATGACTTCAGATTAAGGAAAGCCTAACGGTTTAACTGAGAGGGAAATCCAGAAAACCGTTTATCCTGATTTTGGTATCCAGGAAGCTTAGTATAGAGAGAAAGAACTCTCAAGGTTAAAGCACCAACAGTACCTGTGCTGAAGTGAATGTTTTAATGCAGCAATTTTTAGTATTTTGTGCTGACAAGCAGAAGACGTCCGGTAGCTAAAACTTTAAGCCGTTGAAGGAAGCTGTAGGTTTGAAGGAATCTGCTAATTGCTATTACTTTCAACTGTGTTTGTTTTGGAAAAGAAGTTCTTCTGTTAAGCTGCTGGAAGAAACAGTTTGTTTATAGCACTGCTGGAATACAGTTTGGTGACAAAGTTTTGATTTGGAGAAAATATAATTTTTTCTGTTATGGTGTTCAAGATTTTCTGCAAAAGGTCTGTTTGCAAAGCCTGACTGTAAAACGATAAAATTGAATAAATTTTTCCTGTGTTGGCCTGAAAACCACTTGGACTGTTTTTACACACAACTACACCTCAAGAGGTCTGAACCCTGGAGTTCAAGTAAAAATATAAGATATGTGATGGCCTGCTGCCTTCACTAGGCAACCGCCTAGTAGGGGCGGCGCCACAATATTTTAAACTAAACTTTTCTTTAAGGAGACAGCCAACCTGCATGAAAAGGGAAAAGAAAGGCCCCATTTCCCTATACTACCCATTTATAAGGAACACTTAACTTAGGGTCCCTTTTGCTAAAGTGCATAAGCAGTTAACATGGGAATTAGTGCATGCTATCAGTGCGGATTTGTACTAACAGTTAGTTAATGCAGCAGCTTGACACTATGGGGGGTCATTCCAACTTGCGTTTAGACATATCTGGTTTGGACATCCATCCCTGCTGAACGCCTGGGACTGTATTCCCTGCCCAAAGCTCCTCACACGTATAGGGGAGATGTGCGGGGAGCTCTGGATGGGGTGGGAGGGGGTGGGCTGTAGGAGGAGTGAGGGCGGGGAGTGTGCAGGGTGTTCTGGATGGGGCTGGATAGGGCGGGCCAGAGGAGGAGTGAGGGTGAGGAGTGGGGGAGACTCTCACCCCAGACATACAGGGCCGATTTCGGGGTCAGCCCTGTACATCCAGGGTCGGCGATTTTGATAGGGGACTTATTCCACCTTGGAGGTAGAATAAGTCCTCCTAGATAGTGGTGGAGAGTGGATCCAGGGCTGTAAAAAGAGGTGAGGGTGTACAGGGGGTGCCATGTAGCCCCACCCTGGCCATGACAGGCCCGATTGGGTGTTTGGCGGTGGGAAAAGGACCATTGCTGCATCTGCCAGGGATCACCTACATAGAGCCACAGTGCCATGGCAATGGGATACCATGGCATTGATGCTCTATGCAGGAGCCTGACTGAGCTAGCCGGGTAGCTGTTTTTATGTCCAGAGGCCCAGAATCGGGGCACGTCCAAACCTGCTATGCCCAATTCTGATCCCGCAGGAATGTTTAGCCTCCGCGGGATCAGGTGCAACTCTGGCCTGTCCAGATTCTGGACATTCGGATGGGCCAGAGGTGCTCATACCTGAATTGGCCTCCACGGGGGTAACACCATAAAGAGGCAAGGCATGTGCCATCTGTGCATATAAGTTACAGTATTCTGGTGAATTAGATGGGCACATACTGCGTGAATACAGCTAATTGCCGTTCTGTAAGCAAGCGTGTATGTGCCCTGTGGGGTAAGCATGCAAAGTGATAGCACTGGGGTGAAACGTTACAATACATGTGTAGGTTAAAGAATACAAGTTATAATACCCTATATCTTCCAAAATCTAAATGTGGGAATTTATAGCTGCCATGGAACAAGCATATGCATGTGACTGTGCCTAGTGTGTGTGATTTGGGGATCACTTGCGCCCTCTTCTATAAAAAAAAAGCATATGCACCCTTTATAGAATTGAAATACCAAGGTACTCCATTTATGAATTACCCTCTATTGTGCTACAAATAGAGGGAATGCACGGCCCGATGGTGCATCCAATCCCGCTATTCATGCCGGCTCTTGCCCCTGACTAACTTCTCCACCAGTTGTACGGGGAAGTTAGATGGGGGCAGGGAAGGGGTGGCCCAGGGGCAGCACAGGGGCGGAATCTGGATAGGCAGTAGGCGGTCGCTGACCCTGGAATACAGGTCCGATTCTAATTTCAGCCCTGTACGTCCAGGGCTGGCAAAATGTCCGGGGAAGTTATTCCACATCTGAGGTGGAATAACTTTCCTAGACATGATTTTTTGAAGAGCCCAGGGCTCGGATGTGGCAGGGGGGAGGGGCCATGGTTTATTCCCCGCTGCCAGACTCTAGCCTTAGGAGGACAGATCGGGGATCAGACTGCAGGGAATAAACACTTTTATTTGGCAGCCGGCATCGTAGCTTTTAAATGGAACCACGGTGTCATGGCAACATGATGCCATGGCGTCGTGGCTCCATTTAAAAGGCCTGACTGAGTTAGTCAGGCTGTGTATGTATGTGCAGGCTGGACTGAATCACAGTCCTGGCCTGCATGTACATGCCTGATGATGATTCTGATCCCGCGAGGCTAGACATAATTTTTGTATATGTGTGGCAACATCAAACATTTAGTGTAGTTTTGTAAGAGAGGGGCTTAGTTAAAAGCACTCATCTAGATATTTTTCAACATAGTGTAGAAGGACAGCAAAAAGGGGGAGAGAGTGCATTTTTCAGGCATTATTCTCTCATTCTCTCATCTACTGTCAGTATGTGTGGAAAGCTTTCACAGACAGTGATAGTAATTGAAAGGTGACCCTGAAATGGCCGATGAAATGACAAATTTGTAAGAAATGCTTTGACTTCAAAGTGTTGGCACAAATGATACTGCTAGGTATCCCTCCGAATTTATCAAGAGTGACTTCATGGCTCTGGGAGAGAGGGTGAAGCAGATAGGTGTGCAGGAGATGTTCTCCTTGGTCTTCTCTAGTGGGGGTAAAGATTGAGCATAGAAGCTCGCATTCCAGAGACAAATGCATAGATGCATGGATGGTGTCATCAAGAACATTTTATTTTTCTGGACCATCAATGATTTTTCAAAGGCTACTGAGCAGAAATGGCATCTATTTATCCAAGAAGGGTTGAAGTGTCTTCGTTAGCAGACTGGCTAACCTACTGACAGAACTATAAACTAGATTCATCGTGGATTGGTGACTAAAGCACCCAAGTCAATAAAAGTCCTTAGGTAAATAAAGCATTAAATACGTACTTCTTTAGAAATAGGAAAAAGAAGAAACATTTGGAACACAAGTATACTAATATCTGAAGTATGAGAAATATGATTCTGGATCTAGAGCAGTGCTTCTCAACCTTTTTTATTCTATGGCACACTTTTTGAGTTTGTTCAATCCTTGTGGCGCATCAGACTTAATTTGGCATGATCCTCACTCCTAGTCCTTCCCACTAGCAGGATAGCATTTACCTGTGTAGGTCTCATTCTTCTGGCTTCCATATGATGAGTGAAAATGCAAGGTCATATATTCAGAATGAAGATGGCAAAAGATGCAGATGGGTAAGATGTGTTGCTCTCCTCTTTCCAACAAGAGGGAAGACACCAGATGTCTTGCAGGTAAATCTGTGACACTTTACCCTATAGTGCTAATATCAAGCAAGTAGTTCAGCCTGATGGGAGGATGGGGGAAGTCCAGTGCACAGTCTCCATGGAAAATTGTAGTCATCTACTCTCAAACAGTACCTCAAAGCATGCTCTTTGTTTTCTTACCACAAAATATTCTTGGGTCTGATACAGAAGTCTCAAGGCTGGCAAGTATGCCCTACTTACAAGAGAATTAACTATGTACCAGAACAAAATCACCCACCAACACAATCCAAATATTTCTAAAATACAAACTGAGATTTTAGCGGTGTTCCAGAATATTCAGCTTACTCTAAGAGCCAAACAGCCACTACATCACTGCTTTCTATATTCTAATCACTAAACTGAAAATTAAATGAATTTTCTATCTCTATGACAGAAGAGAAAGAGGTTGCAGCAGGCTATACAGATTCTTCCCCATTCACACCCCTCCATTTCATGAATGACAGGAGCAGAAGAGAAAATTAGAGAGCCAGGCAGCAATTCCTTGCTCTCATCTGCTCTAGGCTCATTCTTTCCGTCCCTGTTCTCTATGTGTTGCCTCCAAGGGGAAAGCTGGAGATGGAAACGGAGGCCAATTTCCTGGGACAAGATCCTCATTAGCCCATACCTAATCATATTCCTACCTGTTTACCACCAAGGACGTTTCAAAGGCACACCAGTGTGCCATGACATGTTTGTTGAGAAGCATTGATCTAAAGGCTATAATGAAAGAGACTGACTTGGATTTAATGGTGGTCATGGAGACATGGTTCACAGAGAAGAGGTGTGGCACTATAAAAAATAATATTTAAGCAACAGAATTGTAGGGGTTACAAGATAAGTTGGAGGCACTGGGGGTTAATCGGGAAAGAGGGAATGAAACATCTGTTTACTCTGGTGTGATACACAGACCTCCTTCACAGGCAGAAGAAGTGGAGAGGGATTTAATTAAATATATTCACAGTATTTCTATAAAAGTGCTACCGCTACAGATAGGTGATTGCAATATACCAGATGTTGACTGGCACATCCGTGCTGTGGTGCCATCTAGAAGTAAGGAGACAATGAATTCCCCACAGGGAGAATTATTCCAGCAACTGATAACAATACCCCTATGGGAGAAAGCTATCCAGTATCTGGTGCTTATAAATGGAGAGAATGTTTCTGATGATATAGTAGGTGATCTCTTCTCATCCAGTGATCACCAGATGGTGTAGTTTGATATTAGGACAAGCATGAAAATGGTTCATTCAAAAGTGAGGATCCTAGACTTTAGGAAAATTATTTTTTTCAAGATGAGGAAATACGTTAAGGGGTCGTTAGCTGGATGAGAACAGCTGGGGTATGCAGAAAAACAGCAAACAAAACTGAAAGGGGATATCTTACAGGCAACAAGCCATTTTTTTGGGAAAGTAAATAAATGGGAAATGAAAGGGAGGTCACTGATTCTCAAAAGTAGCCAAAAAGGTAAGGCAAAAGAGGGTGGTTGTCAAAAAAATACAAGAGATCAGAGAAAGAGGAAGACAATCAACAATATCTGGAAAAGCTAAGACAAACTGGAAAAGTAGTCAGGGAAGCAAAAATGGAAAAAGAAAATACCGAATGTAGTAGATATGCTATATGACAGGAAGAAATATAAAACTATTATTATCAGTTTCAAAAGTGGAGACATAAAAACATAAGATATGCCATACTGGGTCAAACCAAGGTCCATCAAGTCCAGTATCCTGTTTCCAACACTGGACAATCTAGGTAACAAGTACCTAGCAATTTCTCCAAAAGACACAGGTTCCACAATGCTTGTATTGGGGCAAGCAGTGGATATCCCAGGTGCCCTTTAATAATGGTTTCCTCCAGGAACTTATCATAATATTTTTTAAAACTAGCTACACTAACAGCTTTTACTACATCTTCCGATAACAAATTTCAGAGTTTGATTACATGTTGAGTGAAAAAATATTTTCTCTTATTAGTCTTAAATAGGGTACCCTGCAACTTCATAGAAAGTCCCCTAGTCTTTCTATATTTCGATGGCATAAATACTCGATCTGCGTTTACCTGTTCCACTTCATTCATTAATTTATAGATCTCTATCATATCTCCCCTCAGCTGTCTCTTATCCAGGTTGAAGAGCCCTAACCTTTTTAGCTTCTCTTCATAGGGGTATCCTTCCATCCCCTTTACCATTTAGGTGGCTCTTCTCTGAACTTTCTCTAATAAGCTACCTCCTTTTTAAGATATGGCGACCAGAATTGCACACAATATTCAAGGTGCGATCGCACCATGGAACAGTAAAGAGGCATTATAATATCATTTGTTTTATTTTCCATTCCTTTCCTTATGATACCTAGCATTCTATTTGCTCTCTTGGCTGCCACTGCACACTGGGCGGAGGGTTTTAACACGGTATCCACAATGACGTCTAAATGTTTTTCCTGGGTGGTTGTTCCTAATGTAGAACCTTGCATCGTGTAACCATAGTTTGGGTTGTTCTTCCCTAGGTGTATAACTTTGCACTTGCCCACATTAAATTTCATCTTCCATTTTGATGCCCAGTCTTCCAATTTATCAAGATCCTCTTGCAGTTTTCTACAATCTTCATGGGTTTTAACAACTTTGAATAATTTTGTGTCATCCACAAATTTGATTACCTCACTCTTTATTCCCATTTCCAGGTCATTTACAAATATGTAGAAAGCAGCGGACCTAGCACAGATCCCTGGGGTACTCTACTATTCACCTTTCTCAATTGGGAAAATTGGCCATTTAGCCCTACCCTCTGCTTTCTAGCTTTTAACCAGTTCCTGATCCACAATAGTACACTTCTTCCTATCCCATGACTTTTCAATTTCACCAAGAGTCTCTCATGAGGGACCTTGTCAAAGGCTTTTTGAAAATCCAGGTACACTATATGAACCAACTCACCTTTGTATACCTGTTTATTCACACCTTCAAAAAAAACAAAACAAATTAGTAAAACAAGATCTTCCTTGGCTAAAGCCATGTTTGCTGTCTCCCATTAAGCCATGACTATCTACATGTTCAGTAATTTTGTTCTTTATAATGGTTTCTACCATTTTTCCCAGTACTGACATCAGGCACACTGGTCTGTAGTTTCCCGGATCACCCCTGGAACCCTTTTTAAAAATTGGCATTACATTGGCCATCCTCCAATCTTCAGGCATTACAGATGATTTTAATGATAGTTCACCGAATACTAATAGTAGGTCTGAAATCTCATATTTCAGTTCTTTCAACACCCTTGGATGTGTACCATCCAGTCCAGGTGATCTGTCACTCTTCAGTTTATCAAATAGTTGTAATACATCTTCCCGGTTTATTAATATTTTTTCAAGTCTTCAGCGGCATCACCTTTAAATACCATTTCCGGTATGGTTAATATTCCTACATCTTCCTCGGTAAAGACCAAAGCAAAGAATTCATTCAGTCTCTCCACGATGGCATTGTCCCCTCTTAGCTCCCCTTTTACCCCTCTATCATCTCAAGGTCCAACTGACTCTCTCATAGGTTTTTTTGCTACAAATGCACTTGTAAAAGTCTTTATTACACATTTTTGCTTCCACAGCAAGCTTCTTCTCAAATTCTCTCTTTGCCTGCCTTATCAATGCCTTGCATCTAAATGTCTGAGGCCGCCGGGCCGGGTCCCACGGCCGACGGTAACCTGGGCCCGGGCCCGGCCTCGGCCGTGTCACGTGGCAGGGGTTTACGGGGAGGGGGGGGAAGGATGAGAGCGGCAGGCTGGGATCGCACCATGGTATTGTGGGGCGATCCCATTGGCCGTGTGGCAAAGGGAGGGCGGTCCTTAAGACTCCGAGGAGCCGCGTGGCTCTGTCTTTTCGCCGCGGCTCCTCAGAGAGAACAGGCGTGTTTTGTCCAGGCGCTGGTTCCAGCAGTGCGGGCCTGCTACTGACGGGTTGCGGGACGACATTGACTGCTGCCGGGTGAGCCGGGATGCGGTGTGAACGGGGTTTGGGTGTGCGGGAGTTCCCGGTGGGCTGGGGGGGCAGTATTTTCAATTTGAATTTGGGGGTAATTTAAAATAAATAAATCAATAACTAAAGAAGTAAATATCGTGGCACCACGCGGATCATGGGGCGGGCAAAGAAGGGAGTGAAAGGGAGGCAGCGGGCTCAGCCTAGGGGGAGGGTGTGGAGCCACAGGGAGTTAGTGCGGCCAGCAGAGCACGTGTGGGGGGGCAGAATGACGGTATGGCTTCCCTGCCAGTTGGTCCCAGGGGTAGGGGAGGCCGTAGGGGCAGGGGGGAGATTGAGGTGAGCGATCCCACCTCTGAGTCTGGGAGGGGGGGGATTGCCGGAGCCCGTGGTCCCGAGCAAGCAGGGCCAGCGCCGGGTGAGGACGGTGTGGTTGGGGCTGACAGATCTGAGCGAGTTGGGGCATTGGGGCAGAGGGGCAGTAGCGGTGAGGGGGGGGAGCAGGGGGCGGGGTCGAGGGGTTTGCAGGAGGCTGAGGCAAGCCACTTAAGGGTTTCATCCGGGATATCTGGAGATGGGGGGTTCGCTCCATGGAGGCAGAGTGGGCAGGTGGTAGAGTACGCTCCAGGGGGGGGCTGGATGTGGGTGCCACATGGAGGGGGGCAGCCGACGGCTATGGGGCCGTGGGGGCCCGGCTGGGGTGATTGGCCCAGTACGGGTTTCCCATGTATGGGGGTTCAAGGGGCATGGGAGGGGCCTCGGTGGGCAGGGGGTGGGAGTACCTCAGCTTGGCAACCTGGGGGAGGGATAGTTTGGGGAGCAGGGCAATATGGGTTGGGTATGGCTGCTGGTGGTTCTTCTCTTCCTCTGCAGGTGCCTGTGAGTGGAACGCCAGTGGTCGGGAGTGCGGGGACCGGTGCAGTTGCGACGGCTCAAGCAATGGAGCAGATCGGTTCGGCTGGGGCATCAGCAGAGACCAGCGAGCAAGGTGCAGAGGGTGAGTGTATTGGGGGTTCGGGTGCGCCAGGCGTTGAAGAAGTCTCGGCTGAGGCAGCGGCGGCAGTGGGGCGAAAAGCTAAAGCTAAGCAGAAGCACAGGCGTCGTTGTCGGCGCGGTTCGTCATCTTCGTCATCCTCCTCCTCCACTGGGAGTTCGTCGAGTGATTCGGCAGCAGGAAAGGGACGAGGGGATAGAGCGGGGTCTTCGGTGGTACGTTGCGCTGAGTTGTGGGAGAGTGTACCGCGCAAGTTGCGCAGGCAAATCCGAAAGAGAAGATACATTGATATCTTTCGGCTCTTGGAGGGACGGAAGCGTTCGGGAGAGAGTCGGAAGAAGCGTAAGGAGGACGAGAAGGCGGGGAGAGTGCGGAAGGTATCTCGTAACACATTGAACTGGACGCGAGCATTCTTGCGCTTGGCGAGTGTGTATGGACATTCGGATCCGGAGCTGTATGGCGAGTTGTTGGCGTATGCAGACGCGATTTTGGCTGCGTCTCAGGCGCATGAAGGTTGGGCATGGCTCAACTATGATGAGGAGTTTAGGGATATGATGGAGGAGAACACGCAGTTGTCCTGGGGGATGAGAGATATTAACCTCTGGCTGACGCAAATGTCGGCCAAAAAGGTTAGTGGGAATATAAGCGGACAAGGAAAGGTTAGTGGGCAGAGTTCGGCGGCTGGTTTGCGGTCCTTTCGGGTGGCGGGTTCGGTACCGGGATCGCCTAATGGGGGGGGGGCGGCAGGAGATCTCTGTTGGCGCTACAATAAATCGTCCTGTCCCTTCCCGGATTGCAAGTTCCGTCACGCTTGTTCAATGTGCGGGGGGAGTCATGCGGCCACGAAATGTATCAGGAAAGGAGTGTCTGGAGCAGGGAGTAGAGGCAAATGAGGGGGTGCTTGGGGGGTTGGCGCCTACCCCCATTAAGACACAGGCGCTGCAGCCATGGCTGGAGCGTTACGGGAGGCGTCGACGTGGCAAGGCGGCCCAGTTGTTGTGGTGGGGTTTTTCAAAGGGTTTCCGTATTCCGTATCAAGGTGAAGTCACGGGAGTGGTGGCTAGTAATCCTAGCTCGGTGCGGGTGCTGATTGAGGTGGCCCGTCAAAAAATTGCGACCGAATGCGCATTGGGCAGGGTGGCTGGGCCTTTTGATCATCCCCCATTTTTGCCGTTTATCGTTTTACCCTTGGGGGTAATACCTAAGAAGGATCCAGGGCATTATCGTTTAATACACAACCTGTCCTTCCCGCCAGGGGACTCGGTAAATGATCATATTCCGCCTGAGCGCTGTTCTGTGCGCTATGCGCCGTTTGATGTAGCAGTCGACCTGCTGCGCCAGTGTGGCAGGGGGGCCTTGATGGCGAAGGCGGACATTGAATCGGCTTTCAGGCTCTTACCAGTTCACCCCTCGGCATTTCCCTTGTTAGGATTCCAGCTGGATGGCCAATTTTACTTTGACAAGTGTCTGCCGATGGGTTGTGCGATTTCATGCGCCTATTTTGAGACCTTCAGTTCCTTTTTGCATTGGGTGCTGGTTCAGCGGGCGGATAGTAGTTCTATCGTACACTATTTGGATGATTTTCTGTTTGTAGGTCCCGCGCGGAGTGCCGCGTGCGCATCCTTGTTGCGATTGTTTCAGGCGATGGCTGTAGAATTTGGGATACCGTTGGCAGCAGAGAAGACGCTTCGGCCGGTCACGTGCCTTTCATTCTTGGGGATCGAGTTAGATTCCGTTGCCTTTGAGGTTCGCTTGCCAGCGGAAAAGATTGAGCGACTGAAAGCATTGGTAGTGGAGGTGGGGGCTGCGTCGAAAGTGACGTTGAAGGTTTTGCAGGCGCTTGTGGGGCACTTGAACTTTGCGTGTCGGGTGATCGTGACGGGTCGGCCGTTCGCACGGCGGCTGTCTTTGGCCACGGCGGGGCTGCATCGCCCGCATCATCGTATTCGGGTGACGGCGGGGATGCGGGAGGATCTGCGGGTTTGGAGTGTTTTTCTTGTGGACTTCAACGGTTGCTCGCTAGTCCAATCGGCAGAGTTGTCCAATGTCGATCTACAGCTCTTTTCGGAAGCAGCGGGTGGTTCGGGGTTTGGGTTGTTTTCTCAGGGCTCGTAGTGTGCGGCAGCTTGGCCTGCATCGTGAGTGGAGAGTGGTTTGATTCGTAATGTGACCTTCTTGGAGTTGTTCCCGATAGTGGTGGCATTTTGGGCATGGCCAGAGAGGTTGAGGAACAGGAAGGTGGTCTTCTGGTGAGACAATGCGGCGGTAGTGCAGGTGATCAACCGGCACTCTCCTAAGTGTCCGAGGGTGGCGGCTCTCATGCGGGTTTGGGTGCTTGCATGTCTGCGCCTTAATGTCACGGCTAGAGCACGACATGTGCCAGGTTCGTGTAACTCCATTGCTGACGTTTTGTCTCGTTTCCAGTGGGCGAAATTCCGGGCTTTGGCTCCAGGAGCGGACGAGACGGCGACGGTAGTGCCGGAGCACCTTTGGCAGTTTGGGACCCTGCAGTGATGGGGTTGTTGCGGTCTTCTGTTGCTCCAGGTACGTGGGCGGCCTATACGCGAGGATATGCCAAGGTATGGGCTTTTCTGCAGAGTAAGGGTTGGAGTGGGGGGAGAGTAGATGGCCAGCAGGTGGGTGCGTTCATAGTGTGGGCGAAAGGGCAAGGCTGGTCGCGGTCGACTGCGCGGGCAGCAGTGGCGGGATTCTCCTTTTTCAGCAAGGTGGCCGGTTGGGGTAACCCCAGTGCTTCCTTTTTGGTAAAACGGCTGTTGGCGGGGAGGGTGCGCGAGAGGCCCCGAGGACGGGATTGGCGGTGGCCGATTTCACAAGAGTTGCTCTTGCAGATATGGAGCGTGTTGCCGGAGGTGGCGGCGTCGGAGTTCGAGGTGGTATTATTTCATGCTCTGTTCGTGACAGCCTTCTTCGGCGCATTTCGGGTTAGCGAATTGGTTCTGCGGTCCCACCGGAGGGAGGTGCTGGGGGGTTTAGAAGCGCGGCATGTAGTCTTAGAGGCGGCATCGGTGCAGATCTATCTCAAGTGGTCGAAGACTGACCAATTGGGTGTGGGACGCAGGGTGGTGTTGAAAGCGATCCCGGAGCTGTGTTCATGCCCGGTGAGGAATTTGCGGACCTATGAACAACGGTGGCCTCCGACGGCAGGCCAATTTTTTCGACACGCAGACGAGCAGCCAATAACGCAGTTTCAGTTTACGGCGGTGCTGCGCTTGGCCTTGCGGCGGTTGGGCTATGAGGAGCGGCAGTTCACGTCTCATTCCTTCCGGATAGGGGCGGCAACGAGTGCTGCAGCGGCGGGTTTGGATGGGGAGGTGATTAAAAGGATTGGGGGATGGAGATCTAGGGCATATGCGGGTTATGTCCGGCCGGAGTGGCTGTGATCATGACTCTGGCTGGAGGGCAAGAGGGGGGTGGGTACTAATGATGTGTTTCCTGTTTCAGGTGGGCTGCTGCGAGGTCCGGTCCTGGACGGGGGTTCCTTTGAGTGCACAGCGAGCGAATGGTGGATCGTCGGGCACTCCTTTGTGTACTGGGCGGAGCGGAGGGCTCGGTTGCGCCCCCTGGGAGAGCATCTGGGCCTGGCGACCTGCAACGTTCGATTGCTGTGGATTGGAGAGCGGGGCATGCGGACCAGCGGCAGCGCCCACGTGGAGTGTTGATTCACTTGGGCGGCAACGACTTATCCAGTTGGACTTGTCGACAGCTAATTCAAGCAGTGCAGCGGGACTTAAGGGAGCTGCTGATGGAGTGGCCAGGGGTGGCCGTTATATGGTCTGACATTATACCAAGGCCGGCCTGCCAGGCTCAGCGGCGGTGGTCGCGTGGCCTGGCGAAAGTTAATCGGCAGGTCGGGCGTTGGGTGCAGCAGGTGGGTGGCTGGCAGGTGCAGCACCCGTGGGCGGATGCACATTGTGCGGGCTTGTACTGTACTGATGGGTTACACCTATCTCCTGTCAGACAAGATCTTTTGTTAAATGATTGGCAAGAAATGTTGGAGCAGTTGGTTGGTCGCAGCTTTATGGGGGTGGGTCGGCGTGAGGATAAGTTAATACCTCGCGCCGGTGGTGGGGTAGAGGGCCAACGCTCGCCCAGGCGGCACGGCGGTAACTGATTTAGGAGCTGGTGGGGAGCAAAGGAGCTCCCCGGAGTGGGGCGAGACATCCCGGTTGGGGGGTCTCGGCCCGGTAGCGGGGTGGGTGTGCCGGCCTTTGCTACTAGCATGGCGAGGCAGGCGGTGGGGGGGTGGTGAGGATGATGCTCAGCCTTGCTAATAGTATGGCGGGTGAGGGCATCGTCCGGAAAAGGGGTGGGGGTGAGGTTGATCATGTTTTGCCCATGTTGGGCGGGTTGTTATATGTATTAATAAAGCTGCGACCAAGGTTCTACCATATTATTGTGTTGGTGTATTTGTTAAGTGTAAAAGAACGGGGGGAGATGGGGGAGGAAAAGGGGTGAAGGAGGACGAGGAGGGCCTCCGGGTTACCAGAGTTACTTGCCAGTGCTTATGTTGTTTCCAGTTTTCTTTTTGGCTTCTTTTTCCATTTCCTGAAAGATGTTTTTTGGCAACAGCCTCTTTGACCTCACCTTTAAACCATGCTGGCAGATTTTTGGCCTTCCTTCCAGTTTTCTTAAAGCATGGAATTCAGCTGGTCTGGGCTTCCAAGATAGTATTTTTAAACACCCATGCTTGATGTAAATTTTTAACCTTTGTAACTGCTCCTTTTAGTTTTTTCTTAACTATTTTCCTCATTTCATCATAGTCTCCCTTTTGAAATTTAAAAGGTAGTTTTGTGGATTTCCTTACCATCCTCCCTCAATTTATTCAATCAAACACGATCATGCTATGATCTCTATTGCCAAGTGGCCCCAACACCCTTATCTCTTGCTCCAGATGTTGTGTTCCACTAAGGACAAAGATAAAGTGCAACTGCTTACCAGATATATCTGTTCTGTGTTCACAGATAAAAGGGCTGTGAATGAAACCTCAGAAGACAACAAGTAGGAACAGAAGTAAGGTGAATAGAAACATAGAAACAGAAAAAAACACCATGGCCTATCTAGTCTGCCCTTCCATATCAACCGCTACAACAGTCCTCTTTTTTCCTTTAGAGATCCTCTGTGTTTGGCCCATGCTTCTTTGAATTCAGATATTGTCCTCATCTCTACCACCTCCACTAGGAGACTATTCCATGCATCTACCACTCTTTCTGTAAAAAAAAAATTTGGCATATTACTCCTGAATCTAACCCCTTGCACCCTCATCCTATATCCCCTCATAGCAGAGCTTGCTTTGAATTGAAAGAGGCTCTTTTCCTGTGCATTTATGCCATGGAGGTATTTAAACATCTCAGTCATATCACCTCTATCCCGCCTTTCCTCTGAAGTTTACTTGAATGAAGAATCTTGAACAATTTTTCAGAAGACTGTTCCCGAGGAGCTGGCAAAATTAACTTTTTTTGTTTTTCTTTTTTGCTATAGGGTGCTGACAGTGAGTGTTGTTGGGATATTTTGGCTTAGGGATAGTTCTGCTCTGCTCTGCTTCATATGCCTTCTATGTCTACACTCTTGCTGGCCTGCAACACACTCAAGCATCCTGTTTATGGCACAAGAATACAGCATGTGGGCTATAACAGAAAGTATATGAGGCCTGCTACAGTCTGGAAACCATGTTTTGGGCAGAAGTGCTCAGGATATGGGCCTACTACAAAATACAGGCCAAGCTAAAACTAATTAGCAGAAAAATACTTTCAGCCTTGAAGATAACGTTTGGTGCCAGGAACTAAATATAACACAGGCCCCACACAGGAAGGCAAAGGCAGGTAATGCTTCACAGCACACCGATAAGCAGAGACCTTGAAGAGAACTGAACTAATTGCTAGCCCAAATGATCATGGGAGGCCCCCTCCCCAAGTAGAAACTTTTGCAGACTTTGCAGAAAGCTGCAGGTATTCCATAGAAATAACCCTGCATATGACATCAGAAGCAATGCAGGACTTTCTAGAACTTTGTGACAGAGAGAGAAAGATGTATATAAGGAAACAGCTCTCTAGCTCTGCAGGCAATCTGCTCTCTAACTCCGGTAAAGAGAGGAGGTTGCCTGTCACACTCTCAGACAGAAGTCTTTTGCTATCTGCATTTGCAAATTGTTTGTTTTTGTACCCAAATAAAAGCTTTTGCAGCTAAGCAACAGTTGTCTGAGTTATTCATTGGTAATTGGTAATATTGGGAAACTTTTGTAGGTGGACCCTGCCTACAGTGTTCAGACATGCACTGAAGGTGTACTGGGATATGTGGGACCAAGGCAATTAGTTCAGCCAGATATCAAGGGAGCAAATGGACTGGTTTGTAACAGTGGTAAGGAGGGTACTTTGCAGTCAGCACATCCCTGCTAACTGCAAGGTGACTAATTAATATGGGTGCAATTATTGCTACCTCAATAGGTGGAGGGTAGTACACCCACACTAATGTGGCATGTGTTAAGGGACAGTGTTGAATTTTAACTGACAGGAGCATGCTTTCTATACCCCAGACAATTAACACAGTAGTATTATACATAACGTGCCATGGTTTCGCACACTAAAGGCACGTTAAGTGGCAATCATAAAGTAATTTAGTAAAACAGCCCCTATAATAAAAGATCTGAAAAAGGGGATAAAAATAAAAAAAGAGGTAACAGAAATACTCCATAGCAGACCATTTGCCTGGGTAAAAAATATTTCTAGTTTATTTGGATCCTTCCCCATTTTGGGGTGTTTTGCAAATGTGTTTTAACTTTGGTAAGCATTTTAGGACTATTTAATATACACACATTAATTATATCTGCATTGATTCATTAGTGAATGCATATTAGATTTTGTGCACCCAAATGAATGCTAACAAATACACATACCTAATGGGTGTAATAATCCAGACCATTACAAATGAAGGCTCTTGGTGCCGTAGGTCAATGGAAGCTTGCTTCAATTGAGCTGGAAGCCCTAAGGGGGTCTTTTACTAATGAGTGCTAAGGTGTTGCACATAACGCATCAGTAGCAAAGAAACTATGGTTTGTTAGATGCAATACCACTGCGTTAACAGTCAGGGGTATGGAAAGAATTTCTCCAGCATTTGCTCCATAGTGCACACTGAATTTGTGTGGGAGCAAATAGCATTAGGTGAAGCCGCACTAATGTAGTTAACACAGGATGTGAACACTGAGCGCTGTGCTAATTGCACTGAAGCCCCACACCCACTCTGCACAGTTAGCGCAGGAATCATCCTGTGCTGTCATGACCCTGCCCCAGCTAGCAACGCGCATCCCAGCGTACCACCAGCATGCGACAGAACACGCACTGCTAGCTAGTGCCCGTTAGTCAAAGACCCCTAGGAAGTAGGCAGAATTTCTCGTAGCCTCACCCTGCATCTCCTGCCACCAAGATTAAAATATCTCAAGCAATAAATAATTCCAGTCCTCTAGTCACTTTAAATAATCACTCATCCATTTGGACACTTACAAGTCAGTTTCAAGGATTTGTGTTTGTAGAGCATAAACAGAATCAGATTCCCCATTATTCATACTGACAGCAGTTAAACAGGAATCCTGTGTTTCATGGTGAGAGGAGTATTGCAAAGACATAGAAGAAGGGAGGTTACTGTTCCCACTGGGGATGAGCTTTCACTGAAATTGGAAATTCAACATTTTCCTTTTGTGTTTTATTTTATTATGTAAACAAAAGGAATGAAAACCAAACAGAACTTGTTTTTTCTTTTTCTCATTTACTGCCTATCCCCTCCTACCAATTAACCCGCATCTGCAAATTATTTTTAAGGCAGCCTCCCGATTCACACTTCTCTCTCATTCTTTAGCTTCCTCTTGGTCCAAATGGGACAGAACAATCTCTTTTTCATACTGTGATCTGTATATTTTAATGCTTAAGATATGCTACTTGACAAAGTGGTATGTAATTGCTGAAACTGTTGTGTGTTTATCTATAATGTTAAGAAAGACCTTTTTTTCTTTACGGTGAAGTAGAAGAAAATGAAGAGGTTACTAAAAGTCATCAAAATTACTTGTGCAAGTGTCTTTAAGGCTATAGAATCAGTGACAAAACAAGCCAGGAAACTAACACAAGCACAAAATGTAGCATTTCAATGAGAAATATAATATGGCTGCCACAAAGAGCTGAATAGCAGTCCAGGCCTAATACCAAGGGGCATGTCTACTAAACCACATTAGGTTTTGGCTGCAAACATGGTGCGTTGGCAGCAAAAACCCCGTGGCAAGCAGAAAAGCCATGTGGTATCTGCAGAGGATGGTCCTAGGGCAGGCCGTGCTGATACCTCAGAGGACTAGATTTCCCGCAGAGATCCTGTGTTACCTGCCTTAGCAGATTTTGCGGGAAAAGGCACAGTGGGTACCAGTGGTAAATCCATAAAGACGGATGGTAGCAATCAGGTGAACAGAGCTATCAGCAGCTCTATGCCCTGATCATTACCATACCCCCCCAACTGCCGCGATTGGACCTCCCCCTACAGTATTGTTGGTGCTGCTATGCTGCAATCTGAAAATAAAAATAAAGGCGGTCTTCCTGTAGCACTGATCCCCCCTGGACAGCTCCCAATCCTGCTGTGGAGTGTGGATCGGTGCACCCCCCCCTAATTAAATGATATTCTGGCTTGTTCATTAGTCTAAGTCCTCCTTCCTCCACTTCTATGATCAACTAGTGGAAGGGTGGGGAGTAAACAAGACCCCTTCACTTTTCCAACACTTAAAAAAGTCCCAGCTAGCCAGTCAGAAAAGGAGAGATGATGGCAAGGAAATCCGCAGTACTACACTTTATCTTTCAAAAGAAAGACTATGACAAAATGAGGAAAATAGTTAAGAAAAAAACTAAAAGGTGAACAGCATAGGCGTTATTTAAAAATACTATCTTGGAAGCCCAGACCAGATGTATTCCACATGTTAAGAAAAGTGGAAGGAAGGCCAAAAAACTGCCAGCATGGCTTAAAGGTGAGGTCAGAATCTGTGTAGGCAAAAAAAAGCATCTTTTGGGAATAGGAAAAAGGAGCCAAATGATGAAAACAAGAAACATAAGCACTGGTAAATTAGATGCAAGGCATTGATAAGGCAGGCAAAGAGAATTTGAAAAAAAACCCTTGCCGTGGAAGCAAAAACACATAATAAAACCTTTTTCAAGAATATTCATAGCAAAAGACCTGTGCAAGTCAGTTCAAGCATTAGATGACAGAGGGGTAAAAGGGTCGCTAAAGGAGGAGAAGGTCATAGTGAAGAGCCTGAATGCATTATTTGTTTCAGTTTTTACTGAAGAAGAAGTAGGGAAGTTACCCATTTCGCTATAATATTTGAGGGTGATGTATCAGAAGAATTGAAAGAATTAATGCAAAGAATTCATTCAGTCTCTCTGCTACAGCCTTGTCCCCTCTTAGTGCCCCTTTTATCTCTCTATCATCTAATGGTCCAATGGCTCTCACAGGAGTTTTGCTAAGAATGTACTTGAAAAGGTGTTTATTATGGGATCTATTTTATAAAACGAATAACTTGGTTTGCAGCTTGTCGTGCTGTGAGGGCTTGCGTGCATCAGTGATGCTGAGAGCTAAACTATCCGTAGTTTAACTACTGGCAGGGTCTCCCAAGATGGACAGGTCTCAGCTGAGGTGCCAGACGAAGACAAACCACCCATCTGGGCAGCAGCAGAATGGGATAGTGTTGACGGCGGAGGATCACATTTCTGTGACAACGGCAACAACACCAAACTTAAACTGCGCGGAAGGAAGGCCCGGCAATCTACTTCTGTATCTTGCCATGAAAACCCAATGGATAGTTACAACAAAACAAATTGTGCTATGGTGCTGGAAGATGAGACTCCCAGGTCGGAAGGCACTCAACTAGCTACTGGGGAAGAGCTGAAGACTTTTCAGAGTAAAGCCAGCATTTATGATGTGGTTGGATCAAAGCCCTCGGGAAGTCTGACTGCTGATGTAGCTGCGCATGAAATGAGAGT
Source organism: Ichthyophis bannanicus (assembly GCA_033557465.1). Classification (NCBI taxonomy): domain Eukaryota; kingdom Metazoa; phylum Chordata; class Amphibia; order Gymnophiona; family Ichthyophiidae; genus Ichthyophis; species Ichthyophis bannanicus. The sequence continues at coordinate 862,991,952 of CM066032.1, read as the reverse complement.
CAGAAGCTGTAAAGATGTCTTACACATTGGAACATGGAACGTACGAAGCATGAACCAAGGGAAGTTGGAGGTGGTCAAGAATGAAATGGAACGTGTACAACTTGACCTGTTGGGTGTCAGCGAACTGAAATGGACTGGCATCGGGCACTTTGCATCAGATGATCACATGGTCTACTATGCTGGAAATGAAAGACAAAGAAGAAATGGTGTTGCGTTTATAATAAAGAAGAAACTTGCAAGAACTGTAATGAAATACAATGCAGTCAGCGAACGCTTAATCTCTATTCGTCTACGAGGATTGCCTATCAACACAACTATAATTCAAGTATATGCCCCAACAACAACTGCAGAAGAGAATGAAATTGAAGAGTTCTATGAACAAGTACAAGCTGAAATTGACAGAACATGCAAACAGGATATCCTGATAGTCATGGGTGACTGGAACGCAAAAGTTGGCAACAAAGAAGAAGGCAAAGTAGTTGGAAAATATGGACTTGGCAACAGAAATGAAGCTGGAGAAAGATTGATAGAATTCTGCAAGACCAATGATCTATTCATCTCAAACACCTTCTTCCAGCAACACAAGCGGCGACTGTACACATGGACTTCACCCAATGGATTGTATAAAAATCAAATTGACTACATCTGTGGAAGTCAACGATGGAAAAGCTCTGTAACATCAACCAAGACAAAACCTGGAGCTGACTGTGGTACAGATCATCAACTACTAGTATGCAAACTCAAGCTAAAGTTGAAAAAGAGCAAACCACTCATGAATGCAGCAAAATATGACCTTGAGAATATACCACTGGAATTTAAAGACTGCCTGCAAAATCGATTTGCTGCTTTAGATACAAATGACAGAGCTCCGTAAGAGTTATGGAATGACATCAAGAAGGTTGTGCTAGAAGAAAGCGAGAAGTCTCTACAAAAGGTGAAAAAGCAAAAACGGCCAAAATGGATGACGGAAGAAACTCTGAAAATTGCCCAGAAACGCAGAGAAGCTAAAGCCAGAGGAGAAAGAAAGACAATTGCAGAACTCAACAGAGATTTCCAACGTGCAGCAAGACAGGACAAGGAAAAGTACTACAATGACACTTGCAAGGAAATAGAAGCAGAAACTATTAGAGGAAGAACAAGATCGGCTTTCCTAAAGCTGCGAGAGTTAAAGAAAAAGTTCCAGCCTCGAATTGGAATGTTACAAGATGCTCAAGGTTCTATGTTGAATGATGCTGAGAAGATCAAGAAAAGGTGGAAGGAGTATACAGAGTTTTTATATGATAAAGATCAAGTGGACCAACAGCCGTTTCAACCTATACCTTATGATCAGGAACCATTGGTGATGAAAGAAGAAGTTGAAGCAGCATTGAAAGCCTTATCAAAGAACATAGCACCAGGCATTGATAGCATTCCCATAGAAGTATTGCAGCAATCTGATGCAGCTGTTACCGTACTTACACGGCTCTGCCAAGAAATATGGAAGACAACATCATGGCCAACTGACTGGAAAAGATCTGTGTTTATACCAATACTAAAGAAAGGTGATCCAACTGACTGTGGAAATTATCGCACAATCGCTCTGATCCCACATGCCAGCAAGATTCTACTGAAGATTATTCAAAAGAGACTACAGCCATACCTAGAACAAGAACTACCTGAAGTGCAAGCAGGGTTCAGGAAAGGGCGAGGAACGAGAGACATCATTGCGGATGTGAGATGGATCCTTGAAAAGACTAAAGAATACCAAAAGGATATCTATTTGTGCTTTATCGACTATAGCAAGGCTTTTGACTGTGTAAACCATGAGAAACTCTGGACCACATTAAGAAGAATGGGTATACCAGAACACCTGATCGTTCTCTTGCGCAATCTGTACATTGATCAAGAAGCAATAGTTCGAACGGAACAAGGAGAAACAGAATGGTTTAAAATAAGCAAGGGTGTAAGACAAGGCTGCATACTTTCCCCCTGCCTGTTTAATTTATATGCAGAACAAATCATCAGAGAAGCAGGACTGTATGAAGACAACAGAGGTGTGAAGATTGGTGGAAGACTCATCAACAACCTTCGCTATGCTGATGATACCACATTACTGGCTGAAAGTGAAGATGATCTGAAACATTTGCTTCTTACAATCAAAGAACATAGTCTCAAAATGGGCCTGCACCTTAATGTAAAGAAGACAAAGATCATGACAACTGGCAAAATCAACAGGTTCATCGTTGAAGGAGAAGAAATTGAAATCGTGAACAACTTTAACCTACTTGGATCAACTATCAATAAAGAAGCAACAAGCAGTCAAGAAATCAGACGACGCATTGCTCTTGGCAGAATGGCTATGAAAGACCTAGATAAGATTCTCAAGAGCAGAGATGTCTCTCTCCATACAAAGATTCGACTTGTTCAAGCCATGGTATTTTCAATAACATCATATGGATGTGAAAGCTGGACAGTGAAAAAGACAGACAGGAAGAAAATTGATGCCTTTGAATTATGGTGCTGGCGGCGAATACTGTGTATACCATGGACTGCCCGAAGAACAAACCAGTCGGTACTAGAGGAGATCAAACCTAAGCTTTCTTTAGAAGCTCAGATGACAAGACTTCGACTTTCATACTTCGGACACATCATGCGAAGAGAGAGATCATTAGAGAAAGATATCATGCTTGGCAAGATAGAAGGTCAACGCAAAAGAGGAAGGCCAGCAATGAGATGGATCGCTACAATAACAGCAGCTACGGGTACCAGCCTGTCAACAATGAGCCGCCTGACTGAAGACCGAACACAATTTAGGATAGCTATCCAGAGGGTCGCCATGAGTCGACTCCGACTCGACGGCACTTAACAACAACAACAAGGATGGACATCCATCCCCGCCATTTGCTCGCCTTTCCCTTTCCCACCAAAGCTTTCCTGTACAAACAAGGAGTTTGTAAGGGAAGGTTAGATGGGGACGGGAAAGGAGTAGTGCAGAGACAGAGTTAAGGTGGGCAGTAGACAGTCTGTGGCCCTGTACGTACAGGCCAATTCTGATGTTGGCCCTGTATGCCCGGGGCCAGCAGACTAGATGGGGAACTTATTCCACCACTGAGATGGAATAAGTTCCCCTAGACATCAGGGAACAGCAGACCCGGGTGGCAGAAAAGGTAGGAGGGGGTGCAAGAGATACCCTGCAGCCTGACCCTGGCCATGGGTGGTCAGATCGGGGGTCAGGCTGCGGGGTCTGAAAGAAGTGGTCAGCGGCTTGGGATCGTGGCTCCTGAATGGAACAGCGGTGCGATGGCAACCGAACGCCATGGCTCCATGGCTCTATTCAGGAGCCTTGACTGAGTTAGCTGGGCAGCGGCCTGTACATGCAGGCTGAACAGAATTGGTTCATGGTCTGCATGTACTGATCCCGTGGTCCTAACCAGATGCATAGGCCTAGGATGCACATTTTAGAATATGCCTCCATGCATTTTTGCTTACACAGCAAGCTTTTTTTCAAATTTTCTTTTGGCCAGTGTTTATGTTGTTTCTAGTTTTCGTCATTTGGCTCCTTTTTCCATTTCCAGAAAGATGCTTTTTTCGGACTTCCACTTTTCTTAAAGTATCGAATACAGCACGTCTGGGCTTCCAAGACAGTATTTTCAAATAACAGCCATGCTTCATGTAAATCTAACATTTGCAGCTGCTCCTTTTAGTTTGTTCTTAACTATTTCCTTCATATTATCATAGTCTCCTTTTTGAAAGTTAAAAGGTAGTACTGTGGATTTCCTTGCCGTCCTTCCTCCATTTATTAAATCAAACATGATCATGCTATGATCACTATTGCCAAGTGGCCCCAACACCCTTATCTCTTGCCCCAGATCTTGTTTCAGTAAGGACTGGGTCCAAAATGGCTTCCCCTCTTGTCGATTCATAAATTAGAAATGGGTAAACATAGATTGGTTGTTTAGTCCTTCAAAAAGTAGAAAGTCTAGGAGACACTCACTGAAGCAATTTGGGACTAATAAGAGAAAATATTTTTTTTACTCAACGACTAATCTTACTAATCTTACTCTGGAATTCGTTACCAAAATATGTGGTAAAAGCTGTTAGTTTACAGTAGGTGGGTTTAAAAAAGTTTTGGACAAATTCCTGGAGGAAAAGTCCATAAACCATTATAAAAGAGGACCAGGGAAATCTACTGCTTATCCTGGGATAAGCAAAGTGGAATCAGTGTACCTTTTTGGGAGCCTGACAGGTACTTGTGATCTGGATTGGCCACTATTGGAAACAGGATACTGGGCTTGATGGACCTTTGCCTGACCCAGTATGAAATTTCTTATGTTCTTATGCACACACACACATACATATATGCACTCTCCAACACTCCCCATGACAAACAGGCAGATGCATGCACTCTTCAACATTCCAAAAGACACACACAGCTATGTACACCCTGGAGACACACAAACACACCCAACACACACACACACAAACATACCTATACGCACCCCTCGTGACACACACACCTGTCACACACACAATGCATACACACATATCCTAACCTCTGATATCGCCTGAAACCTGCTATGAGACACAGATTTGAACACCCCACATGCCTGATTCTGGAAATGGGGGAAATGCTCCATTGTGTTACACTGCTAGTGTAGATTTTGAGTTTCACTATTAATTTCTTTTTTAAAACTAACTATTACTTTAGTTTTAGTTTCACTATTAATTTCTTTAATTTGACAGCCTCTTTAAATACTTCAGGCCCGATTTTCAAAGGCAGTTACACGGGTAACAGCCCATATTACATGTATAAATGCCTTAACCTGGATTTTCCAAAGGCATCTACATGGTTAAGTCCCTAACGCGCCCCAGTGCTATGTGGTTAGCATTGGGGCATGTTGGGGGTGATCCGGGGCGGAGCAGGAGATTAGGAAAAGGCTAAGTGGGTAGCAGCGATTTTCGATGCTATCCGGTTATCCCTCGGCACCTTAAAGATAGGCCAGGTTTTTTAAATTTGTTAAAATTCCTTGATCACTGCAGCATTTACAGTTTTTGAATGCCTAAATCCAAATGAGGACATCTCATTTTCTTATATTACAATTAATTGCTTTGGGCTAGATATGAATTGACCGTGGGGGTAACTTTACAAGCAATTTGAATGGCAGAAGAACATTTTCACGACCAAGTAGGGTCTTATAAAACTGTCCTAGCGTATGCATCCACAAAAAGACTGTAAGCACTCAGCAAACGCAGCACTTGTTTGTATATGATATATGCAGTGGAATTCCCGTGGACAGAGAAAGAGCTGATTGGCTGCAGAACTGGTACTTGTAAAATACATGCCTAAGCACCGGCACTCGCTAGTATAAACATGTAAAAAAGTGCTTCTGCCTCTGAACAGGTTTAATTTTATGCAGCAGGGGGGGGGGGCATTGGGGGGGGGGGAGAAATTTTATAACGTGCATAGGTGCCATATACTGTATGTTGCTTTTATAAAATACAGCTAAATATAATCCCCACAGGGATTAAATGGCCAATATCCAAAAGCCAAATGTAAACAACAACTCCTCACAAAGATCTATGTTTTTTACTATGGGCTTGATTCTTCAAGGCGCCTAATGGGGCTGCCTGGGGGGCAGGAGGGGGCAGAAAGTGAGCAGAGCAGGGTGGGCCGAGGCAGCGGGATGTACAGAGCCGATTCAGGCCCTGTGACTGGGAGTGAGATGTGCTGCTTATTACACCATGAAGGTGGAATCAAAAGCTAGAATATAAGATATGCCATACTGGGACAGAGCAAGGTCCATCAAGCCCAGTATCCTTCTTCCAACAGTAGCCAATGTAGGTCACAAGTACCTAACAGTTTCCCCAAAAGACACGGGTTCTACAGTGCTTGCATTGGGGCAAGCAGTGGATTTCCCAGGTCCCCGTTAATAATGTGGTTTATGAACCTTTCCTTCAGGAACTTTTCCAAACCTTTTTTAAACCCAGCTACACTAACAGTTTTTACTATATCCTCTGGTAACAAATTCCAAAGTTTGATCACACGTTGAGTGAAAAAATATTTTCTCTAATTAGTCTTTAACAAATAGTTTACCCTGTAGCTTCATTGCATGTCCCCTAGTCTTTCTATATTTTGATGGCATAAACAGTTGATCTATGCTTACCTGTCCCACTCCATTCATTAATTTATAGACTTCTATCATATCTCCCCTTAGCCGTCTCTTTTCCAGGTTGAAGAGCCCTAACCTTTTTAGCCTCTCATCATAGGAGTATCCTTCCATCCCCTTTACCATTTTGGTGACTCTTCTCTGAACCTTTTCTAATAACGCTATACCTTTAAGATATGGTGACCAGAATTTCACACAATATTCCAGGTGTGGTCGCATCATGGAACAATGCAAAGGATTATAATATCCTTTGTTTTATTCTCTATTCCTTTCCTTATGATTCCTAGCATTCTATTTGCTTTCTTGGCCACCACTACACACTGGGCAGAGTGTTTCAACATGTTATCCATGATGACGCCTAAATCTTTTTCCTGGGTGGTGATTGCTAATTTGGAATATTGCATCATGTAACCATAGATTGGGTTGTTCTTTCCTAGGTGCATAACTTTGCACTTGCCCACATTAAATTTTATCTGCCATTTGGATGTCCAGTCTACCAATTTATCAAGGTCCTTTTGCAATTTTTCACAATCCTCTTGTGTTTTAATAACTGAATAATTTTGTCATCTGTAAATTTGATCACCTCACTCGTTATTACCATTTTCAGGTCATTTATGAATATGTTAAAAAGCAGTAAAGCCAGCACAAATCCCTGGGGTACTCCACTATTCTCCTTTCTCCATTGGGAAAATTGGCCATTTAGCCCTACCCTCTGCTTTCTATCCTTTAACCACTTCCTGATCCACAATAGTACACTGCCTCCTATCCCATGACTTTTTAATTTTGCCAAGAGTCTCTCATGAGGGACCTTGTCAAAGGCTTTCTGAAAATCTAGATACACTATATGAACTGACTCACCTTTGTCTACCTGTTTATTCATGCCTTCAAAAAAACATAACAGATTAGTAAGACAAGACCTTTCTTGGCTAAAGCTGTGTTAGCTGTCTCCCATTAAGCCATTAAGAAAATACCTCATTCAACAATTCACTAATTCAATCTTGTTCAGTATTTTATAACTGTCACAACATAGCCTCTGAATCAACCACTAGCACTAACAAATTCTGGGAATTTTTGTTCATTCTCCCAGACATGTGCCGGTTTAACATCAATAACCAAACCAAAAGGTATGTAACCCTCAAAATTAACCCAAAGGTTTAAGTGAGCTGAACCTCAATTGGAGCTGCTAACTTGTTTGATGAAATAATAAATAATAATAATAGTAATAGGAAACCAAGGTCTCAGACTTTTTCAGCCACTTCCCCAGTATTATTTCTCAAGGAAATATGTTGCTTTATTTGCATCAATGACCTCTCTGGTTCCTGTGAGTTATTTAAATGTAGCAGGTATTCAGCATTCTCCTTTTTAAGTTAAAGGAGGAAGAAAATTGAAATAAGCTAAGTATTTTTCATTTATTGGAATTTGTTTACAACGTACAGTGATACAACATGGGTTCTATCAACATATGCCATTGATGTTAAACCGGCAAAGATTTATCCAAAGTAATCATTTCAGCATCCACAATTTGTAACCTAACAACCACATCCTTTGGGAAAGAACATAAAGACATCACTATAATAGTTAACCTAGAGGTATGTTTACTAAACAGCGGTAGCGGCTTCCATGCGATATCGGATCCGTGGCCCCAATGATATTGCATGGAAGCCTCTACCACTGTTTAGTAAACATGCTCCTTAGAGTCAATACTACTAATAGCCAGCCATGCATCTTTCTTAGTGGTCTCTCCCTCTGAAGGAGGAGAAATTAAGGAGGAAACAGCTTTAGAGTCTCATACAAGAGCAGGCTTAAGAGGTGGTCCAAGAACTGATTCCACATGATCCTGATCCTTAAGAGAGTCAGTCTCTAGTTTAGTCAAGGATAAGAGGGGCTGAGAGTGTGGGGGACAGGATGAGGTCTGTCAGGGCAGTTTAAAGTAGCACTCTCTGATGAAATTTGAACCGCAGCATGACGACATGCTTGTCAAGGGGGCTAAGAGTTTTAGTGGATTTCATTATAGTTTTATTCTTCCTTTTTCTCCTTGAAAATATACTCACTTCAATATAAATATAACCACAAAAGAAAAGGTCAAGCAGCTCAATCTCTGACCATCTGTGCTCACGACCACGGTAGCAGCAACAATGGAATTTATGGGGTCTCAGGTCCTCAGGCCCACACAATGACATCATTCATTATTCTTTATTCTTACACTTGATATACCTCTCAGATTAATGCATCAGATCAGTTTACAATAAAAGGTTACTGTGAAAACAAGAAGTGGGAAAGGAACGCCATTTGTTGACAGGAAAGAGATAGTCACCATGTAGAGTGGAGTGAGGTTAGAGAGCACAGAGGTAGGGCGGCAGAAAGTCAGGTTTGAGGAGGTGGGAGGTCAAAGGCAACATAAAAGAGGTGGGTCTTCAGGATAGCCTTGAACTTACGGAAAGACAGTTCTAGGCAGAGGGGAGTGAGACAGATGTCTACAAACTACCACTTAGGGGACACCTGCAAAGTACCATGCTGATCAGCTAAAGTGTAGATGGCACACTCTCCCAGTCGATGACTTGGCCCTGGGCACTCTCCAACTCACATAGCGCCAGATCTCACACAGCCATGGCAGTGATGGAATTTATGGGGCCTTGTGTCCTTGGACGCACATGTTGACATAGCTAAGGGGATGCCCCTGGGGATGCCTGCAACCTACTTCTCTGATCAGCCACAGTGTAGATGGCACATTCTCCTAGCCAATCACTTGGCCCCAGACACTCTCCACTTCACACAGCACCAGATCTCCACCCTACCATTTTTAAATAGAAATTATTCATACCTATTCATGATTTTGTGACATCATAATTAACATAAAATAAATCTTGTTCTAAAAAAAAAAAAGGGGACTAATCAGATTTTGATCTTTGAATAAAGCTACCATGCACTAGGGGGTCAACCGATCAACATCAGGTCGCCCAGTGCTATGGTTGTGCACAAAAAAATTGATTCATTTTAGGCCATTTTTGGATTTTTTCCCCATTTTTTTCACACAGTGTGTAACACTTAGAACATTTTAATGCACATTAATCAACTTGTGTTAATTTGTAGGTTAATGTGCATTAAACCAATTTAGCATGCACTAAATGTTTCAAGGCATGTTAACGAATGCACATTCCTGCTCGGTGCCCAGTGCTGTCAGAGCACACAACAGCTGCTTGATGCAGGTTACCACAGTACATGTCCTGTGATCTTCCTGGCCGCTCGGCCCTGCTATGAATTAATCATATTAATCATACTGATATTATAGAACTTTCCGATCTACAATCCCTTTCTCTACTACCAGGGTCTTGGAGATAACAGATTAAATGTAAACAATCAAGCAAAGTGCCACCCCATCTATAAAATGACATCTGAAGAACCTCTTTCAAGGAGCATCTGCCATTTGTGCACGTGAGGTACTGATGCTGTGTTCACTCTAATTACATTTCTAACCTTCCCCCAGCTCTGTGTTGGATTCCTATCTCTGGCGTACAGGGAGGAAATTCAAATGACTGCCCCTGTTACCCCTACTTTTATATCACAACTATCTTTCTTCCAAATTGTTTTCATGCTATACCAGAGAGGCAACTTCCCTTTGCCCTTGACTTCCTGGGATCCAAGGAAAGCAGCCATTTCGTAAGGCCTCTGTCTTTGATAAGTTGATTATGTCGTGCACTATTCCAACCTACTTGCTGTATAGGAAAAAAAACTTTTCCTATGCAGCATTATAAGCAGCCTGGTATGTTTGATTAAAAAATACTAACAACTAATTAGATCATGGAAAATTAGCATGGCCAATCAATGGCTAGATTCAGCATGCATTAACTAATATTGACCTGATGAATATGCTTACTGTTACAGCATGTTCTTATATATTAGAACTTGTTTTATATGTTTCATTATAGTATACATGATCTATATAATTTATTTACCTGAAATGGGAATGAGCAGAGGTAGTGAAGCAAGAGTGACTCCGCTATGAGATCACCACAAAGTTAAGAGTCAGAAATATGTGCCCCACGTCTTTGACAATTCTTCATCCCTTTTGATATGCTCTAAAGCATTTGCACAGTCCTACTCTATGCAAATCAAAGGGAAATGTGAATAAAGCATAAACTTACGGAGCAAAGCAAGAATGTAGTGAAGGAAGTATATTTGATTAAGTAAGAAAATAACTAGGCATGTGCATTTGTTAGGATGAATTTGATTCCTTAGTGCATCTTAAAAAAAAAAAAAGTTTGTGTACACTAAATTGATTTGCTAAAGCAGGGGTCTCAAACACGCGGCCCGCGGGCCGCATGCGGCCCGCGAGGGCATCTTATGCGGCCCGCGAAGCACTTACCGGCATGTAAAAAAAAAAAAATCCAAACTTGCCGTCGCCGCATTAAGCGTCCCGCGGGCTCCTCTGCCTGGCAGAGTCCTCTCCTCCCTGCAGCATCAGCTCCAAAAGCGGCGGCTTTCAGAGCCGCGAAGAGAGAGAGTTTCTCTCGCGCGGTTCTGAAGAGCAGCGAGAGAGTCTTCAGAACCGCGCGAGAGAAACTCTCTCTCTTTGCGGCTCTGAAAGCCGCCGCTTTTGGAGCTGATGCTGCAGGGAGGAGAGGACTCTGCCAGGCAGAGGAGCCCGCGGGACGCTTAATGCGGCGACGGCAAGTTTGGATTTTTTTTTTTTTTAGTTAGAATTAAGGGATCCATCCAGGGCCTTGATCAAGCTCCACAGCACTCCAAGGATAATCCTTCAGTCCTTCCCACTGGAACACTCTCCCAGTCTCCCCCTCATTGCCCCTCAGGCTTATCTCCCTCTCCTCATAGCAAGCCTGCACATTCGGGGTAAGATTGTGTGAGGGGGAAGCCCGGCAAAATCTCCAGCAAAGCAGCTCCGCTTGTGGGCCGAAGATCTTGCGCCCCCCAGGAGCGCTTCCAGGTTGCTGGGGAAGGGCCCGTTCTTCAGGGCTCAAAGCAGCCCATCTGTGCTCTGCTCCAGCAAAACTCCACCGGAGCAGTCCAAGGAAGCCACCAGCTCTTTCACAAGCCGAACACCAAGCTTGTCGAGGGTAAGCTGACCACTATCTCCTGTGGCCAACCCTCAGGGCAGACCAGTTGCTTGCCCTTCCGTTTTGGCATGGAAACAGAAAGGTGGATTACTCTCTCGGCACAGCTCACAGCATTCTGCTCAGACAGCCTTCACACACCGCCACCTTGCCCCCCTCCTCACCCCTTTAGGAGCCCGTGGGACGCTTAATACTGCAGCAGCAAATATACATTTTTTTTAATTTAATTTGGCTGATGGTGGGAGGGGGGTTAGGACTGGTAATGGGCTATGGGGGGGGGCTAGGACTGGTAATGGCCTATGAGGGGGGTAACTGAAAATGGGGTGATGGGTTAAAACTGAAAATGGGGTGATGGGGGGGGGGGTTTAGGACGGGTAATGGTCTTTGAGGGGAAATACTTGAAGTGGGCTATGGGGGGTTAGGACTGGTAATGGGCTATGGGGGGGGCTAGGACTGGTAATGGCCTATGAGGGGGGTAACTGAAAATGGGGTGATGGGGTAACACTGAAAATGTGGTGATGGGGGGGGGGGTAGGACTGGTAATGGGCTATGAGGGGTAAGACTGGAAGTGGGCTATGGGGGGTTAGGACTGGTAATGGGCTATGGGGGGGGCTAGGACTGGTAATGGCCTATGAGGGGGGTAACTGAAAATGGGGTGATGGGGGTAACACTGAAAATGGGGTGATGGGGGGGTTAGGACTGGTAATGGACTATGGGGGGGCTAGGGCTGATAATGGGCTGGGGGGTCTGCTAGGACTGGAAATGGGCTGAGTGGAAGGGGGGCTTGAACTGCAAATGGCTGATGGGGAGGGGGGCTTGGAATGGAAATGGGCTGTGAGGGGAGGGAGCTAGCACTGGAAATGGGCTGATGGGGGGGAGCTACGATTGGAAATGGGCTGATGGGGGGCTAGGACTGAAAATGGGCTGATGCAGTGACTAGAAGGGAGGGGGTGCTGTGTGGGACTGGAACTAGAAGGGAGCTGATGTTGGGGGAGGATTAGAATGGGATGGAGCTGGGAGAGTGAAATGGAGAGGGGAAAATATTTTGTGTGGGAGGGAAGACAAATCTACAATTGGCCAGGTAAGTGGGGATTGAGGATGGAGGGGTAAAATTTGAGTGGATGAAAATAGGAATGAGGAAAGAGCAAAAGGAGAAAGATTAATATGTTAAAGCAGATGTAGAGGGAGAATGGAAAAAGCTAGAAGAGAGAAGAAAGGACAAATGGACAGCAGACGATGGAGAGTTAGCAGAAGGCACGAAGAAACCAGAAGAAAGTGGCTGGAACTGAAAAAAAATGCACAAAAGGTAGAAAAATATCTTTATTTTGAATTTATTAACTGGAATATGTCAGTTCTGGGAAATGTGCATCAATAACGTCTGCGCTTTGTTTAGTACAAGAGGAAATTAATTTATAGTTTTATTTCTACAGTGTTGTTGTACATTCCAAGTTTGGCTTTTGGGGGTCCCAGTTTAATTGTCTTGTTTCTAAATTTTGATTCCTTGTTTGGTGATGGTGTATTCTGCATGTGTAACTGAGCTGAGGTATTCTGTTTATGTAATTCCTATTTGACATTGCTACTTGTTCTCTGTCCCCAGTAGGTCATGTATTGTTGTTCTCTGAAATGTATTGACTTAATATTTGCAGTGTTGCCTTTTGATAGGTAGGGTCTGGTGCTTTGTGAGTCCTGGTAGTGCTGTTAGGATATGGCGGGTTTGCTAATGTGCCTGGCGGTTGGCACTGGATTATAGTAATGTAGAAATCTTTTAGTCTTTCTTTATTCATGCACTCATTAAGAGGCATGTTTACTAAAAGTTAGGGTATGGTAACATTATGCAAATATTTATGCAAATGAGGTCCCTTATGCAAATGAGGTCCCACGTCTCATGCGGCCCCCGGGTTATTTTACAAGTCCTAATTTGGCCCTCAAAGCAATTTGAGTTTGAGACCCCTGTGCTAAAGTGTGCTAGCTGGCAGTGTGCTTCTGGTGCATCCTACGCTAGGGATGCGAGTGGGCAGATTATGGATGGTGAGTGGGTATGGGGAGCTCTGCAGAGCTAGGGCCAGGTACACACCGCATGCTAACTGCATTCCATGTGATTAGTGCGGTTTCACCTAATGCCACCTTTATAGGTCGAGCTAAGTGTCCCCGGGCTAATGTGGCGTATATTAGGAGACAGAGCTCTGCGTTAACTGTGTTAAGGTTAGAGGTATCCTTGACTAATGCATGATAATATAACATGCTTTAGAATTTCCCCCCTTTGCCCTCCATCCTACTATATAAGGAGAGCTACCAATTGCATGAATGCCTGTTCTGCAAAGAGGGTGGAAAGTACTAGGTTTCAAATCCCACTGACATTCCTTGTGGCCTTGGGCAAATCAGTTAACCCTCCATTGCCTCAGATACAAGATCTCCAGGGACAGCGATATAGTGCGTAGTCTTGGAGTAATCCTTGTAGCAGTTTCAAATACAGCAGCTATCATCACTGCTGTTTAACAACTTCATCCAGCCCCTGTGTAAAATCATACAGAAAATCTATGCTCCGTTCTCTACCACTAACCCTGACTATTCCGCTATCAGTCATTGCATGGAATCTATTATTCAATGGCTCAATAACCACAACATGCACATTAACCCCAACAAAACAGAAGTTCTTCACATAACCAAACACTCCATCTTCACCCCTCCAACCACAGTCAACCTGGCCAACTTAACCATACAAGTTAAACGTTATCTGGGCATAACCCTGGATGAAATACTGAACTTCTACCACCACATTAAACAAGCTACTAAGCCGCTTACTTCAAAATGAGAACACTGCTATACCTTCGCCCTCAACTGGATCACCATTTCAGAAGCATCTGCCAGGCCCTCATCACCCCCTTCCTGGACTATGCAAGCATAATATACCAGGGGCTCCCAAAATCAACTTTATTCCCTTTGCAGCTTGCCCTAAACACAGCAGCCAGAATAATAACAGGCACTGAACCACGAGAACATATCACCCCCACTCTGAAACAGCTTCACTGGCTCCCATTCCACATGAGGATTAAATACAAAGTCTCCATAACTATATGCAAAACCATCCACCACCTCTCAGTAGACATACCTATATCCTGTTTTGCAACAACCCCCTAACAAGAGAGCAAAGTGGTCAACCAATTGCACCCTCTTTTCAATTCCAAGTGCTTTCATCCGCTCAAACTCTACCACTACCAGAAGAGTCTTTTTATCTGCACCCACCATCAGGAACTCCCTCAACCCTAAAATACGAGCACTCACAGACCTAGCTGAATTTCATCATGAACTAAAACCCTCCTTTTCCTGGAACAGTTTGAACCTGATGCTTAACTGCCCAGCCACCCCTTCATGACTAACCACACTCAACCCCTATGCCACACTTTGTAAATAGTTACCTTTACCTTGTTATGTGCTATTTATTGTTACCTATGTTCAATGCAAAGTTACTTGTTATATCTGTTCCCTGTACACTGCTGTGACTGGTAGATACAGCGGTATAAAAAAATTGCTAAATAAATAAACTAACACACCTTGAGTTACTACTGGAAAGGCATGAGCTAAATAGTAATAAATACTCACCCTTGCAACAGCACTGTCAGAAATGGACTACTGTAATTTCCTTTCCAATGACCTTAATCTCTCATCATTGAAAGTCTTGAATTGATTTGGAATATTACTGTATAGTTATTACATAAGGCCAGGAAATATGTGACTCCTCTGTTAATAACTGAACATTGGCTACCTATCACTTAACAGAATAACATTTAAGATCTTACTTATTACATGCAAGCACTTCATAGTGGGATACCACACAGTCTCTCAGATTTACTGGTTCTCTGTTCCAGCTCAAAATATCAGTAGGCTAGTTGTTCCTGCTCATCATGCCATTCAGTTTCAAGATATTAGTAATACCACTTTCTCCTGTCATTCTCCAAGTCGGTAGAATGTACTTCCCCTTTATGCAGTGAGAGTTTTCTCACCAGATTTAAACAGGTATTATACCATTTTTCATCAAAGCAACTTACAACTTGTCTAGATGAGCAAAGAGGGCCCTGACTGCATCATGAGATCACATAATGCCATACTCTGATATTTTCTTTATTTGTAGTTAGTTCTTTCACTACTATTCATTATTTTCATTTTATAGGCTTTAACTTGAGGGAGGAGTGGCCTAGTGATTGGTACAAGTTACCTCAGGCCAGAGGGCCAGGGATTCAAATCCTGCTAGAGGACAGCAACCTTGCACTGGAAGGACTGGCATTTCTAGTTCCACAGGCACTCCTTGCGATCTTGGGCAAGCCACTTAACCCTCCATTGGTTCAGGTACAAAAACATAGATTGTGAGCCCTATGGGGATAAGGGAAATATATAGAGAGTACCTAATGTACACTGCTTTGACTTGTGGAAAGGTGGTATGTAAGCCTAGTTAAATAAAAAAACTTATTTTAATTAATGTGTTTATTTTTTAAACTTTATTCTTTATATTATTATTGTAAAATTATTTTGTATTTACACCATTTTGACTATATTCGTTGAAGGTGGTAAAGCAAACTATAGCTGGCCGGAAGGAGTGTTGGAGAGGAATCAGCTGCTTCGCTTCTGAATTTTGATAGTATGTGAGTAGGAATGAGAGTTCAAAGGACACTGTGGTATTATTTTAATTTTTGTAGGTTTTGTGCGATTGTTTGCTTTTCAGTGTGCAGGGATTGTGTTGCGTGTGAAAGGGATTTCAACGGAGAGTGCGAGGAGTTTGAATAGATCATCAGGTCAGGATCTTGAAGGGTGGTTCTAAGAGAAACTCATCCAAGGAAGTCCCACAGTGAGGTCAGGGGGAGGACAGGAAGAGGGAAAGCGAGGCTTGGAATGGCAAAGAGCCAGGCAACAGTGAAGAGCACCTGGAGAGGACCTCTCACATGCCAGCCAGTCAGCCTGCCAGTAAAGCATTCCACACACGCCTTGAGTTGTCTCAACGCATGTGTGCTTCTTCAGTAAAGACAAAAGCTATTTGGAAGGCCGGAGAGAGATCTTTGCGCAGCCTGGGAGTCACAAAATGCTCAGCGAGTCAGCTCAGCATGACGAGAGGGTTGCAGAAGAGAAGAGCTGCAAGCAGTGAGTGAGTATAAGGACATCTCGACATCATGAACGTCCCTATCGTATCTCCAGTGCAGCACTGAATTCCTGAACTTTCCAATTCACATATCATGCCAGGGACCACAAAAAAAGTCTATGCCACTGGTAGGTCCAATTCATATGACACATATTTTAATTTCTAAGGAAAAAGACTACAAACAGTGGTGGATGCATTATTATGTCTTCCTCCAAGAGATGACT
Organism: Ichthyophis bannanicus; assembly: GCA_033557465.1. NCBI lineage: Eukaryota > Metazoa > Chordata > Amphibia > Gymnophiona > Ichthyophiidae > Ichthyophis > Ichthyophis bannanicus. The sequence continues at coordinate 862,975,385 of CM066032.1, read as the reverse complement.
GGAGATGTTACTATTTTGAAATCAGCTGTGTGGCAGTGATGATGGCAAAACTATCAGAAGGTATATCAGTTGGAGACACTGGATATTAAAGGCCTCTAATGATCACCTCTGACTGCAAATCTAAGCAGTTGTTGATGCCTCTTGTGCAAGCCTTTTGAGGACATCACACACCACCAGTGCGTGCATGAAATCACCAATGATATACCAAAAATACAAAGAATAAAACATAAGCACACTGTCATACAAGTATGTCCTACAAACACAGCTTAGAAACATAGAAACAGAAACATGATGGCAGAAAAAGACCACATGGCCTATCTAGTCTGCCCTTCCATATCAACCACTTGTGAATTTGAACTAGCCAACAAATGCACTAACATCATTATGCCCACATGCAAGAAAATAGAAGAATGTGCTCACTGCCTGGTTAGTACTGCCCTATCTCTCATCTTCCAATCATACCCTTGTAGAAAATAGCAGCAGAGTGAATCTCAATATATTTAATAAGTGCTTTATTTTGAAACAGCAGTATTTGTATTTATTTATTTATTTGAGAAATTGCCTTTTCTATACTATGTTGCAAAACCTAAAATTAGGCGGTTTATATTTTCTTTTGTACATATGGTAATTATTTCAACATATATTCACTTACAATAACAATGGATTTAGGAAATAAAGTAGGAAACACAAAAGAGATTTATATAACTTTATATTTAAGATATATTATAGAGTTGTGGTGTGTATTTAAGAGCAATTTTTAGGTAAGACATAAGCGGGGAATTGACATGTCTAGGTCAAGATGTGTAATATTCTCATAGCATTTTACAAGAGGCTCTGCCAAATTTAGACTGAATGGGTAGACCTCTCCATCTCCAAAGTCACTAGCAATTTTACGAAGCTGTATGGCAAATGTAGCAACCGCACACACATGCTTCATGAGCAGCTTCTTAAAATCACTGCATCACGTTTTGAACCCTGATGTTCCCTCCCCTAGCTTGGCTGTCTTTTCTATTGTCCCACCCCCACACCTTGATCTCCCCTGAATCTCCTACTATATCCAGTCCCCCTACCCCCCACACAATACATCTATCTTTCTCCTTCTCCCCTCACACAAAATGTATCCAGTCTTCCTGCTTACTCCCCTCCCAAACCATTACCTGTAGTGTTATAGAAAACACCACAGGTTATTGACTTCCATTTTAAATTAAGTTGCGGTAAAATGCAAGATTTTACTGCAGCTTACAAACTATCCCCCTTAATGTTTTATGCTTTCTTATTGTATAAGTCTTTCAATATTCAATCACAATCTTTATTTTTCTTGTGCCTCTAGCTTGGCCACTACATTACTTTCTTCGCATGTTGTTTTGAAAACATGGCAGCAATCCAAAAACAATAACTTTTCACCTTATTATGTCATTAAACATTCACACCAAAGTAATGGTAATGCACCATAATGAGTGCACTACTCTATATCTGAATACTTAACTAAAACACTTACTAGATAATTATCGGCCCAGCGTACAACACCTTACACCTACAATTTTTTAAATGTCTCTCGGAATTTTAATACAGAAAGCCTACTTAGGCATGCCGTATGCTATTCTGAACACTTCTTAGCTTAGAATAAATTTATACACCAGATGCCATCTTATAATTAACACATTGGGATTTAGGAGCTGTAGATTTCTTTTCTAACAAACTTTCCATCAAGATGGCATCTGCGATTTATGCTTCCAACTTGCTTTTCATTGCATTTACATAATCAGTTTAATTTAAGAAAAGATCATAGTTCAGAAAATTCAAGGAAAATATAAGTTATTAGGGAATAAGAGATAAACAAAACCAAAAAGCAGCATTTGGGCACCCCCAAAAAATATCACAAAAATACAATGATTGATTTAATAAGGCCAACGTTTCGGTACTAGAGAAGAATCTACTTCAGGTTTATGAACATGCTTTCTGAAAATGCACTACGCGTTTCTCTGACAAATGAATTATATGATTATCTCCTTTTTTGCATACTTTATTGTTCTAGTGTGGGCAACAATTGCTTTTGAAATAGAAGATCTCATTGATTACCTTCATTGTGTTATACTTGGATAAAGTCATGGATCTATTTGTTCTGGAGGCTTAAACATCTAATCCTTCTAGGAGACTTCAACCTAGCATCTTCTCACACTAGTCATGCTTGGTCTTTCCTTAGTGCAATGAATGATATGGACTTTCAACAAATTATCAATATCCCTACTTATAACAAGAGAAACACATTTGATATATTTGTACCTAATGACAGTCCAACACAGGGCAGATTATCACGTAAAACAGGCACACAGTAAAAAACGTGATAAGGTGGAAAAACAATTATTTGGATATCAGACCTAGCAACCCGACACAGGCCGTGTTTCGATGACCTTCATCAGGGGTTGTCTAAATAGGTACTACAAACATAAAAACAAACAATATTAAAAAACAATTTATAAGTGAAAGAAGGAAGATCTTGTTTTACTAATTTGTTATGTTTTATTGAAGGTGTGAATAAACAGGTGGACAAAGGTGAGTCGGTTGATATAGTGTATCTAGACTTTCAGAAAGCCTTTGACAAGGTCCCTCATCAGAGACCTTTGGCAAAACTAAAGAGTCATGGGATAGGAGGCAGTGTACTATTGTTGATCAGGAACTGGTTAAAAGATAGAAAGCAGAGGGTAGGGCTAAATGGCCAATTTTCCCAATGGAGAAAGGTGAATAGTGTTGTACCCCAAGGATCTGTGCTGGGTCCGCTGCTTTTTGACATATTCATAAATGACCTGGAAAGTGGAATAACGAGTGAGGTTATCAAATTTGCAGATGACACAAAACTATTTAAAGTTGTTAAAACCCAAGAGGATTGTGGAAAATTGCAAGAGGATCTTGATAAATTGGAAGATTGGGCATCAAAATGGCAGATGAAATTTAATGTGGACAAGTGCAAAGTTATGCATCTAGGGAAGAACAACCCAAACTATGGTTACACAATGCAAGGTTCCGCCTCTATCTCGTTCCATGGTGAGACCGCACCTTGAATATTGTGTGCAATTCTGGTCACTGTATCTTAAAAAGGATATAGTGTTATTAGAAAAGGTTCTGAGAAGAGCCACCAAAATGGTAAAGGGGATGGAAGGATACTCCCATGAGGAAAGGCTAAAAAATTTAGGGCTCTTTAACCTGGAAAAGAGACGGCTGAGGGGAGATATGATAGAAGTCTATAAATTAATGAACGGAGTGGAACGGGTAAACAAAGATCTATTGTTTACGTTATCAGAATATAGAAAGCCTAGGGGACATCCAATGAAGCTTACAGGGTAAACTATGTAAAACTAATAAAAGAAAATATTGTTTCACTCAACGTGTAATCAAATTCTGGAATTTGTTACCGGAGAAATTTAGTAAAGGCTGTTAGTGTAGCTGGGTTTAAAAAAGGTTTGGACAAGTTCCTGGAGGAAAGGTCCATAAAGCATTATTAAGAAGGGACCCAGGCAATGTTCCCTCTAATTTTCTGTAGGCTGTGCGCGCATAAAATATCAGCTGTGCAGCTTTTGAAGGAAGGTTAAATTTTTGTGCGCCACATAACGGCACTCAGAGTTATATACTTTAAAATTTGACTACACCTCAGAATACAGTATGTACACCAAATTGATTGCACTAGAAAATATTGTAGAACTTGTGAAAACTGTAAATACACAACAACTTTTAAATTTTAAGACGTCTGTGTTGTTTTCTATCAGAATCAGAACCGTCATTTTTGTGCGCTCTGTTGTAAAGTATGTGCGCTCACTCGGCGAGGTGTGTGTGCGCGCACACGTGCACAGCTTAGAGGGAACAGTGGACCCAGGATATCAATGCTTGACCCAGTACAAGCATTTTGGAACCTGTGTCTTTTGGGGAAACTGCTAGGTATGTATGACCTACATTGGCCACTGCTGGAAACAGGATACTGGGCCTGATGGACCTTGGTCTGACCCAGTATGGCATATCTTATGTTCTTAAGACATATCGAGGTTTTTGGAAATAAGATAGATGGTACAAATATCTACCCAACATAATTTCCAACACAGCTCATAGCAAACTGCCTCTGATAATAGGCCACCATGCAAAAAGAATATTACCACCTCTACTGGACAATATCATGCTGACCTCAGCAGGTTCACGGCATTCATGATGTGTTAATACTTCACTGCATCCATGATTTGTTAATTATTTCTATAATATAAAATAAATTATACTCCTATGAAGAGAGGCTACTCCTATGAAGAGAGGCTAAAAAGGTTAGGGCTCTTTAACCTGGAAAAGAGACGGCTGAGGGGAGATATGATAGAGGTCTATAAATTAATGAATGGAGTGGAACGGATAAACGTGGATCAATTGTTTACGCTATCAGAATATAGAAGGACTAGGGGACATGTAATGAAGCTACGGGGTAAACTATTTAAGACAAATAAGAGAAAATATTTCTTCACTCAACGTGTAATCAAACTCTGGAATCTGTTACCGGAGGATGTAGTAAGGGCTGTTAGTATAGCTGGGTTTAAAAAAGGTTTGGACAAGTTCCTGGAGGAAAGGTCCATAAACCGCTATTAAAAAGGGACCCAGGATATCAATGCTTGACCTAGTACAAGCACTGCAGAACCTGTGTCTTTTGGGGAAACTGCTAGGTACGTATGACCTAGATTGGCCACTGTTGGAAACAGGATACTGGGCTTGATGGACCTCGGTCTGACCCAGTATGGCATTTCTTATGTTCTTATGTTCTTATGTTTAGGCCGCGTGGGCGAGAGTCCCAAGCCGGTTGCCCCTAACTGGGTGGTGCGGTAAGATGCGGAACCCCAGTGTCAGGTCCACAGGAGGGAGGTGGAGGAGAAACAGTGACTCAGCAGCATCATTTAAAATCATTGTCTCCCCCCTTAGTGTCAGGAGCGAGAGGAGAGCCAATGAAGAGGGAGGAGGAGGCGGGTGACGGAAGGAGAGCTACTGGGTGAGGCAGGGAGTGAGGTCCGGTGGACGGCGAGGGATGGCGAGAAGTAGCGGGAGAAACGGAGATTGGGGTTGGCAGAGTCGTCGGAGCAGTACAGGCGGCGGTGGAGAGGCAAGGCGACGAATCCAGCAGAGCGCAGACTGGTAGAGGTGGGCTCCATGAGTTGCAGCCTTGTGTACAACGCGTGCGGCCATGTGGCAGGCACCCTGCAGCTTTCGGCGGCCGAGATAGAGTGCGGTGCAGAGAGAGCAAGGCAAGTCAGGTTGGACGGGGGGGTACATTAAATCAAACAAAAATAAAATAAAAACAGAAGTATGCCTGTGTGGGGGAGTCACAAGGGACGGGGAGAGGGCTTGGGAGAGCTGGGGGGGTTACCGGTCGGCGAGGGAGACAAGTAAGGGGATGAATAGGGGCAGGGAATGAAGGAGAAGGGGAGCACTTGGGGGAGGCAGACAAGCTCCGGCAGGAAAGAGGAGCAGAGGGGGCTAGTAGAGGGATGAGAGGGTTGGAGCTAGTGGGGATAAGAGGGGGATGGGAGAGAGCACTTGGGGTGGGGGCGAGGGCTCAGAAGCAGGGGTTGGCTCGAGGTAGGGGGATGCTGCCTCAGGCAGGGGGCAGCGAGCCAGGAGGATGTACGAGGGGTGGGCCGGCGTCCCCTATGGGGATACAGAGTGCAAAGGATGGCGAGGCGGCAATGGGTCAGCAGGATGGGGTGGGGGAGTATGGTCCGGGGAGAAAGGAGTGCGATGAGATTTTCGTCTCTGCAGTTTAGGTGGCCCGGGGGGTGATGGGATGCTAATATCTGGGGGTGATAGGGCTGGGGGGAGTGCGGTGTCATGGCAGCATTGGCTTGGGGGCAGGCAAGGGTCGTCAGGGGCGAAGTGGCTCGGGGTGTGGCAGCCAGTGTGGCCGGCGGTGGTCCCTCCCCCATTGTTCTCTTGTATGTCTCCACAGGTGCCCTCGATGGAATCATCCCCCGCATCGACTGGACGCAGTGGCCATGGTGGAGAGGAACGGCAGCGCGGTGTGGTCAAGAGTGATGCGGTGACAGGGATGGCAGCTGAGCCGGCTGTGGAGCCACGGGCAGCAGGTGAGTTCCAAGAAGAAGTGGGGGTGATAGCGGAGCAAGAAGTGGAGGCGTGTGTGTCGGCGGCGGCAGGGGTCGGACACATCCTCGTCCTCTTCTTCAGTCTCATCATCGTCTGTATCAGAAGGTGGCGGGGGGGACAGGAGGTAGGTAGTAAGGAAGGGGGTGTAAGTAAGTTGGCAGGGAGAGCACCTTCATTAGTGGGGTATGCGGAGTTATGGGAGGGGGTCCCAAAAAAGTTGCATCGTAATATTAGGAAAAGGAGATATATTGATATTTTCCAACTATTGGAGGGGCGGAGGAGGTCGGGGGAGAGTAGGAAGAAGAGAAAGGAAGATGAAAAGGCCAGACGGATCAGGAAGGTGTCTCGGAGTGTGGTCAACTGGACGCAAGCCTTTTTGAATCTGGCCAGTGTGTGGGGCCATCATTATCCTGAGCAATATGGGATGTTGTTGGCCTACGCAGATTCTATTTTGGAGGCCACTCAGATGCACGAAGGATGGTCGTGGTTGAACTACGATGAGAAGTTCCGCAATAAAATGGAGGAGAACTGGGCTTTGTCATGGGGCTCCCAAGATATTAATCTGCGGCTAACGCAAAGGTCCGCAAAGCCGGGGCGGGGAGTATCGGCGGCAAACCAGGGGGTGTTGTAACTGGGGGGACGGGGCATTCCTTTCGTCCAGCAGGAACCAATCCGCTGCAGAAAGTGGAGGGTGCAGGAGCAGGTGACGTGTGCTGGCGATTCAATAAGACCTCGTGCCCCTTTCCCGATTGCAAGTTTCTACATGCCTGTTCCAGTTGTGGAGGGGGGCATACAGCGGCAAAGTGCCTTAAGCGAGGGGCTGCCAACGCTGGTGGGTCGGCCACTAAATAGTTTGGCAGCCGGCAGTCTGGCTTATACCCCAGTATGCATGGAGGCGTTGAAGCCTAGGCTGTGGCACTATATGAAATGGGGAGATAAGGGGGTGTTAGAAAATGGGTTTCAGGAGGGCTTTGTCATCCCAGTGGCGACTACGGTAGGAGTGCACTCGTCGCGCAATTTTCCTTCAGTGCAGCGCTTGGCGCCAGTAGTGTGGGAAAGGTTATTAAAGGAATTAGAGTTAGGGAGAATTGCGGGCCCGTTTGTGGAGAAGCTGTTTCAAAATTTGATCATGTCCCCGTTGGGTCTTATACCCAAGAAGGTGGTGGGGAAGTTTAGATTGATACATAATTTGTCATTTCCGGAGGGATTATCGGTAAACGCGCATATACCCAAGGAGCGCTGTATGGTTAGATACACATTGTTTGACAGGGCAGTCGAGTTGGTGCGTCGCACGGGGGTCAGGGCATTGATGGCGAAGGTCGATATTGAGTCAGCGTTTCGGCTGTTGCCAGTACATCTATCTAGTTTTTCGTTGTTGGATTTTCGGTTTGAGAAGCTTTTTTATTTTGACAAGTGTATGCCCATGGGATGCTCAGTGTCCTGTGCATATTTTGAAAAATTCAGGACCTTCCTGCACTGGGCGGTCATGCAGGAGGTGGGTTGTGAGAACGTCGTGCATTATTTAGATGATTTTTTATTTGTGGGAGCTAGGCAGTCGGCGGACTGCCAGCGGTTATTGGGCGGTTTCATAGACCTGGCGAGGGAATTGGGAGTGCCCTTAGTGGAGGACAAGACGGAGGGTCCTACGCGATGTATAAGGTTTCTGAGAGTAGAATTGGACTCCATGGCAATGGTGGCTAGGTTGCCGGTGGAGAAGGTGACAAAGTTGCGGGTGTTAGTGGCTAATGCCTTAGTTTCCAGCAAAGTGAACTTCAGAGAGTTGCAGTCATTGATAGGAGCATTTAATTTTGCATGCCGTATCATCCCAATGGGTAGGGTGTTTCTGCGGAGATTAGCAGGGGCGACGGCCGGAGTGCACAAACCACATCATCGTAGCAGGGTGTTGAGGGTGATAAAGGAGGATTTTCGGATTTGGGATGTCTTTTTGAAGGAGTTTAATGGTACGTCGGTACAGATAGAGGGAGAGATTTCATCAAGGGACTTACAGTTAAACTCGGATGCAGCAGGGTGGGTCAGGGTTGGGCATCTATTTTGCAGGGGCATGGTGCGTGGACAGGTGGCCCGCTGCTTGGCAGGAGGCGTGCTTGGTCAGTAACATTGCCTTCTTGGAGCTATTTCCGATGTTGGTAGCTTTGGAGTTGTGGCCGGAACGCCTGCGCAACAGGCATGTCTTGTGGTGGTGTGATAATGAGGCAGTTGTGAGAGTAATCAATCATTACACCCCGAGATGTATGTTAGTGGCTGACTTAATGCGGGAGATAATCCTAGCCTGGTTAAGATTGAATGTAGTGATCAAAGCGCGACATATACCGGGATGTACTAATGAGATCGCGGATGCTCTTTCTCATTTTCAGTGGGACAGGTTTCGCAAACTGGCGCCGGGAGCAGACAAGAGTGGATTGTTGGTCCAAGAGCACATATGGCAGGTTGGCCTGAAGAGATGCTGAGTTTGCTACGTGGCTCAGTAGCAAGAGCAACTTGGTCGGCTTACCAGTGGGGCTGTGACAAGGTGGAAGAGATTCTGGAGGCGCAAGGATGGCGGCCGGACACGGTGTCTGATTGGATGTTAGCAAAATATGTGGCAGATGCCAAAGAAAAGGGGATGTCTAAAGCAGCAGTCTGGTCGCAGTTGGTGGGGTTTGCCTTTTTCGCGAGGCGGTGGGCTGGCTTCCTGTGGGGGGTGGGTTTTTAACTCAGTGGTTATTACAAGGGTGGGAGAGACTGAGCCCAAGGCCTAAGGATAGCCGGCGACCAATCACGCATGACGTGCTGGTGAGGCTCTGTGTGGTGCTCCCGCAGGTGGCTTCATCTGAGTATGAAGCAATATTATTCAAGGCAGTTTTTTGTTTGGTGTTTTTTGGGGCATTCTGGGTGGGGGAATTGGTGGCGGACTCAGGGGGAGCAGGTAGTACCAACGACTTAATGCGTCAGCATGTGCAAATGGAGTCAGGGCATATGAGGGTACTGTTAGAGCGCTCTAAGACTGACCAACAGGGGTGTGGTTGGTGGGTGGTACTGAGGGGGATGTTGGGGGTGCCAACATGCACAGTGGCTGCTTTACAGGTGTACTTGCACCGGCGGCGGGCAGTGGAGGGCCTACTCTTTATTCACGCGGATGTAAGGGGGTTGACTCAGTTCCAATTGACAGCGGTGTTAAGAATGGCCCTGCAGCGGATAGGGGAGGAGCCGCTCCGGTTCGTGGCACACTCATTCCACATTGGGGCGGCCACTAGTGCGGCGGCGGCGGGTTTTTCGGATCATGAGGTCCAAAGTATAGGGTGATGGCACTCAAGGGCCTTTTTGGGGTATGTCCGACTGTAAGGTAGTAGGGCGAGATAATGGGGGTGGCTAATGATGTTTTTTTCTTTTGCAGATAGAGGGCGAGGTCCACTTGGATGTTGGATGATAGGCCATTCGTTTGTTCACTGGGCGGGGCAGCGTGCGGCTGTGCGGCCTTTGGGGGCAACTCTTGGCCTGGATCCGGAGGTGGTGTCCGTCTTATGGCTGGGTGAGCGAGGACTCTGTTGGACTCAATTGCTCCCTTTGCTTTGGCACCACAGGTGGCTACGGAGTTCACCGGACTTGATGCTCATACATTTGGGGGAAAACGATTTGTCAGCCTGGACCTGCAAGCAACTGATCAGAGTGGTGCAGAATGTTTTGGAGGTGGTGATGCAGTTGTTTCCAGGTGTCATAATAATGTGGTCCGTTATTATACCAAGGCCTAGTTGCCGGGACCAGCAGCGCTGGTCCTGGGGGCTGACAAAAATCAATCGCCAGATTGGCCGTTGGGTTTGTTCCCATGGGTGGAGGTAGGACGTGTGGGATTGTATGGTAGGAATGGAGTTCACTTGTCCCCCGTAGGGTTAGATTTGTTATTAAATGATTGGCAGGAGGCGTTGGAGTGGGTAGGGTTAAGGGACGCTCGCTGGTCGCAGCTTTTGGGGGATGGAGCGGCACAGGGACGGTGAGGTCACCTGTGCCAGTGGCAGCATACCGGAGTTTTCCGGGGTCCAAAGCCTTTGGATAAGATTGGGACGGGGTGGGGTAACCCCAATGTGGACAACCCCTAGGCTGGCTTTTGAAAATTATATGGCAAAGTCGAGCGCCAAGTGTGTGTGTGGGGGGGGAATTTGGAAAGAGGAGGCTTGCGCACCTTGCTAGTGATATGGCTGGTGTGGCATCCTTCCGCTGGTGTATGCAAAGGATTGTTATCAATGTTGATTGTTATGCTGTTTATGGTGAATAAAGCTGCGACCAGAAGTTTCCAGAACATGGTGTCCGAGTGTTTGTGGGTGTTAAGGAAGGGATGTGGGTGTGGGGTAGGGAGAAGCATCGAGCCCGACCTACTCCAGTTAATTTAGGCCGCATGGGCGAGAGTCCCAAGCTGGCCGCCCGTAACTGGGTGGCGCAGCAAGATGCGGAACCCCAGTGTTGGGTCTGCAGGAGGGAGGGGGAGGAGAAACAGTGACACGGCGGCGTCATTTAAAATCATTGGCTCCCCCCCTTAGCCTGAGGAGCGAGGGGAGAGCCAATGAGAGGGAGGAGGAGGCGGGCGCCGGAAGGAGATCTACCGGGTGAGACAAGGAGTGAGGTCCGGTGGACGGCGACCCACCCGCCCTTTATGGGTTGTAATTGACGGGGGTGTCACAGCATGGGGGGGGGGAGTAGGCGGGATCCCAGAGGTTTCCAGAATATGGTGTCCGAGTGTTTGTGGGTGTTAAGGAAGGGGTGTGGGCGTGGGGTAGGGAGAAGCATCAAGTCTGACCTACTCCGGTTACAAGATTACACCCATGATTTGTTAACATTTCAGTTACATAACTTTATAAGAGCTTTATGTAAGTTAGTTACCTTTCCATTACTCCTCTTTTATATCTCCCATATTATAACTTGCTACCTTTAAGTGTATTCACCTTTATTTTGATTCATGTAGAATGTTTGTTCTCTGTAAACTGCTTTGATCAATTGATAAGGCGGTATAAAAAAACACTCAAATAAATAAATAAATAAATAAATACATAAATAATGTGCGGGCCTGCCAGCTACCAACCACGAAAATGTACATTAACTGGCACTCGCGTGTTACTATGGACAGGGGATGAGTTAGGGGCGGAGTATGGGTGTGGTGAATACATTAGCATGAGAATGCATGAAACATAGCACTTAATGAGGGTTCACCTAATGGCACCTTTATGGGTGCCTTTAGGTACACACACAATACTGTGCCACTCATAAAGTTAGCCAGTTGCATTTTAGCTGCCAGGAACACACCGGTCTCATTCCCAACAGATAATATGAAGACTCTGCACTTAACATGCATTGGAAACTCTCGTTAAGTGTGAAACCTTAATGGCGTTTAGTGAATGGGCCTCTATGTATCTTTATATAATAGGCTCTTAAAATGACCCTCAGCATTGCAGAAATTATCTCGTGATAATTTACACTAACTTGAAACAAGCTGTAAATGTGCATATGTAATCTCTACATGCACAAGCATAAGATATGCATTTACACTGCAACTCCAGCCCTGTTTCACCCAAAACATGCCCTCAGGAATGCCTATAAATAGGAATACCCAACCTCAATCAATGACCACCAGAGTAAATATTTTTGTCGGAGCTAGCCGTAGGAAGGTCAGAAGGAAAACCGACCTACACCAGGCGGGTAGCTACTTTTTATTTATAGAGGTTCTTCACCAAAATTAAAGTTAAAGTTCAAATAACCAATAGAATTATGTTCAAAAAACTTATCTCAGTCCAGAAATGCCGGTTATGATGAATCCAACGCACGACGTGCACGTTTCGGGCACTTTCGCCCTGTGTCAAGTGCAATAGCCAGAATTTCAAAATCTTCAACAGCCGTATTCCATTAAAAAAAAAAAAAAAAAAATTCTCACCACCACCAAAAAGTTGTCTAATAGACAATATTTTGGTGGTGGTGAGAAGCAAAGAGGCGTGTGACAAATTATATTTAACCTTTTTGATATCTTGGAGATCTGCACCTTGCCCACTCTCATTCTTAAATGACAGAGGTGTAAGGCAGGGGTCTCCGAATCCAGCCCTAGAGGGCCACAAACCAGTCACGTTGGCAGGATATCTCGAATGCATATATATCTCATGCATATTCATTAGGGCTATCCTGAACACCCGACTGGCCTAGGGGTTCAAGGAGGACTGGTTAAGTACCACTGCTTTAGAGGAAAGGCGGGATAAGGGTGATATGAAAGAGACATTTATATACCCCATGGCATAAATGCACAGGAGGGTCTCTTTATTTGAAGGCAAGCTCTGCTACTAGGGGACATAGGATGAGACCGAAAGGGGATAGACTCAGGAGTAATATGCAGAAATATTTCTTTATGGAAAGAGAGGTAGATGCATGGAATAGTCTCTCAGTGGAGGTGGTGGACACGAGGACAGTATCTGAATTCAAAAAACCATGGGACAAACACAAAGGATCTCTTAAGGTTAAAAGGAGACTATTGTAGTTGATAAGGAAGGGCAGACTAGATAAACCATGTGGTCTTTTTCTGGCGTCATGTTTCTATGTTTCTATACTTTATAAAATATAGGTGTAAGGGGTCAAAAATGCATGTTAAACTAGGCCCAAGCACTTCTGCTTCCTCAATGACAGGTATAAATTCTTGAGTTTAGATTTTTCAAGAACATATGTAAGTTATAACGTTTTGTAAATGTATAGTTTGCCCTGTGCATGCCAACAGTGAAAGTATGCACCACTGGTCCGACACGCATCTATCTTTTCAGTATAGCGACTGACTACATTCCGCACAAATATACTGTCAGACGGCTGCCTGGGTGAGAATGTTCACAGTCTTGGCAAGTGCATATGTCAATATGATTTGCAAGGGATTGTGGGCAATGCAGTCCATTCACACCCGACACAGCTGCTCACAATAATTTAGTTGTGCTCAAGTGTAAAGCCAATAAGATATTTATTTATGGGGTTATTTCTCCCAACACAGATATGCTTGGTAGCACATAAATCAGGTTACTTGCTTTCAGTGTTAAACTTGGAAAAACAAAATCAGGAAAACAACATTTTAACTTATCAGGCAATCAAAGCAAAAGAAATAAGACCTGGTTGATAACAAACTGGTCTTTTCTGTAGGCTTTAGCTAATATTCTCTTAGCTATGTATCAAACAACAAACCAAAAGCCACAAAGAAAGGAATAAACTGTTCTTTTTTTAGGTTAACTTCTTATATCTTCCCACATAGATTCAGAAGTGATTCTCTCAGAGCACACAAGCAATTAGGTAAGGCTCAATTGCTAGCAGTTATCCAGCTGAAATCCCTTAGCTGGCTTGCTTTCTACTGCGTGGCTAAAAATCCTACTCAGGAGCTTTTCTGAGTAGATTAAAGAACAAGTTTGTATTTCTTTGTGATGGTTGCTGTACTTTATTACAGAAAATCACCAAAGGAGTTTAGACAGAGAGCAGTCCATATAAACAGATTCTTCATCTGCTATCACCCCCTCTTCTTCAACAAGCATGGGTTCAATATCATGGATTGGCACAGATGAATCTCCCAATGGAGCACTTTCAGGAGAATACTTGTTTCCCTGCTGTCTTTCAAGGTTATAGCTAGGGCATAGATCAGTGCTCATACCTGAGCTTCCATTGCTGTTAGAGTTCCTCTCTATATAGCCTGGCCAGTATGTAGTCCAGTTCTTATGTCCAGCCTTCCAATCCAGATCCCTGGACACTGGATCTCTCTTCACATACCTTCTGGCACGGGTCTTAGGGTCCCTTCCACGTGCAGCCGTCTCCCTCACAGGTACCGTCTGGAGATTCCTAGCTCTGCAGCACATTCCTCTGGCTTTCCCCAGTCCAATGGTGTATGCTGGCCCTTGGAATGCCTCCCAGTATACGTACTGCTCTGGACTCTTCTAGACCTCTCAAAGGCTTTTCTCCTCTTTCTTCCAAAGGGTTTATTTCCCTCTCTGTCCGTCCGGTTTGGCTTCTGCTTCTGATGTTCCTCCTGATGATGAAGATGATCAAACTCAAGCTGCTTCTCTGTAGAATAAACTCTACCTTTATTCTGCTTAGATGAGTGCTCCTCCCTAACACAGCGCAGCTGTGCTGAATCAGGCCCTGCCCTTTGAGATGAGTGCTTAGGGATTACCTCATAGCCCTCCTGATTGAACACACGTTTCCCCACTTCATCTCCTCTAATGGCTGTTGGAAACCTGGTGCATTCTGGGACTGGTAGTCTTTTATGGGAAAATTCTGTTTTCTTATTTCTACCAGAACTGACAGGTTGCTTGTTCAGAGTCACTTCACCTTTTCTATAGCTCCTTCCTGAGCTATGATAAGCTTCCTTATCACAATACTATAATTTATACACATAAACATGCAGAAATTTAGGAAAACCTTATAAATGGCCTCCATAATTTGTTTGTTTAGAAATAATTTTAGGCCAACAGTATTTGTATAACTGTTGAAAATACACGGGTAGTGGACTTATATTTTAACCGACCATTTGCAGTACCCCTGCAATTTTATAAGAGTCATTTTCCAAATGTAAAATGTCTCTACATATGGATATAAAATGACTCCCATATTGCGCAACACTTAAGGGCATATGATAAAATCTATAAATGCTTATAACTGCATAAAGCATACTTGCAATCTTAAATGCCTACTGACTTTAGTTTGTTTTACTGACTATGGGAGTCATTTTAGAAGTTCTATTCATGCATTGCATGTCTGAAAAAGGGCATTCCAATGTCCAAATAGCAAAGACATTGCTGAACCCAATTTAGAAAGCCGGGACCCTGGTATGAGCACGTCTGGCCCTGGTTATTGATGTGTCCATGCCTTTAGCTGCTCCTGATCAAAAATAAGGTGCTAAAAATTGATAATTTCATGGCTGCAAAAATTTCATGGGAAGAGCAAAATATGCTCTCAGCACCGCAGTAAATATTGCCAGACCAAAAAAACTTGCATGTAAATTAACAGTCCAATACTGTCTCGCCACCCATTGCTGCTGATCTGAAATGGCTGCCTGTGACATGCATGTCTCATAACATAGACACCCCCATTCTGAAATACCCCGGCTGGCACATCCAGATACCTGTTTCTGCAGCCACACATTTCGGGGAAGACTACATTTACGAAACGACCTGCAAAAGTGCATATACCCCATCCTGTTATTTGCATGAGACCATCTCCGGATCCAGTAGCGGAAAGTGTGCATCTTTTGAGGTGGAGAAAGCGTGATTTCAGAAATTAAAGTCTGAGCGCGGAGTCGTGAAGGACGCCGGTAACCGGGCGGTCGGCCCGGTCCCGGCCCATTCTTCCAGCTTCGGGGGAGGGGTTTTGGTGGTGTAAAGCTTCGTCCAGAGACAGCTCCGTTAGGCCTGTTTCGTCTGGGAGTCACAGCGGTCAGAGTGCAGCTGTAATTTGGAAGGCTCGAAGGCGCGGTTCGGAGCTGCACGGAAAGCCCGCTTCTTTTGAGGACCGGATTTGGAGTGCAGGGTAGGAGATCTGGGTGCAGGGCAGGAGATCTGGGTGCAGCGCTTTATCCGACGTCTGGGATCTGTCGAGGCGAGTAACATTGTTCGGGTGAGACGCGGAGGGGGTCCCGGGCAAAAGCTTTATTTTGTATAATCTCCTTCCTTCACCGCTGATAGTGGGCTGTGTTTTTTCCTGGGGGGAATGGCTCGGGGAGGATCTAGGGCTGGTGAAGGGGGCCCTGACAGGCCGACAGGGAGTTTTCATGGACGGGGTGCTCAGGGTTCAAATAGGGGTAGAGCTACAGAAAGGAGTAGTAGTGGTGGGGGGCGGGGGCACCGCGGAACTTCCAGCAGAAGTCTGCCACGAGCAAAGATGCCTCAGCGAGGGCGGGGGGGGGGGGGGGTCCATCAGTAAGGGGAAAAGGGGCTTCAGGGTCCAGAGTGTGAGGGCAAATCAGGCGTGGGCAGCCTCAAGTAAGGGGTGTTGGGGCTAGTTCCGGGCCGGTGCCTGCTGTTTTGGAGGAGCATGGAACTATTCGGGAAGGGGGTGATTTGGAGGGGGGCAGGATGGAGCAGGAGCAGGGGAATATAGTTCAGGGGGGGTGGGGCTCTGGGAATCTAGGGTGGGGCCCTATGGTTGGGCCTCCAGGAACACCTGACCTGCATCCTAGAGGCATGGCGTCCTGTGAGAGTGCGCCGTGGGGTCATGGTAGCTACAGGGCTTGGAGTGGTCCTTCTCAATGGAGGCACTGGTTGGGGTGCGGCCAGGGTTCCTCCAGAGCGGAATGGATGGAGGCGTGGCAGCCAGGATGGCCCTCTGCTGTTCCCTCCCCTCTTTTTCCTATTTTGTCTTCACAGGTCCCAACGCAATTACCAGGAGGAGCTGACATTGGACAGCTGCAAGCAGAGCACGTGGATACGAATTCTATTAGGCATTGGGGGATGTCCAGTGGGGGTGCGTCTCGAGAAGAAGGTGGCCAGGGGCAAGATGTGGAGCTCAGCCCGGTGGATGTTAGCCCTGAGGAGGTGGTGGCGTCTGCGGCAGGTGTTTCGGGTGAGTTACAGGCAGAATCTGGGGAGAAGAGTAGGGAGGGCGGAAAAAGGAAGGAAAAAAGGACAAAGAGGAGGAAGCATTCATGTAGGGGGCGTCGCAGGTCGAGCTCTTCGTCCGTGTCGTCCTCGGTTTCGTCTTCCTTGTCGACGTCATCGGAGGATAGCACGTGTCATCAGAGGAGGAGTGATAAAGGGGTGTTAGGACGGGGGCAGGCGGGAGGTGTGCCTTCCGCAGTGGCTATTTCGGAGTTATGGGAGGGAGTTCCGAGGAAGTTACGGCAAAGAATTAAAAAGCGTCGTTATATTGATATTTTCCGTCTGCTAGAAGGACGCAAGCATTCGGGTGAAAGTAAAAAAAAACGTAAAGAGGATGAAAAGGCTGGGCACGTCAAGAAAGTGTCACGGAATGTGGTCAATTGGACCTGAGCTTTTTTACGTTTGGCTAGTGTTTGGGGACAGCATTATCCAGGACAATACGAGATGCTTTTATCGTATGCTGATTCAATATTGGAAGCTTCACAGACGCATGAAGGGTGGTCATGGTTAAACTATGACGAAAAATTTAGGGACAAGATGGAAGAGAATCGCTTCGTGTCGTGGGGAATGCAGGACATTAATTTGTGGTTGACCCAGATGTCAGCCAGGGTGAGTGGGGGAGGAGGGGGAGGGGCAAAAGGTGCAGTCGGGATCTCGGCTGGGGCGGGACGGTCCTTTCGCGGGGGAGGGGGTCTCGTGCAGCAGCGCGCAGGGGGAAGTGGGGCAGGCGATGTTTGCTGGAGGTTTAACAAGACCTCATGCCCTTTTCCAGACTGCAAATTCAGGCACGTCTGTTCCATTTGTGGGGGAGCCCATTCTGCAATCAAATGCGTTATAAAAGGGGTCTCGCAGGCCCCTACCCCTGGCGCAAAGTAATGAAGGGCTATTTTGCCTCGCTCCCACGCCAATTAGAGTGGACGTACTGAATGTTTGGCTGGGCCAGTACCCTAGACAAAAGGCTAGGGAAGTTTTGTATTTCGGTTTTAATTTTGGTTTTGTAATACCAGTGTGTGGGCAGGTGGGGGGAAGGCTGTGCGGAATTCCTTGTCGGTTAGGCGCTTCGCGTCTGTAGTAAAAGAAAAGTTGGAATGTGAATTGATGCTGGGTAGAGTGGCGGGTCCATTTTTGATACAGCCGTTCGCAAGAATGATAATTTCTCCTTTGGGAATAATACCAAAAAAGGAGCCGGGAAAATTCCGCCTGATACATAATTTGTCCAGACCCATAGGAGCGTCGGTTAATGACTATATTCCGCGGGACTTGTGTTCCGTGAGATATGCGTCGTTTGATAAGGCAGTGAGCCTCGTACGGTCAGCCGGGCATAGGGCACAAATGGCAAAGGTAGATGTGGAATCGGCATTCAGGCTGCTTCCAGTGCACCCTTCCTCCTTTTATTTATTGGGTTTTCGCTTTGAAGATGGAATTTATTTTGATAAATGCATGCCCATGGGCTGTGCAGTATCCTGTTCATATTTCGAGAAGTTCAGTACCTTTTTGCAGTGGGCGGTTGAGCGTAAGGTGGGTATAGCGCAGGTAGTACATTATTTGGATGATTTTTTATTTGTCGGGTCGGCGCAATCGGATGAATGCCGTGTATTGCTGGACAGTTTTGTAGAATTGTCGCTGGAATTGGGAGTGCCTCTGGCAAAAGGAAAGACGGAAGGTCCTGCCACGCGGATCACGTTTCTGGGAGTGGAGCTAGATTCGGAGTTAATGGTGGCACGTCTTCCCCAGAACAAAGTTTGCAGATTGCGCGTGTTGGTGGCTAATGTGCTTGCATCATCAACGTTAACGCTGAGGGAGATGCAAGCTTTGATAGGATCGTTAAATTTCGCTTGTCGGGTGATCCCAATGGGAAGGGTATTTTTGCGTCGGTTGGCTTCAGCTACGGCTGGGGTGCATAGGCCTCATCATCATCTGAGGGTCTCGAAGTCACTTAGGGCGGATTTGCAGATCTGGCAGGTCTTTTTGGAGGAGTTTAATGGGACCACAGTCTTAATGCAGCCGGAGCTCAGCAGTGCGGATTTGCAATTGTATACAGACGTGGCGGGAGGTATAGGCTTGGGTATTTACTTCGGAGGTGCTTGGTGTGCTGAGCGATGGCCGCAGGCTTGGCACGAGTCGCGTCTCACCAGCAATATCACGTTTTTAGAGTTGTTTCCCATCTTAGTGGCATTGGAGTTATGGCCAGATAGGCTTCGTAACAGAAGGGTTCGTTGGTGGTGTGATAATGAAGCAGTCGTGAGTCTGGTGAACCATTATTCGCCACACTGTGTCATGGTGGCTAACTTGATGAGGAAAGTGATTTTAGCATGTTTACGTTTGAATGTGTACCTTAGGGCCCATCATATACCATGGTATGCTAATGCGATCGCTGATTCTCTTTCCCGTTTAAAGTTGGATCAATTTCGACGACTGGCACCACAAGCGGAGGCAGAAGGAGGCGCGGTCCCTTGGAAGTTATGGAGTCTTGGCCACCCAGGATGAAGGACTTGCTGCAGAGTTCCGTAGCTGCTGGGACATGGGCAGCGTATCTGCAAGGATGTCGAAAAGTGGTGGCTTTTCTAGAAAGCGCTGGTTGGCAGTTTGGGTCGGTTTCTGCTCAGTTGCTGGGACAATATGTCGTCTGGGCTAAAGAGAACGGATTGACTCGCTCGTCAGTGCGTAGCCACTTGGCGGGCTTTGAATTTTTTGTGAAAGCTGTCGGATGGGACTTCCCGTTAGGGGGTTCCTTGGCCCGCCGGCTCTTACAAGGGTGGGGTCCAGTAACACCTGCGTATCCGGATGCTCGGCGTCCGATCACACATGATTTATTAGAGAGGTTATGCAAATCCTTATCTGAGGTGGCCTCGTCTCAGTATGAGGCTGTGCTTTTTCGGGCAGTTTTTAGTCTGGCATTTTTTGGTGCCTTTCGCATGGGGGAGCTGGTTTCGAAATCGAGCAGGGCTGGATCAGTAGGGATTCTACAGCGGCAGCATGTTTGCTTTGAGAAGGGGCAGTTGAGAGTTTTGTTGGCAAAATCTAAGACTGATCCGCAAGGCAAGGGTTTGTGGGTGCGTCTGAGCGGGATTCCCGGGTTTGCCACGTGCCTGGTGGGCACAATGCGTGCGTATTTACGGGTACGCCCAGCGGGGGATGGGGGTTTATTTCTACATGCGGACGGGCGGCTGCTTATGCGCTTTCAGGTTGTGGCAGTCCTGAGGTTGGCATTGAAGTTCGTAGGTGAGTGCCCGGAACATTATGCAGCTCATTCCTTTCGCATTGGCGCGGCTACCAGCGCTGCTGCTGAGGGCTTGTCGCAGCAGGACATTCAGAGTATTGGGAGGTGGCGTTCCCAGGCTTTCCGGGGTTATGTTCGTTTGTGAAGGGTGGGAGGGGGGGGGAACCTGTTGCATGGATTGATTCTTATTTTCTTTTGCAGTTGGAGACCGGAGTGCCCAAAGCTGTTGGATGATAGGGCACTCTTTCGTGTTTTGGGCCGGTCGGCGAGTGGCTGTGCGACCGTTTGGGCCTAACCTTGGGCTGGATCCTGCTCAGGTGTCGCTTCTATGGCTGGGTGAGAGAGGGTTGAGATGGTCTCAGCTCCTGCCTTTGCTTCGGCACCACGAGCGAGTGAGGAGCAAGCCGAGGCTGCTACTTTTGGACCTAGGTGGCAACGACCTGGTAGCCTGGACTTGTAAGCAGCTCATCAGAGCCGTAATAAAAGATTTAGCTGTGATATTGTGTATGTTCCCGGGGGTTCTGTTACTTTGGTCAGACATTATTCCAAGGCCTGCTTGCGTGGCCCAGCGGCGCTGGTCGCAGGGTCTCACGAAAATAAATCGACAAATAGGGCGGTGGATAACTGGGCAGGGTGGGATTCAAGTTTTACACCCGTGGGTGGAGGTGACTTGTACTGGGTTTGTACAGGCCGGATGGAGTTCATTTGTCCCCTGTAGGTGTCGATTTACTTTTGAATGATTGGCAAGAGGCCTTGGAAGGTGTTCTTCAACGGGAGACTGACTGGTCGCAGCAGGGCTGTGGGGGGGCGGCACAGGGGCATTAATATGCCTGTGCCGGTGGCAGGATCCCGGAGGTTTCCGGGTTCCGGAGCCTTTAGGACATACTTGGGCGGGGGCGGGGTGCCCCTGACCCGGATAAGCCCTGCTGGCCTTTGCTAGTCACATGGCGAGGTTGGGAAAGGGCGGTAGGAAATTGGCCGGTGGTCGGACACGGCCGGAGCGGATGCGACCCCACTTTGCTAATTGTATGGCTGGTGGGGCATCGCTCTGCTGGTGGGAAATTGTTAACAGAACTGTTTTTGGTGTGTAAAGTTAATTGTTTATAAATATAATAAAGCTGCGACCGGTTGGTACTTCCAATAAGAAATTGTTGTCTGTGAAATTTGTAAGGGGTGGGGCAAGGGATGGAGGGGGGAGTGAGAAGGAGGGGGGGGGGGTTGGAAAGGATGGGCTTAGGGCACCGGATGCGGCCTGCCACGGTTACGCACTTACACATGCTTTCCTTTGCTGACGCCACTTCCCTGGAATTTTTGACATGTTGCACTAGACATTCCAGATTCCTCCTAAACAGCCCTTCTGAAATCCTATTTCACATTTTTAAAAACTACATTTTTATTAGTTTCCTATTTAAGATAAAAAATCATAAAGTAGTACACATATAAAGGCATGTTTTCCTGAAAAACGTTCAGTACTATACTGCTAAGCAGTACAGTTCTATGGTATAACATCTGGGACCCTGACGGCTTCGTTAATGTGCTACTTCATAAACGGATACTGCAATCATTCTTCACTGTCTCCGCAGCTCAGCAAAGATATTAGGAAAACCTCACTATGTCATACATTATTGGGCATTATTAAATATTAAAACTGTTCAAGGCAATATGAACAGATTTGAAATATGATGAAAACTTTGCTTGCATAGTTATACAATATTATTGGAAATTAATACCTACATAATTGTAAGTAGACAGTCTAATGAAAAAAGCCACACACATTTTTAGATTCTATTTCAAGGTAATAATTCAATGGAAAAGTAAAGAAATGAATACAATTAGAAGTGCACTCTAAAGATATGTAGCAACCAAGGTTCTGACTCTATATAACCAAATGAAAGAAATACTAGCAGATATAGTGTTTCATATTATTTTAAGATATTTAGGTTATAAGTCCATGTTGCTTCACTGAGTGGACAGAAAAGCCAAGGATGAGCTTTATTTATTCACAAAAAAAAGAAGAAACAGGAAGAAGCTAATTTCATGAAGGAGGCACACTGAAAGGCACATTTTACAAAGGGACATCCAAGTGCAATCTGGGATGTCAAAGTTAGAACATCTGAAAAAGACACAGGCAGGGGCAAGTTCAGACATGATTTCAGAAATGTGGATGTGACCGATATGGACATCTATAGAGATGTCTACGTAGACGTCCCTGGAATAGCATCTCAGAATTTGGATGTCTAACAGCATAATGGTAAAAGTAGTAGAAAAGTAGCAGGATAGCCACGGTTCAAATCCCAGTGAGTCTTTGTGATCTTAAACTAGTCACTTAACTCTCCATCTTCTCTGGATGTTATAAAGACGAAACAAGCACTTTCCTGATGCTTATTCATACCTGTAGCAGGTATAAATTGGACATGCCTAGAAATATTCCATTGTTTCTGAAATTGAATAGAGATGTATAAGTATAAGATGTATAAGTCTAAGGACTGGGGTTTCTAGCCCCACAGGTGCTCCTTGTGGTCTTGGGCAAGCCACTTAACCCTCCATAGCCCATGTTCCCTGTAAAATAGTTATCTCCAAGTTATAATGCCCTGTTCAATGTAATTTCAGTTTGTTCAATGTAAACCGCACTGATGCAGAATAGCGCGGTATATAAGAGAATGTAAATAAATAAATAAGTCCATAGCACCTCCCCAGACATGCTTCCACCATGCCTCCTTGACTACCGGGACATCCCTGCACTGATGATGTCTGTAAACATCATTTGTGGAATGACTGCAGAGATGTCTCCATGATTTCGACATTCATGTGCATGTCTTCAGATGTCTTACATCATGACTAAGTCTGTTAAAATGATGGAATGAACCTGTTAGTGTATAAAGCACATGCATACATGTATTTTTATACAATAAACATGTAAATCATAACTCCATCCACTTTCCATCCAGAATGCATCCCTAATCTACGAGAACGCTCCTAAATACACTGTTCATACTTTTAGATGAGACCTAATTTTATCAGAGGCCTTTATAAGGGTAATTCTGTATTCTGTGCCCAGGAAAGGTTCATAATATAACCTCCAAAAAGTAAAACTGAAAAAATCTGGGAAACTATCATGTATGAAAATTCTTTAAAGCCTTGATAAATATCTTCCAAACCTCTCCCACTTGCTGTCTATTTATTTCTGCCTCTGCACACGGCAAAAACAAAATCATATTTTTTTTTCCTTTTGATGAAGTGGATAGGGACTGGCTTTCCATGTGAAGAGCGATGATATCATTTATTTGCAGTTTTTTTTTTTATTAAACTGCTACTATTCTAAGATAAATACAGCATAGAAAGGTTTCCACTTCCTTAACAGGTGGGTAAAACACTTTACATAGCATGGCTGGCCTTTTCCCCAAAAAGACTCCCATGGTACATCTGAAACAAAGAATGAATGGTGAGAGGAATACAAATAAATGCACTGACCTATTAACCTGAAACAAAATTAAAATGAAAGAAAAATAAACCATTTTACATGAATACAGATTCAGCTCCTCCCTCCCCAGCAAATATTTCACAGTTCTATGTATTCCGTAAGTTATTATTGTTCCCTGGAAGCCATTTTAGCCAAGTTGTTATATGTAAACCGCTTAGATTTGTAGATTAGTGGTATATAAAAACAATTAAGTAAATAAGTACGTAAGTATTTAACATTTCTTTATTTCCATTCTTTGGAAATAATGCTTTATTGAGTAGCTTCCACACCAAAACAGCAGAACATCTTTCAACTGGTTCACCAATCCATGATTTTTTTTTTTACAGTGTGCTGCCTCCGGTACATATTAATGGAAGCTCCATGGCCCTCAAACTTGATGTACTTTGCACAGCCAGATCACAGTTCTTTTCTTTCGGACATTTGACAGCTCTCTATTTGAAGCAAGCTTGATTTCACTATAGCAGCCATACATGTTTACAGATATAACAAGAAAGAATAACAGAAGAATCAACATGAAGCATGCTCTGGTTATGATTATGGCCCAGTTGATAACTAGGCCTTTTAGTAACAGATGCACATTAAAGGACTAGCTCAAAGGAGGGCCAGCACCTCTTACTGGAAGCATATCAAGCCTATGCCTCTGCTACATGCACAGTGAATCCTGTATGATCTTGTTTTAAGCTTTGAGTCTTACTTTAGTATTGACTAAATCATGTGAGGTGCTAAAGTTTCTTAATAACCGGATAACTGCATTTCCCAGCAATCTGCATACATACATTCATAGATATAAATAGCTGCTTTGCTTTCTTCAGCACCATGATCATTTTTTAGGGAACCAGCTAAGTAAGGGCTTCTTCCCATAACGGGCTCATTTTTAAACTGTGCTTTACAGATTTAAAACCAGTCATGATCGCATAATTTAAATGCTAAACCATGCTGAATTTGGATAGCTTCTATCTTCCACACACACTCACTAAGTGGTGACATGGGGTTTTGCACTAAATATTTCGTACCAACCAATCAGCTCATGATTGGGTGAGGACTAGGCAGGTTAGGGGGTGTAATGTGGGCATTATATAGTGGTGTAGTGTGAACGTTTTAGATGCAAGCTAACTGTGCCTGTTACCATTAGCACAGGTGCACGTAACACCGTCTCAGTGTGCTGTGTAGCACTGTGCTGCACTTTAGCATCACTCTGGTGGCAGGGAGACAGATGCACGTGCCCCCAAGTTATAATACCTGTTCTCTGTAATGTACATTGCATGTTCAGCCACACCGTACAAGTTGATGTTGCCTGTAAACCACACTGATTTTAAAGAGCGCGGTATAGAAATAATTTAATAAATAAATAAAATAAATATTAATGGAGGCCTCCACACTAATTTGTGGCACAATCAAACATTACTGTTGTGCAAATTAGTAAACATGCCCCTTACTATGTTCGGTTCTTTGTGCTAATTTATTGCTCACTGTTGTCGCTAAAAATAGCATATAGTGGAAACAATATAAAGATTCTCAGGAATGTGCATGGCCAAAATAACTTTGCCTCTTGTTCATTGAAGATACACTTTTCCCTATTTTTGTGCATTTTTTTCATGTTTGTTTCATCTACAGTATTTATTTTTAAGGTTCATTGTATGCTTCCTTTCCGTTTCTCTGGCCCTGAGCTTTTTCCTTTAGTTTGTATATTGTACACCGCTTTGCTTGTTTCAGAAAGGCGGTTTATCAAATAAAATTACCATAACCATAACCATAACCATATGCCCAAAAGTACTTTTTTAATGCACACAATCAATTATACATTGTAATTTTTGAACCAAGATAGTCTGAAGAAACAGATTCTTGTTCATCATGAAGAAATGGACAGACCTCCCAGTCTATATAAATGTTACCCTGAGGCAGAATTACAATGAGATAAGTTTGAAACACTTTGGTTGTTGAAAGCAATAGGTTTAACTTTTAATGTACTAAGGGGGTCATTCTGTGCCACATTTATCGGGAATATATGTCCGGTTCATATGTACATCCCCCACTAAATGCCAGGGGCTGATTCCCAATCCCAAACCCCCCGCACATACACCGGAGAAGTGCGGGGAGCTCTGGAAGGCCAGAGGAGGAGACTGGGTGGCACAGAGGCAGGACCATGGTCCCAGACATACAGGGCTGATTCAGATTGTGGCCCTGTATGTCCAGGGAAGCAGATATGGCCAGATAACCTATTCCATGCTGGAGGAAGGATAAGTCTCCCCAGTCAGGGCGATCGCCAGAATCGGCCCCCACACATCAGGTGAGGAGCAGCAAAGGGTTCCCCACAGCCCGATCCCAGCCTTGACAGGCCTGTTTGGGAGTTGGGCAGCGGGGAAATTAAAATTTTAAGATCTGTGGGTGATCGGAGCTTCTGCATGGTGTCCCAGTGCCATGGCGACAGGACGCCACAGGGCCAGCCGCCATGCAGAAGCATTGTAGTGATTAGATGGGGGGTATTTTGGATGTGCAGTTGGACTAAATTGGGGCACGTCCTTCCCATCCAGCTCGGTTGCACTGATTCTTCTCCCATGGGAACGCATAAATCCCATGGGTGCAGAATTTGGTGCAAATCTGGCCTGTCCAGATTTTGGACATCCTGACAGGCTGGGAGTGCCCCATTTGAAATAGGCTCCACATGATCACTTTAAATAGAATAAAAGGACTTGCTGGAGCTTGCTGATCTATAGCAACCTCAATATTATATCCGATAAAAAATTATTATAATATTCATTAATGCAAAACTTTTTGCCTATATTATTGATCTGATATGTTGATATAGTTCATTTTTAGGTATACATACGTCCAAGCAATTTGCTCATACTCTAGATGTTTAGGCACCCAAATGAACCAAATGCATGCTTCTAGATACCCAGTATTTCTTTTGCATGATTAGAGAAATCAGAATTTTGCAACTGCAAAACAAATGATCCTGAGCCATAGTGAAGAAACAACCATTTGATAGAGAAAAGCTAAGGACACATACAAGCTACATTTATGTCTTTTTATTACATTTTCAGTGATTTATTACTGTTACTTGTAAAGACAAATATAAAAAGGGATGGTTATTTCGAAGATTTAAAAAAACAACATTACCCGAGGTCCAGTGGTTATGTTTAGAGATCTGAAAACAGTTTCTGTGAGCAAATATTGTGAGGTAAATATGAGGAGTTTGAGTGAAAGACTTTAACAACCTCACATTCACACTGCAGAGACCACTAAGGGATACAAGTTAAAGCATTCTCCTTCAGCTATACTTTATTTAAAAATTCATTATTGGCAAAAGTTCTTTAAAAGAAGTGTGAAAAATGGGTAGCGAGAGGCTAAATTCATACTTTGATATTTTACCTTCAGATTCCTTTCAATAATGCCAAGCCAAGACCTGAAAAAATACTCTGATATTTACAATTTCAAAAATATTTTTAGTAATATTTAAGCTTGTGGACTTAATGTGAATGAATCCCTCCAGATGATTTGACTTCAGTTTAGAGAGCTGTACAAATTTTCCAGGTTAGGCTGTGGAGAATTCCTATAGTATTTTAAAATAGGCACTGCCGAGCATAGAACAAGAGTGATTGGGCATTGTTTCTACTCTTCTAGAGACAAGGACCTCTAGTAAAGCCAGGGATGGGGATCAAGATGTGTGGGGTGGTATGGCGGGAGAGTGGGACTTATAGGATCCTTGTTACGAAGGGGGTAGTTGAGGATTGGGAGAATCTTCATACTAGGGCAGAGGTTCCCAAACCTGTCTCCCAGCCAGTCGAGTTTTCAGGATATTGACAATGAATATGCATGGGGGAGATTTGCATACACGGCCCCCATTGTATGCAAACCTCTCTCATGCATATTCATTGTTGATATCCAGAAAACGCGACTGGCTGGGCAGGCCCCAGGACAGGTTTGGGAACCCCTCTGCTAGGGAGTTGCTTGTATGGGGGGGAGGGAAGGATGTGTGAGGGCATTTGAGGGGTTTGGATATTAGTACAATTAATTAAGGGAGAGACTGAGGTTGGGAAGGTGATCAGGGAAAACTGTGGTTGGGGGAGGGTCATGAGGCAATGGGTACTGTAAGTATTTTTCCCTCCCACGAGGGTTTACAATCTTAGGGGGCCTTTCACTAATGTGCAGTATTTTTTGACACCAAATGTGAGTATTGAGTCAAAATCAACATATGTTAGGAACAATCACACCATGGTAATTGCCAGAGGCATGGACAATATTTTTTTGAATGTGTGAATAAACAGGTAGACAAAGGTGAGCTGGCTGATATAATGTATCTGGATTTTCAAAAAGCCTTTGAAAAGATTAATCATAAGAGACTCTTGGTGAAGTCAAAAAGTCATGGGATAGGACGCAGTGTACTATTTTGGATCAGGAACTGGTTAAAAGATACAAAACAGAGGATAGGGCTGAATGGTCAATACTTCCAATGGAGAAAGGTGGAGTACCGCAGGGATCTGTGCTGGGTCTGCTGCTTTAACATATTCATAAATGATCTGGAAATGGGAATAACGAGTGAGGAAATGAAATTTGCAGATGACACAAGATTATTCAAAGTTGTTAAAACCCAAGATGTTTGTGAAAAATTGCAAGAGGACCTTGATAAGTTGGAAGACTGGAAGTTCAAATGGCAGATGAAATTTAATGTGAACAAGTGCAAAGATATGCACCTAGGAAAGAACAACCCAAACTATGGTTACATAATGCAAGGATCCACATTAGGAACCACCCACTCAGGAAAAAGATTTAGGCATCATCTTGGATAGTATGTTGAAATCCTCCACCCAGTGTACAGTGGCAGCCAAGAAGGCAAATAAAATGCTAGGAATCATAAGGAAAGGAATGGATAATAAGACAAAGGATATTATAATGCCTCTGTATCATTCCATGGTGCGACCGCATCTTGAATATTGTGAGCAATTCTGGTCACCGTATTTTTAAAAAGATATAGCGTTATTAGAAAAGATACAGAGAAGAGCCACCAAAATGGTAAAAGGGAGGAAGGATACCCCTATGAGGAGAGGCTTAATAGGTTAGGGTTTTCAACCTGAATAAGAGACGGCTGAGGGGAGATATGATAAAGATCTTTAAATTAATGAATGGAGTAAAATGGGTAAACGTAGATCGATCCTTTATGGCATCAAAAAGTAGAAAGACTATGGACATGCAATGAAGCTACAGTGTAACCCGTTTAAGACTAATAAGAGAAAATATTTTTTCACTCAAAGCGCAATCAAACTCTGGAGTTCGTTACCAAAGGATATAGTAAAAACTGAGTGTAGCTGGGTTTAAAAAAGGTTTGGACAAGTTCCTGGAGAAAAGGTCCATAAACCATTATTAAAAAGGACCCAGGTAATCCACTGCTTGCACTAATACAAGCATTATGGAACTTGTGTATCTTTTTGAGAAACTGCTAGGTATTTGAGACCTGGATTGGCTACTGTTGGAAACAGGATATTGAGCTTGATGGACCTTGGTCCGACCCAGTATGGCATTTCTTATGTTCTTATGCCTGACAGTTACGCTACAGGCAAGCTTCTTGACTCTTGACAATTATCACGGCTGCACCTGCCACCACCTAACTGCAACAATGGTGATTAGCATATGCTACTAACACCATTGCTAACTTTAGTTTATATATATTTACTAAATTTCAACATAAATCAAGCATGCACTTGCTAGAAAAAGAATTAGCATAGGAAAATACAAAATTACAAATAGAAAGAAAAAAAAGAAAAAACACAATTCTACATTCTACAAGCCCACTAAATAAAGAAGGGAATACATGGACCTATAATGAAAAGAAAAATAAATGCCCAATTAAGAAGAAAAGAAAAGAAAAGGAGATGGGCAATAACCTGAATACCCCAATGCACAAAAACAAACCACGTCTTTTACATTTCAGGAAGGACAGCAGGAGAGATCTTAGAATGTCTAGCAGAAATAAAAGATGACATGCTAATTAGACATTTGCAGGGAAATTTAAGGAAAAACAATGCCCCTAACTGCAGAACATCAGGTTTTAAAAGAATAAATTCTTGTCTATGCTTTCTTGTCTCAGGTGCTAGGTCCAGGAAAAGCCTAACAACCAGAAAAGGTATTTGTCTTTTCCTGAAATAGTGCTTCAGGACTCAGGCGCAGTCCACAGTTAAAGCACAAGTATGGCTATAGTCACAGTCTCAGATTGTGAGTCCTCCACTAAAGCAGTAACATAGAAACATAGAAATATGACTACAGAAAAATACCACATGGCCTATAAGTCTCTCCTTCCATATCAACAACTACAACAGTCCCCTTTTTTCCTTTAGAGATCCTCTGTGTTTGTCCCATGCTTTTTTGAATTCAGTTACTCTCCTCATCTCCACCACCTCCACTGGGAGACTATTCCACGGATCCACCACTCATTCTGTAAAGAAATATTTCCGCATATCACTCCTGAATCTACCCCCCTTCACCCTCATCCCATGTCCCCTCATAGCAGAACTTGCTTTCAATTGAAAGAGGCTCTCCCCCTGAACATTTATGCTACGGAGGTATTTAAACTTCTCAATCATATCACCTCTATCCCGCCTTTCCTCTAAGGTCCTTATTAAGATTCTTAAGTCTGTCCTCATATGCTTTATAATGAAGACCACTAACCATTTTAGTACCCACCCTCTGCACCTACTCCATCCTGTTCACATCCTTTGGAAGGTGCAGTCTCCAGAATTGCACACTATACTCCACATGAGGTTGCACCAAAGACTTATACAGAGGCACTATCACCTCCATTTTTCTTCTAGCCATTCATCTCCGTATGCACCCCAGCATCCTTCTAGTTTTTGCCATTGCCTTCTCCACCTGTTTAGCTACTTTAAGATCATCAGACACAATCATGCCTAGGTCCCGCTCTTTTTTAGTGGACAAAAGTACTTCACTCCCTATACTATATTGCTCCCTTGCATTGCTGCAGCCCAAGTGTATGACCTTACATTTTTTAACATTAAATCCCAGCTGCCAAATTCTAGACCATTCTTCAGGCTTAGCTAGATCCCCCCCCCCCCCTCATGTTATCTATACCTTCCTGGGTGTCTACTCTATTGCAGATTTTGGTATCATCCGCAAAGAGGCAAACCTTACCCGACAGCCCTTCCACTATATCACTAACAAAGATGTTAAAAAGATTCGGACCAAGGACAGATCCCTGGGGCACACCACTGGTAACGTCCTTCTCCTCAGAGTGAGCTCCATTTACCTGAACTCTTTGTCGCATCCCACCCAACCAATTTCTAACCCAAGCAGTAACCTTAGGGTCCATCCCTAGGGTGCTCAGTTTGTTTATAAGTCACCTGTGATGAACAGTGTCAAAGGCTTTACTGAAATCTAAATACACCACATCTAGGGATCTCCCTCTGTCCAACTCCCTGGTCATCCAGTCAAAGAAATCAATCAGATTTGTCTGACAAGACCTGCCTCTGGTGAATTCATGCTGCCTCGGATCCTGTAATCCTCTGGACTCCAGAACCTCACTATTTTCTCTTTCAGAAGTGTTTCCAATAATTTACTCAGCACCTAAGTTCAACAAACTGGCCTGTAGTTTTCAACCACATCCTTACTTCCGCTTTTGTGTAAAGGCACCTCATGAGCCTCCCTCCAGTCCTTTGTCACCACTCCCGACTCCAACGAGGCATTGAAAAGGTCAGTCAGTGGAGCTGCTAGAACGTCCCCAATTTCTCTCAGGATTCTAGGGTGTATCCCATCCGGTCCCATTGCTTTGTCTACTTTAAGTTGAGCTAGTTTCTTATGAACACAGTCTTCTGAAAATTGTTCAAAATGTCCCTCACTTCTGTTCCTGTTTGTGGGTGTTTTCTGAGGTCCTGTTCCTGCTTCTTCATTTGTGAACACAGAACAGAAATATTTGTTAAGCAATTCCGCTTTATCCTCATCAGCTTCTACATATTCCTCCCCTTCACCCTTGAGTCTGACAATACCACTTGTCACACCCTCATCGGGCCCCTCCGGTGGAGACTGGTATTATGGCTTAATACCTTTTCTTGGCTTTCTATATGCTATAGATAGCCCTGCCTGGCCCTCTGTGGGTGGTAGTTGTACCGTCTTCTTGTAATCACTCAAACACACAGTTCACACTTTAAATCAAGGGCTTTATTCCCCGTCCAATGAGGTATTCTTTTTCTTGAAGAACAAAATAATCAAAAGCCACTCTGGCAAATAACAGAAGCAAACATTGAACAAAAAGTGCTTTCCTCAGCTTTAACTTTTTTTTTTTTGAAACTTTTATTTTCATTTTACAACAAACAAAGGAACAACACACCAAAAGATACAAAACAAGTATACAATAAGGAAAAGTAAACCCATTACCCCCCACCCCGGTGCTTCTTCTCTACCCGTTTGTATCAGCATGTGAGCGCTTCCCGTTAACAGTGATTATACATCAAACAATCAAAAAAAATATCCACAATACAGCATGATCATGAGACAGAGATAGATACAAAGTTAGACAGTCAGATGAGAGCATTTAGCAAAATGTACATATTCATTGAACATCTTCCATTAAGACCAATAAGAAGGAGTCTGAACGGAGGAAGCACACAGACGAGGTATTTGTTCATATTTACTGTAGAGACAGGCATGATTCCACCATTCAGTGAGGCTCAGATGGGAACTAATTTCCCAGTATTACTCAATGAGGGATACAGCAATGCCAAGCATATAGTTCAAAAGGAGATAAGCCATTTCTTTGGAGAGAGGGGATCCCCGCAACTGGGCGAAGTCCCACTACCCTCCGAGAAGGAAAGGGACTCCTGAGAGTGCAATATAGACTAAATACGACCCCAGACCCGACGCCAGTGATACTGTAGTGCGGGATATTCATGCATAACATGAAATGAAGTAATAAACCAATGGCCACAGGACGTGTCCAGCAACCATTACCCTGAGTAGTGTTCCATATGTCTAAACTGTGAGGAATGTAAAAACACCGGTGGGCTAGAAAGAAGAGGGTCTGAGTGAGTGAGGCGGGTCAGAAACCCGTGTCCCTCTGCTCCAGATAAGGCTCCATTGCTCCGAGGTTAAAGTCACATGCAATTCTCTCTCCCATACTTTCTGCGCTATAGAGGTATCTCTAGTGATAGCATTACATAAGGTTTAGTAAAATTGGACACTACACCCGGTAAACTACCGAGAGATCGGAAGTTTCCAATCAACCTTATGCAAAGAGTGCCAATGGCGGGAATACTCTAGTGCTCCGAATGCAATGCTAAAGTTACATTGACCAGAGTCGGGAGTCAAAAGGTTGCATAGGAATATTAAAGGCACCTAAAGTGTCGAAAAACATTGGTGGATAGTGGGAGTCTAATGGGAGAGTCATACCAGGGAGTAAGGTAAAAGGAATCGGTGAGCAAAGGCCCGCTACTATATCTAGCCACACAGGTCTGCTCGGTACAGGAGCTTCCAACCAACAAGCACCTTGTTTGAGAAGAAAAGATTGAGGGAGCACTTGAATAAAATCGCCACCAAGTATTAATGGAGTATTAGCGGAGGCCGAGGCCAATTGAGCAAAACTTGCTTAGTGAGCAGGGTTGTCCACATTCGGGACATAGTGCAAATACACGTGAATTCACTATCTCCAACCTCAAGGTGTACACGGGCCCATCTACCCTCCATGTTAGCGCTAATATCAGGTACAGTAGCGTGCAAAAACTTCTTGACCAGAATGACTATCCCGTACCATTTGGAAACGGTGGGAGAGTAGGCAGCTACCATGTGAGGCCTAGCATTGAGTTTCAGTGTTTCAGCAGAGTGTAGTGCGTTTCCGAAAGAAACACCTAATCAACGTGCTCGTGTCTAAGATAGCTAAGGATTTTCTTTCTGCGGAGTGGACCAGCAATGCCTTGTACGATGAATAATAAGATTTTACATGAGGCCATTCAAAAAAGTTAAAATTCTGAGCATGATAGCACACATAGTTTTACTGTGTCCCTCAAACTGACTGTATCTGGCTGTACACATGACATAGGAAAATAAGCTAATATAATACAATGAAGCGCCCCACATTAACAAAGATAACCGCAGTACGGTAGAGGAGAAGCAAAACCCCAAAATTACTGGCGACCATGTGTCTGCGGGGAGAAACCCCAGAGAAGGCCGAAATTGAAAAAACATATAACCTGTAGGACTGTGCGTGCTCCGAATCCGACCGAGGCACACATCATGAAGGGATAGGAGACCAAAGACATAAGTCATACAGAGAAAGAAAGAAAGTCCAGGCTATTTCTGTGCTGGGCTATGATCGCCGCATCGGGCCCTTCAAAATGGCGGACAGAGCCGGCAGATAAGAGTCCAAGATTTGGGATTAGCGCATCTGTTCTGCTTCTTTGGAGTCCAAAAATGTTGATAATAGATCAGGATCCTCGAACGTCCTGGTCTGGTTATGGAGAGTCACTCGGAGTTTCGCTGGATACAACAGGCCAAAGCGAGCCTGTAGCTGTTGAAGTCGAGGGCGAAGAGCAAGGAGTTTCTTCCGACGGTCAACGGTAGGCTTTGCCAAATCCGGAAAGAAGGAGACCTTACGACCTTCATATTCCAAATGATGATTCGCTCGAGCAGCATGTAAAATTTGTTCCACTTGTTGATATCGTAGCAAGCTAAAGATAATAGGCCGGGGGGTCGTGCGGTTGAGCGCCATGCGGGCAGGAACACGGTGTGCTCGATCGATTTCCAGTTCTCTGTGAAAAGTAATCTTCAGCAAGGAGGGAAGAGTTTTGAGCAAGAATTCTCTTATATCTCCTGCTTCCACTCCCTCCGGCATTCCAAGGAGCCTCACATTGTTGCGACGGGCGCGATTATTGCTATCTTCCAATTCCTTTTGAAGATTCTGTATCTGGCGCTCAGCCTCGTCCAGTTTGCCCAAGCGCACCTCGTGCGAGTCGAGGACCCCCGCCATATTGTCCTGCCGTAATGAAAGACCTTCAAGTCGGTCTTGGAGCACTCCAAAGTCTTCTCGCATGGCTCGAAGCGCTTCTCCATTAGACTGCACCAATTCCTTCACGCCGCGTATTTCCTCCAAAATCTCCAGGTGCATTGCGGGGTTTTCACGAAATGGAACCATCTTCTGCGGGGAGGATACCTCCGTTTTGGAGCGTTTTCCGTGAGAAGAAGAAGGAGACCCGAAGTCCAAGCGCGCTGGTTTGTGGGCCGCCATCCCCCCCGAGGTGCCCCGGTCAGCTCGGAGCAAAATAGTAAATTTATATAGGTATTAAGTCAGGATTCTGAGTAGGCCTCTCGGGAGCTTCAACGCAAAGCGTCCTACCCGCTGGACATCAGGCTCCGCCCCCCCTCAGCTTTAACTTTTTAACAAAAGAAAAAAAAAAAAAAAACAGTTCTCTTCATGAGCACTTAATCCTTTTCTTTTGCTGATATAAATCAATCAGGATTCACTTTAAACCAAGCAACTTCTGCCAGTTACTGTGTTGCTGTTTACACCTTCCTTGTACATGTATTTTCTTATCTCAGTGAAAACTCTTCCTCTTCAGTTGTCACTAAAGAGCATTCCATTGGTTCAGTGTTATCTGGTACATTAGAAATATCATATGGCATTAAAGGATAACCATTTGTACCTACGTTTTCTGTAGCAGCTGTCCTGCCGAGCTCACTCTGGTTAATCACGTCAGCTATGTGACTGCTTCCTGGCTCTAGGCTAAAACACTGCTGGGTATTACCGTATACTCTGGATAGTGGCTTGTAAGAGCACTCCTCCTGTGTAAAGCTATGAGGTAACTGCCCATAAACACTGGTATTAGAGTCAAACAGCTTGTGTCCTGCCTTGAATGGGATAAAGGCTAATTCCTCTGATACAGCTGTGGGAGTTTTCAGTGCTGACAACGGCACTCGAGAGAAGTCTGAGCATTTAAAGTTGCTAGCAGAATTATAAGGTAAGAGACCTTCCTTTCTCTTGTAACTGCCCGTACAAGGAAAGAAGTTGTTTCCTTTTCCCTTTATCTCTGCTCTAGGCTGGCTTCTTCTATTAATCCTGGACTTAGCCCATTCGGGTGTAAAACAGTCCTGTTCCACTTTGAATGCCTTGCTTCCTGCAACAGGATTCCTCCCTCTTCTCTTCTGGCTTTCACACACACACTCTGTGTTCAACAGCTGATCTCCACACGTACTCACATAGTCCTGAGACTCATTCAAGCTGTCCTCTGGTATATGTTGCTGACACTCTCTCTCATTTCCTTCCTTCCACCAACTTTGGTCCTGGAGATGAGATTGGCTTATAGTGTTTCTTTCTCTTTCCCTCCGTTCCCACGACTGAGGTTGTTGCTTCCACCTCTGTCCGTGCTCACTCCCCCTCACTGCTTGTGAGTGTGCCTTATGTATCTGTCCCCGGGCTCCACCCCTTCTCAGCTGATCGCTATCAGGTAAATCAACCTCCATTCTCATGCTGGCTGGGTGTGTCTTTTTACCCTTTTTCCACGTGTGCTGTGGTTGCTCATAGCAACT
This sequence comes from Ichthyophis bannanicus, assembly GCA_033557465.1. NCBI lineage: Eukaryota > Metazoa > Chordata > Amphibia > Gymnophiona > Ichthyophiidae > Ichthyophis > Ichthyophis bannanicus. Next base: position 862,939,459 of record CM066032.1, on the reverse strand, counting down.
ATTTGACATGTTTTTGTTTACCTCATCAGGTTCTGCCTGATTTTCTCCGTTAATCTCCATTTCTTCTGGGTCCCCTGGGTTTACCTTGTGACACATTCCCCCCCTTAAAACATTACTTGCTGCCGCCATTTCAGGTGGACAGCATGTAATTCGTGAGAGCGCGTCCGCGTTACCATGCAGTTTTCCCGCTCGATGTTGAACCTTGAAATGAAAAGCCTGTAGAGCCAAATGCCACCGGGTCAGTCTGGCATTGTTATTTTTCATCTGATGTAGCCATTTTAATGGGGCATGATCAGTTATTAATATGAATTGCCTCCCAGTGAGATAGAAACGAAAAGCTTCAATAGCCCACTTAATAGCCAGGCATTCTCTCTCTATTGTGGCATAGTTCCTTTCCGCGGGAGAGAGCTTCCTACTGAGATAGGCCACAGGATGCTCGCTGCCCTCGAATATCTGGGACATCACCGCCCCTAACCCCGTGTCTGACGCGTCAGTTTGTAGTATAAAGGGCAGGTTAAAATCAATGCCTCGTAAGATCGGGGCGTTACACAATTTCTCTTTAAGGGTCCTAAATGCCATCTCTGCCTCGGGAGTCCACCTAACCTTATTTGGCGCATTTTTCTTTAACATCTCTGTAAAGAGAAAGCTTTCTTCCGCAAAGTGAGGTATGAAGCGGCGATAATAACCTAATAATCCTAGGAAACTCCTCACTTGTTTTTTTGTACTGGGCCTAGGGAATTCCTGTACGCTTTTTATTTTACTGGCCAATGGCTTTACCACGCCTCGTCCGATCATGTGGCCTAGATATTTAGCCTCCTCTGTGGCGAACATACATTTGTCCGGATTAAGTGTGAGGCCTGCCCTTCTGAAAGCTCTGAGAACCGCCTCAACCCTAGTAAGGTGTTGTGGCCATGTTGTGCTATAGATTACTACGTCGTCCATGTACGCAAGAGCGTATTCATGGTGTGGACGTAGAACCTGGTCTACCAGCCGTTGGCACGTGGCCGCGGCTCCATGTAACCCAAACGGCATTCGCCGAAATTGGTACAGTCCCATAGGTGTAGAAAATGCCGTTTTGGGTTTCGAATCCCTGGTCAATGGGATTTGCCAGTACCCTTTACTCATGTCTAATGTGGTTAAGTATTTCGCCTGCCCCAAACGATCTAGTAGGTCGTCTATCCGGGGCATGGGATACGCATCAAACTGCGAGATGTCATTGAGCTGTCGGAAGTCTATACAGAACCTTAAAGTTCCATTGGGTTTGGGTACCAATACTATCGGACTGGACCATGGGCTCCTGGACTCCTCTATTATGCCTGTAGCGAGCATTTCCTTTACTTGGGCAATTACTTCTTGGGTTCTAGACTCGGCCATTCTATATGGTCGTTGTCTTATAACCCGTCCCGGCGTCGTGATGATTTTGTGGGCTACAAGATGTGTTTCTCCGGGTAGGGTAGTTAATACGTCAGAGAATTTTACTAGTAACCGCATTAACTCCTGTTGTTGTTGAGGGGTTAAGTCCGGGCCCATCTTAGGAGAGGGTCTTTTAGCCCAATCCGCTATTTGAGGTCCTAAATCTTCTTCCAGCCTTTCCTCCCCTAAGGCCGTTAAGCTCTTTACCTCCCGCATCCCCGTGGAGCCAAATCCATTCTTCCCTCTTTCTGTGGAAGATAAGGAGGGTACTTCCTCAACAATTGGGAACCCTACGCGTTCACAAATTAGCTGTGCCACTCGATCACCTATATGTATTTTGAAATCTTTGTCCCCAAAATTAAATAGTAGGACCTTTACCGGGCCTCGATAATCCGGGTCAATAACTCCCGCACCCACATCTATCGAGTACCGTACCGCTAGACCCGATCTCGGAGCTATGCGGCCGTAACACCCTTCCGGCACTTTAACCTGAATGCCAGTGTCTATTAATGCCTTCCCACCTTTAACCACTACCGCGTTCTCTGCACTAAAGAGATCGTATCCCGCAGCTACTGCGGATGCTCTCTTTGGGCCCTTAGCATATTCAGTAATTTTACAAAATTGTAGAGTAAACTTTGGCTTTACTGGCGTAGGCGATTCCCGGGCCTGTGACTCCCTTTTTAGTGGTTTTCCAAAAAGTGGGCTGGGAATACTAGCTATTATAGCTTCTGCCTGTACTTCCTTAGCTGCTGAGGGACATGGTGTGGCTGCAGGGACCAATATGTCTTGTAAATCCTTCTCCATTTCTCGGCAGAAGGGAAGCCAGTCCCGCCCAAGGACAACCGCATATGGTAAGTTGGGTACCACTGCTATCAGCATTTGGTGGATGGCCCCTAAACCCTGTATGCCTACCTCATACAATGGATAGTGGGACGCTTCTCCATGAACGCATCGTATGCGCACTTGACCCTCTACTTGATTCGAGGGGAATGACCGATGCTTCTCTATGATACCCCAAAAATCTTGCGAGATCATACTTTGATCCGCCCCTGAATCAAGTAGAGCTAAGACCAGTACTCCCTCCACCCGAACCATTTGAACAAATCCCTCAGGTATTGGTTCCTCCTTTTCTATTACAAGGGCCGTCTTAACCTTACATTCTCCCCGAATGTGTCCAGGCTTTCCACATTTGTAACATTTCTTAATGTTCGTGGAGAAAACCTCTTTGGCCATATTACCACTAGGTGTCTTAATTCTTTCATACCTCTTCCATTCATCTGATTCATCCATACCTGCTACTTTTAAAAGGTTTACCCTGGATGTATCAGTTCTCTTAGCTTCCCTGAATACCTCAGCCATCCTAGTTGCTTCCTCCATATTGGAACAATTCTGTAACGTAAGAAACGTTTTCATCTCTGGGGTTACTGCCAACAAGAACTGTTCTAGAATAATTTCGTCTAGAATTGATTCTAGTGGTTTTCCCTCTGGATCTAACCATTTATAGGCAAGGTTCCTAAGCCTTTGATACAATGCTTTCGGGGTTTCAGTTATATGCATGTGTGCCTCTCTAAACAATCGCCTATAATGCCTAGGTGAAAGGCCTAGTCTGTCTTTTACAGCCTTTTTAATTTCTACATAATTATTAGCCAGGCTGGCCGGCATAGCTTTAAATGCAGACAAAGCTTCACCGCTTAGGGTCATTGCAAACCGCATTGCCCATTGCTCAGATGGCCATTGGAGATTACTAGCAATCCTCTCAAAAGCTTCTATAAAATCATCCGGATTGTCCTCCGGTTTTAACTGTCCCAAAGACAAAGCAAAGTTAGTGTTCATCTCTACTTGCGGTATTGATGTAGTACGTGCTACTTCTTCACCAGTTTTTTTCAGCAGAGCGTCCACAGCTTCTAATAGCGGCCTTTGCTGCTCCTTCGCAGAAGCTATGTATTGCTCCTGTAAATGCTGCACCATTCGGGCTTGCTTGTCCCACTGTTCAGCTATCCACGACATCACGTCCTGTGGTTCCATCTTCTCCAGACGCTGTTCCTGTAAGAAAAAGAAAAGAGAAAGGCCCACCAAGTGCGGTATCTTTTTTACAGGACTTTACTCTAAACTAGAGCGCCCCCTCTTTCCTCACAGGATATCCTATCCCAGTCCACACAGGCTACTATTACCTTAGTCTCCTGGCAGACTCAAGCATGTGAGAAAAGGGTCTTTTCCAGTCCTCTGGCCGACCTGCCAGCGAATATTCCACTGCACTTGTCTTGTGATGCCAATATTCTCCTTCCTTTAGGCAATGTCTTTTTGTTTCTTCTGTTCCAAAAATATTTTGCCTCCCCAAAAAAAAATATCCTCACTCCTACGCCATTTTTATGTCACACCCTCATCGGGCCCCTCCGGTGGAGACTGGTATTATGGCTTAATACCTTTTCTTGGCTTTCTATATGCTATAGATAGCCCTGCCTGGCCCTCTGTGGGTGGTAGTTGTACCGTCTTCTTGTAATCACTCAAACACACAGTTCACACTTTAAATCAAGGGCTTTATTCCCCGTCCAATGAGGTATTCTTTTTCTTGAAGAACAAAATAATCAAAAGCCACTCTGGCAAATAACAGAAGCAAACATTGAACAAAAAGTGCTTTCCTCAGCTTTAACTTTTTAACAAAAGAAAAACAGTTCTCTTCATGAGCACTTAATCCTTTTCTTTTGCTGATATAAATCAATCAGGATTCACTTTAAACCAAGCAACTTCTGCCAGTTACTGTGTTGCTGTTTACACCTTCCTTGTACATGTATTTTCTTATCTCAGTGAAAACTCTTCCTCTTCAGTTGTCACTAAAGAGCATTCCATTGGTTCAGTGTTATCTGGTACATTAGAAATATCATATGGCATTAAAGGATAACCATTTGTACCTACGTTTTCTGTAGCAGCTGTCCTGCCGAGCTCACTCTGGTTAATCACGTCAGCTATGTGACTGCTTCCTGGCTCTAGGCTAAAACACTGCTGGGTATTACCGTATACTCTGGATAGTGGCTTGTAAGAGCACTCCTCCTGTGTAAAGCTATGAGGTAACTGCCCATAAACACTGGTATTAGAGTCAAACAGCTTGTGTCCTGCCTTGAATGGGTTAAAGGCTAATTCCTCTGATACAGCTGTGGGAGTTTTCAGTGCTGACAACGGCACTCGAGAGAAGTCTGAGCATTTAAAGTTGCTAGCAGAATTATAAGGTAAGAGACCTTCCTTTCTCTTGTAACTGCCCGTACAAGGAAAGAAGTTGTTTCCTTTTCCCTTTATCTCTGCTCTAGGCTGGCTTCTTCTATTAATCCTGGACTTAGCCCATTCGGGTGTAAAACAGTCCTGTTCCACTTTGAATGCCTTGCTTCCTGCAACAGGATTCCTCCCTCTTCTCTTCTGGCTTTCACACACACACTCTGTGTTCAACAGCTGATCTCCACACGTACTCACATAGTCCTGAGACTCATTCAAGCTGTCCTCTGGTATATGTTGCTGACACTCTCTCTCATTTCCTTCCTTCCACCAACTTTGGTACTGGAGATGAGATTGGCTTATAGTGTTTCTTTCTCTTTCCCTCCGTTCCCACGACTGAGGTTGTTGCTTCCACCTCTGTCCGTGCTCACTCCCCCTCACTGCTTGTGAGTGTGCCTTATGTATCTGTCCCCGGGCTCCACCCCTTCTCAGCTGATCGCTATCAGGTAAATCAACCTCCATTCTCATGCTGGCTGGGTGTGTCTTTTTACCCTTTTTCCACGTGTGCTGTGGTTGCTCATAGCAACTATTTGACATGTTTTTGTTTACCTCATCAGGTTCTGCCTGATTTTCTCCGTTAATCTCCATTTCTTCTGGGTCCCCTGGGTTTACCTTGTGACACACTTTTGCCCTTCCTCTTCTCACTAACATATCTGAAAAATGTCTTATCCCCCCATTTTATTGCATTGGCTATTTCCTCCTCTTTTTGAATCTTTGCTTTCCTGACTACTTTGGTAGCTTCTCAAAGTTTTTACAAATACAGATGCCTGTCTTCCTCTCTCTGTGATCTCTTCTATTTCATGAAGGCCTCCCTCTTTTTCTTCACTTTTTCAGCTACTTGTTTCGAAAGCCATAGCGGTCTCCTTTTCCTTTTACCTTTATTTACCATTTTAACAAAAAGGTTGGTTGCCCTTAAAATATCCCCTTTCAGTTTTGCCCACTGTTTTTCTACATCCCCCAGCTGTTCCCATCCCACTAACGACTCCCTGAGGTATTGGCCCATCTTGGCAAAGTTAGTCTTCCTAAAGTCTAAGACCCTCACCTTTGAATGGATTCTTACAGCCCTAGTCCTAATGCTGAACCACACCATCTGGTGATCACTGGATGCAAAATGCTCTCCCACTATAACATCAGAAACACTTTCACCATTGGTAAGCACCAAGTCCTGTTTGGCCCCTTCACGTGTGGGGTCTGTTACCAATTGCCTGAATAGTTCTCCCTGTAGAGAATTCAGGATCGCTTTACTTCTAGATGATACTGCAGCAGAAATATGCCAATCAACATCTGGTATATTGAAACCCCCTATCAGTAGCACTTCCCCTTTCCTAGCAATGCTGCATATGTCTTCAATTAGCTTTCTGTCCACCTCTTCCTCTTGTGAGGGAGGTCTGTATATCATGCCAATGCAAATAGATTTCTCTTTCCCTTTTTCTAGTTTATCCCACAATGCCTCCTCTCTCCCTTTTAAGCTCTGTAATTCCAAAGCTTTAATAGTATTTTTTTTACATATAGTGCCACTCCTCCTCCCCTTCTTCCTACCCTGTCATTTCTGAATAAAGTATAGCCAGTTATAGTTACATCCCAGTCATGGTTTTCTGTAAACCATGTTTCTGTAACTGCCACTAAATCCAAGTCGGCCACTCCCACCAAAGCTTCAACATCAGGGATCTTATTTCCCATGCTACGGGCATTTATACACACTGCTTTCCATATATTACCCCTGTTACCATATGTTGGGTGTTCCCAGAAGACTCCTTCTTCCCCATAGGAAGATAAAAGATTCTAGATATAGGGGGAACTGACTTTTGGGGGACCTGTAACACTTAAGTAAAATATCTTTGAAACATATTCTGAGGGAATACCCTAGAAGATTTTGGAAAATTAATGAACCTAAGAGTGCAGCCCTTGACACATTTTCCAGATTTTCTAGCTTAGATCTAACAGAAACCAAATCTTGCATGATGTTGGCGTTAACATCTTGAACTGAAATAACTTTTACTTCATGTTCAGCCATAGCAGCTTTCAACTCTGCAATCACAGACTGATGTTGAGCAATAGAATTTACATGTTCTTGAATTTTTGACTGAAGCTGTTGAGTTTGAGTAGACACCACAATGGTTAAATTCATTATAGCTTCTCTGTTTCCAGGGTAAACTTCTCAGGCTTTGCCAGAGGCACCGCACTGCGAGGAAGAAGAGGCAAACCTGGTTGAAGTGCATAAGAACATAACATAATGCAATCCTCACCAGCAGACTCCATTCCCTTCCATATGCCTCCCAAAGATGCTGCCCATGAGACGAGGGCAGCCAGCCTTCCAGAATCATCCACGGCGGCTCTCCCTCAAACGGAAGTATCTGTCACACTGACATCTGGCGATGGCCTTCGGAAACTATCTATGGAGATGACCACTGCATTGGGAAGTAGAGGGAAAGACGCTTTTCTGGGGATAACAAAATGTCAGCATATGAGAAAGACAATAGGCCCCATGACCAAAAATATCAAAACAACCTGACTCACACTGAAGCTCAGCATTGAGGTTTCCTCATCTAAAAATGGATCTATCGGACCAGGTAATGATGCTGACCAGGCATCCAAGGGAGATTTCCCAGGCTTAGTCTTCGCTTTGGGTTTCCCCATTCAGGAAAAGCATGGATGAACAAATGTTCAGGGTGCCATCTTGCCACACCCCAACTGTCCCATGCTAACTTTAATATACAACAATCCCACTCTGCCCCAACCTGCTCCGTTAACAAATGTTTCAGCACACAGTAATTGTCCCATCTTCACAATAACAATTACCAGGGGCCCGCAGAAACTGTTAACATGTACTGAAAAATACATGGAAAACATACTTCAGTAACAAGCAATGGAGGATTAAATGATTAGTCCAAGATCACACAGATGAGCAGTGGGATTCAAACCAGGCGTCTCTGGATCTTAGGTCATTGAAGTAATCATTAGGCTCCCTTACACAGTATAGTGCCTAGCATTCAACACTCCTGTGATACAGGCTCCTCTTTAGTAAAGACTTACTTCTACTTTATGCCCACAATCAAAATTCAAAGAAAGAGAGTCAATGCTATTTGAAACAATAATATTGCAACTGTATACCCTCAAGAGAAGGAGAGACAGAGGAGATATGAAACAGATCTTTAAATACATGAAGGGCATTACAGAGCAAACAGGCCTTTTTCAAATGAGGGGAAGCTCTAGAATTACAGGACATTCTATGAGGCTACAAGGAGATAGAATCAAAAGCAACATCAGAAAATATTTCTTCATGGAAGGAGCGGCAGATGCCTGGAATGTCCTTGCAAAAGGGGGTGGAAGCAGAAACATTATCCCACTCTTTTTTTAATTCCAGAAAATATAGTGGATCCCTAAAAGGTAAGAGGATGGTGGTAATCAAGAATGAAGAATCTCAACTCAAAACAATTGTGAAATATCCATTTTGCTTCCCCTAACAAAACCATAGGAGAAAGTAACTTGTACCACACAACAGGTACGGGCCCCAAATAAAACATGCCATATTTCACAGCTGTGATAGTGGTGGCTATAGATGGGCTCCCTGGTTGTACAGTGGGGTCGGAGGGGCAGGGCTAGACTTGGTCCTGGACTTGAGGAAAAGAAGGCAGCCTGACTGCTCCCATGGTGGGCTTGGGATTTAATCAAATGCAATATGATTGAAGATTGTTGAAAACCAAAGGCATGAGGAAAGTAATCTGTAAAACTCCCCAACTCCAAAATTAAAATAAATAAATAGAAGATGACATGGGGAAAGTAACCTGTGCTTTGCTGCACGTTCTGTCCTAGCAACCCCATTGGGCACACTGGATGAACCATGTCAGTCTTTATCTGCCATATGTTACTAAGTATTTATGGACTTTAATAAGAAAAGTGAAGAATAATTTACAGATATTTCCAGAAGTTCATGAAATGTCTGCTTAAAGCAGCATTTCAACAAAGCTCAAAATATAAGTTCAGTTAAACTGCCATTTGCCAGGTGTGCAAGATAACACTGTAAGCTACTGTATATCTCCTTTGAAGAGGAAAACATTTTTGAAAAGAAAAATGAACTTATTAAGATTCTTTCTGCTATCTCTCTTCCTGCTTCTCTCACAACCTGCAGGATCCCAATAAGAAAGAGCTAGGAGATCTTAGATTGAATGCATGGTGCACAACAGCCACCTTATGCCTGACAACTAAAATGTCAAACCATCAGATACACTGAGCTTGTCTTCTTTCTTTTTATAGTACACTCTGCCTTAAGTGTTATGGGATTTATAACCCTGCACTTCAAATTCCTGTTACAAATGCAAATAAGAGTGGAAGCTGAAAAAATGTTAATAATGTCTTGAAGTGAATTAGAAGACATGTAGTTAAGAAGAATCAAGTACTACTAGTTGTGTTTTCAAAAGTGGCACAACATATAAAAAGGGAAAATTCTCTACAGTGTGGCTAACAGTTTTCTTGAACTATCCCCTGGAAGGGTCACTTTGGAATCATTGACTTTATTGCTTAGATTGTCATTTTATGAAAGGAACTATCTTAATGTACTGTAGACATCTCCTCATTGCAAATGAAGTTCCAATAGATCAAATTGTTTTCAGATGATAATGGTTTTGTTCTACTGGCCTGAACAGGATTTGAAATGGAAGTGAAAACTCCTGTCCATGCCAGTTCTCAAAACTGATAAAAGTGGTTAGTGTAGCTGGATTTGAAAAAGGTTTGGACAAGCGCCTAGAAGAAAAGCCCATAAATATTATTAAGGTAGACTTGGGATAAGCATAATCTATTTTTTGGGCTCTTGACAGGTCTTGGACATGATGGACCTTTGCTCTGACCTAGTATTGCTAATCCTAGTTCTTAAATTCAGTAGTATGGGTACTATTTTTTTAAATAGCTACCCTAATTCTTTGTAAATTGCAAAACATATTTTTGAAATAACAAATATGAGCATAGATATTAATAACTGGATTTTTTTTAACAATACAGGAATATTGTATCATGAATGCAAGACAGTCCATGTGATCTTCTGGATAGGCCATGTGGTCTTTTTCTGCTGTCATATTTCTATGTTTTCATTGTCTTTACAGAAAGAGTGGTGGATCCGTGGAATAGTCTCCCAGTGGAGGTGGTAGAAATGAAGACAGTATCTGAATTCAAAGAAGCATGGGACAAACACAGAGGATCTCTAAAGGAAAAAAGATGACCGTTGTAGTGGTTGATATGGAAGGACAGACTAGATAGGCCATGTGGTCTTTTTCTGCCATCATTTTTCTATATAATGTGTTTCCAATCTATAGGGCCCTTTTACTAAAATGCAGAAAGCAGTTACCATCTAAAACTAGTCTGGAATGGGATGAGTCATGGGTGAGGAATGGGCAGGGACTGTACCGTGAATTTAGTGCACAATAACGTATCATATGCTCTTACCAATGCAGATAATGTGGTTACACGTACCTGGCTACTTATCACTGTACCTGCAGCGTGCAAAGGTTTATTCTGTGTGGTAACTGTATGGGACGATTCTGAGCACTGCTCCAAACAGCTACCCCACAGGCTCTGCACTTACTGTTCAACAATTTGAGCACTTAGCATTCTTTAAATAAAATGCCCCTAATGTTACCTATTTGCAGTGCCTGTGACCACCATGCTCAAAAATAGGAGAGTTTATTCCTTTTCTGTCCACTTTACCCCTGCAAGGAGAGGTCACTCCCTCTCTGGGTAGGAAAGAGATATCCTATTTCTTAGAAAATAGGACACTGGGAGAACATGTTATTTGTGATCATCCAGATGCAGGAGCTCTCTAGCTAAAGTGCATTAACCTTTTACACTTGCCATGCAGTAGGAGGGTAATTGTATAAGGAAATGTCTAGCTAAAGTACTTTATAAGGCAGCTATGCTATACCTATTTTATAAAAACAAGTGCTTCATTGTTCAAGTGCAGCATCGGTGGCAAAAATCATGCCTTAAGTTAAGGTATCCTAGCGCTGGTATAATACAGAGGTCTATATTTTTCGAAAACACATTTAAATTGAATTATTTTATAATCTATGCACATATTTGTGCTCTCCATCTAAACTTCTCCCATGCCCTTACCCGCCTGCCAAGTGCATAGCTTCCTGATGTGGCAGGAAGTGATCTTGTAACTAGGACCTGTCCTCCAGGTGATGTAAAACCCTCTTGCACCGAGGAAGTTTCTCCAGGGCCATGTGCCCATGAGGGAAGGATTAGGACAGCCATTATAGTTGGTGATTCGATCATTAGGCATGTAGATAGCTGGGTGGCTGGTGGACATGAGGATCGCCTGGTAACATGCCTGCCTGGTACGAAGGTAGTGGACCTCAAGCGCCACCTAGATAAGGTCTTAGATAGTGCTGGGGAGGAGTCTGCTGTCTTGGTACATGTCGGTACCAATGACATAGGAAAATGTGGTAGGGAGGTTCTGGAGGCTAAATTTAGGCTTTCAGGTAGGAAGTTCAAATCCAGAACTTCCAGGTTAGCATTCTCCGAAATGCTTCCCGTTCCACGTGCAGGACCCAAAAGGCAGGCAGAGCTCAGGAGTCTCAATGCGTGGATGAGACAATGGTGCAGAGATGAGGGTTTTGGATTTGTTAGGAACTGGGGAACATTCTGGGGAAAGGAGGGGCTCTTCCGAAGGGATGGGCTTCACCTTAAACGGGATGGAACCAGGCTGCTGGCATTAACCTTTAAAAAGGAGATAGAGCAGCTTTTAAACTAGATAATAGGGGAAAGCCGACAGTCGCCCAAGAGCAGATGGCTCGGAAGAATGTATCCTTGAAGGATACTACCAAAAGCAGAGAGATTCCAAAAAAAGTAAAGTACCCAAATGCCCTTGAGTATGGAGCAGACAGAGCTTAAAGATCCCAAATTACCCATGTCTACCAATAGCCAAATTAATATGAATAAAATACGGTCTCTAAAATGCTTGTGTGCAAATGCTAGAAGTCTAAAAAATAAGATGGGAGAGTTAGAATATATAGCACTAAATGAGAGGTTAGATATGATTGGAATATCAGAGACATAGTGGAAGGAGGATAACCAGTGGGACACTGTGATACCTGGGTAAAAACTATATCGTAATGATAGAGCTGATCAAATTGGTGGAGGGGTTGCGCTCTATGTTAGAGAGGGCATTGAGTCAGAAAGGATTAAAGTTTTGCAGGAAACAAAATATGCTGTAGAGTCTCTATGGATTGAAATTCCATGTAAAAAGGGGAAGGCGATGGCAGTGGGGGTGTACTATCGACCACCAGGCCAGAATGAACAAATGGATGACAAAATGCTCAAAGAAATCAAGGAAGCTAACAAACGTTACAGCGCAGTTATAATAATGGGTGATTTAAATTACCCCGGTATCGACTGGGTCAGTGTCAGGGCAGGACATGCTAGGGAGATAAAGTTCCTAGATGACATAAATGACTGCTTCTTGGAGCAGCTGGTTCATGAACCGACCACGGGGAAGCCATATTAGACCTAGTCCTTAGTGGAACACCAGATCTAGTGCAAGAGATAAGGGAGTTGGGGCCACTTGGCAATAGTGATCATAGCATGATCGCCTTTGATTTAATTAGTTGAGGAGGGATAGTATGGAAATCCACAGTACTACCTTTTAACTTTCGAAAGGGAGACTATAATAAAATGAGGAAAATAGTTAAGAAAAAACTAAAAGGAGATGTTGCAAAAATTAAAGACTTACATCAAGCTTGGGTGTTGTTGCAAAATACTATCTTGGCAGCCCAGACCAGCTGTATTCCATGCTTTAAGAAAAGTGAAAGGAAGTCCAAAAAACTGCCAGCATGGTTTAAAGGTGAGGTCAGAGAGACTGTTGTTGCCAAAAAAGCATCTTTCAGGAAATGGAAAAAAGAGCCAAACGACGAAACCTGGAAACAGCACAAGCACTGGCAAGTCAAATGCAAGGCATTGATAAAGCAGGCAAAGGGAGAATTTGAGAAGAAGCTTGCTGTGGAAGTAAAAACCCGAAATAAAGATTTTTTCAAGTACATTCGTAGCAAAAAACCTGTGAGAGAGTCAATTGGTCCATTAGATGATAGAGGAGTTAAAGGGGCACTAAGAGGCGACAAGGCGATAGCGGAGAGACTGAATGAATTCTTTGCTTCGGTCTTTACTGAGGAAGATGTAGGGATGTTACCCATGACTGAAGTGGTATTTAAAAGTGTGGAAGAATTGAAGGAAATATTGATACATCGAGAAGATGTATTACAACTATTAGATAAACTGAAGAATAACAAATCACCTGGGCTGGATGGTATACATCCAAGGGTGTTGAAAGAACTGAAATATGAGATTGCAGACCTGCTATTAGTAATCTGTGAACTATCATTAAAATCATCTCTAATACCTGAAGATTGGAGGATCGCCAATGTAACACCAATTTTTAAAAAGGGTTCCGGGGTGATCCAGGAAACTACAGACTGGTGAGCCTCACGTCAGTACCGGGAAAAATGGTAGAAACCATCATAAAGAATAAAATTACTCAGCATGTAGATAGTCATGGCCTAATGGGAGACAGCCAACATGGCTTTAGACAAGGAAGATCTTGTCTTACTAATCTGTTGTGTTTTTTTGAAAGTGTGAATAAACAGGTGGACAAAGGTGAGTCGGTTGATATAGTGTATCTGGACTTTCAGAAAGCCTTTGACAAGGTCCCTCATCAGAGACTTTTGGCAAAACTAAAGAGTCATGGGATAGGAGGCAGTGTACTACTGTGGATCAAGAACTGGTTAAAAGATAGAAAGCAGAGGGTTGAGCTAAATGGCCAATTTTCCCAATGGAGAAAGGTGAATAGTGGTGTACCCCAGGGATCTGTGCTGGGTCCGCTGTTTTTTGACATATTCATAAATGACCTGGAAAGTGGAATAACGAGTGAGGTTATCAAATTTGCAGATGACACAAAACTATTTAAAGTTGTTAAAATCCAAGAGGATTGTGGAATATTGCAAGAGGATCTTGATAAATTAGAAGACTGTGCATCAAAATGGCAGATGAAATTTAATGTGGACAAGTGCAAAGTTATGCACCTAGGGAAGAACAACCCAAACTATGGTTACGCAATGCAAGGTTCCACATTAGGAACCATCACCCAGGAAAAAGATTTAGGTGTCATTGTGGATAACATGTTTAAACCCTCGGCCCAGTTTGCAGTGGCAGCCAAGAGAGTAAATAGAATGCTAGGTATCATAAGGAAAGGAATGGAATATAAAGCAAAAGATATTATAATGCCTCTATATCGTTCCATGGTGAGACCGCACCTTGAATATTGTGTGCAATTCTGGTCGCCGTATCTTAAAAAGGATATAGAGTTATTAGAAAAGGTTCAGAGAAGAGCCACCAAAACGGTAAAGGGGATGGAAGGATACTCCTATGAAGAAAGGCTAAAAAGGTTGGGGCTCTTTAACCTGGAAAAGAGACGGCTGAGGGGAGATATGATAGAAGTCTATGAATTAATGAACAAAGTGGAACAGGTAAACGTAGATCAATTGTTTACATTATCAGAATATAGAAAGACTAGGGGACATGCAATGAAGCTACAGGGTAAACTATTTAAGACTAATAAAAGAAAATATTTTTTCACTCAGCGTGTAATCAAACTCTGGAATTTGTTACCGGAGAATGTAGTAAAGGCTATTAGTGTTGCTGGGTTTAAAAAAGGTTTGGACAAGTTCCTGGAGGAAAGATCCATAAACCATTATTAAGAAGGGACCCAGGATATCAATGCTTGACCCAGTACAAGCATTGTGGAACCTTTGTCTTTTGGGGAAACTGCTAGGTACGTATGACCTAGATTGGCCACTGTTGGAAACAGGATACTGGGCTTGATGGACCTTGGTCTGACCCAGTATGGCATATCTTACGTTCTTATGTTCCTGCAATGTGCATACATTTTCACTGGCTGGAAATTTATGAGAGGCCATTACACACTTTAGTGACTAAACAAGCCCGAGATAGGTGCATACATAGTACCTCTAATTCCCCCCCCCCCCGCCCCCCGCTTATAAAATATCTCCTAAGTGACCAGATTACCACGTGGTAACAGTTGGGGGTATGTAAAACATATTAACATAGCAGTTTAATGTGCATGCACTTAACGCTACCTATTGAAGTATATTAAGGGATCTGCATTACCTGCAATGGGGGTTTATTTTAGAGCCCTATTCATGCTTTGGACAGCTGAAAACAGACACTCAGAGGTCCAATTCACAAGGAAATCCCTGGACCCATTTTAGAAACCAGGTATATGGATGACAAAGTAGAATTGGGACATGCCAGAGAAGTAACCCAGGCAGAGCAATGACAACGCACATCATGGTGCAATTTCAGAGTGGCATAAGAACATCTGGACCAGGTTGTTGAAATGTTTATGCCTATACCTGTTCCTGACCATGACCAGGGTACAAAACAATGCTGATCTCAAGGTTATAATGCTTTGAGAAGGTAGAACAATATGGACTGTTACCATTACAGTTAATATCTTCTGGCCAATAATACCACCATTTAAATACATGTGCTAAACATATTAGCAGGCCTCCACTGCACATCTGTGTTTTTGAAATGGACAGCCAGGATGCGCATGTCATTGAACATAGACAATCCCTTCTGAAATACGTAGGCTAGGAAATCCAAGCACCCATTTCTGTGGCATCCAAATCACATTTCTAAAATAGCCTACAGTCTGCACTTACCCAGCCTTGCTAGTTGCACAGTCCGCACCCAAAAATCAATCTTTTGCAGCTGGAATGGAGCGATTTCAGGTGTCATTTATACATAACCCCCTTCACTGATGCCATTCCCCTGTATTATTGGAGTCTGTGCTCTGGACTTCCCAGATTCTCCTTAGACATCCCTTCTAAAATGCTACTTTTAGGTAACATATAATGAGTGCTAAATTGTGCATTAACTGCAAGGCACGGTCCATTTCTATTCCCAACCAATTTCTACCCCTTTCCATGCTATGCAGTTAACATGTGGATTAGCACAGGCTAAGTGTCAAGCCACCACATTCATTTTTTATTGCGGCCGTGTGCTAACAATGCACTCTAATTCACACATTAACAAATTAATGCACTTTAGTAAAAGGACCTCTTTGTTAATCTCAGTGAATCACGATCCATATTAGTTCTCTGTGATATTTTTTGTTTGTTAAGCTTTTTTTTTTTCAATCACCCAAATGAATCAGTCACTAGTCAGACGAAACATGTACATTTTCCATCAAACTTCTATCCCTGGGACGATACTCTATTCAGTACAATTTAATTGGTAAGAGTTTAATTTCTGCGGCTATGGTGAACTGAGTCTGTGAGGATTCAAAAGAAAAGTTACACAAAAAGATAAAGACAGGGTAAACAAAGATTATCTTCTACAGATTAGAAGTACATTTGTTTCTGAAGCACAGAAGGTGGCCAAAGACCAAGCAGTGTTAGTTAGAAGAACGACAGAGATTAAACCCTCACTTGGTTTGCAACTTGTCACGCTGTGAGGGCTTGTGTGCATCAGTGATGCTGAAGGCTAAGCTATCAGTAGCTTAACTATTGGCAGGGTCTCCCAAGATGGACAGGTCTCAGCTGAGGTGCCAGACCAAGACAAACTGCCCATCTGGGCAGCAGCAGAATGGGATGGTGTTGGCAGCGGAGGATCACATTTCTGTGACAATGGCAACACTAAAATTAAACTGCACGGAAGAACAGCCTTGTACTCTACTTCCGTATCTTGCCATAAAAACCCAATGGATAGTTATATCAAAACAAGTTGAAATATAGTGCTGGAAGATGAGACCTCCACATCAGAAGGCACTCAACTGGCTACTGGGGAGGAGCTGAAGACTTTTCAGAGTAAAGCCAGCATTTATGAAGTGGATGGATCAAAGCCCTCAGGCTTCACATGAAATGAGAGTCAGAAGCTTCAAAGATGTCTTACATATTGGGACATGGAACACACAAAGCATGAACCAAGAAAAGTCGAAGATGTTAAAGAATGAAATGGAACGTGTGCAACTCGATCTGCTGGGTGTCAGTAAACTGAAATGGACTGGCATCGGGCACTTTGTATCTGATGATTACATGGTCTACTATTCTGGAAATGAAAGACAAAGAAGAAATGGTGTTGCATTTCTAATTAAGAAGAAACTTGCAAGAACTGTGATGAAATACAATGCAATCAGTGAACGCTTAATTTCTATTCATCTACGAGGAATGCCCATCAACACATCTATAATTAAAGTATATGCCCCAATAACAACTGTAGAAGAGGATGAAGTTGATGACTTCTATGAACAAGTACAAGCTGAAACTGACAGAACATGCAAACAGGATATTGTGATAGTCATGGGTGACTGGAACACAAACGTTGGCAACAAAGAAGGCAAAGTGGTTGGACAAAAATAAAAGGCGGAAAGAATAGAGAGAGTTATATGTTAAAAATCAAGTGGACCAATAGCCATTTCAACCTGTACTTTATGATCCGGAACCAGTAGTGATGAAAGAAGAAGTCGAAGCAGCATTGAAAGACTTATTAAAGAACAAAGCACCAGGCATTGATGGCATTCTCATTGAAGTATTACAGCAATCTGATAAAGCTGTTACCAAACTTACAAGGCTCTGCCAGGAAATTTGGAAGACAACATCATGGCCAACTGACTGGAAAAGATCTGTGTTTATGTGAGTACTAAATAATGGTGATCCAACTGACCTTGGAAATTATTGCACAATTGCTCTGATCCCACATTCCAGCAAGATTCTACTGAAGATTATTCAGCAGAGACTATAAACATACCTGGTACGAGAACAGCCAGCCTAAAGTGCAAGCAGGGTTCAGGAAAGGGAGAGGAACAAGAGACGTCACAGATGTGAGATGGATCCTTAAAAAGATGAAAGAATACCAAAAGGATATCTATATGAACGCGGCTGCTCGTGTCCTCTGCGGATCATCAAAGTGTGAGCATATTTCCCCCATTCTAGAGAAGCTTCATTGGTTACCAATAAACTGTAGAATCCAATATAAGGCCATCCTCACCACCTTTAGGGCCTTCAATAATATTTCTCCAGATTCCATCTCTGATCTCATCATACACACAACAAATAACAGGTCCAGAAGATCTCCAGCTGTTGACACACTACTTATACCAAAAATTCCCTTAAAAGCTAATCAATCATCCATCAATAGGGCTTTTTCGAATTATGCTCCTAGATGTTGGAACAAACTCCATCCCAATATCAGAGCAATTAAAGACATCAAACAATTCAAAAAAGCCCTTAAACACCACCTTTTCATCGCACACTTCAAACACCTAAACACCCCTTCCCCTCCCCCATCCTTTTAACCTCATACCTACCCTAACTAACTGTATAGATTTTATATATCTCCAACATGTATTCTCTAGAAATATAAATGATTTCCCTGTTTACTTCCATGTTAATTCTCCTGTTACTTGTAATAGGTCTGTTATATCTGACCAATTGTTGTATTGTTTCAATGTAAACCGCACTGATGACAAATAGCACGGTATAAAAGAAAATTAAATAAATAAAATAAATAAATATGTGTTTTATTGTCTACAGCAAGGTGTTTGACTGTGTGAACCATGAGAAACTCTAGGCCACATTAAGAAGCATGGGTATACCAGAACACCTGATTGTTCTCTTGCACAATCTTTACATTGATCAAGAAGTGACAGTTCAAATGAAACAAGGAGCATAAATCTTAAAACAATCCCCATAATTCACACACACACCCGAAACAACTACCATATTGGACACATTTATACAAACAACCATCCTAGACCACATTTCCATAGACTAATCCACATAAAACAAACAAGTCTACATCAAATAACCAAGGGAACATGCACCAATAACACTACATCCCTCTCATGCATCCTTATCAATGCACGCTCGATGAAAAACAAGCTGCCCATATTTAATGACTTAATAACTGACCTAAATCCAGACATATTATGTGTTACAGAAACCTGGCTCTCTGATACCGACACAGTCTACATAAATCAACTTAATAATGAAGAATATGACACTTTCTATAAACATAGAACCAATAAGAAAGGCGGAGGTGTACTAATGATGACAAAAAAGGTACTAAGTGCCAAAGCAATACAATCAAACATCTCCAACAACATAGATACATTATTAATAAAAATTGGTCCCATGAAACTTTGCTTAGTATATAGACCCCCAGACCAAAAGCCAGATTGCCTTGACGCCTTTATTGAACTACTCAGCTCTTCCACTGAACAACACCCTATAATCATGCTAGGAGATTTCAATCTCCCCTCACTACCAACAATAGACTCTAAACTATTCCTTGATACCATATCAGACATGGAATATCATCAGATAATAAACAAATCTACACACATAAAGGTGGAACTCTCGATCTTGTCCTTATCCCTAACACACTCTTCAAACTACAGTATTCAATCCAAATACGGTTGAATGTACACAGATACTCTGGTCTGATCACTACATCATCAAATTAATTCTTACATATCCATTCACTGGCACTAACAAACACTCTAGAAATGTCCCAACCACAAGATTTAAGAAGTTCAACAATGAAGAATTTATTGACTTAACAATCCCCCACCTCTTATCACCTGCAACGAATTTAGATGACACAGTCATGAACTGGAATGATACCATCAACAATGCAGCCAAAATTAATCACACACACAAAAAGATCACTTATCCAGAGACTAAAACCAAACCATGGTTCAATAATACACTAAAACAAATGAAACGGAATCTTAGAAAACTAGAACACAATTGGCGCAAATCTAAATTGACAATACACAAAGAAATATACAATACCCACCTCACCAAATACAAAGAAACCCTGGACAGCATAAAAAAAGAATATTATGCTAAAATACTATCAAAATCGTATAATAGGCCAAGAGAGTTATTCACCATTATCAGAAACCTAACCAACCCACAAATTTCTGACAACGAAATTACTGACATCTCAGTTCAAACATTAGCCCACCATTATCAAAATAAAGCAAAAATACCGTCAATGTCTCTAGACATTATTAACTTATCACACCTGCCATCAGATGAATGGTTACAATTTAATCCTATAACTAAAGAGACACTAAAAAACATCATCACCAGTCTCAATACCACAACATCATATTTAGATCCATGTCCAGTAACATGGATAAAAAATACACTGCCAATTTTATTACCATACATTCTCTCAATAGTGAACCTCTCTCTAACCCAAGGTTATCTCCCACCATCACTCAAACACGCATAAATACGGCCAATCCTCAAGAACAGCAAACTTGATAAAACTATGCCTACATCATATAGACCCATATCAAGCATACCATTTTTGGCTAAAATAATTGAAAAAGTGGTTCAATTACAGACACAGGACTTCCTAGACTCTTCTTACCCTCTAGATGAGCAACAATATGGCTTTCGGCCCCGCCATGGAGTGGACACACTCCTCACAGTTTTAATAGATGCACTCCTAAGAGGGATTGACAACCATAACTAGGCCTTCATTCTACTTTTCATTGATATTTCAGCTGCGTTCGATAGCGTACACCACACAATAATGCTCAATAACTTGAGACAAATAGGCTTAAACTCCACAGTACATAAATGGTTCTCATCCTACCTAAATAATAGAATGCAAAATGTTAGAATTGGGAATCAAAACTCAACTACATATAAACAAGAAATTGGATTACCACAAGGTTCAGCGCTGTCAGCACTGCTTTTCAATATATACATAAAACCAGTCTGCAACATATTCAAAAAATTTGGAGTAAAATATCATCTATACGCAGACGATATAATGATGTATATTCCATTCACGATACCCAACCCACCTCTACAACTCCTATCAGACTGCTATAATGAAATTACAACCTGGCTAAAAGCACAAAACCTCCACATAAACCACACTAAAACTGAAGTTCTAATTGTGACTAAGAACAAATCTTATATCCCCCCAACTCACATAAGACTACAAAACCAGGAAATTAAAATAAAAAACGAAATAAGATATCTAGGCGTTATACTAGACACACACCTTACAATGGATACACACATTAGCAATACCATAAAGAAAATCTATTTTAAACTCAAAACCCTCAAACAACTTTGTCCGTTAGTATCTACGCAAGACTTTATCAACATAATCCAGGCCACCATAACTCCACATTTTGACTTTGCCAATCTAATTCTAATAGGCATATCAAAACAAAACATCAAATGATTCCAATTAGCGCAAAACGCAGCGGCCAGAATTACACTGAAAATCAACTCATTCCAACACATATCTCCAATACTAGCCTCCCTCCATTGGCTACCAATTCAAAGTAGAATAATCTATAAAACAATAATAACTTCATTCAAGGCCTTATATGATATGGCCCCAACTATGCTATGCAACTTAATAAACAAAGAACCATCTAAGCCCACACACAGAAAAGGACAAATGAACAGATTAAAGATCCCAAAAGATTACACAAGAGCCCATAAATCAACAAATAACAGAGCCTTTTCCCACATAGCCCCAACGACTTGGAATTCACTCCCAGAAGAACTATGAACACTAACGGAGATCATGGAACTCCGTAAAAAACTGAAAACTTACCTGTTCAACAAACACTATAACATAGATAACTCATCACCTGCTTTAGACAAAGGTTAAACAGGCACCTGTCTGCACCAAGCAAAAACCCTTAACCCACTCTGACAACACACACTCATGATGACTTCACAACTTATATCCTTTTACTTCCATGTATATATATATACATATATAAAATTGTATATAGTTTACTCTGTTCTGTATTATTTCTCACTGTTTAGTCTGTATATTCTATTTATACTATGATGTTCCTTGTAAATATGTTCTGTTATAATATGATGTTGACTGTAAAACAAACTTGATTTGTTAATTATTTGTTCATTGTAAACCGCAACTGAACCTTGGAAGATGTGGTATATAAATGTGTATAAAATAAATAAGGAGAAACAGAATGGTTTAAAATCAGCAAAGATATACGACAAGGATGCATCCTACCTGCATCCTACCTGTTTAATTTAAATGCAGAACAAATCATCAGAGAGGCAGGACTTTATAAAGACAACTGAGGTGTGAAGATTGGTGGGAGACTCATGAACAACCTTTGCTATGGTGATAATATCACATTACTGGCTGAAAGTGAAGATGATCTGAAATATTTGCTTCTCAAGATCAAGGAACATAGTCTTAAAATGGGCCTGCACCTTAATGCAAAGAGGATAAAAATCCTGACAACTGGCAAAATCAGTATTCATCTTGCTGGAGAAGAAATTGAAATTGTGGGGAACTTTAACCTACTTGGATCAACTATCAATAAAGAAACAACAAGCAGTCAAGAAAACAGATGACACATTGCCCTTGGCAGAATAGCTATGAAGGACCTAGACAAGATTCTCAAGAGCAGAGATGTCTCTCTCCATTAAAGTTTCAACTCATTCAAGCCATGTTATTTTCAGTAATGTCATATGAATGCAAAAGTTGGACAGTGAAAAAGATAGAAAGAAAATTGAATTATGATGCCTTTGAATTACGGTGCTGGCGACGAATACTGTGTATTCCATGGACTGCCCGAAGAATAAACCAATCAGTACTAGAGGAGATCATACCTAAACTTTCTTTAGAAGCTCAGATGACAAGATTGGACACATCATGTGAAGAGAGAGATCATTAGAGAAAGGCATCATGCTTGGCAAGGTAGAAGGTCAGCGCAAAAGAGGAAGGCCAGCAATGAGATGGATCGATACAATAACAGCAGCTATGGTTGCCACTCTTTCAACAAAGTGCAACCTATCTGAAGACCTAACACAGTTTAGAACAACTATCCAGGGGGTAGTATCCATCATGAAAATATACCTGATTCCAATAGGGCACGCTCAGGCCGTCTGGATGTGCAAAAACGGATGAGCCTAGATTATACCCGATTCTGCAACTGTGGGAGCTAGATGTTCCCGTGATGCAAAATCAGGGGCCCATGTGCCCCTGATTCCGCCACTGGAGATGTCCCCAGTCTGCAAGCCAGTCCTCCCTCTGCTCCTGCTGGTGTGCTGCTGCCATGGCGTCCCATCGCCATTGCCCCAGGACATCCAGCAGGAGAACCAAAAGCCCAAAAGTGCCCCTAATGTTGTTCCTCCGCTGTCCGACCCTCAGCAGGGTTGGCCAGGGCCAGGCTGAGGTGATAGGATCTCACCTGCCATGGCTCCATCATCTTGGAGTGAGCAGAAGGTCCCCATCATGAGGGTGCCTGGCGCTTATTCCACCTCTGAGGTGGTATAAGCTGGGTGTCCTTTGTGAGACCGCTGGACATACAGGGTCCTG
The DNA here is from genome assembly GCA_033557465.1 of Ichthyophis bannanicus. Classification (NCBI taxonomy): domain Eukaryota; kingdom Metazoa; phylum Chordata; class Amphibia; order Gymnophiona; family Ichthyophiidae; genus Ichthyophis; species Ichthyophis bannanicus. The sequence goes on along the minus strand of CM066032.1, from coordinate 862,916,371 downwards.
ACCTGAATAGGCCCTGTACATCTGGGTGCTTTGGCCTGTCCCCCCCCCCCTCAACCCACTCCCTGCCTCCGGCCCTCCCCCTCCTGCTCTCATCCAGTGTTCCCCTCACTAACCCTCTGAATGTGTGGGGAGGGCTGGATTCAGAATTGAGTGCTGGGCCAAAACGGGGGTTGAACATCCAACCCCGCTATTCGCATCTCTGCATCGGGCCCATAGTATATTACAGAAGGCATCAAAATATTACAGGTAATTGTGGATATCTGAATTGCAGTTGATTTACTTGATCTATGAAATCTAGTAGGAAAACCAGTCACTTCCTTTTTATCTTAGCTTCCCAGCCCTTTTGCCTTTCTCCCAGCCTCTTTTCATGAAAATATCACCACCATCCCTTTTTACCAAAATAGATTACAAGTCACTTCTGGCTTTCTTAAAATCAATTTGCTAATGTTTTCCAGGAACTTTTCAGATTATGACAAATAAAGCTATGTTTCTGTCCTGAGCTAGAGAAAATCAGACGAGAATATAGAAAGATCTAAGCACCAAAATTGGCATTGATCTTATAGCAATATGCATGTAACCTATAAATTAGTACAGATATTATGAACATCGCTTCAGTACTATCACATTAAACAGTATGATTTCACAGAGTGCAGCATTGACAACAAGATAGTTCTTACAGTATGTCCCTCCTATTCGTAAAGATTGGGCCCTTAGAAATGGTAAAGATATATCTTGGAGGAGAGTGAGAAGTATCAAACCAGTTTTGACTGGAGTATCTGTGTGGTGTGGAAGAGTTCTGGATGACAAGCATTTGAGGCTATAGATGGGGTGGAAGGATCTTGATGTCACACCAGCCTTCATGTCAGAGTTGGGGCCCTAAAGGGGATGATTTGACCTTGATGCAGGGGAAATTTAATCTTCTGGGGGATATTTTGTTTATCCTTAATTCTTATGGGCCAGTTAGCATAGGGATTTCTGAAATATAGCTAGGCCTTTTTGATATAGGCTTCTACTCCATGACAGGTGTTAAAAGTTAGGCCTTAGTGTGCACACTAATAAATACAAAGGTGCAGGAATACCATATTAGTTTGCATGCTCAATACAACCTCATTTTCATATAATATTCTGATCTTTAATTAGAATATACACAAATTTTAGTGCATAACCATTAATGTGTCAGAGAACAGATTTAGCATGTATGTCAAGCTGTGAGTTCACTGCATTCTTCTGCACACCAAAAAACCTTTCCTACAATGCTAGGCTTTAGTGGATGGAATCCACAGACAGTACACTTTCTAAACAGCAAATATAATCATTTGGAAAATGTTGCTCAAAATTATTTAAATGAAGGTTTTGCAGGGGAAGACTGGAGTATGAGCGTTCACATATGTCTTGAGTTATGCTCAAAGCAAACTTATACAAACTCATTTGTTCCAAGGTTTGTGCAATGTACTAACTACTGGATGTATTGAATTCTCTATATCTGTAGGAAAATATGTTATTTAAAATGACAAGCAATGACTTATTTTCACTAAGGAAGATCACCAAACTAATCTCATTCTTTTTCAGCTTTACTCTTTTCTTCATGTTTCTTGTTTTTCACTATTTAGATTCTGCTTCTTCTCTCTAGTGTAGGGGTTCTCAACCCAGTCCTGTGGACACACTTAGCCAGTCAGGTTTTCAGGATAGCTAAAATGAATATGCGTGAGAGAGATCTGCATACAACACAGTCACTGCATACAAATCTCTTTCATACATATTTATTTTAAGTATCCTGAAGACCTGACCAGCTAGTTGAGTCCTAAGGACTGGGTTGAGAATCACTGCTCTAGTGTTTTACTCATTATTCTTACTCTTTCCAAATTTCTACATTTGCTTTCTTTTCTTCTTTGAAATGTAATCAGCATGTCACTACTTGTCTTACCTCCACCTAATAGAACCAATTTCCTGTTCATAATCACAGTGCATTATTCTTCATTGCTGCTGGGTAAGACTAAAGTAGTCACTTAACTCAGTCAGAATTTTGTGAGTGGTACTAAGTAGATGCAGCTCAGTTATACTCATCCAATTCTTCCCACCTAGAAGCCCCTTTTCCCTCTTCAAATGCAGTATTTTTCATACTATTGGCATTCAGTGCAGATAAGAAAAGATGACTGTTTGGATATGAGGTGCCCTTGGGCTTAAGTGGATGGCACCATAACTTAGCTGAGCCCCTTAAGAGAGCACAGCCAAGGGCAGGGAGGGACAAGAGTGGCAGAAATGGATTGGACAGGAGGAAGTGGATGGGCAGAGAGAAGAGCTGGGAGCAGACTTGTGCTACCCTTACTGTAAAGAGGAGGTGTTAGTGCATTTGTGCTAACTGGTAATGGACTTAGAGGGAACTCTCAAAAGATCTGTGTAATAGTCTAATGGTTAGAGTAGTAGGTTAGGAGCAGGATGGCCGGAGTTTAAATACAAATGTGGATTTTTGTGATTTTAGAGGAAAGACGGGAAAAAGGAGATATGATACTTTTGAGGCATAAATGCACAAGAGGAGAGCCTCTTTCAATTGAAAGAAAGCTCTTCAATGAGGGAGCATAGGATGAAGGTGAAAAGGAATAGACTCAGGAGTAAAGTGCAGAAATATTTCTTTACGGAAAGAATAGTAGATGTGTGGAATGGTCTCCCAATGGAGGTTGTAGAGACCAAGACAGTACTTGAATTCAAGAAAGCATGGGACAAACACAGATCTCCAAAGAAAAAAGGGACTACAGTAGTTGATATGGAAGGGCAAACTAGATACTGTAAGCCATATGGTCTTTTTCTGCCGTCATGTTTCTAGGTTTCTAATCTGGGACATCTAAGCAGAATGTCTGAAAAAAAATGCAGGAGTGTCCTGATGTAGATGTGATTTCACAAACCTAGATGTGCCTGACATGGAGATCTGTTGGGGGCATCTACCTAGACATCCGCAGAATAGTATTACAGAACCACACATCTGCAATTGCCTACTGTTTAGAGTAAGTAGCTGGATAGGAGTAGGGGTGTGAGGGTTCAAATGCTGCTGCTTTTGTTGACATTGTAATGAGTAAATGTACTCTTTGGAAATTTCTCAGCTTAAAAAGGCACTTTTCAGATTCTTACTGTTCATGCCTCAGAGCAGGTCAATGATGTTTCTGTGATCAGGCGGACACTTCCTGGTCTCTAGGAATGCTCCAGTCATGCCTCCTCCATACCATACCTCTGTTCAGATTCGGTCATCCTCACACTGGGGACGTCTTCAGAGCTGGCTTCTAAAATGGGCGTCCTAAGCATGAATAAGACTTCTAAAATGATGCCCTTAATGCACAGTAAAGAACTTTTGCACTTACTGCATGTTAATTTTTCTTGTTAAAGTTCATTACGTGCAAAACTTACTGCAGTATAGTAAAAACATGTCCCTGTGTTGCATTTCAGCAAAGAGTGCCAGAAAAACGATTTGCTAAATTTACCTCTAATCCTATATTAGCTTTTTAGTATGTTTCAATTTCTTTCCCTTTTCATATACCTGCTTAACTGTAGGCAAGCCCATTATATATCTTCTCTCCACAATACCGCAGCTGTAAGGGAAATAATGTTATGAATACATATATAGGTCATTTTTCTCTGGATAGCCTAGTTAATCTTAGAAGACTGGAGGGAGAATACAAAATGTCAGCAAATCCCTAGTCATTGCACAGGACTACTTGTTACAGACCTCAAGGATAGGAGCATTAGAATTCCAAATGGTTGAAGGTTATCAGAGCCTGCCCTATTTTGCACCACAGCATCTGTGGGCTTCATTTTTTTCTTTTTTCTTTTTTTCATTTACTGACCTAGTTTTACATCCTGTCTTTCCAATATGAGCACAAGATGAATTATATAAATATTCAATAAGACAATTAAAAGCAATAATTAAGAGAGTCATTTTAGAACTGCCTATAAGTGTAAGGAATGGAGAAGTAGCCTAGTGGTTAGCACCAAGAGATTAGAGTTTGATTCCCACTAACACTCCTTCAGGCCTTGGACAAGTAACTAAACCCTCCATTGTCTCAGAACAAAGACCTGGTATCTACTTCTGGTCGCACTGCTAAGAAAACCCAGAAGCTGCTGGGTTGCCAGGAGTCAGGACTGATTTGAAGGTTTGAATTGCTTTTTACATTATAAGGGTAAGGAATACACATATAGTTTTTTCTCCTTGAACTTTGCTGAATTTTTGAAGTGAAAGCACGCACATTTCGTCACTTTGAAAATTATCCCAAGAACACTGCTCTGCATATCCATACCAGCATCCCCAGAAGAAGACTCCAGAGGTCACCGTGAGCCAACAAGGCAAGAGTTGCAATAGACTCTGCACTCTTCCCAGCAGCACAGTATACCTGGCCCAGCAGAAGACTCCAGAGGTCACTGTGAATCATAAGAACATAAGATATGCCATATTGGGTCAGACCAAGGTTCATCAAGCCCAGTATCCTGTTTCCAACAGTGGCCAATCTAGGTCATAAGTACCTAGCAGTTTCCCCAAAAGACACAGATTCCTCAATGCTTGTACTGGGTCAAGCAATGATATCCCGGGTCCCTTTTAATAATGGTTTATGGACCTTTCCTCCAGGAACTTGTCCAAACCTTTTTTAAACCCAGATACGCTAACAGCTTTTACTACAACCTCCAGTAACAAATTCCAGAGTTTGATTACATGTTGAGTGAAAAAATATTTTCTCTTATTAATCTTAAATAGGTTACCCTGTAGCTTCATTGCATGTCCCCTAGTCTTTCTATATTCTGATGACATAAACAATTGATCTACATTTATTCGTTCCACTCCATTCACTAATTTATAGACCTCTATCATATCTTCCCTAAAGCTGTCTCTTTTCCATATTGAAGAGCCCTAGCCTTTTTAGCCTCTCTTCATAGGATTATCCTTCCATCCCCTTTACCACTTTGGTGGCTCTTCTCTGTACCTTTTCTAATAATGCTATATCCTTTTTAAGATACGGCAACCGGAACTGCACACAATATTCAAGGTGCGGTCACACCATGTAACGATACAGAGGCATTATAATATTCTTTGTTTGGGAGGCGGAGCCTAGCATCGGGCAAGACGGTCATGTAAGAGCTGTTCTCCGGAGGGCAATGGTCAAGAATCCTGACTTCTGCAGTCTTTAACTAAGTAGTTCCTACCTACTCCAATATCATTCAATCTTGGATATGTCCAGCCCCAAGCCAACGCGGCTGGATTACCAAATACCTCAAAACGCCCATGCAAAGAGAAACAAAATGGAGCCTCTCTCACCTCACAAGATGGCGGTCATCAGAGATTGTCCTGAGGCCTTACAAGAACTTCTAGCTGAGATTCACGCTGTTAAGGACTTGGTCAAAGCTAATAGAGACTCATTGTGCACAATGCAGGAGTATATCAGCACCTTGAAAAGTACTTTGGAATCAATTACGGTCAGGTTGGAGAAGGTGGAGAGAGTAGTGGCAATGCATAGGGAGCGGTTCTGGGCCATTGAGAAGCAGGCAAAGTTGATCCGGGCACTGCAAAGAGAGTTGGAAGATGGTAACAATTGCACTCGAAGGAACAACATAAGAATTTTGGGAGTTCCAGAGGGAGCTGAGGATCCTGATATGATATCTTTTTTGCAGTCAAATATTCCGGATGTGTTGAAGATGAAGTTCGCCATACCTTTTGAGATCGACCGCGCCCATCGAGTTCCTACTCAGTCCGTGGTTGTGGGCAAGCGTCCACGTCCAATCATCCTTAAAATTTTGCACTTTCAACAAGTAATACAAATAATGGAAGCAGCCAGAGCACACTCTCCCTTGGACTATCAGGGGCACAAACTCTTATTCTTCCCTGACTTCGCAAAGGTGACGGTAGATCAGAGAAAGAGTTTTTTGGCACTACGTCCACGCTTATTGCATCTGCAGGCCCATTTTGGGTTACTCTACCATGCTCGCATGAGAGTTACGCTGCACAACCAGACTAAGACTTTTAATGATCCAAGGGAGTTGCACGCGTTCTTGGAGGACAAGGAGTTGGTGTTGATGCGTTGAAAGCTTGTCTTGCAATCAATGGTTTGTAAAAGTTCTTTAACACCTTCTTATTTGGGTGTTTTGACTGGTCTGAGGTTGTGAAGTAGCAACTCATCTATACAGAGTTGACATTCAATCATGCAGAATTGACATTTGATGTGCCATTCAATGTGACTTTCTTGGTGGAACTCCAGGGTATCGCCATGGTCAATAATGTCTTACTCATTGTTTCTTTCTCTCTTCTTTTGTGTTTTGTGTTGTTTGTGATGTCTGTTGTGGTTGAGAGGGCTGCAGGGCTTGGAGGAGCAGGAAGGCCCTTGCCTACATACATGCGGCCTTTTGTGTACATAAATTGTTTTGGTGGGGTCAGTTTTGCTATAACTTTTGGTGCTCTGGGTTTGGGGACACTGTTTCCTGTTTCTGGAATGGGTAGTGTGTGGCTTTAGTTGATTTAAGTGGCTGAAGAGTTGAAGTAAACTAGTTAATTTTTCCCTTCATGCCTGTCTTGTCCCTCTGGGCTCACCCACTAAGTTCTGAGCTGTTATGGCTCCCCAGGGTTTTGGTGGTTTTGTTATTTAAAACTATGTGTTTTTTATTTTGAGTGATATTCCACAGGGACAATGGCTAAGCAGTGGCTTTTCCTTTTGTGTTTTTTTTCTTGAGTTATAAGTGCAGCTATCATTGTGAGGGCTTTTAAGGTGTGGATCAACAATGTAAAATCATATGTTACAACTTGGTATGTTTCTGCAACAGTCGACTGTCATTTTGTACTATACTGTCAATATGGCTTCCTTTAAGATAATCTCACTGAATGTTAAGGGCATTAACAATCCCATAAAGAGGAAAGATATATTCTTATATGGATGCAAGGAAAGTGCTGACATACTACTGTTACAAGAGACACATTTGAATGTGAAGGAGTCGTTAAAATTAGATATAAAACCCTTATCACTAGTGTTTTTTTACAATCCATTGGTTTCAGTGGACTTGGGAACATTACACAGGGGAGACTCCTCCGACGAAACCATGGGTGAAATTCTGGAGCAAGTCAAATAGAGTATCACAGTCTGCCTCTATTTCAAAAGCTTTATATATATTTTTTTTCACACAGAGCTCATTTTACCTCGATAAAGGTCGCTAAGTGGGATAAAATGATTGGAAATGAAAGTTGGTCTTGTCAGAGTGATGCTGGCACTGTAAGACATGTGGTATATGACTGCCCTAATATTCAGTCCTATTGGATTTTGATTTGAATCCAAATCCAAGAGGTCTTGGGATTCAGGGCCACTCTCTCCTGGTCTGTGCTCATTTTTCGGTCAACAATTGCCATCTCATCGTTGCAGAGGGATTGTCAATTTTTACTTGACCTCATGATGGGAGTGGCTCTGCATCTCGTTATTGCAAACTGGAAACATACTGCAGAGCTTAGCTGGCACAAATGGTGGAATCGTTTGTGCCTATGCTGCAAATATGAACAAATGCCACGCTATGGCACAACTCTCATGCTTTCCTCCCTCCTCAAGTGGAAACCCCTAAATACTTACATCTCTAAAGCACGAGATGGTGTAAATTAAGGGTTAAGTTAGTCAAGCCATCATGTTACTACATGGTGAGGAGCTGGTGTGGAGTCATAGCTCTTGCAGGTCCCCCTTTTTGTGCTCATTCATAAGTTTTTTGATGATCACATGGTGAAGGGAGGGTTAAGGTTGGAGTGGGCTGTCAAAGCTTGTATTTTCTGCTTTTATGTTTAAAGAGGATTATCATTTTAACTGTAATTTTTGCTTTGGTTCTAATTTGTTTGAAAATGTAAATAAAGACATTTAAAAAATATATCCTTTTTTTTATTTTCCTTTTCTTATGATACCTAGCATTCTATTTGCTCTTTTGGCCATCGATGCACACTGGGCAGAGGGTTTTCCACGATGACACCTAAATCTATTTCCTTGGCGGTAGAAATCCAATGTGGAACCTTGCATTGTGTAACCATAGTTTGGGTTGTTCTTTCCTAGGTGCATAACTTTGCACTTGTCCACATTAAATTTCATCTGCCATTTGGATGCCCAGTCTTCCAATTTATCAAGATCCTCTTGCAATTTTCCACAATTCTCATGGGTTTTAACAACTTTACATAGTTTTGTGTCCTCTGCAAATTTGATAACCTCACTCATTATTCCCTTTTCCAGGTCATTTATGAATATGTCAAAAAGCAGTGGAAGAAGCACAGATTCCTGGGGTACTCCACGATTCACCTTTCTCCATTGGGAAATTGGCCATTTATCCCTTTCCTCTGCTTTCTATTTTTTAACCAGTTCCTTATCTATAATAGTACATTGCCTCCTATCCCATGACTTTTTAGTTTTGCCAGAAGTCTCTGATGAAGGACCCTGTAAAAGGCTTTCTGAAAGTCCAGATACATTATATAAACCGACTAAACTTTGTCTACCTGTTTATTCACACCTTAAAAAAATAACAGATTAGTAAGACAAGATCTTCCTTGCCTAAAGCCATATTGGCTGTCTCCCATTAAGCCATGACTATCTACATATTCAGTAATTTGGTTATTTATGATGGTTTCTACCATTTTTCCTGGTACTGATGTCAGGCTCAATGGTCTGAGGTTTTCTGGATCACCCCTGGAACCCTTTTTAAAAATCGGTGTTACATTGGCCATCTTCCAATCTTCAGGTATCACAGATGATTTTAATAATAGTTCACAGATTACTAATAGCTCCGGAGTCTCAATGCGTGGATGAGACAATGGTGCAGAGATGAGGGGTTTGGATTTCTTAGGAACTGGGGTACATTCTGTGGAAAGGAGGGGCTCTTTCGAAGGGATGGGCTTCACCTTAACCAGGATGGAACCAGGCTGCTGGCATTAACCTTTAAAAAGGAGATAGAGCAGCTTTTAAACTAGATAATAGGGGAAAGCCGACAGTCGCCCACGAGCAGATGGTTCGGAAGAATGTATCCTTGAAGGATACTACCAAAAGCAGAGAGGTTCCAAAAAAGAGTAAAGTAGCCCAAATGCCCTCGAGTATGAAGCAGACAGAGCTTAAAGATCCCAAATTACCCAAGTCTACCAATAGCCAAATTAATATGAATAAAATAAAGTCTATAAAATGCTTGTATGCAAATGCTAGAAGTCTAAAAAATAAGATGGGAGAGTGAGAATATATAGCACTAAATGAGAGGTTAGATGTGATTGGAATATCAGAGACATGGTGGAAGGAGGACAACCAGTGGGACACTGTGATACCTGGGTACAAACTATTTCGTAATGATAGAGCTGATCAAATTGGTGGAGGGGTTGCGCTCTATGTTAGAGAGGGCATTGAGTCAGAAAGGATTAAAGTTTTGCAGGAAACAAAATTTGCTGTAGAATCTCTATGGATTGAAATTCCATGTAAAAAGGGGAAGGCGATGGCGGTGGGGGTGTACTATTAACCTTCTGTCCAGAATGAACAAATGGATGATGAAATGCTCAAAGAAATCAAGGAAGCTAACAAAAGTTACAGCGCAGTAATAATAATGGGCGATTTCAATTACCCCGGTATCGACTGGGTCAGTGTCACTGCAGTACATTCTAGGGAGATAAAGTTCCTAGATGACATAAATGACTGCTTCTGGGAGCAGCCGGTCCATGAACCGACGAGAGGGGAAGCCATATTAGACCTAGTCCTTAGTGGAACACCAGATCTAGTGCAAGAGATAAGGGTGTTGGGGCCACTTGGCAATAGTGATCATAGCATGATCGCCTTTGATTTAATTAGTGGAGGAGGGATAGTAAGGAAATCCACAGTACTATCTTTTATCTTTCGAAAGGGAGACTATGATAAAATGCGTAAAATAGTTAAGTAAAACTAAAAGGAGCAGTTGCAAAGGTTAAAGACTTACATCAAGCTTGAGTGTTGTTGAAAAATACTGTCTTGGAAGCCCAGACCAGCTATAATCCACGCTTTAAGAAAAGTGGAAGGAAGCCCAAAAAACTGCCAGCATGGTTTAAAGGTGAGGTCAGGGAGGCTGTTGTTGCCAAGAAAGCATCTTTCAGGAAATGGAAAAAAGAGCCAAACGATGAAACCTGGAAACAGCACAAGCACTGGCAGGTCAAATGCAAGGCATTGATAAAGAAGGCAAAGAGAGAATTTGAGAAGAAGCTTGCTGTGGAAGCAAAAACGCGAAATAAAGATTTTTTTCAAGTACATTCGCAGCAAAAAACCTGTGAGAGAGTCAGTTGGACCATTAGAAGATAGAGGAGTTAAAGGGGCACTAAGAGGCGACAAGGCGATAGCGGAGAGACTGAATGAATTCTTTGCTTCAGTCTTTTCTGAGGAAGATGTAGGGATCTTACCCATGACTGAAGTGGTATTTAAAGGTGCGGAAGAATTGAAGGAAATATCGATACATCGGGAAGATGTATTACAACTATTAGATAAACTGAAGAGTAGCAAATCACCTGGGCCGGATGGTATACATCCAAGGGTGTTGAAAGAACTGAAATATGAGATTGCAGACCTGCTATTAGTAATCTGTGAACTATCATTAAAATCATCTCTAATACCTGAAGATTGGCGGATCGCCAATGTAACACCAATTTTTAAAAAGGGTTCCAGGGGTGATACGGAAAACTACAGACCGGTGAGCCTCACGTCAGTACCGGGAAAAATGGTAGAAACCATCATAAAGAATAAAATTACTCAGCATGTAGATAGTCATGGCCTAATGGGAGACAGCCAACATGGCTTTAGACAAGGAAGATCTTGTCTTACTAATCTGTTATGTTTTTTTGAAAGTGTGAATAAACAGGTGGACAAAGGTGAGTCGGTTGATATAGTGTATCTGGACTTTCAGAAAGCCTTTGACAATGTAGCCCTCATCAGAGACTTTTGGCAAAACTAAAGAGTCATGGGATAGGAGGCAGTGTACTACTGTGGATCAGGAACTGGTTAAAAGATAGAAAGCAGAGGGTTGGGCTAAATGGCCAATTTTCCCAATGGAGAAAGGTGAATAGTGGTGTACCCCAGGGATCTGTGCTGGGTCCGCTGCTTTTTGACATATTCATAAATGACCTGGAAAGTGGAATAACGAGTGAGGTTATCAAATTTGCAAATGACACAAAACTATTTAAAGTTGTTAAAACCCAAGAGGATTGTGGAAAATTGCAAGAGGATCTTGCAAAATTGGAAGATTGGGCATCAAAATGGCAGATGAAATTTAATGTGGACAAGTGCAAAGTTATGCACCTAGGGAAGAACAACCCAAACTATGGTTACACGATGCAAGGTTCCACATTAGGAACCAACACCCAGGAAAAAGATTTAGGCGTCATTGTGGATAACATGTTAAAACCCTCGGCCCAGTGTGCAGCGGCAGCCAACAGAGCAAATAGAATGCTAGGTATCATAAGGAAAGGAATGGAAAATAAAACAAAAGATATTATAATGCCTCTATACCGTTGCATGGTGAGACCGCACCTTGAATATTGCGTGGAATTCTGGTTGCCGTATCTTAAAAAGGATATAGCGTTATTAGAAAAGGTTCAGAGAAGAGCCACCAAAATGGTAAAGGGGATGGAAGGATACACCTATGAAGAAAGGCTAAAAAGGTTAGGGCTCTTTAACCTGGAAAAGAGACGGCTGAGGGGAGATATGATAGAAGTCTATAAATTAATGAACGGAGTGGAATGGGTAAACGTAGATCGACTGTTTACGTTATCAGAATATAGGAAGACTAGGGGACATGCAATGACGCTACAGGGTAAACTATTTAAGACTAATAAAAGAAAATATTTTTTCACTCAACGTGTAATCAAACTCTGCAATTTGTTACTGGAGGATGTAGTAAATGCTGTTAGTGTAGCTGGGTTTTAAAAAGGGTTGGACAAGTTCCTGGAGGAAAGGTCCATAAACCATTATTAAGAAGGGACCCAGGATATCAATGCTTGACCTAGTACAAGCATTGCAGAACCTGTGTCTTTTGAGGAAACTGCTAGGTACGTATGACCTAGATTGGCCACTGTTGGAAAGAGGATACTGGGCTTGATGGACCTTGGTCTGACCCAGTATGGCATATTTTATGTTCTTATGTTCTAGGTTTGCAATCTCATATTTCAGTTCTCTCAACCCCCTTGGTCCAGGTGATTTGCTACTCTTCAGTTTATCAAATAGTTGTAATACATCTTCCCAGTGTATTGATATTTCTTTCAGTTCTTCCACAGTATCACCTTTAAATACCACTTCAGTCATGGTTAACATCCCTACATCTTCCTCAGTAAAGATCAAAGCAAATAATTAATTCAGTCTCTCCACTATGGCCTTGTCCCCTCTTAGTGCCCCTTTTACCCCTCTATCATCTAATGGTCCAACTGAGACTCTCACAGTTTTTTTGCTATGAATGTACTTGAAAAAGTCTTTATTACACATTTTTGCTTCCATAGCAAGCTTCTTCTCAAATTCTCTCTTTGCTTGCCTTATCAATGCCTTATATTTCACTTGCCAATGCTTCTGGTGTTTCCAGTTTTCGTCATTTGGCTCTTTTTTTTCCATTTCCTGAAAGATGCTTTTTTTGGCAACAACAGTCTGTCTGTCCTCACCTTTAAACCATGCTGGCAGTTTTTTGGACTTCCTTCCACTTTTCTTAAAGCATGGAATACAGCTGGTCTGGGCTTCCAAGATAGTATTTTTAAACAACACCCAAGCTTGATGTAAATCTTTAACCTTTGCAACTGTTCCTTTTAGTTTTTTTCTTAACTATTTCCTCATTTTATCATAGTCTCCCTTTTGAAAGTTAAAAGGTAGTACTATGGATTTCCTTACCATCCCTCCTCCATTAATTAAATCAAATGTGATCATGCTATGATCACTATTGCCAAGTGGCCACAACACCCTCATCTCTTGCACCAGATCTGGTGTTCCACTAAGGACTAGGTCCAAAATGGCTTCCCCTCTGGTCAACCAGGCAAGAGCTGCCACAGACCCTGCACTCTCTCCAGCAAAAGAGGATAAGAAGAATCATCTGCATATCCATCTGGTCTTTCTTGTTTACTTCAACAGGTACCAAAGTTCCACCAACTGAACGATGGCTGGTAAACATCAAACTTCCAAAACTGTTGGCCCTGTTACAGCCTCTGTTACAGCTCTTGAATTGAGGAACCAGTATGCAGCCCTGGAAATGGAAGATGTTAAAGCATCCCAGGAAAGGGAAGGGAAGAACCAGAGATCAAGCATCCCTAAATTGCAGAATCAGTGACCATAAGGATGCCAATGGTAGTGGTGGTTGCTGACTCTTCCGAGGGATACTGAGGCATTTATTTGCTGAGAAGATTGGATGGTCAGGGAGGTGTGCTATTTACCATGTGCCAAAATACACGATGTTATGGAGAGTTTATAGAGAATCATCAAGCCTACTGATTATTATTCAATGTTTTTCATCTATGTTGGCACAAATGATACTGCCAGGTATCCCTCTGATCATATCAAAAGTGACTTCATGGCTTTGGGACAGAGGATGAAGCAGATAGGTGCACAGATGATGTTCTCTTCAATCCTCCCTGTTTAGGGTAAAGGCTGAGAGAAGCTTGTATCCTGTAGATGAATGCATGGCTGCACGGGTCATGTCATTGCAAGAGTTTTGGTTTCCTGACCCATGGGATGATTTTCCAAGACCTGCAGAGCAGACATGGCATCCACCTATACAAGAAGGGTCAAAGTGTCTTCTGCAGCAGACTGGCTAAACTACTGAAGAGGGTTTTACACAAGATTTGTTGTGGAGGGGTGAAGAATGCCCCCAGGTAAGTAAAAACCCTCAGGTAAGTAAAATATTAAATACCTCAGTAGAAAGCGTTAAAGGGGGCAACATCTGAAAAGCCATGTGCATAAATGCCCATAGTATGCAAAATAAGATCTCAGATGTTAAGGCTTTAATGGAAGAGGCTATAACCACCACTAAATCCAAGTCAGTTCATGAACAATCATGAACGGGATGTAATTATACTGGGCTATACTTTGTTCCAGAAGGACAGGGTAGGAAAAATAGGAGGAGGAGTGGCACTTTAAGTAGAAAATAATATTAAGCTATAGAATTACAAGGCTTATAAGGGAGTGAGGAGGTACTCTGGGTTAAACTAGAAAGAGGGAACAGAAAGACAATTTGCATTGTTGTGATATACAGATCTTCACAGGGAAAAGTGGACGAGGATTTAACAGAAGACGTAGGCAGTATTGCCATGAAAGGAGAAGTGCTACTGATAGATGATTTCAATATGTTGGATATTGATTGGCACATCCCTGCAGCAGTGTCATCTAGAAGTAAGGAGATCCAGGATTCTCTACAGGGAGAACTATTCCGGCAACTAGTAACAGAATCCACATGTGAAGGGGCCATATTGGACTTAGTGCTTACCAATAGGAAAAGTGTTTCTAATGTTATAGTGGGAGATCATCTTGCATTCAGTGACCACCAGATGGTGTGGTTCAGTATAAGGACCAGGGCTGATACAGATCATTCAAAAGTGAGGGTTTTAGACTTTAGAAAAACTAACTTTGCAAGATGGTACAATACCTCAAGGAGTCGTTAGTGGGATGGAAACAGCTGGGGGATATATAAAAGCAATGGGCAAAGCTGAAAGGGGATAGTTTAAAGGCAACCAACTTTTCTGTTAAAATGGTAAATAAAGGTAAAGGAAAGGGAGGCCACTGTGGTTCTCAAAAGAAGTAGCTGAAAAGGTAAAGAAAGAGGGAGGCCTTCATAAAATACAAGAGATCACAGAAAGAGGAAGACAAGCATCATTATTTGGAAAAACTTAGAGAACCTAAAAATATAGTCAGGAAAGCAAAGATACAAAAAGAAGAAGAAATAGCCAATGCAATAAAAGGAGGGGGCGGGGGGGGTAGATATTTTTCAAATAGATAGAGGAGAAAGTGCAAAAGTGCTATTGTCAGACACAAGGGTGAAGGGCAGGAATATGTAGATTCTGATGAGGATAAAACAGAATTGCTTAACAAATATTTTTGTTCTGTGTTCACAGATGAAGGACCCAGAGCAGGACCTCAGAAGACACCCACAAATAGGAACAGAAGTGAAGGGGATCTTGAACAATTTCAGAAGAATGTATTCATGAGGATCCAGCTAAACTAAAAGTAGACAAAGTGACGAGGCTGGATTGGATACATCTAAGAGTATTGAAGGAACTTGGGGAAGTTCTAGTGGCTCCACTGTGTGACATTTTCAATGCTTCTTTAGAGTCAGGAGTGGTTCCAAAGGAATGTAGAAAGGCACATATGGTTCCTGTACACAAAAGTGGAAGTAAGGACAAAGTTGCGAAGTGGAGGAATAACCTAATGATTAGAGCACTGGCTTGTTAATCAAGAGACTAGGGTTTGATTCCTACTAGCACTCCTTGTGGCCTTGCACAAGCCAATTAACCCTCCATTCCCTTGGAAGAAGTCTAGCAATCTACTTCTGGTTACACTGCCAAGGAAATCCAGGAGATGTAGGGTCTCTAGGAGTAAACACTGACTTGAAGGCAATTCAGAACTACAGGCCAGTTAGTATGATCTCTTTGGTGAGTAAAATTACTGGAAGTGCTGTTAAAAACAAAGGATAGTAAGATTTCTGGAGTGCAATGGATTGCAGAATCCAAGTACAGAGACAAATCTGATTGACTTCTTCTAAATGGCCAATATTCCCAATGGAAAAAGGTGAATAGTGGAGTACCCCAGGGATCTGTACTGGGTCCGCTGCTTTTTGGCATATTCATAAATGACCTGGAAAAGGGAATAACTAGTGAGGTTATCAAATTTGCAGATGACACAAAACTGTTTAAAGTTGTTAAAACCCAAGAGGATTGTGGAAAACTGCAGGAGGATCTGGATGAATTGGAAGACTGGGCATCCAAATGGCAGATGAAATTTAATGTGGACAAGTGCAAAGTTATGCACCTAGGAAAGAACAACCCACACTATAGTTACACGGCTCCACATTAGAAACCACCACCCAGGAAAAAGATTTAGGAGTCATCGTGGATAACATGTTAAAACCCTCCGCCCAGTGTGCAGCGGCGGCCAAGAAAGCAAATAGAATGCTAGGTATCATAAGGAAAGGGATGTAGAATAAAACAGAGGATGTTATAATGCCTCTGTATCGCTCCATGGTATGACCGCACCTTGAATATTGTGTGCAATTCTGGTCACCGTATCTTAAAAAGGACATAGCATTATTAGAAAAAGTACAGAGAAGAGCCACCAAATTGGTGAAGGGGATGGAAGGCTACTCCTATGAAGAGAGGCTAAGAAAGTTAGGGCTCTTTAGCCTGGAGAAGAGACGGCTGAGGGGAGATATGATAGAGGTCTATAAATTAATGAATGGAGTGGAACGGATAAACGTGGATCAATTGTTTATGCTATCAGAGTATAGAAAGACTAGGGGACATGTAATGAAGCTACAGGGTAAACTATTTAAGACAAATAAGAGAAAATATTTTTTCACTCAACGTGTAATCAAACTCTGGAATCTGTTACCGGAGGATGTAGTAAGGGCTGTTAGTATAGCTGGGTTTAAAAAAGGTTTGGACAAGTTCCTGGAGGAAAGGTCCATAAACCACTATTAAAAAGGGACCCAGGATATCAATGCTTGACCCAGTACAAGCATTGTGGAACCTGTGTCTTTTGGGGATATTGCTAGGTACGTATGACCTAGATTGGCCACTGTTGGAAACAGGATACTGGGCTTGATGGACCTCGGTCTGACCCAGTATGGCATGTCTTATGTTCTTATGTTCTTATGATTGGTTGACCAGAGAGTTAGTCCAAGGGAGATCCCTAGATGTAGTGTACTTTGATTTCAGTAAAGCCTTTGACAACCATTCCACACAGGCGACTTCTAAAATTGAGCACTCTAGGGATAGATCCTAAAGTGACTGACTGGGTAAGAAATTGGTTGAGTAGGAGGCACCAAAAGGTATAGGTAAATGGAGCTCACTCTGAGGAGAAGGATGTTACCAGTGGTGTACTGCAGGGATCTCTCTTTTGTATGATTCTTTTTAACATTTTTGTTAGTGATGTTGTGGAAGGATTGGGAGTAAAGTTTGCCTCTTTGTGGATGATATCAAAATCTGCAATACAGTAGACACCCAGGAAGGAGTAAATAACATGAAGAGGAAAAATGGTTGAAAATTTGGCAGCTGAGATCTAACACTAAAAATGCATGCTCATGCATTTGGGCTGCAAACATCAAAATGAGCGGAACAGTATAAGAGGTGAAGTACTGTCCACAAAAGAAGAGTGGGACCTGGGCGTGGTTGTTTCTGATTATCTTAAAGTGGCTAAACATGTAGAAAAGGCGAAGGCAAAAACCAGAAGGATGCTTGGGTGTATAGGGAGAAGAATGGTCAGTAGAAGAAAGGAGGTGATAGTGCTTCTGTATAAGTCTTGGGTGAGACCTCATTTGGAGCATTGTGTGCAGTTGTGGAGACCACATCTTCAAAAATATCTAAACAGGATGGAGTCAGTGCAGAGGGTATTTACCAAAGTGGTCAGTAATTTTCGTTTTAAGCTATATATGGGGACGGACTTAAAGATTTCAGTATGTATATTTTAGAGGAAAGGTTGGATAGAGGAGATATGATATAGATGTTTAAATACCTCTGAGGCATAAATACACAAGAGGAGAACCACTTTCAATTGAAAGTAACTCTGTAATGAGGTGACATAATATGAGGGTGAAAGGAGATAGACTCAGGAGTTATATGCAGAAATATTTATTTATGAAAAGAGTGACAGATACATGAAATAGTCTCCCAGTAGAGATAGTAGAGATGAGGAGAATATCTGAATTCAAGAAAACATGGGACAAACTCATAAGACCTCTAAAGGAAAAAAAAGGACTATAGTAGTTGATATGGAAGGGCAGACTAGATAGACCATATGGTCTTTTTCTGCTATCATGTGTCTGTGTTTCTATACATTTGCGCCAATTAACTTATATGGATCCTTTCTCAGGGGAAAATATGTACATACATTTGAAAATTCTATTATATGGCATAGTTCCAAATTCCACCCTAAAGCCTCTGTCATAGTGACTCTCCCTGCAGTTTGTAAAAGTATGAATGGAATGGTGTTATGCACATACTTTTACCTGCAAACAAAGCAGGAAATGTTATAATTTATTTATTTACATTCTCTGTTATACTGTGCTGTTCTGCATCAGTGTGGTTTACATTGAACAAACTGAAATTACATTGAACAGGGCATTATAACTTGGAGATAACTATTTTACAGGGAACATGGGCTATGGAGGGTTAAGTGGCTTGCCCAAGACCACAAGGAGCACCTGTGGGACTAGAAACCCCAGTCCTTCCGGCCCAAGGTTGCTGTCCTCTAGTGGGATTTGAACCCCCAACCACTAGGCTACTCCTCCACTCCAATAATATCCCATTTCCATAGGTAAGACACTGTTTTGCCAAAGGAAGAGGCTTTAAATATCCCTTTACTTTAGCCTTCACAACAGTGCATCCTAAACCTGACGCAAAACAAAACAACATCTACTTACACCACTTGGCCCCAACTACCCATACTCATTTGGACCTATAAGCACATAGTATTTACGTTTGTGAGTCGTATCCCCTCTCGTTAAATGTGTACCTCCTATTTTGTTGTCACCACTTTGATTGAAGGATAAGGTGGCATACAAAACTGTCTAAATAAATAAATAAATGCCATGGGTCCAACATTCAAAATAATTAACGCAGTTAGCATCGGGTCGTTTGGGGGGGAGGGGTGGCGGCATCTGGGGATAATGGGCAGCGGCATTATTCAGCCGCTGCCTGATTATCCCTGAGTGGTAAAAATTAGGCACATTAAAGGCTGTCCTAACATTTGCTACAGAAGCTAACTGGGCAGTGGCTGAATCTCTCTGCTGCCTGGTTAACTTCAGTGTTATCTGGCTGTCTCAAATATTCAATGCTGGTGGTCAGATATGGTCCTGGCATTAAATATACAGGTCAGTTGAAGTTTGCAAGTCCATTTTAAACATGATTCATGAACCTTTCCTCCAGGAATATGTCCAAATCATTTTTAAATCCAGCTATGCTAACAGCTTTTGCATAACATAAGAACATAAGAAATGCCATACTTGGTCAGATCAAGGTCCATCAAGCCCAGTATCCTGTTTCCAGCAGTGGTCAATCCAGGTCCCAAGTATCTGGCAGGTTCCCAAAAAGGTACACAGGTTCCACAATGCTTGTCTCGGGGTAAGCAGTGGATTTCCTGGGTCCTCTTTATGTTCCAATTATTTTTATTGACTTACAACATTCATAACATAGGTACATTCAATTACGTTACTGCAGTATTCAGTCCAGGCAGGTCCCCTTTTATTTTTGTGTGTATCCTTTCACATGGTGCGGATTGCTTAAGTTAACTGATTATATCATTGGTCTTATTTATTTCTGCATGTCCAATTTCTTATTTCTTATATCCTCTATCCCCCACCTTCCCTCTGGTATATATATGTCCCATCTTCTTCACTGCAGGAAATAGTACTATGCTATATCTCTCAGAGTCGAAAACATGAACCAAAAGACACCCACTAAGAGCTATCCTAAAACAAGAACCCAATCTGTTGTCTTAGAGGGGTTCAGAGTTATATTCCACTAGTCTTTCTATGTGTAAATTGGACCCCCCCTCCCTTTCCTACCTTTCCCATTTCGAGAGTTCTCATAGGGAGCCGTCCATATCCTACGAATCATGAGCTTGAATGGGTTGCATATATCTTAGAACTGTTTTAATCTGGGGATCCATTCCCCCTATGGACTCCAGAAGTCCACCCTCCCTTGTAACCCTCTCTTACTGTTCCTGAAACTTTTTAAATCTCCCCCACCCCCCCACCCCCACACATCAATCATCTTTTCCTCACAAACTCTCCCTTATGGAGTCCTCCATTTAGAGAAACCATGAATGTGTGGAGCTCCCACCTTATGAATAGTTATACACTCCTGCAGATCTCCCCTCCCACTCGTGACTGATGGTCTCAGCTGATAGGTCATCTACCTTCCCTCCCCGTCTCCTCTTTTATATTGCCTTAAATGTTTATGTCCATCGTTCTTTATGATGGGTGTGATGATAATAACCCAGCAGACTTAATTTAGCCAAATCATCCCCCTTCTGTCTATCTATTCAAGTGAAGGCAGGCATGAACCGTGAGCAAAGGCCATCTGCTCGGCACAGATTGATGGATTCCTTCCACCTCCATACTGTCTCAATAGTGATCTAGTTGTTCCCCTCCTTCCCCTCTCAGTTTTACCTTGCTATTCCTTCTCCATCCCCCAGTGTACTACCTATACATTAACAACTTCTAGTTTCTCATGTGTGACTTGTGAAGCACTTAAGCATCCCTTTCCCTTACCCTCATGTTTGTGTCCCTCCCATACCTAGGTTTGAAAGATCAGACTAAGGTTTGTGTAAGTCCCCTGATCCTCCATTTATCGCTAGTTGATATCTTTGGGCATTCAGTCTAATCTGTGTGGCCCCACTCCACACAATGTGTGGTTGGCAAAAATGTTTCTCCCCTTACTCATAGTCCCTACAGATTGAAGGTCTCCATGAGTGGAGAATTTATTTTTATTAGGTGTTTAGACAATAGCCTCCCCATTCTCATGAGTACATTCAGGAGTTGCCAGATAGGGCCAGGTCATTCAAACATTGTCAAAGGAATAGTATTGCTATCTTCTGGGCAATGCCTTTTAGTTGCGAGCTCTCTTATTAACATAGATTAATACTGACATAAGCAACTAGTAGAGAAATTCAATTAATCGGTAACAGATTCCCATAATTATTGAACAGATGGGAAGCAGGCTAAAACATTTACTTCCCAAGAGATAACCATGAATAATAACATTTCAATAATAGAGTTGGAGTTGTCACTTGTGCACCCTTAGAAGCAATTATTATCAGAGGGGCAGTGTTAGAAATAGCAGTATAACAAAAGCAGTACTCATAGGGGGTGATCCCTTGAAGTAAGGTGTGTTGGCTCTTATGCAGTCAGATAAAACAAAGATTAAAATAAAGACTAGTTAAGCTATAAATCCCACATCCCAAGAAAACGTCACAACTAGAAACCTTTAAGAATAAAACTGGAACTATAGCTTGTGACCTTTGAGCCCTTAAAGTTAGTAAAATTAGAAAGTAATGACCAAATAAGATAATAAAAAGGAAGACACTGGGAAATGAGAGATGAGAAGGAGAAAATAAAGAACAAAGTACCAGCAGCACCTGCAAAAATGGCACAAAAGTATCTGACCGAGAAAAATGGGAGCTGATGTCTATATAAGTTACCAGAAAATATGATCGTTAACATATAGGGGCTTGTTTGAAATCAATGGGGCCGCGGCTCCGATAACGATTGGAAACCACTACCGCGGCTTTGTAAACAAGCCCCATAGTCTTCTTTGGTATATTTAACACACCTATAGTTCATTCCTGGAGGTTATTGATATTGATAAAGATTCTGCAGTATACTAATCACACTGTCTTTCATATTTGTAGTTCAGGGATGTCCGGTGCCCCGGGAGGCTACCACCTCCAATCTGAGTTAGGGCACTCCCGGCACCATACTCCATGGGTCTAGCCTGGGCCTGTATTCGATAGGGAGTAGATCTGCTAATATAGTTTTTATGGGCTTTTTGCAAGTTGGGGTTATGGCATTATTATTCAGGTCTTACTGCCATTCCGGACCAAGCACAAGTCAGTCAGATGGGAGGTAGTTCATTCAAGAAAGGCTGAGCCTCCATGGGAGGAGTAAAGAAGTGTTGTTGATTTTGATACTCAATCCTTAGTCGGGCTGGATAGGGCAGTTTGCTACAGATCTTGGAGTACTCTTGCCTGCTTCAACTGACTAGCAGGGAGTAGTCTTGGAAGATGAGCACTTTTTTACTGTTGCTTCCTGGTGTTCGGTCCCATTTTCCTCAGGCTGCACACAAGATCTCCTCTTGTTGTGTGAAATTAAGAAGTCTGGTAAGTACTGCTCACGGTCTATCAATCCCATCCTGGCGTGACCCCTGTCGATGGGATCTTTCGATGACAATAGACCCCAATGCAGCATCTAAAGTAAGGTTGAGGGGCAACCAAGATTCCAAGTATCCCCACAATTCTGAATCAGCAACAGTCGCTGCTATTTCGATGAATCTGAGATTATTTCTCCGCCCTCTATTCTCCAAATCGTCTAACTTCTCCCTTGTTGTTTGATGAGTTCCTCCAGTTTTTCAAGGTCTCTGCATGTGATATTTGGGTATCTTCCATCTCTGAAATTCGGCCTTTTGCTTGTTCAATATGGTTGCTAAACTCAGCAACCGCTTGACCCACTTGCGTTAGCTGTTCCGATAATGTATCAATCCTCCCTTCCGCAGCCACTACTACTGCATTGGTAACCTCTTCCACAGAGGGTGATCTGTATGTGAGCTCGCTAGGGATGAGTCAGCCATTTTGATCTCAGCCACTTGGCTCTTGTCCTTTCGCAATGATTTTGTGGCCATCGAGAGTAGAGAGTGCAATTGCCTTCTCCACCTTATTCAGTAAGCAGTCCCACTGTCCGAGTTGGTTTTGTAGAAGAACTGGACAATTTATAAGGTAGATATTAGGTTAGTTAGGCAGGAAGCCCCTGAGCTAGGCAGAAACACAGGTGCCCAGTTCACTGCATCACGTGATCCTCCCTGGGACCTCTTTAATAATGGTTTATGGACCTTTCCTCTAAGAACTTCTCCAAAACTTTTTAAAACCCAGTGACACTAAAAGTTTTTATTATATCTCCTGGTAAAGAATTCCAGAGTTTGATTGCATGTTAAGTGAAAAATATCTTCACTTATTATTCTTAAATGGGTTACATTGTAGCTTCATTACAGGGCGCCTAAGAGGCACCTTAGGCTACAGCACTGTGAGGGTGTTTCTTCTGGCAGCACTGATTGAAATGAAAAGGAAAAGCCTCAGATAGCATTCTTAAATAGCACCACTGTGGGAACAAACCCATAACCTCTGCCTCTACAGTCATTGAAATAACCAGTGCGCTATATCTCTATAGCGTCTAACAAACTGCTGGCTGGCTACAGAAAGACAGCAGGTCACCACACAAACTGTCTGCTGTGGTTACCACGATAGGGTAAACCCACCCGTACCCATGATGCACTGCACATGCAGATCAGCAGCCTACATCTGATCACAAGATGGGGTATGCGCCTCTATAGCACCCCGGCCCGGTAGGGTGAATGGACCATGTGTGTTACTGGCACAGAGTAGCTATAGACCGTGACATTGTGCGGTTCCTGTGTTCACCCTGAGGGTGAAGTGGGGGCCCAGCACCAGGTTCATAGCACAATGGCATGGCTGAGATAGGCTGCATTGCAGGTTCCCATCAGTGCCAGTGTGTGATGGGTAGTCCCTGCAGACACACCTAGGATACACCTGTGTCCATCTGTATTTCCCAGTCATGTCTAGGCCTTGTGGACTATGATGTACCCAGAATAGTGCATATCCAGTGTGGGTGCCATGGTCACATGTTATAAGTGAAGGTTGGTATTCAGACTCCAAAGCACCACCCAACCTGACCCTGTGGGGGACAGGATCTCCCACCAACAGATCCACATTCTACATCTCTGCAATGGTGGCAGTAGAGGGGAATGGGCAACCCTTCAGGGAGGTCAATGCAGATTTGTATGCATCACATAGGGCAGTAGGCCTGGAAAAGCTCAGCAGCCCCACCCCCCCAGAGATTCACCAGCAGTCAGTCTCCACCATGCAAGGTGTTCCAGCCATACACATGCTAATTGCAGACAGTCTGCTAGTACATAGTGCATGATCCTGGATGAACCATGTGCACCCAAAAATGGGATGTGAGCACACACACCATGTCAGTGATTGGGCCCCAGAAAAGGAAACCCAAAGATATCACATGAGAGAAAGACTATATAGTACTATGGGGTAACCTAGCCATGCCGTGGTCACTGCTCAGTCAGGGTGAGAGTGACCTCCCAGCATGACATGCTGTGGCTACCCTGTCTGTGCAGGTGGTGGCCAGGCACTACAATGTCCCAGCCATTGCCCTATGCCCTGTAGATGCTACCTACCCAGGCCGGCCGTCCTGTCTGGGACATACCCACAATACCTTGCTCCTCATTATGCACATTGGCAGGCTAACACTAGAAACAGTGCAAGCATTGTGGGCTTAGTAAGGTGTAGGCAGCCACATAACACTGGATAGACATATGCACACTACCACACCTATTTCAGCATTGTATAAATATGGAGGTGGTTGGCAGCCCTGGCCACCACACCAGTCCTGGGCACAGTGCAGGCAATGCTATGGTACTCAATACTGTTAGGGTCACTCCCCGGGGGAGTTAAACACTGTCAGAAACAAAACCTGAAACACACTCCACAGATATCAGAAAGGTTGATATGATGAATAACTGTCAACAAATTGTGTTCAACTTAGGATTTGTTATCTGACATTATTCATAGCAATCTTTTGATATATGTGGAACGTATTTCCATGTTTAAGACGGCATTGCTAAGGTATGCAAGGGTTAGTATTGGTAGATGCTGCTGCGCGCAGAGCCTGACTCTCCATGAGCCGCTGTATAGTGGGGCCTGTGAGTGTGGGTGTTTGTGCCCCTGTCGGCCGCTGCTCTAGGGCAGAGGTTCCCAACTCTGGTCCTGGTGGGCCAAACACGGTTCAGGTTTTCATGCTGTCCCTAATGAATATGCATGGCTACATTTGCATATAATGGGGGGGGGCGGTGCATGTAAATACATCTCATGCATATTTATAAGGGACATCCTGCCAACCTGAATGGTGTTTGGCCCTCCAGGACTGGAGTTGGGAAACTCTCCTCTAGGGATTGCACATGTTTATGGTATATGTGCTCTGTAGGGTACAATATAGGCGTTTATGGCGTGTTACTTTTATCTGCAATAAAGATTCTGTCTTTATTACCATGGTTTAGTAAAGGTAAAATGAGGGGGCATGGTCTGCAGGAGCCACAGCTGGGACTTGAACCTGTGACCTTCTGCCCCTTAATATACTGGCTCTGTGTACTGCACCAAACTGTTGCCACAGAGGCAGGCTATTCCCTGGGAACAGCATTACTATTCATCAGGCAGCCCTTGTCTGTTGCACTGCATGCCACCCAACTGAACAGGACTTGGCCTTGGTGTGCTGTGGGCAGATGCCACTGCCCCCTCCACCACCAGTACCCCTCCGCCACCATGCTGACATGCCCTTATGCCGGTGGTGCTGGTGGTGCGCAGTCCCAGGCCATCCAGTGTACCAGTAGGCGGCTGCATATGGTGTGGGGTCTGGGGTAGGAGTGCCTACATTGACATCCACGCTTACCCCCGGCACCACCTGTCAATGTTATGTACCCTTTGGGGTACCTGCTGGGTGATGTCCGCTGGGACACTGTGGGTCACACACTCGTGGGCATGTTTGACCTTGGTCAGTTGCTGGCTTGCTGTTTTTCTGTTTCTGTGTTCCTATGTGCCACCT
Source organism: Ichthyophis bannanicus (assembly GCA_033557465.1). Lineage (NCBI taxonomy): Eukaryota > Metazoa > Chordata > Amphibia > Gymnophiona > Ichthyophiidae > Ichthyophis > Ichthyophis bannanicus. The sequence continues at coordinate 862,890,811 of CM066032.1, read as the reverse complement.
AGGCATCTGCCTGGTCCACCCTGTGCCCCATATGCCCCACTGCATGTTCCGCCTTCAGCCCCCTGTGCCCCATTGTGCCCTCTCGTACTTGGCCACTATGCTGCTGCTGCTGCACATGTATCACTACTATCACTTTTCTTGGTTTCCCTGCCTTTGCTGTATATTGCTGACTGAAATGGTTTCTCTCTCCTGCAAATGAGCCTCTAGCGTGAGGTTTTCACTGGCGCTAATTTTCAGACCTTCATTTCACGGCATTAGTGTGCATGGGGCCTCTCCCCGCCCACACTCCGCCCATTGATCCCCTCTCTCCGCCCCTGGGGAGCCTTACTCCTCCCTCTGGTGAGCCTTACTCCATCCTTTGCGCACCTTAACGCCGCCGCAGACATTATTGCGTGATACGTGATGTTCTTGCATGGTAATGCACCATTATTGCGCAATAGCATCAGGTATCATGCGGTAACATCACAGCTGTGACATTAGTGCCGTTTAGTAAACATACCCCTAGGTCTTTCAGAGTTGTTCTGCCAAAAACAATGTACTATCAGATTTCTTGAATGCTTGTCATTTTATTACACATTATTGATCTAAGAAAGTACAAGTTGTCAACTATTTCTATTTCTTCTCTATCAAGAATTAAATTATTGATTTTTCCACTTGTCAGAATCTTTGTTTTCTTCATCTTAAAGTGCAGGCCTATTTTTAGACAACGTTCCTTGATCTTCATAAGCAAATATTTCATATCATCTTCATTTTCAGCCAGCAATGTAGTATTAATTATGAACCTCCTGATTAAAATCGAACACAGTTTTGGAGAAGTATGCAGAGGTTGCCATGAGTCGACAACGACTCAATGGCACTTAACAACAACAACGTAGCTTTGTCAGCATAGGGAAGGTTGTTGAGTCTTCCAGCAATCCATACCTCAGTTTTACTCATACAGTCCTGCTTCTTTAATAATTTGTTCTGCATATAAACTGAACAGGTATGTGAAAAGTATACAGCTTTGCTGTAGACCTTTGCCAATTTTGAATCATTCTGTTTCTACTTGTTCTGTTTAAACTTCTGCTTCTTTGTCAATGTAAACTTGCGCAGGAAAACTATTCTATTTCCTTGTATGAATTATTGTAGCACTTCTCTTAACTTCTGTTGCTGCACATTGGAATTCTGTTTAGTTCTGTGACTACCTCTTTTTCTTTTCTGGCTTTAGCTTCTCTGCGATTATGAACAATATTCAGTGTTTTTTCAATCATCTATTTTGAATGTTTTTACTTTTCACTTTTTACAAATACTTTTCACTTTCTTAGAGCACAACTTTCTTGATGTCATCCCATACCTCTTCTAATACTCTGCCATATGCATCCAAAGTGGCAAATTGATTTTGCTGACAGTCTTTAAATTTCATTGGTCTATTTTCAAGATCATACTTTGCCCCATTTAAGAACATAAGAACATAAGATATGCCATATTGTGTCAGACCAAGGTCCATCAAGCCCAGTATCCTGTTTCCAACAGTGGCCAATCTAGGTCATAATTACCTAGCAGTTTTTCCAAAAGACACAGGTTCCACAATGCTTGTATTGGGTTAAACAGTGATATCCTGTGTCCCCTTTAATAATGGTTTATGGACCTTTCCTCCAGGAACTTGTCCAAACCATTTTAAACCCAGCTACACTAACAGCTTTTACTACATCCTCCAGTAACAAATTCCAGAGTTTGATCACACGTCGAGTGAAAAAATATTTTCACTTATTAGTCTTAAATAGGTTACCCTGTAGCTTCATTGCATGTCCCCTAGTCTTTTTAAATTCTGATGATGTAAACAATTGATCTATGTTTACATATTCCATTCCATTCATTAATTTATAGACCTCTATCATATCTCCCCTCAGCCTTCTCTTTTACATGTTGAAGAGCCCTAACCTTTTTAGCCTCTCTTCATAGGAGTAGCCTTCCATCCCCTTTACCATTTTGGTGGCTCTTCTCTGTACCTTTTCTAATAACACTATATCCTTTTTAAAATGCAACGACCAGAATTGCACACAATATTCAAGGTGCGGTCGCACCATGAAATGATAAAGAGGCATTATAATATCCTTTGTTGTATTTTCCATTCCTTTCCTTATGATACCTAGCATTCTATTTGCTCTCTCCCATCAGCCCCGGCGAGATTAACAGAGCCGCGAGAAGAAAGGGAAGCTCTCGCAGCACTTAAAGCCCGCGCTTTGGGAGGGACTCGGGAGCTGAAGCTCGAGGGAGGTTCTGCCGGGCAGTCGGGGCCCCGCGGCATGGACGTTTGATTTTGCCGCTGCCACGGCGGCAGCAGCAGCAGCAGCAGCCGGTATTTTTTTTAAATCTATCTGGGCTGGTGGGGGGAGGGGCATTAGGACTGGTAATGGGCTATGGGGGGGTTAGGACTACTAATGAGCTATGGGGGGGACTAAGACTGGAAGTGGGCTGATGGGGGAGGGGGTTAGGACTGGTAATGGGCTATGGGGGGGTTAGGACTACTAATGAGCTAGGGGGGGACTAAGACTGGAAGTGGGCTGATGGGGAGGGGGTTAGGACTGGTAATGGGCTATGGGGGGTTAGGACTACTAATGAGCTATGGGGGGGACTAAGACTGGAAGTGGGCTGATGGGGGGAGGGGGTTATGACTGGTAATGGGCTATGGGGGGTTAGGACTACTAATGGGCTACGGGGGAATAATACTGGAAGTGGGCTGATGGGGGAGGGGGGTTAGGACTGGTAATGGGCTATGGGGGGGGCTAAGACTGGAAATGGGCTGATGGGGGGTAGGACTGGTAATGGGCTATAGGGGGCTAGGACTGGAAATGTGCTGATGGGGGTTAGGACTGGTAATGGGCTATGGGGGGGCTAAGACAAAATGGGGTGATGGGTGTCTTAGGACTGGTAATGGGTTAGGGGGGAGCTTAGGACTGGTAATGGGCTATGGGGGGGATAGGACTCGTAATTGGCTGGGGGGGGCTAGGACAGGAAATGGGCTGAGGGAGGGCTAGGATAGGACTGTAAATGCGCTGTGGGGGGTTAGGACTACTAATGAGCTATGGGGGGGACTAAGACTGGAAGTGGGCTGATGGGGGAGGGGGTTAGGACTTGTAATGGGCAATGGGGGGGGTTAGGACTACTAATGAGATATGGGGGGGACTAAGACTGGAAGTGGGCTGATGGGGGATGGGTTAGGACTGGTAATGGGCTATGGGGGGTTAGGACTACTAATGAGCTATGGGGGGACTAAGACTGGAAGTGGGCTGATGGGGGGAGGGGGTTATGACTGGTAATGGGCTATGGGGGGTTAGGACTACTAATGGGCTACGGGGGAATAATACTGGAAGTGGGCTGATGGGGGAGGGGGGTTAGGACTGGTAATGGGCTATGGGGGGCTAAGACTGGAAATGGGCTGATGGGGGGGTAGGACTGGTAATGGGCTATGGGGGGGGCTAGGACTGGAAATGTGCTGATGGGGGTTAGGACTGGTAATGGGCTATGGGGGGCTAAGACAAAATGGGGTGATGGGGGGGCTTAGGACTGGTAATGGGTTAGGGGGGAGCTTAGGACTGGTAATGGGCTATGTGGAGGGCTAGGACTGGTAATGGGCTGAGGGGGGCTAGGACAGGAAATGGGCTGTTGGGGGGGCTTGGATTGAAATGGACTCATGGAGGGGTTAGAACTGGAAGTAGGCTCATGGGGGGCTTCGATTGGAAATGGGCTGAATGGAGGGGAGCTAGGATTTGACATGGGCTGATGGTGGGGCTAGGAAAGGAGTAGAAATGGGCTGATGGGGGCTGGGATTGGAAATGAGCTGATGGAGGGACTCGAATGGGGGAGCTAGGACTGGAAATGGGCTGATGGTGGGGCTAGGATAGGACTAGAAATGGGCTTATGGGGGGCTAGGACTGGAAATGGGTTGTGTGGACTAGAAGGGAGTGGATGCTGGGTGGGGCTGGAACTAGAAGGGAGCTGATGTTGGGGGAGGATTAGAATGGGATAGAGCTGGGAGAGTGAAAAAAATATTTTGTGTGGGAGGGAAGACAAATCTACAATTGGCCGGATATTGGGAGAGTAATTGGGGATTGAGGATGGAGGGGTAAAATTTGAGTGGATGAAATAGGAATGAGGAAAGAGCAAAAGGAGAAAGATTAGTATGTTAAAGTAGATGTAGAGAGAGAATGGAAAAAAAACTAGAAGCGTGAAGAAAGGACAAATGGACAGCAGACGATGGAGAGTTAGCAGAAGACACAAAGAAACCAGAAGAAAGTGACTGGAGCAATTTCAACTGAAAAAAATGCACAAAAGGTAGAAAAATATCTCTTTATTGAATTTATTAACTGAAATGTGCTAGCTCTGGGAAATGTGCATCATTAACGTCTGCGCTTTGTTTAGTACAAGAGGAAATTAATTTATAGTTTTATTTCTACAGTGTTGTTGGGCTTTTGGGGTTCCCAGTTTAATTATTGTCTTTCTGTTTCTAAATTGTGATTCCTTGTTTGGTGATGGTCTATGTTCTGCATGTGTAATTGAGCTGAGGTATTATGTTTATGTAATTCCTATTTGACATTGCCACTTGTTCTTTTTCCCCAGCAGGTCATGTATTGTTATTCTCTGAAATGTATTGGTTTAATATTTTCAGTGTAGCCTTTTGATAGGTAGGGTCTTGTGCTTTGTGAGTCCTGGTAGTGCTGTTATGATACGGCGGGTTTGCTATGGGTTCTAAATGGGCAGTGTTTGTAGTAGTTCCTAATGTGCCTGGCAGTTGGCACTGGATTATAGTAATGTAGAAATCTTTTAGTCTTTCTTTATCCATACACTCATTAAGAGGCATGTTTACTAAAAGTTAGTGTAAGGTAGCATTATGCAAATATTTATGCAAATGAGTTTGCTTATGCAAATGAGGCCCCGCACCGAGTCTCCGCACATGGCCTCGCACCCCCCTTGGGCTGCCCCTGATCCATAGACTATGGGATCTATTCTGTACTGCAAATAGCTATTCACCCCCTTCCATCCCTGGCAAAAGCCCCCCCATATGAACAAGGAGTTTGTATGGGGAGGCTTAGATGGGGGCAGGAGGGGGCAGAGTGAGGGTGGGGAGTGGGTGGTCCATGACCAGGATGTATAGGACTGATTTTGAAGTTGGCCCTTTATGTCTGGGGCCTTGGATTTAGATGGGTGACTTATTCTACCTCAGAGGTGGAAAAAGTCCCCCTGGACATCGGGGGATGGGAGGCCCGGGCATCAGCAGAGAGGTGAGGGGGGGTAGAGGATTCCCCGTAGCCTGACCTGGGCATAGAAGACAAGATCGGAGGTCAGGCTTTGAGGAAAGAAGATTGTAGTCTGTGGTCAGGGATCACAGCTCCTGAATACAGCTGCGCTGCCATGGCAACGGGACACCATGGCACCGCAGCTCCATTCAGGAGTCTGACTGAGTTAGCTGGGCAGGGGTCTGTATGTGTAGGCCAATCTGAATCGGGTCCCAGCCTGCACGTACAAGCCCTAGACCCAATTTTGATCCTGCTGGGCATGTTTAGCCCCCATGGATCAGAATTGGGTCTGTCTCTATGCATCCTGATTCTGATTGGATGTACAGGAACCTGGACGCACACATTAGAATGCGCCTCCCCTGTTTATCTTGTTTGCATGTTCTGTTGAATTAAACTTGTCCATAGAGTGGATCAACCTTGTCCTCTTCTATATATGTTGTTGGCACATACATCTGAATAATAGTTGCATTGATGGGCATTCCTCATTTATGAATAGAAAGCATAGTTACTCACTGGTAGCAGATGTTCTCCAGGAACAGCAGGAATCAGTCCTCATATATGGGTGATGGCACCAACAGAGTCCATGCGGAGCATTTCCCCAGCTTTCAAAGAAAACCTTTGGGAATGCTATCATGCATGCGTGGCCCCTTCCCGCCCAAGAGTGCCATCTTGCTCAGTCAGATGACATAGCTAAGATGGCAGTCAAACAAAAAACAGAAGGACGGTAAGCCCAAGGGGAGGAGAGAAGATTGTGAGGACTGATTCCTGCTGTTCCCGGAGAACACCTGTTTCAGGTGAGTAACTATGCTTTCTCCAGGAACAAGCAGGAAGTCAGTCCTTGGGACTCCCTAGCTCCAGACTGCCGAGGACCAAACCATAACAGTACCAACAGAGACTGGTTGGATGGCCGTGATTTGCAGAGATGAGTCCCCACTGAGAAACTCTGCAAGACCCTAGTGACCAGCAACACTATCACTCTAGTAGCCTGAGCACTGAGGGTCGGAGGGCAGAAGTTGCCTACACTCCAAGAATATTACGCAGCACTGCCTGACCTAAGGCACTGTCCCTATGGGATTTGCTTTCTAGGCAGTAATGTGCTGCGAACATGTGAATGGATGACCAAGTGGCGGCTCTGCAAATTTCCATCACCGGCACAGAACGGAGGAGGGCAATACACCAGAATCCCCCTGAAGAAGATATTTTGAAACACGGCCTGTGTCGTACCTTTTGGCGAGTTTTATTGATCTGCAATAAAGGTTCCTTCTTTCCTACCACGATAGTACTTGGTCTTCTGTTTACGTGATATCGTGCTTTTTTGGTGGCCCATAGGGTACGCTTAGTTACAAGGAGCCCCAGTCTGCTGGGGTCAAAAAACATGAAAAGCAGAGGAGTTTTTTGGTGGCCCTGGGTCTGCTACAGATAGGAGGACAGGGCCTGTATATAGTCCAGTGTGTGGAGTATGAGGCCATGGGTAAAAGGTGAAGAGTACCTGGTTGAGGTGAAAAGCGGATACCACCTTTGGGAGAAACTTAGGGTGAATGAGGTACACTACCCTGTTCTTGAAGAATCTGGTGTACAGAGGGTCCACCACCAACATTTGAAGCTTGCTGACTCTGCCAGCTGAAGTCAGGGCATCCAGGAAGACCACCTTTCCGGATAGGTATCTTAGGTGGCAAGTAGCCAGTGGCTCAAACTGCTGGGAGAGCACGATGTTAAGGTCCCATTCTGCTGCCGGAGGGCAAACAGGAGGCTTGGAAAGTAGAAGACCCCGTAGGAACCAGGAGATCAGGGGCTGGCTGGATAAGGGCTTTCCCCCTACTGGGTGGTGGTGAGTGGCTTTGGCGCTCAGATGCACCCAGACTGAGTTAAATTTCAGCCCTGCACGCGACAGATGTACATGTACTGGAGTACCAGCTGAACGTGGCAGGAGACTGGATTCTCCTCCTTATCTGCGCACCACAGGGTGAACCTAAAATCTCACATCGCTATAACTGCAGCAAAAGCCTACCACCATTTGAGAATCATCAGAAAACTCAAACCAATCCTTAACCAAGACCACTTCCACACAGTTTGCCAGGCAATCATCATCCCATTGTTAGACTATGGGAACTCACTATACCAAGGCCTCCCCCAGCAGACTATTCACCCACTTCAAATGGTACAGAACACTGCAGCACGAATCATCACAGGCACTGCAAGGTCTGAACACATCACCCCCGTCCTACAACAACTACACTGGCTACCAATAATTGCAAGGGCGAAATTCAAAACTATCCTGAACATCTTCAAAATCTTCCACCACCTCTCAGCAGATGTGCTCCAGGATATAATAACCAGGGATGTCAGCAACAGACCTAGAAGAACCAACAATGGCAACAGGATCAGCACATCTGCGGGCTATCACAAGACTAAGCAAACAACATCCAAGAGAGCTCCCTCACTTCTGGCACCGGAACTATGGAACTCCCTCCCTATGGACTTAAAGACCCTAAATGACACCAAAGACTTCCGCAAAGCACTCAAGACTCTTCTCTTTACCGAGGCCTATGGGCAACCACTCTAACTACCCACAACCAGATACTACCCAGTAGACCCAACAACTACCTTCACCACGTGAACTACCCACTCCCATTTAGACCTTCAAGTACATAGTATGTGTGTATGTGAGTCATATCCCTTCCTATTAAAAGTATCCCTACAATTGTGCTGTGACCACTTTGATTGAAGGATAAGGTGGCACACAAAACTGTCTAAATAAATAAATAAAGGGATAAGCCCTCCTCGTGTTGGGCTTCCTGGAGGCTAATAGAATCTCCTCAAGCTCTTGAGGAAGGTTGAGCAGGGCCAAGGCTACCCTCTCAGAAGCCAGACATTGTCAGTGACCCCACATTGGGGTGAAGAAGGGAGCCCTCCTCCTGAGTAAGGAAGTTTGGGGCTCAACCAAGGGGTACTGGGAGTGTCGCTGCCAGTGAGAGCAGTAGTGGGAACCAGGGTTGCCTGAGCCACCTGGGGGTGATCAGTATCACTGATGCCCTCTCGTTCTGAATTTTTAACAGAGTCTTGGTGACCAGGGGAGTCAGTGGGAATGCATACAGCAGTCTCTCGAACCATGAGATTAGGAATGCATTTTCCACTACCTTCTGTGAGTGTGGCTGCCTGAAGCAGAAGTGAGCCAGCTGCGTGTTTTCCAGAGAGGTGAAGAGGTCCATCTTGGGCCAGCCCCAAAGGCGGAAGAGCTTCTTTGCCACTGCAGGGTCGAGACGCCACTTGTGAGAGTGTAGGACTCTGCTTAGTCTGTCTGCCAGGTAGTTGTCTTGGCCCGGGAGGTAGACTGCTTGCAGAAACATGTCATTGCACACTGCAAAGCAGTGGAGGGCTACAGCGTCCTGGCAGAGGGAGTATGAGCCCGTGCCTTCCTGCTTGTTTATATAGAACATTGTGACCTGATTGTCGATCTGGACCAGTACAGGTCTGTTCTGCAAGAGGGAGCAGAATGCATGTAGGATAAGGGCTACCACCCAGAGCTCCAGGAGTTGATCTGCAATCTCCCTGGATCAGCAACTCTGAGTGTGGTGAATTCCGCAGTGAGCTCCTGAGCTCTGAAGAGAGACATCTATGGTCAGGATACTCTGCGGGGGTGGAGGGGGCACCTGGAAGGGCATTCCTGCTTGAAGGAGGCCCAGGTTCTGACACCAGTTAAGGAGACCCTGACCCTATCCCAGAGCAGGCCTGTGGCCTGGGTTCACTGAGAATGCAGGCACCACTGGGCTGTCTGCATGTGCAGGTGGACTAGGGGTGTGACACGGACCTTGGAGGCCACGGGTCCCAGCAGGAGGAGGAGAAGGAGAGCTGGCACCATTGTGCGGTGTTGAACCTCCCCTGCCAGCTGTTTGAGGCATTCTGCCCTGTCCTGAGGGAGGAGGGCTCTGGCCCAATACCATGTCCAGCTGAGCACCGATGAACTCTAGTTTTTGCACTGGAAAGAGATGAAATTTGGGAAAGTTGATGATGAACCCCAGGTACTGCAGGAGGAGGATGGTATGTTTTGTGCCCTGACTTTCCGCCTCTGATGAGCCAGTCATCCAAGTAGGGTAAGATGAACACTCCTTGTAGGCGCAGATGGGTGGCTACCACTGCTAAACACTTTGCAAATTCTTGGCGAGGAGGCCAGACTGAAGGGAAGTACCCTGTATTGGTAATGGCCTCCCCCTACCATAAATCTCAGGTATTGCCAGTGAGATGCATGGACCAGGATGTGGGTGTAGGCATCCTTTAGGTCCAAGGAGCAAAGCCAATCTCCCTGGTGGAGGTAGGGTAGCAGTGTCCCAAGCGAGAGCATTTTGAAGTTCTCCCTCACCAGGAATTTGTTCATGTCTCAGAGGTCCAGGATGGACCTGAGACCCTCAGTTCTTTTGGGGACAAGAAAGTACCTTGAGTAGAAGCCCTTGCTCCAGAAGTTCTGGGGAACAGGCTGTACTGCCCTGACCCTTAGTAGACCTGCTAGCTCTGAGAGCAAGAGGGTCTGGTGAAGGAAAGGTCGCACTGACTCTCCTGGAAAATGCCCCAGATGTAGCAGCTGGAAGCGGAGGTAGTAACCCTCCTTCACCACCCGGAGCATCCACTGGTCTGAGGTGACTGGGCCACCTGTGGGCGAAGAGTGTCAAATGGCCCACTGTGGGCTGGTGAGGGTATCCATGGGGAGGGAGACCCCACTCTGGGAGTCAAAAGCTCTCACTAGGTTGAACTGGAGCTGGTGCCTGCAGTTTGGGGACCTTTGGCTTCCTGGGTCTGTGTCCCTAGCCTTTGGGCTGGGGTCTCAGGTGTTGCTGACTTGGGAAGGCTTGGCAGTGATGACTCTGAAGGAAAGGGCCCTTCTTTCTCGAGAAAGTTGACCCTTTCCCTGAGGTTTTCTTACAGGGAAGGGTAGAGGTCTTCTTTGAGAGTCTCTGCCTGGCCACCACCTCAGCCTCAATCTTGGCAGCCTTGTTGGCCATAGGTTTCCCAAATAGGTTCTCCCCAGTGCAGGAGACATTCATCAGCTTTTCATGGAGCAATTGCTTGAGATCCAAGATCTGCAGCCAGGCCTGGTGCTGAGCACCGATGTCTGCGGCTGCTGCTCGGGCTGCAGCCTCAAACCCATCATAGGCGAATCGGGACAGGAATTTGGAGAAGTCCTAGATGATGACCACCAAGGTCTGGAATCATTGCAGGGGTTTCTCGGTGAGTCCTGATGAGAAGCCAGTGAACTCCTGAATAAGGTTCTTAAGATACATCACAATGTAGAGATCATAGATTTGTATCCTTCATCCCAGCATGGACGCCTGGAAACACTTACATCTCAGGGCATCGAGGGCTCTGGCCTCTCTATCTGGGGTACAGAAGAATAAACCTTCTGGCTCTTGAGCTTTTGCATCAAGGACTCCACCACCTTGAAACTGTGTGGAAGTTGGGCCTTCTGGAAGCCTGGACTCTTCTTGACGCAGTAGATAGCATTGAGGCATCGGCTGAACACTGGCACCAAGGCCGGGATCTCCCACATCCATAGGAGCAGTCGTTCAAGGATGGGTTGCATCAGCACTGATAGAGTCTCCATTGGCAGAGACTCATACTGGAGGATCTACAGCTCTTCAGTGCATGGGTCCTCCTCGGACTCAGTGGGGACCGAGAGGGCTTGGGTCCTGTCCTGGATGAAGTTGTGGAATGCCACGTCCTTTGGTGGGGAATGGTGTTGGAGTTCCAGGGGAGATGGCTCCAAGGGGATGTCTTGGTGTCGAGAGGTCTCGGAGGAGGCCTCGACTTCGGTATCCCAGTCTGACTATATGGGCCTCGAGGAGTCCGAGGCTTGGAGCTCCCATGCCTCGAAGCCTGCATTGGGGAATCAAAATCCTCAACTGGTCTTGGGTCAGATTCCTGGAAACTAGCTGGGGAGGACCAGACACCCGAGGATCAGGACTAGGACCTTGATCGGTGCTGAGGGCTAGCCCAAGTCCAATAGTGCTCGGGGCCCGGCTCGATGCCCGGGGACATCACCATAGTTGGGGGTCCAGTTGTCGGGTAGATGATGCGGATGAATCTGACATCATTGCCTGCTGTATGGTCAGGATGGCAGAGACTCTGCTTCAGTAATGCCATTCTGGCCTGGATGGCAGAAGGCTTCACAGCTTTCAGCATGGTCACCAAGGGTTTTGGGGTGAGCACATCCTCAGCGAGGACCATGGCTTCGGGGAGCCTCACGCAGTCACTGCCAGCCAAGGACTCCTTCCTAGAGACCTTAGGAGGGCATTGCTCAGAGTCCCCCGAGTCCTGCCACGGGGCCTTACTGGGTTTCCTCAGTGGAACCTTGATTGGCTTCAAGGATTTTTTATTTTTCTTGCCAGGTTCTTTCCAGAGGAGCCACTGCTGCTGGACTCCAAAGACGCCCAGACCTCAAGGGAGGTGCTCGGCTTCGGACTCAGCGTCGGGGAAGCAGGAGTGGAGCTGGATTGCAGGAGCATCTTCTCCTAAAACTCCAACCTTTTCTTGTTGGTCTGAGGGGTCATGGCCTGGCACAGGTTGCAGGAGGTACTGTCGCGGTCGGGCCAAGGCAGTGCAAGCAGCAGTCATGGGTATCTGTGATAGACATAATCTGACTGCAACAATCACACTTTTTAAACCACTGGCAGACATAGTGGATTACACCCGGATGGAGTCAACGACTCCCGGGCAAAAAAGGGCATGAATGCCAGTCGAGGCAAGTTTTGATTTAAAAAGAGAAATGGTGCTGAGAACAGCACCGAGAATGGCGCCGGCTCGAACTGGAAAGAAGATTTGGTACGCAAACTGGGAAAGACTCAACTAAGAGGATAATTTTTAAGGTATTGTTCCAGGGAAACAGGACATGCATCCATTGGACTCCCTGGAAAAAAGGAGACTGAACAAGATGGCACCCTTGAGTGGGAAGGGGACCATGCATGCATGGTAGCATTCCCAAAGGCCTTCTCTTAAAGCTGGGGAAATGCTCCGCACGGGCTCCATCAGTGCTGACGTCATCCATATGTGAAGACTGACTTCCTGCTTGTTCCTGGAGAACTTTCATTGCAGTTCTTGCAAGCTTTTTCTTAATTATAAATGCAACACCATTTTTTCTTTGTCTTTAATTTCTGGCATAGTTCATCATGTGATTGGCAGATTTAAGGTGTCTGATGCCAGTCCAATTAAGTTTTGTGACACCCAAAAAAACTGAGTTGTGCATATTTCATCTCCAGCTTTTCTTGGGTCATGCTTCATACATTCTATGTCCCAATATGAAAGACATCTTGCAACTTCTGAATCTCATTTCAAGTACAGCTTTATCCAAAGTCAAACGTCCTGAGGACTTTCATTCAACTGCATCATAAATGTCAGCTTTATTCTGAAACGTCTTCAGCAAGTCCCCAGTAACTCAATCAGTGCATTTTGACCTAAAGGGTTCATCTTCCAACACTATGGGGCTTGTTTACAAAGCCACAGTAGCGGTTTCTGCCCGATATCGGAGCTGAGGCCCCATTGAATTCAATGGGGCTGAAGCTCCGATATCGGGCGGAAACCGCTACCATGGCTTTGTAAACAAGACCCTATATCTATTTTTATTTTGTTGTTGCTATCCATTGGATTTTGATGACAAGATACAGCAGTGGATTTCCAAGTCTTCCTTCTGTGCAGGTCATATCCGTTTTGTTGCTGAAATCTCATAAATATAATCTTCCACCACCGGCACTATACCATACTTCTGCTGCTCAGATGGGTGGTTTGTCTTAATTTGACACCTCAGCTGAGACCTGTCCATCTTGGTTGATCCTGCCAGTAGTTTATTTACCAATGGCATAATGTTCAACATCGCTGATGAATACAAGCCCTCATAGCATGATGTTGCAAACAAAAGTGAGGAAAAGTAGTATTTACCGTATATTAGCGATGAAATGCCACAAATATTATTCTATATATCTTACATAACAAAACATGACTTATATTTCCTTGCAATTTTATCTCATTGATTCCAAATAGCACTCCGTGTGGCCTTGAGCAAGTCACTTAACCCTCCTTCGCCTCAAAAAAATCCAGTGTTCCTGTTTAACGTATATTATCAAGTTTAAGTTACAATGTAAACCACTTTGACTTAAAATGACAAAGCAGTACAAAACCCCTAATAAATAAATATTTTGAACCTTTTGTCATCTCCTAAAATCACTCAGTTTCAAAGAGTTTGTTTTATCTCCCTGGCACTGTCAGTAACAATTCAACTTTGGCAAAATCATAATGCCTATAGAATTAGCAATATTGTCAAGCAAATTCCATCATTCAATTATAATCAAGGTTTAGCTTTCCAACATCTAACCTAATAGAATGGCTGGGTAAAAATTTCCAGCTATTAGGATGAAACCTGGTAAAAGGGTGATAGACCTTCATTTTCAATATGTGTGTCAATATGGCACTTAACATATCTTATTGTCGTGCAGTTGACATCCAGTTTTATGATCCCTACCTCTGCATAAATTACTTCACAAAATAAACCCTGGTGTTTCTAGTGCATACACTTCATTCCCGATGACCTGTGATGCACTGAGAGAATCTGGGGCATTTCAAAAACGAGTGTCATCATTTCATTTTATTTTCCAGCTTTATAATTTCATAAAATAAGGCATCAGAAAATTATAAAAACATTAAAAGAGCTAAATCAGAGGGTCAAGCTATTTACTCTTATAGTTTGTTGCAGAGGACAAATTCCCCTTTAATCGTCTTTAACTATTCAAACCATTGCAAACTGCACTGCTAAGCAGTAGTACAACTACTATCCTTGACTTTTTTGTAATTGCTGTGATTTGGAAATGCAAACCAGCATCTGGGCTCTCTTTATTAACAACTTCTCCCCCTGCTTGGCTTCCCCAGAAGACGTGCACATTTCCTATCTGCCATGATATATTGGTTATCAGTGATAAATCAGCTGTCCCAAGCAACTCTAATCCTCCCAGCTCAGCATCTCTCCCCACCATTTCCCACTTCAGTCCTTTCTTTTTTCAGTCATGCACTGCAGTAGTAATGAAGACATTCATCCTCCTGACAACAAGGCAGACTTTAACCCTTTAATCCAAGCTGCAGCTCCAACATTATTACAAAGGAAATCCTTTTCCGTAAATATAACTAGAAAGACTGTGTATAGGTTTGTGTGTACGTGCTGGAAGAGGGAACATACATAAATACCAATCAAAGCACTAAAGAAAACAAGAGTTTCTCCGGTACCGAAAATTCAAAGTACTTAAAATTAGATTTACTAAAAGATGTTACATGCTATGTTAGAATACTGAAATCCCATTGCATTAAATGGGTAACATATCAATGCATGGTATTAAGTAGTAATGTGATGGCTCCATTCAGTAAATCTAAACCTTAATGTAGCATTAGCCTCTGACAATTATTCCACCTCAGAGGCAGAATAAGTCCGATGAATATTGGGGACCAGAGCACGCAGAGCAGCCTATGATGTGGGGCAGCTAAAGGTAGGTTCCTGCTGCCCATTCCCAGCCCCAGCTGCCCCTGCTGACATCTGAGCAGTGGGGAGCAAAGTGCGGGATGGCGGAATCCTTTCCTGAGCTCGTGCATGGCATCCTGGTGTCATGGCAACAGGATGTTGCGGTACTGGGGATCCTGCAGGAGGATGGGGAGGGATACCCAGAGTGGAGGATGGATGTCCAGGGCCCTGGGATCGGGGCATGACCAGCCCATCTATCTCCTGATTCTGTACCTGTGGGACCATCTGGCTCCCGTGGTTACAGAATCGGGGTCTAATCCAGCCCATCCAGATTTTGGACATCCGGACAGGCCCCTTTCAGCATCGGGCTCCACATGTTTGGAGCAAACATTTCCTCTAAAGCTAAATCTTCAACACTGTTTAATGTGAATCATAACATTTTACTTTATAGACTAAAAGGGTAATTTTATAAGGCTTAGGTGTGATTTGGACATCCAAAAATATGCATGCGGATATCTAGATTGCTGAGATGTATCTGGAGCCATTTCACAAATGGCTTTTTAAGACATCTCCACTGCGGGGATGGCCAAGTAGATGGGAGGCAGAGCAGAGGTATGTCCAGGGTGGGGCAATAGGTGTAGACATCCTGATCAATTTCAGAAACTTCGGAGATATCTGTGAGCTCATCCACATTTAGACCTACGCCAGGCATGATTAAGCATTGGGAAAGTGCTCATTTGGATCCTAAAACATCTGGCTGATGAAGATAAGATGGTATTCCAGTATCCTCAGTATACTCCACAATCACAATGTTATTTTTCGTATATTTAATAAAAGTGTTTCATATTTGCACCACCACCGCATGGCTCTTAGATGTCCCTGGTAGCAAATGTTAAACTGGGGACGTTTATGTAGATGATGCCACATAGTCCCGTATCGGGCTTATCTACGTTTATGAAATTGTGCCTGAACTCGGATGTGTTTATCTTTTTTCAGGACGTTCTGGCATGGCTGCCCCAGATTGCATTTGGACGTCCTTTGTAACATATGCCTTCACGGGAACTGCCTTTGAAAAAGACTGTTGCTATACCCACAGAATGGGAGAAAACCTGTTGAAAATATGCCTCTTTTATGTTGGGTGTTTACAGGCCTCAGGAAAAAAGAGGCATTTGATTTTACAATAACAGAATAGCCAATGAAAGATTATAAACCTTACTTTTCATCCATATTTAAAAGAACCCTGTAAGATGCTTGCTTGACAACCTCTCAAATAATGTTTCAAACATTTCAGTTGAAGGTACATAGATCTTGCTGTTCTAAAATGAGTCTTTCATTCAAGCAATGCCGGTAATGCTCTAGCTTTTTGTTAACCCTACATTACAAGAGAGTTCAAAGCAGACAGCTTTCGTTTTCTCTTGTTAACAGAATATCCATGTAAAGAGGCTCTTTGAGCATATCACTAGAGTCTCAGAAAGATGTTAGGCTTAAGCCACAGAATAGTGCCATAAATACTATATTTAAACTACAATATAACCAAGGTTTTCATTAGATAAATAACCTCTCAGTTCTTAAATGATCTCTCTCACATAGCAACTTAAAAGAGAGACAGCCACTCCTTTTATTCTTATGGCACAAATGCTATACTAGCTAACGCATGCAAAATAAATGCATACTGTTTCCAAGCTTAAAGTTATTAATTTTGGTTTCATTTCAAGATACTATTTTATTTTTAGAAAAAAAGTAGCATTTTTCATGTTTTATTTTCATGTAGAGGGTAATTTTATAAACTCCCACACAGTTAAGACACATTGCCACATGCATAATCTTGTGCCTGTTAACAGTGAAAGTGCTTCGATTGCAATTGGATATATTTTTCCACCCATGTCCAAACGTGCTGGAAAGACTGATCATATTTCTTCAGCCAGCCATTGCCATCTTGTTCTCAGCAGAGTTCCACCAGAAGTGGATGTTTAGCATACCGCTGTCTTTCCAACAACTGAAGTTGTTGCAAATGTTAAATGTTAAGTTGTTGCAAATGTTACTGTAATGTAATCTACCAAGGCCAGTATCTTTAGAGTGATAGTCAGTAAACTATCCACTGTTGTGTGACATAATCATTCCTTTACCGCTCCAAAGTAAAAGTATTTTAACTTCCTAGATTTCTGACCCCCATTGAGGCTATTCTTCCTCAGACTGCCCAATGTTTTAAAAGCATTTTATCTTGATTGGTCTATGTCTCCTATTGAGGTCATGCTCCCTCAGGCTGCTTCGAAGGTGATGTTTTAGGCATAAATTATGTATTTATTTATTTATGTAACAGGTTTTCTATACCACCTTCTAGTTACTTCAAGGCGGTTTACAGAAAACATCACAGCAAGCTGAAGTTTACATAGAACAGGGAATACAACTTGGAGAATAAACTGAGATATAATGGGTATCTTTAACAATTATAGACTATGTACATTTGCATGGGTGTGGTATAGTTTGTGAATATCGCTTATACATATTTACTAAGGTGGTAGACCAGGAAGTTGTTACGCATGATGTTCTAGGGGTAGGTCCATGTTTAATATTTTTCTTTAATCAGTCATATTGATCGGTATTTTATGGGGTGGGACCATAGTGTTCCATAAAGAGGTGGGTCTTTATGACTTTCCTATAGTCTGTTAAGTCTTTAATTGCTTGTATTGAGGCAGGTAGGTCATTCCAAAGCTGGAGAGCATGTACAGAGACGGCTCTTTTGCAAGTGGATTGTTTTGCTGTTCTCATGCTTGTTGGTATTTCCAGGATGTTGTTGTCCGCTGTTCTTCTAGTTCTGGTCTGATATGTTTTCTTGAGCAATGACTGAAGGATCGGAGGAGACAGGATGTTGATTATTTTGAAGATTATTGTTAGATTCTTCTATTTGGAGTGTACAGATACCAGGAGCCAATGCAGTTGGTGAAGTGTATGGTTTTATTTTGCTGTTCTGGTAATAATTCTTGCTGAGGTGTTTTCTACCAGTTTTGTACCAGTTGCAGGGGGAGTATTGTTCTCTTTGGAAGGCCTTGGTAGATTACATTACAGTAATCTAGTATGGGTGTTACTATGGCTTGGCATACATTTCAAAAGTCACTGTCGCTGAGTAGTGGCTTGAGTTTGTGTATTGTTCTGAGTTTGAGGTATTGTTCTGAGTTTGAAACTGCCAGTCTCTTTCATGCAACAGGCAAACACAAAAGGAGAGCATTTGAGGAACAGTGCCCGGTCCTTAATGCACCACTTTGTGCATGATTTCAGAAAAGAATTTCCAGCGTTAATGGCCAAAGAGACAACTACTATAGACATGCCTAGAGAACTTCCACCCAGCTGAGTATTAATGCAGGTGAACAATAGCATATCATTGCATTCTCTGGGCCTCAATGCTCTCATGAGAGTAGGACTTTAGAATGTGAGATCCTTTATATGTAAGGACTCTAGTTTTCAATTTAAATTTGCAACATTGATTGGACAGTTCTAGGCGCATTTTACAAAGGACGTCCATGTGTAAACTGGGGCATCAAAGCCAGAATATCTGAAAAAAAAAGCATGCAAAACAAAAAATGGGTTTAAAATTATAAAATTAGAAAAATAAGAGTAAAAGGTTAAGTGGACGCATCAACAGGCATTTAAAGAGGATCCATAACTACAGGTATTTTATAGCCCAAGCCTCATCATCTGGCTCCACTACCCAATGATTTCTATTCAATTATTATTTTTTTATCTAACAGATATTTTTATAATTTTAAAAAAGTCTTTTTTATAAGAGAGTCACAATAAAGCAACACCACTTAGCTTTGGAGTGACAAAAAGCATTTTCTTCAGCAGCATCTCAATAATGAACACATACAGGTCATAAAGGGAGGCAAAAGACTCTGCTTCTGCAGATTTTCACCGCGACTCAAGGGTCAACAGAAAACACTACAATGCACTTGACATCGATATTTCAGCCCTGACTTGACACAAATGATACTGTGTAGATAACATAAGGAGGGATCTAGCTAAGCTTGAAGATTGGTCTAGAATTTGGCAGCTGAGATTTAATGTTAAAAAATGCAAGGTCATGCATTTGAGCTGCAGCAATCCAAGGGAGCGATATGGTATAGGAGGTGAAGTACCTCTGTCCACAAAAGAAGAGCGGGACCTAAGTGTGATTGTGTCTGATGGTCTTAAAGTAGCTAAACAGGTAGAAAAGGTGACGGAGAAAGCTAGAAGGATGCCTGGGTGCATAGGGAGAGGAATGGCCAGCAGAAGAAAGGAGGTAATAGTGCCTTTATATGTCTTTGGTGCGACCTCATTTGGAATATTGTGTGCAATTGTAAAGACCGCACCTTCACAAGGATATAAACAGGTTGGAGTCAGTACAGAGGATTGCTATTAAAAGGGTTAGTGGTCTTCATTATAAAGCATATGAGGACAGACTTAAGGATCTTAATATGTATACTTTAGAGGAAAGGCGGGATAGAGGTAATATGATATAAATATCTCTATGGCATAAATGCACCGAAGGAGAGCCTCTTTCGATTGAAAGCAAGCTCTGCTACAAGGTGACATAGGATAAGGGGGAAAGGGGATACTCAGAAGTAATATGTGGAAATATTTTTTTTAATGAAATAGTGTTAGATGCCTGGAATAGTCTCCCAGTGGAGGTGGTGGAGAAGAGGACAGTATCTGAATTAAAAAAACAAAACAAAACATGGGACAAACATACAGTAGAGGATAGATAAAGGAAAAAAGGGACTGTTGTAGTGGATGATATGGAAGGACAGACTAGATAGGCAATGTGGTCTAGTTCTGCCATCATGTTTCTATGTTTCTATGCTAGGTATCCCTCCGAGTCTTCACCCTCTGGGTGTGAAGGTGGTATTCTCTTCAATCCTCTCTGTTGAGGGTTAAGGCCGGGGCAGAGAAGCTTGCATCCTGAAGATGAATGCATGGTTACTCGGATGGTGTCATCCAGAGTGTTTTGGTTTCCTGGATCATGGGATGATTTTCCAAGGGCTGCAGAGCAGAGCTGGCATCCATCTGTCCAAGAAGGGCTGCAGCAGACTGGCTAACCTACTGAAGAGGGCCTTAAACTAGATTCATTGTGGATGGGTGAAGAAAGTCCTCAAGTAACAGAAAGCTCTGAGATAAGTTAAAAATTAAATACTCATATGTTGAGGCTTTAATGAAGAGGCTGACTTGGATTTAGTGGTGGTAACGGAGACATGGTTCATGGAAAACTATGACTGGGATGTAATTATACCAGGCTATACGTTATTCAGAAAGGACAGGGTAGGAAGATGAGGAGGAGGATTGTCACTATATGTAAAAAAGAATATTAAAGCTATAGAATTACAGGGCTTAAAAGGGAGCGAGGAGGTACTGTGTGTTAAACTAGAAAGACGGAAAAGGAAATACATTTGCATTGGTGTACTATACAGATCTCCTTCACAGGGAGAACAAGTGGATGGAGATTTAATAGAAGACATATGCAGTATTGCTATAAAAGAAGAAGTGCTACTGATAAGTGATTTCAATATGCCGGATGTTGATTGGCACATCCCTGCTGTGCTGTCATCTAGGAGTAAGGAGATCCTAGATTCTCTATAGGAAGAACTATTTAGGCAACTGGTAATAGAACCCACACGTGAAGGGGGCCATACTGCATTTGGTGTTTACCAAAGGCGTATGTGTTTCAGACGTTATGGTGGGAGACATCTCACATCCAGTGATCAACAGATGGTGTGGTTCAGTATTAGGACTAGGACTTATAAAATCCATTCAGAAGCGAGGGTCTTAGACTATAGGAAAACTAGCTTTGCCAAGATGGGACAATACCTCAAGGAGTCATTAGTGGGATGGGAACAGCTAGGGGATATAGAAAGGCTTTCTTTGTTTTCTGTCTACAATTTGAGGAGATAACAAACATGGACAATGCAAATGCTAGCCATTTACTACTTTTTAAATCTAATTCATTTGACTGAGATGAAGGAAATTATTTTTTCAATGAAAAAGTATACCTTACCTTCATATCCTATTACATTGTATTTACTAACAAAATATACTCCTTGATCTATTATTCTTTTTGCATTCTATGGTTTATCTGTGCCTACTGCCATTAACATTGAAAGAGGCACCTGTCAAACTAATCCTTAATAAATCAGGCATGGAACAGGATTTACCCGTTCACTTAAGGCTCAGTCTGATGAAAATCACTAAGCATGCGGTGTTCAAACAATCGCTGACTTTCTTATTTTATGTATTAATTTGTTTATGTATAGTCTGTCTAATCACCAATGGTTTGAAGCAGGGTTACAAGGAACCTACACAAGACAAACAAAACCATGAAATTACAAGTCAGGCAAAAAAACATGGTTATAGTAGCATATCTTTAAATTTGAGTACAGGATTCCTCATTCAATTCCCAAACCATCTCAGAACAGCAACATCTTGATAAGACAAATGCACTACATCTCAAACAATCTGGATTTAGGAAGTATCACAGTACTGAAATGACATCGGTGGCAATGATGAATGATATATGCATTTCGACATGAAAGATTAGGTGTTTCTTATTTCCTTTGATATGACTGCTATGTTTGACTTAATCACGGATTTTTTATTGATAGACTGGTAAAGACAGGTATTTGTGGAATGCCTGTCAAGTGGTTCAAATCATATCTAGCAGATTAAACAAGTGAAGGCACATTTTAGATAATATGGGGGCTATTTTAGAAGCCCTATTTGTGCTTTGGATGCCTGAAAATGGTCTTGGAGATCTCCAAAGTATCAAGACAGACAGCCCGATGATAGTCGAGGGATTGGTTCCATGTGCAAGATGCTTGCAAGCTGAAGTCCTCATGAAACAAGTGGAGGAGCTCAGAGAAGAGATGGTGAGGCTGAGAAGCATTTAAGATAGTGAGAAGTGCATTAATGAGATGCTTCTTGAAGCATCCAAGCTCTCTGGCAGAGGTGAAGACAGTATGCTACAGAATGAAGAGAGTTGGACCTGAGTCACCAGAGCCTGCAGAATCGACATCCAACATATCCAGCCCTCTAATATAAGAACCAGTATGCAGTCCTGGAAGTGGAGGAGCATTCCAGGAAAGGGAAGGACTAGAGCTCAAGAACCCCAAAGTTGCAGATTAAGTAACCACAAGGAAGTGAAAGGTGATGGTAGTTGGTGAGGGATACTGAGCCACCCATCTGCCAAACAGACTTGATGTCTAGGGAGTTGTGCTGTCTGCCAGGTGTCAAAAGCCAAGATGTTATGAAGAGTGTGCCGAGCTTCATCAGGCATACTGACCAATGTTCCCTCTAATTTTCTGTAGGCTGTGTGCGCATAAAATATCAGCTGTGCAGCTTTTGAAGGAAGGTTAAATTTTTGTGCGCCACATAACGACACTCGGAGTTATATACTTTAAAATTTGACTACACGTCAGAATACAGTATGTACACCACATTGATTGCACTAGAAAATATTGTAGAACTTGTGAAAACCATAAATACACAACAACTTTTAAATTTTAAGATGTCTGTGTTGTTTTCTATCAGAATCAGAACTGTAATTTTTGTGCGCTCTGTTGTAAAGTATGTGCGTTCGCTCGGCGAGGTATGTGCGCGCGCACACGTGCACAGCTTAGAGGGAACAGTGATACTGACTATTATCCGATGTTGCTTATCTATGTCGTCACAAGTGATACTGCTGCTTTTTTGTTTAAATATGCCGTTTTGTGAAATAAGAAATAAGGTAGCCAGAGCTACACACAGTGCTTACGATACAGGCACCCAATGGATCAATTGAGAAGCATTATGATTATTAATTATGCATAAATTCATTTGCATAAAATGAAAGCAATGTATTTAAATTCATCTTCTGCAAATCTAGTACTGGCAGGGCCGAATTTTGGTGTTCGTAGGCACTGACAAGTCAAAAATATAAAATATTATTGTTTTGAAATCTGCATGTTTTTTTTAACATGAAAAAGTGTCTGTATGTAAAGCAGATGCAAATGTCCATGTTTTGGAGCAAAAGTGCATGCATGTTTTCACTTTGAAAGCTGGTGCAAAGTCTTGTGGGTAAAAATATTGATGAACCTTACCCCACTGCAAGCAGTTTGAAAACGGTTCCCTTAATACCTGCATTGAGCTATGATACGAATCAGTAAAACAGTACTTCATTTAATTTAAATCAATATTAGTGACTACAGTGTAGCAGAGGTTTTGAATAGTGTTGAACATTTGTATTGTCTCAAGAATTACATTAAAATCCAATTAAAGGAGGAGTTTTAGTGCTCTGACAGGACAATTTTCAAAGGGATTTGTTTGGTTTAGCAAGAATCACAGTAAGTGGGTAAATCCTCATGGGTGAAAATCATCCTCTCATTAGCTGACAAAACTATATTTGCGTTTTCACAGAGGAGTATGAGTTAGTGCTTGGAGGGGAACTCACATGATGGAATTTCAATCTGAAATGCAGCATTTGGTAGCCTAAATATTCAGAGAGAAACTGAGCAGAGAATCTCCCATGAAAAATCATATCTAGATTTGCTACCGTGGCTTACCGTGTTAGTGCACGTTAAGGCAGCTAACAAAAGTTAAACTGGTCCCACAGCATAAAATGGGTGTGCGATAATAATGTACTTTAAGAGAGAATTAGCATGAAGTAATCACAGTGTACCCTCTAGTACATCTAGTTTGCAGTTTTCCTGCAAACTATCCAGGCAATTTTAAAACCAGCTCTTTATTTGCTCTGATTGCCATTTGAATTGCTGGAATCGCTGACCAGCTCACTGTATTCTAATTGTAAATATGTAGAGCGAATATGGTGCCTTAACTCATATGTCTAGCGGCCTTTCCATATTTTCAAAGCAAGGTTTTCAGGAGACTAATATGTGTCATTGTAGCCCTGTCAGAGATTCTGAGCTATAGAAGAAATTCTAATTAGGGATGGAATGAGACCTGAAAACCTGATGCCCCCCTTGCTGTAAAAGTCCCCCGTACGAACCATTCTCATCCAGTGACTCGATTTGAAAAGAGGTCAATGCAATCTGAAATGGTCTGAACCAATGTTTCTTGCAGTAACTATGGAAGTAAAACAAGCAGGAATGCTAATCTGCCTAGCCTCCTGAGACTAGCACGCTAAGCAGTAAAAGAGAAAGACAGAAAACAAGGACAAGCCTCCCTTAATTTGCTCCTAAACTTCCTTATTTTCTTTCACAATTGTGTGCAGCATCATTGCATTCTACTTGCACCCTCCTTATAAATCTTTGCCATGGTGGCTTGGTTGATATGAGTTTTCTAAAAGCCAGTGTACGGATGGGAGCACACCACTTTGGGGTCTCAGAGGGACCATTTGAGCACTGCCATAAAAGATCACTAAACAAAAACAGCACTGCAGCCCACTTCAGTTTATGTAGGCAGTCAGCCTTTTATTGCTATAAAACCTTGAAATGGATGTATGAGCTGGGCTGTTATAAACACAGAGTTGTTTACCGCTTTGACGGTGGCAGGTACCAATACTGGCCGGGAAGCTTCAGCAATCTGAATGTCAGAGCCTGACTAATGCGGAGAAACATAGTGTGACTGGTTTTATGAAGAATATGTTTTATAAACCCCAAGGGGCGATTTATCACAAATTCATCCTCTCTGCTGCAGATTGCAGCTTTAACGTTGAATACTAGATGCCACTTGGCACTTCAACATGAAAGGGGAAAGGAAAACTTAGAAAAAAGATACTCTAATAGTGTGCCGGATCCCTGTATCCTTCAAAATGTTGTATTCACACTTTTAAAGATGAAGTCTAATGCTGTTTTCCTTGTCTGCTCATATTCTGATGTTAAACGGGCACCGGATTCTCTTGTTTAAAAAACCCCTACATTTGTTATTCGTATTGTTGTTGTTGCTGTTTGTATTGCTTGACCACTAGAGCAAGGTTTGCTGAGAGAAAGCATAAGGTCAGTTGGAGCTATGAGCAAACATCTTGGTGGAATAAAAAGCACTTTGATCTACATTATAACTAAGAGTTGTA
This sequence comes from Ichthyophis bannanicus, assembly GCA_033557465.1. NCBI lineage: Eukaryota > Metazoa > Chordata > Amphibia > Gymnophiona > Ichthyophiidae > Ichthyophis > Ichthyophis bannanicus. Next base: position 862,866,021 of record CM066032.1, on the reverse strand, counting down.
AATTAGAGCTGTGGATCACAAGCCGCTCCTTGGGACCACACTAATCATTATACATTTCAGGTTTTCCATAATGACTATGCATAAAAACTCATTTGCATACATTGGTTTCAAGAACAGTCTGATGCATGCAAATACAGTATGTCTCATGCATATTCATTATGAATCACTGGAAAACTAGGTCAGCTGGACTGGATTTATATCCAATGAACCAGAAACAGGTAAGCATGGCTCATAAGTGACTGGTATTTTGTTTATGTAATTTTTGAGTTTCCATTGTTGATGCATACTACATACTGCCTATGGGACAATTTTTGGCAGGATCAAGTTGACCAAGCAAAGGCTTAGTTGGCTAGATTCCATGGTCAAAAATGTCACCTGCAAATCTGGTTGGATAGATTCACTTTAACAGTTATGTTTGACTGACATAATATGGTACCACCCTAGAGGCATTTAAAAAGTAGGGTCCGGATTTTCAGTGATAGCTGGTTAGTTTCAGTCAACTACATCAGATACTCTAATCCCCTGTGAAAACGGATACCTATTCAAAAAAGATTTATGGAATTAACTTTCAAATCAACCACATAAATCCTTCAGTTTAAGAATTTTGGCCCTCTGACCACATCTCAATTTCTGACATAAAGCTATCTGTTTAGGAAGAGGAGGGCTGGAAGGCAAAAGGCTCAAAAGTTAACATAGTAACATAGTAAATGATGGCAGATAAAGACCATCATTTGTTATCTAGTCTGCCCAGCAAGGTAGCAAGAGTAGGTGCACCTGCCGATTCATGCAGGTCACCCCTCCCTATGCTATTGTTTAGGGGTGTACCCACCGCTCCGTGCAGGTCACTCCTCCCCATGCCTCTCTTTAGGGGTCTACTCATTGCTCTGTGCAGGTCACCCCTATTTGTTGAGATAGCAGAGAAAGTTAAGGTTATTTTGATTTTATCCTGTTGCTATAAGGCGATCCTCTGTGTCTGTCCCATGCCATTTTGAATTCTGTCCTAACCAAAGAACTGATAAATACTGATGCACAACTGTTATGTGGATATCCTCACTCCTGTAAATAAATTCCCTTGTACATATTGTACATACAATACTTGTAAATAAGTTATATTGTTACATGGCACCGTTTAATTGCTAATGTTCCAAATAGCCTCTTGTTCTAGTTTGAAACCAGTTGGAAATCTGTTAATATGTAATGTTTCTTAACTTATCTGTAAACCACTTTGAGTCTGCTGAAAGGCAGTATATAAATACAATAAATAATAAAGAAATAAATTTGCCCCACCACTTCCATCGGGAGAGCATTCCAAGCACCCACCAACCTTTCAGTTTACCGCCATGTTATGTCCTCTAGTTTTGCAGCTCCTCATCTTTGAAAATTTTTGGTTTATTCCTTAATACTCTAAGAGGCTTGTTTACTAAACAGCAGTAGCGGCTTCCAATCGATATCAGAGACGCGGCCCCATTGAATTCCCTCCTCTCCTCTAGAGTATACATATTTAGGTCTTCAAGTCTCTTCTCATATGTCTTCTGGCACAGGCACCAAATCATTTTAGTCACCTTCCTCTCAACCGTTTCCAGTCTTTATATCCTTTGCAGGATGTGTTCTCCAAAACGGAGTACGATATTCCAAGTGAGGCCTCACCGGCAACTTGTACAGTGGCATTAGTACTTCTTCCTTTCTGCTGGTAATTCCTCTCTGTATGCAATCCAGCATCCTTCTAACTTTTGCCACCACCTTGTCACATTGTTTCGCCTCCTTGAGATCCTCAGAAACAATCACTCTGAGGTCCTTCTCCTGGTCCGTGCACATCAACCTCTCGCCCTTTATTGCATACAATCCCCTTGGATTTCTGCTTCCCTTGTGCATGACACTGCACTTCTTCACATTAAATCTTAAGTGCCAAGTATTAGACCATTCTTCCAGCTTTTATAGATCTTTCCTCATGTTTTTACAAAAACTGGAAGAATGGTCTAATGCTTGGCAGTTAAGATTTAATGTAAACAAGTGCAGTGTCATGCACTTGGGATGCACTGATTTTCAGCTATCTAATTAACTTTATGTGATCAAGCTGAATCACATAAAAAGCTGTCCCGACTTAGCTGGATAACTTGGCAGGTTAAGTCTAACTTTACTATATAACACAGCTGAAAATCCTTTTAAAGATAATAAGATATACCATACAGTTATCTTTAAGCAGGTAATGGCCACTGATAGGTGTGGTTCTATCATTAGGCAGAGTGAGCTGGCCACTTCAGGCAGCAGTTTTTAGAAGTAGCAAAAAATACACCTAAAATACCCCTTTGGTAGCTGCCTTACTCTGTCTTCTCTGAAAAAAAAAAGAATTCATGGAGATAACCAACTGCTGCAAGGTGAGGCAGCAGCGACAGTGGCATCATCACCCCCTCTTCTTGCCACTGTCACTTCTCACCAGGTCTGTGTCTGTGGCAGCAGTGGGTTCTCAGGATTAAGGACCCAGGGTCATTGTGTCTTCTGTATGCATGGAAGACCCTACCCATCTTGTCCCCTTCTTACACGTGCTTTTCATGTCAGAGGGGGAAGGACGTCAAGGCCTTCCAAGGACGAAGGAGTCTGAAAGACCCTGTGCTTTTGGTTTTCTAAATGCACCACTGCTGCAGACCTTGAGAGGGGCACTGGGGGTGGTAAGAAGAGAGGCATGAATGGGGAGAGGTAATGTTGGCCATTAGGGTGGTGCAGAGGCAGAGGACAGATGCTGGACTTAGGGTGGGTACAGAGAAAGAGAGGGTGAGTAGATGCTGTAAACAAGATGGGGTGGAGGGGAAATGCTAGACATGATGAAAATAGAGAGAAAATATTGGACACAGGAGAGGGGGCAGATGTTGTCCCTTGGGAGGGGAGGGCATAAGGTGCATTGGGGGACGAGGGCAGATGCTGCATACAGGATGGGGTGTAAGGCAGATGCTGAACTCAGGATGAGGAGATGAAAGCAGATGCTTGACACAGGCAGAGGACAGATAATGGACATGGGATGAGGCAGAGGGCAGATGCTGGCCACAGACTGGGGGAAATGGAAGGAAGATGGTGGACACTGGGTGAGTATATGGCAGATAGTGGACATGGGGTGCACTAAGGAGCAAATGCTATACACAGAGTGGAGGAAGTAGAAGGAAGATACTGGACACAGGATGGGGTAGACGGAGATGATGAATATAACGGGGATAGGGGGATGAAACACAGATGCTAGGCATGGGATGAGAGTGAAGAGCAGATGCTGGATACAGACTTGGGCAGAGGATGGATAGTAGACATGGGATGGGGCAGAGGGCAGATGCTGGCTACATGGTGGAGTAGGTGGAGGGCAGATTCTTGACACAGGGTGGTGCATAGGGGTATGGAGGGCAAATGCTGGACATGGCGGAAATAGAGAGAGGGAGGGATGGAAGATGCTGGACTTGGGGAGGGAGGGAGGTACAGATGCTTGACAGGAGAGAGAGAGAGAGAGAGAATATTCTGGACAGACGAGAGGGACAAGAAAGGAATGTTGGACATGGGGTAGGCAGAAGGGAATTCTGAACATGAGGGGTGGAGGGAGGGAGAGAAAGAGGATCGATGGTGGTATGGGAGAGTGAGGAAGAGGGAGAGAGGATAAATTGCTGGATCGTGAGGGAGACAGAGAGGAGAGATAATTGACATGGGACAGAGATGGGGAGAAAAGAAGAGAGGGAAGGAAGATGCGGGACACAGGGAGGGAAAGAGAGCATGGGGGAAAGGAGATGCTGGATACAAGAGGAGAGAGAGGTGAGATGCTGGACAGAGGAGGAAAGAGGAGAGATGGTGGACAGAGGAAGGATACAGATGAGAGAAAATGCTAGACATGGGAGGAAGAGGGTGTGGATATATGTTGGGCCTGGGGTGGAGAGACAGGGAGAGGGAGGGGAGATGATGGATCTGAAGGAGGATAAGGGGTTATGCTGGACACAGGTGGTAGAGGGATATATGAGATGCTGGATATGGGGGATAGGGATGGGGGAGGGAAGATGCTGGGCTCAAGGGGAATGGAGATAGAGGGGAAGTAGTGGGCATGGGAAGAAGGATAGGGAAAGAAAGGATGAATAGTGAGATTAGGTGAGAAAAAAAGGGTGAAATGCTGGATGGAGGGGGGAGGGGAGAGAGAGAGAGGAGGGGAAGAGAGACTTGGAAAGAGAGAAGGGGAGAGATGCTGTACACGGGGAGGGGGGAGGCAGCAATAGGAGAGTTAGTTAAAGATTGGGGAATAAGAGGCTGAGGAAGGAGAGAGATGGGAAATGAGAGGACTGAATGGTAAAAAGGAGGAATGATATCTGAGCTGATAGAGAGAGCGAAAAATAAATGGAAGAAATCTGAAAGGAAATGATCTATACCAGAGTTGTACAGAAGTGAAAAAGACAGGAGGGGGAGAGAAATGTCAGACAGGCCAGAGACCCTAGAAAGTAAGTTAAGAGAAGACAGAGGAAACCAGAAACCAGAGACTGAGATCATTAGAGAATAAAATGGCCAGACAACAAAGGACGTAAAATGAATTTTATGTTCAATGTAATGATTGGAATATGACAGTCTTTGGAATTTACATGCATCCTCTTTATAGTTCACACAGTACAGAGGTACATGCAGCTTCGCCCCCCCCCCCCTGGTGTTGCAGTGCATGCAGAGCATGGTTGTAGACAAGAATGGGTTTGGGTGGACCATGGTCCCTCCACTTTGGCATCAGGGTCATCCAGTCAGCATCAGCGGAACGGTCAAATGAGAGGAGAACTGGAGAGATTATCAAAATTTGCAAAGCCTTGTGCCCACCCATGATAACCCCAGGTCCCACAAAAAAAACAACAACAAAAAAACAATCTTGGCTACACCTCTGAAGCAGAGTCTGGCTTCTTGAGGTTTCTGTTTAAATTTTGCCAAAATATTTCTATTTTTAGTTTGTAAAAGTCCAACAAAAGTAGCACGACACCACGTGCAAATAGACCACCCAGTAAGAGACGTGGATTGCAATGAAGGAACGTATAAATTGTAACCTTTATTAAAACTTATTATTCCTCTTCAGCCACTGGCCCGACACAGGCCGTGTTTCGTAAAAGCCTTCTTCAGGGGCTTGAATGGCTAAAACATACAAATGTACAGCTGAAATCGGAGCCAAATGAATGTGTGATATACCACAAATAAGTGCTAATTTGTTAAAATATAAAAACTAATAAATAAATACGTAATATATATCAACTAAAAACTAATAAAACAATAAATAAATAAATATATGTCAACATGTAAACTAAAACATGATGAATAAAAAAGTTATTTGTATCTAGAATAATAAATAAATAAAATACAACATCAAGAGTTTACGTAAAAAGGATATATAAAAGACTGTTAAATGAGTATGTGTGATAAATAAAAAAGCTCTCAAGGGATATGATAAACAGGCAGTAAAAACATACCTGTACTTTATGTTGCTTATTATTGAAGTGTCTCATGTGTTATCATAAATAATAATAAACCTAAGGCAAATAACAAATACCATTAAAGGAAGAGTCACTCAGCAGAAAAGAGAGACCCAACGAGGGATGAGGGCAGAAAACAAAAAACAAAAACCAAAGAACTGGTGATTATATATGGCAATGGCCTGCTTTTCAATATGTGTGTCATATGGAAAAGATACAATCCAAAACTTAAATGTTGTCAAATGTTCATGTCAAAAATCCACTTAAAATTCTCTGTGAACACAAATGGTTTGTATCATGTGAAAGTGAGAATAAAAGTAATGGGACAATGGAATATTACCTGTATGAGGGAACACATAAACAGTGTCAGTGAATCGGTGAAACCTGTTCCTGTAAAGAGAATTGGTAAAAAAAATTTTGTTTCTTAACTATTTAAAAATCGTGTAATTATAAAATCACTTTCTTGAGTATATGAGATATGTGAAAAAAACTGCGTCAACATGGCCACCGAAACACTTATTTAGTGCTGATCATGTCTATAAACAAATCATGTTGCTAAAGATACTAATGCTTTTTTTTAAAATAAACCGGTGAGAACCCAGAAAGACACGGAGGGGGAGGGGAGGGAGGGGAAGGGGGAGGGGGAGGGGGAAGGGGAGAGAAGGAGGGAAGGAGGAAGAAGGGAGGAGAAGAGGGAAGGGGAGGGGAGGGGGGAAAGAGGGGAGAAGGAAGGGAGAAAGAGAGGGGGAAAGGGGGAAGGGAAATGGAAGGGAACAGAAAGGCATTTATTATCAAACGATCTTGTCAAATCTGATGAAATGCACAAAACCCAATACAAAATAGAATTCAGGAAAAACACCAAAACTGCACATTTAACATATTCAAAACCTGTCAGAATAAATAAACGGGACACCATCAAGAAACCATATGCGATGTGTCCAAAAACGGTTACAAAATAAATATTATTGTTGTAAATGACCTCATGGCCAACCAAACCTAGCCCGTAGAAACCTGAAAGGTAAAATAATATAACCTACTTTAAAATTAAAAGAAGTTTCCCCAAACGCGATGGAGTGAACGTCACCTCACACAGGATGAATTCAAAAGACGCCCGCGGCTGCGCGTTTAAATCTAGTTAGACCTGCCAAGTGAATGACGACATGAATGCTATGCAAATCTCAAACAAAGGTGCCGAGTAGGATCATACTTGTACCCGAAGGTATTTAAATGGGATTAAAAATGAGTAGCATTATGAATGTAAGTGTGTCCTTGTGTGTATGTATGTGAAAAAACTAATAAGAACCTGATGACAAATGAAATAAAAATATGAATAAAATTCACCCTAAAAGACATATTGTTGCAACCAGACCCATATAAAAATGGCTAGATAAAAAGAGAAAGAAAAGAGAAAAAAGAAACGAGAGGATCCTAAAAGGTTTGTCTCTGAACCCTTGTGACCCACACAGGATGAGAACCTCCCTAATACCACCAAAACCAGCAAACAACCCAAAACATACAAATCAATAAAGGACATTATGACTAAAAATCTGATGGAAAACTGACAAATCTTTTTCCATGTTCAAACCCTCTGGAGGCAAACTATTCAAGTTATAAATATAGCATTGTTCGAGACGCAAGAGGGTTTCATCAATATTCTCCCCTCGCCAATTTAGTTTGATTGAAGGACTGGAAAGGGGGGCTGTTACTTCTGGAGAGAAATCTGAAATTGTGAGTATATACTTCTGGGAATTTTTCTGCAAGGAATTTTTTTTCTTTTAAAGCTAATTAATCTGTGAACCCACTATTTGTTTTGTTAAATCAGTCAGGGCCTAGTAGCAACAGTTTAAGATTCAATTTAAAAACACAGAAGAGAACTTTCTGGTTACCTTTCATACCCAGTAGACAGCTGTAGTTTAAATTTCATAGTCACTCAGGGCCTAGCATCAGCAAAGTACTTTTAGTTTCAAATTAAAACACAGAAGAGAGCTTTCTGGTTAAATTTAGAATCCAGCAGAGAGCTTGTAGTTTAAATTTCATAATAGGTTAGAGCCTAGTAGCAGCAAAGAGCTATAATTTAAATCAAATCAGAATATAGCTTAGCACAAGAGGCAAAACAAGGTCAATTCTCCTTGAGCAGCATATAAAGTCTTCTAGAGACCTTTACAAAGAGGCCTTCTACCTAGTGGGCAAGCAACCTGTGAAGCTTTTTCAATAGGTGTTAACACCAGCTGGCAGTTCAAAAGGCCATTTTGAAAGACTCCTTCTATCCAAGCAAGGACTGTTAATTACCCAGGAAGTAGGTCACTGCTTACATCATCAGCACAAGCATAAATAGCTCAACCAGAGCTCTGTGACCCTGTCTTGAAGGACTGGAAAGGGGGGCTGTTACTTCTGGAGAAAAAATCTGAAATTGTGAGTATATACTTCTGGGAATTTTTCTGCAAGGAATTTTTTTTCTTTTAAAGCTAATTAATCTGTGAACCCACTATTTGTTTTGTTAAATCAGTCAGGGCCTAGTAGCAACAGTTTAAGATTCAATTTAAAAACACAGAAGAGAACTTTCTGGTTACCTTTCATACCTAGTAGACAGCTGTAGTTTAAATTTCATAGTCACTCAGGGCCTAGCATCAGCAAAGTACTTTTAGTTTCAAATTAAAACACAGAAGAGAGCTTTCTGGTTAAATTTAGAATCCAGCAGAGAGCTTGTAGTTTAAATTTCATAATAGGTTAGAGCCTAGTAGCAGCAAAGAGCTATAATTTAAATCAAATCAGAATATAGCTTAGCACAAGAGGCAAAACAAGGTCAATTCTCCTTGAGCAGCATATAAAGTCTTCTAGAGACCTTTACAAAGAGGCCTTCTACCTAGTGGGCAAGCAACCTGTGAAGCTTTTTCAATAGGTGTTAACACCAGCTGGCAGTTCAAAAGGCCATTTTGAAAGACTCCTTCTATCCAAGCAAGGACTGTTAATTACCCAGGAAGTAGGTCACTGCTTACATCATCAGCACAAGCATAAATAGCTCAACCAGAGCTCTGTGACCCTGTCTTGAAGGACTGGAAAGGGGGGCTGTTACTTCTGGAGAGAAATCTGAAATTGTGAGTATATACTTCTGGGAATTTTTCTGAAAGGAATTTTTTTTCTTTTAAAGCTAATTAATCTGTGAACCCACTATTTTTTTTGTTAAATCAGTCAGGGCCTAGTAGCAACAGTTTAAGATTCAATTTAAAAACACAGAAGAGAACTTTCTGGTTACCTTTCATACCCAGTAGACAGCTGTAGTTTAAATTTCATAGTCACTCAGGGCCTAGCATCAGCAAAGTACTTTTAGTTTCAAATTAAAACACAGAAGAGAGCTTTCTGGTTAAATTTAGAATCCAGCAGAGAGCTTGTAGTTTAAATTTCATAATAGGTTAGAGCCTAGTAGCAGCAAAGAGCTATAATTTAAATCAAATCAGAATATAGCTTAGCACAAGAGGCAAAACAAGGTCAATTCTCCTTGAGCAGCATATAAAGTCTTCTAGAGACCTTTACAAAGAGGCCTTCTACCTAGTGGGCAAGCAACCTGTGAAGCTTTTTCAATAGGTGTTAACACCAGCTGGCAGTTCAAAAGGCCATTTTGAAAGACTCCTTCTATCCAAGCAAGGACTGTTAATTACCCAGGAAGTAGGTCACTGCTTACATCATCAGCACAAGCATAAATAGCTCAACCAGAGCTCTGTGACCCTGTCTTGAAGGACTGGAAAGGGGGGCTGTTACTTCTGGAGAGAAATCTGAAATTGTGAGTATATACTTCTGGGAATTTTTCTGAAAGGAATTTTTTTTCTTTTAAAGCTAATTAATCTGTGAACCCACTATTTGTTTTGTTAAATCAGTCAGGGCCTAGTAGCAACAGTTTAAGATTCAATTTAAAAAACACAGAAGAGAACTTTCTGGTTACCTTTCATACCCAGTAGACAGCTGTAGTTTAAATTTCATAGTCACTCAGGGCCTAGCATCAGCAAAGTACTTTTAGTTTCAAATTAAAACACAGAAGAGAGCTTTCTGGTTAAATTTAGAATCCAGCAGAGAGCTTGTAGTTTAAATTTCATAATAGGTTAGAGCCTAGTAGCAGCAAAGAGCTATAATTTAAATCAAATCAGAATATAGCTTAGCACAAGAGGCAAAACAAGGTCAATTCTCCTTGAGCAGCATATAAAGTCTTCTAGAGACCTTTACAAAGAGGCCTTCTACCTAGTGGGCAAGCAACCTGTGAAGCTTTTTCAATAGGTGTTAACACCAGCTGGCAGTTCAAAAGGCCATTTTGAAAGACTCCTTCTATCCAAGCAAGGACTGTTAATTACCCAGGAAGTAGGTCACTGCTTACATCATCAGCACAAGCATAAATAGCTCAACCAGAGCTCTGTGACCCTGTCTTGAAGGACTGGAAAGGGGGGCTGTTACTTCTGGAGAGAAATCTGAAATTGTGAGTATATACTTCTGGGAATTTTTCTGGAAGGAATTTTTTTTCTTTTAAAGCTAATTAATCTGTGAACCCACTATTTGTTTTGTTAAATCAGTCAGGGCCTAGTAGCAACAGTTTAAGATTCAATTTAAAAACACAGAAGAGAACTTTCTGGTTACCTTTCATACCCAGTAGACAGCTGTAGTTTAAATTTCATAGTCACTCAGGGCCTAGCATCAGCAAAGTACTTTTAGTTTCAAATTAAAACACAGAAGAGAGCTTTCTGGTTAAATTTAGAATCCAGCAGAGAGCTTGTAGTTTAAATTTCATAATAGGTTAGAGCCTAGTAGCAGCAAAGAGCTATAATTTAAATCAAATCAGAATATAGCTTAGCACAAGAGGCAAAACAAGGTCAATTCTCCTTGAGCAGCATATAAAGTCTTCTAGAGACCTTTACAAAGAGGCCTTCTACCTAGTGGGCAAGCAACCTGTGAAGCTTTTTCAATAGGTGTTAACACCAGCTGGCAGTTCAAAAGGCCATTTTGAAAGACTCCTTCTATCCAAGCAAGGACTGTTAATTACCCAGGAAGTAGGTCACTGCTTACATCATCAGCACAAGCATAAATAGCTCAACCAGAGCTCTGTGACCCTGTCTTGAAGGACTGGAAAGGGGGGCTGTTACTTCTGGAGAGAAATCTGAAATTGTGAGTATATACTTCTGGGAATTTTTCTGAAAGGAATTTTTTTTCTTTTAAAGCTAATTAATCTGTGAACCCACTATTTGTTTTGTTAAATCAGTCAGGGCCTAGTAGCAACAGTTTAAGATTCAATTTAAAAAACACAGAAGAGAACTTTCTGGTTACCTTTCATACCCAGTAGACAGCTGTAGTTTAAATTTCATAGTCACTCAGGGCCTAGCATCAGCAAAGTACTTTTAGTTTCAAATTAAAACACAGAAGAGAGCTTTCTGGTTAAATTTAGAATCCAGCAGAGAGCTTGTAGTTTAAATTTCATAATAGGTTAGAGCCTAGTAGCAGCAAAGAGCTATAATTTAAATCAAATCAGAATATAGCTTAGCACAAGAGGCAAAAAAAAAGGTCAATTCTCCTTGAGCAGCATATAAAGTCTTCTAGAGACCTTTACAAAGAGGCCTTCTACCTAGTGGGCAAGCAACCTGTGAAGCTTTTTCAATAGGTGTTAACACCAGCTGGCAGTTCAAAAGGCCATTTTGAAAGACTCCTTCTATCCAAGCAAGGACTGTTAATTACCCAGGAAGTAGGTCAATGCTTACATCATCAGCACAAGCATAAATAGCTCAACCAGAGCTCTGTGACCCTGTCTTGAAGGACTGGAAAGGGGGGCTGTTACTTCTGGAGAGAAATCTGAAATTGTGAGTATATACTTCTGGGAATTTTTCTGAAAGGAATTTTTTTCTTTTAAAGCTAATTAATCTGTGAACCCACTATTTTTTTTTGTTAAATCAGTCAGGGCCTAGTAGCAACAGTTTAAGATTCAATTTAAAAACACAGAAGAGAACTTTCTGGTTACCTTTCATACCCAGTAGACAGCTGTAGTTTAAATTTCATAGTCACTCAGGGCCTAGCATCAGCAAAGTACTTTTAGTTTCAAATTAAAACACAGAAGAGAGCTTTCTGGTTAAATTTAGAATCCAGCAGAGAGCTTGTAGTTTAAATTTCATAATAGGTTAGAGCCTAGTAGCAGCAAAGAGCTATAATTTAAATCAAATCAGAATATAGCTTAGCACAAGAGGCAAAACAAGGTCAATTCTCCTTGAGCAGCATATAAAGTCTTCTAGAGACCTTTACAAAGAGGCCTTCTACCTAGTGGGCAAGCAACCTGTGAAGCTTTTTCAATAGGTGTTAACACCAGCTGGCAGTTCAAAAGGCCATTTTGAAAGACTCCTTCTATCCAAGCAAGGACTGTTAATTACCCAGGAAGTAGGTCACTGCTTACATCATCAGCACAAGCATAAATAGCTCAACCAGAGCTCTGTGACCCTGTCTTGAAGGACTGGAAAGGGGGGCTGTTACTTCTGGAGAGAAATCTGAAATTGTGAGTATATACTTCTGGGAATTTTTCTGAAAGGAATTTTTTTTCTTTTAAAGCTAATTAATCTGTGAACCCACTATTTTTTTTGTTAAATCAGTCAGGGCCTAGTAGCAACAGTTTAAGATTCAATTTAAAAACACAGAAGAGAACTTTCTGGTTACCTTTCATACCCAGTAGACAGCTGTAGTTTAAATTTCATAGTCACTCAGGGCCTAGCATCAGCAAAGTACTTTTAGTTTCAAATTAAAACACAGAAGAGAGCTTTCTGGTTAAATTTAGAATCCAGCAGAGAGCTTGTAGTTTAAATTTCATAATAGGTTAGAGCCTAGTAGCAGCAAAGAGCTATAATTTAAATCAAATCAGAATATAGTTTTCCTCAGCAGCACAGGACAAGGTACTGTGTAGCAGCCCTTTTTTAATAAGTGTTATATCCCTCCCTCCCTCCCCACACCCACCCTCCCCTGGGAAAATCACAGCTTTATAGGTACTTGCACAACTTAAAAGACAGGAGGTGCTCTCAGGTGAAGCTCATTACCCAAATCAGTCATACACCAAGGACCTGAGATTAATTAAGCTTCAGGTGAACAAGGTATATTAAACTTCTTAGGTACAGTTTTAGTGGTATAAATATCCATTGCACCCTTTAGTACATATGGAACTTAAAGATCTAAACACAAACTTAAAACTAAGATGCAGACAGCAGTCCAGCAGCGGGATGTGGGCTTTCCAGTCTTTTGCATTTAGTGTCACATGTATGATTTTCTCCCAGCTGGTGAGAGGTCTTACGTGTGCACTAGGTGCAAGGATCTCTCTGCTCTCAGGGAACGAGTCCGTTCTCTAGAGGCTAGAGTAGCAGACTTGGAAAACATAAGACAGACAGAGAGGTACATAGACGAGACCTACAGGGATATAGTCCTGAAGTCCCACCTCCAGTCTGGCAGCATCCCTGTTGCCATGGAGGAGAGAGGTCACGTGACAGGAGAGCATCACCCTGGTGTGGCAGGAAGTGATCCTGTAACTAGGACCTGTCCTCCAGGTGATGTAAAACCCCTCTCGCAGCGAGGAGGTTTCTCCAGGGCCAAGTGCCCATGCGGGAAGGGTTAGGACAGCAGTTATAGTTGGTGATTCGATCATTAGGCATGTAGATAGCTGGGTGGCTGGTGGACGTGAGGATCGCCTGGTAACATGCCTGCCTGGTGCGAAGGTAGCGGACCTCACACGCCACCTAGATAAGGTCTTAGATAGTGCTGGGGAGGAGTCTGCTGTCTTGGTACATGTTGGTACCAATGACATAGGAAAATGTGGTAGGGAGGTTCTGGAAGCTAAATTTAGGCTTTTAGGTAGGAAGTTGAAATCCAGAACTTCCAGGGTAGCGTTCTCCGAAATGCTTCCCGTTCCACGCGCAGGACCCAATAGGCAGGCAGAGCTCCGGAGTATCAATGCGTGGATGAGACAATGGTGCAGAGATGAGGGGTTCGGATTTGTTAGGAACTGGGGAACATTCTGGGGAAAGGAGGGGCTCTTCCGAAGGGATGGGCTTCACCTTAACCGGGATGGAACCAGGCTGCTGGCATTAACCTTTAAAAAGGAGATAGAGCAGCTTTTAAACTAGATAATAGGGGAAAGCCGACAGTCGCCCAAGAGAGCATGGTTCGGAAGAATGTATCCTTGAAGGATACTACAAAAAGCAGAGAGGTTCCAAAAAAGAGTAAAGTAGCCCAAATGCCCTCGAGTATGGAGCAGACAGAACTTAAAGATCCCAAATTACCCATGTCTACCAATAGCCAAATTAATATGAATAAAATACAGTCTCTAAAATGCTTGTATGCAAATGCTAGAAGTCTACAAAACAAGATGGGAGAGTTAGAATATATAGCACTAAACGAGAGGTTAGATATGATTGGAATATCAGAGACATGGTGGAAGGAGGACAACCAGTGGGACACTGTGATACCTGGGTACAAACTATATCGAAATGATAGAGCTGATCAAATTGGTGGAGGGGTTGCGCTCTATGTTAGAGAGGGCATTGAGTCAGAAAGGATTAAAGTTTTGCAAGAAACAAAATTTGCTGTAGAATCTCTATGGATTGAAATTCCATGTAAAAAGGGGAAGGCGATGGCAGTGGGGGTGTACTATCGTCCGCCTGGCCAGAATGAACAAATGGATGATGAAATGCTCAAAGAAATCAAGGAAGCTAGCAAAAGTTACAGTGCAGTAATAATAATGGGTGATTTCAATTACCCCGGCATCGACTGGGTCAGTGTCACAACAGGACATGCTAGGGAGATAAAGTTCCTAGATGAAATAAATGACTGCTTCTTGGAGCAGCTGGTTCATGAACCGACCAGAGGGGAAGCAATATTAGACCTAGTCCTTAGTGGAACACCAGATGTAGTGCAAGAGATAAGGGTGTTGGAGCCACTTGGCAATAGTGATCATAGCATGATCGCCTTTGATTTAATTAGTGGAGGAGGGATAGTAAGGAAATCCACAGTACTACCCTTTAACTTTCGAAAGGGAGACTATGATAGAATGAGGAAAACAGTTAAGAAAAAACTAAAAGGAGCAGTGGCAAAGGTTAAAGACGTACATCAAGCTTGGGTGTTGTTGAAAAATACTATCTTGGAAGCCCAGACCAGCTGTATTCCACGCTTTAAGAAAAGTGGAAGGAAGTCCAAAAAATTGCCAGCATGGTTTAAAGCTGAGGTCAGAGAGGCTGTTGTTGCCAAAAAAGCATCTTTCAAGAAATGGAAAAAAGAGCCAAATGATGAAACCTGGAAACAGCACAAGCACTGGCAAGTCAAATGCAAGGCATTGATAAGGCAGGCAAAGAGAGAATTTGAGAAGAAGCTTGCTGCGGAAGCAAAAACGCGAAATAAAGACCTTTTCAAGTACATTCGTAGCAAAAAACCCGTGAGAGAGTCAGTTGGTCCATTAGATGATAAAGGGGTTAAAGGAGCACTAAGAGGCGACAAGGCGATAGCGGAGAGACTGAATGAATTCTTTGCTTCGGTCTTTACTGAGGAAGATGTAGGGATGTTACCCACGACTGAAGTGGTATTTAAAGGTGTGGAAGAATTGAAGGAAATATCGATACATCGGGAAGATGTCTTACAACTATTAGATAAACTGAAGAGTAGCAAATCACCTGCGCCGGATGGTATACATCCAAGGGTGTTGAAAGAACTGAAATTTGAGATTGCAGACCTGCTATCAGTAATCTGTGAACTATCATTAAAATCATCTCTAATACCTGAGGATTGGAGGATCGCCAATGTAACACCAATTTTTAAAAAGGGTTCGAGGGGTGATCCGGGAAACTACAGACCGGTGAGCCTGACATCAGTACCGGGAAAAATGGTAGAAACCATCATAAAGAATAAAATTACTCAGCATATAGATAGTCATGACCTAATGGGAGACAGCCAACATGGCTTTAGACAAGGAAGATCTTGTCTTACTAATCTGTTATGTTTTTTTGAAGGAGTGAATAAACAGGTGGACAAAGGTGAGTTGGTTGATATTGTGTATCTGGACTTTCAGAAAGCCTTTGACAAGGTCCCTCATGAGAGACTTTTGGCAAAACTAAAGAGTCATGGGATAGGAGGCAGTGTACTACTGTGGATCAGGATCTGGTTAAAAGACAGAAAGCAGAGGGTAGGGCTAAATGGCCAATTTTCCCAATGGAGAAAGGTGAATAGTGGTGTACCCCAGGGATCCGTGCTGGGTCCGCTGCTTTTTGACATATTCATAAATGACCTGGAAAGTGGAATAACGAGTGAGGTTATCAAATTTGCTGATGACACAAAACTATTTAAAGTTGTTAAAACCCAGGAGGATTGTGGAAAATTGCAAGAGGATCTTGATAAATTGGAAGACTGGGCATCAAAATGGCAGATGAAATTTAATGTGGAGAAGTGCAAGGTTATGCACCTAGGGAAGAACAACCCAAACTATGGTTACACGATGCAAGGTTCCACATTAGGAACCACCACCCAAGAAAAAGATTTAGGCGTCCTTGTGGATACCATGTTAAAACCCTCGGCCCAGTGTGCAGCGGCGGCCAAGAGAGCAAATAGAATGCTAGGTATGATAAGGAAAGGAATGGAAAATAAAACAAAAGATATTATAATGCCTCTATATCGTTCCATGGTGAGACCGCACCTTGAATATTGTGTGCAATTCTTGTCGCCATATCTTAAAAAGGATATAGCAATTTTAGAAAAGGTTCAGAGAAGAGCCACCAAAATGGTAAAGGGGATGGAAGGCTACTCCTATGAAGAAAGGCTAAAAAGGTTGGGGCTCTTTAACCTGGAAAAGAGACGGCTGAGGGGAGATATGATAGAAGTCTATAAATTAATGAACGGAGTGGAACGGGTAAACGTAGATCGATTGTTTACCTTATCAGAATATAGAAAGACTAGGGGACATGCAATGAAGCTACAGGGTAAACTATTTAAGACTAATAAAAGAAAATATTTTTTCACTCAACGTGTAATCAAACTCTGGAATTTGTTATCGGAGGATGTAGTAAAGGCTGTTAGTGTAGCTGGGTTTAAAAAAGGTTTGGACAAGTTCCTGGAGGAAAGGTCCATAAACCATTATTAAGAAGGGACCCAGGATATCAATGCTTGAACCAATACAAGCATTGTGGAACCTGTGTCCCTTGGGGAAACTGCTAGGTACGTATGACCTAGATTGGCCACTGTTGGAAACAGAATACTGGGCTTGATGGACCTTGGTCTGACCCAGTATGGCATATCTTATGTTCTTATGTTCTTATGACTTTTTTAATAACAAAATATTTAAGATCTGATATCTTATGACCGGCTGTCTGCCAATGTGAAACCAGTGGTTTTTCTATTGCTGCCCTTCTGATGCAGCTCCTATGCTCAATTATCCTACTGCGTACTGGGCGTGTGGTTTTACCGACATATAGTTTATTGCAAGGACATGAGATGACATATATTACATGGCTGGTCGCACAATTCGAAAAATCGTCAAGATAGAATTTGCGGTTACTCTCCGGATGTAAATAATAATTTCTAATAGATGTTACATGTGTGCACACAGAACAGTGACCGCATTGAAAGTGTCCTTTATGTTTCGAAAGAAATCTGCGTTCAGTGAAAGCTGACGGTACTAATAAATTCCGAAGATTAAGGTTTCGCTTGTGGGCAATAGTCAAGGTGGTGTCTTGAAATCCCGGGATGGCTTGTATCAAATACCAATACTTCCGTAAACACTTGCCGATAGTATTGGATTGATGAGAATATAACAAAGAACAAACCATCCCCACATTAGATGACTTGTCTCGAGTTTTGAGCAACTCTGTGCGAGAAGAATGACGGGCTCTGAGATATGCCTTATTAATCTGTGGATGTGGGTAACCTCTTTCCACAAATCTGTCCTTCATAGTAGCCTCCTGTTTTTCAAAATTGTGATCGGTAGTACAAATTCTCCTGGTTCTTAAAAATTGTCCTACTGGAAGATTGTTTCTGAGAGAAGCATTATGGAAACTGGTGTAATGTAACAATTGGTTCCTGTCTGTTGGTTTTCTATACAGATTTGAATGTAGACCTTTCTCATATTTTACAATGAGGAGGTCTAGAAAAGCGATCTGATGAAAATCGTACGTAAGCTGGAAGCATAGATTGCTATCACAATTGTTAATCCACACATGAAATTCCTCTAACCTGTCTACTGATCCTTGCCACAAAATGAAAATGTCATCTATGTACCTGAGCCAATGTTTAACATGAGTATTAAATGGGTTGTTATTTTTTATATACTTATCTTCGAAATCAGATACATAGAGATTAGCAACATCTGGGGCCATTGAGGACCCCATCGCTACGCCCTTAATTTGTTTATAAAACAAATCTCGGAAGCAGAAATAGTTTTCGCATAGAGCAAATCGAGCTAAATCAACTAGAAATATCGTAGGAATGCGTCTATGATCTTTTCTTTTGAACAGAACCTGCTCAATAATGTATAAAGCTTCAACCTGCGGAATGTTAGTATATAAAGACTCCACGTCCAGCGTGACTAATATAGTGTCTAATTGCAAATCTTGAATAGATGTAAGAATATTTATGACGTGAGAAGAATCACGGACGTACGACCACATACTTTCAATGAAAGGTCTCAGCAGAATATCTAAAAATTGAGAAATCGGCTCCATAAGGGACCCAATGGCAGAAACAATGGGTCTTCCTGGGGGATTTTGTGTGGATTTGTGGATTTTAGGAATGATGTAGATGGTGGGTATAATGGGAAAATCTACAGTCAGAAAATCCCTTTCTTTAACAGTAAGATACCCACATTCAAAGCCATTCAGTACCAAATTGTCAATAGATTTCTTTAAAGCGGGTGTGGGATCATCAGTTAACCGAGAGTAAAAAGTCGTGTCACGGAGTTGCCTATGAATCTCCTCAATGTACTGTGATTTGTCCATGACAACCACTGCGCCCCCTTTATCTGCGGGTTTTATGATAATGTTACTATTGACTTGTAAAGATTTAATAGCTGCTTTTTCTTCACCAGTGAGATTATGGTATGGTGCACGAGCCTGACCTTTTATTTTATTGATTTCCATAAGAACCATTTTTTCAAAAACCTCAACTAGAGGATCCGTATTAGAAGGGGGAACCCACCGAGATTTGTCTTTGATAATGGATTGATCATTACTAACACTTGTCTGATTAATGAAAAAAAAATTTATGCGGATTTTTCAAAAAAAATTTGAAAAGGTCAACCTGCGTTTCAAAAGGATCGTAGTTTCTGACAGGTACGAAGGATAACCCTTTATTTAATAATGATTCCTCACCTGGTGTTAATTTATACTGTGAAATATTGATGACGTTGCTAACGGGTGATAAAATATTTATCTCCTGTTCAGAGATCTCTCGGATCCCCTGCGACCCCTTCCCCAGCCACGACCCCGTCCCCTCCCTCTGTAATGCTCGTTTGGTGCATAAGATCTTTCCGGGTCCTTGTTCTGACTCCAAAGGTGATCCGCCCAAGAGTTGCGTGGACGTGACTGTCCTCTCCCTCCCCCTTTCCATAATGAATCCATGTTTTAAAAATTCCTCTCTTTCCTTTTCTTGTTATCTACAACCTCTCCTGCTACCTCTTCTTGATCTCTCTGAGCAGGAAATAAAGAGGCTGAAGTAGACACTGAATCACCTGATTCCTTTCTGCTCCTTTTCTTGGTTTGTTCCTGAATAGTGTCAACTTCCTCATTCTCTATTACATGATCTTTATTGTCAAAAAAGGTACTGTGTTTCTTGAAGAATATTCTATCACCCTCTACTCTCTTACACCAGGGATAAACATATCCGAACATGTAATCGTCCTCATCCCTCTTGAACTTGTCTCGTTTTTGACTTTTAACTTCCTTCTTAAATGATTGAATATTGCATATATAGTCTTTGTGAGTATTATTAAAATTGTTATCACATCCTTTGAGAGCAACAAGTTTTTCGTCTAACTCTATTTTGTATAGCTCCGACATTTTGTTTGCTGTACTAATCAATAAAATCATTAAATCTAAAGAGCATTTATTTAAAATATCGTTCCAGCATTTGACAAATCCATCTTCATTCTGATATAAGCCAGGTGCTTTGTTCATCCTCAGTCCTCGGGGAATAATTTTGGACTTGCAACATTGCATTTCTTCTTTAACTTGTGAAATTTTGCTTTGTTTCTTCATGTTTTTGTTTAAAATTATTTTGCATGTATGATATAATTTGTTTTATATGACACATTATGTTTTAGCCATTCAAGCCCCTGAAGAAGGCTTTTACGAAACACGGCCTGTGTCGGGCCAGTGGCTGAAGAGGAATAATAAGTTTTAATAACGGTTACAATTTATACGTTCCTTCATTGCAATCCACATATTTTTAGTTTGTAGCCATTTATTCACTACTTTGTGAGAATCTGTAAGGTTTTTATTTATTTAATATTTTTTTTATACCGCCCTCTTTAGAATTAGTGTGGTTTACAGTTAACAGCTTGTGCAGTGCAGGCAGGACCTACACTGGACTTACAATGAACAGGGGTTTCTAAACGGGACTGACAGGGTAACTATGTACAGGCAAGCTAACTGTCACAGGTGACGTGGTCAGCTCACAACTATTTACAGATTGACCGGTCAGAGTATGTACCCATTCCACCTGCAGAATATATCGTGGTCTAGTGAGTGGAGCTGCAATCGTGCAGGGTGGCTGCGCTGGGGGTGGCAGCCTGGTTCCTGGTTGTGACTGGTTGGGAGATGTCATTTGAATCGGTATAGCGCTGGATGAAGAGATGGTGCTTCAGTGCCTTCTAAACTGGGTGAGGTCAGTGATGGCCCGACTGGCGGATGGAAGGGCGTTCCAGCATGTGGGTGCATATAGTGTGAAGGCTCCTTTTCTTATTGACTGTGAACATTTTGTAATCGCCTTTGGGAGTATCAGAGTATTAGCGACAACTGATCTCCTAGCTCTGTTGAGGGGGGTGGGCTTGATGATGTCTGTGAGGGAGGTAGAGGAGCACTTGTTGATGGCTCTGAAGGTCATCAATAGCACTTTAAAGGAAAGTCTGCAGTGGACTGGCAGCCAGTGCAGGTGCTTCAAGATTGGGGTTATGTGTTCCCTCCTGGAAGCTCCATGCAAGATTCTAGCTGCTGCATTCATTGCAAGCTGCCAGTGGATTCAGCATGCTCTTCGGGAGTCCGTGTAGTATTGCGTTAGCATAATCAAAATGTGGGATTACTAGGGCTTGATAGATTGTCCTGAAGTCATCTGGCTCGAGCAGCTGTCGTAGGTGATGGAGCGTCCTTATTTTGTGGTAGACCTCTTTGACCATGTTGCTGATCTAGGCCTTCATGTCGAGCTGTTGGTCTAACGTGACCCCTAGGTAGCGTACTGTGGGCTTGCTGAAGAGCTCGGCATCTCATACTTCCAGTGAGGCAGGTGGAGTGAATGCTGGGTTCCTGGTGATAAAGAGGACCTCCGTTTTGTTGAAATTTATTCTGAGCCTCTGCGTATGTAGCCAATCAGTGATGGCATCGAAGCAAGCTGTTAGTGGTGCGAGATCTGGATGTTCTGTTGAGATAGGCATGTAAAGCAGAACGTCATCAGCGTAGACCAGGCAGTTGATATTGAAGGAGCGGATGAGAGCACAAATGGGCTGCATGTATACATTGAACAGTAGGGCTGAGAGTGATGATCCCTGTGGCACACCTTTCTCTTGTGGGAAAGGTTTGGAGGTAGAGGAGCCAGTTCGAACGTGCTGCCATCTGTCTGATAAATGTAACTCACACCAGGTTAGCGCTGTACCGTTGATGCCCTTCTCCTTAAGGCGCGTTAGGAGTATTTTGTGGCTGCAGCACCATAAAAGTGTTCAGAAAGCACTAGCAAGGCCAGGTGTTCTGTTAACAAGGTTTCTGTGTTGGGATAGATAATAGTCTGGCTTGTTCGGTTTTCGGAATAGGTGTATGGATGTTCCTCGTCCAAGTATAATATTTACGGTGCTGCTATTTTCTTGGTAGGCTCCTTGTGTGAGTTTTGGAAGTTGATGCTGATATATGATAGATTTTCCTATAAGTCTTGAGTAATTTTGAAAGATTTTGTATTACTTCACAATATGCCTAGTACTGGTGAGGATTTATATTATTGTTACTGAGATGACAAAGCAAAAGTTATTTTTGGTATGTTAAGTTCTATGAGGAAATGTCCTAATTCTGCTCTGCACTCATTGCTGGGAGAGGGGTTTCTTTGGATGTAGAATGTTGTTGTTGTTAAGTGCCGTCGAGTCGGAGTCGACTCATGGCGACCCTCTGGATAGCTATCCTAAATTGTGTTCGGTCTTGAGTCAGGTGGCTCATTGTTGACAGACTGGAACCCGTAGCTGCTGTTATTGTACCGGTCCATCTCATTGCTGGCCTTCCTCTTTTGCGTTGACCTTCTATCTCGCCAGGCATGATGTCTTTCTCTAATGATCTCTCTCTTCGCATGATGTGTCCAATATATGTTCAAACATAAAAAGAAAGACCCACAGCACAGTTTAAAACACTAAAACATATTTGGTGTTATAAACTCTGTCTCTCCCTTTTTTTTTCTTTTTGCTCCTTGGTGTGTGATCACCTTGTATCTCCTTTGTCTTTTACAGAATATATATTTATATTTAATACTGTTCCAGTCCAGTGTGCAATGTCAGCAGTCTGTATGCTTTATATTAGATTCCCAGACTACATAATTAAATTGCTACAATTTGTTCTGCACATAAACAGCATTGCAAAGCTTTATTGACTGGGAATATGCTTCTTTCTTTATTTTTGGGCAACCAACTAACCTGGGGGACCACCTGTACTCTAGCTAGATCTTTGAGGAGCCCTTCCATTTTGGGTGTCGGGAGTGGGGCGACAGGTACAAGCTCATGTCTCACCTCAAGCAGCAGATTGTCTTGAGCTTCTCCTTGGAGCTGAATATCAGCTCCACAGCATTGTACCAGGCTATGTGAGATATATTCATTTATCAAGACAGTCAAAAATGTCACACCTTATGCTGTCTGACAAACACATTCATCCATGGGTCTGTAGGTGTGACATTCACACAATTTCTTATTCTCTTGCACATTCTACATCAGTCGGCATACATTTCTGGTCCCCATCTTTCCTTTGAAATAGATTTCAGTGTTGAAAATTTGAGCTGCCAAAATGTAAGTTTTCTGGCTAACTAGAAATGAAAATCTTAGGAAATTGTAGTTTATTAAGCAGTCTGATGCCACAAATGGAAGACTGAATGAAAATATTATTTGGTTGAGCTATTTAATTCTCTCACAAACTACCTTCTTCAAACATGCACGTTCAAGTACTCATTTTTATCTTTGTTCTTTTTTCTTCTATTATTGCATTGTTTTCTTGTTTTCTAATTTTCTCACTAAACATACAGATTAAGTTCAGACAACACATGAAATAAGTGTCTTGTAACTCATTAAACTCTTATCTCATTTCTGCACCACAATCACAAAACAGAAAATCAAATTTAAACTCTGCCTTCACCTCCACCTACCCCATTTCCGCCGACCCTCTTCCTAATGTCTTACCCAATCTATGGTATCTTCAGCAGTTAGAAGTGAACCACATTCCCTCCTGCCCTACCAGTTCTGTTTCTCAAACTAATACTGGTAACATGAGGCTAATGCCATTCTGAGCTTACCTATACAGTAAACTAGTGGCTGACTGTGCTTGGCTGGTACCATTATTATGGATGGCAGATTTCAGTATGATAACAGCCTCATGGTGCCAGCACCATTTAGATAAATGATTGCAGGACCGCCGCAACTGGGGATTGCTCCTTCTCAATTAATATACCACAAAGGGCATAAGAGACTGGAGTCTAGTAGCTAGGATTGGGTGAGGAAAGGATTTGGAAGGGATTTTTCATCTCTTTTTGTGCACCTCCACAGAGAGATGAACACTGTGGAGGTGATCTAATGAAAGATTAAATGGTGAGTGTTCTATACCAAGAGGTCTTTAAAATGTGACTTAAGAAGCTAATGGGATTATTTTAAGATATTTCATACTGAGTCAGACCAAGGGTCCATCAGTCCCAGTATCCTGTTTCCAACAGTGACCAATCCAGGTCACAAGTACTTGTCAGGTTCCCATAAGTTATACAGATGCCATGCTGCTTGTCTCATGGGTAAGCAATGTTTTTTCCAAGTCCTCTTTAATAATGGCTTGTGGATGTTTCCTCCAGAAACTCATCCAAACCCCTTTTAAACCCAGCTAAAGTAACAGCTTTTATTACAGTCTCTGGTAACAAATTCCAGAGTTTGATTATGTGCTATATTGTAGCTTCATTGCATGTCCCCTAGTCTGGTCGTTTTGTTATGATGTAAACCGCGCTGATTCTAAATAGCGCGGTATATAAGAAACTGTAATAAATAAATAAATAAATAAAATAAATAAATAAAAGAATTAACTAGCAGATGAGTCCGTCTGGATGACTGTAAGTACTGAGATTACTAGAGGTTCTACCACAAGTGCAGGTTCTCATATAGTCAGGACTGTTAGGTTGTGCAGGTGCCATAAGGGTCTGGATGCTCAAGCAATGACTACTTGACATTGGTAGCTTTTAGAAAACAGCATGACCACATACACATGTAAAAGTATGCACACTGAAACATACCCCTAGTTTAATGCAATTTGTTTGTAGGAATTCCTAGGAGCATCATTGGGACAGAGTTTTCATCTACATATATTTTTTTATAAAATGCATGTATACACAGAAAGAGTGGCCCACGGACACATCTAAATAAAAATTGTGCCTTGCTTGATCCTAATTCCGCATGCACGGATCTGGATGTGCCCATGGGTCCGAAATTGGCACACACAAAACCCATGGTATGGGTATACGTAGCAAGTGACGTGGACATGCCTGCCCTTGGCAAATTCTGAAAAGATATATGGCCCCGCTGCTGCCAGTCTGTGCAGCCAGGCCTCCTCATTTAAAACGTGCACTGACAGTGTGGTGCCAATGCCAACTATCCATGAAAATAGATGATACAGATTTGCTGATGCAAAACAGACCATATAAGCTGGTCCTTTGCATGACCAGGACACTCAGTGCATTAAGGGATGTTACAACAGAAAGTAGAAAGGCATTTGATGATATGATTGTCTTGACATACTTTACAGCACAACATACATAGCAGTAGGTGAACATTTTAGTTGTGCTTGCATTGATCATCTCCGACAACAGTCTGTACAATATTATGTATGGACCTTAAGAAAACAGAAATGGTCCTCTACAGCTAAATGTCACAGCATATTCCTGACACTAAATAGGGACCCACAGATTGAGTGCATGTACCAGCGCAAACAGCACTACTAGATACCCAAGGGCACCAGCATCTGTCTATACAAATGTGCACATTTGTGAGACCGCTGATGGTACTGTGTGTCCTGTTGCATGCACTCAACTGAGGGTCCCCTGTCGCTGACAAGAATATGCTTTGACATTTATCAACAGAGACCCCATTCTTCTATATCCTGGCCGATCACATTGACACTTAGTCACGCTGCAGTCAGCTCTATGGACCAGATACTGGCCAGGCACTGATGTCTCCCCCAAAATTGTAACTGCATAAACCAGGTCCCCCCCATGCATCCTTCTAACCACACACACACACACACACACGCTC
This sequence comes from Ichthyophis bannanicus, assembly GCA_033557465.1. Lineage (NCBI taxonomy): Eukaryota > Metazoa > Chordata > Amphibia > Gymnophiona > Ichthyophiidae > Ichthyophis > Ichthyophis bannanicus. The sequence goes on along the minus strand of CM066032.1, from coordinate 862,840,857 downwards.
TCACTTGCAGTCACACAAAACATACAACTGCAGTACAAATGCCCTTCACCTCTAGAAAACAGCTGGTATAACATGATGACATGGGGTCCCAGGACTACTAAACTGATCTGTGTTTCTCATCCATACATGCATCCATCCTATACTCACCCACATACAATCCCTACATCAACAGTCCCTCTACTCGGATAACAGGAATGTTAGGGTGTCTTAGATCACCTCCTCTATCTCACACAGCAATTGTCAGCATAGCCAGAATAATCATCATTGAACCTCTGAATATTTCTGTAGGGGTGTTTAGTAATGTGTCTCTATCATACAACCTTCCCCTGCCTCTGCATTATGTTCTTTACAATTGCATTTTGTGGTCTTCCAGATTGCAGACATGCCAGTTCAAAACATCTTTATCACAGCCATTCATCTCTCTGGGACGCATTGCAGAGTAGAGCAGAAATGTTTCTAAGTCCTGGCTTTATTCCACATTTCCACTGGTATAATGTGGACATCCACGGAAACATGCAGAATGTACATGGACCTTTTCTGAATAAGCATTGCCCGTCTCCACTGCTGACCATCTCCCCAGTCCGCCCACGTTCTGAGGTCCTCATGCTAGCGCTGTGTACGTGCAGGGCCATGGGTGTTGCAGAATGCAGACGCACGTCCAAAGGGTTTATTCCTGTTCTGGAATGACCCTCCTATGAGTACATTTTTATAAAGTCCTGCATATTTCACATCTATTTTATAAAGTTTATACATAAAAAGAAAATAGGGACATAAGATGGCAAAATTGCACGTTAAATGAAGGCATGATCACTTACACTACCCCTATGGCTGGTACAAATGCCTGTGCCTAAATATGTCAAGAGCCCACATAAATGATTATAATTTGCACATGCATTTGTGTGTTCTGCCCATGCTCCTCCCAAAGTCCATCTATGAGCATGCCCATAGTGAAAGTATGCACAATTTGACTCACGTGTACTTATAGAATAGCAACTGGCCAAAGAATATGCGTAAATGACCATTATTGTGCAAAAATTACTAAAATACCATAAATTATGTGCTGTTCCTTATACAATTACCACTCATAGAGTATATGCCCCTCACTTAGTTTGCAGCTTGTAGTGCTGTGAGGGCTTGTGTCCATCAGTGAGGTTGAGGGCTAAGCTATCGGCAGTTTAACTGCTGGCAGGGTCTCCCAAGATGGACAGGTCTCAACTGAGGTGCCAGACCAAGACAAACCACTTATCTGGGCAGGAGCAGAATGGGACAGTGTTGGTGGCAGAGGATCACATTTCTGAGACAATGGCAACAATACTAAACGTATACTGCACGGAGGAAAGGCCTGGAAATCTACTTCTGTATCTTGCCATGAAAACCCAATGGATAGTCACAATAAAACAAATTGCACTATAGTGTTGGACGATGAGATACCCAGGTCAGAAAGCACTCAACTAGCTACTGGGGAGGAGCTGAAGAGTAAAGCCAGCATTTATGATGTGGTTGGATCAAAGCCCTTGGGATATCTGACTGCTGATGTACCTGCACATGAAATGAGAGTCAGAAGCTGCAAAGATGTCTTACATATTGGGACAAGGAATGTACGAAGCATGAACCAAGGGAAGTTGAAGGTGGTCAAGAATGAAATGGAACGTGCACAATTTGATCTGTTGGGTGTCAGCGAACTGAAATAAACTGGCATTGGACACTATGCTGGAAATGAAAGACAAAGAAGAAATGGTGTTGCATTTATAATAAAGAAGAAACTTGCAAGAACTGTAATGAAATACAATGCCATCAGGGAACGCTTAATCTCTATTCGTCTACGAGGAATACCTATCAACACAACTATAATTCAAGTATATGTCCCAACAACAGCTGCAGAAGAGGATGACATTGATGAATTCTATGAACAAGTACAAGCTGAAATTGACAGAACATGCAAACAGGATATCCTGATAGTCATGGGTGACTGGAATGCAAAAGTTGGCAACAAAGAGGGCGGCAAAATGGTTGGAAAATATGGACTTGGCAACAGAAATGAAGCTGGAGAAAGACTGATAGAATTCTGCAAGACCAACGATCTATTCATCTCAAACACCTTCTTCCAGCAACACAAGTGGCGACTGTACACATGGACTTCACCCAATGGATTGTACAAAAATCAAATTGACTACATCTGTGGAAGTCAATATTGGAAAAGCTCTATAACATCAACAAAGACAAAATCTGGAGCTGACTGTGGTATAGATTATCAGCTACTGGTATGCAAACTCAAGCTAAAATTGAAAAACAAAGCATAAGCCACTCATGAATGCAGCAAAATATGACCTTGAGAATATACCACTGAAATTTAAAGACAGCCTGAAAAAATGATTTGCTGCTTTAGATACAAATGCATGAGCTCAAGAAGAGTTATGGAATAATAATGTTAAAAAAAATGTAAGGTCATGCATTTGGGCTGCAGCAATCCAAGGGAGCAATACAGTATAGGAGGTGAAGTACTTTTGTCCACTAAAGAAGAGCGGGACCTAGGCGTGGTTGTGTCTGATGATCTTAAAGTAGCTAAACAGGTAGAAAAGGTGAAGGCAAAAGCTAGAAGGATACTTGGGTGCATACGGAGAGGAATGGCTAGCAGAAAAAAGGAGGTGATAATGCCTCTGTATAAGTCTTTGGTGCGACCTCATTTGGAGTATAGTGTGCAATTCTGGAGACCGCACTTTCAAAAGGATGTGAACAGGATGTAGTCGGTGCAGAGGGTGGCTACTAAAATGATTAGTGGGCTTCATTATAAAGCAGATGAGGACAGACTTAAGGATCTTAATATGTACACCTTAGAGGAAAGGCGGGATAGAGGTGATATGATTGAGATGTTTAAATACCTCCGTGGCATAAATGTTCAGGGAGAGAGCCTCTTTCAATTGAAAGCAAGTTCTGCTATGAGGGGACATGGGATGAGGGTGAAGGGAGCTAGATTCAGGAGTGATATGCGGAAATATTTCTTTACGGAAAGAGTAGTGGATCCATGGAATAGTCTCCCAGTGGAGGTGGTAGAGATGAGGACAGTAACTGAATTCAAAAAAGCATGGGACCAACACAGAGGATCTCTAAAGGTAAAAAGTGGACTGTTGTAGTTGTTGATATGGAAGGACAGACTAGATAGGCCATGTGGTCTTTTTCTGTCATCATGTTTCTATGTTTCTATGTTTCTAACATCAAGAAGTTTGTGTTGGAAGAAAGCAAGAAGTCTCTACAAAAGGTGAAAAAGCAAAAACGGCCAAAATGGATGACAGAATAAACTCTGAAAATTGCCCAGAAACGCAGAGATACTAAAGCCAAAGGAGAGAGGCAATCACAGAACTCAACAGAAATTTCCAACGTGCAGCAAGACAAGACAAGGAAAAGTACTACTATGATGCATGCAAGGAAATAGAAGCAGAAACTATTAGAGGAAGAACAAGATTGTCTTTCCTAAAGCTTCGAGAGTTCAAGAAAAAATTCCAGATTCAAATTGGAATGTTACAAGATGCTCAAGGTCCTATGTTGAATGATGCTGAGATCATCAAGAAAAGGTGGAAAGAATATAGAGATTTTATATGATAAAGATCAAGTGGACCAACAGCAGTTTCAATCTGTACCTTATGATCCAGAACCATTGGTGATGAAAGAAGAAGTTGAAGCAACATTGAAAGCCTTATCAAAGAACAAAGCACCAGGCACTGATGGCATTCACATAGAAGTATTAGAGAAATCTGATGCAGCTGTTACTATACTTTGAAGACTCTGCCAGGAAATTTGGAAAACATCATCATGGCCAACTGACTGGAAAAGATCTGTACTTATATCAATACTAAAGAAAGGTGATCCAATTGACTGTGTAAATTATCACACAATTGCTCTGATCCCACATGCCAGCAAAATTCTACTGAAGATTATTCAACAGGCACTACAACCATACCTGGAACAAGAACTACCTGAAGTGCAAGCAGGGTTCAAGAAAGGGTGAGGAATGAGAGATATCATCGCAGATATGAGACAGATCCTTGAAAAGACTAAAGAATACCAAAAGGATATCTATTTGTGCTTTATTGACTACAGCAAGGTTTTTGACTGTGTAAACCATGAAAAAATCTGGACCACATTAAGAGACATGTTTATACCAGAACACCTGATCGTTCTATTGCACAATCTGTACATTGATCAAGGAGCAACAGTTCAAACGGAACAAGGAGAAACAGAATGGTTTAAAATTGGAAAAGGTGTATGCAAGGCTGCATACTTTCCCCCTACCTGTTTAATTTATATGCAGAACAAATCATCAGAGAAGCAGGATTGTATGAAGAGAACAGAGGTGTGAAGATTAGTGGAAGAGTCATCAACAATCTTCGCTATGCTGATGATACCACATTACTGGCTGAAAGTGAAGATGATCTGAAACATTTGCTTCTACGATCAAGGAACATAGTCTTAAAATGGGCCTGCACCTTAATGTAAAGAAGACAAAGATCATGACAAATGGCAAAATCAATAGGTTCATCGTTGATGGAGAAGAAATTGAAATTGTGGACAACTTTAACCTACTTGGATCAACTATCAATAAAGAAGCAACAAGCAGTCAAGAAATCAGATGAGATATTGCTTTTGGCAGAATGGCTTTGAAGGACCTAGACAAGATTCTCAAGAGCAGAGATGTCTCTCTCCATACAAAGATTTGAATCATTCAAACATTATATGGATGTGAAAGTTGGAAAGTGAAAAAGATAGACAGGAAGAAAATTGATGCCTTTGAATTATGTTGCTGGCGGCAAATACTGCATATACCATGGTCTGCCCAAAGAACAAACCAATCAGTACTAGAGGAGATCAAACCTAAGCTTTCTTTATAAGCTCAGATGACAAGACTTCGTCTTTCATACTTTGGATACATCATGTGAAGAGAAAGATCATTAGAGAAAGACATCATGCTTGGCAAGATAGCAGGTCAACACAAAAGAGGAAGGCCAGCAATGAGATGGATCGATACAATACAAGAACCAGGTCTGACAACAATGAGTCACCTGACTGAAGACCAAACGCAATTTAGGACAACTATCCAGCGGTTTGTCATGAGTCAACACAGACTTGACGGCACTTAACAACAACAACAGAGTATATGCACAGCTTTATACCATTTCTGGAATTAGAGTGAATTTGCATCTTGATTTTTTGCACTGTTGGGGCTAGTTTTGGTCTTTTTAAAAGCACTCAGCATCTATATGGCCTTCATAAAATAGGTTTAAAATAGGTGCTCCTTTTAACTTTTCTCCTAAGCACCCAGTTAAAATCAAGTCCTTTTATCTGCTACTGTATAGAACTATATTGAGCACAGATATAAGATAGCGAGGGTATGGTTACTGAGAAATTAAGTCTCATCTGCACCACCTAAGGGCTTCCTCTTTGACATACCTACCTGCAGAACTCCATTCCCAACAATATTGCCCTCATACATAGAGCTATATCTCAGTATATGCTATTCCTGCTAGTATCAAGGGACCTTACCTAGCATTTTCATCTCCCACATTAAAAGGGCGACTTACATGACAGGAAGTCTATTTGCCTCACATTATTTAAGTACCATACAGGGATATACATATTAGACATGTAATAAAACATGGCAGGGCCAAAAAATAATAACTGCTTCACCCCAGAAGGGGGTTATGAAAGTTCCCAAAACATTCATATAGTTTTAATAAATGCTGTGTTGCTTGTTTAATATTGTCTGTCTTTGGCAGTATGTAGGCATGACAGATTGATATAAGGGAAGAACAACAGTTGAGGAGTTCCTTAAAGTCATGAGTGCAGGCTAATGGTTCTAATCATGTTTCTGCCACTAATGATCATTTCACCCCTACTATCCCCAATAACAATTTAGATTGCAAACCTGTTGGATGAGGGGGCTACCTATGTTCCTGAATTGTAATGTGCCTTGAGTATTGGTTTGCAATAATGTACAAAGCTAGTATGTTGCACGCATAGAGTTTGGGTACAGATTCCAGGCCTGATTTAAGAGAGTTTTCATTTTCCAACTTTGTGTCTATTGGAAAAGTGCTAGGTATGCTCTTCCCATGTGTGTATATGAGAGATAATGCACAATTGAAGGGTAAATTAAAGGGTTGGGGTATGTGGGGTTAGTGAATATGAGAACAATATTCAAAGCCTTTCCAGTGAATAAAGCAGTGGGACATATTTAGGTAAAATTATTCATGCTGTCCTGCCATCCACCTACATTTTACCAACATTGTTTGGGGCTAGGTTAGAGGAAGGGTTCTCAACTCAGTTTTTGGAACACACCTAGCCAGTCAGGTCTTCAGGATAACCACAATGAATATGCATGAGATACATTTGCATACACTGCCTCCAATGAATGAAAATCTCTTTCATGCATATTCATTGTGTTTATCCTGAAAACCTGACTGGCTAGGTGTGTCCCGAGGATTGGGTTGAGAACCCTTGGGTAAGAGAAAGCAACTATGCATACAGTTTTCTATTTTCCAAACTATGCATGCCAAAAAGGTAGGTGCAAATCTATATGGGTAGTTTTTCCACAGGCAATATACAAAGTGAAATTACCTGCACAGTATTGCTTTGTTGAGTTTAATAGGCTCGATAGATTACTTTTAGAGATATACAATACCTTAGGAGGAATGTGAGTTACAGAGTAGAAAGACACTTAAAATAAAAGGTTTACATTCATGTTTCTCTTTGAATGTAATTTACATAATCCAATGCAAAAAGCTGTGAAGAATGGGACTATGTCAGTGAAATAAGCCAAAAATTAAGGACACATATCAATCTTCTTGGACATATCATAAAATAAACAGAGAAAACAGAGTGACAGCTCAGTAGTGAAGATCCTGAAAGAAAGGTTGCCTTTCTATAAAGGTACTTTAAAGAAACCTCTGGAGTACACACAAATAGAAATCATTTGAAATCATAATGATCAAACACTTTGAAATGGAGTCAATAGAGATACAGTATTAACTTTCTCATCCATTATCAGATAGAAGATCTTTCAACCGTAAATTGTTACTTCTCATTGCCTCTGTCTCTCACCCCTTTTGCTCAGCTGTAATGGCATATGCAGACAGTATAAGACCTTCATGAACTTGTAAAAACCCTGGGTAACTGCATTGGTTTCATTGACCTGATGAAAAGAGAATGGCTCCCAAAAACCTGTCAAAGATATATCAAGTTAGACCAATAAAAAGGTATCTTCCTATAATGTGTTTGGTGATCTTTATTTCTGCTTCTGTAGGAAATTGCAGATAGACATCAGCCACTTGATACAACTGCTCTAGCTGTCCTGGGAAGCATTGCAGGGTTCAATTGGTTCCGAGGTTGGAACTACTGCTGTCTTCTGGAAGTAGGTCAATGGCCTACTCGAAGAGCTACATCTTTAGTTGAGATTTTAAAGCTGAAAAGACACAGTTTACTCTCGCGTACACAGGAGTAGAATTCTATAGATAAGGGGCTGTGTTAGACATGCAGGGGCCCAGGGCTATGCCTCCTTCAGCTTGAGGCAAACTTGGGGGGCCCACTGTGGCATGGGAGCACAGGGCAATTTCTCTGTTTGCCACCCCATAATACTGGTCCTGGCAGTACTACTAAACGCCAAGGAGTAGGTGGATTCTAGCCAGATTTTGGTCAGAAGGGAAGAGCTTCATGTTGAAGTTGGGAAGATAGTGAAATAAATAAATAGAGGGACAAGAGATCTATTAGGTTTCTGGATTAGTGTGCGAGAAGGATTTTAAAAGTAATGGTTAGCATTTTAAATTTAAGTCTTAACTGATGGGAAATTACTGCTGTTTCATCAGTAGGGGTGTTACATGATCCTATTTCTTTTTAGAAGTTTCTCTTGGAGTATTCATAGTTATAGGCCCCCTAAAGGAATTTGGCAGTTGTGTTTTGAACCAAATGAAGGCACTTAAGTTTGTTCCAGAAACACTAGCCAACTATACGCTTCATTTTTCTGTGCAAACCCTTCAAGTAAAAGTACTCAGCGCATTAGTACCAATACAGGCACTGATTATCACATGTTTTAGGTTGGTTATTTAATACTGTAGGTAGGACACTTACAGAAATGAGGGCTAGAATCATCATTGGTGAAGGCAGTACCATATCTTTAAAAGCTATGAGAAAAGCTGTCAAAATGGTACACTTGAGATCTGTTCTGGCACTTCTGCCCCAGTCAATGTAAATGGGATGTGAAATAGTACAAAGATAAAAGATGTCACTTCTCAGCTACCATTATTCATTCAAAGTAGACTGGAAACTAATTGCCTGCAGGAGTCATGCCCATAGCCGTCTTTCTAAGACCTGGAAAGTAAAGCCATAAAATGTTCTAATTCTGATGTATATTACTTTGAAATAACCCACCCTAGTGGCTCTATATTCAGTCCTTCCCTCCCCACTCCTGCATTTCTTATATTGTCTTCTTATTGCATCAAAACTCAGCACTTTCATATGTTTTGAATCAGCCAGAATATAATCAATGTACACGAGAACGCAAAAATTGCAACAGGACACTCCAGGAGAGGAAGAAATACCCTCTGGTGAGGAAATCTTGGACTAAGAATAGTTTTAGAGGAAGGATTAGAGATAGGCAGAAGAGCAAAATGTTTACAGGAATCCAGAATTAGCAGATCTAAAGTATTTTCATAGGACTGTTTGTGCAGAATATAGGGAAGGAGAGAGCTGCCAAAGTCCACCTGGGACAAACGACCTGATTTAGAACAAGATCATTGTAATAAAAGAGGATTCCAGGAATTTTGAGTATGGTAACAGATGCTGTCAAGAACAGTGGTCTTTTATGAAGCGTTATCTATATGAAGCGATAAGGAAAGTTCAGTAATCCAAGCTACACAAGAAACTTCAGTAAGTAACTAACGAACTGGTCTAAGGGCAAGGGTTTGGTATTTCTTGTATCATGGGGCTTTAGCTGAAACAATAAACTTTTATAATAGTGGTGATCTACATTGTTCTGAGAGAGGAACCATAATAGTCCTATGTGAACTGTTCAGATCATACATAAATTAACAAAGAAATACAGAAGGAAGTAAGGGGAAGATGCTATCTATATCTGGAACATTATGGGGACTTTTGGAAGAGCTTAGTCATTTAACTTCTGGTAGTTTCAGATTCAAACTAATTTTGTAAACTTACTCCCACTTGGTGGGCAAAATTGAACTACTAAATTTCACAAAGTGTTTAGATTTAGTGATTCAAAAATGGATGACTCTAGGGGTATTCCTGGGACGGGTTTATGACTTAACTGATTAGTACTGATTTTCAGTACTAATTTTGAGCCTTTACCCTCAGTCACCAGTCAGCAGTTCTAAATCAAGTCAGCCAAATTTGGCTGGCTAGATTTAGCTAGTAGTCTTAGGCGATCACACCCAAGCTGAAAAGCTACCCCAACTGTGCACAAATGGATGACAAACCCCAAACTCACATTGCAATTGCAGAGGCAGATTTGACTGTTACTTTCACAGAAACATATGAGTCAATGCATAAGGATCATTTTCAAAAGCCATATTTAGAGGCCCTTTTACTAAATCCTGTTATGCAAGTAACATACGTTTTTAAATCATGGCAGGTGCAAAGCCGCCACAGTAACTGTGGAAGGCATTACCAGCATGAGACATGTGGGTGCATATGCTACTCTTCAGTGTAGTTAACCTAGCTATACTTGACGATACACATAGTGCCCATACTCCAACCCTAAACTGCCGAGTCCCCACCCCATCATATGATGGTTGATTAACACTTCTCTTAGCAATTGCTCGCTGTCATACCTGAACATTATGTGTCACCACGGACATCGAGCATGCGCTAACATGCGCATGAATCACCTAGAGGGCTTCTTATTCACTAGATAATCTGTCCACTGTACTCTCAAGGCTTACTATCTTGAGCGATCGTATGGGGGATGTTCTCAGTGACAGGAGCACAGACACATCTTCTTTCCTTTAATTCTGTTTTTCAATTATTATTATTTTTTTTTATTTTATTTATGCAAATTTTCAATTATACAGCAAAGAACAAAATTCCTTACAGAGATTTCAGCATATGAAAGAGATAATGCCGATACATAAACAACAAAGAAATAAATATAATCATAAACTGTTGTAGTTCGTTAAAGTAGGGGGAGAGAGAGAGAAAACATTCAGCCAAATCAGAACCTGTGGCTAAAGAAAGACACCAGGAATATCAAACCAAAGAAACCAGGTAACTGCGGGGAGCCCCGGAACTATATCTAGGAGGATTAAGCTGTTATAATGACCAGTGTTACTCGGGTACAACAGCCGCAGAAAGTCTAGCATTAATAAAGGCATTCAAATCATTAGGATCAGCAAAAACATATTTCAAGTCATTATAAAACACTAAACAACTGCAAGGATATCTAAGGAAAAGGTTCCCCCAATTTGTAACACACCGGGTTTATATAATAAAAACTGCTTCCTCCTCGTTTGAGTTTCCTTAACTAAATCTGGAAACATTGATAATGTAAACCCTAGGAAGGTTTCCAATCGTTTCTTGAAGAACATTTTTAAGAGCCAATCTTTATCTGATACTAATGCACATTGAACTAACAATGTTGACGATACAATAGTGGAACCCCCTCCCCCAATGTCCTCAAGAAGACCGGTGACATCCAAGATGTTAAAGTTCACTTTGGACACCGATTCTACAGTCTCAGCTTTCTTTTTCGATCGTGGCAAATAGTGTACCTTAGTAAGAGGTGGAATCAAGTCATCGGGAACTTTCAGAACCTCCTTCATATACTGTTTGAAAATATCTAGGGCCGTAACCCCAGATATCCATGGGAAGTTCAAAACACGTAGATTCGCTGCTCTGGAAGCATTTTCCAATATCTCCAACTTATACCTCAATAAACCGCTCTCTTTAGTCAAAGCCGATGACACATCAGAAACTGTAGCAAGCTGAGAACTAATAGCAATGTTTTGTACCTTAAGCTGCTCACATGTAGACAAGGCCATATCAATGTTAGCAACGTTCTTCTGTATGCTAACCGCGTTTTCTCGGACAAGGGTCTTCAAAGTTGCAGATTGTGTGTTAATGGAAGTAGAAAGAGAGGAAATAGCTTCCCAAATAGTCTCCAGAGTAAAAACCGGAGGACGAATCAAAGGTGGTAAAGGCAGCAACGGCATCGACACAAACTGCGGGGCAGGAATTTCCTCCAAGCTGCACGGCTCTAGGTCTCCGCCCGATGCCTCCCCGAGACTATCAGGGGTCAGTGAACCCAGCCACTCAGACTGCGCCCTCTCCACAGTCAGCGCCCCCACCTCGGGAGACGCCGGCGTCACAAAATCTGAGGAAGGTTCTAACGCGGCGGGGCGTGGTGGTGGACTCCTCACTTCAGAAGAGAGAGAACTTTCAATTTCCAGCGGCCGCGTCGTAGCCTCCATACTCGGCGCAGCCAAGCCGGCTCATATCTCCTGCTTCTTCTCCAATGACAAGGTCACAAAATGGTCCATAGGACCAGCACTGGGTAGTTGCAGCTCAGAGGGAAAAACCCTCAACTTCCCTTTCTCTTAGGCATAGACGGTCAAGGAATCAAACACACCGCAGCCATCTTGATTTGTCTCCTCCCCCTTCAATTAATTTTTAAACAATTTTTGTTTTATTATCAATTTTGTTGGTTTTTTAGATTTTTAAATTAATGTGTATTCCACTGTTCTTCAATTTATTTTGACTGTATTACTGCTGTGCTGTATCCTTAAAGATGGCTAAGCACATTTTAATAAGCATAAACATTTGAAAATAAATTATGTTGTTCTTTATTGTACTAAATCTACCTAAAAGAGTCCCTAAATGTTATTTTACACACAAAGCACCAAGAAACAAGTTTTTCTTTCCTCCAAAAGCACCTAATTGCCTGAAAAGTAAACCCATATAATAGAGACTGATAAATACCTAAGATCAAAACCCCTAATAATATTTTAATTATTCCCCAAAGTGAAAGTATGCACCTTGCTAAGCCTCTCGACTTCAGTTTCCAGGTTGTTCTTTTAAATATTTTTTTTTAGTGTGGAATAAACTGGCTATTATTCAGAATCTCCTGGCAGACTCTACTGCTGATCTGCTTTGTCTAATAGAGCTTTGACTGAATGAAGTAGAGAAACCATTGGTCCAGGCCTGCTACTCCATTCATCAGTTTCTTCAGCAGAGTATGGGCAGCAGTGACTATTCTTTAGAAACTGTTTCTTTGTCATGAAATACGTTGTTCAGTGTTCAGTCAGTTTAGAGACTTTGTCGAAGATAACAGCTTCCTGCATCCTCAGCAGTTAGGCTTTTGCCTTCACCATAGCATGGAGACTTGCATGACTTTTATGCATAGTGAAATTTGAGGTTCTTTAGATGGTGGTCATGTAACGGATCACTGGATTTATCCTCAGCATTTGATCTTGTGGATCATGAGCTGCTGTTTACTCATTTATGAGATATTGGTTTTGGTTGTGCTGTGATTAATTCGTTTTCTTCTTTTTTGTCAGATCGTACATTTGTAGTGGAATGGGATTCCATTACTTCCTCTGTTCAGAATATTTTTTGCAGGGTTCCTCAGAGCTCAGTTCTTTCACCCATCTAGTTAATATTTTCTTGGCTCCACTGGTGTCTTTAGTTGAGTCTTTGAGAATTTCAGGTCATTTTTTCACTGATGATATTAAATTGATGGCTTATTTTGACCCTTCTTCCTTAGATATGCAATCTTTAAATAGTTGCTTGAAAGCAGTGTCCTAATGGCATTAATTAAGTCAATTAAATTTGAGCTTGGATAAGTGCAAGGCCATGTGGAATTCCAGTTGGTCGGATCTGAGGACATTAACACCCACCTTGGAGGGCTCAATATTATTGTTGGTCTCTTCGTTGAGGGTTTTAGAATGTATTTTGGATTCACAATTTGCCTTTATTCCTCAAATTTCAGACAAAAAATGTTTTTTTTGCTCTTTGGGACAATCAGAGCTTTTCAGACCATTTTGGATAAAGTGGCTCTGACCATGCTGATTCATGCCTTGGTGATTAGTAAGTTAGACTATGGTAATTTTCTTTATAGGGGTTGTTCTAATGGAGGCAAATTCTGTTCTGGGTGTCCCCCACCTGTCCGGGCATCCAGAATCAGGACATGCCCCAGCTGCACCCAATTCTGATCCCGCGGGGACTAGAAGTTCTTGAAGGATCAGAATCGGATGCAACTGGTCGGATGTGCAAGTCATGCCCCTATTCTGGGCACCCGGACGTCCAGCTGATTACCCGGCTAGCCTATCCAGGCTCCTGCATGGAGCCACGATCCCCGGCAGCCAAAACAAAGTTCTTTAATCCACAGCCTGATATATTGTATATACAGGGTGGCCCAAAAAAAGTGAGAACATCTCGTAAATTAAACGCTTAAATAGTTTACTTATTTACCTTTTTTAGCTATATAACGTCTTTATTTCAACAATTTCTGGTCGCCATCTTTTCTTTTTTTTTTTAAATTTGTCAATCGTTTACATCTGTCTTTTTGAATTTTTAAATAACTTATATGCTACGAGATGTTCTCACTTTTTTTTGGGCCACCCTGTATATTGTGATATGTTTTTATTTGTATTTAGTTGTATTGTAAATCACTTTGTTTGTTTTTGCTACTAAAAGACAGTATATCACATACAAAATAAACTAAAATAAACTAAAGGTATAGAAGTTGGTTTATTAAAATCAGGGAAGATTATCAAAATAGCTTTTTGTTTACATTTTTGCGCACCAGAAATTGCAAGGTCAGTTAGTTTGGATTTTATAGTTGGGATGTATATTTGTTAGCATGCATTTGGTTCATCAGTTTACGTTAAAAAATTTAGTGGCATGTTTACTAAGGTGTGATAGCAGTTAACACACCTTTTAGCATGAGGCTGTGGTAACCACTACGATGCACTGATAGCAGTCATCACAGTAAAAATCTAATGTTAAATGCTTCCAGTGCAAAGAGGTTTAAGTGTTTAGAGTGGGTATGGCAGCCAGTGACATCTAGTGCACAGGACAGCACCACATGCTAGCTGTCTTGACTGTTCTTAAGTAGCGTTCCAACATTTTGGTTTTTAGAAGCTATTTATTTAGTTTTATCTTTGGTTTTAATTTGCCTTGTACGTTTGTTTAAATGTATGATGTTTACATTTTTATTTATTGAATTGTTTGTTTTTAGTTTGCCTTTAGCCCTGAAGAAGTTCTGACGAAACACGGCCTGTGTCGGGTTGGCAATATGTGTTGGCAATGTTAATAAAATTTTGATATATACCCTTACCCTTGATTTGTACCACGTTCTCTGACTGTGTGCTTGGCTTGACGTGGCTCCTTGCTCCTAGTTGGACGTTATCTCTCCAGCCTGTTGCTGCTGTAGTGCAAAATTGCATATCTGACAGCTAGCAGCAATCTTGTGCGATTACCACTACTGGTCAGATCTGCAATTTTGCATCCTGACAATAATGGGGCAGGAGTGAAGGGAAATTGCTCCTGTTCCATTCATTAGACACTAGGGATTCATGCGTGTAACCTGATGAGTGTCAAAGGAGTAGGGGAAGGATTTGATTTTCCATTGGGATGAGTTGTGATCAGGGAGATGTGTGATGGAGGAGTAATCAGATCCTGTAAACTTTTAATTGCACGGGGTATTGGTTTGGGAGGTTGATGAGCTGCCAAGTGTAGCCTATTTAGGAGAAAAGGACAGAAGGAGAAAAATGCCTAAAATTGTGAAAATTCTAGAAACAATCTAATATTTTACTAAAGTAATAGGTTTTTGCACTTCACACACATTTAGCACTGAAATCAAAGTATGTTAAGTGTAAAGCCTCCATGGTAACTGTCAGAGGAATGACCAGCATGTTCCCCCCCTCCACCATGTAAATATGAAATGACCTGTTGTAATGTATCCCCATCTTGTTTATTGTAAACCACTTTGACCTGGTGAAAAGCGATATATAAGCACAGCTAAATAAATAAATAACACAGGGATGCATAACCTGATGTGTGGTGCAATTTCCTTGGGTTTACCTAACTCCATCCATTGAGGTGGTGTTTGGTGAATCTTCACTAACTGCAGCATAGACAGCATACGATATGTCCCCTGCACTAATTGCGGTGTGCTCTCCATACCCACTCTGCACCCCAACCCTTCACAATGTGCACTTTGCAATGACCATGCAAATTGGTGCATGGTAATGGTCATGCCCCCATGCTAACAGTTAACCATGGGCCCAAGCACACAGTTAACCACACGGCAAAATGCTTGCTAACTGCTTTTCACACTTTAGTAAGAGTCCCTAAAAACTTTTTTCACCATGCAAATCCATATTTTACGGAGTAGAATTTTCCATAGATGTTAGACTCCTCTAGTCTGATGATTCTTGAAGACTGAAATATCATGTGGACCTTCCTAATGTTGAAACATTAGGAAGTCTCTGGTAGCATTTACCTTGTTAGCACTTGGTGTCTGTCAGGTTATTTCAGATACCATTTATATTGTAGGGTATATATTAGATTTAGGGGCCTTTTTACTAAAGTTGTCATGTGGTAATCGTTCCTTAGTTGTTTCAGTTGAATTCATCAATATTCTTGGTTGCCACCAGAAAGTGATGGACTGACGTTTAAGTAAACAGGAGGGTTAGCTCTCGCATCAGACTGAAGCCCTCTGTGATTGGTTGAAACCTCCAGATGATTTTTGAATTGAAGCAGTCCTTTGCTGGCCAGCTTCTGGCTAAGAAGCATAAAGAGGCTGATCCAAGCTTTGAGAGAGAAGAACCTGGGAGTTGAGCTTCAACTCTCCTCCAGAGTTCTAAGCCTTGAACTCCGACTTAAAAAAAACAGCAAGAATTTATTCTGCCCCTGGGTCAGAGTTCAGAAGTTATCAATTTGACATTTCCTGACAACCCTGCAATTTTAAGGTTGAGCTTTTGCAACTGCCACAGACCAAACCTAACTGTGATCCAAATGGTGAGATCTAACCATAAACAAACTTTGGAAAGCTGGATTTTTTTTCCCAGCAGGAAAAGGTACCAAGGATTTGGATGGGAGTAGACTTGTATCCGGATCCAAAAAGAATTTATAGCACTTGTGCGACATTCTCAAAAATTATTGAGTTTCAGTTACCAAATTGACTACTCTTGCTGCTTTAGAAAAATTGTCTTAATTTGTATTGGCAACCAGCAGTGCAAACTTTTAATTTGCATAGTCTACCATTTACCTTAATTGCTGATTTATTTTGGAAGATACTGTTATTTAATGATTCTATTTTTTCTTTGGTTTGCTTTGGCAATTTTCTTTTTTTTTTTCTTTATTTTCTTTATTTATTTAACAGGTTTTTTTATATTGTCTTTCTACAAGTCAAGATGGTTTACAAGTAAATTAGTGTAATGATATGAAACAGTTCAACCAGAAGTGAGCTGTTTCTTGTTCAAGAGAATCAAGGAAATGGTTTTATTCAAGTATTTTTATGTCTGCTTTTATTCTGAATACAGCACATTACACCACAGGGTTTAGTACCCACTATTTCATTTGGAGTTAACCAATATCACTATAAGAAGTTAGCATAGCTAGGTTTAAACAAGTTGAAAAGGACACACAGAGGCATGTTTGATTGATGAACTGATTAACTTATGCTATATGTATGTCTTGTCTCCCCTTCCCTTATGTTCCATGTAAACCTTCAAATTGTATTGTAACCTTTAGTTGTATTATTGACCACTTTGATTGAAGGATAAAGTGGTATACAAATCTGGTTAAATAAATAAATAAATGTTTCCCCTATTTTCAGAATCAGGCATTTGGTTGACCAAGTCTTTATGTCATAAGATGTGTTGGGGATGTGTGCCTATGTCTATTAGGTGTGTGTTTTTCTGCTTTTCTGTGTGTTATCATGACTGTCAGAAGCTATATACACATGTGTATGCATGTGTACATATTTGTGTCATGAAGACTGTTGGAGGCTCTCTGTGTGTGTGTTTGTCATGGGCAATGTCAGGGGCTGCATTTGTGTGAATGTGTAGCCCTGTATGTGAAAAGAACACACACACACACACACACACTATACAAAATGGCACATTCACCTTCTTTCAGATGCAAAATCATATTTCTTGGGGGGGGGGAGGGAGTTGTAGAAAATTTAGCAAAGTTTCTTATAGATTAAATAGTGAAGTTAAAGGGGTTGATTAGAAAGACAGGGAAGGAGGATCCAACAGTAAATAGTATTGATGGAGCTCTTGGGGGAAAAGAAAACACTCTAGAGACGTTTTATACTATTACAGTGGAAAGAATGTGTAAAATGTTAAAAGGTTTGAATATTACCTTCCCTCCATTGATCCAGCCGTATTGCATATTTAAATGATGTTTGGAAAAGATGCAGGATTGGTTGAAAGAACTGGTATACTGGTTCATTACAGGTTAGGAGGGCATTACTCGGCAATGGTTACTCCCATTTTGCAAAAGGCAGGCAGTAGTGTGTGTAAAACTTTTGTCCCATCTTGAAACTATCAATGCTGGCTAAGTTGATAGAAAAGGAAGTATATTTCCAACTTGGTACTGTAGTCACCTTGAGTATAACATCTTATTAGATGAAGGTCAAGGATGAAGATGTAGGACTACCAAGATGGCTGCTACTGCTGAGAAAAAATCTGCCCTTGTAAGTACTTACCTCCTGAGAAATTTTCTAAATTTGAGGAAAAGAGAATTAGTATAAAAGCCAGCCTTCAGTTCAATTAAAGCCAGTTAAGGAATATCTTAACAGAGAGAATATAATTGAGTAAATATTCTTTGACCATATAGAGAGAAATTGTTTTCTAAAGACCTTTTACAAAGAGGTCCTCCAGTTAGGCGATAAGAGAACTATAAAACTGTTTTAAATAGGTGTTAAAGTCAAGTGACAGATCAAAGGAGCAATTTGAAAGGCTCCCTCTATCAAACTAAGGGCAATGTGAATCACCCAGGAAATTAACAGATTGTCTTAGAAGCATAGATAAAAATAGGTCATCCCTCCCACCCACTCCAGGCATAATTCTTGATTTATAGCCTCCTAAACCAGCTAAGGGGAGGGAGTGATCTTACTCAATTTCAGGTGTAACTGATTATCTTTATTAGCAGCCTTAGGAGTAGATAAATTAAGCCCCTGCAGTTCATGTTGAGATGAACACATAGTCTTTTATACTTACTAGGTATAATTGTATTAGAAATATAGAAACATAGTAACATGATATTTATTTATTTATTTATTTACCAATTCTTCTATACCGCGCTATTTAGATCAGTGCGGTTTACATTCAAACAACATCTGTACAACGCAGGCACTCTGCGTTGTATTTACAATGAATGGGGAGAACAACTTGGAAGTAACTGAGGGAAACTATCTACATCATATTTACTATCTACATCATAGCAGAAAAAGACCACATGGCCTATCTAGTCTGCCCTTCCATATCAAATAATAAAGTCCCTTCTTTTCCTTTAGAGGTCTTCTGTGTTTGTCCCATGATTTTTTTTTTTTAATTCAGATACTGTCCTCATTTCTACTACCTCCACTGGGATATTATTCCATGCATCTACCACCCTTTCAATAAAGAAATATTTCCGCATATTACTCCTGAGCCTATCCTCTTTTACCCTCATCCTATGTCCACTCATAGCAGAGCTTGCTTTCAATCAAAAGAGGCTCTCCTCTTGTGCATTTATGTTATGGAGATATTTAAACATCTCTATCAGATCTTCTCTATCCTGCCTTTCCTCTAATGTATACATATTAAGATTTTTAAGTCAAAAGAGGGTTAAGTGATTTACTCAAGATCACAAGGAGTAGCAGTGGGAGTGCCACCTAGACAAAGTTTTAGATAGTGCTGGGCAGGAGACTGCTGTCGTGGTACATGCAGGTACAAATGACATAGGAAGATGTGGAAGGGAGGTTCTGGAAGCAAAATTTAGGCTTTTCTGTAGAAAGTTGAAATCCAGAACTTTGAGGGTAGCATTCTCAGAAATGCTTCCCATTCCACGTGCAGGACCGAAGAGGCAGGCAGAGCTCCAGAGTCTCAATGCATAGATGAGATGATGGTACAAGGAAGAGGGGTTTGGATTTGTTAGGAAGTTGGCAACATTCTGGGGAAAGGGAGGGGTTCTTTCTGAAAGAATGGGCTACATCTTAACCAGGATGCTGGTATTAACCTTTGAAAAGGAGATAGAGCAGCATTTAAATGAGATAATGGGGGAAAGCCGACAGTCATCCAAGAGCACATGGTTTGGAAGGATGTGTCCTTGAAATATATTAACAATATAGAGAAGTCAGGGCATCCCGATAAAGAAGTTCCAATAAAGGCAAAAGTAACCCAGGTGCCTTTTTTTTCCATTTGATCATTTTATTAAGTATTAAGTATCATTACAAACATCACTTAACATGTATCACCCAGGTGCCCTTAAGTAAAAATCAGAGTTGAAAGATTCCAAATGAACCCTGTCATCAAATAGCCAAACTGTTAATATTAGCAAAAAAACAAACTTTGAAATGCCTGCATGCAAATTCTAGAAATCTAGAAAATAAGATGGTAGAGTTAGAATATATAGAAGTGAATGAAAGGTTAAATATAATTGGAATTTCAGAGACCTGGTTGAAGGAGGATAACCAATGGGATATTGTGATACCAGGCTACAAACTATATCACAATAATAGGGTAGATCACATTAGTGGAAGACTGGCTCTACATGTTAAAGAGGGCATCGAGTAGTATTTGACTTTTTTGTGATGAAATAGTTGTTGTTTTTCCTAAATGTTTACTTTTGTAAGCATTTGAAAATTTTTGAATAAAAAGAATAAATAAATAAATAAATACATAACTAAATAAAATAAAGAGGGCATCGAGTCATACAGGATAAAGGTTTCACATGAAAAAAAATCTTTTATCTTTTATTGAGACATTTGATATACCGCCCAAGCAATTACATCAGAGCGGCGTACAATCCAAAATAAAAAGGCTGCAGAATCTCTATGGATAAAAATTCTATGTAAAAAGGGGAAGAAAAAGCAGTGGGGGGTGTACTACTGTCTGCCTGGACTGACTGAACAAGCAGATGATGAAATGCTAAAAGAAATTGGGGAAGCTAGCAAAGTTTACAACACAGTAATGAAAGATTTCAATTACTTGGTATTGACTGGGTCAATGTCACCTCAGGACATGCCAGGGAGATAAAGAGATATGTTTATTAATTGGCGGTAGCGGCTTCCGTGAGATATCGAAGCTGCAGCCCCATTGAAGTCAATAGGGCCGTGGCTCCGATATAAAACAGAAACCGCTATCACTGATTAGTAAACATACCCCAACGTTTCTAGATGAAGTAAATGACTGCTTCATGGAGCAGTTGGCTCAGGAACTGACATGCAGGGATGCTATTTTAGACCTAGTTGTCAGTGGAGCGCAGGATCTAGTGCAAGAGGTAAATGTTTTGGGGATGCTTGGCGGGTCATCTCCCCATATGTACATGACCATTTACTACCTTCTCCAATAAATAATTTGATTATGCATTGAGTAAAAAAAAATATTTTCTCTTGTTAGTCTTAAAAACATAAGATATGCCATACTGGGTCAGACCAAGGTCCATCAAGCCCAGTACCCTATTTCCAATCTAGGTCATGCGTACCTAGTAGTTTCCTCAAAAGACACAGGTTCCACAATGCTTGTACTGGGTCAAGCATTAATATCCTGGGTCCCTTCTTAATAATGGTTTATGGAGTGTTCCTCCAGGAACTTGTCCAAATCTTTTTTAAACCCAGCTACACTAACAGTCAAGTGGAGAAGTAGCCTAGTGGAAAGAACACTGGCTTGGTAATCAAGCAACCAGGGTTCAATTCTCACTAGCATTCCTTGTGGCTTTGGGCAAGTCACTTAACCCTCCATTGCCTTGGAAGAAAGGCCTGGCAATCTACTTCCAGTAACACTGCCAAGAAAACCCAGGAGCTTCTAGGTCAGCAGGAGTCAGGATTGACTCAAAGGCACACATTGCATTTACACTAACAGCCTTTACTACATCCTCTGGTAACCAATTCCAGAGTTTGATTACACATTGAGTAAAAAAATATTTTCTTTTATTAGTCTTAAATAATTTACCTTGTAGCTTCATTGCATGTCCCCTAGTCTTTCCATATTCTGATAACGTAAACAATCGATCTACGTTTACCCGTTCCACTCCGTTCATTAATTTATAGACTTCTATCATATCTCCCCTCAGCCGTCTCTTTTCCATGTTAAAGAGACCTAAACTTTTTAGCCTTTCTTCATAGGAGTATCCTTCCATCCCCTTTACCATTTTGGTGGCTCTTCTCTGAACTTTTTCTAATAACGCTATATCCTTTTTAAGATACGGCGACCAGAATTGCATAGGTGCAGTCTCACCATGGAACGATGTAGAGGCATTATAATATCTTTTGTTTTATTTTCTATTCCTTTCCTTATGATACCTAGCATTCTATTTGCTCTCTTGGCCGCTGCTGCACAATGGGCGGAGAGTTTCAACATGTTATCCACAATGACACCTAAATGACACCTAAATCTTTTTCCTGGGTGGTGGTTCCTAATGTGGAACTGTGCATCATGTAACCATAGTTTGGGTTGTTCATCCCTAGGTGCAAAACTTTGGACTTGTCCACATTAAATTTCATCTGCCATTTTGATGCCCAGTCTTCCAATTTACCAAGATCCTCTTGCAATTTTCCACAATCCTCTTGGGTTTTAACAACTTTAAATAGTTTTGTGTCATCTGCAAATTCGATAACCTCACTCGTTATTCCCTCTTCCAGATCATTTATGAATATGTCAAAAAGTAGCCACCCAGCACAGATCCCTGGGGTACACAACTATTCACCTTTCTGTATTGGGAACATTGGCCATTTAGCCCTACCCTCTGCTTTCTATCTTTTCCTGATCCACAATAGTAAACTGCCTCCTATCCCATGACTCTTTAGTTTTGTCAAAAGTCTCTGATGAGGGACCTTGTCAAAGGCTTTCTGAAAGTCCAGATACACTATATCAACTGACTCACCTTTGTCCACCTGTTTATTCACACCTTCAAAAAAACATAACAGATTAGTAAAATAAGATCTTCCTTGTTTTACTAATCTGTGGAGGAGTGGCCTAGTGGTTGGGGCAAGGTACTTCAGGCCAGAAGGTCAGGGGTTCAAATCCCACTAGAGGACAGCAACCTTGGGCCGGAAGGACTGGGGTTTCTAGTCCCACAGGTGCTCCTTGTGGTCTTGGGCAAGCCACTTAACCCTCCATAGCCCATGTTCCCTGTAAAATAGTTATCTCCAAGTTATAATGCCCTGTTCAATGTAATTTCAGTTTGTTCAATGTAAACCACACTGATTCAGAATAGCACGGTATATAAGAGAATGTAAATAAATAAATAAAGCCATGTTGGCTGTTTCCCATTAGGCCATGACTATCTACATGCTGAGTAATTTTGTTCTTTACGATGGTTTCTAGCATTTTTCCCGGTACTGATGTCAGGCTCACCAGTCTGTAGTTTCCCGGATCACCCCTGAAACCCTTTTTAAAAATTGGCGTTACATTGGCGATCCTCCAATCTTCAGGTATTACAGATGATTTTAATGAAAGTTCACAGATTACTAATAGCAGGTCTGCAATCTCATATTTCAGTTCTTTCAACACCCTTGGATGTATACCATCCGGCCCAGGTGATTTGCTACTCTTCAGTTTATCTAATAGTTGTAATACATCTTCCCGATGTATCGATATTTCCTTCAATTCTTCCGCACCTTTAAATACCACTTCAGTCATGGGTATCATCCCTACATCTTCCTCAGTAAAGACCAAAGCAAAGAATTCATTCAGTCTCTCTGCTATTGCCTTGTCGCCTCTTAGTGCCCCTTTAACCCCTCTATCATCTAATGGACCAACTGACTCCTTCACAGTTTGTTTGCTAAGAATGTACTTGAAAAAGTCTTTATTTCATGTTTTTGCTTCCGCAGCAAGCTTCTTCTCAAATTCTCCCTTTGCCTGCCTTATCAATGCCTTGCATTTGACTTGCCAGTGCTTGTGTTGTTTCCAGGTTTCGTTGTTTGGCTCTTTTTTCCATTTCCTGAAAGATGCTTTTTTGGCAACAACAGCCTCTCTGACCTCACCTTTAAACCATGCTGGCAGTTTTTTGGACTTCCTTCTACTTTTCTTAAAGTGTGGAATACAGCTGTTCTGGGCTTCCAAGATAGTAGTTTTCAACAACACCCAAGCTTGATGTAAATCTTTAACTTTTGCAACTGCTCCATTTAGTTTTTTCTTAACTATTTTCCTCATTTTATCATAGTCTCCCTTTCGAAAGTTGAAAGGTAGTACTGTGGATTTCCTTACTATCCCTCCTCCACTAATTAAATCAAACATGATCATGCTATAGATCACTATTGCCAAGTGGCCCCAACACCCTTATCTCTTGCACTAGATCTGGTGTTCCACTAAAGACTAGGTCTAATATGGCTTCCCCTCTGGTCGGTTCATGAACCAGCTGCTCCAAGAAGCAGTCATTTATTTCATCTAGGAACTTTATCTCCCTAGCCTGTCCTGCTGTGACACTGACCCAGTCGATACTGGGGTAATTGAAATCACCCATTATTATTACTGCGCTGTAACGTTTGTTAGCTTCCTTGATTTCTTTGAGCATTTCATCGTCCATTTGTTCATTCTTAAACGGATTACATGATGAAAAACAGGAAACAACATAAATACTGGCAAGTTAAATGCAAGGCAAAGATAAGGTAGGCAAAGAAAAAAAATGAAAAGAAGCTTGCTGTGGAATCAAAATTGCATAATAAAAACTTCTAAAGTATATCCGTAGCAAAACACCTGTGAGGGATTCAGTTGGACCATTAAATGATGGAAGCTTTAAGGTGCTCTGTGATGAGGAGAGCTCTGCTGAGCCCATGGAAATAGAGGAAAATTGTAAATATACCTTTAAGGAGAGAGACAGGCAGGGAATTCACAGTTTTCAGAGTGCAGGTAAAGGAAGAAAACACTTACTCACTGAAGTCAGGCCACACCCAAGCTCTGCTAACCTAAGTGCAGGCTTGGGGAGTAATGAAAAACACCTGAGTAGGAAGCAGTGTATGCTAGTTAAGAAACAGCCTTATAAACCCAGGGGAGGAAAAGGAAAGGAGCCAGCATCGGGGAGCAGAAAGGAGATCACCGGGGAGGGGAACGGTGGAGATTTCAATGAGGAGCTCAGCAGTGAAAGTAGCAGCCATAAAGAAAGCCAAGCTTACAGGAGGAGGGCTGTTTGTCCTGAAGCCAGCCGAGGTGTGGCTAGTAGAATTGCTGACGAGGGTCATGCTGCAGTTCAAACGGTACGTGGACCAGCTCAAAGAGTTCAGGCTGCCAAAAGGTGGGTGGACAAACTCCCAGCTAGAAGTGACCAGAACCCAGCTTGTTGGAAAGAACCAGGGTTGAACAAGTTAGAAGAACTGAGGCAGTTGTTCCAGAGAAGGAATCCTCACATTCCAGGTACAAACATTCCTTATTGTGGAGAGCACCTGTGGAGAGAAGTCCAGGAGCTCTTACAGAGCATTAAGCCAGAAACAGTTCCTGAAAGCTCAGAGTCAGACGTACATGCTGTAGAGCAGGAAGAGATGCAGGTAGACTGTCCTGAGCAGGATTCTATAACTGAGGAATTAGCAATGGACTGTTCATTGTGCCAGAAGGCAGATTGAAAGCTTTCTGATAAAAAGTCTTTAACCAAGAAAGCACTGAAGAAACAGGGTGAGTTAACCTATCTGGGTTAATGCTAGGAACCACTTCTAATAAGAAAGGATACTTGCATAATTTGTATGTGAATTACTAAAGAAGCAGAAGATAAAATAAATGGACATTTTGCTTTGCTTGAAGGAAGAAGCTATGTTTTGTTTGCTGAACGTTTGATGAAAACAGCTACACATGTTAAAAGGCTTATGAAGTTTCAGTTCTAGTTTGTGTATAATTTCCTGATGTTATTGCTTGGAGAAGAGTCCTAACGTTTGTGTTGAGCCTTAGTGCTTTTGGGGAAGATAAATAAATGTCTTGTTTGCCTTTAAAGAAAACCATTGGTTTCACACTACTGTCTACACGTCCCAGAAGTCCAAGCTGTGGACAAGAATAGTATAATTCTTTATTTAAGGACTAACATTGGCAACCCTGCGCCTTTAGGCCTTTGGCCCAGGCTAGGGTGATGACAGCTCTAAGAGAGGACAGGGCCATAGTAGAGAGACTGAATTGTTTTCCTCAGTCTTTACTGAAAAAGATGTAGGAGACTTACCTTTGCCAGGAGAGATATTTAAAGGTGATGTATCAGCAGAATTTAAACAAATCTCAATACATTCTGGAGGATGTAACATCTAAATTGATAAAGTAAAAAGGAGCAAATCATCTGGGTCAGATAGAATACATCCCAGGATGCTGAAAGAACTGAAGTATGAGATTGTAGAACTGTCTGTGATCTATCATTAAAATCATTTTTAGTACTCGAAGATTGGAGAGTGGCCAATGTAACGCTAATTTTTAAAAAGAGTTCCAGAGTTGATCTGTGAAACTGCCAACCACTGAGCCTGATATCACTACCATAAAAAATGGTAGAAACCATAATAAAAAACCAAAATTACTGAACATATAAATAGTTATGGCGTAATGGCAGAAAACCAAAATGGATTTAGCCAAGGAAAGTCTTGCCTCACCAATCTCTCTTTGTTTTTTTGAATATACAGGTGACTCAGTTGATGTAGTGTACCTGGATTTTCAGAAAGCCTTTGACAATGTCCCTCATGGGAAACTCTTGGGGAAATTAATGCCATGGGATAGGAGTCAGTGTACTATTGTGGATTAGGAAGTAGTTGAAGGATAGAAAACAGAGAGTAGGGCTAAATGGCCAATTTTTTCAATGAAGAAAGGTTAATAGTGGAGTACCCCAAGGATATGTACTGGGCCCCCTGCTTTTTAACATTTATAAGTGTACTAGAAATGGGAATAATGAGTGAGGTGATCAAATTTACAGATGACACCAACTTATTCAAAGTTGTTAAAACACAAGAGGATTGTAAAAAATTGGAAGAGGACCTTGATAAATTGGGAGACTGGGCGTTCAAATGGCAGATGACATATAATGTAGAAAAGTGCAAAGTTACGCACTGCGACGTCCTTGCTACCTGGGCCCAAGAGCTTACTGGTAGGGACGACCTTTTAAGTGTCCTTTAGGAGTGAAGCTCTAACACTTGGCCCCAGGAGTTCTGGGATATGTAGTTGCTTGGCCTCCTGTGGGACTGAGTTGTAGTTGTAGCTCGAGTAGAAAAAGGCATGCAAGAATATTTATTTTTAAGAGGGTTTATTCCAGCGCATCAAGATTCAGTATCTCAGACGCAAAAGAATGCCAATTCCAACATAAAGGGTTGAAAATAAACACACACAAAAGATGCAACAAAATGGCTCAGCTCTACTTGGCTGTTTCAAAGTTCCTTTAGTCTCAGGCTAGGCAATCATGTGATCCTTCAGCCAACTGAAACAGGTGTTCTTCCTTACGGCACGGCTTCTCAGTTTTACCATGTGATTAAGCTTATTAAACAACTCATAAGGTTTTCTCACAGTGGCTGCAGGTATGGCAAACCTTATACTATATTACTTCATATAGCTTTCATTGCTCATTAACCTGGTTATTCTCAATTACACAAGTTGAACAATCCATAGGTGAATCAAGCTCTACTGAAGGCAGACAAACGTCCAGTTGCATAGCTTCCTCAGAGTTATTGGAATTCTGGTCAGGGTTATTAGTCTGCTCTGCCCTTTTCTCCAGAAATTCCTTAAACTGATTTAGAAGTAATTCAGCTTGCTTGTGCATGTTTTCAGACTGATAGCCTTCCTTCTTCTCTAACAAACGTTTACTTAGGACTCCCAGCTCAGGGTAATCAGCTATCCTGCCTTTGTCAAAGGAACAGTTCTCAGTAAGGGTAAATCCCTTCCCCCACTTATCATTAGCTGAATATGCTGGGTTTGTTCTCAGGAGGTTAACACATGCAGGAGACTTCTTAAACAAGGGGTTATAACAAGAAATGTCAGCTTTACCTTTTCCAAGCTCTTTTAGTTAAGCATTGGTACCTTTTCTCCTGTTAATTCTCAGGTTTTGTACTTCAGCTTTCTTATCCTTACTTCCAGTGCCTTGCAGGTAAATGTCAGGCTGAACAGTTTCCTCATAGCTTTCTCTGAAACTGTCTTGGCTTTTACAGCTGTGAGTCCGGCTGCCCTTGTTCCAGGTATCTGACCTGCTGGCTCCCTTAACCAAAGGCTCTACCTTGCAGTGAGACTTCCTCCAGGGTGAATCCTTGCACCACTGTTCAGTGCTCCCAGGTTCTGCTCGGGTCTCAGATTCTAGCTGACTTCTCTTCCAAGCAGTTCTCTCAGCTGTTCCAACGTTTTCCCTTCTGCTGCTCCTGACCTCGTGCTTGCACTCGCTCCTCCTCCTCTCTCTCTCTCTCCTCATTGCTTGAGTATTTAACAAGCCTTCACTTCCTTGCACTCCCTGACTCTCCCTTGGGCGTGCCCAATCAGTGAACAGACCTGTCTCCTCCCCTGAGGTGAGTTGTGGCTTTAGATCATCAACTGGCTGTGTTTTTATTCCTGAGGTGAAAATCCTGTTTGTCAATGCAGTATTGTTTACCTCATCAGGATTTTCTCTTATTTCCATCTCTTCTTGAGGGGCTTCCTCATCACAGCACTTAGCGAAGAACAACCCAAATTACAGTTATGTGATACAAGGTTCCACAATAGGAACCACCACCCAGGAAAAGGATTTGAGTGTCATCATAGATACTATGTTGAAACCCTCTACCCAGTGTGCATGTGTGACCAAGAAAGCAAATAGAATGCTAGGAATCATAAAGAAAGGAAGGGAGAATAAAACAAAGGATATTATAGTGCCTCTGTATTACTCCATGGTGAGATCATATGTTGAATGTTGTATGCAATTCTGGTCATCATAGCTTAAAAAAGGATATAGCAGAATTAGAAAAGGTACAAAGAAGAGCGACAAAAATGGTAAAGGGGGTGGAAGGATATCCCTAAGAGGAAAGGCTTAAAAAGTTAGAGCTCTTCAACTTGACAAAGAGGTGGCTGAGGAGAGATATTGTTTGACAGAGGTCTATAAAATAATGAATGAAGTAGAACAGGTATATGTAGATCACTTGTTTACCCCTTCAAAAGGTAGGAAGACTAGGGGACATGCAATGAAGCTACAATGTAACCCATTTAAAACTAATAAGAGAAAAGTCCATAAACCATTAGAGGACCAGGGAAATTCACAGCTTACCTACAGGATAAGCATCAAGGAATCTATGTAACCTTTTGGGAATCTGACAGGTACTTGTCACCTGGATTGACCACAGTTGGAGACGGGATACTGAGCTTCATGGACCTTCATAAACCATTACACAGGTCTGCGACTAAAAAGCTGTTTGATTATTTTCATCTAATTTCTCATGTATTTTGGTGTGCTGAAAGCAAATAAAATATTTTAAAAAACTCCTAGACGTCATGATTTGCCACAACATGCAAAATTTGTCTTCAAATTTATCAACTTTTTTCAAATTACTATTAATTAATTCAAATTACTATTAATGAATTCACATAAGTGCATTTAAGATATAAAATGCCCAAAAAAACCTTAAAGGGGTTGTCTGAGTTATATAAAAAAAATATAGCACTGTAAATCTGATGGTCAGCAATATATACATAAGCTAAGCAAGTTTTAAGTCCATGCTTCTAATGGTAGAAGGGGTTAATATTCCCTGAAGAATCCAGTGGGAGGGAGACACAGGGCAGATAGCAGCAGCTCCGGTCAGTGCAGGGGGGCGTGGCCAGCACTGTGACGTCTCATGTACAGACACAGAGCTGCTGTCTCCTGCATGCCACACTTGTGCACGAATCATCATCAGGTTCTTGGTTCTAGGCTGTTCACACTTTTTCATCGCAATTTGTGTTAGCTCGTCATTCTTCAACCGTTATGTTATGGCTCCATGAAAGTGTATTAATTCACCAGACAGTTTCTGTTTCATCTGTGCTGAATATACAGTGTTGAAGCAACAGCAGAATATTACAGACTTTGTGAAAAAAGTATACTTTGCATACTTTGGACTAAAAATTGGAGATCAAGATAAAGTCTGGGCGCCTCATAAAGTGTGCAAATGGTGTGTTGAGGACCTCTGAAACTGGTTCAAGGGTAAGAAAAAATCTTTCCGTTATGGGATTCCTATGGTATGGCGAGAGCAAAAGAACCATAGTGACGACTTTTACTTTTGTTCATGTGATGTGAAAGGGTTTAATTCCAAATGGAAGCATTCCATTTCATACCCCAATCTTCACTCGGAAATTCGTCCCATCCCCCATGGCACAGATATACCAGTACCCAAGCCCCCTGCTACCTTGGAAGAGATACCTAGCTCCGAAAAAGATGAAGTCAAACCTGAACCAGATGACGAATCAAGTTCTGACTTTGAAGATGATACAAGACCAAAATTGTTTTCTCAGGAGGAGATGAATGATTTGGTAAGAGACTTGAATCTTCCCAAAGATGCCGCTGAGTTACTTGGATCAAGGCTGAAAAGCAGGAATTTATTGTTGCCAGGAATATCATCTTCATGGTTCAGACATTGTGAAAAGGAGTTTGTTCCTTACTTCGCCCAGGAAGACGTTGGTTTATTGCATCGATGTAGAAGGTCTGATGGGTCAATTTAAAATCCAATATGATTCAGAGCAATGGTGCCTTTTTATAGATTCTTCAAAAAGAAGTCTCAAAGCAGTTTTACTCCACAATGGTTTTTACGATCCCATACCTGTAGGTCATTCCGTACACTTGAAGGAAACCTACGAGAACTTGGAATTGGTTCTTCGTAAACTTAAATATGAAGACCATGGTTGGCAAGTGTGTGGGGACTTGAAGGTCTTGTGCATGCTGCTCGGGCAACAAGCTGGGTATACCAAATATCCTTGTTTTCTGTGTCTATGGGACAGTCGAGACCGACAAAATCACTGGACCAAGAAGAGTTGGCAGCCGAGGGTGCTAACAGTCAGTGAAAAAAATGTCCTCCGAGAAACTTTGGTACCTTCCCATAAAGTTCTTCTACCACCTCTCCACATAAAATTGGGATTGATGAAGCAATTCATAAAATCACTTCCAAGAGATGGAGAATGCTTCAAATACTTGGTCACCAAGTTTCCAGGCCTGTCGGAGGCAAAATTGAAGGAAGGTGTGTTCATTGGACCAGACATTAGAAGTCTTATAGTTGATCAAGAGTTTGTCAATACCATGACGGATCCTCAAAAAGAAGGGTGGATTGCATTTAAATAAGTCGTACAGAAATTTTTAGGCAATAACAAAGATCCTCACTACAAAAAGATCGTCGGACGAATGCTGAAAGCATTTCAAGCTTTAGGTTGCCTGATGAGTTTGAAAGTGCATTTCCTTCAGTCCCACCTTGACTACTTTCCTGAAAATTTGGGAGCTGTGAGTGAGGAACAAGGTGAACGATTCCACCAAGACATTAAAGAGATGGAAAGGAGATACCAGGGAAAATGGAGCATTACAATGATGGCAGACTACTGTTGGATGCTTCAGAGAGACATTCCAGATGCTACTCACAAGCGTAAATGCACCAAGAGGAGCCTCACAAGGAAGAAGAATCAAGATTAGTGTGTGTAGGTGAGCTCATTTCAGTTCAAAAAAGGATTTTCATGAAAATATTGTAATAAAACTTTAATTTTATAAGTCTATTTCCATTTATTTTGAGGTATTGCCTTATTTAACATAGCTACCTAAATTGTCAGGAAACGTGATGTCCTATGACAAAATGGAGGTCATTTTCAGATACAGCGCACCAAAAAAACATAAAGATTACATGGAATAACCAAAACAACTCTCAAATTTTTTTTTTTATTAAGAAGAGACCCAGGATATCAATACTTGACCCAATACAAGCATTGTGCAAACTGTGTCATTTGGGGAAACTGCTAGCTACATATGACCTAGATTGGAAAAAGGATACTGGGCTTGATGGACCTTGGTCTGATCCAGTATGGCATATCTTATGTTCTTATGTTCAGTATGGCATTTGTTATATTTCTATATTCTTATGGTTTCTGGAAGGGTAGTAGGATTGAAGCCATATTGACCACAGTAATGTACCAGATATATTTTTATCTGGATTAGAAAATCCCGGTATTGTTGGTCTCATTAGATATGTCAGCCAATTTTGATCTTGTTAAGCCATCAATATTACTTCAGCAATGTTGGACCTTAGGGATTAGATGGTCTACCCTCTCATGGATTAAATGATTTTTGGAGGATCATAGCTTTAAATTGAGATATGAAAATTTACAGTCAAAGCAGTACCCTTTACTTTGGGGAGGGTCACAAGGGTCTTCACTATATCTGGTATTATTTAACATCTACTTCCAACCTTAGGGAGCATTAGTAAGAAATTATGGGATTGAAGTTTATATATACTCTAGGAGGATGATATTCATCTTATAGTCCTGTTGAAAGACAATAGATTATCTTCTGTTTTAAAGCTTAAAGAATGTTTATAGTAGGCTAGAACTTGGTTAAGTTACAGTGGGTTGATACTGAACATTTCTAAGACAATTTGGGATTGGGAGTGATAACCGTGAATATGCTTGATGATTGTCGCAAACACAATACCTTGGGTGACAGAATTGCGATCTCTGGTGTAATATTAGAAAGTGAAGGGATCAGAATGAAGCAGATGGCTGCAGTGACTCACTCAGACCATTTTAAATTAAAATTGATTTACCAACTCAAACGCTATTTTGAAGATGTGGAGTTACGAGTATTTTTTTGATCTTTATTATTAAGCATATTTGATTATTTTAATGTTTAATATGTGGGGTTAAAGAGAAGGTGGTTAAATATATTACAGGTGAAACAAAATGCAATAGCGCAGTTCTTATTAGGAGGTAAACAAAATGAGAGGGCTCGTCAACTGTTGGAAAAATTGCACTGGCTACCTATCAAACAAAGTTGCTATTTTAAGCCTTTAGCAATGTTTTTTAAACAATCAGGCTAGGTAGTATTTGGTACTTGAAGAACAAACTTTGCAGGTATAACCCAGGGAGATCATTTTGATCTCCACAAAGGGAATTTTTTGGAAATCCCTGGGGTACTTTACTTTGATGGGGTAACATGGAGGTCGAAAGCCTTCAGCATGATTGGCCCAGAACCATGGAATGCTCTGCTAGTCTTCCTAAAAGAGGACATAAATTTAAAGGCATTTAGGAAGGGGTTGAAAAATTTCTGTCCCCAATGGGGGATTAATAGGGGAGTAGGATTTAGGGATTGAAGACTATTGGTAGTTCAGTTTTGAGGTTTGGGCAGAATGGATAAAGTTTTCTATAGCAGGTGCTATATTTAACGTTTGTTATAGGATTTTACCCCTTTTGATGTTTCTTATGTATATTGTAAACTGTTTTGAATAATTGTTATAAAGATGATATATAAAACCTTTTAAATAAATAAGAGTTCAAAGAGAGATGATAAAGTGTCTCTCGTTATGGTAGCAAGTGCTATATGCAGAATCTTTATAACTGGTGTTTGTGCCTATCTTCAGATAGCGCGTGTGTGCATATGTGTGTGTGGTGCAGGGGTAGGGTGCCTGTCTGTGTGTGGAATGGGGGGGGAGGGTGGTAGGGTGTCCTGTTTGTATGAGGAGGGGGAGGGAGTGTGTGTCCCTGTGTCTTCTGTAGGTTTGGGAGGTTGCATCTTTTGGCATATACAGGTGTGGCCTTTCCTCCCCCCCCCCCATATATTCATGCCTTCACCCTCCAACCCCCCTGCACTGCCCCCTCCCCCTCCATCCTTTCTCCTGCTGTCCCCCTCAACACTGTCCCCCTCCCAAGACTTTGCCCCTCCCTCCCCTTTGCACTGCCACAGCTTGCCCTCCATTCCCACACCATCTTCCTTTCACAAACCCATTGCCCCTTTAAATTTTTCGTACCCTCTCAGTCTCTCTTTGGGCCCAGCTCTTCTTTCTGGACCATTCTTGGCCATGACTGCAGCCTTGAGGCTGTCTTCTCCCATGGGAGACACTGCTCTCACAGGTACGTTGGTGAAATCTAGCCACAATCCTCTTTTGGTTGCTGCGGGGTGGGGGGAGTGCAGTTAACATGCACTTTTGTTTGTGCATGAGTTTTGCTACCACTTGAACCCTTGACAATAGGCACTAAACTTCAGCGAAATTTGACTAGAAAGGATTGGACAAGTTCCTAGAGAAAGTAAGTAGACTGCTATTAAAGGAGACCTGGGGAAAGCCATCGCTTAACCCTAGTGGTAAGTAGCATGGAATCTAACCAGATACTTGTGACCTGGCTTGGTCACTATTGGAAAGAGGAATCTGAGCTTGATGGATCTTTGGTCTGACTCAGTATGGCAGTTCTTATAACCTTATGTTCTTATTTTTGGCTGCCATTAAAGATTGTGAGATAATAATATATTGATTGTTCCTACAGTAAAACAATGTAAATTAGCCAGGACTAGATCTTTTACTTCTCCTTGTATTGCTCCAATGCTAGAGAATGCAATACCCAAGGCAGTCTGTTTGGAAAGCATCTAGCTGCGATTTTGAAAGCTATTGACATCCCATAATTTATGAGGGGGGCTGGCCCTGTAACAAAACAAAGCTATGGGCACAAAACTGCAGATAGATCATTTGGACCTCCAGAACTGAAGTTTGGCCATAGTTTTCTGTTTTGTTACAAGGCCAGAGACTTATCAGCCCCCCCCCCCCCTTGTAGTTCAGCTTTTACATAATTTTGCTCTGTTACTTGTCTCAGAGTGGGAGGAAAGTGCTATCCTTGACTTACCTTCAAAAGGTGTATGGAGTTGGGGATTTGGTTTAATCTCTATTTCTGATATAGTTTCCTGTTTATTGCTGTAGAAGACAGGATTTAGAGTAATGAGAACCAATTTATGAATTCCAAGTATAAAAATGAGAATTACAAGTTTGTGCTATGATAACCTTGTATTGAAACCAATTTTGGCTTATGCAAGAAAAACAGTATAAATTAAACAAGTTATGTTTCCTGAGACACAATAAGGCATAAAGTAGGAACAACGGATGTAATTTTATACAGGACTTGAGCATTCACATGATCAAGTAGGCACTTATAAAACAGGGATGTGCGTGCCAGTTCGTGTTCACATGTTCTGTGGTTTTTCACACATTTGTTTTAAATGATACCCATCTATGCATGTTAAAACAGTTTCAAAAGCACTTAGACCGATTGCATTCATAGATTTATGTATACATAAGCGATTTGCATTCACAACATGTTTCCAGGCACCCAGACCGAATATTCACTTACACTCACTATTCAAAAAAGTCCCCATAAAGGGTAATTTTATAAGTCAACTAGAATGAAAGGCCAGATTGGCTCATAAAACACATAGATGTTATGTGTCTTTATAAAACCCCAGCACAAATCCTGCATAAATCATAGGTAAACTCAACCTGCATACATTTACACCTATAAATTTGTGTATTTCGCAACTGTCAACACTTTGCCTAAACTCAGCACCAGAATATGTTCACACTTCGCCGCCGTAAAAGTACATGTATTCTTATTTACTTATTTATTTAACAGGGTTTTTTTTATACCACATTATCAATTTTTTGTCAAAACGGTTTACATTGTAACTTAAACTTGGTAATGTACATTAAACAGGGACATTGATAATGTGTATTCTTATCATTCTACATATTTGCATTTATGGGGAAAATTTATAAGAGGCATTTAACATGAATATACTTGCATATAAAAATTTATTTTTTTTAGATTTATGCAACTTTTACAAAACAATTAAGCAAATAACCACTTATACAGAAAAGTTTGAAAGCAAAAAATAAAATGAGGACCCAAGGGGGCTTATATCCATAGATTACCGCATAAAAAGTAAAGAAAGCAGCTCAAGTCTACAATTTTAGGAAAAAATGCCTTTTTACAACTACCCTCATAGAAGGTGTTTATTTATTTTATTTATTTCAACATTTTTATATGTTATCTTCATAACATACACTATTCAAAATGGTTTGCATAGCAAAATAAAACTATACCAGGATTTGAAAACAGAAGATAACAGACAGACCAAAATATCATATAGCAGAATCTCTATTATTTTGAGTCCAATACTCCAAAATGACTTCCCAACAGGGAATAATACGTTTGCAATCCCTTCCTAAAGCTCATTAAATTAGTTTATTCTCTTATATACGCTGGTAGGGTGTTCCACTGCTCAGGTCCATTCAGACAAAATGCTTAGATCTCCAAGTTGTCTTGCAGATGAACAACATCCCAGAGACTTCGAAAAAATAATCTTGGGAGGAACACAACTGTTTTCTCAGAGTATACTCCCGTAATCGCTTTTGTTAAATATAGGGGTATCCCAATGCTAATAGCTTTATGTTGTCACTAGTCATTAAAACTGTAACTTTCCCTTGAAGGGAGACAATGTAGTTTCTTCACCAGTTGTTGGGTGACCATTTTTCTCCCTTCCCAATAGAAACCTAACAATTGTTTTATTCCCCAACCTTAAATTTCTTCAACCATTTTCTTTTTAATCATATATATATATATATATATATATATATATATATATATATATATATATATGTATATATATATATACATCTATATATCTATATCTATATCTCTATCTATCTATCTATCTATCTATATCTATTGTGAGAGATAGTGAGTGATAGCTACCTCTTATGACCCTATTAGGTGGCTGCCTAGGGTGTTAAGATTTAAGTTGCCTTTAATACAATAAGAGTCTTGTAGTCAAGTGGTAAGGCAAAAGTAATATTAGGGCTTTATTCCCTGCCCTGATGGGATATTCCTGGGATACAACAAACAATATGAAACAAAAGAACTGCTGCACAGAAAAATATCTTCTTTCCTTCAGGCACCATCAGCTGGTTGCTTTTCACACGCTCAACATAAAGATACAATATCGTCAGATAAACAAATTGTACAATCCATGGGCACAGGGTCAGAATTATAGCTGCTGTTCTCCCACTGCGTTAACTCAGAGTCACTTACAATTGCATATGGGTCACACTCTTCACAGCTGCTGTCTTCCTTAAAACTCTCCTGTGAGTCATGGGCTAACTTTTCTAGAAAGGGTTCTTTAAATCCAGGGCTCTGAATGCCCGGTATATTAAAAGCTTCCTTCTGGCTTTCCCTTCTTCTCCACGCTGGTGGAATTACTGTATAACTTTCAGTATCAAAGTTACTTCTGGAGCCACGCCCTTGTCTTTCAAACCAAACAGAACTTCTTGCCTTTTCTTTAGCAAAGCTAGGTTCCCACCTCTTAGCTGTGGTTCTGTCTCTTATATCTGGGCTTCTGGCAGCTCTCTCCTGGGCTCTCCAACTACCAGGAATCCTAGCAGGGTCCTGGGCACGGTGCTGGCTGTTTCCTGCTCTGCTGCCACACCTGCTGCTTCCTTCCCTCAGTGGGTTTCCTCCAGCATGACGTGTGTTCACTGGATGCTGGCTTAGTCCTCCCAGGTTGCTGCCCCTACTGGCCTTCCCTGGTTCTACCCTGCAGCTTTTATCCTTGTTCTCTTTGCATGCTGCCTGGGTTTCTGAGAACAGGTGTTCCTGATTAGCCTTCCTGCTCCTAGCTACGTCAGGACTAGTGCAAGGACATTTTACTCTAATGTCTTTTTGCTTTTCTTGTGCTGAGTTTGTTTGCTGCTCAGCTAATTCTACTTGTGCTGAGTTTGTCTGCTGCTCAACTAATTCTACATGAGCTGAGTTTGTCTGCTGCCCAGCTGATTCTGAGGTAAGTTTCTTACTTTCCCCTAACTCCATGGGCTCTCTACCGTCTGCTGTGTCACACTATCTATCTATCTATCTATCTATATATATATCTATATCTATATTTATATATATATATATATATATATATATATATATATATATATATATATAAGATAGAAGTATGGTTTAAGATGATAAATCATTTTCAGTTTACTAAAGATAGAGTTAGATAAACAGGCACTCTGCTTAGAACCAATTCCCTCGCTTTTTATAATTACCCCTAGAAACTGAAATTCTATAACCCAGGGAATAAGGATATTATCAATCATTGGAAGTTTATCATAAAAATATAGAAACATGACTACAAATAAAGACCATACGGCCATTCCATAACTACTAAGCTCTACAGTCCTTTTTCTTCTTTAGAGATCTTTGGTGTTTATCCCATGCTTTCTTGAATTCAGATAAGGTCTTTGTCATTGCTGACTTCACTGCATCTACCGCTCCTTTTGTAAATAAATATTTCCACAAATTATTCCTGAGTCTATCTCCTTTTACTTTCATCCTATTCCCCCTCATTCCAGAGCTTTCTTTCTTTTGAAAGAGGCTCTTCTCCTGTGCATTTATGCCATGGAGGTACTTAAATGTCTCTATCATATCACTCCTCTCCTGTTTTTCTTCCAAAGAATACATATTGAGATCTTTAAGTCTGTTCTCATATGCTTTATGACAAAGCCCACTGACCATTTTAGTAGCCACCCTCTGCACTGACTCCATCCTGTTTATATCCTTTTGAAGGTGCGGTCTCCAGAACTGCACATTATACTCTAAATGAGGTCTCAGCAAAGACTTAAACAGAGGCATTATCACCTCCTTCTTCTTGCTTGCCATTCCTCTCCCTTTGCATCTGGCTTTCACTGTCACCTTTTCTACCTACTTAGCCACGTTAGGACCAGAGCCAGCTTGAGGGTTTCTGCTGCATGAGCAGACACTCTGTGCTGCCCCCCCTCTCCCCCCCCCCAAGGATTGCAGTGCTGCCAAGCCTGCATTTGTAGCCTACACTGGCATCTATCTTCTCCTGGGGGAGGGGGTAGCATGGCGATCTCTGCTGCATCGGGTCTTAAAGTGCTCACACTGGTATGCTCACATCCTGCCATGCCTACCCTCTCCAATGCAGCTTCTTGTTCGAGGGATAGGTATTTCCAAACAAATAGTCTTGGCTACATTCAATATCAGTCCTCTACAGTCTAGCCATATCCTGATCTCATTTAAACATTTATTAATAGCTTAAAGAACTAATGGCATATCTCATTTTAAAAGGGCTAGCAGCCGGATATTATCTGCATAGATATAAACCTTCATCCCATACTTCCAAACTATTTTTCCTAAAGGTTAAAGATAAATGTTAAACAATATGGGAGAGAGAGAAGATCCTTGTGACACTCCCTAGTTCAATGATATTTCCCAGACCAAAAATTTCCATATCAAATTTTAAAAATACACTTTTTCCATATTAATGTATTCCCTCTAATACCGATCTCTTGACAGTGATTGATCAGTATCTCTGATTCTACAAGATAAAACGCCACTGACATACTGTATCCAATGAAATCAAGAAGACTTGTATTTTCTTATCTAAATAAAATGTATGAACAAGTCGGGCATTACTTAAAACCTTGAATGCAACTTTTTCCTCTTTAGTTCTGACGCCTAGTGCAGCTTTCATGCAATGCTCTCGGAGTATGCAAGATTGAATAAAGGTGCTCATAAATTCGTCTTTACTGGAGGGGAATGCTAATATTGAAAAATGAGAGTGCTGATAGAAGTAACTGTGAGAATTTTCATCCCATAACTAACTTATCTAGGTTGGCTAAACTGATAAAGAAGTCTTCTATTAAATTAGCGGGTTTTTTGGAAAACTATAATCTGTTGGATGAAGATCAAGGTGGTTTTCAGATAGGAAGCTTTACAGAAACAATTCTGACTGCAATATTAGACCAAATATATGTGAATGCTATTTCTATTCTTCCTATCCAATGTCTTATCAGTCCTCCAACACTGTTCATCCTTAGTCATTTTCCTGGTTATACTTTTTAGTTTCTCAATTTTATACACCAAGAGCTTTGCAAATTTCTGATCTTTTTCTATACCAACTTGTTCTGTTATCTATGTTCAGCCAAGAGTTTCACTGCTCTAAATGGTTTGCTCAGTTTATTAGTAGCGTTTAAAGTGGCATTTTAGAAAGGACATCCAGAAGCAATCTGGAACATCCAGGGAAAAACATCTGAGAAAACCCCAGGGACATTTATAGTTCAGTCCAATTTTAGAAACTTGGATGTCTTCAAATGGAAGTCACAGAAATAGCTTCCTGCACATCCTGGCTGGGGTTTTCCAGGAGGTGGACATCCATGGTCAGTGACATTTCAGACACTCAGGTGTGCAGTGGCAGGTTAATAATCTGTTTGGGCAGGTTCTTTGTTCAGGAAATATTGACAGTGACGATGCCAGCATATTATGCTCTTCCCCCTGGCAGCATTGCTACCTGAAACAAGCCTTTTCTTGCTCCTCATTTTTAGTCAGGAGCAGGTATATGCATGAGCCACCTAGGAGCAGATGTGCTTATACCATTCTGGAAATGCACATTCGTTGCTGTGCCCGGATCACTCCTCCATCACGTCCCCAATCTACTTGGATGTCCTCACGCTACAGACGGCCATATATCCAGTTTCTAAAATGACTCCAGAGATGCCCTTGTGATTTGGCTGTCTGTGAACCCATTTTCAGACATCCAAAACATGAATAGGGCTTTAAAAAAAAAAAAAAAACAACCTTAGACTTCTTAGCAAGTTGAATATTAGCTTAATCTTTCTTAACTTCTTTAT
Source organism: Ichthyophis bannanicus (assembly GCA_033557465.1). Classification (NCBI taxonomy): domain Eukaryota; kingdom Metazoa; phylum Chordata; class Amphibia; order Gymnophiona; family Ichthyophiidae; genus Ichthyophis; species Ichthyophis bannanicus. The sequence continues at coordinate 862,801,070 of CM066032.1, read as the reverse complement.
TCCAATTCTTTCTATCATGCTCAGATTCTCTCCAATTTATGTACTCTCCTTTTGTGCAACTTCAATTCTTCTGTATACCAATTCGGCTGTTCCCCTCCACACAGCACATCTAGTTTAGCTGGTGGTACTTTCTCTAATACCTCTCCTTTCCATTCTTCAACCACCTCAACATTTTGCCTAGCTTCCTTCGTCTTCCTATCCAAAGTCCTTTTTTCTCATCTTTCCACATAGGCCTTGCCTTGAACTATCTTGATATCCTCTTCTGCTAGTTCTCCTGTAACATCTACCTCCTTGCGTCACAAATAAAGGTGATCAAAACATGATCTGAACAAAAAATAGGATCAATGGTATTGATTTTTATGTTCTTCCCTAAAATATCTTAATGTAACCCGTTAAGATTAAATAATTAAATACATTAAAATAAATTGATACCTGGTGCTTGTGGGGCTTCTTATTGCAGCCAGGCAGTTGTTTTATGTTTAGGGGCTGCAGGAGCAGCCAAGCCAGTGGCAGCATTTTTTTTTCTTAAAGGGGGGAGGGGGGTAGGACAGCAGTGCTGCTTTGGGCCGCAGGCAGAAGCCTCCTGTGTGCCGTGCTGTTGCAACAATCACCAAACCCTGTCCAGTGGTTCTGGGGCTGCTGGGGAGGTCACCTGCTCTTGATGATTGTCCGTAGTGCTGTGGCTGCCCCTAGGTGCGAGAGTTCCACAGGGATTGTAGTGCCGGCATCCGGGAGGTCACAGCAGTGTTGGAGGGTAGAGGCGCACCTGAATTTGGGCTGCTTGGCCCAGAAAAAGGTGGGGCACTTTGGTGCTGCTGGCAGGGTAGCTGGGGGCTGAACTGGAAGCAGTCGGAGGCAGCCTGGAGCAGGAGCACCCGAATTTGGGCTGGGATGGCCCAGGACAGAGCTGGGAGGCTGTTCCAGGGAGGGCAGGAGCATTCAGTAGGCATAGGGCTCTTCTGGGCAGCCACAAGGTTATTTAGGCCTGATATAAGCCTATTCCTTAGGGGGTGGAGCCAGCCTTAAAAGGGCAGGGGGCCCTTTAATGATCCAAAATCAGTCACAGTAATTAGTAGGGGTTTGAACCACATCGGGCCCCAGAGAAGTGGGCAAGATCTGGTAAGCACATACAAATTAATTTTAAGGGCTGGTTTTTACTCATGGTATTATGTAAAATGTGTGTGTGTTGGGGGGGGGCTGACTTCCCGAGGCTCTGCGGAAGTACCAGAGCCTCAGTTTTGATTAAAAATGATTAATTATAGATAGGGAGGCTCTGGGGAGCCTATATTAATTATAAAAATTAACATCTTGTTACCAGAAAGTACCCAAATGTAAGGGCATTGGAGGGATACCTATTGGGAGCTCTGTAGCAACTTGGTTCAGGCAGGAAGAGGGCGTAGTAATGATGCAGTTTTGTAACTTATATTTATTCTGACTACAAATTTAAATGGGCAGTTTTAAAAATCCCTACAGTGTCTTGTGAAAGTATTCATCCCCTTGTTTTTTTACCTGTTTTGTCCCTTTACAACCTGGAATGAAAATGGAGGTTCATTTGGATGTTACGGAATGGACCTAACAATACAGTCCAAATTGGTGAAGTGGAATGACAATAAAATTCCTTGTATATAAATATATATATTGTCACGGAGACCCTTATGGTAGAGACTCTGTGAACCCTATTTAGGCCACTGCCTAGGGTATTGTGAGTTTTAAGCTGCTTCTCTACTTTAAACAGAGTCAGTCAGTCGAGTGGTTAAACGATAAATTGGGGATTTATTCCCTTTCCCGAAACAGAAAAACATTCTTGGAAGTGCACACAGAACAAAACAGCATTAGAACAAAAGCGGTTACAAAAATATCTCTTCTTCTACTTTGTTAAGGTCACAAGGTCATTCTCCTGAAGGTCAACATAAAGAAGTGATGTCGTCTGACAAACAAATCGTACAGTCCATCGGTACTGGGTCTGTAAAATAGTTATTATTCTCCCATTGCATTATCTCGGGCCCACTCCCGATACTCTCAGTGTCACACTCTTTACATGTGCTGGAGCAGGGCACATTCCCCTGTGTCAGACAAACCCCTTTTCCTATAAAGTGCTCTTTAAAGTCAGGGTTATAAAAGCCTGGTGCATGGAATGCTCTTGCTGGTTTCTCTCTCCTGTCCCACCTAGTGAGAACTCTGTATATCCTCCTGGGTTAAAGCTATGCTCAGGGCCACGCCCTTTAAAACATTCAGAGCTTCCAGCCTCTTCTTTATAAAAACAAGGCTTCCAGCTTTTTACCTTGTTTCTGGCTTTGAAGTCACGCTTGGGCTTTCTCTCCCCTGGCACACTTCGTCCAGCCTGAGCTATGCTCCTTGGTTGCTCATTCAGTCCTCCTGAGTTACTGCCCCACTTCCTGCTCCTGTGGGAACTCTCTCTAGGACTGCCTTTCCAGAGACCTCCTTCTCCACTCCTCTCTTGCCAAGAACTTCCTCCAATCCTGTCCTTCCAAAGATCTCCCTCAATCTTCTCTGCCCGGAGACTTCCAATCCTCTCCTTCCAGAGACCTCCTCTCCTGTCTTTCCAAAGACCTCCCCTTCCTGGTTCTAACCAGGAACTTATATGCTTCCCTTCTCTGCACGTTACGTGGGACTCTGAGTACAGGTGCTCCTGATGAGCTTTTCTGTTTCTGCCTGCGTCAGAACTATTACAGGGAAACTTCACTTTAAACCCTTTTAGCTTTTCTTGTGCTGACGGCACTTGTTGCTCAGCTGTTTCTACATGTGCTGAGTCTTCCTGTCTAGCTAAATCTGAGGTAAGTTCTTCCTTTTCACTAACCTCCATAGGCTCTATATAGTCCACTGTATCACAATATAAAATAAAAGCTGAAACGTTGTGAGTGTATATGTATCCATCCCTTTTGCTATGAAACCCCTAAATAAGATCTGGTTCAACCAATTAACCTCAGAAGTCACATAATTAGTTGATTAGGGTCCACCTGTGTGCAATCAGTGTCATATGATCTGTCACACGATGCCTGTATAAATATACCTGTTCTGAAAGGCCCCTGACTCGGCAACACCAAGCAAGCAACACGAAGACAAAGGAGTACTCCAAACAGGTCAGAGACAAAGTTGTGGAGAAGTATAGATCAAGATTGGATTATAAAAAAATATCCCAAATTATGAATACCCCATGGAGCAACATTAAATCCATTATAACAAAATAGAAAGAATATGGCACCACTACAAACCTGACAAGAGAAGGCCACCCATTAAAACTCACAGACCGGGCAGGAAGGGCATTAATCAGAGATGCTATGAAGACACCAAGGATAACACTGAAGGAGTTGCAAAGATCCACTGCGGAGAAGGGAGAATCTGTCTGTAGGACCACTTTAAGCCGTACACTCCACAGAGTGGGAATTTGTGGATGAGTGGCCAGAAAAAAGCCATTGCTTAAAGAAAGAAATAAGAAAACACATTTGGAGTTTGCACAACAGCATATGGCAGACCCCCCAAATACATGGAAGAAGATTCTCTGGTCAGATGAGACGAAAATTAAACTGTTTGGCCATCATGGGAAATGCCATGTGTGACGCAAACCCAACACTTCCCTTCACCCGGAGAACACCATTCCTAAAGTGAAACATTGTGGTGACAGCATCATGCTGTGGGATGTTTTTCATTGGCAGGAAAACTGATCAGGATTGAAGGAACGATGGAAGGCACTAAATACAGGGCAATTCTTGAGGAAAACCTGTTTCAGTCTGCCAGAAATTAGAGACTGGGATAAAGATTCACTTTTCAGCAGGACAATGACCCTAAACATATTGTTAAAGCTACACTGGAGTGGTTTAAAGGGAAACATTTAAATGTCTTGGAATGGCCTAGTCAAAACCCAGAACTCAATCCAATTGAGAATCCGTGGCATGACTTGATTGCTGTACACCAACGCAACCCATCTAACTTGAAGGAGTTGGAGCAGTTTTGCCTTGAGGAATGGGTGAAAATCCGATTGGCAAGATGTGCTAAGCTAATAGAGACATACCCCAAGAGACTTGCAACTGTAATTGCAGCAAATGGTGGCTCAAGTATTGACTTGGGGAGGGAGGTAATACCTATGCACACTCATGACTTTTGTGGGGGGGGGGTTGTCTTAATTATTGTTTGAGTCACAATAAAATATATTTTGCACCTTCAAAGTGGTAGGCATGATGTGTAAATCACAAAGTGCTAACCCCTAAATCTCCATTTTAATTCCAGGTTGTAATGTGACAAAACAGGGCAAACTCCGAGGGGATGAATACTTTCACAAGGCACTGTAAATGGTGTCTTTAGGGTTGTTGTAGGGAAAATTCCCATGGGCTTGGTGGAATAAGCTATCATCTAAATGTTGCTGGAACAATTTTGCTACTGAAGTAGGAGTAGGATCACTTTTTCCCTGGAGGTTTAGAATGTAGGTGAGTTTGAGCTAAGAGACAGTTGGGGGTTGAATGCTGAGCTGAATTGCTGTGTGCTGGATAGTGTGGGGACAGAGGCCTCTGGGAGAGTGAATGGTTAGAAAGTTGGGATGTTTTCAATGGTCTTGAATGAAAGGGTTTTGAATGGATATATGTGAAGGGTTTTTTTTTTCCTCTTCCCTTTTCTTTAGTTGGGCTGTAAGTGCAGCTATGTCTGTTTCTCCTTGTTACAAGGGGCTGGGAGGAACTCTGTTTCCTTAAAAGAATAGTCTTGAATAAAGGGGAAGCAGTAAATCGGGATTTTTCCCCCCTTTCCTTCTTACTTGTAATTTTAACAGGATTCTGTGTCTGGTTTATGAGACTGGGAGAAAGAGAATATTTGACAGTCAAGGGTTTCTTGAGAAATAGGGAAATTTAATTGTTTGGCTAAAAACTATTTTTATGGAAATGGATTCTTTTTTAATTTCCACATTTTTCTCTTTAAAGAGTGTAACTTAGACGCCAATTTATTCTGGCCGTCCAGTCCATGTGTGGCCCCTCAGAATCATGGCATACAGCGGTAGCACCCAATTCTGATCCCATGGGGGCTAGATGTTCCCGCGGGATCAGAATCAGGTCTACCGGCCTAGATGTGCATGCGGGGCCCTGATACTGTTGGGCCACACACCCAGCAGATCCCTGGCTAACTCAGCCAGGCTCTGTAACGGAGCCGCAGTGCCTTGGCATCTCGTTGCCAAAGCACCGCGATTCCATTACTGAGCTGCGATCCCCGACCGCTGACCAAAATTTCTCTTTCCCCCCCAATTTGGCCTCCCATGGCCAGGGTTGGGCTGTGCTTTCCCTCTGAGTCCCCTCACCTCATCACTACCCCCTAGATCCGGTGTTCCCCATCTACATCTGGAGGAAGAGCAAGTGTGAGACATGGGCAAGTCGTGACTCCGGATGTACAGGGCCGACCTCAGAATCAGCCCTGTACCTCTGAGGTCACGACTTGCCCATGTCCTGCCCTCGCTCTTCCTCCAGACCACCCCCTCCTACCCCTGTCTAAGGCTCCCTGTACAACAGCGCTGTTCGTACAGGGAGCCTTTGCACCGGGAGCATCAGAGGAACAAATAGTGGGGATGTATGTCTAGGGACTCAGAGCTTAAATGCTGTGATTGAGGGCTGACTTTAAAGAACCCTAGTCATTTTTTTAGAACATTTGCATGTGAGGTTCTTGTAGCTGATCTCTGGGGAAAAAATGTCTTATGACAGAAATGGTGTGTTTGTGGCTGGTGAAGAAACTCTGGGAGTAGCGAAAGCAGCAGTATTTTGGGCTTTGGTGTCAGCACCATAATTTGAGTTTTAATTCCAGTAATGCTGCTCATTCTTAAGGTTTTTTTTGTTTTTGTTTTGGTTGTGACTGTTAGTGTGAAAGATGACAGGCTGAATGGGGATAACTGAAGGGTTGAATAGGATGTGAATGAAAGCTGAAAGTAATTGAATGAAAAGGAGGAAATTTTTAGGGAAACATTTTTGAAACTAGCAAGCCTGCAATTATTAATCCATTTTTGATAGCTTTACCAAAGTGAGGAATGGAGAACTAGGGTTAGGCTAGAACAGAAGACCCTGGATGATAAGTAGTACTACATACCATGGCAATGGGAATTTATATATATTTGAGCTCAAATACAGGTACAAATCCTGTAATCAGCAGTTGTATTTTTGTTTGATACTTAGGCTTCTGCTATTTTGGAGGTTCTAAGTTCTGAGCTGGAACGTCTTTAGAGGAGTTTCCTTCTGAGAAGGATTAAGGGAAAGATATGAGGGCATAAACATAGGAAATACTTATTTTAAAAGAAAAACCCTAATTTCTGATAAAGGGAATTGAAACACTTGAGCCAGAATTAAAAGCATTTGGTCATTATAATTGCTTAACTGGTATTTAAAGTAATGATTTTCTTGCATGACACTATATTTTGATTTGACTTCAGAGTTTTGTGATACAAAGCCAGAGACTCATTTTGTTCAATACAATTTTAAATTGTCCATGAAATCTACCTAAATTTTGTACCTGTAAACTGTGTAAATGCTGCTGAATGGGATATTGAATGGTAATAACATGGTTAGTGCCACTGAATATCCCCAACTAACATTGCTATATGCCCTGATGTTAACCGCTTAGCATTAGGATGTGTCATCGGCATTCCAGGGCATGAGTGGGCAAACACAGTCACTAACTGCGAAGCAATGATGCTGCATCGCTACTAGGTTAGCGACCTGTGGGTAAAACTATGCAAAGCAAAAGCGGGCCTAGTTTTACCCACGGGAGATAACCGGGTAGTGGTGCAATACCGCCACCACCCAGTTAGCTTCTGTGGCATCAGAGGCTGTGCACTGACCCCAGATACTCAATGCCGTTGCAACATATGGCTTAGAGGCCGACTGCGACAGCTATGTGCCATAAGAACATAAGATATGCCATACTGGGTCAGACCAAGGTCTATCAAGCCCAGTATCCTGTTTCCAACAGTGGCCAATCTAGGTCACAAGTACATTGCAGTTTCCCCAAAAGACACAGGTTCCGCAATGCTTGTATGGGGGCAAGCAGTGGATATCCCCTTTAATAATGGTTTATGGACCTTTCCTCTAGGAACCTGTCCAAACCTTTTTTAAACCCAGCTACACTAACAGCTTTTACTACATCCTCCAGTAACGAATTCCAGAGTTTGATTACACGTTGAGTGAAAAAATATTTTCTCTTGCTAGTCTTAAATAGGTTACCCTGTAGCTTCATTGCATGTTCCCTATTCTATATTTTTATGGCATAAACAATCGATCCATTTGCAAAAATAGGATACTCTCACTTCGTTTCTGAAAGTGTGACTATATAACTTGCTTATTGTTCTTTAAACACTTTGTCAAATATAACATATTAAATTCTTCATTGATGGTGGCAATAAGAGGTCTCAGAACTCACGGGCTGCCAAAGGTTAGTATAAACACCTCTTGGACTCAGCGCCCTTAGGTACATCAATGACCCCAAAACATATTATCCACCATTAATTTTTTATGATTTTTTGTAAAGGTTCTTGCAATCATTTATAAATGCCATAGTGCAGTCAGAGATAAACCAAGGCTGGTGACTTCCAAACAACGGACCGAATCGCTGTTACTTAACATATTCAGATGACTTTTTTCAACAGCTCACATATCAGTCCAACGGAAGCCCCCGCCAATTTCTAATATCGGTAAGTGTCAAAATCCCGACGCCATCTAGCACGCTGGTTGTAAGCGTTTCTCCCAAGGGTTTCTTCAGGGGAAAACTTATTCGAAGATGCAACCAAAACTCGCATAGAACTTCATATATTAGGCAGAGAAAAAGACTTAGAAATTCGTAGGTTTCAACTGCTGCTGGTAATTTATAAATGATTGCAAGAACTTTTACAAAAAATCATAAAAACTTAATGGTGGATAATATGTTTTGGGGTCATTGATGTACCTAAGGGCGCTGAGTCCAAGAGGTGTTTATACTAACCTTTGGCAGCCCGTGAGTTCTGAGACCTCTTATTGCCACCATCAATGAAGAATTTAATATGTTATATTTGACAAAGTGTTTAAAGAACAATAAGCAAGTTATATAGTCACACTTTCAGAAACGAAGTGAGAGTATCCTATTTTTGCAATTGGAGCTTACTTTACTCTCGTGAACATCAGACCAATTAGTTATTTATAAACAATCGATCTACATTTACCTGTTCCACTCCATTCATTAACTTATTGACCTCTATCATATCTCCCCTCATCCGTCTACGCGCCATAGTGGTGCATAGCCGTCTCAACAGAATATTGGGCCCTATATATGTTTTAGTATCAAGACACATACTGTGCCAGGTGTGAACATGGGCAGAATTTGGGCAAAGAGTGTGCAGAGTGTACAAGTACATGTGATGATTATACTCTAATTTATACACCTACTTGAAAAATATAGGGACAAACATTTATGCCAGTTCTAAATCTGGGGTAAATGCCTATATCTGTAATGTAGTTTTGTGCTAGGTGTCTATATAAAATAGATTTAACATAGGCACTTTTCAACATAGTACGGAACTGTGTACTTGTATGTGCTGATAGGAATTGACATAATTTACCTAGGCTTCCTCTTAAAAATATATCCTCATGATTTACCTAGGCTTCCTCTTAAAAATATATCCTCATAGGGCCCGATTCTGTCCCGAATGTTCATCCCCTCTGTGCGTCCGGTCTGAACTGAATTTAGGAAAAAAAAAAAAAACATCCAGGTGAATTAACTTCCCCGGCCATTTTGCCGGCCCTGGATGTACAGGGCCGACACGTCCAGGGCTGGCAACTGCCCACTGCCCGCCCACTCTCCACCCCAGGTCGCCCATCCCCTGCCCCCGACTAACTTCCCCGCACAACCGGTGGGGAAGTTAGTCGGGGGCTGAAGCTGTTGGGACATCCATCCCCGCTATTCGAGATTCAGAATGACCCCCATAATGTATAGTTTAAACTATTTTTACAGAGAAAATGCAACTGCAAGGGATGCAGTTGGTTGGAAGCAAGCAAATATGAACTCTGCATGGTTGTAAATGAACTGTTAGCATTTCCTGTTCCAGTGAACCATCTTTCACAGCAGCAATAGCAATTAACAAATGCCAATGTGCTTTATTTCCCTTTAGAAGTGAGTCAATCTGAAATTCATGATTCACAATGGAAATTTGCAAATTGAGCCTAGTGATTTGGGAGCTCCTCTCATTTTCAATAGTGCTGTCATCTTGATTCACCTTTGGGAAATAAGACGTTTGTCCGCATACAAAATTTAATCCTCTTAACTTTAAATGAGGTAATTTTATAAAAGGATGTCTAGGTGGTCAAGGCACATAGGTGCACATGCTGTGCAAGGGAACTGTGTACTTATATGCGCTGATAGGAATTGACACATGCATATGTTTTATAGAGTATTGTCATAAATTCTAATCCTATCCCTACTTTTCCCATTCCATGGGTCTGGAAACACCTGCAACTTAATTTATGCACATATACATTTATTTAAGCACTTAAAACGCCATATACAAAATAACTCACAATAAGACAGTGATGTAAGTTCCAAGGAGGGGCCCCCACTATTGTGATGGCATGCCCTCCCGTGTGAGCCCCTCCCTCTTGTGGAGGCCTCCTCCCCATGTGGGCCCCGCATGTGGCATCAACAGTGTCAGCAGTGGCAAACTTACTTTATCATCTTTGCTGCACTACCTTTATTTACTCTTATAAGTTGCTTCATGTCTGTCTGCAGTTGTCTGCCGGGCCAAAGTCTTGTGGTGTGGCTCTTATGGCGAGACTTCAGCCAGGTGGGCAACAGACACCGGGCCTGTGGCAATCTTACAAGAGTGGAGGCAGCGTGGCAAAGATGATAAAGTAAGTTTGCTGCACTGCCTTACCGCCACTATGTGGTCCCTCTTTCCTCCTGGAATGCGGGTGCTGCTTAGGCAAAATTTACACCACTGCAATAAGGGTACCCTTGTAAACATTTTTACATTGGTAACCGGATGCTTATATTCACAAATGACTTGTTTGAAAAGTAGCCTTTACCCTTCACTGTAAGGAAAAGTGTTCACACTGCTCACAGCATGCGAAAAGAAGGTGGAATTAGATTTGGGGAGTGAAAGTATGAATGGCAATTGCATTTTACACCTGCACTCAAAGTTGTGACAGCCAACTAACAAGTTATAGCGGCACCTCTGTACAGAGACAGAAAGAAATACAGGAGACAGGGGGGGCGGAGCCTGATGTCCAGCGGGTAGGACGCTTTGCGTTGAAGCTCCCGAGAGGCCTACTCAGAATCCTGACTTAATACCTATATAAATTTACTATTTTGCTCCGAGCTGACCGGGGCACCTCGGGGGGGATGGCGGCCCACAAACCAGCGCGCTTGGACTTCGGGTCTCCTTCTTCTTCTCACGGAAAACGCTCCAAAACGGAGGTATCCTCCCCGCAGAAGATGGTTCCATTTCGTGAAAACCCCGCAATGCACCTGGAGATTTTGGAGGAAATACGCGGCGTGAAGGAATTGGTGCAGTCTAATGGAGAAGCGCTTCGAGCCATGCGAGAAGACTTTGGAGTGCTCCAAGACCGACTTGAAGGTCTTTCATTACGGCAGGACAATATGGCGGGGGTCCTCGACTCGCACGAGGTGCGCTTGGGCAAACTGGACGAGGCTGAGCGCCAGATACAGAATCTTCAAAAGGAGTTGGAAGATAGCAATAATCGCGCCCGTCGCAACAATGTGAGGCTCCTTGGAATGCCGGAGGGAGTGGAAGCAGGAGATATAAGAGAATTCTTGCTCAAAACTCTTCCCTCCTTGCTGAAGATTACTTTTCACAGAGAACTGGAAATCGATCGAGCACACCGTGTTCCTGCCCGCATGGCGCTCAACCGCACGACCCCCCGGCCTATTATCTTTAGCTTGCTACGATATCAACAAGTGGAACAAATTTTACATGCTGCCCGAGCGAATCATCATTTGGAATATGAAGGTCGTAAGGTCTCCTTCTTTCCTGATTTGGCAAAGCCTACCGTTGACCGTCGGAAGAAACTCCTTGCTCTTCGCCCTCGACTTCAACAGCTACAGGCTCGCTTTGGCCTGTTGTATCCAGCGAAGCTCCGAGTGACTCTCCATAACCAGACCAGGACGTTCGAGGATCCTGATCTATTATCAACATTTTTGGACTCCAAAGAAGCAGAACAGATGCGCTAATCCCAAATTTTGGACTCTTATCTGCCGGCTCTGTCCGCCATTTTGAAGGGCCCGATGCGGCGGTCATAGCCCAGCACAGAAATAGCCTGGACTTTCTTTCTTTCTCTGTATGACTTTTGTCTTTGGTCTCCTATCCCTTCATGATGTGTGCCTCGGTCGGATTCGGAGCACGCACAGTCCTACAGGTTATATGTTTTTTCAATTTCGGCCTTCTCTGGGGTTTCTCCCCGCAGACACATGGTCGCCAGTAATTTTGGGGTTTTGCTTCTCCTCTACCGTACTGCGGTTATCTTTGTTAATGTGGGGCGCTTCATTGTATTATATTAGCTTATTTTCCTATGTCATGTGTACAGCCAGATACAGTCAGTTTGAGGGACACAGTGAAATTATGTGTGCTATCATGCTCAGAATTTTAACTTTTCTGAATGGCCTCATGTAAAATCTTATTATTCATCGTACAAGGCATTGCTGGTCCACTCAGCAGGAAGAAAATCCTTAGCTATCTTAGCCACGAGCACGTTGATTGGGTGTTTCTTCAGGAAACGCATTACACTCTGCTGAAACACTGAAACTCAATGCTAGGCCTCACATGGTAGCTGCCTACTCTCCCACCGTTTCCAAATGGTACGGGATAGTCATTCTGGTCAAGAAGTTTTTGCACGCTACTGTACCTGATATTAGCGCTGACATGGAGGGTAGATGGGCCCGTGTACACCTTGAGGTTGGAGATAGTGAATTCACGTGTATTTGCACTATGTCCCGAATGTGGACAACCCTGCTCACTATGCAAGTTTTGCGCAGTTGGCCTCGGCCTCCGCTAATGCTCCATTAATACTTGGTGGCGATTTTATTCAAGTGCTCCCTCAATCTTTTCTTCTCAAACAAGGTGCTTGTTGGTTGGAAGCTCCAGTACCGAGCAGACCTGTGTGGCTAGATATAGTAGCGGGCCTTTGCTCACCGATTCCTCTTACCTTACTCCCTGGTATGACTCTCCCATTAGACTCCCACTATCCACCAATGTTTTTCGACACTTTAGGTGCCTTTAATATTCCTATGCAACCTTTCGACTCCCGACTCTGGTCAGTGTAACTTCAGCATTGCATTCGGAGCACTAGAGTACTCCCGCCATCGGCACTCTCTGCATAAGGTTGATTGGAAACTTCCGATCTCTCGGTAGTTTACCGGGTGTAGCATCCAATTTTACTAAACCTTATGTAATGCTATCACTAGAGATACCTCTATAGCGCAGAAAGTATGGGAGAGAGAATTGCATGTGACTTTAACCTCGGAGCAATGGAGCCTTATCTGGAGCAGAGGGACACGGGTTTCCGACCCGCCTCACTCACTCAGACCCTCTTCTTTCTAGCCCACCGGTGTTTTTACACTCCTCACAGTTTAGACATATGGAACACTACTCAGGGTAATGGTTGCTGGACACGTCCTGTGGCCATTGGTTTATTACTTCATTTCATGTTATGCATGAATATCCCGCACTACAGTATAACTGGCGTCGGGTCTGGGGTCGTATTTAGTCTATATTGCACTCTCAGGAGTCCCTTTTTCGGAGGATAGTGGGACTTCGCCCAGTTGCGGGGATCCCCTCTCTCCCAAGAAATGGCTTATCTCCTTTTGAACTTTATGCTTGGCATTGCTGTTTCCCTCATTGAGTAATACTGGGAAATTAGTTCCCATCTGAGCCTCAATGAACGGTGGAATCATGCCTGTCTCTACAGTAAATATGAACAAATACCTCGTCTGTGTGCTTCCTCCGTTCAGACTCCTTCTTATTGGTCTTAATGGAAGATGTTCAATGAATATGTACATTTTGCTAAATGCTCTCATCTGACTGTCTAACTTTGTATATATCTCTGTCTCATGATCATGCTGTATTGTGGATATTTTTTGATTGTTTGATGTATAATCACTGTTAACTGGAAGCGCTCACATGCTGATACAAACGGGTAGAGAAGAAGCACCGGGGTGGGGGGTAATGGGTTTACTTTTCCTTATTGTATACTTGTTTTGTCTCTTTTGGTGTGTTGTTTCTTTGTTTGTTGCAAAATGAAAATAAAAGTTTCAAAAAAAAAAAAAAAAAAAAGAAATACAGGAGACAAAAACCCAGGAGCAATTCATGAACAGGGATTGTTCTGCATCTAGTAGACATCATCCTCCATGGGTGAGCCCTTGAGTTAAGGCAGCCATCAGGATTTCAGTGATGTAAGGTTGGTTGGCACCCAGGAATTAAAAACGAATCTAGGAATTGGGAAAAAGCCAAGGAGTGAGGAACAAAACTACTACTTGTAAACAAGGGCAGGAAGCAGAAGAAAGAACCAGAGACTAGAGCAGGGTTCAGAAACAAGAGTAGAAGCTGCCTGGAACAAGAAGATGAGAATATTTCAGTTGTCTCAGCATAAGCAGAGTCAGCCCGCCGCATGTGTGAGCATGTTGCTCGCACATGGTCCTGCTCCCGAAGGGGTCCCATGGTGCTGGCCGGTATGTGGTATGCCAGTGAGGCCTGAAGTATGCCTCACTGGCTCACTCTGCACAACTGTGGGAGCATCTTTCTTCGCTGCCTGCAGCTCTTTAACTTGCAGCCACTGACACCACTGAGCTCATAGAAATGAAACTGGGGCACCTCCTGTCTTGCGCAAGAAACAGGAAGTATCCTGGTGTGACTTCTATGAACTCAGTGGTGACAGTGGCTGCAAGTTAGATCTGTGGGTACTGAGCACCCCCAATATTGATCAGGTTCCTTCAAAAGGTACAAGGAGGGATAATCTGCATTGTCTAGTACCCCCAATCGTTTTGAGAAGTTGGCACCTGTGGATGGAGGTAAAGAGGGGATGAGTGATAGGGAAGGAGCTGGGGTTCGTAAGGTGCTAAGACAGAGATAGATGAGGCTGGGGAGGCAAAGAGTACAGCGGGTGGGGGGCTAAAAAGTGGCTGAAAGATGAGGAATAGCAGGCTGGGAAAGGAAGATGAAACACATATGGGAATGGGAGGACTAGGAAGGTAAATGTAGGAAGTGGAAATCTGGTAAGTAAATAAAAGGTGGAAAGAGGAAGACAGAAGGGGGATGAAGAATAAAATCTAGCCACAGGCAGATAAAAAGGCAGATGAGAAAAATGGACAAAAAGATGAACCAGAAGGATCAATGTTAGAGACAGATTTGAGAGAGGAATGGGAGAAGACAGGGAGAGTGAAGAAACAGAAAATAGAAATGAGATCCTGAAAAAAGACTGGAGACAACCAACAAGAGAAAGTTGTAAAGAAAGACCAGGACCAACTCAATTGGAGAAACAAAATGGTTGGACAACAAAGGTACAAACTAATTTTATTGTCAGTTTTTAGAGAATGAAATATCAGCTTTGAAGATTTAGATTTCTTGTATTTTGTTCTCTAGAGAAGAAAAATAATTTCTTCCCTGCTTGACTGCTCATAGTCTGGGTTCTTGTGGTTTTCCATTTTGTTTTTCTTTAGATGCTCTAAGCTGTAGTCTCTTGTCTTTTACAACATGACGGTCTGTGTTTTTCTTGTGTAACCACAATGAGAGTTTCTTTTAACATGTAAATCTGTGTAGGTATCCAAACCAGTCTGACTTTTTCTTTTATCAAATGGAGGTGTATCACTGTTCTAGAATATTTGCAGTGCTTTTTACAGTAGAGCTGGTGCAATTTGAATCCTTGGACTTTGTACTGGTATGGTATGGTAAGCATATTGTTTTGCTACCAGAAATTATTTTTCTCATTTTATATCTTCCCTCTTTATCATTAACTTTGTCATTGCATTAACCAAATAAATGTGGTTTGCAAATATTTATGCAAATGAGGCCCCACAATGAGTCCCCGCGCATGGCCCCGCACCCTCCTTGTGCTGTCTCTGTTCATATGTATATCTTCTATACCAGTCTAACCCATTTCTTTGTTGGTTGGGAGAAGGGTTGCCAACTTTTTGAAAGAGAAAAAACCCGCCACCTGTGGCTAGTCATGCTCCACCCATACCCATGCCTGCCCTGCCTGTTACCCATCCCCTGTCCTGCCCCAGCCATGCTCTTGCCTCACCCCCTGCCCCGCCCCCATCCCACTCCCCTGTCCCACCCATGTCCCCAAAAAATAATTGCAGAGAGGGCAATGTGCAAACTGAACAATCAAGATTGCTATACATTCTTAAACAGAAATTCCATACTAACAGAATACCCAGCCCAGCACCGGTTATACACACACACACACACACACAATATAGATTGGCCTTCATCAATATATGAGCACAAAACGAAAAGAGAAATATATAGAGACAAATTAAATATATAGAGAAAGCCAGACGCTGCATGTAGTGCAACACAAGAGAAACAGAAATGCATTTCCCCCATACTGTACAAAGTAAAAGACAGCAGATGTCAAGACTGGCAGTAGGAGGGATGCAATCTGGCAATTGCTCTGGACCCACAAGACAGAAAGGGCCTCAGATCTGTTGGAGACTGAAAAAGGTGCAGCTTGCTACCTTTGAATCAGTATCCATTCCTGGCAACCCATCAGTTCCTGGGTTTTCTTGGCAGTGTGACCAGAAGTAGATTGCCAAGCTTTTCTTTTGAAGCAATGGAAAGTTACATGACCTGCCCAAGACTGCAAGGAGTGCTAGTGGGAATTAAACCCTAGTTGTTTGGTTACCAAGTCAGTACTCTAACCACTAGGCTGCTCCTCTAGCTATAACCCAAGCCAGCATCAGCTCTCTTCTGTGGTGATTGTGGCTACTCTAGAGTGCTGGACTGTGAGGATTGTGGCAGCAGTGTCTGGAAGTAGCCACAAGCACCATGTGCCTTAAACAGGAGCAGGCATGGTGATTGCAGCTCTCTCCGATGCCTGCATGACCCCATATGTTGCCTGAGCCCAGTCCCACAGCTTCACTTTTATTTTTCAATTCTACTGCCACTGTCCAGGGCCAACTCAGGCCTACCATGCCCACTGACAGCCCCAATAGCAGCCCGAAGCTGTCCTGCTGCAGGCATATGGCCTGCCTTTGGCAGCACCGTGCTAGGGTTTCTGGCTCTCCCCTGCAACTTTTATATCAGTGTCCCTCCCTCATTATTAGTAATGTTGGCTACACCCCATCCTCCTTTTTTCCCCAAACCTCTTTGTGAACTCTTTTCACGTGATGCTAATATTTCTCCTTCAAATTCAATGTTGTAAGAAAATTGCAATGAATGGGCAAATACATAGCCAGAATAAAAATAACTGCTTAGCAGTAAATACTTAGCATCATTCGAACAGGCTGTGATAGTCGAAAAAAAGTCAGATTCTGGTCATCTCACTAACAACATAAACATTCTCCAGTACCAGACACATAGGTGAACTTATAAAACCCTACAAACGTCAGCAAAAGGTATACAAGGCCAAATCTGCCATACTATACTAGCATAAACTTCCAAAACTCATACAAGGGGCCTACCCAGAAAAAAGCAGCACTAAAAATAGTGCAGGGGGCACTAGAACAACCATACACCTATTTGAAAAGCTGAACAAATTACTACAGTACAATATAGATCCCTACATATAAACTCCATCTTAACAGAACATCTGGCCTCAATCACACACTCAGAACACAGACACTAACCAAGTACAGAATAAATGACCACAACCTAAAATAAAAATATGTAGACAAAAATTAAACTGAAACCCAAAGAAGCCAGACTCCATATGCAGTGCAACATCAGATAAATAAGAGATGCAGTTCCCCATACGGTATAAAATATAAAGATAGCATAAAGTCCAATAACTAAATTGAAAATACAATTATTCTTTTTACCTTTGTTGTCTGACCCTTTTTTTCTCTGATCATGCTGGTCCCGATCTGAGGTTTCTGTTTTCCTGTCTTCTCTTAGCTCTCTTTCTATGGTCTATAGTCCATCTGCCATTTCTTTTCTCATTTTTTGTTTTCTTCACTTCCTTCCATCAGCCTATTTCCAAATCCAATAACCCTCCCGAGTATATCCCCCTTTCCATTCTTCCCCTTCTATTATTTTCCATTGTCAACCGCCTTGCATTCCCAGGATTGACAGTGGTGTTCATTCCCTTCCAGCCCCCCTCCTTCCCCACAGTCCAGACCATTCTAGCCCAAATACCATTCCAGATATCAGCTCACTTCCAGTCTCAGTGCCAACACCCCCCCCCCCCCCACGGTGTCAGCTCCCTTCCAGTCACCCTACCCTCTGTCCATCTCCCTTCCAGTGCCATTCCCATGTGCCCCATCCCTTCCAATACCAATGGGCATCAAAATGGCAGATGAAATTTAATGTGGACAAGTGCAAAGTTATGCACCTAGGAAAGAACAACCCAAACTATGGTTATACGATGCAAGGTTCCACATTAGGAACCATCACCCAGGAAAAAGATTTAGGCATCATTATGGATAACATGTTAAAATCCTCAGCCCAGTGTGCAGCGGTGGCCAAGAGAGCAAATAGAATGCTAGGTATCATAAGGAAAGGAATGGAAAATAAAACAAAAGATATTATAATGCCTCTATATCGTTCCATGGTGAGACCACACCTTGAATATTGTGTGCAATTCTGGTCGCCATTTCTTATAAAGGACATAGCCCTATTAGAAAAGGTTCAGAGAAGAGCCACCAAAATGGTAAAAGGGATGGAAGGATACTCCTATGAAGAAAGACTAAAAAGGTTAGGGCTCTTTAACCTGGAAAAGGGACGGCTGAGGGGAGATATGATGGAAGTCTATAAATTAATGAACAGAGTGGAACGGGTAAACGTAGATCGATTGTTTACGTTATCAGAATATAGAAAGACTAGGGGACATGAAATGAAGCTACAGGGTAAACTATTGAAGACTAATAAAAGAAAATATTTTTTCACTCAACGTGTAATCAAACTCTGGAATTTGTTACAGGAGGATGTAGTAAAGGCTGTTAGGTTAGCTGGGTTCAAAAAAGGTTTGGACAAGTTCCTGGAAGAAAGATCCATAAACCATTATTAAGAAGGGACCCAGGATATCAATGCTTGACCCAGCACAAGCATTGTGGAACCTGTGTCTTTTGGGGAAACTGCTAGGTACATATGACCTAGATTGGCCACTGTTGGAAACAGGGTACTGCGCTTGATGGACCTTGGTCTGACCCAGTATGGCATATCTTATGTACTCATGTTCTTAAAAACATCACCTTTTCCTCATATATTTCCCAGAGAACAAAGAAGCACAAACACATTCACATTCACACACAACTAACCACATGCCAAACACGTAAACCTTATGTCTCATCAGCTCATCAAACTACTTCAACAGTCTTACAGGACATTTACTATACCCTGACTCCCTGATGTAAATAGTTGTCTTGTATATAGTTACCCATGTTATCCTGTTATCCAAGTTGATTTTCCTGTTAACTGTAAACCCAGATATTTGTATCTTGTCTGAGGTCTCTTGTTCCATGTAAACCGCGCTGATAACGAATAGTGCGGTATATAAAAAATGTTAATAAATAAATAATAAATGTTAATAAATAATAAATGCCCCCTCCCTTCCAACCCCCCATTACACAACCACCTACCAGTCCCGTCCTCAAGTTTCAGTTCACTCCAGTCCCATCCCCAAGTGTCAGCTCCCTTCTAGTCCTCCACTAGTATCATCCCCAGGTGTCAGCTCCCTTCCAGCTCCCTCCTTCCCTCCTCTGTCAGCTCCCTTCCAGCCCCCACCTTTCTCCGTTGTCAGCTCCCTTCCTGCCACCTCCTTCCCCTGGCAGCTGTGGCTCCTGCATTGTACAGAGCCATGGCTGCAATAGCGATAATTTAAAATCAAAACTAAACCAGTGTGGAGCCTTCCGGCCCTATGACACACCTGCTGCTGTGTCCCGCCTCCTCTAGCATAACTTCCTTTTGAGGGTGGGACACAGCAACAGGAGTTCCATAGGGCCAGAATGCTCTTCACTGGTTTCATTTTGATTTTAAATTATTAGCACTATTGCAGCCGTGGCTCTGTAAGATGCAGGACTTGCGTTGGGAACAGAGGAGAAGGTGAGGCTGCGATGGGTGGGAGGGGGGGGGAGACATGGATTTCAGGAGATGAAAAGCTGGTTTTGTGCTCTGGCCGCTTCTGGTCCCATGGCCAGAGCAAAAAAATGGCTTTTCAATGGTCAGTTTCAGATCTCTGCTGGCAGCCAGCCTGGCCACATAAAATCTGGCCAGGCCGGCTGAATACCAGCCAGTTGGCAATCCTAGTGGGGAGGGGATGATATGACCATCTGGCTGGAGTCCACAAGCATAATGAGTTTTGGGAAAGGCCTGTTAATCTGTTACCGATAGAGTTGGATACTTCAGAGGTATAGTAAAACCATGATTTTGAGATGTGCATAATCATAAGGTAGCTTGTATCAATGTCAAATTGGTTCTCAACAAAACCCCTTTAATTATCAGTATACTATTAATGAATACACTGGATTTATTTGCAATCCTATATACTTGACTGACCCTTGCTGATATTATGCTAGTGAAGGAATACAGATAGTTGATTATAATTTATTTTATACAGATTGCCTAAAGAGACGAGGTAGGGGTGTCATTATATTTGCATGGGAGGAATACAAGCTTATTTCTTGCTCCATCATTTCAACTGGCACAACAGAAGGCTTGTAAGTTCACAATGGTTGCTCAGGGCTTTGTGAGGTATATGTCTTTCCACAAAATATATCTGTCAAGTTTGTTTATTAAATGAATGGTCTCATTAGAGATAGTCCTTGTTTATATTGTAGTGGTGAGAGACTTCAATATACATGTTGATCAGAGGATGTGGTTGCCAGCTGTTGACAGGTTTGTTTTTTATTAGCTATGGACGCATTAGATTTTCAACAAGTAAATATCCCCACTCACAGTGGGGGACATAATCTTGATCTAGTATTTAGTGCCTTGGTAGGAGAAAGGGTAATTTGTGATTCAACAGCATCCCAAGCATGTCCTTAGACAGATAATTTTTTCGTAAGTTTTAGGATGGTGATCAAAGATAGATCTCTGGTCCATCCTGAAAATGTGACAATAGGAAGTCACATATTATTCCAGGCTGAACCATTTAAGGTTAATTGAAGGTATATGAAGGATATACCTGATGAACTGTCCTTTAGATGACTTGTTGGACATTTGGTGCTGAGCATTGATGGCTTCCATTTTTCAGCAGCCTCTTCAGAAAGTTTCAAAGAGGTTGAGGTAAGCTCCTTGCTCTAATGAGGTTACATGAGTCAAATCATGAATTACATAGGAAAGGCAGCTAATGGAGTGAGCGTCATTCTGATGCTCCCCATGCCAGCTATATTTCTATTTACAAAAAGTACAAAGCAAAAAGGATTATTTCACCAACAAGGTCAGACAGGCATCTCTCCACCTGCTGAGCTATTTTCCACCATACAGTTTTTGATGCAAGATAGGCGAAGTGTGGGTAAGGAACATCAATTAATGGCTGAAGGATTTGCAAGATATTTTGGAGATAAGGTTAGTGCACAGCTTGGGGTTGAGGTGAGTGAGAGTAATCTGGTTGTGGCGACACTGGGGATCAGGTGAGTTAATATGTCTGATGATGTCATGCAACAGGCAGGGCACATCCACCAGACAATTGCCTAAGTGTCAGACCTTACAGACAGCATAGTAATCTCTTCTAAGTGGCAGCTCAGCCACCACTACAATGCTATGGTAGGCCTTGAAGTGCATGAACACACTTATGACCTTATGCCCCTATCCCCTCCGACAAGAAGTTGGCAATATGAGAATCAGTTTTGACATTTTTACATACCATTGTTCAGCATTCTTTGTATCTAGAAACTGTGCCCAAATCACTTAAGTACACCTCAGTGAAACCAAGATTAAAGAACATATCAGCAGATGTAAATGATTTGAATAATTATAGGCTTATTTCTAGCTTGACTTTGGAACAAATTAATTGAGCAAATAGTATGTGTCCAATTGTATTTTTTTTGTTGCCCAAGATGATGTTCTAGATAGACCCATGGCAGCATGGATTCAGAGAAGTATGTAGCACTGTAACTCTGCTGGTGTCCTTACTGAAGTAATCATAATTGAATTAGAATGCCATAAAGTTGCCTATCTGTTGGTATATTTGGATCTGAAAACCACATTTCATATGATGATCCCATCCATTATGTTGAGACAGTTATGTATCTTGGAATAGGAGATGCCATATTACTACGGTTTTCTGACTTTTTATGTGGTTGATGGCAGCAACTGGTGTTTCAGGATGAATCATCTGCATGGTATAGATTAAAGCAAGGAGTTCCTCAAGACTCTGTCCATTTGTCAATGTTGTTTAACATTTACCTGATCCTCTTATGTAAACTATTACAAGGTGAAAGATTGAATGTTTGATTTTATGCAGACAATATTTAGATTTTTGAGCAGTTATTCATAAGATAAGATTCTTTCAGTATCAAAGTTGTCTTTTCACTTTGATACTGTGTCTGCTTGGCTGAAGGACAATGGTATGGTAAAATGCAATACAATGTATGCCATTGACTCAGTGCTGACTCTTGGCAAACCAACAGCCCTCATGGTTTTCTTCGTAAGGTGTGACCAGAAATAATCTGGCAGGCCTTTCTTCTGAAGCAATGAAGGGTAAAGTGACTTCCTCAAGGCCACAAGGAGTATCAGTGGGAACGGAATGCTGGTTACTTAATTACCAGGCTGCTACTCTAATCGCAAGGCTACTCCTCCACTCTGATGGCATGGTAATCAATTACAAGAAAATTGAGGCTGTAATAATATAGCATTCCAAAGAATATGCTTCTCCAGAGACAATTATGCTGAATGGCAACATAACCCCTGTTCGAGATCAGATTCCTGTACTTGAAGGTTTTTTGGGATTCACACCTCTGATTTCAGTATCAAATGTCAAAGGTAGTGCGGGCTGTATTTTTCAAATGTCAGTTAACACAGAGATTGAGAATATTTCTGGATTTTTTATTTTTATTTATTTAACATCTTTTTTATACTATCTTTATACATGTCAAGACGGTTTACAGATAACAGTGCATGAACATTGAACAATTTTAACAAAAGATGCACATTACATCAAACGTTAAGTTTGACAGTAAAGCAACAAGTAATGCTAGTATGACTCTGGCAATGGTGTTTTTTGCTAATTGCATGGGATATAGTGTGTTCTTAGGTAGACCATGATAGATTGTGTTGCAGTAGTTGAATATTGGGGTGATAATGGCTTGGCATAGTGTGTGTGGAAGTCCATAGGGGTAAGAAGTTTGCATAGATTCTTTGTGAACTCTCAGTTTGTGGTAGACTGATTGTTTGATGCAGTTTATTTGTGGTTTCAGGTCGAGCTCTTGCAGTGTGATGCCTAGGTAATTGATTTCAGTTTTGACTGTCATCAAAGTGTAATTTATCATGATTGTTAATGGAGGGTTGAAATTCAGGTCCCTGGTAATTTGTAAGATTTCAGTTTTGTTGTAGTAGATGTTTAGGTTGTGCCCTTGAAGCCACTGAGTGATTTCAGTGAAGCAATTAGAAATTGCAGTCAGAAGATTTGGTGAAGGGTGTGAAAATCATAATATCATCATCATATATTAGGTATTTGATGTCAAAGGTCTTGATAACCTCACATAATGGTTGGATGTAGATGTTGACTAGAATAGATGACAGTGCAGATCTTTGTGGCGTGCCTTGGCTGAGGGAGAATGGTAAGGAATTTTAAGTTCCAATTTTTGCTAGTTGTATGAGGTCCGATTAGTAGGAATAAAACCATTTTAAAAAGGTGCCATGGATACCAATATTGTGAAGTCTGTTAATAGAAGTTGATGAGAGATCAAATCAAATGCAGTTGATATGGCTAAGAAAATGAGTATAAATTCCTGTGATATGATTTCTGTGTCTTTGATTAAGGTATTGAACAAGGAGGTGAGTAGGGTTTTGACACTGTGGTATGGATGGAAGCCATGTTGGTGTGGATCTAGCAGTGAGTGTTTGTCCAAGTGATCTTAGGAGTATGTTTACTAAACCGTCTTAATGTTACCTGCACTAGTTGCAGCGATAACGTGAGGAATGCCATATAAGGTAGTGGGCATTTCTGTGGTAAGGTAGCAATGGCGGCTTATCGCGCGATAGAGAGCGCCTTGCCGTTATCGCGCTATAGAGGGTGCAGTGGCACGTTATCGCGCATTAACCTTAATTTTGCACCGTGGCATGAGATCAAAGAAATAGAGGTGTAGCACACTGGTTAATACAATAACTGCTGATACAGCAGTCATGAGTTCAATCCCTCAGTGGGCAAAGCTCATTAGGCTGTCAGAGGCAATTAATTTTCCTGTCTGTAATGGTCAGACACATCTCAACAACCTGTACTGCCAGCCAAAAAAGCCCTCACCCCAGTTCTGTAACCTAATGCACCTTTTATGGTGCACCATAAGGCACATCATAGAGCACCACGTCATCCAAGGTGGGTCATAATGTGCCCCAGAGGGCGGCACGAAAGGGTGGCACCCCCCAAGTCAGCATATAACGTGCCCCATAAGCTGGCCGAACTGAAGGTGATGCTAAAGATGGCCCAAGGATGCTAAGGTGACCCAAGAAATGTTGGCTAAGGGCAGTAAGGTAGACCAAGGTCACAAGCATGAAATGTATGGGCCAAACACAAATGTAACTCTAACATTGCACAGAGCAGCAAGAGAAGCCAATTAACAAGTGATGTAAGGAAGTAAATGTCAGAGGTGAAGGACTTGCCAAATCTGCGTGAGAGCCATGTGGCATCTGGTAAAGTAGACAAATATAACGGGGGCAGCTGTACCGATGCACAGGGTGATGGTACTGTAAAGTGCAACAATGACAGTGTGTGGCAGAAGATGTGAATATGTGTCCACCAGAGGAGGTAGAGGTGGCAGGATAAGTGAAATGACAGGAGGACAGAGGAGTAGCAGTGCCATGAAGAGCAGAAACGGGAGAGGCAAGCATGATGAACCGCACTGCAGAAAAGGGTCACAGTGCAGGTCGTGGGGTAGCAGCCTGCACATTAGGGCAGGACACCACACAGCTGGCAGATACATTTAGACAGACAGAAGGATGGTTGGCAACTGTGATGAGGGTATAATGTGGCAACAGCACAGATCTGCCTGTCACAGGAATGAAACATAGTTGTGTACTACAGGCATAAAAGTACAAGAGAATAGAGAGGAATTGAACCCATGACCAGTAGCACAAATGTCAATGCACAAACCTGTAAGCTACACCACCAGCATGAGCACCACAGCAAAGGCTGCATACAAGAACACTGCAGGGCACCACACAAGAAGCCTGCTGTCTGCCAGGATAGGGCAATCCCCAACAGTACCCATGATGCATTGCACATGCTGATTAACTGTATACAGCTGATGACCAAAATGGGATCTGCATCTCTCTGGTACCTCAGCCTGAAAAAAAGACTGGACACTGCATGATGCTGCCACAGAGCAGCTATAGACCAGGGCATTGTGCATATTCAGAGTTCACCCTGAGTGATAGGATGGCCGCACAGCACTAGGTCAGCATCACATGCACCACTGGTGAGCGGTCCTGCTGTATGTCCCCATCACTACCACTGTGTGCCAGGTGTTCCCTGCAGGGCATCTGAAGGTTATTTGTTGTCCATCTACATTGCACACTCACATGTGGACCTCTGGGTCAAGTCACCACCCAAATTATTGCATACCCAGTGTTAGGGTATGGTTGCCATTGACACCTGTTATTTGGGTTGAAGGGCATCTAGACACACGCCATGTTTGTGTGGCCGTGCCTCTACAGGTTGATGTAGCAAACAGTACATACCCCAGGGCACCCTAAACACCCTTGTGACAGTTGAGGGAGTGGAGTAATGGCTGTATGACCAGCAAACCCCATCCTGCTGTCAATGGACAGCACCCCAGGGTTTGTGGCCCACAGCCATGACTGTGACTGGGCCAGTGACACCCCAGCAGTACTGCTGTGTGTATATCTGTAAAGCCACCACTGCCTCACACAATAGTCTGCCATTCACCAGCAGACTGCACCTGTAGCACCCTCAGGGAATTCCAAGCATGCACAGACTAGCTGCAGACAGTCCACTAGCCAATCCACATGATCACAGAGAAACAATGTGCATCAAGCAGATAGCAGTGTGTTTGCCAACAGCACTGGGAACACCCAGGTGTGACACAAGACACATGATGTCTAGCACTATGTGGGAACATAAACATCCCATAGTCACTGCTTGGTCAGGGTGAGAGTTATCTCACAGCAGGACATGCTATGGCCTCACTGTCCATGCAGGTAATGGTCGTCCTCTACAGTGTCCCAGCCATTGACCTACACCCTGTGCAGATGCATCCTGCCCAATTCGCCCTGTCCGTGCCATATCCACAATGCCTTGCTCCTCATTATGTGCATTTGCAGCCTAGCGCTGGTAACAGTGGGACATTGTGGGCCCTGTGAGGTGTAGCCAGCCACAAAACAATGCCTGGACATACACATACACATACACATACACACTCTCCTAATGCATCATTGTGCATAGATACGGGTGGTTGGCAAGGCTGCCAGGCACACTGGTCCTGATCACAGTGCCAACTTTGCTCAACAGTGCAGGAGATAGTAGTTGTGCACTAGTGATAACTGCAGCTCTGTGCTGTAGCCAACAGCATGAGCCGCTATGATGCTTTGGAGAGTGGAGGCTGTGTGAGGGGGTGTTTGTCGCCCTGTTCACCGCTGCTTTGGGGAATGCACATTCTGATGGTTTATCTGCATTGTAGGGTAAAACATGAGTGTGTACTGTGCAAAAGCCACAGCAGGGACTTGAACCTATGACTTTCTGTTCCAGGACAAATTGTCTGTGTGTACTGCACTACCCTGCTGCCACAGAAGGGCTGTGGTCCCAGTGGCTACCTTTGCCTTTCATCTTTCAGACTTTGTCTGTTGCACTGTCTACGATGCCCTGGAGGAGGGTATGGCCTTGGTCCCCTGAGGGCAGGTGTCACTGCCTCATCACCACCAACACCCTCTCCCACACCATGCTGACATTCCCATATGCTGTTTGTAATGGTGGTGCGCTGTCCCAGACCATCCAATGTAAAGGTAGGCGGGTGCCTAGCGTCTGGCTTCTGAGGTGATGGGGCCTACCTGCACATCCCCACATCCCCCCCCCCCCATCTCTGCCTGCCATTGTTATGTCCCTTCCACATGGGCTGATGCTGGCTTTGGGTGTCAGCTTGTTGATCCCGCAGCTATTGGCTAGGGTGGATAGCTGGTGTTATGCCAGCAGACTATGGACTGGCTAGGGCATGCAGTGCGGGTACGGTATACCCGGTTTGGATTACTGGATGTACATCTGTTTCAGATGACGTGTGGTCACACTCTACACTGCCTTCCAGGAGCTGTAGTAACAGGTGTTCGTTTAGTTGGGTGTCTGGTCTATTTTGGACATAGCCTGTGGAAGGTGCAGAGACCCTTGTAGGCATGATCCCCAGATGTGCATTGCTTGCCCCATTACAGGCATTGTGCTACATGTGTGCCGTTTGGGGTACCTACTCGCCATGTGTCCCCTGCATGCGACACTGTAGAGCACAGACTGCTGTGCATGTTTGGCCATGGTCATATGCTGCCTTGCTGCTGGTTTGTTTCTGTGTTCCTATGTGCCATATAGGCAGCTGCCTAGTCCCCTCTGCACCCCAGCTGCACCCACTGCCTGTACTGCATGCAGCCCCATATGCCCCATTTGCGGCATCACCATAGTGGCTTTTCATACCTGGCCGCTATGCTGCTGCTGCACAGGTAGCACTACTATCACCTTTCTTGGGCTCCCTGCCTATGCTGTACATTGCTGACTGAAATGGTTTCTCTCTCCTGCAAATGTACCTCTAACATGAGGTTTTCACTCGCAGTAATGTTCTGGCCTTAAGATCAATGCGTTAGTGTAGCATGGGCCTCTCCCCTCCCACTCCCCACCCATTGACCCCTTCTCTCCACCCTCTTTCCACCCGTCACTGGTCGTTAACGCAGCCGGTAAGGTTTACGCACATTAGGTAACATTAACGCACATTAGGTAACGTCAACGAGCATTAACATTACGTTAACGTGCGTTAACGTTACTTAACGTGCATTAACGTAGATGCTGTTACGTTACCGCAGTTTAGTAAACATACCCCTTAGAGTTGAGACTCAACCACCTTTTCAATAATCTTAGCAATGAATGGGATGCTAGAAACTAGTCTGTATGAAGTTGGGCAGGATGGGTCCAGACTAGCTTTCTTTAAGATGGGACATATGGAAGACTGAGTGCAGGGGGAAAGGATCCTAGACTTAACGAGACATTGATCATGTTGTGTGTGAATGGGATAAAATGTGTTTTTGCCAACTTGATCCAGGAGTCTGGGCAAGGGTCGAGGGGAGAAGTAGTCATGTTTAGAGCCAATATTATGCTGTCAAGCTGTTTATGATTGAGGGGGTTGAAGGTGGTCCAAATGCTTTCTTTATTTGTCCTGTGACCTTGCAGGGTGGGCTCAAGTATGATGTGTATTGCCAGTGTTGTGATTGGCTTGTAGATGTAGAGCCATCTGGTGTGGATTGAGTTGGGTCCTCTTATGTGTTGAGATGGGGTTCTTTGTGAGAGAGTTTACTATATTGAATAGCTCCCTGGGCTTGTTGATTGCAGTCTTGATTAGGATGGTGCAGTATTCATGTTTAGTTTTGACGGTGAGTTTACAATATTTGTTCAGCTCCTGAAGATAGTGTGTTTGGTTATGTTTGTCTAAGGTATGTCTCCACTTATGTTCAAGGCAACATAATCTGGATTTCTGCTCCTTTAATTTTGCTGAGTACCAGGGGGTAGTGTTTTGCCATTTACTTTTGCCATTTACTCCCTCCCCAACACCTACCCACCCCAGGGATAATTGTAGCTTTATAGGTACTTACACAACTTAAAGTAAAGGAGGTGCTCTCAGGTGAAGCTCGTTATCCAAATCAGTCATACACTAAGGACCTGAGATTAATTAAGCTTCAGGTGAACAAGGTATATTAAACGTATTAGGTCACTTTTATTAGTATAATTATCAGTAGCAACCCTTAGTAAGTAAAGAACTCAAAGATCTAAACATAAACTTAAAACTAAGATGCAGACAGCAGTCCAGCAGCAGGATGGGGACTTTCCAGTATTTTGCATTGAGTGTCACATGTATGATTTTCTCCCAATTGGCGAGAGGTCTTACGTGTGCACTAGGTGCAAGGAGCTCTTTGCTCTCAGGGAACGAGTCCGTTCTCTAGAGGCTAAAGTAGCAGACTTGGAAAGCATAAGACAGGCAGAGAGGTACATAGACGAGACCTACAGGGATATAGTCCTGAAGTCCCACATCCAGTCTGGCAGCATCCCTGTTGCCATGGAAGAGAGAGATCACGTGACAGGAGAGCATCACCCTGGTGTGGCAGGAAGTGATCCTGTAACTAGGACCTGTCCTCCAGGCGATGTAAACCCTCTCACACTGAGGAAGTTTCTCCAGGGCCATGTGCCCATGAGGGAAGGGTTAGGACAGCCGTTATAGTTGCTGATTCGATCATTAGGCATGTAGATAGCTGGGTGGCTGGTGGACGTGAGGATTGCCTGGTAACATGCCTGCCTGGTGCGAAGGTAGCGGACCTCACGCTCCACCTAGATAAGGTCTTAGATAGTGCTGGGGAGGAGTCTGCTGTCTTGGTACATGTCGGTACCAATGACATAGGAAAATGTGGTAGGGAGGTTCTGAAGGCTAAATTTAGGCTTTTAGGTAGGAAGTTGAAATCCAGAACTTCCAGGGTAGCGTTCTCCGAAATACTTCCTGTTCCACGCGCAGGACCCAAAAGGCAGGCAGAGCTCCGGAGTCTCAATGCGTGGATGAGACAATGGTGCAGAGATGAGGGTTTTGGATTTGTTAGGAACTGGGGAACATTCTGGGGAAAGGAGGGGCTCTTCCAAAGGGATGGGTTTCACCTTAACCGGGATGGAACCAGGCTGCTGGCATTAACCTTTAAAAAGGAGATAGAGCAGCTTTTAAACTAGATATTAGGGGAAAGCCAACAGTCGCCCAAGAGCGGATGGTTCGGAAGAATGTATCTTTGAAGGATACTACCAAAAGCAGAGAGGTTCCACAAAAGAGTAAACTAGCCCAAATGCCCTCGAGTATAGAGCAGATAGAGCTTAAAGATCCCAAATTACCCATGTCTAACAATAGCCAAATTAATATGAATAAAATACATTCTCTAAAATGCTTGTATGCAAATGCTAGAAGTCTAAAAAATAAGATGGGAGAGTTAGAATATATAGCACTAAATGAAAGTTTAGATATGATTGGAATATCAGAGACATGGTGGAAGGAGGACAACCAGTGGGACACTGTGATACCTGGATACAAACTATATCGTAATGATAGAGCTGATCAAATTGGTGGAGGGGTTGCTTTCTATGTTAGAGAGGGCATTGAGTCAGAAAGGATTAAAGTTTTGCAGGAAACAAAATCTGCTGTAGAATCTATATGGATTGAAATTCCATGTAAAAGGGGGAAGGCGATGCCAGTGGGGGTGTACTATCGACCGCCTGGCCAGAATGACCAAATGGATGATGAAATGTTCAAAGAAATCAAGGAAGCTAACAAACGTTACAGCACAGTAATAATAATGGGTGATTTCAACTACCCCGGTATCGACTGGGTCAGTGTCACGTCAGGACATGCTAGGGAGATAAAGTTCCTAGATGAAATAAATGACTGCTTTCTGGAGCAGCTGGTTCATGAACTGACCAGAGGGGAAGCCATATTAGACCTAGTCCTTAGTGGAACACCAGATCTAGTGCAAGAGATAAGGTTGTTGGGGCCACTTGGCAATAGTGATCATAGCATGATTGCCTTTGATTTAATTAGTGGAGGAGGGATAGTAAGGAAATCCACAATACTACCTTTTAACTTTCGAAAGGGAGACTATGATAAAATGAGGAAAACAGTTAAGAAAAAACTAAAAGGAGCAGTTGCAAAGGTTAAAGACGTACATAAGGCTTGGCTGTTGTTGAAAAATACTATCTTGGAAGCCCAGACCAGCTGTATTCCACGCTTTAAGAAACGTGGAAGGAAGTCTAAAAAACTACCAGCATGGTTTAAAGGTGAGGTCAGAGAGGCTGTTGTTGCCAAAAAAAGCATCTTTCAGGAAATGGAAAAAAGAGACAAACGACGAAACCTGGAAACAGCACAAGTACTGGCAAGTCAAATGCAAGGCATTGATAAGGCAGGCAAAGGGAGAATTTGAGAAGAAGCTTGCTGCGGAAGCAAAAACGCAAAGACCTTTTCAAGTACATTCGTAGCAAAAAACCTGTGAGAGAGTCAGTTGGTCCATTAGATGATAAAGGGGTTAAAGGAGTACTAAGAGGCGACAAGGCGATAGAGGAGAGACTGAATGAATTCTTTGCTTCGGTCTTTACTGAGGAAGATGTAGGGATGTTACCCATGACTGAAGTGATATTTAAAGGTGCGGAAGAATTGAAGGAAATATCGATACATCGGGAAGATGTATTACAACTATTAGATAAACTGAAGAGTAGCTAATCACCTGGGCCGGATGGTATACATCCAAGGGTGTTGAAAGAACTGAAATATGAGATTGCAGACCTGCTATTAGTAATCTGTGAACTATCATTAAAATCATCTCTAATACCTGAAGATTGGAGGATCGCCAATGTAACACCAATTTTTAAAAAGGGTTCCAGGGGTGATCCGGGAAACTACAGACCGGTGAGCCTGACGTCAGTACAGGGAAAAATGGTAGAAACCATCATAAAGAATAAAATTACTCAGCATGTAGATAGTCATGACCTAATGGGAGACAGCCAGCATGGCTTTAGACAAGGAAGATCTTGTCTTACTAATCTGTTATGTTTTTTTGAAGGAGTGAATAATCAGGTGGACAAAGGTGAGTCGGTTGATATTGTCTATCTGGACTTTCAGAAAGCCTTTGACAAGGTCCCTCATGAGAGACTTTTGGCAAAACTAAAGAGTCATGGGATAGGAGGCAGTGTACTATTGTGGACCAGGAACTGGTTAAAAGATAGAAAGCAGAGGGTAGGGCTAAATGGCCAATTTTCCCAATGGAGAAAGGTGAATAGTGGTGTACCCCAGGGATCTGTGCTGGGTCCACTGCTTTTTGACATATTCATAAATGACCTGGAAAGTGGAATAACGAGTGAGGTTATCAAATTTGCAGATGACACAAAACTATTTAAAGTTGTTAAAACCCAAGAGGATTGTGGAAAATTGCAAGAGGATCTTGATAAATTGGAAGACTGGGCATCAAAATGGCAGATGAAATTTAATGTGGACAATTGCAAGGTTATGCACCTAGGGAAGAACAACCCAAACTATGGTTACATGATGCAAGGTTCCACATTAGGAACTACCACCCAGGAAAAAGATTTAGGCGTCATTGTGGATACCATGTTAAAACCCTCAGCCCAGTGTGCAGCAGCGGCCAAGAGAGCAAATAGAATGCTAGGTATGATAAGGAAAGGAATGGAAAATAAAACAAAAGATATTATAATGCCTCTATATCGTTCCATGGTGAGACCGCATCTTGAATATTGTGTGCAATTCTGGTCGCCGTATCTTAAAAATGATATAGCGATTTTAGAAAAGGTTCAGAGAAGAGCCACCAAAATGGTAAAGGGGATGGAAGGATACTCCTATGAAGAAAGGCTAAAAAGGTTAGGACTCTTTAACCTGGAAAAGAGACGGCTGAGGGGAGATATGATAGAAGTCTATAAATTAATGAACGGAGTGGAATTCGCCATATCTTAAAAAGGATATAGCGATTTTAGAAAAGGTTCAGAGAAGATCCACCAAAATGGTAAAGGGGATGGAAGGATACTCCTATGAAGAAAGGCTAAAAAGGTTAGGACTCTTTAACCTGGAAAAGAGACGGCTGAGGGGAGATATGATAGAAGTCTATAAATTAATGAACGGAGTGGAACGGGTAAACGTAGATCGATTGTTTACCTTATCAGAATATAGAAAGACTAGGGGACATGCAATGAAGCTACAGGGTAAACTATTTAAGACTAATAAAAGAAAATATTTTTTTCACTCAATGTGTAATCAAACTCTGGAATTTGTTACCGGAGGATGTAGTAAAGGCTGTTAGTGTAGCTGGTTTAAAAAAGGTTTGGACAAGTTCCTAGAGGAAAGGTCCATAAACCATTATTAAGAAGGGACCCAGGATATCAATGCTTGAACCAATACAAGCATTGTGGAACCTCTGTCCCTTGGAGAAACTGCTAGGTACGTATGACCTAGATTGGCCACTGTTGGAAACAGAATCCTGGGCTTGATGGACCTTGGTCTGACCCAGTATGGCATATCTTATGTTCTTATGTTCTTATGTAAGTTGTGACAATGAACCAGCAGCCAGCATAGGAACTGGTTGAGAATGTACAGCCAAACCACTTCTGAATGGAGAACCAAATATCCTTCTTAGTGAGAGCAGCTGAAAATTGTCAGAAATATTGTGAAACCAACATGTAATATACTATATACCCAGATCTAGTCTACTGCAGCCTAGCCTCTATGACACACTGGAGAAAGGAACAGTTTATAACCAAAGGAGCTACAGTTTGATTCCCAGCAACTCCCAACAAAAGTACTTTCAAACAAGATGATAAATATACATAACTTAAAGGAGAGATGTTTGCTAAATGTATTCAAAGGTGTAAATGTTACACAGAAACTAAGCAAATTCTACCTAAAATGAGCTTCTAGAAATCATGATATAAGGCTCAAATTAGGCAGACTAAGCTCTAATATTAGAAAATATTTCTAAATGAAAAGATGGCTCATGCATCATTTAGGCTCCCAGAGCTGGCACAGTCACTAGTCGACCGCCACTCACCACTTCAGAAAAGAAAGCAGCCGCAGGAACAATTCTCTGTTCCCGCAGCTCTGCTATCTTTTAAGCTGCTAGATCATGGCATTTCCAGCAGTAAGAAGCATTTCCTGTTTCTTGTAAGAAACAGGATGCTTATTATTGCCTTTAGAAACTCCACAGTCTAGCAGTTTAAAGGATTGTGGAGCCGAGGAACAGAGAAATGGCTGCTTTCTTTTCTGAAGGATAAATCAGTGAGGGGAGGGGAGGGAGGGCAGCTGATATAGGAGGGAAGGGAAGGGAAGGAAAGGAAAGGGGCCAGAAGTGAGTTGACAGGGAGGGACTGGAAGGGAGCAGACATGGGGGGCTGGAAGAAAGCTGACACTGGGGATGGGGCTGGAAGGTGGCTGGGTAATAGAAGGGGGATTGGAAGAGAGCTGACATAGGGGAATATGGGGTGTTGGAAGGGAGTGGAAAAGAGGGGAAGGAGGGGCTGGTGGGAAGGTGGGGGCTGGAAGGGAGCTGACAACTGGTATGGAATTGGAAGGTGCATGGACAGAGGAGAGGGAACTGACATGGGAGGGGGCACTGGGACTGGAAGTTTGTTGATACCTGAGATGGTATTTGGACTAGAAGGGGCTGGACGGTGGGGAAGGAGGGGGACTCAAGGGGAATAGACACCAATGGCAGGGCTGTGAATGCAAGGGGGTTGACAATGGAAGGCACTGGGAGGGGAAGCTGTAAAGGGGGCTGATACTGGGGAGGGTTAGTGGAAAAGGTTGATGGTAGAAAATGAAGAAAGCAAAAGGAAAGACAAGAATTGGCAGATGGACTATAGACCACAGAAAGAGAGCTAAGAGAAGACAGAGGAAAACAGAAACCTCAGATCAGGACCAGCATGATCAAAAATCGTCAGACAACAAAGGTAGAAAAAAATAATTTTATTTTCAATTTAGTGATTGGACTTTGCGCTATCTTTATATTTCACACAGTATGGGGAACTGCATCTCTTATCTGGTGTGGCACCGCATGCGGAGTTTGACTTCTTGGGGTTTCAGTTTAATTTATGTCTACATATTTTTATTTTTACTTTAGGTTGTAGTCACTTATTCTGTACTTGGTGAGAGTCTGTGTTCTGAGTGTGTTCTGCTAACATGGAGTTTGTACGTAGGAATCTGTTCTGTAGTAATTTGACATACAGCTTTTCAAATAGGTGTATGGATGTTTTGGGACCCATTGCAGTATTTATAATGCTGCTTTTTTCTGGGTAGGCCCCTTATTAAATGAGTTTTGGAAGTGTATACTGGTATAGTATGGTATGGTATGGTAGATTTGGCCTTGTAAATCTTCAGTGACTTTTGCAGTGTTTTATATTAGTTCACAATATGCCTGGCACTGGAGAATGTTTATGTTGTTCTTAATGAGATGACCAGAATCAGATTTTTTTTTACTATCACAACCTGTTTGTATGATGCTAAGTATTTTTATTTTCGCTATGTATTTGCTCTTTCACTGCAATTTTCTTATAACACTGGATTTGAAGGAGAAATACTAATATCAATTGAAAAGGGTTCACCCAACATAAATAATAATGAGGGGGCACACCGATTTATAGGTTGCAGGGGAGCACTAGAAACCTTAGCACCGGCCCTGTAGGCTCCCAATTAAAATGGTGGCATAAGAAACAGCAACAAAGTTCAAGAAAGTTGGGATAAAGATAAGGGATCCCAATTGCTCAGGAAGCAAAGGGAAGGTCAGAGATCAACTAAGGTCTATGGCATGGATATGAAAGAAGATTTTACAAACTGCATAGGAGGGATGTGAACTTGTTAGTATGCATTCCTTAGGGTTCCTTAAAAAAATAAATGCATGTTAAATTAATTTAACACATATTAACCTACTAATTTATACATTAAATTGATGAGCCTATATTAAAGATTTCTAATGCATCTTTAAAATATTTGATTACATAAACGTATGAAACAAAGAAAAATCCAAAACTTGGGAAAAAGCCAAAATGAACTGAAAAGTTTTGCTCTGTACTACTTACAGTCTATCTGCCACCACATTCTCTTTCTGTGTTTACCATGGGGGTCATCCAGAACTGTGAATAGCAGGGATAGACGCCCGGCATAGACGTCCAACCCCCGCTATTCACAGGAACCCGATTCTGGACCTATTGCTCCCTGTACGTACAAGGCCTTTGTGTGGGGAGCTCTGGATGGGGACAGGAAGGAGCAGCGTCAGGGCAGAGAGTGGGTGAAGCAGGGGGGGGGCTCATATCCCGGACATACAGGGTCAATTCAGGTCACAGCCCCGTATGTCCTGCATTGTCAGGATGTACATGGGACTTATTCCACCCAAGTCCCATGCGTGGTGGGGATCGGGGCAAGCAGGGCTGCCGAAGACAGGGGGCTGCTAAATGTAAGTCCCCGCTTCCAGGTCCTGGCCCTGACTGTCCCTGCTAAGGAACAGGTGTCAGGAAAAGGAGAGCGGGGGTGTCGAGTCATTCAGCACTTCTGCATGGCGTCCCTGTGCCATGGCGATGAGACTTCATGGCAGCGGAGTTCCATGCAGGAGTGAAGGGAGGATTAGCCAGGGAGAGCACTGCAGGTCTCAGCCATCAGAATCGGGGCATGCCCGGCCCATCCAAGTGCTTCAATTCGGTTCCCCCGGGAACATCTAGTTTCCGCGGTGCAGAATCTGGTGCAAATCCAGCCCATCCATATTTAGGACATCCAGATGGGCCGGACATGCTCCGATCAGAATTGGCCTCCACAAGGAGGATAGAGAAGAAAATTTAGTAGTTCTAATTTCGACAGAAACTGTGGTAGTTTATGTATCACTAAAGTCTTTTTTTACTCTATGTAGATCACTTAATTTGATAAGGCTTCCCTTTTCTCTACTAAATTGATATGATATATAGATGGATGATGGCAAACTATCATTGACTGATTGCTGTAACTGTTCCTTCTTCTGCTTCTACTGTTGTTACTACTGCTCTATAGTGACTAAAATAATGGAAAAGCCGCTAAAACAGATAGTGAGGTTTCTGGAATCCAATGGATTGCAGGATCCGAGGCAGCATGGTTTTACTAGAGGCAGGTCTTATCAGATGTATTTGATTAATTTCTTTGACTGGGCGACTAGAGATTTGGACTGAGGGAGAGCACTAGAAGAGGTATATTTAGATTTCAGCAAAATCTTTGACACAGTTCTACACAGGTGATTTATAAATAAATTGAGTGCCCAAAAGCGACCAACTAGGTTAGAAATTAGTTGAGTGGGAGCCAACAAAGGGAGGATAAGGATTTACTGGTGGTGTGCTGCAGGGGTTGATCTTTGGTCTGATTCTTTTTAGCATTTTTTAAGGGATCTTGTGGAATGGCTGTAGGCTAAGGTTTGCCTCGTTACAAATACCAAAATCTGCATAAGGGTAGACACCCAGGAAGATGTAGATAACATAAGGAGGGATTTAGCAAAGCTTGAAGAAAGGTCAAGAGTTTGGCTTCTGAGATTTAATGATAAAAAAAGCAGTGGCATATGTTTGGGCTGCAAAAATACAAGGAAACAGTACAGTATAGGGAGTGAAGTACTTCTGTCAATTGAAGAACAAGACTTGGGAGTAATTGTCTCTGATGATCTTAAGGTGGAGAAACAGGTAGAAGAGGCGATGGTGAAAGCTAGAAGAATACTTGAGTGTATAAGGAGAGGAATGACCAGCAAGAAAAAAGAGGGGTAGACTCAATTTCACTTAACAGTAACACCAGCGCCTCTGTATAATTCTCTGGTGAGACCTCTTTTGGAGTACTATGTGCCATTCTGGAGACCACAACATTCTAAAGGAGATCTGGGGAAAATTGTTTCTGATGATCTTAAGGTGGTTAAAAGGTAGAAAAGGCAATGGTGATAGCCAGAAGGATGTTTGCGTGCATAGGAAGAGGAATGGCCAGCAGGAAGGAGGTAATAGTGCCTCTGTATAAGTCTTTGGCGAGACCTAATTTAGAGTATTGTGTGCAATTCTGGAAACTACACCTTCAAAAGGATATAAACAGGATAGAGTCGGTGCAGAGGGTGGCCACTAAAATGGCCAGTGGTCTTCATCATAAGCCATTGTCTGAATAGGCCCTGTTTGTCCAGGTTAGGGGTCATGCCTATTTATTTTATTTATTTATTTAGAAAAGTTTTATATACCTCCCCTTCCTGAGATCAGGGGCGGTTTACATAGAACATCATAACAAGTTTTGCAATGAACAATGTAACTATATACATAAAACATGTCATAACTATATACAGATAACTTTGTGCAATATGGTTGCTTAGGTTTTTTTACCCTAAGGGTACTCCATAATTTTAAGAGTCTGGGTTAACAGATGGCATTATTTGATCGTTCTTTATGTTCCTTGTGAAATAGTGTGGTTGTTTGGGTCACCAAAATATTCAGTGAAAAGGTATGTTTTTAAATCCTTTTGGAATTTCAGGAGGTCCTTTGTTGCTCTTAGGTCGTTAGGGAGGAAATTCCATAATGTTGGGGCCATGTAGGAGAAGGCTCTGGCGCTGGTGCATTGGTTTGTATTACGTGATGTGTGATGGAATTGTA
Organism: Ichthyophis bannanicus; assembly: GCA_033557465.1. NCBI lineage: Eukaryota > Metazoa > Chordata > Amphibia > Gymnophiona > Ichthyophiidae > Ichthyophis > Ichthyophis bannanicus. The sequence goes on along the minus strand of CM066032.1, from coordinate 862,763,388 downwards.
TATGTGTTTTGAGAGCAGTTTCTTCTTACTTTTGTGGTGTTTGGCATTGTAAGGAACGTGGATAATGTGGTGTTGGCTATGTTGCAATGGTGCTTAAAGATAATCATTATGTATTTGTATATTATCCTAGAGGTCATTGGTAGCCAGTGAAGATCACGGAGTATGGGGGTGATGTGATCTGTGCGCCTTGTGTTTGATGCTATACGTGGTGCAAGGTTTTGCGCTAGTTGGAGTTGGCGTGTGGCCTGCCCTTGCTCCTCCCTCGGCCTGCTCCTCCTGCCCCCATCTAGAGCTCCCCATACATTTCCCCTGTACATGCGGGGACCTTTGGGCAGGGAATACGGCCTGGGCATTTAGTGGGGATGGACATCCAAACTGGATATCCATCCCCGCTAAACGCGAGTCAGAATTTCCTCTTTAGTGTTTTTGCTTGGGCTTTGAACTGGGCACTCACTGCTAAGTGCAGTCAGGACACTATGGGGCATGTTTATTAATATTTTTTCTCCCATTATATACTTATGACAACAATGTTTAGTAAGTAGAGTTCTAAGTGCCCTGATATTCAAAGCATTGAATGCTAGTCGCTAAATAGTTTAAAAAAAATTTGACTAGGAAAGGCTAAACGTTTGGCAATTTAAGCCACAATATGACAAATGCTTTGTGATTTTCAGTGGAGTAGGAGTTGAGTCAGGCCGAGTGGGTCAAAGTTATAGAGAAAGTGGTGAAATTCAGCACTCTCAATTTAACTTTATGCAGTTACGACAACAGCACAAACAGCAGGTATAATGCTTACAGATAGGTGATCACTATGGCCTTCATTCTGACCCATGTTTAGCATGTCTGGACGTCTGAGCCAGATGTCCAGATCCGCTAAACACCTGGATCCCACTGGCGGGGAACAGAGCCCCCCACACGTAGATGCAAGTTGTGCAGGGAGCTCTGTTCATGGGCAGGAGAGAAGGCTTGCAGTGGGAGGTGCCATGACCCTGGATGTACAGGGCTGATTCCAAGGTCAGCCCTGTATGTCCAGAGTCGGCTATCAGGGGACCTATTCCACTTTGGCGGTGGAATAAGTCCCCTGGATGTTGGGGGAAGCTAGAGCCCAGGCCAAGGGGGTGCAGGGGGTTCCCTGCAGCCTGATCCTGGCCATGGAAGGCCCGATCGGGGGTTTGGCTGCAGGGAAAGCATGTTTTAGAGAACCGCTGAGGATCGCGGCTCCTGCATGGAGCCATGGTACCATGGCAACATGACGCCATGGCACTGCGGCTCCATGCAGAAGCCTGGCTGAGCTAGTCAGGTAGTTGGCTGGATGTCCAGGGTGCCTGAATCAGAGCACATCCTGGATGTCCAGGACTATGCCGTGATTGTGCTCCTGCAGAGACATCTAGCCCCTGTGGGAGCAGAATCAGGTGCATCTCCGTGCCGTCCAGACGTCTGCACGTTTGGTCAGCCCAGAGATGCATAACTCGGAATGGGCCTTCACAGATATACTGCCCATTCTCTTAAAAATATAGGCCAAGTTTATAATTGGGCAGTATGCACGTATGTATTAACTATATTCACTGATGGCATATATATTTTTTTTTCAATGTAAAAGGGGTTGTTTAGTCTTTTTTAATTTGGTTTTAGATATGTTATGTTCTGTTTTTATATTTTTAGTCATTCTAAGCCCTTTTTGATCCCCATTATGGTCCTTGCTCTCTAACTGACTCACTCCTGCATTCTCCACATAGAGAGATAGTTTCATATAGAGAGATAATCTCATTTAACCAGTATGTTCTCTCTCCATCTCCTCTTTTTTCACTGACTACATTATGGTAAGAACATTGATGTATGTATTATGTACAATTGAACTGTTTTTAATCCTATTTATTTATGTCTTCCTTCAGTGTGAATGTTTCTTATTTAGCCCCATAACAGTATGGTACAAGACCGTTTGTTTTAATGGTCTTCAACAGAGGTATTTATGTTTTTTTATGTCCTTGAGCATATTGTTCAGTTTGTTTATGTTTATGTTTTTTTTTTTACTTCGATTGTATATGATGTGTTTTATTCTCATTTTAATTCTGGTGATTTATTTATTGTTTACTATCTGATGTGTTTTTTATTGTTTTTATTTATTTATTCACAGATTGTGCTATTAGTGATCTGTTCTTTTATGATTTTAGATATTTATATATTTATGTTTTTAGTATGTGCCTGACAAACCCCTGACGAAGGGTAACGAAACACAGCCTGTGTCGGGTTGTCAGTGGTTTAATAAAGACTTTGTCTTTCCACTTTTATCACGCCTTGGACTGGTTGCTGTTTTCTGCGTGGTATCTGCTTCTGTAATGCCGTCCAGATTTTGGACATCCAGACAGCCCCGATGGGAATTGGCCTCCACATATATAATCATATACAGATAAATCATCTGCATAAAGTTATATGGTCGTCATTCGTCTGAATTATCTACCTCCATGTGTCTTTTGCAACTGGGCATCTCCACTTTCCTTATAACACACAGAGTTTTCAGCCCAAATTTACCACTGAGGGCTCTCCAATAATGCCAGTGAAATCTGACTGAGAATCCATAGAAGACCTGGAAGGCTAAAGTAATTGTGGATAGCCAGTTCCTTTAATTTCTAAATAAAAGCTGATGATGATTATGGATGTGCATGGAAAAAATATTTGATTCTCTTTTAGCCAGCTACCAGTTTGTTTCACACATTTGTTCTAAAAAAAAATGTACATGCATAGGGACATTTTAATGCATGCAAAGTAATACTCCTTCATTCATAGTTTAATGCATATTAAATTGGTTTTATGTGCATTTAAAAGTTTGAGGCTCACTAAGAAACCGAATACACATCCTTATTGCTGATGTTGTTAGCCTAGTCAAATATAGTCACACCAGCTAGGCATATGATTTGTTTCATAAGACAATATTCCCTCTTATACCTAGAGATATGCATTCATTTGAAATATTTCCTTTATCAAACAAAAACGGAAGGAAAAATCCCTAATTTTGTCAGTTCTCATCTGTTAATAGTGCGTACTACTGAGGAGTAAAGCTCACTATTGAACATAGTGCCCACTATTTGCATGCACAAATAGAACATACTATTTTTTCAATAGTGCACACTATTAAGCAAAAGTGTGCACTATTTGCCCAAAGTGCACACTATTAAGCGGCAGTACACACTATTAATGACAAACTGGGAAATGATGAAATTAAACCGAAACAAAATGAAAAATTCCAAAAATGACACAAGAAACCAAACAAAGCAAAAATTTTGGCCCGCATACCTCTGCAATATCAGCCTTTGACATAAGTAGCACTGACATCTAGAGCAGTGGGATTCCTTCTATGCAGATTTGCCAAGAGGGCAATACCTTTAGAGAAACAGGGTTCAATGACTCCTTTTCCCTTCAAAAATAACTCTGTAATTAAGCAAGTTTTGCAGTCATTCTGAATAAAAAGTTTGCATGCATTTTAATTACATTTCCATAATTTAATTGGAGTTTTCACCTTTACTGCTCAGGGCTAGACATTGCCTGTTTACACAGCAGTATAGCAGAGACATCACATATCAATATCTGTGTCTTACAAAAAATGTGTGTGTGGGTGGTTCATGGGTAGTAGGGAGGTAGGAGGTGAGCAAGTTATGGTCAGACCATGGTATTGAGGAGCTTTGTTTCATAAAGGAGAGATGATGGTGAGGCCAGCTAGAGGGAGTAAAAATGAGGTCAAGGTTGGTAGGTTGAGGTCCCCCAGAAGTATGAACTATTTGTTCTTATGCTTGTTGGAGCATTCTTCTTTAATGAGTGGGGATAGGTTGTTGGAGCCTGCTATTGGTGGCTGTATGTCAGGCAAATGGATAGGTAGGAGTTGGATATGGTTATGGTGTTCAAGTTGTGGGTGGAGATGGAGTTGGAGGTTTTGAGTTGGAGGTCCTCCTTAGCTATAATAAGCACTCGTCCACCTTTTTTATGAGCTCTAGGGTGGTTGAAGAGATGGTAGAAAGATATTGCAATTTGTTTAAGAGTACACTGTTGGATTCATCAAGTCATGACTCCGTAATGTATGCTATGTCAATGTGGTTGTCTTTGATGTAGTCGACCACAATGGGGATTTTGTTATGGTTGGATCTGGCATTGATGATGAGAAACTTGAGGGGGTGGCAGGTAGGCAAATCAGGGGTAATATATTTGAGAAGTGGATGGATCTTGATGAAATTGTGTGAGTTCCTGCTATGTGCATTGAGAAAGGAAGGTTGCTGTCTGTTGCATGACTGGTATATGATGGGGATCTTGGCAGAAGTAAAGAATGTTGATGTATGCGTGTAAGAGGCAAGAAATAGGATGAAGATATAGGAGTAGAGGAGTAATATGTTGGCTGAGGGATTTTTAGTTTAGGCCTAAGAAATAACAGGCCTAAGTTAAGTACAGGCTGAACGCACCATCTATGTATATGCAAACATTTGACACTGCCATGTCTCCACTAAACATTGAACAACTGACACTACGACAGTAAGCCTCAAAATATAAATCTCCCTCCCTCCTTTGGGACGCATTCAGATCTATTTTTTTAGGGCCAAGCTCTAAACTGTGTGAGGCAGCACTGAGCAGTAGAGCTCCCAAATGTCCTGAAAAGCCTACCACCTGAGGGCAGACCCAAAATCTATGGCCCATATTAACAGGCCCCAAAGCACATTTAGGGCAAGTACTCATGCTAGAAAAAACAGCCTGGATGCTCTCCAAGGTGAAATATAAATCCTCATGATATATCTATACTGGGATTCCTGATGCATCACATTGCTAGAAATCGTTTTAACTTTCCAGAGTCAAAGCTAGCAAGTGCCCTGAAGAGAGTTTATGAGCTCACTTCTCAGTTATAATCATTTGCTAAAGATACAAAATTATCTCACTTGTGCAAATTAGACAACACACTATGAAAAATTGATAGTAATTAAGAGACTTAGCTCACAGAGATAGACAAGCGTCCAACCTGTCTTGAACCTGGGTGGAAGCTCCAGATAGACCCACCATATTAATGTATTGCCTGACTTGCAAGTAGGCATAAAAGACTTTATTGGACAAATGAAACTGAAGAGCCAGATCTTGGAATGACCAAGGACAGCCCCTTTCATCAAAGAAATTCAACAAGAATCTCAAACCCTTAGTCTAGGAAGCTGGAAACACTCCACCCTCCATGCCAGCATAAAAGTCTGGGTTGCCACATAAGGAAAGAAAGGGGGTGACAGCTGAATTCATTTGAGCCACTGCACAAAACCACTTCCATGGTTTCATTTCATTCATTAGATATTTTACCTGCCCTTACAAAAAGCCCAAAGCAGGGTACATTAAAACATACATACATTAAAACAAAGTATAACAATAAAGATTTATTGAGATTTGGCTTAAGACCTGACAACCTTGAAAATCCTGAAATATTTTAAGCCCATCTCAAAAACTCCACTAGGTCCATCACTACCAGCAAGATGTCATCTACAAAGGCCAAACATTCAACCTAAAGGCTTCCCAGCTGCACACCTCAACACCCACACTGACAACTTCAATGTGTGCTGGCACCAGTGCTTAAATTAATACTGTCATCATTTTTGCTGACAAATTGACTCATGTTAACTGATCCTGTCTACTCCCAATTGAGCCTTTCCTTTCCCTTTAAGTACTTTCATTGGGGCCCTACACGGTATCTAGAACACACACAGAGTGCCTCTATGTGGTCTTGCACTCTGATTAAACAAGCTCTCAGAATTTAGGCAAACAAGCCCTTGTTGATGGCTGAATGAAAGTAAAGGAGTGTTAGATGAGGTGGTGGCATTGACTGAGCAAGAGGCAAGTTTTTCAGTCAGTATTAAACCAGTATTCCAACATAGTGCTGAGGGTACCAATGCTATTTTTTAAATGTACCAGTAAACCAAGATCCTTTGGGCTTGACGCGTCTTGCAAAAAGAAGGATATTAATTCAGTGCTATGCGCAATTCTTAATGCAGGGTGTACAATCTGACCTGTCAAATTTTTTTCCTATAGGAACAAGTTAATTAGTGAAAAAAATGCATTTGTTTGAAATATATATCCTTTATTACGTACCTTTATATAGATGTTCTAATCATAATAATTAATATTATTGTGAAGCCATTATTTTATGATATGCCATGGTTTTGTTCCTATAATTTGGTTCCTGTTGTTCCTGCAGCTTTTTAAAACGCGGCACATATATGAGTAAATACCAACAAGTACACGCATGTACTGTGAAATAGGAACTGGTGCATGTAAAGCCCCAGAAGTGGTGCTGGACATTTTCTGCATATGCACTTTACAGAATGGATACTCCAGCTCTATGAGCCAGCAAATTCAAAGGAACTCCTGCACATCCTTATTCATATTTTGCAAAAGGCTCTGCATTTGGCAGGGCCTTTTGTAAGATATCAGATGAACTGTAAATGTTCCCACCTGGACATTTCTACCTCAATGTTCTACTCAAAATCGAGCCTCACATGTAATGCTTCAGTGTTTTGTTTTGTAAAGTCAACCTTCTATCTAAAGTTACAGGCACAGAGCCCGATCCCATAAAAGGCACATCTGGGCCATCTGGATGGCCAGGCACTGGACAGGCTGGACTGTAGCTGATTCTGCACTGCGGGAGCGATACGCTCCTGCGGTAGCAGGATCGGACACCGAGACACCCAGCATGTCCCTGCAGAGCCGTGCGAGACATCCACGCAACAGGATGGCCAGGCCTCCCTCTGCTCCTGCTGGTGTGCTGGTGCTGTGGCATCCCATCACCATGGCACCAGGACACCCAGCGGGAGCGCCTATGGCCAGACACTCCAAGAGACCAGTTTTCCCACTGCCTAAAACTCAATTGGGTCTACCAGGGCTGGGATCGGACAGCGGGGACTCATCTCCTGCAGTTCCATTGCTTCTTGCAGGGCTGCCAGGATGGAGCACTCCATGCTTATTCCACTTTGGAGATGGAATAAGCTGGGCATCCTCTGGTGATCCCCGGATGTACAGGGCCGTGACCTGAATCGGCCCTGTACATCCAGGTGCATGGCCCACCCCTGCTCCACCGACTCTTCACCTACGTGCCAGCCTCATCCAGCTCTCCCCACACAGAGGCACTGTGCTTGCGGTGAGAGAGTTTCTCTGCATTCGGGCCATATGGCTAGCAGGGCTGAACGGGATGTTATTCGCCTTATTGAATCAGTTCCACAGCAAATAAAACAGGGTTTATTAAAATAAATGCAAAATTCAACATCATACTTTTAAGAAGAATTGCTTAACAAATATTTCTGTTCTGTGTTCACAGATGAAGAACCAGGAACATAACCTCAGAAAACACCCACAAACAGGAAAAGAAGCGAGGGGCATCTTGAACAATTTTCAGAAGACTGTGTTCATGAGAAAATAGCTCAACTTAAAGTAGACAAAGTGATGGGACCGGATGCGATGCACCCTAGAATACTGAGGGAACTTGGGGACGTTCTAGCAGCTCCACTGACTGACCCTTTCAATGCCTCGTTGGAGTCAGCAGTGATGCCAAAGGACTGGAGAGAGGCTCATGTAGTGCCTCTACACAAAAGCGGAAGTAAGGATGTGGTTGAAAACTACAGGCCAGTTAGTTTAACTTCGGTGGTGAGTAAATTATTGGAAATACTGCTGAAAGAGAAAATAGCAAGGTTTCCGGAGTCCAGCAGATTACAGGATCCATAGGCAGGTCTTGTTAGACAAATCTGATTGATTTCTTTGACTGGGTGACCAGGGAAGTGGACTGAGGGAGAGCCCTTGATGTGGTGTATTTAGATTTTAGTAAAGCCTTTGACACCGTTCCTCACAGACGACTTATAAACAAACTGAGCACCCTAGGGATGGACCCGAAAGTTACTGCTTGGGTTAGAATTTGGTTGAATGGGAGGCGACAAAGAGTACAGTTAAATGGAGATCACTCTGAGGAGAAGGAAGTTAACAGTGGTGTGCCCTAGGGATCTGTCCTTGGTTCGATTCTTTTTAACATCTTTGTTAGTGATATAGCGGAAGGTCTGTCGAGTAAAGTTTGCCTCTTTGCGGATGATACCAAAATCTGCAATAGAGTAGACTCCCAGGAAGGTATAGATAACATGAGTAGGGATCTAGCTAAGCTTGAAGAATGGTCTAGAATTTGGCAGCTGGGATTTAATGTTAAAAAATGTAAGGTCATGCATTTGGGCTGCAGCAATCCAAGAGAGCAATATAGTATTGGGGATGAAGTACTTTTGTCCACTAAAGAAGAGCGGGACTTAGGCGTGGTTGTGTCTGATGATCTTAAAGTAGCTAAACAGGTAGAAAAGGTGACAGTAAAAGCTAGAAGGATGCTTGGGTGCATACGGAGAGGAATGGCTAGCAGAAAAAAGGAGGTGATATTTCCTCTGTATAAGTCTTTGGTGTGGCCTCATTTGGAGTATTGTGTGCAATTCTGGAGACCGCACCTTCAAAAGGATATAAACAGGATGGAGTCAGTACAGAGGGTGGCTACTAAACTGGTTAGTGGTCTTCATTATAAAGCATATGAGAACAGACTTAAGAATCTTAATATGTACACCTTAGAGGAAAGGCGGGATAGAGGTGATATGACTGAGAAATTTAAATACCTCTGTGGCATAAATGTACAGGGGGAGAGCCTCTTTCGATTGACAGCAAGTTCTGCTATGAGGGGACATGGGATGATGGTGAAAGGGGATAGATTCAGGAGTGATATGCTGAAATATTTCTTTACGGAAAGAGTGGTGGATTTGTGGAATAGTCTTCCAGTGGCAATGGTAGAGGATGAGGACAGCATCTGAATTCAAAGAAGCATGGGACAAACAGAGAGGATCTCTAAAGGGAAATAGGGGATTGTTGTAGTGGTTGAAATGGAAGGACAGACTAGATAGGCCATGTGGTCTTTTTCTGTTATCATTTTTCTATGTTTCTATGCAAATATTAAATTTAGCTTTGCATGTATGTGTGTGAATGTTCTCCTTGCAGGTAAAAGTATGTATTGATGGATCTTTGAGTCTGTGGAACTATCAGGACGTTTGTTTTGATTTCACTGCTGCTGTTCTTTGCTGCCCCTCAGAAGCTGCTGCCCTATGCAATTGCCTAGTTTTGCCTAATGGTTGGGCTGGCCCTGGATTTAGGCATAGACAACATAGGCAACTACCTAGGGTGCCCAGTTTTGAAAACACCATGTATCAAAGCCAAAGTGGATCCTGTTCCTACTTAAAAGGTTCATGTGCATGTTCCAGTTCAAAGAGGGTGCCGCTCCGGCACCATGACCCTTCCCTGGTCCTCTTCTGAATCTCCAGCTTCTGGGATCTCTCACTGCCCCTGCCCCCTTGTTCTCTGCGATCTGTTGTTTGGTCTAAGGGTGCCAAAACCTGTAATCTAGCCCTGGCAATGTTGCTCATTGGACTATGGTCTGCATTGCTTAAATAGCAAAGTAAATATATTGTAATGATGGATCTCAATTTTTATTGTAAACCACCCTGAATACCTTTTGGTGTCAGAGAAAGTGAACTATCAGAGTTGATAAATAAATTACTAATTAAATATAAAATACAAGGAAGCATAATTACTCTTACCAGAACCGGCTTAATAGGACAAAGTACGTAAGAAATAGATATTATTAGTTTGGGAATCAGTGAATTGCAGGTACTGTTAAATACAGACAATTTGCGCTTCAGGCAGCAGGTTCTTGTGTTATTCATTAGTGCTCAGTGGGTGTAGGGCTTTTCTTTTCTTTACAAATGAAAATAGCAATTTTTTTGTCCTCATTTATAATTTTCATTTCAACATTATCTTACCTAAATTCTTTTCCTTCCCCTTACTCATATCAGAATTTTATTCATCAAAAAAGACTTCAATTTCTATTTTTTCAGGAACAAAGTTACAAGACATGGAGGCCAGTTCCATTCAGGGCATGTCTAGACGTCCAGAATCTGGACAGGCCGGATTTTCACCTGATTCTGATCCCGCATGGGCTATACATCCCTGCGGGATCAGAATCGTGTGCAACCAGCCTGGATGGGCAGGCTGTGCTCCTCTTCTGTCAGGCTGGACATCTCGCCAGTGCCCCAGATAGCTCAGTCTGGTGCAGTGGTGTCCAACTGCTAAGACACCATGCAGGAACCCCAATCACCCACACCACCATTAAACCTGTGTTCCCCTCTGCCCAAACTCCAGTTGGGCCTTCTGGGACCGGGATTGGGCTGCGGGGAACCCGCTGCCCCTCTCACCTCATCTGCTGGTCCCGGCATGGCTGTCCTCCTCCACTGGATGGGACTTAGCCCACCTCAGAGGTTGAGGGTCATGCCTCCGGCCTGTCCCCTCCTGCCCTCATACACAGCTCCCTGCACATCTTGGCAGTACATGTGGGCAACTCTGTGCTTCAAATCAGGGTCTAGGGGAATGAAGGGGGCTGAACATTCATGTCTGACATCCAGTCCCCACTATTCCGGATCAGGATGATCCCCATAGTTAATACATACCTAAAACTTGTGCTAAAAAAGCTGAGCATGAACTCACAGGGAATGTGAAAGGGCATTTTAGAAACGATATCCAGGTGCAATTGGGACATCCAGATAAAAACGTGCCCAAAATGGCCAACACCATTGAAGTTTGGCATGATTTCACAGAGACATGCCTGAAATGGATGTCCACATAGACGCCCCTACAATGGCATCGTAGCATACTGCAGGTGGGGAAGTCCAACAGTATGAAACTCACACCACAATTTTCCTCATTTCCCACCAGTTCTCTTTATAGCTGTGGACAGTATTCGGGATGTTAGAATCTACTTCTTATACAACCTCCAGATGTTTTGCAGATAGAACATGCACTTTGCTAATGCCTGTTTGTGCCCTGGGGCAGGTCTAGACTTGGAAAAGGGTAGAGACATCTCTGGTGTTTCTGAAATCGAGTGTACATGACTATGTTGAGAGAAATGTGCTGCCCACGCCCCCGCCATGCTTCCGGCCCTACATGGAGATGCCTGCTATTGGGACATCTCTATACAAGTTTTACAAAATGGCTGTGGCGACATCTCTGATTTGAACGTCTGCATGCCTAGTTTTGGATATCCACTTCTAAAATGATTATCTTAGCATACAATGTAAAATGCCTCAGTGATGCAAAATGATTTAACTTGGGCAGTTTAAAACATGTCCCTTATAACACAGTCACAATATTTTCAGACATGGAGATCCAAAAATGCCTTCGTAAAATAGCACGAGCACAAGTAATAGCACGAAGGGAAACTGAAATAGTGTGATCATCTTGGCTTCTCGTGCTTGCTTTCAAAGTAATCCTGGCAGATGGGAATTGTTTATCATTGCTGAGGGAGGAAGTACAATAGCTGTATCACTGAAGGGGACAAGGTGAAAGGAGAACACAAAACTTGCATGAGTCCATGTTTGCAATTATCTGTCCTCTGTGTCAGTAAGTGATATGCAGGGCCAAAAAAAACTTTGCTTAGTTTTCATTTAAAACAAAGTTTGTAATTTCATGTTTTTCCACATATTCATTTTAGTGGATCACATTTTATGCATAGAAACATAGAAATATGATGACAGAAAAAGACCACATGGCCTATCTAGTCTGTCCTTCCATATCAACAACTACAACAGTCCCCTTATAGAAACATAGAAATATGATGACAGAAAAAGAATGCTAGAGCTTTTTTCAAATGCAAATCAATTGTATGCATGTTCATTTTTATCTTTGTGATTTTAGGCACTCAAAATGATCCCAAAATGCACATCCCTAAAGAGAAAGGAGCATGGGGTGGGGGGAAGTCCAAAAAGGAAACTGTCAATATGATTTTTACTAAGGTTTTCACTATCATTTTTATGCTGATAATTCTCAAATCTATATTTCCTCACCTGATATTTCTGTACTCCAATCCCGTATCTCCACTTGTTTTTCTGACGTCGCTGCCTGGATGTCTCTCCGCTGTCTGAAATTGAACATGGATAAAACTCATCTTCTTATTATACATCCTTCTGCCTGCTATCCACGTCTCTTTAGGCCATTGGCTGATGTTGGTCAATAAAGGTTATTATACGTCCTCCTGCCTGCTATCCACGTCTCTTTGTTGGACTAAAACTCATCTTCTTACATTTCCTCCTAAGCCCTCCTCCCCCTTCCTCCTTTCTCTGTCACTGTTGATAATACTATTCTACAAATGTCTCTTCAGCCCATAACCTTGGAGTCATTTTTGACTCCTCGCTCTCCTTCTCCTCTCACATTCAACAGATTGCTAAAACCCGATGGGCTCAGTTTGTGAAGGACTTTACATGAGCAACTTCCCTAGTTACCCATGTAAAGGCTTTATCCAGGATTTTCAAAGGGCACCTACACAGGAAGTGCCCTTCAAAAATCCCATATATGTCCCTAACATGCCTAGATGCTATTTGCATAGCATCGGGACATGTTGGGGGCATTAAGGGGGAAGAGCAAAGGTGGGCCATGGTGCTACCTGTGTAGCACTGATTTTCGATGCTACTAGGCAAAAATCTTGCCTATCTTTAAGGCTGTGATAAGGAAGCTTATCATAGCTCAGGAAGGAGCTATAGAAAAGGTGAAGTGACTCTGAACAAGCAACCTGTCAGTTCTGGTAGAAATAAGAAAACAGAATTTTCCCATAAAAGACTACCAGTCCCAGAATGCACCAGGTTTCCAACAGCCATTAGAGGAGCTGAAGTGGGGAAACGTGTGTTCAATCAGGAGGGCTATGAGGTAATCCCTAAGCACTCATCTCAAAGGGCAGGGCCTGATTCAGCACAGCTGCGCTGTGTTAGGGAGGATCACTCATCTAAGCAAAATAAGAGTAGAGTTTATTCTACAGATGACCATCTTCATGATCACCTTGGATATCCAGAGAATTGTCCTCAGTATCCTGAGAATCAGCTTGAGTTTGATCATCAGTTTCATCTGAAGGATCATCAGAAGCAGAAGCCAAACCGGACGGACAGAGAGGGAAAGAGACCCTTTGGAAGAAGAAAGAGAAAAGCCTTTGAGAGGTCTAGAAGAGTCCAAAGCAGTACGTATACTGGGAGGTATTCCAAGGGCCAGCATACACCATTGGACTGGGGAAAGCCAGAGGAATGGTGCTGCAGAGCTAGGAATCACCAGAGGCTACATGTGAGGGAGACGGCTGCACGTGGAAGGGACCCTAAGACCTGTGCCAGAAGGTATGTGAAGAGAGATCCAGTGTCCAGGGATCTGGATTGGAAGGCTGGACTTAAGAACTGGACTACATACTGGCCAGGCTATATAGAGAGGAACTCTAGCAGCAATGGAAGCTCAGGTATGAACATTGATCTATGCCCTAGCTATAACCTTGAAAGACAGCAGGGAAACAAGTATTCTCCTGAAAATGCTCCATTGAGAGATTCATCTGTGCCAATCCATGATATTGAACCCATGCTTGTTGAACAAGGGGGAATAATAGCAGATGAGGATCCTGTTTATATGGACTGCTCTCTATCTAAACTCCGTTGGTAACTTTCTGTTATAAAGTACAGCAACCATCACAAAGAAATACAAATTTGTTCTTTAATCTACTCAGAAAAGCTCCTGAAGCAGGATTTGACCCACACAGTGGAAGGCAAGCCAGCTAAGGGGTTTCAGCTGGTAACTGCTAGCAATTAAGCCTTACCTAATTGCTTGTGAGCTAGGAGAGAATCACTTCTGTATCTATGTGGGAAGTAATCAGAAGTTAGCCTGAAAAGAACAGTTTGTTTCTTGCTTTGTGACTTTTCATTTGTTGTTTTCCTGATTTTGACTTTGTTTTTCCAAGTTAACACTGAAAGCAAGTTACCTAATTTATGTGCTACCAAGCATATCTGTGTTGGGAGAAATAACCCCATAAATAAATATCTTATTGGCTTTACCCAAGAGCACAACTAAATTATTGTCAGCAGCTGTGTCTGGTGTGAATGAACTACATTGCCCACAATACCTTGCAAATCATATAGAAATATGCACTTGCCAAGAGTGTGAAGATTCTCACCCAGGCAGCCGTCTGACAAATGGCGTAGTTTTTCGGATTGCTTTTGCACAAAAGGGGATTTACTTGCTGAGGATTACAACTAAAGTTCAAGTTTAAAGCTGGAAAAAAAGATTTTCCCTCAACTGCACTTTGGAGGAGAAGTGGATGTCCCAGGAGGAAAAGACCCTATGCAGAGCTGGATTCATCACTAGCACAAGGTAATAAGTACCTGGGCATGTCTAGTGGTGGATGGGAGTAAGCACAGGGTAATTGAAAAAAAAAAGAGTGTAGAAAAAAAAACACCTGTTTGGAAGGCGGGGCACTGTGTTTTTTTCTTTGTATTTTCTTACAGGGTTCAAGATGGATTCAAAGGAGCTAGCTCAGTGGATGGCAGCCCAGTTCAGCAGGCAGCAGGAGCTAGCACAGCAGGCTCAGGACACTGCTATGAGAGCCTTAATGGACAAGCAGAGGCCAGTGCTTGATCTGGTGCAAACCCTAGTTGAGCTGAAGAACCAAAGTGGAACAGATGCAAGACCAGCAGTAAATACTGGTACACCACATGTGGACAGTGTGGGACTCAATCAAGGGATTGGGGCATTTAGTTTTGGGAAGTTAACTCCAGATGATAATGTTGATGATTTTCTAGAGTCTTTTGAAAGAGTGGCACAAGCATTAGCATGGCCAGAGACCCAGTGGGCAGTAAGGCTGGCAGCCTCATTAACTGGAGAGGCGCTTGCAGCTTACAGAGCAATGCCAGCAGCCCAGGCTTTGAATTATAAGGATGTAAAGGCTGCTATTAGAGATCGCCTAGGGTTGTCTATTTCAGAGTAGAGGCGAATGTTTAGAGCTATTACATTGAGAGTGGGTGAAACACCCAGGGCTCTGAGTCAGAGAATCAGAGGTTTAGCTGTAAAATGGTTGGAGCCTGAGCAAAAGACGGTAGAAGTGTTATTAGATATTATAATGCTTGAACAATTTATGTCTGGGGTGCCTAAAGATTTGCACACTTTCCTTATACAGCGAAATTGCCAAAATCTTGGAGAGGCAACCATGCTAGCAGAGAGATTCTTGGAAGCCACGCAGGCTTGCCATAGAATGGGTGGCCCTCTGAAGATTGGTGCTGAGGCTAGATGTGCTGTATCAGAAAAGAGAATAATTAAAAATGTTTCTGAAAATGAATGTACTGTATCATACCAGATGACACAGTGGAATAGAAAGAAATGTTTCAAGTGTGGAAAATGGGGACATTTAGAAAAGAGATGCCAGACACACACTAGCTTAGTGGGTGTGGATTTAAAACAGCCCAAAGAAGGATTTCTTTTGATGGTTGATGTGCAAGGAATTACCACGAATGCTTTGTTAGACTCTGGGGCAGACCAGAGTATGATGTCAAAAAGGCTTTGGAAGAGGATAGAGGCCCAAGAAGGATTTGTGCCTAGAACCCCTGAAAGCCAAGTTCATATCAGATGCATTCATGGTGCTGCAACATCATATCCCACCTATAGGCTAAAGGTTAAGTGCCTGGGGGAACAAGAGGAAGTCCTGTTAGCAGTGGTGCCTAGGCTACCCTTTGATTTGGTTCTAGGAAGAGACTGGCCAAGATTTAAGCAGGGTCTAGTGGAAGGACTAGGAAAGAAGGAGGGAGAAGGTTTAATGGTAATAGCTCCCGGGCCTTTATTTGGAAGTCCTCAGACCCCAGCTAAAAAGATGGTTAAGCGTCCAGAAGACCAAGCTAACCAAAGCAGACATTCGTCCTAAAGTACCATAGGGTCACAGAGAAGGCCCAAGCTCCTAAGCGGGCAACCCCTCAAGCTGCTGGGTTTGACCTGTGTAGCATAGAAAATGTGACTGTACCTAGCCAAGGGAGAGCCCTGGTTGACACCGGTCTCCAAGTGGAAATACCTATTGGATGCTATGGGAGAGTAGCCCCTAGGTCCGGATTAGCCCTTAAATATTTCATCGATGTGGGTGCGGGAGTAATTGATCCCGATTACAGGGGCAATATTAAAGTTCTGTTATTTAACTTTGGACAGAATGATTATCACGTGAAGACAGGAGACAGAACTGCCCAATTGATCTGTGAGAGGCTGGGTTTTCCACCTGTGGAGGAGGTCACATCCCTGGAGAATTCTGAACGTGGAACCAAAGGCTTTGGTTCTACTGATGTCAAAGGGGTTAAAAGCCTAGCTGCCACCTGTGCCCGAGAGAGGGAGGTGAATGAAGAGGAAGATTTGGGACCCCAGGTATCTGATTGTAAAGAAAAATCAGAGCCCCAAATAGGTGAGGACCTGACAGTGGTACAACAGGAAGAAATTAGGAAGTTGCTTAAAGAATTCCCAGATGTGTTGACACCCATACCTGGGGAGACACATTTGGTTGCCCATGAAATAATAACTCCACCTGGGAAATTAGTTTGTCAAAGGCCATACCGCTTGCCTGAAGCCAAGAGACAGGAAGTAGTGGCACAAGTCCAGGAGATGTTGGACATGGGAGTAATAGAGGAGTCAAAGAATCCCTGGAATAGCCCCATAGTCCTGGTGCCGAAGCCTGATGGATCTTTAAGATTTTGTATTGACTTCCGGCAGGTAAACGCCATATCAGTTTTTGATGCATATCCAATGCCAAGAATTGAAGAGCTGTTGGACCAGCTGGGACAGGCTCAACCACCCTTGATATGATAAAAGGATATTGGCAAATCCCTCTCACCAGGGAGTCGAAGCCGAAGACTGCGTTCAGCACCCCCGTTGGCCTTTTCCAGTTCAAGAGGATGCCTTTTGGACTGCATGGAGCAGCGGCTACCTGCCAAAGGTTAGTGGATCAGGTACTTCGACCCCACCAAAATTATGCTTTTGCATATATGGATGATGTCATAATCCATAGTAACACCTGGGCGGAGCATCTGAAGAGGATCAGAGCAGTCTTGTGCTCCATGAAGCAAGCGGGAATTACTTTAAACCCGAAGAAGTGTGCCTTTGAAAATAGGGAGGTAAAATACCTGGGCCACCTAGTGGGAAGAGGAAAAATTAAACCTCTAATGAGTAAAGTAGATAGCATCAGGAATTTTCCTCCTCCAACAACAAAGAAATAACTAAGAAGTTTCTTAGGACTTATTGGATACTACCGCAGGTTTATACCGCAATTTGCAGAGAAAAGTGCAATTTTCACGGATATGCTGCGGAAGAATTGTCCAAACCAGCTAAAGTGGACACCTGAAGCTGAAAAAGCGTTTTCAGTCTTAAAAGGAAAATTGTGTACAGGACCGGTACTGAAAGGGGTGGACTTCAAGAAACCCTTTCTGGTTCAAACCGATGCATTGGATGTAGGGCTAGGAGCGGTTCTATCCCAGAGTCATGATGGGGAGGAGCATCCTGTGATGTACCTGAGCAGGAAGTTGTCACCGGCTGAACAAAAGTATTCCACAATAGAAAAAGAATGTTTAGCTATCAAGTGGTCAGTGGAGGCGTTAAGGTTTTACCTTACAGGGAGAAAGTTCCAGTTGGTCACGGACCATGCCCCACTTAAGTGGTTGCAGCAAATGAAAAACCACAATGCCAGGTTGACACGCTGGTACATGGCCTTACAGGCATTTGATTTTCAAGTTGAACATCGTGCTGGGAAGTTACACAAGAATGCGGATGCCCTTTCCCGTATTACGGACTGTAGAGAAGAAGTTTCACCAGTGACACCAGTCCGTAATAACTTAAGCAGGGGGGTATGTGATAAGGAAGCTTATCATAGCTCAGGAAGGAGCTATAGAAAAGGTGAAGTGACTCTGAACAAGCAACCTGTCAGTTCTGGTAGAAATAAGAAAACAGAATTTTCCCATAAAAGACTACCAGTCCCAGAATGCACCAGGTTTCCAACAGCCATTAGAGGAGCTGAAGTGGGGAAACGTGTGTTCAATCAGGAGGGCTATGAGGTAATCCCTAAGCACTCATCTCAAAGGGCAGGGCCTGATTCAGCACAGCTGCGATGTGTTAGGGAGGATCACTCATCTAAGCAGAATAAGAGTAGTGTTTATTCTACAGATGACCATCTTCATGATCACCTTGGATATCCAGAGAATTGTCCTCAGTATCCTGAGAATCAGCTTGAGTTTGATCATCAGTTTCATCTGAAGGATCATCAGAAGCAGAAGCCAAACCGGACGGACAGAGAGGGAAAGAGACCCTTTGGAAGAAGGAAGAGAAAAGCCTTTGAGAGGTCTAGAAGAGTCCAAAGCAGTACGTATACTGGGAGGTATTCCAAGGGCTAGCATACACCATGTGACTGGGGAAAGCCAGAGGAATGGTGCTGCAGAGCTAGGAATCACCAAAGGCTACCTGTGAGGGAGACGGCTGCACGTGGAAGGGACCCTAAGACCTGTGCCAGAAGATATGTGAAGAGAGATCCAGTGTCCAGGGATCTGGATTGGAAGGCTGGACATAAGAACTGAACTACATACTGGCCAGGCTATATAGAGAGGAACTCTAGCAGCAATGGAAGCTCAGGTATGAACATTGATCTATGCCCTAGCTATAACCTTGAAAGACAGCAGGGAAACAAGTATTCTCCTGAAAATGCTCCATTGAGAGATTCATCTGTGCCAATCCATGATATTGAACCCATGCTTGTTGAACAAGGGGGAATAATAGCAGATGAGGATCCTGTTTATATGGACTGCTCTCTATCTAAACTCCGTTGGTAACTTTCTGCTATAAAGTACAGCAACCATCACAAAGAAATACAAATTTGTTCTTTAATCTACTCAGAAAAGCTCCTGAAGCAGGATTTGACCCACACAGTGGAAGGCAAGCCAGCTAAGGGGTTTCAGCTGGTAACTGCTAGCAATTAAGCCTTACCTAATTGCTTGTGAGCTAGGAGAGAATCACTTCTGTATCTATGTGGGAAGTAATCAGAAGTTAGCCTGAAAAGAACAGTTTGTTTCTTGCTTTGTGACTTTTCATTTGTTGTTTTCCTGATTTTGACTTTGTTTTTCCAAGTTAACACTGAAAGCAAGTTACCTAATTTATGTGCTACCAAGCATATCTGTGTTGGGAGAAATAACCCCATAAATAAATATCTTATTGGCTTTACCCAAGAGCACAACTAAATTATTGTCAGCAGCTGTGTCTGCTGTGAATGAACTACATTGCCCACAATACCTTGCAAATCATATAGAAATATGCACTTGCCAAGAGTGTGAAGATTCTCACCCAGGCAGCCGTCTGACAAGGCGCAGGGGCTAACCATGTAGCATCGAAAAATCAGTGCTACACAGGTAGCTCCTGCAGCTACCTGGCTGTGTGGCGACACCTGGATTTTCAATGCCAGAACCACATATGACCCCAGCATGGAAAATCCAGGTTAGGCAAGAGGTGGGCAGGCTATGCGCCAACGCGGCACATAGCACCACCCAGCTCAAAATTGGGCCCGTCGGGTTTTTTTTAACATCAGCAAAATTTGGTCATTCCTCTCTGAAGACACTACTAGGACCCTTATTCACTCCTTAATTACTTCCCGTCTTGACTATTGCAACCTCCTCCTTGCTGGTTTTCCTCAGTCCCATCTGTTTCCTCTTCAATCTGTTCAAAACTCTGTAGCACAACTGATTTTCTGCCAGCCGCGTTACTCTCATGTGACGCCTCTATTGAAATCACTTCACTGGCTTCCCTTTCGGTTCCATATTCATTTCAAACTACTTGTCCTAACCTTTAAATGCATTCACTCTATGGACCCTCATTATCTTGCCTCCCTCCTCTCTCCCTACTCCCCCCCCCCCCTCATAAACTCCGCTCCTCTACTGGTTTCCTCCTCTCTATGCCCTTCTCTTCTAATGCTAACTCCAGACTTGGATCCTTTCACATTGCTGCTCCTTATGCCTGGAATAAGCTTCCCCTATCTCTACGTCAAGTCTCTTCTCTCTCCCTTTTCAAATCCTTGCTAAAAACCTCTTTGAGACCTCTTTCGTACCATGATCTTTGTTTTCCTCGTGTCTCCTCTTTCCTTTGGCCTCATGCTTCTCGTATTGTCACGTCTGTTTGTCTTTTAGATTGTGAGTTCTTTCAGCAGGGACTGTCTTTCTCTGTGTTTGTACAGCGCTGCGTATGCCTTATAGTGCTTAATAAATGAATAATAATAATACAAAATATATCATTTGATCATTTCTCCCTCTATAAGCATCTTCTAATGTGGGCAACAGAACAACCAAACCATAAGCTCTTTTAGGCCCTCAAAACTAAGAGAAAAGAGCTCTACATTCAAGCCAGACAAACTCATACGTTAATAGAAACTTTTAAGGCCCAGACTGCTGTTTGGCCCCAAGCCTTGCAATGTTGAATACATTCTTTGGAAACATGAAAAATGTTAAAGAATGCAAGGGCTTTTGTACTTTGGCAATCTATTTCTTGGAAATTCATTTGCTTTGTGTAAATAAAAAGTGGATTTATTTTCAAGTACTCAAGTGAATGTCACTGTGTCTCCTCTCTTGCCTTCTCCTCATTCCTCCCTCTCTGTCAGTCTCTCTGTGTTGTTTAGGGTCAGAGCTGTTTTATGATAGGTATGCAAGGATCGTTTTTTATAATGGTGGGGGGGGGGGAGACATTTCATTTGCTAAATTCACTTTAAAAAAAGAGAGCCCCTTTTTCTGAATAACCAGATAGTAGAGGCTAAAAAGAAAACAGAATTCAAGAAGGCTTGGGATCAACAAAAGGTTTGTTTTTCACAAAACAGTAAAAAGACAGGAGAGGTATGACCTCAGGGTAACACGGCCCATGGGGGTAGCTGAGTTTGTACAGTAGGCTGTTATTCCATGCAAAGGCAGAGTGGATGCAATAGGTTTGTGGTGGTAACAGTGATATTCCCTGAGAATGGAGGGCAAACCCTGAGTAAAATATAGGGGTGTGAGGGAAACAGAAATTAGTCTGTAACCACACCTATAATTTGAGCAATGATGCAAGCTGTACAGATGAAAAGGTGCGAGAATTTATGCTTAGAACCAAAAGAGATTCAAGCACACCAGGTGGAAATATGCCAACTTTAATTTGAGGGGGTGGGGGGAATCCAACTCTTTCCCACCTGTTCACCTAGAAAGTGATAGCTTTGTGATAAGAGATCAGGGTTGCCAAACAATCCATTTTAGGCCAGTCCAGCTAGTTTTCTGAGCTACAGGCCAGCAGAAGCAGCACAGTAAAACTGGCCAATGAAGGGCAGGTTTTCTGCCTACCTTTCTGGCCTTAGCTCCCACACCCTTACCCCCCGTGTTGCCTGCCCAGCCTGCCCTTGCCTCGCACTTTTCCTGTTCTGGCGGCAGCAGCAGCAGCGGCAGCAGACCTCCAATTAAAAAAAAAAATTGCAAGTCTTTGCGAATCCACGCTTCCAAGGCTGGTCTAGTCCCTCCTTCCTCTGACGTATGCTTGCATCAGAGATGGTGGGATCAGAACATCCTTGGAAGCATGGAGTTGAAAAAAAACACAATTGTTTTTAATTGGAAGTCTGCTGCCACCACTGCCAATGGAAGAGGAAACGCGGCGGGGGGTCAAGGCAGAGCCGGCCCGTCCATTGAGCAAGAATGTTTTTTGCACAGGGCCCCGCGTTTCAGGGGGCCCCGCGCAAAGAACATGCTGCTTTTTTTCAAAATTAAGATTAAAAAAAAAAAGCTGGTTGCTACCGCTGCCGCTGCCGCTGTCGCCGCAGCAGCAGCAGAATGGAGTGTCCCGCGGGGCCCCCTCTGCCCAGCTGAGCTCTCCCTCTCCGATGGCTGAGCCCCTCTGTGCCGGCTTTCAGATACGTGAAGGGAGAGTGTCTCCCTCGCGTCTCGGTTAAGCCTGCAGGGGCGTTAGGACTTGAGGTGGGCTGATGGGGTTAGGACTGGTAATGGGCTGTGGGCTGTTGGGGGGGGGTTAGAACTGGTAATGGGCTATGGGGGGGGTTAAGACTGGTAATGGGCTTTGGGCTGATGGGGGCTGTCTGGTAATGGGCTATGGGGGGGTTAAGAAGGGTAATGGGCTTTGAGCTGATGGGGGCTGTCTGGTAATGGGCTATGGGGGGGTTTAGGACTGATAATGGGCTATGGGGGGGGCTAGTACATGAAATGGGCTGATGGGGAGGGGTTAGGACTGGTAATGGGCTGTGGGCTGATGGGGGCTGTCTGGTAATGGGCTATGGTGGGTTAGGACTGATAATGGGCTATGGGGGGGCCAGGACAGGACATGGGCTGATGGGGAGGGGTTAGGACTTGAGGTGGGCTGATGGGGTTAGGACTGGCAATGGGCTGTGGGCTTTTGGGGGGGTTAGAACTGGTAATGGGCTATGGGGGGGTTAAGACTGGTAATGGGCTTTGAGCTGATGGGGGCTGTCTGGTAATTGGCTATGGTGGGGTTAGGACTGATAATGGGCTATGGGGGGGGGCTAGGACAGGAAATGGGCTGATGGGGAGGGGTTAGGACTTGAGGTGGGCTGATGGGGTTAGGACTGGTAATGGGCTGTGGGCTGATGGGGGTTTAGGACTGGTAATGGGTTATGGGGGGGGCTTAAACTGAAAATGGGGTGATGGGGGGTTAGGACTGGAAGTGGGTTAATGGGGGGCTAGGACTGGTATTGGGTTGGGGGGTTGTTAGGACTGGAATGGGCTGATGGGGGGCTAGGACTGGAAATGGACTGATGCAGGGAATAGAAGGGAATGGATGCTGGGTGAGGCTGGAACTAGAAGGGAGCTGATGTTGGGGGAGGATTAGAATGGGATGGGGCTGGGAGAGTAAAATGGAGAGGGGAAAAATATTTTGTGTGGGAGGGATGAATAATTCTACAATTGGCCGGGTAGTGGGAGAGTAAGTGGGGATTGAGGATGGAGGGGTAAAATTTGAGTAGATGAAATAGGAATGAGGAAAGAGCAAAAGGAGAAAGATTAGTATGTTAAAGCAGATGTAGAGAGAGAATGGAAAAAAAACTAGGAGAGAAGAAAGGACAAATGGACAGCAGACGATGGAGAGTTAGCAGAAGACATGAAGAAACCAGAAGAAAGTGGCTGGAGCAATTGCAGCTGAAAAAAATGCACAAAAGGTAGAAAAATATCTCTTTATTTTGAATTTATTAACTGGAATATGTCAGCTCTGGTAAATGTGCATCATTAACGTCTGCGCTTTGCTTAGTACAAGGCAAATTAATGTATAGTTTTATTTCTACAGTGTTGTACATTCCAAGTTTGGCTTTTGGGATTCCCAGTTTAATTATTGTCGTCCTGTTTCTAAATTGTGATTCCTTGTTTGGTGATGGTTTATGTTCTGTTCATGTGTAACTGAGCTGAGATATTCTGTTCATGTGTAACTGAGCTGAGGTATTCTGTTTATATAATTTACCCATCCCTGAAATCACACTGTATGTTCCAAATCCGGCCTGTACAGCCGCACCACTATGTATAGAAAGCCGCTGCTGATCGCTGGAAGTAGCGGGATACAAGTGTACACTAAATAAATAAATAAATAATTCCTATTTGACATTGCCACTTGTTCTCTTTCCCCATTAGGTCATGTATTGGTATTCTCTGAAATGTATTGGTTTAATATTTGCATGTTTCCTTTTGATAGGTGCTTTGTGAGTCCTGGTAGTGCTGTTAGGATACGGCGGGTTTGCTATGGGTTCTAAATGTGCCATTGCAAGAATGTAAAACGGTCTTCTCAGAGTATGCAATTAAATTAGACTCAGTATAAATACTCTATTATAACTTTAATATCTAGGTGAAATTTCTACGATGTAACAAAACTTATATTGCCAGCCAATCTTCTTTAAATGAAAAGCATGAAAACTTTTCTTAATCTTCTAACGGTAGTCTCAGAACCAGTGGACACTCTACACCACATGCACTGTGGAAAAAGAGTATTACCTCATTCACATCAACGACTACCAGGAGACCACCTCTCCTCTCTTCTTGTTTTTTTTAATATTTATGTGATAAAAATGGTGCCAGCAAATAAATATGTACCACCAAGGTTTCTCTGCCTCGTGAAATTTCCTTAAAGTAATATATAGTAGGCTTATCTTAGTTCAGTGGACAAGTTCATGTTCCAAGTCAAACGAATAATCATTTCTCAAGCAAATGATTGTTTCTCTACGCCTTCCCAGGGCGCCGCGTTAGCGTTTCTCTCCTTCTTGGAGGTTCTTCAGGAGAATTGTGAAATGCTGCCCATGTCTCTCAGAATACTTTCATGACAGATAAGCCTACTATATATTACTTTAAGGAAATTTCACGAGGCAGAGAAACTTTGGTGGTACATATTTATTTGCTGGCACCATTTTTATCACATAAATATTTAAAAAAACAAGAAGAGAGGAGAGGTGGTCTCCTGGTAGTCGTTGATGTGAATGAGGTAATACTCTTTTTCCACAGTGCATGTGGTGTAGTGTCCTCTGGTTCTGAGACTACCGTTAGAAGATTAAGAAAAGTTTTCATGCTTTTCATTTAAAGAAGATTGGCTGGCAATATAAGTTTTGTTACATCGTACAAATTTCACCTAGATATTAAAGTTATAATAGAGTATTTATAATGGGTTCTAAATGGGCAGTGTTTGTAGTAGTTCCTAATGTGTCTGGCGGTTGGCACTGGATTATAGTAATGTAGAAATCTTTTAGTCTTTCTTTATTCATACACTCATTAAGAGGCATGTTTACTAAAAGTTAGTATATGGTAACATTATGCAAATATTTATGCAAATGAGGCCCCACACTGAGTCTCCGCACATGGCCCCGCACCCCCCTTGGGCCGTCCCTGGGTCAAGGGGAGGCCAGATAGGC
The DNA here is from genome assembly GCA_033557465.1 of Ichthyophis bannanicus. NCBI lineage: Eukaryota > Metazoa > Chordata > Amphibia > Gymnophiona > Ichthyophiidae > Ichthyophis > Ichthyophis bannanicus. Next base: position 862,738,604 of record CM066032.1, on the reverse strand, counting down.
ACCACAGGGGGGAAGATGGCTGGACATGAGGTAGAGTGAGATGGGAGATGCTGGGCATGGGGTGATAGGGACAGAAGGGGGTGCTCAGCATGGAGGGCATGGGGCAGAGGGGAAGCTGAGCTTGATTTTGTCTGATGATCTTAAAGTAGCTAAAGAGGTAGAAAAGGCAATGGTGAAAGCCAAAAGGATGCTTGGTTGCAGTTTTGTGTGCCATTCTGGAGACCACACATTCAAAAGGATATAAACAGGTTGGAGTTGGTGCAGAGGGTGGCTACTAAAATGGTTAGTGGTCTTCGTTATAAAGCATATGAGGACAGACCTAAGGATCTTAATATGTACACCTTAGAGGAAAAGCAGGACAGAGATGATATGACTGAGACATTTATATACCTCTGTGTCATAAATGTACAGGAGGAGAGTCTCTTTCAATTGAAAGTAAGTTCTGCAATGAGAAGACATAGGAAGAGGGTGAAAGTGGATAGACTCGAGTAATATGTGGAAATATTTCTTTATGAAAAAAGTGGTAGATGTGTGGAATAGTGTCCCAGTGGAGGTGGTAGAGACAAGGACAGTATCTGAATTTTAAAAAAGCATGGGACAAACACAGAGGATCTCTAAAGGTCAAAAGGGAACTATTGTAGTTGATATGGACGGACAGACTAGATAAGCCATGTGGGTCTTTTTCTGCCATCATGTTTCTATATCCTCTTGTCATATGGCAGATAACTGGCTACTGTTCACCAACCTTTTGTGGTGACTCAACCTTTTGATTTACTAACTGACCTACAGCCCTTAATCCACTTCATTGCCAGCACTCAGTGTTCAAACTTCTCCTGGTTACCTTCAAAGCCCTGCAAGGGCCAGCATCACATTACTTGGCAGATGTACTGCATTGGTATCAGCAGGGTTGAACACTGTGGTCGAGCCAGGTTCACAGTTTGGTAATTCCTGGCTCCCAGCAGATTCGACTAAAGAAATGGTGTGAGAGGTGTTTTGCTGTAGTAGACCCTTCGTGGTGGAATTGGCTACCAATTTCGTTGCGACAGGAAGGTAGTCTGTTGGCCTTTCGGAAGGCCTTTCTGTCCCCACAGCTAAGTGGGGAAAGTGAGACACTGGGCAAGGCTGGCAGGTGGTTGGTTGATATGGGGTAAAGTGGGGTTTTAGTTTGCTCTGTTAGGTTTTTAGTTTGATTTTATTTTGTGCAACGCCTTGAATGCCTTTGGGATATAAATGTTTTAAAATAAATAAACAGTTCCCAGAAGAAACACTTCTTAAATATCAAGCAAGTAGAAAATAATAATTTCTAGAGCACATTTGTGGTAGCTTATTCAAGACCTATGCAGTTGATATAAGATTGACCTGATGCACCTAAGTGAATTGTCAGCCATCTTGATCTGTGTAAGATAGATCTTTCTGCATATTTTGATTTTGCAAGCTGCTTTAATAACTTATTGTGCAAGATGCTATAACAAAGAAATAAACAAAACCAAATCAAATTTCAGAGGTATTATGAATCTATGCATTTCTCAGTCTATGTGCAACTAACATGCAAATAACAAAGGGAACTTTATTATATCATTCCCATAGAGGTAATATTAGATACATATATTTTGACACATAATAACCCAATATCCAAGCTGTAAGGGGAATGTGTTTGAAAAGCAGGTTTTGTCTGTCTTAAAAGGTGCATGAATAACTTTTCAGTTTTGTGCATTTTTGAGGGTCTACTCCATTTACAGAAATAGTATGTACATGTGTTTGTTGATCTACAGACAAACTTCCCGTATGAATACCGTTCCTTTGCAGAAAATATAACATTCTAATCCTGCCAATACCTTCTAATTCTACATCAGCTTTTACCGTATTAGAAACAAGCATAAATTTTTGATTAGTTCACTGAAAGGATATGAAATACGGCGTTCTACTAGCTATCCAGTCATTGCCTAGCTTTAATTGCTGTGTAATGATTTAAGGAATAGTAAACATCATCAATCATTCTTTTTTTTTTTAATTTAAGGCATGATGCTCTTAGATTTAAACTTCCAGACATTTGACCTTTTATTGTTGCCAACCCAATATGTTGACATTGACTTTTCAAGTGTAAAATAACTGAACCCTTTAAATAATCCGTTAGTTCTTAAATACATAAGTAAAGTAAATGGACTGCTATGATGTTCTTTAAAGTTGAATTTGAAATCTATATTTTGACATATCATTTTATGAAGTGCTATTTTAAATTTTTCCTAATGATATAGAGGGATGTGATGGATAGGATTAAAATTAATTGGTCTGATATTCAGAAGGGTTTATACTAACTACATAGACCCCGCAATACTCAGCAGCAGTGGCCAGCCAGTTTCACTGAATAACCCCACGGGTCACTTTGCCACAATATGGCTAGTGCTGGGACAGTCTGTGGGCAGGGCTGACGCAATTACAGCATTTATCTGGTCAACAGCAATTTTCAGACTGCTAACCAGATGAGTGGCAGAGTAGCCTAGTGGTTAGAGCACTGGTCTAATACCCAATTATTCAGGGTCCAATTCCCACTGCTGCTCCTTGTGACCTTGGGCAAGTCATGTTGCTCTCCATTGCCTTGGAAGAAAAGACCTGGCAATGTACTCCTGCTTGTACCTTGTCAAGAAAACCCAAGAGTCATCATGACTTGAACAACAGATGTGTCGCAGATGGTTAAATGCATGTTTACTAAAGTGCATTAACTGTTAGTATACTATTGAGCGGAGACAGAGTGGGTTAGGGTAGAATGTGGGCATTGATGGCACATTGCTACTGTTAGCCTAGGTACACTTAATGCAACCTTAGTGGATGACATTAGTAGCGCTGGCTTACCACCTGAACTTTCAAAGCCCAAATGTATGCTGCTGGCGTGATCATTAGTAAATGCCCCAAAATTAAGGCAAGTTAATCGTTGTACTTACTTTATATAGTTTTGCTTTCCAGTTAGCGACTGAAAATCATTACTGATCGGATAGGAAATGAGGTTGGCAGCAAAGCCAGGTATTGGTTAATATCCGGCATCCAGTTTCACTGCCTGCCACGGGCCGAATATCAGGCGCAATATGAAGAAAGTTAATGGCACATTTAGGAGGTATTTTCATAATTTCCTTGTGGGTATGGGCACATATGCATGTAAATAGCATCTTATAAAATTCAGACCCGCAAATATGATATGATAGTGCATATTTTGCCAGTAGGCATACACAGGGACAGGATTTGGGAAGATCATGTGAGGAGTACAAGAGTACATGTGTCGATTCTAAAATTATTTTTTTGTGTGTCCCTGAAAATTATATGCATTGTAGTGTGAACATCTGCAACTTTAATGCAGGCATGAGATCCACGACTCAAGCTGCTGTTTTATAATGACAAATAGACGTTTATGTGTTTTTATAAAATTATCTTTGGAGGTCATTTTATAAAGGAATTTCTGTGTGTATGTAGCCACAAATGTGGGCAAATGACCTCTTATAAACTAACACCCACCATAAAAGTATGCACTTTGCTGGTAGGTATAGCCAGCGGTGTAGTCTGGGTGAATTGTGGATGGAGCTTGCACATATAAATATAGATTATAAAATATCATAATCTATGCACATACTTGAGTAAAGTGTATGTGTTCATTTACACCTGCTCACAAGTGACTGATTGTACCTACATTCAAAGACGGGGAAGCTGTATTACTAGAAGGCAGAACATGAAGCTGTAAGGGGGTAAACTGAAAGGCAACATCAGGAGATACTTTCTCACTGAAAGGGTGGTGGATGCTTGGATTGCCTCTCAATGGAAGTGGTGGAGGCAAATACAGTGACAGAACTCAAAATGGCCTGGGACAGACATGGTGGATCCTGTTATAGAAACAGGATAAAATCAAAATAAACGGAACTGTCTCTGAAATCTCAAGTAGAGGTGACCTGCATGGAGTGGCGGGCGCACCTACTCTTGCCACCTTGCTGGACTAGATGGGCCATGCTGGTCTTTATGTGTCATCATATACTATGTTACTAAGGCATGTTCTCTGCCATATGCGCTAGTATTTTATAAAGACAAATAGGTAGGATTGACCCAATCATTGGGTAAACTATGTAGTTGCTTGGGGCGGCAGCTTCGGGGGAAAGCAAAGAGCAGGGCATTCAAAGCTAAACGAAAGATTCTGACAGTCAGGGGTGACATAAGGCTTAAGACTCAAGTAGGCATCATGAGAAGTGGGCTAAGAATCAAGGAAGCCCGGTTCAAAGCTCACTGTTTCTCCTTGTGATCTTGTGAAAGTCACTGAACCCTGCATTGCCTCAGGTACAAACCTAACTTGTAAGCCCTCTGGGGACAGGAAAATACCTACAATACCTGAATTCTCTTTCCCTTTCCAATGGAGGGGGGAGCAGGGGAGTGTAACTGAAGGGGGGGGGGCATAATGGCTATCATCAAGAGGATTGGGTTTGCCTCAAGCATTTCTTTTTGTGGTTTGGCAACGTCTGCACTGAGTGTAGCAAAGGTACATTTAACACCACCTCTTGAAGTGGCAAGACGGGCAGCTGTCTTAGCAGCAACCATGGCAGCATGCAGTGCCTACTGTGTGCTACATGCCAGGGCTGCCCATGCACAGTCCCTACCCCTTTCCCACCCAATAAAGCCCTAAGTAGTTATTGCAGGATTTTTAACGTGCTATTGTTTTTAACACACAGTTGCTACTAGTGTGGGTCTGCACTAACAGTTACTGTGCTTTAAATGCACTTTAACTGCCTAATGCACTTAGATTGTAAGCCTTCTGGGGACAGCAAAATACCTACTGTACTTGAATGTAACATAATTGTAACTATTACAGGAAAGGAGTGAGCTAAATAGAAGAAAGAATATGAGGTACAAGTTGAAAAGTGTACATTAGCAGTGTTACGCAATTGTACATTTCCCCCATTTCCAGAATCAGTTATATGGGGGGTTCAAATATGTGCCTCAAAGGAAGTATTGTGTGCCGAGGGTTCCATGTGGGTGTGTCAAGGGCTGTGTGTGTGTGTGTATGTGGAGAACTGCGAATGAGTGTGTTTATGTCAAGAGGTGCATGTATGTGTGTCAAAGTTTGCATATGTGTGTGTGTGTGCATGCATGCGTGTGTGTCATGGGGATTATTAGGGGCTTTGTGAATGAGTATATGTGTGCATATATGTGTTTGTGTGTGTGTCATGGAGAGTGTCAGGGCTGCATGCATACATGTACACAAGTGTACGTGTGTGTGTGTGTGTGTGTGTGTGTGTGTGTGTGTTAGTTATGGGGAATGTGGGGGGCTGTGTGTGTATGTGTTATGGAGATTGTGGGGGGCTGACATATTATCACAGGTCACAACCGCTGACATAGCACAGTTCTTGACCCCCCATGATATAAAATTGCATTTCTTGAGCCCTCAATTCCACCAGTATAGCATCAAAATTGCAGACCCTCATTCTCCCAACATTATCAATTACACTCTCTTCTGACACACCCCATTGGCTCTTACTAGGGCTCTATGGTGATCTAGAGTAGCAGGAGTTAAGCCCTTATCCATTTGGCTATGGATTCAAAATGGTGACTTTTTGGCTCCTAGTGGTAGTCTCACAGTACTATTGCTAGGGGTTATTTGGAAGCTTAGTTCCGAGAGGTATTACTGCAAGATTACCTCTAGTGGTCAAAGTCTCCATTTTGAACTCAGAGCAAAACAGAGCAGGAGCAGATGAGCATTGCTCCTGTTCCCCCTAGATCATCAAGTATCACTAGTAAGAGCTGACGACATGGCATTTGGGTGTCAGTAGGACTGATGCAAGGAGATGAGACACTCTAGGCAAAACTCATCCCTTGCACCCATTGCTGCTGCTGCTGCCCCTCTCTGGGAGGTGCAGCTGTGGCAATGGCCACAAATAGCCCCATGGTTCTTACCTTGAAACTTCGGTGCCATGGTGCACAGGAAGTCGGCATTGGGCGGTCTGAGAGGGTGGAAGCCAACAGCCCTGTGACACCAAAGATTCAAGGTAAGTGATGGGAGTGATGCGGCCATTGGTGTTCTGTACATCCCAGAGAGGGGCAGCAGCAGCAATGGGCACCTCTGGAGGCCCAGCTCTCTAGGCGACCACCTGGTTTGCATAATGATGGCACTAGACCTGGGTGCCAGAGAGAGGAGTTGAATGTGATGTAGTTGGGGGATGTCATGAAGTTGTGGACTTCAGTGTTATGTTGGTCAGGGGGTGGGTTTGGGAACCATGAAGGTGCAGGGGTCAGGAACTGCAATGTGTGTTGGGAGTGATGGGGGGTTGGAGCTGTGAAAGTATTTCAGGGGATTCAAGAACTAAGAATGGCATCGGGTTGGGGGGAAGGTTTGCTGAGGAACAGAGAGATCATGCCTGGAAGAGAGGCCTGAACTAGTGAAGGGGAGAATGGGGGGTGTATGGGTGTTAAAAGCAGCAATTTTACTACGACTACTACTACTTATCATTTGTAAAGCACTGCAAGGTGTACGCATCACTGTACAGACACATGTACAAGATGATCCCTGCCAACAATCTAATTAAGACAGACAACACAATAGCTGAGGACAAGGATACATCTAGAAGTATGGTAAGGAAACATATAGGAGACTAAGTGGATCAGGATCCGAAAGCAGCCTCGAAGAGATGAGTTTTAGGAAGCAGCTGCCATGCACATTGGGCGGAGAGCAGGATGTTCTTTTTTCCACGTGCAACTTTTAAAAAATCATCGCTCCCTCTGGAAATGCCGTCAACTTCTCTTGTATTTGCAGACATCCATCTAGCTACATTGCAAAACAATCTGTGTTTGGCAGAGCCTTTGGTAAAATAGCAGAGAAATGTGCACATCCTGACTTGGATGTCTCAATGCCTGTCTCCATGACCTATTTAAAATGGGTCTTTATAAAATAGACAAAAAATAAGCACCTACATGGCCTTCACACATAGGTGACTTGCTATAAAATGACCCTCTAAATGATCATGCTCAATCAAACTCATTAGACTAAGGAACATAGTAATTTACTCATTCACACTGTAGATCCACACAATTATTTTTCCATCTAGGACTTCATTCACCTGGATTTGAGATTTGGAAAACTGCCAGTACAGCATTAACTATGGCCTTTGGAAAATAATGCTTATGTTTTAAATTAAAAAAACTGAAACCTTACATAGCCTGGAAAATAATAACACAAGCAGCTGCCTAGATTTACACAAGAACTATGCCCCAAAATGTGGGTATTTATGCACATAAGGGGTGACTTACATGTGTAAATAGCCTTGTGAAATACTGACCAACATTAAAGTATGCAGTAGTTTGCATCGTATGTACTTTCATGGTGGGCATGAACATGGGAGGAGACTGGGTGGAGACTGGATGGTACGAGCATACCCATTATACAATTCTTTAATTCTGTATAATACTGCAAAAAGCAGATGTGGTCCTTAACATACATGCTCACTTTTGCACTGATTCCCTGTTATATAAAATTGAGTATATGTGTATTCAGTTTTATAAAATAGGCATAAAATACGACTGTGAAAACATGCATTCACTAGGGGCAGGTTTATAAAATTACCCCCTGCGTTTTTTTAGTTGAACCCTGCAATTAATTATGCAATTTATTAACCACCAACTTCCTTACAGTCAGGACTTTCATTATTATTTTCTTACTTTTAAAAATTGTTTATCGATGTTCACAATTTTTACAACTAAGCTGTGAAGAAAATTACGCACTGATGAAAGCGGAAGCACCTTGCTGAAAGACAGCATTGTGGCTTCATAACGAGGAAGGAAATAAAGGCCATGTTTGCTAAACTGAGCTATGAATTGGCATCTTGATCCATATTTAGTGCCAAAAATTAGCATGGGAGGTATGGTCAACCTGCAGTAACTGTTGGGGAAATTTCTGGCAAATCCCCATGAAATAAGCCTGGTGGGAATCATCTCATCACACTGAACCTGCAAGCACGATTAAAGGTAAGTGGTTAGTGCACTTGCTCAAATTGCAACTTTGACCATAGTTGTACACTAATGATGGACACATGAACCACAATGTGCAGGCATGGCCAGCATGACCATTAAGCAACCCAGGCAGCCGCTTAAAGTGTCGATGGTTAGATGGCACTCATTGCCACTGCTGCCGCCCCTCTCCAAGACATGCGGCAGCGGCAATATATTTTAAAAGATACCACGGTGCCAGAGTTACCTTCTCTTCTGGTGCTGTGGTGCTGTTTGCACGTACACCCACTTTCAATTCCACTTCTTGCTCAAGTTGAATCAGAGGGGGGCAGAAGCACGGTGCTTTTTAAAAAGTAATCCCATTCCTGCTCATTCCAGAGGGGTAGCTGTGGCAGCATTAGGTGTGAGGGTAGGAGCAAGGTGGTACTAGTAATAACGTTCATCAACGGTGCCTCATACCCTTGCACCTGTCCTGTATGCAGATAGTTCCCACTCTCTACCCATAACCTTTGAAGTGCCTGCACAATGGCATCTTAAACAGTTATCATAGGATTTTTAATGCATTGACATTCTTAGGAGTATATTTACTAAAGGGCAGTTAGGGAGCAAGTGTCCCGTTAATGCCCATTATCAGCACCCTTGTGCCCTTAACACTGTGGCAAGGGCTGATAATGTCATATTACTTCCCACATAGATACAGAAGTGATTCTCTCCTAGCTCACAAGCAATTAGGTAAGGCTTAATTGCTAGCAGTCACCAGCTGAAACCTCTTAGCTGGCTTGCCTTCCACTGTGTGGGTCAAATCCTGCTTCAGGAGCTTTTCTGAGTAGATTAAAGAACAAATTTGTATTTCTTTGTGATGGTTGCTGTACTTTATAACAGAAAGTTACCAACGGAGTTTATATAGAGAACAATCCATATAAATAGGATCTTCATCTGCAATCATTTCCCCATCTTCAACTAGCATAGGTTCAATATCATGGATTGGCACAGATGAATCTCTCAATGGAGCACTTTCAGGAGAATACTTGTTTCCCTGCTGTCTTTCAAGGTTATAGCTAGGGCATAGATCAGTGTTCATACCTGAGCTTCCATTGCTGTTAGAGTTCCTCACTATATAGCCTGGCCAGTATGTAGTCCAGTTCTTATGTCCAGCCTTCCTATCCAGATCCCTGGACACTGGATCTCTCTTCACATACCTTCTGGCACGGGTCCTAGGGTCCCTTCCACGTGCAGCCGTCTCCCTCACAGGTACCCTCTGGTGATTCCTAGCTCTGCAGCACCATTCCTCTGGCTTTCCCCAGTCCAATGGTGTATGCTGGCCCTTGGAATACCTCCCAGTATATGTACTGCTTTGGACTCTTCTAAACCTCTCAAAGGCTTTTCTCTTCCTTCTTCCAAAGGGTCTCTTTCCCTCTCTGTCCGTTCGGTTTGGCTTCTGCTTCTGATGATCCTTCAGATGAAACTGATGATCCTTCTCTGGATATCCAAGGTGATCATGAAGATGGTCATCTGTAGAATAAACTCTACTCTTATTCTGCTTAGATGAGTGCTCCTCCCTAATACAGCGCAGCTGTGCTGAATCAGGCCCTGCCCTTTGAGATGAGTGCTTAGGGATTACCTCATAGCCCTCCTGATTGAACACACGTTCCCCCACTTCAGCTCCTCTAATGGCTGTTGGAAACCTGGTGCATTCTGGGACTGGTAGTCTTTTATAAGAAAATTCTGTTTTCTTATTTCTACCAGAACTGACAGGTTGCTTGTTCAGAGTCACTTCACCTTTCCTATAGCCCCTTCCTGAGCTATGATAAGCTTCCTTATCACATGGTACAAATGGGGCAATGGAGGTAGCACATGGGTCATGCTGTGGGGGTGCTGGTGCAAAAGACTGACCATGCAGCTTCACAGGTGGCACATTTGTGATGCCCGTCATGACCCCACAGTAACAGTGGTGCCACACAGACATGCTGCTGCTGTGGCCAAGGTGATGCATAGCCAGGTGCTGGCCAAGGACCCTGGCACCCTAGGCATAGACCCCGCCCAGCCTCCCCCCACCGCAGCTGCCGAAGCCAGCTCCGGAGGAAGATGCTGGCAGTGGACATGGCTATGCCCCTAAGGGGGCTGCAAAAATCAGCCACCTGCACAAATGCTACTGCTGCAGCAGTCCGTCTCCCCCCCCCCAGAGTCAGAATCTGCAGAAGCTGGGGAATGTGGTGCCGGTGGCAGCTGTTGGGTGGTAGTGCGGCATGCCCAGAGATGCATGCCGCTGCCACCCCCATCCGAACTTGCTGCCCTAGGTGCCCGCCAATCAGGCATAGTGGATGGGCCACCACTGCACCCCACCCCCACTGCCACCATGCTGCCATGTCAGCATGGTGCGGGGATGGTGACAGCAGCTGCAGCAGTCCCTGCCTGCAGCAGATAAAATCTCTGTCCTGGCCCTGAGTGTCCTGGGCAATTCAACAGCTGGCAAGATTAGTCTGCCTGCGAACAATTCAGTGGCAGGGGTAGCGGAGCACATGTTCATCCCTCCCCACTGAGGTCAGACATAGCAAGGCACATGCCCACATCCCCTGGTAGAGAGGGCCTGGTGCAGCTAGGTGTGCATAGCCACACGGATGCAACATTAGTGCGGCCGGCTACATCACTGAACAGGTGGATGTGCCACATTGGCAGGGAGGTATGGAGCAGCCTGCAGGCTGCCCACACTGACTGGTGGCCCTTGACACAAGTCCAGGTGACCATGTGGATCACCTGGTCCGTGAAGCAGGACAACCCCCACCTGCACATAATGAATGGTTATGTGCATGTGGTGGTGAAATATGATAATGCGGAAAGAATACTATGCAAGAGGACAACAGGGCATGCAGAGAACTCAGCAGGCACTGGCAGACCCCTACTCATGCCTGCATTCACCCTGACAATTACCACAACTATACCTATGGATGTTGTCCCATAAGGCAACTGTATGGCTCAACACAAAAGGTCAGTGTGCATATGTGTGGCGAGTCACAAGTTCAAAGTCCACTTGTGGATCATGTATTGCAGGTTGCTGTGGTAAAGCTTTATTCTACATTTCAGTTTCAGCAGCACCAACATGTGCTACCCCCAAAGATTAGTCCAGCAAGGGGTCACACAGACCGGCTCCATTAGCCATGGAAGGGGCAGGCTGATAACTCCAGCTCAGTCTGCTTGTGCTAACAACTGGCATGCATTTCAGAGTGTGTTAATAGCACCTGCACAATGAGCATGCATTAACAATGCCTGAACAGATAAGGTGCCTGAAGTGGAAGGCAGGAATGCCAACCATCATCACTTTTGCACAACACGGCGATGTGTGTATGTGTCTTTCCAGAGTATTGTGCCTTTTTGCAATGCATCATGCCTCGCATTGCATAAGCTGTTCCCAGCATTTTTCTGGTGATTTGCATAATGAGGAGCAGAGGATTGTGGGTATGGCCTGAAATAGAGAGATTTTGACCAGGCTGTGTATGCATCGGAGGTAGGTGCATGGTTTTTCACTCATTAATAATTCTGTATAAAATTTGTGACAGGTCCATAAACAAATCATAGCATGTGTTAAAATGTGCAAATGCACTAGCACACAGTATTTTGGAATTTTGCATATCTTATCCAACTTATTCGCACTTCAGAACACTGGCCCTTACGGATGCACTTTTGCTACTCGGCATTTTGACTCTGACATCTCTCATCAGCATTTCCTATGTTCTAAACATGAGGGTAATAATATAACAGGACAACAATGTGTGAAAGTGACCTATTTTTAGCCTAAAGACAAAAAGGCACCTATGTGTCTTTGTAAAATACCAATGGTAAGATGGCAGAAATAGAAGCTAGAATGAAGCTCTGGACATTTAGGGGAAGGAGTAAATGTTAGCATGGAAAGTATGCATATATATATACATTATTGCATTTAGCTTATGGCTTTCCAGTAACAGTTCTAAGTGAGCTATTTCTGCCATGTGTGATGTATTATAAAGACATGAATGGGCTGTCACATGCCTGCCTTCCAGATTTCTAAGACTTATGAATCCCATCTTTCTACCCATTCTATTGCTAGACTTAGGAAAACATAAAACTGTAAACAATATAGAAGCTTTACCTAACTTGCACTGCAAAATTTCTTCACAAAATCCTTTGGGGGCTTATTTACTAAGCCACACTAAGGCTTTTCAGCAAATGCAGATTTAAAAAGTGAAAACCTTCTGCATTAATTGTTAGGTAATGCAGTTAATGCAGAGCAATGGTAGGCTACTACCTGTGAACGATGGGGAATGCAGTTGCTCTGCCTCAGGAAGTGTAGTTGCTCCATATTATCTGCTGCAGTAGCAGTTAATGCATGATAATGGCTTCCATATTAACTGCAGGGAGAAATTCCCCTCATCACTCCCTGACCATGCTATTCCCTATAATAGGACTTTCTGAATTTGGTGAATAATGCAGCAAGTAGCGTATGCTAAGGGGCATGTTTACTAATATAAAGTATGCTGGTGGTTAGTGCGCCATGCAGACAGCAGGGGGCTGCAGAGTAAAAATCTCATGGTAACCACTTTGTGCATGATGAGGTGGGGACTAGTTGGGGCATTGATGGCATTCTGCACCTAGCGCGGGAGGCTTTGGCACGTTCTAACCCTGAAAGTGGCTTACAGTGCAGGCAAAGGTACCAGTGCCTCAATGTGTGGCAGTAAGTGCAGCATGTGAGGCACAGCTTTAATATAGAAACTGCAAGGGGACAGGCGGGCACATCCCCAACAGTTAGTTTTGACCTCTGTGCTGACTTTTGAGGTCTCATGTGCATTATCGTAGTAAATGCTCGTGAACATGCCTCTACATGATAGCATATGTTAAAAACCATATTGAACACCTAACACAGTTTAGAAATAGGCCCCTTTGGGAGCAATTTTAGAAAGGCTCTTTTGTGCATATATAACTCTACACCGTGTACAATATCACTCATAAATTTACTCTACACGTACCTACTTTCTGCAGTCTCAATATAGGCACATTTCCTGCAGGATTTGTGCAGTATTTTGTAAAGACACATAGGGGCACGTTTATTAACATGCATTAACCAGTAGCATGGGGTTTGCCGTGGGGTAATTCCTCCCAAAATGCCATTGCGAAAAGCCTAACTGTAAAATTAGCAGCCAAAGTTTTTGCATAGCAGAAATTGCATAATATCATTGTGCAAAGATATACATTAGTCACCACTGAAATGTCAATCCATCTCCAATGTACTTGACTTTTCTATTTGAGAACCTTTAAGTGGTTTCCTCTATAAGCTATTGAAATGTCCTGTGTTTCACGACTTTTATTACTACGCAGAGACTACATTAAAAATTTGCCAAACCTTGAAGCATTACAGGAAGAATAAAATGTGCAGGGAGCTTCTAGAAAAAGAATGCATTTAATTTGCTACATCATCTATTGATTTCAGTGTTTCTAATATCAGGATTCAAAGGATTGACTGTCAGTTTCAAACGTCATTGCACCTGTGATATAGTATAATAATCATTCCTTTGTTACCTCAGCTATGTTTATCGGCCTCAATGACTTTTGAGACAGTAGCATCCCAAAAAGCAATCACTAGCTATATTGTTTTTAAAATAAAGTTATTGAAAGTTTCAGAAACTTAGAGGCTGAAATTTATTGGGGAGATAGCCAACTAAATTTAACTGAGAAAGATATCTGGTTAATTTTGACCAGATAATTTAGCCAACTTAGCCAATTAAATCAAGTTACCAAAACCTCTTAAAATTAATCAGATAAAGTTATTTGGTGAAATTTCCAATAGCTGTTTGGGTGGCACATTTTAATGGGTTACTGGATAATGCTGAATATTCGGACTGCTGGGTAAAAATGAGCTTGTGTGGCCAATGAGATATGGTTTTAAAGCTTTCCACTATAAATATCTGCTGTGCTAAACAATGAACAGTCTAAAGCAATTCACATTATTTATTAATTATATACTCTTTTATGGTCAAACGGATTAACTAGATTCAATTGCTACAGAGAAAATTCACTCCTTAGCCTATTAATTCCCAAATTTAGTCTTCAGTGGTCACAAAGAGGGTTTACTTTTCAGGAACTTCATAATAAATATTGATCAGAGGACATTTGCATCCACTCCTTTGGGTAAATGTCCTCCTTTGAATTTCTCTGCAAATCAGAGTAGTTCATGGCTTTGAGGGATTGGAGTAGCTCTAAGCAAATGGCATGTAAATGAGGTAGGCACAGAAATTCTGCACTAAACTGGCAGGCACGTGCATACAAGCATCAGCATTAGCAATGCCCAGATCCTGTATACAAAAAGGGTTTACTGTGCATGCGATGGAATTCCATGTGGCACATATTTCTGCTCAGATGTTTTACTCCAAACAATACTGGTGTTTTGTTTTGTTTTTCAATTTTTTTATTTCTCAAAACTTTTTAATAAAAGCAAAAGTACAACAATTGCATAAGAAAGGGAAGATACAGCACACAATATAGATATTTATTTATTTATTTAACAGCTCTTATATACCGCGCTATTTGTTATCAGTGCAGTTTACATTAAACAATATAGCACAGTTACTTACCTGTAACAGGTGATCTCTGGGAACAGCAGGAATAAGTCTTCACATATGGGTATGTCGGTACCGACAGAGTCTGCGCAGGAACGCTTCCCAGCGTCCAATCCAAGAGCTTTTGGAAGCATCCCACCACGCCTGCATGCTGTCTTCCTGCCTTTCCCAACTGCCTCTCCTCAGTTAAGTTTTAAAGCTGAGACAAAGAGAGAGAGAGAGGAAAGGAAAGATAGATAGAGATACAACTCCTGAGGAGGAGGGTGGGTTGTGAAGACTTATTCCTGCTGTTCCCAGAGATCACCTGTTACAGGTAAGTAACTGTGCTATCTCCAGGAACAAGCAGGAATGAGTCTTCACATATGGGGACTCCCAAGCTAAGATGCCTGGAGTCCCAGCATGTCATAGGTTAAAACATGCTATCCCCCACAACACCAGGCATCCTGAGGATGGAGGGTAGGAGTTGAAGAAAGAAAGGTGCTGTGGAACAGCTAACCTAGCATAGGACTGCAGACAAGGAGTCCATGTGCGGATGATAATTATCATCAATGATATTGAAAGAAATATTGCAATATGGACCTCCCCTAACAGGATTACACAGCAGTAAGGAGGTTCATGGGATCTACTGTGAAGTGGAGGTAATAAACCTGTAGGAAAAAACAGTGGAGGTCAGATTCCTGAAAGGTAAGAGGGGACCCCAGTAATAACTGGGGTAGTACCAAAAACGGTGGGCCTTCAGCGGAAGGCTTTATGATAAAAGCCAAACTCTTTTGGCGACAGAGTGGCTCACCCTTGGAAGCAAAAAGAGAAGGCCGACCGAATTGGACAAACAGGCACACTCCTTGTGGGAGGAAAAGGTATGGAAACCCCTTGTATCCCAAAAGAAAGGACAAACGCCTGAGGCGTTAGAGCCTGTGATTAGCTGAAGATCCGCAATGTCTCTCCTAACTGGAGTCAGCTAGGAGAGATACTGGAACATGGAGAGCTTCAGAGGTACCTAAACCTTAAGGTTATGGTGGAAGTTGTTAACTACCACAGACGTGGTTGTGAGTGTAGAACCCCAAACATGCTGGATAGCATAGGTATGGGTAAAGCCCATCTGTCAGAATCATATAGCTATATGAGCCTCGACAGTCAGGTAGATAAATTCAGAATACATATCTACCGATAATAAAATATCTCGACAGATACATATATATATATATATATATATAGATATAGATATAGATATATAGATATACGTATAAGAATATATCTATAGTGAGATATGAAAGGCATAAAATACACACAAATGATAGACATAGACATCTGTAAGATGTATACTATAGATATGAATATATATATGCCTCTATATGGGTGTCTGCAAGAAGCATACAGAGATATGCTTACAGAACAGTATTCACATAGGAAATGTGGAGAGGAAAGATTCATCTAATAACAAGAAGGTGGAACCTACTTGAGAAGATATATAGAGAATCTATTCCCACTGGTTATGACTACAGGGATGCTAGCTAGTGAAATAACCAGGACGGTTATGTGAAAAGCAGAGGATGAAATCAGTCTGCAGTCAGCAAGTCCCGAGTATTCCAGAACTCTAGAATGGTAAGTGAACAGAAGACGCATAAAAATGAGATACCATGCTGACCTGCTTAAGGGCAAAGAGGTATCATGCGTTCTTACCATGAGGACGAGCTGCAAAGAGAAAAGCATATTCCCGATTGGAAATAGTATGGACCAAAGCAGGGAATTGGCAACTCCTTAAGCTTTCACGTAAGAGAAGGCCTATGTCCTTAATATTAAAAAGGAGGTAGTGAAAAAAGGGAGAACCTTTCTAGTCATGGGAGACATGACTGAAAAAGCCTTTTCCAACCATCTAGGATAGCTGTTGGAGAAAAAACCCTCATGATCTCTAGCAAGGGCCCATAGTGGAGAGCTTCTCTGTAGAATTGCAGAGAGCATGATGCAGGACAATGAGAAGATAGAACTGGCTGCTGGAGAGCCAGTACCTATGTCAACTATGCTGCCAAACCCAGGGGAATGGAGATGGCAGAAAGAGAAGACAATCCAGCAAGCTTGTAGTGAAAATATTTCCAAGACAGATGACAGCACTGACTTGGAGCCACTACTAAGACCAGACAGAATGTTAGTGGAGGACAAATCTGGCTGCTGGTGGACAAGAACCAGTGGTCCAAACATTAAGACTCCTGCATTGGTAGCTGCTTGCCAGACAGCAGAAAGAATCTTACTGTTTAAAAACAGAAAGAACAGACAGAACAGGAGTAGAAAACTCTGGACATGTCTGATGAACTGCCTCAAAGCAAGATTGAAAAAGAGGAGTCAACTCAGAGAGGAGAACTCCGCACTGGAAAAGTAACAAAACTAGAGAGGCTGAAGAAAAGCCCTCCAGTGAAGCAATACCGCTCTTACAGAGGAAAAGCTTGGTAAGAGGGTAAAGAGAATGGAGCTGAAGAAGACTTACAAAGTAGTAAGTCTATAGAAAGGAAAAAAGACATGCTGGCACAGGAAACTATCGTTTGATAGTGGTTAGACCTCTTTCCCTAGCAGGAAGAAGAGGAGAACCGTGTGACCTATAAGCATGAACATCCTGACAGCTCATAGAACATAGAAAAAATGGATGTCTTTTGGGAAGAGATCCATGTCTAGGATTTAGAATGACAGCAGTGGATTTCCTCTATTGAGAAGAAGCAACTGCATATTCTAACCCCAAGAGTCACAAGCATCTGATGGAGATTGATCAGAAATCCTGTGGTTGCTGGGTTTGCTGAGCCTGGTGAGAGGTTGAATTCTGCAGACCAGGACGATGCTTCCCTTGTTTGGGAACATCTGTATGATGGGCAGATGATGCATAAAACCTTCTTCTCCTATGGGAAGAAAGTTTGGCAGGACATTTCCTACCTACTGGGACAGAAGAAGGTGCAGAACAGCCCCTAGGAACAGGTAAGTCAGTGGACAAATGAGTAACCTGACGTAAAGACTCATTGTTGAAAAGATTGTCTACAGTGCAAGGAGTATGTCCCAGTCTTTGCTGTGCCCATTTGTCCAAGTCTGAAGCTTGGAGCCAGGCTCTACGTCGTGCCCCTATAGTTATAGCAGAAGTCCTGCTAACAGACTCAAAAGAGTCTAGGGAAGAACGAGTAAGAAACGAAGAGATATTCTGAAGATGCTTAAGCAGTGAAGAATAGCCTGCACTCTTGGACTCTGGAAGGGAAGGAGTCAAAATATGTAATTGCTTTGTGACCTCCTCAAGAGATAGACTCATATAAAAAATATATAAGAGAATTCTTGCAGAAAGCATAGATGTCTGGAAGGTTTGACGTCCAAAGGCATCTAGTGTCTTAGACTCACGACCTGGCGGATAAGAAGAGTGCTTTTTCTTACTCTTTATCCGCCTCATTGCTGATTCCACTACTATGGAATGATGAGGAAGTTGAGTCTTTTGAAACCCTGGAGAGGGGGGCACCTGATATAAGAGATCAGTTGCTCTGGAAGGTGGAGGTACCCTTAAAGGTGTTTCCCACATTCCTAGAAGGAGATCCTGCAAGGAATGATGCAAAGGAAGCATTATGTTCTCCTTTGCTTTGGTAGAAACAGAGCCTTGTGCAGGATCATGTCCCGGGATAGGAATGGCAAGAGATCTTGCTATATCCAGGAGGAAACTCTGAAAAGAGGGATCTCCAACGGGAATTTCCTTTGGACAGGTTAGATCTGAAGAACTAGCCTGAGCATCGAAAGAGCTATCCAAATATATAGGAATAGAAGATCCCGCACGGTGCAGTGTGGAATCCTTAAGGGATGGTCGCCGGTACTGGCTGTCAGGAGCAGCGACCATCAGTACCACATCGTCCATGCCAGGTATCGACTCCAAGCTTGGTATAGAAGGGAGCGATCCTGTTGAAAAAAGCATGGCAGGAGTTGGCCACGATGCTACTGTGGATACCAGTACCGATGCCAATACCGGTACCGATGTCGGAGCCGAGCCCGACACAGACATCGGAGCAGCCATCGGTGACAGTTCAATCGGTACCGAGGTAACCGAAAACCTCTGGCCGCTATCCTCGGTACCGAGCCTCCGGTATCGATCGGTGTCGGTACCAAAGTGTATTGGTACCCAGTCTTCCAGACTAGAGATCGATTCCAAACTCGGCATCGAGGGCAAAGAGCCTGATGAGTGAAGCATGGAAGGCACCGACCGCAAGGGTAATGAGGACATCGGTACCGACTTTGGTACCGTGTCTGATACCGGTGGATGAAGATCAAACAATGGCAACTCAAACGGCCTCGGGGGAACCGAGAGTTGCGGATCTGAATCATCGGAACCGAGCCTTCGGTACCACCGAGAGCCGGTACCAAGGCGAGTCGGTACCCAGTCCTCCAGACTGGAGATCGATTCCAGACTCGGCATCGAAGGGAGCGAGGCTATCGATGCACGTCTGGAGGGTACTGACGTCGGTGGTAGTATCGGTGCTGGTACCGATAATGGAAAGTCAGTCTGGAGAGTATCCACCAGTCCTGAAGGCACCGAGGATGCCAGATGACCATCCCTGGTGAGGAGTGTTTCATCCAACACCAGTGCCGATGCCGGGGTATCGGTACCGCTCGAAGTGGATGCCACCACCGGACATGGCTCAGGTATGTTCTATGAGGGGTGAACCCCAGGAACAACCTGAAACCCCTCAAACGCTTTGGAGACCGAAGACTCCCGCCGGGGTTTTGAAGCCAGTGGGCCCTCGAGGGCAAGGCCGGAGTCGTCTACATGCTTTGCATGAGACCTACCACTCGAGGGCTGGCTAGTCTTAACAGACTGTTTGTGGGTTACCTGATCCTGTGTAGAAGAAGAAAGGGACGGTGCCCCGAAGTTGGAGGGAAACCGTGTATCGAGGGAACCTCGATGTTGAAAACCTCTTCTCATCAAACTGTTGTCAGGACCCAAGCAGGTTAGACACCGACTTCGAGGGTCTAAAAATAAAGTTGTACCGCCACAGTTTGAACATTTCTTGGAGAAAGTGGCTGGCGGTTCCATGAAGGAAAAAGAAGAGGCCTAAAAGGCCTAAGAAACTGTGAGACACTATGAAGAAAAAATATCCCTTGAAAAAGGAAGATTTTACAAGAAAAGAAAAGAAAAAACCGGCGGTACCGGTGGTGTCGGGGAAGACAGCTGCGACCACAAGAAAACTAAAGAAATAAAACAAGAATTTTCTGCAGTGACAGGAGGACGTCCTGCCGGCTCCGCGGAAAACGAAAAACTGAGGAGAGGCAGTTGGGAAAGGCGGGAAGGGAGCACGCATGCATGGTGGGATGCTTCCAAAAGCTCTTGGATTGGACACTGGGAAGCGTTCCCGCGCAGACTCCGTCGGTACCGACGTACCCATATGTGAAGACTCATTCCTGCTTGTTCCTGGAGATAATACTCAGACAGTCAAATCTGTTCTAAGTTTACATATAACAGGAGACATACCATGGATTTGAACTGGGGAAAACTATTTACATTTTAACAGCTGGTAAATTATTTACAATAAAGTACATCTAAAAAAAAGTACATAAAAATAAATATAAATAAATAAATAAATAAATGAATAATAAAATAAAGTACATATATAAAAAAAAAAGATTTTACTAAATGAAAAAAATCCCAAAACAAAGCACAAATTTCACTCTGGTCCTCCACTAGTCAACAACTTCAAGGGAGACAACCACAAATCTATAGGAAAATTCCAAGGAAAAGTACAAGGAATGCATTAACATTCATATAGCAATCCCTAAATTGCTACAATACTAATTTTAGAGCTGAGGAAAGCAGACAGCTGCTGAGGCTCAAAGACCCTGATATTTAATCAGGCATTTGCATAGGAATCTGAGAAAAAAGAGACCACCTTTCTGCAAGACCTTAGGCCATAAAAGGAGCAATTGCCTCCTCCTTTTCTGGATGGACTTGGCAATGTCAGGAAGCATCCTTACTTTGTGATTCATCTTTATCTTTATCTTTATTCTAAATTTGATATACCGCTATGGCAAAAGCATTAAGCGGTGTACAATAAAAAACTGATTAAACACTGCAAACCAGGAAATGGAACGCCAAAAATAGACAGGAAAGAAAGGTACAGAAAAGGGCAAACATAAACATAATAAACCATAAGGACAGAAGGAAGACAGACAGGGACGATTCATAGGACATCAGACAAAAGCATAAAATGGTCGGGGGGGGGGGGCTTCAAGAGGGAGGTCGAAAGCTTTCTGGAATAAATAAGTCTTTAACAATGATCTAAACTGAGGGTGTGATGATTCTAACCTAAAACCAGGCAGAGTGCCGTGTCTGTTCTAAACGGGCTTGGGAGGGTAAAGGAAGGGATAGACGGTTGTTATGAATAGAGCGGAGTTGTCGATGGGGGGAATACAGTGAAACGCAGTCTGCTAAATAAAGAGGAGTGTAGGTGTAAATGGCCCAGTGAAGAAGAATCAGAAATGTATAGTGGAAGCGGTAATGAAGAGGAAGCCAATGCAAACGGAGAAGAATAGGAGTAATATGGTCAAATTTACTGGAAAAGGTGACGAGGCGAGCTGCGGTGTTCTGGATGCGTTGTAGTCTTTGAAGGCAGTACTTGGGGAGGTTGGCCAGGTAAACATTGCAATAATCCAATCTGCTGATGACAAGAGCAATGACAAGGGTGACTAGGGAACTGGAGGGTAAAACAGATCAAACGGCCCTAATCTGTCGTAAAGCAGCAAAGGAGCGATGGGAGATCATGGAAATATGCTCATGAAAAGTCAGAGAAGGATCCAGAAGAACGCCCAAGTAGCAAAAAGAGGATGTGAGAGGGATGCTGGTTGGTCCAATGGAGGGAGAAAGAGTGGGACATGAACCACTCAGGGAAACCCACATTGCTGAGGACTTCACTGGATTAAGGTGAAGAAAATTCTCTGCTAGCCAAGAAGCAATGTGAGAAAGACAAAGATTCAGCTGAGAAATATCAGGGGATAAGGGTGAGGTATGAAAAAGAAGAACAATGTCATCTGCGTAAAAGTAAGATGAAACCGGATATTGCTGAATGATCAAGGGTAAGGGGCCGAGGAAAATATTAAACAATAGAAGGGAAAGCACAGAGCCTTGCGGGACACCACAAGTGAGAGGAAGGACAGGTGAGGACTTGCCATTAACATGCACAGAAAAAGAACGAGAAGAGAGGAAGGAATGAAACCACCGCCAGACAGTACCTCGGAGACCAATGTCGAAAAGCCGGGACAAGAGTGTACGGTGGTCGACCAGATCAAATGCTGTAGATAGATCAAGGGAAACCAAGAGAGTGATATCACCATGATCATGAGTGACGTGTAATTCATTTAGTAATGCAAGAAGGACAGTTTCGGTGCTATGCCCTCGGCGGAATCTAGCCTGACATGGATGGAGTGAATTGGTGGCTTCAACGTGGGAACTCAGTTGGTCAAAAGCGCAACGTTCAAGAAGCTTAGCAAGAAATGGAAGGTTGGATACCGGGCACCAATGAGAGAGAATGGATGGATCTAGAGAGGGTTGCTTCAGTAAAGGGCGCAGGATTGCAGATTTCCAAGATGCCGGAAAGAGACCAGAGGAGAGGCTAGAGTTAATGATAGTAGTAATGACCGGGGCTAGTTGTAGAGAAGGCTCCGAGAGCCACTGAGAGGGGATGGGGTCTAGGATGCAAGTGGTTTTCCTAGATTTAGATAGAAACATTAACACCTCCGCAGAGAGGACAGGGCGGAAAGACGACCAAGTATGAGTAAGAACAAGGTCACTAGTGACAGAAATGGGTGGTGAGTGAACGGTTAGAGAGATTGGGGGGAGAGCAGGGGCCGTGGCAGAGGGAAAGGGGGAAGGGGAAAGAGGGGGAGGAGGGGGCGGGGCAGTGAAGGAGGCGCGTAAGGTTAGTACCTTATTGGAAAAGAAGGTGGCAAGGGACTGAGGGTCCGGAGTGGAAATGGCCTGCGGGTTCCTAGCATTAGTGGACGACAGCTTCCGCAGGATGCTAAAAAGCTGACGTGAGGAGCTGGCTGCTGCCGAAATCTGAGCAGAATAAAAAGTGAATCTAGCAGACTGTATAGCTGAGCGGTATTCTGATAATAAGTGTTTGAAACGAAAATGAAGCTCTGGTGAAGGATGGCGGGCCCAATGACGTTGGGCTTGACGTAACTGAGAGCGTAAAGTGCGTAGGGCAGGGTGATACCAAGGTGAAGAAGGCACCCTAGAGGTCCTGGAAACAGGACGCAGAGGCGCTAGGCCATCGAGGGAGTTAGATAAGAGGGAATCCCAGAGAGCAGCCTGGTCATCAGTGGGGCGAGTAGCAAAATCAGTAGGAAAAATTGTGGGAGCTGGAGGAAACGCCTGAAGTGTTTCCGGGGACAGGTTTCGAAGGAGGGAAGGAGCGGAGGGGGGGGGGGGGTTGGGGGCCAATTCCTGCCTGCGGGAAAGAAATGGACGAAAAAACACAAAAATGATCTGACCATGGAACGCTAAAAGTAAAGGGGGGCGAAATCACGGGTTGGAGCGACCCGGGTGACAGAATCAAATCCAAGGTGTGACCTGCTACATGAGTCGGGCCAACCACATGTTGATGTAAGGGGACATCTTTCAGGAGGTTGTCAAAGGCCTGATCCTTTGATCTAGAGGGATCATCAACATGGACGTTGAAATCACCTAACAAAATAAGTTTAGGAAAATGGAGCACAAGATCAGAAATAGCCTGGAGGGCTGCCTCCCACCGGGAGGCTGCGAGAGAGGGGGGAAAGTAGAGAAGGAGGAAGTAAAAGGGGGGGAGGGGGAAGAGAGTCTTAAGAAAAGGGATTCTGGGGGAAGCTGTACTGGTGAGGGGACTTCCTCGATGTCAATGGAGGCACGATGAAGAAGGGCCACCCCGCCTCCACACCTACCCCGCCGAGAACAATAGAGGGCTGTAAAATCAGGAGGGAGGGAACTAGAAAGTATAGGGTGATCACCGTCCTTGAGCCAGGTTTCAGTGAGAAAGCAGAGATCGAGTGCGTGCTGGCCAATGAGGTCCCGAACTAAGAGAGACTTGGATTTAAGAGAGCGACAGTTAAGGAGTACTAGGTTAAGGGTCACCAGAGTAGCTGGTAAGGTGTGACGTCAGGAGGGGGGAGAAACAGACGTCGAGGTGGTGGCGCAATAAACCAAGTTATCAATACAGCGCGCTAGTGGACCGGGAGGGGCCTTAATAGCGGGTGCCGGCCGCCAACCCCAAGAGACCGGGATAGCCGACATAAGAGGAGATGCAGAGCTAGGAAGGCCTTCGCGAAAAGGTAGGAGAGAGAGGCAAAGAAACAAACTAAGTCGCAGCACAAATTGCCAAGGTGTACAAGAAACAGTTCTTACCCCCTGCCCGCCTCCTCGCTCGCCCCAAGGAGCTCATCCAAGGAGCAGGACCTGCTCCTTGGGCGCGCTCCTTGGGTGCGCGCCGCTGCGGTGCAGACCGCCGCAGGCAGCTTGATTTTATAAGCAGGAGGGTACCTGGTGAGAGAGGTCCGGGCTATTTCCGGTTCCAGGGAGGCGAGAGCAACGGAGATACACAGTAGGTAAATACAGCAGGAGTCAGTGACCTACGAGGGAACAGCAGGCAATATCACAGCAGTGAGAAGCACAAATAACAATAGCAACGTCAAACGTAGGTGCAGTGCAATGCAGGACCGCCGCAGGCAGCTTGATAAACTCCAGGCAGCTTCATAAACTCCAGGCAGCTTCATAAACTCCAAATCTCTAGCTCGAAAATATATTTACATAAGCCAGTCCCTATCTGTGTTCAGCACCCACATAATCAGCATGGTAAACGCTTCAAGAAATCAGTCACTTTCTAACTGCCCATAGTTAGTTGACTGGGACCAGCTTCATAGTCTCCTTCCTAGCACTGGGGAGGAAATGACTCCAAAGGTATCTTCAATATGGACACAGCATCTCTCAACTGGAGGTACTTTAGGAAAATTCAACAGACAAAGATTTCACCTATGAACAGAGTTCTCTAGAGCTTCCAACTTGTGGTGAATATTACTAGAGTTTTGGACACAAGGGTCTAGAGCCTCCCAGGATGCCACGGCTCTAACCTCTAAATCTTGAACCTTCAGACTTAAATCTGCAGCTTTCACATCCAAAATTGAAACAGAGACTTAAAAGTTCTCTAACTTGTAAGCAATATTACCAAGCTGCTCAGATTGTGACTTCTCAAGAGTAACAATGCCTTCTCAAAGAGATTTAAAATCAAACTTTTCAGGTTTCACCAACCAGTTAAGTCTTCATCACCAAGGGGCTGGTCAAAAAAGGGTGCCTGAGCTGTTCCAGAGACTTCAGGAGAAAGAGAAAACTGTCCAGAAGCAGAACGTAATGCTGCCAATTCTCTCCTCTGCTTACTCTCCGCCCTGCCGAACACTGTACCAATCCAGTAGTGTCTGCCGCATCCGCAGGTTTGCTGTCAGTGGTGACTCCTCAATCATGTACTCTCACCCCGCATGCAATGCTCACTTCTCTTGCCTCATGGGAAGTTGTTTGCAACCTCACAGGGGGCACCAGGTTTCACTCATCCAGAGTGATGCTTTGAACCCAGGGGATTCTGAGAGGCTTCCTGCCACTTACGAGTCTCACAGAAGGTCAGCCAAAGATGTGGTCAGCTTGCTGCAGTGCAGTGAACAAAATTGGCCATTAGTCCATGCTGGATCAGTGCCTGTATCTGAGGAGAGGAATGAGATGTCCCCTCCCTTTTTTTTCTCAATGAAGAAATGAGTAGCATACAGCAGAACCGTAGATCTCATCTTATTCCCCAATATCAGTGTCTTTAAACAGTGATTGTTTTTTTTATTTTTCTTTTAGTGCAGTCAAGTCAGTGCTGACTCCTGGGTTTTCTTGGCAATGTATCACTGGAAGTAGATTGCCAGGCCTTTTCTTCCAAGGCAATGGAGGGTAAAGTGACTTGCTGAAGGTCATAAGGAGCAGCAATGGTAATTGAACCCTTGCTAGTTGGGTATTAGACCAGTGCTCTAACCATTAGGCTACCTCTCCACTCAGTGATGTTATTCTGAGCAAAATACCAATTGTTGTCATGTGTCATATGCAATTCCATCGTATGTGCATACATTCATTCCAGCACAATTATCCTGCCTTTTTTCTTAAAGAACTCATTTCAGCAAAGCCTAGAAAATATAACAGAGAGTTGTTCATTCATGAAACTGATAAATTCTTCCTCAGCACTGAGCACAGACTCCTTACATCGTCTTCAAATAGGTGTTAAAGTTCCAGCATTAAGTTCAGTCTTCGCTCTTCTGTGCACGTCTCAGCATCCAGGAAGAATAGCTAATTACTTGATTATCATGTAATTTGAATGGATTTACATAAACTGTGTGCTATCATGGGCACTGGCTTTGATGCAGTGATTATATTTCACACCAATTCCTTTTCTGCACTGCAGTATGATATCTTCACATGAAAAATATGCGCAAGAGTTGCGCAACCTATGCACAGATGACTTGCTAACATTTCTGCATTGGCCCCTAAGTTTCTATCTGAGGCAATGGAGGTTTAAGTATCTTTCCCAAGATCACAAGGAGCAGCAGTGGAATTCAAACCTGGTTTCACTTATCAACCCATTGCTTTAACCATTAGGATGCTCCTCTACTCCACTGTAATCTAGTGTGAATAGTCCTCGACTTTCAATTCATGAACTGGCCATGGTCTGAAATGTTTACTTGGGGTAGTTTCTAGAAATGGGTTATTTTGCACATACTATGGCAGTCGTGAACCTCACTTCTAAGCACGGGTATTTGGAGTATGATCTCAGTCTCTCAAATTGACTGCTAATGCTCGGCGTAATACTTGCATTGTGCCAATATGGGGTCTGCCCAAACCACAGCGTCAAAACGCTTCTTTTACACCTCTTTGACAACCTTCTCAAAATGATCGACAATAGAAAAAGAGGCATCATCATAATTTTCCTGGACATCACAGCAGCTTTCGACACAGAAGACCACAACATCCTCATCTCAAGACTCCAGCAAATAGGATTACATGGCACCACCTTGAACTGGTTCACCTCCTACCTCACAAACAGACATCTCCAAGTCAAATGCGGCCCCAACACCTCCCAACCATTCAAAGCAGAAGAGGGAATACCACAAGGATCCGCCCTCTCTGCACTGCTATTTAATCTATTCATACAGCCCATCTGCGACATAATCAAGGAACACAATATACAATACTCCATTTATGCAGACAACATAATGATATACACACCGATTAACCTGGACAACCCAGACTACACAAAAATAGCAGACTGCCTGCAGTGAATGACTAGATGGCTACTACAAAACATCTTAACAATAAACCACAACAAAACAGAAGCTCTACTAATGACCAGAAACATAGAAACATAGATCTTGTAGAAACATCACCTACACCCCCCCACACACACACAATCATCGAACTCAAAAATATCACAATAACCATAAAACCAGAAATAACTACCTCAGAGTCGCCCTTGACAGAGAGCTCAACCTATAGTCCCAGATCAGCAAAACCGTCAAAAACGCATACTTCAAGATGAGACTCATCAGACGCCTCAAACCTATCCTCTCCCAAGAGCACTTCAGAATGGTATGCCAAGCCATCATCACTCTGATACTGGACTACTGTAACCAAATTTACCTGGGCCTCCCAAAACACACTCTCCGACCCTTACAGTTGGCGCAAAACACAGCTGTGTGAATAATAACAGGATCCACAAGACATGACCCCATGACCCCCTTTATGAACCTCCTACATTGGCTGCCAGTCGAGTCCTGCGTCCGATACAAAACAATACTGAACCTTTTCAAGATCAAACAGGACATCTCTATGGACAGTCTGCAGGCTATCATCAGCTTTGACTCCAGCCTCAGACCAAGAAGAAGAGGCACCACAAACACCATCACAACCCCCAAAGAATTCACCAAAATGAGGCAAACCACTTCAAAGCGAGCTATATCCCGGGCAGCATCTTCCATTTGCAACTCCCTCCCTGACAGCTTGAGATCAACGATTGATATTAAAGACTTTCGAAAATCACTTAAAACAACGCTCTACACAGAACATTACGGAGAAATTATGTGACTCTAACACTTTATGCAGTATCCCCCCCCCACCCAGCGACAACCCCCCCTCTTGTAGATAGCCCACTGTAAATAGCTCACCCCTGTATATATAGCACCCCAAATCAAGTTGTACCCATCCACACACCCACAAACACTACCTCTTATCGGCCTATCTCCTTGCTGAATTTTGACCTTTCAAGGATAAAGCGGGATATAAGTACTTATACATAAATAAAAAATAAAGAGAGCCTCCTGCTGGAGCTCATAAGATGTAACATGTATGGGGTGATGCCAGTGCTCTCACAGAGTGAAATGATTAAAAACATTGATGTCTATCATTTCTCATGTGCCCTTTTTGTGTTTGCAGGCCTGCAAGCAGATTTTGAAAAGGAAACTCCCCATGGAATTTGTCTTAAAATCCCACACCAGGCAGCCATTCTACAGTTGCTGTACACTACATGCTTTGTAGGGGAAGTGCAGTGATGCACATAGACAAAAAAAACCTCAATGTGCAACACCAGCCAGAGGAACAAATAGAATGTTAATAATTATTTTGAATAGAAAAAAAAAAGAATGCAATAATGTCCTTTTATTGATCCATGCTGCAACCACACCTTACAGTCCTCAGTGCACCACACCTCCATCATATCACACTGTCACACCTTAAGCATTAACGCCTGTACCAGTAACACAAAGGTGGGTCATGCTACCAGCACAGGAGACCCACACTAACTTCAGGGCATGTGTGTTTCCATCCCCTTGCAGCTAGCACAGGTTCAAGAAGCTGCACTGCACAAGCTGGCATGTGTGTGCACTTTACACCACCCATGGAGGTAGCAATAGGCACACCTGTGCTAAAACATGTGGTTAACATTGCTATTAGCGCTCATGCTAACCATGCCTTGCCATCAGTGCTTCCATTATTCCCATGCCTTGCCCATTTCCCGCCCTATCTCACACAAATTGGGAATTGTGGGAATTTAGCATGGCACCCAAACAATGCATTTAATCCAGAGCTACTGGGCAGCGCATTTTAGCAAACATGCCCCTATATGTAGCTCTGGATTTTGCATATCAACAATCAATAAAGAAAGGGCAAACAGTCAAGAAATCCGACGATGCATTGCTCTTGGCAGAATGTCTATGAAGGACGTAGATCTCCTTTGTATGTCAGGGCTGAGCTGGACGTACAAAGGAGATTGCGATGTTGGTCCCACGGGGCACGTCTAGCCCCACTGGATCAGAATCACGAACAGCACTGTATGTGCAGGCTGGGATTGTGATTCAGTCCCGGGCTGCATGTACAGAAAAGTCCGACTAACTCAGTCTGGGCTTTTAAATGGAGCCGCAGCACCATGGCATCCTGTTGCCATGGCGCTATGGCTCCATTTAAATGCCGCAATGCCGGCCGCCATACAAAAAGTTAATTCCCCGCAGCCTGACCCCTGATCCAGCCTCCTAAGGCCAGGGTCAGGTTGCAGAGAATTAACTTTAGCCTCCCTAGCCACTTCTGAGCCCTGGAGCTGCCAAAAAGACAGGTCCAGGAAAGTTATTCACACAAGGGGTGGAATAACTTCCCCGGACATTTCACCATCCCTGGACATACAGGGACTACATTAGAATCGGCCCTGTATGTCCAGGGCCAGCAACCGCCCACTGCCCGCCCACTCTCTGCCCCCAGGCTGCCTCTTCCCCACCCCTGACTAACTTCCCCGCACAACCAGCGGGGAAGTTAGTCGGGGGGCAGCAGCAGCTGCCATGAATAGTGGGGATAGATGTCCTGTTGGGACGTCCATCCCTACTATTCGTGCCTCGGAATAACTCCCATAGTATCTGTATATTAGCTGAAATTTTTCAAAAAGGTGATTTTTGCATTTTCCAACTGCCTACAAATGCAAAACTTGCATTGAATATAAGACCTAGTAAGTCTAGCATCCAGTACTTCTATTTTCTTTATGCTGTACCACGATCAAGCAAAAGGAAAAGGAGGTAACTTGAATTTTTTTGGCAGGTTGAAAACAATTCATATAAAGTGGGGTTTTAGAAGGGATGTCTAACAAGAATCTGGGATGTCCATAGCACAACATCCAAACATTTGAGAGAGTATGTGTCAGCAGTGAAGGGAAGCATGTATAAGTGCTTTCTGAAATCACTCCTTCTCCATCCTGAACAATGAATGCTCCAATAACTGGTTATGGAGATAGGCCCTTTGGAGATTGCAAAGCTGGGTATGTGCATTGGTGTTGGCAGGGCTGGTGCAAGGATTGGAGGTGCCCTAGGCAGGCCCTACTTCCTGCCATCCCCTGCTGCCCTCCCATGCCTAATGCCACCACTGACATCCATCCCCAGGGGTTGACAGCCCCTGAAACCATGTACTTACCCTCCATCTCCAGGGCTGCATCATGGTTTCATTCTGTTCAATCTGCCGCTTCAGCCACGGACTTCTGATTTTGTATAAACCAGATGTCTGCAGTGGAAGGGGGGCCGGAGTGGCAGATTGAACAGAATGAAATCAAGACACAGCCCCGGAAACGCAGGCTAAGTGTTGCATCACAGTTTCAGGAGCAATTGCCATCACTGTTGACCCCAGAGAGGGATGCCAGTGGCAGCAATGGGTTGTGGGGGTTCCCCATATGGCCAGTGCTTTAGGTGACCACCCAGTTAACCTAATAGAAGCGCCAGCCCTGGGTGTAGGCCATTTCACAAAAGTGGATGTCTCCAAATTGCACGACCTCAGAGTTGGGTATTTGGACGTGCCTGCAGGGGTATTTCAGAAGGGGGGTCACTATATCATGA
The DNA here is from genome assembly GCA_033557465.1 of Ichthyophis bannanicus. NCBI lineage: Eukaryota > Metazoa > Chordata > Amphibia > Gymnophiona > Ichthyophiidae > Ichthyophis > Ichthyophis bannanicus. The sequence continues at coordinate 862,708,143 of CM066032.1, read as the reverse complement.
GACTAGCATGTCTCGGCCTGCCATTTCAGTTACTCAGATATGGGGTCAGTAATATGTTTATAGTTACATGCAGATTTCATTAGCCAAGAAATATTAACTGTGGTGTGTCATGGCATAAGGCAAATAGTGCCTATGGAAACAGAAGAAAATGTGCAGAGCAGTTTTAAAATGGGCAGCTCAAAGCACATGGCTGAGGGTTACTATAGGCAACCAACAAAAACAATAGCACCGGGTATAGGTAAACGCCCCAGCAAAGCATTACCTCATAGCTCATTAGAGGATCAGGAACAGCTGCAGAGACTTGAGCTTATGAGAAACTCAAAGGGTGACGCACTTAAAAATGAGTCAGTCTTGAGAAAGAGAAGAACACACGGGAGAGCTAACAGGAACGCTAACCAGGACACATACCTGAGAACTTCAGACGGGGAGTCCAGAAGCGTCTCAGAGGAGTTTGCCCAAGAGGGAATACCTGAGGTTAGTGCCAGAGAGTTGGGCTGCACTGAACCAGAGTCTGGTCGTTGGGGACACAGAGGGATTCCTACCAGCAAACGGAGAGAAGCTGTGAGAGGGAATTTCCATGAGAGCAGGTACCTGGGGAATAGAAGCTCTGGTCCAAAGGAGATTTCCAGGCTCAAAGAAACACGTCCTGTAAGGGGAAGTGAAAAGCTTTCAAGGGAGAAAGGCTATTTTCAGCTTCCCAGCTACAAAGGTTCCGGCAGAGGCCAGCCTGAAGAAAGGCCAATTCCCTGGAGTAGAGGGGCACTTGAAAAGCAGGATTTTACATACGCTTGTCCTGAAGTGTATGGCCCTCTAGAGGGAAAGTCTACACTGCATGGTAACTTTCCATTCCACTTTACTAGTGAGGAAGAGAGAAGCCCTTGCCAGAGAGAGGAGGGATTTTTGAATATTGGTGTAAGTTCCAATCCCACAGAAGAGAATTGCAGGGAAGCTCATGAGGCCATGGACTGTGATTACTGTGTGGAAAACTCAGAGGATTTCCAGATGGATTGTACACTTGTATTTGCGGATAATGTGACCTCTTTCTGCTGAAGCGTGCAGAAGGGAAATCTGTTTAAAGGAACAGATTTCAATCCACAGCTGTTGTAAGGTACAAGGCTTGTTTTGCACTTTTTGTTTTGCCTTAAGCTGAAAAGGAGCATTCCTGTGTAATTTTTGTAGTTCCATTTTGTGTTATTCCAGAAGCATGGTTTATTTTCCTTTGTGATTCCTGACTGCAGAAGTTCTCCCGGGAAGGGAAATAAAATACCTCTTTATCAGCCTAGCTACTCGTCCACGACTACACTCTTTTTATTGAATAGCTAGTGGGACTTCAACTCCCAGGGGGCACTACTTGTCCCTACTACCTAAGAAGAGGCCTCACTGAAACCCCCATGTCCTTTACCTTTGGGGGGGTATGTAGGTGGGTGACAGGTGATGAAAGCACATTTTGATCTTCCCTCTGAAAACATTGCAGCCATGAAACAAGCACTTTTTTGCACATCATTTATGGTCAGGAATAGGTATAGGCCGGGATGCCTCACTAAAAAGGGTCAAACATGCTTGTGCCATTCTGAAATCGCAATGTGTTTCTCTGTTGCTCCACCCAGGCCACGCCTCCACCACACCCCTATGCTAAATGGACGTGCTTGCACTGTGGACACTTAACTACCTGGCTTTCTAAAATGGTTCTGGGGATGTGTCTGTCATTTGCACATCTGAATGCCCATTTTCAGACATCCAAATCATGAATAAAGCTTCTAAAATGCCCCCTTACTGCTCAGAAAAGTATAAGAAAAGTCTAGAGAAGAACAGACAGTGAACCAAGCAAAGATGCATAAACATCTAAGATAAAAATGGGATAATTAATATCTTTTTTATGAAATGAGGACAGTGAGTGAAATTAAAACATAAGAATGAAGATCAACCAGCCATTCCAAAAGAATGATATTGGGGCACTGTTTCATTAATATGTGTTTGTACTTCATTATCTGCTATCTTTCCTATAATCTTTTGCTTTTATTTTCTTTCAGGTTATATTCCCATATCAAATCTGGAGGTGAAATAAGGTTTATGAGCAATAAATTCACTGGAATTAGTGCCTGGATTGATGTATGCATCAATATCACTATTTAACAAACATTACTGTACTGTATGTCATATTAAATGGATTAGGAGTGAATGAGCTGGTAGTGACCCGACCCATGTTGGTTCACATCCCTACAGACTCGTGCAATCCACACACAGATGCCTATGGACATAATATACTTTATGTTTATATCCAAGGTATACTAGGCTGGAGCATAACAATTTTGAATGAGACAGATGCTGTTCATATTTCAACCAATCTAGACTGTTTCAACCATTCCTACAACTCCATGTCTGACATTAGTGAAAACTGTCAGATTTCTGATCATGATCACCATTAACTTCCACGGGGCTTTCTGCAAAAGTATGAGGTGGTATGGTAACGAAGTGCAAGAGAATATACCTCTGAAATGTTTGCAAATAGAACTTATTTATTTTTATTTATTTAATATTTCTTATATACTGCCTTTTATGATATCAAGGCGATTTACATTGAACAAACTGAAATTACATTGAACTGACTGCAAACTGCAAAATTACATTGAACTGACTGCAAACTGAATAAATCTGGGACACTTTCTTCCTAGAAGTGCTATCAGAACAACTTGATTATCCCATGCACTCTCTCATTTTTTTAGGATACATTTCCTGGTGTGATTCTGAAAAACTGTCATCAGAAAATCACATGACTTTTGCTATATTGATCGTCACTAGGATACAGAATACTACTGCTGAGTCTTATGGGTAGATCTTTTCCTCTTCCTATCTGACCTCTGAGAGATATTATTTCATTGACTTCAGCATGCATTTGTAATATCCCTGCCTGTCCCTGATAGTGGCATGAGCCAGTTCACATTTGGCACAATATGGGGTAGGTTTAATAAAAAGCGCTGTTAGCGCAGGGTTTTTTCCATGCAGTAAGCATTTCACACTGACAATATGTTAATGGTCCTCTGCTAAAAATCCTACACTAACTGGGTAGCACATGATTGGGTGGGGAATGGGAGGGTTAGGGGTGGAATATGAGCATTGATGGCACATTGTAGTTAGCGTGAGGCTTTGCTGCATGTGCTAACCACAAATGTTGCAGTTAGCAATAGATGATGGACAGTGCTGCATGTAAGCAACTCGCTAATGGCAGGGGAACAAAGAACCACCCCCACAAAGATAGCACAGACGTCCATACTAGTTTCACTGCTCAAATGCATGCTAACAGCACACCCCTTCGTAAACATGCCCTATATGTTGCACCATGAAGGACTTACTCAAAGAATTTTTCAGAAGTATCATGATGGTTGTTAAGCATTGTTTTAGCATCTGAAATAAGTTTCATGCATTGTTTTTGCATCCCATATTTGTGCCATGCATGAAACTGCACTGAAACACATTTTGCACATCAAGGGGTCTACTTAGTAGAGTATGTTATGGCTAAAACCATTAATTGGTGCCTAGTTATTAATAATGTGTGCTAATGGTGATTTAACGTGTGTTAACATTAGCTTATCTTAGTGAAGTGAAGACACATTTTGCAATGGATGTCGAAGTGCAATCTGGGACATCAAAGCCAGAATGTCTGAAAAAAAAAAAAATCAGGCACGTGCACGTTCAGGCACAATTTCAGAAATGTGGAGGTTCCCGATATGGACTTCTTTGGAGATGTCTACATAGACATCCCCAAAATAAACATTTCAGAATGGGGATGTCTAATAACTCTAAAGCTTAGAGCAGTGTGTTAGGAGCAGAGTAGCCAGGGTTGAAATCCCAGTGTAGGCCTTTGTGATCTGAGGCCTGTCACTTAACTCTCCTTCTTCTCTACACTCTGGATGTTTTAAGGCCAAAACAAGCACTTGTCTTATGCCCATTCGTGCCTGGAGCAAGTCTTAATTCAGAAGTGTCAACAAACATTCCTGATGTTTCTGCAGTCAAGCTGGGATGTTTAAGTCCATTTTACCTCCTCGGATACACCTACGCCACACCTCCTGCCTAATTGGACATCCTCACACTGGTGACATCCTTAAAAGTGATTTGTAAAATGGCTCTAGAGATGTTTCTGTGATTAGGGCATGCACATACATGTCTTCAGATATCCGAATCATGTCTAAGACTTTTAAAATGATCCCCTAGACCTCTAAGGTGGCTATTTTATGTAGAAACATCCCATGCGCAAACAACAGCATTTACACATGTAAATTACATTTTATAAAAGGGGCTATTTACACATAGCGATGCACACCGTGTTTGGTTTGTCTAGAGGAATGGTAATGGCAAGGAGAAGGAATGGATTGGATTGGGTGGGACTACAATATTAATGTGGATTCCCCATCTTACAAGGGGATCCATATTGATGACAAAAAAAATCTGGATGTCAGCATTTATATTTGCCATGAGGCATGAATAAGTGCTGTCTTGAAGGGTCAGGTGTAAAGGCCAAAGTCAGGTCAAACCACTCCCCCCTTATATCCTACTCTCCCCCACCTAAGGCATCTACCCACCCCATTACCTCCTTCTCACAGGTGTTCACCCCCAATCTGGCTCTAACAGCCTGTCCTACTTAATCCTCCCTAATCATACAATCCTCTCCAGCATCTCTAAACTCAACCCGAACCCCCAAAGCATAACTCCCACCCAAAGACCTCCTTATTTGGCGGCCTGTCTCCACCAGTAGTACTGCACAATGTCCACTAGGGGGTCACCATCACCAGGTTGAATCCCAGGAATGAAAGAGCAGGGACAACGGGGAATCACTCCTGCTTCCATAAGATAACAGGAACTATCATTTCCAGGTAGAACAGGGGGTAATGGGATTAGAGGTTGGGGGTTAGAGGAGGTCTATCTGGAATATGCCCTGGGGGTCAGGTATGAGCTTAGTGATGTTGGGGGGTCATCAGATGCTTTAGAGCTGAATCGGGGTCCGGGCCTGCACGTACAGGCCAGGATGCAATTCTGATCCCACGGGGCTAGATGTGCACTGTGGGATCAGAATCCCGGCTAACTCTGTGTATCTTGTAAAATACTTTGGGAATCTTCCACAGCTCAGTCTGAATGCCTAAATTCCCCTCAGCACATCCAATCTAAAATCTCTTCATGGATTTTGCATCAGTTTTATAGATTCTCTTCCCAATTCTCAATATGCAAAAAGGCAGAAACCTTTAACTTTGGCATAAATCTAGAATTAATTGAACACAACAAATGTATAAGAGGTTTTTAAAAACAAATGTGAATCTTATACCTGATCCTACTGTATGTGACACATTCTGTTAAAATGAATTAAAAACCAAGCCATTTTCCTCTTTATGAATGATCCTTGATCACATTAAAATACAAAAGCAACACTATCACTAAGCATTCTGGCAAAGTATCCGTGACACTAGAATGAGAAACTGAATGGCTTGCAAGATGTATGTGTGGCTTACCTAAACTATCTCTTGTACCCGCAAAACATAGGGAGAGCTAAATTCTGCCTTCTTGTAGACTTGCAAGTAAGTGGCTTTTTGGTACATAAGGGCCTGCTATTAAATTCTGAAATTGATGATGTTCACTGTAATAGTTCATTGGGTTCCTTGTAAACCTACTTGATTACATGGATAAAGTGATATATAAAATATAGAAATAGATAAATAAAAACCTCCGTTCTCAGCATTCCCTGAAAAAGCTTCTTTTTAATCTTCTTAAAAATCTGTATTCTGAAAGTCCACACATTAGGGATGCATATTCATTAGCATGCATTTGGTTTGTTTGGGTGCTTTAAACATTTTAGTACATTGAAAATTGACAAATTAATGCATGTTTAATTAATTATCTGATGCAGAGATATCAAAACATAGTACTGTGTTGGATGAGATTATGATTTGTGGAATGTGGTTGAATGACTTTAGACCAATTGGGAATTTATAAGAGAAAAGTATTTTATGATAAGAATCATAAATGGATGGTATGTTATGGTGTGAACTGAACACTAATACACTATGCACATATAATTATAAAGAAATGTGGACCTAAGATTTATGAAAACATTTATATATGTTTAGAGAAAATTAGCAGGTCCTAATAATTTTAAAATTTGGTCATATGACTTTTAGAAAGCTTAGTCATTTCCTAGTTTGAGGATTGAATTAAATGAGGTTTACACAAGTTGTTAGAGAAGAAGTTTAAAAACAATTATTAGTCAGACATACTTGGGAAAAATCCACCACTTATCGTTGACATTGAGCAACGGGGAATAGATTTGCTAGGAGCAGCCTAGTGATACATACTGGCCATGGTCAGAGACATGGTGCTGGTCTGAACCAGCATGGGAGAAATGTTATAAGTGTGCTGCAGAAAGATCCACATCACCAACGCACCCAAGCCTGTATTTTCCAGTCTTGTGCATGTACATGGGAATTTGAACTTGCACATTGGAATTTGGAAAGTGCATATGGAAACGCCCAGCGCACCAGTCTTGAGTAGGACTGTACAAAGAGATGCAACACAGCCTGTAAGTGTGGCTTTGAGGAACTTGTGCACATTGAAGAATACTACGATGTATGTGCATCTAAGCACCAGCAGCTATGTCTACTGTAAAGTAGGCATAACTAATGTACATGGAGAATAGCTCATTAGGCAAGCTAGTTTATAAAGTGAGGCACGTGCAGAAAAACAGTTCTTAACTATGCAGGAATATATAAAATAACCCTCCGCATGTTTTCATGGAACAGGTAGTGGGTGCATGGAATGGGTCTCTCAAGAGAAGTGGTGGAGACAAGAGTAACATCCAAGAAGTCATAAAAGGTTCCTTAAGCATGAAAGGACACCAGGAATCAACTGCCTTCCCCTCCTGTGGCATTGCATAGAAATTAAATTAGGAAAACTAGATGGTTTTTCTAGTTCTTATCTGCATTGTGGCAGCATGCTTGAAGCACTTACTCATCATGAAACACATTGTCATGCCAGACAGATTAAAAAGACTGGAAAGTAAAGTTTTTGAGTTCTATATGCAGTAGAGAATTTTATTAAAAATTAAGGACCTATGATGACAAAAGAGGAATGGCTATGCAAAATTAAATCTAGATGTGGAAAATATGTTCAGCTAGTATACAATGGTCCTTAAAAGTTTCTAGAAGCAATAATGAAACACTGTGGTTGTCTTTAACTATAATGCATAAATTCAGCATCACTATCTAAACAGTGAGCAGCCCTTCATGAACAGTCCGCTAGCCATATAGTTATGCTGATAAATTTAGGTCAGGGTTTTTGCTTTCCTACATTTATCAGCATAACTATGTGGAAGACTGAATATCAATGCCAGCATGTAATTGGGCAAAATGTCCACTCTCTACCTTCACTCTGCGCTGGCACTCCCCAGAATAATTGTCAGCAGCAATGCTATATAGAAGAGAATTCTATGAGGTGCATGGAATCTATACATTAAAGCATGTGCCATGGCAGGTGTAAATGCCCATGCCTAGATTTTAGAAGGCACGCATATAGGTTATACTATTCTATAACCCAGGGCTCGACAAATTCTGAGGGCTATGTTGCCATGGCACCTAGAAATTGCAGCCCTAACACCTGAGATTCCATGTCCTTGAATGGCATTTGAGGCAGCACCAGCGTATACAAAAAATGTGCTTATTTCCCTCCACTGTGATTGGCTCTCTGCAAGGAGCTTGAGGCATATGATAGAGGAAGTCTGGGCTGGTCTCATTGCTTCAAGTCTCTTGAGAGACTTGAAACCATGAGGTCAGGTTGAACCTCCTGTACCACGTGGCTCCATACAGAGAGCTGATCATGATGAGAAAGAAGTGTGGCTTTTTTGGTGCAAACTCAAGCAGCAGTGCAGGAGTGGAGGGGTAGCCTAGTGGTTAGAACACTGGCTTGGTAACCAAGCAACCAGGGTTCCATTCCCACTAGCACTCCTTGTGGCCTTGGGCAACTCACTTAACCCTCCACTGCCTCGGAAGAAAGGCCAGGCAATCTACTTCCAGTGACACTGCCAAGAAAACCCAGGAGCTTCTGGGTTGCCAGGAGTCAGGACTGACTGAAAGGTGTGTGTAAGCAGCAATGCAGCAAGAATGGCAAGAGTCTAGATGATGGGTGGGGGGTGGCTATGAGAGAGAGCCACACTGGATTAAGATTGTGGGGAGGGTTACAAGAGAGAAAGAGACAGAAAGATACTTGATGATAGCTGGGAGAACTATGAGAGGGAGAGAGAGAGAGAGAGACTGGCTGATGGCTGGGAGAGGGCTATGAGAGAGAGATAGAGATGTTGGTGATGGCTGGGGAGCAAAGAGAAAGAGAGAGACATTGGATGAAGACTATGGGGGCTGTGAGAAAGAGACACTGGGTGATGGCTAAGGGGGCTATGAGAGAAATGGGTTATTGGAGGCTAATAGAGAGAGAAAAATGATGACTGAGGAGCTATGAGAAAGAGAGATTGGCTAATGGCTGGGTGGGAGCCTATAGGGAGAGAGACATACTAGGTGATGGCTAGAGGGCTAAAAGAGAGAGAAACTGGTTAACAGCTGGGGGGACTATGAGAGAGAGAGAAACTGGCTAAAGACTGTGGGGAGAGTTATGAGAAAGAGAGACTGATGGTAAGGGAGCACTATGAGAGAAAGAGATTTGCCAATGGCTGGGGGAGCTATGAGAGAAAGAAAAACTTGGTAATGGCTTGAGGGGACTAAGAGAGAGAGAGAAAAAGAAACTTGGTGGTGGTGGAGGAGGGGGCCTATGAAAGTTTTTTGTATCATTAAACCAAACCATGATGATATGTGAAACAAAACAGGAAGTTGCCTCAGTTCAGCTATAAAGGGTCACCAATATGCTGCTAAGAACATGCTCAATGGGGATGGTGGGGGGGGGGGGGGAAGAGCCACTGCCTTCTGTTGGCACCATGACAAGACACATTAAGTGCCTGATTTTTTTAGAATATGGGAAAACAGCAAATTAGGCTGTTAAAGAAGCTGTGATACACCTTTTGGGTGAATGGATGGGGCACTGTGACTGAGATCCCTGCAGCCGGCTTCTAAATTTTTAAGGTGGTTCCTAGATTCCAAGAGAATTTGTCAAGGCCTGCTATAAAGTAGGTGCCTCTTCTCACCCTGCATATACTTACAAAATAGTGACTGGCCTATGGATATGCATATGGGCCCATCCCTGCATGTAAATCACTAGAACACCATGACTCACACTTATGGATGGGGCATACTGTGGGCTCCCTCCTTATGGAATGACCCTCCATAGTACTGTTGCTAATTAACCTACCGGTAGCTTATCTGTAGAGCAGTTGCCACTACAGGGGCAGGTGCTTTTAAATATTGATTTGACAAGTTATCAAGGAAAGGATGTTAAAAAATGGGCAAAAATAAAGCTATGTCCTAGGAAGAAGAATGGAAAAAAAGGGAAAAATGACCAAGTGGAGCTGAGGTGACAGTTTGTATCCACCTTATCTTCTGCAATTGGGGTTAACTTCCTGCCACCAGACTCCTGTGGCCACCTACTCAAGAAAGTCTGGAGTTGAGGGAAACTTGGTCCAGGAAGCATTTTTAAGTCATGGGCTGGATAAATTGACTTCACAGCTTTACAAAGAGATTTTGTTTTAAATGCGTAGGTTGAAATTTAAAGTGCTAATAAATTCATATCTATTAATGTCATTTAGTATTTAAAGGCTTGAGCTGAAGATGAAGCACTCTTATCCCAGTGATACTCAGAAAAGATACATGTGATTAAGGAATAGGCCAAACACTCTGGAACTTATCCTAAAGTAACTATATTTCTTATACCACAAGTTTTGAGGAGTCGACTGAAACTGGAGAAAAAGAAGCCAAATCAGAGCACGATGGTGTAAATGTACATGAATTAGAGGTCAATGGGGAAATGAAATGAAAAGCAGACAGAACCAACAGAGGTCATAAACATTGACCAATGACCCAGTGTTATAACCGGTAAGTATAAAAGACAGCCAACAATATGGTTTTATCCAAAGAGGTCCTAGGCAAATACTCAGTATTGAATTTCTCCAAAATGATGCCATTCCCAGACACATGGCCACTTAATTTACACATGAAACTTTTTAAAATAAAACGAACCCCTTAATATTGTATAATTGTACATGGTAGTAGTAACAGGGAAGGGAAGAAGGGATTGGAAGTGGAACCCTTAATTTCTGCCTTGACCCCAGCGTTTCTAACAGCAGTCTTGCTCACCCCTAACCATTCCCACTCTGTCATCACCTTGTACGGTAGGAACTATATTGGCTGTACTGTCTAGTTTTCTACGCCCTCAGAACTCACAGAAATGAATTTTGCATTTGTAGCAAAATAACTGTTTAAAAATGTGCCTTGAATAAGACAGCACCTTAATGTAGACTGTATGTTGCTATAAAATTACCCCATTAGTCAATAGTTCAGCAGACAGCTTCTGAATGTCTATGTAGTTTTTGCCATACCAACATTGTAAATGACAGCAAAGAGTCACCTAGTGCATGAAAATAAATATGAATTTACTTTTGAGGTGCTAAAGCAGGTAATCTGGATTTTCCTTTCTCTTTCCCTCCACCTCTCCATAGCTTCTTGCCTCTGCAGGTGGCCAAAGAAAACCTTTTTTTTTTTTTTTTTTTTTTGTTAATATCGGAGGACTAAGGTATCTCTAGCTAGTCACCTGCCCCCGGTGGTAGCTCTCTTCGAAAGTTGCCCACCAACTACATGATTAAGACCTATTAATATGAATGCACTCAAGTTGTCTTTGCTTTATTAGCTATAGTATACAGATGTTTTAGTAAGTCATAAATGCATAGTGAAGCAATGGGGCTTTCAAACATGTATTTAAATGCCTACTGTGTTCAGCTTCCTACCGTACACTGAGGGGATTGCTAAAATAATGAAAAGTAGTCAAAGAATGCATTCATTTAACCTTTCTATCAATTAGAAAATGCACTGTGGATTAGAACACTGTCATCTCTTCCTTCGGTCAGATTTACTGAGGTCTGACCTTTTAATCTAAGGAATAATGGTTTTGGTTTAATGATAGCCCCAGAGGACTGGACCTTACCTTCCTGTAAACGAACCCACCAATTATTGGCAGGAGCCAGCACAGAGAGTGCCTTACGCTTGCCGCTTATAATAAATGCAGATGCGCAGCTTCATTCTAACATAAATAAAGCACTGCTTCCAGGCCTGATTCATAAAAAAAAAAAGACACACAAAAAAAGTTATGCATCATCTGTGTGTTAATTCCATGCCCAGTGCTTTTGCTGTCTACTGTATCTTCCCTTGGCAAAACAAGTCGTATTGCTGCACTGAGAACTGATTTGCACCTGTAAACAGCATAGGCGCCCTATCCTGCCGATCGCCTGCTAGGTGTCCGTGTTAAACCTCCATTGACAAGTTTGCACTAATTACACCGGTATGTAGGAAGCACGCACGGATTCTGGCATGAAGATAACATTGACAAATCTGCCTCCATGGTTACATTCTTAAATGAACTGCAAACAAAAAAAAAGGAGCGAGCCTACATATTTTGCTAATTTCTTTTTCATATTTTCCAAATTATTTTTCATGTGGATGCCATTTCTATTAATCAAGAATAAGCTGGAATTAGCAAAGTAGTTCTGCATTTAGGTGCAGGTTATTTACCCGATGAAAACTGTTCTGAAATATTTTTTGTTTGTTTTTTAAATTGAAATAAATTCAAAACTTCTAAATAACCAGCAGCTAAACATAAAATGCACTACAGGGACATTGAAAGGTAAGAACAATGTTTCAGATTTAATAGACAGCTCATTAAAGTGCTTTCTCACACTCTCAAAATGGTTTGCCCAGAAATGCTGTTATGCAGAAGGCTTTTCTGCTGCTTACAGCTGGAATAAAGTTTTTATCATTTTTTTTCTTTACACCAGCAGTTCCAGACTCTTAAAAGCATCACCAGGGGTTACTTCTGTTCTACTACTTTGTAGTTCATCCTAGTTTCTCGTCACATATTTGACTGTACACATTTGGGACATGTTTAATAGTGTGATAAGTTCCAACTGCTTAGCTCATGGTAAGTGCTTAAAATGAGCACGGCGGCTAGGTCGGAGCCATACTAACTGATGAGGGCATTCCCGATCTACTCTCATGCAGTTAGTGCAGCTTGGAGGACTGGTAGCCACACTGAACAGCACCCTGGGACGTGTAAGTTCACCCGTGCTAACGGCAGCAATCACGCTTCGTGTGAGCTAATAACACCCACCCTTGCACTAACCTTGATGTGCAGGCAATGCCCACTCTCTATCCTTAACCCCGCCCCCCCCCCGCCCCCCAGTCCCTGCCTCATCCCACATTAACCACTTCAAATAGATATAGGAAACATACCCTATGAACTCCTTATATAATAATTACATCATTGAATAAATTAGGTATTTTATGAAGCCCATGGGGCTTTTAAAAATCACCCTCTCCACGTTCCTCATAGTCTGTACCTGGTTGTGTGTGTCAGTGGGATGCCCCTGTAGAGTTACAGGGGAATGACCACATCCCAAATGCTACTGGAGATTAGGTAGCAAGCTTCTTAACAATTGCTTTAAGAAATAACTACTCTGCCATGAAATAAATACTTTAGAAGACATCTAACAGATTGTATTTTAATTGCTAATTGAATTATCTGTCTCTTCTATAAAATGATGATTTCAGCTCAAATTCTTTGATGACACTCCATTGCTTCATGTATTGAAACTCTAAAATCCCTTTATAAAATAGATGCATCTAGTATTAAACTGAGAAGATGGAAAAGGAGACAAACATAATGAAAAAAACAACTGAATAATATACTGCAGTATGATATTTCAATTTGTTTTGATATTACTTTCATATGTGCATGTTTTCACAAGTGAAATCTAAAAACATTGAAATGAAGACTATTAGACATACATCTTTGTAAAACTGCAAGCAGGTCTGCAATAGTAATTATTAGAAATGTAGGGAAAGATGAATGACTATGAAACCAGACATTCATTTCAACATTAAAATATGAAGCCTTTCAAGAGTGCAGTATAGTTTTACTCCTAATGTGTGTTTTGAGCCAAAATCAACGCATGTTATGTGCCATTGCACCGCAGTCATTGTTGGGGGTATTGTCAGCATGTGCCCGACAGTTATCATTCAGGTAAGACTTTATGATGGACTTTTGCCCTTGACAATTACCGTGAGTGCACATAATGCCGCCTATTAAGATGCCGCCTATTAAGATATACCCGCACTAAACTGCAGTCCTGGTGATTAGTACATGCCACTGATGCCCACAGTAACTACAATGTGCAGTCAGTGCCTACTCTCCACCCCAACTCCATCCAAACCCCGCCCTAGTGCATGATGCACAGTTAACATATGTTTCAGCATGCAGTAATTATCCTACCTATGTGGTAATAATTACCATAGGCCTGCAAAAGCAGGTAACGTGTTTTAAGCACATAACTTGGCTCCTTATTGTAAGAAAAATGCAAAGTTAAATCATACTCGACAGAAAAATATTTTCTTTTTGGAATTGGCATATATTTATGTTTTTATGGAGCGGTGCATCCCCTGTTTGATCCATAACTATACAGAAGACAGTTTAAAAACAAGACACTATAAGATTGATAGAAAATAAATTTTCGATCCATATTAAAAGTAAAAGATGGATTGTTTTTAATAAGCTTAGAAAGTGTATAGCATTATTTTCAAATTGATTTCAGATGCATTTCCGGAGAGTAGGTAAATGGTGAACCAATGACAGGCATAGAAACTATAAAAAAATATTAGTTCACATTCATAAAATCAGGTCTGAAAACAAACTGGCAAATTACTGTATCAGATCCTAGTGTTTGTCTCTACGCATTGCCAAAAAGCTGATCGTTTTTCATCACTTTTGCTAATTTTTCAATCTGTCATTTTATCAAGCTCTAATAACATTTTTATGCTAAAAATAAATCTGCTTGGGGCCATGTTCAGCATGTGTTTTAAGGAAAAATATATTTGATTTATTATAAACCATGTTGAAGATAACATGTGAGGGACTGCTGCAGGAAATTGTAGTCTATGCAATAAAATTAGTTCTAAGAAAATTTAATGTGCCCTCACAGAAAAATGTTCAATTTAAAATAACATTTAATGAGTGATGCAATAAGGTTTAGCATGGTTGCAGGAAGGGGATTAACCTAGAGCAGTGGGACATAGGCAGCCACTAAGAAGGGGACCCTTGGGAGAAGACTAAAGAGAGTGCAGACCCCACAGAGCTGGTTAAAGGCCAGTTTTATTAGTGCTAGGAGTGGAGCAATAGCCAAGTGTTTATAGCAGTAGCCTGGTGACTAAGAGACCAGTGTTCAGTTTCCACTGGCATTCCTTGTGGCCCTCCACTGCCTTCGAAGAAAGGTCGGCCAATCTACTTCTGGTCGCACCTTGCCATAAAAGTCCAGAGACCGCTGAGTCACCAGGAGTCCGCATTGACTCGACCATGCATACACATCACTACTAGCCTTAGTGCTCAGGACAGGTTAAAAATAGTATGAGGTTGGGAGACTGTCTTTAAGCCAGTCGCATCATTGTCCAGGAAAGGTTATAGATCCGTGAGGATACATTTTAGTTGTTTTCACTGGGAACTGTAGAAAATAACCAGAGGCAGTCAGTTCCTGTGTGCTATAGTCGGTCTAATGAAGAGTAATGGATGGAAGCTGGAAGTATGCAGATATTAACAGCAGTCAGTGGGTTCCCAGTTAAACTTGGTTCTTGTGCACCCTTTGTGGAATTGCACAGTGGTATGAAGAAAGAGACGTTTCTGTGGATAAAGTTAAAGTTTGTTTGATATGCTAAGCTTCCTACTTTCTCCCAAGTATCACTGAAGGGCTGAGTCCAACCTCCAAGATAGCTGGCATTCTAGATGATCTTAAATCATGAAGGCAATATGATGGAAAGCCTATTGTAACCTTGGTCTTGGTAACGAAAGCAGCTGCCTAATGTATAAAGTTAAGCAGCAGAAGCAATGCTTTACTTTATGTGATGTTCAATGGCATTGGCCATTAAAATGGCATCGCTGAATAAGGCTATAAATGGTAACTGCATTGACCCTCACCTGCATGAGTGAGGCCTGCCTTTTGGCTGCTTTGCCTAAAGATGTATAAGGAATGCAGAGCAGTAAAACTGCTCCATGTAAAATGTTCTCTTTCTTCTGGCAAAACCCCAATCCTGCCTACCTTCTAGTACATACAAAGGTTTTATGCATATAGTCCGCAATGGCATGATCTATGCATAAAATTATGTGTATAACTGGGGAATTTTTAAAAACTGCATACTTATTCACTTATCGAATATAGCATACAAGCAGAAAAAAGAGTCCTCATAGGAATTTCAAAAGTAAACACGATCCACTAAATACCCTCCCCTAGCACACAGAAAAAGAGGGGGAAACCATCTCAGAAACTAAAAGGAGATGCAATTATCCAGCAAATGTGACGATTCTCAACCCAGTCCTTGGGCACACCTAGCAATAATATTCAACTGCTATCTGCACAGCTATTCAGTTTCATTTATGGCAGCCTTGCTGGCACAGGTTCATAAATGTATTGATATGATCAGTGTTATCCTTTTAGCTAGCACCGCTGAAGATACGCCTGGCTGGTGACCATGAAAGCAGCTATCCTTTTAAAGTTTGCCTGCTCAATACCTTGATTCTGTTTTCTTGCTACATTCGGCTCCTCTGTGTCTGTCCCATGACTTTTGAATTCCATCATTGTTCTTTTGCTTCCACCACCACCACTGGTAGGACATTCCAGGCATCCGCCATCCTTTCTGTGAAAAGTATTTCCTGATGTATTTAAGTTTACCTTCTTGAAGCTTCATCTTTAGATACTCTAGTTCAAGTGCCCAATTCTTTGAACAAGGTTTGTTTGTTCATTAAAACGTTTCAAGTAGACATCTGCCCCTCGTCTCCTCTAGGGTATACATATCTAGGTCTTCAAGCCACTTCTCATATGTCTTCTAGTACAGACCCCATATTATTTTGGTGGTTTTCCTCAATTCCTTTTCAGTCCCCTCTCTATGCAGCCTAGCATCCTTCTGGCTATGGCCACCACCTTGTCACATTGTTTCACAACCTTCAGATCCTCAGACACTATTACCCTGACATCTTTCTCCTGGTCTGTGCACATCAGTCTTTCACCCCCTATCACATTCAACTCCTTTGAATTTCTGCATTCCAAGTGCATCACTCTGTACCTCTTCAAATTAAAGCTTAGCTGCCAAATATTTGACTGATTTGCTATTTTTTGTAGTCCATGCCATCTACACTGGCTAAGGGGTCCGCTCTCTTGCAACGTTTTGTGTCATGTGCAAAAAAGCAATCTTTTCCTTCTAACCCTTCAGCAATATTGCACATAAAGATACTGTACAAATATTCATCTTAATTATATTCCATCCATTGGCTTGCACAGAAGAAATTTTGTCCAACCTGGAGATGTGTGCTTCAGAAAGTTTGAGAATAATAGAATTTGGACATCATCAGCATAAAAATATGTTCTTAGACTGAGACATTATATTAGAGCCTCTAATTGTGAAAGACAAATATTGAAATGGAGATTCTTGAGGAACAAAGAGCAAGAGGTATGGTGGTCACATGCGCTTTATTAATAATAAAATACCCCAACGCGTTTCGGCAATGCCTTCATCAGGGGGCGGAGAACTGCAAAAAACAATAAATAAATAAAAACATCAATATGGCCAAACGCATAAAGTGCTTGCAAACAAAACCAACATTAAAAATATTAAAACATTAAAAATACAAGTACATTAGTTCAACAAAATATAATAAACCATATATTAAATAGAAGTCAAAAATTAAACAACTAAAAAGATAAAAGCAAGAAGAAGGACAAAAAACTAATTAAATGTAAGGGGAAAAGCAAATAATCCCAGGATAATCTACTCTTAACAAATCAGTGTAGAAAAAGAATTGTGTGTGTGCATATATAGCTGGGATTTAGAACCACCAAAACCCTGACCAGCTGACAATAATAGGAACAACAAAAATAAGAGTAAAGCTAAGACCAGATTATTTTCACCAGATCCCAATTTAGAGCGGACTAACAAAAGAATTCAAAGTCAAGGTGAAGAACAATTTGATTGTGATAACTCTGCCCCTCTCTTCACCTCTGACATAAGGCCTGAACAATCTTTGTTTTATGTAATGGATTCCCTATGAAAAGGGGGAGGGAAGAGGACGGTACACTACCAGCACAACCCTATGAAATCACCAAATTATCAGTATCAGGCTCGAGAATTTCGCCCCAGTTTCCCACCCCAGGGGAGGTGCCGAGAGAGAGGCCAAAGTTATCGGAGGACATCACAGTAAAACAAATTGGTGGTATTTTTAATCTTTCAGACTTTGATCTCAACAATACCCAAATTGAAGTACTTGAAAAGGTATTTCTTTTGTACCCTCTACTAGACATGATCAATTTGCTACATATGTTGAGTTTTATACATTTTTTTTGGAAACTGAAAATTATTGATTTTTTTGAACATCAGGGTAGTGCTGCTACAGATCCCTCAATTCTCCGACGTCCCTCTACTTGGGTTCTGCCAAATACTACCAATGTTTTAATTGATACCTTTGAGAAAGTTGTTTTAACGCGTGTTGAATCATTATATACTAATAAGTCATGTACTTTTCACAATTTAACGGTACCCCAAAAAACGGCATTGGCCGAATTACAAAACAGTCAGTCCATTATCATTAAGCCGGCTGACAAAGGAGGTGCTCTAGTTATTCAGAATACGACTGATTATGTAAATGAAGTATTATGACAAATTAATGATTCTTCATTTTACAAAAAGATTTTTGAGGATCCTACTGTTCCTTTGAAACATAGGATAGACACTTTAATATTTGTTGGACAACAAGCCGGTTACCTCACAGCAAATAAGATTAACTTTCTTGGGGGGGCGGAGCCTGATGTCCAGCGGGTAGGACGCTTTGCGTTGAAGCTCCCGAGAGGCCTACTCAGAATCCTGACTTAATACCTATATAAATTTACTATTTCGCTCCGAGCTGACCGGGGCACCTCGGGGGGATGGCGGCCCACAAACCAGCGCGCTTGGACTTCGGGTCTCCTTCTTCTTCTCACGGAAAACGCTCCAAAACGGAGGTGTCCTCCCCGCAGAAGATGGTTCCATTTCGTGAAAACCCCGCAATGCACCTGGAGATTTTGGAGGAAATACGTGGCGTGAAGGAATTGGTGCAGTCTAATGGAGAAGCGCTTCGAGCCATGCGAGAAGACTTTGGAGTGCTCCAAGACCGACTTGAAGGTCTTTCATTACGGCAGGACAATATGGCGGGGGTCCTCGACTCGCACGAGGTGCGCTTGGGCAATCTGGATGAGGCTGAGCGCCAGATACAGAATCTTCAAAAGGAGTTGGAAGATAGCAATAATCGCGCCCGTCGCAACAATGTGAGGCTCCTCGGAATGCCGGAGGGGGTGGAAGCAGGAGATATAAGAGAATTCTTGCTCAAAACTCTTCCCTCCTTGCTGAAGATCACTTTTCACAGAGAACTGGAAATCGATCGAGCACACCGTGTTCCTGCCCGCATGGCGCTCAACCGCACGACCCCCCGGCCTATTATCTTTAGCTTGCTACGATATCAACAAGTGGAACAAATTTTACATGCTGCCCGAGCGAATCATCATTTGGAATATGAAGGTCGTAAGGTCTCCTTCTTTCCTGATTTGGCAAAGCCTACCGTTGACCGTCGGAAGAAACTCCTTGCTCTTCGCCCTCGACTTCAACAGCTACAGGCTCGCTTTGGCCTGTTGTATCCAGCGAAGCTCCGAGTGACTCTCCACAACCAGACCAGGACGTTCGAGGATCCTGATCTATTATCAACATTTTTGGACTCCAAAGAAGCAGAACAGATGCGCTAATCCCAAATCTTGGACTCTTATCTGCCGGCTCTGTCCGCCATTTTGAAGGGCCCGATGCGGCGGTCATAGCCCAGCACAGAAATAGCCTGGACTTTCTTTCTTTCTCTGTATGACTTTTGTCTTTGGTCTCCTATCCCTTCATGATGTGTGCCTCGGTCGGATTCGGAGCACGCACAGTCCTACAGGTTATATGTTTTTTCAATTTCGGCCTTCTCTGGGGTTTCTCCCCGCAGACACATGGTCGCCAGTAATTTTGGGGTTTTGCTTCTCCCCTACCGTACTGCGGTTTTCTTTGTTAATGTGGGGCGCTTCATTGTATTATATTAGCTTATTTTTCCTATGTCATGTGTACAGCCAGATACAGTCAGTTTGAGGGACACAGTGAAATTATGTGTGCTATCATGCTCAGAATTTTAACTTTTCTGAATGGCCTCATGTAAAATCTTATTATTCATCGTACAAGGCATTGCTGGTCCACTCAGCAGAAAGAAAATCCTTAGCTATCTTAGCCACGAGCACGTTGATTAGGTGTTTCTTTAGGAAACGCATTACACTCTGCTGAAACACTGAAACTCAATGCTAGGCCTCACATTGTAGCTGCCTATTCTCCCACCGTTTCCAAATGGTACGGGATAGTCATTCTGGTTAAGAAGTCTTTGCACGCTACTGTACCTGATAGTAGCGCTGACATGGAGGGTAGATGGGCCCGTGTACACCTTGAGGTTGGAGATAGTGAATTCACGTGTATTTGCACTATGTCCAGAATGTGGACAACCCTGCTCACTATGCAAGTCTTGCGCAGTTGGCCTCGGCCTCCGCCAATGCTCCATTAATACTTGGTGGCGATTTTACTCAAGTGTTCCCTCAATCTTTTCTTTTCAAACAAGGTGCTTGTTGGTTGGAGGCTCCAGTACCGAGCAGACCTGTGTGGCTAGATATCGTAGCGGGCCTTTGCTCACCGATTCCTCTTACCTTACTCCCTGGTATGACTCTCCCATTAGACTCCCACTATCCACCAATGTTTTTCGACACTTTAGGTGCCTTTAATACTCCTATGCAACCTTTCGACTCCCGACTCTGGTCAGGGTAACTTCAGCATTGCATTCGGAGCGCTAGAGTACTCCCGCCATCGGCACTCTCTGCATAAGGTTGATTGGAAACTTCCGATCTCTCGGTAGTTTACCGGGTGTAGCATCCAATTTTACTAAACCTTATGTAATGCTATCACTAGAGATACCTCTATAGCGCAGAAAGTATGGGAGAGAGAATTGCATGTGACTTTAACCTCGGAGCAATGGAGCCTTATCTGGAGCAGAGGGACACGGGTTTCCGACCCGCCTCACTCACTCAGACCCTCTTCTTTCTAGCCCACCGGTGTTTTTACACTCCTCACAGTTTAGACAAATGGAACACTATTCAGGGTAATGGTTGCTGGACACGTCCTGTGGCCATTGGTTTATTACTTTATTTCATGTTATGCATGAATATCCCGCACTACAGTATAACTGGCGTCGGGTCTGGGGTCGTATTTAGTCTATATTGCACTCTCAGGAGTCCCTTTCTTGGAAGATAGTGGGACTTCGCCCAGTTGCGGGGATCCCCCCTCTCCCAAGAAATGGCTTATCTCCTTTTGAACTTTATGCTTGGCATTGCTGTTTCCCTCATTTAGTAATACTGGGAAATTAGTTCCCATCTGAGCCTCAATGAATGGTGGAATCATGCCTGTCTCTACAGTAAATATGAACAAATACTTCGTCTGTGCGCTTCCTCCGTTCAGACTCCTTCTTATTGGTCTTACTGGAAGATGTTCAATGAATATGTACATTTTGCTAAATGCTCTCATCTGACTGTCTAACTTTGTATATATCTCTGTCTCATGATCATGCTGTATTGTGGATACTTTTTTTGATCGTTTGATGTATAATCGCTGTTAATTGGAAGCGCTCACATGCTGATACAAACGGGTAGAGAAGAAGCACCGGGGTGGGGGGTAATGGGTTTACTTTTCCTTATTGTATACTTGTTTTGTCTCTTTTGGTGTGTTGTTTCTTTTGTTTGTTGCAAAATGAAAATAAAAGTTTCAAAAAAAAAAAAGATTAACTTTCTTACGGTTTTGCATCCTGTTACACCTACAATTACATTCTACCCAAAATTCATTACTAATCCTGCAGGATGTCGCATCATTTCAGCCATTGGATCTGTGCTTGAACCCCTATCCAAATTTCTAGATTTCTTTCTCCGACCATTTGTCCCACAAATTCCATCGTAGATTTGTGATTCTACACATGTCATTAACATATTGAACGAGTTTAAAGATCATCATCAGCAGCTCATTATGGTCACCTTAGATATTAATGCATTATACACTAATATTCCGCAAGATGCAGCTTTAGAAATTATTGCTAATACGCTTATTAGGAGGACTCCACCGGTACGTACTCCTACTAGTTTTTTAACACATATGGCATCCATTGTTATGTGTGAAAATTTATTTTGTTTCCGTGGGGTGTTCTATAAACAAGTCAAAGGAGTTGCCATGAGTAACCGGGTAAGGCGGACAAGTAGCCTCTCCCCACAACTCCCCACTTACCCCCCGTGCACCACCGCACTCCCTTCAATAAAACCCTCACACAATTTTGGGCTTAAACTGGTCACAGCTTTATTAACCTATTAACAATAACCAAATAACAATTCAACACAATAACATTATCCCCCCCCTTTTTCGAAGCGCGAGCCCTCACCAGCTATGTGAGTAGCAAGGTGACGCCGCTTCCGCTTCTACTGAGTCCAGGCCCCGGCTAAACAGCCTAGCCCTCCCTCGTCCGGCTTCGCCATATTACTAGCAAAAACCTGAGGGGTTGTCCGGGCGGGGGTCCCCCACCCCCGCCCACAAGCTTGCCTCCGGCTCCGGAACCCGGAAACCTCCGGGATCCCGCCACCCCCCCCCCCCCAGCTGCAACATCCCATGTCATCGACCCCAGCCCCAAACCCACGCTAGGGTGAGCAGGCGGGCACCCGACGCGTCTGGCTCCGACCTGGAAAAGGCCGGAGCCACGGCGCGTCCCCGCACTGGCCTGGAGGCTGGTCCCACCTCCCATTCACCCCATTGGCTCCCCCCGCCTCCCGGCGGCCCGCGGGAGCCATTGGGGCGCCCAGAACAGCTCCGGCTCGCCCCCCGTCGTCACTATGACGCCGCGGCCCGGGGGATCGCATCCTCGCCGCCCCCCCGGTTACCCTGGGGCCGCGCGCACGTCGGCTCCGCGGCCCGGAACTAACCGGGTAAGGCGGACAAGTAGCCTCTCCCCACAACTCCCCACTTACCCCCCGTGCACCACCGCACTCCCTTCAATAAAACCCTCACACAATTTTGGGCTTAAACTGGTCGCAGCTTTATTAACCTATTAACAATAACCAAATAACAATTCAACACAATAACATTACCCCCCCCCCTTTTTTCGAAGCGCGAGCCCTCACCAGCTATGTGAGTAGCAAGGTGACGCCGCTTCCGCTTCTACTGAGTCCAGGCCCCGGCTTAACAGCCTAGCCCTCCCTCGTCCGGCTTCGCCATATTACTAGCAAAAACCTGAGGGGTTGTCCGGGCGGGGGTCCCCCACCCCCGCCCACAAGCTTGCCTCCGGCTCCGGAACCCGGAAACCTCCAAAATCCCGCCACCGGCTCAGGCCGCTACGGACCTGAGCCGCCCCCCAACCTGAAGCTGCGACCAGCCCAACTCCCCTGCCGGACACCTTCCACGGCCTCCTGCCAGTCATTAAGTAGCAGGTCCATCCCGATCGACAAGAGATGCATGCAATCCAGCCAGAACAGGCCAGAATACTCCACATCCACCCACGGGTGCAAGATCTGGCACCCACCCCGCTCCCCCACCCACCTGCCAATTTGGTGATTGACTTTTGTCAGCCCTCTATACCACCGCCGCTGGTCCCAACAGGCCGGCCGTGGAAGGATATCCGACCAAATCACAATAATCCCCGGAAACATTACAAAAACCAACCCCAGGTCCTTGTGAACAGCGCGAATCAGCTGCTTGCAGGTCCAGGACACCAGATCGTTGCCGCCTAGATGTATCAACAGGATATCTGGTGCTCCTCTCATGCGCTCGTGATGCCGCAGCAAAGGCAAAAGCGGGATCCACCGGAGTAAGCGCTCGCCCAGCCATGATACGGTCACCCCCAGCACTTCCAGTCCAAGATGTGGCCCCAATGACCGTGTTGCTGCTCGCCGACCAGCCCAGTAAACAAATGAGTGGCCAATCACCCAACAGCGACACGATGCATGGCCCCTTTCTGTAAAATAAAGAATAACAGAGTTAGCACCCCCCACAGCCCGTTACAAGCGCACATAGCCCTGGAACGCTTGCGATCTCCACCGCCCTATCCGTCATATCGCCTGCTCCGGAAGGCCCTCAGCTGCCGCGCTGGTCGCTGCGCCGATCTGAAAGGAATGGGGAGCGAACCTACAGGGATCTTCCCCAATCCGTCGCAACGACAGCCGGAGCACTGCCATGAACTGGTAGCGCGTGAGCACCCTCGCGTCCTCATGAAGGAACAAACTGCTGGCCCCGGCCGGCCGCACCTGCAAGTAGGCACACAGCAGCCTGACAGGGCAAGCAGGCGCTCCCGGTATGGCATGCAGCACCACCCTGGCACCTCTTCCCGACTGATCAGTCTTAGAACGCTCTAAGTGGATTCATACCATATCCTCCCCCACCCGCACCTGGTGGACTTTCAGGTCACGCGCTCCGTTCCTACGACCCGACTCCGACACCAGCTCCCCCACCCTAAAGGCACCGAAGAATGCCACCGAAAAGACAGCCTGAAACAGCGTACCCTTGTACTGGGAGGACACCACCTGAGGTAAAACATCTAACAAGCGGCTCAACAAGTCATAAGTTATCGGCCACCGCCCGTCAGCCGGAGTGAGCAGGGATCGCTCCCACCCTTGCAAAAGTCGACGAGTCAAAAATCCCTTGCCTACCGTCCCCCAACTGACCGCTCCCGCGAAGAAGGAAAACCCCGCCAGCTGCCTCTTCACCGTCACCCTAGAAAGACCCGCCGCCTTTGCCGCTATCACATATTGACCCAAAAGCAGCTCAGGGACTGGACCCTGTCGCCATCCGTGCTCTGCGAGGAAAGTTACCACACTGCTGCAACCCCGCTGATAGGCCGTCCATGTCGCCGCAGACATGGAATTCCTCAGCAGTTCCTTCATGTCGCCAGGCCAATCCGCCATAAATGCGCCGGGACCAATGCTCCCACTTCTTCGGCTTCCGGCGCTAAGGTCCGAAACAGCTCCCACTGAAAATGGGAAAGAGCGTCAGCAATTTTGTTAGTACTTCCAGGAATATGGTGGGCCCTCACCACCACATTCAGACGCAAACAAGCTAACACAATCTGACACATTAAATCCGCCACTTGCTTGCAGCGCGGGGCATAATTGTTTACAACAGACACGACCGCCACGTTGTCGCACCACCAGACTAACTGACGATTCCGGAGCCTGTCTGGCCATATGGTCAACACCACCAGGATCGGAAACAACTCCAAAAAGGTGATATTGCTGGTCAGGCCCGACTCCCACCAATCCTGGGGCCACCCTGCCGCACACCAGGAACCCCCAAAGTAAACCCCGAGGCCCGCGCCCCCCGCCGCATCCGTGTACAGTTGCAGAGCCGTACTAGAGACCTCCCTTTCCCGCAAAACCATAGTACCGTTAAAGTCACGCAGAAACTCATCCCACACGTGCATGTCTGCCCGAATGCTGTGCAATACCCTGATCCGATGGTGAGGCATACGGACCCGCACCGTGTCCGCCGATAGCCGCCTCAAAAATACACGCCCCATCGGAATAACCCTGCATGCAAAATTCAACGAACCAATCAGCGACTGCAGTTCCCGTAAGGTTAGCTTGCTGGAGACTAGCACATTCGCCACCAAGACTCGGAGCTTCGCTATCTTAGCCGCAGGCAGGCGAGCTACCATCATGACCGAATCCAGCTCCACCCCTAAGAAGGTGATGATGGTCACGGGGCCCTCCGTCTTCCCCGCCGCGAGAGGGACACCCCACTCCCGAGCCAGCCGCGCAAAACCACCAAGAAAATTCGAGCATCGCTCCGACCTAGCCTCCCCCACGAACAGGAAATCATCTAAGTAATGCACTACGTTAGCACAACCCACCTGTTTCACCACTGCCCAATGTAAAAAAGTACTGAACCGTTCAAAATATGCACAGGAGATCATGCACCCCATAGGCATACACTTATCGAAATAGTTGTCCCTGTCGAAACAAAACCCCAACAGAGGGAAAGACGCCGGGTGCACCGGCAACAAACGGAAGGCACACTCGATATCCGCTTTCGCCATCAAACACCCCGGACCACAGTATCTCACCAGTTCCAACGCCGCATCCAAGGAGGCATACCGAACCGTGCACAGATTGGAAAGGAAAGGTTATGGATTAACCAGAACTTCCCAGGCTCTTTTTTCGGGATTACGCTCAATGGGGATATCACTAGATCAGCAAAAGGCCTCTCCGTGAAGGGGCCCACCACCCGCCCCAATCGAATCTCCTCTGCTAGCTTATCCCACACGATCTGGGCAAAGCGCCTCACCGAAGGCAAATTCCTAGCCTTGGTACAGATCACCGCGCCCACCACCAGAATTCGAAAGCCTTCACTAAAGCCCCCCTCTACTACTGCACTGTCTTTCCGTCTTGGATACTGTTGCAGCCACGGGCGCATTACTTCTATCCTGACTGGGGTGGCAGCCAGGCTAAGGAGGCCCTTACTGTTTTGGAGGGGGCGCTCCGGCCCCACCCGCCCCTCTCTTAACGCATTTGAGCGCAGAGTGAGCCCTGTTACAGACGGAACAGGTGTGCCGGAATTTACAATCCGGAAACGGGCACAACGATTTGTTAAATCGCCAGCAGACGTCCCCGAAACCCCCCAAAGCTGATGCTTTTTGGACCCCAGCGGGTCCGCCCGCTCGAAAGGGCCACCCGGCCCCCGAAATGCCGGCCGTTCCCACCCGTGAACTGCTCGCCGCACTCCCACTAGGTCTGACCGCCATCTGCGTCAGCCACAGATTGATATCTTGCGTCCCCCAGGACAGCAGGCGGTTTTCTTCCATTTTATCCCTGAACTTCTCATCATAGTTGAGCCATGCCCAACCGTCATGCAATCGTGCAGCTTCTAAGATGGAATCCGCATAAGCGAGAAGCATACCATATTGCTCCGGGTGCGAATGCCCACACACAATAGCTAAGCGTAAAATGGCTCGCGTCCAGTTCACCACGTTCTGTGCAGCTCTCCGCACCCTCCCCGCCTTCTCGTCTTCCTTCCTCTTCCTTCTGCTGTCCCCGGACCGTTTTCGGCCTTCAAGCAGACGGAAAATGTTGATATATCGCCGTCGCAGAATCTTCCTCCGCAGCGTCTTTGGCACGCCTTCCCATAACTCCGAATATGCCACCACCGAAGGCGTCGCCGCTACTGCGCTCGCCCTATTCTCAGTCCCCTGCAAGTCCTGCCCCGTATCCCCGTCCGAGACCGAAGAATCGAACGTGGAAGCCGTGGACGAGGTGAATGAAGTCCTCGACCTGCGCCGTCTACGACAAGGATGTTTCCGCTTTCTCCTTGCTTTTTTACCTTCCCCCTCCATCGCTACTGTCCCGCCCCCTTCAGCCGCGCCCCGATCCCCTGCCAACTCACCTGCCAAACGCGCCGGCGCTTCGGCCATCACGCTGGCTGCCCGCGGCTCCGTACCCTCATGCGTTGCCGCTGACGTCCTCTCACTCGACCCCTCCACAGGCGCCGTACTCGATGGTCTCGAACCGCTGAACCACGGGCTCCCAGGGTACTGCCATCCAAAGGGGACCTGCGGGGAAAACACAGGAAAAGGCGAAGAGGGCCCCCCCGTCGCCCAAGGGGGCTGCCACGCCCCCAACCACTCCACCCCCGAAGAGCCTTGGCCCCCACCCTGCCAGTGCTCCCAAGAAGGTGGGTATGCCCACCCCGGCACTCCGGGCCGGTTCCCGGGGCCCACCGACACAGCACACTCGGCAGGCCGCACCTCGCCCAACCCAGGCACACTGCCCCCCACCGGAGATAGCCCTACTTCAGGCCCCATCCTCTCCGGGGGGCCAGCAGGTCCCCCACTCAAATCCCCCGCCCCCCCTTGACCGCCCCTCTGGACCCAGGCGGTCAGCATTCCGCGTCGCACCTCCCTGCCCATCCCCCGTTATACCGGGCCGGGCCTGCGCAGGTCCACCCCCACGCCACCCGCTCCCCCCAGTGCATGCTCCCCGGCTGCCCGCTCGGCCTCTACCCTGGGTCACTCCAAGAAAATCGCCCCCCTGACCCCCCCTCACATCACCCCCCTTTTCCCCACTGGGGGCAGACCTTGTCCGAACCCTCCCACAAGCCCCCCCAGCTGCCCCACTCCCCTGGCCCCTTTTCAATCCTTTTCCAGGTGTCCCCCCCCCACCCTTTCCCAGACCACATGGCTCCCAGCCCCCCTGCTTCACAAAGTGATCTGCCTGGCTGTTACCTTTATTTAGCTATGCTGTGTTTTTTCCTTTTCTTTCTTTCTTTATTTTTTATATCAGCCCCCCATTCCCTGCCTCCCCCGTGTACTCCTATGACCCCTTCCCCTTTCCCTTGCCTGCGAAATGCAATCACTTATTGTATGCCCTGACGGGGCACTCACCCTGTATTTTCTTTCTTTTTTTTTTTTTTTGATTGAATGGAGCCCCGGCACCCCCTTTGTATACACTCACCGGCCTTCTCCAAGTCGTACCGCAGCACTACCTCCCAAGCCACGCGGTGCCTCAGAGCACCCTCGTGCAGCACCCGACGTGCCTGTCTCCGACCTGGAAAAGGCCGGAGCCACGGCGCGTCTCCGCACTGGCCCGGAGGCTGGTCCCACCTCCCATTCACCCCATTGGCTCCCCCTGCCTCCTGGCGGCCCGCGGGAGCCAATGGGGTGCCCAGAACAGCTCCAGCTCACCCCCCGTCGTCACTATGACGCCGTGGCCCAGGGGATCGCGTCCTCGCCGCCCCCCCGGTTACCCTGGGGACGCGCGCACGTCGGCTCCACCGTCTGGAACTTCTCCCATGGCACTGGATGTTGCCAACCTATATGTTGGCAACTTTGAGAATCAGTTTCTTCAACATCATCCATTTCAGAAGGTTATTAAGATGTGGTTGCGGTATATAGATGACTTTTTTTTTACTTTGGGACAGCACAGAGGATGATCTACATGCTTTTTATATTTGGCTTAATTCCTTAGATGAACATCTACAATTTGAGGGATGTTTATGTTTATGCAATTTTTGATATACCGCCCAGGGCATCAGAGCAGTTTATAATCACTATATAAGCAGGTACTGAATACATTCCCTCGTCCCCAAAGGGCTCACAATCTATGTGTACCTGAGGCAATGGAGGGTTAAGTGGCTTGCCCAAGGCCACAAGGAGTGCCTATAGGACTAGAAACCCCAGTCCCTCCGGCCTGAGATTGCTGTCCGCAGGTGGGAATTGAACCCCTGACCCTCCGGCCTGAGGTACCCTATCCTAACCACTAGGCCACTCTTCCCTCGCAGCTATATGCGCACACACACACAATTCTTTCAGTCTGGATGAGATCTCATATCTTGATATTAATATCAAAAAAGGCACAAATGGTTTTATCACTGAACTGTAGCGTAAACAGACTGATCGGAATGCACTGTTGTGTTACGATAGTTTCCATAACAAATCCCTGAAAGAAAATTTACACTATGGTCAATTTCTGAGAGTTAAGCGATTATGTAAAATATCGAATGATTTTGAAAAACATGCAGCAGAAATGTATGTATAGGTTCAGAAAAAGAGGCTAACCTGAGAAAACTATATGCAAAGCATATCATAGAGCTAAGAATACAGACAGGAAGTCCCTTCTTGAGAAAAAAGTACAGTCCCAGCAAAACCAGGTTGTTTGTGCTCTCACTTTCTCAGCCCTGTCTAGAGATATCTCTAATATTCTTCGACAAGAATGGCTTTTGATTACATCCTTACCTTCCATGGCAAAAAAATCCCTTAATATTGCACATAAGAGGAATTGTAATTTGAGAGATATTTTAGTACACTCAACTTTTTCGAAGCCTAGACCTGTCTGTAAAGTAAGGGGACATTATCAATGTGGCCGGTGTTCAGTATGTCTTAATGTCATTTCCCTTAACGAACTTTTTACACACCCTTTCACTAAACAAGAGTTTTTCTTAAATCATTATTCCAAATGTAATACCACTAATGTTATATACGTAATTCTGTGCCCTTGTAATTTAATTT
Source organism: Ichthyophis bannanicus (assembly GCA_033557465.1). Classification (NCBI taxonomy): domain Eukaryota; kingdom Metazoa; phylum Chordata; class Amphibia; order Gymnophiona; family Ichthyophiidae; genus Ichthyophis; species Ichthyophis bannanicus. The sequence continues at coordinate 862,678,809 of CM066032.1, read as the reverse complement.
ATGCAGGAAAAACCACACGTTCCATCAAAACCTGTATCATAGAACATAAAAGTTGTCTCAGTAGGCACGTTCCTGATAAACCATTAGTTTCCCATTGGTTAAATAAGGATCATCAGGTTTCAGATCTCAAGTTTTTTGTAATTAAGGTTGTACATCCACATTGGCGTGGTGGTGACATTGATAAGATACTTCTTAAGTTGGAACAGCGGTACATTTATGAGTTAAAATCTCTTGAACCTCAAGGGCTGAATCAAGAATTTAACTTGGCTGTCTATATATAAGCTTTTTTTTATCTTTTATTCCAGGATTATGTGTATGGTGTGGTCTACAATATTCTTTTTATATACTATTTTTCATACCACATTCCTTATATCTTTTTCAGTACAAGCTCATATTCTTATTCATATTATGCTACTTGATACAATCTTCTTTTATGAATATTTGCTCTTTTTTATGTGTATTTTATCATTTATAAGATTGTAGCACCTTATGGCTCTAGTACATCACATACTCTACATTTGGATAAATTTGTTAGTAATATATCTCATAGATTCAATTTATACATACATATTCCCTTTTTATATATGTAATCATCTAATTATTATGTTTTTACTGTTTCATATAACCTTTCTTTCTTATTTCAAGGTGTTATGTGTTATATGTTTTTTACTTATTGTTTTATGGTACTCTGTTAATGGCAATAAGATATACTTATATATATATTTTTATAATGTTTTTATGTTGATTTCATTCCGTTGTATGACGCTTTAAAACAAGCGCTAGAGAGTGCCGCGTTCTTTCAGTTATTTTAACATTACAAGTTGGCGCTTTTACAGGTAAATTTCTTTTTAAAAAGTGGTTCCTCTGGCTTATATTTGTTTTTGTACAAGTCTTGATTATTTCACCATATATCATTCACGAAATACTTTTTCGGATGCTTTTTTTCAAATCCTTCCGGCAAGGCTCAATAACTACAGCGTCCTATACAATTTTATTAAGGATCAGTTAGTTCTGTTTTAATGTAGTTATTTTCTTAACGTTATTGGCGTCACCTTATTTATTGGCAATAATGCACTTTAATCGCAGCTATATGCGCACACACACACACAATTCTTTTTCTACACTGATTTGTTAAGAGTAGATTATGTTTGACTTAATCAAGTGTGCCGCATCTTCTGAGTTGTTTCAGCGCTATAAGTGGCATGTTTATAAGCATTTTATTTAAAAAGAGTTGTTCCTTTGACTCAGATTTGTCTATGTATACCTTTATTATTTACTATTAACTTTGTACTATTTGATATACTCTTTTATTGTGCATTGCATTGCACTTTTTAGATGCTCGCTGTTTTCAATGCCTTCTGCCAAGGCCAAATAACCATGGGGTCCATACAATTTCATGCTTTTTTATACATATTTTTTAGTAAAGTTTGTTATGCATTTAACACGCTTTTTCATGTTTAAACGCATTTAGTTTTGTTATACATTACCCCACTAAGGGTTCCATTATTTGTATATACTCGTATATCTAAAAACTATGATTTTTCAACTATGTATTACATCTATTTGCTTTATATAAATGGTTTTTTTTATTTACTCCTGTTAGCTATATTTGTTTTATTGAATTTTTTTTTTTTTTTTAATTTTTTATTTATCCATTTATACATGAACATGCAACAACACATGGTTAAAGCAGTACAATCAAGTCCACATCAAGAGGAGTATCGCCCTGAAACACTTCCAAGGTAATTAAGCAAATCTAAATAGGAAAACAAATATCAATATAAGATCACACATAAAACAAAGGAACAAAAAAGAAGGAAACCTGATTGGATTCCAAAAAAAAATCACATACCCTAAATACTAGGTCAAGAAGTAAATAATTCTCATACATTTTCCTTATTTAACAAGAAAGCCTCAAGTTGCTCAAGCTCAAGAAAAACATATTTAACAGATTGAAATATAATAATACATTTGCACGGATATTTTAATAGAAAAGAAGCCCCCAAAGCAATAACCCGAGGCTTTAACATAAGAAAAGCCTTCCTCCGCTTTTGAGTAGATCTACAAACATCCGTAAAAATCTGAATATAACTCCCACAAAACTTTTGATCTTTTTTAAGAAAATATAACCGCAAAATCATATTTTTATCTGCTAAGGACAAAAAAGAAACAATCAAGGTAGCCCTATGTGGGATAGCATCCGATGAAGACTCCAAAAAGTCAGAAACATTTAAGGATTCGGTTAAAGGAGAAGTCCCCTTAGGTGAAGAAGCAGCCTCCGTGGTGGGCAATTTAGGCACATAATACACAGAGGAGAATTTTATAGCCTCCGGATCATCCAATAGCAAAACTTCCCTGAAATACTTAGACAATAAAATATTAGGAGAAAGATAATGCGTACAGGGAAAGTTTAAGAAACGCAGATTTTTAGATCGAACAGAATTCTCCAGATACTCTAATTGATAATGCATCGTAAGCCTATCCCTAATGGAGGATGATATAGCAGCCTGCACCACGGAGACTTGCCCTTCTAATTTATTTAAAGACACAGAAGATTTATCAATAATAACTTCATGGTCTGCGAGTTTCTGAACTACGTCTTTAGAGAATTGTGTAATCTGTAAAAAAGAGGACTGCAATGAGCTCTCAATACGTGCAACTACCTCCCAGACATCTCGAGAGAGACATCAACAGGAGGAGTAACAGACGCAGCAGAAACCTTCGCAGAACCGAAGTCCAAAATTACCGGTAACTTTGACTTCTCTTCGATTATTAATGGCACATAAGCAGGAGAAGACTCTAACAAGGTTAAAGATTGCGCCCCTAACACAGGAACTACTTCCGGGAGGGGATCAGTTATCAAAGTCACTTCCTGACCGGAGAGGGAAACTCCCAGCGCATTCGAGGATACATCAGAGGGAGTACTCACGGAAAGGGCTGAAATGTTCCCAGCAGATGGTTCAGTCTGGGCACTCACCACATGGCGATCCATTGGACCGGAGATTTTAACCACTTTGGCACCCACCGACGGGAAGGTCTTCTTCCGTCTTCTGCCCATATGTCCGCAATAACTCCTAGCTCCTCAAGGCTCCGAAGGGGCTCCAAAGGGGCGGGTCTGCCCCTTTGGTCACGCCCCTTCGGGCATGCGACCACGGGTGCGCGCCCGCGGGTCGCGTTCCGCGATAACCGGCGGATCTTATAGCCGCCACAGGGGGAGAAGAGATGGAAAACAGCTGATCCTCCTCCACAGCTCGGCACGCAGGACGCCAATCAGCTCAGCAGCCACACTCCCACCTCGCTGCGATAACCGGCGGATCTTATAGCCGCCACAGGGGGAGAAGAGATGGAAAACAGCTGATCCTCCTCCACAGCTCGGCACGCAGGACGCCAATCAGCTCAGCAGCCACACTCCCACCTCGCTGCGATAACCGGCGGATCTTATAGCCGCCACAGGGGGAGAAGAGATGGAAAACAGCTGATCCTCCTCCACAGCTCGGCACGCAGGACGCCAATCAGCTCAGCAGCCACACTCCCACCTCGCTGCGATAACCGGCGGATCTTATAGCCGCCACAGGGGGAGAAGAGATGGAAAACAGCTGATCCTCCTCCACAGCTCGGCACGCAGGACGCCAATCAGCTCAGCAGCCACACTCCCACCTCGCTGCGATAACCGGCGGATCTTATAGCCGCCACAGGGGGAGAAGAGATGGAAAACAGCTGATCCTCCTCCACAGCTCGGCACGCAGGACGCCAATCAGCTCAGCAGCCACACTCCCACCTCGCTGCGATAACCGGCGGATCTTATAGCCGCCACAGGGGGAGAAGAGATGGAAAACAGCTGATCCTCCTCCACAGCTCGGCACGCAGGACGCCAATCAGCTCAGCAGCCACACTCCCACCTCGCTGCGATAACCGGCGGATCTTATAGCCGCCACAGGGGGAGAAGAGATGGAAAACAGCTGATCCTCCTCCACAGCTCGGCACGCAGGACGCCAATCAGCTCAGCAGCCACACTCCCACCTCGCTGCGATAACCGGCGGATCTTATAGCCGCCACAGGGGGAGAAGAGATGGAAAACAGCTGATCCTCCTCCACAGCTCAGCACGCAGGACGCCAATCAGCTCAGCAGCCACACTCCCACCTCGCTGCGATAACCGGCGGATCTTATAGCCGCCACAGGGGGAGAAAAGATGGAAAACAGCTGATCCTCCTCCACAGCTCGGCACGCAGGACGCCAATCAGCTCAGCAGCCACACTCCCCGTTTTATTGAATTTTATGTAGTATATGATACTTTCTCCTTTTTTTCATGTGATATATAAAATGAAGGCCGCGGGGCCACGTGCCCGCTGGCCGTGGGTAACCGGGGGGCGGGGGGGCGCGTGCCAGTTTGGCGGGGGGTTTTGCTTTAAACTCATTGGCTCCCGCGGGCGCTTGTGGGAGCGGGAGCAAATGGGGAGGAAGGGACGCGCGCAAAGGAATTAGGGAGCGGGGCGGTCAGACGCCAGTCCTCCAGAGCTTAGGTGAAGGACGGCGTACCCACCCTCCGGTCACTGTACAGAGCGGTGCTCGGAGACGGGGGGTTGCAGCTGGAGGGGGCGGGATCCCGGAGGTGTCCGGGGTCCAGAGGCCTGGCAATACGCAGGGCGGGGGTGGGGTACCCCCGACCCGGAGAATCCCTCGGGGCTTTTGCTAATAATATGGTGAAGCCGGAAGAGGGGGATGGAATTGCCGGGGAACGGTTCTCGGCGGAGGCGGGAAGGAACTCACTTTGTTACCCACATGGCTGGTGAGGGTTTGTCCCGCTGCCGGAACCGTAATTAAACAGTTATTGTTGTATTTGTATGTTGTGCTTGGTTAATAAAGCTGCGACCAGTTGAAATGCCAATAAGTGATCCGTGGTGGTTATTTCAAGGGGGGGGAGGGGTGGTCAAAGGGTAGGGTTAAGGGGATGGGAGAGCCACGTCCGCCTTACCTGGTTATACATTCTTGATTATTCCTTATTGATATATATTTTTTCTTTGACATGTTTTTCTGGTCTCTTACTTGTTGGTCTTGGGCTTCCCGTTATTATTATTATTTTACTGTTTGAAGATATTTCTTTGATGCTCATTATTATGTTCATGATTTTTAGCTTAATTATATTGGGATTGATGCAGGTCCTCAAAATTGTTTCCTTCTGTGCGCTTCATCATTTCAATGATGTCTAAAAACGTGAGTATATTTTTATGAAATGATGTATCCTGGGATTATTTGCTTTTCCCCTTACATTTAATTAGTTTTTTGTCCTTCTTCTTGCTTTTATCTTTTTAGTTGTTTAATTTTTGACTTCTGTCTATTTAATATATGGTTTATTATATTTTGTTGAACTAATGCACTTGTATTTTTAATGTTTTAATATTTTTAATGTTGGTTTTGTTTGCAAGCACTTTATGCGTTTGGCCATATTGATGTTTTTATTTATTTATTGTTGTTCGCAGTTCTCCGCCCCCTGATGAAGGCATTGCCAAAATGCGTTGGGGTATTTTATTATTAATAAAGCGCATGTGACCACTATGCCTCTTGCTCTTTGTGTCTCTGAGGTCCCTGCAAGTAGGTGCTCTTTTCTTCTTTTTGATTCTTGAGGAACGGGAAGGCCATGGGGCCACATACCGTGCGGCCGCCATTAACCGGGGTGGGGGCAGCGTGGTGCGTGGTCCCGGCATAGCGGCAGCCCTGGGTGCTTAGGTTGCAAGAGGTAACGGCGTCGGATGAAGGCATTGGCTCCCGCGGGCTGAGTGACAGGCGGAGAGCCAATAAGAAGTGGTGGGAGCCCAGCAAAGGGGGAGTTTAAGAGAAGGAAGGCCGGGGGGCTAGTGAGTGTGAGGAACTGAGCCGGAGGTGGTTGGCATGTCCTGCGGTGCACGAGGGAGATTTGAAGGCAGGAGAGAGCCGGTGGCTGGTGGAGGCAGCAGCGACGCGGAGATCGGCACGGCAGTCGAGAGAGTGTTCGGAAAAGCAGCAGAGGCAGACAGAGTGTCTGCTGGAGGGGGTGGGGGGCAGGCCATGTGGCAGCGGATGGCTCTCTCGCAGGTACCAGGCAAGTTTCGGGGCAGCATAAGGGGTTCAACCGAAAAAATAACGAAATAAAAGAAAGATAGTATTAGAAGGAAAGGGACGGTTGGGCTTAAGGGGATGCATCCTCGTGTGGGCCGGGGGAAGGGGGCAGGTCGGGGCTTAGGGCCTGGTGGTCAGCAGACCACGGCAGCCCAGGGGTGGCAGGTTGGAAGCGATGGCATGGGGAGGGGGGCTGAGAACAGGGGAAGGGGTCAAAAGGGGAGGGGGAATCAAGTCTGGGGAAGAAAAGGAACAGCGGGAAGGGGTACAGATACAGTGGGGAGGATCAAGGGGGAGGGGGCAGCACGGAGGTGGAGGGGGGTTAGGGTGGAGGAGCGGGCCCCAGCGGGACAGGAGTCGGGTGGGGAAGAACAGATTAGGGGTGCTTCTGGGCAGGGGGTGTCGGGGGTGGCGCAGGGTACTGGTGAGCTCCCTGGTGTAGGATGGGCGGGTCGGGGACTGCCAGTGGCGGGACCTATTCCTCAGGGGAGGGAGGTTAGCATGGAGGGGGGACAGGCTGGGATGGAGGGGCAAGGCCTTGCTGGTACAGTGAACTGGCCTGGAATGCCTGGCGGATATTACCCACCAGCCTGGGAGCACTGATGTGGGGGGGGGGGTCAGGGCTCATCTAGGGCTGAATGGCTGGGGGTGTGGCAATCTCCTTGGGCCTTGGCTGGTTCCCCCTCGCCTTTTGCTATCTTATCTCCTCAGGTACCCACTGGATGGCAATACACGGCGGGACAAGGATTGAGCATGCCAGTGCGGCAGAACATGGCTGAGAGTCTGACATGAAGTCATACGGCGGTAGGGACGGCAATGAAGCGGGAAGCAACATCCATGCTGGAGTCGGAGCAGCAGGAGCCTGGACAGAATGCGGAGGCGGCGGGGCCAAGGAGGGGTGTTGCAGGTGAGTTCACAGCGGGACAAGGGGAGGGGGTGGTTCTTGGAGAAGGGGCGGACGAGGGCATTGGGGGAAAGGCCAAAAAGAAACGCAAGCATTCACATCGCTGGCGTCATAGGTCGAGGTCTTCCTCCTCGTCATCAACCACTTCTTTGTCAACATCCTCAGAGGCAGCAGAAGGAGCGCGTAATGTGAGTGGCACGAGTGTAGAGGGAGCAGGGTCGGGTGGGGTGACGCCTACGCTGGCAGCTTTTTCAGAATTATGGGAAGGGGTGCCAAGGAGTTTGCGTCGGAAGATCAGGAAGAGGCGATATATCAACATTTTCCAGCTTCTGGAGGGTAGAAAGCAGTCGGGGGACAGCAAGAAAAAGAGGAAGGAAGATGAGAAGGCGGGGAGGGTCAGGAAGGTAGCAAGGAATGTATTAAACTGGACTACAGCCTTTTTGCGGCTAGCTAGTGTATGGGGGCATCAACATCCTGGACATTATGGGATGTTGTTAGCTTATGCGGACTCCATCTTGGAGGTGGTCCAGACGCATGAAGGTTGGGCTTGGCTCAACTATGATGAGAAGTTCCGAGATAAGATGGAGGAAAACCAGCTGTTGTCCTGGGGGACACAAGATATTAATCTATGTTTAACGCATATGGCGGCCAGGCTGGGGGGGGGGGGGGTGAGGGGTTGGGTGGAGCGAGAGGAAGACTAGAAGCTACGTCGGGGCTGGAGCAGCCCTTTCGGGTGGGCGGGACCACCGCGGTTCAGCGAACAGTCGGGGGGGGGGAACTGGGGACCTTTGTTGGCGATTCAACAAGTCTTCCTGCCCCTTTCTGGATTGCAAGTTCTGACATGCTTGCTCCGTATGTAATGGGGGGCATTCCACCCTCAAATGTGTCAAGAGAGGAGCAGTCAGTACCACCATGTCAGTCGCCAAACAGTAGGACATTATGTGGCTTAGCGGCGACGCCAATTAGGATGGAGGCGTTACAACCATGGCTTAGGAAGTACCCCAGGCGCATGGACAGGGTGGTGCTGGAAGAGGGATTTCAATTTGGGTTTAGGATTCCGGTGGTAGGAACGGTGGTTTCAAAAAAGGAGCGGAATTACCCCTCGGTGAAGCGTTTTTCCCATATTGTGAGAGATAAATTGGCAGCGGAGCGGGAGTTGGGCAGGATAGCCGGTCCCTTTCCGGAACAGCCATTTGCGGACTTTGTAGTTTCCCCATTGGGAATTATACCAAAGAAGGAACCAGGAAAGTATCGGTTAATTCATAACTTGTCCTTCCCAGTGGGATCTTCGGAGAACGACCACATTCCGAAGGAATTGTGTGCGGTGCGCTATGCATCCTTTGAGGAGGCGGTGGAGTTGGTGAGAAGATGCGGCCAAGGGTGTTTGATGGCAAAGGTGGACATTGAATCCGCGTTTCATTTGTTGCCGGTACGCCCGTCTGCATTTCACTTGTTAGGATTTTGTTTCGAAGGTAACAGTTATTTTGATAAATGCATGCCAATGGGTTGTTCAGTTTCCTGTGCTTATTTTGAACAGTTTAGTATGTTTATGCATTGGGCTCTCATGGAACAGGTGGGTTGTGCGAATGTAGTGCATTACCTGGACGACTTCCTGTTTGTAGGGGAGCCTAGGTCCGGGCGCTACGATGAGTTACTGGAGGGATTTGTACAGTTGTCTCAGGCATGGGTCATCCCTTTAGTGGCTGCAAAAACAGAGGGCCCTTTGACCTGTATCACGCTTCTAGGGGTAGAGTTGGATACCGTGGCTATGGTGGCACAATTGCCGATGGGCAAAGTGTGGAGGCTGCGTGTTTTAGTAGCGAACGTTATGAGATCAAATAAGATTACCCTGAGAGAAATGCAGGCATTGATAGGCTCCCTCAATTTTGCGTGTAGGGTAATTCCGATGGGAAGGGTGTTTCTGCGGAGATTTGTGGCAGCTACAGCAGGGGTAACTAAACTGCATTAGCGTATTAGCGTGTCAAGGAGCATGCGAGTCGATTTAGGGGTATGGCATGAGTTTTTGAAAGATTTCAATGGCAGCACAGTTTGGGGAAGCTGAGATTTCCAGTGGTGACTTGCAATTGTTTACTGATGCAGCAGGGGTTCTTGGCCTGGGTATTTATTTTGGTGGTGCCTGGTGTGCGGTGGAGTGGCCTCTGGAATGGTGCGAGGCAGCCGTAACTAGTAATATAAACTTTCTGGAATTGTTTCCAATTTTGGTAGTATTGGAACTGTGGCCGGACAGGCTTCGAAATCGAAAAATTGTCTGGTAGTGCGACAATGTGGTCAGCGTGATCAACCGTTATGCTCCATGCTGCATGCGCATAGTGGTTTTGATGTGGGACGTGTTCCTAGCTTGCTTGCGATTGAATGTGGTGTTGAAGGCTTGTCATATTCCTGGGAGCACTAACAAGATTGCTGATGCTCTTTCCCGTTTCAAGTGGGAGCTGTTTCGAACGTTGGCGCCAGAGGCAGAAGCGGTGGGAGCATTGGTCCCGGAGCACTTATGGCAGGTTGGCCTCAGGATATGATGGACCTGCTGCGGAGTTCAGTGTCAGCGGCGATGTGGGCGGCTTATCGACGAGGCTGTGGCAGCGTGGTGGATTTCCTGGTGGAACGGGGATGGCAGCGGGGACTGGTGTCGGAGCAGCTCATGGGTCAGTATGTCATTGCTGCGAAGAATGCGGGCTTATCGCGGGCAACGGTGCGGATGCAATTAGCTGGGTTTTCCTTCTTCTCAATGGCAGTGGGGTGGGGGCAGAGGGTGGGGGATTTTTGACTCGCAGGCTGCTGCAAGGGTGGGAACGGTCCCTCCCCACTCAGGGTGACCGTAGGCGGCCTATTACACATGACTTGCTGGTGCAATTGGGCACAGCATTGCCTCGGCTGGCAGCATCCCCTTATGAAAGCAGGCTGTTTCAAGCAGCCTTTTCTGTGGCCTTTTTTGGCGCGTTTCGTGTGGGGAAGCTGGTAGCTGAGTCCAACTGGGCCAGAGTAGCCAGGGGCTTGCAAATTCAGCAGGTAAAGTTGGCAGGAGACGAAGTACGAATTCGGCTGGTGCGATCCAAAACAGATCAGAGGGGGAAGGGAACGTGGGTGGTTTTGAAGGCAGTGGGCAGTTCATCGACATGTCCAGTTTCCTTAATGCAGGCCTACTTGCGAGTCAGGCCAAAGGGAGATGGCAGTCTATTTATGCATGAGGATGCTTGGGTGCTGACACGATTTCAGTTTGCAGCGGCTTTGCGGCTTTCGCTGCGGCGGATTGGAGAGGACCCTCACCAGTTTGCACCACACTCCTTTAGAATTGGTGCGGCAACCAGTGCGGCTGCGGCGGGGCTTCCGGGGCGTGAGATACAACGGATTGGCAGATGGAGGTCCCAGGCGTTCCAGGGCTATGTGCGCTTTTAAGCTCCTTATTGCTGCTGTCAAAATTTTATTTCTTCCAGATTTGGGACGGGGATCGTGTCGCTGTTGGGTGATTGGCCACTCGTTTGTACACTGGGCTGGTCGACGAGAAGCAATACGGCCGGGGGGGGGGGGGCGAACATCGGATTTGAGGCTTCGGAGGTGACCGTATCATGGCTGGGTAAGCGCAGCCTCAGATGGATGCAGCTTTTGCCTTTGCTGCGGTACCATGAGCGTGACAAAGGGTCACCAGCCATCCTTTTGATACATCTGGGAGGCCATGACCTCGGGTCCTGGACTTGTAAGCAGTTGATCAGAGCAGCGCACAAGGACTTGGGGGAGGTGTTATTGATGTTCAAAGAAGTGGTTCTCTTATGCTCTGATATCATACCAAGGCCCGCCTGCTGGGACCATCGGAGATGGTCGAGGGGGTTAACAAAAATTAATCGCCAAATTGGCCCCTGGGTGTGGGAGCACGGCGGGTACCAAATTTTGCATCCTTGGGTTGAGGTGGGATGTGTGGGTCTATATAGGCAAGATGGGGTGCATTTATCCCCAGTGGGGGTGGATTTGCTCCTGAATGATTGGCAGGAGGCCTTGGAGGTGGTGATGCAGGGAAGGGTAGCTGGTCGCAGCATGGGTTCGGGGGGGCGACGCAGGGACATGCGTCTCCTGAGCCAGTGGCAGGATCCTGGAGTTTTCCGGGGTCCGGAGCTGGAGCCAAGGCTTAGGGTGGGGGTGGGGTACCCCCGACCCGGACAATCCCTCGGGGCTTTTGTTAATAATATGGCAAAGCCGGAAGAGGGGGGGTATGCAAATAGCCGGGGCCTGTACACGGCGGAAGCGGAAATGACGTCACTTTGCTACTCACATGGCTGGTGAGGAGTCAGTCCGCGGTTAGAATATGTATGATTTATTTGGAAATGTTGTTTGGTTATTGTTAAAAGGTTAATAAAGCTGCAACCAGTTTAATTCCCAAATCTGTGGTAGAGTGATTATTGAAGGGGGAGGTGGTAATGTGGGGGGGGAGGGAAGGGAAAGGGGGGGAGGCTACGGGAGGACCATGTCCGCCGTACTTCGGTTACAGGAAGGCCACGTACCGTGCGGCTGCCGTTAACCGGGGGGGCGGCGTGGTGCGTGGTCCCGGTGTAGCGGCGGCCCTGGGTGCTTAGGTTGCAAGAGGTAACGGCGTCAGACGAAGGCATTGGCTCCCGCGGGCTGAGTGACGGGTGCGGGAGCCAATGAGAAGTGGTGGGAGCCTAGCAAAGGGGGAGTTTAGGAGAAGGAAGTCCGGGGGGGCTAGTGAGTGCAAGGATCTGAGCCGTAGGTGGCTGGTGTCCCAACCTCCTGCCCCATGGTTGGGTTGGGGGTTAGTTGGGGAAAAGGGGGTTGCAGCTGGAGGGGGGGGCGGAATCCCGGAGGTTTCCAGGGTCCGGAGCAGGAGGCAAGGCTTAGGGCGGGGGTGGGCTACCCCCGACCTGGACAATCCCTCGGGGCTTTTGCTAATAATATGGCAAAGCCAGAAAGGGGGGGGGGGGTATGCAAATAGCCATGGCCTGTACACCACGGAAGCGGAAATGACGTCACTTTGCTACTCACATGGCTGGTGAGGAGTCAGTCCGCGGTTAGAATATGTATGATTTGTTTGGAAATGTTGTTTGGTTATTGTTAAAAGGTTAATAAAGCTGCAACCAGTTTAATTCCCAAATCTGTGGTAGAGTAATTATTGAACGGGGAGGTGGTAGTGTGGGGGGGGGGGAAGGGAAAGGGGGGGAGGCTACGGGAGCACCACGTCCGCCATACCTCGGTTACTCCATACTGCAACTGGTATAATTTGGAAGAATGAATATGAAAGCTAACTCTCAAAATACTTTCTCAAAGAAAGGAAACAAACCAAGCAGACAGCACATCATTAACTGCACTCCTCAAATTTTTTTTTCATTGAATTTTAATTGCCAAGTATTAGGTCACCCCTCAAGCTAATTCTGATCACTTCTTATTTTATCTACTCCCTAAAGAATGTCCATCCTGCTGCATATATTAGTGTCTTCTGCATAAAGAAACATTTTCCTACTTATCCTACTGCGGTATCACTGACAACAATGATACACAGAATTGGCCTAGTAGGGCGTGTCAATTTTAGGGGCATATTTTTATTTTCCAAATTTTAGAAACTACTAGTTACGAAATTATGCAGTTTTGGATGCTGAATCTAAAGCTGTCTTCAGAAACTGATTAAAGTGAGTCTTACCCACATCAAATCACAGTTGAAATTTGTGGAAATTAAGTAATATTTATTTGAATGTAGAAATAGTCTGACCACCTGTAGCTACATAATTGTCTTTAAAATGTCATTTATGCAGTTAATTTAATGTTATTTAACAACATCCAGCAAAGAAGCCATATCATGTGGAGTGACCTAGTGGTTGGGGTAACATACTTCAAGCCAGAAGGTCAGGGGTTCAAATCCCACTAGAGGACAGCAACCTTGGGCTGGAAGGACTGGGGTTTCTAATCCCACAGGTGCTCCTTGTGGTCTTGGGCAAGCCACTTAACCCTCCATTGCCCATGTTCCCTGTAAAATAGTTATCTCCAAGTTATAATGCCCTGTTCAATGTAATTTCAGTTTGTTCAATGTAAACCGCACTGATGCAGAACAGCGCGATATATAAGAGAATGTAAATAAATATCTTGTTTGCTTCTGTTTCAGCTCATGACGATGCAAGGTTCCACATTAGGAACCACCACCCAGGAAAAAGATTTAGGCGTCATTGTGGATACCATGTTAAAACCCTCGGCCCAGTGTGCAGCGGCAGCCAAGAGAGCAAATAGAATGCTAGGTATGATAAGGAAAGGAATGGAAAATAAAACAAAAGATATTATAATGCCTCTATATCGTTCCATGGTGAGACCGTACCTTGAATATTGTGTGCAATTCTGGTCGCCGTATCTTAAAAAGGATATAGCGATTTTAGAAAAGGTTCAGAGAAGAGCCACCAAAATGGTAAAGGGGATGGAAGGATACTCCTATGAGGAAAGGCTAAAAAGGTTAGGGCTCTTTAACCTGGAAAAGAGACGGCTGAGGGGAGATCTGAGAGAAGTCTATAAATTAATGAACGGAGTGGAACGGGTAAACGTAGATCGATTGTTTACGTTATCAGAATATAGAAAGACTAGGGGACATGCAATGAAGCTACAGGGTAAACTATTTAAGACTAATAAAAGAAAATATTTTTTCACTCAACGTGTAATCAAACTCTGGAATGTGTTACCGGAGGATGTAGTAAAGGCTGTTAGTGTAGCTGGGTTTAAAAAAGGTTTGGACAAGTTCCTGTAGGAAAGGTCCATAAACCATTATTAAGAAGTGACCGAAGATATCAATGCTTGACCCAGTACAAGCATTGTGGAACTTGTGTCTCTTGGGGAAACTGCTAGGTACATATGACCTAGATTGGCCACTGTTGGAAACAGAATACTGGGCTTGATGGACCTTGGTCTGACCCAGTATGGCATATCTTATGTTCTTATGTTCTTATGACCTCCCTGCTGACCAGCTGACCCATAATATAATGTTCCCTCCTCTCCTGATTGTACACATGACTAGCAGCCTCAGTTGTTACTTTTACACATCTTTCAATGGACTGGGTGTGTGATGGCCAATCTGGAACCACCATTGGCTTGCTCAGAAATGCTTTCATCTCTGCTGCTGTCATAGTACAAGTAAGAGGAGGCTCTAGACTCCAGAGCTCCAGTCAAGTAATTGAAGGATGGTATTTTCCTGGGTCTCACACTGCTGTCTCCAAGCTGAGTCTTCTCATCTCTTTCACCTCTGATCTTCAATATCTTCTCCATTGCATCTCCTCTCTCATGTTCCTCTTCAGCTTGCAGAACAGACTCGTTGTAATCATACCAAACTGACCTTCTCTCTGTAGGCATGACCATTTTCCTTACCGCTTCACACTGGTATTTCAACAGTTGCAGATGGAAAAGGAGAAGCGGACCTTGTGTCCAATTGCTATTTTTATAGTGAACTAATTCACAAGGTAAACCCCAACACAGAAATAAGTAAGATCAATTGGTAATTGAAGTACAAAATTAATGCAATACAAACACAACACATTTTTTTAGTAATTTGTCCAGTATATTTTTGCATAATTTTCAAGAAATTACAGGTAGGTCAACATATTACACACAATTTAAAGCTAGTTGTTGATTTGCCACATAAAATTGCACTTTTCTTCACTAGTGCTTTTTAAAATTATGACATCTCCAAAATTGACACACTCTACTGCCCTAGTCATCTTTTGTTTCTCAGAGTCGATTTGATTTAACATTATGCTATGTTATCTATCTTTCAGTGAATATTTTATCTGGTCTACTACCTTGTGACTCACTCAAAAAACTGCTCGAGCCTCCTATGTATCAAAAACATTTCTGAAAAAATACTGTCAAATCAAATCTAGCATATCCCTTTGCTCTAACATTCCAGTCACTCAATACAAAAAATCAGTCAGATGGTTTAATGAAGAGTTTGTGCCATATTAGTCCATTTGAGAATATAGACATAAGGATTAATAAACAAAAACAAAAATAAAAAGAAGATAGGCCGATACCATCTTACTGGACTAGCTTAATACATTTTTGAGTACTACTACTACTACTGGACATTTGTATAGCGCTGTAAGAGGTACGCAGTGCTGCGCAGACACATGTAAAAGACGCTCCCTGCTCATCAGAGCTTACAATCTAGTCAAGACAGACAACACAGTAGGTAAGGGATATATCTAGGGGGAATGGAAAGGAAACACAAAGGGGTCAAACACAAAGGAAACACGGGGTATGTTTACTAAATGACGGTAGCGGCTTCCGTGCGATATCAATGTGGCCACGGCTCCGATATCGCATGGAAGCCACTACCGCCATTTAGTAAACATACCCCGCAAAATAGATCAGGTCAGTCAAGATCTGAAAGCAGCAGCAAAGAGGTGAGTTTTCAGCCTGAGTTTCCCTTCCTATCCTGAGGAAGCAAGCTTGCAGCATACTCATCCTCGATGCAGAGCCAGCACATTAGTCTTCCTCCTCCTTCCCGCTGCAGCTAACTTTCTCACAATTATATGATCTTGAGAACGGTAATATATTAGTGCATGGAAGGATATGAGCTTAGAATCTCATTATCTCCTCATTTAAAAAACTGACATGCATTTCATTTGTTTATAAGTTTCATGGCAGTAGAACGTTTCTGGTGCGCCAACGACTAAAGCAGACTACATATACATGTTTCATACCAGAAATAATTTTGTAAACCTCTGTCATAATCATATCCTCTCTTGATCTCTTTTTCAAACTCAAGATGGAAAATTCATTAATGATTTATTTCATTATCTTTGATAGTCTATTCTTTATATAATTTGCTGAATGCTGATTACATAATGAATAACATTTCAAATCACAATACAATTACTTCTAGATTATTCATAGGATTAAAATATACATTTTATTCACACTTTGGTCTATTTTCAGCATATATCCAGGACCTCAATTTAGTCACCTGGGTGCCTATTTTCAGCCAATTTCTGGCACCTAAAATTTGTGAGTAAATAGGTCCTTATGTTTATCTTTCAGTGCCTTAAAACTGATATTCAAGGGCATTTACACAGTTTACAGATCTGTAAACCATGTAAATGCTTCTATACGGGATATTCAGGGGCCCCAAGATAATAACATAGTGTATGATGGCAGATAAAGTCCAGTATGGTCCATCTAGTCTGCCCAGTAAGGTGCTAGAGTATGTGTACCTGCCGCCACGTGCAGGTCACCGCCTCTATGCCTTTGCTTAGGGTTGTACCTGCTCCGTGCTAGCCACCCCTCTCTATTTGTTGAGGTATAAAAAAGTTTATTTTCATTTTATCCTCTTGCTTTAAAGGGATCCACTGTGTCTGTCCCATGCCATTTTGAATTACGTCACTGTATTTGCTCCCACCCCTTCCATCAGGAGGACATTCCAAGCATCCACCATCCTTTTAGTGAAAAACTATTTCCTTACGTTGCTTTTAAGTTTACCTCCTTGCAGTTTCATTTTATGCCCTCTAGTATTACAACTTTCCCATCTTTAAAAAAGGCTTGTTTGTTCTTTAATACCCTTTAAGTATTTAAACATACTTCCCTGTCCCTTTTCACCTCTAGGGTATACATATTTAGATCTTCAAATCTCTTCTCATACGTCTTCTGGCACAGGCTCCAAATCATTTTGGTCACCTTCCTCTGAACCATTTCAAGTCTGTTTAAATACTTTCTGAGATATGGTCTCCAAAACTGAACACAGTATTCCAAGTGAAGCCTTACCAACATCTTGTATAGGGGTATTAGTACCTCCTCCTTTCTGCTGGTAATTCCTCTCTGTATGCAACCCAGCATCCTTCTGGCTTTGGCCACCGCCTTCTTACACTGTTTCGTCATCGAGGTCCTCAGAAACAATCACTCCGAGGTCCTTCTCCTGGTCCATGCACACCAACCTCTCGCCCCCTATCACATACAATTCCCTTGGATTTCTGCTTCCCAAGTGCATGACACTGCACTTCTTCACATTAGATCTTAACTGCCAAGCATCAGACCATTCCTCCAGCTTTTTTAGACCTTTCCTCATGTTATCCACTCCCTCAGGGGAGTCCACTCTGTTACAAACTTTCATGTCACTCACAAATACAATGAGTAGTATTGGTCTCAGGACTGATCCCTGGGGTACGCCACTACTCACCTTCCTTTCTTCCAAGTGAGTTCCCTTTACCACCACCTTCTTTCGTCTGTTGGCCAACCAATTTCTGATCCAGTTCACTACCTTGGTGCCACTGAATATACCCGAGTACTGCCGCTGTACTCCCTAATGCTACACAGTTAGAATCGGGGAATTTCAGCAGCGGTACCCAGGGTTAACCATGCAGCAGCGATATTCAGTTGCTGTCTGGTTATCTCTTGGCAGTGAAAGTCATGTGCAATACCACTGCTGCCCGGTTAGCTTCTGGTTTCTCTGGCTGACCTGAATATTCATTGCAGGTGGCCGGATATGGCACCAGTATTGAATATCTGGGTTTTGTGCTCAGCCAGCCGCCTTCACTGAATATCAGGCCTGGTGTTCCTAAAATTAGACTTGCTAATTCACTTAACTTTAGGCATCTAGGATGGGTACCCAGCCCTGAAATTCTATGCTGAAGACTTAACTTTGTCCCTCTGATATTCAGCACTGTCTGGATAAAGCTCGGTAGAGAAGTCAGTCTGCACAGACATCTGCCCTTAGGTTATCTGGATTAGGTCACTAAATATCTGGTTAAAGTTTTCCAAATGTATGTTGCCACTTACCAGCTTGCAGAATACAGCTCTCTAGGTTTGTGTGTACTAAACATTTTCAGGCTTGTTTTTGTTCATCAGAATATACTCGTTTGGATAGTTTTCAGGAACTGATGCATGTGTTCGTTCGTGCCATTTGTTTCCATTATGGTCTATATGAGAGGCTATTTTGCGATGCAACAATCAGGTTTGCCATTTATTTTCATTCAGACCTTCTTGAAATAAGATGACAGGATTCTGTAACAGCGCTACAAGATATCAAGAGCATCACAAAGAGTATGGATGGCATAGGAAGAATGCCAGAAACCAGCATCAGAAAGGAAAAGTGGTACAAAGAAGGCAATGAACACCTCAAGAGAATGGAAGAGGGCAAAGCAGTGCCATGACTGGTACAAGCATACCAAAGCACTTTGAGAGGAGTAGCATAGGAAGGAGACCAGCACAGCATGCAGATTGGCTTGAAGGCCCAAACCTATGCCAGGAGGACCAGCACAGACAGCACCCAGACTGCCTGTAAGGACCTAAAACAGCAGAGGAAAGCCAACAGAACAAACGAAGAGGCAACATGAGCCCAGGAATGTGGAGAATTCATTTAAGTTTGTGCCGGTAAATTAGATTCCTGGCATTGAAGCTTTTGTCCCAACACAGGAATTTCATATACAGAGGAAGATTTCCCTGGGGTGAAAAAAAGCATTCATGGACTACATAGATGTTGTATGGAGGAATGCAAAGAAGAATCAGAGGATGCACCATGGTGAAGGCGCCAAAAGCTGTGGGATTGGGGCTGCAGCACTGGCAATGACATCCCAGAAGAGATGAAGACAACAGGTTAATAATTGTGGCAGAAGACCAATAGTCAACAATTACAGTAATGAAGGATAGTGGATGTGAGGGCAATATATCACCCCATCATAAATAGAGTTGATTTCTGCTATCAGAATGGCTAGGCGAGCATGCCCTTCCTCCCTTACCACACCATGCTCATCCCTCCGGATAAAAGATTTATCTGGGTGAAAGAAGCATTCATGGAGTGCACGCCCGTCATTCAAAAGAAACTAAGGATTTCATTCATAGTCAACCTCTTGACAAGTAGTTTCTTAGTTAACAAGTACAGTAATGGAAGATAATAAGTGTGAGGGAAATCTATCATCCCAAGATAGCTAAGGTTGATTCAGCTATCAGGAGGCTAAATCCCCTTTTTTCCATCAATGTTCCATTCTCATCCCTTCTAATAAAAATACTGGGCCCGATTTTCAGTTGGGCAGGCTATGTGCCAGCAGCAACCGAGGCTAAGTGGGTAGCAGCGGTTTTCAGTGCTACCCGCTTAGCCCCTGCGCCTGAAAGATAGGTGAGAAAAAAACTCTCCTATCTTTAAAGAGAAAGGGCTAAGTGGGTAGCATCGAAAATTGCAACTACCCGCTTAGCCACCCCAGAACACCCCTAGTGGCCTAGTGGTTGGGGCAAGATACTTCAAGCCGGAAGGTCGGGGGTTCAAATCCCACTAGAGAACAGCAACCTTGGGCCGGAAGGACTGGGGTTTCTAGTCCCACAGGTGCTCCTTGTGGTCTTGGGCAAGCCACTTAACCCTCCATAGCCCATGTTCCCTGTAAAATAGTTATCTCCATGTTATAATGCTCTGTTCAATGTAATTTCAGTTTGTTCAATGTAAACCGCACTGATGCAGAATAGCATGGTATATAAGAGAATAAAAATAAATAAATAAACACACCCCAATGCTAATCACATAGCATCTGTGTGCATTAGGGAATTAGTCAGGATTTTCCAAAGGCACTACCTGTATAGGTGACTTTGGAAAATCACAGTTAAGGCATTTACAAGAGTAACTAGGACAGTTACCCATGTAAATGCCTTTGAATATGACACCCGCTGTTTATAGGCCAAGGGTATAACAGTAGCTAGCTACTCCCCTTTTTGAACCTCCATAGAAGAAATGGAAATTTGAAAAGAACTCTGAAGACAGGCTCATCAACGATGACAAGTTGATAGCGTCCACCCACCATGTTATGTTCAGTTCCTCCCAGACTTAAGTTGTTAGGATACCAAATTGGATATCAGAAAACACAAAAAGGTATTTAATAACAAGATGAAGGCACCCAAAAAAATGCAAAGCAGAAGAAAGATGAGGAGAGGCCCCAAAACGATAAAGCACATTAGTCACAGAACCAAGTAGCTAGAAGAGTAGCAATAAACCGACAAGTCATATAGTGATAAGCTTAAAGCGCCCGCAAAAGTGTCACACAGCAGGACAAAGAGGATTGGCCCAGAGTCACACAGCTAGAAGGGTAGTGACAAACCAGCAAGGAAGTAAAGGAATATGAAAATCATAGAACAACAAGCTTACGTAACCTACAAAGGTTCAAAGAAGAGGATACGGAAGAGTGACCTTGAAAAAGCCAAAGGTCCCTGGTTTCAGAGCCAAATATCTAAAAGGTTGGCATGAACCACCCAAATCAGCAGGGGAGGAGTAAAGGGCAGCAGCAAGGCAAGACATGAGAGCAATTATGCAAAGTATATGATCCCATGAAAGCACCCTTCCTTCACTGCCTTGACCATGCTGGCCCCACTATCTGTTACAAAGAAGCCTGAATGCATAGTGCTCTGTTTGTGCCCTATGTGCCAGCCCTGCAGCATTACCCTTATTTATACTAAGATATGAACCACATATGACTATCATCCAGTACCTGGTTGTGCAGCACCGCCCATCGGTACCATCCTGCCATTGCTCCTCTGTTAGACCTACAGCCTGTTCCTGTCTTGGCCAACTGCCATTAGTGTGCTCCTTGGGAGAGGAAAGCATGTGTAGTGTTCTGACTAATCCCAATGTCAGTGATGAAATGCATTATAGCTCCTACAGCACTTAAGAACACTACCAAGCTGGATCTTTTTATTGTGTGTTTTCAAGTAGAAAACTAGCCCCAGCCAGAACTCCCTCCTCAGTGGCTGAAAGTCAGATTGAAGATGTCTGTGTTGTTTCTCCTTTCGAATTCTTAGCCCCAAAACAGGCTGCTCTCTTCTTTCTCCTTTCCAATCATAAAGGTTAGTCAGGCACATTTCCCTTTTTAATCCTAAGCCTCCATACCATCACGCCTTCTCTGTGGTTTTTGCTGGGCTACGTGTCCAATTTCTGTGGGACATCATGGCCCGTGGGACTTGCAGAAGTCACTTTTCAAATGGTGCTATAAAAAAACGAGTAAATAAATAAATAAGTCAAGATGAGACTGATTTCTTTGACTGCTTGTCAAGGCTTTGCAACAAGATTCACTTAAGTGGCTTGTGTTGGCTGCTGGTTATCTCTCCTTGACCTCCCTTCCCCCCACACCATTATCTCCAGTGCACGTAGCTGTACACGTTCACATTGAAAAAAATAAGTTTGAAGTTTACAAATAGTGATGCTGGAACAAACCAAAAGTCACAATCTCATTGATTTTACTCTTCATATGAAAACTAATGCACATGCCTACTGCCCTCCCTATTGGTATGTTGAGATCCTTTCTGATTTATTTATTTATTTTTTTGCCTTAGCTCTTTCCCTTGCCTGGAACCCAACATGCTTATCTTTTTTTCACATGGACTAGAAGAAGCTCAACCTTTAATTTCTCTACCTCTTGGTTTTTTTCCTCCCTTTCTTTCTCTCTTCAGTAGACTTTGTGGCCTATTCTTTGTTTACCTCACTCTCCTGCACTTCCAGGTCTCCTGGCTCCATCTCCACCTCAGAATTCATTCTCATACTCTTTCAAACCTCCTTTTTCTCTCTCTTCATCAATTGTCCTTCCGGCCTTTCCATCTGGATCTGTTCTCTCTCTCACTACGTCAGTTCTTCTTTCTAGACCTCATGCATCAGTCTTTCTTCTGGTGCATTTTCCAGAATTTAATGGGGCCGCGGCTCAGATATCGGTTGGAAGCCACTAACGCTGCTTTGTAAACAAGCCCCTTTGTTTTTCTGCTCCAGCTTTTCTTGTGTTGCTTCTTTCCGAGGCTGATCATTCTTTTTATGAATATATTTTACTTTTGGTGCTTCCACCAAGGTCACCTCCTTCTCTCTATTTCTTTTTCCACCGAAGCACACAGCTGATTTACGATGTTTTCAGTCACATACTTCGATCGGTGAAATTAAAGGGCCCGATATTCAAAGGCATTTACACCTGAAAACTATAAATGCCACTAAGCGGGATATTCAGTGGCACTAACAGGGGTACTGCTGTTATACGCCCCGATGTTAAACAGTTCCCTGGTCAGCGGCAATATTCAGCTATCACTCAGCAATGAAACTTAGGCACAGGTAAGGCTGTCCTAATTTTTGCCGTTGAAGCTAACTGGGCAGCGAATGAATGTTTCTGCTGCCCAGTTAGTTTCCAGGTTTGGATAGTCAGTGCTTATGGTCAGATATGGCCAGAGCACCGAATATCTGGGTTTAGTGTCCAGCGGCAGTGGCTAGCCAATTAGATGTGCTTAACTGTAAAAAAGATTGAAACACTGGGGCTCATTCACTAACCACCTCTCAGGCTACCATCTTGGGATGTTCCATTTCATGGATCATTTCTATGTAAAAAGGTTAGTAAATTCCTGAAAAGAAGTAAATACAGTATATGATAACAAACTCATAGCAGCCTATATAACAGGTTGATAATCTCATTTAACTAGCAACCTAGAGCCCCTTTTCCTAACATTTAGCCGAGTGGTTCTCAACCCAGTCCTCTGGGACCCTTCATCCAGTTGGGTTTTCAGGGTATCCCCAATGAATATGCATGAAATAGATCTGCATACAATGCAGATCTACCTCATGCATATTCATTGTGGATATCCTGTGTTGAGAACCACTGAGTTAGTCCTTATGAATAAAATAGGTCATGCAGCAGATATAGCTCATGCTAAGTATTGCTAAAAGGGGCCCCTAGTCATTCTACAGATCGTTAGGAAAATGTGCCATATTTTTAGGAAAGGACGGCACTTATTTGACAGCATTTATTTGACCTGTCTTTTTTTTCCTTTTGAAAGAAACCTTCTGCAGTGTTCAACCAGGGCTTTCCATAGCAAGTGTGGAATTAAGCTAGCAGCTGAGATGACATGCCAGCCGTGCTGGTTAACGGTTTCTTTAACCACTGGCTGCTGCGGCCAAATTATAACAGTGGTGGAATCCAGACAGGGCCACTGCTGACCACAAAAATCAAATATTCAGCAGCAGCTGCTATCTGGATAGTGGCAATGTTTGGCCACTATTTGGATAGCCTTTGTAGATAAATTTTATTTTATTTTTTATTTATTTAACATTTCTTATATACCACGCTATTTCTCATCAGTGCGGTTTACAATGAACAAAATATTTGGACAACATACATCCTACTTTACATAAAACAGGAGTTTTAAACTTGGGTTAACTGGGGAAACTATATACATACATATAACATGTTTTACTGTAAGAGTTAGTTTGCAGCATGTTTGAATTCAACCATATACATACGTATAACATGTTTTACTGTCAGAATTAGTTACAGCATGTTTGAAATCAACAAGGTGATGATGCATTAATGAATTGTATTATAATACTGATCAGCAGTCGTGTTGCAGCTAAGTAAAACATGTTATCGAGTGACATAACTGGGTGAGTGTGTGGGTAATGAGATGAATCCTCATACTGTGTAAAGTACAAAAGGAACAAGTAGTTAAGACTGCCTTTGTGCTGTTCTAACTTTATCCGCAAAATCTATTCAGATAACAGCCAAAAATCATCGCTCCTCTCCAACTCTGCCCAGGGACTGCCCTGGCACTATCCATATAGTGCTGCAGTGAAGAGAGGAAATAGTCAGTTACACTAAAGAGGTAATTTCAGAATACAAGTAAGGGGTTTGTACATGCGGCAGGGACATTTATGTGCTGAAAATATCCACGACTGTATTCTGCAATGTTGTTGTTGTGCATGTTTACTGCGCTTGCATGGGGATCTCAGAATGTGCACAGAAGGAGTGGAACAGGAGTGTGGTTGGCCGCGGAGATGTGCATAGCATATTCCAGTAAGACCTGTGGACATTTGGTGATATCCCTGTGGACATCCCTGTTGTTCCTGCTGAAACATGGAATTAAGTCAGGACTTAGAAAATATTCTGCTGTGCTCTTCAGTTCATCCCATATTGAAGAATGGCTGTGACAAGTATATGCTGAACTGGTGTGACTGCAGTCTGGAAGAACACAAGATGCAGTTATAAAGAACAGAAAGTAGAGGTGAGGGAATGTTGTAAGGTAAAGAAACATTAATGAACACCCTTACAGAAATATTAAGAAGAGCAATAGTGTTTATTCTGACTATGCTGAAATGTGCTGTTTGTGCTAAAAGAGCTAATCCAGGGGACCCTAACAAATCCTGTGTTCTGAAAACTGGGAATGTTGATGTAAGAATAGTATGAGTGAGTCTGGAAACAAAACATGTTGGAGTGAGAAAGGGAGATCATATGTGTAGTCCTAAGACGTCATGCCATTATGGTATATCAGCTATTAGTTATAAGTTTGGTTTGGCAGAATGATGTCTTTTGTGACTGCCAGTGAGACTGTATAGTTTGGGGGTAGCATGGGAGGATCTAGTGTGCTACACTGCAATTCAGGGAGGCTGTGAATGTCTGGCCAGTACCTAGACCATATGGATGACCGCAGTGTTACTGAGTACCAGTGTGATAAGGCAGCCATACATCAACTGTGCCAGGCACTGGGAGACATGACTGATGTTGTGTCAAAATCCCCCAGATTGTGCCATGAGGCCTACATCCTTCCCCAGACCAGGATCTATGCAAACTGCGAGAAAGGTCAAATATCTGGAGACTGGCTACCTGGGTATGATGGCACAAGGATCCCCCTCCCATGCCCACACAGTCCTGACCAGGGAAGCAGTGCAACAAAGCAGACTGTGGGAAGGCAGACAGGGTAGCCCTGCAGATTGCAGATGTATACAGATCGACATACGTGACAATGGGACAGGTGTAGCTGCTGTAAGAGATGCCAGTATCTAGATACAGTATGTGGGAATCAGATGTCATAGCCAGAAGGCCCTACTACTACTACTATTGCTACTACTGATCATTTGTATAGCGCTACAAGGCATACACAGAACTGCACAGACACACGTTAAAGATAGTCCCTTTAAGCTCTGCTGAGCAATCTAATCAAGATAGACAACACAGCAACTGTGGACAGGATACATCTAGGGGGAATGGTAAAGAAACACAAGGAAGATTAGGTCGATTATCTCCAAAAGCAGCAACTAAGAGGTGAGTGTTCAGCCTGGATTTGAGATGGGCCAGAGAAGAAGCCTGATGTATAGACTCAGATAGTTTGTGCCAGGCATACGGAGCAGCAAGGTGAAAGGATCACAGTCTGTAGTTAGCAGTAGAAGAGAAGGGCATAGATAGAAGTGATCTGCCAGAAAGAAGAGTTCCCAAGGAGGGGTGTAGGGAGAAATAAGAGGAAAGGTACTGTGGAGCAGCAGAATGCGTGTACTTATAGGTCATAAGCACAGAAAGGGCATACGTTTGTTGCTCAGCAATATGCTTCCTTTGGGGAACTGCAATGTTAGTTGTGGGTTTTGTACACTTGGTAAGGGTCCATCCTTAGCAGTTTAAAGTGTGTTTGTATAGATGACCAAGGAAGAAATCACTGGGGTTGTTTTATAATGCCAAGCACCATTTGATGCAACATATGTCCTGACATACATGTTCATATTTACATTCTCTTATGACATATTAGGGTGCACTGGGATTACCCAGCACTTTTCAGGGCCTGAGGAGTACCGACATATGGTCTAGGTTGCAGCAGCAGTCATTTCTCATTGGTGTTTATGTCTAGTGTGCATCAGCAAACTACTGTCAGTGTGAAGGGCAGCTTAGGAGATGCATGTTTTTACCGAGGAGACATGGCGTCTGCGGGTACAGCTTGGAGATGTGTAGGATCCAAAATGTGCAACTTTTTAGAATATGGTGAGTGCGAGGATGTCCAAAACATTTACCCCATGTCTCATAATATTTATGGGAGATGTGTTTCTCCATTATACTTAGGGTTGACAACTGGCCGATTTTCAGCCGGCCTGGCCGGTTTTTCCACGGCCAGGCCGGCTGCCGGCGCAGAGGCAAAACCGGCCCTTTAAAAGCCGGTTTTTTTGCTCTGGCCGCAAGATCGGGAGCGGCCAGAGCAAAACAACCGGCTTTTCTTTCTCCGCTTCAGAGGGAGCCGGGGAAGCCCGCGCGCGGCCCCGGCTCCCTCTGAACAGCCACCAGCGTGAAGAGCCTTTACCTTCACGCTGGCGGCTGTTCCTGTGAAGCCGCGAATGCTGGGAAAGGTTAAAGGTTGCCCTTTAACCTTTCCCAGCATTTGCGGCTTCACAGGAACAGCCGCCAGCGTGAAGGAAAAGGCTTTTCACGCTGGTGGCTGTTCAGAAGGAGCCGGGGCCTCGCGCGGCTTTCCCGGCTCCCTCTGAAGCCTCAGACAGCCGCGATGCTGGTCGGGGGGGGGGGGGCAAGGACTGCATTGGCTGTGATGGGTGGGACCGGGACGGGAAAAGGGCGAAGGGGGGGGGGACTTGGACTGGAAAAGGGCTAAGGGGGGGACTTGGACTGGAAAAGGGCTAAGGGGGTGGGACTTGGACTGGAAAAGGGCTAAAGGGGGGGGACTTGGACTGGAAAAGGGCTAAGGGGGGGACTTGGACTGGAAATAGGCTGTGATGGGGGGGGGACCTGGACTGTAAAAGGGTTATGGGGGGGGGGACATGGACTGGAAATGGATTGTGATGGGGGTGGAGGGGACCTGGACCAGAAAAGGGCTATGGTGGGGGGGAGGTAAACTTGGAATGGAAATAGGATGTTATGGGGGGGGGACATGGACTGGAAATGGGTTGTGTTGGGGGTGGAGGGGACCTGGACTGGAAATGGGCTATGGGGGGGGGGAACTTGGACTGGAAATGGGCTATGGTGGAGGAAGGGGGATCTTGGACTGGAAATAGGCTGTGATTAGGGGGGCTAGGACTGCAAATGGGCTGTGATGGTGCGGGGGGACTCGGACTGCAAATGGGCTGTGATGGTGCGGGGGGACTCGGACTGCAAATGGGCTGTGATGGTGGGGGGGGGCCTAGGACTGGAAATAGGCTGTGATGGGGGACTTGGACTGGAAATGGGCTGTGATTGGGGGGGGGGAGCTAGGACTGGAAATGGCCTGTGATGTGAGGGCTAGCACTGGAAATGGGCTGATGAAGAGCTGGAATAGGACTGGAAATGGGCTGATGGGGGGCATGGGAGAATGGGACTAGAAGGGAGTGGATGCTGGGTGGGCCTAGAACTATAAGGGAATTGATTTGGGGGAAGGACTAGAATGGATGGGGAATGAGAATGGAGAGGGGAAAAAATATTTTGTGTGGAAGAAAAGTCTATGATGGGCCAGTATTGGGAGAGTAAGAGGGGCTTGAGAATGGAAGGGTGAAATTTAAACGGATGATAAAGGAATAAGGAAAGAATTGGGGGAAAGAGCAAAAGGGAAACAATCAGTATGTTAAAGCAGAAATAGAGAGAGAATGGAAAACATCTAAAAGAGAAGAAAGGACAAATGGATAGCTTGCAGAAGACACGAAGAAACCAGAAGAAAGTGACTGGAGCAATTGCAACTGAAAAATAAAACGCCCAAACAGAAGGTAGAAAAATACTTTTTATTTTGAATTTATTAACTGGAATATGTCTGGTCTGGGAAGTGTGTATTGCTAACATCTTTGCGTTTTTGTTTAGTGCAAGAGGAAATTAATTTATAGTTTTATTTCTCCAGTGTTGTACATTTCATGTTTGGATTTTGGGGTTCCCAGTTTAATTATTATCTGACCAAGGAAGTTAGCCTACACGTATCCTCGGTAATTTTTGTGGGTGGGGCTGGGGCGGGGCAGGGGTGGGACTAGGGGCGGAGAATGGGTGGAGCATGGCGAGCCACAGGTGTCGGGTTTTTCTCGGTGAAAAAGTTGGCAACCCTAATTATACTGCATGGCCCATGCCTGTACCTGTGCACAGGCCATGCATGGACCGGCTGAATAGCGTGTGGTTAGTGCCACGCCGGACATGTCTACCTCCCTGATTTTGGACCTGTGGGCATGTCTAAACCTGCAGATGCAGAATTAGGTTAAAACGGAGCTTGTTTTCAATTCAGACATGTCCGCCGGCCAGACGTGCATGTTATCAAATCTGCCTCCACCTAGATATTGCTGCTAAATACTGCTCTTGCAAGGGTTTATCCGGTTAGCAGACAGTACTAACTGAATGAACTATTTTGAATATCGGTCCTTCACTATATAAATATTCTGCATGGTTTGGTTCTGTTTTGTTTTTGAGAGGATATCCCTGTTCTCCAATGTGAAATTTCTCTCTGTTTTGTCATGTCTACCGTGAGGAATCAATGTAAGTATGAATGCTGCTCGGCTGTTTGTTTTACAACCCCATCTTAGTGTCATTTTTATGCTTGCAAAATATGAATACAAAATGAACTAAAGAATGAGCTCAAGAAAGTGTTGAGCACAAGATGTTCACCTTTCATGGCATAAGAGTGCAAAAATAAACCAGGACACAATGGAGACCAAACAGCAAAACCTAACAAGTATAAAATGGAATTTAAAAAACCTCACAAGCTGTCATACTGCCATTTCTAGTTGGCACTTGTGCTTTAATTAGAGAGCTGCATAAATGTATTATTAGTTCTGATCTCAAGACTATTGTAAACATATGTGTCACATTATGTGGAATTCTGTGTAAAGGGAAAGAAATACACAGTCAATGCATTCTTGGGTGCTTAAGATAAAGGAATTAAGAAGCCTAGATTTAGATTTAAAAAGAGTCGATAATCAAATGCCACACTGATTATTTTTTAAACGCTGACCACGGTGTTTAAACTGTTCACGTATATCCAGTGCTGCTATCTGGATAGCAAGTGGTACTGTGTGTATGTGGAGATACTTGATAGCAGGTCCGATATCCAGCAGCAGCAGCAGCGGCTAGTGTTATTACAGTGGCTAACTGCTTCCACTGAACTCTAAACCCAGATGTTCAATGCTGGCACCATATTCAGCCATGACACTGAATATCTGGCTCGATTGGTGAAGCAGGAACCTAACTGGGCAGCGGTGATATTCAGCCACTGTGCAGTTAGCTTCGGCGGCCAAAGCTAAGACAGCCTTTTCTGTGCCTAACTTTTGCTGCCAAGGGATACCTGGGCAGCAGCTGAATATTGCTGTTGCCTAATTATTTCTGGGTGCTGCCCATGGAATGTCCCGATACTAACCGGTTGGCATCGAGGCACTGAATATCCCGTTCACCATGATTAAAGTGGCTGGCAGCTCTGTTAACCATGTTAATCTTTCTGAATATCAGACCCAGCATTAATATTCAGTTGCTATCCATTATAGTGGAATTGTTTAACTCTGGAATGCTTTTTACTATCCTATTTATTTATTTATTTACATTCTCTTATATACCATGCTATTCTGCATCAGTGTGGTTTACATTGAACAAACTGAAATTACATTGAACAGGGCATTATAACTTGGAGATAACTATTTTACAGGGAACATGGGCTATGGAGGGTTAAGTGGCTTGCCCAAGACCACAAGGAGCACCTGTGGGACTAGAAACCCCAGTCCTTCCGGCCCAAGGTTGCTGTCCTCTAGTGGGATTTGAACCCCCGACCTTCCGGCATGAAGTACCTTGCCCCCAACCACTAGGCCACTCCTCCACTATAGATACCATGTAGCTATATGGAGGGTGGCTGAACATCGCTGGCTCTCTGTAGAGTTAGACGGAACATCCACGCTCTAGCCTCACACTGCCCTGATGTTATGACGCTTGTAAGAATGTGCAGATGGCACTCTGTAGAAATTTTCAGTGGCAGTATGAGGATAATTTTATGGATTCCTGCATTTGGTTAAATCCGTCCATCATGCCGTTTTTATAAGGTCAACGATGTATGGGCTTTACTTTAAAAAATGTGGGCATAAGTGGCAAAACATTAGTGACTGGCTAAGGTAGGCTTATAATGACCCATCTATACACTTTAGTCATTGAAACTACCCGATATACATGTGTAGAAGATTCATAATGTTCCACAGCTTGTTCTAAAATTACCCTCTATATGTATAGTGCTACTGAAAATTTGCGGGTAAGACACATCTGTCTAGTGGCTGTTGCTATATGGATAAGTGCTTTTTGAATATGGGATTGGGATTTTTTATTTTTTTAGAAATTTTAACCTATGACCTGCAGGCATTTCAATCTATGCTTCGCCTTTTCAACAAAGGATGGTTACTACTTATAGCGATTACAAACCAGACAAATCAGACTATATATGTCACCTCTCTGCGTGAACTTGTTGGCAGCTTTGATCACCTTCTTTTTGATTCTATCACAGTCACCAGGTTCTATTTTATCTCCTTTCTTTCACGCTCCCCAGGGGTTCGGATGTCACTGCTGTATACCTCAGCAGACAAATCCATTCTTCCTTCTGTTATATCCTCTTCCTGGGAAGATGAATTTCCCCATTGATTCCAAGCAAAGACAGGCTCTAAAAAGGGCGAGAGACTTTTCACCTTTTATGTGATGAGATTAAGGAAGTTATTTGTACTTTATTAAGTAATCAAAGACGAAATACATTAAGAAAGGCTTTAGTTCAGTTGCTGTGTTCCCAGCATCTGAAAACTGTATGTGTACAGCTAACCCAGTTTCTGTTTCTTCTTCTCTCTGAGCCGCAGGGGAAACCAAGGTGAATTTTTTCACATTGCATTTAGCCTAAAGGCTCTCAATGAAATTTAATTTTCCTACTGCATTGATTTTCCCATTATAAGTTGTAACAGTCTAATGATATCACATATGAACTTTCAGTGTTAAGAAAAAGAGGATGTAAATGATTTAGCAATGGTAACTGCAAGCGTTTGATTTACTTGTGTTTCCAGAAGCAATCTCCATCAACTTACTGATGGACAGTTGTTGGGAAAAGTCAAGGTCATATCAGCCACCCTGATTGCTTGAAGTTGCTTTGTCTTCACCCATATGTAAGGGCAAAATGTGGTCAATCTTTGTTAAAGAAAACCTAAATGTTTGAGATCAAAATCACTATGTTTGATGCATGGTAATAAGCACCAAGTGATGAGCCTAAATGTTGCTATGAAAATTTAATGCATCACACTGAAATAATGTAATTGAGGGGCACAAGTGTAAACAGCAAAAGCTGATATCTTTTCGTGATTACTTCAAGTCTTTCAAATTATCATATCCTTATTTCCCTTGTAAGCAGAGTATTCTTTAATGACAGCAGGCTCCCATTTTTCAGCAGGACTGCCCCCATTCTCTGCCTAGAATAAATCTTACAAAATAGGGCCTGTACAGTCTGCTTTTTTTGCAATAAGCAAGTGTTCTAATCAGAACACTCCCTTTTTTTTCAATGAATGCATCATCACCTTGCCAGTACTGCAAAACTGGATTCTCATTGTCTTATCCGCCCTTAAACAAATGAAGACATTATCATGACCGTGTACAGAAGAGCTGAAAAAAATTCTGTGTTGCATAATTGCAAAATGATATTTTAATCATGGATTCGTGTTGCAAAAATCATCATAAATTGCTATGGATTATAAATGTAAGTCGGAATAAAACATCTAATTACAGGAGGCCAAGCACACTATGGGGGCTATTTTAGGAGTCTTATTTGCAACTTCCATGTGGATATTCTGGCATTTAAATGTGCAAACAGCATCCACATAGAAATGGTGATTTTAGAAAGGGCTCAGCTTACACTAGGTGTCCACAATACATAGAAATTGCAAGGGGGCTAATTTGTGGTGTCCACTATGGCCCCTTCATATGTGGGTTCTGTTACCAGTTGCCAGAATAGTTCTTCCGGTAGAGATTACAGGATCTCCTCACTTCTAGATGACATCAAAGCAGGGATGTGCCAATCAACATCCGGCATACGGAAATCACCTATCAGTAGCACTTCCCCTTTCCTGACAATGCTGCATATGTCTTCTATTAAATCTCTGTCCACTTCTCCCTGAGAGGCAGTTCTCTATATCACACTAATGCAAATTTATTTTATTTATTTAACATTTATTATATACCGCCTTTCATGATATCAAGGCGGTATAATGGATTTCCCTTTCCCTCAACCCTTTAACCCACAGTGCCTCCTCACTCTCATTTAAGCCCTGTAATTCTATAGCTTTAATATTATTTTTTTACATATAGTGACACTCCTTTCTACCCTGTCCTTCCTGAATAAAGTATAGCCTGGTATAATTACATCCTAGTCATGGTTGTCCATGAACCATGTCTCTATAACTGCCATTAAATCCAAGTCAGCCTTTTCCATTAAAGCCTCAACATTTGGTATCTTGTTTCCCATGATATGGGCATTTATACACACCGCTTTCCAGATGTTGTCCTTTTAACCAGTTTCTATACAGATATTTAATACTTTACTTACTTTGGGGCTTTCACTTACTTGGGGAATTGCTTCACCCATCCCAAACAAATCTAGTTTAAGGTCCTCTTCAGTAGGTTGGCCATTTCACTGCTGAAGACACTTTGACCATTCTTGGACAGATGGATGCCATCTCTGCTCTGCTGCCTTTGGAAAATCATCCCATGGTCCAGGAAACCAAAATGATCTCAATGACACTATCCACATAGCCATGCATTTATCTCCTGGATAAAAGCTTCACTGCCTCAGCCTTTACCCTCATAGGAACATAAGATATTCCATATTGAGTTAGACCAAGGTCCATCAAGCCCAGTATCCTGCTTCCAAAAGTGGTCAATCTAGCTCACAAGTACCTAGCAGTTTCCCCAAAAGACACAGCATCCACAGTGTTTGTATTGGGGCAAGCAGTGGATATCCCAGGTCCCCTTTAATAATGGTTTAAGGACCTTTCCTCCAGGAACTTGTTCAAACATTTTTTAAACCCGGCTACAAGAATAGTTTTTACTACATTTTCAAATAGTATTCCAGAGTTTGATTACATGTTGAGTAAAAAAATATTTTCTCTTATTAGTCTTAAATAGGTTAACCATTAGGGAGTGGAGGAGTAGCCTAGTGGTTAGAAAACTGGCTTGGCAACCAGGGTTCAATTCCCACTAGCACTCCTTGTGGCCCTGGGCAAGTCACTTAACCCTCCATTGCCTTGGAAGAAAGGCCTGGCAATCTACTTCAAATGACACTGCCAAGAAAACCCAGGAGCTACTGGCTCACCAAGAGTCAGGACTGACTCATAGGCACACATTGCATTTTGTAGCTCATTGAATATCCCATAGTCTTTCTATATTTTGATGGTGTAAACAGTCAATCTATGTTTACCTGTTCCACTCCATTCATGAACTTATAGACCTCTATCATATATCCCCTCAGCTGTCTCTTTTCCAAGTTGAAGAGCACTAACCTTTTTAGCTCTCTTCATAAGGGTATCCTTCCATCCCCTTTACCATTTTGGTGGCTCTTCTCTGTACCTTTTCTAATAAGGTGACCAGAATTGCACACAATATTCAAGGTGCGGTCGCACCATGGAACGATACAGAGGCATTATAATATCCTTCATTTTATTCTCCATACCTTTCCTTATGATACCTAGCATCCTATTTGCTCTCTTGGCCGCTGCTGCACACTGGGTGGAGGGTTTCAACATGTTATCCATGATGATGCCTAAATCTTTTTCCTGGGTGATGGTTCCTAATGTGAAAACTTGTATCATGTAACCATAATTTAAATGTCAACAGGCAGGATTGAAAAGAACACTACCTGTGCACCTATCTGCATTACCCTCTATACCAGAGCCATGAAATAACTTTTGATATGCTCAGAGCAATACCTAGCAGTATCATTTGTGCCTAAGTGGATGAGTAACCTCAAATAACACAGGTACACTAAAAAAAAATTTTTTTAAACTGCCTCTAATGTTTCGATTGATTTTTACGTTTTTTGGTGCACTGAATCCAAATCTGGTAACCAATTTGCTCCATCACGTACAGATTTTTTGCTACATTGGGTTAGCAGTTTGAGGTGAACGTTTCAGATTGAGTGCGATCGAGATAAAAGTTTCTTGGATGAATTCTTTATACTAATTGTTTAGTAATTATTCAAATAAGAATAAAGAAAATTGTAACAAGGCAGCACATAAGAATAGAGTAATGTCAACAAAACACACTGTGATGGTAGCAAAATTGTCTGCACTTAAAACAGCCACATACATGTGCACAAACATTGAGCATATAAGAGCGAGGTTAGACACAAAGCAAAGCAAAGAAATGTGCAAAAAATGTTGTACAGGTATGTATGTAAGAATAGAAAACGCAAACCTCACCATTGCAATACATGAAGACAAACACCCGATGGTGTGAAAATAAAATTCTAATAAATGAGATCCGACACTGTGGTAATAACTAGCAAATTTTTATTTCAAAGTTTAGTAAAAACACGATATTTGTCAACACAGTTTAGATTTTAAAGTCATTCTTGGGTCAATCAATCTCCTGGTGGGCCCGTTTCTTCTTCCCCCGAATGCTTCTCTTGGTGCGCTGCTTGGCGTATTTTTCATCTGGGGTTTCCCGCAGCAGCAACCAGCAGAAATCAGCCATCATAGTGGTGTTCCATCTTCCTTGGTACCTTCTCTCTGCGTCCTTGATGTCCTGGTGAAACCTTTCACCTTGTTCTTCACTGTACGCCCCCAAGTTTTCGGGAAAGTAGTTCACATAGGAGTGCAAGAAATGGACTTTCAGGCTCATGTTACAGCCTTGTTCTTTGAAGGCATTGAGCATCCTGGCAACAATATCCTTATAGTTCTCATCCCGCCTGTTCCCCAAGAATTTGAGAACAACATCCTTGAAGGAATCCCAGGCTTCTTTTTCCTTCTCAGACATCGTTTCAGCGAATGCTCCATCTGAAATGAGTTTCCTTATATCAGGGCCAACAAACACTCCTTCCTTTAGCTTTGCTTCAGAAAGTCGGGGGAACTTTGAGCAAAGGTACCGAAAGCACTCACCATCTTTTGGAAGGGACTTGATGAATTGCTTAATGAGACCCAACTTAATGTGGAGAGGTGGTAATAGAATTTTATCACGAGGTACCAAGCTCTCATGAAGAAAATTTTTCTCACCGGGTCTCAAATACTCCCGAATTGGCCAGTCTTTTTTTTCCCCCAGTTTAGGTCGCGGGCCCGGCTATCACACAAGCAAAGGAAGCAGGGATATTTGGTGAAACCGGATTGCTGCCCTAATAGCATGGATAGAATTTTAAAGTCTCCACAAATCATCCACTTATGCTCATCATAACGAATCTTCTGAAGAATCAGGGCCAAATTCTCGTATTTTTCTTGGAGAATAACAGAGTGAGCAATAGGAACTGAAGCGAATGTGTTGCCATTATGAAGAAGAACACCTTTTATGCTGTCTTTTGATGAATCAATGAACAGCCGCCATTCAGCAGGATCATACTTGAGTTTAAACTTTTCCATCACTCCGTATATATCGTTGCAAAATACCAAATCTTCCTCTTTGCTGAAATACTTCAAAAATTGTGTCTCGCGGTTGCGGTACCAATAAAAAGTTGTTCCTGGTGACAATAGATTTTTCTGTTTAAGCCGAGAACCTAGCAGTTGGGCAGCATCTTTTGGGAGTCCTAAATCCCGGACTAAATCATTCAATTCAGCTTGAGAGAGAAGTTCAGGTTTCGGATCTGGTTCAGTTTCAAACTCGGAAGTACTGGACTCATCGGGAAAAGCCATCTGATGAGTCTCATCATGATCAGAACCGTCCACACAAATATGATCCAAAGATTTTGGTGGTTCAGGCACAGGTACTTCGTTGCTATGAGGCATAGGCCTAATTGCTGAGGGAAGGTTGGGGTAACTTATTACGTTCTTATTTTTTAAGTTGTATCCCTTCACAATGCAAGAGCAAAAATAGCAGTCACTGCTGTGGTCTCTTTGTTCACGCCACATCATAGGTATTCCGAAACGAAATGCTTGTTTTTTACCTTTCATCCATAAGCGTAGATCTTCCTCACATGTCTTGCACACTTTGTGAGGAGCCCACGGTTTGTCTTGATCGCCTAACTTCAAACCGAAATAGGCGAAATATACTTTTTTAATAAATGCAGAAATGTTCCTCTGCCGCTTTTTCACGGTATATTCCCCACAAATAAAACAAAAACTGTCTGGAGAGTTGACGCAACCTCTGGCTCTGTGAGCCATCACAAATACACAGCACTGCAAACTACAACTGTAGTGAACCACTGCGGAATAAAGCTGGATTACGACTGAGCAAACAAAAGGTAATAATAAACTTGCAAGAAACTGAAATTTGACAGGAACGTTCATGTCGCAACCACCGTGTTTGAGCGAGCGAACGAGGCGAGGCGAACAGGAAAGAACATGCGCCAGCGCGAGTACTGGATTTAGCCCCCCGCCTCCCAATTGTCCTGTTAATGTATAAAATGAATACAAAACACTCTAAAATATCATGAGGGAGTGTTTCTAGTTAGTTAACCATTACAACCTCTATTTTGGGCCAAGAAAATAAACTGCAGTCAGCTAAAAAGAAATTATGTGAACATTCCTTATATGGGTAAGAAATCTAATTTTGCAAGAAAACGTGACGTGATGGAACATTTTGGCTATTTTTCCTGTATTCAGCACCCCAAAATCTATAGGAATCAGTTGCAAAACTGGAGGCAGTTTTTTGGTAGTGTACCTGTGTAATAGTCAGTAGGCTTAACGAGTCTCGGCAACAGCACATCTCTCGACGTCAAGTCTGGTTGGCAGATGGATGCCTTGGTACATCTTAGAAGAGAGTCACCAAACCACCATTACCCTTTGCTTTCTTGTGGTCACTGATTCTGCAAATTTGGGGTAATCAATCTCTGGTTCTTCCCTTTCCTGGGATGCTTTCACCTCCTCCACTTCCAGGGCTGCATACTAGTTCTTCAATTCAAGGGCTGGAGGAGCTGGACTGTTGATTCTACAGGCTCTGGTGACTCATGTCCAACTCTTCATTCTGTAGCATCCCATCTTCACCTCTGTCAGAGAGCTTGGATGTTTCAAGAAGCATGTGATCAATATACTTCTTTGAGCTCCTCCACCTGTTTCATGAGGTCTTCAGCTTACAGGCATCTTGCACATGGAACCGATCCTTCAAATGGCATCGGGCTCTCTCTTTGGACATAGGCAGAAGCTGTAATGGGGGCAACAGTGTTGGCAACAGGTCCGGCCCATCCATTGAGCGAGAATGTTTTTTGCACAGGGCCCCGTGAAACACGGGGCCCTGTGCAAAAAACATTCTCGCTCAGTGTTTCACGGGGCCCCACGCAAAGAATATTCTGCATTAAAAGTACATTTTAAAATTTAAAAATATAAGCTGGCTGCTGCCGCTGCCACCACAGCAGCAGCAGAATCGAGTGTCCTGTGGCCCCCGCTGCCCTGCAGAGCCCTCCCTCCCTGCATCAGCCCCTCTCCACGCCGGCTTTCAGAGCTGCAAAAGGAGAGTTTCCCTTTTGCGGCTCTGTTAAGCCTGCCGGGGCTGATGGGGATTTCCCATCAGCTCCGGAGGGCTTACAGAGCCGCGAGGGAGAAACTCTCCCTTTGGGGCTCTGAAAACGGCACAGAGAGGGACTGAAGCAGGGAGGGAGGACTCTGCCGGGCGGGGGTCACGGGACACTTGATTCTGCTGCTGCCGTGGTGGCAGCAGTAGTAGCAGCAGCAGTCAGCTTCATTTTTTTTATTTTAAATTTTCCCTGGGCTGATGGGAGGGAGAGAGGTTAGGACTGGTAATTGGCTATGGCAGGGCTAAGTCCGGAAATGGGGTGATGGAGGTGTTAGGACTGCTAATGGGCTAAGGGGGGGGCTAAGTCTGGAAATGGGGTGATGGGAGGTTAGGACTGGTAATGGGCTATGGGGAGGCTAGGACTGGAAATGGGCTGATGGGGGGTTAGGACTTGAGGTGGGCTGATGGGATTAGGACTGGTAATGGGCTGTGGGCTGATGGGGGGTTAGGAATGGTAATGGGCTATGGGGGGGCTACATCTGGAAATGGGGTGATGGGGGTTAGAACTGGTAATGGGCTATGGGGGGCTAAGACTCGAAATAGGCTGATGGGGTTAGGACTGGAAGTGGGCTGATGGGTGGTTAGGACTGTTAATGGGCTATGGGGGGCTAAGACTGAAAATGGGGTGATTTGGGGGTTAGGACTGGAAGTGGGCTGATGGGGGGCTTAGGACTGGTAATGGGCTATGGGGGGCTAGGATGTAATGGGCTGAGTAGAAGGGGAGGCTTTAACTGCAAATAGCTGATGGGGACAGGGGCTTGGAATGGAAATAGGCTGAGTAGAAGGGGGCTTGAATTGCAAAT
Organism: Ichthyophis bannanicus; assembly: GCA_033557465.1. Lineage (NCBI taxonomy): Eukaryota > Metazoa > Chordata > Amphibia > Gymnophiona > Ichthyophiidae > Ichthyophis > Ichthyophis bannanicus. The sequence goes on along the minus strand of CM066032.1, from coordinate 862,640,658 downwards.
AACTGACGGGGGCTTGGAATGGAAATTGGCTGAGTGGAAGGGGGTATGAACTGCAAATAGCTGATGGGGGGCTTGGAATAGAAATGGGCTGTGAGGGGAGGGAGCTAGGACTGGGAATGGGCTGAGTGGGGGGGAGCTAGCACAGGAAATGGGCTGATGGAGGGTCTAGGATAGGACTGGAAAAGGGCTGTTGGGGGGAGCTAAGATTGGATATGGACTGTGGTGTGGGCTTGCATTGAAATGGACTCATGTAGGGGCTAGAACTGGAAGTAGGCTCATGGGGGCTTGGATTGGAAATGGGCTGAGTGGAAGGGAGCTAGAATTTGACATGGACTGAGAGTGGGGCTAGGAAAGGACGAGAAATGGGCTGATGGGGGGCTGGAATTGGAAATGAGCTGATGGAGAGACTCGGATAAGACTTGAAATGGATGGGGGGGCTAGAACTGGAAATGGGCTGATGGGGGGCTAGGACTGGAAATGGGCTGATGCGGGGACTAGAAGGGAGTGGATGCTGGGTTGGGCTGGAACTAGAATGGAGCTGATGTTGGGGGAGGATTAGAATGGGATGGGGCTGGGAGAGTGAAATGGAGAGGGGAAAATATTTTGTGTGAGTTGGAAGAAAAGTCTACAATTGGCCCGATATTGGGAGAATAAGTGGATATTGAGAATGGAGGGTTAAAATTTGAGTGGATGAAATTGGAATGAGGAAAGAGCAAAAGGAGAAAGATTAGTATGTTAAAGCAGATGTAGAGAGAGAATGGAAAAAAAAACTAGAAGAGAGAATAAAGGACAAATGGACAGCAGACGATGGAGAGTTAGCAGAAGACACAAGGAAACCAGAAGAAAGTGGCTGGAGCAATTGCAACTGAAAAAAAAAATGCACAAAAGGTAGAAAGATATCTCTTTGTTTTGAATTTATTAACTGGAATATGTCAGCTCTGGGAAATGTGCATCATTAACGTCTGTGCTTTGTTTAGTACAAGAGGAAATTAATTTATAGTTTTATTTCTGCAGTGTTGTTGTACATTCCAAGTTTGGCTTTTGGGGTTCCCAGTTTAATTATTGTCTTCCTGTTTCTTAGTTGTGATTCCTTGTTTCGTGATGGTCTATGTTTGAGCTGAGGTATTCTGTTTATGTAATTCCTATTTGACATTGCCACTTGCTCTCTTTCCCCAGTAGGTCATGTATTGTTATTCTCTGAAATGTATTGGTTTAATATTTGAAGTGTTGCCTTCTGATAGGTAGAGTATGGTGCTTTGTGAGTCCTGTTAATGCTGTTACGATACGGCGGGTTTGCTATGGGTTCTAAATGGGCAGTGTTTGTAGTAGTTCCTAATGTGCCTGACGGTTGGCACTGGATTATAGTAATGTAGAAAACTTTTAGTCTTTCTTTATCCATTCCCTCATTAAGAGGCATGTTTACTAAAAGTTAGTGTATGGTATCATTATGCAAATGTTTATGCAAATGAGACCCCTTATGCAAATGAGGCCCCACGCTGAGACTCCGCACATGGCCCCGCACCCCCCTTGGGCCGCCCCTGGTTGGCAATGCAAGTTTTCTCAGCCATTGTTCAGTTGGTGGAACTTTGGTACCTGTTGAAGCAAATGAGAGAGACCTACCAAAATCCCTAACATTTTCTCAGCTGTCCTTTAAGAGAAAAAGCTGTTGACCTCTTTAGTGTTTGTTCTAACAGCACTGTTCTATGTCCTTTTGTATAGCCCCCAAATGATTCTGCTTTCTCCTAGGTCAAGGGAAGAACTTGAATTTTACACTATTTAAACAATCTGAAGTTGTAGCATATACAGTACTTGTCATTTTATTTTGGTTAAATATGAATGAAAATGTTTTTTTCCGTTTGTGAAATAGTTTGTGATGGAATCAATCTAGAGATTAATTTGCTTTTGATTTCCAAATGGCAACAAAACATGTTTGTATAACCTGTGGCATTTGCAGTGTGGCAGATACAAAAAACAAAAAATATATGAGGACTCATGAACCTGTCTGCATTGCACTTGCATGGAAGCAGTTCCAGAGACTTAAAATCTTCACACATACATTGACTGCCCTCTCTTTCATATGGGTAAAAGTATGCATCCTGCAGGTTTATTAGCATGAGGGAGGGAAGGGAAAATTTTCTTAATTAATTTTTACACACACAAATGTGTGTTTACCTACATAAAAACCTTCAGGTCAATAGTTCAACCCTGGGATCATTGTGATCTCCAGGAACAAGCAGGAATGAGTCTTCACATATGGGTACATCGGTACCGACGGAGTCTGCGCAGGAACGCTCCCCAGCGTCCAATAAAAATGCTTTTGGAAGCATCCCAACACGCCTGCGTGCTGCCTTTCCGCCTTTCCCAACTGCCTCTCCTCGGTTTTCGGTTTTCCGCGGAGCCGGCAGGACGTCCTCCTGTCACCGCAGAAAATTCTTCCTTTATTTTTTGTTTTTTCTTGTGGTCGCGTCTACCTTCCCTCAACACACCGGTACCGCCGGTGTTTTCTTCTTCTTTTCTTTTACAGATATTTCCTTCTGTAGGAAATGTTTTCCTATTTGGTGCCTGACAGGCTTCAGCCTGCTAGGCCTCTCCATTTCCCTCATGGAAATTCTAGCCACTAGAAAGTGTTTTAACTGTGGCACTACCAAATTACTTTTAGACACCCATAATTGGTGCCTTCCATGTTTGGGACCTGAACACAATCCGCTGGACTGTCCCTCCTGCACTTCTATTTCTGTAAGATGTTTTCAGCATCGAGCTCAACTCGATACGCCGTTCCCCTCAGTCCTGAGGGTACCAGCTCCATCTTCTTTTTCGCAGGATCAGGTAACCAAACAAAAGTATGTAAAGACTAGCCAGTCCTCGGGTGGTAGATCTCATGTCCTTCATAGAGATGCCTTTCGGCTTGCCCCCAAGGACATTTTGGCTTTAAAACCCCGGCGGGAGGCTTCTGTCTCCAAAGCACTAACGGGGTTTCAGGTTGTTCCCGGGGTTTTTACCTCAGTGAACATGCCTGAGCCATGCCCGGTGGTGGTATCCGCTTTGAGCGGTGCCAGTACCCCGGCATTGGCAATGGTGCTGAATGAAACATTCCACACCGATGATCGCAGTCGAGCGCTCTCGGTATCTTCGGTGCCTCTAGAGCCGCTACCGACCGATCTTCCCACATCAGTCCCGGTACCGATGCTGGTATCCACGTCGGTACCCTACCGATATACCGAGTCTAGAATCGATCTCTAGTCTGGATGACTGGGTACCGACTCGTCTTGGTATCGACTTCAGACGGTACCGTAGACATTCCACCGATGATCAAGGTCTGCCACATTCGGTTACCATGGTACCGATAGTGCCATTACAGACTGATCTTCATATATCGGTGTCACCGATGGTACCGATCCCGGTACCGGTATTGACATCGGCATCGGTGTCGGTACCTCCCATGCTAGCCGACTCGCTTCCTTCCATACCAAGTTTGGAATCGATCCCTAGCATGGACGACTTGCTACTGACCAGTTGTGGTACCGGTTTTCATCGGTACCCACAACTATCTTTCAAGGATAATCCGATGCTCCACCCCTCCAGATCTGCTATTGCACAGAATCTGAATGAGCAGGTGGCTGCTAGAGCTAGTTCTTCAACAGATCTAGTTCTTCCTCCTCTTCCTCGAGGACTCCCCTCTGGGGAGATTTCTTTTCAAGCTTTTCTGCTTGATATGGCGAGGTTACTTGCCATTTCTATACCTGGTCAAGTCCCTGCACCAGGGGATCCACAACCTATACAGATCCCCTGCAATCCAAAGGAAGTCATTATGTTTCCTTTGCATCAGACCTTGCAGGATCTCCTATTTAGAATGTGGGAAACTCCTTTAATGGTATTCCCACCTTCTAGGGCAACTGATCTTCTATACAAGGTGCCCCCTTCTCCAGGTTTTCAAAAGCCTCAACTCCCTCATCATTCTCTGGTTGTAGAATCAGCAATGAGGCGTGTTAAGAGTACTAAGAAGCACTCTTCTTATCCACCAGGTCGTGAGGCTAAGACTTTAGATGCCTTTGGACGTCAAACTTTCCAGGCATCCATGCTTGCAGCAAGAATCCTTTCATATATTTTCTATATGGGATTATCTCTTGAGGAGGTCACAAAAGATTTCTTACTTTTGACCCCTTTCCTCCAAGAACCTAAAAGAGCAGATTTTTCTATGCTAGTCAATCATGCTCAAAATATTTCTAAGTTCCTTACTCGTGCTTCCCTAGACTCTTTCGAGTCTGTTAGCAGAACTTCTGCTATAGCCATAGGAACACGACGTAGAGCCTGGCTCCAAGCTTCAAACTTGGACAAATCTGTACAAGATATACTGGGAAATGCTCCTTGCATTGGATAAAATCTCTTTAATAAGGAGACTTTACTCCAGGCTGCTCAGTTTACCACTGACACAATTGCTTTCAGAGGCTTGTCTACGCCTTCCTCTATCCCAGTTTGTAGAAAGTCTACTACTAAGCTTTGTTCCCCTAATGGGAGAAGGTTTTATCCATCTTCTACCCATCATACAGATGTTTCTAGGCAGGGGAATCACCCAGCCAGGCTCAGGAAACCACAACCTCAATGGGTTCAGCAAACCCAGCAGCCGCGAGGTTGCTGATAAACTCTTCCCTGAATCCTTTTTCCTCTTGAGGTTTAGATCCTGTAGTTTGCTTCTTACCTCTACAAGCATCTACATCGGTTCCATCCTAAAATTTACATATGTCCCTCTCAAGGACATATCCTAACTATTAGCTCAATGAGCTTCTTGAGATGATTATGCTTTACAGGTACTACAGTTACTCCTCGTCCTCTGAACTACACAGAAGAGTAATAGCTGTCAATAAGGTCACCATCCCTTACCTTTGACTTTTCTCCTGTATCAGTATCTCTCTTACTACTTATTGAGGATTTCCTCCACAATAAGTCTTCTTTTCAACTCTGCCACTCTTTCCAGGACATTTGGTCTGTAAGAGTGATACCACTTTACTGAGGGCTTTTCCTTAAGCCCCTAACAGTTTCTTTCAGAGTTGTCTCCCCCTTGCATTCTTAATTTTTCCTGGCAGTTTCTCAGACAGTAGCAGAGTCTTACCTCTCCTACTTCTGTCTGTATTTCTTTCCCAACCTTGGGACCTTCTGCTGCCCTATCAATAGTTAGAACTGCAGGGGCTCTTACTGCTTAGACCACTAACTTGCTGTCCAAGCAGCCAGGGCTTGTTCTCCAATTTCAATGGTTTTTGGCCTTGCCACTAAGTCCCAGATGGTTTAACAACCTTTTTCTGGCTATTGTTGCAGACCTTACCTTCTCTCCTTAGCCTCCCCAATTCTTGGGCTTGGCGAAGTAGTTCATGCTGCCTGCGGGCTCTTGAACATCACGTTGTCTTCTATTAACCTGCAACATGCTCTCTGCATCTCTACGGAGCAGCTCTACACTATGGGGCCTTGTTAGAGAGCACATAATGTCAGATGGTTAGGAAGGGTTTTACCTAGTCAGGCTTACTGGATTCTCCTTGCCCTTACCATTTCCATTAAAGGCTTCTTAAATAAAGGTCACAGGCCTTTAATTAAGAGAAGACCTAAAGAATTATTCAATTCCCTGGTTTGCTTCACATCTCCAGGGGACCCCTTCACTAGAGATGGTTTGTTTCTTTCAGTATAGACCATCCCTGTCCTGTTTTTTCCTTCCATCCTCAATTCTTCATGGCGTGATCCATGTTGAGCACAGGAATGCACCATACCCTTTTTTACCCTCATTGAGGGTAAATATGGTATTTTTATGGCATCTTTTTCTCCAGCTACCTGCTGGAGTTATGGAAGGATTCAGACTCACTGTCTGCAGATTAAAAACATCCTCTGCATTTTCCAGGTAGGTCTCCTCTCCTGGTTTTTCAGGGGCAAGAGTTCTTAGCAGACTCTAGACTTCTCTTGCCAATGAGAGAACTCCCTGCGCTTCCTACCCTTAACCAGGAAGTAAGGATTCTCTGAATATCTTCTCAAGCAGGTACCTCCCTTCTTGTTGTTAGATACATCTTCTCCACATACCCTATACCCACATACCCTGGCAATATATATATGTATGTATATGTTACATGTATATGGACATCTGCACATCTATGCCCATATCTATATCTATATACATATGTGATGTATATATCTGTATTCACCTATCTCTATAGATATGTATTACAATATATGATAGTGGGTAGGTATATGTCTATATACTCTTTCTGTCTGTTTGGGTACACCTGAAGCCCTCCACATACTTTCCTTTTCCATTACGAGGGACTTTTTCTGAATATTCAGAGAATGGGAGGCTATAATGCCTCCTAACTCCTATCCTTCTTGTCATCGGATATGGAGATCTTGAAAGCTCCCTCTCCTATAAGAACTAGGTCTCTTAAGGTCAAAGGAGTTTTCAGTTTTTATCCAATGGAGACTTCCGCGTTTTCCGCTAAGTCCTACCTCATTGAACTACCCCAGTTCCACTGGGATTGTTTCTCTCACCCTAAGGGTTCTACCTCAGCCTGTTTTTTGCACAGTTGTTTACCTCTTCTTACATTGAGGTACCCCCTGGGGATATTCTGTTGGTTCATATTCATAAATCCTCATGAACCTCCATATACCCCTCTATAATGCCACTAGGTGAGGTCCATATTGGTTTATTGCTCTTCAATATTACCACTAAATATCACCTGCACAGAGCCTATCTAGGCATCCTGTTTGGTCCAGCTGTTCCACAGCACATCTTTTTAGCTCAACTCCTACCCTCCATCCCTGGAATGCCTGGGGGTTCGGTAGATTAGCATGGCTCTCAAACTCGCAACATGCTGGGACTCCTCCAGGCATCTTAGCTTGGGAGTCCCCATATGTGAAGACTCATTCCTGCTTGTTCCTGGAGATAGCACAGTTACTTACTTGTAACAGGTGATCTCTGGGAACAGCAGGCATAAGTCTTGTGATAAGGAAGCTTATCATAGCTCAGGAAGGAGCTATAGAAAAGGTGAAGTGACTCTGAACAAGCAACCTGTCAGTTCTGGTAGAAATGAGAAAACAGAATATTTCCATAAAAGACTACCAGTCCCAGAATGCACCAGGTTTCCAACAGCCATTAGAGGAGCTGAAGTGGGGAAACGTGTGTTCAATCAGGAGGGCTATGAGGTAATCCCTAAGCACTCATCTCAAAGGGCAGGGCCTGATTCAGCACAGCTGTGCTGTGCTAAGGTGGAGCACTCATCAAAGCAGAATAAAGGTAGAGTTTATTCTACAGAGAATTATCCTCATCCTCAGTTTCATCTTGGAGATCCTCAGCTTGGACATCTTCATCATCTGGAGGATCATCAGAAACAGAAGCCAAACCGGACGGACAGAGAGGGCAAGAAATCCTTTGGAAGAAAGAAGAGAAAAGCATTTGGGAGGTCTAAAGGAGTCCAGAGCAGTACGTATACTGGAAGGTATTCCAAGGGCCAGCATACACCATTGGACTGGGGAAAGCCAGAGGAATGGTGCTGCAGAGCTAGGAATCTCCAGACGGTACCTGTGAGGGAGACGGCTGCACTTGGAAGGGACCCTAGGACCCGTGCCAGAAGGTATGTGAAGAGAGATCCAGTGTCCAGGGATCTGGATTGGAAGGCTGGACATAAAAACTGGACTACATACTGGCCAGGCTATTTAGAGAGGAACTCTAACAGCAATGGAAGCTCAGGTATGAACACTGACCTATGCCCTAGCTATAACCTTGAAAGACAGCAGGGAAACAAGTATTCTCCTGAAAGTGCTCCATTGAGAAATTCCTCTGTGCCAATCCCTGATATTGAACCCATGATTGTTGAAGAAGGGGAAGGAGCGGTCTTAGATACAGGCTGTGAATATATGGATTGCTCTCTGTCTAAACTCCTTTGGTAATTTTCTGTTACAAAGTACAGCAACCATCACAAAGAAATACAAACTTGTTCTTTAATCTACTCAGAAAAGCTCCTGAGTAGGATTTTGGGCCATGCAGTAGAAAGCAAGCCAGCTAAGGGGTTTCAGCTGGATAACTGCTAGCAATTGAGCCTTACCTAATTGCTTGTGAGCTCTGAGGGAATCACTTCTGAGTCTATGTGTGAAGATATAAGAAGTTAACCTGAAAAGAACAGTTTTTCCCTTCTTTGTGGGTTTTGCTTGTTGTTTGAAACACTAAGAAAATATTAGCTAAAGCCTACAGAAAAGACCAGTTTGTTACCAACCAGGTCTTTATTCTTTTGCTTTGATTGCCTGACAAGTTCAAATGTTGTTTTCCTGATTTTGTTTTTCCAAGTTTAACACTGAAAGCAAGTATCCTGTTTTATGTGCTACCAAGCATATCTGTGTTGGAAGAAATAACCCCATAAATAAATATCTTATTGACTTTACACTCAAGCACAACTAATTATTGTGAGTGGCTGTGGTTGGTGTGAATGGACTGCATTTCCCACAATCCCTTGCAAATCATATTGATATATGCACTTGCCAAGACTGTGAACATTCTCACCCAGGCAGCCGTCTGACAGTCTTCACAACCCACCCACCTCCCCTAGGAGTTGCATTTCTCTATCTCTATCTTTCCCTTTCTTGCTCTCTCTCTCTTTGCCTCGGCTTTAAAACTTAACTGAGGAGAGGCAGTTGGGAAAGGTGGGAAGGCAGCACGCAGGCGTGTTGGGATGCTTCCAAAAGCATTCTGATTGGACGCTGGGGAGCGTTCCCGCGCAGACTCCGTCGGTACCGACGTACCCATATGTGAAGACTTATTCCTGCTGTTCCCAGAGATCACCTGTTACAGGTAAGTAACTGTGCTTTTTATGCAGAGGCATTTTTCTGTTTTACATATATTGAGCACTGCTAACTGTGGAAGCAGTTGTGCTGATAAACATATATGGTGACACCATCACTGCTATGCAGACAGCCAGTAATACTCAGTTGTTATCCATATAGTTAGGTGTTTTATTTCCGGACAGACTTTTTGCTGTCTTAAGTTAAATCATTTAGGACAGCAAAAAGACTATACTAAAATAAATCACTTAGCTTTATGGACAGTAGGAGCTTGTGCAGCCAAGAAAGTTTACTTCATACCTGTTTAAAATACATTTTTACTGATTTTTGTATATCGTTTCCACATTTTTTTCATCTATCCATTTTTTACGCTGTGGGGGTCTTTTACTAAAAGGTGTTAAGGTGTTGCACCTAAAACACCAATAGCTCCAAAACCATGGTGTGTTTATTTTTATTCTCTTATATACCATACTATTCTGCATCAGTGCAGTTTACAGTGAACAAACTGAAATGACACTGAACAGGGCATTATAACTTAGAGATAACTATTTTACAGGGAACATGGGCTATGGAGGGTTAAGTGGCTTGCCCAAGACCACAAGGAGCACCTGTGGGACTAGAAACCCCAGTCCTTCTGGCCCAAGTTTGCTGTCCTCTAGTGGGATTTGAACCCCAGATCTTCTGGCCTGAAGTACCTTGCCCCAACCACTAGGCCACTCCTCCACTCACTACTCCACTCCAGCTGCAACACCACATCGTCAGGACTGTGAACAGTATTTCCCCGGCAGTTAACACGAAGCCCTGTCCCCTAACATGTGCTGCATTAGCACGTGTGCACTACTTCACCTACTGAGGTGAATCCATGCTAAATCACATGGGATATATTTAACACAGTGTGAATTCAGTGCTAACTGTGTAGAGCAAACCATATAGCAATTGTTACAGTCACTTCCAGAGCGTCAATGGATTATTCAATCTACTCCAAACGAACACTCCACATAAATCAACCACACCTTCTAACACAATAAACAACTTTTTCTTCCTTCATTCTTTCTTCATTCTCTGCCCCTACCCTGCTCACTCGCATCCCTAATATGCGCATCTCAGTTACTATGGGAATTGGCCTGCACTACTGTCAAGGCACTGCACTAGCTGGCAATGCATGCCCAATGCACACTTTAGGGGGGAAGAACCAAGTCCAAACTGTGGCGAAAGGAAAGACAGAGCTTTTATTGAGACATATACAGGGGATATTAAGCCGAGGGGACCCGACACAGGCCGTGTTTCGGTTATGTCTTCATCAGAGGTGTTCTTGGCATACTCTGTTGTTTATAACAACATATATAGTAGTCGTGTAAGCTCAAAGCAAAAAGTTTAAAAAACACAGCCTTTAGAGAAAATTCTTCATGTGCACTGGAGGTATCCATATCCAGACACGTGCTGCCAATTGGTGCTCTTTAATGAAAGATCCCCTGTATGCAGACAAAGAGGGTCTGACAATGCATATTCTGGCTTGCACTGAATGTGCATTGGGATACATAACAGTTAGCGCAGGTGATTCCCAGGCTAAAAAACTCATGTTAGGGTAGCAAGTGGGTGGGGTAGGGGCAGAGAGTGGGCATGGTGTACTCTGTACAGTTAACATTGGGTTCACCCCATGTGCTAACTGCATTAGCGTGCGATCACCTAATGCTACCTCAATAGGATGCATTAAGTGCACCCGTGCTAATGTGCCATGCGCTAAGGGCCAGGGCTCCATGTTAACTGCCATGGAAATGCTTTCCATGCCCCCCGAGAGTTAACAAAGTGTTTTTTGCACCTAACATGCCACAGTCTCAGAGGCATTGGCAGGTTTGGCACAACACCCTAGCACCCTTCAGTAAAAGAGCCCTGAAGACTTTAAAGCATACCATCTATTGTACCCATTTACATATCTACAAGTGACTTGGCCACTTTAAGAAGGGTAATTTTATAAGGAGGTATCTGTTGTATGACTGAAAGTAGGCACCTACTTAGGTGCTTTATGTAAAGAAAAATAAGTGTTAGTGGTTAAACAAATGCGTTAGTTCAAGCACTTGACATGATGTAAATTTCAAGGAATTAAACCCCAAAATTTGTTATTCAAATAACACAATTGCATAGATTATGTTCCAGCCGATCCGCATGGCAGTGATTGGCATTTCAAATTACAATGCAGGGAACAATTTTGGATTTTTAAACTAAAAACTATATCCCCCAACAGCACTCAACTTAGAACTTGACTGGTCCAGCCTCTGTTAGTATTTGTCATCAATCTTGACCAATCACACAGGGATCTTCCTTTTGGTGGATGCCCCCTGTGTTTCTATTGATTACATCACTTCTTCCTGTGATTGCTGATGTCAGATGCTGGTTCTTTACAATCAGCTGGTTTTTTATCTTAAATTTATAAGCAATGAAAGTTTTGAATATGGAATTCAACAGCACCTGAAGCAGAGCCCATTCAGTGGCTCGAAATGTGGCTCACGTTGTGAGTGGATTCCTTGAGCACTTCTTTAAAGAGATAAGTTATATTTTTTTCAATAAAAATGATTAAAAGGTGACTTCGCTATTGGGGTTGTGGGCTTGGTTTCCCCTCCCTTTGATGGTGGCATGGACAAAATTATACTTGGAAAATTTGATATAGGGGACTGTTAAAATTTTATATACCCGTGCACTTGGTGGTTTTCTTGTTTTATGCAACTGTGTTATTTGAATAACTTCTTTTTGAGTTTTAATTTCTTGAGTTAACACTACTGCACCCCATTTTTTGACATGATTTCTGAGATGTTTGCATTCATGGATGAACAACTGAAGAAATTCCTCCAGAGAATGTCATTATTTGATGATGTTGGGGCTGGTATGGGTTTTGTCCCTATGATTATATTGGAACTTAAAGGCTTAAACAAATGTTTAATCCAAGCATAACCTCATGGATCATCTATAACTCAATATTTAAAATCTATTATTCCTCGGCCTTACATATGCCTCATGCTTCTAAAATGTTTTTAGATGATCCATCTTTTCTAGCCAAATGGAATGCCATTCTTAATAAAGGTAGTTTTGACATTATAGTACACCTAGTGGAACATACTATTGCAGAGGACGAAACAATTCTAACTCAAATTACTGAACTACAGGAAAAAGTTAAAGGAACCATGGATGAATAGTCCTTTGCCATGCAAATGGAGATGTCCAAACAAGTGGCCAATTTTAAGGAATACATGCGGAGTCTAAAACTTAAAAAATTTAAACATGACCAACTGGACTATGCCAACAATCAGATTTACCAGTGGATGTATGATAATGATAAACCAGCTGTGAAACGAGTGACATTTGATCATTCCATGGATGACACAGTTGATAGTAATGAATCTTCTTATATGGTACATTTGGGACATTTGCATGCATCTCAAGACCGAAATCTGGATTTTTGTGAAGGATCTTATCAAGGCATATGCCCGTAGTAGGTCTACTAGCACCAACATTGGGGCAGCCCACCTTTGACCTGGTCCCGGACCAAACAGCAGTCATCAACCTTTCCAGACAACCTTTGACTGTCCCCCAGGAGAGCATGCTGAATCTTGGCTTATCATTCATTCCAACTGTTAAATACAATCATTTGAAAGTTTGGGTGGCATGTCATAAATTTTTCAGAAAACTTTGTGCGGCCCTATTTTTGGATGATAAGCCCTCTGTGAGTGATGGCTCTGTAATGTGGAATCCTTCCCATTGGATACCCTCTGGAGAATTAGATCCGGCCTTATCTACATTTCAATGACTGGGTATTATCCAACTTCAATTTGTTGGAACATCAGTTTCCACACACTTATTCCCATATGCTTAGGGAAGAATCTGTGGCATTGGCTCAACGGGCAACAGCTGGTCATTTAACCATTTGACATGCCGACAAAGGGGGTGTGGAGGTAGTTCAGTCAAGTCAAGCATTCCATACTGAAATTATGCGACAGAATTCTGATGACCATTACTATAAGATTTTGCCTGAAGATCTTACAGCAACTCTTCAAGTTCGAATTTAAAAAAAATGGTTTCCTTTGCCCATCAGATGAGATGGATAACTAATAAAGAATTTAAGTTTTTGTGTAAATTGACACTAAAAGTTCTGGTCATTTATGCCATTCCTAAAGTACACAAGTCACTCACAAATCCACCAGGTTGGCCTGTTGTTTCTTGCTGAGGATCAGTTCTTGAACCACTTTCTAAGTTTTGTGATCATTTCTCACAACCGACAGCAGCCCAGGTAAGATCTTATATTAGAGATTCTGCTAAGTTTTTCAGTCAATTAGCCACTCATGCAGATGGGTTGACGTACACTAATATGGTCACATTAGATAGCAATGCTCTTTATACCAATATCGATCAGCAGGAAGCTTTACAGTGTCTCAGTGGACATCTAGACTTGCCCACTCGTTTACTTTGATTGTTTTGTTTGATATACTGCATTTAGTACTTATTAACAACTATTTTCTGTACAATGGGCAATTCTATCTGCAAATCTTCATGATTGCAAGGGGCACAACAGTAGCTCCTTCCATTGCCACAATTTACATGTCTGTATTTGAAGAAACAAATATTTACACTTCTCATTGGTTTCAACATGTTGCCTTCAGGAGGAGATTCCTCAATGACATTTTTATTTTATGGACAGGTTCTTTGTCAACTCTCCATCAGTTTTTGCATTGGCTTAATTCTATCGAGACCAACATTCAATTCACGGCTCGTGTTGAAACTCATTCCATTGAATTTTTGGATGTCTGGGTATGCCTTATCTCTGATGGGTTACAAACCACTTTAGTCCAAAAACCAGTACAGCGGAATACACTACAGGCCCTTTGAAAAGAGGTTTGCCATTTGGCCAATTTTTACGCCTGAGGCACATCTGCTCTACTTTGCCTGAGTTTCAAATTCATGCCGATGAATTGCGGTCTCATTTTCTAGATCACAGCTATCCTTCCAGAGTTATTTCCTGCGCCTTTAAAAGGGCATGCTATTCTTATAGAGAATGGCTTCTTTTGGATCAGAGATAGCATACATCATCTAGCGATCTTTCAGCTGATAAAGTGATTGGTATGCTACCTTTTATGTACAACATCTGGGGGGTTATTGATCTACATAAATATTAGCCAGTCTTACACTCTACTTTTGTTTCAACAAACATTTAATGATGGTCTACTCTTGTGGTTCTAACATCCATGATAAACTGGTACATTCTGCCACTGATGTTGATCGCCTGCTCACCCATCATGAGGATCCAAGATATTTTGCATGTAGCAATTGCTGGTATTGTGTTTTAACCTTGGAGGGGAATTATGGACTGATCATCAACATGGCTTTCAATTATGATCTCTGTGGCACACTACTTGTATGTCACAATTTGTGGTCTAACTAATTGTTTGCCCATGTGGCCTGTATTATATTGGCCATGGCTGCACAATCAGAAACATGAAGAATTGTTTAAGTGAGCATGCCTCCTAGTTCTTACAGCTTCTGCCTCTGCCCCCATTTAACCACCAGTTTGAACAATTGTGCTGGTGCATAACAGATCATGTTCCAGCTGATCTGTGTGGCGGTGATCAGCTTTTCAAATTACAATGGAGGGAAAAATTTTGGATTTTTAAACTAAAAGCTATATCCCCGACATGGTTCAACTTAGAGCTTGACTGGTCCAGTCCCTATTAGTATTGGTCATCAATCTTGAACAATCACACAGGGATATTCCTTTTGGTGGATGCCCCCTGTGTTTGCTGACATCGGCCACCGGCTCTTTAAAATCAGCAGGTTTTTGATCTTGAATTTATAAGCGCTCAAATTTTTCAATATGGAATTAAACAGCACCTGAAGCAGGGCCTATTCAGCGGCACAAAATGTGGCTTACGTTGTGAGTGGATTCCTTGCGAGTAGATGTTTTCCTTGAGTGCTTCTTTAAAGAGGTAAGTTATATTCTCTTCAATAAAAACAATTAAAAGGTGACACTGCTATTGGGGTAGTGGGCTTGATCTCCCCTCCCCTTGATGGTGGCCCTGACAAAATTATAATTGGAAAATGTGATATATGGGGCTGTTTATATTTTATATACACGTGCACTTGGTGGTTTCTTGGTTTATGCAATTAAGATTTCCAAAGAGCACAAGTAAATTATAGTATTTTACAATTTGCATGGTTAACAATGCAGGTAATCACATTCAGCTTACCTAAAATAATACAAACAGATCACCAGTGGCAAAATCAGTGTCACAGTTTTATTCATTCATTACCGGAGGATGTAGTGATGGCTGTTAGTGTAGCTGGGTTTAGTTCAAATCATTTTTATTCAAACGTTTTCCATAAGACACCACCACAACAGGTATAGAAAATCATAGTACAAGCCAGTATAGTATAACAAAAGCAATACAAAACACATGCCCCAAACAGAGGCATAGCAAACCATTGAAAAACTGCAGATACTATACATAACTATGCAATGAAATACAAACAAGAACATGTCCTCCATGATAAGCCTCACAGAGACAAAGAAAATAGAGACAACAAAGCTCCCTCGCCAATTGGAGTTCACGCATAGCATACATAATCTCAAGTCATACCACATGGACACATGAAGACGGAAAAAGTAGCTACATGTGCAGCATATGATAAGAAACATACTATACATTGCACAACCGGAAGAACCTCCCCCCACCCACCCCACCCGAAACCCCCCTCCCCCACAACCCATAGTGTCTCCCACAGATTTAGGAAGAAGACCATCTCCCAATATGTACTAACACCTTAACTTCCCCAAGCACCATCATGTATGTCAAATATCACAGAAAACAATGGTAGGGTGTGAAACCTTCAACAAACAGCAGGGCATCCTGTTCCCCCCCGCCAAGCACAGGATGACAGAAGAGCAAAGAAGAAGGCAAAGAGAGGTGTCATCACCCAGCCATCCAAGCCGCAGCCAGACATAGAGAGGAAGCCAAAGGAGAGAAAGCAAAACGATCAGACATCAGTGCAAAGATCAGACATTCATCACCAGGCTGCATTCTCGTGTAGGCAACTGGGTCAGAAGGGGCGCCCAAAGTTCCAGAAAAGAGTCCCAGGCTTTTCCACCCTGCTGTTTAGCTGTCAACCTTTCCATGTAAAGCAATTCCCCCAGCGCGTTGTCCCACATCTGCACCCCAGGTGGAGACAATGCGGCCCAGCAACCCAGCAAAACTTTCTTCACCAACAGCAAACCCCAGAGCAGCAACATTCTCTGAGGTGGCGTAAGAGCTTGGTTAACAGAGCCCCACCGAAGAAATAAGCAAACCTCCTTGCTCCAATTAATGTCTATACCTATCCAATGGGCAAGCTTCCTATAGGCGTGACCCCACAGCCTCTGCACCTTAGAGCATTCCCAAAATTTATGAAGCAGTGTGCCCTTGGTCAAAGCACACCAACCACACGTCGGTGAATCACGCAGCCCCACCCGGAAGGCCCACTCATCCGTGGTATATGCTCTCCAGAGGAATTTAAACTGCAGTTCCTGCAAGTATGTCCAGAGGGCACCTCGCGGTATCCCCTCAAAAGCTTCACGTAAATGTGCCACCGACACTCCTGCCATACCATCCTTTTCCCAGCGGCGAGTCAGATCCAGGAGGTAGGCTGCGTCACCCCCCAGGTGTAAGAGCTCCCACCGCTCCAGCCCTCCCGGAGAGCCGGAATCGAGCTTATCAATCCAAGTTCATGCGGACATAGCCGGCGGGAGCTCACTAGAGCCGGCAGCACTCAAACCCGCCACGTAATGCCGAGCCTGCAGATATCCAAAAAAGTCACTCCGGGGAAGCTGAAACTTGGCCTGCAACATCCGGAAGCTCTCCAATCGCGAGCCATCTAAGGTGTATAGATCCCCAAGACAAACAACGCCCTGCTTGACCCACTCATGGAAGACACTAGGTTTCGTAAACCCCGGGAGAAAGCTCGGATTCCCCACTAAGGGCAACAGCGTCGACCTTTGCCAGTCCCACCCAAAACGGGAGCATATCGCCCGCCACGCCACCCTCAGGGCTGCCATGTAAGTCCATCCCCCAGCAAATCCACCCTGCAGTCCTTTAGCCGAATGCAGTAACAATAAACTGTGGTAGGGCCCACAGTGAGCGTTGACTTGTTGAACCGGGGCACACCCCTCATTCCCACTGGCCAAGGACCAAATATGCCTAAGTAAATAGCGAAGATTATAATTCCGCAAATCCGCAAGCATCAGGCCACCTTCTTCCCGTCGTCGCATCAAAGCCCGCAAGGGGATTCGCGCACGCCTACCTTTCCACAAAAAGCCTCTTAGATATTTCTCAAAACACCACCAGTCAATCTGCTGAATCCACAGGGGCAACAGTCATAAGACATACAACCAGCGGGGCATCTCCACCATGGTGAACAAAGCTATCCTCCCCTTAAGCGACAAAGGCAGGCCCTGCCACTTTTTAAAAGTTTGATGGGCTCTACGTAGCATACTGAGGACATTAGCTTTGTACAAATTTGCCGGATTATCCGGTAGTTGAATCCCCACGTACTTGATCTCTCCCTCAGCCCAGATGAGTGGGAACTGACCTCTCCACATCGGCCGACCCCTTCCTCCCACGTCTAAGACCACGGACTTGGAGACATTAATTTTGAGGCCAGAGAATTCGCCATACTCATGAATGAGCAGCAGAACCCGCTCCAAAGAGGACTGTGGGCTCGTTAAGCACAAGAGCATATCATCCGCGAATGCACTGATCTTCATTTCTTCATCTCCTAAGGAGATGCCTCGAACTCCCGAGTGGCTTTGAATAGCATACAACAAAGGCTCCAAGGAAAGCACGAACAGCAGGGGGGACAGTGGGCAGCCCTGACGCGTCCCACGTCCCAGTTCAAATGTATCGGAGGCAGCCCCAGACAGCACCACACGTGCCATAGGGCGCTGATACAGGGCCCGAATCCACTGCACGAAGTTTCCACGCATCCCAAACTTTGCCAAAACATCCCACAAATATTGCCAGGCCACCCTATCGAATGCTTTCTCAGCATCCAGACTAACTAAAAATAAAGCTTTCTCTCTCCGCAAACAGTGTTCCATGCCGAGAAGTAGCCTAGCAATATTCTTAGTCGCCTCTCGTCCTTGAACAAAACCCACCTGTCTAGGAGCCACAAGGGAAGGCAGAATACCATTAAGTCGTCCCGCCAGAACTGACGCTAAAATCTTTACATCACAATTTATGAGGGATATAGGCCTATAAGAGGCCGGCTCCAGAACGTCTTTCCCTGGCTTCGGGATCACGGTAATATCAGCACAACGCATATCTCTTGGGAATATTCCCTCCTGACGAGCGGCAACAAACATCACCACCAGTAAGGGGGCCAATCGGGACACCAGTAATTTGTAGTACTCGATACTAAAACCATCGGGTCCGGGTGCCTTATGGGACTTTCCTCTCATAATCCCCGCGTGGATTTCACGCACCGTCAAGGGCGCATTCAACTGTTCTAATTGCTCCGCAGACACCTGCGGTAATGACAGGCCCTGCAAGAACGCCCCACCTTTATCTAAGTCTCTGTCCTCCTCACTGTATAGCCTCTTGTAAAAATCGCGAAAAATACCAGTAATCTGCCGCGACTGGTGCTGTAAGCACCCACGCTCGTCCCGGAAAACAGGGATAAAACGTGCCCCCCCAGGATCTCTGACCAGCTTCGCAAGAAGCCTCCCCGTCCGATTCCCATATCTAAACAATTGATGGCGGTAGTAGGACATCGATAGACCCGCTCTCCTCTGCAACAACTCGTTGAGCGCCTGTTGAGAACACGTATATTCCCGTTGAAGGGCTCCCTCAGCCCTCCTACCTAGTTTCCTCTGTAGCTCCCGGATCCCCCGCTCTAAAACAAGAATACTACGATCCATATGATGCCGCCGTTGAATAGTATAGGAAATGATAGCTCCCCGCATGACCGCTTTGCTAGCCTCCCAGAACAGGAGCGAAGAACAATCTGACTGGTCGTTAAAGGCGACATACTCATCCCACTGTTTCTCCAGAAAAACCTGAAATCCCTTGTCTTGACACAAATATGCCGGAAAGCGCCACCTCTTCTGCAGCATCTCCCGACAATCCCATAACAACTACACCATACCATGATCGGACACTACTATCGGATCAATCTCAGCCTTCACGATCCTCGAGAGCCCACCCTCACTCACCAAGATATTATCAATACGAGACCAAGTGTGATGGGCTCTAGATTGATGCGTGTACTCCCGGGCTCCCGGGTGGAGCAAGCACCAAACATCCACGAGGTCACCCATTTTACAAAGATAGGCCACACCCTTACGTGCCCATGAAACCGGCACATCTACCTTAGATTTATCAAGCGAGGGGTCATGTGGGCAGTTGAAGTCGCCAGCCATCAGCACCCTATGTGTCCCCGCGTCTTGAACAAAGCGTAGCAATTTCTTGAAGAACTCATGATCATAGACATTGGGTGCATAAACATTCGCTATCCATACCACTTCATTAAAGAGCTTAGCAGTTATCAAAACATATCGGCCATTGGGGTACGCTTGCAGCTTAGCCACCTCAAAGGGGATTCCGCGCTTCACTAACACTACCACACCCACCTTCTTACCCCCTGACGATGCCCCATATACAGCCTCCACCCAATCCCTCTTTAACTTACTATGTTCAACCTCATTTAAATGTGTTTCTTGCAGTAGCACTATGTGCGCACCCTTTCTTTTTAACATCTGCAATATTTTAGTGCGTTTAACCGGGGATCCAATGCCCCCCACATTCCAGGAAATTATCTTGGCATTCAGCATTTTAACAGCATAAAACGATCCCCAGCAAAACATAGGACACTAAGCCCACCCAGAGATGCCCAGCCTCGTCTCCAGGTGCCTACTTCAAATCCCACCAGAAAAGGAGAAGCATCAGGTGAAAGATAAGCCATCCACCAGAATAGAAACAGCCTTCTAATTACCACAACGTCAATTCCTCCCCCCACCCCCTTCCCCACCTTCTGTCTTCCCTTCCCAACCCACCATGCCCCCTCCCCGCCCCAAAACTCCCCCAACCCTCGCGACTCAGCCAAGCCCCCCAATACCCCCCACCCCCTTCTCACTCATCCACATCTGCTCCCCCCCCAACAAACACTCAACACACCCATCCCACCACACACATCTCTCTGAACAATCCACCCGCTTCCCATACAAACTACCTTTCGCAACTCCAATCATACTACCAAGCATTCCTTCCCCACTCCCACTGTATCTCCGATATAGAACCCTGTATACCAGGGCACTCCCCTAGAGGAGTAAGATCACAGTCAATGCCCCTCCGGGCCTCCGAATTACATAAAATCAAACTTGAAGTGGCAACAAAACCAGTCCAGGCAAGTCCTGCAGAAATAGGAGAGGGCACACACAGTCATATGTCCCGCACGTGGCAACCACGGTTCCACAGTGGAAAAATTAAAACATCACCGCAAGGCCCTGCAGCGAGTCAACTCTATGCCAGGGTTCCCACTGAGAAGCTTCTCACTCCCCAGACGGCTCAGCAGAGTCGGCCAACGTTGACTTCTTCGCCGCACCGGCCTGCTCAAAGGATCGGGTAGAGCCCTTGTAAAAGATCTTTAGAGTAGCAGGATAAATCAACACGAACTTCACTCCCCGCTTAATCAGCGCGCTACAAATGGGCGTGAATTCCTTGCGCCGCACAGCTAGGGAGGCCGAGTAATCTGGGAATAGCAGGACCTTTGCATTGTCGATTTTCAAGTCTCTCTTCTTCCGGTAGGCTTGCAGTATCATATTTTTGTGCTGGAAGTTCAAAAGACGCGCCAGCATCGGCCTCGGCTGGCCCTGGTCTTCCCGCAAGGGGCCAAGTCTGTGAGCTCACTCCACATGTATCTGTCCTTGTAGGTCTGCAAGGCCTAGTGCCTGCGGGAGCCATTCCTCAAACAGGGTAAACAACTGACTCCCCGTCCAAGACTCAGGTACACCAATCAGCCGTAGGTTGTTCCGCCTCGAGCGATTTTCGAGATCATCTACTTTCAGTAGCAGATCATCTAGCTGTTTCTGCTGCTTCACATTAGCTCTTTCCAGCGCCAACTCTCCCTCCTCCAGCACAGTCACCCGCTGTTCGACCTCGTCCATTCTTTTTGCGAACTCACCGAACTTCTCACCCATCTCATCCAGTTTTCGCATGACCGTGTCGAATTTAGGTTCCAGCATCTTCACCACTTCGTGCGCAACCTCATCCGGACCTGAATTGACGCTGTCCTTCCCCGGCGAGTCCAACACGGATCGCGCCCGGGCCGCTGCCGCCATTTTGGGGTCCCGTTGGCCCGCGGTTTTGTCTCTCTTTACCGCCGCTCTCATTTGTATAGAGCTACCACCAGACTCCCCGGGTGCAGAGCACAGTAAGCGCAGGAAGATCGGTGTCACTCACGGCAAGATTGGACTGGTATTGCCGAGTAAATTGCAAGTTTCTACAGGCGGCCCGGGAGCACGATGAGGGAGCTCCTCACCCGCTCATGTGCACACGTGATCTCCCATGTAGCTGGGTTTAAAAAAGATTTGGACAAGTTCCTGGAGGAAAGGTCCACAAACCATTATTAAAGAGGACCCAGGAAATCCACTGCTTACCCCGGAACAAGCACTGTGGAACCTGTGTGCTTTTTTGGGAACCTGACAGGTACCTGTAACCTGTCAGGTTCCCAAACAGGATACTGGATACTGGGCTTGATGAACCTTAGTCTGACCCAGTATGGCATTTCTTATGTTCTTATGCCATAGAAATAAGAATTATAGCAAATCAATTAGCCCAAACCAGCCTTAACATTCATTTTATACTGCTATGACCCACTAGCACCCAAAGGAAGGCAGAACTATGCACCCTCTGGTCTCATCTACTCTGTGATGACCAAATGTTACAACTGAACACTAATTCCTGGCCAGCAAAGCACCTGTGGTGATGCCAAGTTGCTCTGCTCAATAGGTGCCACAAGCTGTTCATGAAAGCCCATTAGTCTCACAGCAGTACACCTTAGACCTGGTATACATGCCTGGGCCTACATGTTTAAGGATTACATATACGATAAACTATTTTATAACTTACATGCAAAGATTTATGCTCTGTCCATTCATCAACAGACCCGCAGGCCCGCACTGAAATTATACGCCACTAACCTTGTTTATACTTACAAAATAGTGACCATCTAAAGTATGCGCGTAAAGGTCCATCTGTGCATGTAGGTCATTGAAAATACATGATTTACGCACCAAAATTTATGAGTGCAGGCATCCATATAACAGTCCCTGCTATTCAAATACATTCTTTTGAATATCCAGCCCTTTGAGGATTGCCTTCAAAAGCATTTCAATTTAAATCTGCTTTTGTATCATTTTCCACTCTTTTATGTTTGACTTCAGAATGGGTTTTAGTTGACTACACATGAAAACGTTTCAACTATTACTTTATACAGTTCTTTGTTAAATAAAAAATAAAGATTACAAATCAAAATAGAAAAATGATATTTTTAGTTTATGGTTTATGGTTTAGTTTAATTACTATACTGCCTTTTCCAGTTATACAAAGCGTTTTACAAAAATTAATTTAAAACTATAGATATAAAAACACGAAAAGAACTCCAAAATCATAGATGAGAAAGTGGGTTGAAGATGAAGTTGATTTGGAAGACTGTTCCAGCGTAATGGGGCTAAAAAGAAAAAGGCACTTTGCCTTGCAGATTCATGATGTACCCTGTTTGGTGCACCTAGACAGAGCTTATTGTTGTGTACAGATCACAGAGAATGGGCCTGGCAGTATGGAATGATCAGGGTGGACAAATACTCTGGGGCAGTCTAGCAGAGTACCTTGAAAGTTAGAATGAGTATTGTGTACTGAATGCTGACTTTAATCGGTGACCAATGATATCAAATGAGCAAGGGGGGAAAAACTTGCATGTGTGAGGATGCGAATAGCTGTCTGAAGGCATTTGAGCTCGAAATTGGGCAGGCCCACATATACAGCATTACAATAGTCGAGCCACGAGATCACCATACTGAGAAGAACAGTGGTTTCAGCAGATGCAGCCGGGAAAGGGCAGAGAGAATGAAAGTGCCTTAGGGAACTTAAGGACCTCTTAACTACCTGGCTAATGTGTTCAAAAAAAAGTAAGGTCAGGATAGAAAAGAACACTTAAGTACCGAAAAGAGAAGTCAGAGTATTAGTGTGACCCTTAATATCAGGTATAATACTCAAGAGATGTACCACCACCATAAAATCAGGTGACTATTGACTTGCAGGCAAGCAGATGCAGGCAGTTCTAGTGAAACCCATCTGCAACCAAAATCAGGATTAATGCTGTTGGTAAGAGAAATAAGACAAAAATTATTTTTATTAGAAATACATTTCTTCCTCAAAATAGTAAGCAAATAAGTATTTCAAATAAAACTAGGCACATGAATGTCAGAGTCCTAAACAACTTTGGAGAACAGTATGCAGGAAATGAACACGACTATTAAGAATTCAAAATCCTCGAACCATGGGTCATAATTATCTAAATCCAAACCACAATAAGAATTTTAAATTGATCTTGCTAAGACCATCATTCAACATGTTGTAACTTAGGAGTCGGTTTATTAGAAATTCACATATGGTGGGGCGGAGCCTGATGTCCAGCGGGTAGGACGCTTTGCGTTGAAGCTCCCGAGAGGCCTACTCAGAATCCTGACTTAATACCTACATAAATTTACTATTTCGCTCCGAGCTGACCGGGGCACCTCGGGGGGGATGGCGGCCCACAAACCAGCGCGCTTGGACTTCGGGTCTCCTTCTTCTTCTCACGGAAAACGCTCCAAAACGGAGGTGTCCTCCCCGCAGAAGATGGTTCCATTTCGTGAAAACCCCGCAATGCACCTGGAGATTTTGGAGGAAATACGTGGCGTGAAGGAATTGGTGCAGTCTAATGGAGAAGCGCTTCGAGTGCTCCAAGACCGACTTGAAGGTCTTTCATTACGGCAGGACAATATGGCGGGGGTCCTCGACTCGCACGAGGTGCGCTTGGGCAAACTGGACGAGGCTGAGCGCCAGATACAGAATCTTCAAAAGGAGTTGGAAGATAGCAATAATCGCGCCCGTCGCAACAATGTGAGGCTCCTCGGAATGCCGGAGGGGGTGGAAGCAGGAGATATAAGAGAATTCTTGCTCAAAACTCTTCCCTCCTTGCTGAAGATCACTTTTCACAGAGAACTGGAAATCGATCGAGCACACCGTGTTCCTGCCCGCATGGCGCTCAACCGCACGACCCCCCGGCCTATTATCTTTAGCTTGCTACGATATCAACAAGTGGAACAAATTTTACATGCTGCCCGAGCGAATCATCATTTGTAATATGAAGGTCGTAAGGTCTCCTTCTTTCCTGATTTGGCAAAGCCTACCGTTGACCGTCGGAAGAAACTCCTTGCTCTTCGCCCTCGACTTCAACAGCTACAGGCTCGCTTTGGCCTGTTGTATCCAGCGAAGCTCCGAGTGACTCTCCACAACCAGACCAGGACGTTCGAGGATCCTGATCTATTATCAACATTTTTGGACTCCAAAGAAGCAGAACAGATGCGCTAATCCCAAATCTTGGACTCTTATCTGCCGGCTCTGTCCGCCATTTTGAAGGGCCCGATGCGGCGGTCATAGCCCAGCACAGAAATAGCCTGGACTTTCTTTCTTTCTCTGTATGACTTTTGTCTTTGGTCTCCTATCCCTTCATGATGTGTGCCTCGGTCGGATTCGGAGCACGCACAGTCCTACAGGTTATATGTTTTTTCAATTTCGGCCTTCTCTGGGGTTTCTCCCCGCAGACACATGG
This sequence comes from Ichthyophis bannanicus, assembly GCA_033557465.1. Lineage (NCBI taxonomy): Eukaryota > Metazoa > Chordata > Amphibia > Gymnophiona > Ichthyophiidae > Ichthyophis > Ichthyophis bannanicus. The sequence continues at coordinate 862,615,971 of CM066032.1, read as the reverse complement.
TCGCCAGTAATTTTGGGGTTTTGCTTCTCCTCTACCGTACTGCGGTTTTCTTTGTTAATGTGGGGCGCTTCATTGTATTATATTAGCTTATTTTCCTATGTCATGTGTACAGCCAGATACAGTCAGTTTGAGGGACACAGTGAAATTATGTGTGCTATCATGCTCAGAATTTTAACTTTTCTGAATGGCCTCATGTAAAATCTTATTATTCATCGTACAAGGCATTGCTGGTCCACTCAGCAGAAAGAAAATCCTTAGCTATCTTAGCCACGAGCACGTTGATTAGGTGTTTCTTTAGGAAACGCATTACACTCTGCTGAAACACTGAAACTCAATGCTAGGCCTCACATGGTAGCTGCCTATTCTCCCACCGTTTCCAAATGGTACGGGATAGTCATTCTGGTTAAGAAGTCTTTGCACGCTACTGTACCTGATAGTAGCGCTGACATGGAGGGTAGATGGGCCCGTGTACACCTTGAGGTTGGAGATAGTGAATTCACGTGTATTTGCACTATGTCCAGAATGTGGACAACCCTGCTCACTATGCAAGTCTTGCGCAGTTGGCCTCGGCCTCCGCCAATGCTCCATTAATACTTGGTGGCGATTTTACTCAAGTGTTCCCTCAATCTTTTCTTTTCAAACAAGGTGCTTGTTGGTAGGAGGCTCCAGTACCGAGCAGACCTGTGTGGCTAGATATAGTAGCGGGCCTTTGCTCACCGATTCCTCTTACCTTACTCCCTGGTATGACTCTCCCATTAGACTCCCACTATCCACCAATGTTTTTCGACACTTTAGGTGCCTTTAATACTCCTATGCAACCTTTCGACTCCCGACTCTGGTCAGTGTAACTTCAGCATTGCATTCGGAGCGCTAGAGTACTCCCGCCATCGGCACTCTCTGCATAAGGTTGATTGGAAACTTCCGATCTCTCGGTAGTTTACCGGGTGTAGCATCCAATTTTACTAAACCTTATGTAATGCTATCACTAGAGATACCTCTATAGCGCAGAAAGTATGGGAGAGAGACTTGCATGTGACTTTAACCTCGGAGCAATGGAGCCTTATCTGGAGCAGAGGGACACGGGTTTCCGACCCGCCTCACTCACTCAGACCCTCTTCTTTCTAGCCCACCGGTGTTTTTACACTCCTCACAGTTTAGACAAATGGAACACTACTCAGGGTAATGGTTGCTGGACACGTCCTGTGGCCATTGGTTTATTACTTCATTTCATGTTATGCATGAATATCCCGCACTACAGTATAACTGGCGTCGGGTCTGGGGTCGTATTTAGTCTATATTGCACTCTCAGGAGTCCCTTTCTTGGAAGATAGTGGGACTTCGCCCAGTTGCGGGGATCCCCCCTCTCCCAAGAAATGGCTTATCTCCTTTTGAACTTTATGCTTGGCATTGCTGTTTTCCTCATTAAGTAATACTGGGAAATTAGTTCCCATCTGAGCCTCAATGAATGGTGGAATCATGCCTGTCTCTACAGTAAATATGAACAAATACTTCGTCTGTGCGCTTCCTCCGTTCAGACTCCTTCTTATTGGTCTTACTGGAAGATGTTCAATGAATATGTACATTTTGCTAAATGCTCTCATCTGACTGTCTAACCTTGTATATATCTCTGTCTCATGATCATGCTGTATTGTGGATACTTTTTTGATCGTTTGATGTATAATCACTGTTAATTGGAAGCGCTCACATGCTGATACAAACGGGTAGAGAAGAAGCACCGGGGTGGGGGGTAATGGGTTTACTTTTCCTTATTGTATACTTGTTTTGTCTCTTTTGGTGTGTTGTTTCTTTTGTTTGTTGCAAAATGAAAATAAAAGTTTCAAAAAAAAAAAGAAATTCACATATGGTAAGTGCAAAGACTGTGCGCTAATTGTTGGGGGACTCTTGCATGTCCCCATGTAGTTAATGAGCAGAACATTTCTTTACCACATGTTAAGTGTATTTGTAATTAGCACTTAAAACTTCTTACTTACAAGGTGGTAAGTACATCCATGCTAACTGCCCAAATACTGTAGTAGTGCACAGTAAAGTAATGTGCCGAACTACAATTCATTTTCTGACCATAACATTATGGAGACCTGCGCTAACATTTGGGGGCATGTCTGTATGTCCTTCTGCAATTAGCACATTGGAGCTACTCTTCACCATGCTAAACAGCATTCAGGTGAACTTAATGCCACCTCTTGAGGAGGCAATAAGTACACCCACGCTAACTGCAACATTTGCAGTAACCCTGGTAACCCGGAGGCCCGCCTCGCCTCCTATCACCTCCATAACTGACACCACATTCCCCCATCTCAGCCAACAAAACACCTTGGAGACTTTATCATGGTACAACTCTGGTCGCAGCTTTATTTAACACATGTCATAACCAGCCCAACATGGGCCCAACATATTCAACATCCCAACATAACCTCTCACCACCCCCGGTACCAGACAATGCCCCCACCCGCCATCTTAGTAGCAAGGCGGAGCATTCTCCTCCCCCGAACCCCACCGCCTGCCTCACCATGCTAGGAGCAAAGACCGGCACACCCCCTTAAACTGGGCCGAGACCCCCAACTGGGATGTCTCACCCAACCCCAGGGAGCCCTTCGCTCCCCACTGCTCCTAATACAGTTAAAGCACCGCTGCGTCGGCGAGCGCAGGTTCTCTACCCCCAATCCCGCCCCAGCTGCAACAAACCCCAATGACAACAATAAGGGCGGGCGGGCAGGCGGGAACGCTGCCTACCTTGCCGAGGAGTCATGCCGAAAGGACTGGCCAAGCAGCTCCTTGGCACTCCAGTCCCCGCCCCCTGGCACCGCAGCCAATGAGATTGTTCCACCCCGACGTCGTGGTGCGATCCCAGCATTGCCGCTCATGCCGCCATCTCCCTCACCCCCCCCCCCCACCCAGCACCCCCATCACGTGCCGGAGGCCGAGGCTGGGCCCGGGCCCAGGTTACTGGCGGTGGCGGGACCCGGCCCACAGCCTCGAGCATTTAGCAGATATCAAAGATGCCTGCGCTGATCATGATGCACCATCAATGCTCATGTTTCACCCCTAACCCCCCCTCCCCAATCCCTGCCCCATTGTACACTAACAGGTTAGCATGGGATTCTTACTGTGGTCCCCCATGCTAACAGCATGGTGCTAAGCGTGCAGTAATTCTGGGCTCACAGTTTAGTAAACATGTCCCAGTGTGGAGTTAACATATAGATTAGCACACACAGTCATTCCAAAATAACAATTGTTACTGTGCTAGTGCATTGACACTGTGTGCTAATTCACATATAAATTGCTTAGCACACCTTGGTAAACATGTCCCTTAAAGTTGATATTTCTCCATGCCACATGCTAGGTTACAATTTGAATACACAAGCAGTCCTAGCACAATGAGGAAAAAAGTTACTCTTTCTTTTCAAAGGTAAGAAATGAGGGTAGCTTTTCGCAAAAAAATGCTAGTTGGTGAAGTTGTTTACTGTTGACACACATTTTTGCCATTTATATAGCTTTTATTATGTATGTACTTTTGTAATTTTATTTTTAGTTTGGGGGGGGGGTTCTTTTATTTTTTATTTGATCCATTTTGTTTTTATTTAAATTAGACAAAATAAATTTTAAAAAAGAAATAAAATTGTCAGGCTTGGCCATTATTCAAACAGAACAAAAACACCTTCTGTCCCTCTTTCTATATCTTCATAGGATAGTTGTGATCCTCAGCTGCCTCTGTTCCTGCAGTTCAATAAGTAGAAAATGGTACCAGATGGCTTTTATCCAATGGGGCACCATTTTCAGGTTTACTAGTGCTATTTCCCATTGCTAAATTGGCAGGTGAGGAGTAACTGAAGATTGTCCCTATCCAATGAACAGTATTCACCTATCATTGCATACATCTATAATATAATGAATGGAGTTGAACATGTACTAGGAGACACACAATGAAGCTACAATGTAGCACATTTAAGACTAACTGGAGAGAATATTTTTTTCACTCAACATGTAATGAAACTCTGGAATTTGTTACCTTAAGGATGTAGTAAAAGCTGTCCCAGACACATTTTACAATGGGATGTACAAACAAACTTTTAGTTACTCACAGGAATGTTTAGACCAGGCCCTACAGGGCCCGTCTTTGTTTCTTGATCCTTTTATATATTGAGTGGCAGACCGCCCAGAAGAATTTCATTCGGACAGATTTACACATGTGGTCATTGCTCGAGTACATTAAGACTCCGAACATTCCAAGAGGTCTTCGCATGGAAAAAGTTCCTAAAATGTTCACTGATAATGAAGTTTGTTTGACACGATGGGTTGTCATTTTAAATAAGTGTTTGACAGATTTGATGTTGCTGTTGATAGACAAATTATGGCACAAAGCTAAGGAACATACGAGGAAAATTGATCTATTCACTACTCAGATGTCAGAGTTGGATAATGCTAAGAGACTTGATGGGCTTATTCACGAATTCCAGCAAGAGTTGGATGTCTATAAGGCTTCTCTATGGCAACATAAAGTTAAGAAATTTTGGCATGACCAAAGTGATTATGAAACACATAAGGTGTAGCCATGGTTTTCTCAACATGACAATGTATTATGCGTGGAAATCCCGCTGACGAGTTTCACAGATGGCACCTCTAGTGACATTCAGTCTGATGAAGATTCTTCAAAAAACAAATTGAAAAACAAGAAAAAGTTTGTGCCTCAAAGGGGAAACTTCAAGGGCCGCTGGGGTTTACAGGGCACTTGGTGGTGAGGATGGACATACAGCCCCGATATAGATTTCACTAGACCAGTTACGCATCTCTACAGTCACCAGAATCCTCAGTAATTAATCTTTCCTCTACACCCCTGATGGCAGCACAGGAGGCAGTTAACAAAGGTTTCTCCTTTGTCCCTACAGCTCATCATGATTCTTTCCAAGCACGTTTAGATAGTCATCAATTAATCCGGACATTGCAGATTAAATTGTTTTTTTGTTCAGCACATTTCATTGAACAAAATGAGGCTTCCATTTTTCGACCTAAGTCCCAATGAATTCCTCCAGGACCTTTAGATGCTCGTATTGCTACTTTTTGTGACTTGGTTCTTCATGACATAAAAAATATTGAAGCCCATTTGTCCACTCAATGGTGCTCTTACAATCTGACATGGGATGAATGCCTAGCCTTGTGACAACTAAGGGAGATATCCAACATAGTAATTAAACCAGCTGACAAAGGTGGCTCTGTCGTGGTTTTGCAGTAGGAGGCTTATTATGGGGAAGTTATTTGTCAGTTGTCTGATAAATAATACTACCAACTTCTACCTATGGATCCTACTACAGAGTTTCAAAGCCTAATATTGGACTTCTTACAGCAAGCAGAGAACAATAACATACTTACAGCGCAAGAGCATAATTTTTTAAGAGTGCTTTATCCCCAAACACCCGTGTTCTATATCATCCCTAAAGTTCATAAGACCTTACAGTCCACGCTCTATTGTCTCTATAGTGGTTCCCTGTTTGAGCCTTTGTCTCAGTTTTTGGATTTTTTTTACAAACCGTTTGTTCAGCAATCAAAATCATATATCCGTGATACTTCACATTTTTTGCAAAGATTATCCCAACAATGCATGTGATCTGAAACCATCGTCTTAGCCACTTTTGACATAGTGGCTTTATATACTAATGTTACGCAAGACCGTGGTTTGTCTTTGGTGCATCAGGTATTGGTGCAGCATTCTACTGAATGTATTTCTATTGCTTTTTTGGTCGCCCTGGCGGCATTGATATTGACTAAGAATTATTTGCATTTTTTTGACTAATTATTATATCCAGGTACATGGTGTTGCTATGGGGGCAAGTGTTGCCCCTATAATAGCTAATCTATATGTAGCTTTTTTTGAAGAAATGCACCTGTATCCATCTGAATGGTACAAGCATATTGATCTTTGGGTACGCTTTATTGATGAAGTTTTTGTATTTGGTTGGGTTCTAGCTCCCTTCTAGAGTCTTTTGCCTCTTGGCTGAACACACATGATCCATGTTTACAGTTTACTATATCTAAATCTACTGTACAACAACTTTCTTTTTTGGATGTGTTAGTGATGAATGATACAGATATTTTACCTACTACTTTATACCATAAACCAATGGGCCGTAACAAGTTGCTTCATTTTACCAGTCATCATCCATTTAAATTGAAGGAGCACTCCCCATTGGTCAATTTCTCAAAGTGTGGCATATTTGTTCCACCGATCACAAATTGTTTGGTCAAGCTAAATTGCTTAGCCAAAGGCTTCTTCAGCGAGGTTTTATTTATTTATTTTTTTAACAAAGTTTTATATACCACCTCTTCCTGTGATCAGAGGTGGTTTACATCGAACATAAGTACAACTTTTACAACATTTGAACTATGTATATTTAACATTTAACATGGTCGAACTATATACAGAGAACCATGTACAATATCATTGCAAAGTCTTAAGTGAAATTACATGTTTATTCTGTTAGATTCGCTGTTGAGCTTCTTTGTTATCTCATTAGTTTTCTTGGGAGTTTTTGAGGTTACCTGAGTGACCAAAATGTTCTATAAATAGGTAAGTTTTTAGGTCCCTATGGAATTGCATAAGGTCTTTTGTTGCTCTTAGTTGGTCGGGGACTGAGTTCCACAATGTTGGTTATTCTAAAGGAGTTGTCTATAAAGCCTTTCTTTGAGCAAAATATGCTCAGCATTCTTGTTTTTTGCAGCCTCCGTTGAAGAATAATATGGACAAACAAGTTTGTGTGCTTTGTTATTCTGATCAGGCACAAAAAATAGTGTCCAGTATATTTAAACACTGGCATAATCTAGCTTTACATCCTGTTTTTCAAATTGGTCCATGCATCACATTTTCCCGTCCACACAATTTGGGAGACCTATTGGTTTCCTCAGATTTTTTGAAACAAGGTTCTTCCATTAAATCTTCAGGCCATCATGGCCCTTGTGGTCATTGTGGGATGTGTGCTTCATCATTAAATATTGATGTCTGGCTGAATCCTATCAGCGGTGTACAATATTCTTTACAGCATATTACAGATTATTTATCATCTTGGGTTCTTTATGTTGTTTGTCCATGCCAACTAGTGTACGTGGGGAGGATTTGCCGTCCAGTGAAAATCCAGCTTACTGAACACAAGTCTAGATTGAACAATACTGTATTGACGGTGGCTATTGTTCAGCACTGTATAGATCATCAACATCTTTGGCAAGATTTAAATGGCTGGTTATTGATGCAGATTCAGATTTACAAGCTGGCTGGGTGGACCATCGTTTAGCCCGCCTTGAGCAGAAATGGATATTTAAATTGAAGGTCGCTCATCCCACAGGTTTGAATGACTCATTGGAGTGGATGTTAGCACTTTGGTTTGCTCTTCCTTCCTTCATTCATTTGTTTGATTACATCACCATCCATGTAGTTGTTGCACACCATCAATAAGTTGGTGATTGGTGAGTTTGTTTGTACACGTTTGGCTTCCTGTCTTTCTTGCATTTAAAAGTCCTCTATTGTAGGTCTTTCCATATCTTTTGAAACGGAATCTGTTTGTCTACACATTTTCTATCCTGAAGCAGCCTTAAAACTCAGGCAAAACTCAAGTCGACGAGGTTTAATTTTTCAGCGGGCAAGACAAGCAGGGTTTCCATCCTGAGATCTGGTGCTGTTAAAGAGTTTCAGAATCTGAAGCATCCAGGGCTTTCAAGTCCTTCCTATAAGGCTTCATTTTACCAGCTAAGTTCTTGTATTTTAAATGCATTTAAAAATTATAAAACTGGTTGGTGGCCGATGATTGAACTCGTGGGGTTAATTACAATTGTTGGTTGTGCAGCACTAGAGTCGCAAGTGCATTTCTGACCCCCCTCCACTAAGACCAGCTATATATATATATATATGTCCTGAGGAGATGTTTTGGGATACTTATCTTTTTAATTGATATTATTTAATTATACTTGGATCATTTTGGCTCTCTTTTCTTATATATCTTTGCAAGTGCAATCTGGGACATCGATGTCAGAACGGCTGAAAAAGAAAAGTAGGCATGTGCAAGTTCAGGCGCAATTTGAAAAATGTGGACGTGCCTGATATGGATGCCTATGGAGATGTCTGCATAGATGTCCCTAGAATAGCAGAACAGAACATGGACGTCTAATAGCACAATGTTTCAAGTAGCGTTTTGAGAACAGGGTGGTGAGGATTAAAATCCCAGTGTGGGTCTTTGTGATCTTAGACTAGTCATTTAACTCGCCATCTTCTTTACACTCTCTGGATGTTTTAAGATCAAAATAAGCACTTTCCTGATGCCTATTCATGCCTGTAGCAGGTCTAAACGTGGAAATGCCTGTAGACATCCCTGTCATACCTGAAATCAAATGGAGATATGTAAGTTCATTGCACCTCCACAGACACGCCTTCACCACACCTCTTTGCCGACTTGAATGTCCCTGCACTGGAGATGTCTATAAACATCATTTGTGGAATGGCTTCAGAGACATCTCTATGATTTTGATGTCCATGCGCACCTCTTCAGATCTCTTAAATCATGACTAAGACTTTTAAAATGACCCCCTTAGTGTAGCTGAGTTTATAAGAGGTTTGGACAAGTTCCTGGAGGAAAAGTCCATAAACCATTATTAGAGAAGACCAGTGAAATCCACTGCTTACCCCTGGGACAAACAGCATGGAATATGTACCTTTTAGGAACCTAACAGCTACTTTTGACTTTGATTGGCCAGTGCTGGAACAGGATGTTGGGCTTGATGGTCTGACCCACTATGACTTATCTTATTTTATGGGAAGAGGGAGCAAGAGGGGGTTTTGTGGCATGGGTATTTTTATTTTTAGAATCAGATAAATGAAAATGAAGACAATTCTGTGTTATTTTTTCTTTTCATTTCTAAAAACAAAAGGAAATGTTCCATTTAATTTTCAGATAAAGCATTTTCCCTCTTTATCTGTGTAGATTTCCACTTTGATTTGGAAATGGCAAACATGGCAGAGCTTGAGTATCAGAAATAGCCAATGCCTCTGTCCATTAAGCATTCCGAAGTTTTGTGGTTATGCATGGCAATTTTCAAACTTATTTTACTATTTTTGTCTTGTTTTTCACAACTCTCCTTTAATTCAATGGTGGACACTACAGTTTTGTTCTGTTTACTAAATTACTTGAAAGCTGAAATAGGATAAAACAATTTGTGCTAGGGATATTCATCCACAGAGTTTGCCACAAGAATGCTTTGTATAACTTTAATAAAATATACTAGGAAATGCACTTTAGAGAATGTTCTGTTCTGTATTCAACATCAACATATCACTTCATATCCCACTTAAAGCTACAAGAGTGAGCTAGTTTCAGCCTAGTTATGTTGTTGCCTACTGCTGTTTCCATAAAATACAGCGTGAAGTTCAGCTGAAAGATTTTAGTTGATCTACAAAGAAAAAATGGTATTTGTGCTGCACTGTCAATAGAGTTCTAGTTTCTATTCCAGCTCGTCTCTCTAGAATGTATGACATATTAAGTCCTGTAGTGGGTTCCATTTCTCTTTTCTCTCTTTAATCTGGCATCCTAGTTTGATTGTGTACCACTCTTGCCAGCATGCTGGACTGCATTCATCCTCACCTTGGGATGTGCACATTGTCTGGCATGCTGGGTCACTTGCCACAAAATGCATGTATCCTTATGTCTGAGAACTGCATATGTAACTGCTATTTCTTGTTCTACTGTTTTTCTTGTGTACTAGGTCACTGTTTCCCAACAACAGTGCCAGGGCCGGCTGTAGAGGGCCAGCATGTCTTTTGCACAAGGTTCCACTCAGCAGGCAACCCGGCTCTAGCTAGGCTCATTCTATCCTACTTCCTCGAATCCATGTCCTCTCGCCAGCTCTTCCCATTTGTATCAACCTGAATCCTCAATCCCACTGCTTCTTCTCTTACTGCTGCCTGTCTGCATCACATTTCTCCCATCTCCATCCAGCATCTAACCCCCCTCCCATTACTCCTGTGCTAGCGCCTTTCCGCCCCTCAAACCTTATTTTGTCTGTGGCAGTGACAATTTAAAAAAAGAGAAAACTATGAAAGATAAAGTCATAGCTGTGCCTTCCGCAGGGACTCACAGCCCAAGCAATCTTGTAACTTCTTTGGCATCCCACTTCCTCGGCAGCAGGAAGTGTGTGTCAGAAGGGCCGGAATGTGGAAGAGATTTCAAGACTGCATGGGCTGTGAGACTCTGCAGGCAGCGCAGCCATGCTTTATCGTTTGTGGGGGATTTTTGTCATTTTCATCGCTGCCATGGAAAAATAAGGTTTGACGGGTGGAGAAGTGCTGGCAAGGAGGAAACAGGAAGGGGGATGCTGGATGAGGGCTGAGGGAGAGAGAAAGAAGAGGGATAGATTTTGCTGGACAGGGGTGGAAAGTATGCTGGACATGGGTTTGGGAGAAGAGTAGATGCTAAGGAATGCTGATGCTTCAAGGGGGCAGTGGACTGGGGACCAACTCCAGGGGTAGTGCTAATACTGGGGCTGGAATGTGGGGGTTGGTAGCCAATGCAGGAGATGGGAACAAGGGGCTGGGGGCTCATGCAGGAACTGAGAGGTAGGGACTGGGGGCTAATGCTGGGAGAAGGGGTCGGGTATAATATAGGGTGTGGGACTGGAGAAGGGGGCCGATGGCTGACATGGGGCTGGAGATGGGAGAAGAGGGAAGATGCTAAGGGATGGAGATAGGAGGAGTGTGATGCTAGGTCTAGGAGAAGGGAGCCAGGGTTGAAGTCAGATGTTGGGGCTGGCATCTGACACAAGGGCTGTGGGCTGATGTAGGAACTGGAGATGGCAAAAGGGGGATGCTAGGGGAGTGAGGACATATACAGGAAGGAGAGGGAGAAGCAAGGGCATATGCAGTGAAAGAAGTAGATGGAAGGGCGGAGGAATGGCTGCTGACGTTAAGATGGAGGAAAGACAGGGTAAATGAATACTAGAGGATGAGGTAGATGCGTGGATACCTGGGGAGGGGAGAAGGAAGTATGGGAGATGAGGTAGAAGAATGGGTGCTGGAGATGAGTGAGGCTGGTAAAGGAATAAGAGACAGATATGGGAAGAGGAGGTCTAGGGAGGAAAGTACATGAAATAGAAATCTGGTAAAAGTGGAAAGAGGAAGACTGAGGGTGGGAGAGGGGATAAAGAGTGAAATATAGCTACAGATAGAGAAAAAGGCAGAAGAGAGAAATGGACAAAAAAAATATAAAACAGAAGGATCAATGTCAGAGACAGATATAAGGGGGGGATGAGACAAGATGGGGAGGGTGCTAACAGTGAGTGCGTATTCCCACATTAGCTATCAAACTCTTGCTTGTTACCGGCTTCTTGAATCATGAGAATGTATTACCTGTGAATCCCAAGGGCTAGACAAATCAGCTTGAACTCCAGGGCAGATTCGCGGACTGAAGGAAATCATATCTACTTTTCTTTTTTCATTCTTACCAAATTAATTGGATAAAACTGAAAACTTGACCTTCTATTTTTGCTCCCATAAACTAGTAGCATTTAAGCATCCTTCCTACTTATATCCTTAGTTTGGACTTGCTAGTACGGAAAAGAGTTTTGCTATAGATTGTCACACACTGACTAAAGAGTTATAAAATCCAGTCCCTAAGTAATAACTAGGCCAACCACATGGAGCACAGAGCCGAAGGGAGAGAGAGAGAGAGAGGAAACAATGGCATTGCATCAATATTTTATTGTGTTTTATTATGTTGGTCTAAAAATAAGCAGTCTTTCATAAAGTCGTATGTACCATATACTATTAACATGAAATGGATTCGATATTTTTGTAATATCTCATTGCCTTCCTTTTATCTGGCAAATCCCCAAATGCAGTTTTATTCCTGCAATGGAAGGCTTCATGAGAGGTCGCTTCTGAAGCTAACTTATCAATGCTATTTAGTGAGAAAAAAAGGATAACAAACGAGCCGATGCAGAAAAGCTTAGCATGGCATTTTCCGGGCGCTTTTCCCGCACTAGCTTGCTCTCCGATGCAGAAAGTAAGCTAGCGCTGGAAAAATGCCATAAAAACCAATCACACTAAAGTGCAGTGCACTTGGCATGCAAATCTCTGTATAATTAATTGTGCCAGATGTAAAAAAAAAAAAAACTACACTGAAACTTAGCACAGTTTTTTACACTGTTTTTTTTTAATGCTGGATCTTCATACCAGCTTCGAGCAGACGTAAGGATCCATCTGGGAGCAAAAATATAATCTGTGGTGAAGTTTGACACTTTACCTTAGATGATCTAGGCATTTGAGAAAGCTCCCGATGCCATCAGCATATTGTTGGGGGGCCGGTACCCATCCTGAACACTGACCTCCAAGAGAAACAAAATTATCAGTAGCCTTGATCCCTGCACCCATCCAATCACAAAATTTCCTGGTGGCCCAGTGGCTCCAATCCCCCCCCCCACCCTACAACAAAAAATCTCTGGTGGCCCAGTAGCCCCACCCCTGAACCCACCCCCGTAAACACAAAAAAATCCATGATGGCCCCCAAACCCTTCCACCCCTCTCCCAGTATCTTTAATAATGGGGCAGGAACATTGTCCACACGCTCCTGCCCGTGCCACGATCTTGAAAAATAGCAGCACCTGGCCCCACTCAGTGCATCCTGGGATGCATCGAGTGGGGTCAGGCTGCCTAATAAGGCACAAAGATGCCTTATATGGCAAAGTGACTCCCCTGTTGCATCCTGGGACAGTTCATGCATCCCACCACCAGGCTTTTTTTTTGGGAGGGGGGTTGGGATCGCTGGGCCACCAGGGATATTTTTTGTTGGGGAGGGAGTTCGGGTCACCAAGGATTTTTTTTATTGAGTGGGTGGGGGATTTTTTTTTTCTGTTGGGGGACTGGTGTCCAGAGTGGCGCCAGCTTCCTGACAGTGTGCCGATGACCATAGATGATGCTGTTTCTCTGGGACATCATGGCAAACTTGCCCCGACTTCTGTGTGCATGTGTTTGGTTTGTTCTACCAGTTTAACACTGACCTTTTGCGCACTGGGTAATTTTTATACTGCAGCCCAGAGCAGAGTCGGCGTTAAACTCATGCTGTGAAACCCTGTGCTAGAATGTTAAGCGCTGGGCTCTAGTGCAGGCTTTCTGTACCAGCCTGAAAGTTCCTTGTATTACTGAATTTTTTTTCTCCATCTTCCCAGAAGAAGAGTTTTTGTTGTTGCTGTGGTGGTGGTGGATTTTTTGTTTTGCTTTGTTTTTTTGCTGGGTTATTTCCTCCTCATTTTTTGGGCTTTAAGCTCAACAACAGACCTCAATATGTCTATGGCATAATAACCTTCATTCATTTTCCCCTAATTTTACATTCTTCTTTCATTTATCCCAGCAAATAACAGCAATGGTTCTTTAGTGAGTGGCCACAAGCCACAGATTATTTTAGAATCCAACTTACAAGTCACAGCTAATGAAGACACTGAGAACTTGGATCAATAATGGCTGAGCGACTGCCTGCTTCAGGGACCGTGAGAACTGCTGTATCAATGTTCATAGCTACATCCAGCCTAGTTTTCTGAATGTCAAAATTCTCGACTCTTCTGCCACTCAACCAATGATCAAGAAAATCATCACTCAGGACAAGATGTAGGATATAATAAGAGGCTGCTTCCATTTTAAGCCTATAGAAAAACATGCTTAAGGTTGTACCTATGTCTCATTAAGCCCAAGGAAATGACAATCTCCCTTGTGAGTGTCAAAATAAAACGTGAAAGCAAATTAAAAACTGAGGAAAGAAGCAAAGCTATCTTTAAATTCTCTGATGAGATTTACTGGAGAATATAATTTTAAATTCACATCACAACATTAAAAAAAAAGTGTTACAGTGCTTCAGAAAGTGCAGGAAGACCAATTAAAATGGTCTCACATCTAAAAAGTGTGACCAGTGGAGACTAGATAAAAAATATATAGACAAAGTTGTATAGATCTGAAAGATGGTGAACAAGTTTAACCTGGAGCATGCAAAATCTCACAAGAAAAAGTAGGGCCTTAAATGCACTTTTCAGCTTAAAGTGCAAGTCTGTGCAAAAACAGTGCATGCAAAAATAAAGAAAATGATTTTAAGAGATGTCTGTAAGCATGTTTTCACAGAAATCAAAATGTGACCCACGCCTACAAACACCGGTTGCTGGGAGCACAAAATAGCAAATGTATTGAAAAATAAACATATATTAGGAATCTTAGCAGGGATGATTTTTTCAAGGTTTCAGCTATTAGTTTATGTTTGATGGGAAAAGAAGATTGATTAATTTAAAATTCTTTTATAGCATCTACTAGCTAAAAGATCATATTCATATACGCATATCTTAACTGTCTTATCAGTCCCCTTACTTTACACCCCAAAATATAACATTGGTTAGGATAAATTGAAAACTTGCACTTTGCTATATATTGTTGACACCAAAATGTCAACTCGAGCTAATCTAAAAAGTGCTACACATGGATGATAGAAATTCAGTATCTGTGATTCACTGTGGATGCATGCATTCAGGAGGAAGGACTTACTTGTCCCTCAAATAATCCAGTGAAGATGCACAAAAACTAAATGGCTGTCATCTTTAGGGATTGCCAAAGGTCTACATTAAGTTTGTTATTCACAATCCTGCTTTGAACTGAAACTTTGGTGCTATCTGGGATGTTAGGACCCAATATTCCAAAGGATCTATGCGGTTAGCCGAATCTACCACCACGTAAATCCCATCCCATCGCCGCACTGTGCAAAAGTGGGGATGGTTGGCAATCCTGCCTGCCACTTTGGACCCTGGATCAGCTCAAGCATTGCTAAAGTGTGCTCATTGTGCAAGTTCTAGTAGTGCCCTCTGGCATTAATGCCTGTTGTTAGCACCTGCTCAGTGTGCTGGTGCTATCAGCCTGCCTCTTCATCCAGCTGTGGATAGAGAAGCCCGTCTGTGTGGCTGATGGGTGTCTGCATCCTTGCTGGCCAATTCATTGGGGCTTGCACATGTTGGTGCTGTAAATGCACTGTAGGCTAAAGTCTACCCACAGGGATATGCAATATATGATCCACAGCCACCCATATACACACTGACTGTGTGTGTTGAGCCACAGTGCTGCTATATGGATACAACAGTCCCTGGGGCTGACATGCTCCCTATCAGACAGGCAGACCTTGGCACATGTTGCAATTCTCATGGCATACAGGACCAGGACATGACTTTGATCTGCTGCAGGCAGATGCAGGTGCCCCCGACAATACCTCACACGATGCTGATATGACCGTGTGCTGTCAGTGGTGGTGGTGTGTGTGGTCCCAGTTCATCCAACATGCAGGTTTGGTGGATGCCTAGGGGGCAAGATCCACATGGGGGGGGGCAGAGGCACACATGGACAGCCACTCTGCCCCCAACCATCTGCCTCTGCAGGGACCCCATCACTGCTTGCCACTGATATGCCTCAGGGGGAGGATGACAGCCACTGCTGTGGTAGTTTCACAGATGCCTGCATTTTGCAGCTTTCTGGAGGGCTACAGCTGCTGGCAGTATCTGCCTCTACCCCCACAGTTGGGTTCAGCGGCAGCGGGGAGGGGGGGAGGGGCAGCCAGGATCTCTGCCTATAGTGCCAGGATCCTTGGACTGCCCCATGTGGCACATCTCTTTTTCGCAGCAACAGCAGCATGTCTGTATGCCACTACTGTCACTGTGGGATCATGACAGACATCACAGATGGTACTGAGGATGGAAGGATACCCTTATGAGGAGAGGCCAAAAAGGTTAGTGCTCTTCAACCTGGAGAAGAGATGGCTGAGGGGAGATATGATAGAGGTCTACATATTAAAGAATGGAGTGGAACGGGTAAATGTGGATCGATTGTTTACACCACCAAATGTAGAAAGAGCAGGGGACATGCAATGAAGCTACAGTGTAACACATTTAAGACTAATAGGAGAAAATATTTTGGAAACAGGATACTGTGCTTGATAGACCTTGGTCTGACCCGCTATGGCATGTTCCTGGAGGAAAGGTCCATAAACCATTATTCAAGGGGACCCAGGAAATCCATTACTTGCCCCAATACAGGCATTGTGGAACATGTGTCTTTAGTGGGAACTGCTAGTTACTTGTGACCTAGGTTGGCCACTGTTGGACACAGAATACAGAGCTTGATGGACCATGGTCTAACCCAGTATGGAATATCTTACGACATTATGTTCTTATGTGCCACCTGGGAAGCTGCCTGGTCCGCCCTGTGCACCAGAAACCACCACTGAATGGCCCATGTGCCACCTCTTTTTCCCCATTTGCACCATCAACATAGTGCCCTTTCATACTTGGTCACCATGCTGTTTATTTATTTTTATTTATTTATTTTATTTAACAATTTCTTCTATACCGCCCCTTCCAGAGATCAAGGGCGGTTTACATAGAACAATTAACAAAATTTTGTATACTTCTGTATACTTTACATGGAACAGAGTTTGAAACTATATACAGGTAATATTACATGGAACATAACAGAACTAATTACAAGTGACTATTTACAAGGAGCAATAAAACAACAGTTTGGATAAGACTTTTCGCAGTAGGTGGATGGATAAGTACTGTAAGGTTTTCTTGTGTTAGTCATTTGTCCTATCTGTAGTACTGTGGATGTGCTTCTGTGATTGTTGGGGGGAGGTTCTCTGTTGGTAGGGGATTTCAAAATGGTTCGTGAAGAGGTAGGTTTTAAGTTCTTTTTTGAATTGATGAAGGTCTTTCATCAGGCGAAGAGTTAGTGGGAGTTCATTCCAAAGAGTGGGGGCGGCGAAGGAGAAGGTCCTATCAATTGTGGTTGTCTTTGTCTTTCTGAAAGTTGTTTTTATGTTGAGAGAATGGGTTGCGTTTTGTCTGCGCATTCTAGTTTCTGATGGAGGGTGTAGTAGGATGGACAGGTGTGAGGAGGAGATGTTATTAAGGAGTTTGAATGTAGTTAGTATGATTTTATATTTTATCTGGCTACTTATAGGGAGCCAATGCAAGTCTAACAGTATTGGGGTCACATGGTCGGTTAGTTTAGCTTTTGAGATCATCTTGGCACATATGTTTTGGGCTCATTGTAGTAGGTAGATGCTCTTTAGTGGGAGACCATTTAGGAGACTATTACAATAGTCGAAGTGGGGTGTGATGAGGGCATTGACTACTGATCTAAAATCATGTGTGTCAAGGAGGGGTCTTAGGTGTTGTATTGTCTTAAGTTTGTACAATATCGTTTTTACTGTCTGTTTTATATAGAAACATAGAAACATAGAAACATGATGACAGAAAAAGACCACATGGCCTATCTAGTCTGTCCTTCCATAACAACAACTACAACAGTCCACTTTTTACCTTTAGAGATCCTCTGTGTTGGTCCCATGCTTTTTTAAATTCAGTTACTGTCCTCATCTCTACCACCTCCACTGGGAGACTATTCCATGGATCCACTACTCTTTCTGTAAAGAAATATTTCCGCATATCACTCCTGAATCTATCTCCCTTCACCCTCATCCCATGTCCCCTCATAGCAGAACGTGCTTTCAATTGAAAGAGGCTCTCTCCCTGAACATTTATGCCATGGAGGTATTTAAACATCTCAATCATATCACCTCTATCCCGCCTTTCCTCTAAGGTGTACATATTAAGATCCTTAAGTCTGTCCTCATATGCTTTATAATGAAGCCCATTAATCATTTAAGTAGCAACCCTCTGCACCGACTCCATCCTGTTCACATCCTTTTGAAGGTGCGGTCTCCAGAATTGCACACCATACTCCAAATGAGGTCGCACCAAAGACTTATACAGAGGCATTATCACCTCCTTTTTTCTGCTAGCCATTCCTCTCCGTATGCACCCAAGCATCCTTCTAGCTTTTGCCGTCGCCTTTTCAACCTGTTTAGCTACTTTAAGATCATCAGACACAACCACGCCTAGGTCCCGCTCTTCTTTAGTGGACAAAAGTACTTCACCTCCTATACTGTATTGCTCCCTTGGATTGCTGCAGCCCAAATGCATGACCTTACATTTTTAAACATTAAATCCCAGCTGCCAAATTCTAGACCATTCTTCAAGCTTAGCTAGATCCCTCCTCATGTTATCTACACCTTCCTGGGTGTCTACTCTATTGCAGATTTTGGTATCATCCGCAAAGAGGCAAACCTTACCCAACAGCCCTTCCGCTATATCACTAACAAAGATGTTAAAAAGAATCGTACCAAGGACAGATCCCTGGGGCACACCACTGATAACATCCTTCTCCTCAGAGTGAGCTCCATTTACTTGTACTCTTTGTCGCCTCTCACCCAACCAATTTCTAACCCAAGCAGTAACTTTAGGGTCCATCCCTAGGGTGCTCAGTTTGTTTATAAGTCGCCTGTGAGGAACAGTGTCAAAGGCTTTACTGAAATCTAAATACACCACATCTGGAGCTCTCCCTCGGTCCAACTCCCTGGTCACCCAGTCAAAGAAATCAATCAGATTTGTCTGACAAGACCTGCCTCTGGTGAATCCATGCTGCCTCGGATCCTGTAATCCGCTGGACTCCAGAAACCTCACTATTTTCTCTTTCAGCAGCGTTTCCAATAATTTACTCACCACCGAAGTTAAACTAACTGGCCTGTAGTTTTCAACCACATCCTTACTTCCGCTTTTGTGTAAAGGCACCACATGAGCCTCTCTCCAGTCCTTTGGCACCACTCCCAACTCCAACGAGGCATTGAAATGGTCAGTCAGTGGAGTTGCTAGAACGTCCCCAAGTTCCCTCAGTATTCTAGGGTGTATCCCATCCGGTCCCATCGCTTTGTCTACTTTAAGTTGAGCTAGTTTCTCACGAACACAGTCTTCTGAAAATTGTTCAAGATGTCCCTAGCTTCTGTTCTTATTTGTGGGTGTTTTCTGAGGTCCTGCTCCTGGTTCTTCATCTGTGAACACAGAACAAAAATATTTGTTAAGCAATTCTGCTTTATCCTTATCAGCTTCTACACATTCCCCCCCTGCACCCTTGAGTCTGACAATACTACTTTTGCCCTTCCTCTTCTCACTAATATATCTGAAAAATGTCTTATCCCCCCATTTTATTGCATTGGCTATTTCCTTCTCCTTTTGAATCTTTGCCTTCTTGACTACTTTGCTAGCTTCTCTAAGTTTTTCGAAATACAGATGCCTGTCTTCCTCTCTCTGTGATCTCTTCTATTTCATGAAGGCCTCCCTCTTTTTCTTCACTTTTTCAGCTACTTCCTTCGAAAACCATAGCGGTCTCCTTTTCCTTTTGTCTTTATTTACCATTTTAACAAAAAGGTTGGTTGCCCTTAAAATACCCCCTTTCAGTTTTGCCCACTGTTTTTCTATATCCCCCAGCTGTTCCCATCCCACTAATGACTCCCTGAGGTATTGGCCCATCTTCGCAAAGTTAGTCTTCCTAAAGTCTAAGATCCTCACCTTGGAATGGATTCTAACAGCCCTAGTCCTAATACTGAACCACACCATCTGGTGATCACTGGATGCAAAATGATCTCCCACTACAACATCAGAAACACTTTCACCATTGGTAAGCACCAAGTCCAGTATGGCCCCTTCATGTGTGGGGTCTGTTACCAATTGCCTGAATAGTTTTCCCTGTAGAGAATCCAGAATCTCCTTAATTCTAGATGATACTGCAGCAGGAATGTGCCAATCAACATCTGGCATATTGAAATCTCCTATCAGTAGCACTTCCCCTTTCCTAGCAATGCTGCGTATGTCTTCAAATAACTCTCTGTCCACCTTTTCCTCTTGTGAGGGAGGTCTGTATATTACACCAATGCAAATAGATTTCTCTTTCCCTCTTTCTAGTTTAACCCACAATGCCTCCTCTCTCTCTTTTAAGCTCTGTAATTCCAAAGCTTTAATAGTAGTTTTTACATATAGTGCCACTCCTCCTCCCCTTCTTCCTATCCTGTCCTTTCTGAATAAAGTATTGCCAGGTATAGTTACATCCCAGTCATGGTTTTCTGTGAACCATGTTTCTGTAACTGCCACTAAATCCAAGTCTGCCACTCCCACCAAAGCTTCAACTTCAGGGATCTTATTTCCCATGCTACAGGCATTAATACACACTGCTTTCCATATGTTACCCCTGTTACCCATTTCCATAAAGGTATTTAATGTATCACCTACCTGGGGGCTTTCACTTACCTGGGGGCTTTCTTCACCCATCCCCAACGAATCTAGTTTAAAGCCCTCTTCAGTAGATTAGCCAGTCTACTACCGAAGATGCGTTGACCTTTCTTGGACAGATGGATGCCATCTCTGCTCTGCAACCCTTGGAACAGCATGTGGAAGCATGGTGAGTGAGTGGTCTAATATTAGTCCTAGGTATTTTACCTCCTTTTTAACAGGTATAGTTGCTTTGTTTATTGTGATTGTTGTTTGGTAAATGTGATCAGCGGTTGGCTTTCTCGTTATAAATATTGCTTCCGTCTTTTTAAAGTTGATGCTTAGATAGTTGTCTTCAAGCCTTGTGGTGGTCTCATTCATGCATTCAATGAAGTTGTCATATTTAGGGTTGTTAGAGTTTATGGGGATGGCGAGCATGATATCATCAGCGTATATAAAATGGTTGATTTTGTGTTTTTTAAATATGTTTGTAATGGGTTGTAGGTATAGGTTGAAGAGGAGGGCGGTGAGGGCTGAGCCTTGGGGGATTCCCTGACCTTGAGGGAAAGCGTCCGATGTTTCTTGACCCATTTGAACTTGTATTAATCTATGTGAGATATATGACTTGAACCATTCTAGTCCCTCCTATTCCTAGGTTTTCTAGTCTGTTGATGAGTGTGTTGTGGTTGATGCTGTCAAATGTGGCAGATAGATCTATAAAGAGGAGTAGAAAACCTTGATTGTTGTCATTTGTACCTCTGATGAGAAGATCCATCAATGCAATTAGTAGGGTTTCAACTCCATGGAAGGGGCGGAATCCGAACTGGTGTGAATCAAGGGGTTTGTGCTCATCAATGTGTTCCTGTAATTGGAGTTGTATGTTTTTTTCTATTATTTTGGCAATGAGTGGTATGCTAGCTATGGGCCTTTATGAGTTTGGGTCTTTTGGATCCAGTTTGTTGTTTTTTATGATGGGGCGGATCGAAGAGAGTTTTAAGGCATTGGGCATAATGCCTTGCGATAGTGTTTGGTTCACTATGTATTGAATATTTTCAGCAAGAAAGTCCTTAGTGGATTTAATCCATGACACTGGGCATGCGTCGAGCGGGGAGGTTGTGGTGTTGAGCATTGTTATTATTTTAAGGAGGTGTTTTTGGTCCACCATGTGGAAAGCTGTCCATTCATGTTATTATCTGTATTTGATTTTAATATTATGGTTGGAGTATGAGGTTTTTTCTTTAGTTTTTCGGCAAAATGTGATGCTGGGTTTTGTACATTTATCGTGTCTTGATTAGGTTCAGGGTTTTATGTTTTTGTTAATGTTTTCACAATTGTGAAGAGTTCTCTTGGCCGATTGAGGGCGAGATTTATTACTTTGGAATAGTAGTCCCTTTTTGATTTGTTAATTGCATTCTTATAATCATTAAGTATATTTATGTATTTGGTTTTGTTTTCATTTGATTTTGTTTTTCTCCAGCTTTTTTCTTGTTTTCTTAGTTGTTTTTGTAGCAGGGCAAGGTCTTTTGTGAACCATTTTTCAGATTTTTTCATTCACTTCTGCGTGGTTCCTGTGGGGGTGGCTGCTTCGTGGATTGTTTGGTTCCAATTCTCAATAGTTGAATTGATGTCTGGTAGTTTTGTAGAGAGTTTAGGCAGCACCTTTTCAAGGAATGTATTGTTGTCGAAGCGGGTAAAACGTGAGTAGTGTGATGTTATGTTTGCAGATTTTGAGGGTGTTTGTGCTAGGAGATGGAAGGTTATCAGATGATGGTCAGACCATGGCACTTCAGTGCTGTTGCTGCTGATGGAGCATTACTATCACTATCTAGGGCTCCCCTTTCAGTGCATCACTTTGCAGACATTTAAATAGGCTCTCTCCCCTCTAAATAAAACCTTTCTGTGAGGTTCTACTTTGTGTTAGGGTTCCCAACGTTAAAGGGCTTTTAAGCACATTGCGCAAGAAGCGTTAACGGAGCACACACTGTTAACAGCCACTCTCTGCCTACAGCGCCTTTAACACTGCAGGAGCCTTTAACGTCTGTTAAAGCAGTTTTTTACGAGCATTAAGGGCTCACGGATGCCGACAATAGGCATTAACACTCACTTGCTCCCTTAACGTCCTTTAGTAAACATACCCCTAAGTCCAACAAATATCATTGAGTGGAGTAGCTGCCTAGTGGTTAGAACAGTCCTCTGTGAGGAAAAGGACTAGGATTTGAATCCTGTTGGCACACTTTGTGGTCTTTGTCAAGTCATTTAACCCTTCATTGCCTCATGTACAATCTTACATTGTAAATCCTCCAGGAAAAGGGAAATACCTACTGTATCTGATCGTAGCTTGCCTTGAACTGCTACCGGAAAGGTGTACACCCCAAACTACTAAATAAATAGATGTTCAGCAGCCCTACCTGGCCAGTGCTGCTAAATATTCTAGACATACCGCCTTGTTAAAACACATCAATGGCTGTCCTAACTTTATGCAGATTTGCTATCCTGTTAGTGGCTGAATATTACCACTAACTGGACAGCAACTGAGGTAGACAGTGAAACCAGATATTTAGCGGCGGTGGATATTCAGCGTTTGGTACAGAATACCCAGTTTTCCTTTTGTCCCTGGCGGTAAGGCACTTTTACCCTATCCCCTGAAGAACCGCATTAAGAGAAACGCTCTGAAGCGGTGAGGGGAGGCGTCGGGAAAAGGGATTGATTACTCACCTGGATCAAGAATAGTTTATGAGCGGCGAGATTTTTTGTTTCTGAGGACAACAAGGAGCTTACATTTTTGTACTATATGAGGAGAGTATTGCCTTCCATCTTTAATTGAATATCTCCAGTTGGTTCCTTCTATTCCCCGCTCGCCACTGTGGAGGTCATTGATGCTAAATAGCATACTCTCCCTCTATTTTTGGCATTTCAGCCGTTGGGATAGTTGCTGCTGTAAGTCTGAGACCTCCCGGGGGCATGGATAATGATGTAACGGGACACTATTAGTATTAACTTTTGTTGAAAGAACGGCAATATTATCTTACTTTTGTTATATTAAGCGCTCAAGTTATTTTGTAGGGACTTAACAAGTACTGACATGGACTGAATATTGGGTTCAAAATGCATAATTCAATGAGTAAAATATCAGTACTCAAGCAGAAACATAAAACATATTTATAACAGAAAAATAATACCAATATCTTTGGGCAAACTCTGGAATTTGTTACCGGAGGATGTAGTAAAGGCTGTTAGTATAGCTGGGTTTAGAAAAGGTTTGGACAAGTTCCTGGAGGAAAGGTCCATAAACCATTATTAAGAAGGGACGCAGGATATCAATGCTTGACCTAATACAAGCATTGTGGAACCTGTGTCTTTTGGGGAAACTACTAGTTATTGTGGTATGAGCTAACATATACTAATTTGCACGATATCTATATGCCATGTTGGGGGGCAGAGAGTGGACCTCTACGGACAGAGCAGTTAGTGCACAAGACTTTACCAGATGCTGTCACTTGTGCAGTTAATGCAGCTGCCAACTCATTATCAGGCCGATGCAGAAAACCAGCGCTAGACGCGCACTGAAGATGACTTTAAAGCAGCCCGACAACTCACATTTTTTAACACCAGATGCGGCAAAGATAGAAAGCTAACCCCCGCATTGACCATGTGCATGCAAATGAGCCATCACAGCATTAAACTGGGAGAGCAAGTCAAATACATGCGCACAAGAGGTTTGCCCTAATTTGGCTTGATCTCCGAGCACTGTGTGACTAATTTGCATAGCAGCCCCAACAGTACTTTGATTGCATTGGAGGATGATCGCGGCATCAGGAAAAGCCCTCAATGCCATCAATATACTCTCCTTCCCCCACCCCCCATATTAAATAAAAAAAAAAAATTGGTGGTCTAGAGGCCCCTCCCTGGTGGTCTAGTGGCCCCCAAATAAACCTAAGCGGGAGTGCTGCCTATGCAATCCAGCCTGGCATCAGCCATCGTGCAAAATGGCGGTGTCTGGTCCCATGCGATGCATCCTGGGATGCACCGGGTGAGGTCAGACTGCCATATAAGGTAGATTGCTAATTGGGTGCTAGGTGATGTTAATTGGGTGCTAGTTTTTCCGCCAGCATTTATGTCTATTTCCTGCCTATAAATGATTGTTAAAATATGCTTAAACGTCCATTCCTGATGCACCTATCATCAGGGGCGGCCCAAGGGGGGTGCGGGGCCATATGCGGAGATTAATTGCGGGGCCTCATTTGCATAGGGAGCCTCATTTGCATAAATACTTGCATAATGTTAACATGCATTTTTAGTAAACATGCTTCTTAATGAGTGTCTGGATAAAGAAAGACTAACAGATTTCTACGTTACTATATTCCAGTGCCAAACGCCAGGCCCATTAGGAAGTACTATAAACACTGACCATTTAGAACTCATAGCAAATCCACCATATCATAACAGCTCTGCCAGGACTCACAAAGCACCAAACCCTACCTATTAAAAGGCAACACTGCAAATATTAAACCAATACATCTCAGAGAATACCAATGCATCTCCTACTGGGGAAAGAGAACAAGTGGCATGGTCAAATAGAAACTACATGAACAGAATACCTCAGCTTGGTTAAAATGCAGAACATAGACCGTCACCAAAGAACAAGGGATCACAATTTAGAAATAGGAAGACAATAATTAAACTGGGAACCCCAAAAGCCAAACTTGGGATGTACAACAACACTGGAGAAATAAAACTATAAATTAATTTCCTCTTGTACTAAACAAAACACAAAAGACGTTAACGATGCATATTTTCCAGAGCTGATATATTCCAGTTAATAAATTCAAAATAAAAAAGTATTTTTCTACCTTTTGTTGCTTGCACATTTTCTTTTCAGTTGTAATTGCTCCAGTCATTTTCTTCTGGTTTCTTTGTGTCTTCTGCGAGCTATCCATTTTCCTTTCTTCTCTTTTAGATTTTTTTCCAAATTTTTTCTCTATATCTGCTTTAACATACTGATCTTTCCCCTTTTGCTCTCTCCTCCATTTCTTTCCTTATTGCTTTATCATCCACTCAAATTTCACCCTTCCATTCTCAATCTACACTTACTCTTCCAATACCCGGCCCTTCGTAGACTTTTCTTCCCTCCCACACAAAATATCTTTTCCCCTCTCCATTCTCATTTCCCATCCCTTTCTAGTCCTCCCCCAAAATCAGCTCCTTTATAGTTCTAGACCCACCCAGCATCTGCCCCCTTCTAGTCCCAGTCTCCCAAGCTTCCACATCAGCCCATTTCCAGTCCTAGCCTCCCATATGCTGTTTTCCAGTTACATTCCAGCCCCCCATCAGCCCATTTCCACTCCAAGCTCCCCATCAGCCCATTTCTAGCCCTATTCCAACTCCCATCAGCCCACTTCCAGTCCTATTCCAGACCCCATCAGCCCATTTCCAGTCCTAGTCCAGCCCATCACCCATTTGCAGTCCACGTTCCCCCCATCAGCCCATTTCTAGTCCTATCCTAGCTCCTCATCAGCCCATTTCCAGTCCTAGCCCCCCATATGCTCTTTTCCAGTTCCATTCCAGTCCCCCATCAGCCCATTTCCACTCCACGCTCCCCCATCAGCTAATTTCCAATCCTAGCCCCCTCGTCAGCCCACTTTGCCCTATTCCAGCCCCCATCAGCCCATTTCCAGTCCTAATCCAGCTCTTCATCAGCCCATTTCCAGACCAAGTCCCCCCCACCATCACAGCCCATTTGCAGTCCCATCCCCCCCACCATCACAGCCCATTTGCAGTCGTCCCCCCATCACAGCCCAATTGTAGTCCGTTCCCCCCATCACAGCCCATTTCCAGTCGTTCCCCCACCATCACAGCCCACTTGCAGTCCTCCCCCCCACAGCCCAATTGCAGTCCATTCCCCCCCCCAGCACATCACAGCCCATTTGCAGTCTGTTTCCCCCCCAATCACAGCCCAATTGCAGTCCATTCCCCCCCCCACATCACAGCCCATTTCCAGTCTGTTTCCCCCATCACAGCCCATTTCCAGTCCTTTCCCCCCCCACCATCACAGCCCACTTGAAGTCCTCCCCCCCCACAGCCCATTTCCAGTCCGTTCCCCCCATCACAGCCTATTTCCAGTTTGTTTCCCCCATCACAGCTCGTTTCCAGTCCATTCCCCCCCCACCATCACAGCCCAATTGCAGTCCATTCCCCCATCACAGCCCATTTCCAGTTTGTTTCCCCCATCACAGCTCATTTCCAGTCCATTTTCCCCCCACCATCACAGCCCAATTTCAGTCCATTCCCCCCCCACAGCCCATTTCCAGTCTGTTTCCCCCCATCACAGCCCATTTCCAGTCCGTTCCCCCCCACCATCACAGCCCACTTGCAGTCATCCCCCCCACAGCCCAATTGCAGTCCATTCCCCCCCCCCCCACATCACAGCCCATTTCCAGTCCGTTCCCCCCCATCACAGCCCATCTAGTCCTAGCCACCCCCCCCCCCCACTCCGAAGAGCCCCGCACCGTCTAAGGGGCTGCAGAGGGAGCCGGGGAAGCCCGCGGAGGCCCCGGCTCCCTCTGCACAGCCCGCTGGCGTGAACAACCTTTACCTTCCCGCTGGTGGCTGTTTCAATGAAGCCGCAAATGCCGGGAAAGGTTAAAGGCAATGCCCTTTAACCTCTCCCGGCATTTGCGGCTTCATTGAAACAGCCGCCAGCGTGAAGGTAAAGGCTCTTCACGCTGGCGGGTTGTGCAGAGGGAGCCGGGGCTTCGGCGGGCTTCCCCAGCTCCCTCTACAGCCGTCCATTGAGCGAGAATGTGGTTCGCGCGGGGCCCTGTGCAAACAACATTCTCGCTCAATGGACGGGTCGGCCCTGCCTATCATGCAGTAAGTGCATGAAAATCACCTTCTGGTTCTCCTGACACTTACCCCAACACAAGTAGCATCAAACCCTAGGTTCCCCAAAATCCAGCATTACCAATAGCCCAAACACCTTTGCCAAGATCCATTGAAGAAAACCCCACACCCCCTGATCTCCCCTTATACCCCAAGATACTCCCTTCAAATTATCAGCTTGACCCCTAGCAGCTGTACCAAGAGATTACTACTAGAAGTCAGAGTTGCCATTTTGAACTCAGGCCACAATTGGGACAGGAGCATATGGACATGATTCCTGCTCCCTGCTATGCACCAGGGACCCTTGGTAAGAGCTAAGGGGTGTGTTAAGGGTGTTGGGGAGGGATAAAGGGGTGGGGCATTTCTTCTATGGATGTCCAAAGGTCTCCGGGGAATCAGGGGATAAGAGGTTTCTTCTATGAGGTTTGTGTTTGATGCGACCTAGGTCAGGAAATGTTTTGGAAGAGTTTTGGGCAATTTGCAGCAGCTGTGTGGTAGGGGATTTGTTTACTACTGTATTGTCAAGGTGTTTTGAAAGTTATTTTGAAGGCATGGGTGAAAAGTACACCTACACATTTCATGTTCACAATTGCATGTAGAAGGAATGCCACAATCATGCATACTTTATGCCTTTATTTAACACACTCATACTTTCATTTAAATAACAAACCAATATTCAAGCATAATGTGCAGGGACATATTGCCAATATGGCACCTTAGTGAAAATATACTCCATTTATAAAATGTTAGCAGAAATGGAAGTATATTTTATTTTACATGAAAATTTTGATCAGAGTCTTTGGAAATAACAGAATAAAGTAATCTCCCAACAGTGCCCACAATGTGAAGCACCAATATATATATATATATCTGTATCCACAAAACCTCAGAGTCTAATTATTTATTTAGTTATTTATAAGGTTTATATACACTGCTTTCTCTTACAGTCAACATTAACATTAACAGCGAGGGCTGCTTTACATAGAACTGGATTATATAAAACTGGATCTACAGGAATGGTTAAATAACAAAACTGGGATTGAGGGAAACAGCAACTGGGGTTAACAAGGTGGCACAGATTCTACAAAACTGTCAGCTTAAAAGGGGACTAGGGTTTGAGTTCAGGGGACAAAGTGGAGTTAACCTATTTCATTGAGTCCATAGTAGTTGAAGAGGTGTGTCTTGAGTTTTTTTCTTAGTTCGGGTACAGAGGTTCAAGGCTTCTGGAAGGGCGTTCCAAATTGCAGGTGCTAAAAGGAAAAAGGCTAGATTGCATGATTATTGGGAGATCTTTCTTTTGAGGGCTGGTATAACAAGTACGTTTTGCTGGGTACTTCGACTTGATGTTGTGTTTGGAGCTTGATTTATTAGGGTTTGAAGACCGGATGGTAAGTGATTCTGTAGTAATTTGAAAATGGTGCTGACTGATTTATACATTCTTCTCTGTGCTATTGGTAGCGAGTGGAGTCTCTTTAGTGAGAGAGTGCAAATAAACAAACTTTATATTTTATGAAACCCTAAAAGAAGAGCCTCTAACCATATGTCTCCTTTTGTATTCATCCTGCCTTTACTTTCTTAGAGTGGTATGCAGCAAAGAGTGCTACTGTGATGTGTGTTATTAGCAAATATTAGCATAAAATGTGACCCACTGCAAATAACATGTTAGCACCTGGTAATTTGCTTTAGTAAATCCAGTCATTAGTTCATGCCCCTTAATGTAACCTTGCTGTATCTGAATTTCTTCCCAGTTCTTGTTTCCTCTGAATACCCAGAGCATGCAGTGGTCTCTCCAAAGGAGTTTGCTTTGGAAGTACCTAGACTTATACCTATCTTTCTTAGAGTCACTACTTATCATACAGTTGTGATAACTATTCAGGTACAATATGCCCCGGCCCAGAACAGGTTATAATCTAAGTGGGTACCTGAGGCAATAGGAGGGGCACAAGAAGAGTTACAGGATTTACAGATGTTATGTTTTGCCTTATTTCCAACTTTACACCTGCGGCTTGTTAATTTGTTTGTAAGGCATATCAAATGATTTTCTTTCTCCTTTAAGCCTCGCCGGATACGGAAGGGGAACCCTTAGACTCTCATTTTCTGCAGAGTTCACAGATACTTACAATGCTAAAGTGGTGGTATTGTCAAATGATTAGAGCAGTGGGCTGGGAAGCCAGGATTCAAATCCCACTGCTATTCCTTGTGATCTTGGGCAAGTCCTTTAACCCTGTATTGCCCCAGATACAAAACTCAACATGTAAGCCTTCTGGGGACAGGAAAATATCTCCTGGGTCCTTCTATCTGATCCTGAACTGCTACTATAAAAGACAGGAACAAATTTTAAAAAAAAAATCCTCCCTCCCCTACCATTTAGAAAAGGGGGGGGGGGGGAGGGTTAATATTATTAACATATAGTTTACTACATATCCTTCTTTGTTGGTATTTGGTCTCTTATATTTATTTACTTATATACAGGCTTGATATACCGCCCAAAACCGAAGGGTTTTTTCTAAACTCAGTGATGTAGATGCATGAATGATAAGTGTGTTTACAGAACTGTGAGCACCCAGGTGCGGTCAAGATCCAGAAATTACACTGTGAGAGTCACTAGGAGAAAGAAGTTTGAATGGATGGAGGTGTTTATGTGTGACCTGTGTGTTAAGATATTTGTGAATAAGGAAAGGGCTCTCGATATTGCTTTTCAACAGATAAGTGCTATGACACACTGCAGTAATCACGGTACTGTCTCTTCAAAAGCAGTGAGTAATAGTCCACACGGGGCTATTTCCCACTTTTTACTGAGACTCCTTTCTTTTTCCTTTCCAATAGAGTTGGACAGAGTAAAAAGAAATAGCCTAGATCCCCATGATTTTCACTGTAAGGAATGGAAAACATTCATTTTCAGCATGTCTCCCTTAAAAAATTACTTTGTGTTCAGTTTATCTGTCTGTGTACATATTATTTCCTCAACCATTCACCCTATAACAACCAAATTTTCAGAAGAGATATATCTATATAAAGATTAGAAAAACATGTTTTTTTCCAGAAAACAATGGACCTTTCCCAAAACTGAAATAAAAAACAATATTTTTCCATTAAACCCATGGATCTAGTTTTAGAAAACAAATTGTTCATTCAAATTGCTTTGCAATCCCTTTCTTGCTTGTTCGTACTATTGAAAGTAATAAAAACTGTGCAGGGAAAGGGAGGTCACCCATCTAGGTAGGAGAAGAGCCATTTCTAAAGACACTTCATATGCATTAGTCAGAAATACGATTTGGTTGGCTTCAGTTTTTGAACTGAAGGTGTCAGAGATGAGAAAGGTAAATCATTTTGACACTTTCTTTACAATCTTGTTTTACTCGTTTGTGAAAGGAATTATTTTCTTTTTCTGCCTGCATTGAACTAGATCAAAGATATCATACATATTAGAAATTGTCTGCAGCAACTCATTTTATTTTTTTAATTTATTTTTCATTACCACTTTTTGTCCGCACAATTTATGGAATGTAAAATGAGTATGTGATTCATAGTTAACATTCTCAATAATGTACTTGAGCTGTGTTGCATTTAGATCGCCAATCTTCGGATCATAATGACCCCCTCCTTTCAGAGATGAAACCTACAGCACCTGATGTTAAGGTACATTTCAGATAGTATGTGGAGACTGCAATTGAGACCCCTAAAGTAAACGTTGTGTTGCAGTTTGTAGCAATTGCTACTGCCGCAAGCCCTTGAAAGGGACAGCAGTGGTGGCAATTGGCAACAGCGCTCCATGCAACCGTTTACCTCACCTAATGGTTCCGCCAGCCCTTATTAATTACTCCCTATATGAAATGGAGAGTGCACGTATAGGTTTTTGACCCACCCAGGCCACACCCAAACCACAACTCCAACAAGCCCTCTTTCAATTTCTAAATATTAATGGCATCCACGTGTAAATCTAGCCCTTTCTAAAATCAACATTTCTATGTACGGGGAAGTTATATGGGGGCCAGGAGGTGAATCGGTTAGGGCGGGTGGTGGGTGGTCGTCGGCCCCGCATGTACAGGGCCGATTTCAATGTTGGCCCTGTATGTCTGGAGCTTACGGCATGGATGGGGATCTTATTCCATCTCTGAGGTAGAATAAGTTCCCCAATGCGGGAGGAACGGAATGCCCAGGGCTGGGAAGGGACGGCAAGGGACAGAGAGCATTCACCACAGCCCGACCCTGGCCCTGGGAGGCCAGATCAAGGGTCAGGCTGTAGGGAAATCACTCTGGGAACTGACGACCGGGGATTGCGGCTTTTCAATTGAGCCATGGTGCCATGGCAACCGGACGCCATGGCGCCGCGGCTCCATTGAAAAGCCCTGAGTTAGTCGGGCAAGGCCTGTACATGCAGGCCAGATGGAATTAGAGTCCCGGCCTTTATGAAAAGGCCTGTTCGCAATTCTGATCCCGTGGGAATAGATGTGCCCCGCGGAATCAGAGTTGCAACTCCTTCTGTGTGTCTGGTTCCGATCGAATGCACAGAGGGCTGGACGTCGGGGATGGAATCAGGCTCTATGTGTTCAAGTCTGAATGCGGAAATAGCAAGGACAACTTTATTGGGCTGGTTTT
Organism: Ichthyophis bannanicus; assembly: GCA_033557465.1. Classification (NCBI taxonomy): domain Eukaryota; kingdom Metazoa; phylum Chordata; class Amphibia; order Gymnophiona; family Ichthyophiidae; genus Ichthyophis; species Ichthyophis bannanicus. The sequence goes on along the minus strand of CM066032.1, from coordinate 862,584,327 downwards.
ATAACAGAGCAGCTATGTGAAAAATCTATTAAGGTGGTCATTTTATGAAGGCAGAATAGGTGCCTATGTGCCTTTATAAACGAGGCTTGTACAATGACCCCGGCAGTGCACAAATTTACACTTGCCCCCCAAAAAGGTGTAACTAGTGTGTACTTTATGTATGAACAGGTATATTTTCTGAACCATGTTTGCACATCATTTTGTGAATGCCTATGAAGAGTTCAGGTAAAAATAAGTGGCATACCTACTTGTTATGCATGCATGCCCACAAGTATTTTTATAAGAGCCCATTACCCCTGTAAAGTATGCTTTACATTTGGAAAAAAAGATGTATAAATGTATTCCCTCCAAATGGATACAACTTTACCTGCATATTCAATGTTCAGACTGGAATGCAAGGGCGGGCTAAAAATTCAAATAATCCAGCTATCTTTGGGTCCTGCTAAATATTTACTTCATCATTTTTACAGATCCCCTAAATTTAAGACATGATTTTTAAATGTTTGGGGATTGTCATTCAAAAACTGTCTACACTGGAATAGTTTGTGTGTTTGGGAAATTTTCAGTATCCCCATGGAGCTTGCAGGACTGTGGACCTTTTTCAAAGACACTTTTTCTTGCAGACTCTGCAACTGATAATTGTGTGGGCCAGATCCATATCTAAAAGGGTGCACTGAGATTTTAAAATCAAATTTCAAAAAGTGCACTGACTCCTTCACTCTCCAGCCTAGCCCTTGAGAATCCCCCATTTACGGTGGTTAAGGTACACACTTTGGACAATTTCCAATAGCCTGTTTGCCACAGGTACAAACATGTAGTAGAAACCACTTTGAAAACTGCCCTCTGTAGTATTCCCGTCTATTTAGAGATTGATTGAATAACACTATTGCCCTTTAATAAGTTGGCTGACGCTGGTGCTATGTAGACACCATAAACAGATCTGGTTCTTTGTTAGAAACTCAGTAGTAGTGCATATGATTGATTGCCTCCTTTCTGCAACACTGCAAAAGTACATTTTGCATGTTGGTGTACACTTGCTATTCTGCATTTTGCATAGTTATTGTCAGGGCCGGCCCGTCCATTGAGCAAGAATGTTTTTTGCACAGGGTTCCGCGTTTCAGGGGGCCCCGCGCAAAGAACATTCTGCTTTAAAGTAAATTTTAAAATTTAAAAAAAAAGCTGTCTGCTGCTGCTGGCGCTGCTGCCGCCACGGCAACGGCAGAATCGAATATCCCGCGGGCCCCCCCCCTACCCGAGAGAGCCTGCCCTCTCTGCATCAGCTCTGTCTCAGCAGCCGCACCAGCTTTCAGAGCGCGAAGGGAGACTAGTTTCCCTTTTGTGGCTCTGTTAAGCCCGCAGGGGCTGATGGGACTTTCCCATCAGCCCCCGCGGGCTTAACAGAGCCACGAGGGAGAAACTCTCCTTTCGCGCTCTGAAAGCCGGTGCGGCTGCTGAGACAGAGCTGATGCAGGGAGGGCAGGCTCTGTCGGGCAGGGTGGGGCCCGTGGGATATTTGATTCTGCCGTTGCCGTGGCGGTGGCAGCGGCAGCGGCAGCAGACAGCTTTTTTTCTTTTTTTTTTTTTAATTTCCCTGGGCTGTTGGGGTGGGAGTTAGGACTGGAAATGGGCTAATGGGGTTAGGACTGGAAGAGGGCTGATAGGGGGGACTGGTAATGGGCTATGGGGAGCTAAGTCTGGAAATGGGGTGATGGGGGGTTAGGACTGGTAATGGGCTATGGGTGGGGGCTAAGACTGGAAATGGGCTGATGAGGTTAGGACTGGAAGTGAGCTGATGGGGGTTAGGACTGGTAATGGGCTATGCGGGGGGCTTAAACTGAAAATTGGGTGATGGGGGTTAGGACTGGCCGCAGAGACGGCATTTTCATGCTACAGTTGCCATTTATCATCTGGTTTGGAAGGCACTTGAGACAGGGTTCATCCCGAAACGTGCACGTCAGACGGCATTTTCATGCTACAGTTGCCGTTTATCATCTGGTTTGGAAGGCACTTGAGACAGGGTTCATCCCGAAACGTGCACGTCGTGCAAAATTCCATGAAGTCAGAGCAACTGCAGGATTTGCGATATTGCTAAAGAGTATCGTTACACAGACAAACAGAGCATCGTTACATAGACAATCAGATAAGTGTTTGTCAAACGGTTTGGGAAACCTTTAACTTTGAATAAAAGAAGTCTGTCGTCTGGAGGGGGCTGGACGTTCAGTTCTAGCCCTCCCTCGACATGCTCCGATAAAAAAAATATAATATAGGTTATAATGAAGTTTTATTTTGTTTAAGATAAGTTTGTGAGGGATTTTGTTTTATGGGTTCTAAATGGGCAGTGTTTGTAGTAGTTCCTAATGTGCCTGTCGGTTGGCACTAGATTATAGTAATGTAGAAATCTTTTAGTCTTTCTTTATCCATACACTCATTAAGAGGCATGTTTACTAAAACTTAGTGTATGGTAAAATTATGCAAATATTTATGCAAATGAGGCCCCTTATGCAAATTAGGCCCCACACCGAGTCTCCGCACATGGCCCTGCACCCCCCTTGGGCCGCCCCTGGTTATTGTACCTGCATTTCCAAATGAGCTGCAAAAGATTCTCTTCTTCCATGAATCTGCCTTGTGACCAGAATAGGAAAAACGAAGAGTGAGAAAAACTGGAAATATAGTTTTCGAGTACATAACCTTCTCACTGAATGCAGACCTCCCATGTATATTTATTATGGTAAGCCTAAAAAGACGACTGGTGAGGTGAGCTTTCAGGAGATGGCTGGGAAGCACTAGTATGGATAACCAGTACTTTTGTTACGGTGACCCTCCAACTCCTTGACTTTCCATCTTATTGAAAACTGTTTTAGTTCTGTTCACTCCAATTTATGACCAGCACTGTTAGGAGGAGTAGCCTAGTCGTTAGAGCAACTGCCTAGTATCCAAAAGATCAACAGTTTGATTCCCACTGGCACTCCTTGTAACTTTGGGCAAGTCATTTTACGCTCCATTACCTCAGAAGAAAAGGCTGCCAATCTACTTCCAGTGATACATTGCCAAGAAAACCCAGAGGTAGCTTCCCCATGTTCCATTGGTTGTAGTACATTCCCCACTTTTCAATGATTGGTCAAATTGTTCTTCAATGAAGATCACGTGTTTACGTAACATGCCAATTCTTTAAAAGTTTGAATGCTCTGCTCTGTGGACATTGAAGCTTTCACTACTACAGGATCCATCCAACCTGATGCAGGGTCAGAAGTCTTTCTGACCCGAAACGTGCCACATCGTTCGTCACAATCTCTGTGGTTCTTCTAAGCTCGTGGAAAGCCTATAAGCTAAGTGTTTCATTTACTACACTGTTTTTCAAATGATTAAAAGGAGTGGTCAAGACGAGGGGAAGGTTTTGATTCCTCCCTCTTTTGAATGATCACTCCGACAAAAAGTTATTGTTTCAGAGGTTCTTTTTATCATGCCAGGTTTTTGTTCGATCCAGTTTTGTTTGACCTTGTGTGGGGTTTTTTGCTAATATTTGCTTGGTATATAAGCAAAATAAGTAAGAGAAATTACTCTAGATAAACTATGGCAAAATCCAGGAGGGTTTTATAGTTCAACGTTTTCTGACGAGGCACGGAAATGTCTCAGTATATTCGGCTAGTAACTGCTGGATAAAAAGATTGCTCATTCTCCAGCCTAGCCTATTAACATCAATGACTTGTTCCGGCCTATTGTAACATTTTTTAAACACCCTCTTCCCGTTGTGTTGCTTAATCATTAACAGTCTTTAGTGAAAGAGCACTTAACTTCACAAATCTTATCTTATCATATCGTGTCTTGGAGCAATATATTCCCGACGCCTCACTGGCAATGTTGTAGTCGCGTTTCACTCATAAACATGAGGTTCTTCAGGGGATAAAGCGCCAGCCAAGTGTTCACTAGAAGAGAAGCCACCATTAAAAACAGCAACCATTTGCTATAGCGGTGCCTTAAAATTTCATAAAATAATGGCAGATAAGAATGAAATAACATACAACATACCCAATAAGGCTACATCAATGCATAGCTTTTTGAGTCGGACTTGAGTTTCATAAATTCCTTCATCGATTGTTTGATACTGATGTCTCCTATCCCAAAAACGCTGCGCATGTGCAGACCTTGTTCCTCAATCCCACTTATAGCCCCCGCAGTCTACGTCAATAACGTTAAAACAAATCAGCAACAACTCCCCCATTCAATTTCCACATTAAGGCCATGAGGAATAAGTGTCTGAAGCCTAAAAATCCAACGTTGTTCTCGGAACACTAGTGTTTGCAGTAGTGACTTCCCGTTCATCGGGGTAGAGATTTGTTCTATGCAAAAACACTGTAGCATTTCAAACGTATGCTGAAAAGTTTGACAGTGGGAAACTAGTGGCGCTTGCTGTATGTTGTGTTTTAAGCGACTCTTGTGTTCTGTGAGACGTGTTTTAAAAGCTCTACTGGTCTGCCCGATGTATACAAGAGCACAAGGGCAAGTTATCATATAAATCACGTTCTGAGATTCACACGTAGTACGATTCCTCAACACATATTTCTTATGGTGATGGGTAAATTCTTGTAGTTCTTTAGTGACACAACAAAACGAACAATGTCCACATTTATAATGACCCGAAGGATCTGTCATTATTGATGGCGAAAGTATGGGTCGCAGGACCGTCGGACTCAGCCGCTCCTTTAAATTTTGATTGCGACGCCAAACACATCGAATGACTTTCTCATTTAGACTGGACACCGTAGTGAGAACAGTAGTGTGTCGGGAAATAATCTTCTTAATTTTAAAACTCAGTGGAGAGTATTGGGTAATAAAGTTAATCACGTTGGGATCCTGTTTATGTCGAGATTGATTGATATCTAACAGAGATGACCTGTCATTGAAAAGTGCTCGACGATAAGCTCTCGACACCACTCGTGAGGGGTATCCTCGTTCGTAAAAATTATTGGTCAATTCCTTAGCTTTATGTTTGAAATCAGAAACATCCGAGCAATTCCTGCGATATCGCAGGAACTGGGAAAATGGCAAGCCTTCTTTTAAGCGAAGCGGATGAGCGCTTCGGTAATGGAGTAAGGTGTTTCGGGCCACCGATTTACGATGTAAGGAGGTGTACCAACCTGCATCTGTTTTCCTGATGAATAAATCCAAAAAAATCATTTCAGTTTCGTGGATATTGTAGGTAAACTGAATATGTGAATCCTGGGCATTGAGCCAAGCTATAAAAGATGAAAGATCCTCCTTCAGGCCCCGCCAAAGCATGAACACATCATCAATGAAACGAGACCAAAGTTTAACATTGGAGTGAAACGGGGAAACCCACCATAACTGATCTTCATAATGACCCATAAAAAGATTGGCTACAGACGGGGCGAATGTCGCCCCCATAGCCACTCCCGAGATTTGTTGAAATAAATCACCTTCAAACTGAAAATAATTTTGACAAATAGTTAACTACGTTAATGCCAATAAGAACTGAAGCTGTGACTCTGACACATCTCCTCTATCTCTCAATGCCCGAACTACCGTCTCAATCGCTTGTGCCTGAGGAATACTAGTGTAGAGAGACACCACATCTAGTGTCACCAGTAGGATGTTAGGATCAGTAGCCCACTGAGGGCAGGCTTCTAAAACATGCAGAAAATGAGATGTGTCCCTAATGTAGGATGGTATGTCCTATAAAAGGGGCCTAAGAAAGGAATCCAGGAACATAGAAAGCGGCTCTAGCAGAGATCCCTTTGTCGACACTATAGGCCGACCGGGTGGCTGGTCGAGATTTTTATGAATCTTAGGAACTAAATAAAAACGAGCCAATGTAGGATGTGCTACACTGAGAAATCTAAATTCCTTCGAAGAGATTAATTTATCTTCCAAGGCTCGAGTGGTGATCAAAGAGACTTGCTGTTGGAGCTCTATAGTTGGATCATTTTGTAGCAGTTTATATGATAAATTATCAGAAAGCTGACGCTTAGCCTCTAAAACATATTGATCTCTATTTAAGACCACCACCGCATCTCCCTTATCAGCCCGCTTAATCACAAGATCTGTTCTTTTCATTAAAGCTTGTACTGAGACATTTCCATGCCTCGTCAGAAAACGTTGAACTATAAAACCCTCCTGGATTTTGCCATAGTTTATCTAGAGTAATTTCTCTTACTTATTTTGCATCCGCATTACTCTGAAAGCTAGACCTGCTTTACTTGTGAATTGGTATATAAGCAAGGCAGAACTGTAGGGATCTCTACATGTGCATTGCCATTACTAACTCAGGTGTCCCATTCCTTTGATGGAAGAAAACGACATTGCATGAACTCCCTTCTTCCTTGAGATTATGATGCTCTTTTAAGAGTTCCCTCCCCCTTTCATTCTAAAAAAAGCAGGAGCCTGCCAATCAGCACCCAGTCCTGAACCCTGAAATTCTTTTACCTAAATCACAAACAATGCACTTGATTAGAGAAATATATGCATGCGCACACGCACACACACACATATATACAATCCTGTATGTAGTTTACTTTCAGATAATTTATAGCGCCTGAAACTACTGATTACTTTAGGAGTGGCAGAGACAGAAATGTTTTCTATAAATCATGGCTTCTCGCAAGCAACCTGATATGTTACTAAAGTTCTGTGACTAGCAGCTTAATGAGAATGAATGGCTTACAATCTTCAGGGACTGACCCACTTAGTAATTCATACTGTCGAATGGGAGTCTGCTGGGGGGGTACAAGGTCACACCCCTGTCACAATTATTCTATCTAATGAGGTATCACAAGCTCTCCCTGAGTTCAAAAGCCTGTAGTAAGTGTAGACCAGGGATGAAATATCTGGTAGCCTCTGAGTGAATTGAAGAGATAAAGTCTGTTCTGAGCAGGATTTAATGCATTGCACCAAATGGAATGAAATATGTCATGTCTTTATTGAATCATGTTCGCTTTAAAGAGGTAGAGGTGATTGAGATTTCCCCAGTACACTGTCAGGCAGAAAATGTTTTTGCAGATATTTTTTGTTCAACTGCTCACATGACGTTTTAGCTTAATTATTAAAATGAAACCTATTTTTGTAATTTATAATTAGACCATATGTTAACCTCAGCATTAAAAATATAACAGTTTGCTTGTACTTGTCAACATTTTTACAGGTACATTCATAAAGTGATAAGTGAGCCTCAGGTTAAATCAAATTCTTCATTAACACCTTATTTTCTGTTGAGAACTTCACAGGATTGTTTTAATGGCCTGTTCCTTACGGTATTCTCACTCTCAACTTTCTGCTATTAATTATCTCTTCTGGTAAGTTAAAAACAACTCTTCTTTGCCGTTAACTTTTAATTAGCAGATTGCTGGTGTATGTTACGTAAAAAGTAAAGCTACAAGACATAATAAAAATGTTTTATGTACAGTAACTAAAGCTGCCCGTAATTCTTTGCGCAACCTAGAAACAGAGCCCATGCCACACATAACAAAGGAAGCACAGTGAGGGGGGTCAGCAATGGATTAGCAGAAGTGTTAACATGTAAGCCTTAGGTTTTTTGTTTTTTTTTAAAGAAAAATCCAGAGCTGCACAAATGACAAGAAATCCACAGCGGTGACCTTTTCATCCCTGTAGCCCCCAGTCTTTATTAAAGATATTTGGGCCAGCTGAGGATTGTTAAACTTTGTCCAGTAGCTGTAAATTTGCATACTAGACGATATAGCTTTGGGATGGAGAACCGCTGGTCCTCGAGCAGCACGTTCCAGTTGGATTTTCAGTACATCCCTAATGAAGATGCGGGCAATAGGTCTGCAAGCACTGCACCACAGTTGCATGCAGAGTTAGATCATGCACATTCATTAGGATTAAGGTTACCAGATATCCCCACGTGTCAGGGATTGTCCCCATTTTTTAGATCGGTGTTCCTGACCCCAATTCCAGCAAAGAGGACGGAGGGTAGAAAACGATTACTTTCAATTTAGTGACTGAATGGAATATGTCCGCTTTTAGAATTGACATCCATTATCTTTATATTTTGCAAGGGTTGGGGGAAATGCATCACTGTTTCTGTTTCTCTGTAGGGACTCAGCAATGTTGGAGCAAGGGGATGGAGCAGGCTTGCTGTACCACAAACACAGTTTGGACATACAGCATGCAATATGCGGTTAACACAGAGCTAAAGATGCTGCTAAAAGAGAGGATCTTCCTATCTGCAATCATAAATATATGCAGTGCTGAGAAAGTGAGATCACAAGGAATCAGAGCTTGTTATGGGATCCGGGCCCTGCAACCACACATATCCTGCTACAGCATCTCTTCGGCAGCAGTACTGTTGCTTTTAAATCTCTGGACTAGTCAGAGACAACCTGCAGCGGGCCATAGGAAATTGCAAGTGTCTTACAGATGGAGGTGTATATTGCATTTGTTGAACCTCAATACCTATCACTTTTCCTGCCCCCTCTCTTTCAAAACGTTTACCAATTGTATGTTCAGCTTCCATTTTTAATTTCCATATAAATAAACATAACCTTGTACTTGATTTCTTTCCTCCATTTACCTCCTAATCCCAGGTAGATCCTTGCAGACAAGGGGATTCAAAAATAGGAGGAAGTTGTTTATTATTTATCCCCAGACTCCCAAGCCTACCATTTGCCATGACAACCACACTGCTTATTATTAGGAAATCTACTGGGGCCTACTTCCCAAGCAAAAATGAATAAGTTGCAGTTTGGTTTCATGACAAAGGAGAAAACATTAACATACCTATCACCTGTTCACAAAATGCTACCCAGAAACTTCTGGTGACAGAAGCACAACCAGCAAGCTTCCCTCATACCCCAGTTGCCCCTGCACGTCAACACCACAGACAATAGGTAGTCCCCACTCAAGCCCAACCAACCACTAATCTTCATCTCCACAAATTCAATGCAACACCCACTTACATTAGAGTATTGTACATAGTTTTGAGTTGATATGTATTTAGTTTCCCCGGTTTCTATCCCATGTTCAATTCCCTGTTCTTTGTAAACTCAATGTTGCTTGTATGCATTGCAGTACTTTTGTTCGATGTACACCGCACTGATTTTAATAGCGCGGTATAGAAGAAATGTTAAATAAATAAATAAATTAATTAATTAATTAATAAACCACCCTTCGTTTCTACTAAGCGTACACTAAGAAATGTGCATGAAAAATGTTTCTTTGTGTACGTTAAAAAATAATGACTACCAATGTACTAATGCAATGATATGCACATACACTATGACAATGTACTAATGCAATGATATGCACATACACTATGACAGCGTGTTACCATGCTTAGTGCTCTCTTAGAACGCAAACTTCATAATACCGTATGCTGAAGCATTCTTTGTTTTCGCATATGCTTCCTCCCGACAATCAACTGTCTCATGCAGGCCTTTGCTGTCAGTGTTGTAAGGGGGGAAGGTCCTCCAGATGAAGGGAATGACTGCAACAGGATGAAGAAATATGGCAAGACCCCATGTGCATGGTCACCACAATCAGAATATGCACGTGCGCATCACATGCCACACGCATCCACAAGGAAGTGCTTATGTAGGTTCTTTTCCATTCTGGAAGTCGTGTTAGTGAAGCACGTGTGCATTTGGTAAGCCTGTAATATCATAAAATGCATCTTTGAGGTCTTTCTTTTGAGTTCTCATCAGAAGGTATCAGGCAGGGTCAACAAAACATCTTTTTGATTGAAAGAGACTAACCAAGTTTAGCCCTGCCCATGAAACTTTCTAGCTGGTAATGTTATATGAAGCAAAAGGTTGGTTGTGCTGTGGCCTCAGTGGCCCAGCCCATTCCACTGTCTATCTGATATACCACCACAGCTGTCCTTTCATAGCTTTTAGCACTTGGCTGAAATGCTGCAAGAATGAAGCTAGATCCATTCCTACAACTGCGAGTTTTAAAAGGCCCAGGGCAAGCTTGGGTATGGCATGAGACGTTTGTCTGAGAGTTAAGATATTCTTTAAGATCCTCATACAGAGCGAAATAGCCCTTGAGCTCATGAACCCTGTAAATTACTTCTTCTGGGAAATTAGGAAGGCCTATGCCAGCAGTGCAGCCGCACAGGGTGCAAAAAACTAGGGGCATATTTAGAGCCGGTTTTATGCTAACCACAGCCTTGCCCCCCCTCCCCCCCACACTGCCTTCCTGACCTGCCCCACTACCACTTTTCCTGTTCTCTTGGCGGCGGCAGTGGATCTCTAACTTTAAAGAAAAACGTGGGTCTTGGGACCTGGAGTGATTCCTGGAGGTGTGAGGGGCTTGTAGAGGGCCCTGTGACTATGGGAGCTGTGTACCTTGCTTGAGCACTTGCCGTTTTCCCGATTTGGGCAGGCATAGTGGGGACATCTTCAACTTGCAAGGACCCTGCAGTGAATAAAATCTCTGTTCCAGCTACTCTCCGTGGACCCGGAGTGATTCCTGGAGGCGTGAGGGGCTTGTAGAGGGCCCTGAGACTGTGGGAGCTGTGTACCTTGCTTGAGCACTTGCCTTTTTCCCGATTCGGGCAGGCATAGTGGGGACATCTTCAACTTGCAAGGACCCTGCAGTGAATAAAATCTCTGTTCCAGCTACTCTCCGTGGACCCGGAGTGATTCCTGGAGGCGTGAGGTGCTTGTAGAGGGCCCTGAGACTGTGGGAGCTGTGTACCTTGCTTGAGCACTTGCCGTTTTCCCGATTCGGGCAGGCATAGTGGGGACATCTTCAACTTGCAAGGACCCTGCAGTGAATAAAATCTCTGTTCCAGCTACTCTCCGTGAACCCGGAGTGATTCCTGGAGGCGTGAGGGGCTTGTAGAGGGCCCTGAGACTGTGGGAGCTGTGTACCTTGCTTGAGCACTTGCCGTTTTCCCGATTCGGGCAGGCATAGTGGGGACATCTTCAACTTGCAAGGACCCTGCAGTGAATAAAATCTCTGTTCCAGCTACTCTCCGTGGACCCGGAGTGATTCCTGGAGGCGTGAGGGGCTTGTAGAGGGCCCTGAGACTGTGGGAGCTGTGTACCTTGCTTGAGCACTTGCCGTTTTCCCGATTTGGGCAGGCATAGTGGGGACATCTTCAACTTGCAAGGACCCTGTTAGTATAATTGTGGACTGTTTGGATGACCGCGGAGCGTGATCCGAAGGGGCGTGTCCAAAGGGGCGGGACACGCCCCTTTGGCGCCCCTTCGGCGTCCCAGCGGCGAACAGTGAGTTTTGTGGTTTAATATTGCTTGGTGTTATTTGTATTATACTTATGGGTAAACGCAAAGCCAAACCTGGGCGTGGTGAGGAGGGATCGACTGCCAGTGCTCCGGTTGTCGGGCCCTTAGATAAACATCTGATCCCACGCCCAGTTGCGCAGTCTTCTCCTGAGGGTGCCTCCCTTAGTTCTAGTGGGAGGACCCCTCCTCCTTGTCCTGCTGCTTGTTTGTCTTTGGTAGGGTTGGAGAAGTCCCCTGAGTCGGTGAGAGCCGCCGTTTAGGCGACGGTTCAGTTGCCTAAACCTGTTACTTTGGCTGGTCCCGGGGTCGCTTTGTGCCCACCGGTCTCCTCTGTAGGTTCGGAGATAACCCTGAAGGATCTGTGGCAAGTTTTGCAGTCTATTGATGCTAAAGTGTCCTCAACTTTAAGTTCATTGTGTGATTTTTCCTCTCAAACTGTTACATCTCTCCAGCAACTGGATAGTAAGATTTCTGTGGTAGATGCTGCTTGTGTCAAGCTTGAGCAGCAACTCCCTTCTTTGCATTCAGCAAATATAGCTGGGATGAAAGATGCTTTGATTTTGCACAGCAAGGTGGAGCCACTTGAAAACACCTTGCGTGCTGTTAATTTGCATTTCCTTAATTTTCCATATACCTCTCTTCTTTCGCCAAAAATTCTCCTTGATAAATATTTCAAAGAAGTATTGCTTTTCCCAGATCCTGTTGAGGTGTCTCAGTTATTCTATATTTCTACTAGCTCTAAGCGTATCAACCCGGTTGAGGGCGGGTTGGACGTAATAGAGCCTTCCCTTAATAATTTAACCGACTTTTTGGAGGACTCCTCCGACGTAATTAATTCACGTGCCACATTGGTAGTGACTTTGACATCAATTGAATGCAAGCAGCGTATTCTTAAGGCTTTTTTCAGATGCAAGTCGACTGCCTTTTGTGGTCACAAGATAAATATATTTCCTGATGTTTCACGTAGCACCCAACTTAGGAGGAGGCTTTTTCTTGCGTTAAAGCCCCGGGTCCTTAAGTTGGGTGCTGCTTTCTTTCTCCGCTTTCCCTACAAGTGTGTTGTAAATTATGAGGGTGCGGTTTATATTTTTTCCGATGTTGCCCATCTGGAGAATTTTGTTTTGGAGCGGCAGGGCTCTGTTGAGGTTAGTCGGGATGAGTAAGTAAGTAGCATATGCCTCTATATTGTGGGTTTATTAACCTTGGTTTTCTTATACTTTGTTTCCTTTCACTTTTTCACATCTGGGTCTCAGTAATGTGGACTTAATCATATTTGTGTTACTATTATGTTGATATTTCTTATGTATTTGTTTCCGATTGTCTTGAACTGTATTGACTTCATTTGTTATGTTTGTTAAAATTCTAATAAAAAAAAAAATGTGGGTCTTTGCAACTGAGCACTTGCATAACAGGTCTGGTCCCTCCCTCCTCTGATATAAGCATACACCAGAGGAGGCAGGGATCAGACCAGCCATGCAAGAGTGCAGTTGGAAAGACCTGTGTTTTTTAGTTTTTATTTGAGTTCCACTGCCGCTGTCACCGCCGCCAAGGGAACAGGAAAAGTGGCAGCAGGTCGGGCAGTCAGTGCGGGGGAGGGGGCAGCCAGCTGGACATGAGAAGGGTAAGATGGAGAGATCCTGGACATGGGGGGATAGGGGCATAAGGGATATGCTGGGCATGGGGGCATAGAGACAAATGACAAAAGTGTGATGTCATTGGGGGAGGCGGCACCAGTTGCACAGGGCACAGTTATGACTTGGTACAGCCCTGCTCCTTGGGGTTCAAGGTTGGATAGTGGCTCATTTTAACTCCTTCTGTTTCTAATCTGTGCTGCTCCTCCTACATCATCCTCAGCACCTCTTCATTTACTTTGTCTCTCCTCATTTAACATAATCCTCAAAGGTTCAAGCATCCACATATACACTGACCTGCACACTACACCGCCCACAAAATGAAATGACTTTATTGTTATGCAGGGCTGGATTTAAAATTCCGGCACCTATTGGCAAGACCAGACAGCCGATCCCAGAGAGAAAGGGCAGAAGAGGAACAGAGGAAGGCCAAGGTGTAACAGTGGCATTCCTTTGAAGGAGCACATGCATACAACCTAAAATAATCAGGAAGCTCCTCTTTGGCTTGGGTATTTTGAGCCTTCAAAATGCGGTACCCTAAGCCATTTCCTCTGTCGCTTCTTCCTAAATTTAGGCCTGTTATGGCTAGAAATCATGCTGTCAATTACAAGGTGAAATTTTCCCTGCTGGGTCAGCCTTCCTCTACAGAGTATTAGCACCTGCTCTAATGTAATTTAGTGCATGAGAAGTAAGCATTTCATATTCAAATTAAGGGGCTGATTTTATAGGGATCTGCAAAGTTATATATGCCATTTACACACGTAATTCACATTAGATGGCCCCTTTTCTGTAAGCATGCATGTAAATCCTACTACACGCACTTTCAGTATGGGCATGTACAGGGACAGTGTTTGGGTGAAGTAGCATGCAAATTTGCACTTGAAAGTTTTATACAGTAATACTATGACTTAGACGTTTTTGAAAAATCTATGAATGGACATTTAGACTTGCCCTAGGACAAGCATTAAGTGCCCATTTTTAGATTTTTATGCCATTTGCACCACTCTTATTTTATAAAGTATGTGCATACTTCACTTTGGGGCATGTTTACTGAACTGTGCTTACAGCACGGGGTTTAGCATGCACAAAGCCCGCAGCGGTAACCATTAGCATGAGCTAAAAATGCAGCCATGCTGAGAATTCCATGTCAACAGCTTAATTCAGGTTGGGGTACAGGCTGGGCAGGCTAGGGGCAGAATGTCAGGAGTAATTGCACATTGCAATTAGCATGGGCATCATTGGTGAGTGCTCATAATCAATACTGCGGTTTGCTACCTCAATGGGAGGCACTAACTGTGCCTCCTGTAATCATGGCAAATGGCTTGACCCCATGGGGATATATTGTGCACACCCCCATTTGTTAGAACAGGTTTGGCACTACCCACATTTTAATAGACATATCCCTTTATAAAATAGGCCTTAAATATGCATGTGTTAGCAGAGGTTAACTCTATGGGAGTTTACAAAATTACCCTCCGCCTCTCATTTACATGATACGAACATAAGATATACCATACTGGGTTAGACCAAGGGTCCATCAAGCCCAGTATCTTTTTACCAACAGCACCCAATCCAGATCACAAATACCTGTCAAGTTCCCAAAAAGGTACACAGATTTAATGCTGCTTATCCTAGGGGTGAGCTAGGGATTTCCTTTTCCTCTTTAATAATGGTTTACACACTTTTCCTCCAGAAATTTGTCCAAATCATTTTTAAACCCAGCTACACTAAAAGCTTTTACTGCATCCTATAGTAACAAATTCCGCATTGAATAACAAATATTTTCTCCTGTTAGTCTTAAATAGGTTATACTGTAGCATCATTGCATCCCCCTAGTCTTTCTACTTTTTGAAGCAGTAAACACTCCATTCTACTCCATTCATTGTTTTATTGACCTCTATCATATCTCCCTTTAGCTGTCTTTTTGACATGTTAAAGAGCCCTAACCTTTTAAGCCTTTCCTCATAGGGGTATCCTCCCATCCCTTTTATCAGTTTGATGACTCTTCTCTGTACCTTTTCTAATTCTGCTATATCCTTTCTATGATATGACACCCAAAACTGCACACAATATGCAAGGTGCAATCACATCTTGGAACGTTACAGAGGCGTTATAATATCCTTGGTTTTACTCTCCATTCCTTTCCTTCATTCCTAGCATTCTATTTGCTTTCTTGGCCACGGCTGCACACTGGGCAGAGTGTTTCAATGTATTATCCACAATGACGCCTTAATCCTTTTCCTAGGTGGTGGTTCCTAATGTGGAACCATGCATCATGTAGCCGTAATTTGGGTTTTTCTTCCCTAAGCACATTACTATGCACTTATCCACATTAAATTCATCTGCCATTTGGACGCCCAGTCTTCCATTTTATCAAGGTCCTCTTGCAATTTTTCACAATCCTCTTGAATAATTTTGTGTCATCTGCAAATTTGATCACTTCACTCGTTATTCCCATTTCCAGGTCATTTATGAATATGTTAATGAGCAGCTGACCCAGAACAGATTTGCAGGCTATGAGCATTTGGAGGTGCATGATGCCTTAGAACATGTAGATGCATACGCTATAGCACCTATTTATGGTGCACTAATGTATTAGCAAACTAGAAATTAAGCAGTTCATGCTTTGAATGTGCATGAAAGGTACACTAATGGTGCGTTAAATTTAATACATAGGCCTTTAGGTTTAAGCATGACAAATTGAAAGTCAAGTCTTAATTCACCACTGGCACTGGAAACACTGAGGTTGATGTCCAAATAATCTGTCTGGCTTACTCTAGGACCTAGCAAAACAAAGTTTTTGGATTTATACACCCTCCTCTCATTAAGTAAGTTTTGTCTGGGCAAATTATAACCTCCACTAAAAAGGTGAGGATTGAAGCAGTCCCAAAGCTTTTTACATATCCAGTGAGCTTTAATATTCAACACTGATCATCTAAAAGTATGCGGGCAAGTCTAGTAAGGAACAAATGAAATCTTAAGAGTCATCCAGATAAGTACTTCTGAATATCCTGAAAAAGCTGCTTGGGTAGCTTATCTACTCAGTGAGTTTTGAACATGGAGCTCACAATGGCGGAGGCAACACCTGGAATGCCTGTCAAGCTACCAGCAAACATACAAACACAATAGCAAACAGGATACAAATTTCTTCCCACCACTTCTTATCATTAAAATAGGGAGGAGTGGCCTAGTGGTTGGGACAAGGTACCACAGGCCAGAAGGTTGGTGGTTCAAATCCCACTAGAGGACTTGGGCTGGAAGGACTGGGGTTTCTAGTCCCACAGGTGCTCCTTGTAGTCTTGGGCAAGCCACTTAGCCCTCCATTGCCCATGTTCCTGTAAGTATTAGTGTATGTGTCTCATATCCCCCCTTGTTAAATGTATCCCCCAACCACTTTGACCCAGTGAAAAGCAGGATATAAATGCAGCTAAATAAATAAAATACATTCATCATTGGGTACAGCAACATAGTGACTATTGTAAATTAAAAAAAAAAACAGCTGCTGACTTAAAATATAGGATCTTCCTTTATAAAGCACCTTATTAAAAAATTTGCAATGAATAATGATTTCTTTTGTTCTGATATTTCTTTCAGCATGTCCTAGGCTAAAGAACTTGGGAGCTACATGTTTTATGGCTTTTGCTCCCATCTGCTACCCCTTCTCCTTCCTGGCAATTCTTACCCGGAATTAAACCTGGACCTCATCAGGAGTAAAATTCTTCCTGGTTTATTTAGCTGCAAAGGAGCTTGGCATTATAGGCAGGCCTTGAGAAAGGTTATATAATTATCTGCATGGTCTATGGCCATTTCAGTCTCACAGACTATATAAAGCTAAAATCCATTTATCTGCCTGCTTGAACGTGACAGGGACTTAACACTTGGCCAGTGATTAGTCAGTATCATACTGCTGGCAAACATCATTTAAATGTATCTGCATTATGTTTTGCAGCTGAATAGATCTACCCACACCAAGGAGTCACTTTTCAAAGTTAACCAAAAATCCTTAACTTACTGTAGGTAGAGAGCTCCCATTGTTGGTGGAGGATATGGTATCCAACATTGTTTTTTTAGCTCATCAATGACTATGCCGAAAAACAAGCAGTGAAGTCTGGAATACAGCTTCCATACCTGGCTCTTTCCCTCGGGTCAGGACTAACGAGGAGGGGTGTGCATTCCTTAGTGCTCATTTGCTTTATTAGTGCACCATAAATTTGGTGCATGCTTAATTGATTTAACATGCATTATTGCATGTTAATGCATTGGTTAGTGTAGGTTAAATCAATTTCATGCACACTAAAAATTCCCTATTAAAGTGAATGCGTGAAATTAACTGGAACCCACCCACCCCCAAATTAACAAATATTAATGGGAATAAAAAGAAAAATAACCAAATCTTTCTTGCCTGTACATACCCATGAGAAAGTAATAGAAGATCAGCAAGTTAGCTTGCACCCTCATAGCAGGCTGTCCAATATAATCACAGAACAATGGTTTGGGTAAAGTCTGAAAGTTCACACATTTATTTGTTTTAATAAAGCTGCATCTAATTTTTCCCATCAACCTCGGTATGTTTATTTGCATAAGGATGCTTTTGTTCCAGGATGAAGAATGGGGAATGTAATGGGGATTTTCAAAGCTTCCTACATTATGAAACATGTGAGCAGCAGCTTCAGTCTTCATTGTTATCTACTGACCAGTCACACATATTTCTTACACCTTTATAATTTTGTTACCTTAAAAAATATACAAGTAGAAATATTAAAAAAAAAATGCAAAATCTCCCATTTCTTCCTCTCATGTTCCCCTCAAGATTAAGACTGAATTTATTGTGTCTGAGATTCTTTTCTTACCAGATTTTAACCCTGCTCCTTTCTACCTCTAGCTCAGTTAGATCCATGGCTGGGGTCTGATTCCATGAGTCTTCACTAACTACCACCGGAGGAGTTTTCTCCTATTTTATACCTTGTTCATTGAATCCAGGCTAGTTATTGCAGTGATGGTCCTCGGCCAGCGTTATTCACCAGGGCACCTTCAATAATCCTACAATCACGATCCATTAATTTAAGCAATGAGCACATTCTTCTCCCTCCCCATCCAATACTGCAAAAATTACCTTCATGGCATCCCCAGTCCCAGCTGACCCGGAAATGGAAGAGCCTACTTGGGGATTAAATGGGGGCTCTGCCACATGGCATTGCAGAGCACATAACACTGAGTCACTGGGCTGGGCTTGTATCTGAGTTACTGATGGATTACCATTAGGAAATATGTAAGAACCCTTTGGATCCATACCAGGAGAACATGAGATATGTTGTGGTTGCTAAGAGTGCAAGAATTGATTGATCCATTTCTCCAAGGCACCAGGCATGAGACTGCTTGAATGGATTATTCTAATGAATGATATAATGAGACCCAGGATTTTTTTTTAGGAGCAAAAGAGAAAGAAAAAAAAGATACTGTAGATGGAGATTGAAAAGGGGGGGGGGGGGCCTCTACAAGCAACACTGAAGTTGTATGTTAGGGTAGAAACTATAGGACTAGTGATAGTTGCAGAAAAAAAGTCAGGAAACCTCAATGTGTCTTCCTGTAGTTTTTCAAGAGAGAAGGAGTCATATTTTGTTTCCACTGCATGGAGAGTTATTTTTAAGACTGTGGAAGCATCCTGGTGCTCAAGGCCCTGAAGTTAAGCTTCTTCCCTGTCAGAACAAACCCAGAGAGCTGCAATTTGGGTTTCTTCATTTCTCCTCTTGCTGCTCAACCTAGAATTATCTTGCAGGAGTGACAGTTCATGGCCTTTTTGTTTTTCTATTTGCTAAAATGTGTCAAGGTTTTGCACCTAACTTACGTTAACAGAAAATGTTAAGGTACAACAGATGCAAAACCATTAGGTACCTGATGGGAGTGTTCCCAGCATTTTTGGGAGGGCTTCCATGCAGTTAATGTAGAACAACATTTGCTACCATGATTTAACTGCATGCCAGACAATATGGAAAACAATTAGCTATGCCTCTGAATTAACTGCAAGGCACAGTTCCTGCACATTCCACACCCCAAAATATTGACACATGCATTAATGTTTAACATTGCAATAAGTATGCACTAAGAGTTAGCATACTGTGTTAATTGCAAATGCAGTGCTGTATTGTTAACATCTTATTTCCCACATTAAACAGCTAATGCAACAGTCAATAGACTCAGAATGGGGAAAAAGACCTAGGGGCCCTTTTACTGGAATGCAGTAAAAATATGTACTGTAGTTACCACATGTTTGTTGAAAAAATTGATGCATAGCAACTGCATTCACTGGTGGGGGCATGACCAGCATCTTTCCATTAAATGTTTGCCACGCATTCAGCGCATTGCAATAAAAACAGATGCATTTCATGCCTCCTCTTTAGATGGTGTTAAATGATCTGCGCTAACTGTAACAGTTAATGCAAGGCACAGCCCCTTCCCAGCTCCTGCTCATTTCCTACCCCTATTCCACCCAGCTCGTGGTGTGTGAATTAATATGCTCTAAGGGTCAAGTTAGTGCAATAACTTTTAGCATGCCCATGCACCTGCAGTGTGCACTAATTCAGCACATGGCGTGTAATTTTATAAACCCCTATTAAGCTAATACGTGTTAACTTTACAAAATAGGCCTCAAAGATGTGTGTGCTAACTATGTGTGCTTTAAGTTATTTTTATTTATTTATTTATTTAAAGTCTCTTTTATACCGCGCTATTGACATCAGCGCGGTTTACAGTGAACATTAAACTACACATCTCAGATTGCTGATTTGTGTTTACAAAAAACAGGTATCATAAAATAGGGGGGGGGGGGATATGTGGTGCTAAAACACACATCAAACTATTCACAGCAGTTACACCTGCTCTAGGACAACTATAAATGCCCATGCATAGATTATTTAAGAACATATGTAAGTTATAGTATTTTATAATTTACATGTTTAAATGTGGCCACCTATGCTCCTTCCAGACTCATATACTGAAAGTATACACAATAGGACTTATACATGTGCTTGCAGAATAAGTATGTGCGTAAGTGCTCATTTGCGTGCACAAGTCCTTGAACATAGTTGACTTAATTGTATTAATGGCATGTATCTTTATGGCTCCTTATGAGACCAGCCCCTTAGTGTTTGATCTGCACTAATTCAGCGCTACCAACACAACTTAAAAACAATAAATTGTTGTCTACAATATGTTAACTGCTTACAATGAATAAAAAGATTAAATACTAAAAACAATAAATTAATTGTAATGTACAACAAAAATACACATATATCCCATACAAACAGTTCAATACCAATTAGCTCAATGTGTTTCGTCACACTGCCTGCATCAGGGGCATAAAATATTTACACAAAATGTAAGGTCTGTGTCTTGTATCCAACTGTTGTTAACAGGTATAGTCTATAAAATATAAGCATAAAAACATAAAAAGGACAATACATCTGAGAATCACCACTTAAAAACAATTTGCATAAATATATAAACAGAAGTATGCATGAAATGTAGGAGCAGCCTAATGCTTAGTACACTGGCTTGGTAACTAAGGGACCAGGGTTTGGTTCCCACTTGCACTGCTTATGGCCTTGGAAGTGTCACTTAACCTTCTGTTACCTTAGAAGAAAGGCCTGGTAATGTACTTCTAGTCACACTGCCAAGCAAACCCAGGAGCTGCTGGGTTGCCAGGAGTCAGCATTGATGTGAAGGCACACATAGATTTTTAGGCAGTGAATAAGGGGAGTGCCCCCCCTCTTCTGGCCTTTTTGGGTTTCTGTGGCTTTTTATTATCTTACATTTGTTATTTTATTTATTGTTTATATATGCTTAAATTTATTAAGTTGCGTTGGTTCATTTGGACTGCCACTGCCTTTTTTTTCACTATGTTCAGGAGTACAATTTATGTGAACACTCTTGTTTCTGTTTTTGATTCATTATCTTCCCTGTAGCCCGGGTTTATCTTTTTTTTGTTGACTGACTTCCGAACATAGGCTAAACTATCTGTACATCAGAATACAAGTACTATGTAACAGCACACCTACAGCAAAAACAATTTGTTCTCTATAACAATGTGTGTGTTTTACTGTTAAGAAAATATATGCATTTTCAATGTTAGCTTGATAGACTGTTCAGTTATAAGGAAAAACTAGGTTGGGACACTGATTCTACACACATACCTGACTTTTATGCCTGTCAATTTGCAAAATTAGGAACTTTGTAATCTATCTAGATTATTATGGAAGTTTTGCACTAGATATACTTTAACTTTTATAATTACTCCACATTAGGTGTAAAACCTTAGTACGCTTTAGTGTAGCCTGCCCTCCGTTGGTTGGAGTGATGGTTTTCTGGAGGTCCTACAGAAGAATTTGTAAAGTGGTACCTGTTGGTTTAAATAAGGAAAAAAAAAATGACAGCAGAGCAGAACACCAGAAAAAAAAAAAATAAATAACGAGAGCAATGCACCCAGGCCTAAAAGTAACACGACCAATCAAGAAAAGACAAAGGAATGTAAAAAAAAAGTCATATTAAGTCAAACATTTTTTTATGGTGAATCCCCCAAACTACAGGTAGAGAGGTTGATTAGAAAGTGTCAGTTGTTCATTGTGCTGGTATAAACTACTGATGCGTCAACAGGATGCATTATACATTCTAGAACTCATTTTAAAAAGGTGAAGTATCCATTGCTTTTTTTTCTGAAACCCTTCTAGCCCATATGAGTATTACAGAGTAGTTAGCCACCTGCCACACAAGACAATTTTTATATTAATGTAGTCAGGAGAAATTCTATCTTGTTTGGCTTTCATAGAATATCTTCTAAACTGGAAATACTTTCATATAGCAATATGTACAAATTAATTCAGTGGTTATTCATATATTTGGATTGACCTGATTCCAGCATTCTGGAATCATTAATCATTCATTTTTCTCATATAAGAGTTCCAGTGGTGGCTGAACTTTAAGAACATAAGATATTTCATTGATACATTTATCAATGCATATTTTAAAAAGCAGTAATACAATATTAAGAAGGTAGCAGGAACAAACCATGGAATTGTGTGCAGTTTTAAGTTGTTCATCGTATATATTATTTAACACAAGACACAAGTAATGCAACTTATTTATTTAATTTTGATTACATGCCTCGCCAATGCAAAGTGAATTACATACGCTTCAGAGCCATACATAAAGCATAACAATCCAGTTCTCATAAAACCATGCTCCTACCCAATCAAAACATACTACCCAGCCTTTAATCAAAACCTAAAATCAAGGGGCCAATTTTCACAACTCATATCCAGCTAGCCCATTCACACAATGTCCGGCATTATCTGGCTAGTGTAGGGGCAGTCCATAGGTGGGGCTGAGATGGTGCAGCCACTCTCTGGATAAATTCCAGCTTTATCTGGATAGCAGCATTTTTTAGCTGACTTGTCTGGATAGCTTAGGCCACCTGAAATCCAGGCCTAAATTGCTATTCAGATAAGGCCAGCTGAAAACTGCTGCTATGCAGGTAAAGTTAGCATTCATCCAGATACTGGCCATATAATGTGGATACTCGGTGGCGCCATTAACGGGATATGTTGTTGAATATCCAGTGCCTAAATGTCATCGCTTTTGGAAATCAGGTGGCAAGTCTTTGCTTTTTCAGGAAAGATCAAAGACATCTGTTTCCTGCCCTAAATCAAAAGAGAGCCCCATTTACTAACATGCTTAGAAGATACCATATATTAGCCCACATAACAGTTACAGTGGTCATGCACTAACAGTTAACACGGCATCATGACAGTGTGGGCTAATTTGCATGCTTATTGCAAACCTTGTTAGGAGCAGGAAATGAACAAGAATGATGTGGTAACTGTCACTACTGTATCACCAGTATACCATAAATGCCTCAGGTGTTGTCAAAAGACTTTCAAAAAAGAAATCTGTAAATACATACGAGAGTCTATTTTCAGAGGCATTAACTTGAGAGCTTGGTTCCAAAGTCAGAAAGTGGTGAAATGCCTCCCAGGATCTTCAGCCATAAGAATACTTGTATGAACCAGATTTTCAGTGAAATCACAGAGGAAAGTAAGAGTTCTAAAATGGATATTATTATCCATCTGGGAACAAATGATCTGTCTATAAACAGTACCTCTACAGTGCATTGACTTCCACTTTTTTGAGAGAGCTTTAAACCCATTGTCAACACAATAGCATTTTCAGAAGTTCTTTTTTTTAACTTTTTATTTATTCAATTTCAAATTAATCATTCTCAGAAGTTCTACCTGTTCATGGTAAGTAGGAAAAGAGGCTGCATTGCACAACCAGTTTTAATGCATGACACCAAATCGGGTGTGAACATGAAGGGTCCAATATTGAGTTAGGACGGCTAGGCAAGAGTACAGCACCTAGCCCTCACCACCATCCTCTAACCCCAGATATTCAATGCCATGATCATATGCAGCCCTAGCATTGAATACCCAGGGTTGCCGCATATGCCCAGAAGCCACAGAGGCTAACCAGGTAGCGGCAATATTGCACCGCTGCCTGGTTAGCTTTTATGGGTCAAGATGCAGCGCCTATCTTTTACCCGTAGAAACTAACCGGGTAGTGGTGCAATATCACTGTTACTCAGTTAGCTACTGTCACCGCCAACGACACCCCCAAAATGTCCACACCCCGCCCCAATGTTAAGTGGTTAGCATCAGGGTGTGTAGTAAAGACGATCGGGGATATTCAGCGGCTCTAACCGTGTTAGTGTCATTGAATATCTCACTGAGTGGCATTTACATGGTTTACAAGGCTGTAAACTGTAAATACCAAATATCGGGCCTGAAAGCTTTAGATATATACAGTAGGCAGCTGGGGCAATAGATAGAACAACAAAAGACTATACTGTAATGACGGCCTACATCTTTCTATAGGAGGAAAAAAGATCCTACGTGAAAAATTCAAATATATAGACAAACATTTAAATGAGTTAAAGGGGTTGATGGATTGAGAGCAAGTTCAGGATGTCACCCCCAGCAGAAGTATTACAGTAATGGTAAAAATAGAAAGAGACAAATATTAACTCATGCATCAATAAAAAAGGGGAAGAGGAGTCAGGAATAAAACACATCTACCAAAACCTGCTGGAAGCTAATGAGCACAAATGCTCAGTCAAGGTAATAAAGTTCCTGACACTACTGTATCACCAGCATATCAGAAATGCCCCAAGTGTTGTCAAAAATATTTCAAAACAGGAAACTGTAAATACCAGGAGATTCCATTATAAGAGGCATTATCAGAGCCCTGATAATGGAAATGAACTTGGCCCTTTTGGCTATCACAAAAACATGATTTAATGAGTCTCATAAATGGAATATTGCCATACCCGGATATAATCTTTTTAGGAGGGATAAAGTGGGTGAGAAAGGAGGAGGAGGAAGAGTAGATCTTTATATCAAACAGTATTAAAGCAGCTAAAATGCAGGGGGACCTGTGGAAAAAAAAGAAGCCCTGTGGATTGGTTTTGAAAGAGGAGATGGTACTACCATCCACACTGGTGTAGTCTACAGGACTTCCATCTCAGACAGAAGAAACAGACAATGACTTGATCAATAATATTGCAAATGTAGTGAAAAAGGGTGAGGTAGTGATACTGGGGACATTAAGCTGCCGGATGCTGATTGGAGTTTCCTGTCTGCAAATATAGAAAAAAATAGAAAGATCATGGATGCCCCATGAGAGTGGTTTTGCTCAGGCAACTGGTGAAGGAACCCTTCAGGGAATAATCAATGCTGAATTTGTCACTCACTATCAGATACAGTGTGTATGTCCACTTGAGCAACCTTGATCACCATATGGTTTGGTTTGAGGTAAAAGACAAGGCAGAGTCCAAGCACAGCAAACTCAAAGTCCTAGATTTGAAAAATATTGACTTCTGTCAAATGGGAAAGTACCTGAACTAGGAGCTGGCAGGGTGAGAGGAGAAAAGGGAAGTGGAAAGGTTTACAAAAAAGAAAGTGGAAAGGCCAATGGGACCAGATCCGATACATCCCAGAATACTGAAGGAGCTCAGGAAGGTTTTGACAGGACCTCTAAAAAGATATGCTAAATATATCCTTGGGACTATAGAAGAACTGATGTGGTCCCTTTATCACAAATGTGGCAACAGAGAAGAGGTGGAAAACTACAGGCCGGTAAGCCATAACTTGGTGGTGGGAAAAGTAAAGAAGATACTTCCGAAAGAAAAGTATTTTTTTTCTGGAAGCCAACAGGTTGCAAGATCCGAGGCAACATGGTTTTTACCAAGGAAAAATCATGACAAAGAAATCTGATGTCTTTGACAGGGTGACCAGAGAACTAGCTCAAGAGCATGTGATCTACTGTTCCTCATAGGAAACTTGGGAATAAACTGAGCAGCCAGGATAAGGATCCCAAGGAGATGAACTGGTCAACTAGCAAACTGCTTTTTTTAAATTTTAATTTCAATAATCTTTAATAACAAACAAGGTCAAGTTACAAACAATAGTCCACATGAAGAGGAATGCCTGTTTGTTACCAAACAAACAATTCAAGAACAAAATTTGCACAGTATACTCCACTTTTCGGATCCCGATAAAACATCATTGAAACTCACATTAACAAAACCATAAATAAAGGAAACAATCAAGGTAGCTCGAGTAGGAATAAGATCAGCCAATGATTCCAAAAAAATTAATAAATCTAAAATTTCAAAAAGAGAGAGATGAACTGACTCCTCTTCTGTCTGTCTCTCAGTCTTGTCACCTCAGGGAACAAACATTTCAAAATTTAATGAAACCCACATCATTAATTAAAAGAACCTCTTTAAAATACTTCTGAAGGAGAATAATAGGAGACAAAAAATAAAATAAAATAAAAAAGGAGTACATGGAAAATTAGCCAACCAAATATTAATAACTCATGCTGCATTCTCAAGAGCTTCAAGCTGCCGATGAATCACCATACTATCACGAATGGAAGATGAAAAAGCACCTTGGGTCAAATCATATAGGGCTCCCAATGTATTTCTAGCAGACTTGTAATCTGCTCTCTTAACGTCCTGATCTGCCAATTTTCTTACAAATTCAGAGGAAAACTGAGACATCTACGAGCGAGGACCGAAATGAAATTTCAGTATGAGTCACAATCTCACCAATGTTGTGCAACATAATATTTTTAGGAACAAGCACAGTTGGCAGGTCAGCAGAAAAACTAAGAGGCAGCATTTTCACCATAGCAACAAACATAGGTAGTCAAAACTAACTCAGAGGGATCCAACCGAGGAGTCTGAGGTGCGGCACTCACCCCTTCCATATCCTCAGGGGTAGTGACTGACTCTAAAGTCAATCCAGCTGATGTATGAAGAACTGCAGCAGTTCCCTCTGGCATCGCCATCTGAAGGTAGCAGTTCATAGAGCCAACTACCTTGACTGCTTTAGCTGTAATGGCTGGAAAAATCCTTTTTCCTCTTACCTATAGGCACATCTCATCACAAATTTGCTCCTCCAGACTCTGAAGGGGCTCCAAAGGGGCAGATCATGCCCCTTTGGGCATGCCCCCATGACCACATTCCGTGGAGTGGCAAAGATGATGTGGCTGGCACAGCTCCTCTTCCATGCAGGGATCAGGACTCCAATAGGTACAGGCAATGGGCAAACAAAGCAATTCTCCCTGACAAACTACTTTTATTTATTCATGTTTGGTTCACTTTGAGGTGCTACTGGAAAGGTGTAAGCTAGATTCTAAGCCCTCCAGGAATAGAGAAATAATTAGTGTACTTGAATATAAATTTGCATCTGAGCCACTGGAGGGTAATTTTGCCCAGGGCCACAAGGTCCATCAGTGGGAGACGAACCATGGTATTTCCATTTCCAGGCTATTGCCATAGCCACTAGGCTACTTCATGCCTCTATATGGGGTAATTGTGAATGGGACTCACTCTGAAGAAAGGTGAATGAGTAGTAGAGTGCCTCAGGCATTGGTCCTGGGATCTCTATGGTTCAAAGTCTTTGTGGGTGATATTGCTGAAGGGTTAAAAGGAAAAATGTTTACCTTTTTGCAGATGATATGAAGATTTGCAATACAGTGACACTTTGGAGGGAGTAGACATCAGAAAAGATCTACAAAAATTATAAGAATGGTCAAATGCTTGGCAATTGAGATTTAATGCAAAGTGCAGAGTGATGCACCTGGGATGCAGAAACCCAAAGGAGAAGTACACAACAGCCGATGAGAGGCTTATGTGTGGGGACCAAGAAAGAGACCTTGGAGTGAAACTGTCTGAGGATCTCAGGTTGCAAAGCAGTGTGACCAGACAGTGGCCAAAGCCAGGAGGATGTTAGGATACAGAGAGGAATAACCAGCAGGAAGGAGGAGGAATTAGTGCCCCTGTACAGGTAGTTGGTGAGGCCTCACTTGGAGTATTGTGTTCAGTTTTGGAGACTGCAGAGGATATAAAAAGACTTGAAATGGTTCAGTATACGGCAGCCTAAATGATATGGTGCCTGTGCCAGAAGGCATATGAGAAAAATCTTGAAGACCTAAATATGTATACCCTGAAGAGAGGAGATATGGTGGTGGGGGGGGGGGGGAGGGTGTACAATAACGATGGGAAAGCTGTCATAAAACAAAGCTGCAAGCAGGTAAACTTAAAAGCAACAGCAGGAAATACCTTTTCATGGAAAGGGTGCAGCATACCTGCAATGCCCTCCTGAAGGAGATGGTGGGAGCAAAAAACAGTGACAGAATTCAAAAATGACAGACACGGCAACAGGATGGGATCACAGCAAACAAATAACTTCATAAATAAAGGGGAGTAACCTGTATACGTAGGGCAGCAGGTGCAACTCTACAGCTCTAGCCACCTTACTGGGAAGACTAGATGGTCTTTATCTGTTGTCATTTACTCTGTTACTACATATCTGTGCGGTAAAATATTTTTCTGTGCTTTAAATGTATGAAAAAATTATAGGAATGCTTCCAACAGTTACTGTATAGGCTTTGCACTTACTGTGTGTTAAGTTTTGCACCTAATGTGCGGTACGTGCAAAACGTTACTTCATTTTAGTAAAAAAATGACCCAAAGAAAGCAAAAAGCATGCTGTCACTTACTTTTCAGCTTTACACAAGCTGACACATGTAGAAACAACTGTTGGGAAGACTACAAAGCTCTAATAGGCATATAAAGCACCGACACATTTCTCTAGCTGCATCTTAGGCAGCCCATAGTACTAACTATTATAATAGTGCAGCCTAGATGTAATCAGTGTATGGACTAGTGGGGCCAAATCCTTTTGTTCCAACAACTGTCAACTCTGAAGAGAAACTTCTAAACTAGCAAAAAAGTCCTCACAACACATGCAATCTGTCTTTCCAGCGTCAGTGTCCCAAAGATCATTTGAGCTCTTGACCAGTCATCGTTGCACTAGCTGAATCCCATGCATGACAGGGAAGAAATAAAACCCCCTTCAGGATCTACTGACCAAACTACATTTTGATTTTCCTTGATTAAGCTTCAATCTATGGGTTTCCACCAAGAGGCTAATGCAGCAGAACAACCATTCATTACAAGTTGATCTGCCACATCATAGACTTCCAGATGAACAACATCAGTATAAACATGACAACTAACCCAAAACTGCTCAATTATTAGAAGAAGACATAGACATACATTGAAATAAGTGTCAGCAAATGTGAGCCCTGGGGGATACTGAAATCCAAACAAATAGAGCTACAGCAGTCTCTGAGTCCTATCTGCCAAAAAAAGAAACCAGCCACTGTAAGGATGTTCCTTGGATTCCAGTCTCTACAGAAGAAAGAGATAAGCATGATACAAAGTATCAAATGCCAATAACAGGTCCAGGAACACTATTAAAGAGTCCTTTCCTCCATCCTCAGCCATTCACACCTCACTCAAAGGCAGTAGCAGGACCATCTGGTTCCATAATCCCTATGAGGCCTGTGACTGTTGTGGATGAAGCCCTTTTTATATCCACAAAGTTTTGTGATTGATGATGAACACATTTTTCAATAAATTCACCCAATAAAAGGCACATTTGACAACAATCAGAAAGACTGAACATCATGTCTATTCAACCACAATATTTTTTTCTTACAAAGGTTTAATTTTTGCTTGATTTCCCTGCTTTAATTAAATTGAAAAACAGAGGAACATAAGCCTATGGTATAGATGAATTGATTAACATACAAAGTAATGGAGCAGTTTTGTTCTCACACCCCTCAAAAAAATGAGTACAAGCAAGATTCAGCTGGCACATAAATGGCTTAATAGCATTCACAGTTGAAATGACTTTATTCTTGGATACCTTCCTCAATTCCATGAATATAGAGTAGGACATATTTATAGCAGAAGATTTAGTCAGGGGATCAGTCAGAGAACCAGTCACACCTGTCTCTCCTAGGGAAAAATAAACAGCAATTCTGATTTCCCTTAGATTCAGAATATCAACTAAAGTCAGTTGAAACTATATGGCACAAACTATACGGCACCCAGACAATCCCAATGGGCTGCAAATGACTTTCACTATTCTAAACAATTGTCTTGGTCTATTGATAGGCAAATCAATCTTGAGAAGGAAATCACTCTTGGCCTGATTAATATCAGAGTTGTAAAATCGTCCATAGCCCTTCTGATGCTGAAAATTAACCTCTGACTTTTCTTGCTTGCCTTTATGCTCCAACTGTTGTTTAATCAGAGACACAACCTGGAATTAAACTGGAGTGCCTTTTCCTAACCTGCTGCATCATGATCTACTTAGTGACCAGTTAACCTAAAGAATCTAAGAAACTTCCTTTGCTTGTCACCTTAGACCACTTAGAACTAAAGCACTTATGAATCCCAGGCCCCCAAAACCTCAATGTACTGTAAAGGATCCACCTCAACCTGTTTAAAATCAAAATCCTCAACCTATCAGCACAAGATTAAATTCAATATATGCTACTACTCCCCTTCCTCCTCTAATGTCTTGAAGTAATTACTTTTTGAGTAAATTATTGGATTAGAGGCCCTCTATGGAAGTGGAAGAGTAGCCTAGTGGTTTGCACAACAACCTAGTACCAAGAAGATAAGGAGTTTGATTACCACTGGCACTCCTTGTGACCTTGAGCAAGCTACTTTACCCTCCATTGCCTCAGAAGAAAAAGCCCTAGCATTCTACTTCTGGTGATACAGTACCAAGAAAGCCCAAAGGCAGTTGGGTTACCAGGAGTTGCAATGACTTGAAGGCACTAAAAGAAAAATGGAAATACAGTATTTCTCAACTGTTCTTGAAATACCCCAAGCCTGTCTGGTCATTAGCTTACATGAGACAGATTTGCATAATTTTATTCAAATCTATTCATGCATATTCACCGTGAGTATTATGAAAACCAAACTATAGAGGGGTACTCCAGAAACACTGCCATAAACTATCGGGCCAGTAATCAAAAGCCTTATCCAGTCAGCCGGCGGGAGACCTCTCTGTCCTTCACTGGTTACTTGTACTGTGCTCTGTTTGTGAGACGGGAGGCCATGAACTGTTGACTAGTCCCGCTGCTGGGGGTCATGGGCTGCATCCATCCATTAGATCACTCTTGCTCCTCTCTCAGATATTGCATTGCATGGATTCCATTAGAGTTGGCATATCCTACTACAGCTATCCCCTGGGGTCCCATATAAAGCCTATCTGCTGTCCTATTCCTTTAGTTCCATGGTATGTTGCAGCTACCTGCATGTTCCCTCTCTCATCCTGAACGCATCTGCAAGGTGCTGTCAACCCTTCGAACAGCACAGTGCTGTGGCCTGCATGACATACATCTGCTTATGGGTGTCACATTGGTGTTAGCATGCAAGTGCAGGAGGCAGGTAGAATGCATCCTCACAGCGAGCATGTGCGTGATGCACGGTTGCTACCACTGCACAAAGTGCAGCATTACTTCCTTTCCATAGCCATGTGCCTTACATTTGCTGCGCCAACAGGGATTTTTTTCCCTACAGACACAGGCGGATATTCAGAGGCGTTTAAATGATTTGCAGGTAAACGGTGGTTAGCGGGATATTCAGAGGCACTAGCACGGTTAGTGCTGTTGGAGATCCAAGGGTGCTGACGCTTCATGCCTCAATGCTATGTGATTAGCATCAGGGTATTCCAGGGTGGAGAGGAGGTGGCAACCGCTGCTAACCAAGCAACGGCAATATTGATCCACTGCCCGGTTAGCAACCTGAGGGTAAAAGGTAGGCGCAGCAAAAGGTGACCTATTGAAGCTAACTGGGCAGCAGCTCAATATCACAGCTACCAGGTTAGCTTCCGCGCTATGTGACATCCGGCATATTCAATGCTGGTGGCCGGATATGGCCATGGAATTTACTATCTGGGGTTAGTATTCTATTGTAAAATGGGGCACCAACATCTATCTGTTAGCTACATCCAAGTCATGCCCAAGGTATGCCCCTGCCATAGCTCTTTAAAATCCCCATGCCCTGGGGTTCTATATGGCCAGACAGCAGCTTTCTAAAATTTCAGTTTGCATGTGTATGCCATCTAGATATGTAAATGCTGCTGTTTACATGAGTAGATGCTTCTAAAATAAGGGACTATGTCAATATAAACTAACTCAATAAAATGTTTATTTAAATGTCTTTTTTACATTTAAGCCATATCTTCATAGCTTTCTGCAGCCTCATTTAGTTTTCAGAAATAAGTGCTTTGAGAGTCATTGTATTTCTATAACATAGGGAAAAACAGGACAATCTCCTAGTTCTAGTTTTGGATGACTTAACCTTAAAGCGCTTCCTCTGTTGAGGAAGTCATCTTCTTAAAAAAAGCAAGTTTGTTTCTCTTACATATACTTATCCATGCCCTTGTCATAAGCAGGTTATATAATGGGTTACAAGTCTCTTTACGTAAACATTTTCAACATGTCCAAAATCCAACCTTGAAGCTTATCCATCATGCACAATGCTATGGTCCTATGACCCTTCTTTTCATTTCCAGTCAGAGGTGTCCCATTTCCTGCAAGATAAAGTTTAAGCTTCTCTGTCATTTAAAACTGTGCATACGGGTTATCCAGTGGGTTTATAAAATGTCTCTTGTTCAGTGTTATTTACTATGCTCACAGGAAGATAACCTTCTTATGTTACCTCACCCTTCCCAAGCTTGTCATGAGCATGCTTGCACATCAACTTTTTTTCTGGTTCCATATATGTGGAATGCAATCCCACAATATATTTGGTTGGAAAATGCTATCAAAAATTTTAAGGCAAACCTAAAAGCTGTTTTTTTTGTCTTCCCTCCCCCACTCCCCCCCAAAAACACACACACAGAGGCATTTGTTTTGACCTAGTTGGTGGTGCACTTAGAGGCTGGTGCAGAGTTGGACTGGATGCTCTACATTCTGCTGCTCTTCTATCTATTTAATCTAATTTGTACCATTCTGGCATGATGATGAAGGATGATATAGTACTTGCCTGAATAAATTTAAACATAATGCCACTCAAAGATGAGAGTGATACTGCCAAAAGTGAGGGATGTTCTTTCACTAGATGATACTGGGGTAGGGTATCAGGAATGTGCTGAAGACAGTGTCATTTGTGTGGTATTTATGTATTACTTTGCTATATCATTTCTCCCAATGTGGATCCAGTTACTGAGATCATTGCCACATAGAAAGAGGCTGTGAAACAATGTGATAAGACAATAGCCCCAGCTAGAAGAATGCTAGGCTACATAAAGAGGGGCACAACAAATAGAAAGGAGGAGGTATTAATGCCCCTGTACACATCATTGGTGAGGCCCACTTGGAATACTGAATTCAGTTTTGAAGACCATATCTCACGAAGAATATAAAAAGACTAGAAATGGTTCAGAGGAGAGAGTGACCAAAATGGTATGTCAACTGTGGCAATATCAATCTCCTAAATGGGACTAATAGTGGAATATCACAACTAGTTTTGACCCACTGGGCATGGTTCTCTCGTCTCCGGGGACACTGTCTTTATATTGGCTTGGTCTTAAATATTCTAGCCATAACTATGGACCAGTAAAAAATTATTTTTAAATTGAGCAGAGAAAGTAAGAGGGGGTAAACACGGGGCTTATTGATGTGTTGATGGCAAGTGTTAAGAATGACGCAGGCCCATCCTCAAAGCTACATCTGCTTTTAAACCCTGTGCCATTCAGATTCCATTCTTCCCAACCAAAATTTAAACTTGTTAATAGGTTATATTGCCCAAGCAGGGATTCTGACATCCAATGACACATCCAGTAAAGTATTAGGCAGGAAGGGAGGATCAAAGAGCCTGTATTGCAACTCGATAGAGAAAGGAAGGGGCAACCATATGATGTCATGAGGCTTCATGTCTCCCAATGTCACCGCCCTTGAGGTCCTTGCTGACTGTGTGGACCCACCCCATCCTAACACCATGAAACTCAGTGGGAGAAAACATCTGCAGAAAACAGGCCAGAAAGTGCATAATGAGTGCTGCTGTGGTAAGAAGATGTTATGTCTGGTATGAGAGGACATCCTCCCTCATGAGCTGGAATCATGGACACCTGGTTACATGTGGCACCTGCATGCCAGTCATGTGTTAATTGTATTGCCTTTAGGCAAAAAGAAGGCCTGAGTCCCAGTAAAGCTCATTAGGGCATGTTTACTAAAATGTTGTAAGTAGCACGGGACTAATGCACAGTTTGTGTGCTTTTCTCCCACTGAAAGGGCAGAGTGCCTATATTAAATGGAGGGAGCACAATCTCAGTAGGAAGATATTGCCATGCTAGGCACATCAGGTGCACTAGTAGTGACTGTACGTCAGGTGATCATGCCCCCTACATTTGTATTCTAACACCAAGAAACCACCACTAGACAAGTGTATATCACTGGGGACACATCTCTGTGCTGTGTGCAGGGTTGGGAGCACCTAGCAGATGCCGAACATAAGTGGGCACATCCAGGCAGCTACCACATGCCATGGAACTGAGACGTCTGACAGCAGATATGCTGTATATGTGACCCCAAGAGACAGCTACTGTACAAGGGGAGGCCACACAATCAGTGAACATAAGAACATAAGATATGCCATACTGAGTCAGACCAAGGTCCATCAAGCCCAGTATCCTGTTTCCAACAATGGCCAATCTAGGTCACCAGTACCTAGTAGTTTCCCCAAAAGACACAGGTTCCTCAAAGCTTGTATTGGGTCAAGCAGTGATATCCCATGTCCCTTTTATCAATGGTTTATGGACCTTTCCTCCAGGAACTTGTCCAAACCTTTTTTAAACCCAGCTACACTAACAGCTTTTACTACATCCTCTGGTAACAAATTCACAGTTGGATTACACATTGAGTGAAATTTATCTTATTAATCTTAAATAGCTTACCATGTAGCTTCATTGCATGTCCTCTAGTCTTTTTCTATTCTGATGATGTAAACAATTGATCTAAGTTTACCCATTCCACTCCGTTCATTAATTTATAGACTTCTATCATATCTCCCCTCAGCCGTCTCTTTTCCAGGTTGAAGAGCCCTAACCTTTTTAGCCTTTCTTCATAGGAGTATCCTTCCATCCCCTTTACCATTTTGGTGGCTCTTCTTTGTACCTTTTCTAATAGCGCTATATCTTTTTTAAGATACGGCTACCAGAATTGCACACAGTATTCAAGGTGCGGTCACACCATGGAACGATACAGAGGCATTATAATATCCTTTGTTTTATTTTCCATTTCTTTCCTTATTTATTTATTTATTTATTTAACATCTTTTATATACCGCACTATTTATAATCAGCGCGGTTTACATATAACAAGAAAACATCAGATAAGATACATATTATCTGTTTTTTACATGGAACAGGAACAAAAAACTTGGATAAGCAGGATAATTATTTACAATGAATAATAGTCATTGAACTAAATACATATGATACCAGGCATTCTATTTGCTCTCTTGGCCGCCGCTGCACACTGGGCAGAGGGTTTTAACATGTTGTCCACAATGATGCCTAAATCTTTTTCCCGGGTGGTGGTTCCCAATGTGGAACTTTGCATCGTGTAACCGTAATGGAAGAGGACATGCATGTACAAGGCTGTGACTGGTCCAGGGCTCATAAATACTGAGGTGCCAGCCTGCCAAAATGTGCAGAAGTGACCCACCACACCAAGAGATCATATTGCAAGTGGCCAGTGAAGACTAGAGAAGGCTGGCAGGAAGACATGTGTACCCTGGTGCACAGTTCAGATATATAGGTCAAGGAACAAGTAGAGGGGCATGTAAATCAGTGATGCAAACACATGGATATAGATTGTGCTGTACCAGTGTCTGTGGGTGTCACAGCAAGAATGAGCAGGGGGCCTATCTGGTAAAAGGAATGTATTAGTATTGCTCAGAATGTGGGTACTGGTGTATGAAACTCCCCTCACCCCGAGTCACCCAGAGTGCCTGACAACCTATGATTCAATAGACAGGTTTAGAGCCCTTTAGAGAGGGGTTAGAGGTTAGAAGTTAGCTGTTAGGTTAGCTTTTTTACCCCTACCAACACTCTTATCCACCTGGTATTTTACCCTTTCCATTGAGGAGTGTGGACCCCCTTCATGTGGCTGAAGGGTGGACAGAATGGCCAGTGCAAAGATCTGCCAAAAAAAAGAGACTACCACTAGGGGCTGATCTGCCATTTTGAACCCTAGTACTGGAAGGGGCAGAAGCAGAGATGCACTGTTCCTTCACCATATGCTAGACTACCACGGATAAGGGGGAATTGAGAAGTTGGAAGAAGGGTTCTGATTTCAACTATGGGGAGAATCGTAATAGGAAGATTGAATGGGAGTTCACTTTGTGGAGGAGTCTTGATTGGGGACTTACGCTACCTTGTGAAGGGATTTTGATGAAAGGCTGAAGGCTACCTTGGGGTAGAGATTTGGTCGAGTGCTGGGAGCCACTTTGTAGGGGTGCTTGATTGGGGGTAAGGAATCCATTTTCATGAACTATGAGGGCTTTTTGTTAACACTTTTCTGTAAACAGAGCTGAGGGCAGGTAGCGCAGGTGTACCCACGCTGCCAGTACATGCAATGTGGATTGATGAAGTGTCTGTCCTTTCTGTTAAATGCAGGGCAGATGCTTGCCATGCCCCTGACATTTACCACACAGGGTCTGCATTTACCACACCTTCGGTTTTGCACTTGAGTTAAAAAACATATTACACTTTAGCAAACATGCCCTTAAGTCTTTTTTTGTTGATAGAAGCAGTAAAAAGGCAGCAGACAAAACTAGATAAAAGACTCTAGATGGGCGCCTATTATTTTCTGGCCCCATACTTTGGAATGCTCTTCCAGCTGCCATTCAGCTGGAACTCTCTTATATCACCTTTAAAGTTGCATTAAAGATCTATTTATTTACCCACGCCTTTGAGCTTGCTTCCTGAACCATTGCACCCTGATGCTGGTCTAATTCTGCAAATCTCCCCCCCCCCTTCCTTCTCCCTACCCTCTCTTTTCTTTTTAATTGGAGTTCCTTTACATTTTAATGTGATTGTTTTAATTTGTAAACCACTCTAGAGTTTTGAAGGGTGGTATATCAAGTTTTTAATAAACCATAACCCATATATAGAGAAATGAATAGAAAATATTCAAATCAATTTCAGTTAAGAAGAAATGTTCCTTGTAGATGTTTGCTACTTATAACCACCTACACACCTTCCCACACTCATTTCACACTCCCAGCTTAAACCGTTTGAGATACTGACGTAAAGCCTTCTTAGGTGATCCATTTTTAAAAAAGTGTAAGAACATCACACAGTGGAGGAAGAGAAGCGACTCCTAAATATTCACGTATTCGTTACTTCCTGAAATTGTTTTCACTTGATGAAACAGGAAGAGATGGAATATCTGAAATGGATCTTCTTTACCTGCATTTTAGTTCTGATGCATTCCCTCCCTGCACATGATAATTCTTGTCATGCTATTTCTTAGTGCACAGGCCCCACTGTAAATAATGGAAGCCATGGCATATAAAATGTCACAGACCTCGAAAATTCCAGCTACTGTAATATTTGATTTAATAATTCATTATTCCACTTTTCGCACAGCATCATATAAATGTTCAGCCCAATAGTTAAACTCTGTGCTCTGTGTTTCTTTTAATTAGTCACAGCATTTAAAACAAAATATGTATATTAAGTGCTGAAATGCCGATATTGGCTGGTGCTGAATATATGCATAATGTAGCCAGCACTGGAATTATCTAGATATACAGTCTGCTTTCCAAATAACTATCCAGATAACTTAGAACAACATGACTCGTAGACAGTGCTTTTCTAGCCTGCTACCTCCCAGAGGAGTTACAGCTTAAGCTGTGGAACGTTCTGCGACAAGTCCTGAAGCAGCCCGAGAAGTAGAGCAGGCGAAACTTGAGTCAACATTTGTGGCCCCCAGCACAAACCCTTGGAATACTCAATATAATGGATTGTCGAGCTGAAAGTGTTTTCGGTTTAATTTTAAATGCATTTAAAAAACTGTAAAACATTAGCTGGAGCGAATGGATGAAAATCTTGTGCTGAAGTGTAGCGGGATAGAGAAACGCTGTCTCCGAGCCACGCTATCCTCTCAACCGAGGCGCCTTCAAGCACGTGCAAGTATTCTATTGGGATCTGGATGCACCTCAAGTTCATGTGAAACATTTTGGTGGTACATTTTTGATACATAGTTTACATTGTCTCCCAAGGGGATTCTTTGTAACACGGTAGCTCTTGTAGTGTAGGTGTTAACATTATTGACATCTGCAGTATGACAGCATCGGTTTGATGTTACAACTTGTAAAAGGACCATAAGTGAGCTGGTGTAAAGTATGCTACATCAGATGGACGTCGGTCTGACAAAAAATGTTTTTTTTTTAGATCATTTTTGATAATTGGCTCTCTTGGAAAAAGTACAGTTTCTACAAAAATAATAGATATTTTATTTAAATGCCACAGCTGGCACTTAAAACAAAGTGCCAATCTCAGAGTTTAAATATTGACCCAAAATCTTTTAACATGCACTTTTCAGTTTGTCCCTTGTGACCCAGGGTTTGTTCTTCCATAATGAATATTTTAGTTAAGCAAGCCACGTGCGTCTGGAGGGAACAGAATGGGCAGCTGAAAGTAAGTGAAAACGTAGACTTTGTGATACAAACTGATCTTACATTCAAATAAAAAGCAGATATAACAGTGCTGATATGGTATAATATAACAAGTAATTTCTCTCATGATGCATTTACATAGATCTCCTGAAATAGTATATTAGCCCACTAGTCTATAAAGGAGAGAGACGTCAATTCTACTTAACAATTCTCTTGATTAGCAGCGCTAGTCAATAATTCTGTGGAAGTCATTTTTTTTAGTATAAATACACTGCACGATTGCTTAAGGTTGACCTGTTCCTTAACAAATGTAAACACATTATCTTCCCTATGTATACTTTTAAAAAGCAATAAATATAAATTATTTTTAAAAAATCATTTCTTGGCTGCAGTGCGAGAAGGAAATGTTTTATGGAGAAATCTGAGAAGATAGAGAAACTGAAGTGCTTTATTGCTATGACTGAATCAATTTGTCCTGTTCAGGCCAGGAAATGATATGTTGCAGAGTTGGGAATGTAGAAAAATAGGATATATCTACTACTACTACTACCACTTATCATTTGTATAATACTACAAGGTGTACACAGCACTGTACAGGCACACGGAAGAGACAGTCCCTGCTCGCAAGAGCTTACAGTCTAGTCAAGACAGACAGCACAAGTGGGAAAAGGATATAGCTAGAGGCATGGTAATGAAACACATAGGAGGTGAACAGGAGACTAGGAAGATCAGTATCTAAAAGCAGACTCGAATTGAGGACCCAATATTCAGCACCGGTGGCTATTGCAATTACAGTGGCTAGATGCCAGCGCTGAACATGAAACCCGGATATTCAATGCCCGGTCATAACCATCCCGGGCAATGAATATTTGGTGTGCGCTGCAGAGCACAATCGCTAACCAGGCAGCGGTGATATTGAGCCACTGCCTGGTTAGCGATATGCAGTGAAGGTTAGGTTGGGGTTTCCTGCGCCTAGCTTTCACCGCAGATCTCAAACCAAGCAGTGGCTCAATATCGCCGCTGACCGGTTTGCAATCAGCTATGCCTCCACTCCACCCCAGAATATCCCTGACATGCCCCAATGCCAAGCCACTAGCATTGTGATGGATAGCAGTGTTACTTAGAGATATTCAGTGCCACTAACCATGCTAGTGCTGCTTGGCACTATCCCGTCTAGGGACATTTACATGATTTTCAGGTCTGTATACCATGTAAATGCCTTGAAATATCGAGCTCTGAATTTTTAGCATGGATATAAACAGGGCCGCAGATGGAGCCTGATGTATTGACTCGGGTAGTTTGTTCCAGGTATAAGGAACAGCAAGGTAAAAACATTGAAGTCTGGAGTTAGCAATGGAAGAGAAGGGCACAGATAGAAACATCTATCTGTGCCCTTCTGTATATCCTGGACTTTCTTGAAGTTCTTCTATCTACTCAAGTCTACTTATTAAAGATTACATGTCTACTATCTTATACAATGTCTTCCACTGGCTCAAATTCATTTCCTTGGGGTAGAGTAGTGCTTTAATACAAAAACAATCCATTCCAGAAATTGCCTCCATGATATGCAGTCAAGCATACGTGTATACACTCTAAACATGTGCTTATTTTTTGAGGCAGTATTCCCAGGGTGGGGCTGGGGCAGGGCTTGTAGTTGCATGCACACTTTAAAAAATGAGAGCATTTGCACGTAACTTTACCCATAAAATGCATGGGCCACAAAGAACACGTGTATAGTATTCATTTAATTTGTTTTGGTCTTACACTAGGGATCCACATTTAGCAGCTAACTATCCAAAAAATGTAACATTAAAATTCAACAATAGGTAGAACTCCTATATATCTAATTCAACTCATACTCCATATCCAGACACTATGATAAAATCAAATGATTTCCTAACAGATTACGCACCCCCAAAAAAAAAGATCTTAGTTAATTACCCAGTCCATGAAAGATGTAACCTAGTCTAGTGCCTACCCCAACCCGGACTGGAGTAGTAGCCTAGTGGTTAGATCACTGGCTTTGGAACTAAAAGATCAGGGTTTAAGTCCTACTAGTATTCCCTGTTGCTTTGGGGAAAATCACCTAACCCTCAGAAAAATCCAAGTTAATGATGTACCTGTTTAATGTACATTATCAAGTTTAAGTTAAGATAATAAAGCAGTATAAAAATCATGTTAAATAAATAACACTCCATACCTATCAGTCTAACAGATTGAATCATCTAAACAGTCACGGTGGATGAATAAGTCCATACCCCATTGATCTATCTTGAGCCCATTTGGGTACAGTTCTTGCAAGGATGACAGAGTATTGGCTTAACCGATTTGATCAGTACCGAAAACAGATCCAAAAAAATGTGATCCTTCTCACAGCTATACTACTTTGTTCTTCATCTCAACCACATTACTATTATCAAAGCATGACAAGGAGACAAGGGAGCCTATACCGCTTCCATTCCTTCGCCCATTCCAGTGATATCTCTTCAGAGGTATCCTGAGATGACTCTTCTTTCCCACCTACCTCAAGATCAAAGACATTTTGAAAGTTCTTATTCTTAACACCTCACAAGTGTGAATGTTACCTTCTAATGCTAAAGAGTCTGATGAATTCACAATTTCATGGACTACAGAAAACAGTTCTCTAGAAGTGCTGGATTCAGTAGCCAAGTGGTTGGTGCAGCTGCCTGATGACCAGAGAGACTAAGATTAAGCAAGTCACTTAACCCTTCATTTTCCTCAGGTGCAAACTTGAATTATAAGTCCTCTGGGGACAGGGGAAATACTTTAATGTAACTTACCTTGAACTACTACTAAATAATATTTCTATCTTCTAAATACCAACAGCCTCTTCTAATGCACCTACCTCCATCTCCTTTCAAGCTGATGGCGACCCAATTTTAAAGCAATAGAAAAATAAATCAATAAATCAATAAATAAAACAACCCAGTCCTACCTTGTTCTTTAATCATTTGCTTCTCAATGAGCTGTCTGAGCTAAAGCTGAACTCAGTGTCTCAGTACAGATTTACAAAGCTTATCTCCTCATTTCGTTTCTCACACCTCAAAAATAGCATGCAATTTACTAGACACCAGGCCCATGAATTTCTGGGTATCAGTATAACCTCTAGAATTTATCATTTTACTAGCTCTTTGACCCAGTGTGCCTACCTTATTCTCTGAAATGTAAATGTCCTA
Source organism: Ichthyophis bannanicus (assembly GCA_033557465.1). NCBI lineage: Eukaryota > Metazoa > Chordata > Amphibia > Gymnophiona > Ichthyophiidae > Ichthyophis > Ichthyophis bannanicus. The sequence continues at coordinate 862,543,166 of CM066032.1, read as the reverse complement.
ATAGTGCAACCCTATCATAGCTATCCTTTCTAAAGCACAAATTGAGACACTTACTTTCTTGCAGGAAAGACGACTGATCATGTGTCCAGCCAACTACATGGGAAAAAGTTCAGCTGAACTAAATCTAAAGCAGAGGTAGTGGGTAATGAATTTAAAACTGCCACATGTAAAGATCCTCAAAGTGTCTGTTGAAGTCTCCCAGAACTATCAACTAGAAAACCTCAAGAGTTAAACCTTTAATCATATCCACTACTGGACCTCATCATCCCCTTATAATATGAAACCTTGGAGGATGACAAAACAGAACACCAGAGAAAAAGACCTCTTCTTCCAATCTGACCAACAAACAAGCAAAACCTTGGACAAACAGATAGGAACCTGAGATAACCGAAGAGTGCTTCTGGCAGAAAGAGTCACCGCCCCTCACTCTTCCCTTTTTCGACTGATGCCACTGTCAATAACATTCCAGTAAGATCTCTGTTATCACAGGGCTTTCTGCGTTTGTCAACCAAGTATCAACAATCCACCTTCACTTTTAAAACTGACATAGAACTGTAGATGTTTTTTTTTCACTTGGTCATCGCTTCAGCCACATGAATGATCTCTCTAAAATGTGCCTTTAAACTCTATGGGGATCATTTTAAAAGCCTTAGTCTTGATTTGGAGACCGAAAAATGTCCACGTCCACATCCAAATCACAGAGATGTCCCCAGAGTCATTTTACAAATGGCTTTTAAATACGTCTTTGGTGCAGGGATGGCCAAGTAGGCAAGGGGCATGGAAGAGACATGTCTGGGGTGGGCAAATGGAATTAGACATTCCCACTTGATTTCAGAAACGTCGGGATGTCTGCAACCCTATCCAAGTTTAGACTTGTTCCAGGCGCCAACGTCATTGGGAAAGTGCTCCTTTTGGCCATAAAATATCCAGAAAGTGTAAGACAGCACTCCACTGTATTCTGAACAATCACAATGATAGCAGCAATGGTATTTGAGCCCTAGCTTCCCTAGTCTTTGCCTACTACTCTAACCATGAGGTTATTCCTGGACACCATATTCTAGAGTACTATCCCGGGGATGTCTATGTAGGCAACCCATAGATGCCCACATTGGGCACATCCACATCTGTGACATCGTGCCTGAACTTCTGCATTCCTGCTTTTCTCAGATGCTCTGGCTTTCACATTCCAGATTGCACTTAGACATCATTTGTAGAATGTGCTTTTATGGGGGATAACATATTTTCTAATTCCTCACGCAGACACCACATTTATTCTCTGGTTATCTCTGCTCAAATTTCCATACTATTCCCATACTATTTTCTTTTATAGTGCATACATAGTGTACTATAAATCTTATTTCAATGTTTTATTTCCTTTTAAAATGTCTTTCTGTATCCTTTGGAAGCATTAACTAGTACAACTGTGTACAAAGCCTGGAATATCTGTGTTTACACCTGTCAAATTCCTCTAGCACTGTTGAATCATATTACCAAGGATAAGAGTGAATAAACAGGTAGACAAAGGTGAGCTGGCCAATATAGTGTAGCTGGATTTTAGAAAGCCTTTGATAAGGTCCCTCATGAGAGGTTCTTGGTGAAATTAAAAAGTCATGGGATAACAGGCAATGTACTATTGTGGATCAGGAACTGGTCAAAAGATAGAAAGCAGATGGTAGGGCTAAATAGCCAATTTTCCCAATAGAGAAAGGTGAGTAGTGGAGAACCCCAAGGATCTGTGCTGGGTCTGCTGCTTTTTAACGTATGCGCACTACAAATAATTAATGGGACCCCACATAATAAATGTAAACAAATATGTTCAAAAGCTTAAGAATGTTATAATTTAAGTATCTACCAAATTATCCTTAATAACATAGTCATCCAAATAACAATAAACAGTCAGCTATCAGAACCCCAGAACTCAAACCGTGGACTTTACAGGCTTGGAGAAATTTTTTTGCCACACCACCTGGTCACACTCATCATCGTTCCACGGGTGAACTGTACCCTACTCATATATGCATTTATACAAAAGGTCTTAGAAGTTAATACAAACTTGCACAACTATTTACATAAAAATTCAGCAGTAATTCCACTTTGAACACAACAGTCATGTGGTAATATGCAATTATACTAAAATTCCCTAAACATTGAATATACGTTCACAAGTATTTATATAAGATAAACCATCAGAGTCTCAGGGAACAATACTAAGCCCACTTTATGAACAAGAGGTAGTCAATGAAACCTCTCTAGAAATGTTAAACAACTGAGGATATGTAACATATATAACATAAATGTAGGATTGTAAATCGCTCTGATGCTTCTTGGCCTGAGCGGTATATCAAATGTAATAAACATAAACATATACAACTACTCTTAGGGAACAGTACTAAGAATATTCCATGGACAGGAGGCAGTCAGAGAAACCTGACCCCAGCTGTAGGTTTCACCGCTTCAAACACGGCTTTTTCAAAGGTTACCTTTCAGCCACACCTCAGTGCATAACTGCCAAAAAGCAAAACAAATTTAAAACCACATGAAAGCCACATTTATAGGCTTTTTCTAAAACACTTACTGCAGAAAAAGACTAAAATTTACAAACTTACAAAATCTCAGACAGTCTAATACTACCAAACCAAACTTCAACAGACTAATCAACATCACATTAAAAACAATCCCTTTACCAGCTCCAACCATAACCTCACCACAACCTAAAAACTTACAATGTTACCTCGTTAACGCTAGATCAATAAGAAATAAAATAACAATATTCCAAGACTTACTCATGGAACACACCCCAGAACCTCATCTGTATAACAGAAACATGGCTCTCTGATACAGACACTAATAATTAACCAATTGAAGGCCATAGGCTATGATTTATTTCACTCCCACAGAACCACAAAAAGAGGAGGAGGAGTCCTCCTAAACATAAAAGAAAATCTTAAAGCTTCCCTTATCACCACAGACATTATAGAAAACATTGACATACTCACCATAAAAACCAAACAACTCCACATCTGCCTAGCATATTGATCACCAAACTCAAAACCTGACAACCTGGACATTCTAACAGAGTTACTATGCTCCACCGCAGACAAAAACCCATTAGTAGTACTAGGGGATTTTAACCTACAATCCTTGCCACACAACCACATGTCAGCCTTCCTAACCTTCCGAAAGGACATGGATTACCTCCAAATAATCAACACTCAATCACATGTTAAAGGTAAGACACTAGACCTAGTGTTCCTCCCTGTTCCCTCTACAAAGCCTACAATCCATTATCACCGCCACCGCCTTGTCGCGCTGTTTTGCCACCTTGAGATCTTCAGAAATAATCACTCCAAGATCTTTCTCCTGATCCGTACACACCAATCTCTCGCCCCCTATCGCATACATTTCCCTGGGATTTCTGCTTCCCAAGTGCATGACTCTGCACTTCTTCGCATTAAATCTTAATTGCCAAGCATTAGACCACTCTTCCAGCTTTTGTAGATCATTCCTCATGTTAACCACTCGGGGGAGTCCACTCTGTTGCAAATTTTTGTGTCATCTGCAAATAGACAGACTTTTCCATGCAGTCCTTCAGCAATATCACTCACAAATACATTGAACAGTGCCGGGCCCAGGACCGACCCCTGGGGCACCCCGCTAATCACCTTCCTTTCATCCGAGTGAGCTCCTTGTACCATCACCTTCTGTCATCTGTCAGTCAACAAATTTCTGATCCAATTTACCATCTTGGGATCTATCCCCAAACTACTGAATTTATTGATAAGCCTCCTATGAGGAACAGTATCCAAGGCTTTGCTGAAATCCAGGTAGATGACATCCATCACATGCCCCTTATCTAGTTCCCTGGTCACCCAGTCAAAGAACTCAATCAGATTTGTTTGGCAAAATCGTCCTGCGGTAAAACCATGTTGCCTCGGATCTTGCAACCTGTTGGCTTTGAGAAAGTTCACAATTTGCTCTTTCAGGAGAGCCTCCATTACTTTTCCCGCCACTGAGGTAAGGCTCAAAGGCCTGTAGTTTGACACTTCTTCCCTGTCACCACTTTTGTGTAGAGGTACGACATCAACCATTCTCCAGTCCTGAGGAACCTCTCCTGTTTCCAAGGATTTGTTGAAAACATCCTTTAACAGCCCTGCAAGAACCTCTCTGAGCTCTTTCAGTATCCTGGGATGTATCTCATCTGGTCCCATGGCCTTGTCCACTTTCAGTTTTGCAAATTGTTCTAACACTTCATCTTCTGTGAATGGTGTGGTATCTACTTCATTCCCAGTTTTATATTTGGGAGTCACAGGTGGTCCTTCTCCAGGACTTTCCTTAGTAAAAACAGAGCAGAAGTATTTGTTTAGCAATTTCACTTTTTCAATGTCACTTTCCACGAGTGCATTCCCAGCACTTCTGAGTCCTGCAATTCCACCTCTGATCTTCTTTCTTTCTCCAATATACGTGAAGAAAGTTTTGACGCCACACTTCACATCTTTAGCCATATTTTCCTCTGCCTTTGATTTTGCTATCCTTATTTCTCTCTTTGTCTCTTTGAGTTTGATCCTGTATTAATTTCTGGGTTCCTCTGTTTGCGAGCTTTTGAATTTTGCGAAAGCTGTGTTTTTTGCCTTTATAACCAATAATACCTCCAACAAAGACAACTGAGCATCCTATAGCACCCCAAACTCTAGCTAATTTCTACAAGGAAAAACTAAAACAAAGATTTATCCATAACCAATCAAAGCATACTTCACCTACCACAACCCCCCACGCCCCAGTCTATGTTCTCCACTACCTCAAAGGATGCACTTGGAAATATCATTTCCAAACTAAACACCATCACCTCTTACCTCAACCCCTGTCCATTAAGCTCGATAAAAGCAACAAAATCAGAACTCTCATCATTCATCCTATCTATTATCAACCTCTCCCTACAACTTGGCCACCTACCTCCCCCACTGAAACATGCACTAATTTGATCTATTCTGAAAGACCGCTCTATGGATAAAAATTCCCCCACGTCATACAGACCTATTTCCTCTCCCTTTCATGGCCAAACTGACAGAGAAGATAGTTCAAATCCAGCTCCAAGATCATATTGATGCCTTAGCCCCACTAGACAAACACCCATATGGTTTTTGCCCATACCATGGAGTATGAAGAGCCATCAGAATGGTAAAGAGGATGGAAGGATACACATATGAGGAGAGGCTTAAAAAGTTAGGGATCTTCAACCTGGAAAAGACACATCTGACGGGAGATATGACAGAGGTGTATAAATTAATGAATGGAACGGGTAAATGTAGATCAGTTGTTTATGCCATAAAAAAAGTAGAAAGACTAGGGGACATGCAATGAAACCTGTTTAAGAGAAAATATTTTTTCACTCAACACATAATCAAACTCTGGAATTCGTTACCGGAGGATATAGTAAAAGCTGTTAAAGACGACCTGGGAAATCCGCTTTTTGCCCCAATACAAGCATTGTGGAACCTGTGTGGTTTTTTTGGGAAACTGCCAGGTACTTGTGATCTGGATTGGTCATTGTTAGAAACAGGATACTGGGCTTGATGGTCCTTGATCTGACCCAGTATGGCACGTCTTATTTTCTTAAGTGGTTCTCAGTATACCAGATGTCCTTGACTGTAGAAACTGGAATTTATTATAGTGATCTGCATTTTGGACTAATTTGTGATTTCCTCTGGCTAATGCAATGCGTGCTTTCAAGTCAATGCTGACTCCTGGTGACCCAATGGCTCCTGGGTTTTCTTGGTAGTGTGACCAGAAGTACATTGTCAGGCCTTTCTTCTGAGACAATGGAGGGTTAAGTGACTTGCCCAAGACCACAGGAAGTACTAGTGGGAATCAAATGCTGATTTTTTGCCTACCAAGCCAGTGCACTAACTATTAGGTTACTCTGCCACTCTTTTTGTCTGGGTACCTAAAACTTTTAGGTGTACATTAATCACTTATGTGTATGCATGCCTACAAATCAGTGTGTGTACTATCAATTTGCATGCACAAAAAAAGTGTAGCATGCATGAAAAATATGCAGAAAAAGGAACCAGCATGAAAATTGATAAAACTTTGTTTTAAATGGAGCCTACCTAAACTTTTTTTTGGCCCTCAACATCCCTAGAAACATCTTATTTGTACAAATTTGTTGAAATGCTTAAGTTGTTTGTCAATAAGAAAGCTCTGTAGGTATTCAAATCCAGTTTGTCTCTGGGTTTTTATTCTTGCCTTTGTAAAACCTGGTAGAAAATCCTTGAGAAGTGGTAGACATAACTAAGGAGCCTCCGAATTTACCACTGAAAGCCTTTAAAACCTTCCGTCCTTTTTTTTTTGCATGACACAAATTGAGAGAATATAGTTCATCATATTTCTGGCATCTTCAAGCAAAAAATACCAGAAAAAGCCAGTGCTTTAAAACCTTTGTCATGAGTGATGTGACAAAGGGGCAAATTTACTAACGTGTACTAGAGTTTTACAGGTATCGCCCGTTTACAGTAGAAATCAATATGCAGTATGTGCAAAAGTCATAGAAACATAGAAACATAGAAATATGACGACAGAAAAAGACCACATGGCCCATCTAGTCTGTCCTTCCATATCAACAACTACAACAGTCCCCTTTTTACCTTTAGAGATCCTCTGTGTTTGTCCCATGCTTTTTTGAATTCAGTTACTGTCCTGATCTCTACCACGTCCACTGGGAGACTATTCCACGGATCCACTACTCTTTCCGTAAAGAAATATTTCAGCATATCACTCCTGAATCTATCCCCCATCACCCTCATCCCATGTCCCCTCGTAGCAGAACTTGCTTTCAGCTGAAAGAGGTTCTCTTCCTGAACATTTATGCCATGGAGGTATTTAAACATCTCAATCATATCAACTGAACCATGAACCACTTGAGCAGATACTGCACTGATTTGGATGCTGACATGTACTAGCTGCAATACACATGCACTTAACTCCGCCAACTGATGTGGTGTTAAAAGCGGAACATGCTAACTGGAACATTGATAGTTAACCTCCACACTAACTGCAATGTGAAGATTTGTTTGTACTCTTCCCTTTCCCACCTATTGCCCTCCCTGTGGTGTGCTAAGCAAACAATGCTGCATTAACCCTCCCTGTCTGTTTAGTGCATGGGCTGTTATCACAGCCCATTAACATGTGCTCATACCCATGTTAACAACTGGTGTACCTTAATAAACGTATTCCATAGTTAGGATCTTATTAAAAGCACTGAACAGTTTGCTGCATGTTGTTGTTAAATGCCATCGAGTTGGTGTCAACTCCTGGTGACCCTCTGGATAGTAGACCTGAACTTTGTTCGGTCTTCAGTCAAGTGAATTGCGTAGGCACTGCCCTATCTATATATGTATGTGTTTTGTGAGGGGTGCTTTACTTATTTCTAAGGTTTGCTTGATATCTGCCTAGGGTTGATAAATAGTTGGCTTATACATTAGCAAAATAAATAAAATATTGAATTGCTTTGGATAGTGTATATAAACTGGAATTGAGATGTCGAGGTGGGGCTGTACTCTGTTCTAAAGAATTTTTAGAAAGAGCTGCTAAAGGTGGAGCCATATCTAAACTGTAAATGAACAAGAGAAATGCACAGGAATTTCTATCCACAGGGAGTGAGAGGAACCATTTCAAAAACTAATGGGAAAAATAAGTTTAGCAGCTGCGTTCTGCAGCCTATGCAGCTGCTAAACATATTTTGAAAGGATCTAGGTGTGAGAGGGCAACTCCTTTTTTAATTACATTACATTGGCTCCCTTAGTGCAGTGTTTTTCAACCTTTTTTGTGCAAAGGCACACCTTTTTCATGAAAAAAATCACGAGGCACACCACCATTAGAAAATGTTAAAAAAATGTACCTCTGTGCCTATATTGACTATATATAAAGTAATTCTCTTGAATAGGAATCAAACACTCACACCAACCCCCCTCCCCTGCTGGTTCACTCACACCACCCCCCCCCCTCCACTGCTGGTTCACTCACCCACCCCCCTGTCACTTACTCACCCCTCCTGCTGGGTCACTCACTCACTTCCCCCCCCTCCCCTGCTGGTTCACTCACACCATCGCCCCCCCCCCTTGCTGATTCACTCACACCACCCCCCCCTCCACTGCTGGTTCACTCACCCTCCCCCCCCTTGCTGGTTCACTCACACTCCCCCCCCCCCTTGCTGGTTCACTCACACACACACACCCCCCTCTGCCCAAGCCGCTGCTTCTGCTTTGTACAGAGCAGCGGCTGCACTACACTTTAACAGCTAAAGTTAATTTGAAAAGGAAAGACAGCCTGTGAGGAGCCCGCCCCCATGACATCACTTCCTCGGGCTCTGCATGATCGGAGGGCTCCTGACACAGTTTCTCTTTACTTTTCAATGTAAGTGTAGTGCAGCCGCTGCTCTGTACAAAGCAGAACCAGCGGCTGCACTGCTATAGGGAATCGCGATCGCGTTCGCGCCGCGGACTTCGGCACAAAAGCCGGTTTTTTGCTCTGGCCGCTCCCGATCTTGCGGCCAGAGCAAAAAACCGGCTTTTCAATGGCCGGCTTTACAACTGTGCTGGCAGCCGGCCTGGCCATGGAAAAACCGGCCAGGCCGGCTGAAAACCGGCCGGTTGGCAACCCTAATTTGTGAGCCGAGGCCACATGTTACGGATGAAATTGGAATTTTTCCCACAGCACACCAGACAATATCTCACGGCACACTAGTGTGCCGCGGCACAGTGGTTGAAAAACGCTGCCTTAGTGGACGCATATACTGTTTAAGCTTTTTTTCAATGTATATTTAAGTTCTTACATGGCCCGTTACTTGATTTGAGTTTTACTATTACACTGTATATACCTAATCGCCAACTTTGATCATGTAAGGAAGTTCGATTAGACCTCCCACCTTTGAAGTTTGTTTTGGGTTTTTTTGCTTACAAGATACTATGTAGATATTATGCAACTACATAATTTAACTGCTTCAAAAACATGGTTAGTTCAAAACTACTCGTTTAAGTTAATTATTAATTTGTCTATCTAGCTGTCAATTTTCTGTTTATAAGATAACCCATTGCCTATGGAACATCTATGTCATTTTAAATTAAGTTAAATGTCAGCACTTACATCCCCCTTAATCCCTTTTTAAAGGGATGGCCAAAAGGAGCACTTTTTATACACTTATTCATGTTAGGGAGCAGGTATAAATCTGGACGTGGTTGATTTTGAGCTTACCAGTGCATTCCCTACATGAAATGAGGAATGTACATGTTGATGTTTGTCCCTCACAGGCTGTACCCCCAACAAGTTCCCAACAAGCCCCCTGTGCAGTTTTGATGTGATATGGACAGCCATGTGTAAGATGAGCCTTTTCTATTAACGGCCGCAATTTGTGAATGTAAGTGGTCATATGTGCATGTGAGAATCACAATTAAGGTTTCTAAAATAATCTCCTAAATGTACAGTATAGGAGAAGACATCAACCTATAGTGTGTTTGCCTCATAATTTAAACAAATCATTTGCAGAATTTTATATGTCAGACCTTTCTGCTTTTCCCCCACAAAGCTCTAAGCAGTTTCAATTAAATTTCTCACTGAGGTTCCAGAATAAGATAAGCGACTGGACAGACATAAGGTTTCATTTAATAAAGCCTTTTTGGGTTTTTTTCCCCCTAATCTCCATCTGTAGGGAAAAAGCATAGTAAAGCAGACCCTAAGTCTGTACTTCTGGACAGTTCTTACATACTATGACGTTCTCTGCTGCTTCATTAGCGAAAGAAATGTCAGGCGCAGAGCAGATATTCAGCAAATTTTGACAGGTGGTTTATACCGTGACTTGAAAGATGGGTTTTGCTTTCACTGGAAACTTTGGGGGTGATATAATTTAAAGTGCTTTGTGTAATGCCGTCATTGAGAACTAAGTAAAAAAGACACATTAGAGCTGGGCAATTACTCCAACTGAGCTTGGTACTGCCCTCTTTGCGAACTTGTCAAGCACTAGTTTAGCCAAAGACATTTCTCAGGCTAAATTGCAGGTATAGGGCTTTGATTTATAAAGATCACTGTTTTCTTGACATCTATGCACATGTTCAATTGCCACGTTGGGAGAAAGGAGGCCGAGTTCAAAGAATAAAGAGGTATTTCAGCAAAGGAAGAGAGTTATTGAAAGAAAGACAAGGGGATTGAAATGATATAAACAAGGTTGTTTCTGGCTGCCATAGGTAAAGTCAACATTTAGTGCTCCCCTTCACTCCTGATAATGCCACTGTCAATAATGCCGGTTCCTACTGCTGAGGTGTTTTGCTAATTTTTCAGTGCTGCTGATGACCTCCCCCCTCCCCACCCCATCACACACACAAGACCTCCACCACTGTTAACACATCTGTATTTGTGCTCAGTTGCTGGTTCCTCTTCTTACTTTGAAAGAATGTGCCTGAGGAAGGAACGAGGTGGTGATGCTGCAGCTCTGCAAGGGCTGTGAGTATGCATCACCTCTGATTAAGGTATATGGCTGACTAGAAAATACAATAGTAAACTAACCATTACCCTACAAAAAAGTAGTAATGAATCAAACTGAGTACCCAAACCCTCTGAGGGGGGAAGGGAAAAGAGCTCAGTATATGTGCACAGATTGAAACTGACTTCTCAGTACTATATCATTGGGCTAATAAAACCCTCCCATAGGTCCTGAAAATATTATTTTTCATTGTATTTTTCTGAATTAAAAAATATTTGAAACAAAATTTTGTTTAGTTCAAGAGAAAAGGATCATATCTGCATCTAGTGGACTGTATTTCACATGCTTTGCCTTCAGTTGATCTGACGTTATATGCTGTGTTCCAAGAAATATTGCTTTACTCTGCTCGAAAATGTACAGTACATAGTTCCATAAGCATATTGATGACAAATATGCTAGGATAAATTTATGAATGAAAATAACATACATTATATACTCTTCTTACTCATAAGAATAGTTAATGAGATTTAATCATTTTTCATGCATTATCTGTTAACATGGCCAGATAGCATGTACTTTCTCCTGCGTTAACAGTTAACACAGCTTAGGAATGAGGAAATGTATCTAGGCAAATTCCTTTACATGAGGGTTAAACATAATACAAAGAATTGCAAGAGGACCTTGATAAATTGGAAGACTGGATATTTAAATGGCAGATGAAATTTAATGTGGACAAGTGCAAAGTTATGCACCTAGGAAAGAACAACCCAAACTATGGTTACACGATGCAAGGAACTACCACCCAGGAAAAAGATTTAGGCGTCATCATGGATAACATATTGAAACCCTCCACCCAGTGTGCAGTGGTGGCCAAGAAAGCAAATAAAATGCTACGAATCATAAGGAAAGGAAAGGAGAATAAAACAAAGGATATTATAATGCCTCTCCGCCCAGTGTGCAGCAGCGGCCAAGAGAGCAAATAGAATGCTAGGTATCATAAGGAAAGGAATGGAAAATAAAACAAAAGATATTATAATGCCTCTATATCGTTCCATGGTGCGACGTCACCTTGAATATTATGTGCAAGTCTGGTCACCGTATCTTAAAAAAGATATAGCATTATTAGAAAAGGTATAGAGAAGAGCCACCAAAATGGTAAAGGGGATGGAAAGATATACCTATGAAGAGAGGCTAAAAAGGTTAGGGCTCTTCAACTTGGAAAAGAGATGGCTGAGGGGAGATATGATAGATTTCTATAAATTAATGAATGGAGTGGAATGGGTAAATGTAGATTGATTGTTTATGACATCAAAATATAGGGGGCATGCAATGAAGCTACGGTGTAATCTATTTAAGGATAGTAAGAGAAAATATTTTTTCATTCAACATGTAATCAAACTCTGGAATTTGTTACCGGACAATGTAGTAAAAGCTGTTAGTGTAGCTGGGTTTAAAAAAGGTTTGGACAAATTCCTGGAGGAAAAGTCCATAAATCATTATTAAAGAGGACCAAGGAAATCCACTGCTTGCCCCAGTACAAGCATTGAGGAACCTGTATCCTTTGGGGAAACTGCTAGTTACCTGTGAACTAGATTGGCCATTATTGGAAGCAGGGTACTGGGCTTAAATAACCTTGGTCTGACCCAGTATGGCATATATTATGTTTTATGTTCTTAATCACAGTCAAGATGATGCTCCAGGGGTTTGATGGAGTGAATTAGAGATGTGTCATGGCTAACAAAATGGCAGCTCTGACCACTAGTGGTAGTATCATGAAGGAACTACTAACGGCTATGGTGTCATTTTGTCAGCCATCACCGCCAGTGCAGGAGCAAAGGGGAACCATTCCTGCTCCATAACCACTTAGACCACCAGGGATCCCGGGGGAGGGCTTTGCATGGAGGGTCTATTTGGAGGTGGGGAGCTTTGGGGGTGTAGGATTGTTGACTGTGTTGTCTGGGAGGGTGGTTCTGAAAGGGGGGTGCTCATGAGGGTGGCTGATCAGTAGTAGGTTCAGATCAGGGAGCTTGATCAGTGGGGGTAGAATTGGGTCTTGGGCAGGAAGGGGTTGCCAACACAGTATGTCTGTGTGACATTCTGTATGGGCAGTGGTCATACTACGAAACTGCTGGTCGTGTGGCCTATTAAAGTAAGTGAAGAGGTGCTATCAGCAGTCATAACAGCTACTGTGAGGTGCCATCCCACAAGCTAGCTGCCACTGACTAATATATTTATCTTTGCCACAATCCTGCCTCATTGTGCTGAGAGCAATTAATGTGTGATCTTTACCATGCAGGCTGCTTTTAGCAGGAACTTATCATGTGCTAAAACCTGTGGCAACCGTTAATGCCGTTTAATAAAAGGACCCCTAATTAACTTAGCACATGTTTATTCAAAGATTAACAAATAAATCGACTGAGCACAAACTACATTTTTTAAAGCATATTGATACACCAGGAGTGGAGGAGTGGCCTAGTGGAGTAGAGCAAGGTACTTCAGGCTGGAAGGTTGGGGGTTCAAATCCCACTAGAGGACAGCAACCTTGGGCCGGAAGGACAAGGGTTTCTAGTCCCACAGGTGCTCCTTGTGGTCTTGGGCAAGCCACTTAACCCTCCATTGCCCATGTTCCCTGTAAAATAGTTATTTCCAAGTTATAATGCCCTGTTCAACATAATTTCAGTTTGTTCAATGTAAACCACACTGATGCAGAATAGCACAGTATATAAAATAATGTAAATAAATAAACAAAATCTGCACTAATAAATGTGCATCCCTCAGGGGTGGATTATATACATGATTTGATACATCATCTTAGTAGTATCAAATACTATGCATTACAGTTGAAGAGGAGAAAATGTCAGGAAAAGGACAAATTAGTGTTCATGTAATGCTGCACTGTATTTTCATAGATTATTGAAGGTGTGATATAGTTTTCCATGGGATGCTGCAGAAACAGGCAGTATGTGTATTTGGACTACTTGCAAGAAGCAAAATAAGTTACACAATATACTGCAGCCCACTAGTATAAACAGGCTGGTTTGAGATCCTGTGTTCCTGAAAACTTGAACAGAAGCTTGGCTACCTTCTATTAATTATGTATTCTTACTTTTCTAAATAATTAATAAGCCTGCTCATAATATAATTTAACATAACTCAATATGCACTCTCTCTGTTTGGAGTAGTTATATCACACGCTTTGAAGAATAAACCTTTTGGACCCAATGCATTAAACATTGCTTTCTTTGAGATTTCCTTGGCTTTAAATTTGCTTTCTGAGTGATTTATTTCATTTCTATTTAAGACAATTAGCTCGAGAAAGCTAAAATGCATTAGTATACCTGGTAGACTGGTTATGAATTGTTCTCTGCCACTTATCCAATCCCATAATCTCCCAACCCAATTATTGCTTACACTCATTGAAGGGCAGAGGTCAAATCTCTTTGGAGCCTTGCTCAATGAAATTAAGTGAAAATCTGAGGAATGTTTGGGCTTCCTGACAAAATTGCAGGTCTCCTAAATAAAAATAAAATTTGTGATAAGATGGAAGTTTTTCACTGTACGAACTGTGGGGTTCTACTATTAGTACTATGACTAATAATCAATTGTGTAGCACTAGAAGGTATACGCAGCGCTGTACCCATGGATGAAAGACACAGTCCCTGCTCATCAGAGCTTACAATTTAGTCCTTAGGCAAATCAGCTAAAGGCTCACAACTTACATCATCTGTCTCAGGCCTCTGCAGTGAAGTTGTTTACTCAGTCTAACATTAAAGTGGTCTCCCCTTTTATTTAGCATCCAGAAAATTTCCCCCACTTCCTGAAAGGATCTAAACAACAACAAAAAACCTGTGGCACATTTATACCCATAGAATATAACTTCAAGATATAAGAAACAGATGATATTCCAGAAAAAATATTAGAACTACATTTCATCAATTTCTGATAGCTTCCCTTGAAATTACCAAGATCTCCTTTTAGGTTTATCAGAGCAGGAGGATTATTCAGGAATGTGAAGATGCATTGCTTAGACAAATGGTGATGGAACCGACTAGGGAAAGTGTGATCTTGGATATAGTACTCACCAATGGAGAAAGTGTATTGAACGTCTGGGTGGGTGCCCATTTAAGCAGCAGCAATCATCACACGGTGTGGTTTGAGATAAAAGCTAAGGCAGAGTCCCCTCACAGTAAGCTCAAAGTCCTAGACTTCAAAAATGCTGACTTCAGGAAGGTGGCCAAGTGCCTGAAAGAGGAGTTGGCAGGGTGGGAGGAGGTAAGGGAAGTGGAATTGCAGTGGACTAAACTAAAGGAGGCAATAAAAGGGGCAACAGATACATATATAAGGAAAGTAAATAAAGAACAAGAGGAGAAGGAAAACTATTTGGTTTTCTAAAGGAGTGGCTGCACAAATAAGGGCAAAAAACACAGCTTTCACAAAATTCAGAAGTTCGCAAATAGAGGAACACCAAAAATAATACAGGATAAAGCTTAAAGAAACACAAATAGAAATAAGGATAGCAAAATCAAAGACAAGAAAATATGGCTAAAAATCTAACGTGTGGTGATAAAACTTTTTCAGGCATATTCGGGAGAAGAGGAAGATCAGAGGTGAAATTGCAAGACTCAAAAGTGCTGAGAACAGATATGTGGAAAGTGACGTTGAAAAAGCAAAAATGCTAAAGAAATACTTCTGGTTTTACTAAAGAAAATCCTGGAGAAGGACCACCTGTGACTGACAAATATACAGATGGGAATGGAGTAGATACTACACTATTCACAGAAGATGTGTTTGAACAGCTTGCAAAACTGAAAGTGGAGAAAGCCATGGGAATGGATGGGATATATCCCAGGATACTGAAAGAGCTCAGAGAGGTTCTTGCAGTGCCTTTAAAGGATGTTTTTAATAGATACTTGGAGATAGGAGAAATTCCACAGGACTGGAAAAGGATCAATGTGGTACCTCTTCACAAAAGTGGTAATAGGGAAGAAGTGACAAACTACAGGCCTTTGAGCCTTACCTCAGTGGTGTGAAAAGTAATGGAGGCACTCTTGAAAGAGAATAGTGGACTTTCTCAAAATTAATAGGTTGCATGATCTGAGGCAAAGGACGATCATGCCAAACAAATCTGAGTTCTTTGACTGGGTGACCAGAGAATTAGACCAAGGGCATGCGATAGATGTGATCTACCTTGATTTCAGCAAAGCCTTTGATACTGTTCCTGTTGAATAAACTGACCAGCCTGGGGATGGGTCCCAAGGTGATGAACTGGATCAGAAATTGGTTGACTGACAAGATGACAGAAGGTGATGGTAAACAGAACTCACTCAGATGAAAGGAAGGCGATCATTGGTGTGCCCAGGGATCGGTCCTGGGGCCGGTACTGTTTAATGCATTTGTGAGTGATGTTCTGAAAGATTGAATGGAAACGTCTGTCTTTTTGCAGATAACACAAAAATTTGCAACAGAGTGGACTCTCCTGAGGGAGTGGATAACAAGAGGAACGATCTACAAAAGCTGGAACAATGGTCTAATGCTTGGCAGTTAAGATTTAATGCGAAGAAATGCAGTGTCATGCACATGAGAAGCAGAAATCCGAGGGAAATGTATGCAATAGGGGGCGAGAGGTTGATGTGCACGGACCAGGAGAAGGACCTTGGTGTAATTATTTCTGAGGATCTCAAGGTGGCAAAACAGTGTGACAAGGCAGTGAGAAAAGCCAAAAGGATGTTGGGTTGCATACAAAGAGGAATTACGAGCAGAAAGGAAGAGATACTAATGCTACTGTATAAATTACTGGTGAGGCTTCACTTGGAATATTGTGTTCAGGTTTGGAGACCATATCTGACAAAGGATGGAAAAAGACTGGAAACTGTTCAGAGAAAGGCGACCAAAATGATTTGGAGCCTGCGTCAGAAGCCTTATGAGAAGAGACTTTAAGACCTAAATATGCACACTCTGGAGGAGAGGAGGGACAGGGGAGATATGATTCAGACCTTTAAATACTTAAAGAAAATTAATGAATAAACAAACCTCTTCCAAAGACGGGGAAGCTGCAAAACTAGAGGGCATAACATGAAGCTGCAAGGGGGTAAATTGAAGGGCAATGTCAGGAAATACTTTTTCACTGAAAGGGTGGTGGATGCTTGGAATGCCCTCCCGATGGAAGTGGTGGGGGCAAATACAGTGACAGAATTCAAAATGGCATGGGACAGACACAGCGGATCCCTTTATAGCAACAGGATAAAATCTAAATAAACTTAATCATCTAATTTCTCAACAAACACTGGTGTCTTACATGGAGCGGTAGGTTCACCCCTAAACAAAGACATGGGGAGTGGTGACCTGCACAGAGTGGTAGGTGCACCTACTCTTGCCACCTTGCTGGGCAGACTAGATGAACCATACTGGTCTTTATCTGCCTTCATTTACTATCTTGCTATGAACTAAATATTTAATTCAGCTCAATTATTAATTTAATTTGCTCAGTGGGTTTCCCAACTAAAAACAAGACAAGTGCTCAACTCATAATTTCATAATCTGTTTATTTAAAAGACAAATTATAAAATTTAGACTATTCTTTATTTTCACATTTGGGAAATGTTTATACAAACCTGTATATCCGGACTCAAGATATTAATAAAACTTTGTTGTAACATCCATTTATCTGGTCCTATCCATTTAGTTCATATTATTTTCCCTACCTGGATTCCCTCTCTTTAAGAGAGCTGGTTCACCGGAGGGACAGAGTGTAACCTGCAGGCCATCTCCTCAGAGAATGTCTCTGTGATATTAACATCAAGGAGAAAGTAAAGTTGATGCTTCCCAGGCTGGATGGTTGCATTATATTCTCCAGAACCTTGGATCAAGGTGTAGTAATAATGCCCATTTTACCAGGTGAATTGAAGCAATGGGGCTGGATGGGATACATCTGAGAGTACCGAAGGAACTTCTGGAAGTGCTAGTGGCACCACAGTCTGTCCTTTTCAATGCTTCTTTAGAGTTGGGACTGGAGAAGGGTGCATGTGGTCCGTTTATAGAAAAGCAGGAGTAAGGATAAGGCTGGGCACTACAGATCAGTTAGTCTGACCTCTGGTGAGTAAATTACTAGAAATGCTGCTAAAACAGAGGATAATGAAGTTTCTAGAATCCAATGAATTGCAGGATCTGAAGCAATGTGGTTTTACTAGAGGCAGGTCTTGTCGAACAAATTGAATTTGTTTCTTTGACTGGGCAACCAGAGAGCTAGACCGAGGGAGAGCCTTAGATATAGTGTTCTTAGATTTCAGTAAAACCTTTGACACTGTTCCGTAAAGGCGACTTAAAATAAAATTGAGTGCCCTCAGAATGGACCCTAAAATGACTGACTAGGTTAGAAATTGGTTTAGTGGGAGGTGACAAAAGGTACAGGTAAATGGAGCTCACTCTGAGGTTACCAGTGGTGTGTCACAAGGATCTATCCTTGGTCCAATTCTCTAACATTTTTGTTTGTGATGTAGCAGAAGGGCTGTCGGGTAAGGTTTGCCTCTTTGCAGAGGATATCAAAATCTTCAATAGAGTAGACACCCAGAAAGAAGCAGATAACATGAGGAGGGATCTAGCTAAGCTTGAAGAATGGTTGAGAATTTTGTAGCTGGGATTTAATGCTGAAAAATGTAGTGTTTTGCATTTGGGTTGAAAAAATCCAAGGGAGTGGTACAAAATAGGGGGTGAAGTACTTCTATCCTGTAAAATTAATACACGATAGCAGCCTCCATTCACACACCTTGTGTGATGATGCAGAGGGCTTAAACACCAGAAATAGGGGTTTAAAACAGCTTCTTTCCCCAAAAGCAGACAGCAATACAGGCAGGGAAAGGGTTAAAGCTTCAGCCCAGAGAAACTCTCTGCATAGAAAGTCAGTGAGAGAGCCACACCCCAGCTCCATGACAACCCCAGGAGCTGACGTAAGAGGCAAGGGGGTGGAGTCAAAGCTGATAGGGCAGCCCCATGCTCTTAACCAGGAAGGAGATTCAGATAGGGAGAAGGGGAAGAGGAAGGAGAAGGTGGAGAAGGAGAATAGAGACAGAGTGTTGGACTCTGGCTCAGGTTCTGGTTCAGATTCAGATCCAGAGGGAGACCTGAGGAACCGAGGAAGCAAAGGAAGGAGCAACCATTACCAAGGTAGCACACGGTGCTTGGGGAGTTGCCAGCAAGACTGCTTAGAGAAAGAAAGGTCTCTGGAAAAGCGTCTGTGAAAGCTTCCTGTAAAGGAGAGGAATTACCACGGGCCAAGAAGCCAAGAGAAGCAGGTCAGAAGTAACTTTAAACCTCGAGGGGAGAGGCTGGAAACCTTACCCAGGAGAGACAGGAGAGACAGGAGTTCTCTGGAAGCTGTGGTTACAGGTGGGAGATTAGGCTGGAGTAAAGTTCCAGGTGAAAAGCTGCAGAAACATTCCCAGGGCAGGCAGCGTGTCTCTAGCTCAAGCTCTGAGAATAGCCCAGCTGCTCATAAGCAAACAGCTGATTGTGTGCTACAGAGACGGAGGTTAGAGCCAGACCCTGCTGAGCAGTTTGCCACACGGGAGATAGTGAAGCAGTATCAGGACAAATACTTGCCTTTTAACCAAACTGGAAAAGCCAGATATACCAGAAGAAAGGTGAGCCCTTTTTCCATTAATTCAGTTTTAGAGGAAGCTGGTAATTTTAATTCCTCACATATACCAAGGAGTAAAAAGGATTCTAAATGGAAACAGCTTAAAAGCTTACTAGAACAGAGGAAGCCAGTTGCTCTGCAGAACCCTGACTATAACCAGGACCTATCAGACTCAGAAGTAGAACCAATGCAGACTGAGTCAGCTGTAATAGATAACAGTTATTCTGATATGGAGACAGAGTGTGCTTACTGTCATAAGGAGTGAAAGCTGTATAACTTTGTGCAAGTGATAAGTGCTGGAGAAGTCCAACTTCATGCAATTGAGCTTTTACACGGGAAGAGGCAGCGTACTGCCTAAGTGTAAAACTCAACCTCATTAAGCAGCTGTGGAAAGCAAATGCAATGCTATTGAGTTATCTGCAAAGTAAAGTTGTTACATGAAAGTAAAGCTTCTAGAATGAAGAACAGACCTTGTTCAGAGCTGGAGAGAAGTTTGGATAATTTGTTTGGAACTGACAACCCTGAGAAGTATCAGGTGGACTTTGTTACATCTTTCACTTTATTTGGTTGGAAAAAGTATCCACATCTTGTTTCTGTTATTAGGGGTAGTAGATACAAAATTCCTGTGCTAACAATAAAGTTATTGTTACCCCAATTAACCTTGGCTGTTCGTGTCTTGGCCCACAACTACACGGAATCCGGACATCAGCACTTACAAGGATCTATAAATTTGTGGTCACGTCCCCCCTCTTCCAGGCAACCGCCTATACGGGGGAGGAGGGCGTGACACTTGTCAGATTAGTCTATCCACATCTAATAAAACCTTGTTGAGAAATCTGTTTTTCTGCAACTGTCAAATTACTACTACTTACTACTACAACCGCTGTTCAGAGACATGTAAAAGACAGTCCTACTCATCAGAGCTCACAATCTGGAAGAACGTTGGGTTCTTCAATCTTTTCAGTCAGGCTTCTGATATATCAAATGAATGAACTCATTTATAGACATTGCAGTAGTGCAGAAACTCTTTTGTAGTAAGTGAGACCAGAATGACTGCCACTGTGAACTGGACACTTGAGCTGTATTTCTCAATCTTTTGGCAGCTTTCAACACTCAACCAGGACTTGTCATGGGGGAAGCATTCAAGGAACTCCTTGAATTTAAGTGCACTCTTTTCCTAAAAATAGTTTCTAGTGTTGGATTAGGGGTTACCCCAGTGTTTGACACTCTCACTGCCCATCTTTAATGTATTTCTGAGTCCACTGAAACCTTTACTTGAATCTTTCAGTTTGTCCTGTCATATTTTTGCATAAGGTATTAAGTTATTTGCACATGAATGGAACATTTTGACTAGAATAAATGCTTATCTAGAAGCAGTGTTGCATTAATGTCAGTACAATATGTTCAAACTGAATCCTGACAAGACAGAGCTTATATGGTATTCTAGAATACATAGAAGGTTGTTCTATTTGCCTAATTTTGCAAGGTTTGAAGACCAAGGTAAAGAATCTGGGTGTCTACCTTGAAAAGGCTAACACTGTGGGATTGTGTTTCTTATGTACTACAGGCTTCATCAGTGACTTTTTGGTTGCTAAGTTGTGTTCATTACTGCTTAAGGATCTTCTTTTGTTGATTCATGCTTTCATTACTTCCAAACTCAACCACTGCAATGTTTTTCATGTTGGATTACCAAAGTGCACATTTGATTGCAGTCCACATGTCAATCAATTATATATATAAGCTTTATGGGATTACCAAAGTGTAAACTAAGGAGGCTACATCTCATAAAAAACAAGGCTACACATTTTATATTAGGAATGAAGGGTTCAGAATATGTGTTACCCTTGCTCATATCACTTCATTGGTCACCAGTTGAGTTTAGAAGTCATTTTAAAGACTTGTGCTTGATTTCTAAAGCACTTTTTTATGAGGGTCCACAGTACATCCCCAATTTTATTACACCTTATGTATCCGGACAATTCTTATTTTCCGCTACTTACCCTCATTTGACTCTTCCTGATGGGATGAAATTACAATGACCAGATGCAATGATTACACATATTTTGACTGGCATCTGTGGAAATCCTTGCCTTTCAGATGTTAGACAGTTGCAGAATATGCATACTTTTAGGAAGCAAGTGAAAAAAGCTGGTTGTTTGGTCAGACCTTCCCCAGTTCTGTTTGAGATGAGGGATCTAAGGAGTGGGAATAGGGAAAGGTTGTTGAGTTTTAGTTGCAATTTTCTGGTTTGAGGCCTTTGATATTAGCATAAGTGTTATATTTTCAGAAAGAAGCGGAGTCTTGGCATTTTGACACTTTTAGTGCTGGCTGCTGAAGGGGTAGGCTTGGGGGGGGGGACTGCATGTGGGTTGTTGGGGGCAGGGTGGAATCTGTACTATGTATTGGGGTTTTTTAGTAAAATATGGCTAATATTATATTTTCATTGCAGACTAATTTCCCTTAGATGATGATACAGAGGTATGAAATGAAATGCTGCTGAATGATTAAAATAAAGAAAGACATTCACTGTATATAGAAAAAACACAAGGGAATTAACAAAAGAAACTTAAACAGCAGAACACTTCTATGAGGGCGAAGGGGGGGGATCTCTGTAATGGCGACATCTAGAGGAGACAGAAAGGTCACATGCCTATTTGGATATGTATTTAGCATTAGTACAAACCAGATTATTATTACAGGAGAAGAAAGAAGAGGTCATACTCCAAACAGACATTAATTACTCAGATATGGATTTAGTTTGTCCATGAAGGGACTTAAACCCTTTATAAAGACTACAGGCCTGCTATTCATAGGGGTTAACATGGTTAGCAGCCCTAGCCGGGATATTCAGTAGTACTGGCACGACTGGTACCGCTGAATATCCACAGATGCCGTTACTGCATTCCCCAGTGCTAGCTGCTAGTGTCGGGGTGTTCTGAGGCGGCGCCCAGAAATAACCAGGCCGCAGCGATATTCAGCAGCTGCCTGTTGATCGGCAAGTGGCGAACGTCTGGCACAGTAAAGGCTGGCCTAACCTTTGCCGCTGAAGCTAACTGCGCAGTGGCAGAACATCGCTGCACTGAATATGGGGCCCTGTATTTGTTTTGGAAATATTACCCATTCACGAAAAGGGACCAGCTTCAATATGTGGCCTAAAGCTTGATGCAAAAAATGAAACATTTAGAAATATAAAGGATGGGACCAATAGAGTATGAAACAATGAAAGGTTAGACTGTAGTGATGACTTACATCTTTCATTGAAAGGAGAATTGATTCAAGATAATATTTAAGACAGAGGAACAGGGTGGCAATGGAAGTTCAATATTTCAGGCTAGCAGTCCTAATAAACAAATGAAGGCCGTGGAGTGAAACACAAAGGTACAGAGCTCAAAAGGCCACCCTTGTGCAACAGCATAACCAAGTGGAGAGGTATAAGCGTAAGGATTATAAGCAGCAAGAAAAAATGCTTGCAGTACTATGAATGCAAGTCTCATAATCTAGATAATACAATTTCAGAACTGTTAGCACTAAGGGAGTAGGCAGACCTAGATAGTTTCATTTGCATGGAGATATGGTTCAATGAGTCCCATAAATGGGATATGACCACATTAAGGTATGATCTATTCAAGAAGGATAGGGCTGTCAGAATAGGTGATGGATGTGAATGGCTCTTTTTATATAAAATAGCAAACCAACTGACATGCAGGCATGACGATGAAAGGAGGAAACGCTGTGGGCTATGTGGGAAAGGGAGACAGCACTTTCACTGCATCAGTCTGATTTACAGACTTCTAACACAGGTGATGAGGGGGCAATGAAGGAAGGGGAATACAGTGGGAGCCTTTAACCTGCTGGATAAGGTGGAATATATTACTGGCAAAATTGGTTGGAAGTTCTAAGATCCTTGGTTCCATTTAAAAAGATATATAGTAATGTAGCCTTCGAGAAAAAGGGAAAATTATGGACGTGGAGAAAGTTTTTCTAATGTCCATCATTTCCCCTACCTATAATCATTAAACATTATGGTTTGATGCAATAACAAAACAGGAGAGGAGTCACACAAAAGTCAGTCATGAACTTCAAAATACCACCTTTGATAAAAAGCAGAAGTACCTGAAGGAGGCACTAGCTGGGTAAGAAGAGAACCGAAGTGGAAGAACAGGGGCTAAGCTAAAAGGAACTAGAAAACATATATTTGTGTATTTCTGAGGTAAAAGAGACAGGTATGGTTTCGTTGAAGAACACATTTGTTTCAAAAATGTTTTACTTCCTGAAAAATTGTTGGTGATTATGATAAACAGCTTCAAGCTGAATACACATATAATTTCAGATTGACTGTATCACGTAGGAAGTTGGAGAAATATGAAATTAAATTTTGACTAAATTTAGCATGTTTAATCACACAAAGATGCTGACACATTGCACTAGTTTATTTATTTATTTAGCATTTCTTATATACCACCTTTCAGTTTTATCAAGGCAGTTTACCTGAGCTAAAAATGTTTTGCTCCTGATTTTCACTTGTACTCGGCATCTGATGCTTCTCGTCTCAGTGTCCAACAATAGTTGGCAGCATTGATGGGTTCCAGTTGCCCTGATACCGCTTTCCCATTGTTGCAATGTCCTTGTGAAACCTTTCACCATGTTCGTTGCTGACTGCAGCAAGATTAGCAGGGAAAAGTCCAAGTGTGAATGCAGAAAATGAATCTTCAGCAACATGTTGCATTTCATGCTTTTGTAGTTTGGTGCCCTGTAATTGCCAAGAAAATTCTCAACATCCCTAAATGTCTTCCATGCGATTTTCTCAGGTCCCACTAGCAGATCTTCAAACTGCTTATCATTGATGACATGTCTGACTTGTGGACTCACAAAAATGCCTTCCTTAAGCTTGACATCAGTCATTCTTGGAAACCATCTGACTCAAATATCAAAATCCTTTACCTTCCTTGTTCATTGCTTTCACGAAGTTTTTCATCTGTTCGAGTTTTATTTGAAGAGGAGGCAAACATATCTTACTTGAATCGACAAGTGGTTCATGTCCCACATTTTTCTATCCTGGAACCAAACACTTACAGAGTGGAGAAGCTTTTTTTTTTTTAATGTAATGAGACTCTCTAGCAAGGAAGTCCCATTTGCAAATGAAACAGTACTTGATATGACCGAGCCGCATTGTTAGTAGCAGCGCTACTACTTTTAGATCACCACAGATGTTCCAGTTGTAGTTGTTGAACTGTGTGTGTTTCAACAACAGTTCCATGTTTTTGTAGGGTTCTTTCATGTGCTCTGCATAGGCAATAGTTATTGAAGAGTGAACATTGCCATTGTATAAAAAGACAGCTTTCAGGTTTAACAGTGACAAATCGATAAAATACACCATTTTCATGCTCAAAACTCAAAGCTGTGAACAACCCATCAATGTCAGTGCAGAAACAGAGGTTATCAGCTTGTGCATATCTTCTTGGTGAGTCCGAAAGATATACATTTTCATACCTGGTGACAGCACACCTCATCCTTACAATCTTAAAGCAAATGGTTCAGCTTTTGGTTTTGACAAACTTAAGTTCTTCACCAGGTCATTCAGTTCCTACTGTGTTATCAGATGAGGCACACTGGACATAAACAGTTCACAATCTGGATCCATGTCATTTTCCACGTCTGACCCATGTATTGTGGGATCTTCATCTGCCTCGTCTAGGCTCCATGTCTGTTGGCTTCGGTACTTGCATACTGTCATCATGCAGCACTGGTCTCATGGCTGAAGGCAGGCGGGGGTATTCAATAGGTTTCTTATTTTTAGCAGAGAAGCAGATACATTGGTCAGACAGAAGTAACAGTCCATCACATGATCCTTCTATTCTTGCCATATCACTGGGACTGCAAACGGCATTGATTTCTGAGTACCTCTGAGCCAAGCTCTGGAGATGGACAGCACATGTTACACAGCAAATGTGAGGAGCGCAGGATTTGTCTTGATTGCCAACTTTACAACTGAAGTAGAGCTCATACGCTTTAATAAGTGTGGTCATGCTGCGTCTTTGAAGCTTAAGTGTATATTCACCACAAATGTAACAGAATGTATCATGGCTCTTCAAACATTGATGAAACATTTCTACTGTAATAAATCATCATTTAGACAAGAAGCTTACATGTAAATGCTATTGGTAAGTACACAAACTGATATCAATGTCATGCATAGCATCTGTGTATGAAAGCCGCTTTTATAGCCTGTACTGCCAGCATCCATACTGATTAAGCATGCCCACACATTCCTGAGCAGTAGCATATCCATTGCACATCGTAAGCCTGCACTGATTGCATGCCCAGGCATGCCTGGAATGAACAAAATTGCTTACATTCTAAGCATCATATGAGTAGACTTAAAATATGTGAGGAAATCACAAACATAGTTGATTGCAAAATAATGCTACATGATAGGAAAATTTCAAGGTGATTTTCATGATAAGCAACTCAAAATCTATAAGATACATAAAAAAGTGTTCAGGAAGCAAAATCTTCTTTGTCCAGTGTTTTCAAAATAAGTGAATGAAAAAAGTAAGGGTAAAGATATTACCATGTAGAAAATACAAAGAATCTCAGAGACAGGGAAAACAGACAAGATGAGAAAGGTTCAACACAAGACAGGATAACTAAAGAGTTAAATTGAGGTGATAAACCTTTTTCAGGTTTGCCAATGAAAGGAGGATGACATGAGGTAGACTTGTAAGACTGAAAGGAGATACATTTTGAAAGGGATGTGCAGATGGAAACAAGAAGTTAGAAATGCTAAATAAATACTTCATTTAATGAAGAAAGGACTGGAGGACATTTGATGGTTAGTGAGTTTAATATATATATGCAAAAAAAAGTATATATATATATATATATTTTTTTTTAATAAAAAAATGTTTTGTAAAACTAGAAACAATGAAAGTGGACAGAGCCATTGGGCTGGATGGAATCTTGCATCTTGGAATTTAGTAGAACTCTGAAGACAGAAGTGGTTCCACATGACTGGAAAAGAGTAGCTATTGCCCCTCTTTATAAAAATGGAAACATAGAGGAGGTTGGAAACTATAGATGGATTAGGCTCACTTTAGTGGCAGAAAATCTAATAGACCTCCTTAAGAGATGAGAGTGAAGCATCCAGTGTATTTCAGGATCCAAGCAACCGGCACCTATTTTTTCTAGGAAAAATGCAAAGCTTTTGCCAAGAGAAGATGATGTCAAATGACTTTCACCAGTTTTTCTGAATATGCAACCAAAGAACTAGATAGGGGATGAACAGTGGATGTAGTGTACTTGGATTTTAGCACTGTTTCACATTACAGACTAATAAACTGAACCATCCAGGAGTAAGACTTATGGTGATGGTCTGGCCTAGCAACTGATTGATGGATAGATAACGTTTGGTGGTAAATGAAGTTCACTGTGAAGAAAAAAAGTAATGAGTGGAGTGCTTTGGGATCATTTCTGTTCAATATCTTTGTGAGGGATATTATGGATGGACAGTCAATCTTTCTGTAGATGACACTAAGATCTGCAATAGAGTAGACGTGCCTGAGGGAACAGATGACACGGGGAACAATCTAAGGAAGCTTGAGGAGCTGTCAGCTACTTGACAGCTAAGTTTCAATACTAAAAAATACAGTTATCCATTTGGTGGGAAATGTTTATAACGGGGTGTCTGAACAGAAAAGACATATACCTATTTTTTAAAGGCAATATACGCTCTCATGTATCTTTATAAAATTTGACACACACCCCTCCAAAGACAGGTGCAGACATTTAGACATGCTCTGAAGCTTGCACAAATGTCACATTCCATTTTATATAAGTCTAAATGTATTTTATAAAATACATGGGCAAGTCACAGCTCTGTCCGAAGTCCACCCAGGAAATGCATATATCACATAAAGGTAAGAGAAATGACGTCCCAGCCCCTACTTTTATGCATCTATAAGTTAAGGTAGTTTTGCAAGGGCTTGCAATTTTTTTCTACAAATTCAAGTCACTTCTAAAATTTACCTCCCGTGGGTAGCAGAAATCCCAAGGGCTAATAAAAAGTAAAGATGAGGCAGAATGTGAGACATTAATAAACACAAAGCATGAATGAGATATTTATGTATTTATTTTAGAACATGGATAAGCCACATATCAAAGTTCCTATGTGGCCCATATCAGAAATATAAGAAATAAGTAAAACATTGTGCATACAACAATAAAACATAAAATTCAAGAGAACTCAATTGACATATCTACCATTTCCAGATAGAAGGCACTTTCATAAACTCCGAGGAGTTAACACACATTAACATTCATGTATTTAAGGCCTATTTTATAAAGTGAAGTACACACACACTTTACTTTATAAAACAAGGGCATAAGTGATATGAAAACATGCATCAAACTACTACTAATAATAATCATTTGTGTAGTCGCAGGTATAAATGCCAGCACCTAGATTTTTCTGTAACTCGCGTAAGTTATAGTGTTTTACAACTTATATGTGTAAATTTATGCTCCATCTATGCTTTTCCCCCCTGTGCATACACACACTGAAGGTACACATAATAGGACTTGTGTGTGCTTACAGAATAGCAACCGCCTGATAGTACGAGTTCACATGTGCAAGACCTTGAAAATAATGAATTACATGCATAAATTATACAGTTGCTTCATTCATGTGCTAAATACATGCTCAGATAACATTGCCTTAACTATTTTTCTAAATATCAAAAAGTCTGTTTCCATTTTTAGCATAGCTGTCAGATTATGCCATCAAGATGAGGAATGATCTACAAAAGCTGGAAGAATGGTCTGATGCTTGGCAGTTAAGATTTAATGCGAAGAAGTGCAGAGTCATGCACTTGGGTAGCAGAAATCCAAGGGAAATGTATGCGATAGGGTGTGAGAGATTGGTGTGCATGGATCAGGAGAAAGACCTTGGAGTGATTATTTCTGAAGATCTCAAGGTGGCAAAACAGTGCGACAAGGTGGTGGCAAAAGCCAGGAGGATGTTGGACTGCATACAAAGAGGAATTACCAGCAGAAAGGAAGAGGTACTTATGCCACTGTACAAGTCACTGGTGAGGCCTCACTTGGAATACTGTGTTCAGTTTTGGAGACCATATCTCGCAAAGGATGTAAAAAGACTGGAAACTGTTCAGAGGAAGGTGACCAAAATGATTTGGAGCCTGTGTCAGAAGCCTTATGAGAAGAGACTTGAAGACCTAAACATGTACACTTTGGAGGAGAGGATGGACAGGGGAGATATGATTCAGACCTTTAAATACTTAAAGGAAAATAATGAACAAACAAACCTCTTCCAAAGACGGAGAAGCTGCAAAACTAGAGGGCATAACATGAAGCTACAAGGTGGTAAATTGAAAGACAATGTCAGGAAATACTTTTTCACTGAAAGGGTGGTGGATGCTTGGAATGCGCTCCTGATGGAAGTGGTGGGGGCAAACACAGTGACGGAGTTCAAAAGGGCATGGGACAGTCACAGTGGATCCCTTTACAGCAACAAGAAAATATCAAAATGAACTATCAAATTCCTCAACAAATAGGGGTGTCCTACATGGAGTGGTGGGTTCACCCCTAAGCAAAGACATGGGGAGGGGTGGCCTGCCCAGAGCAGCATGTATACCTACTCTTGACATTGTACTGGGCAGACTAGATGGGCCATACTGGTCTTTATCTGCCTTCATTTACTATGTTTCTATTAAGTAGGCGTTACACATGCAAAGGCACAAGCCCTCGTCTCAGTCTTTCAAATTTTCCACATTGCAGAAATAACTCATAAATCCTGAGTTCATGCTCTTAAAACCTGGGCAGAGACATATCATTTGAAGGACTCTCTGTAAATAATGCTGGTGCATGACCAAACACCACTTTAAAAGAAGATTGGGTGAACAGAGAGATTGTATCTACTAAGAAAAATAAGTGATCATGCCATTAGACTGGTCATTGGTGAGATCTCATCTGGAGTACCGTGTCCAGTTCTGGAGTCCCTAGTTCCAGATGGACATAGGCAAGCTGGATACCAACATGTGATGGGGTCTGCACCAATGGGCCTATGAAATGAGATTTCAGGATCATAATATGCATTCCCCAGAAGAGAGGAGAGATATGAGAGATATTTGAGCAATGAGCAATGCAAGGATATTTTTTCAAGAAAAGGGTAGTCAAGAGATCCATGGAAAGCTCTCCTGGACAGGATGATGGAAGCTAAAACAGTAATGGACTTTAAGGAAGTAATATTATAAGCATTCCCATTTGTTTCTGTCTTCATATACATGTAAATGACCTCTTCTAAAATACTGACTGCTTCTTGGTAGGTGTAGCAGTCTGGGTGGAGTCTACACATTTGTGTGTAGATTATGCAATACATTAATCTATACGTGCACATGTGTAAAGTGCATGTGAGCATTTACACCTTCGCATGAGCAGGTGTAAGCAGTCATATCTACATTCAAGGCATGCTCTTTGCCATATATGCTGGTATTTCATAAAGACAAACAGATGCCCACTTGTCTTTTTAAAGATAGTGCTGACCCATGATGCTCCATTATAAATTAGCCTCTCTAAAGCTATGTAATAGGCACAGAGATTCCTTGGTTGCAAAAGATGAAACAACTGCAGTACCATGAACAAGAGGCATGTGCTTAAGTGAATAAATGACCATACTCAACTAATTCAACATGAGCAATCAGGGTGCCAGAATGAATGAAAATGTGAGCAATATCAGAAGCCCGAATCGTAATGCAGTCAACTACCTGGTCAGGTCTGTCTGACAGGCCACAATCATACCTACTACTACTACTACTACTACTAAGCATTTATAAAGCGCTACCATTAACTAGTAACTGGGTCTGTCGTTCAGACTGTGAGTACAGTAACAGCTAAACGTCACAGTAGAAATGAGGGCATTCACGCAGCTGGGTCTGTTAGGCAGGCTGTATAGGGGATCTAGCAAGCAAGTTATCTGGGTAACAGCCATGGAGGCTAAATGGTAGCTAGTTAAATAAGTGAGGTCTTGTATACTCATTTGCCTAAGATGATAGTTAACAGATAAAAACTGTTCTCCAGTACCTTATAAACGATCACCCTCTTTGACAACAACTTGGATATCCAGTATCCTTAGTAGCAGATGGAGGAATAATTCTGCAAATTAAGGAGCCTTTTTATGAAAGCTTGCTAAGCAGTTAGCACATTTTTCGGCATCCGGTAATTGAACCCTCAGGCTCATGTTAACTTTTAGTGCAGGGGCGTGATAGTTACTATGCGCTGATTCATGTGCTAACTGCTACCAACACATTGGGGTGGAGAATGAGCAGGTTAGGTGTGGAGAGTGGGTGCGGGAAGTGCTTTGCAGTCAGCACAGGGGATAAACATCATGCACTTCAATGTTGCAGTTAGTGTAAGTGCAATTACCTCCATCTCAATAGGTAACAGCAATCCACATTAGGGTACAGCTGCACAAGTTAACTGCCGGGAACATGCTGTCCATCCCCTTAACAGTTAACACACTTAACATGCGTGCATTTTCATGCTATTCATACATTATGTGCAAAACCAGAGCACAATTTAGGTAAAGGACCCCTAAAAGGGTTAACGGGTCTTTTCTGCCATCCTCTACTCTGTTCCTATATGATTTCTCTTCAGTCTTTAGCATGTGTATTGCTATGTTGTCACTATGACAGTTCTTTTAAAACACTGTTTCTTAAGCAGTCATTTGTCACATTCAGTAGTTTGTGCTGTAGTATATTTTTTATCTTTTACAATAAGTTCGAAAGGACTAAAGGAAACACCACCTTTGCTTATGCCATTTATTTGATATTGTGACACAGTTGTCTATTTAGCCACCAAAGATGAGTACATTGATTTTAACGAGTTTCTTTCTTTTCTTGTTCCCTCTTTTCGAATGAGCAGCATGGTCGATAACAGTCCACACAACTGGTTGGGCCTAACGTTGGTAACGCCCATGTTTGTCTGTCAATTATGTCTTCTTTACCCTGGAAGGAATAGCACTCTTTTGAGATTAAAAACAGCACCTGTTAGTCAGTCCTCTGGTTAGTTACATCTCAAAGTTCTTTAAACAAGGCTTTGGAATTGTTTAGATTTCTTTGTAGAGGGGGAAAAAAAAGCCGATGTACTGTGTGGTTTCACAGATACAACCAGGGCAAAAATTACCCAAACGTGTTCTTCATACAATTAAATACATGTAGCGGAAGAGAAGTGATGCCAAGATCCTAATGTCAACTAAAATAACTGCCAGCCTTCTTTGCAGACTCATGCATAATTGAATATGTAACGTTAAACACTCAGACTGTCATCCGAGAGAATGTATATTCACATGGGTTAAAAAGCTAGCAACATCATTAAGAAAACTCAGTTCAAACAGATAGATCAGTGCCCTTTTATGTCTTAGAAAATGTTATTCCACCATGTGGCTTAAGAGGTCACGGTGTATTGTCAGCATATTAACTGTGACCTGCAATAGGAACTTACTCTTTTTCAACAAGCATCAGTTCACAGATTAAAATAAGCCAAGGCTTTGTCACACTCCGAATGTTCACAACATATTTTTGATAAATTACAAAATGTGAAAACCCTTTAGTAATCTGACCTAGTGTATTTAAATAGTTCTGGGTTATTCTTATCCATGTACACAAATCACACATTCTGAAAAACATACTGTATGAGGAAATGAAGCCTTAGTAAATCACGTCTAAGCATAATTTGTGCACTGAGAGACTGGGTTGGGTTCACAAAATGCATGACAGAGAAATAAAAGTGGAAACTACCTATTAAAAGTAAAGTAAGGGACAAATTCTGCATTTTCCCTTTATTTTTAATTAAAAATAGACATTATCGCTGAGTCTAATAATTTCTATATGGTACCATCTGCAGACCTTGAATTTATGTGCATATTTGTTTCTGGTCTTCTTAAAAATGTTCACTGTTAGAAGATCCCAAGCAATGCTTGTTACTAGAAATATACCAATTTAGCAGTTCCACAATGGTCCCTTGTGGGCATGCTTGTATCATAAAACTGCCCAGCCTGGCATTTTCTACAGTTTAGAGTTCTCATTTGGAACTGAAAATACACTGAAGTTTCTCAGTATGTAGACAAAAGACCTTAGGGTGAGAGAACAGTCCATTGTGAGCAAAGAAGATAAGCAAATTAACACTTCAGAAACCTTTAACTAAATATCTGAATATTATCTACAAATGAAAACATGGCATTTTGATCGCTGTCCATGATTTACTTACTGAAATATAGAGGCCCTTTGTAGGTGGCTATTCATAAATCCCCAGACCTAGTGAGCTCATTATTTCTTAGAAGGCAAAGAACTGATGCATGACAACATTTTCACTTTTAATATTACAACTCAGATGAATAAATAGAACTGTGATGAGGTCTAGGCAAGCATAAAGCTGGGATGAATTAACTGAGCATAAAAATGTAAGGGATAGTTAAATGCAGACAATGAAAAAGATTCAGGCTTACTTGGAGGGCAGGATTACATTTTACTGTGCTATGTGACAAAGCGTACATGAGGCTCTGAGATTAACTGGTATATTTGATGCCTGGAAGTCAGCGGGGAAGCAACAGTGAGGTTTACTGCTACCCCCACTTGTCCCCTTCAGGTATGATAGGTAGTGGGACCTAGAGGGAGAAGAATTTCAAAGGCTCAGAGTCTCCCCTGATGTTTTGAGAGGAAGGAGACAAACACTGGTACTCAGAGCTCCCTGACACCTCAGAGGCTCTTTCAAACTGGTTGGGGTGGGAATTAGAGGTAAAACATGCTTCTGGTAGGGCTGGAGTGTTTCTATTCAAAATGTTGTCTGCTTTGGGTAGAAAGTGGAGGGTTTACTTTGGATCCTGCTAGCTGCGTTAGCTATTAGAGTCGTGGTTAACATACCTAAAATTACCATGGCCATCGTGTTAACTGGTAACACACATATTTTACTGCATTAACAGCTAGCATGCAACAGGGCACAGAATGGACAGAGAACAGGATCTAATGTGCTTTACAGATAATGTGGAGGTAGTTTCCACGCAGTAGCTGTTTAAGTGACAAATGATATGAAACAGTTAACATCATCTAAATAACTATATCTAAACACATGGTAATCAAATTCTCATTGTTAACTAAATGGAAAATTGCTTAGATACCTTAAGGGGTCTTTTACTAAAAGGTGCTAACTGTCAACATGTGTTCTGGCGCACACTTGAAGGCGTGCGCCAGAACACATGTTCTGTAGATCCATGACAGTCCACGCTAACTGTAAATGGCATGTTGTGGTGGTAAGGGGGTGAGTTAGGAGCTGAAAGGGGGAGAGGTGAGCACTAGACAGCATGGTTAAACATTGTGAGCTGCGTCCCTTGCAATTAGCGTGGGTTCACCGAATGCCACTTCAATAAATAGAGCTAAGTACACTTGTACCATGTTAGGTCACAGGGTTCCACGTTAACTTCTGGGAACATGCTTTCTATGGCTGTTTATGTACAGTTGTGTGCAAATGTTTGGGCATTCTCTGTCAAACTATATGTTTCATGAATCCCTAAGGAAACAAAATCGAATACATCCTCTGCATGGTATAAAGTCAAACACATCTTTCTGCAAATTTTAATATATAATTACAATTCATTTGCAGATTCAAAACAATAATAAAGATGTCAGATGCAAATATATGTGTGTCCTATCAGTCAACACTTTGTAATGCCTCATTTAAGAAAGTAACGACTTCCAAACATTTCCTGTGGACACATACGAGTCTATTTGTCCTTGCTATTGGAAATACTTCTCACTCTCTTGTGCAATTTTCTAGTTCTAGAATAATATTAGATTTCCTTGAATGCACTGCATGTTCGAGATCGTACCACAGATTTTCAAAAATATCTAAGTGTGGAAGTGCATCATGCAGTGGGAAAGGGGTTCTTAACCCCTCCCTTTGAGCCACACCCTCCCAGCACTGAACTCTGGGCTGCAGACTCTCTTAAAAGGGACAATAATCTCTTTGGAGAGAGATGGGTAACATTTTATATAACCCAACCATGCTCCGTTGCATCCAAGACTCTCCCTCCCCCAAAGAAAGGAAGTCCACGTTCAGGTGAATTCAGCCAGCCTGTTGGCGGACCTGGAACTGGTAGGATTACTACTACTACTACTATTGAGCATTTATATAGTGCTACAAGTCGTACGCAGCACTGCACAGTCAGGTAAGAGACAGTCCCTGCTCATCAGAGCTTACAATCTAGTCAAGACAAACACAGAAGGTGTAGGCAGAGATAAAGCTAGGGGAAAGAAAAAGAAGATCAGGTGAGTCAAGATCCAAAAGCAGCAGCGAAGAGGTGAGTTTTCAGCCTGGATTTGAAGAGGGTTAGAGAAGGTGCCTGGCATACAGACACAGGTAGTTTGTTCCAGACGTAAGACGCAGCAAGGTGAAAGGAGCGAAGTCTGGAGTTCGCAGTAGAAGAGAAGGGCACAGATAGAAGTAGTTTGCTAGAAGAGCGGACTTCCCGAGGGGGGTTGTAAGGAGAGATAAGAGAAGAAAGGTAGTGAGGAGCCGCAGAGGGAATGCATTTATAGGTCAGCAGGAGAAGTTTGAACTGGATGCGGAAAAGGATAGGGAGCCAATGAAGTGACTTGAGAAGAGGAGTAATATGGGCATGATGAGGCTGGTGGAAGATTAGCTGTGCAGCAGAGTGTTGAACAGATTGAAGGGGAGAGAGATGATTCAAATGGAGACCAGCAAGTAGTAGGTTACAGCAGTCAAGACGGGAGGTGATTAAGGAGTGGATAAGCATTTTAGTAGTGTGTTCAGAAAGGAAAGGGCGGATTTTGCTGATGTTATAGAGAAAGAAACGGCAGGTCTTAGCTATCAGATGGATATGTGTGGAGAAAGAGAGAGAGGAGTCAAAGACAACCCCCAGATTGCGGGCTGAGGAAACAAACTCAAAAACTGCCACATAATATGGCCATTGGGCTCCTTATGTTGAGCCAGCCACTTGAGAGGTTGGTGGTCTGTTATTAGCATAAATAGATGGCTGAGCAGGTAGTATTTGAAGGTTTCAAGCACCCGCTTGATAGCCAGGGCTCCTTTCTTTATCACTGCATAATGCTTCTCCTGAGGAAGCAGTTTCCTGCTGATGAATCTTATGGGATGTTCTTCACCCCTGACTTCCTGGGTCAGAATGGCTCCTAGGCCCACCTCTGAGGCATTAGCTTACACAATAAATGGTAGAGAGAAGTCAGGGCTAATCAGGACATGGCCTTCTTAAGATGCTGGAAGGCCAGGTCCAGGTCCGATGACCACTAGATCCATTCAGGAGCTCTCTTCTGGAGGAGATCTGCCACCTCTGCAAAATTAGGGATTAACCAGCAGTAATAGCTAATCAATCCAAGGAAGGCACGGACCTCCTCCTTTGATTTTGAGGTAGGGACTTGGACAATGACATCCATCTTCCGTAGTTGAGGTCATATCTGCCCATACCTGAATAAATACCCCAGGTATCAAACGTCCCAACATACCTGAAAATATTTCTTGGGGTTGGCCGTCAACCTGGCCTTCCACAAGCTGGTCAGCATGGACTATACCTGGGTTAGATGGGTGGTCCAATCTCTTCTATAAATGACAATGTTCTCAAGGTATGCAGCCACATATCTCGTGTACGGTCTCAGCAGGCAGTTGACTAGGTGTTGAAAAGTGGCAGTAGCCCTGTGTAATCCAAAGGGCAGCACTGTAAACTGGAACAGATCCTGAGGTGTCAAAAAGCAGTCTTCTCCTTGGCAGCCAGAGTCAAGGGCACCTGCTAGTATTCCTTGGTGAAATCCAAGCTTGATATAAAGCATGCTTCACCGAAGCACCTGATTAGCTCATCTACTCTGGGTATGGGATATGTTTCCAGTTGAGAAGCTGCATTGACCCTAAGGGAAGTCGATGCAGAATCTGATGCTTCAGTTGGGTTTAGGAAACAAGATGGATGATGACCAGTCACTCTTTGACTCTTCGATAATTACAAGGTCAAGCCATCTCTTCCAGCTCTTTGGTGATGGTCTGTTGCCGGGTATCTGGAATCCAACAGGGTGATTAGCAGATAACCATCACAGGATCAGTAATGATATCAGACAAATGAGGTGGGTTCATTCTGGGCAGATGGAGAACACCTTTAGGTTCAGGTGGATCAAACTTTCTAGATCTTTTCTCTGGGCAAGAGAGCTGTCCTATTGGATCTTGAGTTGGATCCAATGGGGCTGAAATTTTCAGCCCAAAATCATCTCCCTGTACCATCATGAGTCCACTTTTTTAGTAGGTTATTATGGTAAATTTTGGCTTGCTTCCATTTATCTGACTTGGCAATCTTGTAGTTAACAGGCCCCACTTTCTCTTCCACTTTATAGGGCCCCTGCCATTTACAGAATAACTTGCTCTCGGATAAGAGCAGCAAGACTAAAACTCTGTCTCCCAGTTGGAAGAAGCAGTGCACGGCTGCCCGATTTTAACCCCTGGCCTGCTCAGCTTGGGTTTTTTTCCAGACTGAGTTTGGCCACCTCTCTGGCTTTCCTCAGACAGTCTTGCATTTGTATAAGATACTCTACCAAATTACACCCAGCACATGCTTCTTCTTCCCACGTTTCCCTTACTACATCTAATATGACTCTTGGCCATCTTCCAAAGAACAAATCAAAAGGCGAAAACCCCTTGGAACTCTGAGATACCTTGCAAATAGCAAACAAAAAATAGAGTAGGAGAATGTCCCAATTCTTTGGGTCCTTCCGCACAAACCCTTTTAAGGTCTGTTTCAGACTTTTATTGAATCGCTTGAAGAGGCCATCCGTGTGTGATATACTGATGTTCACAGTATCTTGACCTTCATAAAGGCACACACTTGCTTCATCACCTTGGATACAAAGGGTGTTCCTTGATCTGTGAGGATCTGATTGGATATTTCCACCTGCAAGAATACTTTCCAGAGAGCATTTACAATCATAGTAGCCTTCATATTCCTTAGAGCAATGACCTCCAGGTATCAGATAGCATAGTCTAGTATGACTAAAATATTTAGAGTTGGTTCACTCTAAGAGACCTACCAGGTCCATGGCCACTCTTTCAAATGGGGTTTCAATGATAGGCATAAGCACTAGAGGGACAGGATGGACTCAGATGGGGTTGTGAAGCTGGCAGATGGGGCATGACTGCCTATATAACTGCACCTGTTTTTGGGCACTGGACCAGAGAAATGAGGCTAAAACATGTTCTAGTATTTTCTCCACCCTCACATATCCCCTTAATGAGCCAACAATAATACCTGCTGATGACAGGGCCGGGGAACTATCCGTTGTTCTACCTCTTTCCTCCTCTACGGCACCCTCTGTCACTCTGTATAATGAATTTCCCTTTGGCACAAAATAGGGAAAGGTTCTTACAAGGGACTCTGTTACTTACTGGAATCCCATCCACTTCCAAAACCCACTCTCAGGCATATTTAAGGGACTCATCCTCTTGCTGGGCCCCCCTGAAGATCCCTGGGTCTTTCCCCAGCCCCCACTCTGGGAAGAGGACAATTGCATTTGGGTCACTACCGCTGAGTCCTGAGCTATCCCCAGGCATTTCCATGCACACAGGCCAGTGTTACTATCTTTGCATAGTCCATTTGAAACTGGGATATGATTTTCCGCCGAATAAAGGACAACAGAAGGATTTTTTTCTTTGAGGGGACCAAGCCCTGCCCCAAGCTCTGCCCTAATTCCACCTAAGACCTGCCCCAAGGGCAGACACTCCCCACTGCTGCCCTCCCCTCTTCCTAATTTGTTATGAACCTCCTCCACTCCTCTGAAGACAGGAGGGGATGTCCTGTTTGCAGACAAGGAGGGCTTTGTCATGGTCATGGCTTTTCTTCTGCCCATGGGGGATGGCATCCCCATGGGCAGACTGCTGCCTGAGGACCACGATCATTGTAAAGACCCTTCCTGTCTGCCCATGATCCTTACGGGCCAGCAGACAGTAGACTGCCCACAGGGCAGAAGAGAAGCTGTGATTGCAGCAAAGACCTTCCTGTCTGCCACAGGGATCCAATCTGCCACAGGCAGACAGGAGGGATCTATACTGTGGTTGCAGTGCTCTCCTGCCCGTGGTGGATGGTATACCTGCAGGCAGCCTGCAGCTTGGAAGCCTTCCCCTACTTCTGCCCACGGGAGTTCGGAGGAAGCCCCAATCACAGAGCACATTTTGATGAGGGCATGGCCCCTCTGGCCCCCTTTTCAACGCCTATGGGTCCACACACTCATGAGTTCAGATTCCCATAGGCTGTCAAGCCCCAATCACAGAGCACATTTGATGGGGCCATGGCCCCTGTGGCCCCCCTTTTCAACGACTATGGGTCCACACACTCATGAGTCTATCAAAGCCTGGAGGCAGGTCTCCTTGAGCTCCACTGCAATCCCAAAGTTCTAGACCCCTGGGTGGAAAGTGTCCACAAAAGCGCAGATGTGAGGAGTGATTAGGCTGATATCCATGGATTCTTCCCCATATTCCCGAGCAGTGTCCAGGTGAAGGAGTCATGGCTGGGTCCATGGCCTTGCCTAGGAGGTGACTTTGGGGTTGGAACAGGGGAGCCAACATCTGTTTTGCCTTGCCCTTCCGTCCTTCTGGGCTAACAGGTGACTTCTTACCCATCACACTGTCTGCTTTAGTTACCAGCTGGGTTTCATGATACACATCAGCTATTTCCAGTGCACCAATGTAAGCTTGGGGTGCTGACATATCCACTGTTTCATCAGGGCAGTCAAGACCTCCAAAAACTGTTTCAATAGCACAATATTGGTTATCTTGGGCCCAATCTTTCCCTAGAGTTGCAACCACTTCCATGCAAGATCCTTCAACTGACAGAGGAACCTGCAGCATTCCAGCTCCAACAACATTAAACAGTCTCTAGTGGCCAAAACAAAATCTTGACCTTCTGTAGAGGCCCAGCCCTGGAGGTATGTGGATAAGGTCGTAGTGCATTATATATATATTTTTATATATTTATCATAAATGTTGGTTTATTTATTCGTGATACGTAATTGAGATTTATATATTTATTTATATGTTCACTTATGATTTCTTAATTTATTGATTTTAAAACCATTGTTTTACATCGTTTGATATTTTAAGTATCTGTTTTATAGGTATTAGACTTTTTATCCATTTTATTGAATTATTATTTATACTTCTTTTAGCTCCGTATATGTTATATTGGTTCGAATTGGAATTTCTATTTATATGTCTTAGTTCAATCTCTATGTTTTTCTTAACATTTAGGATATATTTATAATTATGATTTTAAATGTTTTTTATGTATATTATATATTGTTTTTTAACCATTAATGCCCCTGAGGAAGGTTGTTACGAAACATGGCCAGTGTCGGGCCAGTGGCTGAAGTGGATTTATTCAATACAAGTTTTCAATCTTTACACGTCCCTTCGTTGCAGTCCACATTTCTTACTGGATAAGGTCGTAGTGTGGCATGCAGTGGTAAGGGAGTTTCTTTACAGCACAAGCCAGAAAGCAGTTCAGGGAAAATAAAGGCAGTTATTATTCTGTCCCAGCTTGTTAAACCTCCACAAGACAAACCCCAGAACAGACAGCAGTTCAGGGAGAACAAAAAGCAGCTTTACTTCTGTCCCAGCTTGTCAAATTTCCACAAGCTGGTACTCTCAGTCCTTTCCCCAGCCTCAGTTAAAGTTCCTACCTCAGAACCTCTTTGCACGGCTTGCCTTGGAAGGATGTCTGGCTCCATGGGCCTCTCTCCCTCTTGCAGCCAGATAGGTTCTTAACCTCTCTCTCTCAGAGCCACACCCTCCCAGCCCTGAATCTGAGCTGCAGACTCTCTTAAAGGAGACTGTTGATAATCCCTTTGGAGAGGGACAGGAGTGTAGTTGCTGTGGAAGTCATTTCAAAGCCATCATCTTTTTTTTATCCTGTAATTACTGTAGTGTTGATTTTGAGGTGAGTTTCAGATACTTGTCTTGCTGAATTATTCATTCTCTCTTCAACTTCAGTTTCCTCAGTGACTGGGGACATTAGGAGGGTTTTTCATATTTTTCTTACTTGTTCCCTATCTAACAACAAGTAATTTGGATGTAATATTGGTACATTCAGAGGAAACCTTGTTATGAATGAAATATATCCTTCATTCTAAACAAGACTGATCATTTACTGAATGTCATGGTAACGCATTGGCCTTAGAATTCCTTCATTACTATACACTTTAAATCCAGTTCATACAATTTTTTTTTCCTAATCTCTCTTTTTTGTTTTATGCTTAACCCAAAGCAACATGCTATTTGAAGTCCCTGATTGCAATAAGTGCTGCACATCCCATAATTCACTAGCCTAAAATCTCACTCTTGGACATGAGTAACTTGGAAGTTCTGATATCTCTACTGACAGTATATATCTCATATACATTTTTACCATATGTCTTGGGATTTTTTCCCAAGATCAGCAACTGAAAGTTTATTTTAAAACTGGTCACATAAGCAATGATTTTAATAAGGAAAAGTAGACATATAGGAGCTGATATGGTGCTGGCTAATATTTTTAAAGTGCCTGTCCACTGTCGCTTTAAATAAAACCTGACTTTCAGACGCTAAAAGGATAGCAGAAACTTTCCCTAACTTTATGTGGTTTAGCCAGGGCCGGCCTAAAGGTTTCTGCCACCCAAGCAAAAACTCCAGCCATGCCCCCCACCCTATATCCCCTGGGCACCGTGCTGCCCTCCTCTCCCCAGGCTGATCCGTGCCCTCCCCCCAACACTGATTCTAATGGAATAAGTGGCAGTGGGGGGGGGGGGCAGAATCACGGTTCTGCAAGGGGGGAGGGCGGCACAGCTGGGCACGTGGGGAGGTAACAGGCCTAGTGGATG
The DNA here is from genome assembly GCA_033557465.1 of Ichthyophis bannanicus. NCBI lineage: Eukaryota > Metazoa > Chordata > Amphibia > Gymnophiona > Ichthyophiidae > Ichthyophis > Ichthyophis bannanicus. The sequence continues at coordinate 862,502,143 of CM066032.1, read as the reverse complement.
GATCAGCCCTGGGTTTAGTGACTGAATATGCCAAACCTTGCCCACACCAGACATCTTTCCTGCAGTCTGTAGGGATATTCAGTACTATCTATATAGTGCCACTGAATATTGGGATCGCGTTGGTTTAACCAATTAGCAACTCCTGCTAATCAGCTAAACCCTTTTGAATATCCTTCCCATACTTTCCCTTCTAAAATCACTGCATGCTTGCATTTGGCAAATTAGATGTGTAAATTTCAAAATTCATCCATGTTCACATAGGATGGCACCATACAAATATTTTTATAGGCATGACTGGGCAAATTTTGCATAGCATTTTTTCTACATGACTAACTAGGTCAGTGGTTCTCAACCCAATCCTTGGGGCACACCTATCCAGTCAGGTTTTTAGGATATCCACAATGAATATGCATGAGATAAGTTTTCATACCAAGGAGACAGTGCATGCAAATCTATCTAATCAATATTCATTGTGGATATTCTGAAAACCTGGCTGGATGGGTGTGCCCCAAGGACTGGGTTGAGAAAAACACAACTAGGTTATGCACTTAGCTTTTTTTTTAAGTTATCATTATGGGGGTAACTTTGTAAAGCATTTTCTGCATGTCAAGCATACTTGTGAAAAATGGTTCTTACAAAATTGCGCAAACATGAGCATATTCGATGGCACACAGATGCATTATAGGTGTTCCAGGATTTCAGTTTGCATGGACTTGCAATTTATGCCCATATTTTATAAAATATTTGCATACACACTTATAGAATACATGCAGTTAACACCTTTGGACCAGGTGTAAATTTATGTCTTGGAATGTGCACATTAGTGGGGCATAGGCACCTATATTGCTTTAACAAAATAAGCACAAAATTGCCACCTCTTTGGAACTCTCATGTCTTAGAAAATGTTCCCCTTAATCTTTACCTGCACCTCTTTTCTCCTACCCACTGCATCATCATTTGCAGATCATTAATTCTTTATATTACAGCGGCCTTAAAATTTAGTCTGTGATAAGACTTTACTTTGCATTCACTACAAATGTGAACAAAAAGAAAAATACATCCCTAGCTGAATTGTCCCTTTTTGTGATTCTCATCACCTTAGGCAAGAGAAAAACTAGTTTAATGATAACTGTGGAACCCATCACTGCAGGCATTATATTAAGAGACTTGCACACAGTTTGTTCAGATTTAATAACCTCATGCCCAAAAGCATATTTTGATATATTAAACTCACTTGTATAGCTTGTTATTCCCTTAATTATGCTGTTCTCTGTTTCTTTTTTTTTACCAAACTGAATTATTGCATTGCAATTTATAGCATTCAGCAGTGTTTTTACTGTAAGATCAATATCGCTGACTTCAGAACAAATACTGATGAAAGCGATCGTTAACTGTTGTACAAATGGTCATCATTCCAGCAGAATAATGGCAAGGTTATATATTTTATAGTATCTTTGTATTTTTTCTTTTTGAGATCATTTCTTCCCCTATCAAAAAAAGATGATACACCTACCCTATCCATTAATACCAGGAAAATGGCATGATAGACAAACACTACAAAACCCAAAATAAAAGAGGACACTACCATTCCATACTATGTTTCATATTAGAACAAAAAGCAAGACAAGGAGGCTTCATACCCAGTGAATATGGCATTAATCTGGTCTACTTTTTATGAATGAAGTGTGAGCCCTCTTTTTGAGAAGCATGTGGTGGATGACTTTATAAAAAGGCATTTAGTTTTGGGAATGGAGAAGGCACGTATTTTATAAATGCATGGAGCCCCATTCTGGGAGGGGGCGTCCGGGCCATCCGGACGTTCCCACTAAAGATGGGGCCATTAGGACTTGATTCTTGTCCGCGGGAACAAAACGTTTCTGTGGGAGCCAGCATTGGGCCCGAGGATGGCCCGGCATGCACTCTCCACCTGTGGGGTCATCCTCCCCACAGGCGCCCCCTGCATTCACTGCTCCGGTCCCCCAAATCCCCACTGCCCAACCCACGGCTAGCCTTCCACAGCCTGGATCAGGCAGCAGGGACACCCCGCATCTGGACCCAGGAGTGGTTCTCCTGCCCCAATCTGGCAAATCGTGCTGCTTATTCCACCTCTGAGGTGGTATAAGCAGTGTGTCCCAGCAGGACCTGAATCGGCCCTGTACGTGCTGCCAGGCTGGCCTGACCCCGCTCCGTCCTGATCCCACTCCCTCCAGATCTTCCCATCCTGATGCACAGGATGTATAGGGAAAGCTGGTGGGGGAATAGGATACAGGCGGCTTTGCAGGACTGCACATCCCGGTGGGACGTGCAGCCCTGCAACCTGCGTTCGAGAATAAGGGCCATAGGCACCTATGTGTCTTTATAAAATATTTGGACAGATCCTGCAGAAATCATTTTCCTGGTATTGATTTAAGATCATTCAAAAGACACTGGCATGCGGGGGAGTAATGAGCAGAGTTGTGATTTATACGCCAACATTTATGCCTGCATCTTGAATGATCTTAAAGGCCAACAAAGAATAACCTATAATATAAAACTGCTTTCCATGTCACTGTTAGGTATATCTTTTAATAACAGATTTCAGATAGCAAATATTACCTGGAGATACTCTTTCCTCATCAGTTGGTGGCAGCGCATTGAGCATTTCGTTATTCTATGTTGAATCTTGAACAATAAGACTGACCAGCAATGTGCTTGTTACAAACTGGCTAAAGTTGCAAGCTGCAGTGTATTTAGCATTTTTACAGATTCGTCGGAGTATGAGCAGAGTTGTGATTTACATGCATATTGTATAAGATACATGTGTGCATGTAAAATACATGCCAACTTTTATGCCTGCTCTTGAGCAGATGTAAATTCCCTGCCTTCAATCAATACCAGGAAAATGATTTCTGCAGGATCTGTGCAAATATTCTATTGTTGAAGCCGCCCATATATAGCATTCAATAGGAGTCCTACCAACCAGAATAGAGGTGTTCATTCATATCTGATGTCGTCAGATGGGAAGCATACACAGCTAAGAGGTCATTGTCCTTGTGATCAGTGTGATTTTTCTAACAGAGTGGAGGAGTAGCCTAATGGTTACAGCACTGGCTTGGGAACCAAGCAATGAGGTTTCAATTCCTACTAGCTCTCCTTGTGGCCTTGGGCAAGTCACTTAACCCTCCATTACCTCAGAAAAATATGTTATTGATGTCTGTATTTAATGTACATTCCCAAGTTTAAAAAGTTACAATGTAAGCTGCTTGGACTGAAATGATAAAGCAGTATAAAAAAAACTGATAATAATCAAACCATAGGACCCAGATGTTCCAATCTCCATTTACTACTATCTAACATGTGCCACAGCTAACTTAAGAGCAAGCTTTTCCAAGTTAGTACATCTCTTCTACATTGATCTATGTAAGGGCTTTAGCAAGCAGTCCCTTCAGTTCCAAATATGAAATACTAAGGCCTTTGATGATTTCTACCATCTACTAAAAATGTTGAATTTCCATTCACATTCCATGAAGCTCATGTCCTAAGAGAATCAATCATTCTGGGGAAAAAAACTGTAGAACTTATTTGGAAATTCAATAATATACCATAAAGATGTTAAGACCAAGGGTATGAAAGTCACCATGCCCTTGCTAGTTATCACTTTGTGGGTACTCAATATACTGTAGGAACTTGGCTGAGATGTGCAAAAAGAAAGTCCATGTACTCCGAGTGATAAGCATTCTCCTTTCTTTAGGGTCCTACCTTTGTTTACATAACCCAGTGCTTTTCTTGGGATTCTGAGTACCACATAATAGTACTTTAGAAATGTTAAACCTCTTTATATGCATATTTTATATGAAAGTTGAGAAGAAGCAAGATTCAGATTACCCTTCTTTTTGGGTCACATATGAGTAGTCAGCAAAATTCTAGGCCTCTTTCTTTTCTAAACAATTTAGCTACAGAATCATTTTATGTGGGGGAAAAAAGTGAGTACCTTTTATTTCAAGCATAAGCAATATGGATCTGCATTCATTGGTGTGTATTCAGTTCACTAATGCGTCTTAAAAAATGCAGAGCAAGCTAAATCAATTTAGCACACATTAGTGTATGATTTCATGTCTGTTAAGTCAATGCATGTCAATAAACAGATTGAATAAAAAAATAGAAAAACAAAGATTACAATTTTTTTATTAAAATGAATATGTCAAATGAACCAAAAAACTGAAAATTAGGAAAAATCTCCAGATGAGCAGAGAATGAACCAAGGGGCCCTTTTACTAAAGCCTGGTAGCTGGTTAATGTGTGTTTTGGTGTGTGGCAACTGGCAGACAGGAACATAACGTGTGAGTATGCTAGCAGCTGTGCATTAAAGCACATGGTAACAGGTCAAGGCACGATGGGGCGGGGAATCAGTGAAGTATGGGAGTGGAGAGCGCATTGGCACTAGTGTGAGGGCAACTGCTGTGTGCTCAATAACAATGTGGAAATTAGTGCAAGTTTGCCTAACGGCACCTCTATGGGTGTTGTGAGGTGCATCTGCTTCACAGTAAGTGCACGACGCATTCATCAGTGTTCGCAGTCGTGCAAGGCCAGGAACCTGCTGAGCAGGCCACCAACAGCATATGAAGGGTGCACATGCAGTGAGATGGAATTGTTGCTAATCATGTGTTAAGTGCACATCTTTAGTAAAAAGGCCCCCCCCCCCCAATTTTTTTATCCTGTGCATAATCAACAATATGTTTGATAACATCAAATGGATATGAACATTGTACAGTGAAAAAGATAGAGAGGAAGAAAATTGATGTCTTTGAATTATGGTGCTGGTGACAAATACTGTGTATATAATGAACTGCCCAAAGAACAAACCAGTTAGTACTAAAGGAGATAAAACCTAAACTTTCTTTAGAAGCTCAGATGAGAAGACTTTGACTTTCATATTTTGGACACATCATTCAAAGAGAGAGAGAGGGAGGCCAGCAATGAGATGGATCGATACAAAAATAGCAGGTATGGGTACTATATCAACAATGAGCTACCTGACTGAAGACCAAACATGGTTTAGGTCAACTATCCAGAGGGTTGCCATGAGTTGATGCCAACTCGATGGCACAACATCAACAATCAACAATACCCGTAATAAACAATGTTCTGCATAAGAGATTCATTCCTTCTCATAATCTTGAAATTTTGTTGTGCAATCCAGACTGTAAGACCCTTCTTTATTTTCATGAAGTCTGTTGTTCAGGCAATAAAATGTAAATTAATAAGTAGCTTTGATGCAAATGTATCATCAACTGTGAGTCTTACTCATACCAAGGAGCCCTTTCACTAAAACCCGCTAAGCGGTTAACATGCATTTTAGTGTGCATGATTGGCCCGTGGTAACTATTATTGCATATGCATGACAGTTACCACACACTAATTCCCATTGTAGCTTCACATCACGTGATGGGGACAAGAATGGGTGGGTTAGAAGCAAAGTGTAGGCTTAGTATTAAGTGCACATTAATTGTGTAGCACGTTGGGGTATGTATCCATGTGATAACTGCTAGAAACATGCTGGCTATGCCTCCGACAGTTAATGAAACACTTTGTATTTACCGTGTGTTAGTTTTCCCACTAAATCGGCATTAAGTGCAAAACCCTGATGGGTTCAGTAAAAGGGTCCCTAAGAGATTTTATAGTCCTCATCATCTTGGTTTATTTTTGTAAATCATCTGTAAGTGCCATCTAGGTATAAATCTGACAATAAAATCTCATTCAAGCACTTATTATGTATTCCTGATGTTATATCTTTGAAGTATATCATTTCTGATAAAACAATGAAAATGTCTTGGAAATCTTCAAGTGTTACATATGCTTTTCAATTTATATATCAATAACTTTTCTGAATTGTCACCTTTGTCATAGTGTCTCTGATTGCTTTCCTTAGACTTAATTCTAGCTGTCTATCCAAAAGCCAGTCCAACAGCAGTCAATAATGTAGTAATCTCCCCTTTCTGAGTCAAGTAGGGTTCATCTCATTTTTGATCTCCAATGTTAACCTAGTCTTGTGTTCCACTATTGATTAAAAAAAATTAGATGAAATTAATTAGCTGTGAAAAATAGTCTTGGCTACATCTGAAATTATGCCTGATGAAAACCCAAAGCCTTAATTAAGCTCAAAGTAGTTAACAATAGAATAAAAAATTGAGTTTCTATCAATTTTATCTTTAAGGAAAGAGTTACCAAACACCCAGTATTTCTGTATTTTGCATGCTAGAGGCACTAGAGAGGGACTGAACGAAATTATCTCTACTATTGAAGTGGAATTAATGGCAAAGACTCAAGTCAAATTACTGTATCATATAACATTGGCATGCATAAGTATGATTTATAGAGTGAGAAGAATAAGGCATGTTTTTAATGGAGTGAGCTGGTTTTCGAAAGATCAGTCAAACCATTTCTCTCATATACCTCCTAAATACGTCTGTGTATTCCTCATTATGTTATTGGTCCTCCAGATTGGAAGCAGTATTAAAGTTTCAATCCGGGAGTAACATTTCCAAAAAAGTAGAACATTTAGTGAAGAAGAGGGCTGTAGAATCCACTCATCCAGTATTGTATCCATATATTTATTCTTAGGTTAATCATAGGCTACAAAAAAGAAAAATACCTACACTCAGGTCTTTCTTCACTGTACCCAGAGTCAAGGGAATCTCTTAAAATGAGGATCACCTCTAGTTTTTAAGAAGTGCTAAGAAAGATGCCTCTGTAGTCCTGCTTTCAAGGTTAAATTCTTAGGGGCCAGTTTTCAAATACTGGGATATTAAACACCACAACACCCATCTATGGCATTTAAATATCGGGAGCAGTATGTGGGGAGTGGCTGCCACGGAATATCCAGATTGCGCACTCGCGCTTTGGATCATGGCAGTGATCCAGACAGTGGCAAATTTCAGTCACTATCCAGATCATTTATCCTTTTCTGCCAGCCTAAACAATCTGGACAAATCACCTGAATAGTGGCTGAAATCATCACTATCCGGATAATGGTGGTACCGCCCAAACTCCGTCCTGACATTATCCGGTTAGCGCTGAGGCAGTCAGTGTTGATCTACAGTGGCACTGTCTGGATAGTGCCATGGAAAATATGGCTGAAAGCTCTTAATAACCCCAATGGTAGTCCAGAAAATGTTTCTTTCTTTTTAATATTGACCCCTCAATTTCTCAGAAACTGCATGCTAGGGATGTACACAGGGAGAAAAAACAGTTTTCAGGGAATTTGGCTTTCCTCCCCAATTTTCAGTGATTGTTTTCAGTTCATTTCCCATATATATATATATATATATATATTAATAAAAAAGCCTTAACCCAGGTTAGACCTTTTTAATGCATGGAAATCAACTGTGCCCATGTTAATTCATGTATTAATATATATTAAATTGATTTTGCAAACATTTTGTAAGGAGCCTTAACATTCCAAATATGCACTAATGAATGCCCTGAATAAAATATACTTTTATTTTCAAACTAACAATCCCCCTACAGAGCTTAATACTTGGCTAGAAAAATTAATCCCTTCATATCAAAGAGATGCACCTGCGGATTTACCATCCCATTGGTTTCAGTTATACATCTTTTTGAAAACTTCTTACCCCTTTCTCACACAGTTTTTTGCCCCTTTTTATGCATGGCTACTATGATGTTCGCTCTTTCAGCCAACTCCCGTCATCTCTTCTTGCCAAACCTACATAACTATAGCAACAACAAAACAGTTAGTATTAAGAAAATTCCCTCCAACATTTTTTTTAGACTGAACTCATTCCTTTTCAGAAGTAACTCAAGACGAAGTGCACTCAGGTACACTGGGTACGTCTCTTTCTCTAGAGGGCTTACAGTCTAAGTCTGCACCTGAAAGACAATCTGATGCGGTTCAAATGAATGTCTGACACTGGACTGCAGAGGAGGAGGAGGACACAGTCAGAAGTCCGACCCCGCTATTCAGCACAAGAGAGAGCTTTCAGACTGAAGTCCTTTTGCAACAAATTTGACTGAAGGATACATAAAACAGCTAATAGATAGAGAGAAGCTTATAACCAATATGTTCTGGAAGGTATCTTTGGATAGTAGTTCTTCTTAGAGACAGATCAGCTTGATGAAGCTATATTTCAGTCAGTTTTTCCATAAACATTATGGGCCCGATTCAGAGACCCGGGGACGTGCAGCCCTACAAGCCGTTAGGACCCTATATCCCCATCATGCTCTCCCCACATGTCCTGAGCAGTAGGATGGGGAGAGCCAGTGGAGGGGGGGGGGTGGGGGGGAATGGGGCAGGGCAGAGTCGGGGCGGGCCAGCCAGGCAAGATGTACAAATCCAATTCAGGTCACGGCCCTGTATGTCCTGCAGGATCCGTAGGGACGTGTTGCTTATTCCACCTACATGGAGGACATCCCTGCAGCTGGCAGGGCACACTGGGCCGTCAAAAGGCCCTATTCTGTGCACCGCGGGAACATTTTGTTCTCCCGGTCAAGAATCAAGTCCTAAGGGGCCAGCCTTCCTCGGGGACATCCAGATGGCCCGGACATTCCCCTCTCTGAATCGGGCTCCATGTCTGTCTTCATCCAGAAAGCACTTGCATAATGATAATGACCAATTCTTATTTCAAAATTTCTCTGTATATGTGAAGGCACATTTTGGAAAGATCATTTAGGTGCCCCCCAGGATGTATAAATCAGAATGTCCAAAATTCCATAGGAGGGGCAGTAGAGAAGGTGGAAACGTGAAAATGCATCCTAAAATCAATTTTCACAGATTATGTCAGATTACGACACTAGACACCCTATAGAATATTTTCATTCTGTAACTCATAATTATCAGGTAGCATAACAAAATATTTTTTTAAATTTCTCTATTATACTTTGGATGTTCCAGATTTCATTTGACAAATCCAAAACTATCAGATAGCTTAATAAAATGTTTTTGGATGTTTTACTATTGCATTTACCATTGCATTTTGTTGACATTTCCAAATTTCACCTCATATGTGACCAGTAATGGGTCTAAGACAACTCAGCATGGCACACTGAGTTGGCTGCTCTGAGTTGTCCTAGACCTGGTCTAAATGTAGATGTGTCCGGCAGAGATTTTAAACATGTGGCGCCATTCTGAATTTGGGCATACATATGGATCTTTTTTGGACGACCCTGGACACGTGTCTGTCATACCTCTAAGTGTCTAAGATGTGATTGGGTCAGACATATATACATTTGGCCCAATTCAAAATTGCTATTGTAATGCAGATGTGATTGACTGAAGGATGTATAAAACAGCTAATAGATAGAGAGTGTAGGGGTGTCCTACATGGAGTGGTGGGTTCACCCCTAAACAAAGACATGGGAAGGGGTGGCCTGCACAGAGCGACAGGTGCACCTACTCTTGCCATCTTGCTGGGCAGACTAGACGGATCATGCTGGTTTTTATCTGCCGTCATTTACTATGTCACTATGTTACACATGTGAACGATCATTTTCACAGGTGCAAATCACGAACAGGGCTTCTAAAATGATACCCTTACTGTTTAAATGTTCATAAGATAATTGAGAATGTTGGATAGCTCTCATTTAGTAAATCTGTCATACTGTCTTGCCTTTGCTTAAGAAATGGTCATTTTCCCTGAGTTAGTATTGTGCTTATTATCTGACTATGGGTATGGTAAATTTTTACTGCAGTAAATTTCTCTAATCAGCTTCGCCACCAAGGAGCGTTATTGTTTTAAAAATTGACTAGCAAATATTGTCAGCACAAAACGGCCAGGGAGAAGTTCCATTTTATTCTATTTTTCCCTGGATAGAGATTATAAGCAAGGTGCAATGCTGTTTCAGGCAGTTATTAAGACTCTCTGCCTTTCCATTTTCTCTTGGAAGATGCAAGCAGAGATATTGATCACTTCTAAAAGTTTTCTGCAAATATGCTGTTTAAACCTGAATAATGTTACCAAATCTACCAAGGGTAGATTCTCTTAGTAGATTTTTACCCTGCTGTTTTGTCTTGGCTTAAAAATAAAACTTCATAATCTGAACTGTACTTTTCTACGATTTGTGTGAGCCTTCCTTGATTCAATAGTTAAAAGAGGATTTTCACAGAGACAATTTTGATCACTTCCATTACATAATGGCTTTTTGGTGGAAAAATCAAAGCTTAACTTCTCTCTCTGGAAAAACAAATGTGTCCTTTAGTCAAAGCAAGCAACCATTTCAAAGTATCTCATACTGCGCTTCCCCAGCATCTTTCAGCAGCAGCAAAGTCATGCTGTATCTTTCTATATGTTCCCTGCTAAAATAAAGTAATTATTCCTTGTGCAGGCTCTTAACAGATTACCTATTCATTTATTGCAGACTATACTCACTTAACCAAGTTTCCCTGCTATTGCTAGAAGAACCCATAACTATTTTTTTAATCTATATCAACACTCTGCAGGTTTTCAGCCACTGCCATTCATTCTGCTAACCAAGTCCTCCAATAATGCTGACTTCTTTGGGGATGACAATCAGTTAGAGGCTGCTGGGCTTCCCTGTTGCTTGTAGATGGTACCAGTTTCTTGCTGTTGTCAATCCCAGGATTCAGTATCCAGGGAGAGTTCTTGTATATTATTCAAATCTTTAGATCTCACACTTTCACTGCAGACTAATGCTATGTAACTCTCTTGCGTAGTCCAGCCCTTACTCACAGCAACCTCTATTCTCAAGCTTCTGGTTGTCAACAGCAGAAGAGCTAGAAACATAAGACCAGGTAAGCAGGGCCAATGTAAAGATATTGGTACTCTAGGTAAGCATTTAGCCTTATCCCCACTCCCCCAAGATTATGATCATTATTCATGGTCCATTAGATGATAGAGGGGTTAAAGGGGCACTAAGAGGCGACAAGGCGATAGCGGAGAGACTGAATAAAGTTTTTGCTTCGGTCTTTACTGAAAAAGATGTAGGGATGTTACCCATGACTGAAGTGGTATTTAAAGGTGTAGAAGAATTGAAGGAAATATCGATACATTGGGAAGATGTAGTACAACTATTAGATAAACTGAAGAGTAGCAAATCACCTGGGCCGGATGGTATACAGCCGAGGGTGCTGAAAGAACTGAAATATGAGATTTCAGACCTGCTATTAGTAATCTGTGAACTATCATTAAAATCGTCTCTAATACCTGAAGATTGGAGGATCGCCAATGTAACACCAATTTTTAAAAAGGGTTCCAGGGGTGATCCGGGAAACTACAGACCGGTGAGCCTGATGTCAGTACTGGGAAAAATGGTAGAAACCATCATAAAGAATAAAATTACTCAGCATGTAGACAGTCATGGCCTAATGGGAGACAGCCAACATGGCTTTAGACAAGGAAGATCTTGTATTACTAATCTGATATTTTTTTTGAAGGTGTGAATAAACAGGTGGACAAAGGTGAGTCAGTTGATATAGTGTATCTGGACTTTCAGAAATCCTTTGGCAAGGTCCCACATCGGAGACTTTTGGCAAAACTAAAGAGTCATGGGATAAGAGGCAGTGTACTATTGTGGATCAGGAACTGGTTAAAAGATAGAAAGCTGAGGGTTGGGCTAAATGGCCAATTTTCCCAATGGAGAAAGGTGAATAGTGGTGTACCCCAGGGATCTGTGCTGGGTCCGCTGCTTTTTGACATATTCATAAATGACCTGGAAAGGTGTATAACAAGGGAGGTTATCAAATTTGCAGATGACACAAAACTATTTAAAGTTGTTAAAACCCAAGAGGATTGTGGAAAATTGCAAGAGGATCTTGATAAATTGGAAGACTGGGCATCAAAATGGCAGATGAAATTTAATGTGGACAAATGCAAAGTTATGCACCTAGGGAAAAACAACCCAAACTATGATTACAGGATGCAAGGTTCCACATTAGGAACCACCACCCAGGAAAAAGATTTAGGCGTCATTGTGGATAACATGTTAAAACCCATGGCCCAGTGTGCAGCGGCGGCCAAGAGAGCAAATAGAATGCTAGGTATGATAAGGAAAGGAATGGAAAATAAAACAAAAGATATTATAATGCCTCTATATCGTTCCATGGTGAGACCGCACCTTGAATATTGTGTGCAATTCTGGTCGCCGTATCTTAAAAAGGATATAGCGTTATCAGAAAAGGTTCAGAGAAGAGCCACCAAAATGGTAAAGGGGATGGAAGGATACTCCTATGAAGAAAGTCTAAAAAGGTTAGGGCTCTTTAACCTGGAAAAGAGACGGCTGAGGAGAGATATGATAGAAGTCTATAAATTAATGAACGGAGTGGAACGGGTAAACATAGATCAATATGTTTACGTTATCAGAATATAGAAAGACTAGGGGACATGCAATGAAGCTACATGGTAAATTATTTAAGACTAATAAAAGAAAATATGTTTTTCACTCAACGTGTAATCAAACTCTGGAATTTGTTACCGGAGGATGTAGTAAAGGCTGTTAGTGTAGCTGGGTTTAAAAAAGGTTTGGACAAGTTACTGGAGGAAAGGTCCATAAACCCTTATTAAGAAGTGATCCAGGAAATCAATGTGTTTTTTTTTTTTTTTTTTTTTTTTTAATGTTTACTTAACATTTTGCATAACCAACACAAAATACATACAAGTACATTACAAATTTTACAAATAAAACCAAAAACAAGCAACATAAATGTAGTGTATAGCATATTACATTACATACAAATATAATCTGCATTCCATATACTAAACCTCTGGCTGTGACCACAAACTCTCCTCCCAACAGCTACTCTTGGAAACCGTCCCACCTAATATCGTCCTCCACCGGAACTACCAGTCCGGCAGTCTGCCTGTCAGCAGGCATCCCTATTCCACAGGCTATTCATGCTACTGTTTGACCGTTAACTGTGCATTAAGGGTATCCCATTTCTTAAGAAGACAGCTGTAATGAGGATTTTGCTGCACATATGCTCGCTCATACAACCGGTGCATACACACAAGGTTCCACCAAAGCTCTGGGTCTAATTTAGAGAAGTCTTTCCAGTGTCCAAGAATAGCTTTCACTGCGAGGCTGATCATCAGATCAAAAAGCATTGATTCTTTTCCTCTAAACCAGGAATCCCCGCTTTAGATTTGTATATTACTATTCAATATAAAAGTGGCATGTTTAAATTAAACAGTTGGGTAATCCAATACCACACTTCTTGCCAATATGTCTTCAATTTTGGACATTGATATAGCATATGTGATAACGTCCCTATATCTTCCTCACAGGACCAACAAGCATTCCCTGTTTGCGGTTGCCATTTCGCAAGCCGTAAAGGCGTTATGTATGCCCGATGTGCAAGAAAATATAGCGTTTGAGTCAACGATGCTTTTCGAGATATCCGTATCTGTGAGCCCCAAAACGTCTCCCTTCCTCTTTGGTCCTCCAGCTGTCCTGCATCAGCTTCCCAGGTCAACTGCAGACCTGTACATCTCCTCTGTTGAACCTCCCGTATTACTGCCACGATCCGGGATATCGGCTGTGAACTCTCCCGCATCTCTTGCACCCACCGTAGAAGTGGCCATTCTCGCTCCAAAGCCATCGATGTGACTCCAGCTTTCCCCAAACAGCACCGCAACTGACACCATTGAAACAGAGCTTTATATGGTAGCTTATACTCCTGCTGCATCCTCTGAAAAGATTTGAATTCTTTATTGCAGATCAGTTGGCCCAAGCTAAAGATTCCATGACATATCCACTCCTTCCATACAAAGCTATGTCCGGCAATTTTAAATTTCGGGTTCAGCCAAATTGGTGTCCCCTGTGTGTAGTTCTGAACCCCCTCTAAATATGGTATCATCTCTTGAAAGGCACACTGAGTGGCTCGCAAGATATCATTACATGATGTCCGTCTCTGGGGATCCGCACCAATGCGCCATTTCAGCGGCAGCGGTGCGCTAATAACTCTTTCTATCTGTAGCCACAGCGAGTCCGTCTCTACTGCTTCCTCTTCACTCCAAAGAGAGCCTTGTTTCAACAACGCTGCTATATGGAACCAGAAAAAGTCCGGAAAGTGCACTCCGCCTCTTCTTTTAGGCAGCTTCAACTTCCAAGTCGCAATTCTGGGCATCTTATTACGCCATAGAAAGGATATTAACAGCCTTCCCAACTTCTGATAGAAACGTTGAGGAAATATTACCGAAATCATGCTTAGGATGTAGTTAATCTTAGGGACTATAACTATTTTAATCGTTTCTAATCTTCCCCACCATGACAGTTTCAGGGAAGACCATTTATTTGTATATTCCTTCACAATACGCTCACATATTACCATATTTTGCATAGTCGTCTCCTGCATGGTTTTCCCATAAAGAACTCCCAAGTATTTAAAATAGGACTGCTCAACTTTGAATGGGTACCTGTCCCATGTTGTCAAGGATGCCGGAGTGTTAAGGGGTATGATAGTAGTTTTCGTTAGATTCACTTTATAGCCCGATAGTTTTGAGTAGTCCGTAATCAACGTCAACACTGCATCCAGCGATTCAGGTTTAACAAACAAAAGTAAGTCATTGGCATAAGCAGATAGTTTACATTGATATCCCTTAATTTCAATTCCTGATATCTCTGCAGATTGTCGAATTTTAAGGGCCAATGGTTCCAGTGCTAAATTGAAAAGAAGCAGTGATAAGGGACACCCTTGTCTTGTCCCTCTAAACAAGGTGAACCCTGCTGATATAGTCACATTCGCCGCTACTCGCGCAAACGGTTTGGCATATAGCACAGCAATTCGTCCTAGGAACTGATCCTTGAGCCCGAACCATCTTAATGTCTGGAATAGAAAGGGCCACTCTAGCCGATCAAAAGCTTTTTCGGTGTCCAGTGCTACTCCTACCACAGGTTCAGGTATTTGTTGCGCCCTCAGCAGCACATGTGCTAGTAGCCTCCCATTATCAGTTGTTGAGCGACCAGGCATAAAACCACATTGGTCCGGGTGAATTAATACCTCAAGTACTTTATCCAGCCTAGTAGCAAGCACCTTAGCATAAATTTTATAATCAGCATTAAGAAGTGATATAGGTCGGTAATTCTCCACTCTCTGAGCATCTCTGCCTGGCTTGGGATGGATAGTTATTATAGCCTCCACAAATGCACCTACTTCTCCATGTTCCGCACTTAGACGCCTAAAATACAACTGCAGCTCCGGCACTAGTTGTTCTGCAAACACTGCGTAGAACTCTAACGGTAGGCCGTCTGGTCCACTCGCTTTACCTTTTGACAGCTGTCGCACCGCTTGCTGTATCTCCTTGCACGTTATCTCCTTCTCCAACAGCGCGCTTTGTTCCTCTGACAACTTCGGGCCCACAATATTGGAGATGAACTTTCCAAACAATTTTTCATCCCATTCCACTTCCGACGCATATAAACTTTCCTAAAATTTCCTACATTGCTCAAGTATCTCCTCATCTTTAATGGCCAGCTGGCCATTAGGGCTCCGTAATACAGCTATCCGAGTCGTCACTTCTTTAGCCTTCAACGATCGAGCAAGTAGTCGGCTCACCCGGTTCCCTTCATGATAATAAGTACTTTGCTGTGCTTGAATCTGACTTTGCGCTTCTAGGTTCAGTATTGAGTTGTATTGGTACCGCAACTTTTGCAATCTTAAGAGAACCATCGGATCCGCTTGCTTAGCCAAAAGCCTCTCACCTGCTTGTATTTGCAGCTCTAGTTCTTCCAGTTCTTTCCTCTGTGCTCGCTTTTTCTGTATGGCATATGATGTTATGGACCCACGCACAGTCGCTTTGAAAGCCTCCCACCAGGCCCACGTTGATGTATCTTCCTCGCAGTTATGTTTAAAATAACAGGTGATTTCTTTTTTGATGTGACTAACAAAAGTCTGTTCAGTCAACCACGCTCTGTCTAATCGCCATCGTGGCTGACGAGATCAGCCAGTCTTCATGTCCAACGTAAGCAGTACTGCTGCATGATCCAAGATTCCTTTCGCACAGAACTCTGATGCCACCAACATGGGGACAAGAGTCTTGGAAATTAGAAAGAAATCAATTCTTGTTTGCGTGTTATGTGGGCAAGAGTAATACGAATATTCTCTAGAACTGGGATGAAGAAGTCTCCATGGATCCACTAATCCCAGTGTCTCTATCATATGCTGTAATGCTCTATTCGCTCTGGGCTTAAGCTGTGGCCTATAGGGGGTTCTATCTATGAGGGGGTCTTGTACCATTTTAAAATCTCCCCCAAGTATAATATGCGTAGATGCCACTTCCTTCAATTCCTCCAATATTTGATCAAAAAATTGCGGCTCTTCTAGGTAGGGCGCATATACTGTCATCAGAGTGTATAAGACATCGCCCAGTGTCACAACGGCCTTAGCCCATCTGCCCCCCACATCAATTCTGGTTTCTTTAACTGATGGTGCCTTCGCTTTCCGCATTAGTATGATCACACCTCCTTTTTTCCGGAATGCAGGAGCTGAAAGCACATTCTGATATATCTTTGAGCTGACTTTGTTAGACTCTGCTAGAGAGAGGTGAGTTTCCTGCAGGTACACGATATCCGCATTCTATCGCAGACAATATGTTAGAATCTTATTACGCTTTACTGGATTCATGATACCCTGCACATTTAACGTCAAAACAGTAAATGCATTACTAGCCATACCAACCCGGGGTGCACTTCATTAGAGTAGAGTCTGCTGCCAGAATCAGGATTCCGCCTGATACATAGAGTTCCCATCCTCCCCCCACACAACCAGATCTAACAAAAACTTAACTATATATCTATACATGGCAAAACCAACCCACATATGTAACAAGATAGCTCCCGAGACCCCCTCCCTCCTACAATTATACACAATAAGCCCCTTTCCACCCTTCCTCCCCCAACAGAATATGTCAATCTCCCCCCATCAAACAGTTCCTTACTCCCCCTTAGAACACCGATATATATTGTTTATACATCTACTATTTAATTCCTATTTACCCCACAGAACATGATGCATTAAAGCGCGACTAATTCTTACACCCCCTGCACAAGCGTCCCCACTGTTTCCCTCTTAGGCCTCCAAATATCACATACACCTTTTCTGCAGAGAGTTCACCTCCCAGTGTCCATGTGGGAAAAATCCTGTAAGAAAGTCCGAAGTGCACTTGCAGTCTCAAACGTGCGCGTCGTATTGTCAAGTGTGACTCTCATCTTGGCCGGGTAAAGCAAGCCATACCTTGCTTGCAGCTTCTGGAGAGCCGGCCGGCATGATAACAGCTCCTTTCTGTGGTCCACAGTCTTCTTGCAGAGATCCGGATAGAAGGCTACATTATATCCATGAAATTGCAAAGAGCGTTTCTGTTTAGCCATTTGGAGCACCTGCAACACTTGCGGATACCGTAGAACTTTGATTACGAAGGGCCGTGGGCGCTTAGTCGTGCTACTGGGATGTGACGGGACTCGATGCGCCCTTTCTATTTCAAAAGGTTGAAGGAACGTAGTTTGTAATACTTCAGGTATCATCCTTTCTAAAAACGAGATCGGATCCGTTCCTTCCTCTCTTTCCGGCACCCCTGTGATGCGAAGATTGTTTCTTCTAGTCCGGTTGCTCTGGTCTTCCATTTGTACCTCCAGTGCACTCACCCGTTTCATAAGTGGGCCTACTTGCACAATCAGATGCTCATGTTTTTGTATCTTTTCTTCCACATTACTCACTCGGCCACTGATGTCCTTCAGCCTTCCTTTCATTTCCTGCAGATCGCCCTGCATTTGAGTTAAAGTAGCGGCATTTGTAGATATCATCTCTTTGACCGTCCGGAGCTCACTTAGAACCTCGCACAGCCCCTCTCCCATCTCCTTGTCAGCCGCCATCTTGTGCGGGGACATTGCTTCCTGCTTGGCCTGCTTCACAGGTTGCCCCGTCCCTTGCGAAAACTCAAGTTTCGCCGGTTTCAGGGATGCCATCGTGATCTTGTCAGACAGCTTCAAAGAATCGGTGTATTAATCTAAATATTCAGATCTAAACAGGGGGAGAAAAAGCTAGGTTTCTAAGCCTGAGGCAGGAGCTTCTCTTTTAGGCAGCCATCTCGCAGAGCGGCTAGCTCCCCCCCCCCCCCCCCCCCCCAGGATATCAATGTTTGACCCAATACAAGCATTGTGGAACCTGTGTCTTTTGGGGTAACTGCTAGGTACATATGACCTAGATTGGAAACAGGATACTGGGCTCGATGAACCTTGGTCTGACCCAGTATGGTATATCTTATGTTCTTATGTTATTAAACTTGGTACCACACACCCCAAAGCAATCCTATAAAAATGCATATTTGGACATCATACTTTAAAACTTGCTTTGTATGTGTGTATGTATATGCATGTTCTACTTGCAAGTAGAAGAATGTACTGATGGATCTCTGAGTTTGGGTAGCTGTCAGAATCTATTAATTTGCTCTGACTGCTGCTGTTCTTTGCCGCCCCTCAGAAACTGAAGCCCTAGGCAACCACACAGTTTTGCTTAGTGGTTGAGCCGGCCCTGCAGTTCCATTCCTGAAGGCTTCATGGGTGCTGCAGTTCCAGCAATCTACCCAATTCTCTAGCTGTTGCAAACTTTCTTGGAATCACAAACTATCAAAGGTTGAGTCTTTCCTGCTGTACACATAAAATGAGGCTAATGATGTCCATTACTAAAGCCAGTACCTGTAGGTTAACATCGCCGAGCCTCACATCTCCAGTCCAGTTTCTGCAAAAAAATTATGAATTTATGGGGGGGGGGAGGGGGTGGACAACATGTAGTATGTGACCACTTTCTGTGGTTCCATAGTGTCACCCAATAAGTTCACTAGGACTAAATGGATATATATATATATATATATATACACACCCAAAACACACACACATATATATAGATATCATTGCACTAAATCCTACCTAGTGTTCATTCATAAATTTAAATTTATCTCCCAAAAGATAATGGGGGGTTTAACTACCAGTAATTTAAGAATTAATATTTTCTGAGTCTGTATTATATTACTGCATTCTCAAATTCATCTTTAGTTAATTCTGAACAGTAGCGTGACTGAATGAGGAGTTATTCATTTTTTCATACACTTATCTGATTACATACAAATATGACCATGACATCATCATTGGTTATTTTCCTTCCTCTGCTTTGTCCTGCTGAATCTCAGCTTGTGCTTGGTTTTGCAGGAATCCCTGACATTAAATTCTGATGATGCGAAGTGAGAGTTACATACACGTGGGACTGTTCATACCAATGCAGCTGGCCAGTACCTCCTGAATGAGGAATACATATATTCAAGAAAAAAAGGATAAAATGGCCAATCTGTCTAATTGATTTGGCTTTTTGAGCCCATGGAGGCTCTCCAGTGCAGGAACCTCTATGGGCTGTGAGAGTAAGAATCAGAATCCTAGAAACTATTTTGAGATCTGTAGCGTTTGAAAAATTGCAATGTGGGCCTTCAAGTCAGCCCCGATTCCTGGTGACCCAGCAGCTCCTGGGTTTTCTTGGCAGTGTGACTGGAAGTAGATTGTCAGGTCTTTCTTCTGAGGTAATGGAAGGTTAAGTGACTTGCTAAGGCCACAAAGAGTGCTAGTGGGAATTGAACCCTGGTCTCTTAAGACTGGTAGAAAAGTAAACAGAAAACAGTTTTAAAATAATTTAACCACACTCATTTATTTATTTTATTTTCGTTCAATATACCATACCATGCTTTGTTATCATTGGTATTCCCTTTATGTTGTGATGAAATTCTTTAGCTCTTAAGATCAACAAAAATGTCATAGAAAATATTATTTTACTGAGATAACAATATATTTTGGCTATTATTTTTAACTATGCTCTGGTCATGATTTTAGTATATTTAAAAGCTGATCTGCACGTCCAAGATTGGCAGCATAAATTAATTAAAAAAGGAATATATTCAGTATGTTCTCCTGAGAGGGGGTGGTGCCTTTATTTTACTGGAATAAATAGGACAGTCACAGGTTGGTTTGTGGTTGTTTTGGCTTGGAGGGGTGTGAGCCAGAATGGGTCCTTACACTATGCAGCTAGAGTGGGGTTTGATGTGCGTTAAGAGCAAGCTAAGGCCTGTGGTACCTGTTATTTATTTATTTTATTTAAGTTTTTTTTATACCGCTTTATCATTTTAGTAAAAGCGGTTTACATTGTAACTTAAACTTGGTAAACAGGGGCATTGATAACTTGGATTCTTCAATAGGGTGCCAACAGAGTACGGGCTGATTTCCGTGCTGTGAATTACATGTTGGGATAGTAAGGGGGCAAGTTAGAAGTGGAGAGTGAGCATAGTGAGCACTGAACAGTTAGCACACTGTGCCTTTGCAAATTAGCACAGGTTCACCTAAACTTTACATTTATAAGTGGTATTAAGTACACCCACAGTAATTGTGCCTTCGCTGCAGCAAATTAGGGTACTATTCAGCACGGTAATTGCTGGGGACATGCGGGATACATCACGGGTAGTTGGCGCACAGTAGTTGCAACTGCTGTGTATTAGTTTATGCACTAAATGTGTTTTAATTGCAAAAGCCCAGCATGTAAAGCGGCCCCTTAGGGTGCTACTGACAGGCGAAACAGGAGGGAAGGGGCTTAACTTTGCCAAACTCTAAATATTATTATTTTACCCCTACCGAGAGCTGTTACAAGTGCAAAGGATAAAGTTGCCCAAATATACAAGTCAATCATAAGTTGCACTATAATGGTATAAAGTAAAAGGCTAGGTGAGGGTGAGAGAGCAGAAAAGTGTATTGTGTTCCCAGCGCATTAATATTCCAAAAAGTAATGTTTAGGAAAATGATCTGGGAAATAGTGAAAAATACTCTGCAGTTGTTGACTTTAAAAGAGAAGCATCACAAATTGGTTTCCTTCCCTTTATCCTGTGCAATGTTTTTTTTTAACTTTTTTTCCGCACAAGGTCCCCATTTTGTCATCTTAATTTGATTTCATTTTGGTATTTATTCCTCAGATACTACGAGGATAATTTTATAAACCATGTTCACACATAAAAGAGCATTTTACTTGTAGAAATGGGCTCTAATAAAATTAGGTCAGGCCTAAAAGTATGAGCAATGCAAACGGATGCTTACTTGTACGCTGGGCATGCAGAGGAGCAGAATTAGGATGAGGCATTGGCAAAATCAGGATTTTATGTGTATATTTTATAAAACATGTGCATAAATCAGTAAAGTATGCACTAACATAGATGCTCACTTTGGAACAAGCGCAATGTCCATGCCTTCAGTCTAGGCACAAAACCTGTAGGATTTCTGCTACTATTTTATAGGCACTTTGGGCTCAAGCTGTCTGCTGCAGGGCTCATTTTATTCCTAAGGGTTGTGTGTCAGATACCTTGAGTTAACTGTTGGTAAAAGCAGCCTGTGTGTCTTTACAAAATAGGCACCTTCTTTCCCTTTAAACCTAGGTGCCCTGCTATCCCTATTTGTAAAATAATCACTTTTAGGCCCCTTTACTGACGAGTGGTAGGGTGCTGCACCTAACACGCCAAAAGTGCTGAAATTGTGGCATGTTAGGTGCAACACCACCGCGTTCACTGTCGGGGGTATGGAAAGCACTTCCCCAACAGTTATGTGGAGCACTTCCTCCTAACATGGGAGGCTTTAGAGTGGGTGCACTTGCCTCCACCTATTGAGGTGGTGTTAGGTAAACCTACGCTAATGCAGTTAGTGAATCATGTGAACCCAGCACTAACTGCGCTCAGCTCACCATGCCCACTCTCCGCCCTTAATCTGCCCACTCATAACCCCGAGTAGTGTGGGAACCATCCCATGACCTCCTGCTAGCTATCAACACGCCTTCAATGTGTGGCAGAGCACAAACTGCCAGCTAGCGCCCATTATCAAAGACCCCCTGCGATTAAAATATTTGCAGTATTATCAGCCGATTTTCAGGCCATCAGAACAGCATGTTCCATGCCTGCAGTTTTTTTTAACACTTCAGTACATTTTACAGGTCTCATTGCCATGCACACATGTCCACACACTCCTTCAGACTGCATTGAGAAGAAACCTGGTAAATTAGAGTTGGGCCTGGGCTTTGGTGAGGAATCTTGTGCAGTATCATAGTATTTCTCAGTTTTGCAAACAAATTTCTTTTTAATGGAGACCCCATCTTGTAATAATTTGATTTCTTTTCTATATTAGTTAGTGCACCGAGTTAATTATTATCACCCTCTCTCTCTCTCTCTCTTTCTCTGTATTTGGTGCTTGGTCTCTGCCATTCATATATGGTACATTTTCTCCAGTTCTGAGTAATGGCACTCCCCGCCTTGCAAGGCTTTATGAGAACTTTGAGCTAGGTTAGAAACTGAGCAGATCACTTTGCTTTTACTATTTTGCGGGGTAAAAATGATCAAATTATCTAAAATATCCAAGATGCCTAAAATAGAAAGCAAAAATGTGTATATTTATGCTCTTGTTGATAGCATTCCCCTTTACTTTATGATGCAGTTCTTTAAACTGTTCCTACTGCAATGCTTGTGATCCTCTTAGATCTGCCAAATGTATTACAATGTCCTAAATCTCCTTACAGACATCGAATGTGATGGTCCTTTCATGATTTTGATGTTTCAAGAACATTTTGGCATACAGTACATGAAGCGGAAGTTGTTTGCACAATGCATTGTGCAAAACTGCTCAGCTATAGTTCATTTCAGAGGCTATGGAAGCTGACAGGGATCATCTTAAAAATACATTTCTAATCAATACCTCAGTATCAAAACCACCTGCCATGGAATTTTTGAAATGTCACATTATTTTCTTTTAAAGCAGAAGAGAAAGAAGTAGCTTGACATATATCAGGATTTGCAATGGAGATAGACTCTAATTCAGTCAAGCATGGGAGGAGGCAATGGAGGAGACAAGAGGGGCGTGGGGAGCAAATATATTTGAATGAAAAGATGCACATCCCCAGGGCTTGAAAGCAACTCAGAGGGTATGCAACAGCATTAATAGCACATCTCTATGAGTTCACTGTCTTGGGAAAAATATTCAAATTATGGAAATATGGTATAATGGAAGAATGTGAGGAAAGTCTATTTATATAAATGTCTCTATAAAATCACAACTTGGGATACTGTTTTTGTTTAGGGATGACACAAGATGCAGAAGCTCCCTTCAGTACTCTGTTGCATGAGACAATGTAATGAACATTTAGATTCCTGCTTATTGAAAAGCATCCGATAGGGAATTTTTTACAAGGCACACACACAATAATTGAATTATCAAGGTTTACATTATGTCTTTTTTTTCTCTAACTTCCACGATGCTGAGAGCATTAATAGTGGCCAGGTCTCCATCCACAGCTTCTCAGAGAGGTTTTTTCAAAACAGCATCCTGGGCAAACATTGCTGTAGAGCAGGTCATATTCCATGATGCCCATGGAAAAGGGTGAATTAGGTAGACGACTGTACTTTGCATTAGAAAAGTTTTGTCTTCTGACCTTCAGTTCTTGGAATAATAATCAACAGGAGCGTCGAGAAGGAGAGGGAAAAAGGACAAAGGGAATGCAGCCACTTATTCTACATGAAAGCAATGTGCCAAGCGAAAATGTGAGGTTATGACCCAGAAATGAGAGGCAAAAGAGTTTAATGTTTCTATAATCAAAGCAACAAGGTAATGCCCTTTCCTTACTTTTGAAATGATCCCTAGTATGCTTGTAGCAATCAGCTGTTGAAGGTCACCCCTAGTCTATTGCTGGCAGTGGTATCTAAATGGAATTTTCTCTCTGCCTAAAATGGCCATTTGTAAAATTGAGAACAATGAATTTATAGAAAAAAGTATTTTATGGGGATGGAGATTTACAGAAACAGCAGGGAGCGGGTGGAATACTTTCAAAATGAAGGTAGTGGAGACTAAAGAGGGTAGTTACTAAACTGTAGTAAAATCTAAGGGGGCACATTCAAAGTGACTTAACCAACTAGCAGACCTACTAACTAATTAAACTACAATCAGTGGGATATTCAGTAACACTAAGCCAGTTTGTGCCAGTGAATATCATCTGATGACTAGTTTTGTACGTCCTGATGCTAGCTGGCTAATGTTGAGCCATTCCGGGGGCGTTACTACAGTTCACAGGTCAGGGGTGATATTCAGCCACTAACAGGTTAACAACTTAAACCAGCTAAAGTTAGGCAGAAACAAGGCTGGCCTAACTTTAGCCAGTTTAGCTTTCTGGGCAACCCAGATATTCAATAACAGTGGATGGGTATGGCCCCAGCATTGAATATCTGGGCATAATTTAAAGCCAGGATGACTAGACACTTTAACTGAACCGGCTGCCTCCATTGAATATGCCCCCCCTAAGATTTTACCACAGTTTAGTTAACAGCGGTTGCCATTAATGTGCAGTAACTCAGCACCACTGGTTAGTGACTCCTGTGGTAAAGGAATAACACCTCAGTGTGTCTAAATTGTAATTGTTGGTCCAGGAGTCCCTACCTCCTGGCCCCGCAAAGAAGAGAAGACACCCCCTATAACAAGCCCTTCCCCACACGTGGCTCCCACCTTCCCCCTAAAACAATATCAATATACCACCACTTCTCTTTAATATCCCCTTCAACCCATCAACACACTCCCCTCCCCCCATAAGGCCCTTCCTGGATCTATGCAATTTTGGAGATCCAGTGAAGCCTGAATGGGGGCAACCCCTACTCTCTCCCATTCATGCTGGTGCCAGTTCAAAATGGTGCCCACAATCCCCTAGTAGTAGTTTTGTGGTACTACTGCTTGGGTTGGCTATGTGGATAGCTGCTGAAAATCACTGCCGCCGTCACTGACTACAAAATCCTGATATTCAGTGGCACTTGATCTATGGATGCTGTGATAAACTAAGCAACTTTCTGTTCCTCTTTATATCCATTTACCTAAAAAGAAAATATGCAACACTTGTTGAACATGTGCTAAAATTATGGTATCCCACAGTTTTCGTTTATTAGATGCATCCACGTTATTGCTTAAGTGCACAAGACATAACTGCTTCTCTGAGTGAAGTATTGATCATCAGTTTAATCAACCCACTAAACCTTTGCTTACTTCTTTGTAGAGACGGGCATTCATTAGTTTCCATTCATTTTGTTAGCATGCTTTAAATAATTAAGGGGTTTGTTTACTAAGGGGCAAGTTTATTGAAGTTGACTGATGACTTGCGCATGATTTACCACAAGCTAATTACACTACAGTGTTAGTATGGGGCAGCATGGGAATAGCCTGTGCTTACAGCATACAAAGAGGCACTGACTGGGCAGGTTGGGGTGAAGTGTGGGTGATGATATCACAATGCATTTAGCATGAACATCATTGATGCCCACTAACCATTGATGTTGCCATTAGTGTTGGTGCATTTACCGCCTCCTCAGTGGGGATCAGTAAGTGCACTCGGGATAAGTGCACTTGCGGGATAGTGCATTCTAGTGCCTCTCCACACTGCAACTGCAGGGGATATGGTGGGCATGTCACCCACAGTTAGCATGGATTTCTATGCTAATATTCACATCCTAACATGCGCTATCATTTTGGTAAACAAGCCCCTAAATGTTAGCATGTGTCGGCATACAGCACAAGCTAAAACTTTTGTAGGCACTGTTTAATAAACAAGATCCTTGGTGCATGCTCCATATTTTCAGGACATGTTGATTCAGACTTCTTTTTCTCTCATCTTGTGCAGGGATTTTAAATTTTGATTTTTCCTATTTCATATCCTGACAAAAACAAGACTATAAGCCCCTGCACATTATTGGCCAAATCCAGGATGTCATCAACTTACCTGAAAATATGGAACTAGTCTGTGGCATGTGTACTCATCCATCCACCACTAATCCAGACAGCCAGGTATCACTTAATGGGATTAAAGCAACTTCTGTTATGGGTGACAGATGTATCAAGCTGTTAGCTACTTAGAACGTGTTCTTAAGAGAGGGTTGTTGGGTTTTTTTTGCTACTATTATAGCCTTATTAGGGGCACAGGAGTAGCCTAGTAGTTAGAGCAACAGCCTAACACCCAGGAGGTTGGAGTATGATTCCCATTGGCACTTCTTGTGACCATGGGGAAGTCACTCTACTCTCTGATCATACCCAGGGACTGCTGAGTCAGCATTGACTTTGTGGCACTTAAAAAAAAAAAAAAGAAATAGCTTTATCATAAAAATTAGACAGCTTCTTACCTCAGCTTGATCCTTAATTTGGGCCCAGTGTCTCTCTAAGTGATGGGCTGCAATGCAATGTATGCCTTTGAGTCAATACTGACTCCTGGCTACACAGCAGCTCCTGAGTTTTCATGGTAGGGTGACCAGAAGTAGATTGCCAGGCCTTTTTTTCAAAGGCAATGGAGGGTTAAGTGACTTGCCCAAGGCTACAAAGAGTGCCAAGAGACCAAGGAATGTCTCTTGGTTAACAAGACAGTGCTCTAACCACTAGACTACTCTTCCACTGCAAGGGATGTTCTAGGGATATTCATTTGTGTGTGTGCATTCAGTTAGTTTGGGCACTTAAACATTTAAATTGCATGCATATCACCTGTATGCATATGTACCTATACATTAATGTACAGTCAATTGTGTTCATTCATTATGGTCTTGTGTGCTTACAATGTGTACTTATAAAAAACAAATAGGTCAAATAAGTAAAGAAACAATTGCTTTAATAGATTTTCTTTTAGCGTGCATACCCTACAATGGCTTGCTCATCT
This sequence comes from Ichthyophis bannanicus, assembly GCA_033557465.1. Taxonomy (NCBI): domain Eukaryota; kingdom Metazoa; phylum Chordata; class Amphibia; order Gymnophiona; family Ichthyophiidae; genus Ichthyophis; species Ichthyophis bannanicus. Next base: position 862,475,463 of record CM066032.1, on the reverse strand, counting down.
TAAATTGCACAGCTACTCAATGAACCAGGTTTCTAGCCCACTGTAATTTTACAGACCATGTGTGTTTTCTGTGGGTTGATTTGATTGCTTACGATGTTCATCTCTTCCTTCCAACTATGTACTTGTACTACAAATAGTATCTTCCTGACCATGTTGGGCAGGTCTCTCAATGCATTCAGAGCGATTCATTCCACCCTTAGGTTATATCTTCTAGAACTAGACTTTAACTTTCTTACAATATGTAAGATAACTTTAACTCAAATTTAATCAGGCAATAATCAAAGTCAAAGAAAATTGTAGAACATTTTAAAAAAATACTAATCAAGATTTTCAGACGAGCCTTAGTTCCAAACTAAATTTTAAAGCACATCCTACAGTGTGGATGGATAATTGAACTGGAATTGAATTCAATGGACTGCATGCAAGTATGTCCAAATCAGTCTGTCATCTCATTTAACTAACTGAGCAAAAGAAAACAAATATTCTATTTTTTAAAGGGGAGGTAGATTTTTTTTTTTCTAAACTCTGTGACCTGGAGCCTGGGCTTGGATCTGGTACCATAAGCCTTAATTCACAATTATCAAGGGATTTATTTTTCCACAATTTCCTATCCCATTTCCAGTCAATGGCGTGCAATTCCTCAGTCAATGCCATCCAGTAGGAATCCTTCTAGGATCCTATTATCATGGTCCCAAAATCCTGTGACTGGATGAGATCATTCCATGATGATTATGACACCTCACCCCAAGGGACTGTGAGTGTTGCCTTCGTAGCATCTAGAGCCTATGGCTGACCCAGAGAATAGAACGCCTGCACAAAAAATTGAATCTAGGCTCCTGCAGCACACCACTGGTCCTTTCAAGCAATTTGTATTTCCATTACAAAGGATCAGATTTAAGTTTCAGGCAAAAACTGATCAAAAATTATGAAAGCCTGCATCCCAGTTTGCTTGCATAATTTTGTATTAGCATAGCTATGGTCCTAAGATGGTAACTGACTAAAACTGCATGAAGGAGACAAAATACCACAGAAAAAAAAAATAATACAAAAAAACAATATAGGATATTTGCCTTATTTAAAAATTAAGAATATTCAAACAAGTTCCGCAATATTTGGAAAATTGTGCTTGCATATATTTTATTCTACGTGCGCTTAGTTATAGAAAGTAAAGTCATATGTATCAGATGTGCTAATTTAAACTGGTCAAGTGACTTGCAAGTTTCTTGAACTTCTTTTTGTCCTACTTTTTCCTAAACTTAAAGCTGGTAATTAGTGCTTTTGTCCATAGTAATAGATCAATACTACGGCTCAGCACATATCTTTATACCTGTACTGTACCTCTTTCTTGTAAAAATCAATACAGCCACTGCCTGCATTGATATTAGTGCCAGTACTATGACACTGAAATCAATAACCAAGACAAAAATGTGTCTGGAAATTGTGAACTGCTAAATGTAGCCAGGCAACTGAGCAAGCGTGTGTTTCTTTGAATTTTGTTTTATTTTTGCATTTTTTAAAACATTTTGGAAATGGAGAGCTATAAACAGAAAACAAAGGTTTGCTTCCCTGACCAATATTTTTTTTTAATTTTTATAGTACCTTCAAATGGAGGCTGATACAGACAGATGTATGAGGCTGCCAATGTACTAAGCCATAAATAGCTTTGCAAATGTGTTTACACACGTTAAAATGGCAAATGACACATGGAAATATATTTGTGAAATTCTGGGCACATTATCTGCCATTTTAAGCTGCAGAATTTAGCACTGAAGCACTGTAACTCACCTAGCCATTACAATGTGAGAGCATTAGTAAGGATACATCAGTATTTCATGACCATATTTACCATGCTGTACATAATTGAATGTATATAGTTATAACAAGTTAACTGCACATAGCTGCTAAGTTCAATGTAACGTTTTCTGTGACATTCTATGTAAACTGCCCCTGATCTCAGGAAGGGGTAGTATATAAAAGCATGTTAATTAATTAAATAAGTAAATAAGCAAAAAATACAATTTGCAAAGGTGTTTACAAAAAAAAATATGTTGTCTCTAATGAGCTGAAAAATCATGCACATCAATTTATTAGCAATTCACTATTAGTTAAATACTAAAAGAGAAATATTTGAGAAAATAACTATAGTTCTGGGAGGGTTGGAAACAGGGGTAGCCAACAGGGGTCTAATAACACCCCCCTCAAATCCCACTACACCTCTTAACGTGAACACCTCACAAAGCACTATTTATTTATTTATTTATTTATTACAATTTCTTATATACCGCACTATTGTCAGCGCGGTTTACATACAACAAAATGACCATAACAAACTGTTTGGCTTCACATAGAACAGGAGAAAACAACTTGGATAACATGCTTTTGCTTTACATAGAACAGGAGTAATAACTTGGATAAACGGGGTATGATTTGGCAAAACAGTTGGTCTCAGCTTTATTAATATCAAAGTATATAAGAAAACCAGAAAAAAACCCAAGCCAATACAAAATTCTACCAACCTACCATGCTACTAGCTGGGTGGTTCCCCCATCCAAATGCCTAATACTCCAGTCTTCATCCTTGCCCCTAACTATCCTTGCATTATTACTAACTGAAGACAAACACAGTTGGCTTAGGATCCAGTTGACTGGACATTCCCCATGTGCATACCATTTCCGAGTTGCTCAAATCCTCTAGCCCCACCAAGCGGCCTAGATAACCAGTTGTCTTAGATAACGCCCCCCCAGTTGCAACAAGCCAAAACCATCCAACCACCAGCCCAACACTCAGCAAACACAGAGTGTGGGAGGGAGAAAGGCAAAACAAATAGGTAAGACCCACACAGATGCCTTTAGACTTCAGACCGCTGACCAAATGCATGTCTAACAGACCATGTTTCCCGAGTACTTCCTCAGTACCAACCCCAACTAATGAGCAACTTCCACATGAGCTCACATATGTGATTTGAACACAAACAGTATGTTTACCAACCCTCCACCTTTTGCCCCTGTAATGGCCACCCTAAACTCAACTTTCTCTCCCAGGCAATGGCCAGTGATTGAGATCCAGCCATCTTTCCCCCCTTCCTCTTCTACCCACCCTCCAGGTCTCAGCCTAATCCCAAGGATAAGCTCAGCCCAATTGGTTACCCTGTTAGCTTTGGATTCTCACAGTTAAATTTACAAGAAAACCTGTTATTTTTCATCTCAAAAATTTGCCCTGCAAAACAATTTGCTTAACATTAACAGAAGTACTTACTAACATGCTTTAAGGGAGTAACACATTATTCCAACTGAATAATGCAGCTGGCGTTTAACTTCATATGTTGCATTATTTTTGGAAATATCTGACTTATCTTTCTTCCTAAAGATCATCAAGCCATGAAAAAAAAAGCCAGATGTTCCTGGGGAGTCTCTTTGAGGGGCTAATCCTCCCACCCCTGACTATCCCAGCACTTCAATACCATCCTTACCTGCCAAATACACCCAGCACCTATCAAGGGTTTCTCTGGTGGCTAGTGAGGGGCAGGAGCTATCTGTAAACACTTCTGCCCCTTCAGTTACCAGAGTTCACAATGGCACTGGTTAACTCCAATGTATGTGCCCATATCATATATTGTATATGTGTACATGTACATCTGTGTGTATATATATTGTCATGCAGTGAAGGCTGATGAAAGCCAAGATGGAAAAAAAGAACCTGTTTGTCAAAAAGGAAAAGATGTGCACAGAGTGCAATATCCACAGGGACCAGCTAGAGGGAGCAGGACTACGTTCAGAGAGACTGAAGGGCCACGCCCAGCTGGTCAACAGCACCTGACAAACAGTTCACATTCCTCAAAGGCAGGAGTCCTTTATAAGGAGAGGAAGGAAGACTGGAAAGGGAGGTCACAAGGAGCTAACGGAGAACCACCAGGAGCTAAAGTGAACCAGTCCAGGCTAAGAGAGGATCTCCTCGAGCTAAAGAAGGACCGGCTCAAGCAAAAGGAGGACCGGGTCAAGCTGAAGAGAAAGCTGTTAGCTGGCAGAGGAGAAAGCACTACACTGATTACAAGCAGGAACCAAAGGAGAATCAGTTGGGAAAGCAGAGCCAGGCTGAGCAGGGAAGCCAGGAATTGGGCTGTTGCAGAAGCAGGCACTTTCCAGGGGAACTGATTCCAAGGCTGAAAGGTAAATTAAACTTTCAAAGAAATAATTGGCATCATCCTTCTGAGTGTGGGAAGCAAGTGGAAGAAGAAAACCTTTCATCTTCATGCTGTTGCAATACAAGGTATGCTAATTACATTCCTAGGAGGAAAGCTTTACCTTTTAAAAGTTCTTTTGAAGGTAGTGTAAAACCTTTGAGAAGAGAAAGCACAGCTACTCCTAATTTAACACATGGCCAACGCTCCAGGCTAGGCCCAAGACACTGGCAAGTACTTCAGGAGATATATAAACCTCCAGAACATATTATCCAAGAAGCTGATGGCACAGAGCTAGACATATCTTCTCCAGAGCCGATGCAAGTGGAACTGGCAGAGCAGTCATCAGGAGAGGAGATGGATTGCTCGTTGTGTGTTTCTTCCAGCATAGAGTCTCTGCTAGATTTATGAACTGCTGTATTGTCCTCAGGCTGTCTTTAATTTGCTAAGCAGAAATATAAGGAAAATGTTGCTTCAAGCTGGAAGCTGTTTTTGAGCATTACCAATACTGTGAAGGTTAACAGTTTCTCCTTAAGCACCGAGTTTCTTTCATTCCTGAATTTAAGGACATTTACTTTCAGTTGTAACCATTTTTGAACCCATGCGTAAAGGGAATAAATGCCTTTTTCACCCCACCACTCTGCTTTCATGGATTTCTTTAAGGATTGGAGTTAAGAACCACTAAGACCAAGTTCTCCTTGGTTCTTAAAGGACCCTCCTATCATAATAATAAAATTTTATGTCCCACCTGCCCTTGCAACCACTGGCCACCAGGGGGGTGCGCGACAATATATATATACTGTATATCATTCATATGTGTCTACTAGGATCTTCAGCACACATTTGATTTTAGATTTGTAAAGATCTGATTTCCTACTAAATTTTGCAGAATAGGGTCCTTTGCATATTAGGCTGGTATAGTGAAGTTGGGATTTCATTGGAAAGTTTAAAGTTCCATTGCTCTGTTAGAAGCCCACCTCACAGGTTGTGATTAAGTCATAGCAAAGTCATTCATTCAACTTCTGCTGTCCTAGAGTTAATTCAATCAGTCTCTCTGCTACCTGAGCAATAGTTCTGACCCTGCATTGCAAAGCTAAGTTTCTGAATTTACTATTTTGGCTGGTTTTGATATAAATGTTCCCTGCCTATTTATAACCTGTCTGTATTCTCTTTAGATTTGAGTGTGCCCTCAATTCATAGAAGGTCTACTGACTAAGGACACTTAAATACCTGCCCACCCTACCCCTCACCCTACCCACCCCAGAGTGGAATTGCCTATATAGTCATCATATAAATTGACAGCTGTCCTCCAATTAGGTGTAACACCCAAATTTTCTCCTTGTCCTAGAACTGCTTTATAACCATCTTAATCAGCATTTCGTGTATCCAGTGAAATAGTTGTGATGCCATCATTCTAAGAAGGCTCATTTGGAGTCTAAGAGCTTGCCCTAAATGTCTCAAGTTATATCTGCCATGCATAAAGAATTGATTTTATTAAGGGAAGTATTAACTGCATTTAAACACACCTCCTCTAGGGTACAAATTGAAAAAAATCCACCACTACTCCCACAAAGAATCAAGCAGCCCAGGAACAAATGGATCACAGTGGGCTCTGGTAGGCTGTAACCTGTAACACAGAGACACTCTTGCCATCAAGAGATACCACTGCATAATGCCTTCTCTGCCTTGGGAAATTTGAGTGCCCAATTAGTGGAAACTGAAATGCCCTTAAACGAGAAAGTTAATGCCCAATCTACTGATAATGCCTTAAATATGAAGAAACTTCACAAAAGAGGAACCTACTACTACTTGGAGATTCCATCATCAGAGGCACCAACTTGGGAACACAGTTCAGAGGTGAGAAGATGGTCAAATGCCTCCCAGGTTCTTCAGCCAGCAGAAATACAAAGCACATTTCTGGCATAGCTAGTGCAGAAAGTGAGCACTTCAAAACTGATGTCATCCACTTCGGTACAAATGACCTGACTAGAAACAGTGCCTCTGTAGCTCCATATTCTAGGAAAGAAACTCAAACCACTGCTAACATTATACCTGTTCTTGGTAAGGGGGCAGAAAGGCTGCATTATATAATAAACTTTAATATATGGCTCCAAATCTGGTGCAAACAAGAAGGATTTAGATATATAGGCGACCGGGGAAACAGATGGAACAACAAGAGGCTATACTTTGTTGATGGCCTACATCTCTCTGTCGCAGGGAAAAGGATCCTACGAGTAAGTGAAAAATTCAGGCATTATATGGACAGGCATTTAAACTAGGGAAAGGGGGTAACGGATGGAAAACAACAACTTCAGGACGTCACCCCCAGCAAAAACATAACAACAATGGAAATAGCTGCAGTATTAACCCACACATCAATATCAAGTAGGAAGATGCGTGTAAAACAAAATGCATGTAAAATACAGGCAAGCCACTCAACAAATGCAGAAAAGCAATAAGCACAAATACTCAAAGCCTAACCAACAAAATTCCTGACCTAGAAGCCCTAATGGTGGAAATAGACTTGGATATTGTGGCCATTACAGAAACATGGTTTAACGATTCACATGAATGGGATATAGCCATAGCTGGCTATAATCTATTTAGTAGAGATAGAGAGGGTAGAAAAGGAGTAGTAGTAGCCCTATATGTCAAAAGCAGTATTAAAGCTGTTGAAATGCAGGGGACATGGGGAAAAGAAGAAGCACTGTGGATTGTGTTGGAAAGAGGAGATGGCAATGTCATCCATACTGGTGTAGTCTACAGGCCTTCAACTCAAACCGAAGAGATGGATAGCAAATTAATTATTGATATTGCAAATATAGCCATGAAGGGGGAAGTGATCATATTGGATGACTTTCATCTACCCGATGTGGATTGGAGTATTCCTTTTTCAAATGTGGAAAGAAGTAAAACAATTATGGATGCCTTCCAAGATACATTACTTAGACAAATGGTGATGGAACCGACCAGGGAAAGCTAGATGCTGGATTTAGTACTCACCAATGGAGATAGCATATCGAATATCCGGATGGGTGCCCAGTGAGCAGCAGCAATCATCACATGGTGTGGTTTGAGATAAAAACCAAGCTGGAGTCCACAGAAAGCTCAAAGACCTAGACTTCAAAAATACTGATGTCAGTAAAATGGCCAAGTGCCTGAAGGAGGAGTTGGCAAGGTGGGATGGGATAAGGGAAGTGGAATCGCAGTGGGCTAAACTAAAGGAGGCAATAAAAGGTGCAACAGATACATATGTAAGGAAAATAAATAAAAGCAAGAGGAAAAGGAAACCTATTTGTTTCTCCAAAGAAGTGGCTGCACAAATAAAAGCAAAAAACACAGTTTTCACAAAATTTAAAAGTTCACAAACAGAGGAACACAAAAAGGAATACAGAATCAAGCTAAATGCTAAACAAATACTTCTGTTTTTACTAAAGAAAATCCTGGAGGACCACCTGTGATTGACAAATATACAAATATGAATGGAATATATACCACACCATTCACAGAAGATGATGTTAGAAACGCTTGCAAAACTGAAAGTGTACAAGGCTATGGGATTGGATGGGATACATCCCAGGATACTGAACGAGCTCAGAGAGGTTCTTGCATGGCCGTTAAAGGATGTTGTTAATAGATCCTTGGAAACAGGAGAAGTTCCTCAGAATTGGAGAAGGGCTGATGTGGTACCTCTTCACAAAAGTGGTAATAGGGAAGAAGTGACAAACCATAGGCCAGAAAGCCTCACCTCGGTGGCAGGAAAAATAATGGAGGCACTCCTGAAGGAGTGAATAGTGGACTTTCTTGAAATCAACAGGTTGCATGATCCGAGACAACATGGATTTACCAAACAAATCTGATTGAGTTCTTTGACTGGGTGACCAGCGAACTAGATCAAGGGCATGCAATGACATGATCTACCTAGATTTCAGTAAAGTCTTTGATACTGTTCCTCATAGGAGGCTTATCAATAAACTCAACAGCTTGGGGATTGGTCCCAAGGTGGTGAACTGAATCAGAAATTGGTTGACTGACAGACAACAGAAAGTGATGGTACACGAAACTCGCTCAGATGAAAGGAAGATAATTAGCAGTGTGCCCCAGGGTTCGGTTCTGGGACCGGTACTATTCAATGTATTTGTGAGTGATATCGCTGAAGGACTGAATGAAAAAGTCTGTCTTTTTGCAAATGACATGAAAATTTGCAACACAGTGGACTCCCCTGAAAGAGTGGATAACTAGAGGAAAGATGTATAAACGCTGGAAGAATAGTCTAATGCTTGGCAGTTAAGATTTAATGTGAAGAAGTGCAGTGTCATGCATTTGGGAAGCAGAAATCCAAGGAAATTGTATGCAATAGGGGGCAAGAGGTTGGTGTGCACTGACCAGGAGAATGAACTCAGAGTGACTGTTTCTGAGGATCTCAAGGTGGCGAAACAGTGTGCAAGGCTGTGGCAAAAGCCAGAAGGATGCTGGGTTGCATACAGAGAGGAATTACCAGCAGAAAGGAAGAGATAACAAAATCTGCAATAGAGTAGACACCCAGGAAGGTGTAGATAACATGAGGAGGGATCTAGCTAAGCTTGAAGAATGGTCTAGAATTTGGCAGCTGGGATTTAATGTTAAAAAAATGTAAGGTCATGCATTTAGGCTGCAGCAATCCAAGTGAGCAATATAGTATAGGGGGTGAAGTACTTTTGTCCACTAAAGAAGAGTGTGACCTAGGCGTGGTTGTGTCTGATGATTTTAAAGTAGCTAAACAGGTAGAAAAGGCGACGGCAAAAGCTAGAAGCATGCTTGGGTGCATACGGAGAAGAATGGCTAGCAGAAAAAAGGAGGTGATAATGCCTCTCTATAAGTCTTTGGTGCGACCTCATTTGGAGTATAGTGTGCAATTCTGGAGACCGCACCTTCAAAAGGATGTGAACAGGATGGAGTCGGTGCAGAGGGTGGCTACTAAAATGATTAGTGGTCTTCATTATAAAGCATATGAGGACAGACTGAAGGATCTTAATAAAGGACCTTAGAGGAAAGGCGGGATAGAGGTGATATGATTGAGATGTTTAAATACCTCTGGGGCAATTGAAAGCAAGTTCTGCTACGAGGGGACATGGGATGAGGGTGAAGGGCGATAGATTCAGGAGTGATATGTGGAAATATTTCTTTATGGAAAGAGTAGTGGATCCATGGAATAGTCTCCCAGTGGAGGTGGTAGAGATGAGGACAGTAACTGAATTCAAAAAAGCAAGGGACAAACACAGAGGATCTCTAAAGGTAAAAAGGGGACTGTTGTAGTTGTTGATATGGAAGGACAGACTAGATAGGCCATGTGGTCTTTTTCTGTCATCATATTTCTATGTTTCTATGATACTAACGCCACTGTACAAGTTGCTGGTGAGGCCTCACTTGGAATATTGTGTTCAGTTTTGGAGACCATAACTCGCAAATTATATAAAAAGACTGGAAACGGGTCAGAGGAAGGCAACCAAAATGATTAGGAGCCTGTGTCAGAAGACGTATGAGAAGAGACTTGAAGACCTAATGTATACTCTGGAGGAGAGGAGGGACATGGGAGATATGATTCAGACCTTCATGTACTTAAAGAGTATTAATGAACAAACAAACCTCTTCCAAAGATGGGGAAGCTGTAAAACTAGAGGGCATAACATGAAGCTGCAAGGGGGTAAACTGAAAGGCAACGTCAGAAAATACTTTTTCACTGAAAGGGTGGTGGATGCTTGGAATGCCCTCCTAATAGAAATGGTGGGGGCAAATACAGTGACAGAATTCAAATTGGCATGGGACAGATATAGAGGATCCCTTCATAGCAGCAGGATAAAATCGAAATAAACGGAACTCTCTCTTATATCTCAACAAACAGAGGTGACCTACATAGAGTGGTGGGTACACGCCTAAACAAAGGTATGGGGAGGGGTTACCTACACGGAGCGGCAGATGCACCTACGCTTACGGCCTTGCTGGGAAGACTAGATGGACCATACTGGTCTTTATCTATAGAACAGGAGTAGCCTAGTGTTTGGGGCAAGTTACCTCAGGCCAGGGGTTCAAATTCCACTAGAGGACAGTAACATTGTTCCAGGACTTGGATTTCTAATCCTACAGGTGTTCTTCATGGCCTTGGGCAAGCCACTTAACCCTCTGTTTCCTCAGGTACAAAACAGATTGTGAGCCTTTCAGGGACAAGCATATAAGCTTAGATAAATAAATCTGTATATATATTTGTGACACCTATAGAATAGATATTTAATGGGGTTGTTTGATTAGTCTTGGAAATTAGCCAGGCAAATCTTGATGATTCAAATTCTCCCTTCTCACTATTGACTGGCTGCATTTTGTCTAGACAAATAATTGCCCAGTGAAAACTTTACAGGAGGAAGAAAGGTGGCAATGGGAACATTCCTGGAGCATGATCGCTCTTTTGTTAATAAGCCCTGATATTCAGCACTTGGGATAACTGAGTAATTCTGGTCAACCAAAAAGCAGTCCGAAAGATAAACCGTCAAGTTCATCCTGTAAACTAAAATCCAAGGAGGGGCTTTTACTAAAGCATGGAAGTTTTGTAGTGAGCATGTAGTAACTACAAAGTCTCTGTTTACTGATGGGGGCATTTCCAGTATCAGCCAATGTAATTGACAGAGAAACTGCATTTAACATACATTGGGACCTTTTTATTAAAGTGCGCTATGCAGTTAGTTCGGGATTCAGTGTGCAGTATTTATTTATTTAGGATATTTGTTATACCACCAGTGGGTAAGGCAAAAGCTTGCATCATGGTGGTATACAATCAAGATAATAATGAAAACACATAAGATAAAAATAAAACAGTTCACTGCTAGAACAACAAACTATACTCGGCATCCACTGGAGAAAGAAATTAACTGGTTGTCCTAAAGGCTAATAACCTACAAGGTACGGAATGAGTAGGACAAAAATATCTTCCAAGTACAACTATAATAACATTAAAAACATGGGCCGCATGAGGGAGGGGATATAGGAAACTGATGGTCAGCACAAGTTAGATTGTGAGCCCTACAGGAACGAGGGAATAAAAAGTGTTTGTTAGCATAAGTTGTAAACCGCTCTGATGCACAGCATAAAAAGGGCGGTATATCAAGTGCCATAACCATAACCAAATAGGGAGTAAACAAGGTTTTGGGCCCTTTTTACTAAAGCCCGCTAAGGATTTGTCATTAACGTGCTGATCGTATGCGCGCTAATGGAAAAGGCTGCACGTTAGCTGTTGGAGGCATTAGTTGTCCACGGCAGCTAATGAGCAAAGGATTTCCCTAATGCATGCTCCAGTATGGCTGCTTCAGTTAACAACTCCTATAGAAGGGTCATTAGGTGAACCCACGTTAAGAGGCCCGTACCTGTGACGTGCACAGTGATCCCCTGGTGCTAGCGGCAATGCACTCTCCACACCCACTCTGCCTATTCCCCGCCCCATCCCGTCATCATTAATTAACGTGTGCTTTAGCATGCAGAGGTGGACACTATCAGGTGGTAGCGTTCCCGACTGTCTGTAGCAGCGCGTTTAAAGACCCAGTCACCATCGAATGGACTTCAGTAAAAGAGGCCCTTTATTTTATATGCAATCTTGATATGCCTGCAGGAATAACCAGGTTTTAACTTGTTTTTTTTTTTTTAATTTCTTACAATAAATTTTTATATGGATATCCAGAGGAAGAGAGTTCTAGAGCACTGTGGTATTTTGTGCAGAGGTGGAGTGCCTAGTCCATTTATATCTTAGCTATCAATACATAGGGACAATGAGAAGATGTGTCTAGAATGATCTTACTTTCCTGTTTGGTATGAACAGGACAGGAGTGGAGAAGAGATACAGTGGGGAAAGCTATTAATTCTATCAACTCATGATAAACAGAATATCACCATATTTTGTTTAGTTTCTGTGGAGACCAATTCTGTTTGGGACACATCCAGCCTGTCTGGATGTCCAAAATCTTGACGGGACAGTTGTGCACCCAATTCTGCACCTGCGGGAGATAGACGCTCCCACAAGAGCAGAACCGGGTGCAATGGGCCTGGACGGACAGGACATGATTCTGGCCCCCTGTACATCCAGTCTGATCCCCTTACAAATCAGCTGAGGCTCCTGCATGGAGCCCATTGCCGTGGTATCCTGTCGTCAGCACCAGGACACCATCCTGGAGCCCCAATTGCCCACATACCGACAAATGTCACATTTCCCCGCTGCCTGCCATGGCTGGGATGGTGTGGTGGGGAACCCCTGCTGCACCTCACCTGCTTTCGGCAACCTGCGGGTGGTGATCACCTACCTCTGGAGGGACTTAATTCCATCTCTGAGGTAGAATAAGTCCCCGTCTGTCGACAGCCCTGGACATACAGTGCCGCGACCGGAATCGGCCCTGTTTGTCCAGGTCTCCAGCCCTTCCTCTCTCCTCCTCCGGCCCACCCCCATCCTGAGTTCCCCACACATCTCCTCTATATGTTTGGGGAGCTCAGGATTGGGAATTGAGTGCTGGCGTTTAACAGGGATGTACATTCAAACCGCTAAACACTGCTCAGAATGCCCCTCATAATTCTTAAATTTCTTGTATTTACTAAGACTACACCTAAAATTACATATAGTTTTGCACATTTTTGAGGCATTTTACCAAGATTTAAATCTGGCCTTGCATATTTGCTTACAAATCTATTCAGCAATCTGTCTATGAGGGTCTCTTACTAACTGGCGCTAGCTGTCAGTGTTTGTTCTGGTGCGCACTGAAGACATGCTGGAACACCCATTGAGAGCTAGCAAGGGGCCAGGACAGTCAGCACAGCTGGATTACCTTATTAACTGTCCATGCTGTTTTAAGAGAGCAAGTTGGCAAGTTTGGAGAGGAGAGTGTGTGGGGAGAGAGCCTTGCAGTCAGTATGGCCCCATGACTGCAGGTGGCCAGTTAGCACAGGGGAATTACTACCACCTCAACAGGTATGTGAACCAGCACAGACGTAGCATTCATAAGGGGAGAGTGCTGTGTATTAACAGATAGGAACATGTTTTCTATTTCCCTGACAGTTAACGCAGTGGTGTTGCACACTGTTGGCATGTTAGGTGCTAACGACAATGTATTTTAGTAAGAGGGGCCCTGCTGTATATCCATCTATTTATCTATAGATAGACAAAAATATAAGACAATGGAATTGTATAACCATCAGATAAAAGATGAACAGCCCTGTAAAGATGAATTATAAAATTATAGTATGCATCACAGACTTATTTTTGTTTCTTAAGAACTTTAAGCACTAAAACGGGAAGGCAATGATTCAACATACTATTTCTACTATAAAGCAGAGATATCACAGAGTGAACAATGGTTGCTATCCATTCAATTCACAAAGCCAATGAAAATTATTATCATATAATCTGAGATTTTATTTTCTGTCTTTTCCAACAAAGTGACATTTATAGGAAACATAAAATCCTTGAAGTTGCTCCTAAGGTGTAATTCTTTCTGCTCAAACACGAAGGGAAACAATTTATCATCAAAAATTTGTACTGACGTTATAGAAAAGCCTTTTGTTAAGCTTCTTTTTATTTGAAACACACAGGGACAGAAGTACTAAACATCTCTCTATATACACAAAGGAGATTATTCTGTGCTATGAATAGCGGGGATGGACGGCCCAACGGGACATCCATCCCCGCTATTCGTGCCGGCTCCTACCCCTGACTAACTTCCCTGCCGGTTGTATGGGGATGTTAGATGGGGCAGGGAAGGGGCGACCCGGGCGGAATCTGGGCGGGCAGTGGGCAGTCACCAGCCCTGTACGTCCAGGACCGGCAAAATGTCCAGGGAAGTTATTCCACCTTGGAGGTGGAATAACTTTCCTGGACATGATCTTTTAAACAGCCCAGGATGTGGATGAGGCGCGGGGGGGGGGGAGGGGTTTATTCCCCACAGCCCCATCCTGGCCTTAGGAGGCCAGATCAGGGGGTCGGGCTGCGGAGAATAAACGCTTATTTGGCGGCCGGCATCACAGCTTTTAAAATGGAGCCGTGGTGTCATGGCAACATGATGCCATGGCACCACGGCTCCATTTAAAAGCTCTGACTGGGTTAGCTGGGGGCAGTCCTGCACATGCAGGCCGGACTGAATCACAGTCCCAGCCTGCATATGCAGGAATGTTCATAATTCTGATCCCATGGGGCTAGACATGCCCCACGGGATCAGAATCGTGATCTCCTCTGAGTACATAAGAACATAAGAACATAAGATATGCCATACTGGGTTAGACCAAGGTCCATCAAGCCCAGTATCCTGTTTCCAATAGTGGCCAATCTAGGTCATACGTACCTAGCAGTTTTCCCAAAAGACACAGGTTCTGCAATGCTTGTACTAGGTCAAGCATTGATATCCTGGGTCCCTTCTTAATAATGGTTTATGGACCTTTCCTCCAGGAACTTGTCCAAACCTTTTTTAAACCCAGCTACACTAAGAGCCTTTACTACATCCTCCGGTAACAAATTCCAGAGTTTGATTACACGTTGAGTGAAAAAATATTTTCTTTTATTAGTCTTAAATAGTTTACCCTGTAGCTTTATTGCATGTCCCCTAGTCTTCCTATATTCTGATAACGTAAACAGTCGATCTACGTTTACCCGTTCCACTCCGTTCATTAATTTATAAACTTCTATCATATCTCCCCTCAGCTGTCTCTTTTCCAAGTTAAAGAGCCCTAACCTTTTTAGCCTTTCTTCATAGGAGTATCCTTCCATCCCCTTTACCATTTTGGTGGCTCTTCTCTGAACCTTTTCTAATAATGCTATATCCTTTTTAAGATACGGTGACCAGAATTGCACATAATATTCAAGGTACGGCCTCACCATGGAACATTATAGAGGCATTATAATATCTTTTGTTTTATTTTCCATTCCTTTCCTTATGATACCTAGCATTCTATTTGCTCTCTTGGCTGCCGCTGCACACTGGGCCGAGGGTTTTAACATGTCATCCACAATGACGCCTAAATCTTTTTCCTGGGTGGTGGTTCCTAATGTGGAACCTTGCATCGTGTAACCATAGTTTGGGTTGTTCTTCCCTAGGTGCATAACTTTGCACTTGTCCACATTAAATTTCATCTGCCATTTTGATGCCCAGTCTTCCAATTTATCAAGATCCTCTTGCAATTTTCCACAATCCTCTTGGGTTTTAACAACTTAAAATAGTTTTGTGTCATCTGCAAATTTGATAACCTCACTCGTTATTCCACTTTCCAGGTCATTTATGAATATGTCAAAAAGCAGCGGACCCAACACAGTTCCCTGGGGTACACCACTATTCACCTTTCTCCATTGGGAAAATTGGCCATTTAGCCCAAACCTCTGCTTTCTATCTTTTAACCAGTTCTTGATCCACAATAGTACACTGCCTCCTATCCCATGACTCTTTAGTTTTGCCAAAAGTCTCTGATGTGGGACCTTGCCAAAGGATTTCTGAAAGTCCAGATACACTATATCAACTGACTCACCTTTGTCCACCTGTTTATTCACCTTCAAAAAAAATATCAGATTAGTAAGACAAGATCTTCCTTGTCTAAAGCCATGTTGGCTGTCTCCCATTAGGCCATGACTATCTACATGCTGAGTAATTTTATTCTTTATGATGGTTTCTACCATTTTTCCCGGTACTGACGTGAGGCTCACCGGTCTGTAGTTTCCCGAATCACCCCTCGAACCCTTTTTAAAAATTGGTGTTACATTGGCGATCCACCAATCTTCAGGTATTAGAGATGATTTTAATGATAGTTCACAGATTACTAATAGCAGGTCTGCAATCTCATATTTCAGTTCTTTCAACACCCTTGGATGTATACCATCCGGCCCCGGTGATTTGCTACTCTTCAGTTTATCTAATAGTTGCAATACATCTTCCCGATGTATCGATATTTCCTTCAATTCTTCCACACCTTTAAATACCACTTCAGACATGGGTAACATCCCTACATCTTCCTCAGTAAAGACCGAAGCGAAGAATTCATTCAGTCTCTCCGCTATCGCCTTGTCGCCTCTTAGTGCCCCTTTAACTCCTTTGTCATCTAATGGTCCAACTGACTCTCTCACAGGTTTTTTGCTACGAATGTACTTGAAAAAATCCTTATTTCGCGTTTTTACTTCTGCAGCAAGCTTCTTCTCAAATTCTCTCTTTGCCTTCTTTATCAATGCCTTGCATTTGACCTGCCAGTGCTTGTGCTGTTTCCAGGTTTCATCATTTGGCTCTTTTTTCCATTTCCTGAAAGATGCTTTCTTGGCAACAACAGCCTCTCTGACCTCACCTTTAAACCATGCTGACAGTTTTTTGGACTTCCTTCCACTTTTCTTAAAGTGTGGAATACAGCTGGTCTGGGCTTCCAAGATAGTATTTTTCAACAGCACCCAAGCTTGATGTAAGTCTTTAACCTTTGCAACTGCTCCTTTTAGTTTTTTCTTAACTATTTTCTGCATTTTATCATAGTCTCCCTTTCGAAAGACCAGACGCACAGAAAGGATCTACATGTGGGACGGAATTGGGCCCAAAATGGGAAAACACTCTAGTGCACACATTTTAACCAAAGATCTTGAATTTTGAAACAGATAACTCAAATAAATGTTAGATGATTAAATCAGCAGCTAGTGAAAACAATATTTCAATTAGTCTTCAGTCTTTTCATTCTATTATATACTTTGATGAAATACCATTATGAATATAAGCA
The DNA here is from genome assembly GCA_033557465.1 of Ichthyophis bannanicus. Taxonomy (NCBI): domain Eukaryota; kingdom Metazoa; phylum Chordata; class Amphibia; order Gymnophiona; family Ichthyophiidae; genus Ichthyophis; species Ichthyophis bannanicus. The sequence goes on along the minus strand of CM066032.1, from coordinate 862,458,548 downwards.
AATAGAAAAAAATGACTATGCAGAACCTGAGAACCCCATTCCAAAAAAGGTTTACAAATTAAAAATAGTACATATTGGGAGCAAATTTTAAAGTTATTTCTGATAAAAAAAATATTTTGGATGTAATTTTATAAGGCACTATGTAAAGTTACGCTCTGTCTGTACATGTAAGTTGTATATTTTCAATGCCTAATGCACGCAGATGGGCACCTATTTTAAGTAGTCACTATTCTGTAAATATGTGTGCCAGACCCATGGCAGGGGTTGAAGTAATCAGTAGGTGAACTAGGCATTCGCCTAGAGAGCCAGGGGTCTGGGGGCAGCCCGTTGCCACGATGCCACCCCTCTCGGGGACCTGCAGCAGTAGCAATGGTCTCAAACAGTCCCATAGTGCTTACCTGAAACCTCCAGCACCGCAGGCCTCTGATTCCCGCCTCCGCTGAGGCCCGATGCCAACTTCCTGTTTGCTAATGGTTGAATAACAGGGGACCTAGTTGCAGATAGCCTGGACTAAGAGCATAACCTTCCTTGTGCCCTTTATAGATTATGCCAGACTCCTTTGAATATATTAGTAAAGCATTGCTGACAACTGCTAATATATTTGTAATGCCTTAGACAAAGCTAATCTTAGTAAATTTATGAGGGCAATAATTATCTTTCCTGCAGCACTTGCAGTCAAGCGAGGAAAACCTAGTCCTGGGTCTGTAAGCTCTTTTTCAACGAAAGCTCCTTGAGGAGTTTCCCTTTGAAAATCCTGACAATGTGCATAATATCAAAGTAGAAAAAAAACATGCACTGGGAAGCACAGAAGGGGATGTTAAAAGTGTGATCTCCACCCCTAACGTAACCTACTCCCTAACCTATCTCCAACCCATTTTTCCATGTGAATAAAAGAAAGTGCATTGTGAATAGCACATGTACTTTTACCCATGTTGTGGCAGCAATAATCTCACTTTTGTAGTATGTAGGTAAATTCGGGTTTACCCATGTAAATCATCTGATCACTACCTCAAAATAGGGATGTAGCAAAAAAAAATGTATTTAATTTCATTTCCTGTGTCATTTGCAGGTTGTTTCATTTTATTTTCTTTCATTTTTATACATTTTCATTTCAGGGTAATTTTGTTAATTAAAGAGGTAGCTGTGGTAGCTGCCCAAACAAAAACATAGCTGCAACGTTACTAGAAATTTCAGGCTTTTTTTCTCAATCAGAGGCTGATCTTACCAAGCAGGCATCTTACAGAAGAGTCTTTCATGTCTCTGTAGCAGCTGGTTCTAATCAACCTGCTCTTAACTATTGTATTGATGGTGCTCTTCCTTCCTGCTTCATGATTAGCCAAAGTTTGTCTGATCTGGAGCTCTATGAAAAATACTAACTGGATTTTCTGCCCTGTGAATCTATTGACTCCTGCTGTAGAGATTTACAGTAATCTGAAGATTTTGCTTTTCCCATGTTCTTGTGGAAGAAATTCTGTGAAACCATAGGTTATGTTTACTAATCAGCAGTATTGACTTCCGTGCAATATCTCACCGAAGCCACTACCTCTGATTAGTAAACATACCCCCATGTCTAAGTACATTACCAAAACATTTACCAAACCTAATCCAGATCTTGATTGATCATCACTAACTGGACAAGTACCTGACAGGATACCAAAAGTAGCCAGACTCCATGCCACTTATCCCCGGTAATAAGCAATGGTTTTCCCAAGGTCTACCTTAAGAAAGTTTATGGGCTTTTCCTTCAGGAATTTGTTCAAACCTCTTTTAAACCCAGCTACATCCTCTGGCAACAAATTCCAAAGCTTAATTATGCATTAAGAGAAACATATTTTCTCCTATTTGTTTTAAATGTACCACTTTATACTTTCATTGTATGTCCCCTACTCTTTCTACTTTCTGAAAGACTAATCAATCAATTTGAATTTACCTGTTCCACTCCACTAACAATTTTTTAGAACTGTATCATATGTCCACTCAACCGTTTCTTCTCCAAGCTGAAGAACCCTAACCTCTTTGGTCTTTCCTTATAAGAGAATCATCAACTCTTTGGGATATGGATTTAGCTTGTATCCTAAAGAAGGTAACAGCCCACCGAGAGCCGCCATTGTCCAGCAGCTCCCCCGATCGGGGTAGAGCGCCTGAACGGGAGAGGCAGCCACATTCTCCCGCTTGGAGGCTCCTGCCCAATTGGGGCAGTGGGAGGAACAGAAGGAGCGGCATAAGAGAGCTGCCACCAGGAAGCCCGCAGCCACCATTGTCCAGCAGCTCCCCGAATCGGGGTAGAGCGCCCATAAGGGAGAGGCAGCCACATTCTCCCGCTCGGAGGCTCCTGCCCAATCGGGGCAGTGGGAAGAACAGAAGGAGCGGCATAAGAGAGCTGCCGCGAGGAAGCCCGCAGCCGCCATTGTCCAGCAGCTCCCCTAATTGGGGTAGAGCGCCCGAACGGGAGAGGCAGACACATTCTCCCGCTTGTAGGCTCCTGCCCAATCGGGGCAGTGGGAGGAACAGAAGGAGCGGCATAAGAGAGCCGTCACTGATGGGCATGCCCACGCCTGAGGGTCTTGTCAGAGGGGCCCTTTGGCGTGGCCCTTAGGCGGGGTCCTAGTATGTATACACCCCCACCTCACCGAGAGCCATCTAAAACAGCCAACATTGTGGACAAACCAACCAAAACTACAAACATCCCATACATCAAAGACCACCGGAATTACCACAGCGAGCAATACTACAAGTAACAATGATGCTCAGCAAACGTATGTAGAAAAAGACCTATAGAATCATCATTATACCGCACACACCACCTATTGGCATACTCATTTGAAGTGTGAGGTATCCTCTGCTATACAAGTCAGCCACTATTGTTAATCCTTGCGATCTCCTATACAAGCTCTCACTGTTGCTTTAGCCATATCTGATCCTTGCTGCACCAGTCATTTCCACACACAAATTCCCTGCCCCACAACTCATCATGGCCATTCCCATCCTAACCCTAGCCAGTTTGTACCTCCTCAGCAACGCAATCATCGGCTCCCTCACATTGGCCTCTGACTACAACCCTATTCCAATCTTACAAGGCAGAGGAAGGAAACATCACGGCAGCACGAGCTGTAAACCAGCAGACCTCTATCAAGACTCTCACCCACACATAATCCACGTACCACTCCAACATGCCGCAAAATCCAAAGTAGCGCAGCTCCAAAGCCCACAAAACTTGAAATGTGCCCTCATAAATGCATGATCAGTATGCAGGAAATGGCCAGCCATCATCGACCTCATAATGCACCTTGAGCTAGACATCCTACTGGTCACTGAATCATGGCTCACCGACTCAGATTCAGCCCTCATCAACCAGATCATCTCCCCTAACTTTTCAATCTACATTTGCCACAGACCTAACCGCAGAGGAGGTGGATCATTCATCCTATCAAAATCAGAGCTTCAATATCAACTGATCAACTCCAGTAGCACAACACACCTTGATACAATCACCATAACCAACAGCCACAGCACCATTAACCTAATCTACAGATAACCATCCTCGTCCCCTGAGGACCTCGCAACCATAATCAACCTTGCCTGCAACCCCAAGGACACTCACAGACCAAACTGGATACTGGGAGACTTTAACCTTCCAGCTCTCCAAAATATCCACTCCAGAGCCTTCCTGGAAGCACTCAACGAACTTGGCTACAAGCAGATAGTTGAGACACCCACCCACTGGAAAGGAAACACACTAGACCTCGTATTCATCCCACGACCAGACATAAATCCAAACTATAACTTTGACGTGGATATCACCCCAGTCCCATGGTCTGACCACAACCTAATCAAATTCCAGATGCCTATGCATCAAGACAGCAACCGGCCTAAGAAAGCAGCCGAAACCCGTCAACACCCACAGAACGTTTCAGACCATTCAACAAGGAGGCAAAGTCTTCCCAAACCTCAAGCTAGATTCACATAACTTGGATGAAATGATGGACACGTGGAATAACAGCCTGAGAGCCGCCGCACGCCTACCTGCCTCAAACAAGCCACCTGCACCAGACAGGACACCAAGAGGTAGGAAATCTGCACGATGGTACTCTGTGGAGTTGCGGACCTCACTACTTCTCCTTAGGAAACTAGAAAGAAGATGGCGGTGCTCCCGGACCCTAACTGACCAAGAAGCCTACAACGCCCACCTGAACGCACACGGGGACTCTATATCAGTAAAAATGAAAGAATACCACTCCGAACTCCTGCGTCGATCACTGAACAAACCCCATGACCTCTTCAACCTAATGAAAACCCTGACAAAAGAACCTTCGCCCACCCAAACTACAATTTTATTTATTTATTTATTTTTTATTTGACAATTCTTATATACCACGCTATTTCTCATCAGTGCGGTTTACATTGAAACAATAAACACTTGGACGTACAAATAGTCCTACGTTTACAGAAAACAGGGATTTGAACTTGTATAACTGGGGAAACTATCTACATTTGAGTTTAGCTACATGTAATTAACAGGGTGGGATCGTAATAAGGTTTTGCTGCCAAGTTTAGCTACAGCATGTTTGTGCTCTGTTGGTAAAGAGGAGATAGAGAGCATTAATGTCATGTGGGGTAGGGTTAGGTTTTAGTTTTATTGTGGAGGTGTTTCAAATGCCACATATGAGTGAGTATGTAGGTGGGGGGGAAGACTTCGCCTCCTTGTTGAATGTTACATCCACAGGAATACACGGACTACATACTAGCCAAATCCAGCAACATCAGCATAACCACAAAATCCACTCCTAGTAACAACTTATACCAATCACTACCACTCAACTCGCTTACAACACTATCAGCCAGAGGCATTGAGGACATCATTGCAACCATCAACGCCACCACTGCACCAAACGACCCTTGTCCAGCATATAGGATAAGATCTTTGCGCAACAAACTCAGTCCGACTCTAGCCAAAATCATGGAGCGGTCCTTCTCCACAGGTATATTCCCAGCATGCCTCAAACAGACATCAATAAGACCCCTTCTGAAGAACAACCAGCTGAACCCTCAGAAGGTTGAATCCTATTGACCGATCTCAAGCATCCCACTTCTAGCCAAGATTATTGAGAAGGTTGTGCAACGACAAGTCCAAGAACACATTGACTCCACTGCCCCTCTCGATCCATGCCAACTTGGTTTCAGGGAATCACATGGCATCGAAACCCTTCTTGCCACGCTTCTCAACACATTAATCACAGGAATTAACAACAACAGACAAGGATATGCCCTGATCTTCTTGGACATTTCCGCAGATTTCTACTCTGTCAACCATGCGCAACTCCTGACTCATCTCCAGGAAAAACAAATTCATGGCTCAGCGTGGAGCTGGTGCAAATCTTACCTAACAGATAGATGGCAGCAGGTGCGTACAGGCTCCATGACCTCCGAGCCTTTCAACAAAAACTTGGAGTTCCCCAGGGTTCCTCGCTGTCTGCCCTATTATTCAATATATATATGCAGCCCATATGTGCAATCATACGCTCCTTCACCATATCTTGCCTGATCTATGCAGACGACGTTCTACTTTTCACCTCATTCACTATCAACCAACCAGACTTCTCATCACTAGTAAAATGCTTTGATGCCGTCACTGATTGGCTCCACTCACAGAGCCTCAAGATAAACTTCAGCAAGACAGAAGTATTGTTCATCACGAGAAACCACACCTCCCCACCGGCAAAATTAAAGACGAGAGACGCCGAGCTACCAAGTCGATCCACCATCTGCTACCTAGGAGTCATGCTTGACCAGCACCTTGACTTGAAAGCCCACATAGGCAACACCGTCAAGAAAATCTACCACAAGATGAGGATGATTCGTCATCTTCGACCCCTGCTACAACCAGATGACTTCCAAACAGTCTTCCAGGCACTAGTAACCCCCCACTTCGACTACGCCAATGTGATACTTCATGGACTCCCTAAGAATACACTAAACCCACTACAGTTAGCAATGAACGCTGCTGCCCACTTCCTACACGGGGCCGTTAGAAGGGACCACATTATGCCAATCCTGAAAGACCTGCACTGGCTACCATTCTTCTGCTGACTCATCTACAAAGCAGTTCTATTAACATTCAAGGCCATCAACAACACAATCACTAGCTCCTTGACAAATCTTATCCACCCCACACCTGCAACTAGAGCAAGAAGATCCTTTGCCACCAATACACTAATAACTCCCTGCGAAGTAACAAAATGCACTCAGGCAACAAGAAACAGAGCCTTCATGTTCTACGCACCTACCTGCTGGAACAAGGTCCCAGCAACTATCCGCGTAATCACTGACCTTGCCCAATTCCAGAAAGGTACTAAAGCACCACCTTTTTCTCCTACACTACACCCAGGCCAACAGCACGCCCCCTCCTGACACAACCCTACAATCTAACCGCATGAAACAGACAACCCAGTAAATAATTCACATCCCGTTACACAGCTCCCAGGGCAAACCATATCGTTACAACTGCATAGTGATTCCCTGTCTGCACTTGTATAGCTTGTATAACATCCTGTCTAGATTGTAAATAGCCTGTATATAGTTACCCTGTCTGGACTCGTATAGCCTGTATACCATCCTGTCTAGATTGTAAATAGCTTGTATATAGTTACCCTGTTCTGAAGCCAAGTTGCTCCACCCATTCGATGTAAGTGCAGAGCAGGCTCTTCCTACTCTGCACAAAACGTTATCTGTAAACCGCACTGATTTTAAAGAGCGCGATATATAAAAGCATTAAATAAATAAATAAATAAAAACCCAGAGGTAACATCCCATTTACTATATGCAGACGACCGGAAGCTCTATAGTTCCAGTGACCAACAATTATCAGAGCAAATTCAAATAGTGAAAAGCTTTTTTGACGACATCAGGATGACTTTTGACCTAGACAAATGTGCTAAGGCAACGTTTTTTAGAGGAAATTTAACAAAACAGAACACATCTCCCTGGATGAGGGTTGTGACTTCAAGGAACTTCAACAGGAGAATATAAATATCTTGGCGTAGAGGAAGGAACAACACTCAGGCAGAAATTACTGAGAGAAAATATCAGTAAAGAATATTATAGAAGGTTAAAATCATTATTGAAAAGTGCCTTAATATCACGGAATAAGATATAAGCCATCAGTCTGCTAGTGATTCCTGTACTCTCATACAGCTTTGAGATTGTAGATTGGCCTCTTAAAAATCTTGAAAAACTAACTCCTCCATGTCTATGAGATAATTTACAAAAACCAAGACTGTACATTCCTAGAGCTGAAGGAGGGCTAGGCCTCATAGAGATAGATTACACATACAGAGCTACTATCATAAGCCTCCAGACCTACCGAACAGCATCATTGGATCCAAATACACAAAAAGTGCTGAAAGTTGAAAGTAAACATCCAGAATCTGTTGCCATCATAAAAATTGGACAAGCGTTCTGATGACTAGAAGGAATGAGTGAGAATCCACAATCACACACAGGAAAGCAAGCAACAGAATTTTCAAAACAAGAGAAAAAAAAACTCTTCAAAGAATTAGATCAGCAAATAAAGAAAAACAAGTGGCAAATGCACACAGTGGGAAATACAAATTGTTACTCCAGGAACCCTTTGTCAATTAAGCATGGACACATGAATGGTTGAGGACAGGTAAACTGAAACCAAAGGATGAAAGATTAATAGTTGTAACCCAGGACTGCAGATTATGGACGAGCTGGTTTACACCAAGCATTGAAAAAACTGGCAAAAACAGACATATGTCGATTCTGTAAGAAAGCACTGGAAACAGTGACCCACATCATAACTGGCTGTGAAGTTCAAATGGCAGAAAATCTCTATATAGAAAGGCACAACAAAGTAGCATGTCTTATACACTGGAAACTCTGGAAACACTAAAACATCACTGTGCCTGAAAAGCATTTGGATCATGATCCTAATAGAATTACAGAGAATGAAAAGGTTATGATCACCTGGGACATTCCCATTATGATGGATAAGAAATTGCACGGAGAGGCAGAAGGTACTGAAGTACCTAGAAATGCAGTCAGAGACCAAGAAAATGTGGCAGAAAGATAAATAAATATTTCCCATCTTATTGAGAGCCACAGGCTTGATAAAGAATTTCCAAGCACATTTTGACAAACTACCCATACATCTTACGAACTCCAGAGGGAAGCTCTCTTTGGCACGCTGCAAGTACTATGCCGAGCTTTAGCAGTAAAGTTTAGACTGAGATCATACTCCACATACCATGGTTAGAATTGAGGTTCATGACTGTTATGGTATGCACAAAACTAACCTATTTGGAGAAACTGCTCAGAGAAAATCATTCCATCTAGTTTATCATTTTGGTCACTCTTCTCTGCACCTTTTCTAATTCCACTATATCTTTGAGATGCTGCAACCAGAATTAGAAACATAGAAACATAGAAATATGATGACAGAAAAAGACCACATGGCCTATCTAGTCTGTCCTTCCATATCAACAACTACAACAGTCCCCTTTTTTCCTTTAGAGATCCTCTCTGTTTGTCCCATGCTTTTTTGAATTCAGTTACTGTCCTCATCTCTACCACCTCCATTGGGAGATTATTCCACGGATCCACCACTCTTTCCGTAAAGAAATATTTCTGCTTATCACTCCTGAATCTATCCCCCTTCACCCTCATCCCATGTCCCTCATAGCAGAACTTGCTTTCAATTGAAAGAGGCTCTCCCCCTGAACATTTATGCCACGGAGGTATTTAAACACCTCAATCATATCACCTCTATCCCGCCTTTCCTCTAAGGTGTACATATTAAGATCCTTACGTCGGTCCTCATATGCTTTATAATAAAGACAACTAACCATTTTAGTAGCCACCCTCTACACCGATTCCATCCTGTTCACATCCTTTTGAAGGTGCGGTCTCCAGATTTGCACACTATACTCCAAATGAGGTCACACCAAAGACTTATACAGAGGCACTATCACCTCCTTTTTTCTGCTAGCCATTCCTCTCTGTATGCACCCAAGCATCCTTCTAACTTTTGGCATTACCTTTTCTACCTGTTTAGCTACTTTAAGATCATCAGACACAACCACGCCTAGGTCACGCTCCTCTTTAGTGGACAAAAGTACTTCACCCCCTATAATAAATTGCTCCCTTGGATTGCTGCAGCCCAAATGGAAGACCTTATATTTTTGAACATTAAATCCCAACTGCCAAACTCTAGACCATTCTTCAAGCTTAGCTAGATTCCTCCTCATGTTATCTACACCTTCCTGGGTGTCTACTCTTTTGCAGATTTTGGTATCATCCGCAAAGAGGCAAACCTTACCAAAACAGCCCTTCCGCTATATCACTAACAAAAGATGTTAAAAAGAAGCGGACCAAGGACAGATCCCTGAGGCACACCACTGGTAACATCCCTCTCCTCAGAGTGAGCTCCATTTACCTGTACTCTTTGTCGCCTCCCACCCAACCAATTTCTAACCCAGGCAGTAACTTTAGGGTCCATCCCTAGGGTGCTCAGTTTGTTATAAGTCGCCTGTGAGGAACAGTGTCAAAGGCTTTACTGAAATCTAAATACACCACATCTAGGGCTCTCTCTCGGTCCAATTCCTTGGTCAACCAGTTAAAGAAATCAATCAGATTTGTCTGACAAGACCTGCCTCTGGTGAATCCATGCTGCCTCGGATCCTGTAATCCGCTGGACTCCAGAAACCTCACTATTTTCTCTCTCAGCAGCATTTCCAATAATTTACTCACTCACAAGATACCCAAGTTATGGCCACACTATGTGATACAGAGGCACTATAATTGGAGGAGTAGCCTAATGGTTAAGAACACTGGCTTGGGAACCCAGAGACCAGGGTTCAATTTCAACTAGCACTCTTTGTGGCCTTGGGCAAGCCTCAGGAAACAAAAAATCCAAGTTATTAATGTCCCTGTTTAATGCAAATTACCAAGTTTAAGTTTCAATGTAAACCACTTTGATTGAAATGATAAAGCAGTATATAAAACCTGTTAAATAAATAATATTCTGTTTTATTTACCATTCCTGTACATTGACAGAGGATTTCAATGAAATTATCCACACTGTCGCTCATATTCTTTTCTTGGGTGGTGACTATTAATGTATCTTAATGCATCATTTAGCTATAGTTAGAATTGTTCTTCACTAGATGCATCACTTTGCATTTGTCCGCATTACATTTCATCTAACATTTGCATGTTGATTCTCAGGTTTTCTGAGCCTCTTGCCATTTCTTAAAAATCTCTTTATTTACAACTTTGAATGAATGATTTGGTTTAATCTGCTACTACTACTGCAAATTTGATCACTTCACTTGTTGTTCCAATTTGCAGGACATTTATAAATATGTTAAAATGAAATGATCCCAGTACAGATCCCTAGGGCATTCCACTCTTTCACCATTGAGGAAATTGACCATTCAGCCCTATTCTGTTGTTCTTGGTTTTTTTTAAATCTTTTAACCACTTTCCAATTCACAATAGGACATTGTCTTCTATCTCATGACTGTTTAATGTCCTTAAGAGTCTCTCAAGAAGGACTTTGCGAAATACTTTCTGAAAATCCAGAAACACTATGTCAACTGACTTCCTTGTATCTATATGTTCAATCACACCTTCAAAGAAATGTAGCAATATGATTTAGGAAAGATTTCCTTTGACTAAATACATGTTGGTTTTGCCCCATTAAACCATGTCTCTTTATAAGGATAATTTTAGAAGCTGCAATTGTGGTTTCCACATATGATATCATCCATTCAAACGTCAGAAGCACTGAGATGTCTCAAGAGCCAGTTCAGAAAGCTCCAAAATTACACATCTCTGGAGCGATATTGTCCATGTTATATGGGGGTATAGTGGAAGCATGTTGGGGCATTCCTTAACAGATAAACATATGTGCCTGATTTCAGAAATCACCCACATGCCTCAACCTGCTGGTGATGATATCTGTATCTATTCCTTCTCTTGGGCATGGATAGGCATCTGAAAAGTGCTCATTCTGACACCCATTTTCCCAATACTTTTCACAATGGTAAAGAAACAAAGAGGTCAATTAAGACACTTGTTTTGTGGCTTTTGCATCAGTGCATTTCTCCACTTGCGAAAGGGCATGCTGGGATGTTTATGTTGCATAAGATAGACATGCCCATTTTGAATATCATCAAGGGCATGCCCATGTTGCTCGTGCTGCTGACGTCCAGATCAGGAAATCCAATTTTCTAAAGATGGCTCAAACTTATATATGCCTGGTCTATTGAACAGGACTCTCTTTTTTTTCTTTTAAATCTTACAGCACCCTGGAATGTATATTCTCTGGTACAGTAGAATTGCTACTCTTAAAATTGTCAGATTACCCTATTACATCTTCTAGGTTCACTGAGATTTTGTTCAGTTCCTCCATTTTTTGAAAGATGTTCTTTTGGTTATAAAAATTCTTCTAACCTTTTAACCATGCCCAGAATTGTTTTACCTTTTTCTACAATGTGTAATACATCTGGTCTGAGCTTCCAAAATAGTATTTTTAAACAATATCCTGGCCTGATATAAACTCTTAATTTTTGTGGCTGCTTACTTTAGTTTCTTATCTAACCATTTTCCTCATTTTGTCACAGTTTTCCTATTGAAAGATAACTGCTAATATAGTAATTTCCTGAAATCCCCCCTCCTTGTATTAAATCAAATTTGATGAGCATGTGCATGACCAAAACAAATTTGGTTGGTCTTCATTCAAAACAACGTTTTATGCATTTTTGTTGTTTTGCATGCAGTCATCTAAATTGTGCATGTATTACATGTAGTATAGCTTTTTTGCACTCACAAATCAATTATAATACAGTAATATAGTAACCCAGAAAATGATTGCAGATGGCAGATGTGTGTGTTAATTCATAGGTTTATGCATACACAAGCAATTCATATGCATGGTTAATTTTTAGGTACCCTAACAAGCCCAAAATGGATATAGCTAAAACTTGGTCATATTATGATCACTATTGCCAAGTGGCTTTGACTTAATTACCTGTTGCACCAGATCCTGTGTTCCACTAAAGGCTAGATCTAAAATACTGCAGTTCCCCATCATATTGGTTCTTGAACCAGCTGCTCCATGAATCAGTCATGTATTTCATCTAGAAGCATTATCTTCCTATCATATCCTGATGTGACATTTATCCACTCTGTACTAGGGTAATTGAAATCACCCATTTTTTACTGTTATGCCAATTTCTGTTTAGCATTTCATCCTCTGTCAATAAAGAATTTACATTGTTTCCTGCAGAATTTATCCTGTTTGACTCAATGCCCTTTGCAATATATACTCTGCATAACTGAGACCTGGCTTACAAACACTGATCAGGTAATACTAAATCAGCTAACTCCACCCGCCTACACAACATTTAACTGCCCTAGAATGCAAAAAAGAGGTGGAGGAGTACTAATCCTTGCCAGAACACACCTCAGATTCAAGACAGCAGCGGTACTAAACACACAACATTGCAACACAATCACAATGCAGAACAAGCACCTGGTTATCTGCCTCACTTACAAAGCCCCCAACGGTCCTGCCGACGACCTCACCTCCACTCTTGAAACTGTATGTGCCACAAATTCCCGCCACAAACCACTTCTTGTTATGGGAGACTTCAACCTTAGTTCCATATCAGACAGGGAAGCAGACTCATTCCTCAATGCCATGAAGGCTCTGGACTTCACTCAAATAATTACTGCACCCACCCACCAGCGAGGCTCCACCCCAGATTTAATCTTTGTCCCTAACAATACTCTATTCAGTAACTCCATGACCACCCCCCTAATAACCCCAATACCCTGGTCAGATCACCATACCATTCAAATTAAGATGACCCATCACAACACCCTCACCCGACAATCTCCACAACAATCTACAAGGAGATTCAAATCATTCAACAGGGAGCAATTCCTACATGAAATCCTCCCAGGTTTAGACCACGATGCATCTGACCTAGACACTGCCATAAACCACTGGAACTCCACCCCATCAGCAGCATCAAATGCTCAAGCAAGCAACCAAAGACAGGGTACCAAACCAAAAAGACAATCTGCACCCTGGTACTTCGGCTCAATAAGAGAAGCCAAAAGAACCCTCCGAAAAGTTGAGCATGGAGAAAAAACAAGACACAGACTACCCGGTCGCTCTATCAAGAAAAACAGGAAGAATACAACAACCTAATTAATCATCATAAACAGGAGCACCACACCAACCTTATCCTCAAGGCAAAAAACAAGCCAAGAGAACTCTTCAGTATAGTCCACATGCTCACATCAAGAATCTCCCCAGAGTCCTTTGCACAACATCTGGCTTCAAAAATACCTCCCCCCCCCCCCAGCACAGAGGAAGCACAGGATTCAAACCCCACAACCACAAATACAACCCCCAGCCCTCCGTGGGACAAATTCCACATATCCACAAATGAAGAAATCACCCAAACCATATCCATCCTCAACACCAGTACAGCTCCTACAGACCCCTGCCTGGTCCCATGGATCAAATCAGAAAATGAAGAGCTTGCTAGCCATATTCACAAGATAGTTCATGCTTCACTAACCCAGGGTTACATGCCTCCCCCTCTTAAACTAGCCACTATACGTCCTGTCTCCAAGCTCATGACCCCCTCCCCTACTGACCCAACAACATATCGCCCTATATCTAGCCTCATGTTCTTAGCCAAGATCCTGGAGAACACAGTATATCGACAGCTTCAAGACCATGTAGATACTCAAGCACCCCTGGACCCCTATCAATTCGGATTCCTACCTCTCCACAATGTAGAATACCTGCTTACATTGCTACTAGACAAACTCATCAAAGGTCTAAACAACAAGACGGGCTTCCTCCTTATTTTTGTTGATATAACTGCAGCATTCAACACTGTATCCCACCCTATCATCCTCAGAATACCGGAGGACATCAGACTTTGCAATACTACACTTAAATGGTTTGATTCATACCTCAATGGAAGACAGCAGCAAGTAAAGATCGGCTCAACTTCTTCATCTCCGTTTCCGTTAACTCAAGGGGTGCCATAAGGATAGTCACTATCTGCCCTACTCTTTAATCTGTATGTCCAACCTATCTGCAATGTCATCGCGCAACATGGCATTCAATACGCATTATACACTGATGACATCATGGTCTACACCAAAATCAACTTAGACAAGCCTGACTACACACCTATAACCAACTGCCTCCACGATTTATCCTGATGGCTATCCGACAACAACCTCAAGATCAACTTCAAAAAAATAGAAGCTCTCTTCGTCTCAAGCAACAGCAACTCCCCCCCCCCCCCAGCACATTGACCTCATAGACGAATCCATCCCAGTCAAAGAGGAGATAAAGTATTTATTTATTTATTTAGACAGTTTTGTATACCGCCTTAAACTTCCACTCCCACATCACCAGGAGTGCTAAGAACGCATACCACTAGTTGGCAATCATACGACGGCTAAAGCCCATTTTAAACCAAGACCACTTCAGGACAATCTATCAAGCAATAATAACACCCATACTGGATTACTGCAACTCCATACTCCTTGGACTATCCACCTCAACAATTCGTCCCTTGCAGATGGTACAAAATACAGCAGCCCGCATCCTTAGAGGAACTGCAAAACACCATCACATCACCCCCAATACTGAGTCAATTACACTGGCTCCCAAACACATCAAGAATCAAAACAGCCCTCATCCTCTTTAAGAGTCAGCAAAACCTGGCACCTAATATCCTCAATTACCTGATCAAAATTAAAGCTGACAATAGACCCGGACAAAAAACAATGATGGACTTCATCCAGACACCGGCCTCAAAATGCAAAACCATGAACTCAACATCCAGGAGGGCTCTGTCACTTGCAGCACCCTCCCTCTGGAGCTCCCTCCCTCAGGACATCAGAACTACTACAGACGCCAAAGACTTCAAGACAAAGATAAAGACCTTCCTCTTCTCCGACTACTACAGGGCCATCACATAACCTACCCTCCCCCTTCCACCAGTAGAGTCCCTACTCCTACGCATCCACGTGCTGTATATAGCTCACCCCTCTTACTGTAAATAAGGTCCTTGAACCCTCTTCAACGCCCTTTAACTAACTTCCTTCTCTGTAAATATTTCACCCCTCTCAAACACCAATTAAAGTTCCCCTCCTCTAGTGCCCCCTCCACCCAAATCTCTCACTCTGAAATCCAATGTTTATTGAAATGAAATGTTAGATATACATCCTATTTAGATGTAAGACTTTGTATCCTTGTAAACCGCTTTGATTAAAGGATAAAGCGGTATATCAAACCTGTTAAATAAATAAAAATAAATAAATATAGCTCCACCACTCCACCAATTTGATCTACTCTATCGCTGCAATGTGAAATGGCATTTTAGAATGGATGCCCAAGTGTAATCTGTGATGTCCCGGGCAGAACATGCAGAAAAATGCTAGGGAAGTCTATGTTTTGACCTGATTTTAGAAACAGATGCCTCTGACATGGATATCTGTGCTGGCATTCATATAGACATCCCACTATGAAAACATGAGGTGGGGGGACATCCATCTCAAGCAAGGTCACATGCAGGGACACACAGCGACATGGCAAAATACAAAATGAAAACAATCCCCCATTCCCCATTAGTGTTTGTTGACAAACTAAAATAAAGGGGATATGAGTGTACCTCCTTCTCCATACCCTCCAGATGTTTGCCTGACAAAATAAGCATGCTTCTGATGCTTCTTCATGCTTGAGGAACAGATATAACTTTTGATGAGGCTTGGAACATCCAGGCCATTCTGAAATTGGATGGGGACATCCATGTTCTTGGGAACACCCTGGCTACATCTCCACCTTGTCCCCATTCTAACTGGAGACATCCATAGACTCAGTGACTAAAATATCTTCTGGGCTATCTCCATGCCCATTTTCAGATATCCAAATAAGGCTTCTAAAATGACCCCCATAATTTGTATCCTGTTATCAGTCTCACTGATTATTCTCCTTTCACCAGGTCTCTGAGATGTCAATGATGTCTACCTCTTAATTCAATGCTATATACTCTCCCATCTTATTATTTAGACTTCTAGCACTTGTATATAGGCATTTCTAAATGCTTTTTTTTGTTCATATTGACAACCTGCTTATCAGTTGACAGGGGTAATTTGGAATCTTTCACCTCTGTCTGCTCCTTAATTAAAGGCACCTGGGCTATCTTTAGTACAACCTCTCTATCCAGATGTTCTTATTTACTGGTTTTGTTAGTATCCAGGTATCATTTGGAACCTTGCACTCCTGGTTGACTGTAAACCTTTCCCCATTATCTAAAGTTATCTATCATACTGTATAATGTAGAGTAGTTAGCATTTCTGCAGAGAATGCAGGCGTTTATAAAATTACCCACAAAACGTGTAAAGGTCTATGTGGGTAGCAGTTACAAGTATTCATTGTACTTCCATTTCCACCTTTAGTATATAATATTTTAAGGATTGTGTTTGTATTCTGTTTATCTCAGAGAATAATAACTGGGGGAGTGGGGGGATTATTCAAAGGCATTTACACGTTTTTCAGAAAATCCACGGGTGCCAGTGCTACACACTCCAACGCTAAGCGATTAGCATCGGGACATACCAGGGGCGTGCCAGGAGCATACCAGTGGTGTTCCAGGGCAGCATCTATCATTAACTGGGCAGGAATGATATTGAACCACTGTCTGGTAAGCGATACATGGCAGAAGTCAGGCGCAGGAAACCCTGGCCTAATTTTCACTGCAGAAGCTAACGGGGCAGCCCAGATATTCAATGCCAGAGTCTGGATAAGGCCCCAGTATTGAATATCTGGGTTTTACATGCAACGCTGACTGCTAACCTCTTTAGCTATAGCTGAATATCGGGCCCTAGCTAACCTTTTTCAAAATCTGGTATTTTGGAATTGTATTTTAGCTTGTTGTAATAAAGGTTATATTAAAATTATCATGATCATTAGCAAAGTTTCACCAAGCAAGCTACTAACCCAAGGAGAATCCCAAGAGTTGGTATATTGGCCTATATATGCCATGAAGCATTTCGGGAGTAATTTTATAAGGAGGAACCTAGTTTTAGGTTCCAAAGATGCACATCAGTACTGGTAGTTAGCCATTTATGTATATGAGTGACCACACATGCACTTAAACGACCTCCTATCTAATCCCCCGACCAGCATAAAGGTATTATGTCATTTGCATAGCATGGAGTTTTGGAAGAACATGGGCAGTCAAAGCAAATAAACAAGTATGCATATAGATTAGAAAATATGATAATTTATCTGCTTGCTTGCAAAATGCAGGCATGGAGCCCAATTCAGGTAGGGGGACATCTGGGCAGTCTGGATGTCCCTGAGGAAGATGGGCCCATTTGGACCTGATTTTGGACCACAGGAACATAAAGTTTCCGTGGTGCACAGAATTGAGCTCGTGGACGCTCTGGCATGCCTCTGCCATCTGTGGTGACGTCCTCCTCGCAGGTGCCCCCTGCTCTGGCCCCCCTTTTTCCCACCACCAAACTCATGGCTGGCCTGCCGGGCCCTAGATTAGGTGGCAGGAGCCCCCCGTGCCAATCCACAGATTTGTGCTGCTTATTCCCCTGTATGTCCTGCTGGGTCAGAATTGGCTCTATACATTCTGCCGGTTGGCCTTCCCTTGCTCCACCCAGATCCCACCTCCCACTGGCTCTCCCCGTCCTGATGCTCAGGATGTACGGGGAGAGCCGGAGGAAGAATTTTTACCAGCTCACTATCTCACCATCTGGGTAGCACACAAAATTAACTCTTAGGCTAATAGGCAAATGCCTTTAGCAATAAGATTTTTACAAATAAATGAAGAAAAACAGCAGAATTGCATTTAATCACTATTAAACTACAGTCATTATAATACTAATACATGCCAGACGTCATTCATAGAATTCTAAATTACTATGGAACTTATCATAGTTAGAAGCGGGGCAGTAATTCCTGCAATTATTTTTGCCTCTACTTCATCTTATGCCTTGGTATTGCCACTGAAACCACCATCTAGAGGAGAACGCATTCCCTAAAGTGCTGGCAATCGCTGTCAATGTCATCTCATTTTGCATTACTGTATTTGAGTTTTGCCATGTTGGCAGCTCTTCAACTGTTGCCATGCTGCCGTCTGAGCTTTCCAGGCACCATAGGAACAGTGGGAGATCTGCTAGTACTGAATGACTCATTCTTTGTAAACTGAGCTATATGGGAAAACAGATGAATTTGAAATAAATGTGATGATAACCTTAGGCTCCAAGTAATAATAACAACGCGTGTCTAAATTTGTCAAAACTTATAACATTTTCAGACATTTTTGGTCCATAATGTTTGGTTAAAGCTCCCAATACGCATGTCTCAGATCTTTTGAGTCTGGAAAGCAGCATGTACCCTCTGAAAAAAATGTGAAAGCTACTTGAAGGAAGAAGTTGAGTACAGGAGAGAAAAAAAAAACAAACAAGGATCTAAATAAATTAATATTGAGATAATTCTTGAAATTTATGAGACATTATTTTTTCAGTTAGATTGGTCACCTACCACGTAATTTCGGAAAATAAAATGTGGGTTCATATTTTTCTTGACGAAAGATACAGGGGCTGATATTGCAAGTCATTCAGGTGGTCTGCAGGCTTGCAAGCTGCCTAAATGCTACCACTAAACAGCCCATCGCTAACCGGCTAGCATCAGGGTGTTCCAGTGGGAGAACGGGGGTGGTACTTAGGGATAACTGGCTAGCGGTGATATTTGGCAAAGTGTTGAAACTTAGGCACCTGAAAGGCTTGCCCTTTAGCTAGCTGTGCAGCAGCTCAGTATCATCTCTGCTCAGTTAGCTGCAGCGCTATCCAGCCGACCTAGATATTCAGTCCCAGTGAACGCATATGGCCCCTGCATTGAATATCCAGGTTCATAGTTCAGCAGTGACGGCCCTCCAAACTTTACAAGAAGAACGCATAATCAATTGTTACTATAATACTTTAGATACACATCAAGACTGCGTGCAAAATTGCATATTAAAAGTAGAGAAACCATGATTACCATGTCTATCTTTATAAGCGAAAATGTGGAGAAAAATGATACAAAAATCTTTAAAAGCAGTCTCACTGAAAGTGCTGAAAAATATTAAAGGGGATTTAAGAAACTGACTATGGTGACCTTAGTGATGGATATGTTGAACTGAGGTCTAGATATACAACAGAGTATTTGCTGGTCACTTAGGGACATGTTTACTAAGCTGGGCTAATGGTTAGCGTGTGCTATTTGTAACTACATTGCATTGAATAGCATGGGACCTAGCCTCCACATGTTTTTTCTGTCTTTGGCATAGGGTGCGAAGGACCAGTATTGGGTTGGTTCAGATCTTTAGTGAACCAATGTCAGCAGGCTAAAGAGGGTGATAGGTCTTCCAGTTGGTAATGGGTGCCAACAGGGGTTGACTTTTATCTATGTTATAAGATATATATATATATTAAAGCTTTACAGGTGGTACCCTTTAAATTAGGGAATTTTTATAGGCTCTTAAAGATGATTTACAGTTAAATCTTTTGGCTCTAAACTTCATGGAGGGCACTTTTCATTGCTGAAATATCACACTGCAGTTATAGCAGACTGCGTTTAACAAACAACTGACTTGCATTCAATACTAAGACCCAGTCTTTGCATTACCACCATCTCAGATGGCGTAGATTTTGAAGTTCATAATTTAGGTGTTACTCTTGCTGCAGCCCTATCACTAAAGGCACACATTAAAAGGAGAGCTTGCGTGGCTTATTTAAAATTGCAGGCTGGTAGGAGACTGACACGCTTGTAGATAAAAGATGATTTCCGCACTGTAGTATAAGTATTTGTTTTATCAGACTTGGGTTATTGTACTGTTGTATTTTTAATGTTGCCTAATTCAACTACAAGTGGAGGAGTAGCCTAGTTAGAGTAACAGCCTAGTACCTAAAAGATCAGGGGTCAATTCCCACTGATACTCTTTGTGACCTTCCAAGTCACTTTACCCTCCATTGCCTCAGAAGAAAAGGCCTGGCAATCTACTTCCAGTCATTCCTTGCCAAGAAAACCTAGGGGCTGCTGGGCTGCCAGGAGTCAGCATTGACTTGATGGCACTGAAAAAAAAAGAAAATACAACTATGCACACTCCCCTGTTAATGCCAACGTCACTCCCTCTCTCCTCTCCCTTCATTGGCTTCCAATCTCTGCTAGATTCATTTATAAGCTCCTTACCATCACCCACAAGGTCCTGCATACCGGTACTCCACAATACCTGGCTGACATCATTCACCTTCAACCTGCCCCCGTCGCCTCCGCTCTGCTCACGGCAACCGGCTTTTTCTTCCTCCCCCCTCCCAGGCCCACCTTGAGCTCACCCGTCATTCTGCCTTTTTCTTCCTCAGCCCTGTCCTCTGGAATTCTCTCCTGCACTCCCTCCGCACTGAACCTTCTTTCCCTCAGTTCAAGTCACTCCTTAAAACTCACCTTTTTTGTCAGGCCTATGACCTTCCTGTTCCTGCTGATGGCTCGGACTCTTCCCCATCAGGCCCCCCCCCCACCTCTAGTTTCATGACCCCTTGCCTAACTCACTAGACAGCTCCCTCCCCTTGCCCTGTATCTCTGTTTCTCCCATGTCGTGTCTCACTTCTGTCCTACTTTTTCGTTCCTTTTTCTCTCTTACTTTCCTGTCTATCAATGGCGTTCCTTTCTCCCCTTTATTTTCTGTGGCCAATGGTTTACTGTATTGTACACCGCCCTGACACTTCGGCAAGGGCGGTATATCAAATTTTGCAAATAAAGAAAGATTGTGCCTACCATAATCATATTACTTCACCTTTCAGAGACATCCAATGATTATCTATGTCAAGCGGGATCAAATTTAACATGCTGCTTTTAATGTTTTTCATGAAGATGTTCTGGACACTATGTATTAATTTATTTTTTATACCATTCTCTTTAGAATCAGTGTGGTTTACATGTATACTTTGTATTCCCTTGTCCCTGAAGGGCTCACAATCTAAGTGTACCTGAGGCAATGGAGTGTTAAGTGGCTTGCCCAAGGCCACAAGGTGTGGCCATGGGACTAGAGACCCCAGTCCCTCTGGCCTGAGGTTGCTGGTCCCCATGCAGGAATTGAACCTCCCACCTTCCAGCCTGAGGTAACCTGTCCCAACCACTGAGCCACTCCTCCCTCTTATGTGTATTATGTGCCAGCTCTGTACTCATCAGTTCTTTCTACCATCCCTACATTGGTTGCAGCAAGGTTTTCTTGACATAATCCTGGGACTTTTGATAATTGGACCAGGGCTGCTTCAACCCCTTATGGGGTCCTGAACAAACTATGGAGAATGGGCCCTCCCTCCTGTTCATACCTCTCCCCCTCCTCCAGCAGCAGAGGAGAAGGGTTTAAGGTTTAGCTGCTGAAGTAGTGCTGAAATGGCCTGTCGACCTCACAGGAGTGACAGTGTATAAGAGCAAGACTTCCACGGCATGCCTGAGGAAGAAAGAGGAACTAAAAAAAGTTCTATGCCGTACCTGGATGGTGAGCTGCTGGAGTAGTACTAGAGAGGCCTGCTGAATTGGTGATCCCACCCCATCAGTAACATCACAGGAGCAACAGCGCATAAGATGAAGACTGCCCGCAGCATGTTTGAGGAAGGAGCGGGGATTGGAGAGAGTTTTGTGCAATTCCCAGATGCAAGCTGTCCTTGCCACGACTGCAGCTATCACCTTCTCTTCTGCCTGTGGGAGAAGAGATCCCCATGGGCAGAAGAGGAGGGCATGCGAGCGCAGCCCAAGCTGCTTTTATTTATCAGCAGCAGGGCTGCTGGGCCTCTATCGTGCAGGGCCGAGCCGCCCATAGGTAAAAGTGGCCCTGAACTGGACCCATGTTCCCTCTTAAAAAATTAGAGGAGATCAATCTCTTGGCTTTTCAAAAAAATGAAAAATAAGCTAGTGTTTGTTTGCTTTGGTTTATATATGAAGTTCAGTAGCAATGGGATTTTATCGTTATACTGTGATTTCAAATTTTTATATTTTTCTTCTTTTAAAACTAATATAAACATAAATAAAAATAGTACTTCATTGTAATCCACTAAGGAAAGAAATGCTTCCCCAGACTGGAAAACTATAAATGGCTGTAAATAAAATAAACAAATAAATAAAACTAAGGTTTGTGAAATGGTGTAGCCAGGGCTAGCCTTAGAGTAGGTTCAAGTTGTGGGAATCCTTAATCCGTGTGTTCTCTCTCGCTCTCAGAATCTATTGTTTAGTTTTGAATGCCCTGCTCCTTGCTGCCATCCAGAACCGCTGCCCTAGAAAGCCGCCTAATTTGTCCATCCCTGAGTGTGACATTTTGACTATGGAGTAAAGAAGTCTATTAACTATATATCATTTTAAAGGACAAGGACTAGAACATGTTAAAATAGATAGATAACAAGTTAATTTAATAAAGAAACTTAAAAAGCAATTAGTATGCCTAATTGCATAAATAAAGATATCATCAGCAGAAAATATGAGGTAATATTTTCTTCATATAGACCTCTAGTGAGTCTCCCTTCCTTGATTATTGCATACTATATCGTATGTACCTATCTGCAGACCATGCTTGCACGTGGATATTGGAAGATGAAAGCAATTTAGAGAAGGGATACCAAAATGATATAGGTTAACTGCAATACAAATATTACAAAAGACTTAATATAGACAAAAAGGGAAAAGACTAAAATACTAGAAATATTCAAATATTTGATAGACTGATAAATTACAAAAAGGAAAGATTTTCCATAGAAACGTGTCAAAAAGCAAAAAATTCTGAAGTTAGAGATAAAAAGCTTCAGAGGAGTCATAAGAAACTATTTCTTTACTGGAAGGACTGTAGATGCCTGGAATAACTGAATAAATGTGGTGGAAACTAATGTGGTTACCAAATTCAAGCTTGTTTGGACAGACAGAGGACAGCGGTGGGAGCAAAATACTTAAAACAACCCACCCTTCATCCCCCAAGAGCAGAGGGAATGGGAAAGGTAATACAAAGAAAACCAGAAGGAGATAAAGGAAGTGTTACCTAGTGACATCTAATTGTGTTTGTGTCGGAGTGGAAGGGACAGCAACGGAGCCAGGGTTTCTGGCACCCTTCCCCAAACTAAAAATAGACTCTGACAACCCCCTCCTGGATGTAAATAGGGCCAGAGCAACATAGAGCAGTGCTAGCAGCAGCTTTTGGTGCCCCCCTTCCCCCCCTCCAAACATCGCCACCCCTCTACAGTGCTTACTGTTCTTATCCATGGCCATTGGGAGGGTAATCAGAAATATCATGTTGAAACTAGAATGAGCTAAGAAAGAACTATATTGTAGAACATATGTACAGAGGTATCAAAATCATTTCTTACATTTAACAATAATTAATAGTTGCCTTTTTGGAGCAAATATGCACTTCTAGAAGCAATTTCCATTTGAGGAACCATGACACCTTTGCCAGCTTCCTCTTTCTCTCCAATACCAGAAAAACAATAGCATGGTATTGAGAAGTTATGGATTTAACAACAAGAAATTAATAATGTATTATGGATGAAACATATAAGGCTGAATGAAAGCACACATGATTAACATGTTAATTAATAGGAGGCTGCTCTGTGTCAGTGGTTCCCAACTCTTGTCATGCAACTCTGGCTCATGTGTATTCATTGTGGAAATCCTGAATAACTGACTGACTAGGGCACATCAGGATGGGATTCAGAACCACTGCTATGTGTTATTCTATAGTCACAGATAGCCTATCATTTGTCTAACCTTTATCAGTGCTTGCTAAATCAGACTGATGAAATCTCTTAATGAGGTGTTGGTCCTCTACATGAGTATGAAACCACTGAGAGGTTTCAGTTTGGCTGAGAAATTGATTCCCCTGATTTTCCAATCGTACCTATCATTTCATCTACATGATCCCCCTTTGCTTGGCAGTTTTTAACTTCTTTTACATTTCACATTAGCACTAATGAGGTTACCAAAATGAGACCATGGCAGAATAAGCCCCAGCACTGCCACTTCAAAAAGATAGAACATTGACTCTCCATAAGGCTCTGATAAGACACGGGTTCCTTCTTTGCCTAGATCATAAGCTTCTGTTGCCAGATCTCCTTTGGCAATTAAAAGGGAAAGAAGTATACCAATGAAATGACCCATAAGATAGATCTTGAGCATATTTTTAAGAATTTATTGACTTTTGAGCAAAATGTGAGAAACAGGGTCTACTAGATATAGGTCTTTTCAGACAATTCTGATCAATTTCTTTGGGTAACAAGGCAGTTAGTTGGATCAGGGGAGAGCACTAGATGTGATGTACGTAGACTTCAATAAGACTGACACGGTTCCACATCACTGACTTGTAAATACTGTAAACTGAATGCCGTTAGTACAAGCCCTAAATGGACTGTTTAGGTTCGAAACTGAGTGAAAGGCAATGGAGTATAATGATAAATGGGGTTCACTATCAGGATAGGGACGCAACAAATGGTGTGCTTCAGGGATTGGTTCATGGTTCTGTTCTTTTTAACATTTTTGTAGGCAATATTGTGGAAGGGCTGTCAGGAAAGGTTTATCTCCTTTCAGATGATAAAAGGCAGATAGTTATTAAGGTGTGTTATTGTTAAAAGCTAGACACTGGATGGTGTAGATAATATGAGGAGGTATTTAGTGAAGCCTGAATAATCTAGAATTTGGCAGCTAGGACTTAATGCTAAAAAATGCAAGGTTATACATTTAGGCTGTAAAAGGTACATATAGAGGATGAAGAACCTCTGTGCATGAAAAAAAAAAGAGTAGGGCCAGGGGATGATCGAATGATGATATTAAGGTGGCCAGACAGGTGAAATTGGGGATGGCAAAAGCTAGAAGGATGCTTGGGTGCATAAGAAGAGGAATGGTCAACAAGAAAAGGGAGATGATAGTGCTTTTATATAAGACTCTTGTGAGACCTCATTTAGAGTACTGTGTACAATGCTGGAGATCTTTCCTTCAAAAGATGTAAACAGAATTGGGGGGGGGGAGGGGCTCAGTCCATATGATGGCTACTAAAATGATTAGTAGTCTTTGTCATAAAGCATGTGGGGATACCCTTAAAAATCTCAATATGTATATTTTGAAATAAAGTCAAGAAAGGAGAGATATGATGGAGATATCACAGGAGGTGGCCCTCTTTCAAAGGAAAGGAAGCTCTGGAACAAGCACTTGCAGGATGAAAGTGAAAGAGGATAGACTCAGGAGTAATCTAAGGAAATATTTCTTTATCAAAAAAATAGTAGATGCACTGAGGTTTTGTGGGGAAAAGGAAGGTCTTGCAGAGTTTAGTAGTTACAGATCGGCAGACTGGATGGGCTGAATGTTCTTTATCTGCCATCATTTTCTGTGCTTCTATGATCACTCAGAGGGGTCAGAAGGATCAATATGAAACAGAGTAGCTTTTTGCAGCCCATGAATATAAGCTCTGTCTCTCCTACATGTTCTATGGGTGAACAACATTTGATAACTATTAATAAAATGTAGTTACAAAATATGGCCAGTGTGTATCAGCAAAGATTTGGTATTCATCTTATGCTATTTGCCTCCCAGTCCAGTCTCTTAGAATGCAGGCTACCTCAAAGTTAAAAGGGATGCAGATGACGACGGGCTTTCTGATTTTTTTGAGAGTTGATATTTAGATATTGTTCAAAATGTACCTCCCAAAGCACAAAATAATTTGTGTGAGGAAAGCTTGACACAAATTCAAAAATCTCTGTGCTGTTAGGTATGCATTATAACAAGAAGAATGAAAATAATTTTCTCATACTTATGGTGGAGACAGTCCCTGATGAATGGAAAAGTAAGATCATAAGAAAAAAAGTTGTCAAGACAAGAAAGATAGGCTCTTGATGGAAAAAGGAAAGAGAATGAGAGACTTGTTGGGAGAAGGATAAAAAACAAAGAAAAAGAATAAAAGGTGTGTCAGACATACTAGAGGGGTAGAAAAGAAACAATCATCCTATTTCTCATCTACTTCAGCCCTTGTAATTTTAATTATTTTCTTTTTAGAGTGAAGCTCTAGTAGCTCTATTGGCCATGGATGAAACTGGGGCATTTTCTTTCATCACGACTGAAGAAGGGTGTTGAAAGTTCATGAACTATCATCTTTTTTTTATTCTCTCTGAAAAGTATCACAAGCTACCAAGACTTCAATTTTCTTTCTTGAGCGAGATATAAAAATGATTACTTTTATTCTGTAAGTACAGATAGCACACATAGGGGTATATCTATTAAAGGATTTTTTTCATTTTGTGCCTATGGGGAAAATGCATAGTACACAGGTCCCATCGTTTGTCCTTGTTAAAAGAAGCATAGCAACCTGGGGGGGGGGGGAGGGGGGGAGTTGCTGGCAAGTCTCCACTGGTTCTAAACCTTAAAACTTAATAAGCAATCCATTAACATAAATTTCAATGCTCTAATCTAAGTCAAGTGAATTATGAACATGTGGTTTCTGACCATGCTTTTGGTCAGTTTGTTCATTTAGGGGCATGTTTACTAAATTTGCTAATGGTTAGAGTATGGTTTAGGACACAGTAAACAGGCAGTGTGGGACAGCAACAACTGTTACCGCATGCTAAGAATGTGGGATTGGTTGGGAATTGGTGGTTTAGAAGCAGAGAGTGGGTGTTTGCACACTGTGATTAGTGCGAGTGTCGTCAGTGCACACATTTCATCAATGTTGTAGTTAGCATGGGTGCAGTTACTTCTACCTCAGTGGATGGTGGTAGATGCACCTGCGTTAATCGCAGTTTCAGGTTCAGTGCAGTGAGCTACTTCCCATAACCCTAATGGCGTGGGGACAGTTAGTGCAGGTTAACTAATAATAATAATCATTTGTATAGCACTACAAGGCATACACAGCGCTATACAGAGACATGTAAGGGACAGTCCCTTCTCATAAGAGCTTACAGTCTAATCAACACAACAGTCAAGACAGACAGCACAATAAGTGAGGACTAGGATATATCTTGGAGAATGGTAAGGAAATACTTAGGAAGTGAAAAGGAGACTAGGGGGAATCAGGATCCAAAAGCTGTGAACAAGGCCACAGATGGAGCCTGACGTACCAACTCAGGTAGTTTGTTCCAGGTATAAAGAGCACCAGGGTAGAAAGATAAAAGTCTGGAGTTGGCAGTGGAAGAGAAGGACACAGGTAGAATGGGTGTAGGGAGAGAACGGATGTAGGGAGAGATAAGAGAGGTTAACCACTCCTCCCGTGCTAATTTTTGGTACTAAATATGCGCAAAGATGTCGATGCTTAGCGCAGTTTAGTAAACATGCCTCTCGGTGCTAGTCTGTTGTCAATTCCATGTTTAGCAGGTCTTGAATGAACTCAGTTGATGTTAACAATTTATGTTCAGCACTAGAAATAACACAGAATGCATTTATGAATAGTCATCTGTACTACTTACACTAGGCAAATACTAGCCAGTAATAAAATGGCAATAATTACTTATTATAACAACTATATGTATGACAAATAAAATCATATTGGTGATCATCATCTATTGAACAGAACAATCAGTAGCCCAACCCAACTGCAACCCAGCCCCTCCTTCCCTGAGTGTGTGGATCAGGACAGCAGTTGACAAACACAGACTGTCGAGTAATGGTTGATTCAAAAAATTAATTTCCCATGTAGCATAATATAGTTTCTCATAATCTTTATAACTTTTGCATCACCTCGGGTAACCTCTGGCTACTCTCCTCAAAAGCAGTAGTTTCAGCATTGTGTAAACAGACCCCTGTTAGTAGTTGTATTCCAAAAAGGCCAAGGAGAAGAAGAGGTCATGCTCTCTACAGACCAGCCTTGTAAAACAGCATGCACCAATACATTTTGCTCGGCATGTATAATAATGTAATATGTAAACAGGATATGCACTATGTGAAAATAATGGCAAAGAAAAATAATAATCAAGACGCCAATGCTCTCATTACCTCCCAGTGCAAACACAAAGTTCAATTACTGGCTTATTCTAATGCTTTCTTCTTCCGTTTGTTATCCTTTCTCTAGTTCCCTCACCATTTAGTTTTGTAGCTTTTCTTTTCTTTATTATATCTCTCCATTCTATTGCTGAGAAGCATTCTAGCAAGCATCACAAAACACAAAAATACATGCAGAGAGAAGTAGATCTGGGTATTACATATATTGTAATAGCAGGTTCCCAGAAAATCATTCCAAAATTTACAGTTTACCCTCCCCTTCTCTCTTTCCATCTCTCCTGCTCTCTCCGGGATATTCTTTGCCCGGCTAACATATCATAGTGAATGAATACTTTCACTGTATCAAATAAATATACCATACATAGCAAATGTCACTCAGTTTTTATTATTTTGGAATTAATACAAGTCAAAATGCTGTGTTGGGTCATCACTGAGCAAGCATTTACAGTAGCAGAACATTCAACGTTAAGAAAAGAGACCAGCATATTTATCTTCACCAACTGCAACTGTAAGCAAATGCAGGTATGGCTTATTAGTAAGAACTCCTATAGTAAGCACACGTTAGAGGAATTAATCATTCATTCCCTGCAGGCTGCTTATGTATTTCATCGAGCCATTATCTGATCTGAATAACAAGAACAATTGAAGAATACAACACATTACTGCTGATAACAGCAAGTTTCTGTCAAGTTCATGATAAAAGTACTCTGTATCATGGACAGTAAATATGATTTAAAATCTTATGTTATATTGTCTTGGATTTTGCTGTCCTGATTGGACCATCTCATGGTATTAAATGAAAATAAGTTCTCCGGTCATGAAATATAACTGGTGCAAGTTTTTACATCAAGGACCTTTGAC
Organism: Ichthyophis bannanicus; assembly: GCA_033557465.1. Lineage (NCBI taxonomy): Eukaryota > Metazoa > Chordata > Amphibia > Gymnophiona > Ichthyophiidae > Ichthyophis > Ichthyophis bannanicus. The sequence continues at coordinate 862,429,609 of CM066032.1, read as the reverse complement.
TTAAACCATTTTCCTTATATTGAATCATAACGGGAACAAGTGCCCACTGTGTATGTAGATAGTTTTTTATAGGGTGGTGCATTCTCAGAGATCTTGAAGTCTAAGGCTTACTCATCACCACTGAAATCCTCATAGAATAGTGGTTCTCAACCCAGCTCATAGGACACACCTAGCCAGTCAGGATTTCAAGATTCTTACAGTGAATACACTTGAGATAGATTTTCATGCACTGCCTCCATTATATCTCATGCATATTCATTATGAATATTCTGAAAACCTGACTGGTTGTGTGTGCCATAAGGACTGGATTGAGAACTACTGTCATAGATTAGTTAAACCAGTGGTTCCCAAACCTGCCTGGGGGCTCTGCACCCAGCTGGGTTTTCAGGATATACAGCATGAATATTCATGAGGCACATTTGCATAGACTATCTCTATTTATGCAAATCTCTCTCAGGCATATTTATTGTGGATATCCTGAAAACCCAAATGGCTGGGGAGCCCCCATGACAGGTTTGGTAACCACTGAGTTAAACTATGATCAAATAATAAAATCAGAACAAGATCTGTCAGCCTAAAGTTGTCTAATAACTCAGTTATATAGCTAGTGTTTTCAAAATCAGATCACAGAAACCATGTGACTTCCAAAGTCACATGCAATTTTTCTAACGGGTATGGTACCATGGCTGACTTGACCAACTTTCCTTTATATATTCTCGTAAAAACAGGTGAATACATATCTTGAATTGTTTCTCGTAATAAATATACCAACAATAAGCAAAGTTCCCAAATAGGGAAATATCAAATAGTAAAGGAACTTCATGTTCAACAATAAATTATTATGAGCCGCCCTGCCAGAAGAATACAGTCATTTCATGTCACTACAGGGTCACACATTCTGCAAACAGCCGTCTTTCTTGACAAGCATCCCCAAAGAGACGTAGCCCTTAAACAACAAAACGAGGTCATCCATTGTTCACCTCTGAAAAAAATCTTGTGCCTTCCTGTAAATGACTCCACATGGCTTGTACTTAATACATGCTTGGGTACAACTTTGATATTTTGTCATTAAGTGACCATTCTTTCACATTGGTCTTGACCTTAAACAATTTCACTTGGGTTGAAAACTCTGTAGCGCTACGCCTTTGAAAAAGTCATTGGCAGCACATGATTTTACACATAAACTTTTAAGGGGAAAGAATCAAGCAATGCCATTTCACATATACTGGAACATAAAGGTTTATAATGTCATTTAGCAATTATTTACAAACATAGTCGTACTATACATTCACTCTGAATGTTTGTAATCTAAAACAATATTCACAGGTATAAAAATTTTTTACTTCATGACTAATACTGCTTTAACTCTTCCTGAGTTACAGTGCATCCCAGTTTGACAATAAAGATCATTTATAAAATTAACGATATTGCACCTAATGTAGAAATGACGAACTTACACATTTAAATTGAAAGTCCAATTGGAAAAATACAAATAAAAGTTTTGCTGGACATTCAACATATTTGTCTCATGCTGTGCACGAATAATAACTGCACTCTCAATGCTATGTGCATTCAAGATGATGCAAAGCCTCTAATTTGGTTACAACAAACCCTTGATAAATCTTATTTATTACTATAGTAGGGCTGTTTATTATTGCAGAGTTTATGTTGTAGCTTAGACACAGTCAGCCCTCGGTTAATGCTGAGTACTAGCTTTGTGTCTTTCTCATAAACTGCTGACTTTAGTATGTCTGTCCCAAAAGGGATAATGCTTGTAAAACTTTCCTATGCAGACCTTTAGTATTAATTGACACTTTCATCTTCTCATTTCTGAACAGGTACTCGAGTACCCAAGCAATAGCTAGAATCCTATGCTATCTCATTACAGCGTAGAAAACATTTATTTGAAGTTCTCTATTTCATGTCATCTGATCATAAATCTAAAATTTAAAACCAATTCCAAAAAATGCACACATGGACATTGCGAGAATATCCTTGGTTTGTATTTACTTTAACTAGTGGTGGAATATCTACATGTGCATAAAATATATACATTTGTCCATCTGCCTGTATGGTTTCCTATATATATAGAAAGAGATAGATACTCTCTTTATCTCTATCACACTCACATAAATAGCTATGCATCTCTCTCATATACATACCCATAAAGAAAGAGAGACATCATATAGTGACTATTACAATGTTCCAATTAGATTACATGCCAATCAAAAATCATGGCAACAGATTAAACAAAACATAAAAAAAAATTGCATAAGGAAAGTCTTAACCGATGGCAGTCATAAAAATCTAGTTTTTTAAAGGATCTTCTTTCATTTAGAAGTGCCTTGAATGCTCAACAACTGGGGACCGTGATAACACAATATTAACATTATGAACTGAGAGCAATGCACATATAACAAAAGCATCTTCTTTCTTAAAGTGCTGTGAGAGTAACCCTTTACTTTCTACGGCGAGCTTAGCAACCCACTTTGCATTTAGCAACTACTCAACTTGCAGAGAATAATTATTCAAGTTTCTCTCTGAAGCGATCAATCCAACGCGTAAGAATTGCTGCAGATGGATAAGTATATCAACATTATTTACTTACTAAAGCAGTCAGCCTGGAGCTCTCTGAAAACCCACAGGAGTCTCCGCTTTCCTCTCCTACCAGTCAGAGGAAGAGTCGTGTACTATTCCATATAGGCAGGCCCAAGAAGAACTGAAAGACAGAAGAGAGCACATGTGCATCAGCCAGACTGGTTTGCTGTTTCTTTTCATTTTGTTTCTTTTCTCATGTTGGAGTGGCCTTTCAGTGAATTCTTCCTTCTCAGTGCAAAGCAGGCACATGCACAATTCAAAGGTCTGGCAGTAGTTCGTGTAGAACAAGGAACGATACCTGAACTCACCCCCGCCGATGCCAGCAGCCCAAGAGAGGCAGAGCGAGCGAGGAGGAGAGAGAGGGAGAGAGAAAGATGGGAGGGGTAAAAGTGAGAGGTGTCTTGGCCGAACAAGAGTAAGGACAGGAAAAGGAAGAGCACGGGAGGGAGAAAGAGTCAATTCTGCTGTCAAAAGCAGCGCGCACGCTGCTGCTGCTGTTTGCTGTTACAAGGGAAGAGCGAGGGAGAGAAAGCATCTCTCACACACACATATCATCATCACCAGCCCTGGCAGCCCCCCACACCTGCATTTCCTTCATGAGCCACTTGATGGCTGGCAGCAGGGATTCGTCTGTGCTTCTTCTCTTTCTTTTCCCTCCCCAGCTGGCTTGATTCCTGAATCCCAAGCAAGAGAGAGAGAGATGGGCAGTGGAGAGCGTTGTGTGAGCAGCTCCTACTGATGCTCCAGCTGCTCTAACTTTCACTTCTGTGAGTGAAACCCACGAGGATCAAAAAGAAAGGGGGGAGGGGGAGAGACTCTCCCCAGACTTCGCACTCACTGCCAGCAAAAGACATTTCTAGGTGGAAACTTTAAAGTAGTAAGTGATTTTAGGCTTACAGAAGCGGGTACATAAAATGCTGTAAAAAGGAAATTAACTTAAGCATCTAAAATGTAGTCGGTGAAATCACTAAGAAAATTGCTGAGATACTTATGTTCTGGTCAGAAGAGGATTTTTTTTCCTTTTGCCATTCAGGCAAGGGGGTGATTTCAAAAAGTGTGCATTGTCCTGTATTAGTTGAGAGGTTCACAGATCTCAAGCATAAGATTACAGATGAACCCAAATGTGCCTTTGTTAAAGGGAGCGCTAAGTGAATTTCCTCGGAGTTCCAATACACATAAAAATAGGAGTCTATGTGCCTGAAAATTGCTACCCCTCATTAGGGATAAAGCACACTTTTTTTAATCACACTGCAGAGAGGTGTTTTCAGGGCTCAATTTTGGGCTGGGTCAGAAACTAATGCTCATGGACTAAATTTCCACTGTCAACCTGCACAAAAATACAGGTGTGAAAGTCAGCAGGCATGTTCTCACTGTGTTAAACAGAAAGAGCACCCCTGTCTTTCCTTTGAAACTTGGTGCAACTTTGGCAAATAAAAACACCTGTAGACAGAGAATTATCTGTTTAATTATTTTCCAGAGTTTTACATTTGCTTGAGCTGGTTCAGATTCATGTGAATTTTAACAGGTTCAAAGTAGTGCAAAGCCATTAGTAAGTCAGATATTTCTGAATTTCAAATATTAACATTAAAACATTGTCAGAGATTCAAGTTTTAAGATTTTATTTAAGATTTTGGCTCTGGCTCAAAATATCCAAAACTCTAGGTTCACACTTAAGATCCTATTTACTAAAACATAATGAAAATACAAAGTCAAGTCTGTTCTCAGCTTTGGAAACCCCGTTCTTCAGGGAAACTCATTCTGGAATCCAATTATTTACATTTTAAAAGATTAAGACTTAGCTTTTTAAATGCATGTAGCAGGGTTCCAGATTTCCTTTGTTAAAGGATGAGAAAATTCTGGACCTCGGCTCCTAAACATTTAGCGGATAATTTTATAAATGCTCATCTAAATTGGGAAGGCAAGGCAGTACAGATTTTAAACCTATTTTATTAAGATACAAAGGGACCCTTTTATTAAAAGGCACTCTGGGGTTGTACCTAATATGCTGATAACGTGCAAATCCATGGCACGTTAGGGCAACACTATGACGTTACCTACCTGATACATGGAAATCATGTTCCCAGTAGTTAATGTGGTGCACGTAGCCCTGCCACAGCATGACAAGAGTGTGGGTGAACTTGCCTCCGCTATGGGGGTGGCAGTATGTACACCCATGCTGCTTGCTTGCTTGTAGGTAGTGTGGGTGCACTGACTGCAGGTCACTCACCCCACCCACTCTCTGACCATAAGCAACCCCCTTGCAACTCTTACTCTCCATGGACAATTAGGGTGCCTGGACATCCAATGTGGATATCCAGACCCACTAAATGGCCGGGCAGCTTGCCAGGGTCAATTCCCCATATGAACAGGTGATTTGTATTGGGAGCTCTGTTTGTGGGAGGGAGGGGGCAGGACAGAGGCGGAGCAAGGGCGGGCAGTGGGCAAATAGTGACTCCAGACGTACAGGGCCGATACTGAGGTCGGCCCTGTACATTTCGGGTCAGCTATAGAGGTTGGTGACTTATTCCACCATGGAGGTGGGGGACTGTGGTGCTGGGCAGAGATAGAAGGTGAGGAGGATCCCCGTAGCCTGACCCTGGCCATGGGAGGCCAGATCAGGAGTTGGGCTGCGGGGAAAGGATGGTGATGCTGTCAGCTGGGGATCATGGCTCTTGAATGGATTTAAATTCAGGAGACTGCAGTTCCATTCAGTAGACTAGCTGAGTTAACCGGGTATGTGGGCAGAGCATGTGGCCGATCAGAATTGAGGCCCGTCCTGCATGTTCAGGCCATAGAGCCAATTCTGATTGCATATCTAAACCCCATGGGATCACCACTGTAAGCCCTGCTTCTGATTGACCATACAGGGACTGGACAGCCAGTACAGAATCGGCCTCAGGGTGTAGAAATCCAGCTGCGCTGTCATAGCCTGGATTTACTGTACTACATTTGCACAAGGTATGAGGTTGGGGGACCTTTGTTGATTGACACAGTGAGAGCTGAAATGCTTAGGGCAACTTTGAGAAAGGGAGATTGACGCACAGATTCTGCAAGGGCAACATTCACAGTGGCAGTGAATATGCAGGAAAATAATTATAAGCTCTTATATGATGGTACATGACCCCAGACAGAATTTCTAGGGCCTTCCTGGGCTCTGCAAGTAGCTGTTGGAGAAAATGCAGATTGAAAGGCACATTGGTGCAAGTCTGGTGAGTATGCCCCAAGCTTCAGGGGTGCAATATTAGGTGAAAAAGATAGTGGGGAAGGAGTATGCTGAGATCCCGGGATTTCTTTGTCAAATATGCCTGTGCCTGGATTGCAGGTACTGTAGCAGGAATTGATGAAAAATTGTTTGAATGCAGCCAAGCTGAAATTGGCTTCAGCATGCAAACAGATGTTGCCCTCACCCTGTCAGCATGGCTGGTTCATATGTGGTATGTGCAGGGCCAGCCTGTTGACTAGGCGAGCTAGGCAGCCGGCCTGAAGAGCAGCGGCAGCAGCATACAAAGCGGCTGCAGCAGCGGCACACATGGGCAGCTCTGCTGCCCCTACCCCCAGCTGCCACCAATTCCATTTGCGAGGGAAGTGGGAAGCAGCAGTATATCCAAATGCGGTGGCAAAAGTCAGTGTTTCCAAAAGTGCTGCTGCCCACTTCCCCTTCCCGAGATGGACTCTGCGGCAGCTGGGGGGGGGGGGGGGGGCAGTGGCATGCGGCAGCTGGGGTGGCAGCGGCAAGGCCAGGGTTTCTGCCTAGGGTGGCAGAAACCCTTGGGCCAGCCCTGGGTATGTGCATAATATTGAAAAAAATCATTGCTGTAAAAGTAATGCATGTGGATAAATTTGAGCAGGTATGAAAACCTTTTGTGAGCTTGTATGAACCTTAATGGGATACTTGTAGGTGTGCAAACACTTGTTAGTTAATAGTTATTTTAGTTATTTGTTGGGGGGGGACTGGGAGGGTGGGTTTTTTATTAAGGATATTTGAAGGGGGAATATGCCTTTCAACCTGCATTTCTCCAACAGTTACTCTAAAAGCTTGGGAAGGCCATAGCAATTCTGTCTGGGGTCATGTACCATCCATAGAGGAGCTTATATAATTATCTTCCTGCAGATTCACCACCACCAAGCTTTTACGAAGCCTCCATTCCACTCGCTCCCACTGTTCAGTGTAATTAAGCCAAAGCTTCCATATCCAGTAGTTCCTATGGTTCCCCACCCAAAAGGTCTCTTTTTGTTGGCATCTATTAGCACCAAAATCAACCCCATAATGTTAACTCAGTCCTCACAGATATTCTCTAGGTCAGTATTTTCTCTCACTACCTAACCTTTAACCTCATTGACCCCCCCCCCCCCCCAATGTGCCAGTTTAATATAATATGCATGTGATTGAGGGCAGATCATAGTACTTGCAGAGGGTCTGAATGGGCAACAAACTCCCTTCCTCAAAAAGTTGCCTTAAGCGTTTCAACCTTCACTGTGCCCATTGCCGTAGGATCCCCAACCCCATACCTTGTTCAAATGTAGTACTGTATTACCTATGATGGGCATCAAAGGCAAAAAGGCCTCACCCTGGGGCTTAAAGTATCTATTCCAACATTTAAAAGAATGATCCATGTATGGATCCCCCCCCCCCCCAATATACCCTAGTCATCACTTGCAGCCACAGCTGTCTCCCCAGTTCTGACAATCCCATCAACTCCCTCTCCATTAGCACACAAGGTTTGGTAGTAGTCTCATTAATCCACTTTACAGCCGCTCAAGCCTGTGTCACCCCATAGCACCAACATATATTTGGCAGACCCATACCCCACTTGTATTAATGAGCAAAAAGAATATGTCATCCTATTCTGGGTCTCCCGTGTTTCTATACAAAGCCCATTATCTGCCTCTGAATCTGCACCAACACCTTAAGCAGGACTTCCAGTGGCAGAACCAGGAAGCGGTAGAACAACCTGAGGAGGATCACCATCTTGATAGCAGCAATCATTCCAAATCATTCCAGATTTCAAGATCTCTGGTTACTTGACAGAGCAGCAGAGGATAGTTAGCCCAATACAAGGCTGCATGGCTCACCATCCAATTTATTCCGAAATAGCAGAGAGAGGTAGTTATCCACTTAAATGGGAAATGGGACTGCAGCCTCACATAAAGCCCAGATTCCACATTAATATTTAATATCTGTGATTTGGAATAATTCATCTTAAATCCCAAGACCTGAGAACAGGTTTCTAGCAGTCACTTCAAGTTGGGAAGCATGGTAAGGGGCGATGTTAAGGTCAGCAGTATATCTACAAAAAGAAAGTCTCTTTATACTTGCGATCTCTCACTATAGTTATCAATATAGCTGGCAAATTCCTAATAAACTAGGCTAGGGGTTCCAGCACTGCACTCCAGCAGGAACATATCAGAACACCTTCCATTGACCCGCACACAGGCTCTTGGCTCCCAATACAGATTCTGCACTTATCCCCAAAAATTAGGACCAAATCCCATCTTGGCTAACACTTTATGCAAAAACATCCAATTGACCTGATCAAATGCTTTTTCAGCAACAATGGATAGCAGGATAGATTGCTGAACACTAGCTTTGTAATGATAGAGCTGATCAAATTGGTGGAGGGGTTGCTCTCTATGTTAGAGAGGGCATTGAGTCAGAAAGGATTAAAGTTTTGCAGGAAAAAAAATCTGCTGTAGAATCTATATGGATTTAAATTCCATGTAAAAGGGGGAAGGCAATGGCAGTGGGGGTGTACTATCGACCGCCTGGCCAGAATGACCAAATGGATGATCAAATGTTCAAAGAAATCAAGGAAGCTAACAAAGGTTACAGTGCAGTAATAATAATGAGTGATTTCAACTACCCCGGTATCGACTGGGTCAGTGTCACGTCAGGACATGCTAGGAAGATAAAGTTCCTAGATGAAATAAATGACTGCTTCTTGGAGCAGATGGTTCATGAACCGACCAGAGGGGAAGCCATATTAGACCTAGTCCTTAGTGGAACATCAGATCTAGTGCAAGAGATAAGGTTGTTGGGGCCACTTGGCAATAGTGATCATAGCATGATCGCCTTTGATTTAATTAGTGGAGGAGGGATAGTAAGGAAATCCACAGTACTACCTTTTAACTTTCGAAAGGGAGACTATGATAAAATGAGGAAAACAGTTAAGAAAAAACTAAAAGGAGCAGTTGCAAAGGTTAAAGACGTACATCAGGCTTGGCTGTTGTTGAAAAATACTATCTTGGAAGCCCAGACCAGCTGTATTCCACGCTTTAAGAAAAGTGGAAGGAAGTCCAAAAAACTGCCAGCATGGTTTAAAGGTGAGGTCAGAGAGGCTGTTGTTGCCAAAAAAGCATCTTTCAGGAAATGGAAAAAAGAGCCAAACGACGAAACCTGGAAACAGCACAAGCACTGGCAAGTCAAATGCAAGGCATTGATAAGGCAGGCAAAGGGAGAATTTGAGAAGAAGCTTGCTGCGGAAGCAAAAACACAAAGTAAAGACCTTTTCAAGTACATTCGTAGCAAAAAACCTGTGAGAGAGTCAGTTGGTCCATTAGATGATAAAGGGGTTATAGGAGCACTAAGAGGCGACAAGGCGATAGCGGAGAGACTGAATGAATTCTTTGCTTCAGTCTTTACTGAGGAAGATGTAGGGATGTTACCCATGACTGAAGTGGTATTTAAAGGTGCGGAAGAATTGAAGGAAATATCGATACATCGGGAATATGCATTACAACTATTAGATAAACTGAAGAGTAGCAAATCACCTGGGCCAGATACATCCAAGGGTGTTGAAAGAACTGAAATATGAGATTGCAGACCTGCTATTAGTAATCTGTGAACTATCATTAAAATCATCTCTAATACCTGAAGATTGGAGGATCGCCAATGTAACACCAATTTTTAAAAAGGGTTCCAGGGGTGATCCGGGAAACTACAGACCGGTGAGCCTGACATCAGTACCAGGAAAAATGGTAGAAACCATCATAAAGAATAAAATTACTCAGCATGTAGATAGTCATGACCTAATGGGAGACAGCCAACATGGCTTTAGACAAGGAAGATCTTGTCTTATTAATCTGTTATGTTTTTTTGAAGTAGTGAATAATCAGGTCGACAAAGGTGAGTCGGTTGATATTGTGTATCTGGACTTTCAGAAAGCCTTTGACAAGGTCCCTCATGAGAGACTTTTGGCAAAACTAAAGAGTCATGGGATAGGAGGCAGTGTACTATTGTGGATCAGGAACTGGTTAAAAGATAGAAAGCAGAGGGTAGGGCTAAATGGCCAATTTTCCCAATGGAGAAAGGTGAATAGTGGTGTACCCCAGGGATCTGTGCTGGGTCCGCTGCTTTTTGACATATTCATAAATGACCTGGAAAGTGGAATAACGAGTGAGGTTATCAAATTTGCAGATGACACAAAACTATTTAAAGTTGTTAAAACCCAAGAGGATTGTGGAAAATTGCAAGAGGATCTTGATAAATTGGAAGACTGGGCATCAAAATGGCAGATGAAATTTAATGTGGACAAGTGCAAGGTTATGCACCTAGGGAAGAACAACCCAAACTATGGTTACACGATGCAAGGTTCCACATTAGGAACTACCACCCAGGAAAAAGATTTAGGCGTCATTGTGGATACCATGTAAAACCCTTGGCCCAGTGTGCAGCAGCGGCCAAGAGAGCAAATAGAATGCTAGGTATGATAAGGAAAGGAATGGAAAATAAAACAAAAGATATTATAATGCCTCTATATCGTTCCATGGTGAGACCCCACCTTGAATATTGTGTGCAATTCTGGTCACCGTATCTTAAAAAGGATATATATATATAAATGTAAACCGCTCTGATCTAAAATAGAGCGGTATAGAAGAACTGTTAAATAAATAAATAAATAAATAAATATAGCGATTTTAGAAAAGGTTCAGAGAAGAGCCACCAAAATGGTAAAGGGGATGGAAGGATACTCCTATGAAGAAAGGCTAAAAAGGTTAGGGCTCTTTAACCTGGAAAAGAGATGGCTGAGGGGAGATATGATAGAAGTCTATAAATTAATGAACGGAGTGGGACGGGTAAACGTAGATCGATTGTTTACCTTATCAGAATATAGAAAGACTAGGGGACATGCAATGAAGCTACAGGGTAAACTATTTAAGACTAATAAAAGAAAATATTTTTTCACTCAACGTGTAATCAAACTCTGTAATTTGTTACCAGAGGATGTAGTAAAGGCTGTTAGTGTAGCTGGGCTTAAAAAAGGTTTGGACAAGTTCCTGGAGGAAAGGTCCATAAACCATTATTAAGAAGGGACCCAGGATATCAATGCTTGAACCAATACAAGCATTGTGGAACCTGTGTCCCTTGGGGAAACTGCTAGGTACATATGACCTAGATTGGCCACTGTTGGAAACAGAATACTGGGCTTGATGGACCTTGGTCTGACCCAGTATGGCATATCTTATGTTCTTATGTTCTTATATGGATCAACTGCAATGTCCGATAAATATTATCAGCTGCCTGACTACCCTTTACGAATCCCACTTGATCTTCTCTCACCACCCGAGGCATCACCTAATTTAACCAGGTCACCAAAACCTTCACCAGAGTTTTACATCTAAATTTAAAAGGAATATCAACCTAAGAGGCCACATCCAATCTATCCTTCCCAGGCTTCAAGATTATGGATATCACTTCTTCGATCTGTGAGGACAATGGAACCACTGCATAGAACCTCATTAAAAACCTCTGCAAATCTCTGCAAAAATAACTGAAATGTCTTATAGATTTTGGGCATCATTCCATCATTTCCAGGCCTTACCAGCTGGAGTGCATGAAGCACCTGCTGTATCTCTAACATTGAAATCTCCATCTCCAACCTCTCCACCTCCAGGGGGAACAAGACTGTCACTCCTACTTCTTCTAAAAACATGTCCATATGACCTGGAGCCATAGACTCCGCACTATATAAAGTCTTTAAATAGGATGCAAATGCCTCCCTCATCTCCCTCAGCTGACTCAGACATTGACCCCCTCCATCCCGTACCTCAGGCACCATACGGGAAACTTGCCGCTTATGCGGTCTCAGTGCAAGAGGTTTTCCTGCCTTATTACCTTCCTCATAGTAGGCTCAATGTAGGTGGTTATACTGAAACGCAAAATCTCCGTGCCCATTCATCCAACCTAGCCCACACTGCTAGCAACTGCTTCCCATCTGCTTTCGACCCCGTATGTTTGTGCACCACCTCTGCCCACAATTACTTGATCTCCCATTCCTACTGCTTTTTCTTATGGGTGGCCAAATCAATGAAGAAGCCCCTCACTACCATCTTAAATGTTCTCATTGGTACCATAAATGTTTGCAAATGTATACAACTCACCCCACAGCTTAACTTTAATACCCAACAGCCCTTTTTATCATAGAAACATGATGACAGAAAAAGACCACATGGCCTATCTAGTCTGTCCTTCCATATCAACAACTACATCAGTCCACTTTTTACCTTTAGAGATCCTTTTGAAATAGTATAGCCACACCCAGCCGCTTAGTTTCAGAGATATCTGAGGTAGCCCTCACTTCTCCATATGGTTTCTTCTTTAACAACCCCTGATCACTCCCCCTAAAGTGAGTCAGCTGGAGAAAAACTACATCCTCTGCATAAAGTGCAGCTTCCTTAAATAACAGGGAATGCTTCTTTGGGTAATTAAGCCTCTTAGCATTCAGTCAGCATCCGAAGCATGGGTAATACAATAAGCTCTCCTCCAGGTCACTAGTCTTAAAACCTCTGCATACACACCTATTCATATCTGGATAAGAACACCACACCTATCCTCACATACAATCAGTCACCCATCCTCTTCTCCCAATGCACATTTTGCACACTCATACTCCACCTCCACTCTAACCTTCCCCAATCCAACCCATCCCCACCATTCAACTCCCCTTCCATCAACCTCATTTGCCCAGAGGAAGTACCCCCTTAGCCCACTGAACCAACCCAAAGCCCTCCCTCCTGTCATGCCCCCCAAGTGCATGCCATAAAAACATCTAGTCTCCTGCATAGAGTAAATTTAAATTCACTTCACAACTAAATATAGAAGTTTTCACTATTGTCAAACCTTCTGAGCCAGATGTTTTTGTCATATCCAGAGGGTCCTCAGATATTGACATATTTTTTCCAGTTCCTTCCTGCAAACAAACTTACTCAAAAGCGTCTCATATGGAACAATAAAGCAGGAAAGTCTATACTACTATTAATCAGTTATAAAGTGCTACAAGGCATACACAGAGCTGTATAGACACAGATAAAGATGGCCCTTGCTTCTCAGAACTTGCAATCTAATCAAGACAGACAAGACAAAAGATGAGAATAAGGGTAGAATAAGGAAGGGTAAGGAGACACAAGGAAAGCAAGGGATCAGGATCCAAAAACAGTCTCAAAGAAGTGAGCTTTTAGCATGAATTTGAAAAGGGGCAGGGATGAAGTCTGACATACAGACTCGGGTAGTTTGTTCCAGGCATAAGGAGCAGCAAGGTAAAAAGATCGAAGACTGGAGTTGGCAACGAAGGAAAAGGGCATAGAGAGAAGCCAGTAGAAGAACGAGGTTCATGAGGAGGGGTGTAGAGTGAGAGGAGAGAGAGTGAGGAACAGAAAAATGAATGCATTTAAAGGTCAGAAAGAGAAGTTTGAATTGGATACAGAAACAGAAAGGATGCCAGTGAAGTGATTTGAGAAGAGGAGTTATATCAGTATATCGAGGCTGGTGAAAAATTTGTCATGCAGCAGAGTTCTAAATAAATTGAAGTGGAAAGAGAGCTAACTCAGAGGGAGACCAGCAAGAAGGAGGTTGCAATAGTCGAGGCAGGAAGTAACGAGAGAGGACAAGTCTTAGTATACCATATACATGCAGCGCGTCTCAGGCTCAAATATTTTCATTCCACAATGGTCATTCAAATAATTAGAGATTTTGTCTCCAACTGTGAAAAAAATCCATCCACCCCAAATCTGTTGATCATTTGTTAGACTCACTGATGTGCTTCCACTTCTTAGGGGATAACTGCTGCAGTGGCTTAACACTGGGACTTGGACAATCCTCCATTAGACCCGCCATGCGAAGCACTGGCCAGGCCTCATTCAGATCCTTAACCAAATACTTTTTATTCTTCAAGGCAAAGTTCATATGAAATGGGAAGGTTCATGAATACCTGACACTGGTCTTTATTAGCAATTCCATCACCAGCATCAATTTGTGTGGCTGAGCAAGGGTGAAAGCTGAGAGGTATTGAAAAAGATACCTGTGCTTTCCCATAGTTCCACTATTTGTGCTGTATGTGCCCGCTCTCTCAATCATGGCTGCCTTCTCCTCCTGTATTCCACCTTTCAACAGCTTTGCACATAAGAAACTCACCTCCTCCTCCTCCATATTCTCTTCCCTGTTGCCACTGTGGAAAAGGATATTATTCCGGCAAGTGCAATATTCAGTGTCACCAGTCTTAAATTACAGTTCTGCCACTTGCCTTTTATGCCTATCCACAGCACATTGTAAATTGTTGATGACCTCTGCATGCTCATCCAGTTTCACCTTGGCCTCTTCCCACTGAACGCCCGGATGTCCCTTGAATATTCTAAATGTTTGCCATAATTGACCTACAAAACTCTTAAATGCTGCTGCAGCCAACAGCATTTGTCCATGTCTGTCCATGTTCACTTCTGACTTCACCTTACAAAACCATGGATGCAACACTGGCTGGGGAGGTTGCACCATGGCTCTGCTCACCAAACTCTGCAATGTTTGCGGTTTCTCTCTTGCATCAGCAGGTTTTAGTTTTGCTGCCATCTGATCCTTCTTGGCCACCAAAATCGCACTCGAGGCATCGCGTTTGTCTCCCATAAATTACCACTTTTATGACGTGAGCCAGCAGAGTAATTGCCTCAAGACGCCATTTGCCTGGCTAATGTCACTTCCTCTCCTGCATAGGTGAGGATTTTCTAATCCCTGTGTACACTTCATGACTCTACTTGTGCTCTGATCAAACTCCTCCCAAAACACACCTGCATCCAGGTCCCATGCAAAACCAAGGGTCTTAGACTTTAGGAAAACTAACTTTGTCAAGATGGGCCAATACCTCAAGGAGTCGTTAGCAAGATGGGAACAGCTGGGGGATGTAGAAAAACAGTGGGCACAACTGAAAAGGGATATTTTAAGGGCAACCAACCTTTTTCTTAAAATGGTAAATAAAGGTAAAAGGAAAAGGAGACTGCTATGGTTTTCAAAAGTAGTTGAAAAAGGTGAAGAGAGAGGAAGACAGGCATCTATATTTGGAAAAACTTAGAGAAGCTAGCAAAGTAGTCAGGAAAGAAAAGATTCAAAAAAAGAAGGAAATAGCCATTGCAATAAAATGGGGGGGGGGGGGGATAATCCATTTTTCAGATATGCTAGTGAGAAGAGGAAGGGCAAAAGAGGTAATGTCAGACTCAAGGGTGAAGGGGAGGAATATGGAGGAGCCGATGAGGATAAAGCAGAATTGCTTAACACGTTTTTCTGTTCTGTGTTCACAGATTAAGAACCAGGAACAGGAACTCAGAAAACACCCACAAACAGGAACAGAAGAGAGAGGCATCTTGAACAATTTTTAGAAGACTGTGTTCGTGAGGAACTAGCTATACTTAAAGTAGACAAAGCGATGGGTCCCGAGAATAATGAGGGAAATTGGGGATGTTCTAGCAGCTCCACTGACCGACCTTTTTAATGCCTCTTTGGAGTCGGGCATGGTGCCAGAGGACTGGAGAGAGTCACATGTGGTCCCTTCATACAAAAGTGGAAGTAAGGATGTGGTTGAAAGCTACAGGCGTCCAATTCCTTTTAATAACTTTGTTAGTGATATTGCAGAAGGGCTGTTGGGTAAGGTTTGCCTTAGTATGTACTTGTACACAGGGGATAATTTTATGAGGTATTTACACACATATATTCTTAGAGTGTAAAGTGATATATTGGAGGATAGGCTATATATAAAAAGCAGGTGTTCACTTTGGTGAAGTTTTGGAGGGAGCTGTAGCGGGCCCTGCTTGAATCTGTAATGGATGGAACCAGGCTACTGGGCTTTTTAAAAGGGGACAGAGGCATTTTAAACTTGATAATGGGGGAAAGCAAAGAGTCAGTCTTGCTAGAGAAGTTGCAATAAAGACTAAAGTAGCCTTGGTGTCTCTAAGTAAAGAGCCGACGAATATTTCAAATTCCTTGTCAACTGCCAAACGGATTGTAAAATCCAACAAAAAGCATCTAAAAATAAGATGGGAGAGTTAGGATGCATAGAACTGACTGTATAAGATATAATACATATCTCAGAGACCTAGTGGAAGGAGAATAAACTAATACTAAGGCATAAATTGCAATAATAAAAGGGAACAAATTGGTGCTATATGTTAAAGAGGGCACTGAGTCACAGAATAAAAGTTCTGTAGGAAATAAAATACATGTGGAATCTTTATGGGTAGAAACTCTACCTGGCTAGAATGAGCAAACAGGAATGAAATGCTAACAGAAATTAGGGAAGCTAACAAATTTGGCAACACAATCATATTGAGTGCTTCAAACTACCTCATGGTCACATGAGGATATGCTAGGGAGGTAAAGTTTCCAGATGATTCAGAAACCGACAAGAGGGGGAGCTAGTTTAGACCTAGGAGTCAATATTGAAAAGTATTTAGTTGGTTAGCAGGACCTGCTAACTAGCTAAACCCCGCTCTGCCCAATACAGATCCACTATTCACCTTCTTCCATTGAGAAAATAGACTACTTATTCCTTCTCCATTTTCTCTCTCTCAACCCGAGTACTGGCTGCTATGCCATGACTTTTTAATTTCCTCAGCAGTCTGTGATATGGGGCTTTGTCAAGGAGGGACAAACTGCTAGCATAGTAGGGTACAAACCTTCAACTATTCACCATCCCAAAATATTCTCTACCCCACCATGCCGCATTTCCCCTTCTCTTGCTTCTACCTCCCCCATAACCCATCATCTCCTTTCCCTACCCCTCCTCTCAGGCCAGCATCTCCGCTTTCCTTGTACCCCCTCATAGTCCAGCATATCCCCTTCTCTACTCTCCCCCCTACCTCCAAGTGTCTATCTCTCCTGCCCTAGCCCCATTTGCCATTCCCGCATCACTCACCTCTTCCCCCTGCTGTTGCTGCCACCTCTTGCTTCCTTTCTCCTGCTGGAGCTGGAGACTGTAAAAATGAAAGTGAGTGCGGTAGGAGAGTTCTTTCAGAACCCGGGCGGAGTCCTGCTCCCTCTGACATGAAGTTTGTATCACAGGGGACAGCACTCCACAGACCTAGAGTGCGGGTGCGTGCTGAAAGAACTGTTTTGCAGCCTCAGGCACCAGCAGGAGGATGAGGGTAAGGGAGGACAGTGATAGCATGAAAGAGAAGTGGGTGATGCTGAACACTTTCAAGTGCTTGGCACGCTGCATTGCCATCTCCCAAATTCTGCTGCCCTAGGCAGTTGCCTAGACTGCCTAATGATAGGGAAAGTCTGGTATTTTAGCCAAAGAAGTCTTTTGAAAAATGGGCAATGCATCCAAATAAAGAAAATGGGAAACAACATAAACACTGGAATGTTAGACGCAAAGTATTGATAAAGCAGGCAAAAAAAAAAGAGGAAAATTTGAAAAGAAGGTTGCCATAGAGGCAAAAATTCATAAGAAGAACTTTAAGCTACATTTGAAGCAAGAAACCTGTGAGGAAATCAGTTGTACTATTAGATGATTAAAGGGCAAAAGGGACACTCAAGAAGGACAAAAACATAGTGGAGAGACTAAGGGGCATGTTTACTAACGTGCGTCAAAAATTCAGTTGCACTAAAAATTCCACATTATCTTGGTGGTTCAGGAGCGGAGCATGCACATTACAGTTAGCACAGGTGCCTTTAATGCACAGTAAGTGGCAATAAGTGCACCCACATTAATTGTGACAAACTGCTTAGCGCTGAGATGGCAAGGAACATGGGAGGCATGCTGGGAATACTCCCTTTTTTAGCAGTGGCCCGGTGGCACCCCTATGCTAATTTTTAGGGCTGAACACATGGTAAGCTCCCATAGTTGCTCTTAAATGAATTCTGTGCTTTGGTCTTTGAGGAAGATATAAGGGAGATGTCATTTTAGAAATAACTTTAACAGTGATGGTTCAAAAGGCATATTTCAGTGAACCTGGAAGCTGTAAAAGGGCAAATTTACAAACTAAAGGACAGTAAATCATCTGGACCAGAGGGTATATACCCCAGAGTACTGAAAAAACTCAAAAATGAAATTACAAATTACTAATAGTAAGTCTGTGAACTAATAATTCAAATTGTCCACGGAACCTAAAGAGTGGAGGGTGGCCAATGTAACACCATTTTTAAAAAGGCTTCCAGGGGTGATCCAAGAAACTACTGACTGGTGAATCTCATCAGTTCTGAACAAAATGGTAGAAACTATCCTAAAGAACAAAATTACTGAACATATAGATAATTATGGTTTAATCTTTATCTTTATTATTTTGCTTGATTGACCGCCCATGCAGGAACGTCAGGGCATTTTACAATCACTAAAACAGGCTGCAGGCAGAAAAAGAAAGGAACGCCAAATATATGACAGGAAAGGCAAGGGAGCAAACATCTAAAGCACAGAACAGACAGAAACTAGAGAACAGCGATGCTTAGGCCGAGGGGGGTGGGTGGTATGTCGAATGCTTGACAGAAGAGATGGGCTTTCAATAGGGATTTGAACCTGGGATAGGAGCATTCAGCACAGAGCATGGCAGGGAGGGAATTCCACAGGGCTGGGCCAAGGAAGAAAAAAGCAGAGTAATGGGTAAAATCAAGGTGGGCCCGGGCAGGGGAGGGAAGGGAAGGGCCAGGCGGTTATTGTGAATGGAGTGAATGGCATGGGGTGGGGGTGGGGGGAGGTAAATATGGACGAAGTCAGAAAGGTACTAGAGTTGGCCGGTACGGATGGCCTTGTGGACGGTAGTGAGAATCTTGTATTGGTAGCGATAATCCAAAGGGAGCCAATGGAGTTGAGCAAGAAGGGGAGTGATTTGGTCCCTGTGCGTGGTGTGAGTGAGGAGGTGGGCTGCAGTGTTTTAAATGAGTTGCAGATGACTGAGCTGGTATTGGGGGATGCCTGCCAAGACCACTTTGCAATAGTCGAGGTGGGATAAGAGAAGGGAGACCATGAGCATAAGCAGCGAAGGGGGAGGCAGGAAGGAATGAACTGTGTGAAGTTGACGGAGAGTGCAAAAAGAGCACCGTACCAGAGAAGAAAAAATGATGGTGAAAGGAGAGGGCAGGGTCGAGGGTGACTCCCAGGTAACTTAGGGATGAAGTAAGCGGGATAGGGGGGCCAGGAAGGAGGAGGGATAGGTCAGGGATTGGGGAAGAGAAGGTAAGCCACATGGCTGAAGACTTGGAGGCATTTAGATGAAGAAAGTTCACAGAGAGCCATGCAGAGATTCTAGAAAGACAGGTGTGAGGTCGGGGGAAAGTGGGCAGGTATGGAAAATGAGGAGTATATCATCAGCATGATAATATTCCAAGATTCCTGATTGCTGGACAATCAAGGTGAGAGGTGCGAGAAAGAGGTTGAAAAGGAGCAGGGATAGCACAGAGCCCTGAGGGACTCCGCATAGAAGGGGGGTAGAAGGAGAGGAGGAGGAAACCACACGAACCGAGAAGGAGTGGGAAGACAGGAAAGAGCGGAACCAGGTGAGGACCATCCCATGCACCCCATATTCAGCAAGGCATATTGAAACTTGATGGAAGGCATCTTTAATAACCCTACATGCCATCAAGTGGGTCATAACCCCCCTCCCTGGGAAACCAGAAATAGGACAGAGAATGGACAGTAGCAAGGTGTGTAGCAGAAACCACCATCTGAAGGGCAAAGTGGTACAAAGAGCACAGTGAACACCTCAGATAAGGGAAGAGGGTAAAGCAGCACTACAATGGATGCAAGTATACCAAGGCTCTTTGAGAGGAATAAAATGGCAAGGAGACCAGCATATCACCCAGATTAGCAGGAAGTTCCTAAATTATGCCAGGAGCAGTAGCAAAGTACAGTATGGCACAAAAGATTGCCTGAAAAGCCCTAAATTATGACAGAAGGATCAACATAGCATCCAGATTGGCAGGAAAATCCCAAAATTATGCCGAGGATCAACAAAGCACAGTACCCAGATTGACTGGAAGGCCCTAAGGAAAGGCAGCATAGCACAGCAAACAGATTACCTGTGAGGCCCTAAATTATACCTGGATGAGTGCAGTACCCAGGTTGGCTGGGGGGCCTTAAAATAGTAGTGCTATATACTGCAAATATTCAGTAGTAGAAAAGAGCCAACACAACAGCAGAAGAGGTAGCACGAGCCCAAGCCACAGGAGTAGCGTGAGTTCTGCTAAGCTTTGTGTCTGCAGTTTAGACTTTGGTCCCAGCATTGGAACATTAAGTACAGAGGAAGATCCTTCTGAGGTGAAAGTAGTATTGATGGAGTGCACTCCACTTATTCAGAACAATCTAAAGGTTTCTTAGTGATGACTTGACTAGTACAGTTTTAGTTGAGAAGTACATTAATGGATGATGGGGGATGTGAGGGCAATCGGTCAGCCCACGTTAACTAGGGTTGATTCAGCTATCAGGCTGTCTAGATCAGTGTCCTCTTCCTCTGTTGGTGCTCCATGCTCATCCCTCCCATAGAAATATTGTCCCTTTGCTAGAACCTCCGAATAAGGACAGCAATGGAAATTCAAAGAGAACATTGAAAAGAGAGCTCAAAGCTCATTGATGATAGTAGTCTGGTAGTGTCTCCCAACCATGCCAGACTCATTTTTTTGGGAACTGCATGTTGAAAGAGGTAGCAGAAAAGTGGAGATTAAAATCAAGCCAAAGGGATCCATGAAGAGGTGAAGCCACAGGAGGAAGAGAAGTAATGGCCCAGAAAAAGCCAAAGCACACTGGTCACAGAGTCACGCAGCTAGAAGGCCAACAGCATACCGGCATTTCATTTAGGGAGAGTGAAAAGCAATACAATGAAAAGCCTAAGGAACCCACAAAGGTGCAAATCAGGAGAATGAAGAGAAGTGGCCCTAGATTGTTTGAGATTAAGATAGGGACTTGATCCTGTTTAATAGTAGCAGCAGCAGAGATTCCTAGGAGTATAGCATGTTGTACTCATACCTGAACAACAAGTAGAGATATGGCACTGTGATCAATGTATCTCTACTAGCCCTCCAATCAGTCCCATCCAAACTGTGGAGTCTGATAAGCTGAGAAATACTGAACGATTTACACTTTTCAAGAGCAGACCATGAGGAAACAACCGGTCTTATCTCCTACCATGAGTCCCAAAAGAGTAGATCAAAACAGCTGTTACATAGATCTGCTGATACAATTCTGCCTTCAGATTTTTGTCCCTTTTGAGGAAGAGTCCCTGAGGCTGGAGATGGAGACCATCCCATACTGGGGTTTTCTTTGGTACAATTTCCCCTAGTACAGAGACAGTTTATGAATTTCCTACAACCTTTTTGGTTTTTGAAAACTATCTGGAAAGTGGGAGTGTAGTATGCTTACAGTATGTTTGTTGTTTATGTTTATTTGGTTTCACATATCACCCTTGGCACGCATATAGAGTGGTTTACAACAAAAATGCATAAGAATAAAGGAAAAGGAACAACAATTCAACATGATAGGAGAAGGGAAGATTGTTAAAGATAGATATAGAAATAAAAGGCACAGAGCCATTAAGCCAGATTGGGGTTCCAACTCCGAAGGCCTTTTCAAAAAGAAGGGTCTTAAGCAAGACTAAATTTGTTAAAGTTATCCTTTAGGTGGACTTGGACCAGAAGACAGTTCCACAACGATGGAGTGAGGAAGTAGAAATCTGAATGTCTTGTGCTTTCGTATCAGGCTTTGAGAATCTATAGAGCAAATCTAACATACCATACCAGCACCAACTTCCAAAACACACATAAGGAGCCTACCCAAAAAAAGCAGCATTGTAAATACTGCAGTGGGCCTTGGAACATCCAAATTCTTATTGGAAAAGCTGAACAATTCAGATTACTACAGTACAGATCCCTATGTGCAAACTCCATGTTAACCAAACGCCTGGTCTTGGTCACACACTCAGAATACAGACTCTCACCAAGTACAGAATAAGTGACCACAACCTAAAAATATAAATATATAGGTAAACATTAAATTGCAACCCCAAGAAGCCAGATTCTGCATGCAATGTAATACCAGAGAAAAAGAAATAGATGCATTTCTCTGTACTGTATAAAATATAAAAATAGCACAAAGTCTGATCACTAAATTGAAAATAAATGTTTTTCTATCTTTGTCATCTGATCATTTTATTTTCTGGTCATGCTGATCCCAATCTAAGGTTTCTGCTTTCTTCTCTCAGAACTCTTACTATGGTCTCTAGTCCATCTGCCATTTCTTGTCTCCTCTTTTGTTTTCTCGACTTCGTTCCATCTTTGATATTGATCTTTTCCCTTCATCATTTTTCCATTTATTTTTCCCTGCCCACTCAGATTTCACTACTCTCTTACTATCCAGTCCTCAATCCCCCTCTTTTTTACTCCATTTACCTACCACTTCTCAACTCTCACCCCAGTCCTCCAATTCCCCACCTCTTTTTTCCTAGTCCATTATTTCCAAGTCTCACTTACTCTGTTTCTCCCCCCCCCAATCCAGTGTCTCTCACACTCTCTCTTTCCTTTTATCCAGTTTCTCTGTGCTCTCTCCCTATCCTTCCATCTCTGCCCTCTCCCTTCCTATTCCCCTGCATCCAGCATCATCCCCATCTCCATACCATCCCATCCCCTCCCTATTACTCCCATGTCAAACATCTCTCCATCTCTTTCCATCTTATCCCCTCTCTCTCCCTATTATACCAATGTCCTGCATTTCCCTCTCCCCTTATTACCCCCATGTCTAGCATCTCTCCTCTGTCTCCCTCTGCCTTCTCCCCATGCCAAGGATCTTCCTATAATCTCTATCCATCATCACCATTCTATCTCCCTTCTTGCATATCCCTATGCCCATTCTTCCTATTCCCTTCCCAGGTCCCTGATAAGCGGGGTAAGCAACATGGAATCTACAGTTTTGTATCCTACCAGGTACTTTTGACCTGAATTGGTTCCTGTTGGAAACAGGACATTGGGCTAGATGGACCTTTAGTTTGACCCATTACGGTAGTTTGTTTGTTCTTATTTTTTAGGGCCTTGACGATATGCATCCCACTTACTGATAGAAGCTTCCTTCCCCCCACTTCCCCATCATGTTGAAAAATGGTCTAGGGTAATCCAACCACATGCTCCTGTTATGCGTCTTTGGGATGTCTGACTTCAGACACTGTAAGAAAATGGCAGAACTGCTGTGAGATGTAAATCTTGTTTGAGGGAGTCGTGTTTAAGCATTGCTGATAGGATTTGAAGATGGAAGAGTATTTTGACTAGCTCAGGAACATCTGAATTGAGATGAAAGATAAATAACAGTTCCCTGATGCAGGGCTTAGTTTTGTCTAGTCCGAAACATAGCACGATGTTGGAATTGAAAGGCTGAAATTTCAAACTTAAAGACTGAGATCTATTCATGATTTACCAGGCAGATTGTTGAATGACAGCCTTATATATCAGACATCCAGGAAATGGATTCATCTATTGATTTCAACAACTAATAAAGCTAAGTTTGTGTTACACACATTTACAATTTGAATGAATTTCAGTTGTGGTGAAGGTAAAATTCACTGATTATAGAAGAGGAAAATGATCACAATTAGAGCATGAAATGTTCAGTTCCTTCTGAATGGTTGACTATCTGCTCATTATAAGATGATACCTCGTATATTAAAAAAACCATTTAGGTGTGCTGTGATTTTCATTCCTCCTTTGACCTTTCTCCACCTGTCTCTCTTGTCTCCATGATTTTGGACTTTGGGACACTGCTGTTCTCTGATTCCAATCCTTTCTCTCTGCACACTCTTTCTCCTTACAATCAAGACCTTCCACCTCTCCAGTTACACTTCTCATTTTGGTGTCCCTCAAGGCTCTGTTCTGGCCCCTCTTCTTTTTAACATCTTTTTGGCCCCTCTCACTCTCATCATCCAATATTCAGGCATGTCAGCATATTTCTACAGCAATGATATCATTCTTCTCCACAATACTAGCCTCCTAGCACTAGATCTAGTCCCCATGAACTCCTGCCTACATTGTGTCTCCTCCTGGTTACATAAGAAAATAACATAAGAACATAAGATATGCCATACTGGGTCAGACAAAGGTCCATCAAGCCCAGTATCCTGTTTCCAACAGTGACCAATCTAGGTCATACGTACCTAGCAGTTTTCCCAAAAGACACAGGTTCCACAATTCTTGTATTGGGTCAAGCATTGATATCCTGGGTCCCTTCTTAATAATGGTTTATGGACTTTTCCTCCAGGAACTTCTCCAAACCTTTTTTAAACCCAGCTACACTAACAGACTTTACTACATCCTCTGGTAACAAATTCCAGAGTTTGATTACACGTTGAGAGAAAAAATATTTTCTTTTATTAGTCTTAAATAGTTTACCCCGTAGCTTCATTGCATGTCCCCTAGTCTTTCTATATTCTGATAACATAAACAATCGATCTACGTTTACCCGTTCCACTCCATTCATTAATTTATAGACTTCTATCATATCTCCCCTCAGCCGTCTCTTTTCCAGGTTAAAGAGCCCTAACCTTTTTAGCCTTACTTCATAGGAGTATCCTTCCATCTCCTTTACCATTTTGGTGGCTCTTCTCTGAACCTTTTCTAATAATGCTATATCTTTTATAAGATACGGTGACCAGAATTGCACACAATATTCAAGGTGCGGGTGGTGGTTCCTAAAGTGGAACCTTGCATCGTATAACCATAGTTTGGGTTATTCTTCCCTAGGTGCATAACTTTGCACTTGTCCACATTAAATTTCATCTGCCATTTTGATGCCATTTAGCCCAACCCTCTGCTTTCTATCTTTTAACCAGTTCTTGATCCACAGTAGTACACTGCCTCCTATCCCATGACTCTTTAGTTTTGCCAAAAGTCTCTGATGAGGGACCTTGTCAAAGGCTTTCTGAAAGTCTAAATACACTATATCAACCGACTCACCTTAGTAAGACAAGATCTTCCTTGTCTAAAGCCATGTTGGCTGTCTCCCATTAGGCCATGACTATCTAAATGCTGAGTAATTTTATTCTTTATGATGGTTTCTACCATTTTTCCCGGTACTGACGTCAGGATCACGGGTCTGTAGTTTCCAGTATCATCCCTGGAACCCTTTTAAAAAATTGGTGTTACATTGGCGAACCTCCAATCTTCAGGTATTAGAGATGATTTTAATGATAGTTCACAGATTACTAATAGCAGGTCTGCAATCTCATATTTCAGTTCTTTCAACACCGTGGATGTATACCATCTGGCCTAGGTGATTTGCTACTCTTCAATTTATCTAATAGTTGTAATACATCTTCTCGATGTATCGATATTTCCTTCAATTCTTCCGCACCTTTAAATACCACTTCAGTCATGGGTAACATCCCTATATCTTCCTCAGTAAAGATCGAAGCAAAGAATTCATTCAGTCTCTCTTGTCGCCTCTTAGTGCCCCTTTAACTCCTCTATCATCTAATGGACCAATTGACTCTCTCACAGGTTTTTTGCTGCGAATGTACTTGAAAAAATCTTTATTTCGCGTTTTTGCTTCTGCAGCAAGCTTCTTCACAAATTCTCCCTTTGCTTGCTTTATCAATGCCTTGCATTTGACTTGCCAATGCTTGTGCTGTTTCCAGGTTTCATCATTTGGCTCTTTTTTCCATTTCCTGAAAGATGCTTTTTTGGCAACAACAGCCTCTCTGACCTCACCTTTAAACCATGCCGGCAGTTTTTTTTACTTCCTTCCTCTTTTCTTAAAGCGTGGAATAAAGCTGGCTTGGGCTTGGGTTGTCCACAAATTTCCTTCACCTTAATCCATCCAAATCTGTCGCCATCGGGTTTTCTTTTAAATGCCCTCTGCACTTCACTGGCCCCTCTGATCACACACTCTCCTTTCTCCAGTGTCTCTTCCCTCCACTATCTTGGTGTTACTCTAGACATCTTTCTCTCTTTTCATGAGCACTTATTCTTTTATTCACCTCTCTCTTCTCTAGACAAAGTTATTTATACTGGCACCTCTCAATACCTTGCAAATCTCCTGAAGTTTCACACTCCATGCCATCTTCTCAGATCCATTCACATCAACTGTTTAGCACTCACTTTTCCCTCATGTGCATATCTTGAACTCACCCAAAATTCTGTTTTTTTCTTCTTGGGACCTGCCCTTTGGAACTCTTTGTCCACTTCCTTCTGCTCAGAATTCTCATTTACCAGGTTTAAGAACATGTTGAAAACCCATCTATTTTACACAGCCTTCAATCTCCTCTCTCCCTCCCATCCTACCCCCTCTATCCCTCGCTCTCCCACCCCATAACCTGATATGTCCATCCTCCCCCTCCATCTGCCTATCTTGTCCTGTTATCCATTTTCCTAATATTTAGTCGTTCACTCCTCTATCCTATTTAATTATGGTGTTCCTTTCTGTTTCCTATCTTCACAGCCAAACTTTCATTTGTAAACTGCTCAGATGTCTTGCCTGGGTGGTATATCAAGAATCTAATAAAGATGAAGATAAAGATAATATTGGATTTCTAAATTAAACACTGTGACTCCAAGTGAATTAAACAATGATATAGAATGGCTGTCACAATTATGATTCTTATTGGATGAAACAAGTCATGTCTTGATGTTTTAAACTGACGTGTTTGTGTTTTATTTCAACGGCATGGATGCTGCATGAGAAGAAATCCCTGAGATAGAGAGGCGGCAGCTTGAATGCCTTTCGAAACATAGAAATACGATGACAGAAAAAGACCACATGGCCTATCTAGTCTGTCCTTCCATATCAACAACTACAACAGTCCCCTTTTTACCTTTAGAGATTCTCTGTGTTTGTCCCATGCTTTTTTGAATTCAGTTACTGTCCTCACCTCTACCACCTCCACTGGGAGACTATTCCATGGATCCACTACTCTTTCCGTAAAGAAATATTTCCGCATATCACTCCTGAATCTATCTCCATTCACCCTCATCCCATGTCCGCTCATAGCAGAACCTGCTTTCAATTTAAAGAGGGTCTCTCCCTGAACATTTATGCCACGGAGGTATTTAAACATCTCAGTCATATCACCTCTATCCCGCCTTTCCTCTAAGGTGTACATATTAAGATCCTTCAGTCTGTCCTCATATGCTTTATAATGAAGACCACTAATCATTTTAGCAGCCACCCTCTGCACCGACTCCATCCTGTTCACATCCTTTTGAAGGTGCGGTCTCCAGAATTGCACACTGTACTCCAAATGATGTCGCACCAAAGACTTATACAGAGGCACTATCACCTCCTTTTTTCTGCTCGCCATTCCTCTCCATATGCACCCAAGCATCCTTTTACCTTTTGCCGTTGCCTTTTCTACCTGTTTAGCTACTTTAAGATCATCAGAGACAACCACACCTAGGTCCCACTCTTCTTTAGTGGACAAAAGTACTTCACCCCTTATACTATATTGCTCCCTTGGATTGCAGCAGCCCAAATGCATGACCTTACATTTTTTAACATTAAATCCCAGCTGCTAAATTCTAGACCATTCTTCAAGCTTAGCTAGATCCCTCCTCATTTTATTCACACCTTCCTGGGTGTCTACTCTATTGCAGATTTTGGTATCATCCGCAAAGAGGCAAACCTTACCCGACAGCCCTTCCGCTATATCACTAACAAAGATGTTAAAAAGATTCGAACCAAGGACATATCCCTGAGGCACACCACTGGTAACATCCTTCTCCTCAGAGTGAGCTCCATTTACCTGTACTCTTTGTCGCCTCCCACCCAACCAATTTCTAACCCAAGCAGTAACTTTAGGGTCCATCCCTAGGGTGCTCAGTTTGATTATAAGTCACCTGTGAGGAACAGTGTCAAAGGCTTTACTGAAATCTAAATACAGCACATCTAGGGCTCTCCCTCGGTCCAACTCCCTGGTCACCCAGTCAAAGAAATCAATCAGATTTGTCTGACAAGACCTGCCTCTGGTGAATCCATGCTGCCTCGGATCCTGTAATCCGCTGGACTCCAGAAACCTTACTATTTTCTCTTTCAGCAGCGTTTCCAATAATTTACTCACCACCGAAGTTAATCTAACCGGCCTGTAGTTTTCAACCACATCCTTACTTCCGCTTTTGTGTAAAGGCACCTCATGAGCCTCTCTCCAGTCCTTTGGCACCACTCCCGACTCCAACGAGGCATTGAAAAGGTCAGTCAGTTGAGCTGCTAGAACGTCCCCAAGTTCCCATCGCTTTGTCTACTTTAAGTTGAGCTAGTTTCTCACAAACACAGTCTTCTGAAAATTGTTCAAGATGTCCCTCACTTCTCTTCCTATTTGTGGGTGTTTTCTGAGGTCCTGCTCCTGGTTCTTCATCTGTGAACATAGAACAAAAATATTTGTTAAGCAATTCCGCTTTATCCTTATCAGCTTCTACATATTCCTCCCCTGCACCCTTGAGTCTGACAATACCACTTTTGCCCTTCCTCTTCTCACTAATATATCTGAAAAATGTCTTATCCCCCCATTTTATTGCATTGGCTGTTTCCTCCTCCTTTTGAAACTTTGCCTTCTTGACTACTTTGCTAGCTTCTCTAAGTTTTTCCAAATACAGATGCCTGTCTTCCTCTCTCTATGATCTCTTGTATTTCATTAAGGCCTCCCTCTTTTTCTTCACTTTTTCAGGTACTTCTTTCGAAAACCATAGTGGTCTCCTTTTCCTTTTACCTTTATTTACCATTTTAACAAAAAGGTTGGTTGCCCTTAAAATATCCCCTTTCAGTTTTGCCCACTGTTTTTCTACATCCCCCAGCTGTTCCCATCCCGCTAACGATTCCCTGAGGTATTGGCCCATCTTCGCAAAGTTAGTCTTCCTAAAGTCTAAGATCCTCACATTTGAATGGATTCTAACAGCCCTAGTCCTAATACTGAACCACACCATCTGGTGATCACTGGATGCAAAATTATCTCCAACTACAACATCAGAAACACTTTCACCATTGGTAAGCACCAAGTCCAGTATGGCCCCTTCACTTGTTGGGTCTGTTACCAATTGCCTGAATAGTTCTCCCTGTAGAGAATCCAGGATCTCCTTACTTCTAGATGATACTGCAGAAGGAATGTGCCAATCAACATCTGGCATATTGAAATCTCCTATCAGTAGCACTTCCCCTTTCCTAGCAATGCTGCGTATGTCTTCAATTAACTCTCTGTCCACCTCTTCCTCTTGTGAGGGAGGTCGGTATATCACACCAATGCAAATAGATTTCTCTTTCCCTCTTTCTAGTTTAACCCACAATGCCTCCTCTCTCCCTTTTAAGCTCTGAAATTCCAAAGCTTTAATAGTAGTTTTTACATATAGTGCCACTCCTCCTCCCCTTCTTCCTACCCTGTCCTTTCTGAATAAAGTATAGCCAGGTATAGTTACATCCCAATCATGGTTTTCTTTGAACCATGTTTCTGTAACTGCCACTAAATCCAAGTCAGCCACTCCCACCAAGGTTTCAACATCAGGGATCTTATTTCACATGCTACGGGCATTAATACACACTGCTTTCCATATGTTACCCCTGTTACCCATTTCCATAAAGGTATTTAATGTATCACCTACCTGGGGACTTTCACCTTCCTTGGGGCTTTCCTCACCCATCCCCAATGAATCTAGTTTAAAACCCTCTTCAGTAGATTAGCCAATCTACTACCGAAGACGCGTTGACCTTTCTTGGACAGATGGATGCCATCTCTGCTCTGTAACCCTTGGAACAACATCCCATGGTCTAGGAAACCAAAATGCTCTTGATGACACCATCCATGCAGCCATGCATTCATCTCCAGGATGCGAGTCTCTCTGCCTTGGCCTTTACCCTCAACAGGGAGGATTGAAGAGAACACCACCTGTGCACCTAACTGCTTCACCCTCTATCCCAGAGTCATGAAGTCACTTTTGATATGTTCTGAGGTATATCTGGCAGTATCATTTGTGCCAACATGGATTAGCAACATTGGGTAATAGTCAGTGGGCTTGATTAGTCTCAGCAAACTCTCCGTAACATCTTGGATTTTGTCATCAGGCAGACAGCATACCTCTCTGGACATCAAGTCTGGTCAGCAGATGGATGCCTCAGTACCCCTCAGAAGAGAGTCTCCAACCACTACTACCCTTTGTTTCCTTCTGGTCACTGATTCTGCAACTTTGGGGTATTTGAGCTCTGGTTCTTCCCTTTCCAGGGATGCTTTCACCTCCTCCACTTCCAGTGCTGCATAATGGTTCTTCATTTCAAGGGCTGGAGAACATAAGAACATAAGATATGCCATACTGGGTCAGACCAAGGTCCATCAAGCCCAGTATTCTGTTTACAACAGTGGCCAATCTAGGTCATATGTACCTAGCAGTTTCCCCATGGAACACAGGTTCCACAATGCTTGTATTGGTTCAAGCATTGATATCCTGGGTCCCTTCTTAATAATGGCTTATGGACCTTTCCTCCAGGAACTTGTCCAAACCTTTTTTAAACCCAGCTACACTCACAGCCTTTACTACATCCTCGGGTAACAAATTCCAGAGTTTGATTACACGTTGAGTGAAAAAATATTTTCTTTTATTAGTCTTAAATAGTTTACCCTGTAGCTTCATTGCATGTCCCCTAGTCTTTTTATATTCTGATAAGGTAAACAATCGATCTACGTTTACCCGTTCCACTCCGCTCATTAATTTGTAGACTTCTATCATATCTCCCCTCAGCTGTCTCTTTTCCAGGTTAAAGAGCCCTAACCTTTTTAGCCTTTCTTCATAGGAGTATCCTTCCATCTCCTTTACCATTTTGGTGGCTCTTCTCTGAACCTTTTCTAATAACTCTATATCCTTTTTAAGATACGGCGACCAGAATTGCACACAATATTCAAGGTGCGGTCTCACCATGGAACGATATAGAGGCATTATAATATCCTTTGTTTTATTTTCCATTCCTTTCCTTATCATACCTAGCATTCTATTTGCTCTCTTGGCCGCCGCTGCACACTGGGCCGAGGGTTTTAACATGGTATCCACAATGACGCCTAAATCTTTTTCCTGGGTGGTGGTTCCTAATGTGGAACCTTGCATCGTGTAACCATAGTTTGGGTTGTTCTTCCCTAGGTGCATAACCTTGCACTTGTCCACATTAAATTTCATCTGCCATTTTGATGCCCAGTCTTCCAATTTATCAAGATCCTCTTGCAATTTTCCACAATATTCTTGGGTTTTAACAACTTTAAATAGTTTTGTGTCATCTGCAAATTTGATAACCTCACTCGTTATTCCACTTTCCAGGTCATTTATGAATATGTCAAAAAGCAGCAGACCCAGCACACATCCCTGGGGTACACCACTATTCACCTTTCTCCATTGGGAAAATTGGCCATTTAGCCCAACCCTCTGCTTTCTATCTTTTAACCAGTTCCTGATCCACAATAGTACACTGCCTCCTATCCCATGACTCTTTAGTTTTGCCAAAAGTCTCTCATGAAGGACCTTGTCAAAGGCTTTCTGAAAGTCCAGATACACAATATCAACCGACTCACCTTTGTCCACCTGATTATTCACTCCTTCAAAAAACATAACAGATTAGTAAGACAAGATCTTCCTTGTCTAAAGCCATGTTGGCTGTCTCTCATTAGTTCATGACTATCTACATGCTGAGTAATTTTATTCTTTATGATGGTTTCTATCATTTTTTCCGGTATTGACGTCAGGCTCACCGGTCTGTAGTTTCCCGGATCACCCCTGGAACCCTTTTTAAAAATTGGTGTTACATTGGCGATCCTCCAATCTTCAGGTATTAGAGATGATTTTAATGATAGTTCACAGATTACTAATAGCAGGTCTTCAATCTCATATTTCAGTTCTTTCAATACCCTTGGATGTATACCATCCGGCCCAGGTGATTTGCTACTCTTCAGCTTATCTAATAGTTGTAATACTTCTTCTCGATGTATCGATATTTCCTTCAATTCTTCTGCACCTTTAAATACCACTTCAGTCATGGGTAACATCCCTACATCTTCCTCAGTAAAGACTGAAGCAAAGAATTCAATCAGTCTCTCCGCTATCACCTTGTCGCCTCTTAGTGCTCCTTTAACCCCTTTATCATCTAATGGACCAACTGACTCTCTCACAGGTTTTTTGCTACGAATGTACTTGAAAAGGTCTTTACTTCGCGTTTTTGCTTCTGCAGCAAGCTTCTTCTCAAATTCTCCCTTTGCCTGCCTTATCAATGCCTTGCATTTGACTTGCCAGTGCTTGTGCTGTTTCCAGGTTTCGTCGTTTGGCTCTTTTTTCCATTTCCTGACCTCAACTTTAAACCATGCTGGCAGTTTTTTGGACTTCTTTCCACTTTTCTTAAAGCGTGGAATACAGCTGGTCTGGGCTTCCAAGATAGTATTTTTCAACAACAGCCAAGCCTGATGTACGTCTTTAACCTTTGCAACTGCTCCTTTTAGTTTTTTCTTGACTGTTTTCCTCATTTTATCATAGTCTCCCTTTCGAAAGTTAAAAGGTAGTACTGTGGATTTCCTTACTATCCCTCCTCCACTAATTAAATCAAAGGTGATCATGCTATGATCACTATTGCCAAGGGGCCCCAACAACCTTATCTCTTGCACTAGATCTGGTGTTCCACTAAGGATTAGGTCTAATATGGCTTCCCCTCTGGTCGGTTCATGAACCAGCTGCTCCAAGAAGCAGTCATTTATTTCATCTAGGAACTTTATCTCCCTAGCATGTCCTGACGAGACACTGACCCAGTCGATACAGGGGTAGTTGAAATCACCCATTATTATTACTGTGCTGTAACTTTTGTTAGCTTCCTTGATTTCTTTGAGCATTTCATCATCCATTGGGTCATTCTGGCCAGGCGGTCGATAGTACACCCCCACTGCCATTGCCTTCCCCCTTTTACATGGAATTTCAATCCATATAGATTCTACAGCAGATTTTGTTTCCTGCAAAACTTTAATCCTTTCTGACTCAATGCCCTCTCTAACATAGAGAGCAACCCCTCCACCAATTTGATCAGCTCTATCATTACGATATAGTTTGTACCCAGGTATCACAGTGTCCCACTGGTTGTCGTCCTTCCACCATGTCTCTGATATTCCAATCATATCTAACCTTTCATTTAGTGCTATATATTCTAACTCTCCCATCTTATTTTTTAGACTTCTAGCATTTGCATACAAGCATTTTAGAGAATGCATTTTATCCATATTAATTTGTCTGTTAGACATGAGTAATTTGGGATCTTTAAGCTCTGTCTGCTCCATACTTGAGGGCATTTGGGCTACTTCACTCTTTTGTGGAACCTCTCTGCTTTTGGTAGTATCCTTCAAAGATACATTCTTCCGAACCATCTGCTCTTGGGTGACTGTCGGCTTTCCCCTAATATCTAGTTTAAAAGCTGCTCTATCTCCTTTTTAAAGGTTAATGCCAGCAGCCTGGTTCCATCCAGGTTAAGGTGAAGCCCATCCCTTCAGAAGAGCCCCTCCTTTCCCCAGAATGTTCCCCAGTTCCTAACAAATCCAAACCCCTCATCTCTGCACCATTGTCTCATCCACGCATTGAGACTCCGGAGCTCTGTCTGCCTTTTGGGTCCTGCGCGTGGAACAGGAAGCATTTCGGAGAATGCTACCCTGGAAGTTCTGGATTTCAACTTCCTACCTAAAAGCCTAAATTTAGCCTCCAGAACCTCCCTACCACATTTTCCTATGTCATTGGTACCAACATGTACCAAGACAGCAGACTCCTCCCCAGCACTATCTAAGACCTTATCTAGGTGGCGCGTGAGGTCCGCTACCTTCGAAACCAGGCAGGCATGTTACCAGGTGATCCTCACGTCCACCAGCCACCCAGCTATCTACATGCCTAATGATCGAATCACCAATTATAACGGCTGTCCTAACCCTTCCCTCATGGGCACATGGCCCTGGAGAAACTTCCTCGGTGCGAGAGGGTTTTAAATCACCTGGAGGACAGGTCCTAGTTACAGGATCACTTCCTGCCACACCAGGGTGATGCTCTCCTGTCACGTGACCTCTCTCCTCCATGGCAACAGGGATGCTGCCAGACTGGAGGTGGGACTTCAGGACTATATCCCTGTAGGTCTCGTCTATGTACCTCTCTGTCTGTCTTATGCTTTCCAAGTCTGCTACTTTAGCCTCTAGAGAACGGACTCGTTCCCTGAGAGCAAAGAGCTCCTTGCACCTAGTGCACACGTAAGACCTCTGACCAACTGGGAGAAAATCATACATGTGACACTCAATGCAAAAGACTGGAAAGCCCCCATCCCGCTGCTGGACTGCTGTCTGCATCTTAGTTTTAAGTTTGTGTTTAGATCTAAGTTCTTTACTTACTAAGGGTTGCTATGGATATTTATACTAATAAAACTGAACCTAATACGTGTAATATACCTTGTTCACCTGAAGCTTAACTAATCTCAGGTCCTTAGTGTATGACTGATTTGGGTAATGAGCTTCACCTGAGAGCACCTCCTGTCTTTTAAGATGTGTAAGTACCTATAAAGCTACGATTATCCCAGGGGAGGGAGGGAAATAACACTTATTAAAAGAGGGCTGCTACACAGTACCCTGTCTTGTGCTGCTGAGGTAAGCTATATTCTGATTTGATTTAAATTATAGCTCTTAGCTGCTGCTAGGCTCTAACTTCTTATGACATTTAAAGTACAAGCTCTCTGCTGGGTTCTAAATTTAACCAGAAAGCTCTTTTCTGTGTTGTAAATTTAAGCTAAAAGAACTTTGCTGATGCTAGGCCCTGAGTGACTATTAAATGTAAACTACAAGCTCTCTGCTGGGTTCCAAATGTAACCAGAAAGCTCTCTTCTGTGTTTTAAATTTAAACTAAAAGTACTTTGCTGTTACTAGGCCCTGAGTGACTATTAAATTTAAAGTACAAGCTCTCTGCTGGAAATGAAATGTAACCAGAGAGTTCTCCTCTGTGTTTTAAATGTAAACTTAAACTGCTGCTACTAGGCCCTGACTGATTTAACAAAAATAGTGGATCACAGATTAATTAGCTTTAATACAAAGAATTCCTTTTAGAAAATTACCAGAAGTAAATACTCACAGTTTCAGATCTCCCTCCAGAAACAACAGTCCCCCTTACCAGTCTTTCAAGAAGTTGGATTGGTGATTTTGCAGGCCCTGGTGACTCGTGTCCCACCATCGACATTCTGTTGGCACCCATCTTCTCCTCTGCTGGAGAGCTCGGTTGCTGAAAGAAGCATCTCATCAATGTACTTCTCACTGTCTTGAATGCTCCTCAGCCTTGCCACCTCCTCTCTGAGTTCCTCCACTTGTTTCCTCAGAGCTTCAGCATGCAGGCACCCTGCACATGGAACCGGTCCTTCGACTGGCATTAGGACCTCTGTCTGGACCGAGGCAGAAGCTGTAACGGGGGCAACAGCTTTAGTGATACGATTTTTCCCAGCCATTGTTCTGTTCGTGGAGCTTAGGTATCTGTTAAAGCAAAAGAGAGAGATCTACCAAGTACCAGCCAGTTTCCCAGCTGTCCTTTCAGAGAAAAAGCAGTTAAATATCTTTAATTATATTCAAAATGTGCTGGTCCAATTCTCTGTGCTTTGTTAAATGGGGAGGTGCCCTATAAAGGAAGACTGCTCACTAGGGGTGGGTGGGAGTCGGGGTGGGTAGGGAGGGAACCAACTCCTAATTAGGTGTTAGCAGTTCCCAAAGCTGAGGAGGTTACTAGAGTTCAGCAACCTACTGTGCTCAAGAAAAGTTCCACTAAAGCACCAAAAAGTAAGTAACCTTGCTTTTAAAATATAAAAAAAAACCTTTTAAGAGCTACCAGTCAGAGAGCTAGAAATTTAATATAATAAAGTAAACCCTCAAATCCTTACTGTTGGTTGATCTGTCGAGCCATTGTTTAGGAAAACCTCAACTGGGCAGGGGACTGGAGCCTTTTATGCAATCCTCAGCTGCTCTCAGGTAATCAGGCCCACTTACTCCTGATTGGGTGTTAGCAGTTCCCAAAGCTGAGGAGGTTACCAGAGTTCAGCAACCTACTGTGCTGAAGGAAAGTTCCACTAAAGCACCAAAATGTAAGTAACCTTGCTTTAAAAATATACAAAAAACCCTTTTAAGAGCTCCCAGTCAGAGAGCTAGCAATTTAATATAATAAAGTAAACCCTCAAATCCTTACTGTTGGTTGATCTGTAGAGCCCTTGTTTAGGAAAGCCTCAACAGGGCAGGGCACTGGAGCCTTTTATGCAGGCATCAGCTGCTCTCCGCTAATCAGGCCCACTAACTCCTGATTAGGTGTTAGCAGTTCCCAAAGCCGAGGAGATTACCAGAGTTCAGCAACCTACTGTACTGAAGGAAAGTTCCACTAAAGCACCAAAAAGTAAGTAACCTTGCTTTAAAAATATACAAAAAACTCTTTTAAGAGCTCCCAGTCAGAGAGCTAGCAATTTAATATAACAAAGTAAACCCTCAAATCCTTACTGTTGGTTGATCTGTAGAGCCCTTGTTAGGAAAGCCTCAACTGGGCAGTGCACTGGAGCCTTTTATGCAGTCCTCAGCTGCTCTCAGGTAATCAGGCCCACTTACTCCTGATTGGGTGTTAGCAGTTCCCAAAACTGAGGAGGTTACCAGAGTTCAGCAACCTACTGTGCTGAAGGAAAGTTCCACTAAAGCACCAAAATGTAAGTAACCTTGCTTTAAAAATATACAAAAAACCCTTTTAAGAGCTCCCAGTCAGAGAGCTAGCAATTTAATATAATAAAGTAAACCCTCAAATCCTTACTGTTGGTTGATCTGTAGAGCCCCTGTTTAGGAAAGCCTCAACAGGGCAGGCCACTGGAGCCTTTTATGCAGGCCTCAGCTGCTCTCATGTAATCAGGCCCACTAACTCCTGATTAGGTGTTAGCAGTTCCCAAAGCTGAGGAGATTACCAGAGTTCAGCAACCTACTGTGCTCAAGGAAAGTTTCACTAAAGCACCAAAAAGTAAGTAACCTTGCTTTAAAAATATACAAAAAACCTTTTTAAGAGCTCCCAGTCAGAGAGCTAGCAATTTAATATAACAAAGTAAACCCTCAAATCTTTACTGTTGGTTGATCTGTAGAGCCCTTGTTAGGAAAGCCTCAACAGGGGAGGACACTGGAACCTTTTATGCAGGCCTCAGCTGCTCTCAGGTAATCAGGCCCACTAACTCCTGATTAGGTGTTAGCAGTTCCCAAAGCTGAGGAGATTACCAGAGTTCAGCAACCTACTGTGCTCAAGGAAAGTTCCACTATAGCACTAAAAATTAAGTAACCTTGCTTTAAAAATATACAAAAAACTCTTTTAAGAGCTCCCAGTCAGAGAGCTAGCAATTTAATTTAATAAAGTAAACCCTAAAATCCTTACTGTTGGTTGATCTGTAGAGCCCCTGTTTAGGAAAGCCTCATGAATTCATGTCAGAGAGACATGGAGCCCGATTCAAAGAGTGGCACGTCTGGGTCATCCAGACCCCCCTGCACCTGGTCCTGGACCCGATCGCTGTGTTTTCGTTACTTATTGCACCTTTGAGGTGGAATAAGCAGCGCCTCTCCACAGGCCCGGCAGGACGTACAGGGCCATGACCTGAATCGGACCTTTATGTCCTGTCAGGCTGGCCCACCCCCACTCTGCCCTGATCCTGCCAGCACACCCATTCCTGAGCCCAGATGGCTTGTGGGGCTGCACATTCCACTGGGATGTGTGACTCCACAACTCGCATCCTGGAATCGGGCCCATTGTAAAAAAGGATAAATTGTCATGCTCAGAAAAGTTTTAAATTGGATGAACTCTTTTGATAAGAATTTTATTTGCATATTCAAAAGTATATAAAATTAGATGGGGCTGATAATGAGATATAAGGGAAGCAAAAAAATGTGTCCGAGTCTATAGGAGACTGCATATGGGCTAATAGACGTTTCCCCTGTGTTGAGATTCCCATTGAATGTTATAGTCTTGTACTTTGTATTTCCATTCAAGAAGTTGTGTGATATACCCTGAAGAACACTATTCACAGTTGAATTTATACTATGTACTGTATTTCAGTGTTGGATTGGTGGTTTGTAATGTTGAGTGAATCAGTCAAAGCTCTGTTGTGAGTCTGATCTTGCCTATTCAATCCTTTATCCAATCATGTTGAGCCACACAAATCCCTTGTATTTTGAAAGCACCCCTGCAATAGGCTGACATAGTAAAATGTTGTGAGGGACCTGCTCTGCTTAGGATGGATTCTAGCCTTGTAAATGACCTTATCCATGATTTAAATATTCCGTGGAACTCTTTTCTTAATTAAAGATTTCTGACATTTGTCATCCTTTTTTGTGTTTCCCCTCTTTTTGTTCCTCAAATAGGTTGAGAATGTCCTCATATTGTCTATGTCTCATTTGACATCTGAGAAATCACAGAATACCCCATCCCAAATCTTTTTGAACCATAAAGGATGCGCTGCTTCATCTCCCAGGGGCTTGTCTTTTCTTTTGATGCCAAGAGGATTAGCTATTTACCGTCATCTTGCTTGACTGTGTAACTCCCACAGATTCAACTACAAGCTTTTAGCCTCCATTTTTAAGGTTCCTGGATTTCACCTCTTGCTTGTCTCGTAATGTCCAAGGAAAACCAGCTGTTTTCCTGCTCCCATAGACTATAATGATGCCACAAACAAAGGGAATTTCCAAGCCCTTTGGCGCCCATGCCTATTCAGTTTGTTTAAAGGTTTACTAATTGAAAATACCAACAAATGCACCTTGCTACTTTTCACCACTGGCGATGGTTTGTATGATTTAAATAAGAGCTTTGTTCTTTCAGCTTGTAGGAAGCTTTTATCAAAATGCAGCTGAGCCTGTGTCAATAACTTATAAGTTTTTTATGGCTGCTTGGGAATATATCCAGTAGAAACTCATCTCTTCTTAGGATAAACACTGGAAGATTACCATCAATGATCCCGTAAGGGGCTTTTGCTTGCCCAAAGGTGCTACTCAAAAAGTAAACAGAAATTCTTCCTTACAAATTGCAGCTGCACAATAAAGTCCAGAAGAATTTTGTTTAAATCTGCTACGGTGAAAATTAGTGCTTATTACAATTAGATTTGATTTAGCTAGTCTTTTATTTCTGTCTCATTACAAATTTAAATAAAGAAGGCACATCTGTCTCCATTGGGAATAATATGTAAGTAGACTGATGTAACCAGTGCTGGCCCTAGGCAAGTTCAGGCACATAGCCCACACAAGGCCCTCACTACTGGAGGCCCTGCGCCACTCCAACTGCACTGAAAAAGAAAATCCCTCCAGATTCTAGACATGGCTGCTGCTGCATGAATGATTCAGCCGCAGCAGCAATGCTGTGATGGCCAGGGCCGCTTCAACCCATTATGGGGCCCAAAGCAAACTTCTCCAGCAGAGGACCTCCCCATCCATGCCCCCACTCCATCTATGCCCCCCTCTTATCCACTACCATTGTCCCTCTGGGGCTTGCAGCAGCAACAACACATAAAAAAGGCATCACAGTGCCTTTGGCGCCACAGTGCTATTCGTACTACCACTTCCATCCCCCTCCAATGAATCAGAGGGAGCAGAAGCATGAATGGCCCTGAGGCACCAGAAAAGGTGGTAATTCCCGTGCCAAAGTGCCTTTATGTGGTGCCTGCTGCTGCATGTCCCGAAAGGGGCGGCAATAGTGGTGGCAATAGGCGCGGGGGCAGGAGCAGGATCACTATCACCCATGGGCAGCGGAGCAGCTAGGCTCCTATTGTGCAAGGGCCTGTGGCAGCTGCCCCTTTTCCCCTATAGATAAAAGCAGCCCTGGTGGTGGCAGTAAGTTCAGCACAGCCTTTGGAGCAGAGGTTCATGGCTGGGAAAATGGAAGCTGTGGCGACAGAGAGAGGGGCAGTACCCTTGTGCTTAGCACCCATGGCCAGGACAGCACTCTCAGGAAAGGAGAAGGAGGAGCCGGCGATCAAGGTGGAAAGGGTGAGCATACCAGGTGAGAGGAGCTCATGCTGTGGTCTTGAATGGAAGCTGAGCCCCAGCAGGATATCCACCCGGCAGCAGACATTGACAAATTAAAATGATGCTGGTCTGAAGGGATGGACTAGCAATTATCTAAGGTGGTGGAAGGATGTGCTGTATGGAAGGGGAGTTGGTTTAGAGGGAACATAACACATAGGACCATATGGCAGGGGAAGGGAAAACATAGTAGAGCTACTGGACAGAAAGGATAGAGGATGAGAAAGAGGAGATATTGGACATAAGGGAGGTCACAGGGAATAAAAGAGAGAGTGAGGGAGATGCTTGACATAGGGAAAGGTGTAATAGGGAGATGGGGGAGTTATAGGCAGATGGACATGAGAGTGAATTTGGGAGATGGAGAAAAGAATGATGCTGGACACAGGGGAGTTGGGGATAGGGAGATGGAGAGGAGATGTTTGACATGGGGTGAGGTCATAGGGAGAGGGAGGGAAGATGCTGGACACTGGGCATACCAAGATGGAGTGAAGGTGCTAGACACAGGGGAGAGGACAAAGTACTACGCTGGACATAGAAGGAAATAGGGAGAAGTGCAGGAATGCTGCACACAGACAGAGGAGAGATTTTGGATATGGTGGGGTGATATGGTGTGAGAGGTGGAAATGCTGGATGGGGAGAGAGAGTGAGGGGCAGATACTGGATGGGCTCTATTTATATATGTCTCTATTTCTTTGGTGTTGTGCTCATGAGATTTCAGTTTAATTTTTATGAACATATTTCTATTTTTAGTTTGTGGTCCCTTCATTTGTACTTCATGAGGGTCTATGTTCTAAGTGTGTGACTGAAGCCAGGTATTCTATTAGTAGGGAGTTTCTTTGTAGGAATCTGCCTTATTCAGTTTTCTCAATAGGTGTGTGAATGTTCTAGGTTCCAGTGCAATATTTATGGTGCTGTCCTTTTCTGGGCACGTTCCTTGTTGTGTAAGCTTTGGAAGTTAGTACTGTTATGGAATGGTAGATTTGCTTTATGGGTCCTGTTCTTGGTGTGTAGTCAACTGTAGCGTGTTGGTGGTTGGTAGTGCAATCTGAAATGTAAAATATTTTGTTAGTTCAAATTCAAGGAAATATCAAATTTTAACGGAACATGTCAGTTTAGTTTTCCTTAGTAGCCTAATAATTTCACTTCTGCTGATTTCAGGACTTTTCCATTAATACGGTCCAATCCAGCCTGAGAACTATGATCCTGAATTCCTGGTTATCAGGATTAGTTCACATTTTATATCTTCCCTCCTCGCCAATTAGCTGGTCATGACACTGACTAGATAAATAAAGTATGCAGATATTTATAATGGTTTGCTTTTTTATGGGTGTGTGAAAGTGGTTTTAAGCTAATTTTGATTCATGATTATTACATTTTATAATGTCTGTTTTAATATATTGTGTATTATTTACATTCTCTTATATACTGTGCTATTCTGCATCAGTGTGGTTTACATTGAACAAACTGAAATTACATTGAACAGGGCATTATAACTTAGAGATAACTATTTTACAGGGAACATGGGCTATGGAGGGTTAAGTGGCTTGCCCAAGATGAACCTGTGGGACTAGAAACCCCAGTCCTTCCAGCCCAAGGTTGTTGTCCTCTAGTGCGATTTGAACCCCTGACCTTCTGGCCTGAAGTACCTTGCCCCAACCACTCCTCCACTCCATTATATGTATATTTGGAAGCCATCTAGGATTTTAGATAGGTGGCATATCAATTTTGAAATAAATTATCATTATGCAAATGAGGCCCAATGGCTATGTAATTATTTATGTAAATTAATCCTTTCAATGAGTCTCTGCAAATGGCCCCGCATCACTCTTGAGCAGCCCCTGGATGGAACCACTGGAAAGTTGCTTATAATAGGTTTCTGTGCACATGAACCTGAAAGTAGGAGGATTTCTCATCCTTTTCTTTAGAAAAATACTGAAAATGAACTATTTACATTTACACTAGCTTTCAAATCATCTTCTAAAACTTGATCCATGCTGTTGAGGTGAAAAAATCCTCTTAATAAAAATGTTGCTGAACTAGGTGCACCATTGATGATGCTGTAAATTAATGTAAAATCTTCAGTCTAAGTTCTATAGATACATTTTCACTACTGGGCCCCAAACTCTAATTAAAACCAATACATTTTTGCTGAGAAAGAATCAGCAAATATAGTGAAATAATTACACAACAAAACGGTGCAGACTGATAGATAAAGACCCCAGGGAATGATGTTCAGTTTTAAAATTACCCTCTCTCATTTTAATCCCACCTACTTAAATATTCCGAGTCATGGCCTTGCTGTCTTTATAAAAAGTCTCTTATGTTTTATATTGTGTATCCTGTCTGTTCTGACTAGATTGTAAACTTCCATTTATTTATTTAACAGG
Source organism: Ichthyophis bannanicus (assembly GCA_033557465.1). Taxonomy (NCBI): domain Eukaryota; kingdom Metazoa; phylum Chordata; class Amphibia; order Gymnophiona; family Ichthyophiidae; genus Ichthyophis; species Ichthyophis bannanicus. Next base: position 862,387,388 of record CM066032.1, on the reverse strand, counting down.
TCTTCTATACCACATTTCTTAAATTCAATGCGGTTTACATCAACACAAAATAGATAAATTAAACTGGGAATTTTAACGTGGAGTATTACAAAATCATAAAACAAGAGGATAAATAAGCAAATGGAGACTAGGTTAACATGTCAGTTCCAAAATGCTCCCTGAAGAGTTGAGTTTTCAGAGCTTTCCTAAAATCCTTGATATCAGATATGGATCTTAATTCTCCTGAGAAGAGTTCCAAAGAGATAAAGAGTACAAACACAAGACATGGTAACAAGTTGTTTGTTTTGCAGTTGTACATCACTTAGGTATAGATATTAAATTCTCGCATGAAGCTCTTCTTTGTCTATTGTTAGGTTTCATTGTAATCAAACGTTGAAGGGCTGCTGGTAAAACATTATAAATTTGCAATGCATATGAATTGAAAGCCAATGTAATTGAAATAGAATTGGGGATATGTGATTCATCTTGGTGGTTCCCATAACCATACATGCAGCTGTGTTCTGAACAAGTTGTAGTAGAAATGTTGATTTCATTGGGAGACCTTGAAGATTAAATTGCAATAATCCAGAGTAGACGTTATCAAAGATTGACAGATTGTCCTGAAGTCACATTCATTTAGTAAAGTTTTTAATTTCTGGATTGTTTATAACTTATAATAAGCCTTTTTAGTTATTCTCTTAACCCTTTCAAGGCCTACTTTAAAATTTTAATCCACATTCTGCAGCCGGGTTAATTTTTGCATATTTCAGGAAAATTGTACCCGTCTTATTCAATATGTTCTAATAGTGATTTTCCTTCTGCTATGGTCATGTATTATATACCATTTGATAGGAATATTTAGTCAGAATTTTGGATCTCGAGAGTTTTGGGCTCGGCCTGGAAAGGGTTAATGTGCTCTTGGAAGTTGAGATTTTGGTCAAGAGTTATACCAAGATACTTTACATGATGCTTAACAACTAGATCATAATCGAGAATATGTATACTCCTAGGTGGTGTGAAAGAGGTGCTTCTTGTGACACAAAGAACTTCAGACTTTGTGAAATTGATTTCAAGGCTTAGCTTAATAAGGCAGACTATCATTGAGGTAGAAAGGTTGGTAAGAAAATATTGATGGTAATGCCTAAAGTGATTGGAGCTCTTGGAGTGATACCAACTGGAATCCCAACATAAGTAGAAACTTTAAACTTAAAAAAACATAGCCCCATCTGTTTTGCCGAAAACCATCCTATTTAAAAGATTTAGGTGCAGAATGTATGCTGTTCCATGATTCTCAGGTTCTTAGGTAGGATCCAGATTAATAGTTAAAACCAGTCAGAAGTGTCACACATGAAGAAATCATAAATAATAATAATATATTTGGATTAAAAATGACATCAGGATTTATTGATGTATTTAAAAATTCTGCTTCTTGGAAAATTGTTTGCAAATATTAGAATCTGTCCTTTTTTACACTATGTAAGAAATCCAGACATCCACAATGGTTTGTATGAATGTTCACTGGAATGAATGACTGGAGGAATGAACATTTTGCCTCTTTTTCTTCCCCTTTTCTCTTCAAGTCCTATGTTCACCAGAATTTGAGACAGTGAATAAGCTTATACCCACCCTTCCAAGTTCAGTCTGTATTCATTGTTAGTCATTAACTCTGGTAACCCGGAGGCCCTCCTCGCCTCCATCACCAGTCTTAGCATCCCACAATAATATTCCCCCATAAATTCACAAACAACTGTAGTTTGGTACAAACATTTGGTCGCAGCTTTATTTACACCTGTAACAACCGGCCCAACACGGGCCTGAATATAAAACCATCCAACATAACCCAGCCCCCACACCCCATTGCCGGAGGATGCCCCCCCACCCGCCCTTTTAGTAGCAAGGCGGAGCATCCTCCTCCCCCCCAAACCCCTCCGCCTGCCTCGCCATACTAGTAGCAAAGGCCGGCTCCCACCCCCCCGCTACCGGGCCGAGACCCCCAACCGGGCTGTCTCGCCCCACCCCGAGGAGCACTTCGCCCCCACTGCTCGTAAACCAGTTCAAGCCCGCGCCGCTCCTGCGAGCGCTGGCTCTGTACCCCGCCCCCGCCAGCTGCAACATTTCAAGACCACCTCCGTAAAGGGTGGGAGGGCGGGAACGCGTCCGATTCCCGAGGAGTCGCGGCAAGAAGGAGACGGCCGCGGCTCCTCGCAGACACTGCCCGCCCCCCCTCTTCAGCCCGCGGCCAATGAAATCGCTCCGACAACATGACGGAGCGATTTCGAATGCCGCGAGCATGGCCTCCTCTCACTCACCCCCCCCCCCCGCCCCCCGTCACATGCTGGAGGCCGAGGCCGGACCCGGGCCCAGGTTACTGACGGCCGCGGGACCCGGCCCGCGGCCTCGAGCATTAACTCTGGTAACCCGGAGGCCCTCCTCGCCTCCATCACCAGTCTTAGCATCCCACAATAATATTCCCCCATAAATTCACAAACAACTGTAGTTTGGTACAAACATTTGGTCGCAGCTTTATTTACACCTGTAACAACCGGCCCAACACGGGCCTGAATATAAAACCATCCAACATAACCCAGCCCCCACACCCCATTGCCGGAGGATGCCCCCCCACCCGCCCTTTTAGTAGCAAGGCGGAGCATCCTCCTCCCCCCCAAACCCCTCCGCCTGCCTCGCCATACTAGTAGCAAAGGCCGGCTCCCACCCCCCCGCTACCGGGCCGAGACCCCCAACCGGGCTGTCTCGCCCCACCCCGAGGAGCACTTCGCCCCCACTGCTCGTAAACCAGTTCAAGCCCGCGCCGCTCCTGCGAGCGCTGGCTCTGTACCCCGCCACCGGTGCGAGGTATTCATTATCCTCGCACCGCCCCCCCATAAAGCTGCGACCAATCAATTCCAGTGCTTCCTGCTCATCATTAAGCAATAAGTCCTGTCCGACCGGGGACAAGTGTACCCCATCAGCACGTTACAGTCCAGCACACAGGGGGTCCGCCCCAGGACGCCGGACCTGCCCCCCCCCCTCCGGCCTGCTGCAACCAACAGCCAAGCCCTGTTGATCTGCGCTAGCCCTCTCAACCACCGTCGCTGAGGCAGGCAGGCCGACCGCATGATGATGTCCGACCAGACGATTGCACGTCTGGCCACTGCTCCTGCAGCACACAAAGGACCCCCCTGCACCGCTCGAAGGAGCTGCCGGCACGTCCCACTGGAGAGATCGTGCCCGCCCAGATGTCTCAAAAAACAAATCCCACGGGCCGCTGTCGCCGCTCCGCACGCTCCCGAATCCCTGGAAGGAGCTGCCACCGACGCTGGTCCCACTCGCCCAGCCAAACCGACTGGGAATTGCCGGACACCACGCCCAGGTGCGGGCCCAGCAGCCGAGTCCAGGCTCTGTGCTCCGCCCAGATGATCGGCGGGCCCGTGCCTTACCCCCTGTAGGCCCGCCCCGCAGAACACCTGAAAAAGGAAACACAGCATTAGCACCCCCCCCCCCCCCCCACCCCCACACACAACTGGTCCACGCCCCTGTAGGCCCCCCCTGCAGTACACCTGAAAAGAAACCCAGCATTAGCACCCCCCCCACCCCCTCAGCGCCCCAACGCACAACTGGTCCAGGCGCACATAGCCTGCGTAGGCCCCCGGATCGCCAACGCCCGGTCCGAGAAACCCACCTCACCCCCGACCAGCTGCAGCCGCGCACGTCGCCGCCCCTATCCGGAAGGAATGGAGACGCATACCCCCGTCCATCCAAGCCCAGATGCCACAAGGCCAGGCAGAGCACCACCGAGAATGGAAACTGGATAACCACACTCCAGTCCGGGTGACAGAAGAAACCTCCAGCCAGATCCGGTCGCTGACGCCCATGAGACGCCAAGTTCCGCGCCGGACAGGATCCCAGACCCGGTATTGCCTCCCGCAGCACACACCGCCCCCGGCCCTACGGGTCGGTCTTCGAATGGGCCACAAACATCCGCACTCGCGCCTCCTGTAGGCCTCATGAATCACAGGACGGCGCCAATCCGGGACTATTGGCTGCGCTCGCGCCCACCAAACCAATAGCCGCCTCACCACCTAAGGGCACCCGGACTGCCCCAGCCTGCCGCCCTGCCGAAACGAGGAGGAACCGGCCAACGCCACCTGCACCACCGACCGGGACCGCCAGACTCTCTGGCCCACGCTATAAAGGAAAACCGCCGGAACATCCCCCACTCCACCGCCTCTCCAGCCCATTCCCCACAGGACCGCAACAAGAAGATCATCGAACACGATACAGCTCGACAGCAATAGCAATCTGATCACCCCGCACAGAGCGAGCCCGAGCCGGAACAATGAAACGAAGACGGGCCAGCACAAACACACACATCAACGCCGCTACCCGCGGGCACTTGGACGGATGCCGAGTGAGGACTTGCACCACCGCGGCGTCGTCGCACCAGAAAACCACCCGCCTGTCCCGCACCGTTTCGGCCATACCCAGAAGACCACCATAATGGGGAACAACCCCTTCGCCGTCCAGGATGCCGGCCAGGCGCCGCCCCCATAAACCCGGGCAGTACCATCACATACCCAGCCTACAGGCCGCCGCCGACAACAATTCCAAGTCACGGTGGGATAATACCACAGGCCGCAAGACCGCGCAACCCATATACCACCCCAAAAGCATCCCACCCCCGCCAGTTGGCTCGCATCCCCAATGTCACCCGGATACAATGATGCCCCTAGCACACACTGGCCATCGCAAAGGATAGCCGCCACGCCAACGGCCTCCCCCTTGCAATGACTCGACCAGCAAAATTCGAGTGGCCGACCAGCCACCGAAGATCCGTTAGCGTCACCTTCGAGGTGGAGCCGACCGCTGCCACCAACCGCCGCCGCCGCTCAACTCCACTGAATCGATCACGATCCCCAAGAAGGAACGACATGTCACCGGCCCCACTGTCTTCCCACTGCCAAAGGGATGCCCACTCCTCTGCTAGGCCCCAGGAAACGCCCCAGCAAGGACCCACCAGCTGCGGACCGCGCGGGCCCCACGAACAACAGCGTTGAGATACTGCACGGTACCCGGCACCCCGACCTCCGCACCAATATCCAGTGCAAAAACGAGCTGATGGCCGCGAAGCAAGCACGTGAGATCGCCCAACCCCTAGCAATAATACTGAGCCCGAAACGAACTCCCAGCCAGAGGAAGGCAGGAGGTTGAACCGGCAAAAGCCGTGGCGAATCCAATGTCCGACTCCGCCAGCCAAGCCCATTTCTACATTGGCGCACCAGCTCCTAGGCCGCATCGGAGGAGGTATAGCGCACTGAGCACAGTTCCCGCGGGATGTGGTCGTTCACCGAGGCCCCAAGGGGCAAGACAGATCGTGTATCCGCCGATACGCCCCAGCTCTTCCGTCAGGAGAACCCACAGCGGAGAAACCATAGACAGCGCACCGGGCAGCCAGTCAAATGACCCTGCGACCCAGCCCAGCGAGCACTCCTCCGCGATCATCGCGCGGGCCACCTCCGCCATCAGCCTCACCGAGCTAGCCTTCCCCCCCCCCCCCCGCCACATCCCGGACTTCCTCCTGACATGGGATAGGAAAGCCGTCGGAAAACCCCCCGCCTCCAACATATTCCCCGCCGCACCGTGCCTGATACCCTAACACCGAAGGGGGGGTAGGCGCCAGCCCCCCCCGCTACCCTCTACACCTACCCGCCGCCGGCGCCCCCTGAACTGTCCGTCGACTACCCTTAACGGCCACGTGACCGGCACCGCCAAGCAAGCAGGCGCGCCGAAAATTGCAGTCCGGAAATGGGCAGCACGAATCGGGCCCCGGGCCCGCTGGCTAACAGGACTGAAAGGCCCGCAAAGCTGCATCGCCCTAGGCCCTAACCGGACCGCCCCCCCCCCCCACCATTCCAGGCCGACCTTTGCATCCGACGCTTAACCTCCTTCATTCCCCTCGACAAGTGCCGAATTCTCCATCCAATCCCGAACTCCCCACCGAAGTCGGCTTCAGCCTGCAGCGCACCGTACCGACTCGGGCCCACAGGCTCCCTACACTCGCCATTCGTGAAAAAAGGCCCCAGGTTCAATTCTTGAAGGCGTCCCAGGACACCATACGCACCCCCCGCCTACTCATCCTCCTTCCGTTCCTCGCAACTCTCCCCCGAGCGTCTCCCCCTTCGAGGCGCCGGAAAATATCGACGTGACGCCGCTCTATGATCCGCCACCACAACTTGCGCAGAACCCCCTCCCACAACGCCGCATACCACACCGCCGAGGACCCCTCACCTGCCCGCGGCCCGACCGAGGAGGCCGCCGAGGAAGTATCCGAGGACCACGACGACGAAGATGACGCACTCCGCCTACGACGCTGCCGGTGCATCCACGGCGCTGAGGCTTTACCCTCACCCGACGCACCCTCACCCGGCGCACCCTCACCCGGCGCACCCTCACCCGACGACACCACCCCCCAACCGGATTCCCGGTACACTCACCTAGCGCCGCCGGCTCCGCTGTTCCCCGCACTACCGAGGTGGACCCCGCCAGCTCCACAGAGGTCAGATCGGTCTAGCACCAGCTCCGCGACATCTCCGTCGAGCCGACTCCCACACCGCCTGCTGCTGCCCTCGCACTCCAGGGAACCTGCAGAGGGAGAGAAGAACCAACACACGGGGAAGGAGGAGAACCAACACACGGGGAAGAAGGTGCACCAACCCCCGGAGAAGCCATCCCCTGATGCCCCCCCCCCGAGGACCCCAACCCCTCGGCTGCCCAGCCCGCCGCTCCCTAGGGAAGCAGCCCTCCGCCACCCTGGAAACCGGCCCCCCCACCCATCCCCTCCCCCACACCCCCCCCCATGGGCCCACACCCCCCCCCATGGGCCCACACCCATCGACTGCCCCGACACCGGGGACCAGGCCGCCCATTCCCCACCATGCAAACCCGGCCTCCCCATCCCCTGCGACACGGGCCCCTAGGCTCCCGTGCCGCCCGGCGCACAGGCCAGCCCCCCGCAGGGCAAACGCCCGTGACCTGAACCCCCCCACCCACCCGTTCCCCCCCCACCCATCCGTTCCCCCCCCCAGCCCAGCAAATCCCCCCCCTCCAGCCCATCCAATCCCCCCCCTGCATCCGCTCCCCCCTGTCCCCTACCAGCCCCCCGGCACCACGATCCCTACTGCAATGCTCCCGTCTGCAACACCCCCTCACCCAACCCCCCCCTCCCCCCATCAGTCTCCCCCGCCCCCAGGCCCCCCCACCCCCAGCCAGGAGGCCCACCACCCCCCCGGACCCCGCAACCTGGCTGCTGAAGCAGGTAGAGACCCCCGCTTCCCCAGCCCCCGTCCCATGCTTCCCCGCCCCCTACCTGCCCCCCCCCTCCGCAAACTCCCGCTGCCTGCTCCGGCCCCCAATGCTGAACCCACTCCCCGTGACCCCTTCGAGCTCCCCCCAGCCCTTCCCGCCGAAACCCCCTTTCTTATGGCTCCTTCTGGCCTGAAAAGTATGCTCCCGCCGGAAACGCCCGCCGCACAGAGAGCCCCCTGACTAACTCGCCCCCGGAGCACCCCCCGAGCAGAATAACCCCCCGATTACCCCACTCACCGGACCCGCCGTAACGCGTCCGATTCCCGAGGAGTCGCGGCAAGAAGGAGACGGCCGCGGCTCCTCGCAGACACTGCCCGCCCCCCTCTTCAGCCCGCGGCCAATGAAATCGCTCCGACAACATGACGGAGCGATTTCGAATGCCGCGAGCATGGCCTCCTCTCACTCACCCCCCCCCCCCCCCCCGTCACATGCTGGAGGCCGAGGCCGGGCCCGGGCCCAGGTTACTGACGGCCGCGGGACCCGGCCCGCGGCCTCGAGCATATTTTACGTCTTTTTCATCCAGCTTGCAGGCTGCTGTTATGTTTTACACATTCTCGACTATGTGTTAACAATGACACAAGACCTTAATCAGGATTTCTTATTTCATACCTCTTTATGCATTTTCAGACATTTTTCTCATGTCACTGCCCACATGATAGGCTTATCAAAGTCTTGACTTCAGTCCTTTACTCACGCTATTACCTTAATTTAGCAATCCTGACCATAGTTTCATTTCAAATCCAAGTATCAACCTACCCGTTTCCAGACTATAATAACACAGCTAGGGCCTCAGAATTCCCCTTCCTGACCTTTCTGCACTTTGATTTGAAAGTCTAGAAAAGAAAGTGCTCTGCTGTAGGCCTATGCAGACAGAGATAGATGGAAAGAATCAGATTCTCAGGAAACCCTCCTGTTTGGTCTTTACCTTCTGAATCTGACTGCCCCCGGACTGTGTAAAGGTTAAACTATTGTTGTTATAATTAAACTTTGTTTTCAAAAGATCTTTAAAATGCAAAGAAATGGTCACCAAATTGTTTCTCACTTTTGACTGACATTTTCAGTGTGAATTTGTTTTGCTCACTGTGGTGCTGATATACTAAGGATATGCAGGCCAAACATTCTTATGTTGTTTAGTTCCTGTGTTGTTTGCACTGTTTGTTTCTTTGTTTTGTAATTTGTTTCAGTCAGAAATGTTAATTGTGCACACTATCGCTCAACAGCCTGCTCTATGGGTGAATAGTTTGCATGATTGAACAATAGCGTTTTGTCAATAGTGCACTCTAATTATGACAGATAAAAAATGACAAAATGTAGGGGTGGTTTTTTTTTTACTTCTGTTTCAAATCAAAAACATGAAATGATATAGGAAATGTCAGTGGCATTTCCTATGTCACTTCAAATAAATGCACATCCCTAACACTAACAAATGGGATGGTTGGTGAAAATATAAAATTACATATGTTCTCAGCCATGGCACTGCATGAATGCAACCTAGGCAAAGCCCAATCATAATGTTGTTCTAAAATCTTTAAAAAGTGCCATGTAACTCTTTGTTGGTTCCTACTTTTTGCTTGACAAAGCAGGTCCAATTGTTGCAGTGCTATCGCGTTAAACTGAAGGGAAGGGAAGGTCGCGACCCTGCAGGCAACAGGCTGCCCATGGGGATCACTGGCCTTTCCCTCCTGTCTGCCGGTGGGAAATTAGATCCCCAGGGCAGACAAGAGACGAAGGCAGGTGATTTCAGCCTCCCATGATGTGGCAGGCCTAGAGACAGAGTTTGGTCCTCCCAAAGCAAACAACGTTCTGCCATCCCTGGCTTTAAAGAAATGGAGTCTTCAATTAGACGTTTAACAAATTTTACTACAGAGCTTGATAGAATTATTATATATAGAAGAGAATTGAAAGAAATGCATAACACAAGGGAAAGAATTTACTCAGACAACAGGTCATGCAAACAAAAAGTGATTAAGATCTGTTTGTTAAACAATTACCCCCCCCCCCCCCCCCCGTTTAATAAACTATACTAGTAAAGATTAACTGATTAACCTTTGTTGTCTAAGGGGCAGCAATCTTATGTTGCCATTTTTCCAACACCTCTAAGCATTAGAAAGATTATTCCCTAAGATTTGTCTTCTCAGGCAATTTCTCTGAATGGGTTAACCCACAAATCACTTCAACAAGGGAAAACATTTATATAATCCACCAAACAGAACTACTCTTTGGTCCCACCATGTAGCGAAGTTCATCACAATAGGGGATTTCCAAGATCTTACATCACAGGTCCAACAACTCCCTCTATCTGATAAAACAAATTACTGGCCAATACTAAAACAGTACTTATTCACTTTATAAATTATATAATTAATTAATAATCAGCACCATACTCGTGCTATGTCTCATATGAAGGTATAACAACCTCCAAAAGGGTTTTGCAAAACAAAACCAAGTAGTCTTATTAGTTAACAAACTTTTCACCATCTAAAGAAGTACATAATTCACTTATCTGCAAAGTTTCACTCCCATAGATCAAACATCATCGCCTGCCCAAGATTTTTTCACCCAAGTTTTTTCACCCAACAAAGATCTTCATTTCTCCTTCACAAAGGCTTCAACAGGGATATGCTCACACTACAGTCATGAATCTCACTTTTAAGCCAGGGTATTGGAGTATGATCTCAATCTCTCAAAATTTAGTGCTAATGCTTGACATAGTGCTTGCATTGTGCCAAAGGAGCTTCCTTCTGGAGTTCATAAGATGTAACAGGTATGGTTAGTTTGTCAAGATGTGCTTGGAAATTCTTCTTTATCAAGCCTATGGCTCCCCGTACATTGGGGAATATTTCTATATTTTTCTGCCACATTTTTTTGGTCTCTGACTGCATTTCTTGGTACTTCAGGATCTTCTGCTTCTCCACACGATCCATAGAATAATCACTCGGAACGACACCTCTATTATCATGCCATTCTGGTGTTTGTCCTTTACCACTATGTTGGGTTTCCTCGCATCCATTGGAATGGGAATGTCCCAGGTGATCATAACCTCTTCATTCTCTGTAATTTTCTTAGGGTCAAGATCACAGTGCTTTTCAGGTACAGTGATGTTGTAGTGTTTACAGTTTCCAATGGAAGAGGCATGCTACTTTGTTGTGCCTGTCTGTATAGACATTTTCCGCCATCAGAATTTCACAGCCAGCTAAGAGGTGAGCTACTGTTTCTAGGTCTTTCTTACAGAATCAACATCTCTGTGCTGCCAGTTTTCAAACCATTTTATCTCTAATCTGCTCTCCTGGGTTGCAACTATCACTCTCATTCTTTGGTTTCAATTCACCCCTCTCTATAACAATTCATGTGCCCGTTTGTATTTGACAAAGGGTTCCTGGAGTAACACTTTCTTTTCCCATGTATTTGTGCATTTGCCACTTGTTATTCCTTGTTTGCTGATCTATTTTTTTAAAGAGGTTTTTTTTTTCCTCTTGTTTTGAAAATTGTTGCTTCCTTTCCTGAGTGTGCTTGTGGATTCTCACTCATTCCCTCTAGTCGCTGTCCAAGTTTGACAATGGAGACAGATTCTGGACATTTACTTTCATATTTCAGCACATTTTGTGTATTATGATCTGGTGCTATTAGGTAAACCTGGAGGCCTATGATTGTAGCTCTGTATGTGTAATTAATCTCTATGAGGCCTAGCCCTCCTCCAGTTCTAGGAACGTACAGTCTTGGCATACATTGATTCTTGTAAATTTTCATGTGCATGAATGAGTTTTCTTGTTCACACTTCCAGTTTTTAAAGATCTTTAAGAGGCCAGTCTACACTCTGAGAGCTAAATGAGAGTAGTGGAATTGTCAGCTGATTGATGGCTTATCTCTCATTCTGTGATGTTATGGCACTTTTCAATAATGATTTTAACCTTCTATTACTGATATTTTCTTTCTGTAATTTCTGATTGAGTGTCATTCTTTCCTCTACTCAGAGATATTAAATGCCTTCCTGTTCAAGTTCCTTGATGTCACAGCCCTCAACTAGGGAGATGTTCTCTGTTTTGCTTAATTTGCCTCTAAAAAAAGTTGCCCTAGCACATTTGTCTAGGCCAAAAGACATCCTGAAGTCATTAGAAAAGTTTTTCACTACACTGACTTGCTCTGCTAATTGTTGGTCACTGGAACTGTAGAGCTTCATGTTGTCTACAAATAGTAAATGGGATGTTATCTCTAGGTTGTTACCTTCTTTAGGATATAGGCTGAATCTGTATTCCAAAAAGTGTTAGAGTGCTCATTGGATGAAGCACCATACAAAACAAAAGCGGTGACAAGAAATCTCCCTGAAATATTCTTTGCTGGATTTTGATGTTATGAAAATAGTCAATCAGTACATCATTCCTACTTCAAAATCAGGGTAGTTTGCCACATGGTGAACTTAATGTACTCTGTCACACCAGGATTTATCTTATACATCACATGGCAAATTGTCCAAGAGTGTGAGGATGCTGTCAAAAGCTCTCTTATAATCAAGCCATGCTATACTGCTTTTCTTAGTGCTGGCCATGATGGCCTTAGCATTAACTGGTCTTTGGTTCCATATGCTTTCATCTTATTGCCCTTTTGCTCTATTGTTATGATGTTACTGAATTCAATATTAACCATATATTCTGTCTGCATCTACTGCAGTGAACAGCTTATAGATTAGTAGGTAGATAAGTTATTGGCCTATAACACAGGTACACTAAAAAAAATTTTTTTTAAACTGCCTCTAATGTTTCGATTGATTTTTACGTTTTTTGGTGCGCTGAATCCAAATCTGGTAACCAATTTGCTCCATCACGTACAGATTTTTTGCTACATTGGATTAGCAGTTTGAGGTGAACGTTTCAGATTGAGTGCGATCGAGATAAAAGTTTCTTGGATGAATTCTTTATACTAATTGTTTAGTAGTTATTCAAATAAGAATAAAGAAAATTGTATCAAGGCAGCACATAAGAATAGAGTAATGTCAACAAAACACACTGTGATGGTAGCAAAATTGTCTGCACTTAAAACAGCCACATACATGTGCACAAACATTGAGCATATAAGAGCGAGGTTAGACACAAAGCAAAGCAAAGAAATGTGCAAAAAATGTTGTACAGGTATGTATGTAAGAATAGAAAACGCAAACCGCACCATTGCAATACATGAAGACAAACACCCGATGGTGTGAAAATAAAATTCTAATAAATGAGATCCGACACTGTGGTAATAACTAGCAAAGTTTTATTTCAAAGTTTAGTAAAAACACGATATTTGTCAACACAGTTTAGATTTTAAAGTCATTCTTGGGTCAATCAATCTCCTGGTGGGCCCGTTTCTTCTTCCCCCGAATGCTTCTCTTGGTGCGCTGCTTGGCGTATTTTTCATCTGGGGTTTCCCGCAGCAACAACCAGCAGAAATCAGCCATCATAGTGGTGTTCCATCTTCCTTGGTACCTTCTCTCTGCGTCCTTGATGTCCTGGTGAAACCTTTCACCTTGTTCTTCACTGTACGCCCCCAAGTTTTCGGGAAAGTAGTTCACATGGGAGTGCAAGAAATGGACTTTCAGGCTCATGTTACAGCCTTGTTCTTTGAAGGCATTGAGCATCCTGGCAACAATATCCTTATAGTTCTCATCCCGCCTGTTCCCCAAGAATTTGAGAACAACATCCTTGAAGGAATCCCAGGCTTCTTTTTCCTTCTCAGACATCGTTTCAGCGAATGCTCCATCTGAAATGAGTTTCCTTATATCAGGGCCAACAAACACTCCTTCCTTTAGCTTTGCTTCAGAAAGTCGGGGGAACTCTGAGCAAAGGTACCGAAAGCACTCACCATCTTTTGGAAGGGACTTGATGAATTGCTTAATGAGACCCAACTTAATGTGGAGAGGTGGTAATAGAATTTTATCACGAGGTACCAAGCTCTCATGAAGAACATTTTTCTCACCGGGTCTCAAATACTCCCGAATTGGCCAGTCTTTTTTCCCCCAGTGTAGGTCGCGGGCCCGGCTATCCCACAAGCAAAGGAAGCAGGGATATTTGGTGAAACCGGATTGCTGCCCTAATAGCATGGATAGAATTTTAAAGTCTCCACAAATCATCCACTTATGCTCATCATAACGAATCTTCTGAAGAATCAGGGCCAAATTCTCGTATTTTTCTTGGAGAATAACAGAGTGAGCAATAGGAACTGAAGCAAATGTGTTGCCATTATGAAGAAGAACACCTTTTATGCTGTCTTTTGACGAATCAATGAACAGCCGCCATTCAGCAGGATCATACTTGAGTTTTTTTTTTTTTTTAAAACGTTTATTTTCATTTTACAACAAACAAAAGTAACAACACACCAAAAGATACAAATACACACATACAATAAGGAAAACAACCCCAATTACCCCCCACCCCTATGCTTCTTCTCTAAGCTAATAAGAGTCATCACATAAGCGCGTACACACAACAGTTATTGTACAGCAAACAAGCAGAAATGGTATTGATGATACAGGCTGATCCTGTGGCAGAAATGTATACAAAATTAAACAGTTAAACTTTTCCATCACTCCGTATATATCGTTGCAAAATACCAAATCTTCCTCTTTGCTGAAATACTTCAAAAATTGTGTCTCGCGGTTGCGGTACCAATAAAAAGTTGTTCCTGGTGACAATAGATTTTTCTGTTTAAGCCGAGAACCTAGCAGTTGGGCAGCATCTTTTGGGAGTCCTAAATCCGGACTAAATCATTCAATTCAGCTTGAGAGAAAAGTTCAGGTTTCGGATCTGGTTCAGTTTCAAACTCGGAAGTACTGGACTCATCGGGAAAAGCCATCTGATGAGTCTCAGCATGATCAGAACCGTCCACACAAATATGATCCAAAGATTTTGGTGGTTCAGGCACAGGTACTTCGTTGCTATGAGGCATAGGCCTAATTGCTGAGGGAAGGTTGGGGTAACTTATTACGTTCTTATTTTTTAAGTTGTATCCCTTCACAATGCAAGAGCAAAAATAGCAGTCACTGCTGTGGTCTCTTTGTTCACGCCACATCATAGGTATTCCGAAACAAAATGCTTGTTTTTTACCTTTCATCCATAAGCGTAGATCTTCCTCACATGTCTTGCACACTTTGTGAGGAGCCCACGGTTTGTCTTGATCGCCTAACTTCAAACCGAAATAGGCGAAATATACTTTTTTAATAAATGCAGAAATGTTCCTCTGCCGCTTTTTCACGGTATATTCCCCACAAATAAAACAAAAACTGTCCGGAGAGTTGACGCAACCTCTGGCTCTGTGAGCCATCACAAATACACAGCACTGCAAACTACAACTGTAGTGAACCACTTCGGAATAAAGCTGGATTACGACTGAGCAAACAAAAGGTAATAATGAACTTGCAAGAAACTGAAATTTGACAGGAATGTTCATGTCGCAACCACCGTGTTTGAGCGAGCGAACGAGGCGAGGCGAACAGGAAAGAACATGCGCCAGCGCGAGTACTGGATTTAGCCCCCCGCCTCCCAATTGTCCTGTTAATGTATAAAATGAATACAAAACACTCTAAAATATCATGAGGGAGTGTTTCTAGTTAGTTAACCATTACAACCTCTATTTTGGGCCAAGAAAATAAACTGCAGTCGGCTAAAAAGAAATTATGTGAACATTCCTTATATGGGTAAGAAATCTAATTTTGCAAGAAAACGTGACGTGATGGAACATTTTGGCTATTTTTCCTGGATTCAGCACCCCAAAATCTATAGGAATCAGTTGCAAAACTGGAGGCAGTTTTTTGGTAGTGTACCTGTGTAATTGTAGGGAATGTTACTTGTGTCCCCCTTTGCAAGGAAAGATGTCTTCTCTATTTGGCAGAGGTAATGACCTCTATATGATTATTTCTATAGATGCTATTGAAGTTCATTTGAATCTTAGTCTTGTAAGTCTCTCCATCCATGTTTTTGGTGAGTGGGTTCATCATCTCAGTCCATGCTAATGTTATCCAGACCTGGCAAGTAGCACCTATGAAGGTGTCACCTGCCTCTGTCAGTTTTGTAACTCCAGACCAACATCAGAGGGGTAATTCAAAGCTACCCCTCTGAAAATCATCATCCATGCTGGATTGTCTTCAAGGATAGGAATGACCTTAGGTACATAGTGTTTAGCCCAATATCCATGACAAAGCCAAATTGCCACTGGGCAAAATTGTGTTGGTGCAACATAGCCTGATTCATTGGGTTAATGCAATGTTCCCATGCAGCTGCATGGGAGTCCATCCATGCTGCTGCTAAAAGGGGGAGGTTCTGCTACTTTTTCTTTTGACTAAACTCAAGATATGACAACACATCTCCCTACCAGCAGCAGTGTGGGCAGAGGACTTACACTCAGGTTTGTGGGAATGTTGGATCAGTGTACCACTGTTTTCTTCTTAGTGGTCCAGCTAATGGTCACTCTCCATTGTTGGAAAAGGTGTCATGTGGTAGACTTGAGGTTTATTATATCACCAACCCAGTGTGCGCTTAGTTTTAAATTGACAATTTCTTGTAGAATAATGCTTTCAAAAATCAGTCTCCTTATTGCTGCATTCAATGGTGTGAGAGTGTTGAAATCTTCCTGCATGGAATTCTGTCTGCTGTTGTAGTGCCAATTCTTATTATTGTTATTGTGTACAACAGCATGCCAATTGCTTATCAATATGGATAATTGTTTAGTGACAAATTCTTTGCCTTGTACCCTTTATATAGGTTAGTTCTACAGGAGTCCATGCTTCCTTTGCTGCCCCCATTCTGAAGTGGGTCAGCATTTTGCTGATTTTATTTTTTGGATTGAATTATAAATCTCCATTTTCTTCTCTCTCAGTTTGGGCTTCAAAGTATTGTATAATAGTCCCTAAGGGGTCATTTTAGAAGCCCTATTCATGATATCGATGTCTGAAAATGCCCCTGACCCATTTTAGAAAGGACTGAATATACAAGTGTCAAGTGTGATCATGTCCAAGTCACATGGGGATGGGCCAAAATAGACATGTGTGCGCCTGAGTTTGGACCTATGTTGCACATCTCAATTGGCTGTCAGAGACATCCATGGTTATAGATGCTCCAGGGCATGAATAGGACTCTGAAAAGTGCTAGTTTTGGTAAACCAACAACTGTAAGATGAAGAGAAAAATGTCCCCTCACTCCCCTGATATTTTTTTGCTCCTTCAAAAAAATGTGGCAGTAAATAAAAAGATATTTCTTCTAGCTCCCATGCCACTGCATGTCTGCATTTGCAAAATGACAAACCAGGGCATGTATGTGGTGATATGCATGGATGCATTCTGAAAAGCTGCAGGCACATCTATGTCCCCGGAATGGTAGATGTCAATATCTGAGATGTGCAAGTTTCTGGAACCAGGCTAAAAGCTGCACATGTCTGACCCATTACTCTGCATGTCCCATTTTCCCCTTTTATGTGACAAATGTGGATCTTTCAGGATTTGGAAAGGCCAATTTTACAAAGCACTTACACATGCTCTCCTTCTCTACTGCCCCTCCCATTGTATGTCAGAGTTTTGACTTGGATGCCCCAAATTTCACACGTATGGTCTTTCTAAAATCTGCATTCACATCTTTAATTTAAAAAAAACTTTCCAAATACCTTTTGATACTCACCTCCTTCCATATAACACATTAGGATATCGTCCTCAAACTAAAAGATATTATCCTTCATTTTAAAATTAAGAAAGTTCTGCCTTGCTTCTCACAAATCCTCACTGTATGGGACACAATTGACTCTCAATCTAGGCGCTAACGGCCTGCTTGAAACCAGAAGTGCTCTTTTGAAGCTTGTGCACTGTTAAGTGCCATCAAGTTGGTGTTGACTCCTGGTGACCCACTGGATAGTTGACCTAAACTTTGTTCGGTCTTCAGCCAAGTGGTTCATTGTTGATAGAATGGTATGTATAGCTGTTGTTATTGTATCAATCCATCTCATTACCAGCCTTCCTCTATTAGGTGACCTACGTTGCCAAGAATTATGACAGTCTTTCTCCAATGATCTCTCTCTTCACATGATGTGTCCAAAGTATGAAAGTCAAAGTCTTGTCATCTGAGCTTTTAAGGAAAGC
Source organism: Ichthyophis bannanicus (assembly GCA_033557465.1). Classification (NCBI taxonomy): domain Eukaryota; kingdom Metazoa; phylum Chordata; class Amphibia; order Gymnophiona; family Ichthyophiidae; genus Ichthyophis; species Ichthyophis bannanicus. The sequence continues at coordinate 862,369,954 of CM066032.1, read as the reverse complement.
TTAAGTTTGATTTCCTCTAGTACTGACTGGCTTGTTCTTTGGGCAGCCCATGATATATACAGTATTCATCACCAGCACCATAATTCAAAGACAACAATGTTCTTCCTGTTTTTTTCACTGTCCAACTTTCTCATCCATATGACGTTATTGAAAATACCATGGCCAAGAGAGACATCTCTGCTCTTGAGAATCTTGTCTAGTTCCTTCATAGCCATTCTATCAAGAGTGATATGTCATCGGATTTCTTGACAGTGAGTCCTTTCTTTGATTGTTGATCCAAGTTAAAGTTGGCAACTATTTCAATTGTCTCTCCATCAATGATGAACTCATTGATTTTGCCAGTTGTCAGGATCTTTGTTTTAATGTTAAGATGCAGACCCATTTTAAGACTATATTCCTTGATCTTGATAAGCAAATGTTTCAGATCATCTTCACTTTCAGCCAGTAATGTGGTATCAGTATAGTGAATGTTGTTGATAAGTCTTCCACCATTCTTCACATCTCGGTTGTCTTCATACAGTCCTGCTTCTCTGATTTGTTCTGCATATAAATTAAAGAAGTAGGGGAAATTATGCAGCCTTGTTGTACACCTTTGCTGACTTTAAACCATTCTGCTTCTCCTCGTTCCATTCAAGCTGTTGCTTCTTGATCAATGTAAAGGTTCTGCAAGAGAACTCAGATGTTCTGGTATACCCATGCTTCTTAATGTGGCATAGAGTTTCTCATGGTTTACACAGTCAAAAGCCTTGCTATAGTCAATAAAACACACTCAGCTAAGGCTTTCAAACTTTGCAATTGCCTGTTTTTTTATAAAATTTAATTGTTGAATATAGTTTTTTAGGAATCTACAGCCTGCCTAGCCTTAGCATAGCCTTTAAATCAGATATCTGAGTGTGCTTTCAGTTCATAGAAGGTCTACTGGCCAGGGACACTTAAGTGCCCGTCCACCCTATCCCTCACCCCACCCATCCCAGGGTTGCATGGTCTATGTAATCATCATATGCACTGACATCTAACATAGTAACATAGTATATGGCAGCAGATAAAGATCAGTATGGTCCATCTAGTCTGCCCAATAAGGCAGCAAGAGTGCAGGTCACGCCTCCCCATGCCTTTGTTTAGGGGTGCACCCACCGTTCCGTGTAGGTCACCCCTTTTTGATTAGATATATGAGATAGTTATGTTTATTTTGATTTTGTCCTGTTGCTATAAAGGGATCCACTGTATCTGTCCCATGCCATTTTGAATTCTGTCACTGTATTTGCCTGCACCACTTCCATCGGGAAGGCATTCCAAGCATTCACCACCCTTTCAGTGAAAATGTATTTCCTGACATTGCCTTTCAGTTTACCTCCTTACAGCTTCATGTTATGCCCTCTAGTTTTGCTGCTTCCCCGTCTTTGGAAGAGGTTTGTTTGTCCATTAATCTGTCCTTTAATTAGGTGTTACACCCACTTTTTATCATTTTCTCCTCCTAGGACAGCTGAATCAGAATGTTGTGTATTCAATGCAATAACTGTGGTGCTTTCATTCTGAGAAGAATCATTTTGAAACTAAAAGCTTGCCCTATATGCCTCAAATTAGCTGCTATGCATAAAGAATTGACTCTACTAAGGGAAGAATTAGCAGCAATTAAGCACACATCCTCTAGGGTACAAACTGAACAAAATCCAGCACTGCTCCCACAAAGAATCAAACAGCCCAGGAACAAATGGATCACAGTGGGCTATGGTAGGTTGTGATCTGTAATGTAGAGACATATCCCTGCATAATGCCTTCTCTGCCTTGGATAATGAGGGTGCACAATCTGTGGAAACTGAAGTGTCCTTAAATGAAAGACTTAATGCCAAATCTACTGATAATGTACCAGATAGGAAGAAAAAAAAATCACAAAACAGAAAACTACTAGTATTTGGAGATTCCATCAGAGGCACCAACTTGGGAACACAGGTCAAAGGAGAGAGGATGGTCAAATGCCTCCCAGGCTCTTCAGCCAGAAGGAATACAAACCAAATTGTTGGTATAGTTAGTGCAGAAAGGGAGCATTCCAAAACTGATATTGTCATCCACTTGGGTACAAATGACCTGGCTAGAAACAGTGCCTCTACAGTTCAAAGGGACTTCCAGATTTCGGGAAACTCAAGCCCTTTGATAACGCTATAGCATTCTCAGAAGTTCTACCTGTTCATGGTAAGGGGGGCAGAAAGGCTGCATCACATAAACAGCTATAATATATGGCTCCAAACCTGGTTCAAACAAGAAGGATTTAGATATATAGGCAACTGGGGAAACATATGGATCAACAGGAGTCTATACTTTGATGATGGAATACATTTCTCCGTCGCAGGGGAAAGGATCCTAAATGAAAAATTCAGACAGTATGTGGACAGGCATTTAAACTAGGGAAAGAGTGTGACATATGGAGAAGAACATCAATCTCAGCAAAAGCAAAACATTGGAAACAGCCACACTTTTGAACCACATGTCAATGGCAAGTGGGAAGGGGCATGTAGAAAAAAAAAGCCATGAAAAATGCAGGCAAGCCAATCAACAAATGCTGGAAAGCAATGAGCACAAATGCTTGAAGCCTAGCCAACAAAGTTTCTGAACTAGAAGCCCTAATGGTGGAAATGGACTTGGACATTGTGGCCATTACAGAAACATGGTTTATCGAGATGCATGAATGGGATATAGCCATAGCTGGCTATATTTATTTTATTTATTACATTCTCTTAAATACCACGCTATTCTGCATCAGTGCGGTTTATATTGAACAAACTGAAATTATATTGAACAGGGCATTATAACTTGGAGATAACTATTTTACAGGGAACATGGGTAATGGAGGGTTAAGTGGCTTGCCCAAGACCACAAGGAGCACCTGTGGGACTAGAAACCCCAGTCCTTCTGGCCCAAGGTTGCTGTCCTCTAGTGGGATTTGAACCCCTGACCTTCTGGCCTGAAGTACCTTGCCCCAATCACTAGGCCACTCCTCCACTATAATCTATTTAGAAGAGATAGAGAGGGTATAAAAGGAGGAGGAGTAGCCCTATATGTCAAAAGTAATATTAAAGCTGCTGAAATGCAAGGGACGTGGGAAAAGAAGAAGTGCTATCGATTGTTTTGGAAAGAGGAAATGGTGCTGTCATCCATACTGGTGTGGTCTACATGCCTCCAACTCAAACCAAAGAAATGGATAGTGAATTGGTTGTTGATATTGCAAAGATAGCCATGAAGGGGGAGGTGATGATATTGGGTGACTTTAATGTACCCGATGTGGATTGGAGTGTTCCTTCAGCAAATCTGGAAAAAGTAAAAAACTTGTGGATGGCTTCCAAGATGCATTACTTAAACAAATGGTGATGGAACTGACCAGGGAGAGCTTGGTGCTGGATTTAGTGCTCACCAATGGAGATAGCATGTCAAATATCCAGGTGGGTGCCCATGTGAGCAACAGTGATCATTAAACGGTGTGGTTTGAGATAAAAGCCAAGGTAGAATCCAATCACAGCAAGTTCAAAGTTCTAGACTTCAAAAACACTGACCAGTAAAATGACCAAGTACCTGAAGGAGGAGTTGGCAGGATGGGAGAGGATTAGGGAAGTGGAATTGTACTGGGCTAAACTAAAGGAGGCAATAAAAGGTGCAACAGATACATATGTAAGGAAAGTAAATAAAAACAAGAGGAAAAGGAAACCTATTTGGTTCTCCAAAGAAGTGGCTGCAAAAATAAAGGCAAAAAACACAGCTTTCACAAAATTCAGAAGCACACAAACAGTGGAACACAGAAAAGAATGCAAGATCAAACTAAAAGAGACAAAAGGAGAAATAAAAATATCAAAATCAAAGGCAGAAGAAAAGATGGCTAAAGATGTGAAGTGTGGCGACAAAACGTTTTTCAGGTATATTTGGGAGAGGAGGAAAATTAGAGGTAGAATTGCAGGACTCAAATGTGCTGGAAACGGATCTGTGGAAAGTGACATTGAAAAAGCAAAAATGCAAAACAAATACTTCTATTCTAGTTTTACTGAAGAAAATCCTGGAGAAGGACCACCTATGATTGACAACTATAAAAATGGGAATGGAGTAGATTCCGCACCATTCACAAAAGATGATGTGTTAGAACAGCTTGCAAAACTGAAAGTGGACAAGGCTTTGGGACCAGATGTGATACATGCCAGGATCCTGAAAGAGCTCAGAGAGGTTCTTGCAAGGCCGTTAAAGGTTGTTTTTAATAGATCTTTGGAGACAGGAGAAGTTCCACAGGACTGGAGAAGGGCTGATATGGTACCTCTTGGGAAGAAGGGACAAACTACAGGCCAGTAAGCCTTACCTCAGTGGCGGGAAAAGTACTTTAGGTGCTCCTGGAAGAGTGAATAGTGCACTTCCTCGAAACCAACAGGTTGCAACATGGTTTTACTAAAGGACAATCTTGTCAAACAAATCAGAGAACTAGATCAAGGGCATGCGATGGATGTCATCTACCTAGATTTCAGCAAAGCCTTTGATACTGTTCCTCATAGGATTCTTATCAATAAACTCAACAGCTTGGGGATGGGTCCCAAGGTGGTGAACTGGATCAGAAATTGGTTGACTGACAGGCGATCTCTTTATAGCAATAGGATAAAATCAAAACAAACATAACTATTTCTTATATCTGAACAAATAGGGGTAACCTACATGGTGCGGTGGGTGCACCCCTAAACAAAGGCATGGGGAGGGGTGACCTGGACAGAGTGGCAGGTGCACCTACTCTTGCCCCCTTACTGGGCAGACTAGATGGACTATACTGGTCTTTATCTGCCGTCATATACTATGTTACTATATAGATATCATTTTGTCATTCTTTTGTCTTTTCTGAGATCCATTTCACATCTGCAATGATGTCTCCCGTTCCTCGCCCTTTCTTGAACCTGCTTGCATTTCAGGCAGATCACATTCCAGGTATGGTTGCAGTCTCTGCTGAATGATCTTGAGTAGAATCTTGCTGGCATGTGGGATCAGAGCGATTGTGCGATAATTTCCAGTCAGGTCACCTTTCTTCAGTATTGGTATAAATACTGATCTTTTCCAGTCAGTTTGTCATAATGTTGTCTTCCAAATTTCCTGTCAGAGCCTTGTAAGTATGGTAACAGCTTTATCCAATTGCTGTAATACTTCAATGGGAATGCTATCAGTGCCTGGTGCTTTGTTCTTTGATAAGGGTTTCGACTTCTTTCATCACCAATGGTTCCTGATCATAAAGATATAGGTTGAAACGTCTTTTGGTCCACTCTGTATATTCTACCTCTTCTCGGCATCATTTAACAGATCATTGTGCATCTTGTAGCATTCCATTTTGAGGCTGGAATTTTTTCTTTAACTCTTCTGGAACTCTTGTTGTTTGTATCTAAAGCAGAAAATTGATTTTTCAAGCAGTCTTTAAATTCCAGTGGTATATTCTCAAGGTCATATTTTGCTACATGCTTGAGTGGCTTGAGTTTGCATACTAATAGCTGGTGATCTATACCACAGCCAGCTCCAGGTTTTGTCTTTCTTGATGTTATAAAACTTTTCCATCATTGTCTTCCACAGATGTAGTCAATTTGATTTCTGTACAATCCACTGGGTGACGTCCACGTGTACAGTCGGTGCTTGTGTTGCTGGAAGAAGGTATTTGAGATGAATAGATCATTGGTCTTGCAGAATTCTATCAGTCTTTCTCCAGCTTCATTTCTGTTGTCAAGTCCATATTTTCCAACCACTTTGCCTTCTTTGTTGCCAACTTTTGCATTCCAGTCACCCATGGCTATCAGGATATCCTGTTTGCATGTTCTGTCAATTTTAACTTGTACTTGTTCATAGAACTCAATGTTTTCCTCTTCTGCACTTCTGTTAAGACATATACCTGAATTATAGTTGTAATGATGGGCTTTCTTCATAATGAATAGAAATTAAGTGTTCACTGACGGTATTGTATTTCATTACAGTGCACTAAGTTCTTTCTTGATGGGTCTATGAATGTAACTGGTTGCTCCATGTACAAATGTTCATTGTTGACTTCATACAAAAACTGTCTTGTGACTAGATGCTGTACTTGTATCACTACTGAGAGTCCCCATATGTTTAAAGCCAGAATAGTCTCTGAACAAGCTACAAGTGTCCTTGACCTTCAAAATCCATACATGTGGGTTCTGCCTTTGGATAGAATCAAGACTGAGATATTTTCCAATTATATTTTGGATTGGTTTCTACACATTCTTGTCTTGGCTCAGTTTGATTGTGTCACTCATAAATATGGTTTTTCCAGGTCATCTGCATCGTGAGGTTCAGCAAGGATGTGTCATCAAAATATATTCTAGGGCTTGCTGTCAGCTCCCATATTTTAGGACTGAGGATAATGCATCCCTTATTATGCTGACTTTATCCCACCAGCATGTCCTCTAAGGATTTGTCTCCTAGTTTAAGCACTTATTGTGTGGGACATGGTTATTAGGATGCTTGTTTGGGTGCCTAAAAATTAAGTGTGTGAAAATTGTTCATGCATTGACATACCTTTGTGTACAATCAATTTGTGCATGCAAAAAATGCTGCAGTATACATAGAAAGCACACAATTAAGATTAATATGTGCAAAAACATGAAAAAACCCTCATGAAAATTGATGAAACATTGTTTTAAATGAAGGCTAAGCAAACATCTCTTTGGCCCTGCACATCTCTTATGTGTATAGGACTTGCTGCCAAATACTTTTAGATGACATACTTTGGGTTTTGTGCCATGCAACGCTTCATATGTCATGTCCTAAGTAATAGTAGCATGGTAAATAGTTGGCTGTTGACACTGCTTCTCCACAGAATTTTCTGGGAAGGTTGGTACCTAGTAAGCCATCTCTGCCAAAGTGCAGTTCATATCTTCACTACTCCATTCTGTTCTGGCATATGGGATACAGTGGTTTGGTATTCAATAAACTGTTGTTAAGTAGCATGCTTACATTTCCTTATTCATGCATTTTCCTCTGTTTCTTGTCCAAATGATCACTGGTCTATGCTGGAACCTCTTGCTCGTCACTACTGCAAACTCCTTGAGTTTCTGTTCTCCAGCTTTTGTATTTTATCAGATAGGTGCTGGAATATTTGGAAAAGCCATCAATGACTTTCCAGGAGGTTACCATCTTGATTTGTCCATACACATCACTATGGATCGACTCCAGTATATGATCTGCTCTGCTTTGGCTGGCTTTAGAAAGTGGATCATAAATTGCCTTGGCTTCGGTTCAGCATCAACATTTCATCAACTTTCATGGGGGCGTTTCCATATCCATTGTCAGGTCCTTGAATAAGGAGATCTTTTATTTCATCTGGGTTTCTTATTTTAAGTGTCTGGGCCACATATGTATACACTTCTGCAGAGGAGGTTGATTAACTTTTTTAAACTTCCTCATCTTGGCTAATGAGTTTGTGCAGATGATCACAAGTGAATCCCTCAACAAGGATCTTTGCCACTTTCTGCATCCTTTGCATGCTTCCATGGTAGCACAAAGTAAGACTATTACCCACTAGAGATGTGCATTCATTTGAAATGAAATGGGAAATGTCAGAATTTCCTATTTTGTTTCATATCATTTCCAAAAGAAAATGAAAGAACGCTGAGATTTCATCACTTCCCATCTATTGTTCAAAACCTCACTGTTGCTTAACAGTGCGCACAATTGAGCAATAGTGCATAGTTTGCACGATTGAGCCATAGCATGCCCTAGTATGGAATAGTGCATGCTATTAATTAATAGTGTACACCATTGATGATAGATAGGAAGTGACACTTAAAATGGAACAAAATGAAACAAAACAAAAAATTCTACAAATGACAAGGGAAACTGAACAAAATGAACATTTTTCAGAAGGGTGTCCTGTTGGCTTCTGGCAATTTTGATGCAGTTTGGCCACCCCTGGCTGGTTTTTCGATACAGCTGTGCCCTTCCTATCTGAAGAAAATGTTGCTGTACTCAGTTTATGTGAAAAAAAACCCATATCTTTTCACTATTCATATATCTTGTTGTGCCTCATGATCTGCCCTTCTGTGCATCTTTGAAGCCTGCTCCTCCATGATTTCTCATGCTTTTGTTTGTGGCTTTGCTGTTGTGGGCTATTATGGAATTTCCTTTGTAGGCCTCACCACCCTCTTGTATTGCTCAACTGAACAGTCTTACTTAGGTGTCTTGTTTTTTGCTGATCCCCTTTAGGTTGTTGTTTTTTTAATCATAATAGCTGCCTCCAGTCTATTCCCACTCTTGTTTCTCTCCTATGGTTGTTTTCATCAATTGGTTTCTTTTGACAAACTCCTTTGTGAGTTCAGATTTCTTTATTTCTGGATCATTGATTAGAGCAATATGGGGGGTATTTTTATTAAAAATTGCGTGGAAATGAGTAAAAAGCCTCTTAAAAATGAGCCCCCAGTTACATGTATCGTGCTTTAACTTATAAATTATGAATTCTTAGCTTTAAAGTGCTCCCCAACGCCAGCCATTGGCGCCCTTTCTTGCATTTCACTCCTGGGTTTCTTCAGGGGGGCCATTAGTTTATAAGTTAAAGCACGATTTTTTGGAAGCTTAACTTGTGGGAGAGTAAATTTGCCAGACAGGTCATTGATGCTATTAGGTACGATAATAGATAAGTTATAACGCCTATAATACAGTGCCGACAAGTCTGAGACCGTCTGTGCATTAGCTAGCAATGTTTGCATGTGGAGCATTTTAAAGCTCCCATAATATTCAGAAATTCCCACAATAAGAGAGAAAAGTGGTTATTGAAATATAATTTCACAGGTTACTTATGTTGGAATACAGTGAGTACTGCATATATTTCAGTTTGGACAGCAAAATATACATGGGGGGGGGGCGTTATTCTGAGCCACTAATAATGGAGATGGACAACCCAACGGGATGTCCATCCCCGCTATTCGGGATTTCTCCTGCCCCCAAGTAACTTCCCCGCCAGTTGTGAGCAGAAGTTAGATGGGGGTGGGGAATGGGCGGCATGGGAGCATAGAGTGGGCGGGCAGTGGGCAGTCACCGACCCTGGACATACAGGGCCGATTCTAATGTCAGCTCTGTACGTTCGGGGCTGGCAAAATGTCCAGGGAAGTTATTCCACCTCTGAGGTGGAATAACTTCCCTGGATATTTTGTTTTGGAAGGCTCGGGGTGCAGATGGGGCAAGGAGGGCCAGGGTTTATTCCCCGCAGCCCGACCCTGGCCTTAGGAGGCCAGAACAGGGGTCGGGCTGTGGGAAATAAACTCTTTTTTTTAGGTGGCCAGCATCACAGCTTTTAAATAGAGCCATGGTGCCATGGCAACAAGACACCATGGCGCTACGGCTTCAAATAGAAGCCCTGACTGAGTTAGCTGGGTGCAGTCCTGCACATGCAGGCTGGACAGAATCGCTGTCCCGGCCTGCACGTGCAGTACTGTTCATGATTCTGATTCCGCAGGGCACATCTAGCCCCACAGGATCAGAATCACGTTCCCCTCTGTGCGTCCGGTTCAGACAGGACACACAGAAGGGATCTATGTTTAGAACAGAATCAGACCCTGGGGGAGTAAGGGGGATATTCCTTTTTTTTTTTTTTTTCAATTTCAATTTCCATTTATTAAGAAACTTTAGAGAAAATACAAATATACCAGAAATAACAATATGTAACCACTACAAAGAAAAACAACAACCGGACATCTGCAAAAAGTCCACGTCAAGAGAAGCATGTGAAGAAACAGAGGAGCTAACTCAAAATTATAAACTCTTTTTCATACTAGTCTACTACTGATAAAATTAATATATCAGGAAATCAGTGAACCCTTGGATTGGAGGAAAGATTCCAATGCCGAGGTCTCCAGAAAAACATACTTGGTGCTCTGAAAGGTAACTAAACACTTGCATGGAAATTTAAGAAAAAAAGTGGCACCAAGAGCTAGGACGCGTGGCTTCAACATCAAAAAAGCCCGGCGACGTAGCTGGGTTTTCCTGGAGACATCGGGAAAAATACTCACCCTCCCCCCACAAAAAACAGATGTCTTATTCAAAAAATATAAACACATCACAGCATTCTTATCAATGTCTGAGGCAAAGGACACCAGAAGTGTAGCCCTAGTTGAAATATTATCTTGAGACGATTCAATAAACTCTGAAATATTAAGGGACTCCTGCAACCGAGATGAGACAGGCTCACCAGAGCCTCCCGGCTCGGAGACCCCTTTAAAGGGAATATAATACACTTTAGTCAAAGACGGTTTATTATCTTCTCGATAACCCAAAATATCTATCAAATATTTATCAAATAGTATCCGAGGAGATAAAAAACATGTACGAGGAAAATTTAAACAACGCAAATTTAAAGCACGCAAACTATTCTCCAATAACTCATGCTGAGTATGGAGAATAATGCTATCTTTCATAAAAGACAATGAGGAATTTTGTAATACAACAGATTGGGCTTCCAATTTCTGGCATCTCTCCCCCAGCACATCGATCTGAGAATCATGTTGGGTAAATTTAGCCACAGAGTCTCTAGTAAAGTCCGATATTTGCACAACGACGGAACTCAACGAAGACTCTATCCTAGTAAGAATGGACCAAACATCGAGAAGGGAGACATCCTTAGGGTCCACAGATGAAGAAACACCGTCCCATTGCATCAAGGCAGAGCTCCCAGGAACTGAAAATTTCCGGGGTAAAGGAACACTCCCGGTAACTACCACAGGACTAGGAGCAGATAAAGCCGATGGTAAGGCTAATTGCAAAGATGCAGCCCTCCTCACTGGAGAGGAAGTAACAGGAACAGCGTTACAAACAGCAGCAGAGGGGGAAGAGGTACTAACCCCCAAAAAAGACGAGGAATTACAACTGGGAAGCTGAGTCGGAGTCGCAGTAACGGCCTCTCCCTCCTTACCACTCAGAGTCACCAGATGACGATCCATAGGGCCAGAGATTTTAACAGCTTTAGTTGGATTCTCAGTACTCACATTAAGAGGTTGTTTTTGTCGTCTGCCCATACTGCACAACCATAAGCCAGCTCCCAAGCTCCTCGAGTGCCCAAGGAGCGCATAAGGAGCAAGCCCCTTAATAACGCGCCCCTTTGGAACGCGACCGCTTCCGCGTACCGCTTAGCGATCCGATTTTAAACTCCCGGTGATGACGTCAGGGGTAGGCGCCGCAGATGAACCGTGCACTCTGACAGAGCACAGGAGATCACAACGGGGCACAATGGTGAGCAACAGCCTCCTCGCCTCACACGCTCCCAACACAGACAGCAAGCTTCCTGGCTTTAAACCCCCGGTGATGACGTTAGGGGTAGGCGCCGCAGATGAACCGTGCACTCCGACACAGCGCAGGAGATCACAACGGGGCACAGTGGTGAGCAACAGCCTCCTCGCCTCACACGCTCCCAACACAGACAGCAAGCTTCCTGGCTTTAAACCCCCGGTGATGACGTCAGGGGTAGGCGCCGCAGATGAACCATGCACTCCGACATAGCGCAGGAGATCACAACGGGGCACAGTAGTGAGCAACAGCCTCCTCGCCTCACACGCTCCCAAGGGGGATATTCCTATAAAAGGAGGGACTAGCTGAGCACATTTTACATACCTATTCATGGTAGGTGTAAATTTGCATGTTGCCAATTTTGGGTTGGCATGTTAATTCCCATGTCATGCCCCAGACACAACCCCATCTACCTTTGGCATGATATGGGCATTCATGTATAAAATGAATTTTCTAAAATGGCCATTTACACATGGATGCAATTTGTGCATGTATATTCCCTGATTATACATGTGTAAATGCCAAATACAGTTTCTAAATTTACCCCCATAAGTGCCTACTTGGCCTCCAAACCTAGGCTACTTGTTATAAAATTGACCTTCACAGAATTCTGTGAGGCTACTCGGGACTGACGTAGTGTGGAGATTTCCTTCTCTTTCTATTTCCAGTACTACTTTGACACTCAGCCACACAACATGCATTCACTGAGACAGACTGCCAGCCACAGAGAGAGAGAGGCAGAAAGTCAGAGGGAGAGAGGAGAGGTAAAAAGCGAAAGGACCGGTAGACAAAAAAAAACATAGAGGGAAAGAAGAAAGGAGGGGGACTGAGAAAGGGAGAGAGGAAAGAGAAAAGGGCAGAAGGCAGAGGAGAGGGTGAAAAAGTAGTTTGGAAGTAGAAAGAAGGTTAGGAAAAGGACAAAGTATGAAGAGGAACATTGATTGACCATGACCTCTCAAGTGAAAGTCAAGTAGTAACTGCTACTCCATGAACTACGTCCCAAAAGACAAATAGCTCCATGTTTAACCATTACACAGGTACACTACCAAAAAACTACCTCCAGTTTTGCAACTGATTCCTATAGATTTTGGGGTGCTGAATCCAGGAAAAATAGCCAAAATGTTCCATCACGTCACGTTTTCTTGCAAAATTAGATTTCTTACCCATATAAGGAATGTTCACATAATTTCTTTTTAGCCGACTGCAGTTTATTTTCTTGGCCCAAAATAGAGGTTGTAATGGTTAACTAACTAGAAACACTCCCTCATGATATTTTAGAGTGTTTTGTATTCATTTTATACATTAACAGGACAATTGGGAGGCGGGGGGCTAAATCCAGTACTCGCGCTGGCGCATGTTCTTTCCTGTTCGCCTCGCCTCGTTCGCTCGCTCAAACACGGTGGTTGTGACATGAATGTTCCTGTCAAATTTCAGTTTCTTGCAAGTTCATCATTACCTTTTGTTTGCTCAGTCGTAATCCAGCTTTATTCCGAAGTGGTTCACTACAGTTGTAGTTTGCAGTACTGTGTATTTGTGATGGCTCACAGAGCCAGAGGTTGCGTCAACTCTCCGGACAGTTTTTGTTTTATTTGTGGGGAATATACCGTGAAAAAGCGGCAGAGGAACATTTCTGCATTTATTAAAAAAGTATATTTCGCCTATTTCGGTTTGAAGTTAGGCGATCAAGATCTACGCTTATGGATGAAAGGTAAAAAACAAGCATTTCGTTTCGGAATACCTATGATGTGGCGTGAACAAAGAGACCACAGCAGTGACTGCTATTTTTGCTCTTGCATTGTGAAGGGATACAACTTAAAAAATAAGAACGTAATAAGTTACCCCAACCTTCCCTCAGCAATTAGGCCTATGCCTCATAGCAACGAAGTACCTGTGCCTGAACCACCAAAATCTTTGGATCATATTTGTGTGGACGGTTCTGATCATGATGAGACTCATCAGATGGCTTTTCCCGATGAGTCCAGTACTTCCGAGTTTGAAACTGAACCAGATCCGAAACCTGAACTTTTCTCTCAAGCTGAATTGAATGATTTAGTCCGGGATTTAGGACTCCCAAAAGATGCTGCCCAACTGCTAGGTTCTCGGCTTAAACAGAAAAATCTATTGTCACCAGGAACAACTTTTTATTGGTACCGCAACCGCGAGACACAATTTTTGAAGTATTTCAGCAAAGAGGAAGATTTGGTATTTTGCAACGATATATACGGAGTGATGGAAAAGTTTAAACTCAAGTATGATCCTGCTGAATGGCGGCTGTTCATTGATTCGTCAAAAGACAGCATAAAAGGTGTTCTTCTTCATAATGGCAACACATTTGCTTCAGTTCCTATTGCTCACTCTGTTATTCTCCAAGAAAAATATGAGAATTTGGCCCTGATTCTTCAGAAGATTTGTTATGATGAGCATAAGTGGATGATTTGTGGAGACCTTAAAATTCTATCCATGCTATTAGGGCAGCAATCCGATTTCACCAAATATCCCTGCTTCCTTTGCTTGTGGGATAGCCGGGCCCGCGACCTACACTGGGGGAAAAAGACTGGCCAATTCGGGAGTATTTGAGACCTGGTGAGAAAAATGTTCTTCATGAGAGCTTGGTACCTCATGATAAAATTCTATTACCACCTCTCCACATTAAGTTGGGTCTCATTAAGCAATTCATCAAGTCCCTTCCAAAAGATGGTGAGTGCGTTCGGTACCTTTGCTCAAAGTTCCCCCGACTTTCTGAAGCAAAGCTAAAGGAAGGAGTGTTTGTTGGCCCTGATATAAGGAAACTCATTTCAGATGGAGCATTCGCTGAAACGATGTCTGAGAAGGAAAAAGAAGCCTGGGATTCCTTCAAGGATGTTGTTCTCAAATTCTTGGGGAACAGGCGGGATGAGAACTATAAGGATATTGTTGCCAGGATGCTCATTGCCTTCAAAGAACAAGGCTGTAACATGATCCTGAAAGTCCATTTCTTGCACTCCCATGTGAACTACTTTCCCGAAAACTTGGGGGCGTACAGTGAAGAACAAGGTGAAAGGTTTCACCAGGACATCAAGGACGCAGAGAGAAGGTACCAAGGAAGATGGAACACCACTATGATGACTGATTTCTGCTGGTTGCTGCTGCGGGAAACCCCAGATGAAAAATACGCCAAGCAGCGCACCAAGAGAAGCATTCGGGGGAAGATTGATTGACCCAAGAATGACTTTAAAATCTAAACTGCATTGTCAAATATCGTGTTTTTACTAAACTTTGAAATAAAAATTTGCTAGTTATTATCACAGTGTCGGATCTCATTTATTAGAATTTTATTTTCACACCATCGGGTGTTTGTCTTCATGTATTGCAATGGTGCGGTTTGCGTTTTCTATTCTTACATACATACCTGTACAACATTTTTTGCACATTTCTTTGCTTTGCTTTGTGTCTAACCTCGCTCTTATATGCTCAATGTTTGTGCACATGTATGTGGCTGTTTTAAGTAACATAGTAACATAGTAACATAGTAAGTGACGGCAGATAAAGACCAGCATGGTCCATCTAGTCTGCCCAGCAAGATGGCAAGAGTAGGTGCACCTGTCGCTCTGTGCAGGCCACCCCTCCCCATGTTTTTGTTTCTGTTTAGGGGTGAACCCACCACTCCATGTAGGACACCCTTATTTGTTCAGATGCTAGATAGTTCAGAAGTTAGATGGTACTGTTTGTTTTGCTTTTATCCTGTTGCTGTAAAGGGATCCACTGTGTTTGTCCCATGCCGTTTTGAATTCCATCACCGTGTTTGCCCTCACCACTTCCATCGGGAGGGCATTCCAAGCATCCACCACCCTTTCAGTGAAGAAATATTTCCTGACATTGCCTTTCAATTTACCACCTTGCAGCTTCATGTTATGCCCTCTAGTTTTACAGCTTTCCCGTCTTTGGAAGAGGTTTGTTTGTTCATCATTTCTCTTTAAGTATTTAAAGGTCTGAATCATATCTCCCCTGTCCCTCCTCTCCTCCAAAGTGTACATATTTAGGTCTTCAAGTCTCTTCTCATAAGGCTTCTGACGCAGGCTCCAAATCATTTTGGTCGCCTTTCTCTGAACAGTTTCCAGTCTTTTTACATCTTTTGCAAGATATGGCCTCCAAAACTGAACACAGTATTCCAAGTGAGGCCTCACCAGTGACTTGTACAGTGGCATAAGTACCTCTTCCTTTCTGCTGGTAATCCCTCTTTGAATGCAGCCCAACATCCTCCTGGCTTTTGCCACCGCCTTGTCGCACTGTTTTGCCACCTTGAGATCATCAGAGATAATCACACCAAGGTCTTTCTCCTGAACCGTGCATAACAACCTCTCACCCCCTATTGTGTACTTTTCCCTTGGATTTCTGCTACCCAAGTGCATGACACTGCACTTTCTCAGATTAAATCGTAGTTGCCAAGCATTAGACCAGTCCTCCAGCTTTTGTAGATCTTTCCTCATGTTATCCACTCCCTCTGGGGAGTCCACTCTGTTGCAAATTTTTGTGTCATCTGCAAAAAGACAGACTTTTCCATTCAGTCCTTCAGCAATATCACTCACAAATACATTGAACAGTGCCGGGCCCAGGACCGAACCCTGAGGCACCCCGCTAATCACCTTCCTCTCATCCGAGTGAGCTCCATGTACCATCACCCTCTGTTGTCTGTCAGTCAACCAATTTCTAATCCAGTTTACTATCTTGGGACCCATCCCAAGCTACTGAGTTTATTGACAAGCCTCCTATGAGGAACAGTATCAAAGGCTTTGCTGAAATCCAGATAGATGACATCCATTGCATGCCCCAGATCTAGTTCCTTGGTCACCCAATCAAAGAACTCAATCAGATTTGTTTGGCAAGACCGTCCTTCGGTAAAACCATGTTGCCTGGGATCTTGCAACCTGTTGGTTTTGAGAAAGTTCACTATTCACTCTTTCAGGAGCACCTCCATTACTTTTCCTGCCACTGAGGTAAGGCTCACGGGCCTGTAATTTGACACTTCTTCCCTGTCACCACTTTTGTGTAGAGGTACAACATTAGCCATTCTCCAGTCCTGAGGAACCACTCCTGTTTCCAAGGATCTGTTGAAGACATCCTTTAACGGTCCTGCAAGAACCTCTCTGAGCTCTTTCAGTATCCTGGGATGTATCCCATCCGGTCCCATGGCTTTGTCCACTTTCAGTTTAGCAAGTTGTTCTAACACCTCATCTTCTGTGAATGGTGTGGTATCTACTTCAGTCCTATTTTTATATTTGGGAGTCACAGCTGGTCCATCTCCAGGATCTTCTTTAGTAAAAACAGAGCAGAAGTATTTGTTTAGCAATTTCGCTTTTTCAGTGTCACTTTCCACGAGTCCTTTCCCAGCACTTCTGAGTCCTGCAATTCCAACTCTGATCTTCTTCCTTTCCTGAATATACATGAAGAAAGTTTTGTTGCCACCCTTAACATCTTTAGCCAATTTTTCTTCTGCATATGATTTTGCTATCGTTTTTTCTCTTTTAGTCTCTTTGAGTTGGATCCTGTATTCATTTCTGTGTTCTTCTGTTTGCAAGCTTTTGAATTTTGAAAAAGCTGTGTTTTTTTGCCTTTATTTGCGCAGCCACCTCTTTGGAAAACCAAATAGGTTTCCTTCTCCTCTTGTTTTTATTTATTTTTCTTACATATTTATCTGTTGCCCCTTTTATTGCCGCCTTTAGTTTAGTCCATTGCAATTCCACTTCCCTTATCTTCTTCCACCCCGTCATCTCCTCCTTTAAGTACTCGGCCATTTTATTGAAGTCAGTGTTTTTGAAGTTTAGGACTTTGAGCTTGCTATGATTGGCCTGTACCATGGCTTTTATCTCAAACTACACCGTGTGATGGTCGCTGTTGCTCACAGGGGCACTCACGCAGACATTCGACACGTTATCACTGTTGGTAAGCACTACATCCAGCGTTGAGCTTTCCCTGGTTGGTTCCATCACCATTTGTCTAAGTAATGCATCTTGGAGAGCATCCACAATTTTTTTGCTTCTTTCCAGATGTGCAGAAGGAGTAATCCAATCCACATCAGGTAGATTAAAGTCACCTAATATGATCGCTTCCCCCTTTGCTGCTATCTTGGCAATATCTATAATCAATTCGTTATCTCTCTCTTCAATTTGAGTCAGAGGTCTGTAGACTGCAGCAATATGGATGACAGTGCCATCTCCTCTTTCCAACGCAATCCAGAGCGCTTCTTCTTTTCCCCATGTTCCCTGCATTTCAGTAGCTTTAATACTGCTTTTGACATACAAGGCTACTCCTCCTCCTTTTCCATTTTCTCTGTCTCTTCTGAATAGATTATAGCCAGCTATGGCTATATCCCAATCATGCGATTCATTAAACCATGTTTCCGTAACGGCCATGATGTCCAAATCCGTTTCCACCATTAGGGCTTCCAGGTCTGGAATTTTTTTGGCTAAGCTTCGAGCATTTGTGCTCATTGCTTTCCAGCATTTACCTGGCTTGTGTGTATTTTGCATTGATTTTATTCTGCCCATTTCTTCCCACTTGTTTTTGATGTGTGGTTTAAGAGTATGGCTGTTTCTGATGTTGTTCTGCTTTTATTCTGCTGTTATTCTTATTTGAATAACTACTAAACAACAAGTGCAGACAATTTTGCTACCATCACAGTGTGTTTTGTTGACATTACTCTATTCTTATGTGCTGCCTTGTTACAATTTTCTTTATTCTTATTTGAATAACTACTAAACAATTAGTATAAAGAATTCATCCAAGAAACTTTTATCTCGATCGCACTCAATCTGAAACGTTCACCTCAAACTGCTAACCCAATGTAGCAAAAAATCTGTACGTGATGGAGCAAATTGGTTACCAGATTTGGATTCAGCGCACCAAAAAACGTAAAAATCAATCGAAACATTAGAGGCAGTTTAAAAAAAAAATTTTTTAGTGTACCTGTGTTATTAATGGCAGGCTTAGAAGAGGACATTCACGGTTAATGACTTAGGCATGTACCAATATAAAATAATGTTACACATCTACTTCTGTATTCCACCCAGTTCTTGCCCCTTTTGTACATGTCTACATGTGATGTTCTGTGCATTCACATATTACCCTTTACAAAATTGTGTTTCTGCAATTCAAGACGGTTTACATAGAACAAAATAAGGCAGTATATTTCAACTGTTTACAATGGAACAACATAATAAGGATATATAGGCATAAATGTGAAACTTTATACAGTAATCAACAATTTACATAGGAATATATGGTTACAGCGAGGTTGTAGGAGTGAGTTTGAAGGGCAGGAGAGATGGGGGGAAGACAAAGGACTGAGGACTATGGAGGTAGGGGAAAAAACCTTTTAACCTTCCAGCACTTCAAAGCAACCACACAAATGCCTTCCTTGAGGCAATGACTGAGCTGGGCTATGAACAGGTTGTCAATGCTCCCACCCAACACAGAGAAAATTCACTGGACCTGGTCTTTGCCCCACGACCAGACAGAAGCCAAGACCACAACTTCAACCTATCCATCACCCCCATCCCGTGGTCTGACCACAGCCTAATCACATTCCAGATTCCCACACAGCAAGAACACGATTCACCCAGCAGCACATGCGACGCATCATGGGCACCTGCAGGATGCTTCAAGTCCATTGTCAAAGAAGAGATCATCAAGTGCGTACTTTCAAAACTCAAACAGCCGTCATCCAACCTTAACAACATGATAGCTAGGTGGAACGACACCCTGAGCTCACTATCTCAGCTACCTCCCTCGGACAAACCACCTGATCCTAACAGACCAGCAAGAAGAAAGAAGCTGGCCCCCTGGTTCTCCACAGAGCTGTAGACTTCTCTTCTCCTCCTCAGGAAGCTCGAGAGAAAATGGAGATGTTCCCATTCCCCTGCAGACCAGTCAGCATACACATCCCACTTAAAAGTACACCGTGAAACAATCTCAGACAAAATGAAAGAATACCATGCCGAGCTCCTTCACTGCTCCCTAAACAAGCCCAGGGACCTCTTCAACTTAGTAAAATCCTTAATGAAGAAACCATCCTCTCCCCAGCCAGGACCAATACAACCCCAGGTATATGCCAACTACCTACAGGCCAAATCCATCAAAGCAGACACAGCCTGGAGACCCACACCTAGTCACAACCCATGCCTACAGTCACCACTCACAGAACTCACACCACTATCCGAGAGAAGCATCGAGGACATCATTGCTACCATCAATACCACTACTGCACCAAACGACCCCTGCCCAGCATACTGGATAAGAGCGATGCGCGTAGAACTCAGCCCAATCCTAGCCAGGATCATGAGCCTATCCTTCTCAACAGGAACATTCCCATCAACTCTCAAACAGACTTCCATATGACCCCTTCTGAAGAACAACAGACTAGATCCCCAGAAGGCTGAATCATACTGCCCAATCTCAAGTATCCCCTTGCAAGAGAAAATAATCGAGAAAGTTGCCCAAAGACAGATCCAGCAACACATCGATACTGCAGCCCCACTAGATCCCTGCCAGCATAGATTCAGGGAATCACATGGAGTGGAGACGCTATTTACCATGCTAACCAATACCTTAAACAGAGGGATGGACAATATCAAAAAGGGGTTTGCACTTATCTTCCTTGACATCGCCGCTGCATTCGACTCTGTCAACCATGATCAGCTCTTGACACGCCTCCATGAGAAGGAAATCCAGGGCTTGGCCTGGGACTGGTGCAAATCCTACCTAGCAGATAGATGGCAACATGTATGGATGGGATCCAAGACATCTGAGCCTTTTCAACAAGGCCATGGGGTACCCCAGGGCTCCTCTCTATCAGCGTTAATCTTCAACATATACATGCAGCCCATATGCGAAATCATCTGCTCCTTCAAAATTTCCTGCTGTTAGTGTGGGTTATTCCTTTCCCAGCACTATATACCACTTACCCTCGAGATGTTCGTTAATCCTCTGGGCTGAGGAATCACCTTACCTTCTCTGTCTGGAATTCCAGGGGAACAAACACACACACTCGCACATAAGTAGCACATAAGTTTATTCTACAGGTTAGAGGGGCTGTCTGTCTTTTATACATTAACAGAAACATATACATACGCCATCAACTCATCCCCTGAGGCCCACCACAGCTTATCAGTAACTTCACAGATGTTAGTCGTCTCCGTGTAGAACAATCAATTTGTCTTAGCACGACACATTCCTTTCCATATATAGATATATACAGGATTCCTAATTTCCCTTGCGGGTCTCTTAGTCCTGCTACACATTTTAAGCTTTATTTTTCCCCTACCAATCCCCCCTTTGGGTCTGCATAGGCCCACTATAAGAACAGCCAAACAGTCTTCTGAAGGACAGTTAAGCAGACATTATTAACTGGAGGTCGGTGGTGGCGTGCTCAGGTGCATCAGCCACCATGGAAACAGGTGTATAAGAGTGCATAAAAGTGGTGGAGTTCTGCAGGGCCTGAATCCAAGTTGCATTGTTCTCTGTCCGATGTGCCTGCGTCCAAGGTCCTCATGGCTGGGGCGAGTCAGGCATCTTCCACGAATCCTCTGGTGCACTCTTGACGCATGAGGCGTGTACCCAGGTCGGATGCTCATCAATCAGCACGGCTGTGTGAGTAACTGCAATAAACTCTTCTGGATCTCAAACGGCAGATCCCACTGGCCCTTCTTATGAAACAGCTTTACCAGCACATGGTCTCTCGGGTGGAATGGGTGTGTTGGTTCTGTAGAAGGAAAAGGGAAAGCATTGTACACTTGTTCAGACACCGTGCATAAATATTTAGCTAGCTGTGTAGCATATTCTTCCTGTGCCAGCAACAAGTCATCCGCCATTATCACCGTTCCCTCGGGCCATTTCCAGGGGAAGGGGAAGGGTCATCCCATCAGAATTTCAAAAGGAGAGAATCCAGATGCCCCGGGGGTTAGCCTAATTTCTGCCAATACTGCTGGCAGATACACTGGCCACCTTCCTTGGGCATTTTGTGTAGCCTTTTTTTATTTTTCTTTAATAGTTCGATTCATTCATTCTACTATCCCTGATGACTGTGGGTGATATGGGACATGAAATTTCCAATCAATGGCAAACATCTGAGTAATCTGTTGTAACACCTTAGAGGTGAACGCTGGTCCCTGATCAGAATCTATAGAAAGGGGACACCCAAAACAGGGAATAACTTCTTTACAGAGAATTTTTGCTACTGTTCTAGCATCTTCCTTGGTCATGGGAAAAGCCTCTGGCCACTTTGAAAACCTATCTACAATGACCAACAAATACTTATAACCCCCTATCGATCGTGGCATACATGTGAAATCTACTTGTAGGGCCTGAAACGGGCCATGGGGTGGGGGTAAATGTTGCAATTGTCCTATTGCTTTTCCCTGCTGAACATTATTCCTAGCACATACTAAGCATTGACTCAATTGTGATTCCACTAAATGAGGCAAATCTCTGCAAACAAATATTTCCTGTAACTCCTTAAGAACCGTCTTTCTGTTTTTATGCCCTACCCCATGTACTTGACCAATTAAGAGAGGGGCTGCCGCTTTTGGTAGTCCTCTTCGCCCCCACCCCCCTTTTTCCTGACAAATCTGTGCTGAATTTAAACTCAAATTATGCTGTTCCCAATACATCATATCCTCGGGATCTGCAGCAGCCTGCAAGTGGTGCAGAGGAAAAGAATGCTCAAGAGGGGAAACATAATATTCAGACAATGGAGGATCAGACAAATAATAAGAAACTGTTGGCATGCCCTGAGAGATATTATTTCTATGTAAGAGTTCAATTTGGGCTTCTGCACACTGTTTGGCTGCAAGATCATCTAAGGCATTACCTTGAGAGGCAATGGAAGTGTCATATCTGTGTGCAGTACATTTAATAAAGATGACTTCTTTGGATTTACATAAGGCGGCCAGCAGTTCATTAACCAATTATGCATGAGAAATTGGTTTACCGTCTGCCGTTTTCCATCCCCTACGCCCCCATAAGAGACCAAAATCATGCACCACCCCAAAGGCATACCTGGAATCTGTATGAATGTTAACACGTTTATCAGCAAATAATTCACAGGCTCTAGTAAACGCTACCAATTCTGCAGCTTGTGCAGAACCATAAGGTAATAACTGGGCTTCATGCAAAATATTTGGGAGTTCTACAATGGCATAAGAAGCAATGTAGGTGTTGTCTGCGGGACGGACACAGCTCCCATCCACAAATATATGTGGAGCATTCGGGAGCGGGGAGGAGGGCAAATCAGGACGTACTGACATCTCAAAGTTAATCAACTTTAAGCAATCATGTTCTTCTTGGGACAACTCGGAATCATCTACTAGGCGCATTAAGGCCTGCAAGGCCAGCATCGGGGTAAAGGCAGTGGATTGCTGTTTAACCGACAACCCTTCAGTGGTTGTTAAAATCACCTCATACCCACTAAGGCGCTGGGCTGTCATGTGTTGCGTAGTAAGGTTCTTTAACACATTCAAAACAGAATGGGTAAAAACATAATAGTCTCATGAGACAGGGTAATCGGGATAGTCATCTGTACAGCAATAGCCGAAGCCACCGGGGCTCGCAAACATGCAGGCATACCCTGTACCTGGAGGTGCAAGTTCTTCGATAAATATGCGACTGGGCGCATTCCCCCCCCCCCCCCCCGTGGTCTTGAGCCAAAATAGCTGCCATATTTCCTCCCTCTTCGCTTACATATAAGTAAAATATTTTCCCATAATCGAGTAGTCCAAGTGTAGGAGCCAAGATAAGCAGCTTTTTCAAAGTAGCAAATGCAGAAAGAATTTCTTTAGTCCATTCAATAGATGCAGAGCCTGGTAACTGCAAAGTAGCCCTTCGCAATATGGAATCCCAATAAGCATAGTCCGGGAATCAAGCACGACAGAAGGATACTAATCCAAGGAAAGCCATCATTTGTGTCACTGTTGTTGGAGGAGATAATTTTATAATTGCCTGTACTCGGGCAGGAGAGAGCACCCGGTTTCCAGGGGACAGCACAAACCTCAAGTAGGTAACACACTCACAACACCACTGGAGCTTTTTTAAAGAAGCCTTTTGTCCATGGGAGGCTAGATGGCAGAGCAAGGATACAGAGTCATTTTCACATTCTGTGATTGTTTTAGAACATAATAACAAATCATCCATATACTGGAGAAGGGTGGAGGAGCAAAGCGGATGCCACATTTCAATTGATGCCTTAAGAACAAGAGAATACGCCGTCAGGGAATCAATGTATCCCTGCGGCAGGCGAGTCCAGGTATATCGTTTGCCTGCATGTGTGAAAGCCATAAGAGGCTGCGTGATGGGATCTAGTGGTATATTAAAAAAGGCATTAGCTAAATCAATAACCGTGAAGCATTTGGCTTCCGTAGGAATAAGAGTAAGTAGTCAGGCAATATCGGGCATCACCGGTGCCAGTGGGACAACAAGCTGATTTATGGCCTGTAAATCCTGGGTAAAACGGAACCCATCCCCCTTAGGGATGGGATTCACAGGAGTATTATAAGGAGAAACAGTAGGAACTACAATACCTGCTGCAACAAAGTCCTGGATCATGGACTGCAAAGCAGTTTCCTTAGGGCAAGACAAAGGGTACTGTCAAATACAGACGACAGCTTGAGGATCCTTCAAACGTGCCTCGTACGGCGTACAGGGGACCAACCTGGCATCAGTTGGGGAGGTGGCCCAGAGTTTAGGAGGAACCTTAGACAACCCATGTGCCTTTGTAGAAATCATATTTTAAAAAAAGGAAAGTGCAAGGCAACAGAGCCATCTGAATTTCTAATGGTTACTGCTTCTAAGCGACACAACAGGTCCCGTCCCAGGAGACTCACTGGACAGGAGGGAATAATCGTAAATGAATGTGTAAACAGAATGGTATTGTTACTAAGCGCGGAGACAGACAACGGGGAAGTAATCCATGTGGGGGGTAGAGGTTCCATTTATCCCAACTGAGGCAGGACCTGGCGTTAAGGGTTCCCTACAAAGAGAGGCATGCAACGTAGAGCAAGTCGCTCCCGTATCAATTACAAAGGAGACTTGCTGGCCATTAATGCACTACATACAACAAGGGGGCTCCTTCCATCCACCCATTAACTGAACCCAGATCGGAACCGTTGCCTCAGGCCAGACCTATGGGCGTTGCGGGGGTTGTTGCCATGTAATAGGGATAACAGGGGTTGTGGGGCTACTAGATGGGGGAGGGAGTGGTGATGATGGCATCGCGAGAGGAGGCAAGGCCCACCCCCCTGAGTTGGCATGGGGCCGCTACCTGCCGCATAGGGGCACTCATTTTTCAAATGTCCTTGTTGCTTACAATGAAAACAAATCTGATTCCTAGATATTCCCTGTCGTACGCCTCTTCCACCACCCCGCCCGCCTCGAAAACGGCCCCGCTGTCCCCTCCACCCCCGAGATTGCGACCACTGAGGCCCCGGGGGTTGATATCCCCCAGGGTAGGATTGCTGGCAACCAATATCCTGCTGCGAAGCATGAGAAATTTTACCTTTCTTAACATCCATATCTGCAAAGCATCCTGCTGCTTCCTTCGTTAATATTACCTTCTCTAATTCTGCCGGAGTCATGCTAAACCAAGCATCTATAATTCGCTTACATGCTACAGTCACTTCGGGGCGCATAGCCCCAAACAGCGTCTGAATATACATCAAAGCCATCAGGCCTTCCTGTGATAAACCTGCCTCCTCCTTCCAACACTTATGAAACCTTTGCACAAACCGTGAAACTCCTTCCCCTGGTTCCTGCACGCATGCAATAGATGCAGCAAGATTCAGTTTCGCCCCAAATAAACGCTCGAACCCTTCTAACACTTCGTCCCACGTCTTTTTTATCACCTAAGGATATCGGAGGGGATAATTAGAATCATCCGGCATCTCATAAGGATTTGCCAGTGACTTAACTTTTGAAAAATCAAATGGGGTTTCTTCATAATACCCCAGGACACCCTCAATAATGAGGCGGTAGTCCTGCGCCGTGCACTGCAAACCAGGAGTCATACGTTGCAAGTAGTGCACAATGGCAGCTGGCGTTTTCATGGGGTTCGGGGCATGCTGTAAGATAGAAGAAAGGATGGCGGGATCTAGGGGCTTAACAACAAGCTGGTTACCAATAGTTAGAAAAGGATACTGGGTGTATATATGGCCCTTAGAGGTAGGGTCTCCTGTCACTCTATCACTATTAGAAGTTCTCACGTCATTTGAATCCAGCTTATGAAAGGGGTTATGAGGGCTAAGCCCATCCCTATGAGCCCTATCCCTACTCTGTTCCTGTTCCCCCCCCTGATCTTTGGATGAAGGCATCGGAAGGGGGGAATTAGCGGGGGTAATAAAGGATTCCGGTAGGGCAAAAGGGACGGAAGGGGAAGCAGCAGTGGACCCTCCGTCCCCCACTCGCGTCCGCAAACTCCCGGTAGAGACCGCTGGAGATGTCTTACACAATTGGCGATACATGTTGTCCCTGGGCGCGTCCCGCCCAGCAGAGGCGGGCCCAGATTCGGTCAAGCATGGGCTTGAGTGAGAAGGCAGGGTAGGAGAAGGTAGCCAGGCAGCGGGCGGCAGTGGAGGGGAACCAGCAGGCTCCTCCCCCTTGCCATGCACAGCCTCATAAGTGGTACATATCTGCCGAACCATTTTATCTATAGGTAATTCACGGTGGGTGGGGGCATGTCGCCATTACTACCGGGGGTGCGCGGTAGAAGCAGCCGCCGCAAGAACAATGTCCTGTAATGAATCAGAGTCTCTGGATGACTTTACAACGGCGAACGATCCAACCAGGGAGGGGTAAATGGGCTGATACGGTGGAGGGGCCATGGGCACCCGGGAGGAGGACACCTTGGGTTGGGGCAATTTCGGAGGCAGTTCCCGGGGCGAGTCAAATTGAGCGAGAATGTTTTTAGCACAGGGCCCAGCGTTTCAGGGGGCTCCGTGCAAAGAACATTCTGCTTTAAAAATAAATTAAATTAAAAAAAAAAAAGCTGGCCGCAGCAGCGGCAGAATCGAGTGTCCCGTGGGGCCCCCTTGCCCAGCTGAGCCCTCCCTGCCCGACTGAGCCTCTCCGTGATGGCTTTCAGATCCACGAAGGGAGAGTGTCTCCCTCACGGCTCTGTTAAGCCCGCATGGGCTGATGGGAAATTCAGCTCTATTAAGCCTGCAGGGGCAGATGGGAAATTTCCCATCAGACCCTGCAGGCTTAACAGAGTCAAGAGGGAGATGCTCTCCCTTCACGGATCTGAATGCCATCGCGGAGAGACTCAGCCGGGCAGGGAGGGCTCAGTCAGGCAGGGGGGGGGGGGGGGGCCCACGGGACACTCGATTCTGCCGCGGCAGCAGCAGCCAGCTTTTTTTTTATTTTTAATTTTCCCTGGGCTTAGGGGGGGCTAGGACTGGTAATGGGCTATTGAGGAGGTTAGAATTTGAGGTGGGCTGATGTGGTTAGGACTGGTAATAGGCTATGGGGGTGGCTAGGACAGGAAATGGGCTTATGGGGAGGGGTTAGGACTGGTAATGGGCTATGGGGGGCTAAGACTGGAAATGGGCTGATGGGGTTAGGACTGGAAGTGGGCTGATGGGGGGTTAGGACTGGTAATGGACTATGGGGGGGGGGCTTAAACTGAAAATGGGGTGATGGGGGTTAAGACTGGAAGTGTGTTGATGGGGGGCTAGGACTGGTAATGGGTTGGGGGGGTTGCTAGGACTGGAAATGGGCTGAGTGGAAGGGGAGGCTTGAACTGCAATTAGCTGATGGGGAGGAGGACTTGGAATGGAAATGGGCTGAGTGGAAGGGGTCTTGAACTGCAAATAGTTAATGGGGAGGGGGCTTGGAATGGAAACGGGCTGTGAGGTGAGGGAGCTAGGAATGGAAATGAACTAAGTGGGAGGGGGGAGCTAGGACAGGAAATGGGCTGATGGAGCAGCTAGGATAGGACTGGAAATGGGCTGTTGGGGGAGCTAAGATTGGAAATGGGCTGTGGTGGGGGCTTGGACTGAAATGGACATGGAGGGGCTAGAACTGGAAGTAGGCTTATGGTGGGGGGCTTGGATTGGAATTGGGCTGAGTGGAGGGGAGCTAGGATTTGATATGGGCTGATGGTGGGGCTAGGAAATGACTAGAAATGGGCTGATGGGGGGCTGGGATTGGAAATGAGCTGATGGAGGGACTCGGATAGGACTGGAAATGGATGGGGGAACTAGGACTGGAAATGGGCTGATGGGGGGCTATGATTGGTAATGGGCTGATGCAGGGACTAGAAGGGAGTGGATGCTGGGTGGGGCTGGAACTAGAAGGGAGCTGATGTTGGGGGCGGATTAGAATGGGATAGGGCTGGCAGAGTGAAATGGAGAGGGGAAAATATTTTGTGTGGAAGGGATGAAAAATCTACAATTGGCTTGGTGTTGGGAGAGTAAGTGGGGATTGAGGATGGAGGGGTAAAATTTAAGTGGATGAAATAGGAATGAGGTAAGAGCAAAAGGAGAAAGATTAGTATGTTAAAGCAGATGTAGAGAGAGAGGATTGAAAAAAACTAGAAGAGAGAAGAAAGGACAAATGGACAGCAGACGATGGAGAGTTTGCAGAAGACACAAAGAAACCAGAAGAAAGTGGCTGTAGCAATTGCAACTGAAAAAAATGCACAAAAGGTAGAAAGATATCTATTTATTTTAAATTTATTAACTGGAATATCACAGCTCTGGGAAATGTGCATCATTAATGTCTGCGCTTTGTTTAGTACAAGAGGACATTAATTTATAGTTTTATTTCTACAGTGTTGTTGTAAATTCCAAGTTTGGCTTTTGGGGTTCCCAGTTTAATTATTGCCTTCCTGTTTCTAAATTGTGATTCCTTTTTTGGTGATGGTCTATGTTCTGCATGTGTAACTGAGCTGAGGTATTCTGTTTATGTAATTCTTATTTGACATTGCCATTTGTTCTCTTTCCCCAGTAAGTAATGTATTGTTATTCTCTGAAATGTATTGGTTTAATATTTGCAGTGTTGCCATTTGATAGGTAGGGTTTGGTGCTTTATGAGTCCTGGTAGTGCTGTTATGATACGGTGGGTTTGCTATGGGTTCTAAATGATTACAAATACTTAACCACCTATGTCTCCCACATATATACTCAACAAACTAGAGAAACATATACATATACAATTTTTGTTGGAACTTGCACCTTGAAGGACCCTCCTTCTTGTGGCGTAATGTTCCTTTTTATTCTTTTTTTAGGGACGCAACCCTATCACGCGTTTAAAGGGGATATTAACCCCTCAACATCAACCAAGTATCTATCTTTCATTCAGGAAAAGCTCATTTGAAAGACAATTATCTGGATGAAGACTTTCCCAGCTCTCATTACCATTCTTTTAAAATGTCCGTCAAACCAATTTGGCGTCCTCCAACAGTATATAGTTAAATCCTCTTACAAGGAACAAGAACGCCAATAGCTGTTTCCGGTTTAAAGATGCGGTTCCTTCAAAACGATGTAGCCAGCAGGGAAGACCATCCACAGTGACGTTCAAAACTTTTTTTGTAGCAACCATACGAGATTCTCCTCTCGATTTCAATAGCAACCATACGAGATTCTCCTCTCGATTTCAGTGACTCAACATTGTATATGTTTCAAGCCAACAATTCTTCTGGCCCTTCTTCAAACTGTGTTGCTCAGCACATGGGGATGTACGTCTCCGATGGAATGAGCCCCATAATGTATGCATACAAGTCATACCAATCATTGTGACAGCCAAAAATGTTTGGCTGCCCTTATATTTTTGGCTGGGAAGACTGTCTAACTCCTTGATGAAGCCAGACCAGCAAAATACCCGGTGTCAGGGTTAAGATGTTTTTTGAAAGCTAAGGGGCCAATTCCATTACATGCACATCTTGGCCGCAGGCACATCCAAATTGTAAACATGCCTGATTTAAATGGTATTCTGCATTAGACGCACACATGGTTCGGAATAGGGACATACATGTTTGCAGCACTGCGCGAACAAAGCACTATAGAGTATGGGACATGGCTATATGCAGCAAACAGCTTTGTATGTCCCCGTGCTCACTGTATTCTGAAAGGTTAGATGTTCATGAACCTGCCCTTCTCTGATAAACCAGCGCACAGCCACATCTCTGAAGCTGCTCTACTCACTGACAGTGTGTTGATGTAAACCACATATAAATACTGCTGATACAGAAATGGTGTTGCAAACTAGACTATGTATACCAAAGATAGCTCTATGCATGCTGCAATAATTTAAAACAGATAGAAAGTGATATGTTTGACATGACATACCTTGCATCACAATATAGATGGCAGTGGAAGACATCCTTAGTTATGCTTACATTGGTCATCTCAGAAAACAGTCTATGCAATGTTCAGTATGGCTCAGATGAAAGCAGAAGAGAGTCTCTACAGCGAAATGACAGAACATATCCCTGTCATTGATGTAAGGGATCTACAGAATGGGACTATTCAACAGTGCAAACAGCACTAGTAAATGAGCAAAGTACCATCCTTGCTCTCTACAATTGTGCACATTTCTAGAGACCTATGATGGTGCCCCTGCGCATGTCTTAGTGCTGTTTGTATTGGTGACTGCTCTCATTCTGAGGTGCCCCTATTAGTGACAAGGATATGTTGTGACATTTTTTTATAGAGAACCTCCTCTGATTTAACCACCCCAATCACACTGGCATTTGATGAAGCTGCGGTAATCCCTATGGTCCGGGTACCGGCAAGATATTTGCGTCCCCCCAGATTAGCAAATGAGCACAACTAATTCTCCTGTGCAACACTCAGACCACGCACACACATCCTCTCACCTGCAGTCACAACTACCATCTTCGGCAAAAACTATGCCTTGCACCCATACACATATGCTTTGAGATTATGATGGCCTGGCGTCTCAGAACTCCACAGCTGATCTGCATTTCTCAGGAAAACATGATTCTGCTCCTTACTACCTCACATACATCCCTACATCTACATTCATATTGTTCCGGACACTGGAATTGTTACGAAAGCTGAGAATAACACCTTTGGCACAAGTAGCAAATGTCAGCATAGCCAAAATAAAGCCTGTTGCAGTGCTTTGTATTTCTGTAGGGGTGGTTTTTTTATTCTTCCATAGCCTTAAATGTCCCTCACCAGTGCATTCCATTCTGTACAGCTGCATCTAGTGCACTCCCAAACAGCAGCCATACTAGTTCAGTACAGACATGTCACAGCCATTTGTCTCTATGGGATGCATTGGGAATCAGAGCAGAATATTTCTAAGTCCTGGCCTTATTCCAACATGGGCCTCCACGGAATACGCTTTATATGTCTCCGTGTCTGGCCATGCCCCTGTTCTGTCCCCTCCCACCCACGTTCAGAGATCCCCATGCTAGTGCTGTGTACGTGCAGGTACATGTGTTTTCAGAACACGGTTCTATATGTATTCGCGAGAAAAACATCTCTCCCACACATCTTACCAGCTTATTCATGGTTCAGAATGACCCCGTAAGTGTATTCTTATTATTTTACTGCTGCTGTTGCAAGTTTGGTTATGCCAGTGTCCCAGCTTATTAGTCTGAAGATTTGCTGAGAGGTTTTTCAGACCATTTTTGCATTGAGTCAACTTACTTGTGTGGGTGGCTCTCCCCTTTCTTTGTGAGTTGAATGTGTTTGCCTCAGGGGGCAACTGAGGTCTTTTCCTCTCAATATTTTGCCTATAGCTGGTACTTTGTGTATATTGTTTAGAGCTATTAAGGCATTTCATGGTTTTGCTTTATTGATTAGTTAAGCAAGGAGTTTATTGTATTATGTTTTCCTATAATTTTAATTCCTTGTGAGGAGATATGCTATTTTTAGTGCATACACCAGTTGCTACAGGGCCTATCTAAATGGACTTTGAATGCACTGCAAGCACTTAACCAGTGTCTCTAAAATAGCTAACATGGTGCAAAGTGGCATGCAATAACTGCATGTTAAATGCGTAGCACAGAATGTCCTGTTAGGCGGAAGGCAAGAGGAAGACAACAGGCAAGGAGCGCACCATGCAGTTAACATATCATTAATATGCATTAACCAGCGCTAACATGGAAGATAACATGGAACAATTTATTACATCTCCAGAGGCTGATTTAACTGCTTTTTATGCTAGTGGTCTCACTGTTATCATATGATAGTGACCAGGTCCCTCTGTTAGTACACTGCTGCCTCTTTTCAAGGGCCATGAATGCTCCCAACAATTACCATAGAGATTTTGCAGCTGCCACAAGTCAATGGGGGCTTATATGCATAAATGTTATGCATATTTGAAGAGGGGCTAGAGGCATAGCAGGGGCTGGACTTAAATGTATTCACTCAGGGTTAAACAATATGTTTAAGTGAGGCTGCAGAAATTGCAAGTTTAACTTGAGCATATGATTATCAGTGTTCACTGCCAAATGCCAACACTTATACGCACATTCAGCAGTACCATTTAAATGGGTAGCATAGCTGAATATAAGTCTGAAGCTAAGCTCCTTTGTGGTTGCTTAACTTAATGCGTCTGCTGGCCACGCTGAAAATCCAACCCAAAGGGGATTGTTGAAAGGGGGAGCCATGCTAGGAAAAAGCTTAGTTACCTTTCAAAGAAAGCCTTTGGGAGATGCCACCACGCATGCATGGTCCCCTTCCTGTCCAAGGATGCCATCTTGCTCAGTCAAATGACATAGCTGAAGATAGCAAAATAAAAGAAGTAAAGGAGCAACTCCAAGGGGAGGAGGGAGGGTTGTGAGGACTGATTCCTGCTGTCCCCGGAGAACACCTGTTACAGGTGAGTAACTAAGTTTTCTCCGGGAACAAGCAGGAAATCAGTCCTCACATATGGGACTCCCCAGCTACAGGCTACCGGGAGACCAGTAGCATAAATTGAGCACTTTCAAAGGGAGCTGCAAGTATCAGCAATTCAGTCTGGAGTACAGACTACAGTAGGACCCCTGTGTCCAATGAAACCAGCACTCCGGTAGCCTGAACACAGAAATGTCAGAGGGTAGGAGTTGCCAAGACCCCTAAAAGATTATGGAGCACCACCTGGCCGAAGGCACTATCTTGTCAGGATTCTCTTTCCAGGCAGTAATGGGCTGCAAAGGTATAGACTGAGGATGAGGTGGCGGCCATGCAGATGTCTGCCATCAGGACAGAGCTCAAATTGGTCATCAAAGCCGCCATGGCCCGTGCACAGTATGCTGTGATGCAACCGTGCAATGGGAGATTTGCCTGCTCATAGGCGAGGGTAATACAGTCCAACACCCATGTGGACAGCGTACACTTAGTCACTACTTCTCCCAGCCTGCTGGGGTCGTAGGAGACGAAAAGCTGGGAGGCTTTGCGGTGGTCCTGAGTGCGTTGGTCCTGAGTGCGGTGGTCCTGAGTGCGTTGGATATAGAAGGACAAGGCCCTCTTACAGTCCAAGGTGTGGAGGACCGTCTCCGCCCGACTGGCGTGAGGTCTCAGAAAGAAGGTAGGGAGTGCCACTTCCTAGTTGAGATGGAACGAGGATACTACCTTCGGAGGAATTTGGGGTGCGTAAGGAGCACCATGCTATTCTTGTAGGACCTGGTGTAGGGCACTTCAGTCACAAAAGCTTGGAGCTCGCTAACCCTGCTAGTGGAAGTGAGCGCAACCAGGAAAATCACCTTCCTCGAAAGGTAGAGAAGGTAGCAAGTAGCCAAGGGCTCAAATGGTAGATGGGTGAGCTGCCCCAACACCACATTGAGGTCACATTTGGTCACTGGAGGGAGAACCAGGGACTTAGATAAGAGCAGACCCCATAGGAAGCAGCCCACCAGAGGGTGGGCTGAAAGAGGTTTACCATCCACCAGGTGGTGGTGAGCCGCCAGGGCACTGAGGTGCTCTCTAACAGAATTAGATATGACCCCGAAATGAGAAAGGTGGAGAAGATACTGCAGCACCATAGTCACCGAGCAGGAGAAAGGGTCAGCCCCTCTCTCAGCACACCAACCTGA
The DNA here is from genome assembly GCA_033557465.1 of Ichthyophis bannanicus. Taxonomy (NCBI): domain Eukaryota; kingdom Metazoa; phylum Chordata; class Amphibia; order Gymnophiona; family Ichthyophiidae; genus Ichthyophis; species Ichthyophis bannanicus. The sequence continues at coordinate 862,336,656 of CM066032.1, read as the reverse complement.
GAATCTATGCCATTTTAAGGCATATGCCTTACTTGTAGAGGCCTTACGTGAGGCAAGCAGAACATTCTCCACCTCTGTGGAAAGGTGGAGATAGGCCAAGGCTACCCTCTCAACAGCCAAGCCGTGAGCAAAAGAGACCCCAGGTTGGGGTGTAGGAGAGAGCCCCCCTCCTGAGATAGAAGCTCCGGGGCAGTCCCCAAGGGGATAGGGGCTTCCACCATCAGCTGAAGAAGCAGCAGGAACCATGGCTACCAGGGCAAATGGGGAGCTATCAAGATGAGCACAGCCCTGTTGCAGAGGGTCTTAAACAAGGTCTTGGCAATCAGTGGCATTGGGGGGGAAGGTGTACATGAGGCTCCCCGACCATGGGACTAGAAACGCGTCTGCCACCACCCTGGAGGGATGAGCCTGCTGGGAGCAAATACGGGGCAACTGGAAGTTGTCTGGGCTGGCAAACAGGTCCATCATGGGTTCCACCCATAGACGGAAAAGCCGGCTGGCTACCGTAGGCTCTAGCCGCCACTTGTGCGGTCAGAGAATTCTGATTAGTCTGTCGGCTAGTAGGTTGTCCTGTCCTGGCAGGTGCACTGCTTTGAGAAAGATCCCCTGCTGGACTGCATAAGAGCAGAGGGCCAGTGCCTCCTGACAGAGGGCACGTGACTCCGTGCCCCATTGCTTGTTCACATAGAAGATGGCCACTTGGTTGTCCGTCTGGACCAGGACCGGCTGATGGCAGAGGCAATGGCCGAAAACTCTCAAGGCGAGGTGAATGGCACGAAGCTCCAGGAGACTGATTCACTGGGTGCTCTCATCTGGTGACCAGCTGCCCTGGGTGCGGAGATCCTCGCAATGGGCTCCCCAGCTGAGTAGGGAGGCATCCGTGTTGAGGACAATCAATTGCCCAGGGTCTTGGAAAGGCATGCCCATTTCTAGGTGCTGAGATGACTGCCACCAGACAAGGGAATCCGCCAATTGGCAGGTCACCTGAATCCTGCCCCTGAGGCGGCCCATGGCCTGGGACCACTGGTCCTGGAGACACCACTGCGCCATTCTCATGTGGAGACGGGCATCTGGAGTGACATGGACCGTAGAGGCCATGTGTCTGAGGAGGAGCAGAAGATGGCAGGTAGACACTGAGGGACAGTGCTGTATGTCCTGGTCCAGAGATCTGAGGTGGTCTGCCCGGTTGGTGATCAAGAAAGCCTTTGATTGGCGGGTGTCAAGGTTTGCTCTGATAAATTCCAGGCACTGTGTCGAAAGAAGGTGGGACTTGGGATAGTTTATGACGAAGCCCAAGTGCTGGAGAACCTGGATGGTGTGTGCGGTGACCTTCTGCACCTCAGACACCGTGTCCCCTTTTACGAGCCAGCTGTCCAGGTAGGGAAACATGAAGACTCTCTGAAGCCTGAGAAAAGCGGCCATGACTGCCAGGCATTTCATGAACACCCTTGGGGCAGAGGTGAGTTCGAATGGGAGCACCCTGTACTGAAAATGCCTGCCTCCTACTATGAACTGCAGGTATTGCCTGTGGTGTGGGTAGATTAGGATCTGAATGTAAGCATCCTTGAGGTCTAAGGAGCATAGCCAGTCTCCCTGCTGGAGGTAGGGCAACAGTGTTCCAAGGGAGAGCATCTTGAACTTCTCCCCACCAGGAATGTGTTGAGGTTGCGCAGGTTGAAGATGGGCTTAGGCCCCTTGTCCTCTTTGTGATGAGGAAGTATCTGGAGTAGAACCCCTGGCCCTGGAGGTGGTGGGGTACCGGTTCCACCACATTGTCCTAGAGAAAAACTGCCAGTTCCTTCAGAAGAAGGTCCTGGTGAAAGGGAGACCTGGAGGGCTCTCACGGAAAATAAGGAAGAGGCAGCTGGGCCAATCGGAGGAGGTAACCCTCCCTGACCACCCTCAGTGCCCAGGTATCAGTGGTGATGGTTACCCACCTCATGGCATAGAAGGTCAGTCGTCCTGTAGGCTGGTGACCTCTTTGGAGTAGAGTGGCTATGCTGGAGTAGTCAACCCCCCCCCCCTGCCTGGTTGGGCCGGAGTCAGTGCATGGGGCTTCAAAGCCTTCTGCTTACGTGGGCCATATCCTTGTCCCTTGGCCTGCTGCCCTTGTTGGGGAGCCTGGGAGGCCTGAAAATGTGGGTAACTGCGGTAAGCAGCTCCCTTCCTCGGGTAAAAGGGCTTTTTACTCAAGGCCTTCCTTCAGGGAGGAGCAACGGTCTTCTTAGAGAGCCTGCTCTTCGTCATGAACTCTGTCTCCAACTCGGTGGCCTTGTCGGTCATGGGCTTGCCACAGAGGTTTTCTCCCTGGCAGGGGACATCGGCCAACTTTTCCTGGACCCTTTGCTCGAGGTTGGACGACTGGAGCAAAGTCTGGCGGCACACACCGATGCCTGCCACAGCTACCCGGGCTGCCAACTCAAACCCGTCATAGGCCATTCGAGATATAAATTTGGAGCAGTCATGGATGGCCTTGAACAGGCCCCTGAAGCTCTGCAAGGGTTCCTCGGAGGGACCAACTGAGAAACCAGCAAGCTCCTTTGCCAGGTCCCTCAGATACATGCCCATGTACAACTGGTAGGCCTGGACTCGGCAAATGAGCATCGAGCCCTGGTAGCACTTCCTGCGAAGGGTGTCCAAGGTGCGGGCCTCTCTACCAGGGGGTACAGAGGAGAGCATCTTCTGGCTCTTCACTGACGCATGGCCGACTCCACCACCATGGAGTTGTGCAGCAGTTGCAACTTCTGGAAGCCAGGGCTCTGGAGGACTTGATACATCAAGTCGAGCTGCTTGCTCACTACCGGCACCGATGTCAGCGTTTCCCACATGCAGAACATTTGCCATTCCAGGATGGGAGGAATAGGCATCAAAAGTGATTCCCAAGGGGGAGCCTCATACTGGAGGATCTCAAGCTCATCAGCCCGAGGGTCCTCCTCCCACTTGGTCGGGAATGCCAGGGCTTTAGACATGTCTTTTATAAAGTCTAAGAATCCAATGTCCTCCGGCGAGGACCTTCTCTGAGGTTCCAAGACTGGGGAGTCCGAAGGGACGTCATGGTGTCAATGGGTATCCGGAGACTCATCATCTTCTGTCTCCCACTTGGAGAAGTCTGAGGAAGACTCGAGGGTAGGCTGCTCCATGGGCCTCAAAGGCCCCAAGGTTGCACGGTCCGCCTCAGAGGGGACATCGGTGATGACTGCGGCCCCGACGAGCAGGTCATCAAGCCCGACCTTGGCCAAGGAATTGACTCAAGGCTGCAGGACCTCGAGGATTGGCTCGGCCTCCGGACACATCTCTGATGTCAAAGACCCGTTGGTCGGGACGGAGGAACCGGATGTGCCAGACAACAGTGCCCGCTAATCCAGGAAGGCAGACAAACTGCGCTCCAAGGATGCCATTCTGGACTCGAGGTCAGAAGGCTCTGCAGCCTTTGGCAGTGGTACCGAGGGACTTGGGCCCAACGCTGGCTCCCCCGAAGGGGAATCCTTGACAAGGATAGCCTCCGAGGATCGAGGCTGGCCAACCGCCGGATCCTTCCAGGGGACCTTCGCCGGCCGCTCCCTCTCTGAAGTCTCAGGCAGGTGCCTGGGGCTGCGGGACCAGGCCCGGGAGGAACCCTGTCCATCAGAGCCATCTATGGATGCTGCCTTTGAGAGTTTCTTCTTCCTTCTGTGTTCCCTCGAGGGGGACCCCCTCTCTGAGGACCCACGATGGTGCTCAGGTTCAGAGAACTCCTCCTGAGATGTCGGCACCTCAGACAAGGCCCTGGCCTTCAGAGGCATTGGAGAATCATGGAAAAACCTCTCATGCTGCTGCTGTCAGCTCCTAAGGGCCTTAGTAGACATCCGTTTGCATAAGCTGCAGGCTGCTGGGTCATGGAGTGGCCCGAGGCAACGGAGACAGCAGTCATATGTGTCGGTTAAGGACATGAGCTTAGCACACCGATCACACTTTTTGAAACCACTGATAGCCAATGAGGAAAAAAGGACCCCTGTGAGGTTGAAGACCCTTCGAGCTGCCAGCGGGAAAAAAGGCACAAAAGTGTCAAAAAAGAACAAAACATAAAAAGGAACTGAACTTGACACCGAAGCACCAAGATCGGTAGGTGGGAAGAGTACAGGTGCAATACTGGAGATGAGTTAATTACTCAAGAAGAAAAAAATTTACTTTTTCCGGGGGAAAGACAGATGATGTCTGAAGTGCTCTGTGGACAAAAGGAGACTGAGCAAGATGGCACCTTTGGGAGGGAAGGGGACCACACATTTGTGGTGGCTTCTCCCAAAGGCTTTATTTGAAAACTGGGGAGATGCTCCTGCGAGGGCTCAGTCGGTGCCGACGTCACCCATATGCGAGGACTGACTTCCTGCTTGTTCCCAGAGAAAAATAAAAACCTACAGTGGGTGGATTATAACTAGGGTTCCCATTCTCTGGTGTCTATACATTAGATACTGAGATATTTTCCAGCTAATTGGAGGGTCAAAAAAAAATCTGTGTTTCAGCATTTTTGCGCCACAGTTACCTTTTCTGGTGGAATCAAAAATGTACATTTTGTGAGTTGTGACATTTAGGAGTCAGCACAGTAAAAGCACAAAAATGGAGTGGAGGATAGAAGACAAGTCAGGAAAGGGGTACACAAATAGTATGGGAAGTGGTGCTTTCTGGTGTTTACCCCCTATTTTAATGTTCTGGCATCTGGGGTGTTATATCTATGTTTATCTCTTAAAAGCTAAAATAAGAAGCCCTAATTATAACTAATTTGCATGGATTATACATAGGAATAATAAAGAAAGTGACAATTTAAACTGAGTGATGTTGCAAGCAATGAGTCTTCATAGTCTAAGGAAAGACAGTTGAGTGGGAGGTGTGACTCTACTTCATCGGCAAGAAGTCTTAGTAATACTGTACTGAGGGAATCCAAATGTTTTGGACATCATTTTAAGAGAGCTTAATACATGCCTCTGCAGCTCTAAACAATCTACTGGAAACAAATGAACTAAAGATAAAAATGGTCTCAAAGGTGAATTGTTCATTTTAATCTAATTACTTATTTCTGAATAATTGCAAATGCAATGCAATGTGTGCCTTCGAGTCAGTGCTGATTCCAGGCAACCCAGCAGCTCCTGTGTTTTCTTGGCAGTGTGACCGGTAGTAGATTAGCTAATAAGTAAAGGTGGGTATTTAAGGCCAGGGTCATTTCATTTAGGAAAAAAAGTATAAGAACTTTGGATAGAAATCTACAAACCAGTCTATTTAAGAAAACCAGAACATGAGCAGGAAGGGTAGAGGAGGGAAGAAGAACAGGACTCACTTCCTCAGTTCTCAAATAGGCTAAACTAGGATTTAACTCAAGCCTTTTCCATACTACATGAGGACAATCTATGTGCTGGCCACACGGACTTCATGGAGCCCGGGAACAAAAACCACCCAGAGAGGGTTACATAATCGTTAGACACTTAAATCAAGGCATCTTTAAATGCTCCATGTTGCTTCCAATGTTCTTTGTAGGAAACAGCAGCTATCATTTTATTTCAGGGTTCAGAGGCCAAAAAAAGATTATATCATACAGTGTTAAACCTTTTCATGTCAAATCAGAGTGAAATGTCTCTGCCCCCCAGGACAATCTATGTCAGCTACACAGAATTAAGGATCATTTTTAAAGTGACCTGGACAAGCCCAACTGCATTTTACCCGTTCAAGTGGGTATTTATAAAATTGCTCTTGTGTATCATCCTTGAGGGCATTCCTGTGGGTGAATAGATGGAGTGGAGAGGAGTTCAGCATGCGTGCATGCATCTTATATAATCAGAGCCCCTGGCTTCCTCTATAGGATTTTTCAAGATTTTATGGAAGAGATACAAAATTCTGTGGCAATTTGAATAAACTGAATCATTTTGCATATTTTAATAGTGTTGTGCTTCTGTTTCAAACAAAAGCGGTGATCTAAGCAAAACAGGAATTGCAAAATGTTCATCATTTCCCAGATCCCATCAATAGCGCACCCTGTTGAGCAATAGTGCACACTGTTCATCCATGTATGTATGTTATTGTTCTTGACAGCAAATGAAACAAATTTAAAAAACCCTGAAATATGAAATAAACGTTTTAGGCCTACACACCCTTTTTAAATAATGGTTATCTATATTTATGTAGTAAAAAAAAAAATTGCTTACAAGATTTGATTTGAATCTGTTGTAATTGATATCGTTCCCTTGAGAAGTTTATGGATGAGGAATCTCTGGTAGGAGTCACTAATCCGCATTACTGAGTTACCACAGGTTAGTTACTCTGGAGGTAAACTCAAGCTGCAGTAAAATGTGAAAAGTAACTTGCAACTTAGTAACTAGCCTCCCTTAGGAGGTGATTCCAGAACATGAATAAGGGCTCTGTATGTGTGGTGGGGACCTCAGAACATGCCCAGAAGGGACGGAATAGGAGCATGGTCAGCTGGAGAGATGTACAAAGCGTATTCAGGAAAGGCCCATGTATGTTTCAAGTGTTTCCCGGAAATGTCCACGTTATTCCTGTTGAAACATTGTATAAGGCTAGGACTTAGAAAATATTCTGCTGTGCTCTGCAATTCATCCCATATGTACTGAACTGGTGTGACTGCAATCTGGAAAAATACAAGATGCAATGACAAAGAACCTGGAGCAGAGCTGAGGTAATGTTGTAAGGTTAAGAAACATTTATAAATACCCTGACGGAAATGTTAAGAAGAGAAATAGGGCCCCATTCTGATCAGGGCACATATACCGGTCCGGACATCCAAAAGCTGGACGGGCCACATTGGCACCCGATCCTGCACCTGCGGAAGCTAGACATTCCTGTGGGAGCAGAATTGGGTGCAAAGGGCCTGGACGAGCAGGACGTGCTCCAATTCTCTGCTGCTGCAAGTCTGGCTCCCTCCCCTTACAACCCTCCAAATTCTCCTGCATGAAGCCCTGATGTTGTGGCGTCCTGTCGCCATAGCCCAGGACACCATGCAGGAGCCCCGGTTCCCTGCAGCTGTTTAATGGTCCTGTTCCCCACCACTAGACCTCTGATAGTGCCTGTCAAGGCCAGGGTCGGGCTGCAGGGAACCTGCTGCTGCTGCTCACCTGAGTTGCAGGGGTCCTCTGCTTGAGATCGCCTCTCTTGGAGTGACTTATTCCACCTCGGAGGTAGAATAAGTTACCTGGCAATCCTTGCTGCCCCGGATGTACAGGGCCACGACTGGAATTGGACCTGTATGTCTTGGGTCAGGGTCCTGGCTCTGCTCCACCCACGCTCCTCCTCCAGCTCTCCCCCTGCCACCCCCATTCAGAGCTCTCTGCACATCTTTTTTTTATGTGCGGGTAGCTTTGATTTCAGCATTGGGCAGGGAGGTTGTACATCCAGACCGGACATACATCCCTGCTAAATTCTGCACGGAATGCCCCCATAAGGGCTCATTCCATCCCGGACATCCAGCCCCTCTGTACTTATGGTTTGACTGGACATTCAGCGAGGCTTGCGATTCAGATCCTGTGGGGCACATCTAGTCAGGATGTTTAACCGGAGCCGGGGCACCATGGCGTCCGGTTGCCATGGCATCGTGGCTCCATTTAAAAGTCGCAATGCCGGTTGCCGGACTTCAAAGGTGATTTCCCAGCAGTCCAACCCCCAATCTGCCCTCCTAAGGCCAGGGTCAGGCTGTGGGGAATGTTCTTGGGACCCCCTGCCCCATCCACGCCCCGGGCCTGAAAAAACAAAATGTCCAGGGAAATTATTCCACCTCAGAGGTGGAATAACTTCCCCGCACAAGTCAACAGACCTGGATGTACAGAGCAACATTAGAATTGGCCCTGTACGTCCAGGGCCGGTGACCACCCACCGCCAGCCCAGACTCCGCCCCCGAGCCGCCCCTTCCCAACCCCCATCTAACTTCCCCGCACAACTGGCAAGGAAGTTAGATGCCAGCGGGGAAGGCACGAATAGTAACCGAAGTGTTTATTCAGGCTATGCTGAAATGTGCTATTTGTTCTGAAAGAGCTACTCCAGGGGACCCTGAAAATCCTGTGTTCTGAAAACTGGGACTGCTGATGTAAGAATAGCATGAGAATTAGTCTGGAAAGAAATCATGTTGCAGTGAGAAACGGAGATCATATGTGTAGTCCTGGAATGCCATGCTATTATGGCATAGCAGCTGTGAGCCATAGGTTTGGTTTGGCAGAATGATATATTTTGTGACTGTGAGTGAGTGTGTGTGGTATGGGGGTAGCACGGGAGGATCTGGTGTGCTGATCTGCAATTCAGGGAGGCCTTGAATGGCTGATCACAGTATCACCAGGTGCTAGTGTGATAGGCCAGCCATACATCAGCTGTGCCAGGCACAGAGAGACATGACTGATGTTGGGCCGACATCCCCCAGATTGTGCCATGAGGTCTACATCCATCCCCAGTCCAGGATCTATGCAAGCTACAAGGGTGGTGATATATCTAGAGGCTGGCTACCTCAATATGATGGCATAGGGATCCCCCCACCCATGCCCACACAGGCCTGCCCAGGGGAGCAGTGCCACAAAGCAGACTATGGGGAGGCAGACACTACTATGGGACAATTGTAGGACAGATATGTGGGACTCAGATGCCATAACCAGAAGGCCATACTACTACCACAACTAATACATACACAGCACTGCACAGACACATATGAAAGATGGTCCCCGCTCAGCAGAGCTTACAATCTAGTCATGACAGACAACACAGCAGCTGTGGACAGGAAACTTTTAGGAGGAATGGTAAGGAAACACAAGGAAGCTTAAGGCAGATCAGATCCAAAAGCAGAAACAAAGAGGTGAGCGCTCAGCCTGGATTTGGGAAGGGCTAGGGAAGCAGCCTGATGTTCAGACTCAGGTAGGTTGTTCTAGGCATAAGGAGCAGCAAGGTGAAAGGAGTAAGGTCTAGATTTGGCAGTAGAAGAGAAGGGCATAGATAGAAGCAATATGACAGAAGAGCAGAGTTCCTGAGGATGGGTATAGGGAGAGATAAGAGAAGAATGGTAGTGTGAAGTAGCAGAATGAGTGCACTTATAGGCCATAGGCACAAAAAGGGCATACATTTGTTGCTCAGCAATATTATGCATCCTTTGGGGAACTGCAATGTTAGTTTGGGATTTGGTGCACATGGTAAGGGTCCCTCACCAGCAGTTTAAAGGGTGTTTGTAGGGATGACCAAGGCAGGAATCACTGGGGCCGGTTCCTATTGCCAAGTATCATTTGATGCAAGGTATGCCATGTGTTCATATTTGCATTCTTTTATACCATAATAGGGTGCATTGGGATTATCTAGCACTTTTCAGGGCCTGCAGAGTGCTGGTGTGTGGTCTAGGTTGTAGCAGCAGTCATTTCCCATTGGTATGTGTGTCTAGTTTGCATCAGCACACAGATGTTAGTGAGAAGGGCAATTCAGGAGATGCACATTTTTCCCTGAGTGGCATAGCGTCCATGGGTACATCATAGACGGGCAGGATCCGAAACATGTAACCTTTCAAAATATGATGCGCGTAGGGATGTCCAAAATGTTTACCCGTGTCTGATAATATTGATGGGGATGTGTTTCTCCATTCTATTGTGTGGCCCATGCCTGTACCTGTGTACAGACTGTGCACTGGATGTGTGCATGCACCAGCTGAATAGCGTTGTGCCTGTTCTGTGCCGAAGATATCTACCTCCCCAATTCTGGAACCGTGGGCACATCTAGATCCGCAGATGCAGAATTAGGTTCAAACAAGGCCCATTTGTGATTTAGACTTTTCTGCAGGCCAGACGTGCATGTTATGGAATTGACATCTTAGTGTTCACTAAAGTTTTAAGGTACCTTAACTGAACACGCACTATCCACAAATACATACACAGGGAAGGTTTTTAAGCTTCATTTCTCATTTTCATCAACTATTTAAATATTCATGATCATTCACAGATGAATGCAGTGGTACAGGGGTTCTTATTGCTGACACCCTGCTGTCATTGGAGTATATCTCTACATCTAGTTGCCCTTACAACCACAGCTTTTTTCCCCTAGAGACCCAATTTAGAGATCAGTTCTGACCACTTAATTCTCTTCAGCATACTGGTGTTTTGATCAAACTCATGGTGAGACTCTGTTTCACTTTCCATTGTTAGTTCTCTTTCAATCTTCAGGTTTTGTTAATTTTCTTGAAACTAATATATAGATTCCTGTCAGTTACCTCCACTGACTGACTCTTCATCTCTTTTAAAATCTTCAGCTTTTAAGATCTTATTCTTTTGAGTCTGAGTCTAATTTGTTGGTAAATTATGCTTCAAAGACTTGTTGTGGAAGCCCTCACAGTGTAACAGATGATTACGTTCTGTTTCCTATAAAAATCTGTTACAAAACTATGGGGCATGTTTACTAAAAGCCGTACAATTGTGTGCCGCACAATAGCGCACGGAAACGCGGCACTCAAACGCTCAGAAACGCTCTTAAACGCCCCGCACAAGTGCGCGTGGGCCCCGCACAATTGCGCGCCGCACTAACGTGCCCCGCACAAGTACCCGGCCCGCAAATGTCCGATAGAGGCGTGGAAAGGCATTCTGAGGGCGGAGGAAGGCTCCCGAGGGGCGGAGAGACGGGGTCAATGGGCGGGTAAGGGGAGGGGAGAGGCTCCCCGCACAGTATCGGGGACGAATTTGCAGGTTAAAAATAGCGCGAGTGAAACACTCACGGTAGAGGGCATTTAAAGGGAAGAGAAACCATTTCCGTCAGCAATGTACAGGGAAACCGGGGAAACCTGCAAAACGTGAGCAGTGTGATACATGTGCACAGAACAAAAGTGCAAATAAAGATAGAAAAAGACCCAAACAAACATATTAAAAATAGGAAGTCAGCTGGGGAACCCTGATATTAATGGGCAAACATAAGAAACACACCCAGGAAAGCTCCAAAAAAATGAAATGAAGTATGGAAGGGGCTACGGAGCGGAGACCCTTCCAAAAACCATTTCCTTTTTTCTGAGCCTTCCTGGGAGTGTTTGCTATGGTTGCCCATTAATATCACTGTTGCCCAGCTTGGTTATATTTATCCCCAGTTCATCGTGGTCGGTTGAGGGGTTTATTTGCACTTTTGTCACCAGACAAGGTGACTGAGCCCACAGTACAAATGTGCAGAGCAGGGTTTTTGACTCCTTTGGTCAGGTTTCCCACCCCCAGGGACTGCACTATCACTGTGGCCACAGTGTGGTGCAGCAGACAGAGGCAGTACCTCTAGGACCAGAGGGTCACAGGTTCAAATCCAAGCTGGGGCTCCTACCAACCCAGTCCCCATATTTTACCCACCACTAAACAGAGATAGTAAAGACACTCCTTTATTGCAGAGAACATAAGCATGGTTCACATACCCATTTTGTACCCAACACCGCACACACACCATAACACTGGGCATTACCGACAGCCGAGTCCCCCAAATGCAGTCCTGGAGTGCCACAACTCAATCAGGTCATATGCTTTTCCAAGATACGGACATGCCAGCATGTTGGCGGTAGGGTACAGGTGGTGGAGGGGGCAGTGGCTGCTAGCCACAGAAGACAGTGGCCGAGCCATGTGCAGACTGGCACATCCACTGCAACATAGGCCCTGTCGGATGTACAGTCATGGACTTCCCAGGGAATTCAGCACATCTGTGGCAACACAGTGGTGCAGTGCACACAGACAGTGTGTGCAGGAGCAAAAGGTCACAGGTTCAAAGCCCAGCTGGGGCTACTGCCAATCCTGTCCACATATTTTCCCCACAACTAAACCATGTTAGTAAGGGCAATCCTTTATTGCTGGGGATATACGCATTGGTCATATGCCTATCTTTTACACCACCAAGCACAGACACCATGACCAGGGGCATTACCTAGAGCAGAGTCTCACAAATGCAGTCCTGGAGGACCACACACACCATTCAGGTTCCATGCTGCCACTCATACAAATAACCGTGCTGTATATCTATGCACCACCCCCATGGCATGTAGCTGTAGCTCATGCATATTCATGAGGGACAGCAGGAAACCCCAACCAGTGTATTGCAAACCTGGACTGGATTTGGGAACCTCTGCCGTACAGCAGCAGCCAACAGGGACAGACACACCCACACCCACACCCACAGGCCCCATTGGCCAATGCCTCCTGGTGAGGCAGGACATTGGGCCCTGCGTGCATCTCCCAATACCAGCACTTGCATACCTTAGCAATGTCACCCTACACCAGGGTATATGGTACACAGCTCTCAAACGTTTGCTATGAGTACTGGCAGATAGATATCCCTACGTTACGCACAGTCTGCTCTATGAGCTCCATCATAATAATCTATCTGATGTCTGCGGTGTGTGCGTCAGGTCTGGCCCCTGGCAGTGTTTACCACCCTAGGGAGGGACCCCCAATGGTATTGCATACCATACCCATGCCTGTACTGTGCCCAGGACTGGTGTGGTGGGCAAGGATTCTGAACCCCTCTATAGTAGCACAATGCTGGCATACATGTGGGAGTGTGTGTCTGTCTATACAGTGTGTGTTGGCTGCAAACACTGTCCACAGTTTTGGCCTGATGATGTGCATAATGAGCAGCAAGGTACCATGGGTATAGCTCAGACAGGGTGGGCTGGCCAGGATGCATCTGCACAGGGCATAGGGCACTGGCAGGGACATTGTAGTGGCCGTCCACCACCTCCACAGACAGGGTGACCTCTGTATGTGCTGCTGGGCTTTCACTCCACCCTGACTGTGCAGTGATGGCAGCATGGCTAGGCACCCCCATAGTGCTTCATAGCACTTCCCTCATGTGATATATATGGGTCACCTGTTGGGGCCTAGTCACCGATGTATCTGCTTGTGTGTGCTGCCATCCCAGTTGTGGGTGCATGCATTTCCAGTGGGACTAACCAGCAGACTGTTCACAGCTGGTATGTGCCCTGCTGGAGTGCCTTGCAGGGTGCAGTGGCTGATGGCTTGATGCAGGGGAATATCAGATAGTGGTGGGGTGCATCTTAGCATATCCAGGCCTACTGTCTGTCTGATATTGTGGTCTGGGTGTGTGTGGGGCTGCTTGGACTGCCCTGTAGGGTGTCTGTTCCCCAACAGGACTGGGGTTGATGGTCCACTCTACTGCCATCATTGCAGGGGGGGGGGGGTGGGTGTATAATGGGGATCTGTTGATAGGAGACCCTGACTGTTTGCCACCCTCAGCTTGGGGGGGGGGGGGGGTTGGTGGTACATAGCCCACCTAGGGGTCCGTGGGGGTTCCCCTGACTGGGCCAGACAGAGATATCCAAGGTGTTCCTGCAGAAACTACCTATCTCACAGATTACGACTGTTTTGTAGCTCTGCCATGGAGGGTGCTGTGGACCTGGTCCAGGGCGCCTCATCGCACACTCAGGGTGAGCACAGTTCCCGCACAGTGTGACTGTGTGTAGCTACTCTGTGCAAATTAAACACCCGGTCAGTACCTCCTACCAGGCCAAGGTGCTGTGTGGGTGCACACGGACACGTCCCCCTACCAGGCCGGGGAGCTGTTGGGGTGCATTCCCCATCTTGTGTTCATCTGTGGACAGCTGATTTGCATGTGCAGTGCATCATGGGTATGGGTGGCCTAACCCTATCCTGGTTCCCACAGCAGACTGTCTGTGTGGTGACATGCAGGCTCTCTGCAGCCAGCCAGGGGCTTGCTGGCAGCTATATAGCTGTAGCCCAATGGTTACTTCACTGCCTGTGGAGCCAGCGGTAATGGGTTTGAGCCCACAGTGGGGTTATTTGATAGGGTTGTCCAAAGCTTTTTTTAGATTTAATGTACATATGTTGCTGCCATCAAACACACCCTCAGTGTACTGTACCCATAAGGTGCCTCTGAGGGTGCTTTATAGGGCACCCTATAGGGCACCTTATGGTTGCCGTCCATATAAGGTGCACTATACATTATCCTGTGATGCAACATATATGGTGCCCTATAGGGGACATTCAAGGGTGCCTTGGCGGACAGTGAACTTTAACATGTGCCTTATGGGCCGCCTTATGTTAACACGCTTTGTGAGTGCGTTTGCTAGTAGTGATAACTGAAATAAAAATAGATTGCCCCCTACAGCACTCATCCCCATAATACACACTGCCTCAGTGAGCCTTCTTCATTGGGCACTGTGGGGGATTGAACCCCTGATCTCTGCACCATTGGTCAGTGTCTTAACCATTGTACTATGGCTCTGCTCCTTTATGTGTGCACATCAGGGCGCCACTTAGCCTTCCCACGCACTATTGTGCACGGCGCACAATAGCGCCCCGCGCAAATGTGCGATCGCTTACTCCCGTTTTTTTTCTTTTCTCTGCCTGAGCCGCCCACTCCTTATATGGCACAGGCACACTACCGCGGCCCCGCACATTAGGAATGTTTAGTAAACAGACCGCTATGTGTGCCTTTCTTAATTAAGATATCTAGATAAGATACTTGTTTTTTGTCATACATAATCTGGAAATGTAAATTTGGATCACACATTTAACCATTCAAAAAACTGTTGTAAAACATTCTCTATACCATCCCATATCACAACAATGTCAATATATATCTTCCATAACTTCACATGGCCTTTGAAGGGATGAAAAGTTAAAAACTTTTTTTCAAAATCCATCACATAGAGGTTGGCCATAACAGAACCACATGACAACTCCCTTGACCTGTTTATAAACTAGACCTCTAAAACAGAAATAATTCTCAGTTAAAGCTAAGGATGTCAACTGCATCAAATATACTGATATAATGTTTTTAATGTGATTTTTTTAATATGTTTTTTTTATTGTGTATGTTTTTATACAAAAATGATTCTGATGTATTAATGTTCTGAGGTTTATCCCCTGATGAAGGCTCATGCCGAAACGCAGCAGTGTCAGGGTTGCTGGATTCCAATAAAGAACTTCCTTGTTTACGTCTCGCTCTGTATTTCTTGTTGGTTCTGCGAGTACAGTGTGTTCCCTGAGGACCTTGGATAGTATAGTGTACAAGATGTAGCAGTGTATGAAAGTAGCTATCACCGTGTTTTGTTCTGTTTTAAATTTTTCAGATGGTGGAATATGAAATGAACACTGAGTTGGACCAAAAAGAATGTTGTGGGCCAGCTGAGGTTGTGTGAATTGAGGAAAAACTTGGAAGAAAGTGAATATCCCTGAAAAAGAATTGGATTCAATTATTATATCATATTGGATTCTCTTTGAAGTGATAGCTGGACTTCCCAAAATACCTTCTTCAAGTTAAATAGTGTTTTGAGGGTTCTCTTTTTTTTTTTAATGATTGAGCACATTTGATTCACAGTGGGACTTGTTCTAACAACTATGGAGGCCAGTTTTCAGAAAGTCCATTATTCAATGGGGGCTGCCTAATATAGGTTTTACTATACTAAAAACCCTGCAATAAAGCATATTAAAGTATTCTTTCTAAATGAATTTGTCGGACTTTGTATCAGGAATTCCTCATTTAGGTGTCTCCTTTTTGTCACTTAAGTCCTTTTTAAGGATATATGTATTTTAAATTTCATGTCAATAAGTCAATCCAAGGATTCTGTTCATCTCTTTCACTTACTCCTTACAAATTAATGGCCCACTTTCAATCCATCTTTCATTCATGCCATATCTGAAACATCACCCCAACATAGATATGAAAGTATAAAAGTCACTTATAGAAATTACAGTTGTAAAGGTGATGACCCTGTTGTATAGGTTTTATACAACAGGGTCACCGCTAGAAAGTACTCAAGCTTTGGAGGAAGCTTTGCTCTCTCCTCCTAAGAGATAAACAGCACTTCATCAACCACTGCTAGTGAATTTTATATTGCACTCTTTTGACCATATTTGCTTTGGGGGAATTTCTTCAAATGGGCTAGTTTGTGCATACCATTACAGTCATGAACCTCACTTCTAAGCCAGAGAATGTGAAATGTGATCTCAGTCTCTTAAATTTACAGCAAATGCTTGGCATAGTATGTTTATGTTTATGTTTAATAAAAATTGATAGACCGCCCTTCACAATAAAATCAGAGCGGTTTACAACATATAAAAACCTTTAAAATAGGGCGCAAGGCCGGTAAAAGGTAGTACTTGGATATAGCAGAATTAGAAAAGGTATAAAGAAGAGCGACAAAAATGGTAAAGGCGATGGAAGGATACATCTATGAGGAGAGGCTTAAAAGGTTGGGACACTTCAACTTGGAAAAGAGACAGCTGAGGGGTAATATGATAGAGGTCTATAAACTAATGAATAGAGTGGAATGGGTAAACATAGACTGGCTGTTTATGCCATCGAAAAGTAGAAAGACTAGGGGACATGCAATGAAGTTACAATGTCACCCATTTAAGACTAATAAGAAAAATATTTTTTTTCACTCAATGCGTAATCAAACTCTGGAATTTGTTACCGGAGGATGTAGAAAAAGCTGTTAGTGCATCTGGGTTTAAAAAAGGTTTGGAGAAGTTTCTAGAGGAAAGGTCCATAAACCATTATTAAAGAGGACCCAGGATATCTACTGCTTGTCCCAATACATGCATTGTGGAACCTGTGTGCCTTTTGGGGAACCTGACAGGTACCTATGACCTGGATTGGTCGCGTTGGAAACAGGATACTTGTGCTTGATGGTCCTACGTCTAACTCAGCATGAGATTTCTTATGTTCTTAAGAGAGCCTCCTTCTGGAATTCATAAGATATTTCGTGTATGGGTAATTTATCAAAGTGTGCTTGGAAATTCTTCTTAATCAAGTCCATGGCACTCAACACAATGGGAAATAACTCAGTACCTTTTTGCAAAATGTTCTTGGTCTCTGACTGCATATCTTGGTACTTGAAGATCTTCCCCCTCAAAACAATTCACAGAACAGTTGTCTGGAACTGAAACTTCTATAATCAATGCTTTCTGGTGTTCTTCGTTGTTACCACTATGTCTGGCTTTCCTTGGGGGATGCTGGTATTGCTGCTGCTGCTAGAACTGGGGCTCAAAACAGAGCAGAAGATTAAAGGCTGTGGGCTTCCTTCATACTTCCCCTTATCTGTTCCATCTGTGGAATGTTTTTGGCTCTGGCATTAAGACCGTGTCCCTTACCATTCAACAAGCTAACAGCTAAATATCCAAGACCTTCCTCAGCTATGACACTATCCATATCTGATTCTGTACATCACCCACATGATGATTCTTTAGAATATGTATCTGCCAATCCATACACATTTTAGCAGAAAATAAGGTGATCTGGTACTGTGTTCTCTTAGCAATGCCTCACCTGCTGCGGTTCTTCCCCCTCCCTCACACTGCACCCTACACTGCCTCTGCCTTATTTTGCACCTCACATTTTTACTGTAAGCTGCAGCTGTTTGCCCTCTCCTCTTAAAGATATCTTTCAGCTTGGGTGGCAGAATACAGGGGTATAGAACATCTTCTCCGTTCTCTACTAGTGCTGTGCTGGCCATAGATCTCTTGGAGGCATCATCTACCTTCTCGCCTCTTTTTAACACCATTTCCAGTCCTACCCATTCCAAATATTGTGATTAGATCAGACTGAATTGCAGCTCTATGAGGCAGGCACTCTCTTATATGTGTGTGAAATACTTGATAGTATTTCTGAAATGCTAATTGGTGGTAGTAGTTATACTGAAAGTAGATGACTGCCTTTCTCTGAGTTTTAGGGGGTTTCCCCTCTAGCTAGCACTGGAGCCAGCCAGAGCCAGAGGTTTTTAAAATTCACTTTTTTTCTCACACAGAACAGAAACAGTGATCCCAGTCTCTCTCAGATCCTTGTCTATGATATTTGGATGATTTGATTTCTCTGGGTTTTTATTATACATTTTTGATTTCAGGAAAATAATTTCCCGAAGCCACCACTTCTACTTTTTCTCTAAATGCAGGAGAGAAAATGGTGGTGGGCTGCTTTTCAGGTTCTTGCTGATCACCAGTCATGCTTTCAGTGTCCTTTTGAGATGTTGACATTATCAGCCATGGGATTAGGGAGAAGTAAGGCAGAGAGATTTGTTTGGCTGCTTGTCAAAGCATTAACATGATAGGAAAAGAAGCCACTTAACCTTTCTTCTCCCCTCCCAAAGAAGTTCTGCTGTGTCAGGCACCAGAGACCACAATAAAGTTGCTCGGGCCCCACAGTTGATCCATTCTTTATACTGTATTAGACTATGAACAAAACTGACATGAAAATTCATTTCCGATAATCTCTGTATCCCATTAGTGTCCAATGTTTTTGCTAAGGTGCAGGGAGAGTAATCAGAGGTTTCTTCTTCTGTAGAAATATATCTTATTGGAATATTGTTTGGCATATAGAAGATGAAAATTATATCAGCTACCCCCTTCATTACATACATCAGGGATCTTCCAGTGCAGTATGGATACTAGAAATGGATGTTCTTTCAATCACTGATTATGTTTTTATGTGTATCTTTACTCCCTTCTTTGCAGCTGTTGACTTTCTCTCCTCTCAAGCCTTTCTGGATCCATTGCAACCTGGCTTTTGTCTTCTACATTCTACTGATGTGGCTCTTGTCAAAGTCTACAGTGACTTGTTGCTGGCAAAATACAAGGGCCTTTACTAGATTCTCATCCTTCTTGACCTTTCTGCTGCTTTTGACATGGTTTACCACAACCTTCTCAATAGCTTATCCTTGCTTGGTTGTAAGGGCTCTGTTCTATTCTGCTTCTCTTCATATTTCTCCCACTACACATTTAGTGTGTTTTCTGATGGATCCTCCTCTACTGCTATCCCCCTCTCAAGGGTCTGTTTTCGTACCCCAAGGGTCTGTTTTGGGACTACTCCTTTTCTCTCTCTATACCCAGTCCCTTGGTGCACTTATCTTCTCCCATGGTTTTTGGTACCATTTTTACATGATTACTCTGAGATCTACTTCTCGACACCTGACATCTCTCCAGAATCCAGGCCCTTATCTGCAAGGCCCATATCTCTGACATTGCTGCCTGGATGCCTCACAGGTGATTGAAATTGAATATGGCCAAAAAAACTTCTTATTTTTTCTCCTAAACCTCCCTCCTCCCTTTCCCCTTTCTCTATTTGTTGATAACACTATCCCTCCCTGTTTCCTCAGCTCGTAACTTTGGGGGTCATTCTTGACTCCTCCCTCTCCTTCTCCACACACATCCAACTGATAGCAAAAACCCATTGTCTCTCTATAATATCAGCAAACCTCACTTCTTCCTTTCTGAACACACTACTAAGACCCTTATCTTTATTCACATCCCGTCTAAACTATTGCAACCTCCTTCTTGCTAGTCTTCCTCTGAATCATCTCTTTCCCCTTCAATCTGTTCAAAATTCAGCTGTACAGCTAATCTTCCACCAGTCTTGCTATGCTCATGTAACCCCTCTTCTCAAGTCATTTCATTGGCTCCCTATCTGCTTCCATATCCACTTCAACTTCTCCTACTGACCTATAAGTGCACTCATTCTGCTGCTCCTCACTACCTTTTCTCTCTCATCTCTTCCTATACCCCTCCTCAGGAACTCCACTCTTCTGGCAGATGTCTTCTATCTGTGCCCTTATCTTTCACTGCCAACTCCAGACTTCGATCTATCTACTTTGCTGCTCCTTATGCCTGGAACAAACTACCTGAGTCAGTATGTCAGGCTTCATCTCTGACCCTATTCAAATCCAGTCTAAAAACTCACCTCTTCGAGGCTTTTGGATCCTGCTGTGTGTATTCTCCTGCTCTCCAACTATGTGTTTCCTAGACAAAGCCTGGTCTGTAGCTGTTGTGTCATCTGTCTTGACTAGATTGTAAGATCTGAGCAGAGACCATCTCCTACATGTTTCTGTGCAGCACTGCGTATGCCTTGTAATGCTATACAAATGATTAATAGTAGTACTAGTAGCTGCCCATGGTTCCATGACAGAGATAGCATCCATGCAATCCAGCTGTAATCAGCCTTTCCTTGAATATATGAAATAAATTACAGCCTACTATTTGATTTTAAATCATTTTGTTCAATGAACTAGAGATGGGACTACCAGTGCTGCAGACCACTGGGTATATTTCCAGGATACCCGTTGCTTCATTTGTCCCCCACTTCAGGGATCCTGATTCTCTGGATAAATCAACAGTGCTTCAGGCCCTCTGATTGAGCTAATATTAGGGGTAGCTACCTGAGCTTCTGTATTCCTGTTACTCACACCCTTCAGGACTCCAAGCCTTGTTTTGGGTGGGTCTAAAAAGCCTCCCTTCTCTCAGACATGACTAGACTGATTCTAATACTCTTAGGACTATGTTTACTAAATAGCAGTAGCGGTTTCCATGCAATATCAGAGCTGCCGCCCATTGAATTCAATGAGGCCACGGCTGTGATATTGGACAGAAGCTGCTACTGCTGTTTAGTAAACATACCCCTTAGAGTGTATTTGCTCTAGCACTTTCAAGATGCAGGTAAAATAGAGGATTGGGGTTTATATTCACTTTAAGGTGTTTTGTTCTTGGGACTGGGATAAGAGATGCAGGGCACAATTCTCCAAGAATTGATTTTGACAGAATATATGTACACACATTGAGAAGTACTCACCTTTAGTGCATTTCCACCATTTCCAAACATATGCATGTCCATCTGTGGGACTTAGTGGAAAGAGTTGTGGTAAAGTGTGTTTCAGTAACATAGCAGAGACTATGTAGCTGAGAGGGGATTATGTTGGGCAATGTAAACACTATCATGTATATTGTCTGTGCAGATAAATAGTGGGACTTATACAAGTTGTTCTCTATATAATGGAACATCTAAAAAATTCTCAAAATACACATCATGCAAATATTACTAAAAAAAATTCTAACAAACACATTTTTTACAAGCAGTTTTTAACTCTTAATTTTTAACCATATTTATTTAACCATATTTATTGGTAGGCAGGAACTCAAACCGTGGATTTTACTGGTACAACACTCTGTAACCAAACCACCTGGTCACCTTCATCATCATTCCCACAGCCTTAAGAAACTAACTAAACATTAACAAAATTCACAACGCTATAAATAATTAGAATCAAACACCATACATTCTTAAAAACCATTAAGCAATTAAGTGCTAAACATTCGAAGGACTTCAGTATAAATAGGAGAATACAAAAGCCAAAACTGTGACTCCACCATATAATACACAGATCCCAATCTGCAGATTCACTCCAGCAATTTTTCCAACAGTTTCACCACTGCTGTCCCTGCTACTTACTACTGCTACTCAGATTTCGCTGACCATGGCCAATGGTTTCACCGCTACTGTGACTTCTTCAAAGGTAATTCAGAACACTCCACAAACAATGCAATTAGTCCCTGCACAAACAATGGTACTGCTTGCAACACGACCTGCATCTACAACATGTGCCACTGCAAAACAAGAAATCAAAAAATCAAAGCCATGAAGACTTACAACACTACCACCAACATCAGAAAAACCTTAACAAACATTTACCTTTTTTTCCTTTGAAACAAAACACCAAGACCACAGCTGACTCCTTCCAGAAAATGCAGATACTCACACCCAACAGAACAGAACCCTTAATATTAAGAACCATCCAATCAAAAACATATACTCTACCTCTTAGCCAATCAAAACACCCCTCCCTGGAGTGGAGGAGTAGCCTAGTGGTTAGAACACTGGCTTGGTAACCAAGCAACTAGGGTTCAAATCACACTAACACTCCTTGTGGCCTTGGGCAAGTCACTTAACCCTCCATGGCCTCAGAAGAAAGGCCTGGCAATCTACTTCCAGTGACACTGCCAAGAAAACTCAGGAACTTCTGGGTCACCAGGAGTCAGGACTGACTCAAAGGCACAAATTGCATTTTGCCTACAATGCAAAGTCATACTACAGCAAGATCCATTTATTAAAAAAAAACCAGACAAACAGCCTCTATCCACAGGCAAACTAACACATATACCTCTTAAAAGGCCACTCACACAAATCCACTTCACTTCACCTAGAACACCTGGAACACTTCAAACCAAAAAAGGTTTTCACCAGACTTCCAAATTAACTTTTCAATAAAACCAATGCCACTCCACACCTGTATTAAGACCCTTTGGAGCCACTGTCTGCCACTGAAATATGAAAGATGGTTCCCTACGCAGTAACTAACATTGAACCCCCTTCACCCTCCATTATGCCACTCCACTACAGCATGACATTAACAGCTCTGCAGTTGAGGATGTGTAGACAAGGAGGCAGATGCATTTCCAATCCGCCCCACCGTCACTGTCAGCACCAGTACCAATGAACACCAATGCCAGCTATGTCCCACAAACACCTCCCAGGTGGGGATGTAGAGGCACCAGCCTGAGCATGCATGTGCCTAAGTAGCAGAGATGCCCACCCAAAAGAAGCCATAATGGTCCAAAAGAGCTGACATGCAACTGTCCAGGCACATGGGAGCAATTAATGTACCTGTGTTAAAATGGAACACCTATGTGGATAGCAGTGAAACCATCTGTGGGCATGAATGCAGCAGCACAACGTCAGATACACCGCACACATCCTGTGTATGATACAACAGACACACAGGTCAATGATATGAAAGGTGGACTGTGGATATAGTGATATGAGTGATCCAGATGGCATTGACATACATTGTCTGCATCATCACATCAATAGCACCGGAACACACAACTGACAGGGGGCATGGTCCAGGCAGGTACACCAAGTTGCCCACACAACCACAAGGTGATAAGGTAGGAAGGGAAGATACAGAGATGTAATGTCATGCTGCCATACAGTGATGTGAATCTGCATTGCACAGGCAAATGCATAAACATGACAATAATGTCATGTCCCAATGTGCCAGCACTACCCCTCAGCTGTGTAGACCATATGTGTGTGTATCAGTGGGTCATACAGCAGTGTAGATAGCCAGACAACAGTATGTGATGTGCCGAGAATGAGCAGACGTCAGGTAGTCATGTAAATAAACACCTTTAATGCACAAATGGGAGCAAAAACAGCAACACAAGGCAAAATGAGGACATTGTAGCAGGTACGAGAGGCACATGTTGCTAAAGAATAAACAAAGCAGAACCTCATAGACATACAGAGGTAGCACTATTCAGAAGGCCTGATGCAATGGGTGCTGTGGATACAGGAGCATCACATATATGCCAATGTACAGGGAATGCACAAATGAAGTCAGAAAAAGGACACACCCACCGCCACACTGCAAAGTTACTGGTGCGATGTGAGTGGTGCAATGTCATGTGATAAAGAGGACTGTGCACACATGCATTGATTAGTCTATAAATCAATGTAGAGCACCACATCTGTACAGGAACCACACACAATAACATGTTTGTGGAGGTAGAATGAAAGGTCCACAATGGTGTACTAACCCACACAGAATCCACGTGGGCACATGCACCGGTGTAAAAATAGAATCAGGCAGATGCACATGTACCATGTACATTGAACCATGACAGAGTGCTGCCCCAGATGCACTGTAACACCCAGGTTCAAACAGCAGGCACAGATGGTGGCACGCATCACGTTGGTGTGGTGGCAAACAGCGTGTCATGTCCAAGTGTAAGGTAGCCAGGCAAATAAACAGGACCCACAGAATGTACCTCCTGTGCCACACACGTGGCTGCATGCACCTGTTGACCCAAACATATGTGGAAATACTGCGATGCAAGTCACACACATGGGCCACACACATCAAGACAATGTCAGATGGATGTACAACATACAGTGAGTATGTGAGTTCCTGCTGTACATGTATGGACCAGTACACAGTGTCCACAGTGCAAATGGTGTCTGCCATCGTACATGTCCCATAAAGACTGTCCTTGAATCCCTGTGCATGCATAGTCACGTGTGACATCTCAATGTGCCATAGTATGTCAAAGGTGACATGTGTCTCCTGCAGTGAACATGGCACCCAGCAAGAGCAGGGCAGCAATATCCTTGTTCTGCACAAAGTATCAGTCCAACAATAATGTCCATCATCGGCGTGTGTCCCACTCGCATAGGTCAATTACCCAATGGCACCATCTCCCAGGGATCATTGCATGGAGGTTCTGTGTCCTCCAACAGTAGTGTGATGAGGACTGCAGATGCAGTGTAGTAGAAGTGCTATGTCTGTTGGCTGTGCCCTGTGTTAAAAGTAGGAGAAACAAGGTCATGGTATGCTGCACACAACATAAGGTCACAATGCAGAGAGTGAAACCACAATATGTACATAATGAAACCTCAAATATGCAAACATAACATGATCACAACACGGAGCACAGTGCATGTTGACCACATCAGGAGATGGCACTGGAGACCAGGTTGCCATCTCAACATGATCATATCTATGGCCATGTCACACAGGCATCCCAGAGGTGCACAGCATGTCCAGCAGTGTTGGTGCACATAGATCCCACAGAAAAGCACGACAAAACAAACAGCCCATACAAAAATGCAAAGGGTGATGTCAGTCACAAAAGATCAAACATGCAACCTACCGTCTGTGTGCAGAAGGTGTCTGATAGGGACTGTCTGAGGCAGGCAAAGGCCACAAGAGGTCACAGTAAAGGCAGAGGATGTCATTGAAATGTGTGGAATCACCATGTCCGTGTATTCAGCCGTCATTGCCACATGTCCAAGGTCTGGCGCGATGCATGAAATGGAAACATTGATGCGTAGTGGTCTGTCAGCAAACAAGAGACAGCTCTGCCAAAAACACAGAACACATGTGTAAACACATGTGCACAATGTACACAAGGGCAACAGCACAGGGTTAGAGATAGAACAGTGATCACCAGCGCACAGGTGTCCAGTCACATCCCAGCACCAGATAACGCTAAAGGGCATCAGAGTGTGCCATCACATAGACACGTCTCAAAGACACAGACACACATACAGTGAGACAGGGAGAGCATGCCGCAAGTAGCATACAGCCTGTCTGAGCACAATCTGAGACCAGTGGAGGCAATCATTACAGTCCATGCAAAGATACACTGATGTTGGTTAATGGCACAATGCTAGGGAAGGGTGTATGTTCCGACCACCACCACCACACTCTGGAACTGTAGACACACACAGCACCATCACATTTGCCACAAATACATTGTTGAAACCCCAGAACTGGACACAAACTAATGGCCATATGGGTGCCAACCGGAACATATAGGGAAAAGAAACTTCCTAGGGGATGAGGCAAGCCTGCCATACCTTTACCCCACGTCTGAAGCTAATAATGGAGAAGTTAATGAACAGGAATTAATGGAGTATGAAAACTCAGAAGTATTAGAAAATCCTGAATTGATGGAGTGTTCTCTCACTGTAACAGAGCCAGAATTCTCACTGAGGTAAACGTGATTGTGTGACCTTAATTCCAGTGTATGAGTTGCAAGACTGCAGCTTACTCTCTCTCTCCAGCCAAGCAGACAGTTAGGCTGTTTGTTATTTTGTTTTGTTCAAAGTTATAAGCTGGAGGAAGCTGTTTTTGTTGTTCATTTATCTTTTTCATTATCAGCTTCAGACGTGGGGTAAAAGTATGGCAGGCTTGCCTCGTCCCCTAGGAAGTTTCTTTTCCCTTCTGAAGCACTGCCTCTCTGGGAAGTATCGTATAACCCTGAGCTGTGCCTTCCAGAGCTCTGCCCCCGCTGGTGTCTTAATAGATAGCTCAGGTCCTTGTTTGACCTGCTAGCTGGGTAATTACGGCAGGCTCCTTGCCGGGTCTGCACTAGCTTCCTAGACTCAGCTGGGCTAGATTGGAAAGCCTGTAACGGCGTTTCCCTAGAAGCTGGGAGCTCACAGTGATAAGGGAAATCTTCAACGTTTCTGGGTGAGTGAAACCCTCTTCTCTTAGTATTTTTATAACCAGGAAAAAAGCTATTGTCAGCCTCTAAATATCTGGGCTTTATGTGGCTATTTCTATGCTTCCAGGGCTCCTCCCTCTCAGATAGCAAATAGCCCTTGTATTCACTCCTTGCCCCTGTACCTGCTGTTGCAGTCTTCTTATATTTCTTTCGTCCTTCAAGCACAAACATGCTGTCAGGGTGTTGCTTTCTCACCGAGTCACACAGGTCTCTGGATTCTTTCCAACTTTCACACCGGCTCCCTTGTTGCCTCACTGACTCACTCTCACTGTCTTCATCTCTGTCACACCAGCTCCAGGCTTTCCATGGCTTCAACCGTATCTGCTGTTGCCTTTCAGCTTGTGACCTCTGTTGCCTCAACTCCTCTCTCAAGGATTCCCTCTCTCTCAAGGATTCCCTATCTCTAATTGTTTGGGAGTCTATTTTATCTGCGTGTCTCCTGACTCCACCTTCACTCAGCTGCACTCTATTGGGCAAAACAAATTCCCTTGCTTTGCTCTCTGGGTGTGTCTTTCTGGGCTCTGTGCACGTGTGCCTAGGTTGTCCCTGGCAGCCATCAAACATTCCTCTGTTTACCTTGTCACTTTTACTGTGATCATTCACACTGATCTGCACTTTCTCGGGTTGCCTTAGGTCTACCCTGTGACAATGTATACCCATATGCATTTCCCCACATATGCAGAACTTACATGAGAACAGTTCCTCGATCAGATGTTGCCTGACTGCTGTCCCCTCATGTGTGTCACCACGACCATGTACAGGAGAGCATGGCAGATCGTCTTCCAGATCCTAATTAATTTTGACTGGGATATTGTGCCTGAGAGCAATGTTGTGGAGGATGCAACAGGCCAGAATGATGTGTGCCACCGTCATGGGTTGGTATTGTAAGGCCCCACTGGTCTTATCCAGACACCTGAAGCAACTCTTTAGAACGCCAAAGGTGCACTCGATGACTGAGCAGCTGGAGGCATGGGCCTCATTGTACCTCATCTCTGCACATGTCCGTGGAAGATGCACAGTGGTCAGAAACCAGGCACGACAGCCATATCCCGCATCACCTGCAGACAGAGATGTAGAAACGTCAATCAGGAGCTGATGGACTCACAAATGCACACAAGCATCTACGTGCGAATGGACAACAGATACACGAGGACACAAACATATGATGTCACATAATGGCACATGGAAGCTATGCACCAGCGTCTGGAGGTGTGAGATACAGAACACCGGGGGAGGGTAATGAGGGCAACACACATCGACTGTATCCAGACCAATTACATCACCAACCACCTGTAGCCGAAAGCCTGGAGTGGCATTCCTGAATGCATCAGGCGGACACATGGCACTGCATCATGGAAAAGGGCAGAGATGCGCATGTATGCAGTCATGTGATGGCCATGGTATAGTGCACACACAGCTGCTGTCACAGTAACATATGCATTAGGGGTACAGTCAAGATGGCAGAAACGACAAAACCACGTTGACATACATAAAGCATACATGTGTGATGTAACGTGTCACGACAATGCCACGATGTGACAAAGTCAACGGTCAATGGCCCCCAACACACAGTACAGCATGAAAATGAATCTGGGAGCAAATCAAATGCCCCCCACCCCCAGTAGCACACACACAAACGTTGCATACAAAGTCAATTAGGGATACACTACAAAGACAGACACATGTACATTTGTGTATGTGGTTGAGCCGAGGCCGTGTGCCATAGTTGGTGCCAACCAAAATGTATTGAAGACCACCATAGAAGGAACACACCATATGTGCTTGGAGCATCCCTGTCCAAAAGACCTGTGCAATAGAGCTGCAGTACCAGAAACCAGTGTTACCAGCATGTGTGCCGAGACACCCAGAAGAGCAATGACACACATATGGTAGACATAGTTAAGTGTAGAAACCCACAAAAGTATGTGACCACGTCTCTGGTGATGGTGACATGGCGCTTGATGGACACAGCCCCATACAAGGTCAGCACTCCACAGCCACAATGCAAGGAAAGACATGCAGAGGTCATAATTGACAATGGGACCTTGTATATCATACACCGGCTGGGCAGTGATATGCCACTGCCTGACAGACAGTGTCTGGAATGTTGGCTGAAAATAGGTCCGACCTGCATCATGGCATGTCATGTGTGTCGCAGGGGATATGTAGTCAGAAGGCCCGATGGCAAACCAAAGGTGACCTTGTCCCACCTCTGAGAAGTGCAAAGACCCCCAGGACACAGGAAGACCATGTGCATGTTAAAGATGGTAAATACCCACCCAGCAGGACACAGTCCTCATATTGTCCAGCCTCAAATTGGATGAATAGTGCTGAGTGATGCAGGATATAGGAGTCATGGGCGGACCCTGGAAACCGGGGAACCACATTCAGAATACACAGTTTTGCATCACAAACAACCTGTACATTTAGGGAATGGTAGTATTTGCGGTTGCAGAACACCACCTCCCTGTCTTGGGGCGGGACTAGGGCAACATGGGTGCAGTCAATAGCTCCCATCACATGTGGTATCCCTGCAAACTGCTGGAATGCCTGGCCCAGGGCCCCCCACTGTTGCCTATTGTTAGGAATCACAATGTAATTCCTAACCCGGCTGACCATGGGCCACAGTACCTGGTGGAGACAGTGTGAGAAGGTGGGCCTGCTCATCCCACCCACTGTGACCACCGAGGATTGGAAACAGCCAGAGGCAAAGAAATGTAGGGCACCCAGGAGCTTGGCCAATCCCGGTATGGCATGTGACCGGGCATTCCTGGGCTCGAGGAATTAGATTCTCATAGAGCTCCCTAATAGCCCCTGTGCTCAGACGGCAGAGGGAGATGACCTGGTCCTCACGCATGTCCTGGAGCATGGGCATGGGCCTGTAGAGGTGAGGCAAGCGAGGGCGCGCCTCCGGCACCATGCTGGCAATACCTCGGCCTGTGGAGCCCCCCACAACTGCAGGTCTGTGTTGCAGCGGAACTGCACCCATGCCCAGTGCCACAGCCCCATGGAAACCATCTCTCTCATCAGGCAACCACAGCTCCTCTAAGTCGACAAACGCCACCACCGCACAACCCGCATGGTCGATTTGAGCCATAATAGACATCAGGTAGAGCAAAGTTAGATGCTAAATACAGCGTGGGGAGTGGCAAGTAATCAGAACAAACATAACATTCCTGCAGATGCAGCAACGCACACAAGCAGCAGTATTACAAAACGCAAAGTGTGTATGGAATCATAATGCCATAGTGCACGTAGAAACGTGCGTTACGCAAAACACAAGTGCACCTCGTGATTGAGCCCACAGAACGCTCGTAAGAGAAGCATGCAGTGTGTCCCCGTGCATGTACAGATTGCGTAACGTGCACTGGCATAGCAAAACGGATACGTGGATGCACCGTGTGCCCCACCTATGCGCGTCGGAAAGCGCCATTGGACACGCAGAGCAAAAATACATACCAGAAACGGCGGGTATGTAGCATGAAATATGGACCAAGATAAACCACCTGTGGATGCAGCAGAACACACCAGTAGCAGTGACGTTGATAGACACGAACGTACAGAAGAGTAAGCGCACAGAAGCATAACGGCATAGCGTATGTAGGAATGTGCGTTCCACACAATCCCCGCATGCCATGATGCATCCTGCATAAGGTGCATATCTGCATGTGAGGGAGGAGCAGGGCCCATGTTCCACATTGTGGCACATGCATGAGCTGTGTCCCTGCACGCATATGGAGCATGTTACATACGCTACGACCTGCATAAAGCCCACAGACACAATGCACACCCGTGCAACACACAGAATATGTGCCCTGCTTTGCCTGTACATGCCACGGAATGTGTGTTGCGCATGCGCATGTAGGACCACGCCCTAGGTAATTAAACGGGCACATCATGCTCACAACGGTGAGGGTGTTTGGTGGAAAGGAGGTACACTACTAGTGAGCATTTATATAGCACTACCAGTCGTATGCAGCAATGTACAAGTCAAGAAACATGAGTGGGGGTGAAGAGACCTTCAAGCAGCCACCAGCGGACATCCCCGCTGAGGAGCCTGAGGGAGAGGAGGCAGGCCCATCCGGGGTCACCCAGCATCCACCCGAACAGCTTGGAGGTGTGCCAGGGGTCCACGGCCGCCGGAAGCTAGTGCCCGATGATGCCAGGAGGAGGGCAGTCTGCTTCACCCAGGAGGAGAATGACCGCCTCCTGGCAAGCATCCTCAAGCAGTACGAGGTGCTATTTGGGCACCAGAGTAGCACTACCACCATTGCTGAATACAACAGAGCGTGGGGGGATGTGCAGACAGCAGTGGCAGTGGCAGGGGGCCCAAGGCGTGACCTGGAAAGCCTGAGGAAGAGGTTCTGCGATATCAAGCGGGCAGTATGGTCCGTCACGGAGGAGAGGCGCCTGACAGACAGGTTGGGGCCCATCTACTTCCATGGCCTGCCCCACGCGCTGGATGCAGCTGACCCATGTGCAGGTATGATGGAGATATGTGGTCCGGTGAGAGCTAAAATCCCAGCACATGCAGGGCCGGACGCAGGAGGGTGTGGGGGCCATATCAGGGGATCCATAGAAACGCATGTCCCCAGCCAGACCTATGCAACATATGGTGGAATTGAGAAGCCTGGTGAAGCATGCCCACTCTGCCCCCAAACTGTAGCCCCCTGTCAGCCATGCATGGTGTAATCTGCCACCCGCAGTCCCCAGAAACATACGCCCAACACCTGGCTCAATGTAGAGACACATTCCCACCCACACTGCCGCCCACCCCCACCCTGCCATGTCCCCAGCCCCATACCATGTGGCCCCGTCACAACACCTGTCACCGTGCAGCTCCATCCCAAGCCAATCCCCACTCCCATCATGGCCCTGCAATGGGCCACAACCAGACCCTGTATACCCCACTGCCACCCCTCCTGAGGGCTGCCAGCCTGCCGTACTGCAGATAGGGATGCTGACAGCACAAAAGCCACCTCCCATGCATGTCCCTGTGCATGCAACAGCCATACGAGATGGACAGACTAGCACTGCACACATGGGCAAGGGTAGTGCACCAAGGGACTGCATACACAGAGGGAAAGGAGCAGACCCCAGACAGATCCATGGGGTACACATACTGTGAGCAGGATAGCAGGGAAGGTGCTGCCTCAGGAACACACACTGAAGTAGTGGTGTGAGAGATGAGGGGGAGAATGAAGACAGTACAGAGCCATAGAACCAAGCGAGGACAGGGTACCAAGGAGTGGAATGTGGTCAACAGTGGCAGGAGCAGCAGAGAGGCCAAGGGGGATGAGGACAAAGTAAAGGCCTGTGTAGCACATCAGAGACAGGTCATTGTGGACCTGTGACAGAGATGCATCAGCAGAGGGTAGAGGGCAAATGCCAGGCTGTACCGGATCCAGGAGGGCATGAGAGGGGGATGTGACAATGGTGAACAGGGTTTAGGGAGGAGAGGCGTGAGGCTGCAGGTGCAGGGGAGACAGGTAGTGGATAGGATCGGGAGTCAACAATGTGATGTGGAGCCATAGTGCAGGAGTAGAGAGGACAGCAAAAGCCAGAAGATGTAGAATGTAGGGGAGACAGATCGTCCACACCTGTGTGTGCGGTAGGTGGTGGGTGGATGGCAGCAATAGGAGATGGGGAGCCATGGGGTGGGTGGCTGGAGGTGGGGGGGGAGGGGGATGGGTAGGGCAGCTCAGGAAGCTGGACATAAGGTTTGACCTTATACAAGGGGCGGTGTGTGTGGGGAACACAGCGGACCGAACACATACCCGTGTGGCACACACCCATCCATGCACCCGCTCCGCACAGCCACACTCTGCCCAATGCCAGCCACAGTGCCAGGGCCCCACACCACCCCGGGGCAGGTACCCATGCACACAAATCCCTGACACCACAGGGCACACCTGTCCTAGCCACCAGTGTCCCATCAACCCCAGCCCCATCCCAACAGTCATACCTATTGATTTGGCTTGTCCCCAGATGCATGCACACGTGGGCACCAGTGAGGCGCTGTTGGCACCCGGGACACATACATCCGATGGTGCAACATACATCCCTGCACTGGTACAGTCCCTGCCCACATGTACGCAGCCTGGGTGTTCCCATAGTGACCCAGGTATCCTGCGGTTCACACAGTCTGTTAGGTTATGATGTGAAGTATATATGTATGGGAATGGGCAGGCACGCCACACCTGAGCTGTGTACCCTGTTCCCCCACAGGTGACATACATGCCATGAAGGCGGAGGAGGGTGAGGAGCTCCCAGTGTCCGGCCGTGGTCCCCGCCCGAGGCATTGCCTGTGGAGGAGGTACATGGAGAGTCCGATGTGGCACAGATGGCAGATGGGGGAACAGCACCCCACCTGTCAGGTGACAACGGGGCGGAATCGGAGGCAAGCGATAGTGGTTTCTCCACAGATTCTGCAGCCAAGGGGGTGGCTGGGCCACAAGCACTGGGTCCCGCCCCACGGGCTGTACATGCCGCCATTGAGGAGGTAATTGGTGAGATGCGTTCCCATTCTGCATCAGCGCATGTGGACGCAGAGGGTGAGTGACCGACTTGCCGGGTCACCTGTTGTATGTGTACAGGTGGCATGTGCAACCCATGTCTCATGGCTCACACCATGTCTCACCCACAGGCATTCAGCTGGCATTGCGGGAGGTGGCAGAAGAACAGCATCGACAGTGCCATGAAATGCAATGGCAAAGGATGGTGCTGGTTGGGCTCCTCCAGGAGGTGCAGGGCCTGCGTGGATCATCATAGTTGATGGCAGCCAGCATGGGCAGGATGGTGGCTGTGTGCGAGGCCATGGCAGGATGCGTGGAACAGCCGGTGGTGGTGGCAGCAGCAGCAGCAGCAGCAGTAGCACCCGTGCCACTGGATGTGAGGGGACGTGCTCACCATGGAAGGGGTCGCCGGGGCAGGGGGTAGTTGTGTGTGTGTGTGTGTGGGGGTGATATTGCCCCAATAAATGGTTTATAAAATGGTTCCGCCTGTGGCCACGTGTCCAGTGTTTAATTTGACAGCCCCACGTTCCCCATGTCTCACATGTGGACACCATGGGCACATACCCCTTGCCTTTCCCTCACTCAGCTTGTCTCTTTCTCTATCCACTCTGCTGGCCACACCTTAGATCTCAGTATTCCCCATGCCACCTCGTCCTTCCCTCCTTCCTCCCTTTCTCCCTTATCGCTCCCCTGGACCAGCCATTCCTGCCTCCTTTCCTCTCTCCCCTGTCCCCCTCCTCCTCTGACCCCTTCTCTTAGTTCACAATCTGGTCTTGCCCCTCCCACTTTCTTCCATTGTATCGATGCTAGTGCCCTCCTTCAGTTCCCCACCTCGGATACTCTGTTTCCCTCCCATGTGTATCCTCATCAACCTTACATCGGACATGTACCTGGCTCACGACTCTTTCCTCAACTCCTGACACTCTTGCTCCTCTTCGCCCTCGCCGTCCCCCCCACCGCTCTGCCTGTTGCCCCTGGATTCACTCTGGTCCTTTCCTTCACCGTTGATACCTCTACCGAGCCGAGCGTCCATGACGAAAACATCCCTGTCCCTCCAATCTGCGTCATTTCCATCTGTCCCATCGTCACTACCATTCTCTTATGCACTCTGCTGAACAGAACTAGTTCTCTGACCTCATCTCCTCCACTGCTAACTCTTCTCGCAAATTGCACTCCGTTTTCTGGTCTCACACTGCTCCACAGTCGTCCCACGCACCCCCTTCCTCACCTTCTATCCCTGATCCTGTT
Source organism: Ichthyophis bannanicus (assembly GCA_033557465.1). NCBI lineage: Eukaryota > Metazoa > Chordata > Amphibia > Gymnophiona > Ichthyophiidae > Ichthyophis > Ichthyophis bannanicus. The sequence continues at coordinate 862,303,064 of CM066032.1, read as the reverse complement.
CCCCTAGCATCTCATATTGTTTCCAATGTCCTTTTCCGTCGCCTCTCCTTTCCCTCATGCCCTCTTCCCCTCTCCCCACCTTCACTGGCGACCCTCCAACCCCTCCTTCCACCCCTCCCTCCCCCTCTCTTTCCTCCCCTCCTTCCCTCTCCCATCATTGGTCTACCTCTGAGCTAGTGTCTCTCTCTACACTCTCTGAAGTCTTTGTTTCCACCCACAGCACTACCTGCCCCGCCGATCTTATCCCTTCCCACTGGTAGTTGGAACGTTCCCTTGCCCTTGCCCTTTCCCCTATCATCCTTTCTATCTTCAACTCTGGTTTATTCTCTGGTATCTTTCCCACCCCCTGGAAGCATGCCTCTGTTTGCTCCATTCCTAGGAGAGGTTCTCTTGATCCCATTTCCCCTTCTAGCTGGTGCCCCATCTCCATTCCTCCATTCCTTTCTAGACCTTTGGTAAACTGGTTTTCTCCCAACTCTCATCACACCTCGGGGCCTCCCTTACCCTCCACCCCCGGCAATCTGGTCTCCGTCCTAGCCACAGCACTGTATCTGTTTATCCTTCTCCTCTCACAGACCTGCATGCTGCTCACGGTCACAGTTTGCTTTCTATTGCTGTTTCCCTTGATCTCTCTGCTACTTTCAACATGGTTTATCATCGCACTCCTCTATGTCGCCTTCAGGATGCCGGCCTCTCCGGCCTGGTTCTTCAATTGCTTCATGCCTCCCTTTCCTGTTACTCCTTTTCGGTTCTAACTAGGTCGGTTTCCTCCTCTTCCACTCCCCTCTCCTGTGGTTTTCCCCAGGTGTCTGTTCTTCATTTCAACGTCTCTCTAGCTCCTCTAGCTCTTCTAGTCCAGCAACATAGTTTTGCCACTCACTACTACACAGATGACATGTTCCTTCTCTCCCACAAAAATTTGTCTGCTCCGGATATCACTCCCTTTAATACCTGTCTTTCCTCTGTTGCTTCCTGGTTTTCATCTATGGGGTATGTTTACTAAACTGCGGTAATGTCACTCGCGGTAAAGGTACAGATGCCCATATAAAGGCGTGGGTGGTGCATCGTTACAGCAAGCCTTATCAGCTAACGCATGTTACAAGGCGACTTCGACTAACGCGTGTTACAAGGCACCCTACAAGGCACCTTACAAGACACCATATAAGGCACCTTACAAGGCACATTACAAGGTGCCTTGTAAGGTGCCTTGTAAGGTGCCCTGTAAGGTGCCTTGTAAGGTGCCTTATAAGTAAGATGCCTTATAAGGTGCCTTGTTAGGTACCCTATTAGGTGCCTTATAAGGTGCCTTGTTAGGTGCCCTATAAATGCCTTGTTAGGTGCCCCATAAGGTGTCTTATAAGGTGCCCTATACAGTAGGGCTCCTTAGGCTAAGCGCCGTATTAGGCACCTTAGAAGGCACCCTGGGTTACGGAACCATAGGTTAAGGTGGCCTAACAAGGTTATGGTGCCCTAGGTTAGTGTAGCCTAAGGGCTGCAAAGTGCTTCAGGATGACATACATGACCTGTGAGGAACAGAGACAGATGTAGCCCTAACACTAGATAGAGCACTCAGGAAAGGCAATGAACAGGTGAGTGAAGGAGGGAGATCTGGGAGCTGCTGGACCTGCCATATCTGCAGGCATCCCATGTGGCTGCCAGTACTGATGACAAACATGGTGGGGGCAACTGCACCACAGCACAGGGTGTTGGCAATGTAAAGTACTGGAAAGACAGTTGGTGGCAGACAAGGGGTATACATGCCCCCCAGTGGAGGTGGAGGTGGCAGTGGCAGGATATTACAATGATGGGTGGACAGAGGAGTGGTGGTGCCATGCAGATCAGGCACAGGCGAGACAAGCATGAAGAGGCGCAATGCAGGAAAGGGTAGCAGTGCAGGACATGGGGTGACAGCCTGCACAGGCAGACAGGACTCTACACAGCTGACAGATGGACCGAGGGAATGTTGGCAATTGTGATGAGAATATTATGGGCTGGCAGCACAAATATGACTGTTACAGGCATGCACACTACTTGAGTAGGACAGGCATGAGAGGAGGGAACAATGAGGAATTGAACCCATGAACACTGCCAAGAATGGCATTGTATTAACCAGTAGGCTATACCTCCGTGCTGTATGTCACAGCAATGGCTGGGTACAGAAGGACTGCAGGTCACCGCACAAACTGTCTGTTCTGAGTGCCAGGATAGGGTAACCCCACCAGTACCCATGATGCAATGCACATGCTGAATAGCTGTCTACAGCTGATCAGCAAATGGGGTCTGTACCTCTCCGGTACCTCAGCTTGGAAAGACGAACTGACAGTGCGTGATACTGGCATAGAGTAGCTACAGACCATGCCATTGTGCAGGTTCTGTGTTCTCCCTGAGGGATAGGATGGGTACTCATCACTAGGTCCGCAGTACATGTGGTGCTAGAGATAGGCCCTGCTGTACATCCCCATTACTACCAGTGTGTGTCAAGTGTTCCTTGCAGTGCAGCTGACGGTAATTCGGTGTCCATTTTTATCCTGTAGTCATATGTGGCCATCTGGGACCAGACACCACCCAGAATAGTGTGTACCCCATGTTAGGGTCTGGCTGACATGGGCACCTGTTATCAAGGCAGAGGGGTTTCCAGACTTGCATGAAGTTTGTGTAGCATAAGAACATGAGATACGCCATACTGGGTCAGACCAAGGTTCATCAAGCCCAGTATCCTGTTTCCAACAGTGGCCAATCTAGGTCATACGTACCTAGCAGTATCCCCAAGAGAGACAAGTTCCACAATGCTTGTATTGGGTCAAGCATTGATATCCTGTGTCCCTTTTTAATAATGGTTTATGGACCTTTCCTTCAGGAACTTGTCCAAACCTTTTTTAAACCCAGCTACACTAACAGCCTTTACTACATCCTCCGGTAACAAATTCCAGAGTTTGATTACACGTTGAGTGAAAAAATATTTTCTCTTATTCATCTTAAATAGTTTACCCTTTAGCTTCATTACATGTCCCATAGTCTTTCTATATTCTGATAGCATAAACAATCGATCTACGTTTACCTGTTCCACGCCATTCATTAATTTATAGACCTCTATCATATCTCCCCTCAGCCGTCTCTTTTCCAGGTTGAAGAGCCCTAACCTTTGTACCCTCTCTTCATAGGAGTAGCCATCCCCTTTACCATTTTGGTGGCTCTTCTCTGTACCTTTTCTAATAACTCTATATCCTTTTTAAGATAAGGCGACCAGAATTGCACACAATATTCAAGGTGCGGTCGTACCATGGAATGATACAGAGGCATTATAATATCCTTTGTTTTATTTTCCATTCCTTTCCTTATGATACCTAGCATTCTATTTGCTTTCTTGATTGCTGCTGCACACTGGGCAGAGAGTTTTAACATGTTATCCATGATGACTCCTAAATATTTTTCCTGGGAGGTGGTTTCCAATGTGGAACCTTGCATTGTGTAACCAGGGCCGGCCCGTCCATTGAGCAAGAATGTTCTTTGCACAGGGCCCCGCGTTTCAGGGGGCTCCGCGCAAAGAACATTCTGCTTTTTTTTTTAAATTATATATAAAAAAAAAAAGCTGGCTCTGGCTGCTGCCGCGGCCTCCGCGGCAAAATGGAGTGTCCCGCGGGGCCCCCTCTCCTCGCTGAGCCTCTCTGCATGGGCTTTCAGATTCGCGAAGGGAGAGTGCCTCCCTCGCGTCTCTGTTAAGCCAGCAGGGGCTAATGGGAAATTTCCCATCTGCCGCTTTAGACGCGAGGGGCTGATGGGAAATTTCCCATTAGCCCCTGCGGGCTTAACAGAGACGCGAGGGAGACACTCTCCTTTTGCGAATCTGAAAGCCCTTGCAGAGAGGCTCAGCGAGGAGAGGGGGCCCCGCGGGACACTCCATTCTGCCGCTACCGCGGCGGCAGCAGCCAGAGCCAGGTTTTTTTTTTTTTATTTTAAATTTGCCATAAGCCGATATGGGGGGGGGGTGTGTTAAGACTGGGGCTGGGCTGGGCTGGGCTGTGGGGGATGTTAAGACTGGTGCTGGGCTGGGCTGGGCTGGGGGGGTGTTAAGACTGGTGCTGGGCTGGGCTGGGCTGGGCTGGGCTGGGGTGGGGTGCTAAGACTGGTGCTGGGCTGGGCTGGGGGGTGTTAAGACGGGGCTGGGCTGGGCTGGGCTGGGGGGGTGTTAAGACTGGTGCTGGGCTGGGCTGGGCTGGGTTGGGGGGGTGTTAAGACTGGTGCTGGGCTGGGTTGGGGGGGTGTTAAGACTGGTAATGGGCTGGGCTGGGCTGGGGGGGTGTTAAGACTGGTAATGGGCTGGGGGGTGTTAAGACTGGTAATGGGCTGCGGGGGGTTAAGACTGGTAATGGGGGTGGTTGACTGGTAATGGATGGGGGGGGTTAAGACTGGTAATGGGCTGTGGGCTGATGGGGGCTGTCTGGAAATGGGGTGATGGGGGGTTAGGACTGGTAATGGGCTGGGCTGGGGGGGTATTAAGACTGGTAATGGGCTGCAGGGGGTTAAGACTGGTAATGGGGGGTGGTTAAGACTGGTAATGGGGGGGGGTTAAGACTGGTAATGGATGGTTGGGTTAAGAATGGTAATCGGCTGTGGACAGATGGGTTCTCACTGCAAATGGTGTGATGGGGGTTTAGGACTGGTAATTGGCTGGGGGGGGTTAAGTCGGGTAATGGGCAGTGGGCTGATGGGGGCAGTCTGGAAATGGGGTGATGGGGGGTTAGGACTGGTAATGGGCTATGGGGGGATTAGGACTGATAATGGGCTATGGGGGGGGCTAGGACAGGACATAGGCTGATGGGGAGGGGTTAGGACTTGAGGTGGGCTGATGTGGTTAGGACTGGTAATGGGCTGTGGGCTGATGGGGGGGGGGGTTAGGACTGGCAGTGGGCTATGGGGGCTGACTGGAAATGAGCTGATGGGGTTAAGACTGGAAGTGGGCTGATGGGGGGTTAGGACTGGTAATGGGTTATAGGGGGGGCTTAAACTGAAAATGGGGTGATGGGGGGTTAGGACTGGAAGTGGGTTGATGGGGGGCTAGGACTGGTACTGCAAATGGGCTGTTGGGGGGCTTGAATTGAAATGGACTCATGGAGGGGCTAGAACTGGAAGTAGGCTCATGGGGGGGCTTGGAACGGACCTGGGCTGAGTGGAGGGGAGCTAGGATTTGCCCTGGGCTGATGGTGGGGCTAGGAACTGACTAGAAATGGGCTGATGGGGGGCTAGGATTGGAAATGAGCTGATGAAGGGACTCAGACTGAAAATGGATGGGGGAGCTAGGACCGGAAATGGGTTGATGGGGGGTAGGACTGGAAATGGGCTGATGCAGGGACTAGAAGGGAATGGATGCTGGGTGAGACTGGAAATAGAAAGGAGCTGATGTTGGGGGAGGATTAGAATGGGATGGGGCTGGGAGAGTAAAATGGAGAGGGGAAAAATATTTTGTGTGGGAGGGATGAAAAATCTACAATTGGCCGGTTATTGGGAGAGTAAGTGGGGATTGAGGATGGAGGGGTAAAATTTGTGTGGATGAAATAGGAATGAGGAAAGAGCAAAAGGAGAAAGATTAGTATGTTAAAGCAGATGTAGAGAGAGAGAATGGAAAAAAAAACTAGAAGAGAGGAGAAAGAACAAATGGACAGCAGACGATGGAGAGTTAGCAGAAAACATGAAGAAACCCGAAGAAAGTGGCTGGAGCAATTGCAACTGAAAAAAAATGCACAAAAGGTAGAAAGATATCTCTTTATTTTGAATTTATTAACTGGAATATGAAAGCTCTGGGAAATGTGCATCATTAACGTCTGCGCTTTGTTTGGTACAAGAGGAAATTAATTTATAGTTTTATTTCTACAGTGGTGTTGTACATTTCAAGTTTGGCTTTTGGGGTTCCCAGTTTAATTATTGCCTTCCTGTTTCTAAATTGTGATTCCTTGTTTGATGATGGTCTATGTTCTGCATGTGTAACTGAGCTGAGGTATTCTGTTTATGTAATTCCTATTTGACATTGCCACTTGTTCTCTTTCCCCAGTATTCTCTGAAATGTATTGGTTTAATATTTGCAGTGTTGCCTTTTGATAGGTAGGGTATGGTGCTTTGTGAGTCCTGGTAATGCTGTCAGGATATGGCGGGTTTGCTATGGGTTCTAAATGGGCAGCGTTTGTAGTAGTTCCTAATGTGCCTGGCAGTTGGTACTGGATTATAGTAGTGTAGAAATCTTTTAGTCTTTCTTTATCCATACCCTCATTAAGAGACATGTTTACTAAAAGTTAGTGTATGGTAACATTATGCAAATATGTATGCAAATAAGGCCACTTATGCAAATGAGGCCCCACACAGAGTTTCCGCACATGGCCCCGCACCCCCTTTGGGCCGCGCCTGTGTGTAACCATAGTGTGGGTTGTTCTTTCCAAGGTGCATAACTTTGCACTTGTCCACATTAAATTTCATCTGCCATTTGGATGCCCAGTCTTCCAATTTATCCACATCCTCCTGCAGTTTTCCACAATCCTCTTGGGTTTTAACAACTTTAAACAGTTTTGTGTCGTCTGCAAATTTGATAACCTCCCTTTTTATTTCTTTTCCAGGTCATTTATGAATATGTCAAAAAGTAGCGGACCCAGTACAGATCCCTGGAGTACTCCACTATTCACCTTTTTCCATTGGAAAAATCGGCCATTTAGCCCTACCCTCTGCTTTCTATCTTTTAACCAGTTCCCGATCCACAATAGTACACTGCCTCCTATTCCATGACTTTTTAGTTTTGCCAAAAGTCTCTGATGAGGGACCTTGTCAAAGGCTTTCTGAAAGTCCAGATACACTATATTAATCGACTCACCTTTGTCTACCTTTTATTCACACCTTCAAAAAACATATCAAATTAGTAAGACAAGATCTTCCTTGTCTAAAGCCATGTTGGCTGTCTTCCATTAGGCCATGACTATCTACATGCTGTGTAATTTTGTACTTTATGATGGTTTCTACCATTTTCCCCGATACTGACGTCAGGCTCACCGGTCTGTAGTTTCCCGGATCACCCCTGGAACCCTTTTTAAAAATTGTTGTTACATTGGCGATCCTCCAATCTTCAGGTATTACAGATGATTTTAATGAAAGTTCACAGATTTCTAATAGCAGGTCTGCAATCTCATATTTCAGTTCTTTCAACACTCTGGGATGTATACCATCCGGTCCAGGTGATTTGCTACTATTCAGTTTATCAAATAGTTGTACTACATCTTCCCGGTGTAGCGATATTTCTTTCAATTCCTCTGCAGTATCACCTTTAAATACCACTTCAGTCTTGGGTAACATCCCTACATCTTCCTCAGTAAAAACCAAAGCAGAGAATTCATTCCGTCTCTCCGCTATAGCCTTGTCTCCTCTTACTGCCCCTTTTACCCCTCTATCATCTAACGGTCCAATTGACTCTCTCACAGGCCTTTTGCTACGAATGTACTTGAAAAAGTCTTTATTTCGTGTTTTTGCTTCTGTAGCAAGTTCCTTCCCAAATTCTCGCTTTGCCTGCCTTATCAATGCTTTGCATTTAACTTGCCAGTGCTTGTGCTGTTTCCAGTTTTTGTCGTTTGGCTCTTTTTTTCCATTTCCTTAAAGATGCTTTTTTGGCAACAACAGCCTCTCTGACCTCACCTTTAAACCATGCTGGCAGTTTTTTGGACTTTCTTCCACTTTGGGGTATGTTTACTAAACTGCGTTAACGTAGCAGCAGCTGCATTAAGGCGCGTTATGTGCCGTTAAAGCGCCTTAACGTTACATTCTGTAACATTAAGGCGCCTTAACAGCACATAATGCGCCTTAACGTTCCCGGCTGCGTTAAGGCCAGAAAAGGGTGGAGAGAGGGGGTCAAAGGGCGGGGAGTGGGCGGGGAGAGTCCCCATCACACTAATGTGGAAAAATTAAGGGCTGAATCCTAACGCAACTGAAAACCTGACGTTAGCACACATTTGCAAGAGAGAGAAACCAGTTCTGTGTCAGCAATGTACAGCATAGCTAGGGAGCCCTAGAAAGTGATAGTAGTGATACATTTGCACCAACAGCATAGTGCCCTGGTATGAAAGGCCACTAAGGTGATGGCGCAAATGGGGCATGGGGGCTGCAGCGGGACATGCAGTGGGGGCTACTGGGGCACAGGGTGGACTAGGCGGTTGCTGAGGTGACACATAGGAACACAGAAAATGGAAACCAGCAAGAGAGCAACTGACCAGGGTCAGACATGCCCATGAGTCTGTGGCCCACAGTGTCGCATCCAGGAGACATTACCCAGCAGGCACCCCAAGGGGCGCATAACATTGACAGGTGGTGCCTGGGGAAGCGTGAACATCTATGTAGGCACCCCTAACCCAGAACCCACACCTTAGGCAGCCGCCTACCTGCCCCCTGGATGGCCTGGGATGGCTCTGGTGATAACTGCAGCTCAATGCTGGGGCCAACAGCCTAACTCTCCATGCATCTTTGGATTGTGGAGCCTGTGTGAGTGGGTGTTTGTACCCCTGTATGCCGCTGCTTTGGGCTTTGCACATGTTGCTGTTGTATCTGCATTGTAGGGTAAAACATAGGGACATGCTCTGCAGGATCCACAGCTGGGGCTTGAACCTGTGACCCTCTGTTTTTGGGCACACTGGCTGGGTGTATTGCACCACACTGTTGCCACAGATGCATGGTGGTCCCTGGGGCTACCTGTACTTTTCCTCAGCCAGACCTTTTATGTTGCACCGCAAACCACGTACTGTACAGGGCATGGCCTAGGTCCACTGCAGGCAGGTGCTACTGCCCCCTCCAGCATGGGCACCCCCCCCCTGCCATGCTGACATGACTGTATGCTGTCGATGCTGGTAGTGTGCAGTCCAAGGCCATCCACTGTGTGGATAGGTGGTCGCCTAGTGAGCGGGGTCTGGGGAATGGGGCATACATGAGCATCATCACATCACCCCCTATCACCGCCTACCAATAGTCTGTCCCTTCCGCTTGTGGGAGGGTTGGCTGGGGGGATGTCAGGTCAGTGCCCAGGCAACTGTTAGCTCGGGTGGACCAGGTAGATGTAGGTGGATTGTGTTTGGCCTTTGTCAGCTGCTGTCCTGCTGATTTCCGCTTTCTATGTTCCTATGTGCCACCTAGGCACCCGCCTAGTCCACCCTGTGCCCCAGCTTCCCCCGCTACATGTCCCGCCTGCAGCCCCCTATGACCCACTTGCACCATCACCATAGTGACCTTTCATACTTGGGCACTATGCTGTTGCTGGAAATGGAGCACTACTATCATGTTTCTTGGGCTCCCTGTCTATGCTGTACATTGCTGACACTGAAATGGTTTCTCTCTCCTGCAAATGTGCATCTAACGGCAGGTTTTCAATCGCAGTAGGATTCAGCCCTTCAGTTCAGCGCGATAGTGTGCAGGGAGCCTCTCCCCGCCCACTCCCCGCCCACTCCCCGCCCATTGACCCCTTCCCCAACCCTGTCTCCACCCTCTGCAGTATTTACCGCAGCTGGGAACGTTAACGATCGTTAGGTAACATTAACGCGCGTTAACGTTACATACCGTGCGTTAACGTTACCTAACGATCATTAACATTACCTAACTCGCGATCTGTAACGTTACCGCAGTTTAGTAAACATGCCCCTATATTTCTCCATATTAACATCTCCATAATATCCACTATTTGGTGAACCCTTGGTAGTCCCCTCCCTCCCCCTGTCCCTCTGCTCCCCTCCTCACCTATCTCTACTGTGTCTTCTTGATGATACGGTATGTAGGTGTAACTCTCGATTCATCTCATTCCTTTAAGGACCACATCTCCTCAGGTGTCCAACATTCTTTGTTCACTCTGAACCGTCCATCCCTTCCTCACCTCTTCTATGACTACACTGCTTCATTCCCATGTTATGTACCATCCTGATTATTGTAATGTTTGTCTTGCTGGTATCCCCCAGTCTCATATCCAACATTCTGCAATGTGTTCAACATACTGCTGTTCGTATTCTAACCTCCACTTCACATTGTGGTCACATCACCCCCATCCTGATAAGCCTGCAATGGCTGCCTAATGTTTGTCAGATACAGGTTAATTGTCTTACATTCATACACAGGGCAATGCATTCAGGTACCCCTCTTTACCCTGCTGACCAGGTTCTTCTTCACACCCCTCACCGTTCTCTCTGATCCATTCACATTAATCGCATGTACCTCCCCTCCCCTTTTCAGGCACACCTGTAATCTACCCGGTCCTCAGCTGTCTACCTCCTGGGTCCTATACTGTGGGACTTACCCCCCCCCCCCCCCGCACTCTGCCTATAATCCTCCCTGAACTCCTTTAAAGCTAAACTACAGACTCATCTCTTCTGCTCCGCCTTTGAGCTCCCTTTCCCATCCTCACCCCTCTCCCCTCCTCCTCGTTTACAATACAACTCTCCTCCCCTTCTGCCCCATCCCCCCTCCTCGCCCCCTTGTTCACCTTTCCCACGCCAACATACATTGTTATGTCCATTTTGTTTATTACCTCTCTCTTCTAGTGTATGTACCTTTGCCCTTTCTATCTCTACTGATCCTTTTCTTCGCTGTCCTTTTCTTTGAGGTGTTTCTGGCGTCCCTTTCCTTTATTTTATGCAGCTCCCTGTTTTTAACCTTTGTTTTCTAACCGGCCAGATGCTACTAGTGATGGTCGGTATATTAGGTTTTAAATATACAGGAACATAAACATAGACATGGCACACCGACGCATTGGCACGCCATCCGCCGTCCGCCGTCCACAACACACACCACAGGGGGGTGTGGGCACTGTCCTGCCACCATCCTGCACCACACCACATTGCTCAACAGATCCCAGACACTACTGCGTGGTTTAAATTTGGAAGGATGCTTTATTAATCATACATTCAATAACCTGATAACCCGACACAGGCCGTGTTTCGTTTTCACTTCCTCAGGGGATTCAGGCGTGCTGCATACATACAAACATAAATATCATAAATACATATAAATAACATAAACATGCATTAAAAATATATTCCATAAAATTCATCTTCACATATCAAATACTCATATAGAAACTGATGAAACTTAAGGAACATAACTTAAAAGTTCATAACTGAATCAACATACTCAATGAACTTATTAGAAAAAGGGTGTACAAAACAATTATAACTAACATCTATACATATTATTTTGTGTGTAGTACTTTAAAAGAATGATAAATTACCACACACAAGGACAGCAAAATGGGGCAGGAGTGAGTGTGCCGCACTATGTATCTACTTATTATATGATGTAATTAATCTATACTCACAATCAAATCAATTAAAATTAGCATATATATAAATAATATGCATAAAAATATAAACCATAAGACCATAAATACTTAAATAATTAAAAGTCATAAATAACTGATAAAAACACCTAAATAATTTGTAAAAAGGAGGGTGTATTCATTATAAATCTATTCTATATGAAAGACTTTCATACTGACTCATACCCTTTCCTTGAATTCGGTATTCACGATTCAACTGGATCGTCTATGGGACGATTTAATAGGCGTTTTGCTCTATGATATAAAACATGAGAAATTAAATATATTTTCATGATTTTTGGGCTCTCGTATGACTCTTTACATAGTGCTTTTTATTTGCCCTTACTCCTACTGGCAGACTTAATTTATACTACCTAAAATTGTGCACATTGACCATATATGCCCATTAAAATGCCTAATCAATAATAAAACATTCAATTAAAAAAAACATTCCGTTTTTAAACTGCATTTTGAACCTATGAAACATAAGAAGTTGTCCGTTTTTGAGCAATTTGCAAAAGACCTTACATCCATTTATTCGCCGAATCAACCTTAAACCGGTCTATGAGAAAAAATGACCGCATCATTTTCTCCATTCATTAGACCTTCATTCACGAAAATGCGAAGTTATTTTCATGTAACTATTCAATTTGTTGAAAAACCTTTTGCCTGCTGAAAACTGCCCATAATCATATGCTGTTAAAAACATGAAGGCAACCGAGGATCTCTTTTCCTCAAGAACCGTCCCTACCGGCATACCGTTCTTTCACTACCCAACATCAAAGGGCATAAACGATCAATCTTTTGCACTCACATTTTTAGACATCAGGAGCTATTCTCACTCGCACCAACTGTATGTTCATTGAAAGAACTTTTGTCATCAAAAAGACGCCCGCACTTGCGCTGTGTTTAAAAGCGGGAAATAATGACGTCACTATTGTAAAAGCCGCTTACGTCAGATGTTGCTAGGTCAAATATGAATAATGTCTCTTCAAATATAATAATTTATACTAAAACCCTCATGTGATAATGGAGCCCATTATATGTCTTACTATCTATATTGTATCGTTTATACAACCTTAAATTACATGTTGTTATAAACTGTGTTATATCCTTTCACCAATCATTATTAACGCATACTTTGTTATCTCATTGGATTATATGTCCTTATCCTTTCTTACTAACCCTAATTATAATATAATTCATACCTTAAATTTCATGTTATTGTAAACTCTATTGTATCATATCTTCCATCCAACACTAAATCCTTTATTATTTTATTAATCCCCAATCTATTTAGAATTTAAATACTTCCATTCAATCTTATTGTTCATTATATATACAAGTCTGTTTTGTTGCACTTATTCTATGGCCCATTTATGAAAGTCCCTCCCAAAACTGGTACATTACTCTATGATATATTTCTCTTAAATGGGTAAATATTCATATAATTTTTAACCATCATGCTTCCATGATAGTTGAACTTTCATTGTATATAATTCCTAATTTATAACATTCTCATCTCTCACAGAATCATTATCCTACTACAAAAATACTGATAAATCTCTCTCTAAATTTAAACCATGGGAGACAAGGAGTCTAACTGAAAGATATAGCGTTGTTCCAACCTCATTATCGTTTTATTTACATCTCCTCCTCTCCAATTGAGCTTCACCTTTTTGATTACAAAAAATTTTAAATCACTAATGCGGTGTGCCATTTCTTGCCAATGTGCCACAAGCGGTTTTTCTACTATGCCTCTCTTTATGCAGCTCTTATGCTCTATTATTCGGACCTTCACACTCCTAATTGTCTTACCCAAGGCAAGGCAAAGATCATTCCAAGGGGTCTTAGAATGAACAAAGCTCCAGGTTTATATCGTAACGAAGAAGGGTTCGTACGATGCTGGAATGCTATTTTAAACAAATGCTCCTTGGATTTGATGATTTTATTGATTACAACAGCTAACAAGAAATCAGAACTATTAAAAATAGAGATTGATGATAAGTTAAAAGCATTGAAAGGGTGTGATAATAATTAAGCACATGTAGAATATGAGAAGAACATTCAGCTTTTTAAGAAAGAAATTAAAGGTATAAAGATTGATAAATTTAAGAGAGACGAAGATGATTATAGGATTGGTTATGTGTACCACTGGTGTAAAAAAGTGGAGAATGAAAGGATTTGGATTAAAAAGAGACCTTCAGCATTTGATCACAAAGAAAATGAAATAGAAGATGATGATGGAGATAACATTCAGGGACAGAAGAAAAAAACGGAGCAGGAGTGAGTCGGTAGAACAAATAGATGCTTCAGCATCCTTATTTTCCCCCCAGGAACAGCCAAAGCCTCAGAGAATAAAAGAGCAAGGAAAAAATTTGAAAAGTACTTTTTTCAACATGGATACATTGTGGAAAGGGGGAGGTCGGGATGGTTCCCGTACACATTTACTACCAATAGAACAAAACAAATATTACGATCAACCACGAGGGAACAAATATTACGATCAACCACGAGAGAAGAAATACAATCAAAACAATCAATTTACAAATCGGGGGAGAGGGAGGGGTCGTGGGAGACGGACGTCAGACAGTTCCCGGGAGCGATGGTTTTAAATAGTACCACACATAGTAATGTTGTTAATATATCTAGTTATAACTTAACTCCAGATGAACTTTCAGTTTTAAATAAAGGATTATCCTTCGTACCTGTAAGAAGACCTGATCCATTTGAACTCCAAATTGATTTATATACGCTTTTTAGAAAAATACGTATTAAATAATTTTTTATGGAGCAACAAGCAACCAGTGTAGATGTATCAATCATTAGTAAGAAGTCCTCTTGGATTCCTCCGCCTCAAACGGATCCAATTATTGAGGCTTTTGAAAAGATAGTCTTGAGACAGGTAAATAAAGTTTGCACACATTCACGACATAATTATTTTAATCTCACAAAAGGTGAGAATAAGGCTATAAAGGCATTACAAAAGAATGACAAAATTATCATCAAACCGGCAGATAAAGGAGGAGCCGTAGTAGTGCTTGATAAAACGATGCATATTGAAGAAATAAATAGACATTTGAAAGATCCGACATTTTATGTTCAGCTAGATGGAGATCCTACGAATGGATTAAAGAATAGTATTGACAATTTAATTCTTACGGCATTCGAAATTGGTTATATTACCAAGAAAGAGAGAGATTTTTTGACCGTACCGATGCCTGTCATCCCGACTATTTATGTAAATCCAAAAATACACAAATCTATGGTAAATCCGCCTGGCCGCCCTATTGTGTCAGCGATTGGGTCTCTTTTGGAACCGATTTCGCAAATTTTAGATGTATTATCACGGCCCTTTGTCCTCCAAATGTGGTCTTATGTTAGAGACTCAGCCCAAGTTATAGAGATTTTATCAAGGTTTCAAAACCTTAATTCCAATATTATATTGGTTACATTAGACGTGGAGTCTTTATACACTAACATCCCACAAGCTGAGTCCTTAGAGATTATAGAAGAATGTCTATTGAAGAGAACTGGTCCTAAACGTATCCCCACTGCATTCCTTATGGCCATAGCAAGGTTTGCATTATGTGAAAACTACTTTTGTTTCTGAGAGATGTTTTTCAAACAGATCAAAGGGGTAGCTATGGGGTCATCAATGGTGCCAGATGTTGCAAACCTGTACATATTTCAATTTGAAGAGAAATTTTTGAAGAAGCATAGATATGAGACTAACATCAAATTATGGATTCGCTATATTGATGACATATTAATCATCTGGGAGGGAGACATGGATAGTCTTGCTGAATTCAATATATGGATCAATAGTTTGGACACAAATTTAAAGTTTCAGTTAACTTATGACACTCAACAAATACCATATTTGGATTTAGTTATCAGAAAAGAAAATGAGCAGTTCATTACAACATTATACAGAAAACCATCTGATCGTAATCAATTGTTGCATTTTGACAGTTTTCATAACCCGACATTGAAGAAGAATTTGCCAGTAGGGCAATTCTTTAGAGTTAGGAGGACTTGCAGTACAATACAGGAATTTGAGGCCCATGCTAAAGTAATGAAAAAAAGATTCATAGCAAGAAAATATCCTATGTAATATATTGATCAAGCGTACCAGAGAGCGAAAAATACACCTCGTGATATCCTGCTACAGCAAGAAAGAAAGAAGAAAGATGTGGGTTTAGTATGCCCCTTGTTATATTCAGTCCATTCTAAACAGATTGCAAAGATTTTAAAGAAAGAATGGCACCTTATTCAGACGTTGCCAGGTTTTCAAAACGTTACAATCATGGTCACTCACAGACGTAATATTAATTTGAAAAATATGTTGGTGCCATCAGCATTGACTAAATGGAAATTTCTGTCTAGACATAAAGGCCAATTCCAATGTGGGCATTGTTCCATATGCCCCCATATAATGCCTATAAGAGAAAAATTTATACATCCTAAGACACAACAAGAGTTTAAGATAGAAAATTTTTCGAACTGTGATACCACTCATGTAGTATATGTCATCCAGTGCCCCTGTAAGAAATTATATGTGGGTAAGACAATTAGGAGTGTGAAGGTCCGAATAATAGAGCATAAGGGCTGCATAAAGAGAGGCATAGTAGAAAAACCGCTTGTGGCACATTGGCAAGAAATGGCACACCGCATTAGTGATTTCAAATTTTTTGTAATCAAAAAGGTGAAGCTCAATTGGAGAGGAGGAGATGTAAATAAAATGATAATGAGGTTGGAACAATGCTATATCTTTCAGTTAGACTCCTTGTCTCCCAATGGTTTGAATTTAGAGAGAGATTTATCAATATTTTTGTAGTAGGATAATGATTCTGTGAGAGATGAGAATGTTATAAATTAGTCAGGGCAGAAGGGGTGGAGGACCCGCATGGGCTGCTACGGGACAAGGGGCGGTGCGGGGGTCTGATGGATGCCCGAGCGTGGGGCCAGTTCCCCCGGGGGGGGGGGGTTTGGTGTGACGGGTGGGATGGGGGGAGGAGATTGGTGGGGGTTAGTGGGTTTGGTGGGCTGGCAGGGGGGTACGGGAGGTGGTTCCTCGCCAGCTTGGGAGCATTGGCAGGGCGGGGGTCAAGGCTCCTCACGGGTGGAGTGGCTGGGGGCGTGGCAGCCACAGTGGGCTATGGTGGGCGTCTCTTCACCTTTCGCTGTCTTCTCTCCACAGGTACCCCCGGGATGGCAGTATACGGGAAGTCCCTGGTTGAGTGCTTCCCGACAACGGGACGGTGCGACGGTGCGCACGGACGGAAGTCGCCTGGCTGGAGTTTCGGCAGGAGAAACGGAGGCTGCTGTTCAGAGGGTTGTGGAGCGGCAGGAGACCTGTGCCTCTACGGACGCGGCGGATGGTGCTGCAGGTGAGTTGGCATTGGAGCAAGGAGTGGCGGTGGGGGACGGAACAGGGACAGCCGATAAAGGGCAAAAGAAGGTGGGCAAAAAGCGGAGGCATTCTTGTAATCGGCGTAGGAGATCGGGATCCTCTTCCACTTCGACCACCGATTCGTCATCGGGTTCAACTTCGGAGGAGGGAAGCAGGAGTAAAGAAAAAGGGGGGAATGCGGGGAGGCTGGGAACAGGCGGGGCGACGCCTACGGTGGTGGCGTTCTCTGAGTTATGGGAGGGCGTTCCGAGGAATTTGCGGTGGAAAATTCAGAAGCGGCACTATATAGACTTTTTACGGTTGTTGGAAGGCCGGAAATGGTCGGGGGACAGTCGAAGGAAGAGGAAGGAGGACAAGAAGGTGGGTAGGGTGCGGAGAGTGGCCCGGAACATGGTGAATTGGACACGGGCCTTTCTTCGGCTGGCTAGTGTATGGGGGCACTTGCATCCGGAGCAGTACGGTATGCTCCTGGCTTACGCGGACTCCATCTTAGAGGCGTCCCAGACTCATGACGGTTGGGCTTGGCTCAACTATGATGAGAAGTTCCGTGATAAGAAAAACTACACGGGGGCGGAGCCTGTTGTCCAGCGGGATGGTCGCATAACGCTGAGGCTCCCGAGAGGCCTACTCAGAATCCTGAATTAACACCGGACATTCTTGAATTTCTGCTCTGATCTTACCGGGGCACATTGGTGAGATGGCGGGGACCAAACCTACGCGCCTGGAATTTGGATCTCCAGCGGCTTCTCACGGCAAACGCTCCAAAACTGAACCCCCGTCCCCGCAGAAGGGGCTGGCTCTACGCGAGGGCCCCGAAATGCAGCAGGAGATCCTCGCAGAGATCAGAGGGGTTAAAGACCTCGTGCAGTCAAACGGGGAAGCACTCCGAGCGCTGCGGGAAGACCTTGGTGTGTTGCAAGGCAGACTAGAGGGGCTCTCCTCGCGTCAGGACAAAATGGAGAGCATATTGGATTCTCATGTGGTCCGGCTATCCAAACTCGACAAAGTTGAACGTCAGGTGCGGGCCTTGCAGAAAGAAGTGGAAGATGGCAATAATAGAGCGCGCCGCAACAACCTGCGACTAGTGGGCATACCGGAGGGAGCGGAATCGGGAGATATGAAGGAATTTCTATATAAAATCCTCCCTTCTCTGCTCCAAATCACCTTTACCAAAGAATTGGAGATCGATCGCGCTCATCGTATACCCACAAACATAACGCTCAACAGGAAGACCCCGCGGCCTATCATCTTTCGACTTTTGAGGTATCAACATGTGGAGCAAATTCTCAGCGCCTCTCGGGCAAAGGGCCATATGGAGTTTGAGAGCCACAAGATCTCCTTCTATCCTGACTTGGCTAAACCCACGGTTGATCACCGAAAGCGCTTTCTGGAATTCCGGCCGAGGCTTCAACAACTGCAAGCACGCTATGGCCTGATGTACCCGGCCAAGCTTCGAGTCACGCTGCACAATCAGACAAGAACATTTGAGGACCCTGATCTACTAGCGGAGTTTTTGGATGCTAAAGAAGCCGACTTGATGCGCTGACTTCCAGAGTGTTCCTACTAGTTTCTCCGACCCGCTGTACCCGCCATCTTGGATTTGCCACGGTCCAGCGAGGAGTCTATCGAGGGCGGTTTGTTGCCTTCTTTTGATGATGTTTGTGACCCGACTCCATCTACCCAGAGTAGCCTCGATGAATATCAGAGACAGTGTTAATTATGGACTCTGGTGTTTCTTCTCTTTTTTTTTCATGTCTTCATCCTCCTCTCTAGGGCCTCCTCCCGCAGACATATGGTCGCCATATTCTTTGGGGGTTTTGCTTCTTCTCTAAGTTACTTTGGTACATGCTTTTCAATATGGGGTGTATTAGCCAGCATGCTCGGTGATTATGTCATTGCCGTACAGATTCTGCTTATGTTGTATGTTTTCAAGCGCCCTTACCTAAAATGTCTATTACCGATTGATGGCACCATGTAAGATTTTATCATTGAACGTAAAAGGTATCAATAATCCGATAAAACGGAAGAAAATCCTGAGCTACCTAAGTCATGAAGCTGCGGACCTGATTTTCCTCCAAGAAACGCATTTAAATTCGAAGGAAACTCTTAAACTCAATGTTAAACCTTACATGGTGGCCGCCTATTCCCCAGCTGTCTCCAAGAAATGTGGGGTTGCCATACTGGTTAGGAAATCTCTGCATGCTACTATTATTGCGACTAGCTCAGATACAGCAGGCAGATGGTCCAGGGCTCACCTTAAGATTGGTAACCTCGAAGCTACATGTATATGCCTTTATGCTCCTAATGTAGATGACCCTGCCTTTTTTGCTACCATTGCTCAGGTTGCGCAGGCCTCTGCTAATACTTCATTGATAATTGGGGGGGATTTCAATTTAGTTCTTGATCCCCTGATTGACAAACAGCCGCCTAGGACGAGTGGTCCCCCCAAGAGTCACACTACGCTTACCTCTATGATTAAAGATCTTGCTTTAGTCGATCTATGGAGGTTACTACACCCCAATGAGCTTGACTTTACCTTCTTCTCTTCCCCTCATAAATCCCAGTCTCGCATAGATTTCTTTCTAATATCAAAACTGTTAGTTCCTCAGGTAGACACTGCAAAAATTCACTCCCAACATATCTCAGATCATGCTGCCATTTCTTTTCAATTACACACCACTGCGCCCCAAGGAAATTCGGGGGCCTGGTTCTTTGATAGAGCCCTATTAACTCAACCAGAGTTCCAGTTAGAAATTCGTGCAGCCATACAGGACTACTTTCACTTTAATCTACCCCAGGACACTGCAAATTGGGCTTGGTGGGAGGGTTTTAAAGCGGCCATTCGTGCAACGATCACTAGTTATCAAATTCGCCTGCGGAAACAACGCAAACAGCAGCTTCTTATACTAGACCAACAAATCAAAGCAGGCGAACGAGTTCTAACTTCACGTACTGATCCATGTGTCTTAGTTCGCTTACAGCGTCTCCGTTTTCAATATAATGCAATCCTCTCAACTGCAGCTTCTCAGAGTATTGCACTTCAGCAAGGGACATATTACCGTGAAAGCAACCGAGCCGGTCGACTTTTAGCCAACGCCTTGAAAGGTCAAAAAGAAGCCAAACGCGTAGCGGCCCTTCGTGCCCCACAGGGAGGGGGCATACTGACCACAGATTCCGATATCGTAGAACTTTTTCGGGATTTCTATACCCACTTATATCAATCTGAATGTGAATTCTCATCCGAGACCTTCGAGCGCTTGTTTTCTGGTATTCAGCGGCCGACCCTTTCTGAAGCTGATAGGGAGGCGCTGGATGAACCCTTCTCTACTTCAGAGATCCATTCTGCCCTAAAACGAACAGCCTCGGGTCGAGCCGCTGGGCCTGATGGTCTCCCGTCAGAATTCTACAGAACGTTCAGTGCAGATTTAGTTCCCTACTTAAAACTTTACTTTACTGCCCTTGCGGTAGATACATCCTCTTTGGGATCCTTTTCTGCAGCTAATGTGGTAGTTTTTGAGAAAGAAGGCAGAGACCCGCTGCTAACCGCCAACTACCGTCCAATCTCCCTACTTAATGCCGATTATAAGATCTTCGCTACGATCTTGGCTACCCGGCTATCTGACAAGATGGCCACCTTAGTCCATCCCAACCAATGTGGTTTTATACCCGGCCGCTCCACCGCTGACAATGCTCGGACCTTGTGCCATGTGCTATCCAGTGCTGCCAATTTAGACCACCCATGGGTGGGTCTTTCCCTAGATGCTGAAAAAGCCTTTGATCACCTGGAATGGCCCTTCTTATTTGCAGTTCTCCGCTGGTATGGCTTTGGGGAGGGTTTCCTCCGATACCTCCAAGTCATGTATTCTCAACCCGTTGCCAGTATTTGTGTAAATGCCATTAAGTCTCGGCCTTTTAATCTTCAAAGAGGCACGCGTCAAGGTTGCCCCCTATCACCCATGCTCTTTGATCTAGCTCTTGAACCCCTCGCCCTCCTTATTAGACAGTCCGCACGTATTCGAGGTGTCCCCTTCAGTCACAGAGAGATTAAACTCTCTGCATATGCAGATGACCTTATGCTCTTTGTATCCCTGGACTCAGTCCCGGCTGTCTTGGACCTGATTGATGGATACTCGCAATTATCGGGCTATAAAATAAACTGGACCAAATCCGTAGCATTCCCACTGAACCGTTGGGTACATGAAGCTGACATGCAGGCCTTTCCTTTCCTTTGGCAATCCCGCATGGTGAAATATCTTGGCATCCACTACTGTTCTCCTTTAGAAGACACTATCAGTTTTAATGCCAAGGAGGTAGTCTCCAAAGTCCGGGAGCTCACGAATCGGTGGTCTCCCTTATCCCTAACATGGTGGGGCCGCCTAGAAACCGTCAAAATGATGATAGTCCCCAAAGTGAACTATATTTTAGAAATGCTGCCCTGCTTCCTCCCGCTACACACCTACAAAGACATAGAGGGCCTTCTCGTCCGTTATCTCTGGCAGGGAAAACCACCAAGAGTAGCTAAACAAAAACTACAGTCTGCGAAGGAACTAGGGGGTACCCGTTTTCCTGATTTCCTTAGATATCATCAAGCCTTCCTACTTAAGCAAGGTGCCCGATGGCTAGCTGCCTCAACAGACAACAGACCAGTTTGGCTTGACATTGAAGAGGAGCTAAGTAGCCCAATTCCGTTGATCCATCTCCCCGGCATGTCCCATCAAGTAGATACACGCCATCCCCCAATGATTGTCGATACTCTTGCGGCTTTTAACACACTCATTCTGTCACTGGGCCCAAACGTGTGCCCTCCTGACGGACTCCCGCTGTGGAATAACCCCAGAATTCAAGTCCTAAATAAATCGATTGCATGGAAACCCTGGTACTCTAGGGGGATCTGGACACCCCAACAACTCTTCTCTGCAGCTTGTTGGAAGACCTTTTCTGATCTACAAAAGGAATTTGCGTTACCAGCGAAACATTACTTTCAATTGATGCAGCTTCAACACTGCCTCAAAAGTGCTCAAATCCTGCCGCCCTCTGCCCCTACGGAGGATGGGCTATTAGAACTAATTCACTCTATTAGTAGTACACATGGGGTAGCCTCTAACTTTTATAAATTATTATGTCAGGGTACCGATACTGCTACTTGTAGAGCTCAACAAGCCTGGGAACGCGAACTGCAAACCACTTTAACCCCTGTGCAATGGAGCGTTTTCTGGAGCAAAGTAGTGCGGGTTTCCTGATCTGCCTCTGTAACCCAAACTCTATTCTTTTTCGCACATAGATGCTTTTATACTCCAGAAAGAATAGCCAAATGGAACACAACTGCTAGGGATCAGTGTTGGTCTTGCCATACTGCTGTGGGAACCCTTGCTCATGTTCTTTATGAATGTCCTCAACTGCAGATTTACTGGGGGCGGGTCTGGGGTCATATTCAATCTATCTTACACCTCCACGAGCCTCTTTCTTGGAAGATTGTGGGACTCCGCTCAGTGGCGGAGTTCCCCTCTCTTCCTAAGAAGGGTCGCTTTCTCCTTGATTTCATGCTGGGTATCGCCATCTGTTTAATCACGAGGAATTGGAAGGATAGCTCTCGGATTACTGCCAATGAATGGTGGAACCTCGTCTGCTTATATAGTAAATATGAGCAGATATCTCGGAGAGCTATTCCCCATATCCAAACTCACTCTCGCTTGTCTAAATGGCAGATGCTTAATGATTATGTACACTCTGCTCATTGCTCCGGCATGTCTGTTTAATGTATACTCATCATGTTTCAGATCACCGTTAGGTCTTGTACCACAATAATGTCAGTACACGCCCGTTTTCGGGAATGATTAGTTTCTAGAGAAGAAGCAGGGGGGAGGGGGGTGGCAGGGGTTTACTTTGGTGTATGTATCACATTCTATGTATGTATTTGTCTTTAGCTGTATGTCTTCCTTTCCTTTGTTGTTATAAAATGAAAATAAAGCATTAAAAAAAAAAAAAAGAAGTTCCGTGATAAGATGGAAGAAAATCAGATGATGTCATGGAGGACGCAAGATATTAATTTATGGTTGACGCAGATGGCAGTCAGACCGGGCGGTGGGGGGGTGAGCGGGCCGAAGGGAGGGTTGGTCGGTACATCGGGTGCTGGATGGCCCTTTCGGGTGGGCATGCCCCCGGTGGTGCAGAGAACGGCAGGGGGAGGGGGCACTGGAGATGTTTGTTGGCGCTTCAACAAGTCTTCATGCCCCTTTCCGTATTGTAAATTCTGGCACGCTTGCTCTGTTTGCAATGGGGGGCATTCAGCCTTCAAATGTGTTAAGAGAGGTGTGGCCAGAGCCATTGCGCCCCGCCCCCAAGCAGTAGGAGCTTGCGGAGCTTGGCTCTGACTCCTATTAAGATCCAAGCATTGCATCCGTGGTTGAGGAGGTATCCCAGAAGGAAGGACAGTGTAGTGTTGGAAGAGGGGTTTCAGTGGGGGTTTCAGATTCCTGTTGTGCGTAGAGTGGCCGCAGGCAAGGTAAGGAATTTGCCTTCCGTTAGGTAGTTTGCCCATACTGTGAGGGATAAGTTGGCAGGGGAGATTGGGTTGGGAAGGGTTGTGGGCCCCTTTGCGGAGCAGCCATTTGAGGACTTTGTTGTGTCCCCTTTGGGAATAATACCGAAGAAAAAGCCTGGGAAGTACCGGTTAATCCATAACTTGTCCTTCCCCACGGGTTCTTTGGTTAATGACCACATTCCAAAGGAATTGTGTGCTGTGCGCTATGCATCGTTTGATGAGGCTGTGGATCTGGTGAGGGAATGCGGCCCGAGGTGCTTGATGGCAAAGGCGGACATTGAATTGGCCTTCCATTTGTTGCCGGTGCACCCATCGGCGTTTCATTTGTTGGGATTCCGCTTTGAGGGTCACTGTTATTTTGATAAGAGCATGCCAATAGGTTGTGCGATATCCTGCACTTATTTTGAACAGTTTAGCACTTTTATGAATTGGGCTTTTGTGGAGCAGGTGGTTTGTGGAAATGTAGTGCATTACTTGAATGATTTTCTGTTTGTAGGGGAGGCACAGTCTGGGCAGTACCAGGCGTTACTGGATGGCTTTATGCAATAGGCACAGGTGTTCTGTTGGCGGCCGGGAAGACGGAGGGCCGGGCGACATGTATTACGTTTTTGGGTTGGAGCTGGATTCGGTGTTAATGGTAGCACGGTTGCCGGCAGACAAGGTAACGAGGCTGCAAGTCTTGGTGGCGAATGTGATGGTCTCCAGTAAGATGACGTTGTGTGAGATGCAGGCACTAATAGGTTCCCTTAATTTTGCATGTCGAGTAATTCCTATAGGCTGGGTGTTTTTGCGGCGGCTTGCGGGGGTTACGGCTGGGGTTACTAAACCTCATCATCGGATTAGGATTTTGCGGAGCATGAGGGCTGACTTAGGGGTATGGGATGAGTTTCTGTGGGATTTCAATGGTATCATGGTGTTGAGGGAGAGGGAGATATCCAGTGGGGATTTGCAATTATATACTGATGCAGCAGGGGGAGTGGGCTTGGGGCTATACTTCGGGGGCTCTTGGTGTGCGGCGGGGTGGCCACAGGCATGGCGGGATACCGGCATTACTAGTAACATAACCTTCTTGGAGTTGTTCCCGATTCTTGTGGTGCTGGCGTTGTGGCCGGACAGACTGCGGAATCGCAAAGTAGTTTGGTGGTGCCACAATGAGGCGGTTGTCAGTGTGCTGAATAACTATGCCCCGCAATGCAGACAGGTGGCTGATTTAATGCGGCAGGTGGTGTTAGCCTGCTTGCGATTGAATGTGGTGATTAAAGCTCGTCATATTCCCGGGAGTACTAACAAGATTGCCGATGCGCTTTCCCGTTTTAAGTGGGGGCTGTTTCGGACCTTGGCGCCGGAGGTGGAAGAAGTGGGGGCATCGGTCCCAGAGCACTTATGGCAGATTGGTCTCGGGACATGACGGAATTGCTGAAGAATTCAGTGTCGGCTGCGACGTGGGCGGCGTACCAGAGGGGCTGCAGCAGTGTGGTGACTTTCCTGGTGGAGCAGGGATGGAGGCAAGGTCCAGCATCGGATCAGCTCCTTGGTCAGTATGTATTGGCAGCAAAGGTTGCGGGCTTGTCACGGTCAACAGTGCGGAGGAATTTGGCGGGGTTTTCATTTTTCAAGGGGGCAGTGGGGCAACGCTGTGAGCCGGGGGGCTGTGCGGGGGGGCAGGATTGGGTTGGGTGAGCAGATGTCTGGGCCTGTTCCTAGGCAGGGCAGGGGGAGTGCGAAGAGGAGAGGTGGTGGTTCCTGTGTAGCATGGGGGGAGGCACGAGGTCGGCCCACAGAGCTGGGGTTGTGCACAGCTAGTGGGGAGAGTGGCCTGCAGAGGGGACCTGAAGGGGAAGTTTGAGGTGCTGATGGGCAGGTTGGTGTGGACATGGGGGAAGGGGGTGCAGGAGGACCCTGGTGGCCGGCTTGGGGGCAGACGTGGCTGCACGGCCTGAACCCAGAAGTGCTGAGGCCTGATGAGGGTTTTGGGGGTGGCAGTGTGGTGGCTGGGGTGAGGGGGCAAGGGACAGGCCGGGTGGGGGGCTATTCTGTGTGGCTGAATCAGGGAGGCACGGGGCAGTATGGGGACTTGGGAACATTGGTTGGGAGGAGGACAGGGTCCTTCGGGGGCTGGGTGGCTGGGAGCTTGGCCATCTGTTTGGGCTCCGGCGGTTCCCCTCCGGTGTTTTCTCTGTCTCCGCAGGTGCCTACGGACTCACAAGGAGGGAGAGAGTCACGGACTGAAGACGGAGCGTCGCAATTATCAGCCGGGAAGACTTCGGCAGGACCAGCTGCAGCTGAGAGCGACGGACTAGGGGGTCTGGATGAGCGGGAGACATGAGCTGGGTCGGACGAAGCGACGGCGTCGACAGCTGTGGCAGGTGAGATGCATTCGGGACCGGGGGGAGCAGGGAATGGGTTTGCAGGTTGGGGGGAAGGTGCGGAAGAAGCGGCGTCATGCATGTAGGCATAGAAGGAGCTCAGAGTCCTCCTCGTCATCTTCGGATTCTAGTTCATCGGTATCCGGGGACGAGCAAGGGGGGGTGTCACTGGTGTCGGGTAAGGCAGTCGAGCCCAGGTCAGGTGGAGTACCCTCAGCACTGGTGGCGTTTTCGGAGTTGTGGGAGGGCGTGCCGAGGAAACTCTGATGATGGATTCGGAAGCGGCGTTATATAGACATATTTCGGTTGTTAGAAGGGAGAAGGCGGTCCGGGGAGAGCAAGAGGAAGAGAAAAGAGGATGAGAAGGCGGGAAGGGTTAAGAAGGTGTCGCGGAATGTGATTAATTGGATGCGAGCCTTTTTGAGATTAGCCAGTGTATGGGGTCGGCATGCTCCCCAGGATTACTGGATGTTGCTGGCTTATGATGACTCCATTTTGGATGTGGCCCAGACGCACGAGGGCTGGGCCTGGCTCAATTGTGATGAAAAATTCCGTGATAAGATGGAAGAGAATAAATTGGTGTCGTGGGGAATGCAGGACATCAATTTGTGGCTAACGCAGATGTCGGCTAGATCTAGCGTGGGTTAGGGGGGGTCAGAGCAGGGGCAGTTTCGGGTCAAGTGGTGCTTCGTTCCTTTCGGACGAATGGGGGGGTGCAGCAGCAGAAAGCCGGCGGGGGGGGGGGGGGGAGGGGAAGATGTTTGTTGGCGGTTCAATAAGTCCGTCTGTCCTTTTCTCGATTGCAAGTTCCGGCATGTGTGTTCGGTGTGTAATGGTGAGCACTCAGCAAGCAAATGTGTCAAGAAAGGGACAGGGGGGGCAGCCCTGCCCCTACCCAAACAATAAGAAGGAGCATTGTTTGGCACTGATGCCAATTCGGCTCGAGGCTTTGTGGCCTTGGCTTCGCAAGTATCCGCGGAAAGGGGATGGAGGGTTGTTGGAGCGTGGTTTTCAGGAGGGTTTTAGGATTCCTGTCAGAGGATCCTTATCAGTGTCGGCGGTGCGCAATGCGCCTTCAGTACGGCAGTGGGCGCACATTTTAAGGGATATGTTGTGGAAGGAATTGGATCTCGGTAGGATAGAGGGCCCATTTGCGGAATTGCCTTTCCCGGATCTGGTTGTCTCCCCATTGGGAATTGTTCCTAAGAAGGAGCCGGGAAAGTTCCGCTTGATTCATAACTTGTCCTTTCCAGTGGGCACGTCTGTTAACGATCACATTCCTCGGGAGTTGTGGATGTTTCGGTATGCCTCTTTTGATTCGGCAGTCAAATTGGTTAGGTCGGGGGGGCCAGGGTGTCTGATGGCGAAGGTCAACATTGAGTGGGCATTTCATTTACTGCCAGTGCACCCGTACGATTTTCATTTGCTCGGGTTTTGTTTAGAAGGGAGTAGTTATTACGACAAATGTATGCCCATGGGCTGTTCGGTGTCTTGCGCGTATTTAGAAAAGTTCAGCTCCTTTTTGCATTGGGTGTTGGTAAAAGGGGTGGGGTGTGCAAATGTCGTGCATTATTTAGATGACTTCCTGTTGGTGGGAAGGGTGCAGTCCTCCGAGTGTAGGGAGTTGCTGGACGGTTTTGTTGCTTTGGCGGCATCGTGGGGGGTGCCGCTGGCTGAGGGGAAGACGGAAATTCCAGCTTCGTGTCTTACGTTTCTGGGTGTGGAGTTGGATTCGGTGGCTATGGTGGCACGTCTACCAGTTGAGAAAGTGGAAAAGTTGAGGGTGCAGGTGGCGACGGTGGTGGTGTCTAAGAAGATTAGTTTGAAGGAGATGCAGTCCTTGATAGGTTCGCTGAATTTCGCCTGTAAGGTTATTCCGATGGGCAGGGTGTTCTTGCGAAGTTTAGCAGCTGCGACTTGTAAACGGGGGTGCTGGGTGAGAATGTCCACAGTCTTGGCAAAGGCAAATATTAATATGACTTGAAAAGGATTGTGGGAAATGTAGTCCATTCATACCAGAATCAGCCGTTCACAAATAAATTAGTTGTGCTTGTTCGAGTGTAAAGCAAAGAAGATATATTTTATTTATGGGGTTATTTCTCCCAACACAGATTTGCTTGGTAGCACAGAAAGGATACTTGCTTTCAGTATTATACTTAGAAAAACAAAATCAGGAAAAACAACAACTGAGCTTTTTAAGCAATCAAATCAAATCATAAAGACCTTGATGGGAACAGAAAGGTCTTTTCTGTGGGCTCCTGCTAATATCTTTTTAGCAGTGCTTCAAAAATAAACAAAACCCACAAAGTAATGAAAAACTGTTCTTTTTCAAGGCTAACATGGTATTTTCACACACACCCAGAAGTGTCTCTTCAGAGCTCACAGGCAATTAGGCAAGGCTCAATTGCTAACAATTAACCAGCTGCAAACCTCTTGGCTGGTTCACTTTCTAAACGTGGCTCAAAATCCTGCTCAAAAGCTTTTCTGAGTAGATCAAAGAGCAAGTTTATATTTCTTTGTGATGGTTATTGTATTTTGTAAAAGAATATTACCACAGAAGTTTAGACAGAGAGCAATCCATGTATTCACACTGCTCATTTACAATATCCCCTTCTTCTTCAACTATCATAGAATCAATATCATGGATTGGCACAGAGGAATTTCTTAATGGAGCATTCTCAGAACAATACTTGTTTCCCTGCTGTCTTCCAAGTGAATAGCTAGGGCATAGATCAGTGTTCATACCTGAGCTTCCATTGCTGTTAGGGTTCCTCTCTAAATATCCTGGCCAGTATGTAGTCCAGTTTTTATGTCCAGCCTTCCAATCAAGATCCCTGGACACTGGGTCTCTCTTCACATACCTTCTTGCACTGGTCTTAGGGCCCCTTCCAAATGCAGCCGTCTCCCTCACAGGTCCCGTCCGGGGATTCCTGGCTCTACAACCCCACTCCTCTGGTTTCCTCCAGTCCAATGGAGTATGCTTGCCTCTGGAATGCCTCCCAGCACACGTACTGCTATGGACTCCTTTAGACCTCCAAGATGCTTCTCTCTTCTTTCTTCCAAAGTGTTTCTTGCTCTCTCTGTCCTTGAGCTCTGGCTTCTGCTGCCTCTGCTCCTCCTTCTGCTGCTGATGATGATCATGAAGATTCTGCTGATGATCCTGTGTAGAATAAGCTTTACTTTTAACCTGTTTAGAGGGCTGCTCCACCCTAGCACAGCACAGCTGTGCTGAATCAAGCCCTGCCCTTGGAGATGAGTGCTTGGGGATTACCTCATAGCTCTCCTGATTGAACACACGTTTTCCCACTTCAGCTCTTCTAGTGGCTGTTGGAAACCTGGTGCATTCTGGGACTGGTAGTCTTTTATGGAAACATTATGTTTTTTTATTTCTACCAGCAAAGACAGGTTGCTTGTTCAGAGCCAATTCACCTCTATTATAGCTCCTTCCTGAACTATGATAAGCTTCCTTATCACAGACTGCAGGGGTGCGTAGACCGCATCACAGGATTTGGGTGACCAGGAGCATACGGGCAGATTTGGTTGTGTGGGATCATTTTTTGCATAATTTCAATGGGACGTCCGTATTGCGGGAGATGATGACGTCCTCGGATGACTTGCAACTCTTCACAGATGCTGCAGGGGGAGTCGGGTTAGTAATCTATTTTGGGGGGGCTTGGTGTGCTGCTGCTTGGCCGCAAGAATGGCAGGTTGCGGGTTTAACTAGCAATGTGGCTTTCCTGGAGCTGTTTCCCATTTTGGTGGTTCTCGATTTATGGCCCGAGCGGCTCCGCAACTGCAAGTTGATATGGTGGTGCGACAATGTGGCGGTGGTTAGCGTGATTAATCGGTATGCGCCACGGTGTCGGCAGGTAGCTGCTTTAATGCGGGAGGTAGTATTTGCTTGTTTGCATTTGAATGTTTATGTGCGGGCGCGGCATATACCGGGATGCACTAATGAAATTTCTGACGCACTGTCTCGCTTTCAGTGGGAGCGGTTTCGGAGGTTGGCTCCAGTGGCGGACATTGAGGGCCAACAGGTCCCAGAGACATTATGGCAGCTTGGCATCCAGACATGTTGAGGCTGCTGCGGAGTTCTGTGTCGAAAGCGACGTGGGAGGCGTATCAGCGAGGCTGTGGAAGGATAGTAGAATTTCTCCGGTCTTGGGGCTGGCAAGCGGGACAAGTGACGGACCACATAATGGCCCAATATGTCCTGGATGCTAAGGCACGTGGAGTGTCATGGTCGGCAGTGCGGTCGTACATAGCGGGCTTCACGTTCTTTGCCGGGGCGGTTGGTTGGGGCTCCCCAGCCTTAGGGTTTCTCACTCGCAGGCTGTTGCAGGGGTGGGAGAGGTCTCATGCGGCTGTGTGCGGCCATACCATCGGTGACTTGGACGCCCTATGAGGCTGCGCTGCTTAAGGCATTTTTTTGTTTAGCCACCTTCGGTGCGTTCAGGGTAGTGGAGCTGGTGGCGGGCTCAGCGCGGGCGGTGGGGGGCTATGGACTACAGCGGCAGCATCTTAGCCTAGGGGAAGGTGGCATGCGTATCCTGCTGCCCAGATCCAAGACAGATCAGAGGGGTAAGGGAGCGGGAGTGGTATTGAGGGAAATTCCGGGAGAGCGGACTTGCCCGGTAGTGGTGTTGCGTGCCTTTCTGCGGGTGAGGCCAGGTGGGGATGGTTTCTTGTTCATACATAAGGATGGGGCACCGGTGACCCGCTTTCAGGTATCAGCGGTGCTTCGCTTGGTACTTCGGCAGGTCGGGGAGGATCCACTGCAGTTCGCTCCGCATTCATTCCGTATTGGGGCGGCGACCAGTGCAGCCTCAGCTGGGCTAGCGGAAGAGGTGATAAAACGCATTGGTTGTTAGCGTTCACAAGCTTTTTGGGGCTATGTGCGACCTTAAATGGGCTATGGTTAGTCATGGGTCGGGGTTCTAATGACAATTTTTTCTTACAGATGAGAGACGGAAGTTGCTCGATTGCTGGCTCTTGGGTCATTCCTTTGTGTTTTGGGCTGGACAGCATGCTGCGGTGCGGCCGATCGGGCGGAATTTGGGATTCCAGACCACGCAGGTGGCCGTCCTATGGCTGGGGGAGAGGGGTCTGAGATGGACTCAACTATTGCCTTTGCTTTGGCACCATGGGCGTGTGCGGAGTCCGCCTTCATTACTCTTGTTGCATTTGGGCGGGAATGACCTTGGAGCGTGGACTTGTAGACAGCTGATACGAGCGGCTAAGAAGGATTTAGTTGAGGTTCTGCAAATGTTTCCTGATGTTCGGTTATTGTGGTCGGACTTTATTCCAAGGCCGGCTTGCGGTGCGCAGCGACGATGGTCACGGGGGGGTGGCTAAAATTAATCGGCAGATTGGGCGCTGGATTTGTGAGCATGGGGGCTACCAAATCCTGCACTCCTGGGTGGATGTGTGGTGTTCCAGCCTGTACAGGCAGGATGGGGTTCATTTATCCCCTGTGGGCATGGATCTGTTGCTCAATGATTGGCAGGAGGCCTTGGAATATGTGGTTCGACTGGAGTTTTAGCCGGTCGCAGTTACTTTGGGGGGCGGCAAGCGGCAGGGTGTCGCTTGGCCGGTGGCGGGATCCCGGAGGTTTCCGGGGTTCGGAGCCTTAGGTATGATTGGGGCGGGGGCGGGATGCCCCCAACCCGGACAACCCTGGATAGCATTTGCTAATCATATGGCGAGGTCGGAGAAGGGTGGGGCCTTAATAAGCAGTGGGCTTATCCACGGCAGAGGCGGAGAGGTGTCACCTTGCTAATAATATGGCTGGTGAGGCGGGGCTCCGCCGGGTGAAGAGGGTTTATGAGGTTATGTTGGAATACGTTTAATGTTGTTGGCATGTTAATAAAGCTGCGACCGGTTAATACCCAATATGTGTCTGATGTGGTTTGTGAAAAAGGAATGAATGGGGGGTGGGGGGTGGGGTAGGGGCACCCACGAGTGAAGCGTACGCCCATTACGTTTACGCGTGTTAATGTTACCTAATGCGCATTAAAGTAGCCGCTGCTATGTTACCGCGCTTTAGTAAACAGACTTGTTAATCAACTTGCATTAAAACCACAAAAACATTATAGAAAACATGGATAGGTTTATAAAGGTTTTTTTGTTTTTGTATCTGTTTGATTGCTATTTACATAAAAGGACTTCTGTTGCTTTTCCCATTAAGTTAATTAACTAATTTTGTTTTTAAAGTGCCATCAAGTCAATACTGACTCCTGGCAACCCAGCAACCCCTGGGTTATCTTAGCAAGGTATGACCAGAAGTTGATTGCTAGATGTCTTCTTCTGAGGCCATGGAGGGTAGAGTGACTTACCCAAGGTCACAAGGAGTACCAGTGGGAATCAAACCCAGATCTCTTGGGTGCTAGGCTGTTGCTCTAATCACTTAATGGACTGATATTCAAGGCAAAGCAAAATGTTTATCTGACTTTGTTTTGGACATAAGTTTGTCTAACAGAGAAGTGTAGCAAAAAGATATTTAATATATTTTCTTATTTTTGCACATTTTCCTGATTTTGGGATATTTTTGGGGTTCTTTTCAGACATTTATTTTAATAACATTTTTATTACACATTAGAGCTTTTTAATGTGTGCAATTCAACCATGTGCTAATTTGTAGTTTATTGCACAATGAATTGATTTTGCTTGCACAATTTTTTTGCAGAATACCAAAAAACTGAATGGACATCCTTACTAAGAGTTATATAAATCAAGAAATTCTAAAAGCTTCTGTGATATTTACCAATTCAGGAACAATTTCTCTTGTTTACTGTTTTCTCTAGTGAACATCAGCAAGTAGTGCCCTGTTAATCTTTATCATCTTGTGTAATACTCTATTAAATGACATTTTATCATATTTGTTTGCAATTTAAAGATTCTCTTGTTTGATGACTCACTTAATAAGGAAGAATTGGCAGGTAAGACCTGAGGCACAGATTGGTTTCTAACCATTTTACTACTGAACAATCTGTTCAAACATAGATATGCCTCATGCTTACAATTGCTTTTCAGTTCTCATCATATTTTGATAGAAAAAAACTGACATTTTTTCCTAATTAAAGCAAGTAACTTACTTACATCACTCAGGTATTTATTTCTTTAGACAGTTTTGTATACCACCTTATCCTTCAATCAAAGTGGTCAGGTAGGAGACAATGTAGAAAGGATGGAGTACTGAATATTTCAGGAATTAATTTGTTTGCCCAATGAATTTGTAAACTAGTTCCTATTACCTTTAAATAAGAAATTGGATTGTTTCTATCCATCGTGCACTATATTTATAACTGGTTTGAAACCAGGTTGATACGTTGCAAAAAAAATAAATGACACTCACAATAGGATTTCCCCTACTGCATTCAGGGACTTGTAGTTTTGATTTTCTAGAGACCAGGGTTTGATTCCCACTGGTACTCTTTGTGGTCATGGACCAGTCACTTAATCGTCCATTGCCTCAGGTACAAACGTAGATTTACTAAGCAACGCTAGCGGTACACATGCGGTATGTGCGCTGAGGTCCCATTGAATGACATGGGAATAGTTTACATAGGAACTGGATTTTCTTTCCCAGATGAGTCTCCTTCCAGCCTGATGTTACTGGGCAGAAGGTAACCTCCCTTGTTCTGTAGAAATTCTAGGTCATCTCTGGACTACGTTGAAGTAAGTTAGTAAGGACACTGGAGGTTTCTGCTGCTCAAAGCAGTGGCATTCAAGATGTCTTTTCTTTTTTTTTGTCTCATATGTGTTAATCTTTCTTGACTGGCTTGCAAGTTCTGAAAGCAAGGACAATTCTAAAAAAAACCCCTTATCTGTTGAAGAATTAAAAATAAACACTATTCCTAGCTGAAACCGTCTGTGCAGAAGGTAGAATATGGGCAAGCTGCGTGATAAAGCTTTTATAGTGACTCATTTCAGACCCATCCTGCTTTAGTCATTACTTGCACCAACGAGAACCACAAGTTCTAGCTCTTACCCAGTAGAATTATGTCTCCTGGATTTCAAAAATGCACATAGTTATAGAGGGGACTTTGTCTTTATATTGATATCGTGGAAGAACCAATAAATTTGGCCACCATATCCCTAATAAATAGGAGATGATCAGAGCATATTTCATTTTAGTAGATTTGATGGTATCAGAGGCCTTACTGGCTTGTGCAGGAACCAAATGCATATCAGTGCACAAATAAAATGGTTTATGGCTATGATTTATTTAGCTTCATATTCCACCTTTTGCAAACAAAGTGGTTTTTGATGAGTATAAAAAAGAAACAAGTGAAAAGAAGTCCATTTATTTTGGCAACATAGAAGGAAACAGGATAGAAAGAGAACAGTGACTTTTTAGACCCATGCTATTTCAAAGAAGTCTCTTCATGCATCCCTCCACTCATGCCAAGTTTAAGGGTATTACATATAGCCAATCATGTAGGCTAGTACAGCCTTCAGAGAAAAGCACGCAGAAGTATCCAGTAACTCCAATGTGATGCAGGCAGCAGAGAATCAAAATAATTTAATCTATCGATAATCTCCACTAATATTGTGGTTTATCCTAAAATTCTATAGGCCCGATATTCAAAGGATTTAGTCTCCTGACTTTGAGAGTTATGCTCTTAAATTGGCCTCTGACATTTACTTGGGCTGAGTTTCTACATTTTTTCTTAGATTTTACTAAACTCCTAAATTTAGGGCAGGGTAAAGAAGTTAGGAGTGCCACACAGATTTTCAGTACAAGGCACCTAAAGTAGGTTCTTAAATATAGACAGACAAATGACTGGTCTAAATTTGGGAGCATACATTTTATGCTCCTAAATTAGGATGAATTTTCAGCTGAAAATGTAGGCTCCCAAGTGTGACTGAAACAAAGGCCACAAATTTAGGAGCCTAAATTAGGAGCTCAGCTTTTTTGAATATTGGACCCTACAAATATACAGGAATACCCCATTCAATGAATCTTAATTACTTGAAAGGATATGAGGAAAAGACCTCAGAAGTTAAAAAAATGAACAAATATGTTCTAAATCTCTATAATATCAGTCAGAAAATCTCCCAAATAAGTTTCCCATATAAACTTGGAATTTGGAAATCAGCTCAGTTTAAATACATAAATCCAATTTTGATAAACATATCATGAGTTTAAAACTTGATAGCTGATAAATTGAAATCAATGAAAATCCTGATGTGGACCACGTTTCATCAGTTCCAAAGTGCTGCATCATTCTCGTTTCAAGCATTTTCATTTAGTTTGTATTTTAAGTACTTTTAGGGAGTGATCTTCCTTTGAGAAGTGTTTCCCTACTCAGCTGTCATTATGGGTTTTTTTTCTGTAACAACTTATGATATGTCTAGCAGAATGAAAAGGGTGCCCATTTTCCTAATTATTTTCTGTGCTGATAATGGATCTGTTTACTATTTATGATCAGAAACCGTTCCTTGATTGTTACTGCTCGAACATTGTGCTATGTGCAGATGATGAATTGCTCCATGTGAACAACCTAATGATTACCTTGCAGATATAACCTATATTCCTATAAAGTTCAGGTAACAAGATTATTCAAGATAAAATGAAAATAATGGGTATTAGTATAGAGCATTACTTAAAATCACAATTACACCGATCTTTCTATAGATATATGGTGCACTATGGCTTTGCAATATTTGAGTGTGCAAGTAACTGTGGATCTTAGGAAAATGAATATCCTCCCTTGGATTTTATTTTTAATGGATACATTGCTTATGCAAAATGGTTTCTGGTAGGAACATGTGATTTTCACATCTTAATCCAATGCTCCTTACTGCACTTTAGTAAACATGCCCCTATCTCTCTAAAAGGACCACCTAATAATGCAGTTTAAAATCCGGCAGCCCATATTTGTCGTGACACTCAGGTTTTTTTCCCCCATAGTCACAAAAAATACGGGCTGCTGGATTTTAAACTGCATTATTAGGTGGTCCTTTTAAAGAGATAGGGGCATGTTTACTAAAGTGCAGTAAGGAGCATTGGATTAAGATGTGAAAATCACACGTTCCTACCACGCTGGTGCCCAACGGCCACTGTAGACACGAGACACAGCCACGGCATGCTACAACCACTGTGCAATTCACATTACTAGCATGGTAGCAGCGAAGATATGGCCATAGCATATGCACACAGTGTGCGCAGTCACAATGCATGTGGGGGAAAGAAAAGCCACAAACCGTGCTAGTAGGGCTGCTGTGGACTTGAGTTTCACAGTAAGAAATGTGTCCCAAGCTCACATACAGAAAAGTAGCAACTGGCCAGTTCAGAAAAGTGAAGGATGACTGCGAATGAGCTCAACTGGCTGCACTGCTCGGAGCACAGGAACAAATCAGCAAGCAAAAATATGCAGAGTATGTTCTGTGTTCCTAACTGTAGAAAGGGCACACATATGGCATCTGGAGATGCTGGGGGGCCTTGTATGAGATCAGGCAGGGTGTCCTCAGTGTCCATAATGGGAGGCAGGGATATGAACCTCCCACACCCCGAGGTGCCAAAGGTGTCTCTTCACCTAGGCTGCAGAGAGCATTGCAAGCGTATACCTTTTCAACTTTCTAATTTTACATTTGAGGTCACCTCCCTGGGTTTTTCTCTTTACGTTTTTTAATTTTGCATTTGTGGTCATCTCTTAGGTTTTTCTCTTTCTTCTTCCAAACCCAAAATGATAGGATGTAGATCCCATTACAGGGGATACGGATTCAGTTGGTACCATTTCTTTGTTCTGTATTATTATGCCTTTATTTTTTAATAAAGTTTTGGAAAAGCTACAAAACATTAATGCAAATATTCAATTAACATTATATGCGTGGTACTTGAAAGTGTTGCATCTCACTAGTGATTCAGTCTAAACTGTGACAGGTTGTGTGGTTCAGTAAAACATGAAAACAAATAAAAAAAAAGATGAGGCATGACTTTATAGTGGGATCTGAATGGTGCTAGATAGATTGGGAGGAAAGGGGTTTTATTTTTAATCTTATTGTTAATGTACGTAGGACTGTAAACTGTTCTGAAGTGGATTCTCAAAGGGTGGTATATCAAATGAATGACTCAACTAAGCTATGCTAAACTAAGGATGACTTGGGTTTGGAGACCATGAAATCCAGAGCACAGGAACAACTTAGTGCAGAAATCTGCAGGTACTTCGGAGAATGGAGTACAGGAACATACGGACCAAATTGCAGGAACTGGGCAAGAGGAAACAAAAAAACTTGGTAATGGAGATCAAGAGCAGTGTTTGTAAAAGCGAAGAAGACAAGTAAGCAGAAAAACAAATATCTCAAGAGACAAAATTGTAGGTGTAGGGTAGAACAAAATGCGGGCTAATTCATTTGTGCTGTTGGCTGGGCAAAATTCTAATTGATAGAAAGAACTAAATATATTCCTAGTTCAAACCATTCTCTTGGGCGTATAGGTTTCTGCATACTGCTATCAGGGTCATAGCTGAATAGCTTCATAAGTCACTGATGCTACCTTATGGCTTCAGGACAGAAGGCCTATCCATTCTTCCTTGTTCAAACTTCACAAAGGCTGCATCCTGACACACAAGCCAGATTCCATCAAATCCCATGAGAGGGGAAAGATTTTTCTTTTTATTGTAAAGAGTGGAATATATGCAGGCAAAAGAAAAACAATGCATACTAAGTTCTGTTCTGAACAAGGGTACATCTATTTGGATTAGAGCTCTCAAGTAAATAAAAGCTGTGGGGGGAGGGAGGATTTTCAATGAGTCACATATTTAGCAGACCCGCTAACAGCATTAATCGCACAGCCTGCCCAGTGACCCCCTTAACCCAGATTTTCACTTCTGCAGCAGAAGAAGTGAACATCCGGGTTGTGCCGGATGCACCCACAGCTGCCAAGGCTAAACGGGTAGCAGTAATTTTTGATGTTACCCGCTTAGCCCATGTGACTTAAAGATAGGTAAGGTTTTTCCTCACCTAATTATGGCGCAGAGGGCTAAGCGGGTAGCATCAAAAATCACTGCTACCCGTTTAGCCCTTTCCTCTGCCCCACTCTGCCCCAGAACACCCCAATGCAAACCACATAGCATCATGGCGCGTTAGGGACTAATCTGAGATTTTCAAAATGTAGGTGCCTTTTGAAAATCCCAGATAAGACATTTACAGGGGTAACTGGGGCAGTTACCTGTGTAAATTCCTTAAAAAACCAAGCCCCTAGAATTTAATGCTAGAAAATGCAGGATCATGAATTTGGGCTGAAAAAAATCCAAAGGTGCGGTATAGTATAGGGGGTGAAGTACTTCTGTCCATGAAAGAAGAGCGGGGACTGGGTGTGATTCTTTCTGATCTTAAGGTGGCTAAATAGGTAGAAAAGGCAATGGTGAAAGCCAGAAGGATGCTCGGGTGCATAGGCAGAGGAATGGCTATCAAGAAAAAGGACATGACTGTGCCTCTGTATAAGTTTTTGGCGCCACCTCATTTGCAGTACTGTGTGAAATTTTGGAGACCGCACCTTCGAAAGGATATAAACAGGATGGAGTTCATGCAGAGGGTGGCTACCAAAATAGTCAGAGGGCTTTGTCACAAGGCATATGGAGACAGACTTAAAGATCTCAATATATATACTGTATACTTTGGAAGAAAGGCAGGGGGAAGAGAAAGATGACAGACATTTAAATACCTCCATGGCATAAATGCACAGGAGGACAGCATCTTTCAACTGAAAGAAAGCTCTGCAAGGAGGCGGCATAGGACGAAGGTGAAAGGGGATAGACTCAGGACTAATATGCATAAATATTGCTTTATCAAGAGTGGTAGATGCCAGTGGTATAGTCTTCCAGTGGAGGTCGTAGAGATAAGGATTGCATCTGAATTCAAGAAAGCATGGGACAAACACAGAAGATCTCTAAAAAATAAAAAGGTCACATCTTGACAGACTACCCATACTGTACATGTTACATCTTATGAACTGCAGAAGGAAGCTCTCTTTGGCAGAATGCAAGTACTACGGCAAGCATTAGCAGTAAAGTTGAGAGACAGATTATACACCACATACTGTAGTTTAGGAGTGAGGTTCATGACTGTCATATGTGCAAAACTAACCCATTTGGAGAAATAGCCCGAAGATAAAAAGGGACTAAAATTAGCATGGAAGGGCAGACTGGATAGGCCATATGGTCTTTTCTGCCATCATGTTTCTAGCTTTCTAACGCGGCTAGTGCCGCTGAATATCCGTGGGTGCTGCCACTAAATGCTGGGCAGCTAGTATTGGAACATTCCAGGGTGGAGCGGAGGCGGCACCTGAGGATAACTGACTAGTGACAATATTCAGTTGCTGACTAGTTATCCCATAGCAGACAAGGTTAGGTACGTGAAAGACTGGCCTACCATTTGTTGTCGTAGCTAACCAGGCAGCGGCTGAATATCACTACTGCAGCACTAACTGCCCAACCCAGATAATACAAAGCTGGTAGCAGGATATAACCCCTGCACTGAATATTCAGGTTTAAAGTTCAGCACCAGCAGCTAGCCACTTTATCAGTACTAGCCACCACTGCTGATTATCTCTCCCTGCAGATCTAATGACAGTTCTTTGGAGATGGTAGATTGAGTTTGACTATGGTAGGTATGGTATGGTTCAACTTGGTGGGTGTTGGGCATTGCTTTGCTAGTTTTGAACTCATTCCCACTGTTGACTAACAGTTCTTCTCACCTTTTCTAATCCTTTCTGCTTATTCCTATGATCTTCCCTTCTATGGGGGTCATTCAGATCCAGGAATAGCTCGGTTGGACATTCAACCCGTGCATAGCTCCTGTACCAAATTCTGTGCTCCATTATCCTCGCATGTACTTGGCTGTTGTGTGGGGAACGCTGGACCGGGGCAGGAGGGGGCAGAGAAAGAGCCAGGGTGTGGCCAGGCACAGGGACATACAGAAGCCATTCAGGTCAGGCCTTTGTACGTCCCCCAGCATCTACTTGGATGCCTGGCTTATTTCACCCTGAAGGTGAAATAAGTGTCGAGGGCTCTGTTGATTGCGGGCTGCAGCCCCCTACCCCAGCATGCCGCTGCAGAGGTGCTTCTGCTGCCTGATCCCCTCCTTGTGGGACCACCTGAGGGCTGGACAGCAGAGTGAAGGATCTGTTCGGTGGCTGGGCACATGGAAGCATTGGGCGGGCTGGCTGGGCTTGTTGCAGGAAGTCTCCTGCATTGGAACTGGGGGCTCTGGGCCATCTAAGTGCCCTGATTCCACAACTGCAAGAACATAGAGCTCCCGCGGTTGCGGAATCAGGTACAAATTGGCCCTATACATTTTTTTGGGCGTCTGGACATGCCCATTTCAGAATCAGCCTCCACATGTACAGCATCGTGTATGCCTTGTAGTGCTATACAAATGATTAGCAGAAGTAGTAGTTCTGACCAGCAGAGGTATAGCAGCACTTGCCAGAACCCGTTGCCTGTTGGTTTCAACAGGCAATTTGAATGTGAGATTCCATATTCCAGTAGGACCTTCAAGCACTGTACAAATTGCAAGTGAACCACAAATGAAACTCAGCTAATGGAGGAATCAGAAAATGGCATTAAACGCCACTATTCTACAGCCAGCTAAAAAGGAAAATTCATGTCGGGGAGAAAAGAATTGAGGAAGAGAGCGAAGGCAGCACAGATTATGATGGGGGGCAGGGATTCTGCAGGGTGAGGTGGGGAAGGAGATAGACTATACAGGGGAGAAAATTGTTCAGGGTACAAAGAGAAGAAAGTGTCAGAACCACTCAGAAGAATTAAGAGATATACTTAGAAAAAGCATAGAAAAAGAGACCATCCAGAAAGCATGGAGACAATTACAATAAATGAATTCCCCCCAGTTGTTTAATGTTGCTCCTTATCCTTTATCCTTAGGCGTCTTTCCCCCAAGCATGGTGTTAATATAATTACTGGGCCCTTTTAAGTACATTTTCCAGTGTCTGAAAAGTGCACAAAATAGTGACCAACTATCCCCTTTTATTATAGTAATGGAGATCCAGACCTCTGTCTCTGAATTAACCTTAGTTTTTAACTATGTACTATATAGAGTACAAATGGGTCTTAGTCAATAATATTTTCAAGTTTTCTGTAAATATGAAACAAAATTCCTCAGGGTCTCGTTCAGAGAAGCAACAGTACATGATTTTTAAATCATCTCTCCACTGCCAGCAGTTACATTATAGAAATGAAACCTTTTCTGTTTACCGCCATGATTTCCAGATTATAACCTGTTTGCCTAGTTTACTATTTAAAATTACTTTGTTACATGAAGATGGAGTATTTCTCAGCATAAGTGGACTGTTAATTGAAGTGACTTTGTTCTCTGTTCTCATGTCGTGAAGTGATAGTACAGTTGGAGGAGAATCAGTCATCTTCTACTGTTTAGAATGTAGTTGTCCTCTCCATCATATCGGACAAGTTAGCATATATTTTGGCCTAAATGAAATAGATAGCTATAGATAGCAAAGTTATTTACCTATAACAGATGTTCTCTGAGAACAGCAGTATAGTAGTCTTCTCACATACTTAAAGTCCAGGACAGCAGATTACGGACTAGATGATTTATAGCGAGCATTGAAAATCAGGCATATGTCGATTCTGTAAGAGTCCTGGAAAAAGTGACTCACCTCATAGCTGGCTGTGAAGTTCTCATGGCGTAAAATTTTTATATAGAAAGGAACAACAAAATAGCATGCCTCACCCATTGGAAACTCTGTAAACACTAAAAATCACTTAACCTGGGGCATGCCGGACTGGCTTCTGGACGCTGTCCGTCCCTAACATCCCCCCCACACACACTTCTCCCGCTTCTCCGCTTACACAAAACAGGCCACTCCATCATTTCACAACCCTGCTTTATTAGTGGATTTCAAAGGTCACAGCTTGTGGATCACCATACCATTACTGGTATTGACAATGCTAACAGTGATGGCAGTAATACAATTACAATAATTACAGTGATAACACTCATAACAATAATAATGCTAACAAACTATGAAACATCCTAATCACCTCATGCCTAAAGTGGAGAAATACCACTCCTTCTTGTTGCCTGGTTCTGAGGCCTCGACCCACACCGTGGCCAACATCTCCCCATTTTTCATCCCCTCCACTAACTGGTCCATGTTGGCGCCTGGGTGCAACCCTGTGTTCTATGGTCGTGGTAACCAAGGCCAGGAACCCCCGGTTCTGGTATCTTGCCCCCATGTTACCAGGTTTAGGTACCCCCTGTATTGTACCTGGGTCAAAATCCAGCAGATGGCTTCCCCGGCGCCGAATGGCAAGCGCGGGCCACAGCTGATCCTACCACATTTCCCTATTGCCCATCTACTGTATGCGCACGGTATCTGAGTGGAAGCTGAGTTGCTTTCCAAAATGCTCACAAAGATATTGAACAGGACTGATCCCTGAGTGGTGCTTAACTAATTCATCTTTCTAACCTCCAAGTGAATTCCTTTGCCAGTCAGTCAAGGTGACAGCACTCTGTGCAGCAGGACAAGTCTAGTACAAAGGCTCCTGGCCCAAGCAGTACCTGGAGGAGTCCAGGTCCTTCACTGGCCTGCAAAATGCAAGAACTTTAATATTTTATTCTCTTTCTGTGTCCTATTTAATTTGTGTTCACTTTTTTGTCTTTATTCTCTCTTAACATCTTTTCTCTGTCTCCCTTCTAAATGAACCACAAAAAAAAAGTAAATCATTTTATGAAGAGGATTTGGTGGGGCGCTGGCTCTGCTTTGCTGCTCAGTCTGTGCACTATTGTGGGTTTTCCTTAGCGAGTGCTGTGGCAGGTATGGCATCCAGATCTGCAGGATATAATTTCAGCAAAGTTGAATTCCCTGGTATCGGGACTCAGAGTGGGAAAGGCCATGAGGACATTTTATCCCCTGGTTCCCAAAGAAAGGAGAAATTACAGCACTCTACTTTGATTAGCAGTAACAAAAAAGACAACTGCTCTATTGAGGGGGGAAGGGCTGTAAAGGATCATCGGGATCGTAGGATGATGTCCGCTTTGAAGCATATGTTTAAGGTGACCTCTTAGACTTTCAAGCAACCGTTTGCAGTGCTTACATGTCTAGGGCATGCTTGTTGATTGCAGAAATGGATTGAAGGGGGTTTGGAAGATTCCAAGAACACTCTGAAGAATTTGGCATGCTTGGAGGCCAGCTTGCCTTATGTGACAGATGCTTTGTATGATCTGCTTTGCACTTTGGCTAGGACCATAACATTGTTGGTGATAGCTAGGAGACTTTTGTGGTTCGGGAACTGGTTGGCTGATACAGCCTTCAATACTTGGTTTATTTGGTTTCCTTTCAGAGGTAAACTCTTTGGAGAAGATTTGGAGGATACAAGTCCTAAGCTGAAGGCGTGATCTTGAAATAATCCAGGAAGATCTCATTTTTAGGAGGCCAAGTGCTACTGCCTTGGGAAGGGAGGTTCATCGAATGTTTGTGTTTTCAATCAGACCATAAAGGAGACACTAGGGTGGTGGAACTTTCTGTGTTAGCAAGGCTACAGTCCTTGGGAGCAGTGATCCTGGTACCAACTCAGGAAAGGGGAACATTATTGTATTCTATTTATTTTTGTTATCCTGAAGAAAAAAGGCTCCTTTCATCTCATTTAGGATTTGAAAGGGGGGAATCTAGCTCTCTGAGATCTCCACTTCTGCATGTAAACCTTGTGGTTGGTAATTTTGTCGGTCTACAGGCATTAGATCTTAAGGAGGTCTATCTTCATATTCCTATTTGGCAACAAAATCAAAAATATTTGAGATTGAGTTTTTGGGGCCCATTTTCTCTTCCAAGCACTCCTTTGGCTTCGCCACAGCATCCTGTACCTTTTTTGAAGGTTATGGTGGTGGTGGTCATCGTAGCAGCACTTTGCAAGGAGGGTATTTTAGTTCAGCTTTATCTGGGTGATTGGTTGATAAGGGCCTAATCCGAGGCCCAAATCAAGCAGACTTTGTCATGGGCGATTCTGATGTTGCCGTCCCTTTGCTGGGTAACCTGTTTTGACCTTTTGACCCTTAGAGCGGAGTATCCTACCAACAGAATTTGTAAAGGTCTGACGACTCTAACTGCCAATGAAGAGTTTGGTGCAGGATCCTTGATCAGCACCCAATCACCCAGTTCCATGTATTCAATGCATTCTAGGCCTTTTAGTATTTTGCTGCCAATGGATCCCAGACTTTGCTGTTTTCAGCCCCACTATATTTCCTTCTAGGATGAGATTCCCCCAAAGGAATAGTTCCAACTAAAGAACAGTGCAATGCCTTCCTGTCCGTATGGCAAGCTCTTCTTACTGCTCCCTATCTCTCTCTTCCAGACTATGATCTCCCTTTTTCCTTGTATGTCACCACTTCTCCTGTTGCAGCTGTTTGTGTTCTCGCTCAGAAATTTCCTATAGGCCTTAATCCTTTAGGCTATTTTTCACAAACTTTT
Source organism: Ichthyophis bannanicus (assembly GCA_033557465.1). Lineage (NCBI taxonomy): Eukaryota > Metazoa > Chordata > Amphibia > Gymnophiona > Ichthyophiidae > Ichthyophis > Ichthyophis bannanicus. The sequence continues at coordinate 862,258,976 of CM066032.1, read as the reverse complement.
GACTCTTTTGTTTCTGGTATGCCACTTTGCTTTCAGTCTTTGGCAGCAGTTGTCTTTGCCGTCCAAGTTACTGATTTTCTTATACTACAGCATAAATTTCATGTCTACTTTTCATTCTTTTAACAGTCCTCTGCACTTGGCAAAGACTCGGCCTCTTTCTAGCTCCTGTTTACTGCTGTTTGATCTTACTATTTCTCAGATACACTTGACATTGCATGAAGTTTGCATTTTACAGCCAGCAAAGGTCTGGGCTAGACAATCTCTTCTCAGACTCTTGATTATTTGGGGGGTGTTTCGACACTCGGAAAGGAATAATCTCTTTAGACAACCAGAGAATGTTGAAGTTGTTAATTTCAGATCTGAGTCCTAGAATACATGAGGGCACTGAAGGACTGGGATCACATGTAAATCCTGGGTCTAAAGACAGTAAATCTGAACTTCATGCCATGTGCTTGAGCTCAAATATGGATCATTCTAAGCTCGAAACTCATTCATCCTGATAGATCATTCCAAACCAAGTGGGTTATGCTCCCTTGCCAGCAGCGTTCAGCATTGTCATCTGTTGGTATATCTACTGATGCAGCACTGAGAGAAGCCACTATTTGCCTCCAGTAGGTGGCAAAATGTGTGGACTGGTGCAGAAGTACAGATAGGCCTGTCTCCCCTGGCCCAGACTATAGTCCTGTAACCTGTGTAACTGAGATCTGTAGACGTGATATTTGCTTGGAGCTTGGTATGCCTTTCATTTTGGAGCCAACATGCATGTGCCCATCTCTGCTACCTCATTGGTTCATAGCACCTGGTGGCCAGGGAGTGGACAGGAGGGACCCTGAATGTCCCTTGAGTGGGGGTTGCTAAGTCTGACCCAGGTCCCCCTTTCCCTCTTGCTATCCTCTGCATGCTTGATTTGTCTTTGCTTTTTTCCAGAGTTTTCTTTCTCCCACTGAAATCAGTGGGTTGTATTTGTCTCTCTTGCTGCTTAAGTAAAGTATCTCTAAATTAAAAAACAAAACAAAACAAAAAAACACTTTTCTCATTCCCAGGAAATCCTAGTCATTCCTCTTGACATATCCTAGTGTCCAGTTGTTGCGGTGTCTCTCTTGACTAGAATGTAAGCTCTGAAGAGCAGAAGCTGTCTGTCTCAATGGAACAATATAGTATAGGGGGTGAAGTACTTTTGTCCACTAAAGAAGAGCGGGACCTAGACGTGGTTGTGTCTGATGATCTTAAAGTAGCTAAACAGGTAGAAAATACGACGGCAAAAGCTAGAAGGATGCTTGGGTGCATATGGAGAGGAATGGCTAGCAGAAAAAAGAGGCAATACTGCCTCTGTATAAGTCTTTGGTGCGACCTTATTTGGAGTATAGTGTGCAATTCTGGAGACCACACCTTCAAAAGGATGTGAACAGGTTGGAGTCGGTGCAGAGGGTGGCTACTAAAATGGTTAGTGGTCTTCATTATAAAGCATATGAGGACAGACTTAAGGATCTTAATATGTACACCTTAGAGGAAAGGCGGGATAGAGGTGATATGATTGAGATGTTTAAATACCTCCGTGGCATAAATGTTCAGGGATAGAGCCTCTTTCAATTGAAAGCAAGTTCTGCTATGAGGGGACATGGGATGAGGGTGAAGGGAAATAGATTCAGGAGTGATATGCGGAAATATTTATTTACGGAAAGAGTAGTGGATCCATGGAATAGTCTCCCAATGGACATGGTAGAGATGAGGACAGTAACTGAATTCAAAAAAGCATGGGACAAACACAGAAGATCTCTAAAGGTAAAAAGGGGACTGTTGTAGTTATTGATATGGAAGGACAGACTAGATAGGCCAGGTGGTCTTTTTCTGTCATCATATTTCTATGTTTCTATGTTACATGTCTCTCTTCAGTGCTGCATATGTTTTGTAGTGCTATACAAATGATTTGTAGTAATAGTAGCAACAACTGGTTCTCCCAGGCCTCTGTGGGCATCTGGGGCTTCCCTTCTTGGGTTTCACCGGTCAGCCTGAGGAATGCTGGGATTTCCTTTTCAGGACTTCCTTTTTGCTATGGTCCTTACTCCTTTTCTCAGCAGGCTTTTTTGCAGTCTGTGGTGCTTGGTGGTTTTTATCTGTGGCTGCTATTCCATGATTGTGATAGGAATCCCCAGGGAACCTTTTTATTTTTCAACATGTTAGGACCCCCATGGGTGGCCCAGGGCCTGATGCTGTTTCTGTGGCCTCTGCTACTCCTTCCCTGTATTTTTCTTCCCACTTGTCACTGTGGCAATTTGAAATGGCTGTTTGGTCCCTGCAGAGAGGGAAGCCTCAAATTCATTGGCCCCTGGAGGATCTCTGAGGTCCCCTTTTCCAACCTACTTGAATTGCAGCTCCTGAAACAACTCATAGGCTGTTTTCAGTCTCTTCTATCTGTTTGCCAGCCCCCATTGTGGATGTCCAAGATTCAGGCCTATCATGCAGAGGACCTGGGGCACCTAGTCATGGGTGATGAAGGGGTTAAGTGCTTCCGCTTCACTCTTTTGCTTGCTTGTAACCTCAAGATAATTATGAAGAGGATGGAGTGCTTCCACTAGCAGAAGGCTAGGTTTGCTGTGGTCCACCTGTTTCACAGAAGGGACTTTCCTATGCCCTTTCAGAATGCACTGGCAGCTCTGCATAATATAGAGCCTGCTTTTGGGAGAGGTTAGCAGGTGGGCCCTCTCCTAGAGGGTGTCTGGCCTGCTGCATTCATTGCTCTACTTGATCCTATGTAGCAGCTTATAGTCTCTCAGGAAGAAAACTCCCAAACTGGGCCCTAGATGTCCTGAGGTCCTGTCTTGGCTGTACCTTTGGCCCCAGGGTGAGTTGGATCAGTCTTTAGGGCTTCAGTAGTGGATTCCCTCATTACACAACCATTCCAGTGGAAAGGGGCGGTGCCCCCAAAGAGTCTCCTGATAAGTGGGCAGAGGTTCTTCTTAAGAATGCCTTTATGGCTTCTGTCTTTTCTCAAGCAACCTTGTGTGCAAGCCTTGTGGCCCATGCTGTCTTGTGCTGGGTCCAGCAGCTGCCAGATAACATGGAGACAGTGATTATTGGAGTCAGGTATGTGGCTGATGCCCTGAATGATTTGATCCGCATCTCCTCTAAGTCCAGGGGAGTGGTTGTAGTAGCTAGACAGTGGCTTTGGCTCTGTAGTTGGTTGACTGATGCTGCTTCTGAGCTGTGGCTGAGTAAGTGCCCCTATATTTTTATTTATTTATTTAAAAGTTTTTATATTCAGTTCTATAGTATCTTAGGTGGATGACAATATAACATACATAGTAATTAAAATAAAAATAACAACAATAAAAGTAAAATGACACATCACCATAAAATAAGCAAGTTGCTTTTCAGGAAGGGCCTGGAGAAGTTTGTGAAAGGCCTGGATGAGGCTTGCTCTCAGAGGCTCCCAGAAGATAAGCCCAGGGGGCTAGAAGTGCATTGTGTGGGGTCTTGTGTAGAACATGATGACACACTGACTACTAGGAGCCCAGGTAGAGTCTATTCATCCTATGGACCTACGCCTAAGAGAATCAGTAGTGGCCCCTGCAGGAGTCAGCAGGCCCCTTCTGAGGATGAGCAGGTTGGGGTGTGTCTGTCTGTTTCTCTTGGAATGCCTATACATAATGTCAGACCACTGGGTCCTTGAGATCCTCAGGCTTATGCACTTGAAGTGACTGTTTATGAGGATCTCAAGGTGGCAAAACAATGTGACATGGCGGTAGTAAAAGCCAGAAGGATGCTGAGTCGCATACAAAGAGGAATTATCAGCAGAAAGGAAGAGGTACTAATGCCACTGTACAAGTCGCTGGTGAGGCCTCACTTGGAATAATATATTTGGTTTTGGAGACCAAATCTCGCAAAGGATATAAAAAGACTGGAAAGGGTTCAGAGAAAGGTGACCGAAATGATTTGGAGCCTGCGACAGAAGACGTATGAGAAGAGTCTTGAAGACCTAAATATGTACACTGAAGGAGAGGAGGGACAGGGAAGATATGATTCAGACCTTTAAATACTTAAACAAACCTCTTCCAAAGATGGGAAGCTGTAAAACTAGAGGGCATAACATGAAGCTGCAAGGGGGTAAACTGAGAGGCAATGTTAGGAAATACTTTTTCACTGAAAGGGTGGTGAATGCTTGGAATGCCCTCCCGATGGAAGTCGTGGGGGCAAATACAGTGACAGAATTCAAAATGGCATGGGACAGAAACTGTGAATCCCTATATAGCAACAGGATACAATCAAAATAAACATAACTAACTCTTATATTTCAACAAATAGGGGTGACCTATATGGAGTGGCAAGTGCACCCCTAAACAAAGGCATGAAGAGGGGTGACCTGCGCGGAGCAGCAGGTGTACCTGCTCTTGCCACCTTCCTGGGCAGACTAGATGGATCATACTGGTCTTTATCTGCCATCATATACTATGTTACTATGTTAGTTACTATAACTGCAGATAAGAACCTCTGGAGAACAGTTAAGCACATTCTTCTGTTTTATCTATGATTGATTTGTAATTGTGCATAAGTGAATAGGAAGATCATCCATGTATGTCTGTCTTTGGTATACTTAGATATCTTATAAATTGCATGAATTAGCATTTTCCTCTTAGTCTTTTATATCATACAAAGGAATGGAATGGCTATAGAAAAATTATGTAGGTGTTTAAAGTCAAAACAAGTTTATTTGAATGAAGGGAACTGTAAACAAAAAGTAAAAAAAAAAATTAAAGAAAGGTGAAAAACCAACATGATTTTATACAGTGGCTTCAGTCGGGATGCTGGCCTTGTGGAAGAGTCTGGGAGTGCAGATTGTCATGCCCATTTATGCCATATTGCTTGTCCTGAAGTTTTGATGGTTGGTTTTCATTTTGTGATTTGTTATTATGGATGACCTCAGCAGAACTCACGTTATTAATTGGAAGCAAATGTCTTGTCACTAGTGGAATAGGTAAAGCAAACGTACTGCCTCCTAACACCACAAACACCAAGACTGGTTGATTAACTAAATTTATTATCATTGATTGAGGTAGATTCAAGATGTAAATAAATTTACCCTGTGCAAGAAATTAATTGATCTTTTACTACTATGCTGTTTTGTGCTGAAAACTGTGTAACAAAGAAATGTTAAGCTGTTACCCATGACAATTTATGTTCTAATTGGTTTAAATTTTAAGGCCTAATTTTTCAACTAGCCGGTGCTATGTGCTGCATCAGCACATAGCCTGCTCCCTTCCACCTAACCCAGATTTTCAATGCTGGGGTCATATGCGGCCCCAGCATTGAAAATCCAGGTATCCCACACACTCCGCAAGCTGGAGAAGCTGGCCGGGTAGCATTGATTTTCAATGCTACCTGCTTAGCCCCTACGCCTTTTAATCCTAGCCTATCTTTCAGACGCAGAGGGCTAAGTGGTTAGCATCAAAATTGCTTTCCCGCTCAGGGATCTCTAGCCCAATCGGGGCTGTGGGAGAAGGAGGAGGAGACAGCCTGCAATTAAAAGAAGCCGCCGTCGGTGGGTCAGCCACACAGCCATCTTCCACTCCCCTGATCCCCGGGGTCGAACACCCTGAGCGGGCCTGCGAGCTTTCCCGCTCAGGGATCTCCAGCCCAATCGGGGCTGTGGGAGAAGGAGGAGGAGACAGCCTGCAATTAAAAAAAGCCACCGTCAGGCGGTCCCGTGCCTGGCGGGCCTGTGCCTGGCGGACCTGCGCCTGAGGGCCTCGCCAGAGGGCCCTTTGGCGTGGCCCTTAGGCGGGGCATGAAAGGCCACCACCTAGGGCGCTCTCTCGAACCAGCCTGCTGGGCCCTGTAGCCGCATAATCCCAGCATCTCACAATCTTCTGCCCGAGGTACTTTCTGTGACTCTATTTTCCTCTGCTTTTATTTGTACCGGTGTACATCTCGAAATAATATTGCTACACGACAATTGCTACATTAGGTTACTAAGTAATCTGTTCTATATACTACAGTGTTATTCCTCATTGTATTAAGTCTCATAAGTGTTCAGTCTGTTATTTCTGCTGACTTCGTTGCCCTGGAGTTCATCTCTAAGTAACATTGCTACATGGTAAATTACCACATAGTGATACTAAGTAATTATTTCTATGTACTACAGTATTATTCCTCCGAGCACCTGATAAGGCCTTATTGTTTCTTCTTCACACACTCTCCATTGTAATTTGTTCCAAGTGGCGTTAAGTCCTCATGCACACTCTCTATCTTCGTCACGAATAAGTAACATTACTACTTTCACACCTCAAGGCCACGCAGCAGCCACCAAGCCACTATGGCCCTCCCACTACTTACCCTCTCCACCATAGTCTACACCATAGTCCTCCTAGCAAACACCTTACAATGCTCCGTAGCCCTCTCAACTGGCCGGTACCACATCACTACCCTGCCCCACCTGGGCAAGAAGAATCACTCTAACCCCTTCCACTCTGCCACCGGTCTCCCTCACCACTCTCGACAATCACACCTTCTGTACGTGGCCCTCAATCATCCGGACAACCCCAAAAAAGCTCCACCAAAAACACAACTTTTCCTGAAATGTGCCCTTGTAAACTCACGCTCAGTACGCAAGAAATGGCCGGTCATTCCCGACCTGATAGCTGTCTATGGCCTGGATCTCCTCATGGTGACAGAATCATGGCTCAAGGATACTGATACAACTCTCATAAACCAACTAATTCCTCCCAACTTCTCCATTCACACCTGCCACAGGCCCAACCGGAAGGGTGGTGGAGCATTTATCCTTGCAAAATCAGACCTAGGATTTCAACTACTCACATCCAAGAGCTCCATACATGCGGACATAATCACCATTGCCAACAAAGATATCACCATCAACCTCATTTATAGATCCCCCTCCTCCCCACCTGAGGTCATCTCCTCCTTCATTGACTTAGCCTGCAACCCAGCTAACCCCCTCAACCCCAACTGGCTGCTCGGAGACTTCAACTTACCCTCCCTGCAACCCAACCAAGCAGACGCCTTCCTAGAAGCTATGCAATCACTTGGGTTTGAACAACTAGTGAACACCTCCACCCATCTTAAAGGAAACCCGCTAGACCTAATTTTTGCTCCCCACTCTGCTGCCATCCAGAAGGCCAATCTCAACATGGACATCACCCCTATCCCTTGGTCGGATCATAAGCTAATCACGTTCCAGATACCCGCTCATCTTACACAATTCCCACCCACTGACTCCAGTACAGAATCCAGATTCACGTCTCACTTCAGACCTCTCGATAGAGAAGAGTTCATCAAACACGCCTTACCTACGCTCAAACCAATGTCTCCTGACCTCGATGAAGCAATCACCAACTGGAACGTCACTCTGAAAACATTCGCCCAACTACCAGCCTTAGACAAATCATCAGTCCCCAAAAGCTATAAAAGCAAAAGACGTCCAGCTCCATGGTTCACAGCAGATCTTCGGACATCTCTCCTCTCCCTTAGGAAACTTGAAAGGAAATGGAGAAGATCCCGCTCAGAAACTGACAAAGTAACATACCTAAACAACCTTAAATTCCACCGTGAAATTATATACCTCAGAATGAGCGAATACCATGCCAAGCTCCTTCTCCGCTCTCTAAACAAACCTAGAGACCTTTTCAGCCTAGCAAAATCCTTAATTAAGGAACCTTCACCAACCCAACTCAATCCTATTTCCCCCCAGTCGTATGCTGACTATCTCCAATCCAAAACTTCCATAACCGACACAGTTTCAGTTTCCACTCCCTGCCACGCTCACACCTCACTTCCTCCTATCACAATGTTCACCACTCCAACAGAGAAAAACATTCAAGATCTCATCGCCATCATCAACACTTCTACAGCTCCAAGTGACCCCTGCCCAGCATACTGGGTCAGGACCCTGCGAGTTGAACTTAGTCCAATGCTAATCAACATCATTGGACTATCCTTTGCAACAGGCTCTTTCCCCTCATCCCTCAAACAGACTTCAATAAGACCACTTCTGAAGAATAACAGACTTGACCCACTAAAGTCTGACTCCTACCTCCCAATCTCGAGTATACCTCTATTAGCCAAGATAATAGAGAAGGTCGTCCAGAGACAGATTCAACATCACATTGATGTAGTGTCACCTCTTTACCCCTGTCAACACGGATTCAGAGAATCTCACGGCATAGAAACTCTCCTCACCACCTTAACTAACGCTTTGAATAGAGGATTGGACAAGATCGAAAGCGGCTTCGCCCTCATTTTCCTAGATATCTCTGCTGCCTTTGACTCCATTAATCACAATCAACTTCTCATTCATCTCCAGGAGAAAGGCATCTGTGGCCTTGCCTGGGAATGGTGTAGGTCTTATCTATCGGATCGCTGGCAGCACGTCAGAGTTGGATCCACCACATCCGCACCTTTCCACCAACATCAAGGTGTCCCACAGGGCTCCTCGTTATCTGCGCTGCTGTTCAAATTCTACATGCAGCCGATATGTGACATCATACGCTCCTTCAATAACTCCACTCTAATCTATGCTGATGACGTCCTGCTGTTTACACCATTCAAAATCAAACAACCAGACTTCACCAACCTTATCAACTGTTTCAATGCCATCAATGACTGGTTACTATCTCAAAATCTCCACATAAACTTCAAGAAGACTGAAGTTCTGTTCATATCATAAGAACATAAGATATGCCATACTGGGTCAGACCAAGGTCCATCAAGCCCAGTATTCTGTTTCCAACAGTGGCCAATCTAGGTCATACGTACCTAGCAGTTTCCCCAAGGGACACAGGTTCCACAATGCTTGTATTGGTTCAAGCATTGATATCCTGGGTCCCTTCTTAATAATGGTTTATGGATCTTTCCTCCAGGAACTTGTCCAAACCTTTTTTAAACCCAGCTACACTAACAGCCTTTACTACATCCTCCGGTAACAAATTCCAGAGTTTGATTACACGTTGAGTGAAAAAATATTTTCTTTTATTAGTCTTAAATAGTTTACCCTGTAGCTTCATTGCATGTCCCCTAGTCTTTCTATATTCTGATAAGGTAAACAATCGATCTACGTTTACCCGTTCCACTCCGTTCATTAATTTATAGACTTCTATCATATCTCCCCTCAGCCGTCTCTTTTCCAGGTTAAAGAGCCCCAACCTTTTTAGCCTTTCTTCATAGGAGTAGCCTTCCATCCCCTTTACCATTTTGGTGGCTCTTCTCTGAACCTTTTCTAAAATTGCTATATCCTTTTTAAGATATGGCGACCAGAATTGCACACAATATTCAAGGTGCGGTCTCACCATGGAACGATATAGAGGCATTATAATATCTTTTGTTTTATTTTCCATTCCTTTCCTTATCATACCTAGCATTCTATTTGCTCTCTTGGCCACCGCTGCACACTGGGCCGAGGGTTTTAACATGGTATCCACAAGGACGCCTAAATCTTTTTCTTGGGTGGTGGTTCCTAATGTGGAACCTTGCATCGTGTAACCATAGTTTGGGTTGTTCTTCCCTAGGTGCATAACCTTGCACTTCTCCACATTAAATTTCATCTGCCATTTTGATGCCCAGTCTTCCAATTTATCAAGATCCTCTTGCAATTTTCCACAATCCTCCTGGGTTTTAACAACTTTAAATAGTTTTGTGTCATCAGCAAATTTGATAACCTCACTCGTTATTCCACTTTCCAGGTCATTTATGAATATGTCAAAAAGCAGCGGACCCAGCACAGATCCCTGGGGTACACCACTATTCACCTTTCTCCATTGGGAAAATTGGCCATTTAGCCCTACCCTCTGCTTTCTATCTTTTAACCAGTTCCTGATCCACAGTAGTACACTGCCTCCTATCCCATGACTCTTTAGTTTTGCCAAAAGTCTCTCATGAGGGACCTTGTCAAAGGCTTTCTGAAAGTCCAGATACACAATATCAACCGACTCACCTTTGTCCACCTGTTTATTCACTCCTTCAAAAAAACATAACAGATTAGTAAGACAAGATCTTCCTTGTCTAAAGCCATGTTGGCTGTCTCCCATTAGGTCATGACTATCTATATGCTGAGTAATTTTATTCTTTATGATGGTTTCTACCATTTTTCCCGGTACTGATGTCAGGCTCACCGGTCTGTAGTTTCCCGGATCACCCCTCGAACCCTTTTTAAAAATTGGTGTTACATTGGCGATCCTCCAATCCTCAGGTATTAGAGATGATTTTAATGATAGTTCACAGATTACTGATAGCAGGTCTGCAATCTCAAATTTCAGTTCTTTCAACACCCTTGGATGTATACCATCCGGCCCAGGTGATTTGCTACTCTTCAGTTTATCTAATAGTTGTAGGACATCTTCCCGATGTATCGATATTTCCTTCAATTCTTCCACACCTTTAAATACCACTTCAGTCGTGGGTAACATCCCTACATCTTCCTCAGTAAAGACCGAAGCAAAGAATTCATTCAGTCTCTCCGCTATCGCCTTGTCGCCTCTTAGTGCTCCTTTAACCCCTTTATCATCTAATGGACCAACTGACTCTCTCACGGGTTTTTTGCTACGAATGTACTTGAAAAGGTCTTTATTTCGCGTTTTTGCTTCCGCAGCAAGCTTCTTCTCAAATTCTCTCTTTGCCTGCCTTATCAATGCCTTGCATTTGACTTGCCAGTGCTTGTGCTGTTTCCAGGTTTCATCATTTGGCTCTTTTTTCCATTTCTTGAAAGATGCTTTTTTGGCAACAACAGCTTCTCTGACCTCAGCTTTAAACCATGCTGGCAATTTTTTGGACTTCCTTCCACTTTTCTTAAAGCGTGGAATACAGCTGGTCTGGGCTTCCAAGATAGTATTTTTCAACAACACCCAAGCTTGATGTACGTCTTTAACCTTTGCAACTGCTCCTTTTAGTTTTTTCTTAACTGTTTTCCTCATTCTATCATAGTCTCCCTTTCGAAAGTTAAAGGGTAGTACTGTGGATTTCCTTACTATCCCTCCTCCACTAATTAAATCAAAGGCGATCATGCTATGATCACTATTGCCAAGTGGCCCCAACACCCTTATCTCTTGCACTACATCTGGTGTTCCACTAAGGACTAGGTCTAATATTGCTTCCCCTCTGGTCGGTTCATGAACCAGCTGCTCCAAGAAGCAGTCATTTATTTCATCTAGGAACTTTATCTCCCTAGCATGTCCTGTTGTGACACTGACCCAGTCGATGCCGGGGTAATTGAAATCACCCATTATTATTACTGCACTGTAACTTTTGCTAGCTTCCTTGATTTCTTTGAGCATTTCATCATCCATTTGTTCATTCTGGCCAGGCGGACGATAGTACACCCCCACTGCCATCGCCTTCCCCTTTTTACATGGAATTTCAATCCATAGAGATTCTACAGCAAATTTTGTTTCTTGCAAAACTTTAATCCTTTCTGACTCAATGCCCTCAAGGAACAAAGATTTCTCCCCCCCATCATCCCTAAGAGTAAGAGATGCCAAACTCCCTAGTAAACCCTCCATTCGCTACCTAGGGATTACACTGGACCAGCATTTCAACTTTAAGGAGCACACTCGAAACACCACCAGATCCGTCTACAACAAAATCAGAACGCTAAGGCACCTCAGGCCCATGTTACCCATAATGACTTCCGGACCATTTTCCAAGCCCTCATCCTACCACACTTCGATTACACAAATGTCGTCCTATATGGACTCCCCAAGAACACCCTTAAACCGCTGCAACTTGCTATGAATGCGGCTGCGTGTGTGCTCTGTGGTATAGCAAAATCAGACCATATCACCCCGATACTTAAGGAACTCCACTGGCTACCAATTCACTGCAGGTTAACAAAGAAAATCCTTCTCATCATTTTCAAGATCATGAATAACCTAGCCCCCACGATACTCAGCGACCTTCTCATCCTCACCCCGAAAAACAGAATGAGAAGGTCGATAACTAACAACACCTTGATCATCCCTAAAGAGTCCATCAAGTGCACCCAGACGACCAAGAAAAGAGCCTTTGCCTTCTACGCCCCAAAGTGCTGGAACAACCTTCCACCAGAAATAAGATCAATCAAAGACCTTATTCAGTTCCGTAAGGCAAACACCACATTTTCCTACTTCACTTTGCACAAGCATCCACCCCGCCTCTGATCATCCACACACCAACGCTCACAAGCCTTTCACTCTCCACATAAATAAACGCTGTCACAAGTATTTTTGAGATTGCCTTAGCTCGTCTTGAAAATACCAACCTGATCTATTTATGTTTGATGTACATATGTATTTAGTTACCCTGTTGCTCCAAGTTTAAACTCCTGTTACAATGTAAGTACAGAACAGTCTTCTGTCTGTGCAACCTTTGTTATATGTAAACCACACTGATAACAAATAGCACGGTATATAAAAGTTGTTAAATAAATAAATAAATAAGCACTGTGGAACCTGTGTGCTTTTCTGGGAACCTGCCAGGTACTTGTGACCTGGATTGGCCTGTGTTGGAGACAGGGTACTGGGCTTGATGGACCTTGATGTGACCCAGTATGGCATATCTTATGTTCTTAGCTTGCTGTTTGTTGGCTATGAGGGTTATTGCAGAATTTAATAAAGTAAAGCAGTGTAGGGGGGGGGGACGCTGGGTTTTGGCTTAGCAAATGTCTTCTAAGAAGCAAAATTTAAACAAACCCAGTACACTGAGAAGATCTCTTGAAAGTTAGTCACAAATGTAGTCATTTAGTACAATTAAAACAAAGGCTTCACCTACATCTTCTTCGATCATTATTTCTGCCTTTTACTAAAAAATATTAGCACTTTACAAAAAAGAGAGATTTTGGTATAACAGAGAAAGGCAGCGTGTCAATAAGGCACCTTGAGTGGACAGGTGCTGCACGAGCTTTTAGTCCTGTTGTTGTGCTTCCGTGAATTTTAATGGGTAAGAAACAGAACAAGGGCAAGAGGCCACAGATGCCAAATCTCAGTGTGGTCAAAAGAACAACATTCCTATGATGATGGGGGTCAGCTTGTCTGACTTCTTCAACTGCAATTAGAAGATAGCTATCAAATGGAGAGTTAGATTCGTTTAGCCCTGGGAGTCCCTCCCACCTCCCAAGATTAAATGAGTGGGGGATGTTGTGTTTGAGATACCAGGAATGAAGGACATGTTGCAGAAGAGTTTCTGCAACAGGGTGTGCAACCAGGTAATATGAAGCAGGTGCATGTGGCTTGCAAAAGTGATGATGGTGGCTTCTCAGGCATTTTGCCTGCCTTGATAATTCCTTACTAGTTGTGAAATTTCCCATGCTGGAAGCCTTGGTTTCTAGGATCCCAACTGTTGGTTCTGTTGCCTTAAGTAAGTATTGGTTGATACTTGGACTGTGGTCAGTCAAATGGAGAAGATTTTGATTGACTTTGTTCTGAAAATATGCAATTTTCTACTCAAACTCTTGCTAAATTAGAGGAATATGAGAGAAGATTGGAAAGTCTGAACAATAGGAGAACCAAACAGGGAATCAAATGGCTTTCTTGGAAGCTCCACCCTCTTCCCATATTAAAGACAATCTTTTGGTGCAAAATAAACTAAAGATGTTGGAAAATACAATGAAGAATAAGAACTAAGGACTCCTAAATTTCCCCAAATCTAGATGGGCAGCACTAGGGAGATTTGTAAATGCAAATTCTATTGGGGTTTCAAGGAAGTATAATTTAACACAGAAAAAAAGAAGTCAAGAGGAAAAGGAAGGGGGTTTGACTACCATAGTTCCAAGAGTGTTTGGACTTACCCGGCTTTCTAGAAACGTGGAGGCACATTCCATTGTGTGCGTCCGGTCGGTAAATGTGATTCTAATCCCGCGGGCAGGGCCGGCCCGTCCATTCAGAGAGAATGTTTTTTGCACAGGGCCCCGCGTTTCAGGAGGCCCCATGCAAAGAACATTCTGCTTTAAAAGTAAATTTTAAAAAAAAAAGCTGGCTGCTGCTGCTGTCGCAGAAGTGGCAGAATCAAGTGTCCCGCGGGGCCCCCCTGCCCAACAGAGCACTCCCTCCCTCCCTGCCTGCTTGCTTGCCACAGTCCCTCTCTGCTTTGGCTTTCAGAGCCACGAAGGGAGAGCTTCTCCCTCGCGACTCTGTTAAGCCCGCCGGGGCAGAAGGGAAATTTCCCATAAGCCCCAACGGGCTTAACAGAGCCGTGAGGGAGAAACTCTCCCTTCACGGCTCTAAGCCGAAGCGGAGAGGGACTGAGGCAAGCAGGCAGGCAGGCAGGGAGGGAGGGAGTGCTCTGCTGGGCAGGGGGGGCCTCGCGGGACACTCAATTCTGCCGCTGCCACGGCGGTGGCAGCAGCCACCTTTTTTTTTTTAAAGTTTTAATTTTCCCTGGGCTGATGGGAGGGAGGGGGTTAGGACTGGTAATGGGCTGGAGGGAGGTTTAGGACTGGAGGTGGGCTGATGGGGTTAGGACTGGTAATGTGCTGTGGACTGATGGGGCGGTTAGGACTGGTAATGGACTATTGGGGGGGGCTAGGAATGGAAATGGGCTGATGGGGGGTTAAGACTTTAGGTGGGCTGATGGGGTTAGGACTGGTAATGTGCTGTGGGCTGATGGTGGGAGTTTAAGACTGGTAATGTGCTGTGGGCTGATGGGGGGTTTAGGACTGGTAATGGGCTATGGGGGGCTAGGACTGGAAATGGGCTGATGGGGGGGTTAGGACTTGAAGTGGGCTTATGGGGTTAAGACTGGTAATGTGCTGTGGGCTGATGGGGGGGTAGGATTGGTAATGGGTTAGGGGTTGCTAGGACTGGAAATGGGCTGAGTGGAAGGGGAGTCTTGAACTGCAAATAGCTGATGGAGATGGTGGCTTGGAATGGAAATGGGCTGAGTGGAAGGGGGGCTTGAACTGCAAATAGCTGATGGGGAGGGGGGCTTGGAATGAAAATGGGCTGTGAGGGGAGGGAGCTAGGACTGGAAATGGTGAATGAGAAAAATTATTTTTAACTTGAACAAGATATTGAAATGGGTTTTATTTCATAGAAAAAATAGTGAATGCTGATCCCCTGAAGAAACAATTCTAGTGAAACACACTGGAGGCGCCTGAGGAAGGCGTTGGGATCTGAAAGCGAGACGGGAGCATGAAGAAAATCATGATATAAGTTAAGTACCCTATGGGAATCGAAAATTATTTCAGAGATCATATGGTGAAAACAACAGTATTATTTTTGAAGAGTGAAGAATGTGATTACAGCCCCATCCGTTTTCACGCACTAGGTATTTTCGCTGGAGGTCGTTGATGCTATTAGGCACTACCTGTGAATACAGTGCGTGTCCACAAATGAGTGCCAAATGAGTCTGAGACCTCCAACGATATAGATATAAAAAACGTCAACTGTTTGTAGTGACTATATGAGATAATCAGAATGTGATCAAGGTTGCATATTGATAATATTGAGCGTGTCAGTCTATTGTTAGTATTACTAATAAGTAATCGCTCGGAGAGAGTCCATAATCAATTGTTTCAAAAGCAATATCAAAGCTACTGAAATGCAAGGGGAATGGGGAAAAGAAGAAACGTTCTGGATTGTGTTGGAAAGAGGAGATGGTGTAGTCTACAGACCTCCTTCTCAAATTGAAGAAATAAATAACAAATTGATTATAGATATTGCAAAGATAGCCAGAAAGGGGGAAGTGATCATATTGGGTGACTTTAATCTACCCGATGTGGATTGGACTACTCCTTCTGCAAATCTGGAAAGAAATAAAAAAATTGTGGATGCTTTCCAAGATGCATTACTTAGACAAATTGTGATTTAACCAACTAGGGAAAGCTCAATGCTGGATTTAGTGCTCACCAACAGTGATAGTGTGTCAAATGTCCAGGTGGGTGCCCCTCTGAGCAGCAGCGATCATCACACATTGTGGTTTGAGATAAAAGCCAAGGTGCAGTCCAGTCATAGCAAGCTCAAAGCACTAGACTTCAAAAACACTGACTTCAGTAAAATGGCCAAGTACCTGAAGGAGGAGTTGGCAAGGTGGGAGGGGATAAGGGAAGTGGAATTGCAATGAGCTAAAATAAAGGTGTCAATAAAAGGGGCAACAGATAAATATGTAAGAAAAATAAATAAAAACAAGAGGAGAAGGAAACCTATTTGGTTCTCCAAAGAAGTGGCTGCTCAAATAAAGGCAAAATACACAGCTTTCACAAAATTCAAAAGCTTGCAAATAGAGGAACACAGAAAGGAATACAGGATCAAACGAAAAGAGACAAAAAGAGAAATAAGGAAAGCAAAATCAAAGGCAGAGGAAAAGATGGCTAAAGATGTGAAGTATGGCAACAAAACTTTCTTCAGGTATATTCGGGAGAGGAGGAAAATCAGAGGTGGAATTGCAGGATGCAGAAGTGCTGGGAATGGACTCGTGTAAAGTGACATTGAAAAAGCAAAATTGCTAAACAATTACTTCTGCTCTGTTTTTACTAAAGAAAATCCTGGAGAAGGACCACCTGTGACTTCAAAATATAAAAATGGAAATGAAGTAGATACCACACCATTCACAGAAGTTGATGTGTTAGAACAACTTGCAAAACTGAAAGTGGACAAGGCCATGGGACTGGATGGGATACATCCCAGGATACTGAAAGAGCTCAGACAGGTTCTTGCAGGGCCGTTAAAGGATGTTTTCAACAGATCCTTGGAAACAGGAGACGTTCCTCAGGACTGGAGAAGGTCTGATGTGGTACCTCTTCACAAAAGTGGTGACAGGGAAGAAGTGACAAACTACAGGCCCGTGAGCCTTACCTCGGTGGCAGGAAAAGTAATGGAGGCACTCCTGAAAGAGTGAATAGTGGACTTTCTCAAAACCAACAGGTTGCATGAGCCGAGGCACATCTTTTACCAAAGGACGATCTTGCCAAACAAATCTGATTGAGTTCTTTGACTGGGTGTCCAGAGAACTAGATCAGGGGCATGTGATGGATGTCCTCTACCTGGATTTCAGCAAAGCCTTTGATACTGTTCCTCATAGGAGGCTTATCAATAAACTCAATAGTTTGGGGATGGGTCCCAGGGTTGTGAACTGGATCAGAAATTGGTTGACTGACAGACGATAGAAAGTGATGGTAAATGGAGCTCACTCGGATGAAAGGAGGATGATTAGCGGGGGTGCTTCAGGGTTCGGTCCTAGGCCCAGCACTGTTCAATGTATTTGTGAGTGATATTGCTGAAGGACTGAATGGAAAAGGCTGTCTTTTTGCAGATGCCACGAAAATTTGCAACAGAGTGGACTGAGGGAGTGGATAACATGAGGAAAGATCTACAAAAGCTGGAAGAATGGTCTAATGCTTGGCAGTTAAGATTTAATGCAAAGAAATGCAGTGTCATGCACTTTGGAAGCAGAAATCCAAGGGAAATGTATGTGATAGGAGGCGAGAGGTTGGTGTGCACGGACCAGGAGAAGGACCTTGGTGTGAATATTTCTGAGGATCTCAAGGTGGCAAAACAGTGCGACAAGATAGTGGCAAAAGCTAGGAGGATGTTGGGTTGCATACAAAGAGGAATTACCAGCAGAAAGGAAGAGGTACTAATGCCACCGTATAAGTCACTGGTGAGGCCTCACTTGGAATACTGTGTTCAGTTTTGGAGACCATATCTCGCAAAGGATATAAAAACACTGGAAACTGTTCAGAGGAAGGCAACCAAAATGATTTGGAGCCTGTGTTAGAAGCCTTATGAGAAGAGCCTTGAAGACCTAAATATGTACACTCTGGAGGAGAGGAGGGATAGGGGAGATGTGATTCAGACCTTTAAATACTTAGAGAATTAATGAACAAACAAACCTCTTCCAAAGACAGGGAAGCTGTAAAACTAGAGGGCATAACATGAAGCTGCAAGGGGGTAAATTGAGAGGCAATGTCAAGAAATACTTTTTCACTGAAAAGGTGGTGGATGCTTAGAATTCCCTCCCGATGGAAGTGGTGGGGACAAATACAGTGACAGAATTCAAAATGGCAATGGACAGACACAGTGGATCCCTTTACAGCAACAGGTTAAAATCAAAGTAAACTTAACTATCTAATTTCTCAATAAACAGGGGTGTCCTACACAGAGTGGTGGGTTCACCCCTAAACAAAGACATGGGGAGGGGTGACCTGCACGGAGTGGCAGGTGCACCTACTCTTGCCATCTTACTAGGCAGACTAGATGGACCATACTGGCCCTTATTTGCTGTCATTTACTATGTTACTATGTTATATGTTACGTGCAGGCTGGAACCCGATTCCCATTGGCCTGCATATACAGGCCCCTGCCAGGATAACTCAGTCAGGATCTTGAATGGAGCTGTGGTACCATGGTGTCTGGTTGCCATGGCATTGCAGCTCCATTCATTAGCTGTGATCCCCGGCCACCGACCACTTTCTTCTTTCCCCCCAGCTTGACCCCCAATCTGGTCTCCCATGGCCAGGGTCGGGCTGTGGGGAATCTCCTGCACCCCTCACCTTTTTTTGCTGCTGGCCAGGCCTCCCATCCCCCAATGTCTTGGGGGGACTTATTCCACTTTTGGGTGGAATAAGTCCCCTGTCCAGTCTGCTGGCTCTGGACGTACAGGGCTGACTGAAGAATTGGACCTATACGTCCAGGGCTGCGGACTGCCCACTGCCCACCCTAACTCTGCTTCTGCACCGCCCCCTCCCACATCTGTCTAAGCCTCCCTGTACAAACTCCTTGTTTGTATGGGGAAGCTTAGTCGGGGATGGCAGGGGGGCGAACAGCGGGATGTTCATCACCACTATTTTCAGGAAGGAATAGACTCCATAGCAAGGAGAGAATGCTACTAGAGCTACAATGGCAGTGACCTTTAGCTTTGAAATGGAGAAGAGTTTGATATTTAAGGGGCACATTTCCTAAAGGATATGCCATTAGCACCTGTTTGTCCCACAAAATTAGCAGTGAGACCTGTGTTAACTTTTAGGGCAAGTGTACCTGTCCCTCTGCCATTATCGCATTGGTAATGTGCCACATGATGCTAACCAGCATGCAGATGCATTTATTGACACCCCTTGAAGTGGCGTTAAGTGCACTCATGCTAATGGTGACATCTACATTTAACATGCACCCATAATGACCGCACAGGAACTCCAGACTCTTTACCCCCTTAGGATCAAGCACATCTGTTCTGCTGTATGTGTGTCTCTTTGCGTGGCTGTGCAATCCTCTGTGTGCTTCCAACACTTCCCAAACCAATTAGCTACAAAAAACTACTCAAGTCACCAAGGATAGTGTCTCTTCCAAAATGCTTGCACTTCCATATTGTTTTTACCACTCACCAGGCTGTAGTAAGTGTGCACACTTATCTTTAGGTCCCAGTGCTTGGTCTTGATTCCACCTGGGTGGTGCCCCGGCTGTACCCAATCCTTGGTGTCTGCTTGTGGTTCCTTCTGTCCCTCAAAGACCTTCAGCTGCTGTAGTTCCTATTGCCTAATTCTAAAACTCATCAAGGCAAAACCCTGTCTAAAAGATACTTTATTTTGTATTTCATTTTATACTTAACTGTGTTTACTTTAAGTCTTTGTAGGTTTTCCATAGACTCTATACTGTCCCTAACTATGCTAAAACAAAAAGATCATTGTTTTACCCTGTCTAATGGAGACAGCTTCCTGCTGGGTATTTTACTATTTTACTCCTACTCCAACATATAGAAATACTGTTAAATAAATAAAAATAAATAAATACTCGCTCCACACCCAAAATTCTTCAATTTCTCACAATTCACTTTTTAATTTTCCAGGATAGCATGTATATAGCAGCCAGCTCTCAAGATACTATATTATAGCCAAGTTATGGCCTCAGCCACACTGTTCTGCCTCTCATACAGAGTTTTCTAGACAGGCTTAAACTCAAGGTCAGACGTACAAAGGATGGATTTTACAGTGCTGTTCAAAGCTAACTGCTGCTCCTGGACTCAGCAGTTTACAGCTTCTTCAATCAAATATATCAATCACTCGGCACTTGCATCCATAAAGTGGCTGTATGCTGAGGGCCACTCAACTCAATTATTATCACATGCACTCTCAAGAACTAACTTTCTTGACTCAGAATTGCAAGGTCAGACTTTTCAGCACTCATAATCAGGTCTGGCTCCTTGGGCAGCTTCTGTGGAATCCCATTATAAACAGCTTTGTTGCCAGGGTAATTCCCTCTCTCCCCCTGCCATCTGGGAGTTGTCCCAGCATTACTGCTTGAGGATTCCAAAATTATAAGCTACACCGTTTGGAATCTTGCTGGGTTTTGAATTTTTTCCAACATAAAAATGGCTATTTATATCAATTAAAATTCAAACCTTCATTGTATCATTCTTCCAAAACATACACAAATCCCAATAATGTTCACAAAAATGACCCCTCAAAATAATCCCAGGTTCTCCAGTGATTTTAAGGACTTAGCTGTCCACGAACAGCAATGCTGCAGGTTTAAACCCTTTTTTAAGCAGTGTTTCCTCTTTCTGTCAGCCTTCACTGTCAGTCTAGTCTCCATCAGCTCTTAGCCAGTTGGCACTTTTAATTCCTTTTATTTTAAATGTTACCTTTATTTTTAAGAACAGGGTTCTAGCCTTTTAAAACTTCCAGACTGCCAAACTGCCATTCACTCCTCTCAGCCCTTTCTCCCCCTCCCACTGGAGAAATCCTCAACTGAGACTGTCATTCTTTTATATAAATATGAGTTACTGCTCTTTTAAATTTTCAGTGTCTATCAGAGCCAGTATCACTGAGACCTCTCATAGTAACACTGACCGCAATCACAGCCTTCACATCCTCTGATCCCACCTCTATTTTCAACTTTAATGTGGCGTATCCCTTTTAAATTTCATGGCCTTAGCACCACTCACCATGCAGGCCTGCAGCACGCCACATACCATGCCTTCTTCTCAGGCCAAAGCTTAGCTTCTTCCCACTGCTAACATGCTCAGTTTCATTCTCATGGCTTGTTTCCATTGCAAAGCCACAAACTGTGACCTACTGGCTTAGTGTCACTTGGGGTCATTACTGACACTTCAGATCCAGGGCCTGCTGTCAAACTGGACCTCTCACACAGGCCTTGTTGCTCCAAAATACTGCTATCATGGCGGCAAGGCCCAGCATTAGCCCTCTTCTCAAATTCCAGCTGCTCTTTCTTCTGGGCATCACTCTCACTTGCCACAATTTGTCCAACCTCATCAAACACAGCCCCAAATGCTGCAGTCAGCCCTTCAGAAAAGTCAGGCATCCCCTCGGAATATGCAGAGTCACTCACCAGTGGCAACCATTGTCCTCCCAGGCCTCAGCTAACCTCAGTGGGACCCCAGGTAACATTTTTTTATTTATGTATTTTTTCACTTAGTCCCAGTACCCTCACTCTCTCCTTGTATGCTCTTTGAATTAAAAAATAAATATATATATGATTGAGCATGCATTGCACAGAGACATGCAGAGGTTTTTCTAAAAAATAACAATCCCATTCAGTGCCAGTAAGCTTACTTCCCAGATCATACTTTCAGGTGTTTTCTGTCAATTTAGGGAAAACATGAGGATCATGTCCTTGTCTTCAGTAGTAGACTCACTAATCTACTGAAGAGGGCTTTAAACTAGATTCGTTGGGGATGGATGAAGAAAGCCCCCAGGTAAGTGAAAGCCCCAAGTAAGTGATACATTAAATACCTTTATGGAAATGGGTAAAAGGGGTAACATATGGAATTGTATGTATAAATGCCCGTAGCATGGGAAATGAGATCACTGATGCTGAAGCTTTGGTGGGAGTGGCCGACTTGGATTTAGTGGCAGTTACAGAAACTTGGTTCACATAAAACCATGACTGGGATGTAACTATACCAGGCTATACTTTATTCAGAAAGGACAGGGTAGGAAGAAGAGGAGGAGGAGGAGTGGTACTGTAGCAGCAAAGTGCAGACAATGAATAAATCCAGGAGTCAATTTACAGGGTCTAAGCCAATTTATTGTGCACAAGGCCCAGTTAGTCAAGCTTCAAAAAGGACTGAGCAAAGTTCTTACAGAGACATATTCATTTATATATTTCTTTCCAGTTTGATACATGCAAACTTTCTATTGGCCCCAATGCCCCCTGCATTTGTCCAATCGGAGATCCCTCCTGGGCCTAGCACCCAGCTCCCTCCTCTAGGACTGTTCTAACAATGGTTCAGTTTCTAGGTTTGGATACTTCTCTACTGCAAGGTCATTTCTGGCTCTAGGAATGCATGTATTGAAACATTTCTATCTTCACAGCACAAGGGAATAATGAAAGATTTATGCATTCATGAAAACTTCTTATTAAGCAGTTTTAAAACAGTTCTCTCAAACTTTTACAGACTTTGGTTCTTTACTGAGATGGGGGTTGGAATCAGGGCCTAACGTACAGGCCTTTCATATTTGCAGACTATTATAGGCCATAGCCTGCCACAGTACTATATGTAAAAAATAATATTAAAGCTTTGGAATTACAGAGCTTAAAGGGACAGAGGAGGCATTGTGGGTTAAACTAGAAAGAGGGAAAGAGAAACCTATTTGCATTGGCATGATATACAGACCTCCCTCACAAGAGGAAGAGGAGGATAGAGAGTTAATTGAAGACATACGCAGCATTGCTAGGAAATGGGAAGTGCTACTGATAGGGGATTTCAATATACCAGATGTTGATTGCCACATTCCTGCTGCACTATCGTCTAGAAGTAAGGAGATCCTGGATTCTGTACAGGAAGAACTATTCTGGCAATTAGTAACAGACCCCACACGTGAATGGGCCATACTGGACTTGGTGCTTATAATGATGAAAGTGTTTCTGGTGTTATAGTGGGAGATCATTTTGCATCCAGTGATCACCAGATGCTGTGGTTCAGTATTAAAACTAGGGCTGTTAGAATCCATTCAAAAAGGGAGGGTCTTAGACTTTAGGAAAACAAACTTTGCCAAGATGGGTCAATACCTCAGGGAGTTGTTAGCGGGATGGGAACAGCTGGGGGATGTAGAAAAACAGTGGGCAAAACTGAAAGGGGATATATTAAGGGCAGCCAATCTTTTTGTTAAAATGGTAAATAAAGGTAAAAGGAAAAGAAGACCGCTATGGCTTTTGAAAGAAGTAGCTGAAAATGTGAAGAAAAAGAGGGAGGCCTTCATGAAATGCAAGAGATCACAGAGAGAAGAAGCCAGGCATCTATATTTGGAAAAACTTAGAGAAGCTAGCAAAGTAGTCAGGAAAGCAAAGATTAAAAAAGAGGAGGAAATAGCCAATGCAATAAAATGGGGGGGGGGGGGGGGATAAGACATTTTTCAGATATATTAGTGAGAAGAGGAAGGGCAAAAGTGTATTGTCAGACTCAAGGTTGAAGGGGAGAAATATGTAGAAGCTGATGAGGATAAAGTGGAATTGCTTAACAAATTTTTCTGTTCTGTGTTCACAGATGAAGAACCAGGAATAGGACCTCAGAAAACACGCACAAACAGGAACAGAAGCGAGAGGCATCTTGAACAATTTTCAGAAGACTGTGTTCGTGAGAAACTAGCTCAACTTAAAGTAGACAAAGTGATGGGACTGGATGGGATACATCCTAGAATACTGAGGGAACTTGGGGACGTTCTAACAGTTCCACTGACTGACCTTTTCAATGCCTCATTGGAGTCAGGAGTGGTGCCAAAGGACTGGAGAGAGGCTCATTTGGTGCCTTTACACAAAAGCGTAAGTAAGGATGTGGTTGAAAACTACAGGCCGATTAGTTTAACTTCGGTGGTGAGCAAATTATTGAAAACGTTGCTGAAAGAGAAAATAGCGAGGTTTCTGGAGTCCAGCGGATTACAGGATCCAAGGCAGCATGGATTCACCAGAGGCAGGTCTTGTCAGACAAATCTGATTGATTTCTTTGACTGGGTGACCAGGGAGTTGGACCAAGGGAGAGCCCTAGATGTGGTGTATTTAGATTTCAGTAAAGCCTTTGACACCGTTCCTCACAGACGACTTATAAACAAACTAAGCACCCTAGGGATGGACCCTAAAGTTACTGCTTGGGTTAGAAATTGCTTGAGTGGAAGGCTACAAAGAGTACAGGTAAATGGAGCTCACTCTGAGGAGAAGGATGTTATCAGTGTTGTGCCCCAGGGATCTGTCCTTGGTCCGATTCTTTTTAACATCTTTGTTAATGATATAGCGGAAGGACTTTCAGGTAAGGTTTGCCTCTTTGCGGATGATACCAAAATCTGCAATAGATTTGACACCCAGGAAGGAGTAGATAACATGAGTTGGGATCTAGTTAAGCTTGAGGAATGGTCAAAAATTTGGTAGCTGAGATTTAATGCTAAAAAATGCAGGATCATGCACTTGGGATGCAAAAATCCAAGGGAAAGAATAGTGTAGGGGATGAAGTAATTCTGTCCATGAAAGAAGAATGGGACCTGGGCGTAATTGTTTCAGATGATCTTAAAGTGGCTAAACAGGTAGAAAAGGTGACTGCAAAAGCCAGAAGGATGCTTGGGTGTATAGAGAGAGGAATGGCCAGCAGAAAAAGGGAGATGATAGTGCCTCTGTGTAGGTCTCTGGTACGACCTCATTTGGAGTATTGTGTGCAATTCTGGAGACCACACCTTCAAAAGAATATAAACAGGATGGAGTCGGTGCAGAGGGTGGATACTAAAATGGTTAGTGGTCTTCATTATAAAGAATATGAAGACAGACTTAAAGATCTTAATATGTATGTGTTAGAGAAAAGGTGGGATAGAGGAGATATGGTAGATATGTTTAAATACTTCAATGGCATGAATGTACAGGAAAAGAGCCCCTTTTGATTGAAAGCAAGCTCTGCTATGAGGGGACATAGGATCAGTGTGAAAAGATATGGTCTCAAGAGTAATATGCAAAAATATTTCTTTATGGAAAGAGTGGTAGATGCGTGGAATAGTCTCCCAGTGGAGGTAGTAGAGACAAGGACAGTATCTAAATTCAAAAATGCATGGTATCAATACAGATTTCTAAAGGAAAAAAGGGGACTATTGTAGTTGATATGGAAGAGCAGACCAGATAGGCCATATGGACTTTTTCTGCTGTCATGTTTCTATGTACAGTGCTTTTTTAAGCTAAAAAGCATCCAGTTACTCATGCCCAGTACAATGTCAACAGCAGTGGCAGGATTTGAACCTTGGATGCCCCACTACTCTACTATTATGATATGTTAGACAGCTGGGTTGTGTAATACTGTTCTGGGAATGTCACGGTAGATGTCCCTGCAGACATCCATATCTGGCACATCTTGGATGTGCCTGTAATTTTTTTCAGATGTTCTGGCTTAGACATCCCAGATTGCACTTGGACGGATCTCCTATAATTCCCCTCACAGTGTTACTGTAGCAAACAACTATTGGGACCATGCCATTGGAAAATTTATAGACAATGAGCAGGTCAAGAACTTATGGGACTTTTAAATACAAGCTTACAGGCACTTGGAACACAACACACCTGACATCATGTCATAGAAAAGAAAAATAATATGGTTTAGAGATGTAGCAATACCCCATGATATTACAATTGATGAAGAACAGCTGCAAATAAAAAAAATACCATAAATTACAAATTGAAGCAGAAAGACTCTGGAGAAATAAAATTGATAGTAATACCAAGATAGACTGGCGTTCTTGGACCTATACTGACTGGAGTCCCAAAATACTTGGAAACTTTAAATTTAAAAGGCATAACCCGCATCTGTTTTGCAAAAAAACCTACCCTACTAGGAACAGCACACCTTTTTGTGTGTGTGTGTGCATATGTGGGTCATACGGAGTGTCAGGTCCTTAGGTAGGACCTGAATTAATAGAGTTAATGGTCAGCACTGGCTGTGATGTGCCACACATGAAGTTAGTATTAATAATAATTACAGTAGATGTTTTGTTTCAAAGTCGAAAGCTTTGGAACAAAAAATTCTACTGTTATACCAATTGTGGTTGGAACCCTCAGGGCTATAGGGCTAAATTTACATTTTTTGGACCTACCAGACTTGATTCCACAAACCCTACAAAAGACTACCCTACTTGGAACAACTTGTATTTGTACCAATTCCTGTATGATTCCTAGGTTCTTCCAATAAAGAATCCACAATAATAATAATAATAATAATAATTATTAACCCATTTAAAACCCAAACATATCTCCTAAGAAATTAGTAGTCCCAGAATGCAATGGATCAACATCTTCATATAAATTCACATCTCCTAAAATCACAGTAGAGTCTCAATTATATTTGGAAGATACCATCATCTCCATAATAAAGAACAACAACCAGAAGCAATCAGCCCAGTTGGGACATAAATGGAACAAACTGCCCAGGCTGTACTGGTAAGTAGGGCTGTCTCAACTTGTTTATGACAGCAAATAGAGACAAGAGAAAGAGAAAGAGAGTGCTTCCAAAATATAATAACCCCACTACTCAGTTTTGTCATATGACAATTTGCTTCCCAGGTGTACAATGGCGGGAAATATTGCTTCATAAGGACGATATCAAAGTCCACTAGCCAAGAAATGATTATACATACCCAATCAAGCTGCTGCTCACTAATTGAATAAATCATCTGGATCATCTTTCTGACTGATCTGCAATATGAACAATAAAAAAATAGTATATTTCAGAAACATCATTGACCACACTGGATAACAATGATTGCCTTTTCACTTGATGATAAATATTGTTTCTAATTACAATCAGATGCAAAAGCCCTATAACATTCCTGAGCCAAAATCACAAGAATCCTGCACGTTAACCACCAAACTTAACACACGTTAGGTGTAAAAACTGTTAGCTGTTGGTGGTTTTCCCAGCATTCTGCAATTCAGTTAATGTAGAAAAAAACATTTGCAATGGATATTAACCATATGGAAGATAATAAGATACTGTTGGCTATCCCTTTTGAAGTGCTGGTAACTTACATTTTCTGCCACTTTAACATTTAACAAATGTGAAGTGGCATTTTAGAAAGGGCATCAAAATGCAATCTGGGACATCCAGAGCAAAGTGTGCTGAAAAATGGGGACATCTATGTTTTGACATGATTTTAGAAACATAGATACCCTTGATCTGGACATCCATTCTTTTATCTGCATTGTGTCCCTGCTACAAAAAATTAGGGTGCGGATGTCTGTCTCATGCTACTTTACATATGGGGATGTCCATTGGAGAGGCGAAATGAAAACAGCCCACTTTCCCCATCATCCTTTATTGCCAACATAGGAAATATAGGGGATGACTATCCCCTTCTCCACACCCTCCGGATGTTTGGCCAGCAAAATGAGGACTTTTCCAATGCCTATTCATGTCTGGAGCAGGTAGAAACTTGAGCGTGGATCAGGATATGCACGGCATTTCTGAAATCAGACAAGGACAACCACTAACCATTTTAGTAGCCACCCTCTGTACTGACTCCATCCTGTTTATATCCTTTTGAAGGTGTGGTATCCAGAATTGCACACTATATTCCAAATGAGGTCGTACCAAAGACTTATACAGAGGCACTATCACCTCCTTTTTTCTGCTAGCCATTCCTCTCCGTATGCACACAAGCATCCTTCTAGCTTTTGCTTTCGCCTTTTCTACCTGTTTAGCCACTTTAAGAACATAAGAACATAAGAAATGCCATACTGGGTCAGACCGAGGTCCATCAAGCCCAGTATCCTGTTTCCAACAGTGGCCAATCTAGGTCATACGTACCTAGCAGTTTCCCCAAAAGACACAGGTTCTGCAGTGCTTGTACTAGGCCAAGCATTGATATCCTGGGTCCCTTTTTAATAGTGGTTTATGGACCTTTCCTCCAGGAACTTGTCCAAACCTTTTTTAAACCCAGCTATACTAACAGCCCTTACTACATCCTCCGGTAACAGATTCCAGAGTTTGATTACACGTTGAGAGAAGAAATATTTTCTCCTATTTGTCTTAAATAGTTTACCCTGTAGCTTCATTACATGCCCCCTAGTCCTTCTATATTCTGATAGCGTAAACAATTTATCCACGTTTATCCGTTCCACTCCATTCATTAATTTATACACCTCTATCATATCTCCCCTCAGCCGCCTCTTTTCTAGGTTAAAGAGCCCTAACCTTTTTAGCCTCTCTTCATAGGAGTAGCCTTCCATCCCCTTCACCAATTTGGTGGCTCTTCTCTGTACTTTTTCTAATAACTCTATGTCCTTTTTAAGATACGGTGACCAGAATTGCACACAATATTCAAGGTGCGGTCGTACCATGGAGCGATACAGAGGCATTATAATATCCTTTGTTTTATTCTCCATCCCTTTCCTTATGATACCTAGCATTCTATTTGCTTTCTTGGCCGCCGCTGCACACTGGGCGGAGGGTTTTAACATGTTATCCACGATGACTCCTAAATCTTTTTCCTGGGTGGTGGTTTCTAATGTGGAGCCTTGCATCTTGTAACTATAGTGTGGGTTGTTCTTTCCTAGGTGCATAACTTTGCACTTGTCCACATTAAATTTCATCTGCCATTTGGATGCCCAGTCTTCCAATTTATCCAGATCCTCCTGCAGTTTTCCACAATCCTCTTGGGTTTTAACAACTTTAAACAGTTTTGTGTCATCTGCAAATTTGATTACCTCACTAGTTATTCCCTTTTCCAGGTCATTTATGAATATGTCAAAAAGTAGCGGACCCAGTACAGATCCCTGGGGTACTCCACTATTCACCTTTTTCCATTGGGAATATTGGCCATTTAGCCCTACCCTCTGCTTTCTATCTTTTAACCAGTTCCCGATCCACAATAGTACACTGCCTCCTATCCCATGACTTTTTAGCTTCGCCAAAAGTCTCTGATGGGGGACCTTGTCAAAAGCTTTCTGAAAGTCCAGATACACTATATCAACCGACTCACCTTTGTCTACCTGTTTATGCACACCTTCAAAAAAACAGATCAGATTAGTAAGACAAGATCTTCCTTGTCTAAAGCCATGTTGGCTGTCTCCCATTAGGCCATGACTATCTACATGCTGTGTAATTTTGTTCTTTATGAT
The DNA here is from genome assembly GCA_033557465.1 of Ichthyophis bannanicus. NCBI lineage: Eukaryota > Metazoa > Chordata > Amphibia > Gymnophiona > Ichthyophiidae > Ichthyophis > Ichthyophis bannanicus. Next base: position 862,229,967 of record CM066032.1, on the reverse strand, counting down.
GGCTTCTACCATTTTCCCTGGTACTGACGTCAGGCTCACCGGTCTGTAATTTCCCGGGTCACCCCTGGAACCCTTTTTAAAAATTGGTGTTACGTTGGCGACCCTCCAATCTTCAGGTATTACAGATGATTTTAATGAAAGTTCACAGTTTACCAATAACAGGTCTGCAATCTCATATTTCAGTTCTTTCAACACTCTGGGATGTATACCATCCGGTCCAGGTGATTTGCTACTATTCAGTTTATCAAATAGTTGTAATATATCTTCCCGGTGTAGCGATATTTCTCTCAATTCCTCTGCAGTATCACCTTTAAATACCACTTCAGTCTTGGGTAACACCCCTACAACTTCCTCAGTAAAGACCGAAGCAAAGAATTCATTCAGTCTCTCTGCTATAGCCTTGTCTCCTCTTACTGCCCCTTTTACCCCTCTATCATCTAATGGTCCAATTGACTCTCTCACAGGCCTTTTGCTACGAATGTACTTGAAAAAGTCTTTATTTCGTGTTTTGCTTCCGTAGCAAGTTTCTTCTCAAATTCCCGCTTTGCCTGCCTTATCAATGCTTTGCATTTAACTTGCCAGTGCTTGTGCTGTTTCCAGTTTTCATCATTTGGCTCTTTTTTCCATTTTCTGAAGGTTGCTCTTTTGGCAGCAACAGCCTCTCTGACCTCACCTTTAAACCATGCTGGCAGTTTTTTGGACTTTCTTCCACTTTTCTTAATGCGTGGAATACAGCTGGTCTGGGCTTCGAGGATAGTATTTTTAAATAACACCCAAGCTTGCTGTAAGTCTTTAACCTTTGGAACCGCTCCTTTTAGTTTTTTCCGAACTATATTCCTCATTCTATCATAGTCACCCTTTTGAAAGTTAAAAGGTAGTACTGTGGATTCCTTTACTATCTGTCCTCCACTGATTAAATCAAACATGATCATACTATGATCACTATTGCCAAGTGGTCCCAACACCCTTATTTCTTGCACCAGATCTGGCGTTCCACTAAGGACTAGGTCCAGTATGGCTTCCCCTCTGGTCGGTTCATGAACCAGCTGCTCCAAGAAGCAGTCATTCATTTCATCTAGAAACTTTATCTCTTTAGCTTGTCCTGCTGTGACACTGTCCCAGTCGATACCGGGGTAATTGAAATCACCCATTATTACTACTCTGTTGTGGCTTTTGTTAGCTTCCTTGATTTCTTTGAGCATTTCATCATCCATTTGTTCATTCTGGCCAGGTGGTCGATAGTATACTCCCACTGCCATCACCTTCCCCTTCATAAATGGAATTTCAATCCATAGAGATTCTACAGCATATTTTGTTCCCTGCAAAACTTTAATCCTTTCTGACTCAATGCCCTCTCTAACATAGAGCGCAACCCCTCCACTAATTTGTTCAGCTCTATCATTACGATATAGTTTGTATCCAGGTATCACAGTGTCCCACTGGTTATCCTCCTTCCACCATGTCTCTGAGAGTGCAATCATATCTAACCTCTCATTTAATGCTATATATTCTAATTCTCCCATCTTATTGTTTAGACTTCTAGCATTGGCATACAAGCATTTTAGAGACTGTATTTTATTAATATTAATCTGGCTATTGGTAGGCATGGGTAATGGGGAATCTTTATGCTCTGTCTGCTCCTTACTCAAGGGCATTTGGGCTACTATACTCCCTTTTGGAACCTCACTGCTTTTGGTAGTATCCTTCAAGGATACCTTTGTCCGAACCGTGCGCTCCTGGGTGACTGTCGGCTTTCCCCTATTTTCTAGTTTAAAAGCTTCTCTATCTCTTTTTTAAAGGTTAATGCCAGCAGTCTGGTCCCATCCTGATTAAGGTGAAGCCCATCCCTTCGGAAGAGCCCCCCCTTTCCCCAGAATGTTCCCCAGTTCCTAGCAAATCCAAAACCCTCATCCTTGCACCATTGTCTCATCCACGCATTGAGACTCCGGAGCTCTGCCTGTCTTTTGGGTCCTGCACGTGGAACAGGAAGCATTTCGGAGAACGCTATCCTGGAAGTTCTGGATTTCAACTTCCTACCTAAAAGCTTAAATTTAGCCTCCAGAACTTCCCTACCACATTTTCCTATGTCATTGGTACCAACATGTACCAAGACAGCAGACTCCCCCCCAGCACTATCTATGATCCTATCTAGGCGGTGCATGAGATCTGCTACCTTCGCACCAGGCAGGCATGTTACCAGGCGATCCTCACGTCCACCAGCCACCCAGCTATCTACATTCCTAATGATTGAATCACCAACTATAACAGCTGTCCTGACCCTCCCCTCATGGGGACATGGCCCTGGAGAAACGTCCTCGGTGCGAGAGGGTTTTACATCACCTGGAGGACAGGTCCTAGTTACAGGATCACTTCCTGCCACACCAGGGTGATGCTCTCCTGTCACGTGACCTCTCTCCTCCATGGCAACAGGGATGCTGCCAGACTGGAGGTGGGACTTCAGGACTATATCCCTGTAGGTCTCGTCCATGTACTTCTCTGTCTTTCTTATGTCTTCCAGGTCTGCTACTCTAGCCTCTAGAGAACGGACTCGTTCCCTGAGAGCAAAGAGCTCCCTGCACTTAGTGCATATGTAGGACCTCTCACCAACTGGGAGATAATCATACATGTGACACTCGATGCAAAAGACTGGAGAACCCCCATCTCGTTGCTGGACCTCTGACTGCATCTTAGTTTAAAGCTTGTGTTTAGGTCTTTTAACTCGGTATATAATAAGGATTGGTGTAGATGCTTATACTAATAAAAGTGTATCTAATACCCCTAATACACCCTGTGTACCTGAAGCTAATTAATCACAGGTCCTCTGTGTATGACTGATTTGGATTAAGAGCTGCACCTGAGAGAGATCATCAGACACAACCACACCTAGGTCCCTCTCTTCTTTAGTGGACAAAAGTACTTCATCCCCTATACTATATTGTTCCCTTGGTTTGCTGCAACGCAAATGCATGACCTTACATTTTTTAACATTAAATCTCAGCTGGCAAATTCTAGACCTTTCTTCAAGCTTAGCTAGATCCCTCCTCATGTTACCAACACATTCCTGGGTGTCTACTCTATTGCAGAATTTGGTATCATCCACAAAGAGGCAAACCTTACCCGACAGCCCTTTCACTATATCACTAACAAAGATGTTAAAAAGAATCGGACCAAGGACAGATCTCTGGGGCACACCACTGGTAACTTCCTTCTCCTCAGAGTGAGCTCCATTGCAAAGGTCAGTCAGTGGAGTCGCTAAAATGCCCCCAAGTTCCTTCAGTATTTTTGGATAAATTCCATCCAGTCCCATTGCTTTGTCTACTTTTAGTTTAGCTAGTTCCTTACGAACAACCTTCTGAAAATCGTTCAAGATCCCCGTCACTTCTGTTCCTTTTTGTGGGTGTTTTCTGAGGTCCTGCTCCTGGCCCTTTATCTGTGAACACAGAACAGAAATATGTGTTAAGCAATTCTGCTTTATCCTCATCAGCTTCTAAATATTCTTCCCCTTCAACCTTCTGACAAGACCACTTTTGTCCTTCCTCGTCTCACTAACATATCTGAAAAATGTCCTATCCCATTTTACTGCATTAGCTACTTCTTCTTTTTGTATCTTTGGTTCCCCGACCATCTTGATAGCTTCCCTAAGTTTTTCCAAATATAGATGTCTTTCTTCCTCTTATTTATTTATTTATTTAATGTATTTTTTATACTGCGCTCTTTGGAATCAGTGCGATTTACAGTCAACAACATTTGTACAGTGCAGGTGGACCTACACTGGACTTACAATGAACAGGTGTATGAACATGGGACTAACAAGGGTAACTATGTACAGGATGAGCGCTCAGTCACAGGTGACCGGGTCTGATTGCGACTATTTACAGGTTGTCTAACTATATACAGATTGGTCGCCCAGGTGCGGATGTATAGACTTACTTGGTGACCATGTTCAGTATTCTGTGGCTATTTACAATTGGCATCTATAACACGGTGGTATCATTACAGTTTACACATTGGTGTCATTTATATTATATATGCTTGTTATCTATTACACGGGGTATCATTAGAGTACTACACATTGGTATAATTTATAGTATATATGCTTGGCATCTATTACACGGAGTGTCATCACAGTACTACACATTGGTGTCATTTACAGTATTAGGTCACTATATACACTTTCCATAGACTGGGTGTATCGTTGATCTAGACGACGGGGCTGCAATCGTGTGGAGTGGGTGCACTGGGGGTGAAGTACTGGTTGTTAAGTGTATCTGACTGTGATATGTCATTTGTATGAAAGTAGTGCTGGAGGAAGAGATGGTGCTTCAGTACCTTCCTAAATTGGGCGAGGTCGGTGATGGCCCAGATCGCAGGTGGAAGGGTGTTCCAGCATGTGGGTGCATAGAGGGCAAAGGCTCTGTTTCTTGTTGTTTGCGAACATTTTGTTATTGCCTTTGGGATTATCAGAGTGTTGGCAGCAACTGATCTCCTGTCTCTGTTGGGGGGAGGGTTGTGGATGAGGTCTGTGAGGGAGGTGGAGGAGCACTTGTTGATGGCTTTGAAGGTCATCAATAGTATTTTGAAAGAGAGTCTGCAGTGGACTGGCAGCCAGTGCAGGTGTTTCAAGATTGGGGTTACGTGTTCCCTCCTGGAGGCTCCGTGCAATATTCTTGTGGCCGCATTCATCACAAGCTGCAGTGGGTTTAGCGTGTTTTCGGGAGTCCTTGCAGAACTGCATTGGCATAGTCAAAGTACGGGATTACTAGCGCCTGATAGATTGTTCGGAAGTCGTCTTGGCTCAAGCAGATGTCATAGGTGTCAGGTTGTCCTTATCTTGTGGTAAACTGCTTTGACCATGTTGCTTATATGGGCCTTCATGTCTAGCTGCTGGTCTAGTGTGACCCCAAGGTAACGTATCGCAGGCTTGCTGAGGAGCTCGGTGTCTCATACTTTCAGTGAGGTGGGCGGAGTAAATGCTTGGTTCCTGGTGATGAAGAGGACATCCGTTTTGCTGAAGTTTATTCTGAATCTTTGTGAATGGAGCTAGTCAGTGACCGCATCAAAGCAGGTTGTTAATGGTGAGAAATCTGGGTGGTCAGTTGAGAAAGGCATATAGAGCAGTACGTTGTCAGCGTATACCAGGCAGTTGATGTTGAAGGATTGGATGAGAGCGCAAATAGGCTGCATGTATACATTGAACAGGAGGGCTGAGAGTGAGGATCCCTGAGGCACGCCTTGTTCTTGTTGGAAAGGTATGGCGGTGGTGGGGCTGGTTTGCACATGCTGCCACCTGTCTGCTAAGTATGATTCGCACCAACTTAATGCTGTATTGTGGATACCCTTCTCCTTGAGGCGTGTCAGGAGTATCTCATGGCTGACGGAGTCGAAGGCAGCTGCAATATCCATGAAGATTAGGGCAAACCCTTGTCTGATGTTGTCCATTCCAATTGTTAAAGTGCTGAAGAGAGTGGTTAGGAGGGTCTCTAAACCATGTGATTCTCTGAACCCATGCTGACACGGGTCGAGAAGTGTGCTTGTCTCGATGTGGTGTTGATTTTGGTGTTGGATGACCTTTTCAATTATTTTGGCCAGCAGGGGGATGCTAGAGATCGGTCTGTAGGAGTCTACCTTCCTTGGGTCCAGCTTGTTGTTTTTTAGAAGTGGTCTGAATGGATGTTTGCTTTAAGCTTTGTGGAAATGACCCAGTTGAGAATGACAGATCTATTAGTTTGGCCAGGAATGGACTGAGTTCAACACGCAGCGATTTTATCCAAAATGCTGGGCAGGGGTCGTTTGGAGCTGTGGTGGTGATGATGGCCGTGATGATGTCTTGAATGCCTTTCTCAGATGGTGCAGAGAAGGCAGTGAGGATCTTATGGATGTCTTTCATGGATGGGGTACCCGTGCCAGAGTCCCTGTGCAAGGGTGCAGAGTTTGTGGTCTGGCTTGTTTTGGACTGGAGGTAGTCGGCAAATTCCTGTGGGTCAGGCAAGCTTGGTTGGGTCGGAGAAGGATCTTTAGTTAGGGTCTTGATTAGGTTGAAAAGGTCATGTGGTTTGTTTAGGGAGCGCTGAAGGATTTCTGCATGGTATTGCTTCATTCTTGCTGCCACTGCTGCATGGTGACTTCTTAGATGAGTGGTGTATGTTTCCTGGTCTTCAGTGGAGTGCGATTGATGCCATCATCTTTCAAGCTTCCTTAGGTGGAAGATGTCCATAGCTCCGGGGAGTACCATGGAGCATCCTGTCTTCTCCTCATGGCTTATTAGTAGATGGGAAGTGGGAGATGGCACCCAGGCTACGTATTGTTCCATGTGGAGATCATTTTGTTGAGGCTGTGTGCCGGTGGATTGAGGAGAGGCTGAGTTCTGTTTAGGATTTCCTCTTTGTTGAAAGGCCGGAAACATCCTAATGGTGCTGTAGGGGCTTTGGCTGAGGTCTGGGCGTTGTTGTGGTCAGGGCGTGTCGGCATCTGGAATCTTATCAAACTGTGGTCAGACCATGGCACTGTGGTGATGGATAGTACGAGGTCATGTCTTGGGTCTATGACTGACCGTGGAGCGAAAATCAGGTCCAGCTTGTTTCCTTTTATGTGAGTGGGGGCATTGACTATTTGTTGGTAGCCCATCTCCTTAAGTGACTCTCTCTGTGATGTCTTGTATTTCATAAAGGCCTCCTTCTTTTACTTCACCTTTTCAACTAATTCTTTTGAGAACCATAGTGGCTTCCTTTTCCTTTTACATTTATTTACCTTTCTAACAAAAAAGTTTGTTTGCCCTTAACATATTCCCTTTCAGTTTTGCCCATTGCTTTTATACATACCCCAGCTGTTCCCATCCCACTAACGACTCCTTCAGGTATTCTCCCATCTTGGCAAAGTTAGTTTCCCTAAAGTCTAAAACCCTTACTTTTGAATGGATTTTATCTGCAAGATGATCTCCCGCTATAACATCAGAAACACTTTCCCCATTGGTAAGCACCAAGTCCAGTATGTCTCCTTCATGTGTGGCTTCTTTTATCAGCTGCTGGAAATCTTCTCCCTATAGAGCAGGGGTTCTCAACCCTGTCCTCGGGTCCCACCTAGCCAGTCGGGTTTTCAGGATAACCACAATGAATATTGTGGCGGGCGCGCCTCCACCAGGCGGTCGCCTAGTGAAGACGGGCTCCCATCTTGTATCTTTTAGCTTTAAACGTGTAGTTGTGTATAAAAGCAGTCCAAGTGGTTTTAAAGCAACACAGGAATTTTTATTGATTTTTAACTTGGTGCAGTTTAGTAACAGTCCTTTGTAGAAGATTCCAAATTCAGCAACAGAAAACAAGGATATTTTCTCCCAAATAAAGTTCTTTACAAACAGTGCATTTCAGTGGTATTATTTACAAGTAAATGTCTTTACTTCTTTCATTAGGAAATTTCTCATCTTAGAAACAACAGCTTTATTTTCAATTAAAGCACACAACGGAACTCAATAATTCTGTCAGCTCCCTTTAGCTGCTTCAGTTTAAAACACTTCTCAGCTGGTCAGCACAGAACTCAATTGCATCATCTACTTCTCTTCAACAGACAGAGCTTTGCAAGTTTTAGACTAAGAGATTTCCTTTCTCTCTTTTCAAAGCTTTCAGCTATCATGAACCTGAGAACTGCTTCCTGAGATTCTTCCTAGTATTTTACTTCTTTCAATCAGCAGTAACACATAGAGCACATTCCATTTCAGAGCAAGTGGAGGCAGGGTCATCTTCCTTATAATCCACCTCCATCTCTTCCTCTGCACTGCATGATTGTGGAACTTGAATACGTTCAGGTACTTTAAGGTTTATATGCTTTAACAGCTTAAACAGTTTCTCCCATTGAACTGCCTTTCTTTCTCTTGGTAAAACATTAACAGGCTTTGTTTGCTTGGCTTTATCTACAAAACCCTTCTTCCTGTTCTGCGTGCTAGCAGGTATAACTATCTCCTCAGTATCTGAGTCAGAGTTATAAGCATTAACTCTTTCCAACTTTCCTCTCCTACCTTGGAGCTTAACCGTGGGAGTTTCACAGCTGTGACATCTGTTGGAGGTTGCGTCCTCTGAGTCAGAGCTGCTCAGGGAATCACTGCAGGATTTTCTTCCAGCTTTCGTGGGCCTTCTCAGCCTGAAGATTTGTCTTTCTTCAGAAGAAGCTGAGCCTTCCTGTTCTAGCTTTCTTACAGCCAGCCTTTTGCCCTTCTCTCTCCTAGAAGGAAAGTACTCGGCCTGTCCTCTGGCCTTTCCCCAGCTGCTGCTTCTCAAGCTGTTCCCGTGGCTTCCAACACCTCCAAGGCTTCTAATAGTTCTACCGAGTCTATCACTTTCTGTTTGCTTAACCTTAAATGCTGGGCAGTGTGCCTCCCCCTCTGGCTCCACCCACAGGTGTCCCTTATCCTTACTTAGGGTTGCCATGGAGTCTGGGTGTGGCTTCAGCCTAGCTCTGCCAGCATGGTTTCTTTCACTGCTTTTACTTTTGCACATGTGTTTAGGTGAGCCCATCCCCCTTAAAGAAGCAAAAGTTCCTTTTTCCTCTATTTCCCAGGGCTGTGCTACACTCTCCTTACCACAATATGTATGAGAGAGATTTGCATACACTGCCTCCATTATATGCAAATCTCTCCATGCATATTCATTGTGGTTATCCTGAAAACCCGACTGGCTAGGTGGGTCCCGAGGACAGGGTTGAGAACCCCTGCTATAGAGAATCTAGGATCTTCTTACTTCTAGATGACACTGCAGCAGGGGTCTGTCAATCAACATCTTGCATGTTGAAGTCACCTAACAGTAGCACTCCTCTTTTCATGGCAATACTGCATTAAATCGTTGTCCGTCTTCTCCTCCAGGCAGTTTCTCCAAATGGGTTAGTTTTGCACATAATGTGACAGGCATGAACCTCACGTCTAAGTCAGGTCATGTGGAGTATGATCTCAGTCTCTCAAATTTTCTGCTAAGGCTCGGCATAATTCTTGCATCATGCCAAAAAGAACCTCCTGCTGGAGTTTGTAAGATGTAACATGTATGGGTAGTTTGTCAAAATGCGCTTGGAAATTCTTCATCAACACGATGCAACACAACGCAAAATATTTCTGTATTTTTCTGCCACATTTTCTTGGTCTCTGACTGCTAGGCCCATGAAGGGAAAGCAGTCCCAGAGATATAATAATACTACTTCATGAATATGCAACCAAAGAGACTGTGCTCTTGGTTGCTAGAAAGCTGGGACAGTTGTAGTGGAGGTCCAGTGTAATTCAAATATATGCTGATCTCTTGATCATCATTCTTCAGAAAATGCGAGAGCTGAGGAAGGTCACACATCAGTTGAGGGCAGAAAAGTTGCGTTATCACTGGAACCTGATTGTTGAATCCCTGTGGAGGACTGAAATTGCTTGAAATCTGGAACTCTGGGGAGGAGCTGTGATAGAAATAATCCAACAGCATTTGTATCACAAACCACGGCAGGCTAGATGGTGGCATCCTAGCCTGACTCCAACCATCAACCACAGATTCTTGTCACTCTCCCCCCAGCCTGTGGTGCGGCCAAATTGAGGTCTAATTCCAAACTTTGGGAGCCTTCCTTGTGGCTTGCATCGCGCATGGTGGTGATGCCCATGCTGCGGGATGCCTCAATTGACTATTCGCCAGCCCCCTTCCACACCTTTTAGGGGAAAAATTAAGAGTAGGGAGAGATCTCTAACATTCCCATACTTCCAAGGGTAGGAACTGCAGCTTGCCTGTCCCTGCCATCCCCAAACAATGCTGGAGCCAAAAAAGCCTTACTACATCCTTCTAACATATCCTGAATGGAACTAAAAAATATATCCTGACCAATATCTGACAAATACATTCCATCCGAACTGTACAAACTAGGACAGTCTGCCGAAAGCAACTCATGAGCCAAAAACAGCCCTTTTACTAAATAAACAAATGTTGATACTTCAGCATTCACCCACTTGCGCAAACATTCAACTGCCTTTGGCTTGATGGCATCCTGCCAAAGCTGCCGAGGAAGGATCTGTGACCAAATAATAATCACAGAAGGAAAATAACAGTGAATTCATTTGTTGGATAAGTTCAACCTCTTTCACCTCGCAAAGATCATTCTCACCCAACTGACTGACCATACATTGTGACTGATTGTACTGATTAGCTTCCAGCAATATAGGAACCCATTGGGACCAACGAATGCCTCTCAGGTCCTTCCACTGTTGAAGCACTCCGTTCTCAGCCAATCCAATTTCAGACCCCATTTTGGCCCTCTTTCAGGACCAGAAAATGAGTGAATGACCACATATCCAAACCAGGAAATCTTTTCTCATCAAGCCCAAAGAAGAGACTTAAAAAGAAAACAAAGCTGAAGGGCTGTATTGATCCCAAATTAGGGAACATAAATTCTGTAAGCATTAGAATGCCAGCGAATCAAATGCTGAATCACCTGCACCTAAAGACCCTGAGCAGCTGCAAAGGAGGCTGCCCCGATCTGAAATGAATGGGATCCAAAATGTTCCAGATGGAAGCCCACTGCTGCTAAGATGGTAATAAATTGAAACTTAGTTAACAGTTCTCCACACTCTTGGCACAACCAAAACAGGCCACCCTGTGGCCTGGATTCTAAAAAGATAAGTGCACAATTGACTGGGAAGGTAATGAGTCTGGGAGCCTGCCTGAGATGAACCCAAGCACCTCTGCCCAACTGATCCATCTTATTGCACTGAATGCGCAATCACACCTCTTCTGGTAAGACCACTACATCATCAGTCAATAAGCCATGATCACCACAGGTGGTCTTTGCCATTGCCACCAATTTGCTGACTCAAAACACAGCAAATCAGGCAAAAGAAAAATCAACACTAAATAGCTGCACTTCGAACAAAGAAGAGCACACCCTAGGAAGTAGCTGGAGGAGGGCACAAAGAATATTATGCCAGATAAGATGATAAAAATGACTGTACTGAAGAGGATGCTCCAGCTCTCACAAAACCCTGCACCAGCTTCCACACCAAATAAGATGTGATAGGGTTGTCATATCCCTGCAGCTTAGATACAAAAGTGACACTAGCCAGGGAATCTGACAGGGCATGGGGGGACAGTTGGTGTTCAAATGATCGCTCTGTGAAATGCAAAACATCACTCAGCACAATTGTTCTTCCTGGAACAAAAGTCCCCATCAACAACAGGCCTACAAAGCTGTGCCAGCCTACCTCATAAGCCTATCATGTATTTACTGCTAGTGCAGCCCTCAGCAATCTTGCAAGTGACCTGGAAAGGCATCCCAAAAGTATCCCGGCATCTGTGAAGGGAAGTTGTCTGCTCTGGGTGCCAATGCCCAAAACGTAGCCCTCTATAAATGTGATAAATAATCCACTATTGCATTATCAATGCCCAGAACATGTTTTGCCATTAATGTCGCATTCAAATACACACAGCACAAGACCAGCAAGCACAGTAGCTCCAGTACCAATGGTGAACTTGCAGACTGCCTGTTAACTGCTTGCACTACAGCCATGCTGTCAGAATGCAAAACCAAACATCGGTGATGCAGGCACTTCCACAAATTGACAATGCCACCCACGCAAGAAATAGTTCTAAAAAGGCAATATTCTGGCACTAGCCTCTGGCATGCCAAATGTCCAGCCAAGGCTCTGCACACCAAGCACCCCCAAAATAAATCCCAAACCTGAACCCACCAGGTATAGCTCCAGGTCATGGTTCAACACGGTAGGCAATTGCCAGACACAAATCCTGTTGAAATCCTGCAAAAAAAAACAACCAAAGGGCCAAGTCAGCCCTTACCCCACTGCTCAAATAGATAAAATGATGCATCCTTGCCACACCCCTCGTCAGCAAAGTGAGTCACCTCGTAAAGACCCTGCTCATGGGTATAACCTGACAGGCAAAATTAAAGTGTCCCAAAAGTTCCTGTACCTGTTTCAAGGTCAGCTTTGACAGAGTCAAATCCAGCTGAATCAGGTATGCCAGTTTTCAAACCTTCTCCACAGGCAAAATGGGATTCCATGCATATGGAATCCAGCCTGATACTCAAATGTGAGCAAGGTACTCAGACCCTCTGTCTTTTTAGCTGCTAGCGGCAAGCAGAAAACCTCAGCCAGCTGCTGGAAAACTTCTAGTAATCTAGCGCACTTATCCAAGCCCGCCGAGCCTACAAATAATGGTCAATAGCCTTAGAACCCGCTGCCTGCTGATCTGCCCAGTGAATAAAAGAAGAAAATGCCTTCAAAACAAGCACATACTACTGAATAACCCATAGGCATACACTCATCCACACAATATTTCCTTTAAAAACAAAACCCCAATAAAAAGGAGCTGGGTAAATAAGGGGCAACTGAAAGGCCAACTCATCATCAGTCTTTGCCATTAAAGTGCCATGTCCAGCTCCCCATAAAAGTTGAACAGCCAAATTGAAAGACCAAACAAAGAGCTGGGTCAATAAAGTCATTCACACTATTCCCAACTGGGTACGATGGATTTTGAATTAGCCAATACTTCCCAAGTTCCTTATTCAGCACAAGCCCCAGTGGCGACACCACCAAAGAGGGTTCTGAAAAGAGCTCGCCATTCTATCCAGCTCAAATTCCTTCAGGAGCTTCTCTGCAATTATCCCTTGTAACTGCTGAACTGACGGAGCATTTCAGGACCAGTGATGTAGAGATAGCCCATAGAATGGAATAATAAACCCTCCTGAAACCCTCCTTTAACATCCGTGATGCTCACTGGTCTGGATAACCATGCAGCCAGTAGTTCAATGCCTCAAGGTTAATAGGTGATGGTGCCCTGTCCAGGGACCATTGTTAAGGATGGGCCTTATTTTCTAACATGCCCCCCTGGGTGACCCCCCTCTGCGTGTGGAAGAGCGTGTGCCCACCTCTTCACAATGAATTCCTGTGCTTGAATCAACATACTGGTCACTCACAACAGCCTGTGTTAAACTGGAAACAAGCATTGTAAAGCCCGGAGTTCCGAAACTGCACCCCAGCAATAGCAGAACCCAAGGAACCCCACCTCCAGCCACCATTCCTCCCTACCACATTCTGTGCCAAGTGCCACCAACAGACACCCCTGAAGCAGGCCCAAACTGCCAAGAAACACTATTCCTTCCCAAGTTAGACTGCCAAGGAGTCATCTCAGCCAACCAAATGTTGATGTCTCAGTACTCCCATGCATCAGACTTATCCTTAGCCATTCTTTTCCTAATTTGCTCATCATAATTGAGCCAAGCCCAGCCAACATTTGTACTATGACCTCACACAATCATGTCAGAATAATGTAATAAGCCTGGGTATAGAGCAGGTTTAACTCCACCCAAATGGAAGAAAAAACATGAAAAGCCAATAACTAATTAAGTGTTTTTGGAACTTTGTGATGCCCCTTCCTATCCTCCTCCTTACTGCCCTCCCTCTTTTACCTATCACTGATGTCCTGATCCTGGGCCAAAAGAGCAAATATATTGACGCATCTTCCATGCAGGACCTTTGCACGCAACTTGCGAGTCACATGACAATCCAAAGGAGCTATCATGCTCAATGTACATGCTAAAAGGGCGGCCAACAAGATGGACCCTCACCAGGGTCTGAGAAGACTGGTACTATTCATTGGAATCTGAATCACCTGAAGAGGACGAGTTGAATGAATCCCCCCAAGTCTGAGGTTTCCCAAACCTATACCATGGAACCATCACCCATCCGGCGCAAACGCTTTTCCCTATGAATACGACTCACCACCCTCCACAAATTCCACAAAAATTTCCGGTCCATTAAGGTTCTTACCAAGAGTTTATCCTGTTTCACCTCCCAAGCCACCTGGCCTATGCTAGTGCATGAAGTTGCAGACCCACCCTCTTCCCCTGATACTGAGCTGCAGATGACTTTGTGGGGTCTGGGCTATGAAGAGTCATATCACTGGAACTCAGCTCTCTGCCAGTCACCAACCATTGCTTCTCATCACACAGAACAGGGTCGTATGATAACTTTTCTCCAGGATGCCTTTTGCTCTGCAGCTATCACATTCCCAACTCCAGAACAATCTCCCCCGTCCCACTCACCCTCCTGCCCTCCTGGCCCCACTGCTCCCTCGACCGACCTTTGGAGGCATTGGCCCAGCCATTGGGGCAACTGCCCCTCCTAAATCCACTGGAGCAGCTGCTTAGAAGGGCACTTGGAAGGGCTCTTTTCCCATTGAATGATGGAGAACGTACCCCTTTTGGCCTTCTTCAGGTCCATTTCCTCAGCCCCCTACTAGAAACTAAAAAGCAAATAAAATAAAATCCCCCTCAATAAGGTTACAACACCCATCCCCAAACCACCCCAAAACCCACAGCCCTTTGCCCTGACAACCCCCAAAACCCACACCAGCAAAAATTACCTCTTTCACCCAAGAAACCCCTTAATCCCCTCTCCTTTTTCTTTTGCCTGCTGCTGCTATAAATGTAACATAAGAACATAAGAACATAAGACATGCCATACTGGGTCAGACCGAGGTCCATCAAGCCCAGTATCCTGTTTCCAACAGTGGCCAATCTAGGTCCTACGTACCTAGCAATATCCCCAAAAGACACAGGTTCCATAATGCTTGTACTGGGTCAAGCATTGATATTCTGGGTCCCTTTTTAATAGTGGTTTATGGACCTTTCCTCCAGGAACTTGTCCAAACCTTTTTTAAACCCAGCTATAATAACAGCCCTTACTACATCCTCCGGTAACAGATTCCAGAGTTTGATTACACATTGAGTGAAAAAATATTTTCTCTTATTTGTCTTAAATAGTTTACCCTGTAGCTTCATTACATGTCCCCTAGTCTTTCTATATTCTGATAGCGTAAACAATTGATCCACGTTTATCCGTTCCACTCCATTCATTAATTTATAGACCTCTATCATATCTCCCCTCAGCCGTCTCTTTTCCAGGCTAAAGAGCCCTAACCTTTTTAGCCTCTCTTCATAGGAGTAGCCTTCCATCCCCTTCACCAATTAGGTGGCTCTTCTCTGTACTTTTTCTAATAACGCTATGTCCTTTTTAAGATACGGTGACCAGAATTGTACACAATATTCAAGGTGCGGTCGTACCATGGAGCGATACAGAGGCATTATAATATCCTTTGTTTTATTCTCCATCCCTTTCCTTATGATACCTAGCATTCTATTTGCTTTCTTGGCTGCCGCTGCACACTGGGCGGAGGGTTTTAACATGTTATCCACGATGACTCCTAAGTCCTTTTCCTGGGTGGTGGTTTCTAATGTGGAGCCTTGCATCGTGTAACTATAGTGTGGGTTGTTCTTTCCTAGGTGCATAACTTTGCATTTGTCCACATTAAATTTCATCTGCCATTTGGATGCCCAGTCTTCCAATTTATCCAGATCCTCCTGCAGTTTTCCACAATCCTCTTGGGTTTTAACAACTTTAAACAGTTTTGTGTCATCTGCAAATTTGATAACCTCACTAGTTATTCCCTTTTCCAGGTCATTTATGAATATGTCAAAAAGCAGCGGACCCAGTACAGATCCCTGGGGTACTCCACTATTCACTTTTTTCCATTGGGAATATTGGCCATTTAGCCCTACCCTCTGCTTTCTATCTTTTAACCAGTTCCCGATCCACAATAGTACACTGCCTCCTATCCCATGACTTTTTAGCTTTGCCAAAAGTCTCTGATGGGGGACCTTGTCAAAAGCTTTCTGGAAGTCCAGATACACTATATCAACCGACTCACCTTTGTCTACCTGTTTATGCACACCTTCAAAGAAACATATCAGATTAGTAAGACAAGATCTTCCTTGTCTAAAGCCATGTTGGCTGTCTCCCATTAGGCCATGACTATCTACATGTTATGTAATTTTGTTCTTTATGATGGTTTCTACCATTTTCCCTGGTACTGACGTCAGGCTCACCGGTCTGTAATTTCCCGAGTCACCCCTGGAACCTTTTTTAAAAATTGGTGTTACGTTGGCGACCCTCCAATCTTCAGGTATTACAGATGATTTTAATGAAAGTTCACAGATTACCAATAGCAGGTCTGCAATCTCATATTTCAGTTCTTTCAACACTCTGGGATGTATACCATCCGGTCCAGGTGATTTGCTACTATTCAGTTTATCAAATAGTTGTAATATATCTTCCCGGTGTAGTGATATTTCTCTCAATTCCTCTGCAGTATCTCCTTTAAATACCACTTCAGTCATGGGTAACATCCCTACATCTTCCTCAGTAAAGACCGAAGCAAAGAATTCATTCAGTCTCTCTGCTATAGCCTTGTCTCCTCTTACTGCCCCTTTTACCCCTCTATCATCTAACGGTCCAATTGACTCTCTCACAGGCCTTTTGCTACGAATGTACTTGAAAAAGTCTTTATTTTGTGTTTTTGCTTCCGTAGCAAGTTTCTTCTCAAATTCCCGCTTTGCCTGCCTTATCAATGCTTTGCATTTAACTTGCCAGTGCTTGTGTTGTTTCCAGTTTTCATCATTTGGCTCTTTTTTCCATTTCCTGAAGGTTGCTTTTTGGCAGCAACAGCCTCTCTGACCTCACCTTTAAACCATGCTGGTAGTTTTTTGGACTTTCTTCCACTCTTCTTAAAGCGTGGAATACAGCTGGTCTGGGCTTCGAGGATAGTATTTTTAAATAACACCCAAGCTTGCTGTAAGTCTTTAACCTTTGGAACCGCTCCTTTTAGTTTTTTCCTAACTATATTCCTCATTCTATCATAGTCTCCCTTTTGAAAGTTAAAAGGTAATACTGTGGATTCCTTTACTATCTGTCCTCCACTAATTAAATCAAACATGATCATACTATGATCACTATTGCCAAGTGGTCCCAACACCCTTATTTCTTGCACCAGATCTGGAGTTCCACTAAGGATTAGGTCCAGTATGGCTTCCCCTCTGGTCGGTTCATGAACCAGTTGCTCCAAGAAGCAGTCATTTATTCCATCTAGAAACTTTATCTCTTTAGCTTGTCCTGCCATGACACTGACCCAGTCGATACCGGGGTAATTGAAATCACCCATTATTACTACTCTGTTGTGACTTTTGTTAGCTTCCTTGATTTCTTTGAGCATTTCATCATCCATTTGTTCATTCTGGCCAGGCGGTCGATAGTATACTCCCACTGCCATCGCCTTCCCCTTCATAAATGGGATTTCAATCCATAGAGATTCTACAGCAAATTTTGTTCCCTGCAAAACTTTAATCCTTTCTGACTCAATGCCCTCTCTAACATAGAGCGCAACCCCTCCACCAATTTGATCAGCTCTATCATTACGATATAGTTTGTATCCAGGTATCACAGTGTCCCACTGGTTATCCTCCTTCCACCATGTCTCTGAGAGTGCAATCATATCTAACCTCTCATTTAGTGCTATATATTCTAACTCCCCTATCTTATTGTTTAGACTTCTAGCATTGGCATACAAGCATTTTAGAGACTGTATTTTATTCATATTAATCTGGCTATTGGTAGGCAGGGGTAATTTGGAATCTTTATGCTCTGTCTGCTCCTTACTCAAGGGCATTTGGGCTACTATACCCCCTTTTGGAACCTCACTGCTTTTGGTAGTATCCTTCAAGGATACCTTTGTCCGAACCATGCGCTCCTGGGTGACTGTCGGCTTTCCCCTATTTTCTAGTTTAAAAGCTTCTCTATCTCTTTTTTAAAGGTTAATGCCAGCAGTCTGGTCCCATCCTGATTAAG
Organism: Ichthyophis bannanicus; assembly: GCA_033557465.1. Taxonomy (NCBI): domain Eukaryota; kingdom Metazoa; phylum Chordata; class Amphibia; order Gymnophiona; family Ichthyophiidae; genus Ichthyophis; species Ichthyophis bannanicus. The sequence goes on along the minus strand of CM066032.1, from coordinate 862,212,272 downwards.
GTGAAGCCCATCCCTTCGAAAACCAGTTACAGCAACATGTCAGGCACTAGGGCCACAGAAGCCTTCCCAACATATCAGTCATCTAAAGAAAGAAGAAAATAACCCTTGTCCCAAAAATAAACAGGAGAACCAGCCTAACAGCTCCTCAGAAGCACAGAGCACTCCACCGGCTCATCCCCTGGCCCCGTCCTTACCAAAAAATATACATATTGAAACCCCCCTCGACCAAATGGTGCACCACGAGCTGCGCCACTGGAGCTGAAACCTTCAGTTAAGTCACCCTACAAAGCAGCTTACCTCCCCTTACTCAACTCCACTACTGAGACCCAACCAGACACAGACCGAAGCACCTGCCGGCCACCGCAAACAACCAACAGAAACAAACAGGAAGAATCATTTGAGCCTCCGCAAACCCAGACTCTCCACAATGAAGAACAACCCCTGCTGCAAAGCCTGCCAAAACAGGTGAGCCTGTGCCATAAAACCCTTGCAGCTCCTGCCCACTCCCCCCTCCTATCTTCTTCCTTCCCGGTGAATGGGATGATGGGCACAGCAATGTTACCAGCCCAATTTGTTTGGAAACAAGGGGAGTTGGGCTCCATTATAATACCTAAATGGACTTCTGAAACAGAAAAAATTCTATGACCCCCAATATCAATGACCAAATGTGGCTGGTCACAGACATTATGATAATGAACTACAAATTCCATTTTTAAAAAAATTAGCTGGAGGCCTGGAATGATAACCAAGAAGCAACTTGAGAAATACAGGTATCCAAATGAGCAAGAACACTAGAAGTACCATTTGCAGTTGATATAAACCACATAACTTTGTCTACATAGACTGCCACATATTATGAAATAAGATATCAGAAGGTATCATCCTTAAAGGCTTGGAAGATGGGTTTTGCATTATGAAGGTCAGAAGGCATCACCATGCATTAATTGAGGATAATTTTATAAAGGAATTGCCTAGTTTCAGGCAAGAAAATGCACCTACCTAAGTGTTATTTTGGAAAGAAAAGTAGGTGCCCACTTTTCTTTATAAAATACTGGCATAAGTGGCAGAAAACACTCCTTAAATATAGGCATGGTCACTTATATCTTCTCATGAGGTGCTATATTGTTTAATGTATTGTTTATTGTGCTTGATTGTATTCTGTCTTAATGTTTTATGTTATTATATTTTTTTATTTCCTATGTTGGAAACCAGCAGAGAGCTGTAGTTTAAATTTAATAGTCACTCAGGGCCTAGCATCAGCAAAGTACTTTTAGATTAAATTTAAAACACAGAAGATAGCTTTCTGGTTAAATTTAGAACCCAGCAGAGAGCTTGTAGTTTAAATGCTTTATTTTCATTTTACAACAACAAAGGAAGGAAGACATACAACTAAAAGACAATACATACATGGAATGTGATACATACACCAAAGTAAACCCCTGCCACCCCCCTCCCCCCTGCTTCTTCTCTAGAAAACTGAATCATTCTCAAAGCGGGCGTATACTGACATTATTGAGTTACAAAACCTAATGGCGATCTGAAACATGATGATTGTACATTAAACAGACATGGCAAGCAATAAACAGATTATACATGATCATTGAGTATCTGCCATTTAGACAAGCGATAATGAATTGGGCATGGAAAATAGCTCTCCGAAATATCTGCTCATATATGCTTTATAAGCAGACAAGGTTCACTATTCATTGACGGTAAATCGAGAGCTATCCTTCCAAGTCCTCAGGATTAAACATATGGCTATACCCGGCATGACATCAGGAAAGAGCAACCCCTCTTAGGAAGAGAGGGGACCTCCGCCACTAAGCGGAGTCCCACAGTTTTCCAAGAAAGAGGCTCATGAAGGTGTAAGATAAGTGAAATACGACCCCAGACCCGCCCCCAGAAACCTGTAATTAAGAACATTCATAATGAGCATGAGTAAGGGTTCCCACATCAGTATGGCAAGACCTACACTGGTCCCTAGCAGTTGTGTTCATTTGGTTATTTTCCTGGAATATAAGAACAGCTATGTGCAAAAGACGAGAGTTAAGTTAGGGTAACTGAGGCAAAGCGGGAGACCCGCACTAATTTGCTCCAGGAAACGCTCCAACGCACAGGGATTAAAGTGATTTACAGTTAGCGATCCCAGGCTTGTTGCACGCTACAAGTGGCAGTATCTGTACCCTGACATAATAGTTTGTAAAGGTTAGAGGCTATCCCATGCGTACAACTAATAGAGTGAAATAGTTCTATTAGCCCATCCTTAATAAAGATAGAAGGCGGCATGATTTGAACACTTTTGAGGCAGCATGGAAGCTACATCGATTGAAAGTAATGTTGCGCTAGTAGCGCAAATTCCCTATATAAATCAGGAAAGATTTTCCAACGAGCTGCAGGGAAGAGCTGTTGAGGTGTCCAGATCTCCCTGGAGTACCAGGGCCTGGAAGTAATCATGTGTGGCTGCTCGAATTTCTAACCAGAACTCTGGCTGAATTGATAGGGCTCTATCAGAGAACCAGGCCCCCGGATTCCCATGAAGTGCAGTAGTGTGGTATTGAAAAGAAACAGCAGCAGAAACTGAAATACGCTGAGAGTGAATCTTTACAGCATCCACCTGAGGAACTAACAGTATTGAGATTAGAAAGGAGTCTATGCAAAACTGGGATTTGTAAGGGGAAGAGAAGAAGGTAAAGTCAAGCTCATTGGGGTGTAGTAACCTCCATGGATCGACTAGAACAATATCGTTGATCACTGAGGTAAGCGTGATGTGACTCTTGGGGGGACCACTTGTCCTAGGCGGCTATTTGTCTATCAGGGGATCCAGAACTGAATTGAAATCCCCCCAAATATCAAGGAAGTATTAGCAAAGGCCTGCGTAACCTGAGCAAGAATAGCAAAAGGGCAGGGTCATCCACATTAGGAGCATGAAGACATATACATGTAACTTAAAAGTTACCTATCTTAAAGTAAACTCTGGGCCATCTACCCGCTGTATCTAAGCAGGTCGCAACAATAGTAGCATACCGAGATTTCCTATCCAATATGGCAACCCCACATTTCCCAGAAATGGCTGGGGAATAGGTGGCCACCATGTAAGAGTTAATATTGAGGTGGAAAGTTTCCTTCGAATTAAGATGTGTTTCTTGGAGGAAAATCAGGTCCGCAGCTTCATGACTTAGAAAGCTTAGGAGTTTCCTCCGTTTATCGGATTATTGATTCCTTGTACGTTCAATGAGAAAATCTGACATGGTGCCATCAATCAATAATAGACATTTTAGGTAAGAGCTCTTGAAAACTTACATCATAATCAGAATCTGTACAATAATGACATAAACACCAAGTATGCTAGCCAATACACCCATACTGAAAAATATGTACCAAAGTAACCTAGAGAAGAAGCAAAACCCCCAATGAATATGGCGACCAGATGTCTGCGGGAGGAGGCCCTAGAGAGGAACATTTTGACATAATAAAAAGAAAAGAAACACCAGAGTCCATAAGAAACACTGTCTCTGATACTCGTCGAGGCTGCTATGGGCAGATGGAGTCAGGTCCCATATATCTTCAAAATAAGGCAACAAACCGCCCTCGACAGACTCTTCACTGTGCTGCGGTAAATCCAATATGGCAGGTACAGCGGATGTGAGAGTACTGGCCGAAATATGCTGGAAGTCAGCGCATCAAGTCGGCTTCTTTAGAGTCCAAGAACTCCGCTAGTAGAGCAGGGTCCTCAAATGTTCTTGTCTGATTGTGAAGCGTGACTCGGAGCTTGGCCGGGTACATCAGGCCATAGCGTGCTTGTAGTTGTTGAAGCCTCGGCCGAAATTCCAGAAAGCGCTTTCGGTGGTCGACCGTGGGTTTAGCCAAGTCAGGATAGAAGAAGATCTTGTGGCTCTCATACTCCATATGGCCCTTTGCTCGGGAGGCACTGAGAATTTGTTCCACATGTTGATATCTCAAAAGTCGAAAGATGATAGGCCGCGGGGTCTTCCTGTTGAGCGTTATGTTTGTGGGAACACGATGAGCGCGATCAATCTCCAATTCTTTGGTAAAGGTGATTTGGAGCAGGGAAGGGAGGATTTTACTTAAAAATTCCTTCATATCTCCCAATTCCGCTCCCTCCGGTATGCCCACGAGTCGTAGGTTGTTGCGGCGCGCTCTATTATTGCCATCTTCCACTTCTTTCTGCAAGGCCCGCACCTGATGTTCAACTTTGTCGAGTTTGGACAGCCGGACCGCATGGGAGTCTAATATACTCTCCATTTTGTCCTGACGCGAAGAGAGCCCCTCCAGCCTGCCTTGCAATACACCAAGATCTTCCCTCAGCGCTCGAAGTGCTTCACCGTTTGACTGCACGAGGTCCTTAACCCCTCTAATTTCTGCGAGGATTTCCTGCTGCATTTCGGGGCCCTCGCGGAAAGCCGGCCCCTTCTGCGGGGACGGGGGTTCAGTTTTGGAGCGTTTACCGTGAGAAGCCGCTGGAGATCCAAATTCCAGACGCGTAGGTTTGGTCCCTGCCATCTCACCAATATGCCCCGGCAAGATCAGAGCAGAAATTCAAGTTTGTCCGGTGTTAATTCAGGATTCTGTGTAGGCCTCTCGGGAGCCTCAGCGTTATGCGACCATCCCGCTGGACATCGGGCTCCGCCCCCCGAGAGCTTGTAGTTTAAATTTCATAATAAGTTAGAGCCTAACAGCAGCAAAGAGCTATAATTTAAATCAAATAAGAATATAGATTAGCACAAAAGGCAAAACAGGGTCAGTACTCTTTGAGCAGCAAATAAAGTCTTTACAAAGAGGCCTTCTACCTAGGGGGCAAGAGATCTGTGAAATTTTTCAATAGGTGTTAACACCAGGTGGCAGTTTAAAAGGCCATTTTGAAAGACTCCTTCTATCCAAGCAAGGACTGCTAATCATCCAGGAAGTTGGTCACAGCTTACCTCAGCAGCACAGGCATAAATAGCTCAACCAGAGCTCTGTGATCCTCAGTCTTGAAGGACTAGAAAAAGGGACTGTTACTTCTGGAGAGAGATCTGCAATTGTGAGTATATACTTCTGGGAATTTTCTGAAAGGAATTCTTTCTATTAAAGCTATTTAATCTGTGAACCCACTATTTTTTGTTAAATCAGTCAGGGCCTAGTAGCAGCAGTTTAAGTTTAAATTTAAAACACAGAAGAGAACTTTCTGGTTACATCTCATACCCAGCAGAGAGCTTATAGTTTTAATTTAATAGTCACTCAGGGCCTAGTATCAGCAAAGTATTTTTAGTTTAAAATTAAAACACAGAAGAGAGCTTTCTGGTTAAATTTGGAACCCAACAGAGAGCTGTAGTTTAAATTTAATAGTCACTCAGGGCCTAGCATCAGCAAAGTACTTTTAGTTTAAATTTAAAACACAGAAGAGAGCTTTCTGGTTAAATTTAGAACCCAGCAGAGAGCTTGTAGTTTAAATCTCATAATAAGTTAGAGCCTAGCAGCAGCAAAGAGCTATAATTTAAATCAAATAAGAATATAGCTTACCTCAGCAGCACAGGACAGGGTACTGTGTAGCAGCCCTCTTTTAATAAGTGTTATTTCCCTCCCTCCTTCCCCACACCCACCCACCCCTGGGATAATCGTAGCTTTATAGGTACTTACACATCTTAAAAGACAGGAGGTGCTCTCAGGTGAAGCTTGTTACCCAAATCAGACATACACTAAGGACCTGAGATTAATTAAGCTTCAGGTGAACAAGGTATATTAAACTTATTAGGTACAGTTTTATTGGTATAAATATCCATTGCAACCCTTAGTAAGTAAAGAACTTAAAGATCTAAACAAAAACTTAAAACTAAGATGCAGGGGCTTTCCAGTCTTTTGCATTGAGTGTCACATGTATGATTTTCTCCCAGTTGGTGAGAGGTCTTACATGTGCACTAGGTGCAAGGAGCTCTTTGCTCTCAGGGAACGAATCCGTTCTCTAGAGGCTGGAGTAGCAGACTTGGAAAGCATAAGACAGACAGAGAGGTACATAGACGAGACCTACAGGGATATAGTCCTGAAGTCCCACCTCCAGTCTGGCAGCATCCCTGTTGCCATGGAGGAGAGTGGTCACGTGACAGGAGAGCATCCCCCTGGTGTGGCAGGAAGTGATCCTGTAACTAGGACCTGTCCTCCAGGTGATGTAAAACCCTCTCGTACCGAGGAAGTTTCTCCAAGGCCATGTGCCCATGAGGGAAGGGTTAGGACAGCCGTTATAGTTGGTGATTCGATAAAATACAAAACCCTAGTGACCACATTTAAAATCATCCACAACCTGGCACCAACTTTCCTCACTAACCTAATCAACTTACAACCTGCTAACAGAAATAGGAGAACCACCACCATAAACAACCTGCAGGTACCAATAAGTATAAGATCAGTTAAAATAGCCACACGCAACAGGGCATACTCCTACACTGCCCCCTCACTTTGGAACCAACTCCCGCCTGAGTTGCGCTCAATCAACGACCTTATGGTCTTCAGAAAAAAACTGAAGACATACTTATTTCAACAAGCCTACAATGTGTCCTGAACATCAATACATTCTAACATCAGCTGCATCACCAAAATGTAGTCAATTGTAAAATGTACTTATGTTCCAAAATGAAACAAGTGTAAAAATGTACATATGTAAATCTCCCTCTCTCCCCCCCCCCTAACTGTGTGTTGTGCTTATCCCATGAATCAAACTGTATACTTTATTGAAAATGATTGGCTTTGTTCTGTTAACCATCATATAACCTTGTAAATCACGCTGTAATTTCTTGAAATTTGTCGTTGATCCGTCACTCCTTGTTTACCTAATCAAACCGCTCCTGATCGCTGGAAGTAGCGGTATACAAATGTATGCTAAATAAATAAAATAAAATAAATAAATCATTAGGCATGTAGATAGCTGGGTGGCTGGTGGACGTGAGGATCGCCTGGTAACATGCCTGCCTGGTGCGAAGGTAGCGGACCTCACGCGCTACCTAGATAAGGTCTTAGATAGTGCTGGGGAGGAGTCTGCTGTCTTGGTACATGTCGGTACCAATGACATAGGAAAATGTGGTAGGGAGGTTCTGGAGGCTAAATTTAGTCTTTTAGGTAGGAAGTTGAAATCCAGAACTTCCAGGGTAGCGTTCTCCGAAATGCTTCCTGTTCCACGTGCAGGACCCAAAAGGCAGGCAGAACTCCGGAGTCTCAATGCGTGGATGAGACAATGGCACAGAGATGAGGGGTTTGGATTTATTAGGAACTGGTGTACATTCCGGGGAAAGGAGGGGCTCTTCCGAAGGGATGGGCTTCACCTTAACCGGGATGGAACCAGGCTGCTGGCATTAACCTTTAAAAAGGAGATAGAGCAGCTTTTAAACTAGATAATAGGGGAAAGCCGACAGTCGCCCAAGAGCAGATGGCTCAGAAGAATGTATCCTTGAAGGATACTACCAAAAGCAGAGATGTTCCAAAAAAGAGTAAAGTAGCCCAAATGCCGTCGAGTATGGAGCAGACAGAGCTTAAAGATCCCAAATTACCCATGTCTACCAATAGCCAAATTAATATGAATAAAATACAGTCTCTAAAATGCTTGTATGCAAATGCTAGAAGTCTAAAAAATAAGATGGGAGAGTTAGAATATATAGCACTAAATGAGAGGTTAGATGTGATTGGAATATCAGAGACATGGTGGAAGGAGGACAACCAATGGGACACTGTGATACCTGGGTACAAACTATATCGTAATGATAGAACTGATCAAATTGGTGGAGGGGATGTGCTCTATGTTACATTGAGTCAGAAAGGATTAAAGTTTTGCAGGAAACAAAATTTGTTGTAGAATCTCTATGGATTGAAATTCCATGTAAAAAGGGGAAGGCGATGGCGGTGGGGGTGTACTATCGACTGCCTGGCCAGAATGAACAAATGGATGATGAAATGCTCAAAGAAATCAAGGAAGCTAACAAAAGTTACAGCGCGGTAATAATAATGGGTGATTTCAATTACCCCAGTATCGACTGGGTCAGTGTCACGGCAGTACATGCTAGGGAGATAAAGTTCCTAGATGACGTAAATGACTGCTTCTTGGAGCAGCTGGTTCATGAACCGACCAGAGTCGAAGCCATATTAGACCTAGTCCTTAGTGGAACACCAGATCTAGTGCAAGGGATAAGGTTTTTGGGGCCACTTGGCAATAGTGATCATAGCATGATTGCCTTTGATTTAATTAGTGGAGGAGGGATAGTAAGGGAGACTATGATAAAATTAGGAAAATAGTTAAGAAAAAACTAAAAGGAGCAGTTGCAAAGGTTAAAGACTTACATCAAGCTTGGGTATTGTTGAAAAATACTATCTTGGAAGCCCAGACCAGCTGTATTCCACGCTTTAAGAAAAGTGGAAGGAAGTCCAAAAAACTGCCAGCATGGTTTAAAGGTGAGGTCAGAGAGGCTGTTGTTGCCAAGAAAGCATTTTTCAGGAAATGGAAAAAAGAGCCAAACGATGAAACCTGGAAACAGCACAAGCACTGCCAGGTCAAATGCAAGGCATTGATAAAGAAGGCAAAGAGAGAATTTGAGAAGAAGCTTGCTGCGGAAGCAAAAACACAAAATAAAGATTTTTTCAGGTACATTCGTAGCAAAAAACCTGTGAGAGAGTCAGTTGGACCATTAGATGATGGAGGAGTTAAAGGGGCACTAAGAGGCGGCAAGACGATAGCGGAGAGACTGAATGAATTCTTTGCTTCAATCTTTACTGAGGAAAATGTAGGGATGTTACCCATGACTGAAGTGGTATTTAAAGGTGTGGAAGAATTGAAGGAAATATCGATACATCGGGAAGATGTATTACAACTATTAGATAAACTGAAGAGTAGCAAATCACCTGGGCCGGATGGTATACATCCAAGGGTGTTGAAAGAACTGAAATATGAGATTGCAGACCTGCTATTAGTAATCTGTGAACTATCATTAAAATCATCTCTAATACCTGAAGACTGGCGGATCGTCAATGTAACACCAATTTTTAAAAAGGGTTCGAGGGGTGATCCGGGAAACTACAGACCGGTGAGCCTGACATCAGTACCGGGAAAAATGGTAGAAACCATCATAAAGAATAAAATTATTCAGCATGTAGATAGTCATGGCCTAATGGGAGACAGCCAACATGGCTTTAGACAAGGAAGATCTTGTCTTACTAATCTGTTATGTTTTTTTGAGAGTGTGAATAAACAGGTGGACAAAGGTGAGTCAGTTGATGTAGTGTATATGGACTTTCAGAAAGCCTTTGACAAGGTCCCTCATCAGAGACTTTTGGCAAAACTAAAGAGTCATGGGATAGGAGGCAGTGTACTACTGTGGATCAGGAACTGGTTAAAAGATAGAAAGCAGATTGTTGGGCTAAATGGCCAATTTTCCCAATGGAGAAAGGTGAATAGTGGTGTACCCCAGGGATCTGTGCTGGGTCCGCTGCTTTTTGACATATTCATAAATTACCTGGAAAGTGGAATAACGAGTGAGGTTATCAAATTTGCAGATGACACAAAACTATTTAAAGTTGTTAAAACCCAAGAGGATTGTGGAAAATTGCAAGAGGATCTTGATAAATTGGAAGACTGGGCATCAAAATGGCAGATGAAATTTAATGTGGACAAGTGCAAAGTTATGCACCTAGGGAAGAACAACCCAAACTATGGTTACACGATGCAAGGTTCCACATTAGGAACCACCACCCAGAAAAAAGATTTAGGCGTCATTGTGGATAACATGTTAAAATCCTTGGCCCAGTGTGCAGAGGCAGCCAAGAGAGCAAATAGTATGCTAGGTATCATAAGGAAAGGAATGGAAAATAAAACAAAAGATATTATAATGCCTCTATACCGTTCCATGGTGAGACCGCACCTTGAATATTGTGTGCAATTCTGGTCGCCGTATCTTAAAAAGGATATAGCGTTATTAGAAAAGATTCAGAGAAGAGCCACCAAAATGGTAAAGGGGATGGAAGGATACTCCTATGAAGAAAGGCTAAAAAGGTTAGGGCTCTTTAACCTGGAAAAGAGACGGCTGAGGGGAGATATGATAGAAGTCTATAAATTAATGAACGGAGTGGAACGGGTAAACGTAGATCGACTGTTTACGTTATCAGAATATAGAAGGACTAGGGACATGAAATGAAGCTACCGGGTAAACTATTTAAGACTAATAAAAGAAAATATTTTTTCACTCAACGTGTAATCAAACTCTGGAATTTGTTACCGGGGGATGTAGTAAAGGCTGTTAGTGTAACTGGGTTTAAAAAAGGTTTGGACAAGTTCCTGGAGGAAAGGTCCATAAACCATTATTAAGAAGGGACCCAGGATATCAATGCTTGACCTGGTACAAGCATTGCAGAACCTTTGTCTTTTGGGGAAACTGCTAGGTACGTATGACCTAGATTGGCCACTGTTGGAAACAGGATACTGGGCTTGATGGAACTTGGTCTGACCCAGTATGGGTTCTTATGTTCTTATGTTCTTATGTTGTATGTAAACCAGAGAGTGAGTAAGATCCGTGAGAGGTGGGGGGTGGGTATATTCAGCAGCGGTGGCTAGCTGATCTAAGACGGCTAGCTGCCGCTGCTGAACTCCACAACTAGTTATTCAATGCCGGGGCTATATCCGTTCATTCTCCCTTTATGCTCCTCAGACTATGGAATGTGCTGCCTGAGAAGACCAGAAACATATTCCGCAAGGGACTAAAAACCCATCTATTCATGGAGCGCTTTGGAGACATAATAGCATAAATCTCACACCCCACCAATAGTTAGCTATGCTCAATCCTCTGTTTTAAAGAAGTTCATAATCTTGTAAACAGCTTTGAGCTGGAGAAAAGCGGTATAGAAAAATAGTCAAATAATATAAAAATAAATTATCTGGTCCCCGGAACTGAATATCCAGACTGGACGGATTGCCAAGAAGCTAACCAGGCAATGGAGATATTCAGCAACTGCCCTGTTAGCTTCGGTGGTGAAAGTTAGAGCAGCCTTTACTGTGCCTGGCTTTTGCTGAATGTCCGGAACCGGGCAGCGGCTCAATATTGCTACTGCCTGGTTATTGATGAGTGCTACCCCGGAACGCCCCTGGCATGCCGATGCTAACTGCTTTGCATCAGGTGTGCAGCGATGGCACCTGTGGATATTAAGTGGCAGAATATTTTGCTGAGGGGTGTTTACATGGTTTGCAGGTCTGGAAACTATGAAAATGCCTTTGAATATCATCCCACGGTATATACGAGTTCTTAAATAAATAAACGATCACACTGATTTCGTGTAGGTTAATGAATTTTATAATCTATGCACATACTTACCTAGTCTGTCCACAATCTTCCCAAACTCCGCCCATGTACAGCCCAAAGCGAAAGTATGTACCATCAAATCAATGTATGTAGTTTTACCCTTGGCACTATTATATAAGAACCCATTTACTCATGAATGTGGTCACTTATACTGATAAACAACTAAAATAGCTAATGGTACGCACCTAAATTCAGACTTAAGTAGGCACCTCCTTTTGAAATTACACCCATAATGGCTAACTCCTATATTAAAGGTAGTTTTCCAATCATTACCCTGTCTGATCCGAATAAGATTGTAGGCCCATGAAGATCCAGCTTGGTGAAACTTTGAACACCTCTGAACCTGTCAAATAGTTTGGAGATCAAGGGCAAGGGATAACTTTCCATGGCAGAATTTTTATTAAAGTCACAATAATTGATGCAAAGCTGCAATACCTGTTAAAATGGCAGGCAGTGCATGCTATCTGGGTGGTTTGACAGATAACACAGGGAAACTGTAGATGATGCAGTGATTTTCTGCGTCATTTGCAGAAACTTCATTATCTGCATGAGTGGGCGGGATATAGATGGAGAGCGGATGTGTCTGCAATGTGCTGTTACAGCAGGCATCAGCTGCTTGCGGTAACTGTTAAACATGCAGAAAGCAGGGGCACTCATAACACCTCTTCAATGGGTGATATCACGTGCATCCACAGTGCTACTGGGATGCGTTTTTTGCAATTTTGGGGTGTTATCTACTGCGAAAATGTTGTGCATGCCCCCAACAGATTGCGCACGACTTTTACAGCTAATGCCATGCTATCTGCACTATTTTGCTCAGCAGAAAAAACTAAAACGCTTTAGTAAACAGACTCTTAAAAGTCAAGAAGCATAGAGAGAAAACACAGACGTTGCAGTTGCATACAATGAGAGAGTATATCAAGATGAGCTTGTCCAGAAGTTTCATTCTTTTTATTAGGGATGTGAAAAGGGAAATTAGAAAGATGGGTAAAGAGGAGTAGCCTAGTGGCCAGTATACTGGCTTGGTAACCAAGAGACCAGCGTTCAATTTCAACTAGTAATCCATGTGGTCTTGGGTAAGTTGCTTAACCATCCATTGCCTCAGCAGTAAGGCCTGTCAATCTACTTCTGGTCATAATGCCAAGAAAACCCAGGAGCTGCTGGGTTGCCAGGAGTTGGAGCTGACTCAAAAGCACACATTCCATATCAAGACAATAAACCTGTCTAGCAGTTTCATTCTTTTTATTAGGGATGTGAAAAGGGCAATTAGAAGGATGGATAAAGCCCTATTCTAGGTTTCCCTTGATAAAATCTTCAGGCTGGTGTGGGAACCTCATACAAAACAAACCAAAAGCTACGATTATGCATGTGTGGATTTTCAATAACTTTGATTTCTCTGTCCAGATACGTTCTTTCTGTCTTTTTTCAGAAACATAGTAAAATGATGGCAGATTAAGTACATCTATACCATCTATTAAGCTCTAAGATCCCTTCTTTTCCCTTAGAGATCCTCTATGTTTGTCCCATGCTTTCTTGAATTCAGATATAGTCCTTCTCTCTGTCACCTCCATTGGGAGACTTTTTCCATGCATATATCACTCTTTCTATAAAGAAACCTTTCATCAGATTACTCCCGAGTCTGTCTTTGTTCACCTTCATCCTATGCCCCTTCATTCTAGAGCATTTTTTAATTAAAAGAGGCTCTACTCCCCCAGCAAGCCATGAGCGCTCATACATGGATACTCAAAAATCTGCTACCATGGCTTTAAAGAGCTGCTGTGCTCAGAACGCTGCAGTTGTCTTTGTCGGTTGTTCCTTGGCTGCCCTAGGTAGATGCCTAATTCACCTACTGGTTGGACAAGCCCTGATTATAGACATTTCCTGGAGCATAGTTTTAAGGTATATGTGTACCCACATAGTCAGATAATTATAAAAAGTCATTCCTGCACTTATGTTGTCCCATGCAGGTATAAAAGACCTCTTACAGGCATAGTTTGCGGGGGCATAGGAGGCGGTATCTTACCCAAATTTTGCAGATGCTAATCGTGATCTGGTACCCTTGCCCCCACTGTCAGTATGACTTCCTTATCCTTTGCCACCCAAAAATAAGAAGGCAAACTACACCAATGCTTATAAAATGCAAGTTATCATAAAAGTACATGCTTTGGCATGAAGATCTGCACTTTGCTATTAGGCATGGAGTTGCAGTTAGGACAGAGGGTCATCAGAGTTGGCACACATGTATAGATTACAACATACCTTAATCTACATGCATACACATTTAAAGAGCATGTGATCATTTATACCTCTTGTGAGCAGTTGTAAAGTGATTGTGTCCACATTGAAGGTGCGCTCTCTGCCACACATGCTAGTATTTTATGAAGACAAGTAGGCGCCTACTTGTATTTATAAAATAGCACCTACATAGGCATCTCTCCATTGCACCCTGTTATAAAATTACCTCCTACGGTAGCAGCTGCTTTAGAGTTGATATAACATTTGTACCAGAAACATAGAAACCCAGAAAATGATGGCAGATAAACACCATACAGTCTGTCTAGCCTGCAGTCCATAAGAATATTGAGCTCTACAATCCCTTTCTCTCATTCAGAGAATCCTCTGTACTTGTCCATGTTTTCTTGAATTCAGATACAGTTCTCTTTTCCACCACCTTCTCTGGGAGCTTCTTCCATGCATCCACCACCCTTTCCATAAAGAAGTATTTTCTTAGAATACCACCAAGCCTGACGCCTTTCACCTTTTTCCTATGCCTTACAAAGCTTCCTTTCAGTCAAAAAAAAGGCCACGTCCTATGCATTTATACTATGGAGATATTTAAATGTCTGATATCATATCTGCTCTCTCCCTCCTTTTCTCCAAAGTAAACTGAGCATTTATGTGCTACTGGGGATTATGGTAGGAGCCTATTTTATCAAGGCACGCACACAATGATATAAATTGCCTTTTAAACTAGCTATGAAATAGGCACCTTTTAAACTTTCCTACAGGTACCTGTTATAAAATTACCTCTGAATGCAATCCATTTTTTGGCCCATGTCAGTATGGTCTTTAGTATGGAAGCATTGGTGGTGGGTCTTTTGAGAGAGATATCCCACCTCCTGTCGTTCTGTGTTTCCAATTCTATGCAATCTGTGCTCTTTCAGTGGCAAAGGGCATTCTGTACAGCTGCAGTTTTGCTATTCACAGTTAAGAAAATGCTGACTGAAGTCGTAAGCACTTTTATTTGGCCTTAGTCTGCCTTCTTTCTCGTAACCTCTGCACCCTTGAAATTCATACCATATGGTGAACAGTTTGTAAGTAGATGTATGAGTTTTTTTGAATGTAAAATGAGGGCAGTTGTGCCATTTTCCTGAATAATGTTTAGTGTATATAACTCTTTATCTTGTAATTTCAAAATCATTCCTCAAATGGTTTTGTAATAGACCGCATTAAGTGGCCTAACACATATTAAACACCTGTGTTAACTAAGACAGGTCATTAATATGAATAATAGAGTTAATATACTTGCATTAATGATAACATAATTTTGTTATTAATATAGCAGATTAGTACAAACATTTAATGGAACTGAAAAATGTAAATAAAATCTGCTCATTCAAATAGAGCACTCTGCTGGTCATTTACTAATGGTTAGCACACTAAGGAGCCTGTTTGTTAAAGCTTGTGTCTGTAACATGCTTGTGGGCTGCATTGCTAGCACTAACTTCAGGGGGCATATGCTTTCATCTTTCTGCAGTTAGAGTGGGCCTAGGGGGCAGCACTGTGCAAGCTGGTACCAATTGAGGTGAATTTGTGCAATCATGTTAATAGCAGCCAGCACTATTAATACGAGTCATTAATACCTGTGCTAGCCAAGATGCATCATCAATGCCTGTGTTCTGCCCCTGTCTGCCCAGTCCTCACCTGACACCTGTTACCAGGGTGATGTGGGATTTTTGGTGCTAGGGTTCATACTGCTTTTTAGACCCCACGCTATCAGGTAATGGCATTTAGTAAGCATGCCTCTAAGGGTATTAACAGGCATTGATATATTTTTATTATGCAAATTTAATATTAGTAAATGGCCTTCTTTTTGTTAACTAAACCTTTAGTAAACATGCCCCTAAATGCATAACACATGGTAATATCTGTTAACATGCACTGAGTGCTGCAGCGGCTATAGGAATAAAATAGGCTATTGTGGCATTTAATGAGTGCTAACGAACCATACATGCACCTTGATGTCACAGTTCATATGAAAACTTAGGGGTATGTTTACTAAACCATCTTAATGTTCCCGGCGCTAGTTGCAGCGATAATGTGAAGGATGCCATATAAGCAGTGGGCGTTCCGGTCTTAAGGTAGCAATCGTGGGTTATTGCGCGATAAAGTGCACCGTGTCCGTTATCGCGCAATAGAGGGAGCCGTGCACATTACCGTGCATTAATCTTAACTTTGCATGCTGACCTGCAATCACAGTAACAGAGGTGTAGCACACTGGTTAATGCAATGACTGCTGAGACAGGGGTCATGAGTTTGATCCCCCAGTGGGCCTAATGAATAAGGGTGGCCAAGGCAACTCCTTTTCCTGCTTGTGACAGTCCAACAATCTGTGCTGCTAGCTAAAAATACCCACACCCCAGTGCCATAACCTAATGCACCTTTTAGGGCGCACCAGAAGGCACACCCTAAACCAACACGTCAGTCAAGGTGGGTTATAATGTGTCCCAGAGGGCGTGTTGAAATGTTGTCAACCCCCAAATCACCATATTAGGTGCCCCACAAGCTGGCTGAATCTGAGGTGTGGCTAAAGATGCCCCAAGGATGTATAGGTGACTCAAGAAATGTTGGCCAAGGGCACTTTGGTCACCCAAGTTGAAAAGCAGGAAAGGCATGGGCCAAACACAAATGTAACCCTAACACTGCACAGAGCACCAAGGAAAGACAATGCACAAGTGATGGAAGGAAATAGATCTGAGCTGATGGACCAGACAAACTGCGTCCAGCCCATGTGGCAGATGGAAAAACATATTGGGGATAGCTGTAGCGATGCTCAGGGTGATGGTAATGTACTGTGCAACAATGACAATGTGTGGCAGAGGATGGGAAGACGTGTCCAGCAGAGGAGGTAGAGGTGGCAGGATAGGTGCAGTGCCATGCAGAGCACACACTGGAGAGGCAACCAGGAAGATCTGCAATGCAGAAACGTGTACCAGTGCAGGACATGGGGTAGAAGCTTGCACATCAGGGCAGGACGGCACACAGCTGGCAGACACACATAGACGTACAGAAGGATGGTTGGCAACTGTGATAAGGGTAAAATGTGCTAACAGCACAGATCTGCACAGATACGACTATTACAGGAATGAAAAGTAGCTATACAGGACAGGCATACAAATGAAAGATAACAGAGAGGATCAAACCTATGACCATTAGCACAAATGTCAATGCACAAGCCAGTAGGCTACACCACCAATGTGAGGTCATTAGCAAAGGATGCATACAAGAATATTGCAGGGCATCACACAAGAAGCCTGCTGTCTGCCAGGACAGGCAAACCTCCAACAGAAACCATGATGGAATGCACATGCAGATCTGGTGTGTACAGCTCAGATCACAGTCTGTAATTGAGACCAGAGACACATATAACTACATGCACATACACAATGAAATGTTATGCAGTGGATACAGCATGCAAAAGAGGAAAGAACCTAAACCCAAAGGGCGGCAGGAGATGCTCTGTAGAGCAGGGCAAAATATGGAACAGAACAGGAGCATGGGAGAATTGAACCTGCAAACAGGTGTGGCACAGACCAACTGAGCCACAGCAATGCCAATCCCCCAAGAGGACTGCCTGTGTGTGCACTACAAAGAAAGAGACATATGTAACAGCTAATATGTGATGGTTAGGCAGCACAGAGGGCACACTTTGATGTACAGTGAAGAGATGGAAGGGTGTGTGGATAGGTGATGAACCTGCAGGTAGCTCATGGTCAGGTTAGCACAACACAAAAAAATAAGGAAACCCCATGTGGGAATCAAACCTACAACCTAAGGCGTTACAACACATGCCCGGAACCACTATCCCAAACAACCACAGCAAGCCCAATGCAAAGATATTACCTCAAAGGGAATGTCTGTATGGGAACCCGTAACACCCAGTGATGTGGCAGATGGCTGGCAGATAGGCAGCTGGCACCGTACAAGGATGTGAGCACAGGTGGGCCATGTACATGACCATGAAATCACTAAATATGTGTGTCAGTGTGGTCAAGCAGCAGCACAGACAAATGTACGTCCAACACATATATTTATTTTGGTTAATCATCAGAGATAGTGTAGATACCGCCTATCATAATATCAAGGTGATTGGATAACAGGGCAAAAATCAAAAACACATTTTGCAGGGCAGCAACCCACATGTTACAGAAAAGTCACTGGCCCATCAACAGATGATGGGCAGGAGAGATAATGTGCATTAGGTGCATGGTGTGCAGTATGCATTAGACTCCCACCCCCCACATGTTGCTGCACACCCCAAATGCGTCAGTTACATATGTGTGCATGTAGACAGTAGGCGGTGCATGATGAGGGCCCAACATGCACCGCCAATCAATCATGATCTGTTCATAAGAATATATCTGTCTGCCAACACAGGAGGCACAAAAATGAAACAGCATATGTTGTTAAGAGTAAGAAAGTGAAAACACAGATATCGAAATATATGTTACAGCTGTCACATAATACCTGATATAGGAATCAAAGCAGTAACAATTTAACCCTAAACAATGGTCAAATGCAAAATGAGGATATGCTTATAGGTAGCAGAGGCACATGAACACAGAGAATTCAAATAAAACAAACCACAGAAACATGCAGAGATAACACTATGCAGAAGGTCCCCTGCACTGGTTGGTGTGGATACAGTGTCTGTACACATATAGCACAGTACATGGAATGCACAAATGAAGGAAGAAAATGGACACGCACACTGCCACACTCCAAATATAACGGGGCAATGTGAGTGCCGGAACCTCAGGAGATAAATAGGACTGTGCAGACATGCAATGGTAGGTTTGTAAATCAAAAGACCCAGTCAATAGCGTGGAGGCAAGGAAAGAACTATTTATTACCACTCTTGTATTACAAAGCCAGGCCCGACACAGGCCGTGTTTCGCTTATGTCTTCATCAGGGGCTTATGGTTACAACATAAAAACAACGTTAAAAACATTCATAATCTGTAAAAACAAATCATAAACGTAAACATAATAAAATAACACAATTAAAGCACCTAATAAACTATTTGATGCATCAATAAATAACTTAAAACATCATTAAACAAATATAAATAAATAAATAATTAATACAGTACAGCAAATAACTGCCTAAAAACATAAATAAATTGGACACATATAAAAGGTACTACCATCTCATAATTACATAAATACCAAATGATATGTGCCTAAAAAATAAATAAATAAATATAATAAACCCGATAAAACGTAAAAGCATGCTGATTGTTGAATTGTACACACCTAAAAGGTACTGACATATCATAATCACATAAATACCAAATAATATATGTTTAAAAAATAATAAATAACAGGTAATAATAAAACATGGAATGATAACTAAAATGAAAACCAATATAACCTATATCCATTACATTCATTACCTTTACCCGTGCAATATGCCACACTGTAATTGCTAAAAGAAAAAAGAAGAAAAATACCAGTCTAGATGGGTACACCCATAAAAATACAGCATTATATAATAAATAACAAGTAATAAAATAGATACAAACTAGATAAAACACACAAACCCAAAAACCCAGGAAAAGCGCAACAGGAACCTCTATGCCCTACCTCATCTCATCATGTGCACCTACCATCCTTCATCCTCTTACCTCTGCAAATGATGTCCCAAAACTCAATACTGTCAGCACTACAGTACAACAGTAGTCAGATTGTTCAAAAACCGGTATCCACTGCAATATAAATAAATAACATACTTACATCATTGTCATAAATCCTATTGCAACAAGAAAAAGGAATCCATGTAACAATTCATAACTCCTTACTACCGACCGATCAGTGCTTACTCTTAGACCCTCAGTTAAAACCAATTCATTAAAACCGTTAACCCGAGCACACCTTAGGAACTATAGAAATGTATGCTCCTCTATCCTTAAAAACAATGTCATATACTTTGAAATAACTGCCCTGAAACCTCACTACCGCTAACTATAGAGCAATAAATGTACTTATGTACTTTGAATTAACTGTCCTGAAATCTCACTACCACTAACATTGTGCATAAACACTCCTCCAGTGATGTAATATTTGCGGGCTTTTTTTTCAAAATCCCTGGCTCTAAAAGATATCCAAGTGCACAAGTAGATAGAGATCCCCTACTATTACATCTAATCCGACCATAACCCATGACTTAGACTCTCCAATTTTTTTAATTATACAGTTAAACGCCGTGTACACGTCTCCTCCTAACATCCGTGCCATTCACAACTCATGGTGTAAACTCCTAATACTTTCAATTGCAAGGTAAATCGCCGTTGTGCATTACTACCCTCTACCGCAGCTGCACGTTGAGATAAAGGTTACAAAAACCTCTACCTTATCCCAAAGTATAAATGCCGATCTCATCAACCATACTAAATATTACAGCCATCGCAACTTACCAAAGTTACTTCTGCTACCTCAAATTGTACATGCGTATGAAAGCAGAGCACTCACTCTCTTCCTGCACAACTTCAGAGAACGCCCGCAGCTGCGCGTTGATATAAAGGTTACAAAAAACGCGGGAGAAAACAGCGACGTCAAGAGCTTGCATTGACTGCGTTTTAAACCAACCATTGTCTCTCTATTTAGCCCTATGGATTCTCTGTTGTTAGACAAAGAAATAGAACCGCCAAAAGATTTTTTTAACATCCATCACTGTGCAAAGAGAAGGGACTATTAACATAAGCCAAATTTAATTTTTGTATTTTAAATGGATCAAGTAATATAAATCACATTCAATTATAATACCTCCACCGATGACTCATTTCCAAACCTATCTTTTGTCAATCTTCTTACCATCATTCAAGGAAACCTAACACACCATACTCTAAGCATGTTCTATTCCATATGCATTAAAGAAATACTGATAAGTCTTCTTCCATGTTTAATCCATCTGGGTATAAACTATTGAGTTGGAAAATGTAGCGCTGTTCTAAACGTGCTGTTGTTCTCTCCAAATCTCCTCCTCTCCAGTTTAGCTTAACCTTTTTGATAATAAAAAATTTTAGATCCGACACCTTATGATTATGTTCTATCCAATGGGCTACCAGCGGCTTATCCTCTAACTTCCTATTAATGCAACTCCTATGCTCTATTATTCTCTTTCGGATAGGTCGTGAAGTCATACCTACATATACCTTCTGACATGGGCATTGAATCACGTAAATAATGTGACTAGTCGCACAGTTAGTAAAATCATCCAAATAGAAAACTTTATTATTCTGAGGATGTATATATTTATCCCTAACTGAAAGGGCATGTACACATACGGAGCACCTTCCACACTGATAGTGGCCTTTGTACTGGGATAAAAACTTGCCTTCTGTAAATGCCGACAGAACCAACATGTTTCTTAAATTGATATTGCGTTTGTGTGCAATAACTAAGTTAATATCTGCAAAACCTGGGAGGGACTGAATGAGGTGCCAATACTTCTGCAAAAAGTTTTTAATATCTTGTGAACGATGTGAGTAAAGCAAGGGACATACCATTTTAAAATTCTCTTCTCTCTCTTTCTTCTGCAATAATGCGTCCCGTGTCACACAACAAGATTTTTTATATCCTTTTCTGATTTGTTCAGAAGGGTAATGTCTGACTTCCAATTGGTCTTTAATAATGTTTGCTTGCAACTCAAACTCCTCCCCAGAAGTGCAAATTCTCTTAGCCCTAAGAAACTGCCCATATGGTAAATTGTTTTTTAATGCCAAATTATGAAAACTGCCATAATGCAACAATTGGTTCCTGTCCGTAGGCTTTCTATATAAAGTTGTGCAAAACCCCGCTCCTGTCTTCTTAATTAAAAGATCCAAATATGGAATTTTTTCAGGGTCATAGGTCATTTGAAATCGAAGGTTGTCACACTGATTGATCCAAACATTAAAATCCGACAACTCTTCCACTGATCCATTCCACAAAATAAAAATATCATCTATGTATCTCAACCATAAGTGTATCTGCTTATTGAAGGGATTGTTTTTTATGTATATCTCTTCAAACTCATACACGTAAAGGTTTGCGATGTCCGGTCCCATAGACGAGCCCATGGCTACTCCCTTGATCTGCTGGTAGAAAATGTTCCTGAAACAAAAGTAATTCTGGCACAAGGCCATCCGAGCCATTTCTATAAGGAATATTGTAGGAATGCGTTTTTGACTACTCCTATTATATAGATATCGTTGAACTATTATTAATGCTTCTTCCTGCAGTATATTCGTATATAATGATTCTATATCCAAAGTCACAAGTAAAAGCTTGTCGGAGTATTCTATAGTCTTAAGAATATTGATAACTTGTGTGGAGTCCCGGACATACGACCACATGCTCTCAATAAATGGCCGCAGAAATATGTCTAGTAATTGGGACACTGGCTCAAAAAGAGACCCTATCGCAGACACTATTGGACGCCCTGGAGGATTTTTCAACGATTTATGTATTTTTGGGTTAACATAAATAGTGGGAATTACTGGAGAGGATACTGTCAGAAAATCTCTCTTTATTGAGAGCATGTGGTCGTATGTCCGGGACTCCACACAAGTTATCAATTGTGTTATTTTATTATGTTTACGTTTATGATTTGTTTTTACAGATTATGAATGTTTTTAACGTTGTTTTTATGTTGTAGCCATAAGCCCCTGATGAAGACATAAACGAAACACGGCCTGTGTCGGGCCTGGCTTTGTAATACAAGAGTGGTAATAAATAGTTCCTTCCTTGCCTCCACGCTATTGACTGGGTCTGTTGTGTGGCGCGTGGTTCGTGCTTGTTTGTTGGAAGGTTTGTAAATCAATGCAGCGTGTCACGTCTGTACAGTAAACAAACACAATAACCTGAATATAGAGATGGAAAGAAAGGTCAAACATTTCACAGTAACCCACAGAGAAGCCATATTGACACATGCTGTGTCGCACCAACATAGTCAGTCACATGCACATGCACCTGGTACATTGAAACATCATAAAGTGATGCCACACATGCACTGTGACACCCTTGGTGAGTGCAAACATCAAGCGAAGATGTTGGGTAGCAGTAAAGTGGTGTGGTGGCAAATACTGTGTTATGTCAAAGTGGAGGGTAGGCAGACATGGACAAGAGGACCTCTCCATCATTCTCCCTGTGCCACACGCATGGCTGTATGCTCGTATTGAACCAAACAGATGTACGTATCCTACGTTCCATGTCACACACATGGGCAAAACACAACAACACAATGTCAGAAGGATGTACAACATACAGCAACAATGTCAGTCCCTGCTGCACACATGGGGACCAGTACACAGTGTCCACAGTGCAAAGGGTGTCTGCAACCCAACAAGTCCCGTTAAGACTGTCCTTGAAACCCTGGGTATGCATAGTCAAGTGTGACATCCAAATATGCCACAGTACTGGAAAGGTCATGTGTGTCTCCTGCGATGAACACGACATACAGCCAGAGCACGGCAGCAACGGTGTGTTGGACAGGCTTGTCATGTCCAAAGTAGTAGTATAACAATAATACTGCCCATCTGAGGCATATGTCCCACTTGCAGAGGTCAAACATCCTATGGCACCATTTCCCATGGATAGTTCCATGGTGTTGTTGTGTCCTCCAACAGGTGGGTGATGGTGACGCCGGATGCACTGTAGTAGATGTGCTTTGTGTGTCCTCTGCCCTGTGTCAGAAGAGGATAAACAATGTATTGGTATGCTGCTTGCAACATCAGCCCAAATTGCAGAGAGTCAAACATCAATATGTACATAATGAAACGTCACACAGGCAAACATAATATGATCACAACACAGAACACAGTGCATGTTGTGGACATTTGGAATTGGAACCACAGACGAGGATGTCACATGAATATGGTCATATCCATGCCCATGTTACACAGGCGTTTCACAGCTCCACCCCATATGCATCAGCGTTCGTGTACAGAGACCCAACATGAAATGTCCATGAAATAAACGGTAAATCATTAAAAGGCTAATGTCATTTCCAAAAGACCAAAGGTGCAACCTACCGTGTGTTTGCATCAAGTGTCTGTTTGGGATCCCCTGAGGTTCTCAAAGGCCACAACACATCACAGTGAAGGGAGAAGATGTCATCGAAATGTGTACAATCACCATGTCCCCATGTCCAGCCACTGTTGATGCATGTCCACATTATGGCGATATCTGTGATACAAAAATGCTTTTGCGCAGTGGTCTGTTAGCACACAAGAGATAGGTCAGCCCACAACACACAACACATGTCCAGAATATTCACAAGGTAAACAGTAGTAAGGTAGAGGTAGCACAGTCACCACCGCTTCCCAGGTGTACAGACCCCTCACACCACATGATAATGCAAAATGCCTGCATGCTGTATCATCACGCAGTCAACCCAAAAACACACACCCACACAGTATGCTAAGGTGAGCGTGCCAGCAGTAGCATATGGCCTGTATGTGCACAATTGTAGATTAGTGGAGATAAAGGCTTGTCAAATGTAATGATACACTGCTGTTGGCTGATGCAAAAATGTCAGGGAAGGGTGTACATGCAGACCACCACCCAAACACTTAGGACCTGCACACACTCTCAGTTCTGTTGGACGTGTCCCAGAGACAGTGTTGGAGAAGACGAACTGGCCAGGAACACATGTGGATATGTGTGCCAACAGCAACATATGGGGTATGGGGGTGCAGGGCAAAGAGGTGAACAACATATGTACAATATGACAGATCACTGCAGACATGTGCTCCTCCTGACTGTCGTCACAGACAAAGTAGCTGTAGGTCCACCTGCCACAAACTACTGCATGTTGGATGACGTACAGTCACCTGCCAATGCACCACAGCACCAGGAGGGTCACCAAATATGTGTGTGGCAAAGCAGGCAGCAGGGAGAGGAGGTGCGGCGAGGAGCAGGTGTGAGGTGTAGCGGAGGAGCCAAGGAGCAGGGATGTGTGACAGGGAGGTAGAGGGCACAGAGGGCAGGGAGATGGAGCAACAGGACATGGCAGGAGGTGAGGAGGGGGGGGGGGCACCTGTTCAGCAGGACCCAGAGCTGGCAGGGAGTGTTGGGCCTGTGGTGGTGGCTGCAGGCTCATCGGGTGTGTCCCAGTCCACACAGGGGCCACCCAGTGACAAACGAAGGCGTATACCTGTCACAGCTGAGGAACGGAGGAGGGCTGTGAGATTCAGCCAGCAAGAAAACCACATCATGCTGGCCAGTGTGTTGGAGCGGTATGAGGTGCTCTATGGCCGGCTCAGTAACAGCACCACTGTGACAACACGTACACATGCTTGGGAGGAGGTACAGGAGGCTGTAGCCCAGGCAGGGGGACCAACCAGGGACCTGGACAGCCTGAGAAAGAGATTTAACAACATTAAGCGTGGTGTCCGTGCGCACATGGTGGCGGAGAGGCAATATGCCATGGGCACTGGTGGGAGTGCCCCCTTTGCCCCAACTCTCACACCCCTGGAGCAGGAGCTCGCAGACGTCTTGGGCCCATCTACCTGCGTGGACTGCCAGAAGCGCTAGACACCACCCATCCACAGGCAGGTGGTTATGCACCTTACACCTTGCTGCTCCTTAGGCTTGGAATAAACGTCCTTTGTCTATGTGTCAGGCATCTTCTATGGCCCTCCTCCCACTTAGGTTCAAAGCTTATATGTTTGCCTCTGCCTTTGGCTCAAGAGTGTGCTGTTCCCCGTTCCTCCCCTTTCTAATCCCACCTTTCTGTCTTCCTCTCACACTTGTTCCTACCTCCTTCCTTTGACCTGTCTCCCCTGCTCTTGTCATTTTGCTCCTGTTCCAAACCTCCTTCCACACCTGTTAGTGCATTGTCCTTTTAGATTATAGGCTCCGTTGAGCAGGGATTGTCTTTTTGTGTTTTCACATTTACAGTGCTGTGTGCGCTTGGTAGCACCCTATAAATGCTTAGGAGTAGGAGTAGGAGTAGGGGTAGTAGTAGTAAATATGAAGCACATGTACAGGCCACACCCAAGCACATGTGGCACATGGAGGGGATTGGTGGGGGACCATGTCCAGAGAGCATGCGTGCCTGAACACAGGCAACTATGGGGTGATGAAACAGCAGCACATGGCAGGGTAGGTACAGGCTGTGTGTGACAGATACCTGGGCCTGTGTGCATGATAGAGACAGTCCTGAACGTAGTTGAGGACCACAAAGCAGTGGAGAGGCAGGGGGTGTGGCGAGCAAGGCCCATATCTGATTGAACACTGCATACATCAATGGCCCAGAAAACATACATGCAAAGCCCAGAGGGTTAAGCTGCATAGCAACAATTCACAGCACTACAGATCAGCAATGTAAAGGAGATGTAAAGGACATATCTGAGGAGTGGCTAATGATATTCCACTGTAATCAAAGAGCATCACAGCATACCTGAGCAGCAATGTAACAGTAAAGAGCCACATTGGGATATCATTTGACAGTATTCAGATAACCTCCTTGTATCATTTCTACATTGTTGCTCTGTAGTGCTGTGAAGTTTGGCTGTTCTGCTAGACCCTCTGGGCTGTACATATAGGTGAGTTTGGCCACTGATGTATGCAGAGTCCATGCGAGTACAGGGCCTGTCTGTCTTTCAAAGTACTCCTCCTCCTAAGGATATGTGGTTGGGGGGACTAACTGAGGTCAGATTCCTCTACTACTGGAGTTGTCATACCCAGATTGGTCTTGCATTCCTTCATCACATATGGCTTCTGAGGGCTTATATTGAGTTATTATTTTGTGCCTACACCTTTTGGGTGTGTTCAGCAGCCCGCGTTCTCTGTCACCCTGAGGTTTACTTTTAAAATAGTATCTGATATATAGGTCACAGCTAGTCATCATACCTCTGCAGCCAGTCACCGAGCACATTGTGACATGGGGAGACATACAAGAGGGACATACAACTAGCCCATAAAACATTGGCCTGGGGGTACACACAGGGTCCAACAACAAAGGCAAGAAATCACGTTAGCACCAAGGACACAGTCCAAAACGTGATCAAAGTGGAAAAACAATTTTATTTAGCAAAGGCTCTTGTCAACCCGACACAGGCCGTGTTTCGCAAACCTTCGTCAGGGGTTGATCGGGTAGAATCCTACAGACATAGAAAACACAGACATTTGACACTAAAACATAGTTAAAATAATGTGAATAGAACAGAACAATAGATATAATCTATAAAATATACAGATATACCTATATAATTGTCATAAATAATTAAAAAACTAAAAGCATAATAAATATAATATAAAACCAATAAAAAGAAAGGAAAGCGTGGATACACAATTATAAATAGTAAGGTAAAAGCATACTATATACATATAACTAATAAAAATCAGTATGAACTGATAAAAATTGACAAAACAAAAATGTGACAAACAAAGGTACCTCTACAAGAAGACCCATCAAATGGTGGCCTTCAAAGGAAACTGTACTCGTCAAGCTAAAATGGAAAAGCCAAATAAATAGCTATAAATAACAATTACTAATAAAACAGCCATAGTAAAATCTTAAGAACAAATAAATACAACTCGGGACAAAGTAAAACAAAAAGCATCAGGAGCAAACAATATATACTAGACAGCCCTCAAAAAATAATAAATAAAAGTAAAAGTAGCGTTAGCTTTAAAAACGCACATAATGGATAACATTGTTACAAAGTCAACTAATAAAACTGAGGACGTGGTAACTGAGAAAAAAGGAAAAGAGAAAGAACGCAGCAGGAGCGAAAATGTACAAAAGAAATGTTACTCTAGATAGTTTCTTCACTCTGTTCTAAAGGCAATTTGCCATGTTATTGTCTAGAGCAGGAGGATGGCCGTATCGACAATGGCAGGCTCAAAACTTTGATCATTCGGCTTCAACTACAGGAAAGTTAGGTCTAAGTACTCCGCTTTCCACGATAATTTTAAGAACGGCGTCGTACGAGATTGCTGATATAGAGCTACGTGTATCATATATTATATATTGCAGAGATAGCGTTACTTATTTTACATAGATTTCAAGACAGCATCATCGTTTTGTTTTTATTACTGGTTGCTCAAAGTTTTGAGCCTGCCATTGTCTTTTCCTTTTTTACCTTACTATTTATAATTGTGTATCCACGCTTTCCTTTCTTTTTATTGGTTTTATATTATATTTATTATGTTTTTAGTTTTTTAATTATTTAAGACAATTATATAGGTATATCTGTATATTTTATAGATTATATCTATTGTTCTGTTCTATTCACATTATTTTAACTATGTTTTAGTGTCAAATGTCTGTGTTTTCTATGTCTGTAGGATTCTACCCGATCAACCCCTGACGAAGGTTTGCGAAACATGGCCTGTGTCGGGTTGACAAGAGCCTTTGCTAAAAAAAATTGTTTTTCCACTTTGATCACGTTTTGGACTGTGTCCTGGGGGTACAAACATACACCAACAAAACTCATTTAACGTCAGTATGCATCTACATATCCAGGGACATATCACAGACCTCTGACAGGGAAAGGACTAACACATGGGGATGATGATGTAGACGCAAACAAACACCATCAAAAAAATCACACACATGTCACACACTTAACACTCTGTCGGGGCCCACATACAGTGGCGATACTGTACCCACCCTCACCAGACATTGGAAGGCACATTGCCACACCCATACCAAATGCACATAGCACAACCCCACAACACCTGGGATCAGCCCTTATACATGTCCCACAGTACCACACACACATTCCCATACCTGCACACATGGTACAACCCCATACACAGCAATGCGCCACCCATCCCCCCATACACCCCACCACACCCATGGAGCATGGGATAGCTGTCCAGCCGCACCACATAGTGTCTTGCAAAGAGGAGGGCCCACAGACATGTCTGGCTGACATGGACACATCCTGCAAAACCTAACGTGCATACCACTCAGAGCAATGCAAGCACATCGCTCACACACACAATGACGGCTCACAATCCCACTCAGGGCTCCCACATGCGCCACAGCCACATGTATTGCTGAGGCCACATCCAAGGTCAGGCAGCCAGTCCATACCTGATACTGCAGATAGAGGGCGTGGCACACAAAACACCATCCCCCACACACTGCATCCCATGTGGTACAGCTACACCAGGGAATGAGGCTACTACCCCCCCCCCACCACCCCTTGCCAGGCACAGCACATTGTAGGCACCTGTGCTGTCCCTATTGTAGGCATACCAATAGCAGGTACAGGCATACAACACATTGATTATGGCGGGGATGTACTACACAGGTATACATAGGTGCACTGCGCAAACTCATCTGTGCTGTGTACCCTTTTCCAACCCCCAGGTGACTACAGGACCATGGAGGCACATGAGGAGGAATATGTGGCAGGGCCTTAGGATGGCGATGGGCCAGAGCCCGCAATGTATGGGGACACCGCTAGCAATGATGAAGGCACAACAGGAAACAATGTGCTGGCTGAGGCAGAGGACACACCACCGGATGTCAACGCAACAGTGGGGGCCACTAGCAGCAGCTCACAGGCTGTAGAGGGTATGGAGATGGAGGGGAGTCACCACACCGTGCAGGTGCCAGAGACATCAGCCACCCTTCCCACAAGCATGGCTATGATCTTGGCAGAGCTGCGGGCCCACAGTGCCTCAGCAAGGCATGATGCCGAAGCTGGGTAACAGCATACACAATAATCCCCATGGGGGTGGACGTAACATCCACAATGAGATTGCATGTGCACCACAATATGTTGGTAACATAACAGACTGTTTCTTATGTGTGTGTGGGGGAGGGTGGGGGGGTCTGTGCAATATGCATTCCCCCCCCTTGTGTGAGGAGCTCACACACACACACACTGTTCACAGCCATATACCCCAAGGAAGCGCATAGCGGAAAACACCTATCCCAGGTCACCTAGACAGCTTACATGACTGACCCCTCCCCATGGGTATTGTTACCTAGCATAGTTTGTCAGCGTAATCTGTACTATGGGCCAGCATTAGAGAAAATAGGGCCCCCCAGATATATGTATGTGTATGCCATGACTCCTCACATGAACCTGGCTTATCTCATATGACCAGTGTACAGATCAAACACTGACACATTGAACTGCAACACTGTACCATGTGTGAGATCTGTGATTCACATGAGCCCTCATCAGGACCCTTTCCTGACATGAGAATGGCTCATGGGACACACAGATTTAAACATGGTCATGCAATGCTAGTTGTTGCATGCATGATTCTTCTACAGACTGATCTGGTGGGATATGTTTGACATGTGCATGTGTCACAGTGGGGGTTGTAACAGGTATCTCAAACATCACCTTGTGTCCCACCCACAGGCACTCGTCAGGCTCTGTTGGCCATTCTCCAGGAGATCCACCAGCTGTGTGCCACAGCAGACACAATAGCAGGGGCGCTCCTCCATATTGTGGATGCCCAGGAGGCCATAGCTGCCCATACCCAGCAGCCAGCACTGGCACCAGAGGCGGCACCAGCAGTCCCAGGACAGAGGGGTGGGTTGGGTCGTGGTCACCGTGGCTGGCCACGGAGGATGTGAACATTAAAAATAAAGATATCACAACCTATTACAACCTATGTGTTTGTTTCCAATGTGTTGCACTGTGATCCCCTACGTACCCTGCAACCCATGTTGTCACCATGCCCACATGTGCCTACCCATATCCCTCAGGGGTGGGGTGTCTGTACTGCCACAATCATTGCACATAGGTTATGCCATGCCCTGTGTGTCATGGACTGTGGCAGGTGGTCACCCTCCTACCTATGCGTGGGGGTTGTGGCGCTGCAGCATCTAGGCAGTTGCCTATAAGAAGCAGCGTGCCAGCTGTTCTTTGTTAAACTAACTTATTTCCAGAGCAAATGCTGCTGGGACCTTTGTAGTTGTGGTTAATAAGCAGTCCGAGTAGTTTTAGGCAGTTCACAGGAAATTTATTAATTTTATCTTGTTTCATCAAACTTAGCAAAGTAAACTTCTCTTTGGAACATGAACAAGGTGTAACAGAAATAGTGATGAGTAACTCAAATAGCTTCAGCAAACTGGAAATTAATGCTTTAAACAGTGCTGAGTAAAACAAATTGTAATCCTTTTCTTTTCTTTCAGGATTCAAAACACTCAGAGCATTTAAACACAGTCCTGAATTCTTTCTTTGAACCAGCAACTCAGCTTTTCTTATTATTAAACATAAGCTGTTGAGCAATCCATTATAGAATCTGAGTCGTGGTCTAATTCAGCTAATTCTGTTTCCATGTCTTCTATTTCATCCTGAAACAGCTCTGGGTTTTTATTAGCATAACCTGGCTTCAGTTGTTGCATTAATTTAAACACTTTCTCCCAGGGATTTCTTTTTCTCCCCTCGGGGTTTCTATATGCATTGCAGGGCCTTGTATCTCTAGGCAAAACACTCACATGACTCTGTCGTCTCTGCTGGCTTCTATGCACAGACTTCCTTTCAGGCTTTACAGAAGAATAAATCTCCCCTTCAGAATCCTCAGCAGCCTCACTGCTATCTGAGCTGTATTCTACAATTCTCCCAGAGTTCTGGCTCCTACCTTCACAAGGGCTTACAAACTCTGTACAGCTTTACCTGGTAGAAGAGCTGCCGTTAGAAACCTTTCTGTGCTGAGGGTCAGACTTGCTCTGCCATTCCCCTGGCTTTTTCTTCTGAACTCTCTGCCGTGATTCCTGTGTTTGCTCAGTCCAAGACTCCTGTCTGGACTCTGCTTCTCCTAATGCTTCAACCTCTGCTTCCCATGCTAATGTTTCCCGTGTAAACTCTCTTTGCTTCTGAGAGCTTAAATCTTTGAGTGTGAGAGGCATTTTCCTAGCTCTTCCCCCCACGTGTTTCTCATTTGCATTTTGTGTTGCCATGGAGGCAGGGTGTGGTCTGTACTCTGCCCTCTCAATCATGTGGCTTTTCTCTCTAGGTGTTGATTTAACTGATTGCCTGCCTGAGCGATGCTTTAACTCAGAAGAAAAAGTTTTAAAACCAACCCTTTTTCTATGCCTGTCAGTGTCCTCATTACCACATATTTCCCCCCCCCCCTTAAGCTATTACTGGCTGGCGCGCTAAGCCGTGCACAGTCAGTAATCCCACAAAGGGCGATCGGGTCACTATAATCCCTTACAGCTACTTGAGCACTCAGGGTTCGCTCTTGCCAAGGCCGCAAGACGTTAACATGGTATACTTGCTGCCTCCCTCTGTTATTTGCTACAGAATATGTTACAGGTCCTACCTGCTTTACTATTTTATAAGGCCCTTTCCAGGTGCTTTCAAATTTGGAAGTGGCCCCTGTAACCATGACAAGTACTTTCTCACCAACCTCTAGATGGCGTGGTTTAGCCCGTCGGTCATAATAGGCTCTCTGACGGGCGTGACTTGTCATAAATTCGCTTCCGCTACTTGGGACATTCGCTGTAACCTCCCTTTTAAATCTTTTTGAAATAGGGGTACCTCTTGTTCCCATATAGTCGGTGCTACCCATTGCTCCCGCAAAATATCAAGGACACCCCGAGGAGTACGTCCATACATAAGCTCATATGGGGATGCCCCTGTAGAAGTTTGCTTACGCTCTCTGGAAGCATATAATACAAATGGTAGCATCACGTCCCACTCTGCTAGATTACCCTCCAGGCTCCTCCGTAACATATTTTTCAGAGTCTGGTTAAACCTCTCTACCAAGCCATTTGTTTGAGGATGATATGCGGCCGTACAGACGTGACGAATATCAAAAGCCTCCCAAACCTGGGCCAGGTATCTAGACATGAAATTGCTTCCCTGTCCGTTAGGATCTCTCGGGGGAAACCGACTTCGCAAAATATTTTTACCATCTCCTGGGCTATGGTACGTGCGGACGTATTTCGCAGAGGAACAGCCCAGGGAAACTTCGTAGCCTGATCAATTATCACTAATATGTATTGGTAACCCCTTGGTGTCTTAAGGAGAGGTCCCACTATATCTACTGCAAGTCTATGCACTGGTTCTGATATGACGGGTGCTGGTACCATGGGTACCTCAGGCGGGTGCCTCGCGGTGACCCGTTGGCAGGCAGGGCAGGACGCACAAAACCTATACGTTTCCCTGAACACTCCGGGCCAGTAAAAACGATTCAGGATTTGATCTAATGTGCCCTGTATACCCTTGTGTCCTCCCACTGGGTGATAGTGTGTTAACTTTAACACCACATTCCTGAAAGAGGTGGGTATGACCAAATGCTTCCTCCTATCCCCCGTCCTTGGGTCCAAACTCTCCCTATAAAGCAAACTGTCCTCCAAGAAATATCGTGGCAGGGTCTCAGATCCTTCCTGCGCATAATCAAAAGCACGTGCTAGTGCAGGATCTGCCTGCTGTTCTCTCGGGAATGAGGGAAATTTCTCCATTAGTTGGTCTGGCACCCAGGGTAACTCCTGTCCGGTCATTAGCTCAGCCCTATTTCTTGATCTAATCTGTCTATCTTTCCGCTTTTCAGCCTTTCCCTTTATTGGGCGACTCCTGGAGGGACCTATCAAATCATCATGTGAGGGCATTCCCGCTATGGGATTCTCTGGGGAATCTAGCTCCCCACTAACTGCCTGAGAACTGGCACGAGTAGAGACCATGCCTGCTCTATCCTCATGTTTGTCAGAGTTCTCAACTCTTCTTACACTGGGTGAGGCTTTGTCTAGGCTGCCTGGGATAGTGGTCTTCCCTGCTTTGTCCTTTAGCTCCTTTCCTAAGCTATGCCAAAGTTGGGACCAATCCCTCCCTAAGACTAAGGTATTCGGGAGTTTGGGCACTACTGCTACCGCTATCTTTTCCCTAAGGCCTAGACCTTCTACCCATACATAATATAGTGGATGGTAGGTAGCTGTCCCATGAACACATCTGATCCTCACCTGACTTTCAGAAGAGTCCAGGTTATGATCAGTTTGAGACACAATCCTTTTCCACAGTCTTTGGGAAATCATTGACTGGTTTGCCCCAGAATCGAGTAATGCCTCTGTGGGAACCCCTTCCACTTCTACCTCTAGTAGGAATCCTTCTCCCATCCTACCGGGATCTGTTGTTACCAGGGCTGTTCTGGCCTTACAATTCTTTTTGAAATGCCCTATTCCCCCACATGCAAAACATTTTCTTTCCTGGGCATAACAACATTTATCCATAGACAAATACTTTTGTTTTCCAACATTTGCTGACCTTGCCTTCCTTTCTGGTGCCTCCATCAGCGCACATTTCGTCTGGCCTACCAATTCGGCGGCTAGAAAATGCTCTGCCAGCGAAATGGCGTCTTTTGTATTAGAGCAATTTTGAAGGACCAGGAAGGTTTGTAACTCTGAAGGTACAGCATTCATAAATTGCTCAAGAACAATACCATCTAATATCTCCTCGACTCTTATTCTCCGGAGTGAGCCATTTACATGCCAGACTCTTTAAGCGATGGCATAAAGCTTGGGGTGTTTCACCCTGTCTTTGCTTAGACGCTCTAAAATGACGTCTATAGACCGTTGGATTTAAACCCATACGATCCCTTATGGCTCGCTTCACTTCTTCGTAGCTAGTAATTAGTGCTGTGGGCATAGCCCTATAGGCTGCCATGGCTTCCCTTGTAAGAGAAGTGGCTATTCTGACTGCCCATTGGTCTTTCGGCCATCCAGCTAACAGTGCTACTCTTTCAAAGGACTCTATGAAATCGTCAATATCAGCGTCTTTAGTGAGTTGTCCAAAAGAAAAAGTACCAGTGTCAAGCACCCCTAATCCTGGTAAAACAGCTTGGGAACCTGACATGGTTCTTGTAAGTCCCGCTGCTTTTTCTTGTGTGCTCAACCATCTCCCCATCATCTCGAGCAGTGGTTTTTGCTGGGCCTGCAGCATGGCAAGTGCCTGGTCTTGGCTTCTCGCTGCCATCTCCTGCTGTCTTTTGAACTGCTCCGTAACCCAGGCCATGAGATCTAGCGGCTCCATCTCCGGTCTGCTGCTTCACTAGAAAAGAAAGAGAAAAAAAACCCACCAAGTGTGGCACTACAAACGCTCCTTGTTGCTCTCTCAGTGACTGGTATTACCATACACTTCCTACACCAGTATCCACCATTAACCCCCTCCTTTCTACGGGTTACCTGGTTCTGGCGTTGATTCAGGCTCTGCAACAATAGGAACAGCGTTGGAACTCCCTCCGGTTCCCTCTGGATGCCACTCCTGATTTTCTCCTCCACGCTTTATTTCTTCCTGTCGTGCTTGGCCTCCTACAACTTCTTTCTTGTTTGTAGGTGCACAAAACTTGTTCACGCTTGTAGAAGTTAGATGAAAAAGAATCCAACACACTATGCCACCTGTGGCGCTGCAGCGTCTAGGCAGTTGCCTATAAGAAGCAGCGTGCCAACTGTTCTTTGTTAAACTAACTTATTTCCAGAGCAAATGCTGCTGGGACCTTTGTAGTTGTGGTTAATAAGCAGTCCGAGTAGTTTTAGGCAGTTCACAGGAAATTTATTAATTTTATTTTGTTTCATCAAACTTAGCAAAGTAAACTTCTCTTTGGAACATGAACAAGGTGTAACAGAAATAGTGATGAGTAACTCAAATAGCTTCAGCAAACTGGAAATTAATGCTTTAAACAGTGCTGAGTAAAACAAATTGTAATCCTTTTCTTTTCTTTCAGGATTCAAAACACTCAGCATTTAAACACAGTCCTGAATTCTTTCTTTGAACCAGCAACTCAGCTTTTCTTATTATTAAACATAAGCTGTTGAGCAATCCATTATAGAATCTGAGTCGTGGTCTAATTCAGCTTTGGTCTTGAAGGACAAGAAAGGGGGACTGTTACTTCTGGAGAGAAATCTGCAACTGTGAGTATATACTTCTGGTAATTTTCTAAAAAGAATTCTTTGTATTAAAGCTACTTAATCTGTGAACCCATTGTTTTTTTGTTGGATCAGTTAGGGCCTAGTAGCAGCAATTAAAGTTTGAATTTAAAACACAGAGGAGAGCTTTCTGGTTAAATTTCATACCCAGCAGAGAGCTGTAGTTTAAATTTAATAGTCACTCAGGGCCAAGTAACAGCAAAGTACTTTTAGTTTAAATTTAACACACAGAAGAGAGCTTTCTGGTTAAATTTAGTACCCAGCAGAGAGCTTGTAGTTTAAATTTCATAAGAAGTTAGAGCCTAGCAGCAGCTAAGAGCTATAATTTAAATCAAATCAGAATTTAGCTTACCTCAGCAGCACAAGACAGGGTACTGTGTAGCAGCCCTCTTTTAATAAGTGTTATTTCCCTCCCTCCCTCCCCACACCCAACCTCCCCTGGGATAATCATAGCTTTATAGGTACTTACACATCTTAAAAGATAGGAGGTGCTTTCAGGTGAAGCTCATTACCCAAATCAGTCATACACTAAGGACCTGAGATTAATTAAGCTTCAGGTGAACAAGGTATATTAAACGTATTAGGTACAGTTTTATTGGTATAAATACCCATAGCAACCCCTAGTAAGTAAGAACTTAAAGATCTAGACACAAACTTAAAACTAAGAAGCAGACAGCAGTCCAGCAGCGGGATGGGGGCTTTCCAGTCTTTTGCATTGAGTGTCACATGTATGATTTTCTCCCAGTTGGTGAGAGGTCTTACGTGTGCACTAGGTGCAAGGAGCTCTTTTCTCTCAGGGAACAAGTCCGTTCTCTAGAGGCTAAAGTAGCAGACTTGGAAAACATAAGACAGACAGAGAGGTACATAGACGAGACCTACAGGGATATAGTCCTGAAGTCCCACCTCCAGTCTGGCAGCACCCCTGTTGCCACGGAGGAGAGAGGTCACGTGACAGGAGAGCATCACCCTGGTGTGGCAGGAAGTGATCCTGTAACTAGGACCTGTCCTCCAGGTGATGTAAAACCCTCTTGCACCGAGGAAGTTTCTCCAGGGCCATGTGCCCATGAGGGAAGGGTTAGGACAGCCGTTATAGTTGGTGATTCGATCATTAGGCATGTAGATAGCTTGGTGGCAGGTGGACGTGAGGATTGCCTGGTAACGTGCCTGCCTGGTGCGAAGGTAGCGGACCTCACGCGCCACCTAGATAAGGTCTTAGATAGTGCTGGGGAGGAGTCTGCTGTCTTGGTACATGTCGGTACCAATGACATAGGAAAATGTGGTAGGGAGGTTCTGGAGTCTAAATTTAGGCTTTTAGGTAGGAAGTTGAAATCCAGAACTTCCAGGGTAGCATTCTCCGAAATGCTTCCTGTTCCACGCGCAGGACCCAAAAGGCAGGCAGAGCTCCGGATTCTCAATGCGTGGATGAGACAATGGTGCAGAGATGAGGGTTTTGGATTTGTTAGAAACTGGGGAACATTCTGGGGAAAGGAGGGGCTCTTCCGAAGGGATGGGCTTCACCTTAACCGGGATGGAACCAGGCTGCTGGCATTAACCTTTAAAAAGGAGATAGATCAGCTTTTAAACTAGATATTAGGGGAAAGCCGACAGTCGCCCAAGAGCGGATGGTTCGGAAGAATGTATCCTTGAAGGATACTACCAAAAGCAGAGAGGTTCCACAAAAGAGAAAAGTAGCCCAAATGCCCTCAAGTATGGAGCAGACAGAGCTTAAAGATCCCAATTTACCCATGTCTAACAATAGCCAAATTAACATAAACAAAATACATTCTCTAAAATGCTTGTATGCAAATGCTAGAAGTCTAAAGAATAAGATGGGAGAGTTAGAATATATAGCACTAAATGAAAGGTTACATATGATTGGAATATCAGAGACATGGTGGAAAGAGGACAACCAGTGGGACACTGTGATACCTGGGTACAAACTATATTGTAATGATAGAGCTGATCAAATTGGTGGAGGGGTTGCGCTCTATGTTAGAGAGGGCATTGACTCAGAAAGGATTAAAGTTTTGCAGGAAATAAAATCTGCTGTAGAATCTATATGGATTGAAATTCCATATAAAAGGGGGAAGGCAATGGCAGTGGGGGTGTACTATCGAGCACCTGGCCGGAATGACCAAATGGATGATGAAATGCTCAAAGAAATCAAGGGAGCTAACAAACGTTACAGCGCAGTAATAATAATGGGTGATTTCAATTACCCCGGTATCGACTGGGTCAGTGTCACGTCAGGACATGCTAGGGAGATAAAGATCCTAGATGAAATAAATGACTGCTTCTTGGAGCAGCTGGTTCATGAACCGACCAGAGGGGAAGCCATATTAGACCTAGTCCTTAGTGGAACACCAGATCTAGTGCAAGAGATAAGGGTGTTGGGGCCACTTGGCAATAGTGATCATAGCATGATCGCCTTTGATTTAATTAGTGGAGGAGGGATAGTAAGGAAATCCACAGTACTACCGTTTAACTTTCGAAAGGGAGACTATGATAAAATGAGGAAAACAGTTAAGAAAAAACTAAAAGGAGCAGTTGCGAAGGTTAAAGACGTACATCAAGCTTGGGTGTTGTTGAAAAATACTATCTTGGAAGCCCAGACCAGCTGTATTCCACGCTTTAAGAAAAGTGGAAGGAAGTCCAAAAAACTGCCAGCATGGTTTAAAGGTGAGGTCAGAGAGGCTGTTGTTGCCAAAAAAGCATCTTTCAGGAAATGGAAAAAAGAGCCAAACGACGAAATCTGGAAACAGCACAAGCACTGGCAAGTCAAATGCAAGGCATTGATAAGGCTGGCAAAGAGAGAATTTGAGAAGAAGCTTGCTGCGGAAGCAAAAACGCGAAATAAAGAACTTTTCAAGTACATTCGTAGCAAAAAACCTGTGAGAGAGTCAGTTGGTCCATTAAATGATAAAGGGGTTAAAGGAGCACTAAGAGGCGACAAGGCGATAGCGGAGAGACTGAATGAATTCTTTGCTTCGGTCTATACTGAGGAAGATGTAGGGATGTTACCCATGACTGAAGTGGTATTTAAAGGTGCAGAAGAATTGAAGGAAATATCGATACATCGGGAAGATGTCTTACAACTATTAGATAAACTGAAGAGTAGCAAATCACCTGGGCCGGATGGTATACATCCAAGGGTGTTGAAAGAACTGAAATATGAGATTGCAGACCTGCTATCAGTAATCTGTGAACTATCATTAAAATCATCTCTAATACCTGAAGATTGGAGGATCGCCAATGTAACACCAATTTTTAAAAAGGGTTCCAGGGGTGATCCGGGAAACTACAGACCGGTGAGCCTGACGTCAGTACCGGAAAAAATGGTAGAAACCATCATAAAGAATAAAATTACTCAGCATGTAGATAGTCACAACCTAATGGGAGACAGCCAAAATGGCTTTAGACAAGGAAGATCTTGTCTTACTAATCTGTTATGTTTTTTTTGAAGGAGTGAATAAACAGGTGGACAAAGGTGAGTCGGTTGATATTGTTTATCTGGACTTTCAGAAAGCCTTTGACAAGGTCCCTCATCAGATAGGTTTGGCAAAACTAAAGAGTCATGGGATAGGAGGCAGTGTAATATTGTGGATCAGGAACTGGTTAAAAGATAGAAAGCAGAGGGTAGGGCTAAATGGCCAATTTTCCCTATGGAGAAAGGTGAATAGTGGTGTACCCCAGGGATCTGTGCTGGGTCCGCTGCTTTTTGACATATTCATAAATGACCTGGAAAGTGGAATAACGAGTGAGGTTATCAAATTTGCAGATGACACAAAACTATTTAGAGTTGTTAAAACCCAAGAGGATTGTGAAAAATTGCAAGAGGATCTTGATAAATTTGAAGACTGGGCATCAAAATGGCAGATGAAATTTAATGTGGAGAAGTGAAAGGTTATGCACCTAGGGAAGAACAACCCAAACTATGGTTACACGATGCAAGGTTCCACATTAGGAACCACCACCCAGGAAAAGATTTAGGCGTCATTGTGGATAACATGTTAAAACCCTCGGCCCAGTGTGCAGCGGCGGCCAAGAGAGCAAATAGAATGCTGGGTATGATAAGGAAAGGAATGGAAAATAAAACAAAATATATTATAATGCCTCTATATCGTTCCATGGTGAGACCGCACCTTGAATAAAGTGTGCAATTCTGGTCGCCGTAACTTAAAAAGGATATAGCGATTTTAGAAAAGGAACAGAGAAGAGCCACCAAAATGGTAAAGGGGATGGAAGGATACTCCTATGAAGAAAGGCTAAAAAGGTTAGGGCTCTTTAACCTGGAAAAGAGACGGCTGAGGGGAGATATGATAGAAGTCTATAAATTAATGAATGGAGTGGAACGAGTAAACGTAGATCGATTGTTTACCTT
This sequence comes from Ichthyophis bannanicus, assembly GCA_033557465.1. Taxonomy (NCBI): domain Eukaryota; kingdom Metazoa; phylum Chordata; class Amphibia; order Gymnophiona; family Ichthyophiidae; genus Ichthyophis; species Ichthyophis bannanicus. The sequence goes on along the minus strand of CM066032.1, from coordinate 862,172,458 downwards.
ATCAGAATATAGAAAGACTAGGGGACATGCAATGAAGCTACAGGGTAAACTATTTAAGACTAATAAAAGAAAATATTTTTTCACTTAACGTGTAATCAAACTCTGGAATTTGTTACCGGAGGATGTAGTAAAGGCTGTTAGTGTAGCTGGGTTTAAAAAAGGTTTGGACAAGTTCCTGGAGGAAAGGTCCATAAACCATTATTAACAAGTGACCGAAGATATCAATGCTTGACCCAGTACAAGCATTGTGGAACTTGTGTCTCTTGGGGAAACTGCTAGGTACATATGACCTAGATTGGCCACTGTTGGAAACAGAATACAGGGCTTGATGGACCTTGGTATGGCATATCTTATGTTCTTATGTCTTATGTTCAGCTAATTCTGTTTCCATGTCTTCTATTTCATCCTGAAACAGCTCTGGGTTTTTATCAGCATAACCTGGCTTCAGTTATTGCATTAATTTAAACACTTTTTCCCAGGGATTTCTTTTTCTCCCCTCGGGGTTTCTATATGCATTGCAGGGCCTTGTATCTCTAGGCAAAACACTCACATGACTCTGTCGTCTCTGCTGGCTTCTATGCACAGACTTCCTTTCAGGATTTACAGAAGAATAAATCTCCCCTTCAGAATCCTCAGCAGCCTCACTGCTATCTGAGCTGTATTCTACAATTCTCCCAGAGTTCTGGCTCCTACTTTCACAAGGGCTTTACAAACTCTGTACAGCTGTACCTGGTAGAAGAGCTGCCGTTAGAAACCTTTCTGTGCTGAGGGTCAGACTTGCTCTGCCATTCCCCTGGCTTTTGCTTCTGAACTCTCTGCCGTGATTCCTATGTTTGCTCAGTCCAAGACTCCTGTCTGGACTTTGCTTCTCCTAATGCTTCAACCTCTGCTTTCCGTGCTAATGCTTCCCGTGTCAACTCTCTTTGCTTCTGAGAGCTTAAATCTTTGAGTGTGAGAGGCATTTTCCTAGCTCTTCCCCCCACGTATTTCTCATTTGCATTTTGTGTTGCCATGGAGGAAGGGTGTGGTCTGTACTCAGCCCTCTCAATCATGTGGCTTTTCTCTCTAGGTGTTGATTTAACTGATTGCATGCCTGAGCGATGCTTTAACTCAGAAGAAAAAGTTTTAAAACCAACCCTTTTTCTATGCCTGTCAGTGTCCTCATTACCACAGGGTATACCCAACCTCACCCATTGCCCAGCAAGATGTTCACAGTGGTACATGTCTGTTGTAAGGATCTGTTACCCTCTCCCACCCCATATAGTCTCCATCATTGGACACACATGTGTGACCATCCTCCCTGCCCACATAGGCTTGCATGCAGCACAGGCAGACAAATGTAGCTCGCTTCATTCTGCTGATCACTGTTCACCAGCACTTGTAGTGTCCCACCACTCATCCTCGGGACCTGCATCGACCTGCATTGCCATCACCAGCTATCCCCCTGTAAAGCCCCTGGGTACTGCATCCCCTCTTACCCTTCTGGCCACATACCTGCTGCTAGCCTTTTCCCCCTATTGCCCCATAGGCATGGTGCATCAGATATGGTGCACACATATCTCAGGCAGCATGCATGTGACCATAGCTGTTGGGGCATATTGTACATTGGCACATCACAGGGGCACCATGGGACACAGACGCCTACGCACATAGGCAGTCCCCACAATTGTGTGTGGAGACGGTCCGTGTATGTCACCTATGTCTACCACGCATACACATAGGGATCTACACACATATCCCATGCTCACGTGCACAGTCTGTCTGTAAGGGAGACACATGAGCATTGCAATGTATTAAAACTACTGTATTTTAAAACATATATACAACAGGTGCTATGTACCAAAGCCCACATGTTGGGTCCCGGGAGACAGGACAGCACAGGGCACATGTGTGGGCGCCACAGGGACCATCACACACTCCTGGGATCCCCATCAGCGGATGGCTGTTGAGATGCGCCACCCATACCAGCCACACGCTGTATCTCGGCAGCCATCCACTGAATGGAGCCTGCCAGCCACTGGATGGTACGATCCTGGGCCCACTGGCATTGCAGCATGCCTTCCATTGCCACATACAGGTCCTGGACGCACCTGCCACCACATACACACAAGGTGCCAGGTGTCTGTGTGGTGGCATGTGCGTGGGCCCTGTCTGTGGCAATGGGTGGCATAGCTACACCCAGACTGGCACCATCGCCACACACATGCAGCAGCTGGCAGGGACCCACAGTGCCCTGTGTTGTCCTGTGTCCTCTCCCCCCTCCCCCCTCCACACCCCCTCCTTCCCCCCTGGTACCTCCCACCCACCCTCCATGCTCTCCTCTTCCTCCTCCTCACCCCCCAAAACATCACACACACTCTCACCCTCCCCTCCCTTCCACCCCACCCCACCCTCCACACCCTCCATGTCCCCATCATCCTCTTCTGCCTCCGCCGCCTCTGCCACCTCTGCTGCTTCCTCCTCCTCCACCTCCTCCTCCTCCTCTGCCTCCTCCTCCTCCTCCTCCACTGGCTGGACTGCAGCTGTGAGGCATGTTGTGGGTGGCCCTGAGGTTGATGTCTCCTCACCAGCAGCAGCAGCTTCTGTGGGGGAAGACAGTCATTAGCACACCATCATGCAATTACAACGCCATATAAACATAGTGTGGCCTCCCACAGGTCCACTGTGACAAGCTGTAGTGCGCTGCAGGGGCCGCAACACTCACTGCCACGTTCCTACAGTGCCCTCCTTTGTAACCGCTCAAGGACATCTGGGCAGTGCAGCCGCAACTCCAATCCCTTTTTCCGTAGGTCCTCCACCTGGGTGGAAATGCAATGGGTGGGAACATTAAGGGCCAGATATCTCTGGTGGGTGCCCAACACATATCACACATCACTACATACAGCAGGGTGCTGCTGCTGCTCATGCCAGTGGGTCCTATACTACCTGTTGCCAGCACCGCTTGCATGTGTGGCTGTGGTTCCGGGCATGTGTGGGGTGCCACCTACGTGTCATTTGGCCAACCCCACAGGCCAGCCTTACCCAGATCCTACGCTCTCCTTGCATTACATGGCAGCACCATGCCATGTGTGGGGTAGGTATGCTGGTCTACAGGGGAGGTGTTTCTTGGCCCCTGTGGGGTCCGGCAAACACCTGTGTGTTTGCATCACCTACATACATCCGCAGACACACACGCCATGCCACCATGATATCTGTATTGGAACATGTGTGATGTGTTCTGGCGTCGCGCGCGGATTGGGTGACCCTGAATACATCACCTGGAACCACTACCAGAACACCAGGATGTGTACTCTACCTGTGTGGACACAACTAGGGCCTCCTGTCAATAGGGCATTTGTGGCCGACTGCAACAAGAGCATGCACCAACACACCTAGCTGGGATATAGACCTCTGTAATTGGGTCCAGGGCCTCCTGGAGTTAGGGCAGAGCTGTGAGAATGAAACAGATGCAGGTACCCCGACATTAGGATCTCTAATAGACCTCTGTAATCAGGTCCAGGGCCTCCTGGAGTCAGGGCAGAGCTGTGAGAATGAAACAGATGCAGGTACACTGACACCAGAATCTCTAATAGACCTCTGTAATCAGGTCCAGGGCCTCCTGGAGTTAGGGAAGAGCTGTGAGAATGAAACAGATGCAGGTACCCTGACACCAGGATCTCTAATAGACCTCTGTAATGAGGTCCAGGGCCTCCTGGAGTTAGGGCAGAGCTGTGAGAATGAAACAGATGCAGGTACCCTGACACCAGGATTTCTAATGGACCACTGTAATAAGGACCAGGGACTCCTGGAGTTAGGGAAGAGCTGTGAGAATGAAACAGATGCAGGTACCCTGACACCAGGATCTCTAATAGACCTCTGTAAGCAGGTCCAGGGTCTCCTGGAGTTAGGGCAGAGCTGTGAAACCCCAACTGATGCAGTTACCCTGACACCAGGATTTATAAAAGACCTCTGTAATTAGGTCCAGGGCCTCCTGGGGTTAGGGCAGAGCTGTGAAACCCCAACTGATGCAGGTACCCTGACATCGGGATCTCTAATGGACCTCTGTAATTAGGTCCAGGGCCTCCTGGAATTAGGGCAGAGCTGTGAGAATGAAACAGATGCAGTTACCCTGACACCAGGATCTCTAATGGATCACTTTAATCAGGTCAAGGGCCACCTGGGGTTAGGGCAGAGCTCTGAGACTGACACAGATGCAGTTAACCTAACACCAGGATCTATGCTAGACCTCTGTAGCCCTGTGTGATGCCTCCTGGGGATGGAGCAGACATTTGGGACCACGTCACACACAGGTAACATAACACCAGGATGTGTAATAGACCTGTGTAATCAGGTCTGTGGCCGTTCTTGGGATAGGGCAGGATTGCAATCCACAACATATGCATCTACAGTGGCAACAGCTTGGCCCACAGACTGGTATGTCCACCATGTTCTGCATGTATGATATGCAATGCTTGCTGTATTTGTGTTGCACAACCGTCATTGTGTGACCTGTCCCCATACACTTACCTCACGGGGGTAGTCGGCAGATCTGTTGTAATGCCTGGTGAGATGCACCCATGCTCTCCTCACCATTCCAAGGTCCTGCCTCTTTGCTGTACCCGGGAACAAATGGCGCTGTCTTGTACAGATCATTTCACAAAGGATCCTGAGCTCCCTCTGGTTAAAAGCTGGCTTCCGTGAATGCCTGTCCATTTTTTCATTCTCGAGATAGTGCGTGTACATGCGCGACGATTCACATGGCGCATGTGCCGTGTCACGCACATACACGCGCTATCTCGCTGTACTATGCGCTACCTGGCGCAATTATGGCACACAGCACACGTGGGATTTTGATGGCCAGATCACGTCATAGTATTCTTATCGGAACAGTGAAATGTGCCGCGAATGGTATGGGCCTCTTCTCCAGTCCCCATACACCTGATCTCGCCGCCATGCCACCATTTATTAATATAATTTGTGTTTACATTACGGCGAAGAAGCTCCCCGGCGTTGGCCAGCGGGCACATTATAGGGCACCTTAACTTGTGGCGCCCTGTAATGTGCTTTCTATGGCCCATGCTCAGCGCCACCATAGTCTACAGGACTACGGTGAGTGGATATGTTGGCATTACCCGCACACTACAGAGATGTGTCTAACTGTTACAGTCATGCAAAAAGGTGCCACTTCAGATACTCTTCCTGATGTTGTTGCACTGGGGATTTGAACCTAGGAGAGCTGGCTGTATAGTCACTGTACTAACCAGTGTGCTATGCCTCTATGTCCGTTGCCATAGCTAGGACTGACTACACAACAACTGCACGTCAACGCACATATATTCTGCTGTGCTTACTGGGTTAGGGAAGACCCACAGCTAAGGCAGTTTCCAGGCCACGTTACCATAGGGAAATGACTGTGGAGGCTGTCTGAGGCATTACCATTTAATTTAAATCAGTGCCGTCTAAGGCATTTCCTTTTTTAATTTAAATTAGTGCTGCCAGCAAAAACACCCTCACAGTGCCGTAACCTAAGGTGTCACATAAGGCGCCCTATAAGGCACTCCGTAGGGCACATTATAAAGTGCACTGTCTGCCAAGGCACCTTATAATGTGCCCTATAGGGTGCTTTATGGGGTGCCTTATAGGGCGCTGTATAGGATGCCTTATGAGGCACCTTAAGGTTACAGCACTGTGAAGGTACATTTTGCTGGAAGCACTGATCTAAATGAAAAGGAAAAGCCTCAGACAGCTTTATTAAATAACACGACTGTGGGATCAAACCCATGACTCTGCCTCCACAGTCATTGAAGTAACTAGTGGGTTACATCTCTATAGCTGCTAATGGACCCCTGGTTGGCTACAGAAAGACTGCAGGTCACCACACAAACTGTCTGCTGTGGTCACCAGGATAGGGTAAACCCAACCATACCCATGATGCACTGCACCATGCAGATCAGCAGTCTACAGCTGATCACAATATGGGGTATGCACCCCCACAGCACCACGAGCTGGTAGGGGGAACTGACTGTGTGTGTTACTGGCACAGAGTACCTACAGACCGTGACATTGTGGGGGTCCTGTGCTCACCCTGAGGGTGAGGTGGGGTGCCCAACACCATGTCCGCAGCACCTGGCTTGACTAAGATAGGCTATGCTGCAGGTTGCCATCAATGCCTGAGTGTGATAGGTAGTCCTTGCAGACGCACCTATGATACACTTGTGTCCATCTGTATTTCCTAGTCATGTCTAGCCCTTGTGGACTATGATGCACGCAGAATAGTGTATATCCTGTGTGGGTGCCATGGTCACATGTTATAAGGGAAGGGGGGGTTTGTACCCAAAAGCTGATTATGTAGGGCCCCCCAAACCACCCTCTGTGGCTCAGGATGTGGGCCAGGATCTCCAACAATCTACCTCTCTGCAATGGTGGCAGTAGAGGGGACCATCAACTCCAGTCCTGCTGGGCAACAGGCACCCTACAGGGCAGTCAATGCAGAGCTGTACACATCAATAAGGCAATGGCAGACAGGCAGAATGCTGGAAAAGCTCAGCTGCCACCCACCACTATCTGACATTCACCAGCAGCCTGCAAGGTGTCCCAGGCATACACATACTAACTGCAGACAGTCTGCTAGCTAATACATAGTGGATGTGCCTGGAGAAACTGTGCACCCAAAAATGGGATGTGAGCGCACACACACACACACACCAAGCAGGTATGTCAGTGATAGGGCCCCAGAAATGGGAACCCATAAATATCACTTGAAAGAAATACTGTAGAGCACTATGGGGGAACCTAGCCATGCCGTGGTCACTGCTCAGTCAGGGTGAGCTGAGCGTGATCTCCCAGCATGACATGCTGTGGCCACCCTGTCCGTGCAGGTGTTGGTTGGGCACGACAATGTCCCAGCCATTGCCCTCTGCCCTGTGAAGATGCATCCTGCCCATGCCAACCTGTCCACGCCATACCCACAGTACCTTTCTCCTCATTATGCACATTGGCAGGCTAACACTGGAAACAGTGCAAGCAGTGTGGGCTAAGTAAGGTGTAGGCAACCACAACACACTGGATAGACACACACACACTCCCACACCTATGCCAGCATTGTGCAAATATAGAGGTTTGTTGCAGCCCTTGCTGCCACACCAGTCCTGGACACAGTGCAGGCATTGCTATGGTACACAAAACTGTTGAGGTCACTCCCCGGGGTGGTAAACACTGTCAGAATCAATAACTGTAACACACTCCACAGATATCAGAAAGGTTGCTATGATGAACCTCTATCAACAAATTGTGCTAAACTTAGGATTTATTATCTGACATTAATCACAGCAACCTTTTGAGGCTTTCCTAACCAGGGCTCCACAGATCAACAAACAGTACATAAGAACATAAGAACATAAGACATGCCATACTGGGTCAGACCGAGGTCCATCAAGCCCAGTATCCTGTTTCCAACAGTGGCCAATCTAGGTCATACGTACCTAGCAATATCCCCAAAAGACACAGGTTCCACAATGCTTGTACTGGGTCAAGCATTGATATCCTGGGTCCCTTTTTAATAGTGGTTTATGGACCTTTCCTCCAGGAACTTGTCCAAACCTTTTTTAAACCCAGCTATACTAACAGCCCTTACTACATCCTCCGGTAACAGATTCCAGAGTTTGATTACACGTTGAGTGAAAAAATATTTTCTCTTATTTGTCTTAAATAGTTTACCCTGTAGCTTCATTACATGTCCCCTAGTCTTTCTATACTCTGATAGCGTAAACAATTGATCCACGTTTATCCGTTCCACTCCATTCATTAATTTATAGACCTCTATCATATCTCCCCTCAGCCGTCTCTTCTCCAGGCTAAAGAGCCCTAACCTTCTTAGCCTCTCTTCATAGGAGTAGCCTTCCATCCCCTTCACCAATTTGGTGGCTCTTCTCTGTACTTTTTCTAATAACGCTATGTCCTTTTTAAGATACGGTGACCAGAATTGCACACAATATTCAAGGTGCGGTCGTACCATGGAGCGATACAGAGGCATTATAACATCCTTTGTTTTATTCTCCATCCCTTTCCTTATGATACCTAGCATTCTATTTGCTTTCTTGGCCACCGCTGCACACTGGGCGGAGGGTTTTAACATGTTATCCACGATGACTCCTAAATCTTTTTCCTGGGTGGTGGTTTCTAATGTGGAGCCTTGCATCGTGTAACTATAGTGTGGGTTGTTCTTTCCTAGGTGCATAACTTTGCACTTGTCCACATTAAATTTCATCTGCCATTTGGATGCCCAGTCTTCCAATTTATCCAGATCCTCCTGCAGTTTTCCATAATCCTCTTGGGTTTTTACAACTTTAAACAGTTTTGTGTCATCTGCAAATTTGATAACCTCACTAGTTATTCCATTTTCCAGGTCATTTATGAATATGTCAAAAAGCAGCGGACCCAGTACAGATCCCTGGGGTACTCCACTATTCACCTTTTTCCATTGGGAATATTGGCCATTTAGCCCTACCCTCTGCTTTCTATCTTTTAACCAGTTCCCGATCCACAATAGTATACTGCCTCCTATCCCATGACTTTTTAGCTTTGCCAAAAGTCTCTGATGGGGGACTTTGTCAAAAGCTTTCTGAAAGTCCAGATACACTATATCAACCGACTCACCTTTGTCTACCTGTTTATGCACACCTTCAAAAAAACATATCAGATTAGTAAGACAAGATCTTCCTTGTCTAAAGCCATGTTGGCTGTCTCCCATTAAGCCATGACTATCTACATGCTGTGTAATTTTGTTCTTTATGATGGTTTCTACCATTTTCCCTGGTACTGACGTCAGGCTCACCGGTCTGTAATTTCCCGGGTCACCCCTGGAACCCTTTTTAAAAATTGGTGTTACGTTGGCGACCCTCCAATCTTCAGGTATTACAGATGATTTTAATGAAAGTTCACAGATTATCAATAGCAGGTCTGCAATCTCATATTTCAGTTCTTTCAACACTCTGGGATGTATACCATCCGGTCCAGGTGATTTGCTACTATTCAGTTTATCAAATATTTGTAATATATCTTCCCGGTGTAGCAATATTTCTCTCAATTCCTCTGCAGTATCACCTTTAAATACCACTTCAGTCTTGGGTAACATCCCTACATCTTCCTCAGTAAAGACCAAAGCAAAGAATTCATTCAGTCTCTCTGCTATAGCCTTGTTTCCTCTTACTGCCCCTTTTACCCCTCTATCATCTAATGGTCCAATTGACTCTCTCACAGGCCTTTTGCTATGAATGTACTTGAAAAAGTCTTTATTTCATGTTTTTGCTTCCGTAGCAAGTTTCTTCTCAAATTCCCGCTTTGCCTGCCTTATCAATGCTTTGCATTTAACTTGCCAGTTCTTGTGCTGTTTCCAGTTTTCATCATTTGGCTCTTTTTTCCATTTCCTGAAGGTTGCTTTTTTGGACCTTTAAACCATGCTGGCAGTTTCTTCCACTTTTCCTAATGCGTGGAATACAGCTGGTCTGGGCTTCGAGGATAGTATTTTTAAATAACACCCAAGCTTGCTGTAAGTCTTTAACCTTTGGAACCGCTCCTTTTAGTTTTTCCTAACTATATTCCTCATTCTATCATAGTCTCCCTTTTGAAAGTTAAAAGGTAGTACTGTGGATGCCTTTACTATCTGTCCTCCACTAATTAAATCAAACATGATCATACTATGATCACTATTGCCAAGTGGTCCCAACACCCTTATTTCTTGCACCATATCTGGCGTTCCACTAAGGACTAGGTCCAGTATGGCTTCCCCTCTGGTCGGTTCATGAACCAGCTGCTCCAAGAAGCAGTCATTTATTCCATCTAGAAACTTTATCTCTTTAGCTTGTCCTGCTGTGACACTGACCCAGTCGATACCGGGGTAATTGAAATCACCCATTATTACTACTCTGTTGTGACTTTTGTTAGCTTCCTTGATTTCTTTGAGCATTTCATCATCCATTTGTTCATTCTGGCCAGGCGGTCGATAGTATACTCCAACTGCCATCACCTTCCCCTTCATAAATGGAATTTCGATCCATAGAGATTCTACAGCAAATTTTGTTCCCTGCAAAACTTTAATCCTTTCTGACTCAATGCCCTCTCTAACATAGAGCGCAACCCCTCCACCAATTTGATCAGCTCTATCATTACGATATAGTGTGTATCCAGGTATCACAGTGTCCCACTGGTTATCCTCCTTCCACCATGTCTCTGAGAGTGCAATCATATCTAACCTCTCGTTTAGTGCTATATATTCTAACTCTCCCATCTTATTTTTAGACTTCTAGCATTGGCATACAAGCATTTTAGAGACTATTTTATTCATATTAATCTGGCTATTGGTAGGCAGGGGTAATTTGGAATCTTTATGCTCTGTCTGCTCCTTACTCAAGGGCATTTGGGCTACTATACTCCCTTTTGGAACCTCACTGCTTTTGGTAGTATCCTTCAAGGATACCTTTGTCCGAATCATGCACTCCTGGGTGACTGTCGGCTTTCCCCTAATTTCTAGTTTAAAAGCTTCTCTATCTCTTTTTTAAAGGTTAATGCCAGCAGTCTGGTCCCATCCTGATTAAGGTGAAGCCCATCCCTTCGGAAGAGCCCCCCCCCTTTCCCCAGAATGTTCCCCAGTTCCTAACAAATCCAAAACCCTCATCCTTGCACCATTGTCTCATCCACGCATTGAGACTCCGGAGCTCTGCCTGTCTTTTGTGTCCTGCACGTGGAACAGGAAGCATTTCGGAGAACGCTATCCTGGAAGTTCTGGATTTCAACTTCCTACCTAAAAGCTTAAATTTAGCCTCCAGAACTTCCCAAACTTCCTACCTAAAAGCTTAAATTTAGCCTCCAGATTTGAAGGTTTGTTTGTTTGTTTTATTATATTACATTGCTAGCTCTCTGACTGGGCGCTCTTAAAAGTGTTTTTTGTATATTTTTTAAAGCAAGGTTATTTTCTTTTAGGTGCTTTAGGGGAACTTTCCTTGAGCACAGTAGGTTGCTGAACTCCAGTAACCTCCTCAGGTTTAGAAACTGCTAACACCTAATCAGGAGTTAGTGGGCCTGTTTCCTGAGTGCAGTTGAAGCCTGCATAAAAGGCTCCAGTGCCCTGCCCTGCTGAGGCTTTCCTAACCAGGGCTCCACAGATCAACAAACAGTAAGGATTTGAGGGTTTGTTTGTTTGTTTTATTATATTACATTGATAACTCTCTGACTGGGAGCTCTTAAAAGGGTTTTTTGTATATTTTTTAAAGCAAGGTTACTTTCTTTTTGGTGCTTTAGGGGAACTTTCCTTGAGCACAGTAGGTTGCTGAACTCCAGTAACCTCCGCAGGTTTAGAAACTGCTAAACACCTAATCAGGTGTTAGTTCCTTCCCTACCCACCCCGACTCCCACCCACTCCTAGTGAGCAGTCTTGCTTTATAGGGCACCTCCCCCTTTAACAAATCACAGAGAATTGGATCAGCACATTTTGAATATAATTAAAGAGATTTAACTGCTTTTTCTCTGAAAGGACAGCTGCGAAACCGACTGGTACTTGGTAGATCTCTCTCTTTTGCTTTAACAGATACCTAAGCTCCACGAACAGAACAATGGCTGGGAAAAATCGTATTGTTAAAGCTGTTGCCCCCGTTACAGATTCTGCCTCAGTCCAGACAGAGGTCCTAATGCCAGTTGAAGGACCGGTTCCATGTGCAGGGTGCCTGCATGCTGAAGCTCTGAGGAAACAAGTGGAGGAACTCAGAGAGGAGGTGGCGAGGCTGAGGAGCATTCAAGACAGTGAGAAGTACATTGATGAGATGCTTCTTGCAGCAACCAAGCTCTCCAGCACAGGAGAAGATGGGTGCCAACAGAATGTCTATGGTTGGACATAAGTCACCAGGGCCTGCAAAATCACCAATCCAACTTCTCCAGCCCTTGAATTGAAGAACCATTATGCAGCCCTGGAAGTGGAGGAGGGGAAAGCATCCCTGGAAAGGGAAGAACCAGAGTTCAAGTACCCCGAAGTTGCAGAATCAGTGACCAGAAGGAAACGAAGGGTAGTGGTGGTTGGAGACTCTCTTCTGAGGGGTACTGAGGCGTCCATCTGCCGACCAGACTTGATGTCCAGAGAGGTATGCTGTCTGCCTGGTGCCAAAATCCAAGATGTTACGGAGAGTTTGCCGAGACTCATCAAGCCCAATGTTGCTAATCCATGTTGGAACAAATGATACTGCCAGGTATACCTCGGAACGTATCAAAAGTGACTTCATGGCTCTGGGACAGAGGGTGAAACAGTTAGGTGCACAGGTGGTGTTCTCTTCAATCCTCCCTGTTGAGGGTAAAGGCCAAGGCAGAGAGGCTCGCATGCTGGAGATGAATGCATGGCTGCGTGGATGGTGTCATCGAGAGCGTTTTGGTTTCCTACACCATGGGATGCCGTTCCAAGGGTTGCAGAGCAGAGATGGCATCCATCTGTCCAAGAAAGGTCAACGCATCTTCTGTAGTAGACTGGCTAATCTACTGAAGAGGGCTTTAAACTAGATTCGTTGGGGATGGGTGAAGAAAGCCCCCAGGTAAGTGAAAGCCCTCAGGTAGGTGATACATTAAATACCTTTATGGAAATGGGTAACAGGGGTAGGATATGGAAAGCAGTGTGTATTAATGCCCGTAGCATGGGAAATAAGATCCCTGAAGTTGAAGCTTTGGTGGGAGTGGCTGACTTGGATTTAGTGGCAGTTACAGAAACATGGTTCACAGAAAACTATGACTGGGATGTAACTATACCTGGCTATACTTTATTCAGAAAGGACAGGGTAGGAAGAAGGGGAGGAGGAGTGGCACTATATGTAAAAACTACTATTAAAGCTTTGAAATTTCTGAGCTTAAAAGGGAGAGAGGAGGCATTGTGGGTTAAACTAGAAAGAGGGAAAGAGAAATCTATTTGCATTGGTGTGATATACATACCTCCCTCACAAGAGGAAGAGGTGGACAGAGAGTTAATTGAAGACATACGCAGCATTGCTAGGAAAGAGGAAGTGCTACTGATAGGAGATTTCAATATGCCAGATGTTGATTGGCACATTCCTGCTGCAGTATCATCTAGAAGTAAGGAGATCCTGGATTCTCTACAGGGAGAACTATTCAGGCAATTGGTAACAGACCCCACACGTGAAGGGGCCATACTGGACTTGATGCTTACCAATGGTGAAAGTGTTTCTGATGTTGTAGTGGGAGATCATTTTGCATCCAGTGATCACCAGATGGTGTGGTTCAGTATTAGGACTAGGGCTGTTAGAATCCATTCCAAGGTGAGGATCTTAGACTTAAGGAAGACTAACTTTGCAAAGATGGGCCAATACCTCAGGGAGTCGTTAGTGGGATGGGAACAGCTGGGGGATGTAGAAAAACAGTGGGCAAAACTGAAAGGGGGTATTTTAAGGGCAACCAACCTTTTTGTTAAAATGGTAAATAAAGGCAAAAGGAAAAGGAGACCGCTATGGTTTTCGAAGGAAGTTGCTGAAAAAGTGAAGAAAAAGAGGGAGGCCTTCATGAAATACAAGAGATCACAGAGAGAGGAAGACAGGCATCTGTATTTGGAAAAACTTAGAGAAGCTAGCAAAGTAGTCAAGAAGGCAAAGATTCAAAAGGAGGAGGAAATAGCCAATGCAATAAAATGGGGGGATAAGACATTTTTCAGATATATTAGTGAGAAGAGGAAGGGCAAAAGTGGTATTGTCAGACTCAAGGGTGCAGGGGGGGAATATGTAGTAGTTGATAAGGATAAAGCGGAATTGCTTAACAATATTTTTGTTCTGTGTTCACAGATGAAGAACCAGGAGCAGGACCTCAGAAAACACCCACAAATAAGAACAGAAGCGAGGGACATCTTGAACAATTTTCAGAAGACTGTGTTCGTGAGAAACTAGCTCAACTTAAAGTAGACAAAGCGATGAGACTGGATGGGATACACTCTAGAATACTGAGGGAACTTGGGGACATTCTAGCAACTCCACTGACCGACCTTTTCAATGCCTCGTTGGAGTCGGGAGTGGTGCCAAAGGACTGCAGAGAGGCTCATGTGGTGCCTTTACACAAAAGCGGAAGTAAGGATGTGGTTGAAAACTTCAGGCCGGTTAGTTTATCTTCGGTGGTGAGTAAATTATTGGAAACGCTGCTGAAAGAGAAAATAGTGAGGTTTCTGGAGTCCAGCGGATTACAGGATCCGAGGCAGCATGGATTCACCAGAGGCAGGTCTTGTCAGACAAATCTGATTGATTTCTTTGACTGGGTGACGAGGGAGTTGGACCGAGGGAGAGCTCTAGATGTGGTGTATTTAGATTTCAGTAAAGCCTTTGACACTGTTCCTCACAGGCGACTTATAAACAAACTGAGCACCATAGGGATGGACCCTAAAGTTACTGCTTGGGTTAGAAATTGGTTGGGTGGGAGGCAACAAAGAGTACAAGTAAATGGAGCTCACTCTGAGGAGAAGGATGTTACCAGTGGTGTGCCTCAGGGATCTGTCCTTGGTCCGATTCTTTTCAACATCTTTGTTAGTGATATAGCGGAAGGGCTGTCGGGTAAGGTTTGCCTCTTTGCAGATGATACCAAAATCTGCAATAGAGTAGACACACAGGAAGGTGTAGATAACATGAGGAGGGATCTAGCTAAGCTTGAAGAATGGTCTAGAATTTGGCAGCTGGGATTTAATGTTAAAAAATGTAAGGTCATGCATTTGGGCTGCAGCAATCCAAGGGAGCAATACAGTATAGGAGGTAAAGTACTTTTGTCCACTAAAGAAGAGCGGGACCTAGGCGTAGTTGTGTCTTAAAGTAGCTAAACAGGTAGAAAAGGCAACGGCAAAAGCTAGAAGGATGCTTGGGTGCATACGGAGAGAATGGCTAGCAGAAAAAAGGAGGTGATAATGCCTCTGTATAAGTCTTTGGTGCGACCTCATTTGGAGTATGGTGTGCAATTCTGGAGACCGCACCTTCAAAAGGATGTGAACAGGATGGAGTTGGTGCAGAGGGTGACTACTAATATGATTAGTGGGCTTCATTATAAAGCATATGAGGACAGACTTAAGGATCTTAATATTGTGGTAAGGAGAGTGCAGCTCAGCATGGAAATAAACGAGAAAGAAGAACTTTTTCTTCTTTTCGGGGGATGGGTGCACTAGAACACATACACCACAGCAAAATTCCTGAGAGAAACCAAGAGGGTAGAGCTAGGTTTAAGCCACTCCCAGACTCCATGACAACCCCAGGTAAGAGTAGGAGGTACAAGTGGGTGGAGTCAGAGAGGGAGATGCCCTGCTCAACGTTTAAGTTTTAGAAAACAAACAAAGTTGAGAGAAGCAGTCAAGCAAGAAGCAGCCAAGAGAGAAGCAGCCACAAAGAGAGCAGCAGCAGAGACAAGAGCAGCCAGCACTGCAGCCAAGGAAGCTACAGAGAAGGTTCCAGGCAGAGGACCAAACAGACTGGCAAGAGGGAGAGAGAGAAAAGGTTGGCTTTGCGAAGGCTAAGGCAAGAGTGCTTAGACTCCTCGGATGAAGGGTCTGTCTGCAGGCAGCAGAAGCCCCAGGAAGGGAAGTGGAGGTCTGACCCTGATTCTCTGTCTAGCTCAGAGGCAGAGAGAGTCACAAGCCACAGAAGCCTCAGCCAGGAAGGTGCTGCAACAAGACTCTAAGGTAGGAGAAAGAAAGCAGTAAAGCCAAAACCCTGTGTTTCTTGCTCTGACTCTGAAGAGAGGTTTAGGCCTGAGAAAACCCAGATTAGGAAGAAGGGGTTGTCAGGAGAAACTGAACAGGAGAAGCCCGTTGAAGTCCTATCTAGAGGAGAAGGGGCTATTCAGTGGAATAGGCTGTTTAACCTGTTAAAGAACATTAAGGATAAAGTGCCTGAGTGTTTTCAAACTTTGCCAAGATACAGCTCAGCAGAAAGCATGGAGGTAGAAGGTAAAGAAAGTGACCTGACTTCAGCTTGTTCTGAGATGGACTGTGATATGTGCATTGTGGCCAAGTAATGAAAGCCTGAGAGCAGTGAGAAGTTAGGAATTGTAAATACTTGTGCTTTATGATTACGGAATTGAGAAGCATCATAAAGGGAAAGAAAAGAAAGCCTGTGTAAATAATTCTACTACAACACTGGTTGTAAGCTTTGCTTTAATAGGAGAAGATTATCCTTTATTTTCTTTGACTTGAGTGTACAACTGCTTGAAAGATTTGCTATCCGCTTGCCACGGAAGCTATTAAAATTCCTGTGTGCTTTGAAACAACCACTTGGTTCATTTATCTCTATACACAACTACAATCCTTGGTAAAGAGGAATTCAAGATGGCTTCCCGTCCCTACTAGGCGGCCGCCTCATAGGGGCGCGACCGCCACAATATGTACACCTTAGAGGAAAGGCGGGATAGAGGTGATATGATTGAGATGTTTAAATACCTCCGTGGCATAAATGTTCAGGGAGAGAGCCTCTTTCAATTGAAAGCAAGTTCTGCTACGAGGGGACATGGGATGAGGGTGAAGGGAGATAGATTCAGGAGTGATATGCGGAAATATTTCTTTACAGAAAGAGTAGTGGATCCATGGAATAGTCTCCCAGTGGAAGTGGTAGAGATGAGGACAGTAACTGAATTCAAAAAAGAATGGGACCAACACAGAGGATCTCTAAAGGTAAAAAGTGGACTGTTGTAGTTGTTGTTATGGAAGGACAGACTAGATAGGCCATGTGGTCTTTTTCTGTCATCATGTTTCTATGTTTCTATGATATATTTGGAACGTGTTCCCAAGTTTAGGATGACATTTCTAAGGCATACAGGTGCCAGTATTGGGAGATGCTGCTCTGCGCAGGGCCCAACAGCCTGACTCTCCATGAGGCGTTGGATAGTGGAGCCTGTGGGTGTGGGTGTTTGTACCCCTATTGGCCTCTGCTCTAGCTCTGAGTTTTCCAACTCCGGTCCTGGTGGGCCAAACACTGTTCAGGTTTTCATGCTGTCCCTAATGAATATGCATGAGATACATTTGCATACAATGGGGGCGGCGCATACAAATGAAGCACAGGCATATTTATTAGGGACAGCATGAAACCTGAATGGTGTTTGGCCCTTCAGGACTGCAGTTGGGAAACTGCTCTATGGATTGCACATGTTTATGGTTTCTGTGCTCTGTAGGGTAAAGTATAGGCGTTTCAGGCATGTTTATTTTATCTGCAATAAAGGTTCCATCTTTATTACTGGGTAAAATATGGGGACAGGGTTGGCAGGAGCCCCTCCTGGGACTTGAACTTGTGACCTTCTGCTCCTGAGCAGACTTTCTGTGTGTACTGCACCACACTGTTGCCACAGGGACAGATCATTCCCTGGGGATACCATGACTGTTCATCAGACAGACCCTGTCTGCTGCAGTGCAGAGCACCCACCTAAACGGGGCTTGGCCATGGTCTGCTGTGGGGAGATGCCACTGCCCCCTCCGACACCAGCACCCCTCCACCACCATGCTGCCATGCCTTTATGCCGGTGGTGCTGGTGATGCGCAGTCCCAGGCCATCCAGTGTTCCGGTAGGCAGCTGCCTATGGTGTGGGTTCTCTGGTAGGGATGCCTACATGGACATGCACGCTTCCCCCTGGCACTGCCTGCCAATGTTATGTGCCCTTGGGGGTACCTGCTAGGTAATATCCCCTATGACACTGTGGGACACACACTCATGCCCATGTTGGACCCTCGTCAGTTGCTGTCTTGCTGCTTTACAGTTTAGGCATTTCTATGTGCCACCAAGGCATCTGCCTAGTCCGCACTGTGCCCCAGCTGGACCACAGCATAACAAACCTGCCCAATATAATGGAGAAAACCCTGCTCACCGCTGTTTTAATGTGGGATCCTTCACTTTGTAGGGGGACAGAACATAACCCCTTCCAAACATGATATCTTCCTTTCTACGCTTTGTCAGTAGTGTTGCTTTATGTTTATCATTAGTAGCACTATTGGCCAGCTTGGTTATGGGGATTTGAAATGTGGTTCTGGTCATTTAATATGTTTATTTACCTTTTTGGTTCGTGCACATGTATCACTACTATCACTTTTCTGGGTTTCCCTGGCTTTGCTGTACATTGCTGACTGAAATGGTTTCTCTCTCCTGCAAATGCACCGCTAGCGCGAGGTTTTCACTGGCGCTAATTTTCAGAGCTTCATTTCACGGCATTATTGTGCATGGGGCCTCTCCCCGCCCACTCTCCGCCCATTGACCCCTCATCTCCCCCCCTGGGGTGCCTTAATCTGCCCTCTGGGGAGCCTTCCTCCAGCCTCTGTGCACCTTATTGCCGCCGCAGACATTATCACATGATACGTGACGTTCTTGCATGGTAAAGCGCCATTATCGCGTGATAACATCACGTATCACGCAATAATGTCACAGCTGTGATGTTAGCGCTGTTTAGTAAACATACCCCTTAATTACAACTTCTGGAGGTGCAAAATGCATTAGCAGCTATGCAAGCACACATGTATTACTTAGGGGTATGTTTAGTAAATGGTGGTAGCAGCTTTCGTGTGATATCGCACAGAAGCCGCTACCGCCATTTAGTAAACATACCCCTTAGTGTAAAGTGGTGCAATGCATGATTCTCTAGACATTTTCTGTCTTTTATTTAATGGTGTGTTAGAAGTGAGGCTAATATATCTGCTAAACAAGGGTGCTGAGGCACAATTTTGACATGTTTTGATAAACACCTTTGGAAAAGTAGAGGAGTGGGTGTGTACCCTAATGGTTAGAGCAGTTGGTTGGGATCTAGGGAAGCCAGGATTCAAATCCCACTGGCACTTCTTGTGGCCTTAAGTAAATCACTTAACCTTCCATTATGCCATATGCAAACTTAGGGGCTCTTTTACTAAAGTGCATTAGGTTAAGAACATAAGATATAACATACTGGATCAGATCTGGGGACAGTCAAGCACGGTATCTGGTTTACTGTAGTGGCCAATCCAGGTCACAAGTACCTGGCAAGTTCCCAAATGATAGACGGATACCATGCTGCTTGTCCCAAGGGTAAGAGGTGAATTTCTCTGGTCATCATTAAAAATGATTAATGGACTTTCCCCCAGGAACTTGTCCAAACCTCTCTTAAACCCAGCTACACTAACAGTTTTTATTGCATCCTCTGGTGATGAATTCCAGAGCTTAATTATGAATTGAGTGAAGAAATATTTTCTCTGATTAGTCTTAAATGTTCTGCATTGTAGCTTTATTGCACTTGACCTGGTTTTTTTGCACCAAAACTAACTGCGTTAAATGCAATACCTCCACAGTCAATTTTAGGAGCATGGCCAGCATATACTCTGCAGTTAACATAACGACGTCTACCCTTACACATGACTAAATTACCATTGATACACTTATTAAAGTGGCATTAGGTGCTCTTGTGCTAACTGCAGCAATAGCAGCGTGCGATATGGTTCGCCAACATACAATTTGCAGTTAGCACAGGAAATAGTGCATGGTAACTGTCATGCTCACATAAGTTACTACAGGTCCTTGCACACAGTTATGAAAAATGTGCTTTAACTACTTTGCACTTTTTAGTAAAATGACCCCTTAGAATTTAAGCCCTCCTGGGGCACAGAAATGCCTCCTCCGCCTCAATGCAGCTCATCTGAACTGCTACTGGAAATGTATGAGCTCAATACAAATAAAATAATTGAATCTAAATAAGATTTGCTGATGAAATATTTCTCATTGTGCAAGACAGTATATTGGCAAAACAGTACTTTTATATCCTTTTCTTATAATTTGTTAAAGTTATTTTGGGACAGGACTGCAAACAGTAGTTTCAATGAGAAGCTGATGTTTGCTCTGAGTATATATCTGAACATACAAAGATACACGTTTTACTGGGGATTTAAGGACTTGTTTGTGTATTTTGCACTTGTTTAATAGTTTGTGGAAAGTTATTAACTAATTTTTACAATTGGTAGATTAAGAGTCCATTTTACTACATGATGTGTTTTACTAACAATTAGTATCTAATACTGCTGGTTAATAAAATCTTTCAGTACTAACACTCACTCCTGAGTCCAGGAACATTGTTTATTCTCTACCGCAGTAGCGCAGACAGGTGACCTCCATCGTGGGCCTATCAGCCTTTTGAGCGAGCAGCATCTGCAAAACAAAATTTTCCCCATCCCACTCCTGAACAACCAAAGAATGTTCCCTTTTTTCGAAGACTGAGCCCTAATGGTGTATTCTGATATACTGCCTGTCAGGGCTGTACCAAGCCATAAATGTGCCCTGTGCGACTTGCAAACCTGACAAACTCCCCCCCCCCCCAATATCACACATTTGTCATTTGCCCCATCTCCGCATGCCCAGCATCTCCCCATTTTACCTCATGACTCTTCATTTCCAGCTGATCCCCCCCCCCCCCCCCTTGCACTGCCAGCCCTTGCCCCGCTGGCACTTTTCCTGTTCCCATGGCGGCAGCTGCCATGGAGCAGACATCCAATTTAAAAGAAAACAAAACCACATGGGTCTTTCTGACTCCACGCTTGCATGGCTGCTCTGATCCTTCCCACCTCTGACATATGCTCACATAGGAGGTGGGAGGGATCAGATCAGTCACATGCAAGCATGGAGTCAGAAAGAACCGTGTGTTTTTTTTCTAATTGGAGATCCGTTCCGCTGCTGCCGCCACTGCCAAAGGAACAAGAAAAGTGTCAGTGGGGAAAGGGGCGAGCCAAGGCCAGCAATCGGCCCTAAATGTGCCCCCTTTTTTGTGGCCTGTCTGACTGCACAGCTCACACAGGGCTAGGTATAATGCTGTGGCCGGAAGTCCGGTACCACCATTTTAAACATGATGGAGCTCAGGGCAGGAGTGATTGGGAACTGTTCATCTTCTCCTATGATTTGGATACTTGAGGAGTAAGTCAGAAGACTGGAGGAGGGGGAAGAGGTCAGGGGACCGGGGGACAGAAATGTTTAACAGGGGACTGGGCTAGCTACATACATTGGGGGTGGCCTTACCAGGAGAATCCTCCTTTTTAACCTCTGCATATGGGAAGGTCGTCTGTTTGGGCCACTCTCCTACCAAGTTTTCAAGGTCTCCCCTGAAGGGTTGAGGGAAGGGGATATCTTTGAATTTTGTAGACACTGGTTCCTTTAAAAAGGTCTTTGGGTGTTCTGAGTCCTTCATTAGGGAGATGATAACCCATGAGAAAGTTCAAAGTTCAACTACATCTTCAAAAGGTATAGTTACTTTTCCAGGCCCAATGCACAGTGAAAAAGTTAATGCAAGCCTCGTTAACCCTTTTACATATTAATGAGATACTTTGCATGCATTTCAAGCAGCATATGTCATTCTTTTTCTGTACGTTACACCTGATTTATTGGTCATTAAAAGCCATGTTAAAACATTTTGACATGCATCAGAAACACCAAAGATGTGTTAATTGCCATAAAACATGCATTAACATACCTTAGTAAGTAAACCCCTAAATATTTTAAATGGGGTTAAAATATCCAATGGGACTATTACCATTTGCAAAAGGAAAGAAAGGAAATCTCAATGCAGGTTCTTGTTAAACCCATAATGGCTAAAAAATGCCTTCTCAGCAAACCCATCATTGCTGCTAACTCTTTTGTTTGCATCTCTGGGGGCCCTGCAGAAGCTTGTTGTCTGACAGAAGACACATTCACTATTTTTCTGATCATAATTTGATGGAGGGGTAACATGAATTTCAGTCAAAGAGAATTTGGCTATGGATAGCACCAAACATAAGAAATATCATGCAGTATATTCCTTCAATGACTCAAGAAGAGAGATGCCAAAGTAGGTGTTCAAAATAAGAGACATCCAAAAAGATGAAGTTTATTAAAGGGATAAGAGGGGAAAACTTTGAAAGATTTCTGATGTGAGTAAAAGCATGTCTAGCCTCATAACATGTGTTTTGAAAATAGTTCTCCCTATTGTGAGTACAAGCATGAACACAGTTTCACAATGCTGGTATTTTTCTTTGGGAAGAAGGGACAGGATTAGATTAAAGGAAGGAAGTATGCACAGGGTATTCATATTAAAATTCCCATGTTCCTTGCATCTGCGTCAAAGCAGGCACAAAGTATGTGGGTACACTGTCCCTTTAAAAATGAGTCTGTAGGCCCTAGGTGCAAAGTATCCACAGGCTTTCAAGCTAAACAAGTAGACTGAAAATTTCTCTCAGGAAAAAGGTCTCCAAAGAGATTAGTTTTGTGTACATCATAACAGTATTGAATCTCATTGCTAAGTAAGGGTATGTGGAGTATGATCTCAGTCTCTCAAATTTACTGCTAATCTTTGACATAATACTTTTTGCCAAACAGAGCTCTCTTCTGGAGTTCATAAAATCTAACATGTATAGGCATCCTACCAGGGTGGACTTGGACATTATTTTCATTTCAGTCTGTGGTGCCCAAAATAATTTTCTGTATCTTTTTTTAGTCTCTGACTGAATTTCTTGGTACTTAAGATATACCGTATGCCATACTGGGTGAAAGCAAGCATCTATCAAACCCAGCATCCTGTTTCCAACAGCAGCCAGGTCACAAGTATCTGTTAGGTTTCCAAGCGGTACAAAGATTCAATGCTGCTTGTCCCAGAGGTAAGCAATGGATTTCCCTGGTCCTTTTTAATAATGGTCTATGGACTTTTCCTTCAGGAACTTGTAAAAAATCTCTTTTAAACACAGCTACACTAACTGTTTTTACTACATCCTCTGGTAACAAATTCCAGAGTCAGATTACACATTGAGTGAAAAAATATTTTCTCTGATGAGGGACAGGGAGGCCCTGGTGTGCAGGAAGGAAGGTAGGAAGCTGCCCCTGCCAACTGCCAACTTCATTTGGGGGGCCAACACTTTGAGACTCTTGGGGATTTGGGGGGTATGCTCCTGATAAGACAGCTGGGGTGGGGAAATGGTTATTTTTCCCACCTTCCCCTCCTGCTGTGTGATTGATTATTGGAAACCCAGTGCATGAGGTGGGGAGTGTCCCCCCTCCCCAGTTTCCAGGGGTGCATGAGAAGTGGGCTTGACCGCTGCATGGTGAACTTGTTACTCTGATGTTGACTGATGATGAGGGCTATCCACAGTTTGTTCCATAATGGGTGTTTACATGCTGTGGGGAGGTGGTAGAGGGACGAAAGAACAGAGAAGGCCTATGTGAGTGGGGGCAATGGGAGGGAGGTTGGTGGGGGAGCGGGGGATGACTGTTGGTGTGTGTGTGAGAAATGGATGCGATGTGTGGGAAGTAGAGAAAGGGGATGGGAGGGGGACAGGCTGGATGTATATACGGAACTCCCATGGTGGGAGCACAGACAACTTGAGGTTCCAAGAGGTTGAGAAAGGAGTAGTCAGCACTGCAGTGGTACATCTTGGGCTGCAGAGAGGGATCATGCTGTAGCCTTGATAAGAACGGTAAATGCTGGGAGACAAGCACTGTTAAGGTGGATGGCTGAACTTAAGTTAGTGACTACGAATGTAGATGAGATACACATTCCTGTGAAGAGAACCAAAATCTTACATCACTTATGGAGAGTGCAGGCAGATATTGTCTTCCTGCAGGAGACTCACCTTAGTCTTAATGAGTATATAAAGTTGAAGAGATCTCGGGTGGGAGAGGTGTTTGTTTCCGCCTATCATGGGAGACAGTGTGTGGGGGGGGGTGACCATTCTGATTAAGAAGGGATTGAGTTTCTAGGTACATAAACAATTGCAGGGCTTAGAAGGGTGATATGTTATGATATTTTATTGTATGAATACAACCTCCAATGCTGGGGCAATCGGGTGGGTAAGTTACTGGTTCACTTAGTCCAAAATCAGCAGGGGAAAAAAATAATTTTGCAAATTAAGTATGCCAAAGGGGAGGTTAAGGCAATGATGCAAGAGGTAGTGCAAGGCTTTGTAGATTTCTATCAATCCCTATATGCTGGAGGGTGCCTAATGTTATTAATTGGAAGGATTTTTTTCATAATATGCAACTCCCTCAGCTTGCAGAGAAGCCTTCAACAGGCCAGTTATGGCAGAGGAAATCCAGAGCATGATTAAAAAATTGAAATTAGCAAAAAGTCCTAGGCCTAATAGCCTGGGGGTGGAGTTCTATAAAATTATGCTAGATTTGGTAGGGAGAGCCTTGAGAAAAATGTATGAGTTGGTGCTGAGGAAAGGCAAACTCAGACAGGAACAGAATCAGGCACATATAATGGCCCCTTCCTAAACCAGGCAAAGATCACGTGGAGGTGGGATCTTATCAACCTATCTCATTAATAAACAAAAATATGAAAATTCTCTCAAGCGTGTTGATGAGTAGGCTGCAAAACATCCTGCCCCAGTTAGTTTATGAGGCCAAGGAAGGATTTATCAATGGACGGCGAGCATCTGTGAAACGTTCATAAGCCTATAGCAGCCCTGCAGCCCAGTCAAGTGGGACCCAGATGGGCAGCGATAGTAAGTCTTGATGCTGAAAAGGCAATTGACAAAGTGTTCTGGCCGTATCTGTTCTGGGAGAGGAGTACTATGTGGGGAGATGTCTTTTTGAAATGGGTGCAAATCTTATATGAAGCCCCCACAGATCAAATGATCATAAATGGCTGTTGGACACCTTAAATTCCCATCTTATGGGGCACCAGACAGTGCTGTCCCCTATCAGCTCTAATATCTGTGTTGTCCTTGAAGCCATTGGCAGTGAAAATTTGGGGGAACCTGGGTATCCAAGGGATTCAGGTGGGAAGACCTCTCTGACGCTCAACATGTTTGCAGACGACATGCTTCTTTTTGAGGAAATATGTGCAGAGATGTGAGAACGGTGATAGAGCTTGCAGAGCAATTTTGGTCCTTTGCAAGACTGAAAATCAACCTTGACAAATCGGAGGCTGGGGTGGTGAGAAATGCTGGCTTTCCACTGCAGTGGGCCACACAGCATATCAAATACTTGGATTTATCTGAATAACAGCTATAACACTATGTATAAAGCCAATATCATAAACAAAATTGAGGAGATGAAGAACATCTGTGATTGGTGTAAGGACTTTCCCCTTTTCTTGATGGAAAGAGCTGCTTTAGTCAAAATGGTGCTGCTGCCCAAGATTTTGTATGTCCTTCAGATGATCCTCCTAAGAATGGGGGCCCGGGAGGAATGGATGTTCAAAGGGGTGTTGGGGAGACTTCTCTGGAAGGGCAGGGGGGCCCGAGTAAGCTACACAAAGCTCTGCTTGGAAAAGAAGCACCAGACCTTAGATTACATAATGGGGTGACTATGTGGTTTGTACTACCAGAGGGCTTGCTAGATTAACTCTATGCTCCCTATAGGTTTGTTAACCTGATGCACGGCCTGAAGGCATGGGAGGGCATGGCATCTAGGGATATGGGGATAATGAAACACTTTAAAAAGCATGGTGGTGGTGAAGAGGTTTAACACAGGCATCCCATAAAGTGTCCCCATATTTACAGCTAGTGGGGAATCTGGAGTTTCTCACTGGAGTAGGCAGCTCTGTGTTTCTAGAGTGGGAAAAGTTGGGATGTTTCAAGTTAGGCCACTTGTATTATTAGAAGGACATTAAATAGTGAACCTTTGGGGAATTATAAGAAGTGGGCACTACCTGTGGCAAATGAATTCTATTTTTGGCATGTCAGGCACTATTGTTGGCCCATGCAAGGTCTGCTGGAAGGGGGGGGGGGTGTCTCTAAAAAAAGGCCTTTACATCCTTGCTGCCTTGGTTTAAAATCATATCCCTGTGGTATCTCCTATGCAGGGCAGCTAGACAGCGAACCTGGGTGGAGACATTGACATGGACATGGCATGGGATGTTGCACAGCAGGTCTTGGAAGACAGCCTGGATTCAGTGTTCAGTAATATACACATCTGTTTAATGAATGTGATGCATCAGGAGACCTAGTTTCAGTTACTCCTCTGCACATTTATCACTAGAGTGAGAGGAGTGTGGATGAACTTGTAGGAGGATGATACGTGATAAGGAAGGTGATGAAGGGAACGCTGGTGCACATTTTTGCTGGAATGTACTCATTTAGCACCTCTTTGGGGTCTGGTGCTGGAGGAACTCTCCACCAGCTTGGGCCTCCAAACTGAATGGACATAGAGCCTATTGCTGCTGGGTGTTGTGGAGGACTTGGACAGCTTAAAGGCCAGTTAAATGCTGGAAAGCAATGAGCACAAATGCTCAAAACTTAGCCAACAAAGTTCCGGACCTGGAAGCCCTAATGCTGGAAATGGACTTGGACATTGTGGCCATTACAAAAACATGGTTTAATGAATCACATGATTGGGATATAGCCATGTTGTTGTTGTTAAGTGCCGTTGAGTCGGAGTCGACTCATGGCGACCCTCTGGATAGCTATCCTAAATTGTGTTCGGTCTTCAGTCAGGCGGCTCATTGTTGACAGACTGGTACCCGTAGCTGCTGTTATTGTATCGATCCATCTCATTGCTGGCCTTCCTCTTTTGCGTTGACCTTCTATCTTGCCAAGCATGATGTCTTTCTCTAATGATCTCTCTCTTCGCATGATGTGTCCAAAGTATGAAAGTCGAAGTCTTGTCATCTGAGCTTCTAAAGAAAGCTTAGGTTTGATCTCCTCTAGTACCGACTGGTTTGTTCTTCGGGCAGTCCATGGTATACACAGTATTCGCCACCAGCACCATAATTCAAAGACATCAATTTTCTTCCTGTCTGTCTTTTTCACTGTCCAGCTTTCACATCCATATGATGTTATTGAAAATACCATGGCTTGAACAAGTCGAATCTTTGTATGGAGAGAGACATCTCTGCTCTTGAGAATCTTATCTAGGTCTTTTATAGCCATTCTGCCAAGAGCAATGCGTCGCTGGATTTCTTGACTGCTTGTTGCTTCTTTATTGATAGTTGATCCAAGTAGGTTAAAGTTGTTCACAATTTCAATTTCTTCTCCTTCAACAATGAACCTGTTGATTATGCCAGTTGTCATGATCTTTGTCTTCTTTACATTAAGGTGCAGGCCCATTTTGAGACTATGTTCTTTGATTGTGAGAAGCAAATGTTTCAGATCATATTCACTTTCAGCCAGTAATGTAGTATCATCACCATAGCGAAGGTTGTTGATGAGTCTTCCGCCAATCTTCACACCTCTGTTGTCTTCATACAATCCTGCTTCTCTGATGATTTGTTCTGCATATAAATTAAGCAGGTAGGGGTAAAATATACAGCCTTGTCTTACACCTTTGTTATTTTGAACCATTCTGTTTCTCCTTGTTCCGTTTGAACTGTTGCTTCTTGATCAATGTACAAATTGCGCAAGAGAACGAGCAGGTGTTCTGGTATACCCATGCTTCTTAATGTGGCCCAGAGTTTCTCATGGTTTACACAGTCAAAAGCCTTGCTATAGTCGATAAAGCACAAATAGATATCCTTTTGGTATTCTTTAGTCTTTTCAAGGATCCATCTCACATCCGCAATGATGTCTCTCGTTCCTAGCCCTTTCCTGAACCCTGCTTGCACTTCAGGTAGTTCTTGTTCCAGGTATGGTTGTAGTCTCTTTTGAATAATCTTCAGTAGAATCTTGCTGGCATGTGGGATCAGAGCGATTGTTCGATAATTTCCACAGTCAGTTGGATCACCTTTCTTTAGTATTGGTATAAACACAGATCTTTTCCAGTCAGTTGGCCATGATGTTGTCTTCCATATTTCTTGGCATTGCTGGCTATAATCTATTCAGAAGAGACAGATAAAGTGGAAAAGGAGGGGGAGTAGCCTTATATGTCAAAAGCAATATTAAAGCTACTGAAATGCAGGAGGCATGGGGAAAAGAAGAAGCGCTCTGTATTGTGTTGGAAAGAGGAGATGGCACTGTCATCCATACTGCTGTAATCTACAGACCTCTGACTCATATTGAAAAAATACTGTAGATAATGAATAGATTATTGATATTGCCAAGATAGCCACAAAGGGGTCAGTGATCATATTGGGTGACTTCAATCTACCCGATGTGGATTGGATTACTCCTTCTGCAAATCTGGAAAGAAGCAAAAAAATTGTGGATGCTTTCCAAGATGCGTTACTTAGACAAATGGTGATGGAACCAACCAGGGAAATCTCAATTCTGGAGTTAGTGCTCACCAATGGTGATAGAATGTCAAATGTCCGGGTGGGTGCCCCTGTGAGCAGCAGTGATCATCACACAGTGTGGTTTGAGATAAAAGCCAAGGTGCAGTCCATTCATAGGAAGCTCAAAGTCCTAAACTTCAAAAACACTGACTTCAGTAAAATGGTCAAGTACCTGAAGGAGGAGTTGGCAGGGTGGGAGGAGATAAGGGAAGTGAAATTGCAATGGGCTAAACTAAAGGTGGCAATAAAAGGGGCAACAGATAAATATGTAAGGAAAGTAAATAAAAACAAGAGGAGAAGGAAACCTATTTGGTTTTCCAAAGAAGTGGCTGCTCAAATAAAGGCAAAATACACAGCTTTCACAAAATTCAAAAGCTTGCAAACAGAGGAACACAGAAAGGAATACAGGATCAAACGAAAAGAGACAAAAAGAGAAATAAGGAAAGCAAAATCAAAGACAGAGGAAAAGATGGCTAAAGATGTGAAGTGTGGCGACAAAACCTTCTTCAGGTATATTCGGGAGAGGAGGAAAATCAGAGGTGGAATTGCAGGACGCAGAAGTGCTGGGAATGGACTCGTGTAAAGTGACATAGAAAAAGCAAAATTGCTAAACAAATATACTTCTGCTCTGTTTTTACTAAAGAAAATCCCAGAGAAGGACCACCTGTGACTCCCAAATATAAAAATGGGAATGAAGTACTGTAGATACCACACCACAGAAGTTGATGTGTTAGAACAACTTGCTCAGTAGTTTGGAAATGGGTCCCAAGGTGGTGAACTGGATCAGAAATTGGTTGACTGGGGGAGAGCCGTGAGTGCACAGTAGAGGAGACTGGAGGCGGCAGGCTCCTGTTTGGGTGGCCCCAACATTATCGGGGGCCTCCTTAAAGGCAGCGCTGTGGGATGGAAGCCTTGGGAGAGCCGTGAGTGCACAGCAGAGGAGATCGGAGGCAGCAGGCTCCTGTTCGGGCAGCCCCAATGTCATCGGGAGCCTCCTTAAAGGTTGCCTCCGTTAGGCGCTTGTAGTGGGTGCAATCTAAGGGACAAGATACAAGGGGCATTTCTGGCCCCTTGGGAGCCTCTTGGAGTACCGAAGGAGCACAGGAGCAGGAATCTCCAGTGCATCAGGATAACTCCATGGGTAAGCGGAAGAAGAAAGTGGTTTCTACAGCTCCTGTTGAGCCAGTTATTGGCCCTATGGATCGACATCTTAAGGTAACGGCTGCATGTAATTTGCCTCTAGACTCTGACTTTTTGGTTTTTCAGTCCCCTGGGGCATCCCTGAGATCTCCGGACCGTTCTCCACCTTCTCCTCCATTTTGTTCCTCTCCACCTATTCTTGACACTGTGGGGGTTCAGTTTCAGCATGTACGCCGGTAGACCCGGATGGAAAGCTGAAACCTGTTTCTTGGACTTCTATCCCTTGTGTCGCTAAGGAAGTACCTGAAGATCAGGTTATCTTGGCGGATATCTGGAGGGTAGTGACATGGATAGAGAATATACTTGTGCCCACGGTTTCTCAGCTTTGCACTTTCTCTTCAGAGATCACTACAAAGCTGAGTTTAGTTGAAGATATGATAGGGGGTTTGTTTAATCGGGTTTCTAAATGTGAAAGTCAGTGTCTATCTCTTCAAGCTGTCAAATCTTCTAGCATTAAAGATAGTTTAATTATGCATCATAAAATGGAATTATATGAAAATATGTTTTGTGCTAAAAATATTTGTTTGTTAAATTTTCCTGTTTGCCATTTGCTTTCGCCTGAGATTTTGGTACAGAAGTATCTTAGAGAAGTTTTGGGGTTAGCTTCTGCTGACTCCATTCTTATCTCTAAATTGTATTATTTAACAGGACGGAGAGTCTCTAGTGGCCCATCTGGTGAGTTTGACTCACTTCAGGGTCGTCCTGACCTTGACTTGACCAAATTCTTTGAGGACTCTCAGGATACTAGAGCATCCCGAGCTACTCTCGTTGTAATTTTTGTTTCTGAACAGGATAAAATTTCTGTACTTAAGAGTTACTTTAAAAATATTTTAGCAATGTTCTGTGGTGCTGAAGTTCAATTATTTCCAGATGTCATCAGGGCTACACAGCTTAGGAGACAGGCCTTTTTGGCTCTGAAACCTAGAGTGTTGGCCCTGGGGGCTACCTTTTTTCTTTGGTATCCCTATAAATGTTTAGTTACATTTCAGGGATCTCGATATGTTTTTTTGGATTCTTCACAATTGGTGGTCTTTCTAGATGGTAAGGAGGGACAGGACAAATAATCTGAGAGGAGATTGGAGGACATAATTTAAGGCTGTCTTTATTTTTGGAGCCATTTGGCTGTTTTGTTTTTCCTGTGTATGTATATTGTTTCTTTGTTATAGCTCCCCATTTAGTGGGCTGTGTGATAGTGGTTGTTTTATTAGTTTCCTATTGGTCTTTTTATGTTAATTCAATATTATGTCAACTAACACTAAGGGTTGCTTATATGCTTGCTTTGCAAGTATTTTTTGAAAATTGAATTTAAAAAAAATTGGTTGACTGACAGACAACAGAAGGCAATAGTAAATGGAGCTCACTCAGATGAAAGGAGGGTGATTAGCGGGGTGCCCCATGGTTTGGTCCTGCACCCAGCACTGTTCAATGTATTTGTGAGTGATATTGCTGAAGGACTGATTGGAAAAGTCTGTCTTTTTGCAGATGATACAAAAATTTGCAACAGAGTGGACTCCCCTGAGGGAGTGGTAACACAAGGAAAGATCTACAAAAGCTGGAAGAATGGTCTAATGCCTGGCAATTACGATTTAATCCGAAGAAGTGCAGTGTCATGCACTTTGGAAGAAGAAATCCAAAGGAAATATACGCGATAGGGGGGGAGAGGTTGGTATGCAAGGACCAGGAGAAGAACCTTGGTGTGATTATTTCTGAGGATCTCAAGGTGGCAAAACAGTGCAACAAGGCAGTGGCAAAAGCCAGGAGGATGTTGGGTTGCATACAAAGAGAAATTACCAGCAGAAAGGAAGTGGTACTAATGCCACTGTATAAGTCATTGGTGAGGCCTCACTTGGAATACTGTGTTCAGTTTTGGAGACCATATCTTGCAAAGGATGTAAAATGACTGGAAACTGTTCAGAGGAAGGCAACCAAAATGATTTGGAGCCTGCATCAGAAGCCTTATGAGAAGAGACTTGAAGACCTAAATATGTACACTCTGGAGGAGACGAGGGATAGGGGAGATATGATTCAGACCTTTAAATACTTAAAGAGAAATAATGAACAAACAAACCTCTTCCAAAGACGGGGAAGCTGTAAAACTAGAGGGCATAACATGGAGCTACAAGGGGGTAAATTGAAAGGCAATATCAGGAAATACTTTTTCACTGAAAGGGTGGTGGATGCTTGGAATGCCCTCCCGATAGAAGTGGTGGGGCAAATACAGTGACAGAATTCAAAAGGGCATGGGACAGACACAGTGGATCCCTTTACAGCAACAGGATGAAATCAAAATAAACTTAACTACCTAATTTCTCAACAAATAGGGGTGTCCTACACGGAGCGGTGGGTTTACCCCTAAACAAAGACAGAGGGAGGGGTGGCCTGCATGGAGCGGCAGGTGCACCTACTCTTTGCAATCTTACTGGCAGACTAGATGGACCACAAAGACCCAACAAAAAAGCACGATTCCACGTGCGCCAAGAACCCAGTAAGAAACGTGGAATGCAATGAAAAGATGTGAAGTAAAAATCTTTATTTCTTTATTCCACTTCAGCCACCGGCCCGACACTGGCCGTGTTTCGTAAAAGCCTTCCTCAGGGGCAAATGATGGCTGTGTATTGTGTGTTTCTACTACTGTGAATTGCTCTTCCTTTAGAATCATAGGAGAGCCTGTGTGATAATTGACATCTAAACTCAGTGCTTTCTTATAGTGTCACAATGTTAATCGTGGTAGGTGCACAAGAGTACACACTGTTGAGCTGTATAGGGGCGATTCAACCGCATTCAATGTTTAAACTTATGAAGTGTGAGATGCAAACCTATGAATGCAGAACGTGGAACAAATGGAGAGAGTACTGTCAAGTATGGAGAGGCTTACAGGAGCACCTGGGACACAGGAGCTTGAGGAAGACTATGAGAGAGACATGGATGGGGACGAGGTGGGGCTTAGACATGGAGGGATAAGGATGCATGTGAATGAATGGGGAGTGGGTGAGCACGTGAGATGCATTGCTGAGATGTTCAAAGTGAGGGAGGGGAGAGCTGAATGGTTTGCCGAGTGTGGGGGCAAATTGAAAAATGGAGGCATGTGATGTCAGAAGGGAGGGATGAGATGCACCTCGAGAACTGTTGTAATGTTCTGATGTTGTATTGCCATGTTCTGACTCTATGTCAAGGAGAAATAAAGAAAAAAAATCAGTTGACGGGACACAATTTTTTCAACAATCTTGGAAAGGAAGGATAAGTTGGGTACAGGGAGACAATTTAAAAGTTATGCTGGATCTAAGGGGTTTTTTTTATTAGGGTGGGTTTAATGTGAGCTTAATTTTCACACTGGGGACCTGTACCATTGGAAAGATTGGTGTGAACCATGATCAGAATAGATGGCAATAAATCAGGTAAGATGTCTTTGAAAATCTTGACAGGGAGAATATCCTGACCAGAGGTGGTAGAATACACCGATAATATTGTTTTCTTAAGTGACAACTTTGTAGGAAGATTAAAAGTAGACCAAAAAGATGATAAAAGAGAGGCCTATAGTAAGTCAAAATTGATGCGATTAAGAAGGGAGAAAAAGAAAACTGAGACAGAGACATCACGATAGAATATTTTCTGATATCAATTTTGAATGAAAATAAGCAGCTAAACTGAAGGGTTAAGGAGGACAAGACAAAACATCTTCATTGGGTATAAAGAAGCAGAGTGATGTGAAATTAGAGGGAAGAGATGAACATTTGGCAGCTTATTGTTCTAGATCTAAAGAAGTCCATTTTCTAAAGAATGTGGGAAGGGGAAAAGGTGTGGCTTCTGTTAGTGTACCAGTCATACGATGAGTAGACAAAGGCATATTAATTGCTGTGAATCTGTCTTGACTGTATATGAAGGAAGAAGTAACGGCTAAGTCCAGGATATTTTCTGCAGAATGGATTGGAAAAGTAATGTGCTGTAAAACCCCCGAGTCTTGTATTGGAGCCAGGGTCATGATGTCATGTGAGCAACCTAAAATGATTAAGTTATTTTAATTAATTGTGAAATCAGAAATAAAAAGGAGAAGTTGTCCCAAAAAGAGATTGTTATTGCAGGTGGACAATATATTAAGAGAAAATGGTGGAGAGACTGGGATTTTCCTTAAAAGAGCTTCAGAAGAATTATACTGGGAGATACTGATCTCCTCCCAATTAAGAGGGCTCTTTGCTAGGAAGGCCACTCCATCACCCTTCCTACAAAATTTACTTTTAGAAGTTAATTGTTCAAGAAGAAGGGATGCTTTGAGTCAAAACTGCCGAGTCACCAACTTGAAGCCAATTTTCAGTTGAGCCAAGTAATGTCAAATGAAGCTCTAAAAATATAGGCTATAGCTGAATTAGAAAAGGTACAGAGAAAAGCCACCAAAATGGTAAAGGGGGAAAGACTAGGGGGACATGCAATGAAGCTACAGTGTAACCCATTTAAAACTAATAAGAGAACATATTTTTTCATTCAATGCATAATCAAACTCTGGAATTTGTTACCGGAGGATATAGTATAAGCTGTTAGCGGAGCTGGGTTTGAAAAAGGTTTGGACAAGTTCTTAGAGGAAAAGTCCATAAACCTTTGTTAAAGAGGACCCAGGTAACTTATTTATTTAATCAGTTTTATATACCACCTTATCCTTCAATCAAAGAGGTTCACAATATAACTTCTCATCGTACATAGCAATATAATCCACTGCTTGCCCCTATACAAGCATTATGTAACCTTGTGTCTTTTTGGGAAACTGCTAGGTACTTGTGAACTGGATTGGCCACTGTTGGAAACAGGATACTGGGCTTGATGGACCTTGGTCTGACCCAGTATGGTATTTCTTATGTTCCTATGTTTTTATGATTGACTTATGGAGCATGAACTGAATTGGGCAACTTTGAAAGTAGTTGGCAAATAGCTGATTTTCAGAGTGCTGCACTGGGCATAGATGTTAACAGCTGCTGCTAAGCACTGATGCAAAAAATTAAGCTGTGGAGGGTCCTGGTAAAGCTGAGGAGAGGAATTCTGTTACCCCTTAAGTTTGGAATAGGTGCCCTCAATGAAGAAAGTGTGAGAAGAGAACCAACTCACATAACCACAGAATGGGATGATGACAAATGGAAAACAAAAAAGAAAGTGAGGAAAACTGGATAAAAATAGTGCTCAGAGCTGATTTCGGAGCCATCTGAATGAATACGCAAAGGAGAACATACTGCTCCAGAGGTGCACACTACCATGGCACACCACTTCAAAAGTGCTGGGACTTTATCCTTCTGGGTAGAGATGATTTCACCTGGTTGAGATGTAGCAGCAGATAAGCATGCAATAAATAAATCCAGGAGTCTTTTCAAGGATCCAAGCCAGTTTAATGTGCACATGGCTCAAGCAATAAGCAATTTCAAAATGGCTGAGCAATGGCTTCTAGTAAAACAACAACTTTTATAGCTTTCTTGTCCATTCTAAGCATAGGCAAACTTTTCATTGGTCCCAGTACCCCTCTCACCCATCTATTGGTCCCGGTACTGATATGGCTACCCAATAGGGACTCTGGTCTGGGCCCAGCACCTGGTTGCCCCCCTTCTAGTCCCAATTACAATGGTCAGTGTCTCCAACTTGTTACTTCTCTCCTCCAAGGTCGCTGAGCTTGTTAAAACATATGGGAAGCAGAGGCACTGTGACCTTGCTCTCTGCAGAGTTAATTAATTCCATAGAAGCATAGCACACCTTATCAGTACCAATTAAACTTGTTTTCTTTATTTTCTCAGTTTCGTTTCTGCTTAGCTATGTTCAGTTAAACTGAGTTAAGTTTCAATTCTATGGTGTCGTCATTCAGGGGGGTTTTCATTCCTCTGGGCCTAACTACAGGCTTCAGTTACAGGTCAAGCTGCTCAGGCCTGTCTGCTTAGTTCAATTAGCATGGATCATAGGCCGTCGCCTACCACATTCCCCCCTTTGATTATTCTCACCCGCATGTTAATAAGGTGTGAGAATCAAATCACATAATACTAGGTAAAGGTATCACTCTGTGGTATAGGGTAGTAAGTTCACATAGCTAATATCTTTGTAGCTGTCTTACGCTCTACAGTGTTATTAATAACTGAAGTTATCATTTGCAAGCAAAATGGCAAGAAACAAGGGAGCAACAGGCAGATAGTCAAAGTCCATAGTTTGGCAAGAGTGGGAAAAAGAACTAAAGGATTAGAAGGTTCAGTTGCATCTTTTGTTGTGCTGTCGTAAAGCTTCTGATTTAGACAGACCAGCTGTCCATCCTTCGTAGTAGATTGTGGTCCAGTCCGAACAAAACACAAACTGTCAACAATGGGGTGGGCCAATACCCACTCACTAGTAGTATTATGTAAATCAGTCTGATTGTATAGGATAGAATAGTTCAGTTCTTGCGTCTCCCAGGGCCACTGATCTCCCATCTTAGTTCCTCCACAATAGAAACAGTCAGAAGTGTGGAGACTAGATGCTATTGCTCCAGCAAGTTCAAGAAACAAGTTCTGGTGGTGGTATGAGGAATTGCAACGGTGGCTTGCATAGCCTTGTAGAAAGTCAAGATCTAGAACAACTTTTGGATTGGAGAGTATAGGAAGAATGATAAAACAAGGTCTGAGTGACCTTCGGTCCAGTTCATGTTGTACTTATACAGGCTGCCCAGGGAGATAAGGCAAAAGTCATTTCAAAGCACTCCAAGGCTGCTGCCAAAATAAAGCAATAATAATAATTCATAATGGGCATAGTCTCTGGAAAATTGGTGGAACTGTCGACTTCCACAACAGATAACAGATGTAGGGTTGATTGTAGATCCTCAAGCTTCTGCCGTACGTAGACCTACCAGCGTTTTGGCAGGAGTAGGGCTGTAGATTCCAAAGTATCACTGTCCTCTGGGATGTCTCAATTTCTTAAAATATCATAGCATAGTCTCTTAGGCTATTATTGCTTCCTTAGAGCAGTTCACTCTTTAGGAGATCAAAACAGTCTTTTCAGAGTATTTAAACACAGTCTCTTAGAAGATTCAATTTCTTAACACAACACAGTCTCTTTCTGATGATTGCAGGTTTTTTCAGATGCGAGGCTTACCTTCAGATAAACAAACAGTCTTGAAATAGTGCAGTTTCTGAGGGACCAATAAGTCTTAGGTCCGTGGTTGTTGTCGTAGGGTGAGGTGCAATGGAGTCTCAGGATGCTGTACAGTAGTCCAGTGATCAGGTTCAAGAGCAGCTGCTGGCTTCACTTGATTATGATGGGTCCAAGGTTCAAATTCTGCGACTTTTACTGCAGTTGGAGTTGTTGACAGGATGACGACATAGGGTCCCCTCCAATGCAGGGCTAACAGTATCTTTCTCCACTCTTTGATCCACACCGAGACTCCAGGCTTGAAAGGATGCAGGGGTGCAGGCAAATTGATGAGTAATCGATTTTGTACTCAGGTATGAAGACTTCTGCAAAACAGAACTTAAAACCAATAGTTCATGTCTAATAATTTCAGATCCTATCTGTCTCATATCTCCTTTTATTTCCTATACAATAGGCAGGGGTTGCCCATACAGAATCTCAAAAAGGGAAACTCCTAAAGACTTGGCAGGGGCTAAGTATATCCTAAGAAGGGCTATGGGAAGAACCTGGGGCCACTTCAGGTAAACCTCTTGGCAAAGTTTAGACAACTGAGATTTCAGGGTTCTATTCATATATTCTACTTTTCCTAAATTCTGAGATCTATAGGCAGTATGTATCTATTAATATCAATATCTTGGGGCTATACTTAATGGACTTGCTTCCTAAGGTTATCCACCCTCATTCTTTGTACAGGGCCCCATATGCATGCAAGGTTGTAAGGGTATACTTGAAATCTGGGTACACATTTAGACAGGGCTCTTTTCCTATTGTTAGTGCTCTAGTGAGGACTATCAGTTCAGCTTTCTGTGGTGAAGTTTCTGGGGCCAGGGCTGAGGACTCAACTACCAAATCAGGGGTCACCACTGCATATCTAGCACAACAATGTCCATTGATGATGAAACTGCCTTCAGCCACAAAGAAAGTCTGTTCAGGGTTCTCCAGAGGGACATCAGTCAAATCCAGGTGGCTTGAGAATACAGTGTCCATAATTTCTAAACAGTCATGATCAGGGGATCAAGACCAACTGATAACAACATAGCAGGATTGAAAGCTTGACTGACCCTTCAGTTGTATCTGGGGTTTTCACACAACATACTCTAATATTTCAACATTCATAGATTTGTTAGCTAGTAATTTCCTTTGTATTTCATATTGGTTAGAAAAGAGTGTGGTACAGTAACTTGAAGATTCTGTCTCAAAGTGAGCTTGTCAGCTTTGCTCACTAGGAGGGCTGTAGCTTGCAACAGCTCTCAAATAAGGGGCCAGCCTTTTGCAACTACATCCAATTGTTTGACAAATAGGCTACTGGTTGTTGCCAAGGTCCAAGAGATTGAGTCAACACTCCTAGAACATTTCCTTGCGACTCATGAACATAGAGACTGTAAGGTTTTCTGGACATCTGGTAGACCCAGAATTGGTGACAACATCAGAGTGTTTTTTTCAAAGATCAAAAGACTGCATCCTGTTCAAGTCCCCATTCCTCTGGAGACTTTTCCATTCCTTTGATAGCTTGATACAATGTTTTGTTTTGTTTTTTTGGTTTTTTTTCTCTAGCAGCGCAAAATTGGGGATCCATATACAACATACTCTGTGGCACCCAAGAAGGCTCTCACTTGCCTCCTGGTGATTGGAGTAGGAATACTGCATACAGCTGCTTTGCGTTCTGGTAAGGGTTCCAGGCGTCGAATTCCGCTGGACAACTGGAATCCTAGGTATTTAACTTGTTTGACATAATTATGCTTTGGCTCTTGAGACTTTGTATCCAGCCTCATTAAAAAGGTGCAAGAGTTCACTGGTGGCTGGTGGACATTCACTTTCTGAGTTGGTGGTTATGAGCAAGTTGTCCACATATTGAAGTAGAATTTTTTCTTTTTTTTTTTTTCTTGAGTTTCTGGATAACTTGTCAAATCTTTTGCTGAGTGAGGCGAGTTCTTGAATTCTTGAGGTAATCTTGTCCAGATGAGTTGGCCCCGCCTCCTTGTAGTGGGGTCTTGGGCTAAGCGTATACAGAAAAAGGCATCTTTTTAAGTCCAGAATGATGAAATGTATAGCTTCAGCAGAGATCAGTTCCAAGAGAATATAAGGATTTTGGTACCACTGGTTGTATAGTTTCAGCTGCATCATTCATTCTTTCTTAGATCCTGCACTGGGCGGTAATCACCTGTCCCAGGCTTCTTGACTGGCTTGAGGGTGACAATGGCAGGGGCTATGTTATTCGCTAGGCCAGGTAGATTATCTTCTGCCCATCCTCCAGGTGGGGCTATGAGGTTGGTAAGTGTACAGCTTGTTGCTTTGGATGCAGGTGAATAGAATCGCCATTCTTCTTCTTGGGGACAGTTAACACCATCAGGCCAGCAGATTTTGAGTTTCATTTTTTTCCCCTTCAACAAAGGATATCTGTGCTTGAAGCTTTGCAAGCAGGTCTCGGCCCAAAAATGGAATAGGGCATTCAGGCATATACAGGAACTGGTACATTATTATTATTTTTTTTTTTTCTAGTTCACACATGTGGTTCTGCAGAAAAGGCTTTGCGAGAAAAAACACAGGGGCTACTGGCTTTAGTATTCTGCTCCTGTATCCCCCATAAAAGTCCATATATTGGTCCCCTATTTTTCAGACTGACTCCCGGGGACCCAGGGAAACTGGAGAGTCCGGTCTGGCCTAGTCTTCATCCATGCTGTAGCCCTCTCAGGCTGCCACTCACGCTATAGCTGCTCCACTCTCGTGCTGAAACACTGTGCTTGGTTTTATTCTGTCTATGATTCTACAATCAAGTACTCCCTCCTGGGGTGGAGTCAAGATACGGGCATTCACTTCTCTAATGTCCTTCTTTTTCTATAATGGGCGCACTCACACCCAGTTTCTCACTTCCTCTGTTCCTTCGATTAGGATAACCTCCTCACATCATTCAACTAAAATATCATTCACTTTCTCTGTTACATTTATTTTCACAATTCACACACCCTCTGATTAACTTTCATTTAACCATTTGCCCGCAAATTCATCCAGTTCTCTGCAATTTCCGTTCATTAGTTCAATCAAGTCCTAAAACTTCTCAGTGTATAATGCAGTTTTTTTTTTTTTTCAGTTCTAAACAAGTCTGGTCAGCTGACTTTCACTTCTAGTCCGGAGGGGGTGGACATTCCCCTGTTGCAGAGGTGGCTAGCAAACTACTTGGGAATCTGTAGTCCCCCCCCCCTCTCCTGGATTCTGTTTCTCCTAGCAATGCTCTATCCAGGAGGTTGATTTTTTTTTTTTTCTCCTGACGGCAATCTGGCCAAGTGGGTTGGTGAGTTTCCATAATACTAGTTACTAATTCTGTCAGCTCCTGGGGCTTGCTAGTATAGGAGGCATAATGCGACCTCCAATTTAATAAATCAGTTGTAGAGAAAGGAATATACACATAAGTTAGGGGTCCCGCTACCACTTCATCATTATCATTCTTTACGGGCACTCCCGGAACTTGCCTTAAGGGAAACAGTTGGGCTGTCCCCGGCGTCATTTGGGATCTAAGGGTTATTGTCGTTGCCTTTGCAGGAGTCGCTTTCTTTTTATAAACTTGTTTTTCTTTGGGTTTCTATTTAACTGGCGTGCTAGTGCTAGCGCTGGCTTTCTCGATTATTTGTACACTGTCCTCCTCCTCTTCTGGGGAATTTCCTCTCTCTCCTTCTTCTATCTCCGCTTCTGATTCACTTTTTACATCCTCCACTTCTCTTTCCACTAATTCTTCTTTCTCTTCTCTAGGAGGGGGACCGGGGGTTGGGTCCCGCCTTGGCTCTGGCCGTCTCTGGGGTTCTGGGGCAGGACGCCGCCGGGCTATTCTTACTGGACCTGGGGTTCGGGGCTGCCTGAGGACTACTTCTGGGGAATCAGGATCTGCCAGGATGGTCTTCGTGGCTTTCTTATCCTGCTCTTTCATTCTAGGCTGTTCCGTTTTCTGTCTAGAATCTGTTTTAGCTAACATTATTCTGCACTGTTCCTCATAACAGCGCTGCGCCCAGGAGGGCGGATCTTCACAAATACTTAACCAGGAATCTATATAGGGGTACTGATCTGGGTGCGCTACCCGCACTCTACGGTGTATTGACTGGATAATCTCTACAGTGAACGTTCCCTCTCGGGGCCAGATGGGGTCTAGATCGGGCCACTCCCTAGTACACAAAATCTGCAAACGGGCTGCTGTCATTTTTAATACCATAATCTCCTGAACAGAACTACTTACAGAGAGAGAGAGAGAGACGAGACAGGATATCTAGAAATTCTGGGGCAAAATCCTGATTGGGACAGAGACATTTCATAATCTTCAGTAAATCCCTTACTGAAATTCTTGATCATACTTGAAAAGACACTTATTATTTCTGTAAACATAGGGCAGGCAGGAAACACTTAGATTGAGCACATACATCCATTATGCTTCTTATAGAGAGAACTATAGCTATCTGTCAGCATGTCTCTGCAAAAGAAATTATTTTTTTTAGTT
The DNA here is from genome assembly GCA_033557465.1 of Ichthyophis bannanicus. Classification (NCBI taxonomy): domain Eukaryota; kingdom Metazoa; phylum Chordata; class Amphibia; order Gymnophiona; family Ichthyophiidae; genus Ichthyophis; species Ichthyophis bannanicus. The sequence continues at coordinate 862,131,570 of CM066032.1, read as the reverse complement.
CAGGAAGCAAATATTTAAAAGACATTCCGGATATTTTTCATAAAATACAGTACACCTTTCCCTTTTTTTTTTTAAATACAGAAAAGCTAACTGATTTGTTATTAGTAACCAGCACAGAGGGGAAGCATGCATTCAAATGACTTATACTCTTTCATAAAAAGATAAACTTTGTTTTTAAAACTTTTGGTTAAACAGAGCTAGTGAAACAATTGAACTGTGCTCATAAAAAGAGACTTCTCATTCACATGGACAGAGATGCCAGAAAAAAACAATTTAAATCAATGTTAAGTCGTGATCTAATTACTTTGTAGATCAAAGGAAAAACAAAAACAGTTCCTTATCATTTCCTATTTAAACTGTTTCAGTGCTTACTGAAAATTTGAACATACAGCCGACAGAAATTCCTCTCACTTGGTCCGCAACCCATAAGGGATTAATACAAACTTAATCCTTTTCAGGCTAAACCCAAAAACTATCGGGACCCACAATCCTGACTAAACATTCTTATTAAATGATAAATAAATGATATATATTACATAACCACAGCAGAAGGAACAAAAACATATTAAATAAAACAGGTACAATTTGCCTGAAATAAGCACAAACTACCAGCATTGAGGTTTAAGCCTGCACAAGATTAGAAAGACGACACTAGACATTCTTTCCTTCAGACACGCCCCCTGTCAGTTTTTCACACTGCAGTAGAAAAACTAACTGGGTCAGACCAGCTTTTTGATTTCTAAAAATGACTGTAGGTGTTTTGGGTCTTCATTCTGCTCTATTAATACAATTTCTTAATCAGTGAACTGTCACAAATTACTCAACAGAATAATCTCACATATATAACAAAAGGGAAACTCGCAGTTTCAACAGATAGCAAAAATCAAATACACAGGACGGACAATACACCAAACGCTTCATCCGTTTCGCGACCTAGACGCAGTCACCCGACTAGGAACTGCGCTAGTCCAGAGTCCACTCTGCTTGGTCCGTGCTGCCAGACCTCTCATTCACACTTCATTCACACAATCATGCTAGCAACGTATCTTAGAATGCATTCCTTTCTATCTATTCTGACTAGTCTTTTTCCCAATTACAAAAAGGATGAGGGTTTCACCCGGCGAATTCCCATGCGGGGTTACTCGGCCCTTCCTTGAGAGCTCTCTTACCAATTCCCAATATCTCGAGATTACAAATTCCAAGTTCCACTGGCAGTACTGCTCTTTCTATTTCTGTCTAGACATACCAAAAACCCAGTCCTGTCTGCTCTGACCAGGCTGAATCATGATCCTCTATAACAGCTGTACCTAGCGAATACTCATGCAAGGATTTTCAAACAAAGACTTAAGTCTTACCAAAGTTTGCAAACTGCAGTTCTAACTCATCTGTCTAGACAGGTTTTCAAAACTATACTTACCAGATCTGGTTCCCAAGCTTCTGAGTTGGATCCTGGACTCCCCCGGGTCGGAAGTGTTAGCCAGCTGGACTCAGTGCCTGCCGAGGCCAGGCAGAACTCCCTCCGATACAAGAGGATCGGTGGGCCCAGGGAGATTCCCCTGCGTCGGATTGGCATGGTTCCAACTGGACCAAACCTCAAGGCGAATTACGTGGATTTATTCACTTGAACACTATCCACCACTCGCACTTCTCGGCCAACGCACCAAGAATGTAGCAGCAGATAAGCATGCAATAAATAAATCCAGGAGTCTTTTCAAGGATCCAAGCCAGTTTAATGTGCACATGGCTCAAGCAATAAGCAATTTCAAAATGGCTGAGCAATGGCTTCTAGTAAAACAACAACTTTTATAGCTTTCTTGTCCATTCTAAGCATAGGCAAACTTTTCATTGGTCCCAGTACCCCTCTCACCCATCTATTGGTCCCGGTACTGATATGGCTACCCAATAGGGACTCTGGTCTGGGCCCAGCACCTGGTTGCCCCCCTTCTAGTCCCAATTACAATGGTCAGTGTCTCCAACTTGTTACTTCTCTCCTCCAAGGTCGCTGAGCTTGTTAAAAAATATGGGAAGCAGAGGCACTGTGACCTTGCTCTCTGCAGAGTTAATTAATTCCATAGAAGCATAGCACACCTTATCAGTACCAATTAAACTTGTTTTTCTTCTATTTTCCTCAGTTTCGTTTCTGCTTAGCTATGTTCAGTTAAACTGAGTTAAGTTTCAATTCTATGGTGTCGTCATTCAGGGGGGTTTTCATTCCTCTGGGCCTAACTACAGGCTTCAGTTACAGGTCAAGCTGCTCAGGCCTGTCTGCTTAGTTCAATTAGCATGGATCATAGGCCGTCGCCTACCACAGAGAGGCGTAATCAGTCATGGATGTGCAAGGAGTCAGCAAGCATCCAGAGAGACCAGAGAGACAGCGAAGCAAACTACAAAGAAAAAACAGCAAAATTGGATAGAGAAATGTGGTGATGAGCAAAATGGGGAAAGTTGATGAAAGGAAAGATAGAATGTTAAGAAAAGCATGTAACAACTGGAAGAATACAGACAAGAGAAATGGATAAGAAACAGGGGGTTCTAAAAAAAACCTAAGAAAAAGATAAAATGAAGTATTCATATTTTGCATTGTGGGTTTTTGCATTCTCAGAGATACCAAGGATAGTCCGTCCTAAAGAGTGAGATTTACTTCCCCAATGAGTGGGACTAAAGGCCAATGAGTGAGGTTTTTCAGCAGAGTTTCAGAAGCATACATTTATGCACACAAATACCCTTATCTAAGCAATCCCTTCTCTTTGGCCTCAATCAATCTCTTTCCTCCAGCATCCCCTCTTGACCTCAATTAACCCTCCCGCCCCAAAGTGGCCAGCATTTTCTCTTCTGCTTGCAGCTATTGTGTCTCACTTTTAATTTCCCCTCATCTTCCATGCCAAGTATCTCTCTACCCCTTCTACTGACCCCTTCCACCGTTGCTGTCAGCATACCTCTGCTCAAGCTCATTTAGGTCTCACCCTCCTAGCAGAAAGTTTGTGATCCAGGGGGCAGGACCTAGAAGACCTTGAGCATACTTCTAAGCTTAGAGGCCTCATGTCATACACAGCTACTTTACCAGCATTCAGGGTGTTCAGCAAAGGTAGGCCGAGAGCTATGGTAGCATGGGGGGGGGGGGGGGAACAAGTCATGTGTATGGCTAGATTGCAATATGTGTGTGGTCCCTCCTATAGGGTATCAAATGAACAATATGTATGACATAATATCACTGGATCTCTGACATTACCTTATATTACAGGTCAGAGTAGTGACACACACACCGAAAAATGTGGCTTGCCCACTCAGATCCGGGATGGCTGTCAAGCCAGTGACCTTCCCATTAATAGGTAACCATATTTCATATGTACAGATTCATAATCACAAATCCTTCTTACTGCACACATGCACACACACACACACACACACACACACACACACACACACACACACACACACAGAGCCACCCCCCCACCCATTGTACTTGTCCTGATTTGTCTGGGTTATAATGTCCAGAAAGCAGTGGCAAACCATCTACATCAGCCATGCCCAGGAATGAAGTATCAATCCAGTCCTGAATCCTTCACAGTAGCATGTTGAAGCACCATGTCACTAATAGCAGTTATTTTGATATTCAGAGGTGGCAAATACACATACCTGAGAGCATTGAAAAGTCACATTGTGGACTTTGTGGCTATGCTGTCTTTGTAGAACATGTGCACAATATTGGCATTCACAACAGTCAAACCTTAAAAAGCAGAACAGACCCCACTGCTAGAGATGATATACAGCCAGTACAGGATATGTGTTGTGCTGTGCCACATCTACTACTACTACTATTAAGCACTTATATAGCGCCAAGCATGCAGCGCTGTACAGATAAACATACAAGAGACAGTCCCTGCTCGTCAGAGTCATGCTCGTCGGAGCTTGCAATCTAGTCGAGACAATACAGAGCATTAGTCAAAAGGCGAGACAATACAGAGCAGTAGTCAACACGGTGCGAAGCACAGTGTCGTCTTACAACTCAGTCATGAAGATTGACGGGAGTCAGGCTAAGATAAGGGATGGAAGTCAGGATCTGAAAATGAGTGTGAAGAGGTGGGTCTTCAACCTGGATTTGAAGAGAGCCAGAGAGGGTGCCTGGCGTATGGGGAGAGGTAGGCTGTTCCACGCGTAAGGAGCAGCAAGTTGAGAGGAGCGAAGTCGGGAGTTAGCTGTGCGAGTGAAAGGCCTAGAAAGAAGTAATTTGTTAGCTGAGCGAAGTCGCCGAGAGGGGGTGTATGGAGAGATAAGAGATGAGAGGTATGGAGGGGCCGCAGAGTGAAGGCACTTATAGGTCTGTAGGAGAAGTTTGAATTGGACGCGGAATTGGATAGGGAGCCAGTGAAGTGACTTGAGAAGGGGAGTAATGTGGGCATGGCGAGACTGGCGGAAGATAAGTTGAGCAGCATGGTTTTGAATAGATTGAAGGGGAAGGAGATGGCTCGCGGGGAGACCAGCAAGGAGTAAGTTGCAGTAGTCGAGGCGAGAGGAGATTAAGGAGTGGATAAGCATTTTGGTAGTGTGTTCGGAAATGAAGGGGCAGATTTTGCTAATTTGTAGAGAAAGAAGCGGCAGGTCTTAGCTACAAGCTGGATATGTGTGGAGAAGGAAAGAGAGGTGTCGAAGATAACCCTTAAATTGTGGGCCGAGGGAACAGGAAAGATTGTAGATCCAGCCACGGAGACTGAGAAAGGGTGAAGAGGAGGAGAGGAGTTGGGGGGAAAGACCAGGAGTTTGGTCTTGGCCATGTTTAGTTTCAAGCGACGGTGAGACATCCAGCTAGCGATGTCAGAAAGGCAGGCAGAAATCTTGGTCTGGATTACTGGAGAGATGTTAGGTATAGACAGGTAGATTTGGGAGTCATCGGCATAGAGATGGTTCTGAAAGCCATGGGAGGAGATAAGTGCGCCAAGGGACTGGGTATAGAGGGAGAAAAGGAGGGGGCCCAAGACAGATCCCTGGGGTACACCGACATGGAGCGGGATGGGGAGGAGGAGGAGCCGCCGGAGCATATGCTAAAGGAGCAATGGGAGAGGTAGGAGGAGAACCAGGATAGTATGGATCCCCTGAAACCAAGCGAGGAGAGTGTGGTGAGGAGAAGATTGTGGTCAACAGTGTCAAAGGCAGCGGAGAAGTCAAGAAGGATGAGGATAGAGTAGAGGCCCTTAGATTTAGCCAGGAACAAGTCATTGGAGACTTTTGTAAGAGCCGTTTCAGTGGAGTGAAGGAGACGGAAGCCAGATTTTAGTGGATCCAGGAGGGCCTGGGAGGTGAGGAAGTCAAGGCAGGGGTGATGGACTGCTTGTTCTAGTAGTTTAGATATGAAGGGAAGGAGGGAGATGGGTCGATAGTTGGAGAGACAGATGGGATCGAGTGAGGGTTTATTGAGGAGGGGTGTGACAACAGCATGTTTGAAGTTGGCGGGGACAGTAGCAGTGGAGAGTGAAAGGTTAAGAATATGAGAGATGGGGGGGACAACGGAAGAGGAGATGGGGTGTAGGAGATGGGTGGGGATGGGGTCAGAGGAACAGGTGGTGGGTTTGGAGGAGGAAAGAAGGAGTGCGGTTTCATCTTCGGAGATAGTAGGGAAGGAGGAGAGGGTAGAAGAGGAGGTATTGATGAGGGGGAGAATTGGGGAGGGGAGAGGTAGATGAGGAAGTGGGGAATTGGAGGGTAATTTTGTGGATTTTGTCATGGAAGTAGTCAGCTAGAGTTTGGGCGGAGAGGGAGGGCGAGACTGGGGGTGGGGGCACCTTAAGGAGGGAGTTGATGGTATTAAAGAGGCGGCGAGGATCAAAAGCAAGGGAGTTAATCAGATGGATGTAGTATTCTTGTTTGGCAAGTGCTATGCTGATTGGAAGGAGCCAAGCATGAATTTGAAGTGTAGAAGGTCTTCTGGGGAGTGGGATTTGGACCAGGGATATTCAGCAGAGCGGGCACAGATGCGTAGGTAGCGGGTTGTGGAAGAAAGCCAGGGCTGGGGAACAGAATGTCGGACAGGACGTGGGGTGGGCGGGGCGAGAGTGTCGAGAGCCGAGGATAGTGCAGTGTTATAAGAGGATACTGCCTTGTTGATGGACTTGGAGGACATAATGGGGGAAAGAGAAGAAGAAATGGTGGAGGAGAGGGTCAGGGGATCAATATTATTAAGGTTTCTAAATAGGTTGGAAGAGACAGGATGAGGTAGAGATGGTGGAAGCTGAAGATTAAAGGTTAGAAGATGGTGGTCAGATGAGGAAAGGATTGAGTTATGGAAGTTTGAGGGAGAGGAGTTAGAGAAGAGTATCAGGTCAAGGCAGTGACCATGCAGGTGGATGGGGGCAGTGGAGCAGAGTTGGAGGTCGAACGAGGAGGTGAGGGTGAGGAACTTTAAGGCATGGGGATTGGAGGGGTTATCGACGTGAATGTTAAAATCGCCGAGAATAAGAGTGGGAGAGGAGGGATCCAGAAAGACAGAAAGACAGGAGTCAAAGTCGGTAAGGAAGGTCGATGTGGATTTATTGGGTGGGCGATAGGTAACAGCTACTCGGAGGAGAAGAGGTGTAGAGAGGCTAATGGAGTGGACTTCAAAAGAGAGGGAGGAATGTGACTGGGGTAGCAGGAGGGGTTGGAATTGACAGGAAGGAGAGAGTAGAAGCCCAACTCCACCACTGCAGCCGGTGGAGTGAAGTATATAGGGAAGAAATGGTATCTTCCGTGGCAGAGAGCAGCGATGGATGTGGAGCCAAGTTTCAGTTAGGGCAAGAAGGTGTAGTGCATTAGAGATGAAAAGATCATGGGTAAAAGGAAGTTTGTTGGTGACTGAGCATGCGTTCCATAGGGCACATGAGAATGGGAGAGTGAAGGGGGAGAGGAGAGGGATATGGATAAGGTTAGACAAGTTGCATGAGGATTTCTTTCCAGAGTAAGAAGGCGGTCTAGGGGGGCTGGTACGTGAAGATCTATTTCCAGAGTAGTATGGGGATTTAGAGGGGCTAGGATATGGGTGGGTGTTTCTGGATGAGTGTGCCCACCATGAGGGGCATGAGGGAGGGGACATGGAAGGGGAATGAAGGGGGATATTGATGAGATTAGATAGGTTACGTGAGGATTTTTTTATTGGAGTGAGATAAAGCTCAAAAGGGGATGGGGTTAGGGTTGATATCTCTAGATGAGTGATTGGGGTATGAGTAAGGGCGGGTAGATGGGGAAAGGAGAGGGATATGGATGAGCTTACATAAGGTACATGAGGAACTCTTCTTAGAGTGAGATAGAAAATGGTGGAGGGGGGGGGGCAGGGTTGGGGTTGATATTACCTGATGAGAGAAGGAAAAGGAGTAGTAGCGAGCGGGGTAAGGCAGAGGCTGTGCGGTGGAAGCGAGGGTGGGGTTACCTTAGAGAGAGGGGGAGGGTGTAATGAAGTTCAAGAGCAGATGCTAGGTTAGAGGACAGAATGGAGGGAGAGGTGAGGAAGGTAGAGGGGGACTATGGGGGAGAGTGAGGGTGCTGGTAGGAGGGGAGGCAGTTGGGGAGTATGAGGAAGAGAAGGACAATAAGATGGGGGGGCCATGGAAGAGGCGTGATGGGACAAAGCAGCATATGATAATTTACAAGCAATGATGTGGGTAGGGATTCTACACACTATGCAGTATGTGTTGGTTTACAAGTGAGGACAGCACGCTATGCAATATAGGTAACGTACCATCAGTGGATAGCGAGGAGATTATAGCCTGTGCAGCAAAGTTCAGTGTAACAATGGATAACAGGTTCAAAGCAGGCACTGGGTAACAAGTTCAAAGCAGGCAATGGGTTGCAAGTTCAAAGCAGGCAATGGGTAGCAAGTTCAAAGCAGGCAATGGGTTGCAAGTTCAAAGCAGTCGACGGGTAGCAAGTTCAAAGCAGGCAATGGGTAGCAAGTTCAAAGCAGGCGATGGGTAGCAAGTTCAAAGCAGGCGATGGGAGCAGGTTCGGTTAAACAGAATTAATTGCGGGTAATGGGTTAGCAATGGTGGGGGAGCAGTGGGTAGCAATGGAGGCACCAGGCTGTGGGTAGCAGTGGTGGGTGCTTACTTGTATGGGAGCTGGTTGGGGTCAGGAGGTGAGGTGTAGAGGAACGTTTGGATCTGATCTTCTTCTCGAGGCTGTCTGGTGTTTAGTTGGTGAATAGATGGTGCTGGATGAACAGGCCATGCCTTTGGCCCGCGCCTAAGGGCCACGCCAAAGGTCCCTCAGGCACAGACCCGCCAGGCGCGAGTGTGCCCGATGGCGCCTCCAAATTTAAAGGGCTGACTGCCCTGTTCCGGCTCTGGCGAGGTGTGTGGCATGCTGCAGCCGTGCGCTCGATGGCGCCTCCAAATTTAAAGGGCTGACTGCCCTGTTCCGGCTCTGGTGAAGTGTGTGGCATGCTGCAGCTGTGCGCCCGATGGTGCCTCCAACTTTAAAGGGCCGACTGCCCTGTTCTGGCTCCGGCAAGGTGTGCGGCGTGCTGCAGCCATGCGCCCGATGGCGCCTCCAAATTTAAGGGGCCAACTGCCCTGTTCTGGCTCCGGCCTATAGGCCATTCACTGAGATCTTGGAACACATCCAACTTGGTATCTTTCAGAGCAGGGCTGGGAATGGTATTCTGAACTGATTCAATATAGCCCATAGGAGCCTGATCGTCCTGAGTTCACCCCATCACATGAAGGGATATATAGTCCTTGATTGTACACTGTCAAAATGCAACCCTGAGTCACTTGAAATATAAGGTAACCTAGCTGCTGTAGAGTATTGCTGCCTGTAAATCACCAGGTTTGCCATAAACAACAATGGAGAATAGCAAGATCTCAGGAGGTCCCAGTGGGAATCAAATCTAGCAGGCCAATGCTCTAACCAGCATGCTACAGTGTTGCCCTGCTTGGTGATGTACTCCATCACAACAATTACACAACATCCTGCATGCACTACACTACACTATACCCTGGCCTGACACTTACCTGAGAGGTACATCTCTCACCTGTTGCCCTGATGGTGTAGTATTTTGCCACATCATTAGCAAGGTATTGTATAATGAACATCACTATATATTCAATACAGTGTCCTCCTAACAGACTTTCTACCCACATAGGTAGAAAGATTGTCATGGTTAATCAATATGTGGCCTTTGGAGGCCATCCATGTACCATGCAATATAGGTCACACAACATTCACACCAAGCTATGCAGAGCAGATGTGTGTCCCTGATCTTGCAGGTTGCATAAGAGCAAAGCCTGCAGTACATGGTGTGATGCAGTACAGTCTGCAAGAGGTTGGCCAGTCCAGGTGCCATAATAAGGCAGCAGTCTTTACCAAATAGGGAAATAATTCCACAGCCCAAGTCCATGGCCATGACAGACCACTCTATCCCCCCCACTGATGCCCTGGGACCTTAGCCACCTGGAAGGAACGGATCTGGGAATGCAGCATACTGCATCATTGCTCACCTTGCTCACTCTGCTTGCAATTGTGCCCATGTCCAGCTGCATACAGGAGGCTGCTCATTTCCCATGATCCTCCTCACTATGGGAACACATATAATCACATGAGAAGATGTGGATAATCCACATATCCCTTTGAGGAGTAGGTACATGTGCTGGGGTGGTGTGTATGCATGTTCTATCAACAGATTGTAACATACGTGAGCTCTTTTGTAATGCACACTACTGATACATTGGCAGCCATAGAAGAGATGTGTCTGTGGATTTGAAAACATACTTCCTACAGTTCACTAGGGTAGTGGATCCACCACGCTGGCCACCGACGACCAGCCAGCCCTGCAGGGAGAGGGAAGGTAAGCTCCTCCCCACTCCCCACCGGACCGACCAATCACCACGGCCCTCCCTGGGCTTTAAAGCTCGCCGCCACCACAGGCGGCCCGCGCCTGAGGGCCTCGCCAGAGCGCCCTTTGGCATGGCCCTTAGGCATGGGCCCGGGGCGTTCTGCCATGAGCTGTTAACCTGTTCCCCAAATCTCCGTACCTGCCAGGGTCGAGCAGCCCCAACAGCCCCTCCACACTTTGCCTCTTGACCACCACCATCTCACGAGCACCACCCCTTTACCTTCATGTATCTCTCCTTCGACTTGCTTACCACTGCTGGCATTGTTCTTCCCTTCCATTACCCACTTAGAACTTGCTAACCATTGTCTACATTGAACTGCTACCCACTGTCTGCATCGAACTGGTATAGTACCACTACCCACTGCATGCACAGACCTGCTGCCCACTGCCTGCACAGACCTGTCACCCATTGTCTGAATTGAACTGCTACCCATTACCTGCTACTACCCATCACCTGCTACTACCCACTGCCTGCCTAGTATTGCTCCCATTGCCTGCATTGTACTGCTACCCATTGCTGGGCATAGAACTGCTACCCATTGTTGCATAGAACTGCTACCCACTGTTGCATAGAACTGCTACCAATTGTTGCATAGAACTGCTACCTATTGTTTGCACAGAACTGCTACCCATTGTTGCATAGAACTGTTATCCATTGCTTGCTACCCATTGCTTGCATAGTACTGCTACCCACCGCCTGCTTGTTTGCCTATTACTTGCTACCCATTGACTACATAGAACTTGCTACCCATTGTGTGCCTAGAACTTGCTACCCATTGCTTGCTCAGACCTTGCTGCCCACTACCATGGCCCCACATCTCATTGTCCTTCTCTTCCTCATCCTCCCCAACTGCCTCCCCTCCTACCAACACCCTCCCTCCTCTTCCCCCTACCCTCCCCCTACCTTCCTCACTTCTCCCTCCATTCTGCCCTCTAGCCTAGCATCTGCTCTTGAGCTTCCTCACACCATTCTCCGCATTCAACCAGCCCCCCTCTCTTCAAGGCAGCCCCACCCTCGCTTCCGCCATACTATCTCTACTTTACCTCGCTCTCTAATACTCATTCTCCTTCTCTCATCAGGTAATATCAACCCAAACCCTGCCCCCCCCCCCAATTTATTTCTCACACTAAAAAAAGTTCCTCACGTACCCTATCTAATCTCATCCACATCCCGCTCCTCCCTCATTCATCCCACAACCACTCATCCACAGATATCAACTCCAACCCTAACCCCCAAAATAATCCCTCACATAACCTACCCGATACCATCAACTTACCCCTCATTTCCCCATCCTCATGTCCCTCTTGGAGAGCACACACACCCAGACATACCCACCCAAACCCTGCTCCCTCTAAATCTCAGTATTACCCTAGAAAGAGACCCCCACACTACCCTGATAAGAAATCCACATGCAACTTATCCAACCTTATCCATATCCCTCTCCTCCCCCCTCCACTCTCCCCTTTTCATGTGCCCTATGGAACGCATGCTCAGTCATTTAAAAAAAACCCTTTTATTCACAATCTTTTTATCTCTAATGCCCTACACCTTCTTGCCTTGACCGAGACCTGGCTGCCCCCCAGAGGATACCACATCCATTGCCTCTCTCTGCTTTGGGGGCTACCAATTCTCCCATATACCTCGATCTACTGGTCACGGTGGTGGCATTGGCCTCCTACTCTCTCCCTCCTGCCAATTCCAACCCCCTCTCACTCACCCCTCTCCTTCGAAGTCCACTCCATTCACCTCCTCACACCACTTCCCCTCCAAATAGCGGTTATTTATCACCCACCCGACAAATCCAAATCAACCTTCCTCACCGACTTCGACTCCTGGCTTTCTGCCTTTATGGATCCCTCCTCCCCCACTCTTATTCTTGGCGATTTCAACATTCACATCGACAACCCCTCTGACCCCCATGCCTCAAAGTTCCTCGCTCTTACCTCCTCGTTCGACCTCCAACTTTGTTCCACTGCCCCACACATCTACACGGCAACTGCCTTGACCTAATACTCTTCACCAATTCCTCTCCCTCAAACTTCCGCAAATCAATCCTTCCCTCATTGGACCATCACCTCTTAATATTTACTCTTCAGCTTCCACCGTCCCAAACTCGTCCTGTCTCCTCCGACCTATTTAGAAACCTTCATAATATTGATCCCCTGACTCTCTCCTCCACCATTTCTCCATCTCTTTCCTTCATTTTATCCTCCGTCCATCCACCTGGCATTATCTTCATACAATATTACACTATCCTCAGCCCTTGACACTCTTGCCCCTCCTACCCCACATCCTGTCAAACAATCTACTCCCCAACCCTGGCTTTTACCCACAATCCATTACCTATGCATCTGCGCCCATTCTGCCGAACGAGCTTGGTCCAAATACCGCTCCCCGGAAGACCTTCTACACTTCAAATTCATGCTTGGCTCCTTCCAGTCAGCCGTAGCACTTGCCAAACAAGATTACTACATCCCTCTGACCAACTCCCTTGCCTCTGATCCTTGCCGTCTCTTTAATACTCTCAATTCTCTCCTCAACGTCCCCCCGCCCCGATCCCACCCTCCCTTTCTGCCCAAACCCTAGCTGACTACTTCCATGACAAAATCCACAAGATTACCCTCCAATTCCCTACCCCCTCATCTACCTCCCCTCCTCCCCAATTCTCCTCCCCCATCCATACTCCCCCTGCCATCCTCTCCTCCTTCCCTCTGATCTCTGAAGAAGAAACCACACTCCTTATTTCCTCCTCCAAACCCAACACCTGTTCATCAGACCCTATCCCCACCCATCTCCTAAGTTCCATCTCCCTCACCATTGTCCCCTCCATCACTCATATCCTCAACCTTTCACTCTCCACTGCAACTGTCCCCATTGATTTCAAACATGCTGTTGTCACACCCCTCCTCAAGAAACTCTCACTTGATCCCACATGCCCTTCTAACTATCGACCCATTTCCCTCCTTCCCTTCATATCCAAGCTATTAGAACGAGCAGTCCACCATTGCTGCCTCGAATTCCTCACCTCCCAGGCCCTCCTGGACCCACTACAATCCGGCTTCCATCCCCTACACTCCACTGAAACGGCACTCACAAAAGTCACCAATGACCTGTTCCTGGCTAAATCTAAGGGCCTCTATTCTATCCTCATCCTTCTTGACCTTTCTTTTGCCTTTGACACTGTTGACCACAACCTTCTCCTCACCACCCTCTCCTCGCTTGGCTTCAAGGACTCCGTACTATCCTGGTTCTCCTCCTACCTCTCCCATCGCTCATTCAGTGTATGCTCTGGTGGCTACTCCTCCTCCCCTATCCCGCTCATGTAGGTGTACCCCAGGGATCTGTCTTGGGCCCCCTCCTCTTCTCTCTCTATACCCAAGGCTTTGGCATGCTTATCTCCTCCCATGGCTTTCAGTACCATCTCTATGCTGATGACTCCCAGATCTACCTTTCTACACCTGATATTTCTCCAACAACCCAGTCCAAGATCTCTGCCTGTCTTTCGGACATCGCTACCTGGATGTCTCATCACCGATTGAAACTGAACATGGCCAAGACTGAACTCCTTATCTTTCTACCCAACTCCTCCCCCCCCCACTTCCCCCTCTCAGTCCATGTGGATGGATCTACTATCCTTCCTGTTCCCTCTTCCCGCAATCTAGGGGTTATCTTTGACACCTCTCTCTCCTCTGCTCATATCCAGCATGTAGCTAAGACCTGCCGCTTCTTTCTCTACAACATCAGCAAAATCCATCCCTTCCTCTCTGAACACACTACCAAAACGCTTGTCCATTCCTTGGTCTCCTCTTGCCTCAATTACAGCAACCTACTCCTCGCTGGTCTCCCCGTGAGCCACCTCCTTCCCCTTCAATCCATACAAAATCACGCTGCTCGACTAATCTTCTGCTAGCCTCGCCATGCCCACATTACCACTCTTCTCAAGTCGCTTCACTGGCTCCCTGTTCAATTCCACATCCATTTCAAGCTTCTCCTACTGACCTATAAATGCATTCACTCTATGGCCCCTCAATACCTCTTAACTCTTATCTCTCCCTACGTCCCCTCTCGAAATTTGCGCTCCGCTAACAAATTACTTCTATCAATGCCTTTCACCTCCACCGCGAACTCCCGATTGCGCTCCTTTCACCTTGCTGTAGCATATGCCTGGAACAGCCTACCTGCGTCTGTGCGCCAGGCATCCTCCCTGGCCCTCTTCAAATCCAGGTTGAAGACCCACCTCTTCACCGTTGCATTCAGATCCTGACTCCATCCTCATCTTACCCTAACCCCCGTCAATATTTTATGACCAACTATAGACCAAACTGTACCACACCGTACCTTGCGCAGAACTGACTAATACTCTGTACTTTTTTAACTAGATTGTAAGCTCCAATGAGCATGACGCTGACAGGCAGGGACTGTCTCTTTTATGTTGGCTACCTCTTGTAGGTTAGCTGTACAGCGCTGCGTGCGTGGCGCTTTATAAGTGCTGAATAGTAGTAGTAGTAGTAGGTCTCGACCTGTTTTACTGCCTCCACCACTGCAGGCCTGGAACTTGAAGGAATCATGCATTTAGGGGACAACCAAGGTATGATGGAGTATTATTTGCTACCTGCAATCAGACAGCAAGGTCTGGGTTAGTGGTCAGGTGTCCTCCAGGAGAACAATGACCAAATACATGCATTCAAAGGTTGGAATGCAAAAGAGTATATGTACTGTTTAGAGATGCTAATCAATAAATACAGATCTGAATCCCATGCAGAAGGGTTGGATGGAGCTGAACTCTGCAGTAGTTAAAACAATCATGACAACATTAATGAACTGCAAGACATCACAGTGGCAAAATCTGAGACACAACCAGCAGACAGGTGTGTGAAACATATGGTAACCTGAAATGTTTGGAGACTGTCAAGGGTTGTGCAAAGAGATAGACATGAGGGTTGCTATTGACGTCCCTAACATTGGCATAATTTGTAGCCACTTTCAAACCTCACAGCTGCACCAACTGTGTCTTTTAATTGTTTACCTTGGAACATATCCTTCATATATAATGATGACATACATGTGGAATTTTCAGACTTGACCCTCACTATATTGTCCATAACATACCAAGACCTACAAGGGTGCCAGTGATGTTGACCACAACTGCACTGGTGAGGGCTGCCAGTCATCCTGTGCCGCTAATGTTAAGTTTACTTTGCCAGAATGAATACATGTCATTTCCAGATCTTGTTGGTGTTGTGGACCTTGTCATATGCAAGTGACATATGATGAGGACCTACAGTTGGCATATTTCCATATCTTTCATGGGATACTGTACACAGGATACCTCTTATTCTCATTTAGAAATCATGTTTACCACAAGTGTAATGGTTGAACAGCAGGCAGGATGTTTCACCCTGAAATAAATGCTGCATACCCAAACACGCTGTGTCACTTTCTAATTCTTGCCTTAGCTGTGGGCAATGGCCTGTTTTGTCAGGGATGTGACATGGGGAATGAGTGTTCATGAGATGTGGCTATTCAGTCTTGATGCTTGGTGTGCGTCCCTTCATTACCTGCCAGAATTTCCCACTCAGCCATTGGTATATCTTGCCTCACAGACCTCTCACATGGTGGTGCGATTGCACAGTGGTCTGACCTCTTCATTTACATATTACTACTCAAAGCATGGCTTAGTGCCAGCACACCAGCATGGGCCCATCTTACCCCAACCTCATCTTCTATATACAGTTTAGTCCCGCAATTCATGGCCATGCAGTCCTTGCCACACCACTGCTTTTCCTGTTCCCTTGGTGGCTACAGTGGTGACATCAGCAGAGTAGACCTCCAAGCATGGAATGATCCTAGTCTTTCAAAGTCTGTACTTGCAGTCCTCATCCCATACCTCCATACACTGACATATGCTCATATCAGAGGAGGGAGGGAGGGATTAGAGCAGTTCTGCAAGTGCAGAGTCCAGAACACCTTATTGTTTCTTGGTAATTGGAGCTCCACTCCATTGACACCACCACCAAGGGAAGCAGGAATGCACCAGCTGAGAAAGGGCAGCCAGCATGGAGGTGAGGCAAGATCAGCAGTCGGCCCTAATGTGACCCTTCATATTTTGCGCCCTGTGCATCTGCAACACTCACACAGGGCTAGTTACAGCAATGGCTGTTTGACAATTGCAGCCGTGTATGGAAACTCCTATGGTGATCCCACTCTGCAGCCACGTGCCTAATATTGCAGATAGTTCACTGTTCCACCCACTGATCACTCTGGCACTATCCAGTTGGTGTCATGACATTCAGTGAAATATTGAATGTCACTATCTGGATAGTGCTATTAAATATTGAGCTCTGAGGATTTAAATGATTATTTAGTCCTGCTAAGCATCTACATCCTTTTGATTGATGAGCTAAGCTTATATACTGCCCAGCCTAATAGTCAGGGCGGTTTACAACAGGGATTGAACACTCAAAGGGCCATTTGGTTTAAAGCGTTTATGCACAATTTAACATGGGACAATTGAAGTAATCACTTGCACTGAAAAGTAAAGCTGAGATCACACAATGCAAGGAAAAGAACTATCAATATTGAGATCTCACCTTCACATTCCCACAAACAACCCAGGTACACTATCTACACATACAGTTCTAGTATAAGTACATAAAGGCTATTGCAGTCAAGTTGTCAATAGCAGCACTGTTTGCATTGGTCTTACACCCTACTCAGTGACAGTAAATTTGTTTATGCAGGTGGCATAGATGATTCTACCAGCATTTAATAGAACACTAAAAGTAGGAGATAAATGTCAAGGTTAGGAAAAGTTATTTTTAATTGACACATACTGAATTGTGTACTCACATTGAGATGTTAAATACAACAGTGTACCTACTTGTCTTACTACAGGTCTTAGCAAGTAATGTCAATGCCTTTCTGTATCTAGTTACATACATCTGTGAAATGCCTAACTTGGAAACTGAGGAAACATCTGTCACATTTCTGTTGATAAATCTTTAGTGGATCATTATGTTGGATCCATGGCAAAGTTATCATCATAGTAGCAGATCTCAGAGTTTCCAAAAGACAGTGTTCCTATAAGACATATGCATCTAACAGATTCATTTCCAATGGGCTTGTCCTATTGTATCAGTTGTCCATGCTTCATACCCATGGGTAGATGAAGTAGCTAGACTTGCAGATGGACAATGAGATGACTGAATTTCCAGAATCTCAGTTCCACAATTCTTTGCCATATCTTGAGGAGCTATCACTGTTGAAAGAGGAAAAATTGATTCTCCAGGAATAGAGTTCCTCACACAGTTCCCCAATGCTTTGACCTTAGCTCTTAAGCTTACATGGTTCTTTATCTTAACTGATGGTGTGGCCTGGAGAGTCACCACAATTTCAATCCCTGTTTGAACTGAGCACATTCAACATATATGTTACATATCTTTGCATCCAGCTCCTTAATGGACTGTGTGAAATGGTTCATCTGAGGAATCACCACCTTCCTTTGATCTGCAATTGTGTGTAAGGTTACCTCAGCTACACATTTATGCAGACATCGAGGCACAGGCAGTTCCACAAATACTGAATGATCTTCACCTTGAGTGTCATGCAATGGGCTTCATACATGCTCATCTGTCTCTTGGGCTCATATCACCCTGCTATTACTGAGCTTTTGATGCTTGTTCTTGCCTTGACTTGCATTATAACACCCCCTCTCCTCTCCCTGCATGCATACTGATGACTTCATATGAGGCCAGTGCAATCACAGCAATAAATGAGCAACAGAATCAAGGCTGCAAGGGATATTAGAGCTCTCATGTCCACACATAGGATGCTATCCTGCCTGGAGAGACCACTGAATTCACAAACCTCAACCTGTGTTTGATGACAGACTTGTGTCCAACAGAATACATGATACATGTGAGATTTCAGGATTAACATGTTGGTCATAAATGCTTTTCATCCTCTGGATTGACATTGACATTGTTACACCTTCCAGATACAGCTAAAACCTTGATTCCAACCTCAGTGTCCAATGGGATACAGGGTACAGCAGCTGTGCTGGGTGACATCCACATACATCTGAGTCCTCTATAAAACCATACATACTACACATGGGCTTCCTAAAATATGTTATGACAGAATGTTTTGCATGAGCAAAATTGACTGGGATATGAGTTTACATAGGACATTCTTTTTTTTTTTTTAGTGCCATCAAGTCAGTGTTGACTCATAGCGACCCAGCTACCGCTGGGTTTTCTTAGCAATGTATCACCGGAAGTAGATTGCCAGCCTTTTCTTCCAAGGCAATGGAGGGTAAATTGACTTGCCCAAAGTCACAAGGAGTGCCAGTGGACTTACTTACAGACAAATAGCTGCTTTCTTAGCCATCATCTGGACTGGGAGCCCACCCCTGTGTTGTCCCTGGCATGTGCAGGACAGCACTTGGGATCTTCCTCAGGATCCATGGTAACCTCAACAGGGATTCTATGCCTGATAGCAATGTTGTTTATAATACAGCAGGCCACAGTGATCTCAGCCATAGTGAGATGTTGTTATTTTGAGGCACCACCAGTTTTGTCAAGACACCTGTAGCGACATTTCAACATGCCAAAGGTGTACTCTATGACTGAGTGGGTCATGGTATGTGCCTCATTGTACTGAATCTTTGCACATGACCTTGGGAATCACACATGGATGAGCAACCAGGCTCTGTATCCAGATCCTGCATCACCTGAGAGGATAGAATGTGAGAGTGTTACATACATTGCATATGTTGACAGCTGCTGCCATACTACCTATGAGGTACTTGCAGTGACAGGATCAATACATTGCAGTCTCCCAACATAGGAAGCCATACAGTTTGCAATGGGTAGGATCATGGTGTACACATAGCTTACTGCACAGGGAGGTGAGTTTGTAGACTGATAAGCCCAATCATCTCAGTCCAGGTATTAGGTCACTTCCCAACAATGACCCTGATAACAGTGGGAACTGGGTGTTGCTGAGGTTTGAAGGTATTGGTTGGTCAGAGTTGGGGAGTTTTAAGTTTCCAGGATTGAGATAGTCAGGCAGTCCAGCTTTTGTGACTATTAAAGCATGATGCATTCTAGGACCTGACGTTAGTCTCACACTGTGTACAATGAGGGACTCACAGTAGTTTACTTCAGTGGGCTGCTATTCCAGAGCCACATACCTGGAGGTGGCCAAGGAAAGATAAGACAGGTTGTGAACAGCTAGGTTCCAAGTCAGGTCTCGACCAGACTCCAGATGCACATGACAGGCTTGATCCACTCCATGGTTTTACCCTATTGTATGCATGGAGTTGTCAGTTTGCTTTTCAGATGGATTGCAATAGAGATTTAAGTACTATATCTCCTTGCATTCAGTGGGGCAAGCATGGGTCTGGATAAGGCTTGTGGGGCAGATCTGGAGCCAGTTGGCAACCCTAGTTCCTTGAGTGAGAATTGTACACAGTCCTGCCTTCCACATATTTTCCTTCTGCTGCAATTGTAAATATGCATCACTGATTGGCAGGGGGTCACATCAGGCAGTCCAGTATTTATGATAAAAGAGCACAGCACAGGAAACAAAGGCTGTTCAGGTTGCTACCTCACAGCTGGGATGGGAACTTGTGACCTTGGATTTTATAAAATATTCTTTCTCTGTGTAGCCACTAGACAATCTGAGAATGAGAGTAGCTGTGTGTGTAGTTATAAGTCACTCTGCCTGCTCAATATGTCTCTGACTGAAACATGCATTTGAATCAACAGAGCTTGGCTTTAGACAACATTAGGGCTGTAGTGTTAACCCAGATACTGGCAGGTTACCAGTGACAGTGGCTGCTGACCCACCCCCTTGCACTGAATCAACATGGCAACCAGTCTGGGAGGCAGGTGCAGATTAGTGACTTCTGGCTGTGAGATTATGACTTATTCCATCCTCTATGGCCATGGATTCCAGATGTATTCTGGGACCTAAAGGTTAGTATCACAATGTGTACTATCAGCTAATTGAAACAGCACACTTCACTGGGCTGATATTAGTAAGTCACACACCTGGGCTACAGCAAACAAAATGTGACAAGGGTAGTCAACTCACTGAGTTCCGAGAGTTAGATTTCCAGGCATTCCTGCTTCTCAGACATTTTCCTTCAGATGGACTGTGGAATTTTTCACACTGAATGTAAGGGGACTGCTCTATTCCCAAAATATAGCCAGGAATCTTTGGTCAGAGAGGCTGGAATGAATCACATTTTCACAGCAGGAACTCACTACCTTTGAGAACTCAGCACCTGCCTCCAGGACATGGTTACTATGGCTGTTATCTGCAACTAGTGTGACTGGTAAGCTGACAAGGACTTCGTCATCTCAGCAGCCATAATGCCCTTTTAAACCTCACAATGTAGTTTCAAATCCACCCCTCAATAACAGATCTCCTCTCCAGGTAGAGTAGCTTACACCTATACTTACAGATGGTACCAGACGTTTGACTCCATTTGCTGCCCTGATGTGCCTACCTGAACCTGCTGTGTTTCCTATGCCGTGGGCTTTTATCATAAATAATTTACTGTTTGCTGGTAAATTTATTTACCCATGTGCTGCTGGTATTTTGTGCTACACATTCATTAGAAGGATACTGTTTGGAAGCCAGGACTGGCTGCAAGTCTCACTCTAGGAACTCAGTGAGGTGACAGTCCTTGCAGATTTTCTCTGTTTTTGCCCAGGTGTGTGGTTTAGTGATAGATGCCAGTGAAGTGTGCTGTTTCTATGAGCTGCTTATACACATCGGGATTCTCACTACAGGTCCCATGATGCATTCAGAATCCATAGTGGCCAAGGCTGGACTGCAGACACTCTAACTCCTCCAACTGGTTAATCTTCAAATTTTCCATCTCTGTTCTGGACATGGCTATCCCTGTGTTTCAGTGATGAGGGAGGGTTGCCTGCAGTGAGGCAGCTACTTTCCAAATAGGGTGAGGTTCTGATAAACTCACAAGCACTGTCACTCACAGATGGCTCAAGTAGCTGGAGTTTGAGACTTGCATGTTTAAAAATCCAAGGGTTAGTGGTTCAAGACCAATCCTGCATCAGCTTTTTGGCAAGATTTCTTACCGTGTTTCACATGACAGCGGTAATTCTCTTCTTAGCTTTTCATGTGCCCTGACTGACATTAGTACCCTATCACTTACAAACATATAGTTGGTGGAGCATAGTGAGTACTTTACACTCCCATGTGGCCCAGATGGCTGTGTCACACAAATGAGTACTTACTCCTGAAAGGGTCAATGGTCATCATTTGGCAACTGAGAGAACAGTGTGGGTATTTTTCCTCTGACAAGGGGTGTTATCATATTCTCAAATATTCCAGGCTCACTGGCATATTTTCAAACCACATGCACATATCCAGTCAATATGTGCATGTATGGGGCATCCAGACTCAACTCTCCCCTGTATAAGTGCTGGAACACTGCAGATTACTGCAGAATGTTTGAATCATGGGGAGACACAGTAATCTGGCCACAGCTTTGGAACTGATGATCTAGCTAAGGCACACCACATGCACATTCAGAGCCTAATGGTGATAGCATTTTGCAGACACAAATTTCCAGTCGCTGGATGTTATAGGTGCCACATGTGTGCTGTGTATCAGCACCATCAATTGCGCTTGCCAATACATTCTCTCACATTGCAGGTTAAGGGCCACACCCACTGTTGTCTCTCATTAGGAGATGCATGGGCAATTCTAGCACAGCTGCCGATGGCTCATAGTACCCAGGGCTGGCCCATCCACAATGCAAGAAAGGTGGGTGCCTAGGTACAGAGACCCTGGTGGGCAGCATGCCAGCCAATCCTTTCCTCCCTGACAGAGTGCTACAGCTGCCGATTCAGTGCTGTGGGTGGCCTTACAGCAGCAGTGCACATGCAGGTAGTCCCTGCATGCCACTCCTGTCCCCTTAGAACATAAGAACATAAGAACATAAGATATGCCATACTGGGTCAGACCAAGGTCCATCAAGCCCAGTATTCTGTTTCCAACAGTGGCCAATCTAGGTCACATGTACCTAGCAGTTTCCCCAAGAGACACAAGGTTGCTAGCTGGAAGGATGATGCACAGTGTTGCCTCGGTGGGATCTGCACAGTTGGCACATAGCTCTCAGCATGCACAAACTGCCTTAGCATAGGATCACCTACCCACACTTCAGTAGTCGGCATAACGTGTACCCATGCTAACACCACACACAGTATAGGCTCCACTTGACTTGCCAGTGACATGCTTGGCATGCCCCTGATAGTACACAGAAAACCAGTCTAAAGACATGGCAGGAGGGCAAGAAACAGCCTTTATTAGTCCAAACGGATTGAGTGTGCCTAAAACCCGACACTGGTCGTGTTTCATGTATAACTTCCTCAGGGGTATACGGCTCACTATAAATCAATATATAAAACAAAACACAAATATATATATATATATATATATATATATATATATATATATATATATATATTTTGTCGTGCCCTCACTGACCAAGCGGTAGCCACTGGTATTACAAGGCTCTGTGAGGGTAGTAGTTGTGTCTCCACTGATATAAACTACAAACACTTCTCTTCAAATTAAAGGGTTTTATTCCCCGTCCCTTGAGGGTACTTAATCTTCAGGAAACATAAATCAAATGACTTGCTTGGGCACATAACACAAAGTAACAAAGGCAACAGAACTCGCTTTCTTCAGCTTCCAAAATAACAAATAAATGAAAAGAACAAACAGCCTGAGTATTTCAATACTGGTTCTTTCTCTTGTGGCTGCAGCACAGCTTACATCTGTTTTGTTTAGAGAGAGCTGCAGCCTGTTGCTTACAACACTAAAGCTAGGACACAAGCTAGTTGCTTATCTGAGATAGAACTCAGGTTCAATCAAGGTTAAAGAACAGTCCATCAATTCTGGCATATCATTTACCTCAGCATTTTCATATTCCATCAGTTCCGGCTGACTGGAAGTTTCATTCTGAACCTCAGAAGTAACGTGGGAGAATGGCTGGCTAAACTCGTCAGACAGGAAGTTCCTTTCTTCCTCAGAGCTAGTGCCTCTCTGGGAACTACCATATATTCTAGAGTTGAGCTTTTCAGGGCACTGCCCCTGCTGGTATTTTAGAATATAGCTCAATCCCTTGGTTGCTTTTCTGGCGGGGTAATTAAGGGAATTTCCCTGTCTATTCAGCTTTCCCCTTTGTAACCCAGCTGAGCTAGATTGGAGAGCTCGTGACAGAGTTTCACGGGGAGCTGTGAGCTTACAATGCCTATGAAATTCTTCAGCTTTATCTGGTAAGTAAATCCTTTTCTTTCTAGGATTTTTAAAACCAGAAGAAAATATATTTTCAGCCTCTAGATAGGGGAACCTTGTGTGCCTGTTTCCATACCTCCAAGGTTGTCTTCTCTCATACGGCAAATCACTCCTGCATTCACACTTTGCACCGGAACCTGCAATTGCAGTCTTCTTGCGTTTCTCTTGCTCATACACACTATCTGGCTGCTGATATCTCTCTGTTTCATTCAGGTCTTCGGATCCCCTCTGACCTTCACGCTGGCTTTCTAGTTGCTTCAAAGCCTCATTATCACTCTCTCCTGCATTCTCATACCTGCTCCATGCTTCCCAGGGTTTTTGCTGCCTTTGCTGTATTCTCTCTGAATGTGTCCTTGGCTGCTTCAGCTCCTCTCCCTTTCTGATTGCCTGAGAGCCTATTTTATCCCAGTGTTTCCTTGCTCCGCCCCCACCCAGCTGAACCCTGTCAGGTAAAGTGAATTCCCTTCCTGTGCTGGCTGGGTGTGTCTTCCTTGGGCTTTTGCACATGTTTTTAGGTTGCTCATGGTAACCATCTGACATTTCCTTGTTTACCCTGTCACTTTTTCTGTGCTCATTTATGCTGAACTGCATTTTCTCGGGTTGTTCGGGGTCTGCCCTGTTACAATATATATATATAAATATAAAACCAATAAAATCATATCTATAAAGATTAAAAAAGATTAAAAACAGCTGGAATGACATGAAAAAGTCATTGCACTTATACAAAACAAATATGATAACCATATATATAAAAGTGTTAAAATAAGACACATAAAGAAAATATGCATAAAACATAAATACCATATACATTATATAAAATTAAATTAATGTTAAATTAAATAAATACGTGCTAAAACAAGAGGAGGAGGATAACCAAGAAAAAATAGGGTGAATCTATAGCAACTCAGCTAAAAAGCAGATCAAATGTCATATATAAAACAAACAAAAAAACAAATACCGTATTTTCCGGCATATAAGACGACTTTCTAAGCCCTGAAAATATGCTCAAAAGTCGGGGGTCGTCTTATACGCCGGTACACGTTCTGCGACGTGGCTCTGTCTCGCGCCGTCAACCGTCTGTGGTAGAATGGGCCAATGTGCAGGAGACGCGCGTGCTGTTTGTAAGTGACTGCAGGCGGTATGGTGGTTTGTCTTTAGGCGCTCGGGTGGTGCTTGGAGGGGGACTGGGAGCTGCTGCTCTCTCCGTGAGGGGGTTGGTGGGTGCCTGTATGCATTGGCCTCTTTCCCGGGGAGAAGGAGGCTCTCTAATGTTTTTAGCCGCTGTGTTGGTGCGCTGGGTTCCCCTTTGGGGATAGCGTTTGCAGTCTCCTTTGCGTGTGATCAGTCTCGGCACTGAAGCGCAGGATGTGGTGAGGCGATAGCGTAGCTGATGCAAGAGTGGTTTGTTTACAAAGCATAAGATAACTGGGCGTAGTGTTTCTACTAAACTCCAAAGGATCTTTGGAGCGGAATTCGGCTCTTTAATTCTTCTTTCCCAGGCTTGAACAGTTGCTAGGTTACCGGTGGTTCCCCTGGGTGAGCTGCTGCCCGCTTGTCTGTGCGGGGTGGGGGAAGGGCGAGTACTGGGGCTGACTCTGCTCCTTTCCGTAGGTTTCCTCTTGCTGCTTCCATTGTCATGGCGCTGTGCTGCCCCTTGCTGCTTATCGGCCTGACGACGGCGGCGGTGATCCAGGCGGCCCCGTGGTTGGATCCGGACTTGGAC
This sequence comes from Ichthyophis bannanicus, assembly GCA_033557465.1. Taxonomy (NCBI): domain Eukaryota; kingdom Metazoa; phylum Chordata; class Amphibia; order Gymnophiona; family Ichthyophiidae; genus Ichthyophis; species Ichthyophis bannanicus. The sequence goes on along the minus strand of CM066032.1, from coordinate 862,106,649 downwards.
AGCCACTGGCACCTCTGGAAGAGCTGGCATAGCAAGGCGTACGCACAGGTGAGTGCTGAGGAGCCGGCGGTGGGTTCTGCAGGTTGGCAGTAGGGCTCCAGACTGAGCTCTTAAACCCTGCTCTCTCTCCCCCTTGTACTGCCATTTCTCTGTCGTCAAACTGAGCTGAGGCAATTGGAGAGCTTTGCAAGGGCAGCTGTGATGGGAGTGTTCTCAGATCTGGATTTAGTGAGAGGTTATGCCCAGGAGATCCAACAGGTCCCTGCACGATGAATCAGATGCCCACAGTGTGAGAGACATCAGGCAGTTTTCTGTGGATGAAGGTGAACTGCAGGAATCATTACAGACAATTTGTGTGAATGACTCTGTTTTGGAGACCTGCGTCGTTGGAACACTAGGTTTGCATTTGCCTTTGTCTCAGTTTATGCTAACAAGCCTTGATTTCATATAGAAAACCATAGCAGACCTTGGGAAAACTTTGTCAGTCTTGTGGCCCAAAATATCTAGCAGCTTGAAGCAAATCTGATGTTTTTTTTTTTTTTTTTGGTGTGCGCTGGAAGAGGGGTAGTCTTATACGGCGAGTATAGGCCAAACCCTATATTTTAACAGGAAAAGTAGGGGGGATCGTCTTATATGCCCAGTTGTCTTATACGCCGGAAAATACGGTATATGTAATTATATGTAAGACATAAATAATGTATCCTGAGTGGATAAGGAAACTAAAAACAAGAGTGAATCAGTGGAAAAAATGTCCATAACAAAATGTGCCATATTTTTAAATATGAACCCCATTAGGGAGCCCAGCAAAAGGACATATGAAGGAGATTAAAAGACTAAAAACATAACTTCATCAAAAAACGGCTATAAAGATAAATAAATGATAAAATAATATATATGATAAAACTAAACACCAAAAAAGAGTAGAAAGGTGTAAAAAATAAAAAAGAAATAGTAAATAAAACCATACCGCTATACCGGTACTGTATGAGTAGGGTTCCACTCTTTTGCAAACACAGACAAAAGCCACCGCAGCATCAAAATGCACCAGAGTAGCCCTTAAGCCAGGGTAAATGCAACCTCTATAAGGAAAAACTTATAAGTTAATAAACATTATATACGTGGTATATAATGACCATGATTATATCAAATCAGGAAGTCCTATTAAAAAGAACGAAAAAGGAAGAACTGTATACACCAACTGTAAAAAACACATACATGCACGGAAGATCATGAGAATAGAACACTTATAAATGGTTAGGCAGAAACAGAACTCCAAATAGACAATGGGCACGGATAAAAAATCAGCAATGGACTGATAAAATTGCCACCACGGGAGTCATAGGCAATTGTAATTCGTCGTAATATAAAAAAACGGTAAAAAACGGCAATTAAAATATCTAATATAACCTACACATAAATGAACTTAAGAACTCAAAAAAGGTTGTGAAAAAAAATATATACAGCCCCGTTACCATCAAACATTGTCTTCATTTAACCATGCACAAAGGTCCTACACATGCGCCATAGCTATTTAAAATCCTATTACTACGGGAAACTAGAGGAATGATCTAATGTGAGAAATCTTATACAAAAACCTTGTAACATTAAAAAAATCCTTGCACTAAAGCCCCAAACTTGAAACAATATACTTTAAAAACGGCGCTATAGTGAAAATGTAAGAACATGCGCGCCAATGTTATTTTGGATCTTAAAAGTATGAATAAAATGAACAAAAACAAGTTTAACTTACAGTGCCACATAAACATAAAAAGTGAAATTAAAAGGGGCAGAAGCCGCCGGCAAGATCCATGCTAACCACGCATAAAAAACTTAAAACACATAGAATCGCTAGAAGTCAAACCTGTGTTAAACTGCAATCACACTGACGGCAGCCGTGGTTCAGAAAGTAAATGATCACAAGAAAGACGCCCACACATGCACCATAGACTTTTATCACCCCATTCAGCGGGAAGGAGGAGGGGAATCCAAAAGAGGGGCCACTGATGAACCAATAAAAATATAAATAAATAAATACGTAAAAACCGATATAAATTAAGTAAATGCGTTGCTCTGAAAAGGCAAGCTAAATGGAAAGACATGCCCATAATAAACCAATAGTAAAAAGCTTAAAAATAAAAAATAAATAAATAAAAACGCCTGCATAAGCTCAATCATTAATACATTAAAGTTACAGTGAAAAGCATTATAACTGGTAAATAATGGGGATAATAATGAACATCAAATTATCTCAACCAAAACACTATATTATTACTGATCACTAACAATGTGATCTTTAAAAGGATCATAAAAAATCATGATCTTTGTGTGACAATACCCAGATGCCTGCAGAGAACAAGTCACAGAAAGACAGATAAATCTTGGTCCAAATTCAGCCCATGTGGTAAAATGGTGTTGAGTAAAAAAATATATTTTTGCTCCAATCGTAAGGTAGTTTTAACTAATTCTCCTCCTCTCCAGTTATGTTGAACCTTCTTCAAAACAAAAAAATTTATATCAGCTATTTTATGTCCCATATCAAACCAATGCTGTACTAGGGGTTTGTCTACCAAGTGCCTTCTAATACAGCTTTTGTGTTCTATTATACGTTTGCGGACACTCCGATTGGTTTTACCCACATACAATTTATCACAAGGGCACTGAATCACGTAAATAACATTAGATGTTTCACAATTTGAGAAGTCATTTATTTAAAACCTTTTCTGTGTGCCAGGATGAATAAAAACATTACGTACTGGTAAAGTGTGAAGACAAACGGAACAATGGCCACACTGGAATTTCCCCTTGTATTTAGATAATATTCTACGTTCCGTTAAAGCCGAGGGGACTAAAAGGTTCCGAAGGTTCACATTTCTCTTGTGGGCTACTGTGAGTGTCACATTATGAAATCCAGGAAGAGATTGTATAAGATGCCATTCCTTTTTGTAATCATGTCTTTATTGCATATAACACATATACAAAAGAAATCACGTAACAATCACATCAACTATCACATCATAACATAATATACAAAGATAGTATGGAACCTTGAAAACATACAAAAACTAATTACAGTCAATCCAATCCCGCTCCCCATTTGTTACCTCGAATTTGCTGCAAGCAGAACAGGTGAAGACCATCGCTTTATGATAATAACGACCACGTCTAAAGGGGCCCCTGCTGAGGGAACTTAGCCACAAAGTCGATTTTCCCAACATGTGCCATGTATGTATTTAGAGGTTCCCATTTCAGGCCCAGTTTAGTTGCTGTCGGATATTTTGTCATATACACCTCCTCGTGTATCTTATGTTGACACAGCAGTGCCCACCATCCATCACTGTGAACCTTCTCATTATTTTTCCAACAAATCAGAATTAACTTTATGGCCATACTGATCATGATGTCCAGTAGTTGACCCTCCCGCTTGCTTAGTAGAAGACCTTCCGCCGCGGATTTATATACAACAATTTGATAGCATATAGGCATTTGAATGGGCAAAATGTCTAGTATCCGCTGCCATACGCTTTTCCAATACACCTGGAGGTGTCCACAGTGGTAGATCATGTTTGAAAGCGCACCAATCTCAGATTTGCAAGACCAGCATTGAGCACTCCCTTGCGGTGCCCATTTTGCTATCCGAGACGGGGTCAGGTGTGCACGGTGTGCAAAAAAGTACATCGATTGGGTCAGAGATGCCGCCCTCGTCAATCGAGTTTGTGAACTCCAGAAGTCATCCCAAGATCCGGGCTGAGCGTGCCCTCCTATGTCCCTTTCCCAGGCTGACTGTGTCTTAGTACACTGCTTGTTGGACTTAGAGCGGAATAGTTCCAGAGATTTTGAGATGATACTAGCACCACTCTGAAGCTCCCTCAATTTTTGCAATAAAGGCCATTCCGTACAATATTGCTAACGGAGTTACCCCTGCTTGTCTCAGACAATGTCTAAGCTGGCACCATTGGAAATAGGAAGTTTTTGGTAGGCCGAATTCACTCTGCAGCATATCAAACATTTTAAACTCCTTGTCGAAGATCAGATGACCTAATATAGTTATTCCACAGGCCACCCATGTCTTCCAGAAAACCACGTGTCCGTCCACTGTGAATCGACGATTCATCCATATAGGCATCGTTGTGGCAAAGTCATCTCCTCCTTCGATGCAGGAGGTCACTGATCTACATGCATGTTGTGTTGCTGCGACAATAAGAACATAAGAACATAAAAACATAAGACATGCCATACTGGGTCAGACCGAGGTCCATCAAGCCCAGTATCCTGTTTCCAACAGTGGCCAATCTAGGTCATACGTACCTAGCAATATCCCCAAAAGACACAGGTTCCACAATGCTTGTACTGGGTCAAGCATTGATATCCTGGGTCCCTTTTTAATAGTGGTTTATGGACCTTTCCTCCAGGAACTTGTCCAAACCTTTTTTAAACCCAGCTATACTAACAGCCTTTACTACATCCTCTGGTAACAGATTCCAGAGTTTGATTACACGTTGAGTGAAAAAATATTTTCTCTTATTTGTCTTAAATAGTTTACCCTGTAGCTTCATTACATGTCCCCTAGTCTTTCTATACTCTAATAGCGTAAACAATTGATCCACGTTTATCCGTTCCACTCCATTCATTAATTTATAGACCTCTATCATATCTCCCCTCAGCCGTCTCTTCTCCAGGCTAAAGAGCCCTAACTTTCTTAGCCTCTCTTCATAGGAGTAGCCTTCCATCCCCTTCACCAATTTGGTGGCTCTTCTCTGTACTTTTTCTAATAACGCTATGTCCTTTTTAAGATACGGTGACCAGAATTGCACACAATAATTAAGGTGCGTTCGTACCATGGAGCGATACAGAGGCATTATAACATCCTTTGTTTTATTCTCCATCCCTTTCCTTATGATACCTAGCATTCTATTTGCTTTCTTGGCCGCCGCTGCACACTGGGCGGAGGGTTTTAACATGTTATCCACGATGACTCCTAAATCTTTTTCCTGGGTGGTGGTTTCTAATGTGGAGCCTTGCATCGTGTAACTATAGTGTGGGTTGTTCTTTCCTAGGTGCATAACTTTGCACTTGTCCACATTAAATTTCATCTGCCATTTGGATGCCCAGTCTTCCAATTTATCCAGATCCTCCTGCAGTTTTCCACAATCCTCTTGGGTTTTAACAACTTTAAACAGTTTTGTGTCATCTGCAAATTTGATAACCTCACTAGTTATTCCCTTTTCCAGGTCATTTATGAATATGTCAAAAAGCAACGGACCCAGTACAGATCCCTGGGGTACTCCACTATTCACCTTTTTCCATTGGGAATATTGGCCATTTAGTCCTACCCTCTGCTTTCTATCTTTTAACCAGTTCCCGATCCACAATAGTACACTGCCTCCTATCCCATGACTTTTTAGCTTCGCCAAAAGTCTCTGATGGGGGACTTTGTCAAAAGCTTTCTGAAAGTCCAGATAGACTATATCAACCGACTCACCTTTGTCTACCTGTTTATGCACACCTTCAAAAAAACAGATCAGATTAGTAAGACAAGATCTTCCTTGTCTAAAGCCATGTTGGCTGTCTCCCATTAGGCCATGACTATCTACATGCTGTGTAATTTTGTTCTTTATGATGGTTTCTACCATTTTCCCTGGTACTGACGTCAGGCTCACCGGTCTGTAAGTTCCTGGGTCACCCCTGGAACCCTTTTTAAAAATTGGTGTTACGTTGGCAACCCTCCAATCTTCAGGTATTACAGATGATTTTAATGAAATTTCACAGATTACCAATAGCAGGTCTGCAATCTCATATTTCAGTTCTTTCAACACTCTGGGATGTATACCATCCGGTCCAGGTGATTTGCTACTATTCAGTTTATCAAATAGTTGTAATATATCTTCCCAGTGTAGCGATATTTCTCTCAATTCCTCTGCAGTATCACCTTTAAATACCACTTCAGTCTTGGGTAACATCTCTACATCTTCCTCAGTAAAGACCGAAGCAAAGAATTCATTCAGTCTCTCTGCTATAGCCTTGTTTCCTCTTACTGCCCCTTTTACCCCTCTATCATCTAATGGTCCAATTGACTCCTCACAGGCCTTTTGCTACGAATGTACTTGAAAAAGTCTTTATTTTGTGTTTTTGCTTCCGTAGCAAGTTTCTTCTCAAATTCCCGCTTTGCCTGCCTTATCAATGCTTTGCATTTAACTTGCCAGTGCTTGTGCTGTTTCCAGTTTTCATCATTTGGCTCTTTTTTTCCATTTCCTGAAGGTTGCTTTTTTGGCAGCAACAGCCTCTCTGACCTCACCTTTAAACCATGCTGGCAGTTTTTTGGACTTTCTTCCACTTTTCCTAATGCGTGGAATACAGCTGGTCTGGGCTTCGAGGATAGTATTTTTAAATAACACCCAAGCTTGCTGTATGTCTTTAACCTTTGGAACCGCTCCTTTTAGTTTTTTCCTAACTATATTCCTCATTCTATCATAGTCTCCCTTTTGAAAGTTAAAAGGTAGTACTGTGGATGCCTTTACTATCTGTCCTCCACTAATTAAATCAAACATGATCATACTATGATCACTATTGCCAAGTGGTCCCAACACCCTTATTTCTTGCACCATATCTGGCGTTCCACTAAGGACTAGGTCCAGTATGGCTTCCCCTCTGGTCGGTTCATGAACCAGCTGCTCCAAGAAGCAGTCATTTATTCCATCTAGAAACTTTATCTCTTTAGCTTGTCCTGCTGTGACACTGACCCAGTCGATACCGGGGTAATTGAAATCACCCATTATTACTACTCTGTTGTGACTTTTGTTAGCTTCCTTGATTTCTTTGAGCATTTCATCATCCATTTGTTCATTCTGGCCAGGCGGTCGATAGTATACTCCAACTGCCATCACCTTCCCCTTCATAAATGGAATTTCAATCCATAGAGATTCTACAGCAAATTTTGTTCCCTGCAAAACTTTAATCCGATGTCCATAGAGATCAGCTGATGTGCCAATTAATAGGTGCTTCGGAAGTGGGGCGAAGAGCATACTCTCCGCTGCAACCATCTAGAGGGTTCATCGACATCTCCTTCAGCGGTCCACTGTGTCCCCTGCTTAAGCAGTGAGGCTAAATGTAGATGTTCCACGTCCGGGAAGTGTAGTCCCCCTTTTGCTTTAGGTAGCCTTAGCTTCCATGCTGCGATTCTCGGCACTTTCTTACTCCAAAGGAAAGCAATCAGCAGACTATTCATTCTTTTATACCATCCTGGCGGAAACAGGACCGGTATCATACTTAGTATGTATCCGATCTTCGGAGCCAGGACCATCTTTATGGCTTCCAGCCTGCCCCACCATGTCAAATGCAGAGGCGTCCATTTCAAAATGTAATCTTTCACGACCTCTTCACAGTGCTTTGCATTGAGAGCCACCGTTTCCATAAGCGAGCGTCCATAATCCACCCCTAGATAATGGAAAGAGACTCGCGCGACTTGGAACCCATAGTCTGTGAGTTGATCTTCCCGCACGGTAGAGCTGAGAGGTATTATAGTAGTTTTCGTCAAATTAACTTTGTATCCAGATACTGAGGAGTATTGTTCAATTGTCTTCAGAACCGCCGGCAGAGATCTGGGCGTTACAAACAGTAGCAAGTCATCTGCGTACGCCGATAGTTTACACTGTCCATCCACTAGATCCACTCCTCAGATATCGTCCCGTTGCCTAATGGCTATCAGCAACAGTTCCAGAGCTAAGTTGAACAAAAGCGGGGAGAGCGGGCAGCCCTGATGGGTGCCTCTTTGGAGTTTAAAGGGTGCTGAGATTTCAGAGTTAGCTGTTATCCGTGCCGTGGGATTGGAGTATAGCAACGCTATCCTCTTGATAAAGCCCTCTCGCATCCCATACCACCTTAGGGCCTGAAACAGAAAAGACCACTCCAATCTGTCAAAGGCCTTTTCGGCGTCCAATGCCAGCCCCACTACCGGCTCAGGGTCCATCTGGGTTTTGGCTAGAATATGCAAAAGTAATCTACCATTATCCGTAGTAGATCTTCCAGGGATAAAACCACATTGATCTGCCCGAATCAATGTGGATAATACTTTGTTCAGACGATTAGCTAGGATCTTCGCGTATATCTTGTAATCTGCATTTAGGAGGGAGATGGGTCTATAATTTTCCACTTTCTGCGGATCACGCCCTGGTTTAGGATGAATCACTATTGTTGCATCCGCCAGCGCACCCACATCTGGGCTTTCTTCATAGAGACCACTGTAGTAAACCTGAAGCATTGAGCCTAGTTCCCCCTGGTATTTAGAGTAAAACTCCAATGGAATTCCATCAGGGCCTGCCGCCTTACCCCTAGCTGACTGCTGGATTGCCTTTCGTATCTCCGCCACTGTGATCTCTTGCTCTAGCATCTGTACTTGGTCGGCAGATAGCATTGGTCCAGATATGTCTGATACAAAGTCTCTGAAATCTTTGTCCCCGCAGCTCACTTCCGAACAGTAGAGCTTCTCATAGAACTCCTTACAGCGTTCCAAAATTTGTCCATTTTGGAGTAGGAGGTCTCCGTTCTCATTCAGGAGTGCTGCTATGGGGGTCACATTCTTCCTGGCCTTTAGCAGTTTAGTCAAGAGGGAACCTGCCCGATTATTCTCAAAGTAGTAATCACTTTGCTGTATGTGGATGATGGATTGCACTTGTGCATTAAGGACACTATTATATTGATATCTTAACTTCCGCAATCGGGTCAGCACCATTGGATCTGATCTTTTCGCCAGTAGACGTTCTCCTGCTTTAATTTGCATTTCCAAATCCTCTTGCACTTGCTTCCGCTGTTTACTCTTCTGTATGGAGAAGGTTGTTATGTGCGCTCGGAGTGTCGCCTTGAAGCCTTCCCACCAACCCCAGGTGGACGTCTCAGAGGGGTTATTACATTCGTTGTACGACTCGATGACCTTGTTGATATAGGACATGAAGGAGCTATCAGCTAGGAGAGATTTGTCAAAAGTCCATCGTGGAGAGTGTTGGCGCAGCTTCCCCAAGTCGATAGCCAAAGAGACTGCTGAGTGATCTGATACTGTTCCAGCGTGTATGTCCAAGGCAATCATGTGTTGGACTAATCCAGCAGTTACAAGGAAATAATCTATTCTGGTCTGGGTATCGTGTGGGATGGAGTAAAAATTAAATTCTTTGTCCACCGGGTGTAGTAGGTGCCAGGCATCATTCAAATGCAATTCTTTCATCATACTCACTAATACACCGTGAGACCTAATTTTATCAGTTGTTCGGTATGGCAGCCGATCCAACAGTGGATCTAGAACCAGGTTGAAATCCCCCCCTAGAATCAGCTCCGTGGCCGCTGCAGCCATTAGTTCCATGGCGATATTCCAGTAGAAAGCAGGGTCATCTACATTGGGAGAATAGATGTTCATCAGCGTGTATAGCTCCTGGTCCAGAAGCAATGTCACTTTCACCCACCGTCCGCCCGAGTCAGCCTTGGTTTCCCTCTACTGTAGCTGGCAGGGACATCCGCAGCAATATGAGCACACCGCCTTTCTTATTTATAGCAGGAGATACCGCCGCCACCTGGTAGAATTTTGAGCATACTTTCCAGGACTCTGTCTCCGTTAGATGTGTCTCCTGGAGATATACTATATCCGCCTTCTTTTGTTGACAGTAGGACAAAATCTTCTTACGTTTGATTGGGTTCATCACTCCTTTTACATTGAGGGTAAATATCAGCAATTTATTGGCCATCTGGAGTTAAGAGTAGGGGTCTATGGGCCGGATTCTAATGGCTTCACTTGTTTTAGCTTCCCTACAAAGGGGAGAAGTACTGCATTGGATTGATCTGTAAAAACAGTTTAACTCATCAAGCAAATATCGTATGGTGAACACCATCAACTGCTGGCAGACAACCTTAATTAATAAAACCTATCCCCATTGCCAATATTAACATATTCATGTTAACAGTTTCCCTACAGAAAACAATACGTGATGTTATTATCCCCCCCCCCCTTGAGCATCCAGCCCCTTGAACACTCAGAGCCCCTTTCATCCTAGAACACTTGATCACAAGCGGATCAAAAACGTGATTTAGTTAAACAAGCCATCGGTAGCACATAGAAATACTATACATTCTCCTTGCCTTCTAAACTGCGGTATTGCCCTTACATTGCCCCACCCACTGCACAATGCTCACTATATTCAGGTCTCCATGTTACCAGATTCTTGCAAAAACATTTTTAACATTTCAGCATCAGTAAAGTTTCTAGTAACATTATTTAAGGTCACCCGCATAGTGCCCGGATAGTACAAGCCATAGCGGGCCTGGAGTCTTTGCATAAGCGGCCTACAGGCCAACAGGGCTCTACGCCGATCCGTAGTTTGCTTACTCAAGTCCGGGAAAAGAGAAACTTTTTGGCCTTGGACTTGCAGCGTCGTTAACTTCTTGGCCGCTTGTAGGATGAGCAATACCTGTGGATACCGAAGGACTTTAAAGATGATCGGCCGGGGATATTGGGTGGTATCTGACCGGTGCATGGGATCCCGGTGTGCCCGCTCCAGTTCAAAGGGTTGCTGGAAAGACAGCTGAAGGATCTCTGGGATCATTTTCTCTAGGTATTCTAATACATTTGCCCCTTCTGCGCCTTCAGGGACCACCACCAGCCGAATATTATTTCGCCGAGCCCGGTTGTTCTGCTCTTCAATCTGGGTCTCAATTTTTTTACAGCATGCTGAGAGGGCCCCCATCTGCGCTAGCATGGCATCGTGTCTCTGCACCTGGCCCTCTACGATCTCCAACCGCCCGTTCACATCTTGCACAGTGCTTTTGAGTTCGTTTAGATCAGCCTGTATATTTCCCAACGATGTCGTGTTTGCTACAATCAATTCTTTAACCCCTTTTAACTCCGTTAGAATTTCTTTGATACCTTCAGCCGTCGCTTCTTTTCCTTCCGCCGCCATTTTCTGAGGGGAACCCATGTCCTGCTTTGTCCTCTTTGGCGCGGAAACGGAGCCTTGGTGAAATTCTAGGCGCGCGGGCTTCTGCGCCGACATCGTTAGCGGCGCGGGGAGTGTAAATTTTGCTCTCGGGGTTTTCCTTAAGTGTCTGTATTGAGCAGGATTCTAAGTTGGCAACGGGAGCCTGAAATTATGCGGCCATTCTGCTCCGCTGCTGGCTCCGCCCCCCCGCCATTCCTTTTTGAGTATCCTTGCGATCTTGTGTGACTGTAAAGAGTACAGAAGCGGACAAACAAATTTAGGTTGACTAGTCTTTTCTTTTAATTTTAACAATGTGCCTCGTGACGCCTCCCAAGCTCTTTCATACGCTTTCTCATTACAGCCAATGGGGTATTGACGTGTTTCAAATCTCTCTGTCATATCTCTGGCATGATCTTCAAAATCCTGCATAGTTGTACACACCCTCCTCACCCTAAGGAATTGTCCCACAGGCAAATTCTTCTTAAGGGAAGGGTTATAGAAACTAGTATAGTGTAATAGTTGGTTTTTATCTGTAGGTTTCCTATATAGTATTGTAGCAATCCTCTTCCCTTCCTTTCTAACTAAAAGGTCCAAGTAGGGTATTTGTATGGGATCATAGGTAATCTGAAAACACAGATTTGTATCTAATGCATTGATCCATGTATTAAATTCAGATAATGTATCTAAGGAACCTCTCCAAAGTATAAAAATATCATCTATATAACGTATCCACAACATAACTTCGTTCTTAAATAGATGGTCTTTCAAAAAATTCTCTTCAAAGTGAAACATATACAGGTTGGCAACATCAGGAGCCATTGAGGATCCCATGGCAACCTCCTTGATTTGCTGATAAAATAGTTCCCTAAAACAGAAACAATTTTTACACATCGCAATTTCCGCTAATGAAAGAAGAAACATAGTGGGGATACGTTTATGATCTTGTCTAAGGAGAGAATCTCAGCCATTGGCTCATTGCTCGAACCCCTTTCCCAGTTAATAGATGTCATTTTGCGCCCATTTGTCATGAACATGTGGTCCTACGTACAGGATTCGTCTCATGCAATTGAGATTCTCTCCTCATTCCAAGATCTAGATTTAGATGTTTTGCTGGCGACCTTAGATGTGGAATCATTGTACACTAATGCCCCACAATCTGAGGCTTTAGCCATTATTGAACAGTGTGATAAGGAAGCTTATCATAGCTCAGGAAGGAGCTATAGAAAAGGTGAAGTGACTCTGAACAAGCAACCTGTCAGTTCTGGTAGAAATATGAAAACAGAATTTTGCCATAAAAGACTACCAGTCCCAGAATGCACCAGGTTTCCAACAGCCATTAGAGGAGCTGAAGTGAGGAAACGTGTGTTCAATCAGGAGGGCTATGAGGCAATCCCTAAGCACTCATCTCAAAGGGCAGGGCCTGATTCAGCACAGCTGCACTGTGTTAGGGAGGATCACTCATCTAAGCAGAATAAGAGTAGAGTTTATTCTACAGATGACCATCTTCATGATCACCTTGGATATGCAGAGAAGGATCATCAGTTTCATATGAAGAATCAGCAGAAGCAGAAGCCAAACCGGACGGATAGAGAAGGAAAGAAACCCTCTGGAAGGAAGAGGAGAAAAGCCTTTGAGAGGTCTAGAAGAGTCCAAGGCAGTACGTATACTGGGAGGTATTCCAAGGACAAGCATAGACCATTGGACTGGGGAAAGCCAGAGGAATGGTGCTGCAGAACAAGGAATCACAAGAGGCTACCTGTGAGGGAGACGGCTGCACGTGGAAGGGACTCTAAGACCTATACCAGAAGGTATGTGAAGAGAGATCCAGTGTCCAGGGATCAGGACTGGAAGGCTGGACATAAGAACTGGACTACATACTGGCCAGGCTATATAGAGAGGAACTATAGCAACAATGGAAGCTCAGGTATGAACATTGATCTATGCCCTAGCTATAACCTTGAAAGACAGCAGGGAAATAAGTGTTCTCCTGATAGTGCTCCATTGAAAGATTCATCTGTGCCAATTCATGATAGTGACCCTATGCTTGTTGATGAAGGGGAAATAATAGCAGATCAAGATATTGTTTATATGGACTGCTCTCTATCCAAACTCCGTTGGTAACTTTCTGTGATAAAGCACAGCAGCCATCACAAAGAAAATATAAATTTGTTCTTTATTTCACTAAGAAAAGCTCCTGAAGCAGGATTTGACTCAAACAGTAGAAAGCCAGCCTGCTAAAGGGTTTCAGCTGGATAACTGATAGCAATTGAGCTGCACCTAATTGCTTGTGAGCTAGGAGAGAATTACTTCTGGATCTGTGTGGAAAGTAATCAGAAGTTAACCTTACAAGAACAGTTTATTTATTTCTTTGTGGCTTTTCGTTTGTTAGAGATATGCTGAGAAAACATTAGCTAATTGCCTGACAAGTTTGAAGGTTGTTTTCCTGATTTTGATTTTTGACTTTGTTTTACCAAGTTAAACACTGCAAGCAAGTAACCTAATTTATGTGCTACCAAGCATATCTGTGCTGGGAGAAATAACCCCATAAATAAAGAAGTATCTTATTGGCTTTAACACTTGTGCACAACTAAATTATTGTCAGCAGCTGTGTCTGGTGTGAATGAACTACATTACCCACAATACCTTGCAAAAATCATATAAATATATGCATTGTCAAGACTGTGAAGATTCTCACCCAGGCAGCCGTCTGACAAATGGCGTAGTTGGCAGGATTGCTTTTGCACAAAAGGGGATTTACTTGCTGAGGATTAGAACTACAGTTCAAGTTTAAAGCTGGAAAAAAAGATTTTCCCTAAACTGCACTTTGGAGGAGAGGAAGCTGTCCCAGGAGGAAAAGACCCTGTGCAGAGCTGGATTCATCACTGAGACAAGGTAATAAGTACCTGGGCATGTCTAGTGGTGGATGGGAGTAAGCACAGGGTAATTGAAAAAAAAAAAGTGTAGAAAAAAACACCTGTTTGGAAGGTGGTGCACTGTGGTTTTTTTTCTTTGTATTTTGTTACAGGGTTCAAGATGGATCCAAAGGAACTAGCTCAGTGGATGGCAGCCCAATTCAGCAGGCAGCAGGAGCTAGCACAGCAGGCTCAGGACACTTCTATGAGAGCCTTAATGGACCAGCAGAAGCCAGTGCTTGATCTGGTGCAAGCCCTAATTGAGCTGAAGAACCAAAGTGGAACAGATGCAAGACCAGCAGTGAATACTGGTACACCACATGTGGACAGTGTGGGACTCAATCAAGGGATTGGGGCATTTAGTTTTGGGAAGCTAACTCCAGATGATAATGTTGATGATTTTCTAGAGTCTTTTGAAAGAGTGGCACAAGCATTAGCGTGGCCAGAGACCCAGTGGGCAGTAAGGCTGGCAGCCTCATTAACTGGAGAGGCGCTTGCAGCTTACAGAGCAATGCCAGCAGCCCAGGCTTTGAATTATAAGGATGTAAAGGCTGCTATTAGAGATTGCCTAGGGTTGTCTATTTCAGAGTATAGGCGAATGTTTAGAGCTGTTACATTGAGAGTGGGTGAAACACCCAGGGCTCTGAGTCAGAGAATCAGAGGTTTAGCTGTAAAATGGTTGGAGCCTGAGCAAAAGACAGTAGAAATGTTATTAGATATTATAATGCTGGAACAATTTATGTTTGGGCTGCCTAAAGATTTGCACACTTTCCTTATACAGCAAAATTGCCAAAATCTTGGAGAGGCAACCTTGCTAGCAGAGAGATTCTTGGAAGCCACACAGGCTTGCCATAGAATGGGTGGCCCTCTAAAGATGGATGCGGAGGCTAGATGTGCTGTATCAGAAAAGAAAATAATTAAAAATGTTTCTGAAAATGAATGTACTGTATCAAACCAGATGACACAGTGGAATAGAAAGAAATGTTTCAAGTGTGGGAAATGGGGACATTTAAAAAAAGGATGTCAGACACACACTAGCTTAGTGGGTGTGGATTTAAAACAGCCCAAAGAAGGATTTCTTTTGATGGTTGATGTGCAAGGAATTACCACAAATGCTTTATTAGACTCTGGGTCAGACCAGAGTATGATGTCAAAAAGGCTTTGGAAGAGGATAGAGGCCCAAGAAGGATTTGTGCCTAGAACCCCTGAAAGCCAAGTTCACATCAGATGCATTCATGGTGCTGCAACATCATATCCCACCTATAGGCTAAAGTTTAAGTGCCTGGGGGGACAAGAGGAAGTCCTGTTAGCAGTGGTGCCTAGGCTACCCGTTGATTTGGTTCTAGGAAGAGACTGGCCAAGATTTAAGCAGGGTCTAGTGGAAGGACTAGGTAAGAAGGAGGGAAAAGGTTTAATGGTAATAGCTCCCGGGCCTTTATTTGGAAGTCCTCAGATCCCAGCTAAAAAGATAGTTAAGCGTCCAGAAGACCAAGCTACCCCAAAGCAGATATTTGTCCTAAAGTACCATAGGGTCACAGAGAAGGCCCAAGCTCCTAAGCGGGCAACCCCTCAAGCTGCTGGGTTTGACCTGTGCAGCATAGAAAATGTGACGGTACCTAGCCAAGGGAGAGCCCTGGTTGACACTGGTCTCCAAGTGGAAATACCTATTGGATGCTATGGGAGAGTAGCCCCAAGGTCCGGATTAGCCCTTAAATATTTCATCGATGTGGGTGCGGGAGTAATTGATCCCGATTACAGGGGCAATATTAAAGTTCTGTTGTTTAATTTTGGACAGAATGATTATCACGTGAAGACAGGAGACAGAATTGCCCAATTGATCTGTGAGAGGCTGGGTTTTCCACCTGTGGAGGAAGTCACATCCCTGGAGAATTCTGAACGTGGAACCAAAGGCTTTGGTTCTACTGATGTCAAAGGGGTTAAAAGCCTAGCTGCCACCTGTGCCCGAGAGAGGGAGGTGAATGAAGAGGAAGATTTGGGACCCCAGGTATCTGATTGTAAAGAAAAATCAGAGCCCCAAATAGGTGAGGACCTGACAGTGGTACAACAGGAAGAAATTAAGAAATTGCTCAAAGAGTTTCCAGATGTGTTGACACCCATACCTGGGGAGACACATTTGGTTGCCCATGAAATAATAACTCCACCTGGGAAATTAGTTCGTCAAAGGCCATACCGCTTGCCTGAAGCCAAGAGACAGGAAGTAGTGGCACAAGTCCAGGAGATGTTGGACATGGGAGTAATAGAGGAGTCAAAGAGTCCCTGGAATAGCCCCATAGTCCTGGTGCCGAAGCCTGATGGATCTTTAAGATTTTGTATTGACTTCCGGCAGGTAAACGCCATATCAGTTTTTGATGCATATCCAATGCCAAGAATTGAAGAGCTGTTGGACCAGCTGGGACAGGCTCAATACTTAACCACCCTTGATATGACAAAAGGATATTGGCAAATCCCTCTCACCAGGGAGTCGAAGCCGAAGACTGCGTTCAGCACCCCCGTTGGCCTTTTCCAGTTCAAGAGGATGCCTTTCGGACTGCATGGAGCAGCGGCTACCTGCCAAAGGTTAGTGGATCAGGTACTTCGACCCCACCAAAATTATGCTTTTGCATATATGGATGATGTCATAATCCATAGTAACACCTGGGCGGAGCATCTAAAGAGGATCAGGGCAGTCTTGTGCTCCATGAAGCAAGCGGGAATCACTTTAAACCCGAAGAAGTGTGCCTTTGCAAATAGGGAGGTAAAATACCTGGGCCACCTAGTGGGAAGAGGAAAAATTAAACCTCTGATGAGTAAAATAGATAGCATCAGGAATTTTCCTCCTCCAACAACAAAGAAACAACTAAGAAGTTTCTTGGGACTTATTGGATACTACCGCAGGTTTATACCGCAATTCGCAGAGAAAAGTGCAATTTTCACGGATATGCTGCGGAAGAATTGTCCAAACCAGCTAAAGTGGACACCTGAAGCTGAAAAAGCGTTTTCAGTCTTAAAAGGAAAATTGTGTACAGGACCGGTACTGAAAGGGGTGGACTTCAAGAAACCCTTTCTGGTTCAAACCGATGCATCGGATGTAAGGCTAGGAGCGGTTCTATCCCAGTGTCATGATAGGGAGGAGCATCCTGTGATGTACCTGAGCAGGAAGTTGTCACCGGCTGAACAAAAGTATTCCACAATAGAAAAAGAATGTTTAGCTATCAAGTGGTCAGTGGAGGCGTTAAGGTTTTACCTTACAGGGAGAAAGTTCCAGTTGGTCACGGACCATGCCCCACTTAAGTGGTTGCAGCAAATGAAGAACCACAATGCCAGGTTGACACGCTGGTACATGGCCTTACAGGCATTTGATTTTCAAGTTGAACATCGTGCTGGGAAGTTACACAAGAATGCCGATGCCCTTTCCCAGATTACGGACTGTAGAGAAGAAGTTTCACCAGTTACACCAGTCTGTAATAACTTAAGCAGGGGGGTATGTGATAAGGAAGCTTATCATAGCTCAGGAAGGAGCTATAGAAAAGGTGAAGTGACTCTGAACAAGCAACCTGTCAGTTCTGGTAGAAATATGAAAACAGAATTTTGCCATAAAAGACTACCAGTCCCAGAATGCACCAGGTTTCCAACAGCCATTAGAGGAACTGAAGTGAGGAAACGTGTGTTCAATCAGGAGGGCTATGAGGTAATCCCTAAGCACTCATCTCAAAGGGCAGGGCCTGATTCAGCACAGCTGCGCTGTGTTAGGGAGGATCACTCATCTAAGCAGAATAAGAGTAGAGTTTATTCTACAGATGACCATCTTCATGATCACCTTGGATATGCAGAGAAGGATCATCAGTTTCATCTGAAGAATCAGCAGAAGCAGAAGCCAAACCGGACGGATAGAGAAGGAAAGAAACCCTCTGGAAGGAAGAGAAGAAAAGCCTTTGAGAGGTCTAGAAGAGTCCAAGGCAGTACGTATACTGGGAGGTATTCCAAGGGCCAGCATAGACCATTGGACTGGGGAAAGCCAGAGGAATGGTGCTGCAGAACAAGGAATCACCAGAGGCTACCTGTGAGGGAGACGGCTGCACGTGGAAGGGACTCTAAGACCTATGCCAGAAGGTATGTGAAGAGAGATCCAGTGTCCAGGGATCAGGACTGGAAGGCTGGACATAAGAACTGGACTACATACTGGCCAGGCTATATAGAGAGGAACTATAGCAACAATGGAAGCTCAGGTATGAACATTGATCTATGCCCTAGCTATAACCTTGAAAGACAGCAGGGAAATAAGTGTTCTCCTGATAGTGCTCCATTGAAAGATTCATCTGTGCCAATTCATGATAGTGACCCTATGCTTGTTGATGAAGGGGAAATAATAGCAGATCAAGATATTGTTTATATGGACTGCTCTCTATCCAAACTCCGTTGGTAACTTTCTGTGATAAAGCACAGCAGCCATCACAAAGAAAATATAAATTTGTTCTTTATTCCACTAAGAAAAGCTCCTGAAGCAGGATTTGACTCACACAGTAGAAAGCCAGCCTGCTAAAGGGTTTCAGCTGGATAACTGATAGCAATTGAGCTGCACCTAATTGCTTGTGAGCTAGGAGAGAATTACTTCTGGATCTGTGTGGAAAGTAATCAGAAGTTAACCTTACAAGAACAGTTTATTTCTTTCTTTGTGGCTTTTCGTTTGTTAGAGATATGCTGAGAAAACATTAGCTAATTGCCTGACAAGTTTGAAGGTTGTTTTCCTGATTTTGATTTTTGACTTTGTTTTACCAAGTTAAACACTGCAAGCAAGTAACCTAATTTATGTGCTACCAAGCATATCTGTGCTGGGAGAAATAACCCCATAAATAAAGAAGTATCTTATTGGCTTTAACACTTGTGCACAACTAAATTATTGTCAGCAGCTGTGTCTGGTGTGAATGAACTACATTACCCACAATACCTTGCAAAAATCATATAAATATATGCATTGTCAAGACTGTGAAGATTCTCACCCAGGCAGCCGTCTGACAACAGTTTTTACTGCTTAGACAGTAAAAACTGTCTAAGCAGTATAAACATGTCGTGACGTGCTATTCCATCTGTCCCAAATTCCTGCCATCAAATTAAAACAAACAAAATTGGATTTAGTTCACACTTTTCCAATAACATTATATTTAGACTTTTTTTTTGTTCAGGATTTTACAGAAGAGATAACTTAGTTATGTCTTGCTGAAATTTGTGGTTAGGCTAACTGTTTTGAATGTATTTATTTTGAAGATTTATACGATTATTTGATAGTAGATTTTTATTATATTTTTACTTTTAATAATTATCAAATAATATTCAAACCATAAATGTTGGCAGGAAATACATTAACAGAGATTTAAAAGAGGTTTGAATGAGTTCCTGGAGGAAAAATCCACAAACAATTGGGGTAAATCCACTACTTTCTCTTGGGATAAGCAGCATGGAATCTGCATACCTTTTGGGAACCTGACAAGATACTTGTGACCTGGATTGGCCACTGTTGGAAACAGGATACTGGGCTTGATGGACCCTTGGTCTGACCCAGTATGGCATATCTTATATTCCTATATTTTTATGAGAATGCAAAGTAAAATGTAGGACAAGAGCATAAGGACATTTAAAGAAACATACAACTCTGAAGTCCTCAAAAAGAAGACGGGAAGGAACACAAGGTAAATAAGGGTTATGTTTACTAAAGGGCAGTAAGGGAGAAAGTATGCCATTAACATGCATTATTGACACCCGTGAGTAATTAACGCAATGGAAAATATTGATAACACTGGATTAGCATTCGGAAGTGGGTCCCTCGGTGAAAGGAAGTGGAGAGTGGGTGTTAATGGGATGGAGACTGGGCGGGGATAGTGTCTGCTCCCTTAATGCTGCGTTGTGTTAACATGCATTAGAGCTCCCTGAGTTGGGAACCCTAATACCATCAGGAAGCTTGTGGTAAGGACTATTACTGAGGAGAGAAAGTCTATTTAAATATATGCAATGTGCTCCTCCCACATCGGTCCCAAATTCGTGATAGTAGTGCTCCAGTGGCAGCAACAGCATGGTGCCCATTAAGAAAGGGCACAATGTTGTTGGTGCCAAATTGCCAAAGGAGGCGTCTTGACTTTGGCCAGGAGAGGAAAGTGGTCAGCCCATGGAGTAGAGATAGCACGGCAAGCCAACTTTAAGGTAAGTTAGTTTGCTGCACTGTCCCTGTGGTCTGGGAGAGTGGTGGCTGCGAGAATTTACAGCGCTATGCACCACGGCTCATGGGGGGGTGACACCCCGGGTAATGGGGGTGAGGCCAGGAAAACCATTTATGTGGATAAACCTAACAAACAACAGTAAACCTAACAAACAGCAGTAAACAAGTTGAAAATGCACACTAGAGTGTGACATGATGATGTGTTTCCCCTTTCCTCCATCCATAGGCTCAAGCATGGCTCTTTGGGGATTTTATTGAAAGAGCCATGGTAAAATGCATCTCAGAAGGCAAGCTTAGGATATGTAGATTGATAGTGATGGTGGATATAGGGTATGAAGTGTTTGTATGGGTGTGTGTGTATTAGTGCTACAATGTGTATATTTATCTCCATGAGGAGAGTTCAGTTGTTTATCTGTGAGAATTTGTAGATGAGATATCATTGAGTAAGTTGGGTTCAGTGTATATGTGTGTGTCTGTGTGTGTGTATGTGTGTGTGTATGTTTCTCAAGGGAGGGTGCATGTACCGTATTAAGGTGAGTTGGTACATATCAGTGAGGGTATGATAGGTGTGTGTGTGTTTGTGTGTGTGTGTGTGTGTGTATGTGTGTGTGTGTGTTTCTTGGGGGAGGGGGATGAGGGTGTGTGAGGATCTGTCAGGAATGTGTATCTCAATGAAGACTGGTGTATATGAGGGTGTGTGGGAAATGGTGGCTCAGACTGCATTGAGTGTATGTGTGTCTGTCTGTCTATACCAAAAACAGCACACTGCTACGTGGACATCACCAACAACACAGTACAAGACGAAGGCAGGTGTAGGTTCTCACCAAACTTTATTGATCCATATATATAAAAGAGGGAGACCTGACCCGACACTGGCCGTGTTTCGATAAAATCTTCTTCAGGGGTTGGCTCACCTGAGCGGACTGTACTGGAATATGGTAGCACAACCGAATGGTGCTAAAATTGATACCACTTTTTATGGATATCTCAACCGTGACTTAGACAAGAATCCTAGACCGGCACCAAATGCTCGTGGCACTGTAATATATATATATATGGATCAATAAAGTTTGGTGAGAACCTACACCTGCCTACGTCTTGTACTGTGTTGTCTGTCTGTCTGTCTATCTCAGGTGGAAAGGATGAGTATGGGTAATGTGTCAAACGTGTGTATATACTGGGGGAGCAGGTGTGTGATGGTTCTCTTTCCTTGCCCTTTCCCCTGCATACATTGCCTGTGCCTCTCGCCCTCATGCACGGTCCTCCTTTTCTTGCACCACCCTTGGACTCACTCTCTTCCTCCATTCTCTGCCACCCCCTCACACTATTGCTTCCCCCTACCTCTTGCTCTGTCCCATCCTCTCACTCACTTTAGTGCCACAGATTCAAGTTCTGAGGCCGTCACTTGGGTTTAGCACTGCCCACTCCTCAAACATGGGTGGGAAGGACCTAGAGTCCCTACCACTTGGCTCCTTCTATTAGAGAGGGGGACGTCCCTGCTACCCACAGCTCTTTGGACTTACTTCAGGTCTCTCTCTCACATTCGGGGGTGAGGGCGGGGGCAAGGCATGTCCTCCCTGATGAGAG
This sequence comes from Ichthyophis bannanicus, assembly GCA_033557465.1. Lineage (NCBI taxonomy): Eukaryota > Metazoa > Chordata > Amphibia > Gymnophiona > Ichthyophiidae > Ichthyophis > Ichthyophis bannanicus. The sequence continues at coordinate 862,084,990 of CM066032.1, read as the reverse complement.
ACACAGCTGGCTAGGGAAGGCTACTTTTTCTGTTCTGATGGGGGAAGTGGGATAGCCTGCTGGCTTCTGAGCCATGGCTGCCACAGAATAGTTTATCTCTTCTGCTGGTGGGATAGTGGGATCCTCTACCAGCTTCAGCTGCAGTTGCCACCAAATTATTTCTCTCTTCTGCCAGTGGAGGAGCCACTGCTACTGCCATATTTTTATCACTCTTCTGCAAGTGAGGGAGTTGAATCCCCCTCATGCAACTGAGCCCCACTTCTCTAGGCTGTATGCATCTATTTGTTTGCACATGCACAAACAAACAGATGTTTATGGATGGACAGACTGAGAGGCAGACAAATCGATTAACCCTCTCCAATAGGTGCTATTCTTTAAGTGAAACTCACCTAAAAAGACTAGATTTAAAAGACAAATATTAAAAAAAGATCAAATCTAATGTTAAAATGATCAAATTCAAAGAAATAGCTGACTGTTTTAGTACATTTTGTAAACATCTTTATGCTGCTGTTTCTTGGGATGAACTTGAGAGATGGCTGGAAGCTAGAAATTTGCCCTATCTTGAAACACTAGTAATTGTAATAGGCTCTTTCCTTTACGTGAATTTATTAAGGCAATTGTAAATCTGAAGACTAATGAGGCAGCAGGCCCTGATTGTTTGTCTTCAAACTTTATAAATGTATGACACACCAGGTAGCTCCTATTTTAGTAGAAGTCTTTAATGAAATTAAAAGAAAGTATAAACTTCACACTCATTTTCTAATGCCTCACTTTTGGTGATATATAAGGAAGGAAAAGAGTCATTACGTGCTGGTTAGAGACCTGTCTTGATCTCTGAAATATTGATTGCAATTATAAGCTTTAGAATCAAGCACATTACTATGTAGTTAATATACTTGAAACAAATGTGATGTATTAAAGAAAGGTATGTGCCTGATAATATTAGTTGATTACTTACACTAATATTTTAAATTTGGTTGACAAAGTTGCCTGAAACGGTGCTATATTGATCTAATATGTTATATTTTTTTGAATTTGCAAATAAATAGGTAGATAAAGATGAACCAGTTGATACAGTGTATCTGGATTTTCAGAAAGCCTTTGACAAGGTCCCTCATGAGAGACTCTAGGCAAAGTTAAAAAGTCATAGGATAGGAGGCAGTATACTATTATAGATCAGGAACTGGTTAAAAGACAGAAAGCAGAAGTGATGTCACCGAGAATGATGGCGGTGTAAAGGCACCGCTCCGGGCGAACCCTGCCAAACAAGTTAAAAAACAGACCCTCGAGCGGTGGACAATAAACAAAAAAAGAAGGGGAGAGTCCCGCGAGCACCGGTGAGGTGATAACGTTGATCAGAGCCGTGAGAAGGAGCGGGGAGTGACGGTGAGGTGTGCAGCTGTGGTGGCGAGCAACAGGAGAGGAGACAGAGAGAGCCGTGTGCAAGGCGGAGCAACGAATGCTGGCAAGGCAGGATGAAAGAGCTGGATGAGGCAGCGGACTACGCCATGGGGCAGAGAGGAGTAGAGCAGCAGCGGACCGTGATGCAGAGGTGAGCGTGGAGAACGGGAGAGGACGGAGTGAAGAGTGAGGACAAACAGTAAGGGAGCAGCAAGAAACAGGGCACGTGGCAGCCGCGTGGCAGATAAGATGGCTGAGTGAGCTGACACATGGTGTGGAGAGACCAGAGAAGAAGGTAAAGCTTGCAGCACAGACTGGAGAAGGTAAATGCAGGCACCAGGAAGGGGCATAAGGGAGCAGAAGATGACCGGGAAAGCAAACTGCAAAGAATAAAAAGCCTATAAAGAGAAGCAGTGCAGGAAGGGGGGGAGAACCTTGAAGGAGAAACGCAGCAAAGTGGACAGTGAACTAAATATGATGGTGAAAAAGGAGGAAGGAGAACAAATTCAATAGAAGTGAACAATGCCGGGGGGGGCGGAGCCTGATGTCCAGCGGGTTAGACGCTTCGCGCTGAAGCTCCCGAGAGGCCTACTCAGAATCCTGACTTAATACCTACCTAAACTTAATATTTTGCTCCGAACTTACCGGGGTACCTCGGGGGGGATGGCGGCCCACAAACCAGCGCGCTTAGACTTCGGGTCTCCCTCTTCTTCACACGGAAAACGCTCCAAAACAGAGTTGTCTTCCCCACAAAAGACAGTTCCACTTCGGGAAAACCCCGAAATGCAACAGGAGATCTTGGAGGAAATACGCGGTGTGAAGGAACTGGTACAGTCCAACGGAGAAGCGCTCCGAGCCATGCGAGAAGACTTCGGTATGCTTCAGGACCGGCTTGAAGGTCTCTCACTACGGCAGGACAACATGGCGGGGGTCCTCGACTCGCACGCGGTGCGCTTGGTGAAACTGGACAAGGCTGAGCGTCAGATACAGAATCTTCAAAAAGAGTTAGAGGATAGCAATAATCGAGCCCGTCGCAACAATGTAAGGCTCATTGGAGTACCGGAGGGGGCCGAAGCAGGAGATATAAGAGAATTCCTGGTCAAAACTCTTCCCTCCTTGCTGAAGATCACTTTCACAGAGATCTGGAAATTGACCGAGCACATCGTGTTCCTACCAACCTGGCCCTCAATCGGACGACCCCCCGGCCTATCATCTTTCGATTACTGAGATATCAACAAGTTGAGCAGATTCTAAATGCTGCCCGGGCGAATCATCATCTGGAGTTTGAAAGTCATAAAGTCTCCTTCTTCCCTGACTTGGCGAAGCCCACAGTTGACCGTCGGAAGAGACTCCTTGCTTTTCGCCCTAGACTTCAACAGCTACAGGCTCGCTTTGGCCTATTGTATCCAGCGAAGCTCAGAGTGACCCTCCATAACCAAACTAGAACATTCGAAGATCCTGATCTACTAGCAACATTTTTAGACTCCAAAGAAGCAGACCAGATGCGCTAATCCAACCACTTGGATCTGTAATCTGCCGGAACTGCCCGCCATTTTGAATGGCCCGACGCGGTGATCACCGCCTGGAATAGAGACTGCCTGGACTTTTCTTTCTGTCTATATATAACTTTCTCGGTCTCCTATCCCTCCATGATGTGTACCTCGGTTGGATTCGGAACACGCACAGCTATACAGGTTATATGTTTCAATTAGGCCTTCTCTGGGGTTTCTCCCCGCAGACACATGGTCGCCAGTAATTTCTGGGGTTCTGCTTCTTCTCTAACGCACTTCGGTGCTTATTTTTTTATATGGGGCGCTTCATTGGTTTTCATTAGCTTATTGTCTATCATGTCATGTGTACAGCCATATACAGTTAATATGAGGGACATTGTGAAATTATGTGCGTTATCATGTTCTTTCTCAGAATTTTTAACTTTTCTGAATGGCCTTATGTAAGCTCTTATCACTGAATGTAAAAGGCATCAATAGTCCAATCAAAAGAAAGAAAATCCTCAGCTATCTTAATCATGAGCATGCTGATTTAGTGTTTCTTCAGGAAACGCATTTAAACTCCGCTGAAACACTGAAACTTAATGCCAAGCCTTACATGGTGGCTGCCTACTCTCCCGCCGTTTCCAAACGGTGTGGGGTAGCCATCTTGGTTAAGAAGTCTTTGCAAGCTACTGTACTGGATACTAGCTCTGATAAGGAGGGTAGATGGGCCCGTGCACACCTTAAGGTTGGAGATAGTGAAATCACATGTATTTGTATTTATGCTCCGAATGTGGATAACCCTGCTTACTATGCAAGTATTGCGCAGTTGGCACAGGCCTCTGCCAATACTCCATTAATACTTGGCGGCGATTTCAACCAAGTACTTGATCCTTTGATAGATAGACAGCCGCCTAGAACGAGTTGTCCACCCAAGAGTCTTGATACCCTTACAGCTCTGATGAAAGATCTTGCGTTAGTAGATATATGGAGGCTGCTTCACCCCTCCGACTTAGAGTTCACCTTTTTCTCAGCCCCCCACCACTCACAATCTAGAATAGATTTTTTTCTTATCTCCAAAACACTGATACCCCAAGTGGACACGGCTAGGATTCATCCTCTCCATATTTCAGATCATGCTGCCATATCTTTCTCATTACATGTCACTACGCAAGGTGAACATCCCCGTGCTTGGTTTTTTGATAGATCCCTACTAGACCAAAAAGATTTTCAGGTTGACATAAAGGCCGCTATCCAAGACTATTTTCATTTTAATTCACCCCATGACACTGCGAGCTGGGCTTGGTGGGAGGGTTTCAAGGCGTCTATCCGTGCAACTATAACTAGCTATCAAATCCGACAGGGGAAACAACGAAAGCAACATTTACTGATTCTAGAACAACAGATACAAGCTGGAGAGCGTCTCCTCACGTCCCGTACTGACCCATGTATTTTACTTCGCTTACAACGCCTTCGTTTTCAATACAATCAACTTTTATATACCGCTGCTGCTAAAAATATTGAATCACAACAAGGGATGTACTATCGGGAAAATAACCGTGCTGGCAAATTGCTAGCCAATGCCCTGAAAGGTCGAAAAGAAGCCAAGCGTGTTACCGCTCTCCGCAATCCGTCGGGGGGAGCTTGGTCACTAAAGATACAGAAATATTAGAACTCTTTCGTGATTTTTATACTCGGCTTTATCAATCTGAATGTGACTTCGAGCCAGAAGTATTTGAACGATTACTATCAGGGGTACAGCGACCGACCCTATCTGACGAAGATAGAGAGGCCATGGACAAACCATTCACTTTATCAGAAATTCAATCGGCACTCAAGAGATGTGCCACAGGTCGAGCCGCAGGCCCGGACGGTCTCCCAGCTGAATTCTACAAAACTTTTAACGCTGACTTAGCTCCGTTTTTGAAACTTTATTTTTCTGCTCTGGCCGAGGAGGGATCTCCCTCTGGATCCTTCTCAATGGCAAATGTGGTAGTTTTTGAGAAAGAGGGGAGAGATCCGCAACTAACAGCTAATTATCGTCCAATTTCCCTACTAAACGCAGACTATGAAATATTTGCCACCATTCTCTCCACCCGGCTCTCTGACAAGATGTCTACTTTAATACACCCAGATCAATGCGGTTTCATTCCCGGTAGATCAACTGCTGATAATGCTAGGACCCTATGTCATGTACTAACTGCCGCAGTTAATCTTGATCGACCATTGGTTGGCCTCTCACTTGATGCTGAGAAGGCCTTCGACCGCTTAGAATGGCCCTTCTTGTTTGCAACTCTTCGCTGGTACGGATTCGGAGAAGGCTTTCTCCGTTATCTCCAAACCATGTATGCACAGCCTACAGCTAGTATCTGTGCTAATGCTTTAAAGTCTCAGCCATTTCCCCTGCAACGCGGTACTCGCCAGGGATGCCCACTGTCTCCACTTCTTTTCGATCTCGCACTCGAACCCTTAGCTTTACTAATCCGGCAATCCAAGGATATTCATGGAGTCCCTTTCTCTCATAGGGAAATCAAAATTTCAGCATATGCTGATGACCTGATGCTTTTTGTCTCCCTGGACTCAGTGCCGGCTGTCCTAGAGCAAATTGGTAAATATTCACAACTCTCGGGCTATAAGATAAATTGGACCAAATCGGTAGCCTTTCCACTAAATCCTTTGATCCATCAGGCAGATATGCAATCCTTTCCCTTTTTATGGCAACCTCGCATGGTCAAATATCTTGGGGTGCACTACTGCTCTCCTTTAGAAGACACCATCACCTTTAATGCTAAAGACTTAACCTCTAAAGTCCGGGCGCTTACTCAACGCTGGACTCCTTTAACACTTACTTGGTGGGGCCGCCTAGAAACCATTAAAATGATGATTGTTCCCAAAGTGAACTACATTTTAGAAATGTTACCATGTCTCCTACCTTGACGTACATATAAAGATTTAGATTGTCTTCTGACTAGATACTTATGGCAAAACAAGACACCTAGGATAGCGAAACATAAGTTACAAGCAGATAAAGAAAATGGTGGTGTCAGATTCCCTGATTTCCTGAAATACCACCACTCTTTTCTACTCAAACAAGGCGCTCGATGGCTGGAAGACCTAACACCGAGTAGACCAGTGTGGCTAGATATAGAGGAGGACCTTTGCAAACCAATCCCTCTTACTTATCTCCCTGGTATGACTCTCCCATCAGACTCCCACTATCCACCAATGCTCTTAGACACTTTAGGTGCCTTTAATACCCTTGAGCAATCTCTAGACTCCCGACTTTGTCTGCTAGATAGACTCCCGCTTTGGCACAATCCTCGATTTCAAATACAAAATAAACCGATGGCGTGGAGCCCCTGGTACACTAGGGGCATTTGGATCCCTAACCAGCTGTTCTCTGATGGTCGCTGGAAGACTTTTAGCGAATTACAAACTGAATTTGGTCTCCCAGCGAAACACTACTTTCAGTTGGTGCAACTTCAGCATTGTCTTCGGAGTGCTAAGGTGCTCCCGCCATCGGAACCCCATACCCAAGGATTGTCGGAGATTATCCGATCTATCGGGAGCTTATCGGGTGTAGCATCTAACTTTTACAAAACTTTATGTAATACTGTAAATAGAGGCACTCCTACAGCACAGAAATCTTGGGAGCGGGAAATGCACGTAACTTTGACCCCGGAACAATGGAGCCTAGTCTGGAGCAAGGTGACACGGGTCTCTCGATCCGCCTCACTCACTCAGACACTTTTCTTTCTAGCCCACCGATGTTTCTATACTCCTGACAGGTTAGCCAAATGGAACGCCACCCAGAGCAATAGATGCTGGACATGCCATGCGGCCATTGGTTCACTCACTCATGTTATGTATGAATGTCCCGCGTTACAGTATTACTGGAGTCGGGTCTGGGGTCGTATTCAATCTATTTTGCACTTTCAAGAGCCCCTCTCTTGGAAGATAGTGGGACTCCGCTCAGCTGCGGGGATCCCCTCTCTTCCCAAATCGGCTTACTTCCTTTTAGACTTTATGCTGGGCATAGCTATTTCCCTAATTACGAAATACTGGAAAAATAGCTCCCATCTGAGCCCCAATGAATGGTGGAATCATGTCTGTCTCTACAGTAAATATGAGCAAATACCTCGTATGTTAGCTTCTTCCGCTCAGACCCCCCACCACTTGTCTAAATGGAAGATGCTCAACGACTATGTTCAAACTGCTCAATGCTCTCATCTGACTGTTTAAATCTGTGTAAATCTCTGTCACATGACCAGTCTGTATCACAGATACTATTTCTGTTTGTTTTGATGTACAATTACTGTTGTTTGTAAGCGCTTATATGATGATACTTATCAGCTTAGAGAAGAAGCATAGGGGTGGGGGGTAATTGGGGTTGCTTTTCCTTATTGTATGTTTGTATTTGTTTCCTTTGGTGTGTTGTTTCTTTTTGCTTGTTGTAAAATGAAAATAAAAGTTTAAAAAAAAAAAAAGAAGTGAACAATGCCACAGTGAAAAAAAAAAAGGTTAAAACAAAGCAAAACAGGTGTCAAACATGCATTGAAGAGCAGCAATTGAAGGGGAAGAAGAAGAGAGAGCTAAGAAGCCTATCATGGCCATGAGAAGGAAAACCATGGACTTGAGAGACTATGCATTTCAAAGTGGAGGGGGGGGGGGGTGGAGAGATGCCTGTGACCACAATGCTTTGGAGACTAAAAGTAAAATTTTGAGCAAGTGGAGGCAGCGGAGGGGTCTATCAGTAAAAGTACTGGGGAGCAAGGAAGGGACACATTTAAAGATATTTCCCAAACAGAGCTAAAGGAGTGGTTTATTGAAATAAACAAAGAGGTGCAAGCTGTTAAAACAGAGCTCAGTGAACCTATTGGGAATTTGAAAGAAGATATAATGGAGCTGACACACACAGCGGGGGATCACGAAAATAGGCTGCAAAGTTTAGAGCAGCAACACGAGGAGCACCAACAAGGTGTCCAGGAAATCCAACAATGGCAAAAGGAGATGCAATATAAATTGGAGGATTTGGAGAATAGGCCGTGCAGGAATAATTTGAGGATCAGGAGGGTGCAGGAGAAAAAGGAATTCCAAGACAGCGCAAAAGTGGCAGCTTCAATATGTTCGGATATACTTAAAAAGGGAGGGCGTGGGCCCAGAGGAGATTGTATTGGACAGAGCACACAGAGCACTGGGAGTGGCGAGAGTCAATAGACCAAGAGACATTATTATATGTTTTACTGGATACAAAATGAAGGAAAGGGTCATGAATAAGATACAGAGCTTGGGGACTTTGAATTAGCAAGGGTACCCAGTAACTATATATGAAGATCTGTCCATTGGAACATTGCAGAGAAGAAGAGCCATGCAACCTGTTACACAGACATTGAGAAATGGTGCTATTAAGTGCAGGTGGTTTCATCCTTTTGGGCTGTCCTTCACAGTGAAAGGGAAAACTAGGAGAGTACAAACAGTGAAAGAGGCGAAAGCAGTGCTGCAGGAAGCGGGGATGAGGACTGAGAACACTAGCAGTGGAATGGATAAGGACAAACAGGAAATGAGGTGGAAAAGCATCCTAGTGGGGAAGAACAACAAGAGCCGAAGAAGGGTTGAAGTAAAGAAAGAGCTAAGAGATGACATGATAAGGTGGAAGAGGGCCTATAAACAAATGGACATGTTGGGAGAGGAGAAGAAAGACAAGACAAGGAACTAGCGATAAAATAGTTGTGCAGAGTGTAATATATAGTAACAGATGTGTGTGCAAAGTATATAATAGCAATGGTTGAATTGTTAAACATTATTACCTGCTGTTTTTGAATATGTGGAAATGAAGGTGGAGGGAAGGGAATAGGGGGAAGTGGAAGACGGAGGTGGAGGGACAGAGAGGGGGAGGGAGGTCAGGCAGGTGGGGGGAGCAGGTGACACACTACTATAAAAACTCCTGGATAAGGAGGAAGGGGGTGGGGGTGGAGGGAGGGAGGGGGGATTGAGAGTGGGGGGAGGGGAGGAGGGGGTGGGGAGGAGAAACAGAAGATAAAGAGGAGGGGTAGAAGGGGTATAGGAGGAGTGTTGAGGGGGAGAGAGTAGAAGAAGGAGGAGGAGGGGAAGAACAAGGGTATAGGCGTGGAGGGAAAGCTAAGCAATTGGGGTAACTACCATTAATGTGAAAGGGTTAAGGATGTGGTAAAAAAGACGGTTGTTGGAGTGTGAGGGTAAATGTGTGAATGCAGACATCATATGTATACAGGAGTCTCATCTAAGTGTGGGGCAAGAGTGCTTGGTGCAATCAAAATCATATCTCCGGGTGGTGCAATCAAAATCATATCTCCGGGTGGTGTTGGAGGGGCAGAGGGTGAATCCTCGGAAAGGGGGGGTAGGAATATTGGTGGGGGAAGCATTTAGACATTGTATAGTGGGGGAGAGGAGAGGGAAAGATGGGCGATGGGTGGGAGTAAAGTTGCTATTGGGGGGAGGAGGAGGTGTGGGTGATCAGTGTGTATGGTCCAAATGAAGGTCATGGAAAAGCGTTTGACAAGATGTCACAGGAAATGGAGGAATTGGGTGATGCTCAGTTAATAATGGGGGAGATTTTAATTTAACTAGCAACCCACAGTTGGATAATAGTGGAGGGTAGGGGAGTGGAGGGAAGAAGGATAGATTAAGCATGAGGAGGATGCAGGAGAGACTCGGGGTGGTAGACTTGTGGAGGGCTAGACACCCAGGGAAGCGTAGGTATACATTCTATTCGCAGGTGCATGGCACATATAGTAGATTGGTTATGATACAGGGAGGTGGCAAATGGGCATCAAGGGTAAAGGAGGCAGAACAAGAGGAAATTACCTTGACAGATCATGCACCGGTAAGTGTGATTTTTGATATAGGAGAGGGGGAGAAGGGGGCTCAAGTTCTGGAAACTAAATGACTCATTGTTGGACGATGAAGAACATGTGGGGGTGGTGAGAGCAGCTATAAAGGAGTATCTGATATTCAATGAAACAGGAGAGGTCCAGTTGAAAACCATTTGGGATGGTTTAAAGGCAGTTATCAGAGGAAAACTAATAAGAATAGCAAGAAAAGTTACAAGGGAGAAGAAAAGAGTGGAAGGGGAACTGTTAGGACAGATAACGCAGCTGGAGGTTCAACACCAAAGGACAAAGGATAATGGGGTAATGGCTAAACTGATAAAAACAAGAGCAGAGCTCAGTAAGTTGAGAGGACAAGAAATTGCGTTTCAATCAAGTGTATTAAAACAAAATAATTTGAAGGAGGAAATAAAGCAGGGAGGATATTGGCAAGTAGGATGCGGGCCCAAAGGCAGGTAGCATATATAGAAGGAATTAGGGATAATAAGGGGAAGTTGGTACATCACACAAAAGAGATAAATCAAGTGTTTAGGAAATACTATCAAACGTTATATCAAAGTGAGCTACAAAAGGGGCAGGAGGAGATAAACAGATATTTGCAGGAGTATGGGTTGTGTAAGGTTGACCCAGAAGATAGATAATGATAAGGGGCGGAAATAATGGAGGGGGAGGTGATGGTGGCCATAAAGTCCATGAAAGTGGGAAAGTCCCTGGGATTGGATGGGTACACAGCACAGTTCTACAATAAGATGGTGGATCAACTTACCTCAATTTTGACTCAGGTGTTTAACAGGGTGAAGGAAGGTGAGGGGATTCCTCCAACGATGGGGGAAGCGGGTATAACAGTGATACAAAAACCGGGTAAAGACAAGGGGGGTCTGTGGTTCATATAGGCCCATTTCACTGATAAATTTGGATGCCAAAATATTTGCTAAGGTATTGGCTAATCGGCTTCAGGGGACCCTGCCTAAGATCATACATAGAGATCAAACCGGGTTTGTAAAGGGGAGGCAAAAGTGTGATAACATCAGGAAAGTGATGAATATTGCATGGCATCTTCAGGGCAATGGAGAGCAGGCAGTATTGGTCACGGTAGACACAGAGAAGGCATTTGACTGAGTCGAATGGCCATATATATTTCAAGTGATGGAGGAGGTGGGGTTTGGGGACAAGTATATAGCGTGAATAGAAGCTTTATATGAGAATCCGAGAGTGAGGATTTGAATAAATGAAGAATATTCTGAACAGTTCACTTTGGGGAGGGGGACTCGGCAGGGGTGTCCTCTTTCGCCACTTTTGTTTACGGTGGCCATTGAACCCTTGGCTGAAGTGGTCAGGAGGGAGGTGGATATGATAGGGGTAGTAGTAGGAGGGAGGGAGGAGAAAATAGCATTGCTCACAGATGATGTGATATTCTCATTAACGCAACCTTTGACTACCTTGCCGGTTCTGATGAGAATTATAAAGGGGTTTAGTGGCATGGCAGGCTATAAAATTAATTCTAGTAAAACCGAAGTCCTTGGGTTTAATCTGCAAGAGGGACTAGAGGAAAGGTTAAAGACACATTTCAATTTTAAATGGGTGAAGCAAGAGTTTAGGCACTTGGGGATACAATTGGGGAAGTCCATAGAGAAGATTAAACAGTGGAACTATCAGGCATTGACAGAATCTGTAAGGGGCGACTTGTCGAGGTGGGGTGGGGGGCTACGATTGTCATGGTTAGGCCGAATAGCGGCAGTGAAAATGAATGCCCTGCCGAGGCTGTTATTTTTGTTTACATCTTTGCCCTGTAGGGTGACAAAAAGGAGATAGGGAAGCTACAAAATATGATTATGCAGTTTATTTGGGAAGGGAAACACCCTAAGGTTGCAAGGGGGACCTTGTATCAAATGAGGGGAGAAGGGGGGTTGGGGGTGCCATGCCTGCTGAAATATGGCACAATTGAGGGCGCTGTTAGCGTGGCCGAAGGGGGCGGATAGCTTAAGTTGGGTACAAATTGAGGCAGGGGAGGAAGAATCTAAAGAAAGGAGAATATAGGATCCGGGTGGGTGGACAGTGAGTGAAGGGAAGGATAATCCAATCAGGGAGCTTATGTTCCAGGTGTGGAAAAAGAGGAGGGGGTTTCTCATGAGGGGGAAAAAGTACTCGCATAATACCTTTATAAGTGTGGTAGGCGATAAGGGGCTGGGAGAGAATTCTAAGGTGTTCAAGGGGTGGAGTAAAAAAAAGCTAGAGAGGCTAGGACAACTGTTGCGACAGGGGGGGAGGGAGGATTGAAAACATTTGAGGAACTACAGCAAGAATATCAGATAGGAAAAAAGGACCAATATGCATATGTCCAAGTGTGGTATTTTATGAATACACAGGAGGTGAAATTAGATATGGCACAGAAACCCACGCAATTTGAGGTGATGATGGAGAAGCAGTGGTCACAAAAAGGTGTAATATCTACAATTTATAAAATGCTTCTGCAGAAGGGGAGGGAGAAGGAGAGGTGGCAGCAGCGGTGGGAAGAAGATATCCCGGTATCCTGGGATGATAGTCGGTGGGCAGAAATATATGTGAGAATTAATAAGTTGGCTAGGGGAACTCCAATGCTAGAAAATAGTTTGAAGTTGAGGTTTAGGATGTATTGGACAACAGCGCGGATCCGGGCAATCTTTGCAGATAGTCCAAATGAGTGTTGGAAGAAGTGTGGAGCAGTGGGAGATTTAGTGCATATGATATGGCAATGCCCAAAGGTGCAGGAATATTGGGGGAAGGTGGGAAGGCTATATGTGGAGATCACGGGTGTGCCGATAATACTAACACCGGCAATGGTTGTACTAAATGAGGGGGTGAATGAGGGGGATGGGGCTTGGGAAATGTTTATGGGATACGGAATTATAGCAGCATGTATGAGTCTTTTGCGATGGTGGAAGAATGTGGAGGTACGTCCGATAAGAGAGATAGTGAGTAAGTTGGAACAATTGTGGGGCTTGTGTGTGATTGAAGCGCATGGAAGGCATCAGGTAGGGAAACATACAAAAGTGTGGAAATGGTATGAACTGTGGAAGGGAAAGGGGGTGGAGCAAGTGTGGCAAAAAGAGGGTGGTAAGGAGGGGGAAGAGAGAGGAGTTAAAGGAGAGGGGAGTCGCAAATAACAGTGGAAGGGGAGGGGAAGTAGAGAGAAATACAGAGGGAGGGAGGGGGGAAGGGGAGAGAGGAATGTAATAAGGGAGGGGCTATAAGATAAGCTAAGGATATTAGTATAAGAATGTATGTCATACATGAATACAGTAATATGGTGTAAGATGATAGATTGGTAGAAAGGTGCTAATGTATAAGAACGATGTAAGATATAGAGTATAATGTATAATGAAGTGTGTATAAAAGAAGGGGGATGAGCTGGTTGGGGGATGGAGGGCGCAGTTTGAGTTTGAGTTCATGTCTAATGTTGGAAGGAGATGAGGAGGTGTGGGAAGATGTATGAATAAGCATGTAAAAGTTGCAGTATTTGTATGTAAAGTTTGAAAAATGGAAATAAAAAACTATAAATTAAAAAAAAGACAGAAAGCAGAGAGCAGGGCTAAAGGCCAATATTCTCAATGGAGAAGGGTTAATGGTGGATTAACCTAGGGATTTCTGCTGGGCCCACTGCTTCTTAACATATTCATAAATGACCTGGAAATGGGAATAATGAGTGAGGTCAACAAATCTGCAGATGACACAAAATTGTTCAAAGTTGTTAAAACACAAGAGGATTGTGAGAAGTTGCAAGAAGACCTTGATAAACTGGGAGACTGCACATCCAAATGGCAGATGAAATTGAATGTGGATAAGTGCAAAATTGTGCACTTAGGGAAGAACAGTCCAAACAGAGTTGGACAGAATGAGAGTCCTAGATGTGGTGTATTTAGATTTCAGTAAAGCCTTTGACACTGTTCCTCATAGGCAACTTATAAACAAACTGAGCACCCTAGGGATGGACCATAAAGTTACTGCTTGGGTTAGAAATTGGTTGGGTGGGAGGCGTCAAAGAGTACAGGTAAATGTAGCTCACGCTGAGAAGAAGGATGTTAACAGTGGGTGCTCCTAGGGATCTGTCCTTGGTCCGATTCTTTTTAACATCTTTGTTAGTGATATAGCGGAAGGGCTTTCAGGTAAGGTTTGCCTCTTTGCGGATGTTACCAAAATCTGCAATAGAGCAGACACCAAGGAAGGAGTAGATAACATGGGGAGGGATCTAACTAAGCTTGAAGAATGGTCTAGAATTTGGCAGCTGGGCTTTAATGTTAAAAAATGTAAGGTCATGCATTTGGGCTGTAGCAATCCAAGGGAGCAATATAGGGGGTGAAGTACCTTTGTCCACTAAAGAAGAGCGGGACCTAGGCGTGGTTGTGTCTGATGATGTTAAAGTAGCTAAACAGGTAGAAAAGGCAACTGCAAAAGCTAGAAGGATGCTTGGGTGCATTCGGAGAGGAATGGCTAGCAGATAAAAGGAGGTGATAGTGCCTCTGTATAAATCTTTGGTGTGACCTCATTGGGAGTATAGTGTGCAATTCTAGAGACCGCACCTTCAAAAAGATGTGAACAGGATGGACTCTGTGCTGAGGGTGGCTACTAAATTGGTTACTGGTCTTCATTATAAAGCATATGAGGACAGACTTAAGGATCTTAATATGTTTACCTTAGAGAGAAGGCGGGATAGAGGTGATATGATTGAGATGTTTAAATACCTCCGTGGCATAAATGTTCAGGGGGAGAGCCTCTTTCAATTGAAAGGAAGTTCTGCTACGAGGGGACATAAGATGAGGGTGAAGGGGGATAGATTTAGGAATGATATGCGGAAATATTTCTTTACGGAAAGAGTGGTGGATCCATGGAATAGTCTCCCAGTGGAGGTGGTAGAGATGAGGACAGTAACTGAATTCAAAAAAGCATGGGACAAACATAGAGGATCTCTAAAGGAAAAAAGGGGACTGTTGTAGTTGTTGATATGGAAGGACAGACTAGATAGGCCATGTGGTCTTTTTCTGTTGTCATATTTCTATGTTTCTAAACTATGGTTATATGATGCAAGGTTCCACATTAGGAACCACCTCCCAGGAAAAGGAGGTAGGCATCATCATGGATAATACGTTGAAACTCTCTGTCCAGTGTGCAGCGGCGGCCATGAAAGCTAATAGAATGCTAGGAATCATAAGGAAAGGAATGGAGAATAAAACCAAGGATATTATAATGTCCTACGAAAAAAGGCTTAAAAGATTAGGGCTCTTCAACTTGGAAGAAATTTAGAGGTCTATAAAAGAATGAATTGAGGAATTGGTAAATGAAGATCGGTTGTTTACTCCTTCAAAAAGTAAAAAGACTAGGGGACATGCAATGAAGCTACAATATAGCACATTTAAGACTAAGGGGCTATGTAAAAAAAACCCTAATTGGAGAAAATATTTTTTTTACTTAATGGGGTAGTCAAATTCTGGACTTCATTACCAGTGGATGTAGTGTAGCTCAGTTTAAAAGAGGTTTGGACAAGTTCTTGGAAGAAAAGTCCATAAACCATTCTTAAAGAGGACCAGGGAAATCCACTGCTTACCCCTGGGATAAACAGCATGGAATCTGAGTCCCTTTCTGGGAATGTGAGAGGTACTTGTGATCTGGATTGGCCGCTGCTAGGAACAGGATACTGTTCTTGATGGACCCTTAGTCTGACCCAGTATGACATCTCTTATGCTCTCATATTCGATGTAGAGAAAGCTTTAGATAAAATTGAATAGCCTTATTTATTTTATGTTCTCTATAAATTTGTTTGTGTAGGACCTGCTCTAGGCATGTTTGGGAGTGTTTCCTGTATATGGCCCATACAGAAGTCCCGCTCCCTCAGTGCAGTAAACAAGAGGGAGACAATGGGAGCTGGTAGAGGAAGGAGCTGGTATGGGCCTGCAGCATGTGACAACTTTTCTTCATGCCTGCATGCCAGGCACCTCTCACCTTAAAACTAAAACTAAAAAAAAAGAAAAAGAAAGCCCACCCCTGCTCTCTCATGCACACTTCAGGTATCCTTGAGGCAGCGAAGCTCCCAACAGCTCCTTTAGCACCCAGCTGAGTGGCAGGGGTGCATGTGTGTGTACATTGGGCTTGGTCCCATGGTGTGGATGAAACTAGCAAGACCCTGAACCACTAGACTAGTGTCTTAAATGCTACAGAGGCTGCAAAGACTGGGAAGCAGTTTATTTTAATTTTGACCTGACTTTTGGCTTGGCTCTTAGAGATGAAAGAGTGGTTAGTGGACTGGAGTTGGGAGTGGGAGAGAAAGAAGTTCAACCTAAAACTGATGTGCTGCTTTCTCTGACACCACAACTGGAGCAGACCAGGATAACCTACCTTTAATTTATCTGACTTTGGGGGCCTTTTACTGATAGGTGCTAGCTGGTAGAATGTGTTTCAGTGTGCGCTGAAGGGGCTCTGGGACATGCGTTGCTGGCTAGTGCAGAGCCATGGCAGTGGGGGATGATTCCCATGCTCTTTGTAACCTGCGTTAGGATCGCGATTTGGCAGGTTAGGGGCAGAGAGTAGGCACTCTGAGCTCAACACAGGTAGCTCTGGGTTCACACTGCACGCAAACTGCATTAGCACGGGTTTACCAAAAGTCACCAGTTTTGTGTTCTCGATGCTGCCAGTTTGAAATTTAAAATACTTTGGTCGTTCAAATTCAAAGAAATCTAAAATTTTAAGGGAATGTCTCGGTTTAAATTTTGTTTTGTGGCTGCATAGCTTCACTGTTACAAATTTTGGGGGCTTTCCAACTCTGGCAAGGTCTAGTCCAGCCCAACCCCGGGCACATGATCTTGAATTCACAGCTACCAGGATTGTATTTCTCATTTTATATCTTCTCTCCTTATCATTAACTTGATCACAACATTGCTTAACTAAATCCAGTATACTAATATTTATGCAAATGAGATCCTGTGGTTATACAAATAAGGCCCCGCAATTAGTCTCTACACAGGTTTCCACATGCCCCTCAGGCACCCCTGGGCTTGTATGATCATTTCTGTGGCTGGATTAAAGCTTTATATGCTGCACCTTCATCTGTAGCCTCAGTGACCAGGCAAATTTCAGCTTCTCTCCTCTTAGAGAAAGGCACAAGTCAACATAGCATAATGTAGTATATGATGGCAGATAAAGAGCAGCATGGTCCATCTAGTCTGCCCATCAAGATGGCAAAAGTAGGTGCACCTGCTGCACTGTGCAGGTCACCCCTCCCCATGCCTTTGTTTAAGGGTGTACCCACCGCTCCATGCAGGTCACCCCTATTTGTTGAGATATGTCAAGAATGCTTCTTGTTCCCTTTATTATTTGACTTGGCTATAGAACTCTTGTAGCTTCTCTGTACTCTGCAGATGGGATGCAAAAATTAGCTAAAGAAACACATACAGTTTCATTATAAACTGCCGATACATTGATCTATGTCTCAGATCCCATTGTCTCACTACATCATATAATAACCTGAATTATTTTTGATGTTTGTCTTTAGATTTTCTGTAAACTTTACCATGTGAAATCAGTCCATAGGCAATGAATTATGATTCATTAAACTGTGTTTGGTCTTCAGTCAGGCGGCTCATTGTTGATAAAATGGCACCCAAAGCTGCCGTTATTGTGTCAATGCATCTCATTGCTGGCCTTCCTCTTTTGCATGATGTCTTTCTCCAATGATCTCTCTTTTCACATGATGTGTACAAAGTATGAAAGTCGAAGTCTTGTCATCGGAGCTTCTAAAGAAAGTTTAGTTTTGATTTCCTCTAGTACTGATATATTTGTTCTTCGGGCAGTTCATGGTATGCATAGTATTCATTGCCAGCATCATAATTCAAAGGCATCAATTTCCTTCCTATCTTTTTCACTGTCAAACATTTGCATCCATATGATGTTATTGGGAAATGGGGCATCCAACTTGGGCATTTCACATTTCACAAAAGGCTCTGCTGAACTCAGAGGGTTTTTTTTTTTAATACATATGCCAGCAAATACATACAGTACATACAGTGGGAGCAGCCATTTAAAAAAAACTACATACTGAAAAAAAGCACTATTACTCGACAGCCTCCATGTGTAAGTGCATGTGAGTTATTTATGCAAGATCTTTCTCATTGGTCGTGCTCAAAGAACAACCAAGCCTGCACATACTCCTTTGAACTCTACATCCTGTCCCTGTGGAACACCCTCCCAACCCCCCTCAGATCCACAACTGACCTCCTCATCTTCCGAAAACAACTGAAAACCTACCTCTTTATCAAACACTATGGTCCCTCCGCATAACCCCCTTCCCTGATACAGAAACCACTAACGTGTAAATATGTCATCAAGGTTACTATGCAAAGTAAAGCATCCATTATGAACCTGTAAATATGTAAAATATGTTAAACTACAAGTTCTACCTGTTTGTTGTACTTATGTAAACACCAGTTTAATGTAATCCACTACTCTCCGGAGCTCTCTTTAAATGTCAACATAGTGGGGCTTGGAACTGCAGTTTCTAAGCAGGCAAGAATCTGCAGTGTGAGCTGAGAAGAGGCAGCCAATTGACACCAGAGCTATCTTTAAAAGTCAACATAGTGAGGCATGTCCGTGCCTGAGGGCCTTGCTAGAGGGCCTTTTAGCATGGCCCTTAGGGATGGACCAAGACTGAAATGCCTGATACTAACTCTACATTCTAATTCTCTTCCAAAGATGGTCCCAAGCCTGGCTGAAAAAGGAGGAGGGTGGTTACCCTGCCGCAGTGGCCAAAACAGGGAAACCAGGGAAATTAGGCAAGAAACTGCATGGAAATTCAAATAAACTTATTTGCTTATGCAACCGCACCCAGGACAACCGATGCACCAGCATTGAGAACACAGGGTGTTGGTGAGAAGGGGCCTACTGGTCTAAGAATCAAATTTATGACACCAAAACAAGAAATTTGCATTGCTGCGTGGAATGTGTGAACAGGACACCATGTCGGACAAAAGGAGATCATTACCGTGGAATTGTTGAAGTCCAAAATTTTGATCGCCACAGTATCCGAACTACATTGCATTTGATCTGGAACACTGACCATCAAACCACCAATGATTGATGAAACAATGACACTATTCTACTCTGGTGGTGGAGAAAGAGAAGCTGGCTTCAACTTTATGGTGGACAGATGGACTGCCAGAAGTGTAATTGCCTTTCAACCAATATCGGATCGTCTGGCAGTTCTTACCATCGATGGCACAAGACCCATATTCTGTCCATCTGTGCTCCAACCGAGACCATCCCAAATGCAGCCAAGAATGACTTCTAGAACCAGCTTCAGCAATGCTGGATTCGATCCAGTAGACAGAGTTTACCATTCTGGCAGGAGATTTCAATGCGCTGGGTAGTTTTGGCCATGGCATGATCAATGACAATGGACTGTGCCTGCTGTCCTTTTCTGCTTCAGACAACCATGGATGGATCACAGGCCATTGTTCATCTCAATGGAATTCAAATTGAACAGGTCCAAGAATTCAAATACCTGGGATCACTGGTACAGGAGATCCACCTCTGAAGTGATGGCATTGAATATCTCGGTTTGGTGCCAATTTGATTCAGCTGCAGAGCCTGCCAGGTAGCGGTGTTATTGAACCACTATCCAGTTAGCATCCGTGGCTAGAACTAGTTTTAGGCACGAATCTCTAACCAGGTAGCGGTCCAATATTGCCGCTATCCGGTTGCCAGCAATCTCCACTCCCACTCTGCCCCAGAATGCCCCAACAAGCACCAATGCTAACCGGATAGCATTGGGGCATGTAGGGGACATAGAAGGGGATATTTGATGGCACTAACTGAATAGGTGCCATTGAATATTCTTGTTTAAGGCATTTACATGATTTACTGCTCTATAAACTGTGTAAATGCTTTTTGAATATTGGTCCCATTCTAATTTGAAGCTTACATTTATATTATTAAAACTCAGAAGTGATGACAACAGTTGTTTAGAACCTAGACCAACAAATGATTTTTTCAGGAAGGAGTATTTTATCACTGACATTGTTTAGAATTGCCAGCACAGTTTTCTTATCATTTCTAAATTCTCAAAATGCATCCAAAATGCAGAGGGAGGAGTAGCCTAGTGGTTGGGGCAAGGTACTTCAGGCCAGAAGGTCGGGAGGTCAAATCCCACTAGAGGACAGCAACCTTGGGCCGGAAGGACTGGGGTTTCTAGTCCCACAGATGCTCCTTGTGGTCTTGGGCAAGCCACTTAACCCTCCATTGCCCATGTTCCCTGTAAGTATTAGTGTATGTGTCTCATATCCCCGTGTGTTAAACGTATCCCCCTATTGTGTTGTGACCGCTTTGATTGAAGGATAAGGCAGTATACAAAACTGTCTAAATAAATAAAAATCCTCTTATTGCCTACACTCAGAGAGGACTGCTCCCACCGCCCACCCTTGGTATGCCACTGATGTGTGCCATCCTTTATACCTATATTAAGGAGCATATTGGAAAAAATACATTAGCTAGCTAAGTTATCACTGTACTGTACCTATTACTGGCACAAAATTCCATTTGCAATTTAGGAAAAGGTATACAAAAGTCAGTTGATGACAGGGTGGTTTATTATAATGTCTTTTTTTTTTTTTGAGAAGTGTTCTTTTGATCTCGAAGAACAATTTGAGACCAAATGTGGTAAAGAGCTCTCTCTCTCTCTATAGTTGTTTTTTTTTTTTTTTTTTCAAATTAGACACTGTGGAGTAATTTTATATAGGGTTTTCCCTGTGAATAGGCCAATATATGCAAGTAATGCCTCTTATAAAATTACCCCTGTGTAGAAGTATGTGCTATGCCAAGTAAGGGGTGTGCTTCCCAGGGTAGGGTGGGGTAGTGTGCAGTTTCATTGCATTTTTAAAATGTCGTGTGAGGACCCTGCACTAAAAGCCCATGCTATCCTGATAGCATAGGCTGAGATGGGGACTAGGAGAGACATGAGCTTTCCCAGAACAGCTAGTCACCCACGCAATCACCCGCACCAGCACCTCCACCTCCAACAGTGCTTTCCATTTCTACGCTCTAACCATCTGGAACTCACTACCCCTAGACTTTCGTTCCCTCACAGACATTGGAGACTTTCACCGAAAGTTAAAGACACTCCTCTTCCTGGAGTTTTTCTGGCTCTGACACTTAGCTGCATCTGAATAGCCTCTCACACATAGAACAGTGACCACAACAGTGACCATAACTCTTAACACTGACCTCCAGACTGTTCACCAAGCACACAAGCGCATCACCCATACAGTCCACAATGCAACCCACAGCTCTTTCCCTGCTGTCTCCACTTTGTATATTACTTTGCATAGTTAGCTTTGTTCCCAACGTTTTCAAGGTTTGCATTCTACTACTGTTACTATGTTGCCTTTCCAAATGTTCTATAGCTTAATTGATTCAGTTTACTTTGCTAAGAATTGTTCCATGTAATGTTCCTTTTAGTTCTAGGTAAACTGCCGTGACTAGTAGATACGGCAGTATAAAAGAGTTCTTAAATAAATGTTTCATGCAGTTAAGTGGCATGGGTACAACTAAGGCCACCTCAGCGGGTGACGTGAGGTGCCCCCATGCCCACTTGCTTCATTAAAGCATGGCTTTCCTGCCCTAAGAGCTGGAGGACAAATGTACATTTCCCCTCGGGGCTAGTTAGAAGCTCTGTACAGGCAATGTGGCTCATACACACATTACTGGCACAGGGCTTAGTAACCATGACCCTAAGTGCATTCTTGTACATGACTCAGATGTAGGTGTTTCAGGGGCATAGTTCGGGCAGAGTTTGAGTGGAGTTATGATTTGTTTAAAAAATACAGCATAACCACATTCTTAACGCACACACATTTATAGCCAATACCAAGCAGGTGTAAATGTACAGTATGTGAGTTCATTTTAGCTGTGATTTCTGCAGGTTTTCAGCTGCTATTTTATGAAGACCTATATGCATTTATAAAACATCTCCAACCTAGGCGCCTATTTCCCCATCATACAAAGGTGACCTGTTATAAATTATCCTCCATGCCATTAGAGTGGATAACAACAAGCTTTTTCGGAAAAAAAAAAAAAGATTATTCTTTAATTTAGGATTAAAAGGGATGATATCATATTTGTACAAAGCCCTAGTAGAAATATTTTGGTCTAGCCCTCGTACATATTTGTATTTATTATTAGTATTTAGCTCACGGCTTTCCAGGAAAAGATCAAGGCAAGTTACATTCAGGTACAGTATGTATTTCCCTGTCCCCAAAGGGCTCACAAATCTAAGTTATGTGAAGAGACGGGAAATTATTTTAGGTGTATGGGATGATGAGCTCTTGATGGCTGTTTGAACTTATACATATAGATATTCTTTATCAGTAACACTGATCCTCATACTCTTCCTTTTTGCGGGCAGAACTGACATGGAGCCAGATTCCAGTAGGGGTATATCCAGAAGGCCCCAAGCAAGACGGGCCCATTTGGACCAGATTCTGGACCATGGGAAAAAAATGTTCTCGCGGTAGCCAGAATAAGGCCTGAGGAGGGCCCAGTGTGTCCCTGCTACCTGCAGGAATGTCTTCTCCACAGGCGCACCTGACTCTGGTGTTCCCGGTCCCTCTTTTCCCCCACTGCCCAACCCAAGGTTGGCCTGTCGTGACCTGGATCGGGTGGCAGGAACCTCCCAAAACCTGACCCTGGCCCGGGGTGGGGGGGGGATGCACAGCCCCAATCATGGCAACAGTTCTACTTATTACATTAATGCAGAGGTGGAATAAGTAGCACATCTCCACAGCATGGCTGCACATATAGGCCTGTGACCTGAATCGGCCGTGTACATGCTGCCGGGCTGGCCCACCCCCGCTTTGCCCTGATCCCACCCCCTCTCACCCCTGCCGGCTCTCCCTGTCCTGATGCACAGGATGTACAGGCAGAGCTGGTGGGAGAATCGGGCCCCGACAGCTTGCGGGACAGCATGTCCTGCCAGGATGTGCAGCCTCACAACCCGCATTTTGGAATGAGGTCCTTGCTGGGGGATTTTGGAAATTTTGAACAGAAGATGATCCTTAGTACTTCTAGGATCTGTGTATCTTTCAGTATCAAAGTGATAATACAAGGGTCAGAAATACAAAATTTACTTCCAAAGAACTGTATAATTCAGCATTTATTATTAGCTGCAAGGGATGTCCTGACTCGATACTGGAAGAGGAATTTCCCTGTTTTCCTGGTTATAATGGCGAGGAACATCATAAGCATGAAAAAATTAACTGGAGAGTTGTGTGATAAAATGCCCCATTAATTTGCTTCTAATAAATTTACAATCCTTTTGCTCTGTATTTGAGGTTTTCATGAACAGAAACATAGAAACATGATGGCAGAAAAAGACCACATGGCCTATTTAGTCCACTACAAGAGCGCCCTTTTTTCCTTTAGAGATCTTCTATGTTTGTCTCATGCTCCTTTGAATTTAGATACTGTCCTCAATTCTACCACCTCCAGTGGGAGATTATTCCACACATCTACCACTCTTTCCATAAAGAAATATTTCCGCAAATTACTCCTGAGTCTATCCTCTTTCACCCTCATCCAATGCCCCCTCGTAGCAGAGCTTGCTTTCAATTGAAAGAAGCTCTCCTCCTGTGCATCTATGTCATGGAGGTATTTAAAAGTTTGTCATATCTCCCCTATCCCGCCTTTCCTCTAAAGCAGTGATGGCTAACCTTTTTGAGCCCGAGTGCCCAAACTGTCGCACAAAACCAAAGAATTTCCTCAAAGTGCCAGCACGTCATTTGCATAAGTGGTCTTATTTGCATAAATATTTGCATAATGTTACCATACACTAACTTTTAGTAAACATGTCTCTTAATGAGTGTATGAATAAAGAAAGACTAAAAGATTTCTACATTACTATAATCCAGTGCCAACCGCCAGGCACATTAGGAACTACTACAAACGCTGCCCATTTAGAACCCATAGCAAACCCGCCGTATCCTGACAGCATTACCAGGACTCACAAAGCACCATACCCTACCTATCAAAAGGCAACACTGCAAATATTAAACCAATACATTTCAGAGAATACTGGGGAAAGAGAACAAGTGGCAACGTCAAATAGGAATTTCCTCTTGTACCAAACAAGGCGCAGATGTTAATGATGCACATTTCCCAGAGCTGACATATTCCAGTTAATAAATTCAAAATAAAGAGATATCTTTCTACCTTTTGTGCATTTTTTTTTCAGTTGCAATTGGTCCAGCCACCTTCTTCTGGTTTTCTTCATGTTTTCTGCTAACTCTCCGTCGTCTGCTGTCCATTTGTCCTTTCTTCTCTCTTCTAGTTTTTTTTCCATTCTCTCTCTCTCTCTACATCTGCTTTAACATACTAATCTTTCTCCTTTTGCTCTTTCCTCATTCCTATTTCATCCACACAAATTTTACCCCTCCATCCTCAATCCCCAATTACTCTCCCAATACCTGGCCAATTGTAGATTTTTCATCCCTCCTACACAAAATATTTTTCCCCTCTCCATTTTACTACTCTCCCAGCCCCATCCCATTCTAATCCTCCCCCAACATCAGCTCCCTTCTAGTTCCAGTCTCACCCAGCATCCATTCCCTTCTAGTCCCTGCATCAGCCCATTTCCAGTCCAAGTCCCTTCATCAGCTCATTTTCAATCCTAGCCCCCCCATCAGCCCATTTCTACTCATTTCCTAGCCCCACCATCAGCCCATGTCAAATCATAGCTCCCCTCCACTCAGCCCAATTCCAGTCCAAGCCCCCCCATGAGCCTACTTCCAGTTCTAGCCCCTCCATGAGTCCATTTCAATTCAAGCCCCCACCACAGCCCATTTCCAATCTTAGCTCCCCCCAACAGCCCATTTCCAGTCCTATCCTAGCTGTTCCATCAGCCCATTTTCAGTCCTAGCTCCCTTCCCTCACAGCCCATTTCCATTCCAAGCCCCCTCCCCATCAGCTATTTGCAGTTCAAGCCTCCCCTTCCACTCAGCCCATTTCCAGTCCTAGCAACACCCCACCCATTACCAGTCCTAGCCCCCCGTCAATCAACTTCCAGTCCTAACCCCCATCACCCCATTTTCAGTTTAAGCCCCCCCCCCTATAACCCTTTACCAGTCCTAACCCCCCATCAGCCCATTTCCAGTCAGCCCCCCATAGCCCATTGCCAGTCCTAAACCCCCCCATCAGCCCACAGCCCATTACCAGTCCTAACCACATCAGCCCACCTCAAGTCCTAACCCCTCCCCATCAGCCCATTTCCTGTCCTAGCCCCCCCCATAACCCATTATCAGTCCTACACCCCCATCAGCCCACTACCAGTCTTAACCCCCCCATAGCCCATTACCAGTCCTAACCCCCCCCATCAGCCCACTACCAGTCTTAACCCCCCCATAGCCCATTACCAGTCCTAACCCCCCCATCACCACCCCCAGTTCCAGACAGCCCTCATCAGCTCATAGCCCATTGCCAGCCCTCATCAGCCCACAGCCCATTGCTAGTCTTAACTCCCCCCCATAGCCCACTGCGTCTTAACCCCCCTCCCCAGCCCACTGCCAGTCTTAACCCCCCTCCCTAGCCCATTGCCAGTCTCAACCCCCCTCCCTCCCTCCCTCCCTCCCTAGCCCATTGCCAGTCTCAACCCCCCTCCCTCCCTAGCCCATTGCCAGTCTCAACCCCCCTCCCCCCTCCCTAGCCCATTGCCAGTCTTAACCTCCCTCCCTCCCTAGCCCATTGCCAGTCTTAACCTCCCTCCCTAGCCCATTGCCAGTCTCAACCCCCTCCCTCCCTCCCTAGCCCATTGCCAGTCTCAACCCCCCTCCCTCCCTAGCCCATTGCCAGTCTTAACCTCCCTCCCTCCCTAGCCCATTGCCAGTCTTAACCCCCCTCCCTCCCTCCCTAGCCCATTGCCAGTCTTAACCCCCCTCTCTCCCTCCCTAGCCCATTGCCAGTCTTAACCCCCCTCCCTCGACTCATGGCAATAAAAAAAAAAAAGCTGCCCGCTGCCGCCGCGGCGGCATGGAGTGTCCCGCGGGGCTCCCTCTGCCCGGCGGGACTCTCCCGGCGCTGCTCAGCCCCTCTCTGCCGGCTTGCAGAGACGCAAAGGGAGAGAGAGTCTCCCTCGCGTCTCTCTTAAGCCCGCAGGGGCAGATGGGAAATTTTCCATCAGCCCCTGCGGGCTTAACAGAGACCCGAGGGAGACTCTCCCTTCGCGTCTCTGCAAGCCGGCAGAGAGGGGCTGAGCAGCGCCGGGAGAGTCCCGCCGGGCAGAGGGAGCCCCGCGGGACACTCCATGCCGCCGCGGCGGCAGCGGGCAGCTTTTTTTTTTTTTAATGTGCGACCTTCCCGCGTGCCAGCTGCAAGGCCTTCGCGTGCCACAGCTGGCACGCGTGCCATAGGTTTGCCATCGCTGCTCTAAAGTGTACATATTAATGTCGTTATGTATGTCTTGCTATTACTTTCCATCTTCCTATATACAATATGGGCACAACAAAGCATTCTCAGCTTCCAGAAGTCATCTAAGATTATTCTGCCTCATACAACAACATTTTTGCACCAGGCAGGTAAAATTACAGCACTGTCATCCATTTTAGTTGGTATTTTTCAGTTTAAAATACACGTTCATGGACTTGTGGTAAGATTGAAAGATATGTGGAGATTTTATCCACAAACATAGAATTTTATCATTTCAAATATCTTGTGATGCATGATTTTCTTCAAGATCACCTCGATATAAAAATTATATCATATTTTTACTGTGACTAGAACTCAAAAATATGTGAATGCAGGATTATCTTATGTGGGACAGGTTTCCTTAGACATGTTTCTCAGAGCTAGAATT
Organism: Ichthyophis bannanicus; assembly: GCA_033557465.1. Classification (NCBI taxonomy): domain Eukaryota; kingdom Metazoa; phylum Chordata; class Amphibia; order Gymnophiona; family Ichthyophiidae; genus Ichthyophis; species Ichthyophis bannanicus. Next base: position 862,058,375 of record CM066032.1, on the reverse strand, counting down.
AATGAAACACCTTGGAAATGTGATATTTACTAAACAAGTGGGATTTATACCCCATAGTTAGATTGAAATCACTGGCAGGAGGTAACAAGGCTTTTTTTCCCCTTCTCATTATGCATGCAGTGTCAAAAGAAGCACTGCTTGTATTTTACCACCTAAGTGCTCATCCAGTCACATGTTAAACTAGTGTCATTTTAATGATTAGCAGTTAACGTACAACTTTACTTCATTCCTTCCTGCTGCACTTGGCCTTTTTAATTGTGCAACTTTAAAGCTTAATATTGGCTTATTGGCAGAAACACTCTGACCAGCATCAACCAATATGCATACATTTATAACTGCAATTGATATTTGCTACATAGACATAGCATTAAGCAGAACATTTATACTAGATTCTGTGTTCTGTATTTTCTGTATCTAAAGGGATATGGTGGGATTTTGAATTGAGCTCATGCTGTTTTCAGTAGCTCAAGGTGAGTTACATTTGGGTACGGTAGGCATTTTTTTCCTGTCCTTAGAATCCGCATTAATGGCCTTGCCTGAGATATCCACTGGTGTCACTGCTGCACGTCCTGATTCAAGCAGGCTAGTATCAGAGAGTTCGAGGGGCAGCACCCGGTGATGACAGGGCAGCGGTGATATTGAGTCGCTGCCCAGTTGACACTATGCAGTGAAAGTCAGGCGCAGTAAAGCAGTGGCGTAGCGTGAGTTGTCAGCACCCGGGGCAAGGCAAGTAATTTGCGCCCCCCTGGTCTGGTGTGGTTCTCTCCCGCGATCAGCGCTGCACTGTCCCTCCCCCAGATAGTCCCTCGCTCTCTCTTCGCACCCACCGCACCGCACACCTGGCACCCCCCCCTCCACAGTGGGCAGCGACCCGGCGGCTCGGATCGGATTCGCACAGCCAGCACTGCAGAGAGCTGCGAGTGCGAGCGCGCCCCCCAGGGCCAGATTTACCTTGAGTGAGGCCCTACGCCAACAAAAATTGTGGGCCCCCAGCAGGGGCGGCCCAAGGGGGGTGTGGGCCTCATTTGCATAAGGGGCCTCATTTGCATAAAAATTTGCATAATGTTACCATATACTAACTTTTAGTAAACGTGCCTCTTAATGAGTGTATGGATAAAGAAAGACTAAAAGATTTCTACATTACTATAATCCAGTGCCAACTGCCAGACACATTAGGAACTACTACAAATACTGCCCATTTAGAACCCATAGCAAACCCGCCGTATCCTAACAGCACTACCAGGACTCACAAAGCACCATACTCTACCAATCAAAAGGCAACACTGCAAATATTAAACCAATACATTTCAGAGAACAACAATACATGACCTACTGGGGAAAGAGAACAAGTGGCAATGTCAAATAGGAATTATATAAACAGAACACCTCAGCTCAGTTACACATGCAGAACATAGACCATCACCAAACAAGTAATCACATTTTAGAAACAGGAAGACAATAATTAAACTGGGAATCCCAAAAGCCAAACTTGGAATGTACAACACTGTAGAAATAAAACTATACATTAATTTGCTCTTGTACTAAACAAAGCGCAGACGTTAATGATGCACATTTACCAGAGCTGACATATTCCAATTAATAAATTCAAAATAAAGAGATATTTTTCTACCTTTTGTGCATTTTTTTTCAGCTGCAATTGCTCCAGCCACTTTCTTCTGGTTTCTTCGTGTCTTCTGCTAACTCTCCATCGTCTGCTGTCCATTTGTCCTTTCTTCTCTCTTCTAGTTTTTTTCCATTCTCTCTCTACATCTGCTTTAACATACTAATCTTTCTCCTTTTGCTCTTTCCTCATTCCTATTTCATCCACTCAAATTTTACCCCTCCATCCTCAATCCCCACTTACTCTCCCAATACCCGGCCAATTGTAGATTTTTTATCCCTCCCACACAAAGTATTTTTCCCTTCTCCATTTTACTCTTCCAGCCCCATCCCATTCTAATCCGACCCCGACATCAGCTCCCTTCTAGTTCCAGCCTCACCCAGCATCCATTCCCTTCTAGTCCCTGCATCAGCCCATTTCCAGTCCTAGCCACCCATCAGCCCATTTCCAGTCCTAGCAACCCCCCAACCCAATACCAGTCCTAGCCCCCCATCAACCCACTTACAGTCCTAACCCCATCACCCCATTTTCAGTTTAAGCACCCCCTATAACCCATTACCAGTCCTAACCACCCATCAGCCCACTTCCAGTCCTAACCCCATCAACCCATTTCCATTCAGCCCCCCATAGCCCATTGCCAGTCCTACCCCCCCCATCAGCCCACAGCCCATTACCAGTCCTAATCCCATCAGCCCACCTCCAGTCTTAACCCCCCAGCCCATTTCCAGTCCTAGCCCCCCCATAGCCCATTACCAGACAGCCCCCATCAGCCCACAGCCCATTACCAGTATTAACCCCCTCAATGCACATTACAAGTTCTAAACCCCCCCACCAGCCCATTATCAGTCCTAACCCCGTCAGCCCACCTCCAGTCTTAACCCCCCCAGCCCCTTTCCAGTCCTAGCCCCCCATAGCGCATTACCAGACAGCCCCCATCAGCCCACAGCCCATTACCCGTATAAACCCCCCCCAAAGCCCATTACCAGTTCTAACCCCCCCCCAACAGCCCATTACCAGTCCTAACCCCATCAGCCCACCTCCAGTCTTAACCCCCCTGCCATTTTCCTGTCCTTGTCCCCCATAGCCCATTACCAGACAGCCCCCATCAGTCCACAGCCCATTACCAGTCTTAACCCCCCCCAAAGCCCATTACCAGTTCTAACCCCCCCAACAGCCCACAGCCCATTACCAGTCCTAACCTCATCAGCCCACCTCCAGCCTTAATCCCCCAACCCATTTCCAGTCCCAGCCCCAGTCCCCCCAATAGCCCATTACCAGTCCTACCCCCTCCCCCTGCCTAAAGTAAAATTTAATTTAAAAAAAAACCTGCTGGCTGCCGCCGCGGGGCCCCCTCTGCTGCCGCGGCAGCATGGACTGACCCGTGGGGGCCCCCTCTGCAAGCTCGATCCCTCCCTCCGTGCCTCCGTGCCTCCCTCCGTGCAGGCTGTGAGAGGCGCGAAGGGAGACTGTCTCCCTCGCGTCTCTGTTAAGCCCGCAGGGGCTAATGGGAAATTTCACAGCCAAATGTCAGTGAATCGACTACTCTAGATGTTAACATATGTGTTCTGATCAGTACCCTTACACACCTGAAGGATATATATATGCTAAGGTGTAGTTTCTTTAAGATTCACCAGTGTCAACTTTCACATTCATACAGGGAAAACTCCAAAGTCATCTGGAGTGACAATGCCAGCTAAAGCTTATCTTCTGGACTCCTATGTGAGGTGGCATTTGTGGGTTGGCTGAGAGAAAGTCTTCTTCATTGCAGGTACACTGGCCGGGAAGTTGTTTTACTTGAAAATGGTCATATTTGAGCAGTTTTGAGTGATGGTGCTTCCTGTAGTGCTGCTTCTTGGGTTTTTTGATGGCAGCAGTAATCATGGTTTTTTTTTAAATTGGTGGTGGGGTGCTTGGCTCTGCTGCCTGAGGTGGCTACAGTGTTTTTTGCTTTCTTTCTGGTGGGCTCGGTTGAGGGATTTTTGCAGCTTTGAAGGGCAGCATTGGCAGGAGCTTCTGCGGCACTTCTTTTATGACTAGGGCTTGTTTTTGAAGGCTTCCATGGGATCCTAGTGCCCGCCAGTTTCAGTTTTATTTTTATTTTTAAGTTACGGTACCTGGTGGGGTTTGTTGGTATTTGGTTGAGACTACGCTAGGGGGTGGGCTTTTAGAAGTATCTGTATGGTTGTATGTTGTCAAGGCAGCAAATAGGAAGCTGTACACTGTAGAAGGTGGGGCTGGCACTTTTGGTGTGAGGAAGTATTTGGTAGAGGAGATTATGGATTCTAGTGGTAGGCAGTGGAGTTAAAAAGGGGAGCAGATGCAGAAAAGAGGTTGGAAGGTGAGGATTTGGGGTATGTCAGACTTTGGGGCACCTGTTTCCCAGGGACCTTCAAATAATTCATCTGCAGAAAGGTCATGTGGGCCTGATGTTTGTGGATCTACTTCTTGATGTGGAATTGACTGAGGATGAAGAGCAGGCATTGTCTGACAGTAAGTATTCTGTCTTGGAGGGGGATGTGCTTCTTGATAATGCTGATAGTAGGGTGGTGGGGGTTGGTTGTAAGGGTCGGATTAAGGGAGGGAAGGGTTTGTACAAACATTGGCAAGATAAACAATTCATGTGTAGTTTGAGGCATGTGGTAAAGCTCCTAGATTTGGAGAAGTGTAAGCACAGGGATGTTCGGCAAGGGCCTCTAAACATCTGGAAGACTTTTGAGTTGTTAGATTCCTCAAAATCTTGATATGATTCTTCTTCTGACTCTGAGTTGACTATCATACTAGGGTCTTCTGCTTTGTCTGATGCTCAGGGTATAGTGTCTTGGGCTTGGGAGACTGATGCTTGCTCGGTTTTAGCCTGGAGTGGTCTCTGTTGCTTTGTTAGTGACTCAGGTTACATTGAAACTTCAGCATAAGATATTGCATGGAAAATATATGGATTTCTTTTCCCTTCTACTTAGGGATCAGGAGCAGTCTGATGTGAAGAGAGGTAAAGCAGGGAAAGATGGCGGGTAGAAGAAAATGTGAGTGAATAAATCTATTAATAATTGGATTTTCAGTTTTATTATTTTGGTAACATTTCCTGATGAGGATAAGACTACTTTATATCCTAGTCTTTTGTGATATTCTGACATGATTCTGAGGGCCTATCGTACCTGTTATGGATGGACTTTGTTAAATTACGATGTTCAGCTTTGGAAGTGCTTGGCCAAAGAGAAGTCTGATTCCACTGGTCAACATTGAAATCGTTACTGACTTTAAAAGGCCCTAATCTGTAGTATCTTGGTGAGTTGAAAACGAATCTAACATTAAAAAAAATTATTGGCTCTCATTTTGAAGATATTGCATGTAGTTCATTTTTGACGTTTCACCCTGTAAATTTATCCAGTAGGACATCAACAACATCCCTAATAAGCCTTGAATGATGCATCACATTGCATAATACCAGCATGAACACATCATCCAGAGTTGACTGCATCATTTTCTAATGCAATGCAATACTACTGCCAGACGGCTGCTGAAGCCATCTGACGTCAGCAGTGTAACATACGCAGTCGGAAAGGTTGAGCATTTAAAATATTTCAGACTGTGTGCGAGACAGTTCAAGCTACTGTTACATGTAACTTTTATTAATCATATAATTTTAGCCATTTAGGTACAATACAGAATAGTAATGCCGCAAAAGTGCGTTAATACCGTTGACAATTTCTGTTACATTTGTGGAGAAGTGACATTTGCCAACCAGAAGAAAAGTATCACTTCTCAACTGAAGAAGGCATATCATCTTTACTTCGGATGCAAGATTGGTGACCAAGACAAGCCTTGGGCCCCGCATATATGCTGCGCTACATGTACAACACAGCTTTCACAGTGGTTGAATTGCAAAAGACCATCAATGCCGTTTGCAGTCCCCATGGTGTGGAGAGAGCCAAGCAACCACATAAATGACTGTTACTTCTGCTTGGTTCCTCCTCTTTCCAGCGGAATAATGAAGCAAAAGAAGTCGAGCATAGTCTACCCAAACATTCCATCTGCATTGAGACCAGGTCTACATGGTGAGGGACTTCCTATTCCAGAACCTCCATCAGAATATTCTCTTGATTCATCTGATGAGGACAAGGGTGAGCCAACCTGTTCTTCTCCTGGTCCGTCAGCATGCAGTGACCCAGATTTTCACCGGGATGCATTATCAACTCCACACAGAATTCATAATTTGGACTTATCCAAGAACAAGGCAGAATTGCTAGGATCAAGACTCCAACAATGAAATCTTCTAGAAGAAGATGTCAACATTACTTCATACCGAAAGTGCCACCAGCAGTTGGAGCCTTTCTTCAGAAAGGAAAGTAATCTGGTATTCCGTTCCGATATTGAAAGCCTCATGAATGCCTTAAAAATCACTCATGTCCCACAAGACTGGAGACTATTTATAGACTCGTCGAAACTGAGTCTGAAGGCTGTGCTTTTGAACAATGGAAACCGTCTTCCATCTATTCCAGTAGCGCATGCCGTCCACATGAAAGAGACATACGATAACTTAAAGCATCTACTGACTTCCATTAACTATAACAAGTACAGCTGGCACTTCTCTGGTGACTTGAAGGTAGTTGCCTTTTTAATGGGACTGCAGCAGGGATATATAAAATACATGTGTTTCTTATGTGAGTGGGATAGCCGAGCAAGGGATTGGCACTACTTGCGGAAGGAATGGAATCGCAGACAAAATGTAACAGTTGGAGAGAAGAATATCCAGCATTCAGCTCTGGTTGAGGCTCACAAAATCCTGCTACCACCCCTTCACATCAAACTAGGTTTGATGAAAAACTTCGTGAAAGCCATGGACCGCACTTCGCCAGCTTTTCGATACCTGCATGAAAAATTGCCTTGACTCAGCGAAGCAAAGATTTAAAAGGGGGTTTTTGTGGATTCTCAGATTTGAGAGCTCTTCAAAGATGACCGGTTCAACAACTTGCTGCAGGGTGATGCAAAACAAGCATGGAATGCTTTTTGTCTAGTGTCAACAAACTTTCTCGGGAATGTTAGGGCAGAAAACTACAAGGAACTAGTAGAAGACATGCTAATACAGTATCAGAAACTTGGCTGCAATATGTCTCTAAAGATCCATTTCCTTGCTTCCCATCTCGATTTCTTTCCTGACAACTGTGGTATGGTTAGTGATGAACAGGGAGAACGTTTTCACCAGGATATCACATCGATGGAGCAAAGATACCAGGAAAATGGTCCACTACAATGCTGGCTGACTACTGCTGGACACTCCCTAGAGAAGCTCCCGAACGGTTGTACAAGAGACAAGCGAAAAAAATCTAAGAAGTAGTCTATGACTTGTTTTTTTACAAGTATTAACCAAAGGCCTATTATATTTACTATTGACATGCATTTCGTGATGTAAACATTAATTCTTGTAGATTACAAAAAAACTAGAGCCAACTTTGCAATTTCACTGTCATATTTGTGTTCAGCATATAAAAATTGATAAGAAATGACTATTTTTATTTCAGTAACATGACTTTTGTAAAAAATTGTTGACCAGTGTTCTTGGGGTTTTAGGGATGTTGATATCTGGTTGTCAGAAAACTCCGGTTCACCTTTGGTCATTTTGAGGATCTAGGCAGCCTGTTGGATTTTCAGTAGTATCCAATGCTGGATGGCCCTCTTTATTGGAGGTTGATTGGGTGGGAATGCTTGTTTTCACTTCATTTCTGGTCAGTGTGTTTGGCAGGCCTGCAGGTTTAAATATAGATGCATTATCTGTGGCATCAGTTATCCAGGCTTCAGTTGTTACACCCAGCTGGTGGGACATAGCAGAGAGGTTGGGCAAAGACGTTTGCACTCCAGAGTAGTTTCTCAAGGCTTCATCCCCAATTAATATGTTTGCTATGTGTTTCTTTTGCCTTTTATGGTGCATTTTGTATTAGTGAATTAGTTACTGCTTCTAAGACAGCCTTGGGTGAGATGGGTTTGTTGATAGGTGATGGTGGGGTGTCAAAACTGAAGGTCAAGCTTTTGATCCATAGATCAAAAATAGATCAGCTTGGTAAGGGGTCTCTAATTGTCTTGAGCTACAGGGTTGTGGGAGGGGTGGTGTCTTTATTGGTTGGCTCATTTAGATGTGTCTCTTTTGACTTGATTTCAATTTGCTGTTGTCTTGAAAGTTGCGTTGTCTGAAATGAATTATGATCTTTCAGGACTGGTGTTGCTTCTTTTGCAGCAGCTCAAGGTTTTCTGGTTTGATGCATTCAGTGCATAGCCAGGTGGCAATTAGCATATTGTAAGTGTTATACTCACTAGCAATTGAGGTTTTTGTAGTGGTGCTGACTAAATTTTATTTTTAGTTTTCCTAGCAGCTGCAAGGATGGAAGAAATTGGTGTTTGGATCTATAGATATTTCTATATATTTTGGACTCAGAAGCATGCTGAAAAGTCACTCATGGAGTCTTAATTTGGGTTTTGCTGTTTCTGTTTTTTGGATTTATTGGTTGGTATTCATGGGATGTTATGGAATCAGTTGCTACCTTCTTTGTTACAAGCTGGGTTTTCATCTCCATAGTTGTTAATTCACTAGTGGGGTAATGATCTGTGTTGTATTAAAGGAGTGGACCTCATGTTTCTATATATAAACAATATACTGTAAGTTTAAATTGGATAGTATTGAGTAATTTACGAGGATTAGTAGTGTGTTTTCTAGGCCTAGAGAACTTTTATCCATTGTACTCTCTTTTCTCAATCCATCTGGGACCTATAAAGAGTTACAGTACTCCTTTTCAGCCAGATTGTTTTGATGATTATTTAGATGCAAATGGGCCTCACTTCCTTATGGATCTCTATCTATTAGTGACCCAATGGATGTGGTTGTGCCTTTGCGAATGGTGCCTTCTATGAGTCAGTGGTCAACCTTTGTAGATTTTATTTATTTATTTACTTAAACGGATTTCTATACTGCCTTTTCCTACAATCAAGGCGGTCTACACAGCAAACAATCAACAAGATACAGTGTCTAGTATGTGCATGCATTGAGCAGTGGGTGCGTGTGTGTGTAGATGGACATTGATTCTTGGTGAGCTATTTACAGCGTGGGCTATTTACAATACTATGTACATCAGGACTTTAGTACTAAATCATGTCGCTAGGGCGGGGTGTTGAGTTGGGGTATTGTCTGTTGCACCATTTAAGTGACGTCACCGTAGTGCTCTATGAAGAGGGTCATCTAACAGTTTCCTAAAGTCCTCCATGTCTATTGTTGACCGTAGTTCATTAGGGAGGGCATTCCAGATTGTTGGTGCCGCCTTTGATAAGGCTCGTTTTTCAGTTACCTTGCGTACCTTGTTGATGTCTTTAGGGGTGTTGACACGGTTGGATGTGCCTCTCCTCCTCGGTCTTGTGCTGCTGTCGGGTTGTATGAGTGGGTGTAAGCTGAAAGATGACTACTATTGTTTGATTTTGAATATGTTAATGATTGTCTTGTATCTAATGCGGGAGCTAATTGGTAGCCAGTGGAGGTCTTTTAGGGTAGGTGTGATGTGTTCTTGTTTTGTGGTGCCAGTTATTATGCGAGCTGCTGTGTTTTGGGCCAGTTGCAGTGGCCTGAGTGTCTGTTTTGTTAGGCCAAGATAGATTGGGTTGCCGAAGTCTAGGATTGGGGTTATTAGTGCCTGACAGACTGTGCGGAAGTGTTCCTGGGAGAAGAGGGGTTTGAGGCGTCGGACTAGTCTCATCCTGTGGTATGCATTTTTGGTGGTTCTGCTGATGTGGGACTGAAGGTTCAGTTCTTTATCCAGGGTCACTCTGAGGTATTTCACTTCTGGTTGTATGGGTATGGATGTGACTACTGATGACATTGCTTGCATACCTACTGATGACGTTGCTTGCATACCTAAACAAATGAGATCTAAGTATTATCCTTTAGATTGTATTGCTGTGTCAACAGTGAAATCTGTGGAGAGTCTATCTTACTGGTTTTAGTGAAAATCATTTTTTTATTCATTTTCATTCAAAACAAAGACACATGATATATGCTTTATCAGCATTCCTGTGACAAACCAAACTGTGAATACAGATCATGTGACCCATCATGAATACTACAGAACTCTAGTTCCCCCCCTCTCTCCTCCACCCCCCTCCCTCCACCATTCCACCAACACCCATGATCATACACAGTATGAGAACAACAGGATAAACTATACAACATATTTGCTCAACTAGACCCAAGCTGTTCATTGTAAGACAAACAGAATCCCCCGACCCTACCCTCCTTCCCCCCACCCGAACCTCCCCCCCACTAACCAACCCTTCCCCTCCCCAACCCAGCCTTCCTTGGTATAATCCCCGGACCCCAGGCTAGGGGATGGCTCTTCTCCCCGCCCAGCGCCCGCTCCCTCAATCCAGTTGATCCTTAGCATCCAAGGGTCCCCACCCCCCCTACCTTCCTCAACCCCACTGATCCCCCAAGTGTAACTGTCATCCTGACTCACTGCCGCTGCACATCATCGACACCTTAGCCTCCCCCTCCACCCATTATCCTACTCCTAACTCTAGCCGGGAGACTCTGGAGGTGGGGGCCCCATCCCACCATGAAAGCATCCCACCTTTTTGGATGATTCCGCGCCCTAAACCTCTCCATCCACAACAAACCATGCAAACGGGTCCTCCACTGCCCATACATCGGACCCCTAGGGTCCAACCAGCTATGCAGTATGGTCATACGGGCGGTTACGAGCACCATGCGCATCCAATCCCACTCTATTTAACCCAAATCTGCCCCACCATCCCCATTCCAAACATCCAGCACCAAGTTCAGGGGTGTCATGTGCTAATGATATACCCAAGCATTTATTTAAGTACCCAGCAACTTTACCCCAGAAAATCCTTGCCTAAGGACAGTGCCAAAACATGTGTCCGAGCATAGCATCCACTAGCTCACATTGTGGGCAGCCATTCATATGCACTATCCCCGGCCGCCAAGCCCTATTTGGCGCAAAATACAACAGACGGATCAACCGGTATTGCATATCATGGTGGTCTATTGATACAATTAACTTAGGAATCTGTGCAATAGCCTGCACAACTCCCTCACCATCCACCGCTTCACCTAAATCTCGTGTCCATGCCTCCGCTAAGGCCTCCTCAGTCCCATAAGACACAAGCCCCAACAGAGCCTGATGTAATTGGGACACTTTCATCGCCTGCTCCCCCCCCCCCCAGCAAGAGTTCCTCCAGCCGAGAACAGATGTCCCCCTTCAATGAAACCGCTGGCAACGTGCCAATATAGCTCCGGATCTGAGCGTATGGAAACACTTCCTTGCCCGTCTAGTGATACTGTATACTTAGGTTAACCAAGGGCTCAATGGTCCCCTCTCCCGTTAATAGCAGCTCAATAGTGGTAATCCCCATCTCCGCCCATCTCACATAACTTGTTTCCGTCAGACCCGGTAAAAAATCATTATTCCCCCGTACCGGAAGATAGGGGGAGCAAAATGCCGAGAGCCCCATTTTCCCACATAAATACCTCCAGACCCGCACCACTGGATAGAGCATCTCATTCCAGACCTGCAGATCTATGCCTTTCATGCGCTCATGTGCAGGACATAGCGAACATGCAACGGTGCAACCAGGGCCCCAATCATCGTTAGTGGAGTGTAGTCACCCATCCCCCACAGCCAGTCCCTAACATGCCGAAGAAGACATGCCCGGTTATATTGTTTAATATCGGGGAACCCCATACCTCCCGCAGACCACGGTCTCTGTAGCACCGCCAGACGCACCCTGGGCCGCCTACCTCTCCACAACAAGATATTAATCTGTTTTTCCACTATTAAAATGTCTTTCCGTTTCAACAGCAACGGTAATGTCTGTAAAGTATAGAGCCACTTGGGAAACAGTGTCATTTTGAAAAGGCTATCCTACCCCCCAGTGACAGAGGCAGTGCCTTCCATTTATGCACCCTATCTGTTAGATGCTTCAGTAGCATTGTTACATTAATCTGATAAAGAGCAGGCAAATCCCTAGGCAAGTAAATTCCCAAATACTTGAACCTATCTCCTGCCCATTTTAACGGAAAAGTACCCGACCACTTCTGGGAAATAGCGGCATCCAACGGCAAGGCCTCAGACTTATCCAAATTTAACCGGAACCCTGAGAACGCACCATAACTTCGAAACAGCTGCCGGTAACCCTTCTTCCGGATTCTCGATATGCAGCAATAAGTCATCAGCAAAAGCCGCAACCCGAAATTCGGTGTTCCCCACCGAAATCCCCCGAAAAGCCGTGGAAGATCTAATATGACACAATAAGGGTTCCAGTGTCAATACAAATAAAAGAGGCGAAAGGGGGCAGCCCTGTCGGGTGCCCTTCTGAATCTTAAATTCTGGGGACATATTCCCATTAACCAATATCGCCCCTCGGGGATCTGCGTACAACAACCTCACCGCTTCCACAAAAAAACCTGTGATCCCCACCGCATCTAGCACCTGGTACATGAATCCCCAATCTACCCTGTCGAAGGCTTTCTCACCGTCGAAACTTATTAACATAGATCGCTTTTTGTCCTTTCGGCTAGCACACATAGAGGCCAACACTCGCTGCAGACTATAAGCCGCGTGTCTACCTCTCACAAAACCTACCTGATCCGTCTGTATTAAGGCCGGCAAGAAACCCGCCAGCCTCTCCGCCAAGATCTTTGCTAGGATTTTAATATCCACGTTCAGCAAGGAAATGGGTCGGTAAGAACTTGGCAAAAGAGGGTCTCTACCCGGTTTAGGTAAGACTGTGACAAGAGCCTTATTCGCCTCATATGGAAACAATCCTCTACTAATCATATCCTCATAGTACTCTGATAAAGGGATCACCACCTTATCTTCCAAAACTTTATAAAACTCCCCTCTCAGGCCATCTATTCCAGGAGCCCTCCCCCTCTTTAAACTTCTAATCGCCCTCTGTACCTCCTGAGCAGAAATGGGCTCATTCAGCACCTCCAACTGATCCACCGTCACTCTCGGCATGTTACAAGCCCACAAAAACTCCCGTCCTCCCCCCGAGTCCATACCTTCCTTGTCATATAATTGCTGATAGTAGTCGCAGAACACCTGCTCAATTTCCCCCTCTCTAGTTCGCAAAGTACCATCCTCGTGTCTAATCGCCCCAACCTGCCGGGGTCCCCCTTCAGCTCGCACCAAAGAAGACAGCAATTTACTGGCTCGATTCCCATGCCGATAGAGCTGGTACCTATAATACATCAGGGATTTCTTAGCCCTTTGACAAAGCACAATCTCCAACTCAGTTTGTAATTCCTTCAGCCACGCCTTGGCCGCCCCGCTCTTACAACGGGCATGCCATCGTCGTGCCTTGGACAGCTCTTTCTCTAACTGTAGAATTCTACTATTCAGTCTCTTCCGTTTTCGACTATGGTAGCTAATAATCTCCTCTCGCATCACAGCTTTCCCCGCCTCCCAGTATAGGGCCGGATTATCCCTGTGCTGGGCGTTATGCAGAGAGTATTCAGCCCACCTCTCCCGTATAAATTTCACAAAACCTGCATCGCCCCCAAGATCTAGGGGGTACCGCCAATTCCACCCACTCCCTCGCTCAGGCTGCTGCATCTCCAGTACCACCATGACATGATCCGAAAGAACCGGCTGTCCAATGTCCACCCGGTCTACCCACCGGAACAAATCCGCGGAGAGAAGGAAGTAATCAATTCTCGACCATGTCCCATGCGCCCTGGACATGTGAGTATACTCTGTCACCAGGATGCAACACCCTCCACACATCCAAGAGTTCGTACCCCTCACACAATCCCCGGATGCATCTGGCACTCCGCTGATCACGTGTCCCAGACACCCCCGATCTATCCATAGTTTCATCCATGACCGAATTGAAGTCCCCGCCTAACAACAGGCGGTAGTTCCCCAAAGTGGACACCATCCGAGACACTTGCTTATAGAACCGAGCTTCATACCCATTGGGCGCATAAACCGACCCCAGTACCACCCGCATTCCAGCTACAGTCCCCCAAACAAAAACATAGCGTCCCTCAGGGTCAACCTCCACCCTCTCTATCTTACTGGTTTTAACTGCTGCAATAAATTTTTCTCTGCACTCGTTCCAGTTGAATTAAAGTGCTTAAAAGATATGGCTGGGGATCTGAAGGATGTTTTCAGTTATCTCCTGTTATCTTGTTTACCATTTTTTGCAATATTGCTGCAGAAAGTGCAAATGTTTGGAATAGTTTCTGCATGGGGTCCCTTATGGCATGGGATGCTGAAAGGTTCGTCATTATCTTCTGCTTTATTTAATCTTTATTGGTGCCTTGTTGTAAACTATTACATCACCTTGATCATGAATTTCAAGTTTATGCAGATGATAGCTTAATTGCTCAGTCATTTTCAGTAATAGCTGCTGCTATTTCTTTGAATGTTGTACGGTGTTTTTTGACCATTGCGCAGTGGATGACAGATAATGGTTTAGCCATAAATTTTAAGAAAACAGAGGCAATGGTTGTTTGTAAAGATACCACTTTGATTCCTCCAAAATATATTACTTTGTGTTTCTCGTGATTTATCAGTGAAAGAGAAAATGTGTTATCTTCAAGTAGTTTTGGATTCCACATTTTCACTTTGTGATCAGATAGCACACATGGTATTTGATGTGCTTTATAAATTGTCATGTGTGGACCTTCATATGCATCTAGAATCTTTAGATTTTAGAAGAGTGGTCCAGCAAATGGGGTGCTGTAATATGAGGAAGGAAATTGGTAGGCAGCTTCACTGGCTCCCAGTCGAACAGTGGCATGTATTTAAGCTCCTCTTTGGTGACCTTTAAGGCACTGAGAGGTCAGGGGCCTGCATATCTGGTGGAGGAGTTGAAGTGGTGTCAGCCAGGCTGGGTGGTATGGTCCAGTCAGGGCCAGCATGTAGTAGTCCCCGGCCCTCAGCAGGTACATCTTAAGAACTAGCGAGACAGGTGTTTTGCAGTGGGGGTTCCTTTGTGGTGGAATAAGTTCTGGTGTGCTTACTGCAAGAACAAGACATGATGGCTTTTAGAAAAGTGGTGAAAACCTTTTTGTTTCCTCAGCCAGGGTTTGGTAGGAGATAGGGCTAGGTTGCAGCAGTTAGGCAGCAGGATAGGGAGAGGGGATACAGAGTTGTTGTAGTTTTTGTGTTAGGGTCTTGTACCTTTTTATGTTGTAAAACACCTTGGATGCTTTTGGGCATATGGCAGGATAGAAATGTTTTTAAATAAATAAATGTATTTGGTCTTCCGCAGTATGTTTTGAAACTATTGTAATTAACATAGAATGTAGCAACTCATGTTCTTCAAGGTGTGTGCAAGTTTGACCATATTACCTCAGTTTTATGTGGTGTTAACTGGTTATCAGTTAGATGTTTTTTAAAATTCAAATGCTTGAGTTAAGTTTTCAAAGCTATACGTGCAATGATATCTGAATTTTTTACATGTTTAAAGCTTTCCTAACAAAGGCATTCATTTCAAACAAAGGTAAGAATTTGTGATTTTTTAAAATTGCTAGCTCTCTGACTGGGAGCTCTTAAAAGGGTTTTGGTACATTTTTAAAACAAAGTTACATTATTTTTGGTGGTTTAGTTTAAAAGGAGAAATATTTTCTTTAGTGGGGTAGGTTTAAAATTCTGCATTAGTGACTTTCTCAGCTCTTTGGAGCTACTGAAACCTAATCAGGAGTTAGTGGACCTGATTAGCCTGTGAAAGAACTGAGAGCAGCTGAGGCCTGCATAAAAGGCTTAAGAGCCATACACTGTTGAAGCATTCCTAACAAGGTCTATTCATTTCAAAGATAATAATTTTTGCTTTTTTTAAAATTGTTAACTCTCTGGGAGCTTTTAAAAGGGTTTTGGTAAATTTTTAAAACAAAGTTACATTCTTTTTGGTGCTTTAGTTTAAAAGGATAAATATTTTCTTTAGTGGGGTAGGTTTAAAACACTGCATTAGTGAATTTCTCAGCTCTTTGGAGCTACTGACACCTAATCAGGTGTTAGTTCCCTCCCTACCCCCCAACTGCCACCCACTCCTAGTGAGCAGTCTTGTTTTATAGGGCACCTCCCTAATTAACAAAACACAGGGACTTGGAGCAGCACAGTTTGAATATAATTAAAGAGTTTTAACTGCTTTTTCTCTGAAAGGACACTTTGGAAACCGGCTGGTACTTTGGTATATCTCTCTCTTTTGCTTTAACAGATACCTAAGCTCCACGAACAGAACAATGGCTGGAAAAAATCATATCACTAAAGCTGTTGCCCCCATTACAGCTTCTGCCTCTGTCCAGACAGAGGTCCCAATGCCAGTTGAAGGACCAGTTCTATGTGCAGGGTGCCTGCATGCTGAAGCTCTCAGGAAACAAGTGGAGAAACTCAGAGAGGAGGTAACGAGGCTGAGGAGCATTCAAGACAGTGAGGAGTACATTGATGAGATGTTTCTTGCAAGAATCAAGCTGTCCAGCAGAGGAGAAGATGGGTGCCTACAGAATGATGAAGGTTGGACACAAGTCATCAGAGCCTGCAGAATCATCAATCCAGCCCTTGAACTGAAGAACCATTATGCAGCCCCAGAAGTGGAGGTGGTGAAAGCATCCCTGCAAAGGGAAGAACCAGAGCTCAAGTACCCCAAAGTTGCAGAATCAGTGACCACAAGGAAGTGAAGGGTAGTGGTGGTTGGTGACTCTCTTCTGAGGGGTACTGAGGTGTCCATCTGCCGACCAGACTTGATATCCAGAGAGGTATGCTGTCTGCCAGGTGCCAAAATTCAAGATGTTATGGAGAGTTTGTCAAGACTCATGAAGCCCACTGACTATTACCCAATGTTGCTAATCCATGTTGGAACAAATGATACTGCCAGGTATCCCTTTGAGCATATCAAAAGTGACTTCATGGCTCTTGGACAGAGGGTGAAGCAGATAGGTGCACAGGTGTTCTCTTCAATCCTCCCTGTTGAGGGTAAAGGCCAAGGCAGAGAGGCTCGCATCCTGGAGATGAATGCATGGCTGCGTGGATGGTGTAACTGAGAGCATTTTGGTTTCCTAGACCATGGGATGCTGTTCCAAGGGTTGCAGAGCAAAAATTTCATCCAACTGTCAAAGAAAGGTCGACACATCTTCAGTAGTAGACTGGTTAACCTACTGAAGAGGGCTTTAAACTAGATTCGTTGGGGATGGGTGAAGAAAGCCCCCAGGTAAGTGAAAGCTATCAGGTAAGTGAAACATTGAATACCTTTATGTAAATGGGTAAAAGGGGTAACATATGGAGGGCAGTGTGTATAAATGCTCGTAGCATGGGAAATAAAGATTCCTGATGTTGAAGCTTTGGTGGGAGTGGCTGACTTGGATTTAGTGGCAGTTACAGAAACATGGTTCACAGAAAATGATGACTGGGATGTAAACATACCAGGCTATACTTTATTCAGAAAGGACAGGGTTGGAAGAAGGGGAGGAGGAGTGGCACTATATGTAAAAAATAATATTAAAGCTTTGGGATTACAGAGCTTAAAAGGGAGAGAGAAGGCACTGTGAGTTAAACTCGAAAGAAGGAAAGAGAAATATATTTGCATTGGCGTGATATGCAGATCTCCCTCACAGGAGGAAGAGAGTTAATTGAAGACATATGCAGTATTGCTAGGAAAGGGGAAGTGCTACTGATAGGGGATTTCAATATGCCAGATGTTGATTGGCACATTCCTGCTGCAGTATCATCTAGAAGTAAGGAGATCCTGGATTCTCTACAGGGAGAACAATTGGTAACAGATCCTACACGTGAAGGGGCCATACTGGACTTGGTGCTTACCAATGGTGAAAGTGTTTTTGATGTTATAGTGGGAGATCATTTTGCATCCAGTGATCACTAGATGGTGTGGTTCAATATTAGGACTATCGCTGTTAGAATCCATTCAAAAGCGAGGGTGTTAGACTTTAGGAAACTAACTTTGCCAAGATGAGCCAATACCTCAGAGAGTCGTTAGTGGGATGGGAACAGCTGAGGGAGAAGAGGAAGGGTAAAAGTTGTAGTGTCAGATTCAAGGGTGAAGGGGAGGTAAATGTAGAAGCTGATGAGGATAAAGTGGAATTGCTTAACAAATATTTCTGTTCTGTGTTCACAGGACCTCAGGAACAGGACCTCAGAAAACACCCACAAACAGGAACAGAAGTGAGGGGCATCTTGAACAATTTTCAGAAGACTGTGTTTGTGAGAAATTAGCTAAACTTAAAGTAAACAAAGCGATGGGACCAGATGGGATACACTCTAGAATACTGAGGGAACTTGGGGACATTCTAGCAGCTCCACAGCTCCACCTCGTTGAAGTCGGGAGTGGTGCCGAAGGACTGGAGAGAGGTTCATGTGGTGCCTTTACACAAAAGCAGAAGAAAGGATGTGGTGAAAACTACAGGCCGGTTAGTTTAACTTTGGTGGTGAATAAATTATTGGAAACGCTGCTGAAAGAGAAATTAGTGAGGTTTCTGGAGTCCAGCGGATTACAGGATCCGAGGCAGCATGGATTCACCAGAGGAAGGTCTTGTCAGACAAATCTGATTGATTTTTTTGACTGGGTGACCAGGAAGTTGGACCGATGGAGAGTCCTAGATGTGGTGTATTTAGATTTCAGTAAAGCATTTGACACCATTCCTCACAGGCGACTTATAAACAAACTGAGCACCCTAGGGATGGACCCTAAAGATACTGCTTGGGTTAGAAATTGGTTGAATGGGAGGCGGCAAATGGTACAGGTACATGGAGCTAACTCTGAGGAGAAGGAAGTTACCAGTGGTGTTCTCCAGGAATCTGTCTTGGTTCAATTCTTTTTAACATCTTTGTTAGTGATATAGCGGAAGGGCTGTCGGTAAGGTTTGCCTCTTTGCGGATGATACCAAAATCTGAAATAGAGTAGACACCCAGGAAGGTGTAGATAACATGAGGAGGGATCTAGCTAAGCTTGAAGAATGACTTGTTTGTTGACCTGTATTTTCACATATCTAATAGACTAATACAACAACTATGAAGAATGGTCTAGAATTTGGCAGCTGGGATTTAATGTTAAAAAAATGCAAGGTCATGCATTTGGGCTGCAGCAATCAAAGGAAGCAATATAGTATAGGGGGCAAAGTAAGTCTGTCCACTAAAAAAGAGCGGGACATAGGTGTGGTTGTGTCTGTTCATCTTAAAGTAGTTAAACAGGTAGAAAAGGTTACAGCAAAAACTAGAAGGATGCTTGGGTGCATAGGGAGGGGAATGGATAGCAGAAAAAAGGAGGTGATAGTGCCCCTGTATAAATCTTTGGTGCAACCTTAATTGGAGTATTGTGTCCAATTCTGGAGACTGCACCTTCAAAAGGATATAAACAGGATGGAGTCAGTACAGAGGGTGGCTACTAAAATGGTTAGTGGTCTTCATTATAAAGCATATGAGGGAAGACTTAAGGATCTTAATATGTACACCTTAGAGGAAAGGCGGGATAGAAGTGATATGATTGTGACATTTAAATACCTCTGTGGCCTAAATGCACAGGACGAGAACCTCTTTCGACTGAAAGCAAGTTCTGCTACTATGGGGCATGGGATGAGGGTGAAAGGGTATAGATTCAGGAGTGATAAACGGAAATATTTCTTTACAGAAAGA
Source organism: Ichthyophis bannanicus (assembly GCA_033557465.1). Classification (NCBI taxonomy): domain Eukaryota; kingdom Metazoa; phylum Chordata; class Amphibia; order Gymnophiona; family Ichthyophiidae; genus Ichthyophis; species Ichthyophis bannanicus. The sequence continues at coordinate 862,039,109 of CM066032.1, read as the reverse complement.
GTGGAGGATCTGTGGAATAGTCTCCCAGTGGAAGTGGTAGAGATGAAGACAGTATCTGAATTTAAAGAAGCATGGGAGAAACACAGAGGATCTCTAAAGGAAAAAAGGGGACTGTTGTAGTGGTTGATATGGAAGGACAGACTAGATAGGCCATGTGGTCTTTTTCTGTCATCATTTTTCTTTGTTTCTATATTTCTATGTGCTGAACCAACCTCTAGGATCTAGTTCCCAGGCTCTTCTTAATTTTCCTATGGCCTCTGTATAGCACCCTGATAGGTAAGTTAGAATGTTTTTGGTTGCAGGACCTACATTCTGGAATTCTATACCATGGATGATGTGTAATATTCAGGATTCCTTACTGTAGATTATAGAAGAAAACTAAAAGTATATCTCTCTTTATTCGCTTTTTTATTATTGTATATTTTACTGTTTTCTTTTTATGTTTTTGTTTGGATTGAATTTTAAATGTTATGCCTATCTTTCTTAAACCACTTTGAAATAGTTGATAGGTGGTAATAAATTCAATAAGGAATTCATTTCATAACATAAATAAACCATTTGGATGTGCGCTGTAGATGTTTTTCTAGCGAAAATGTCTAAGACCATATTCTGAAACCCCTGCGGCCTTGCATGTCTACGGCGCTAGCCTGGGGATCTCACAGTGGGGTGACACGGGGGTGTGGTCAGCCATAGAGACATATAAAGAGTATTCAGGAAAGGCCCATGTACGTTTTGAGTTTTTCCCAAAGATGTCCCCGTTATTCCTTCAGAAAAGTAGAATAAGGCTAGGACTTAGAAAATATCCTGCAATGCTTTCCATATTGAAGAATGGTTGCAACAATTATTTTTGAACTGGTGTGTCTGCAGTCTGGCAAAACACAAGATGCAGTTATAAAGAACAGAAAGCAGAGGTGAGGGAAGGTTGCAAGGTAAAGAAACATTAATAAGCACCCCTACATAAATATTAAGAAGAGCAATAGTGTTTGTTATAGCTATGCTGGCATTTGCTGTTTGTGCTAAAGGAGTTAATTTAGGGTTCCTTAACAATTCCTTTCTTCTAAAAAATGTGACTGTTGATGTAGGTATAGTATGTGAGTGAGTATGGAAACAGTATGGAAATGATTCTTGTTTGGGTGAGAAACACAGATCAGCTGCTCTTGATAGGTGCAGGACATCTTTTTGGCAGAAGTATGTTTTTTGTTACTGTAAGTGATAGTGTGTGTGTGTGTGTGTGTGTGTATGTGTGTGTGTGTGTGTGTGTGTGTGTGTGTGTGTGTGTGTGTGATTTGAGTATTGCATTGGAGGATCTGGTGTGCTCATCTGCAGTTCTAGGGGGACATGAAAGACTGGCCAGTACTTGGCCCATAGAGATAACCATAGCATCACCAGGTGCCAGTGTGATCAAGCAGAAAAAAATCAGAAAAGGTTCTTTATAGCTAAAGATCTAAACCTATTCCCCTCAATAATTAGAGCATTCAACAGTGCAAAAGCACTAATACATGCCCAAAAAGAACATCATCGATCTCTAAAAATATGCACATTTTTCTGTAGGGGTGTTTGGGCCTTGCCAAACTCGAATATATATGTCACTCGACCCTTTATTTTCTTGCACCACATCTTTGGAACACCTTACCCGATTACATGTGCCTAGAATCCAATTTAATTTTTTTTTTTTAAAAAGGCTCTTAAAACCTATTATTTTGAGATAGAATTCCTGGATTATCAGGATCAAGGGTAATGCTTGACCTTGGATACTTGCAACTCTTAATTAGAAGCTCTTAATTGGAGGCTGTTAACTTCATATCCTCTTCCCTTTTTATCAGTTTTTTCCTATCTGTCCTGTGTTGTTGTTTTTTTATGATGGGATTCTTTTCTGTTTTTCTTTTAATGTAAATCGCTTTGCTACTGATTATATCTAAGGTGGTGTATAAAGTTTATAATAAACATAAATGCAGACATAATATGGGGTACCAGCAAGCCCGAGTGAAGATGGCCACTTAAGCTCACTTTTCCTCCTTCCTCCCACACAAAAGTAGACTTTAAAATATTTCTTTGTCTTTTTTAGAAGAAATTAATCTTGCTGAAATTTGCTGAAAGGGTTTAACCGCTCTGATTGAATAATCTCTGACACTTCCTGAATCATACAGTGAGGGATGATATGGGCAGTGATTGTTAAGTATCCTGTCAAGACATACTGATTTTCAAAACAAACTTGAGGGTAAAAATCCTAACCAGTGTGACTACAGTTCTCCCGCAGTGTGTATTTAGGCATTGAAGGGTCTAGAAGTTATTTGAACAACTGGTAAACAGGATCTGCAACAGAGGGAGGGGGCGGGGGCACGACCGAGGGACACCATGGTCAGCCCAATCAGAAATGAAGTGCCATCAAACTGAGGCCTGCAGAAGTCCCACTGAGCATGACAAATAGGAGAAACTGTGAAAGAAGAGAAGAGAAAATATAATGGCCAAGAAGAGATGACACCAAGCTGAAATTTAAAGAAAACTGTGCTGAGAATTGCCTGTTGGATGCTCAAATCCTGCACTGCTCACCCTCAGGACTAGGCCATGCTGCAAGCTGCAAACAACAAGGGAGACTTACTGGTTAGAGAAAGCAAACCTTTTCAATTTAAAGGAACTGGTATGTCAATAAACCCTGTTATGCTGAAATGCTGTTAAATGAGAGATCAGTGGAAATAAGGTTATGGCTGCACAATAAGGAGCTATCGCCTTTCAGAAGATAACGTACCCAATACACGAGTCATTCACGAAACTGAGCCCGGTAGCTCTTCTCTGTGACTTTCAATTACTCTGTAGTAAAATTTCAGAAACCATTACTGGCTGGCAAAAGTATGTTAAGATTTTCAGGGACAGAGTGGAACACAAAGAACTGTACATAGATGAACAGCTAGCTCAGCACATTTTGTTCAGAATAAAAAATCTTTGGAGCAAAATGTTCAGACTTTGGAGAACAAACATGAAATATGGAAGAGACAGTGCAGTTCCTAAAAGGGGGATGTTTAGAATGTTTTAAGGACTTCCAAACACAAGAGGTGGGAAAGAGACTGACGCAGGTCACAAATTAGAGCAAACATATTGCACATATGGAAGGCAATATTATAAATTTGTGCTTAGTTATTGCACATTTTCATGCACCTATTTTATAAAGTAAAATACTAGTGCTGAGTCCCCTTAGATGTTACTAATTGGCGCAGAAGAGACCTCGAGTGGTCCTACTAAACTGCTACAATATAAGCTGGAGATGAACTACGGTAGTAATTTTCCAGAACAGCAGAGGTTACTTTCTGCCCAGTTACTTCTTGCTAGAAGTAGACTCCTCTGCAAGGGAAAAATCTAACTCTTATATAAACTACCCCAAAGGTGTCTTTTGGCATACAGCCACTGAACCATGAGGATGGAGTAAGGTGTCTGCCCTAATGGGCAGGTGCCTGTGGCTATCGCCAGTCCTTAGCCCATCGAGAGGGGCCATAGGCCAAGGAGCTACCAGAAGAGAGATAGAGAACAACGTTCCCAGAGAGGGACAGCAGTGGGGGCAGGAGTGGGAGGAGGAAACCTCACAACCTTGCCCTGGCCTTTCCTGTGATGCCACACCAAGGACATGCATCTGTAGAAGCCACTGACTTAGAGCTACATTTTGAAACAAAGTAGTGCAGGAGGAAGGGACCTCTCTCAAAAGTTAGCATAAAGAGTGCAATGTGAGTTAAAGAAGTGAGAGGCTTGGAATAAAACTTCAGCACCAAGAGAAGTCAATGCCCAACCGCTTGTAATATACTTAAGGAAGAAGAGGAGATAAAAGTCTGTGATATAATTACAAAATTTTTCTTTGCTTTACTGATGGTATAGTTGAAACGTTTTGCCTCTGCTTTTGTTAGTGTTCTTCTTGTCTCAGTGATCCTAAAGTTCTTTTTTTTTCTCTCTCTTTATTGAATTTTGCTCATATAACAAAGCAAATATCAAGAAAATATAGGAACATAGGATCACTAAGAACAAAAGAAAAAACATCACATACATCACATAAAAGTATACAATAGACCACATCACGTAAAGAGAGGGACACTCCACCTGTGGAACAAAAATATATAATCATCAGGCACTGATCCAACCCACTAAATAAATACTACAGAATAAACAAAATAAGGAAATGCAGAGAATACTAGGCCTGGGGGCTAAAAGAGGTGACATTCTTACCTTTCAAAAACTCCTCTAATCAAGCAGAAACTCTGAAAATATATCTAACACCCTGATAAACTATAAGACATTTTCAGGGGAATCTTAAAAAGAAAGAGGCTCCCAGCTCCAATACACAAGGCTTAAGAGTCAGGAAAATCCTCCTCTTTGACTGAATAATTCTACAAACATTAAGAAACATCATGATTTTTTGGCCACAACTACAATTCTTACCCCCGACCCATGGTTTAAAATGCAAGCAGTCAGCTGCCAAGACATGTTCTGGGTGTTTATTCAATGGGGTTTATGAATCAAATGTCCAACTAGGCTGATCCAGGTGGTGAGCAATAAAATATATCTAATAAATCAAACTATACACAAAATGACACATAACTCAAAATCTCACCCCCTCCCTGATCTCTTCTTTCAAATTAAAATATGACAAAACCCTAAAGAGGTAAAGAATGTCTACAACAGTTCCCTCATTACTTCAGTCTACAAAGGCGGAATTAAATGTTTGTATTCCTTTTAAAATGAAGTAGCCCAGATAAAAATTTGCAGATTTGTCTCAAAACACCCCCCTGAAGTGTTGAAACATTAATCTTTTGATTTTCTGACTAAGATTGAAAAATTAAAAGCATTTTTGGGAATCTCCATGTTGTTAGCACTCCTTGTGGTCTTTGGCAAGTCTCTTAACCCTCCATTGCCTCAGAAAAGTCCAGGTTCTCAATGTCCCTTTTTAATGTATATTACCAAGTTTAAGTTACAATGTAAATTGCTTTGACTGCAATGATGTTGTTGTTGTTGTTAAGTGCCGTTGAGCCGGTGTTGACTCATGACGACTCTCTGGTTAGTTGTTCTAACTACCACCTGATCAATGTTGTCAAGAGTTTGGGCCTGTTGAAATGTTATTAGGCAAAAAGGAAGAGAAAAGTGAGGGAGTAGCTACTAAAATGCTGAAAAATACTGCATCTTACTGCAGGTTAATTTATCACGGAACTCACTATTGGAAGTCACTATTCCTGAGCTTACTAAGGACCATGGTGTAGTAACTCATATGATTAGTGAGTAATACATATTGGGTTCAACCATGCAAGTTGCATTATTCATGGAAGATAATTCTTCGGCATCATTTTTCCTGCCCAAGAGCATTTGACCAAGTGTTAGCAGCCCAGTGCTCCCAACAATCTTTCAAGGATCATGTCTGCCCCCTGATTTCTGACAACAAATGCATTCCCAAACACAATCCTCCCCCTCTTCCGACAGAATGGACCCCCTGATCCAATCCCACAGTTCTGGTTATTGCCCTCCCCAAAAACAGATGCCACATATACCCCTCTCTAAGAAAAGACCCACCCCTAAAACAATCCCTTTAGCCCCTTTTCCCTAGAAAACGCCCCACCCTCAAATGCACTCCTGGTCCTGGAGGTATCTTTGAAGAGGTGGGGATCTGTTTAAGGGTGGATTGAAGATGAGGAGCTTTGATTGGAAGGCTCATTCTGTCTAGAAGGGAGGACGATTATGATGGGGGGGGGGGGTTTCTTGAGGAGGCCGTGTCCAGGGGTGGACACAATCCTTGTAAGATTGCTAGCTCCTTTAAGAAGATTCCCTGAAGCATCAGGCTACTGTATGTCTTAGTGGCCTGTTGCTCTTGGGAAGGAAAAATAATGCCTATTCAAAACTGACATTATTTTTCCATGAACAACACAGCTTACAATGTCTAACATAAGCTGGTGAATTCAGTTTGTACAATGGTGAGGTATTTTACAGGCATGCATGTGCATTGCATCTCTCTGATATATAGTACACATTAGGGCAAACTGTAACATTTGTTAACAGTAAAATAGCACACAATTTTGCCATTTAATGCATATTAAGTGGCAAATATCATGTGTCATTTTCTCACTGCTCATTAGTAACTATCCTTCCCCCCAATCCAATATGGAGCATGAATTGCATGTATTTATGTATTTATTCTGAGTGTTTACTATACTGTCCTTTATTTATTTATTTATTTAGCTGTATTTATATCCCGCTTTTCACCGGGTCAAAGCGGTGGAACATACAATAATCAATTAGAAGGGTTTTGGGCCGTCACCAGGTGGCCAACAATAATGATTTTTTGACAGTTAGTTGGGACATAGACATAGACATTGTGTTATGGTTACATAGGGCAAATGTTGTAAGTTGTAAATAGTTACCCCTGTTATCCAAGTTGTATTACCTGTTCAACTGTAAACACAAAGTACCATCGGAAATGTGTAAATTATTGTTCATTGTAAACCACACTGATGCTGAATAGCGCAGTATAGAAGAGACTATAAATAAATAAAATAAATAAATAAATATGTTCAGGGGATGAGGCATGGTGGTTGGGAGGGAGTCAGTGGTGGGTGCTTGTTTCTGGTCCGAGGAATTCTTGGAATAGTGCAGTTTTAAGTTGTTTCCTGATGGGTCTGTGTTGCTTCTGATGTGATTGGGTAGAGAGCTCCAGAGGGATGGTGCATATAGTTCGAAGGCTCTGTTGCAGGTCCGTTGACTGTATTTCGTTCTTTTGTGAGGGATGGTGAGGGAGTTGTTGGTGGTTTGTCTGGTTATTCTGTTGTGGGCTGGTTGAGGCAGTAGAGTGCGGAGCTGGGAAGTTTGAGTTTGGTAGAGAGCTTTGTGGGTGAGTAGGGCGGATTTGTATTTGATTCTTGCTTCTAGAGCGAGTATGTGTAGCTTCTTCAGGACTGGGGTTATGTGGTCCTGTTTTTTTGCATTCTTAATAATTCTTACTGTGGTGTTTAAGGCAGTTTGAAGTGGGTTTGTATGAGTGGCTGGAAGTCCATGGTATATTATATTGCAGTAGTCCAGGTGAGGGAGTGTCAAGGCTTGTATTACTGTTCTGAAGTCCTGTGGTTCAAGGAGAGGTCTGAGGTGTTGTACTGTTTTAGCCTTGTGGTAGATTGTTGTGGTGGTTTTTTTGATCTGTTGATTGAGTGTGAGTGCTTGGTCTATGATGATTCCTAGGTATCTTATTTGTGGCTGTATTTGTATTTTTGTGGTGTCAATGTCGAGTTGCGTAGATGATGTGAAGTCAGGATCCTTTGTTACTATGAGGGCTTCAGTTTTCTTTATGTTGATGGATAGGTTGTTCTTATGTTGATGGATAGGTTGTTCGGTGAAGCATTCTGATAAGAGTTTATTGGTTGGTTGGATGTTGTGATTGGAGCATAGAGCATTATGTCGTCCGCATAGATATGGTAGTTAATGTTGTATGTGCGTATGATTGAGCAGAGTGGTTGCAGGTAGATGTTGAAGAGCATGGCAGATAATGTGGATCCTTGGGGTACTCCTTGGTGTTGCTGGAAAGGGGGGGAGGTTGATATGTTTGTGTGGATCAATTGTTGTCTATTGGTCAGGTATGAACGGAACCATTGGAGTACGCTATCTTTGATGCCGATTGCTTGTAGTCTGTGTATGAGGATGTTGTGGGAGATGGTGTCAAAGGCAGCTGATACGTCTAGGAAGATCATGGCATATCCAGAGTGCTTGGCTTGAGTTCCCATGCAAGGGTGTTCATTAGCGACGTCATGAGGATCTCGACTCCGTGGAGTGGACAAAAGCCATGTTGTTGTGGGTCCAATATGTTGTTAGCATCTAAATGTTCTTGGAGCTCTCTGGACTACCTTCTCAATGAGTTTGGCGGTAAACAGGAGGCTTGCTATAGGTCTGTAGGAGGTGGGTTCGAGGGGATCCAGGTTGTGTTTTTTTTAGGGTTGGTCGGATGACTGAGGTTTTAAGGAGATCTGGCATGCGTCCTTGGCTGAGGGACTCGTTAACAATGTGGGTTAATGGTGTGCTCAGGTCATCTTTTGTTTTCTTTATCCATTCTGTAGGACAGGGGTCTAGTGGGGAGGTGGTGGTATTTAGTCGAGAGATGGTGGATGATACTTCCTCTTTTGTGACTGTTTCGAATGTGTTCCAGTCTCTGTCTGTGGTAGTGGGGTGGTTTGCTGTTGTTGTCTCTGCGTTCAGTTGTGGATTCTGTGGTTGTTGAAGCTGCTTGTAATGTTGTGCTAGTAGTTCAGGTGGGATATTTGGTAGTTGGTCGGAGTGGTTGGGCGCCTTTGTCAGTTGTTTGACAATATTGAAGAGTTCTGGTGGCTTGTTTATTGACATGTTTATGATCTTTGTATGGAAGGCCTTTTTTGCTTTGTCTGTTCTGTGTGGTATGCGTCCAATTCGTATATGTAATTTGTTTTGTCATCCTCTTTTTTGTTTTTTCTCCATTTTCTTTCTGCTCTTCTGAATTTGGTCTTTATCTTCCGGAGGTTGGGTGTGTACCATTGGGTTTTTGCAGAGGTGTGTCTGGTTTTAGTCTTGTTTATTGTGCTGGCTGCAGCGGAGATTGTGGTGTTCCAGTTGCGGACCAGGTTGTCAATATTGCTGGAACTTGTTTGGAGTTCAGGTAGGATTTGTGTGAGGAAATCTTCTTTGATGAATGTTTTAAATCTTCTTGTGTGTTGTTTGTTCCCCTTGCTGATCATGTGGCGGTAGGTGTGAGTTATGCTGATAAGGTGGTGGTCAGACCATGGTATGTGTGTGATCTCTGGGTTCTTGTCTGAGATGGCGGTTTTGGAATTCAGGAATATAAGGTCCAATGTATTTCCTTTTTCGTGTGTTGGTTCATGTATGATCTGTGATAGGTTCATTGCTTCCATAGCATTGATGAAGGTTTCTGCTTGCTTGTCTTGGAGAGATGGGAGATTAAAGTCTCCTAGGATTATTTGCTCTTTTGTGGAGATGGTGCTCTCAGATATGTGTTGAAGTATCCTTGTTAGATCGATGCTTTGGGTGGGTGCTCGGTAGACTAGGCAGAGTGAGAGGTGCTTATTGGTGAGGGTGAGGATGTCCGCTTCATTGGTTGTTTCTGATGCGTGGTGCCTGAGGTGAAGGTTGGTTTTTGCTATGATAGCTACGCCGCCTCCTCTGGTGTGTGTTCGGGAGCAATGTTGAAGGCTGTATCCTGTTGGTGTCAGTTGGTTCATGATCACTGCATCTGTGTCTGTTAGCTAAGTTTCTGTTATGCATAGGATGTCAATCTTTTGGGTTTCGATCAGGTCATGTAGCATGTGGTATTTGTTTCTGACCGTTCGAGCATTGATTAGTGAAATGGATAGGGGGGTGCTGTTCGGGGGGTTGGGGATATAGGTTGTTGTGTGTGTTGTTTGGGTGTTGTTCCGTGTGAGGGGGGTTGTAGATGTTGGTGGTTTGGATGGTTGTGGTGTTTGGTCTGGGTGGGTTGGTGAGTGTGACTGCACGGGGGGGGGGTAGATGGTCAGGAGGGGTGATAGGAGGTATATGGGAGCTAGGAATGGTGGCATGGTTTGTAGGCGTACCTTGATGTGGTTTTTAGGTGTGCCTGGTTTCTTCATGTGTTGTTCGCTGAGGTGACTTCCGTGTTTTTTGGGTTTTTTGTTGCTTTTCGTTGTCTTCTGGAGTTGCTATGTGGTTCTGGTAGGTTCTGTCACAGGGTCTGTCCTTCTTTATTTTGGTTCTACTTGTAAGCGCCTGAGTGCGCCTCCGTGCCACGCCTAAGGACCACGCCAAAGGGCCCTCTGGCGAGGCCTTCAGACACGGGCCCGCCAGGCGCAGGCGCGACTTGCTGGGGCGCCACTTTAATGCTGTCCGGGGCTGGCTGTTGAGTTGCTTCCACTGCCCCGATTGGGCAGGAGCTTCTGAGCGGGAGGACTTCCCACTCAGGTGCTCTACCCCGATCGGGGGAGCTGGTGAGCGCTGCGGGCTGGTGCGGTGTTAAAGCGGCTCCCTTTGTGCTGGGGCGCCGCTTTAATGCTGTCCGGGGCTGGCTGTTGAGTTGCTCCCACTGCCTCGATTGGGCAAGAGCTTCTGAGCGGGAGGACTTCCCGCTCAGGTGCTCTACCCCGATCGGGGGAGCTGGTGAGCGCTGTGGGCTGGTGCGGTGTTAAAGCGGCTCCCTTGAAACATATTGATTAGCAGGGCAGTTTACAAAAATAATAATATGTAAAACCAGGAAAAGGCAGAGCAGAAAATCAAAGTTAGGATGAAAAAAAACAGGAAAGTAGGGAAGCTATTGATTGGGCTCAGTCAAAAGCAGCAGACTATTAGGAGAAAAGAACTGTAAAGGCCATCTCTTTGTAACAAGGAAGACATCAAGATGGAGATCCACATCAGAGAGAGAGCTCAACCAATGAAAATCCTCTTGGAGAAGACCATATGAACATCATAAAAACGTGCACACCCATGCATGTACATAAATCCTGGAAAATACAGTCTTACACATGTAGGAAGCAAGGATCTTTCCATGGCACCCTTATAAAACTTCTCCCCCCCCCCTTTAATATAGGGTGTGGCAAAGCTGAAGGTTTGCATAGAACACTTAATACCCTTGCACTGGTCCTGCCTAGCAGCAAGTTTCCGTTGACCCTTAAGTAGTCATGAAGCAAGAGCTTTGAAGCTTCCCAGTTTGACTAAGTTGTATCGGGATGTCTTCTGTTGCCTTTCTAGAGCATTTCATTGCACAGTGGTTTTTGGATTACTGCTAACAGGTATGCCAAAATGTTATGTAGCAGACCTCTCAGGAAAACAGTTAGCCATTCCAGGTGCTGTAATTATGAAGATGGAGACATCTGCTTACCTTCTATATGGGAGTTCTGAAGAGCGGGGCGATAAGTTGTTTAAACCTTACTTTTATGAATATTTTACATGGACCATAGTATCTCATTCTTTCTTTATTCACTCCTGTCTTCCCCCAAAAATGTAAGGGCTATATTTATTAAAAGGTAATGCACATTAAAATACATTAATATTTTGTTATTAACTACAGGTCCTATTTTATGCAATGGAACCTATTTATTTGTAACTCTGACTCCAAGCAGCTGCACTACTAGCTATTTGTCAGAGAAGGGGAGCAAGAGCCTTTTTGCAGTTTTTCAGTCTTGTGCTCATGGAATCTAATATCAGGGTTGTTTGTTGCAGACCGCCATACACCTAGAAGCTCTTGGGATTACATATCTTTCCTTCTCAAATAAATGGTTCCAGAAATTTGTGCTCTGAAACAACTTGTGCTTAACTTTAGGATCATTGAACAATAATGACAATGCCAATTTTCAAAGTAATACGTAAAAATTATACTACAAGTAGTTAACTCCTTTTTCAATTAGGTATGTTACTACCACCCCTTCAATTATTCTATCTTAAGTTGAATATTACACCATCACCCCTGTACCTTTGTTACTTAGGGGTATGTTTACTAAATGGCAGTAGCAGCATCTGTGTGATATCGGAGCCATGGCCCCATTGAAATCAATGGGGCCGTAGATCCGATATCGCACGGAAGCCGCTACCACCATTTAGTAAACACACCACTTAGTCTGGTTCTCCTGAGTGGGAATCCATCTTTCCTGTTTCCAGTACTCTTTCCCAGTGTACCTGAAGCTTGCGGTGAAGCAGACACAGGTCCCCATTACTGTGCAGAGCTCACACCTGAATCTGGTGTATGATGAGTTGCAATAATCTAGTCAGATCAACACTAAAGAGTGGACAAGAATCCTAATAGCCCACTTATCTTACAGGAAATGAACCAAGTGAAGTTGTCCACACAACTGAAGATACTTGCTTGTGTAATGATAATTTGGTATCAAAATGACAACAAAGGATTTTCATGGAGTCCACTAAGCAAGTGGTTCACTTTGCAATCAGTGTGCCTGTGATAACTGCAAGGTGGCAAATTAGCTGTTGTTGCTATTAAGTGCCACTGAGTCAGTGCCAACTTATGGTGACCCTCTCGATAGCTATCCTAAACTGTATTCAGTTTTTAGTCAGGTGGCTCATTATTGATAGAGTGGCATCCATAGCTGCTGTTATTGTATTGATCCATCTCATTATTGGCCTTCCTCTTTTGCGTTGACCTTCAGCCTTGCCAAGCATGATGGCTTTCTCTAATGATCTCTCTTTTTGCATGATATGTTAAAAGTATAAAAGCATAAGAGGTATGTTTACTAAATGGCGGTAATGGAGCAAATGTGTTGTTAATGCCTGTTTTCGGCATCCTTGTGCCCTTAATGCTGAAATACCACTGCATTAACAATCATTAAAGCCTCCTGCAGCATTAAGGGAATAGGAGATGGAGAGTGGGAATTAATGGGGCGGAGAGTAGGTGTTGACAGAGGGTTCTCCCTTAATGCCTGTTGCAAAACAGGTGATAAAACTCTTCGATGCTGGGAACCCTAAAGCCAGGTAAAACCTCATAGAAAGGGTGTATTTCAATGGGAGAGAGACTATTAAAATGTCTGCAATAGTATCTACACACAGGGAATCCCAGGTCAGTGGTAGTAGTGCTCCATTAGCAGCAACAGCAAAATGACCAACTATGAAAGACCACTATGTTGACACTGCAAATGGGGCAAAGGAGGTACCATGTGGGTGATGCATTGCGGGTTGGTGGTGAGGCAAGGATGACCAAGATGATGCCCAAGGGGCACATCAGTGATGTCCAGCATGAATTCACAATGGCAGTGGCAGCACACAGACATGTTGATATTAGAAAGGTTTCCATCATTGACTTCCACAGATGCAAATTTGATTTTTGTACAATCTATTGGGTAAAGTCCATTGTTAGTTTTGCTGGTAGAAGGTATTTTAGATGATTAGATCATTAGTCTTGCAGAATTCAGTCTTTCTCCAGCTTCATTTCTGTTGCCAAATCCATATTTTCCATGCACTTTGCCTTCTTCTTTGTTGACAGGTTTTGCGTTCCAGTCACCCATGACTATCAGCATATCCTGTTTGCATGTTCTGCCAATTTCAGCTTGTACTTATTGTGGTAAGGAAGCTCATCCTGAGTTAGGAGAAAGTGAAAAAACCAAACAATTCACCCTAATAAAAGGACCTATTTTGCAAGGTCAGAGAAATAAAACCACAACCACACCTAGAAACCAGAAAATCCCCAGCTGGAACAGGTTTCAGAGTTCCTCTAGTAGAGTAAGGGAGAGTAAATACAGACCCAAGGTAAAGGACCCTTACATCAGTAAGCTCCCTGATTACTCAGGTGCAGAATCCCATACCTAAGCTGGACAATATCTGAGTGAGCTGAATTAAAGAAACTCATTTTAAGATGTCCTCTTGGAGGCCAATATTAAACGAATCTGAAAGCAGTAAAGAGTGATCAACCAAGTCAAAGGCTGAAGAAAATCCAAGGAAATTAAAAGGACTGCTCTACTGCTATCTTGAGTCTCTAGTATATCACTTAGCAAGAAGTCAAGATAGTCTCTGTGCTAAAGCCAGACTTAAGGCCAAACTGATAAAGGTTAAGGGCATTGGTTTAATCTAAACAATCTGTAAACTGTGAAAAAAAAACAATTGTCCCTGTTAAGTTTGACACAAATGATAAATTGGATATAGGGTGGTAATTTGAGAGCTCTGATGGCTCTAAATTTTGATCCTTCCAAATAGGCTGATGGTTAGCAAGCTTCCAAGATCCTAGAACTATTCCACTCCACTCCATAACTAGTGTCCATCATAATGTTCAACACTCAAAATATATTCAAAGTTAGATTTCTCCGATGCCTGGATCATCTGAGGGGAAATGTAGAATATGCCTTATATGGCAGTCTGACAGTGTTTATATAGATTAGTCAACGGGTATGTGGGTAATTTGGGATCCTGTGATAAGGTTTATGGAGGTTGTGGGTTATAGGGGCTACATGGTGTGTAAGATAATAAGGATTGGTTCAGAGTATAAGTATGAGTTAAGAGTTGAGCATTTAATTTCATTGTTAGACATGCAATTAAAACTGTACTGATTAATATGGGAAGTAAATGTTGGGAATGCATCTTTAATGTTAGAAAGCTGACTGCCTGAGTAAAGAAAAGATAATTGATTTAGAATTGTAAGGAATAATCAAGAAACAATAATACATTACCTACGGACAAGGATGCAGTAGCTGTGAGATTGGTATAACAATTCCAAGATCAATGCAGATAAGCATTTTAAGTTTGTGATAAGGAAGCTTATTATAGTTCAGGAGGGAGCTATAAAAGAGGTGAATTGGCTTTGAACAAGCAACCTGTCTTTGCTGGTAGAAATACTCAAACAGAATGTTTTCATAAAAGACTACCAGTCCCAGAATGCACCAGGTTTCAAACAGCCTCTAGAAGGGCTGAAGTGGGGAAACGTGTGTTCAATCAGGAGAGCTGTGAGGTAATCCCCAATCACTCATCTCCAAGGGCAGGGCTTGATTCAGCACAGCTGGGCTGTGCTAGGGTGGAGTGTCCCTCTAAGCAAGTTAAAAGTAAAACATATTCTGCACAGAGAAAGAATCGTGGGGAGATCAAGGACAGAGAGAGCAAGGAGAGACAGAAGCAGCAGCAACATGGAAAGAAGAAGAGAAAGACACCTTGGAGGTCTAAAGAAGGAGCCCACAACAGTACGTGTGTTGGGAGTCATTCCAGAGGCAAGCATACTCCATTGGACTGGAGGAAGCCAGAGGAGTGGGGTTATAGAGCCAGGAATTCCCAGACGGCACCTTTGAAGGAGACGGCTGCATGTGGAAGGGACCCTAAGACCGGTGCAAGAAGGTATGTGAAGAGAGACCCAGTGTCCAGGGATCTTGATTGGAAGGCTGGACATAAAAGCTGGACTACTTACTGGCCAGGATACCTGGAGAGGAAGCCTAACAGCAAAGGAAGCTCAGGTATAAACTTTGATCTATGCCCTAGCTCTTCTCCAGGAAGACAGCAGGGAAATAAATATTATCCTGAGAATGATCAAGTAAGGAATTCCTCTGAGCCAGACCCTGATATTGATTCCATGATATTTGAGGAAGAAGGAGATATATTTAATGATCAGAATGAATACATGGATTGCTCTCTGTCTAGGCTACTGTGGTAAAATACTTTCTCACTAATACAAAAACCACCAAAAGGAACTGTAATTTGTTCTTTTATCTACCCAGAAAAGTCTGCAAGAAAGGTTTTGGGTAGGATTGAGCCACGTAGAGAAAGTGAACCAGCAAAAGGGTTTGCAGCTGGCTAATTGGTGATAATTGAGCCAGGCACAAGTGCACGTGAGCTCTGAAAGGAAACTTTTCTTTTTGTATGTGTAAATAGAAGAAAGTTATCCTTGATAAAGAACAGTTGTTGTTACTTTTGGGTTTTGTTTTTGCTTTTGGAGCAATGCTAAGAAAGTTATTAGCATGAGCCATCAAAAAGACCTTTTCTGTTTCCCATCAAGGTCTTATTTGATTTTTGCTTAAGAAGTTCAGTTACCTTATTTCATGTTTTGTTTTCCTGAATGCAATACTGAAAGCAAGTGTCCTTTTTGTGTTACCAAGTAAATCTGTGTGGGAGAATTAACCCCATGAATAAAATCCATTTTTCTTTGCTTACATTCGTGCATCACAACTCATTATTTTGTGAACGGCTGATTCTGGTATAAGTGAACTACATTCCCCACAATCCTTTGCAAGTCATAATAATATTTTGGCCTTTGCTAAGACTGTGGCCATTCACGACCAGCGCCCCCGTTTACAGTTGGCGTAGTAGTTCGGATTGCTTTTACACAAAGGATTTACATGATTTATAAGGATTACAACTGAAATCTAAAAGAAAAAAGTTCAAGTCAAAAGCTGGAAGTGGATTTTTTTTCCCTTAACAACACTTTGGAGGAAAATGGTGGCTGATCCAGGAGCTGTTCCAAGGAGAAAAAGACCCTGTGTAAGCTGGATTCATCACTGGCATAAGGTAATTAATACCTGGGCATGTCTAGTGGTGGATGGGAGTAGGACACAGGGGTAATTGAAAAAAAAATAGGAGAAGAACACCTGTTTGGAGGGTGCTGCTCTGTGTTTTTTTTTTTCTTTTGTTTTCTTGCAGGGATACAAGATGGATCCAAAGGAACTGGCCAGCTGGATGGCAGCCCAATTTAGCAGGCAACAGGAGCTAGCGCAGCAGGCTCAGGACACTGCAATTAAAGCATTAAGGGACCAGCAGAAGCCAGTGCTTGATCTGGTGGAAGCCTTAATTGCTCTTCATAACCAAAGTGGACCGGATGCAAGACCAGCAGTAACAACTGGCATGCCACATGTGGACAATGTGGGACTCCATCAGGGAATTGGGGCATTTAGTTTTGGGAAGCTGACTCCAGATGATAATGTTGATGATTTCCTTGAATCTTTTGAGAGAGTGGCACAAGCATTAGCATGGCCAGAGACCCAGTGGGCAGTAAGGCTGGCAGCCTCATTAACTGGGGAGGCGCTTGCAGCTTATAGGGCAATGCCAGCAGCTCAGGCTTTGAATTATAGAGATGTAAAGGCTGCTATAAGAGATCGCCTAGGGTTGTCTATTTCAGAGTATAGGCGAATGTTTAGAGCTACTGCATTAAGAGTGGGTGAAACACCCAGGGCTCTGAGTCAGAAAATCAGAGGATTGGCTGTAAAATGGTTGGAGCCTGAGGGAAAGACTGTGGAAATGTTATTAGACATTATTATGCTTGAACAATTTATGTCTGCTGTGCCTAAAGATTTGCACACTTTCCTTATACAGCAAAATTGCCAGAACCTTGGAGAGGCAACCATGCTAGCAGAGAGATTCTTGGAAGCCACGCAGGCTTGCCATAGAATGGGTGGCCCTCTGAAGGTTGGTGCTGAAGCAAGCTGTGCTGTATCTGAAAAAGAAAATGGTTAAAAATGTTTCTGAGAATAATTGTACTGTGCCAACCCAGATTACAAAGTGGAGTAAAAAGAAATGTTTCAAATGTGGAAAATGGGGACATTTGGAAAGGGGATGCCAGATACACACTAGCTTGATGGGTGTTGATTTAAAACAGCCCAAAGAAGGATTCCTTTTGGTGGTTGATGTGCAGGGAATTACGACAAATGCTCTGTTAGACTCTGGGGCAGACCAGAGTATGCTGTCAAAGAGGCTTTGGAAGAGGATAGAGGCCCAAGAAGGATTTGTGCCTAGAACCCCTGGAAGTCAGGTTCACATCAGATGCATTCATGGTGCTGCAACATCATATCCCACCTATAGGCTAATGGTTAAGTGCCTGTGGGAACAAGAGGAAGTTCTTTTAGCAGTGGTGCCTAGGCTTCCATTTGATTTGGTTCTAGGAAGGGACTGGCCAAGATTTAAGCAGGAACTAGTGAAAGGACTAGGAAAGAAGGAGGGAGAAGGAATGATGGTAATAGCTCCCGGGCCTTTGTTTGGAAGTCCTCAGACCCCAGCTAAAAAGATGGTTAAGCTTCCAGAAGAACAAACTACTAAGAAGCAAGTATTTATCTTGAGGTACCATAGGGTCACAGAGAAGGCCCAAGCTCCTAAACAGGCAACCCCTCAAGCTGCTGGGTTTGACCTGTGCAGTGTAGAAAATGTAACTGTACCTAGCCAAGGGAGAGCCCTGGTTGACACTGGACTCCAAGTAGAAATACCCATTGGGTGCTATGGGCGAGTAGCCCCAAGATCAGGATTAGCCCTGAAGTATTTCATTGATGTGGGAGCGGGAGTGATTGATCCCGATTACAGGGGCAATCTTAAAGTTCTGTTATTTAATTTTGGACAGAACGATTACCATGTAAATACGGGAGACAGAATCGCTCAATTGATATGTGAGAGACTGGGTTTCCCACCTGTAGAGGAAGTTACATCCTTGTCAAATTCTGAGCGTGGAACCAAAGGTTTTGGTTCTACTGAAGACAAAGGGGTTAAGAGCCTAGCTGCCACCTGTGCCCGTGAAAGGGAGGTGCATGAAGAGGAGGATTTGGGACCCCAAGTATCTGACTGTAAAGAAAAATCAGAACCCCAGATAGGTGAGGACCTGACAGTGGTACAGCAGGAAGAAATAAGGAAATTGCTTAAAGAATTCCCAGATGTTTTGACTCCCATACCTGGGGAGACACATTTGGTTGCCCATGAGATAATAACTCCACCTGGGAAATTAATTCGTCAAAGGCCATACCGTTTGCCTGAAGCAAAGAGACAGGAAGTAGTGGCACAAGTTCAGGAAATGTTAGACATGGGAGTAATAGAGGAGTCGAAGAGTCCCTGGAATAGCTCCATAGTCTTGGTGCCCAAGCCTGATGGCTCTTTAAGATTCTGTATTGACTTCCGGGAGGTAAACGCAATATCAGTTTTTGATGCATATCCAATGCCAAGAATTGAAGAGTTGTTGGACCAGCTTGGACAAGCTCAATATTTAACCACCCTTGATATGACAAAAGGCTATTGGCAAATCCCTCTAACCAGGGAGTCGAAGCCGAAGACTGCGTTCAGCACCCCCGTTGGCCTTTTCCAGTTCAAAAGGATGCCTTTCGGACTGCATGGAGCGGCAGCTACCTACCAAAGGTTAGTGGACCAGGTACTTCGACCCCACCAAAATTATGCCTTTGCCTATATGGATGATGTCATAATCCATAGTAACACTTGGGCGGAACATCTAAAGAGAATCAGGGCAGTCTTATGCTCCATGAAGCAAGCGGGGATCACTTTGAACCCAAAGAAGTGTGCCTTTGCTAATAGAGAGGTAAAATACCTAGGCCACCTGGTGGGAAGAGGGAAAATTAAACCTCTAATGAGCAAGGTGGATAGCATCAGGAATTTTCCTCCTCCAACAACAAAGAAACAGCTGAGGAGTTTCTTGGGACTTATTAGATACTACCGCAGATTTATACCACAGTTTGCAGAGAAAAGTGCAATTTTTACTGATATGCTGCGGAAGAATTGCCCAAACCAGCTGAAATGGACTCCTGAAGCTGAAAAAGCATTTTCAGTCCTAAAAGGGAAGTTGTGTACAGGACCAGTACTGAAAGGGGTGGATTTCAGGAAACCCTTCTTGGTTCAAACAGATGCCTCGGATGTAGGGCTAGGAGCTGTTTTATCCCAATGTCATGAAGGGGAGGAGCATCCTGTGATGTACCTGAGCAGGAAATTGTCACCGGCTGAACAGAAGTATTCCACAATAGAAAAGGAATGTTTAGCTATAAAGTGATCAGTGGAGGCATTAATGTTTTACCTTACAGGGAGGAAGTTCCAACTGGTTACAGACCATGCCCCACTTAAGTGGTTGCAACAAATGAAGAACCACAATGCCAGGTTGACACGCTGGTACATGGCCTTACAGGCATTTGATTTTCAAGTGGAACATCGTGCTGGGAAGATACACAAAAATGCGGATGCCCTTTCCCGTATTACGGACCGTAAAGAAGAAGTTTCACCAGTTGCACCAGTCCGTAATAACTTAAGCAGGGGGGTATGTGATAAGGAAGCTTATCATAGTTCAGGAGGGAGCTATAAAAGAGGTGAATTGGCTTTGAACAAGCAACCTTTCTTTGCTGGTAGAAATACTCAAACAGAATGTTTTCATAAAAGACTACCAGTCCCAGAATGCACCAGGTTTCAAACAGCCTCTAGAAGGGCTGAAGTGGGGAAACGTGTGTTCAATCAGGAGAGCTGTGAGGTAATCCCCAATCACTCATCTCCAAGGGCAGGGCTTGATTCAGCACAGCTGGGCTGTGCTAGGGTGGAGTGTCCCTCTAAGCACGTTAAAAGTAAAACATATTCTGCACAGAGAGAGAATCGTGGGGAGATCAAGGACAGAGAGAGCAGGGAGAGACAGAAGCAGCAGCAACGTGGAAAGAAGAAGAGAAAGATACCTTGGAGGTCTAAAGAAGGAGCCCACAGCAGTACGTGTGTTGGGAGTCATTCCAGAGGCAAGCATACTCCATTGGACTGGAGGAAGCCAGAGGAGTGGGGTTATAGAGCCAGGAATTCCCAGACGGCACCTTTGAAGGAGACGGCTGCATGTGGAAGGGACCCTAAGACCGGTGCAAGAAGGTATGTGAAGAGAGACCCAGTGTCCAGGGATCTTGATTGGAAGGCTGGACATAAAAGCTGGACTACTTACTGGCCAGGATACCTGGAGAGGAAGCCTAACAGCAAAGGAAGCTCAGGTATGAACTTTGATCTATGCTCTAGCTCTTCTCCAGGAAGACAGCAGGGAAATAAATATTATCCTGAGAATGATCAAGTAAGGAATTCCTCTGAGCCAGACCCTGATATTGATTCCATGATATTTGAGGAAGAAGGAGATATATTAAAGGATCAGAATGAATACATGGATTGCTCTCTGTCTAGGCTGCTGTGGTAAAATACTTTCTCACTAATACAAAAACCACCAAAAGGAACTGTAATTTGTTCTTTTATCTACCCAGAAAAGTCTGCAAGGAAGCTTTTGGGTAGGATTGAGCCACGTAGAGAAAGTGAACCAGCAAAGCGGTTTGCAGCTGGCTAATTGGTGATAATTGAGCCAGGCACAAGTGCACGTGAGCTCTGAAAGGAAACTTTTCTTTTTTGTATGTGTAAATAGAAGAAAGTTATCCTTGATAAAGAACAGTTGTTGTTACTTTTGGGTTTTGTTTTTGCTTTTGGAGCAATGCTAAGAAAGTTATTAGCATGAGCCATCAAAAAGACCTTTTCTGTTTCCCATCAAGGTCTTATTTGATTTTTGCTTAAGAAGTTCAGTTACCTTATTTCATGTTTTGCTTTCCTGAATGCAATACTGAAAGCAAGTGTCCTTTTTGTGTTACCAAGTAAATCTGTGTGGGAGAATTAACCCCATGAATAAAATCCATTTTTCTTTGCTTACATTCGTGCATCACAACTCATTATTTTGTGAACGGCTGATTCTGGTATAAGTGAACTACATTCCCCACAATCCTTTGCAAGTCATAATAATATTTTGGCCTTTGCTAAGACTGTGGCCATTCACGACCAGCGCCCCCGTTTACAAGTTGCAGAACAATAAAGGTGGAAATTGTGGCTGTGATCTAAATAATTGGGATGTACAATGTAGAGAAAGAGATATTTTTGGATAAATACTTTCTATGAAGTTAAAGCTATTAACTTTATATAGTATAAAAGCAATGAGGGTATAGAGAGTCGTATGTTAATGCAAAACAGATAGCAATGAGGCAGAATAATGTAGCAACACGGTTAGGCAGTACGATGCAACAATGTAATGACAAAAGAAAAAGTAACCGAGCATTACAGTAATGTACAATATAGCCACTTGATGATAATGTGTTATTACAGAAGAAGGTTACAGGTCTTAAATTTATACTGGTCTAAAGAGTGGCATGTGCAGTGAACAGGAATGGAAATAAAACAAAAGATATTATAATGCCTCTATATCGTTCCATGGTGAGACCGCACCTTGAATATCTTATGTTCTTATGTTCTTATGAACAGGTTTACATGGCGCTCCGACAATATTTGTGAGTTCCACGCCAAGGAGTCAAAAGTGTAGATATGGCTTTCCAGTGGAGGATTTACTGGGATTGGATGATTTCTCAGAGTCAATAGGGTAGGGCGACTGGAGCAAAGTGCATACCTCCGAGTTCCTTCCGTGTTGCCCGATCAAACCAGCAGATGTGAATTGTGATATAATCTTGGGGCCAGATATGCAACATAGAGGGTTGAGAGAATTGTGATCTGGTCTTTGTATAAACAAGCTTGATTGAATTGGCACAGAGGGTATAGTTTCAATGAGATGAGTGCCTAATGCCCCCGCCAAAGGGCCCTCTGGCAAGGCCCTCAGGCATGGGCGCACCCAATGTCGCTCCTTTTTAAACAGATGGTTGTCTCCCCTGATTGGGCTGGAGCCGGCTGACATTCACGTGTTGGCCTGCTCAACCCCGATCGGGGGAGCTGCAGAGAGGTGAAGAGAGGGTCTGGTTCAGAGGCATTTGCACCCAATGGTGCTCCTTTTTTAAACACAAGGTTGTCTCTCCTGATTGGGCTGGAGCTGGCCGACAATTACACGAGTTAGCCTGCTCAACCCTGATCATGGGAGCTGCAGAGAGGTGAAGAGAGAGTCTGGTTGAGAGGTTTATATGAGCTTGAAATGAGAGGTGTTGGTTGATGGTAACGCCAAGGTATCTCACCTCTGGCTTAATCTTCAAGTAGGTACTGTGAACTTTTAATGACTTCGGGGGTTGAACAGACTGGTTCTTGGTGAGGTTGATATTGAGCTTGTGTTCTGATAGCCATCGATTTATGGCATTGAAGCAGTTTGTAATTATGGAATATTTTGTGTCTGTGGTGGTAAAGGGGCGTAAATCATAATATCGTCTGCATAGAAGTGGTAGTATACATTGTATGTGTGTATGATATCGCAGACTGGCTAAATGTAGATATGGGGAATCATCCTATAAGCTCAAGACTTGGCCAGCTTCCTTCTGTAATTCCCATGATTTCAGCATTGCTCCCATCCAGCACCAATAGTCTAGCAAAAGGTTCCCTGTCTCTCTGGCCACCTTGCAGATGTTTTTCTCTTAGCCCATCCCAAGCATCAATCTCGCCTCTCAGCCCATCTCTAGCATCAGTCTTGCACTCTTGGCCACCTAGGAGTCTCCTTTTTAAGCACCCACAAGTATACAAACTCTCCTCATTCTTCCTTCCATGGTAAAAATTGCATCTAAGTATCGCAACTGCACTTTACTATGTCCTAAGTAACTATTTCTTCTGAACAGGTGGGACGAGAAGATTGAGTGGCAGGAACAGAGCAAAAACTTGCACCATCATTATTGCCTTCTGTGAGAATTAAGTGAGGATATGTCATTTGGATAGTGGGAGCCAAAACAAATGTTTCTGCCGGCATTAACCCTTTCTGGCAGTGACAGCAGAACAGGAACTTCTGCTGTCATTTTGTTTTTCTAGGTGAGGTTAGATAGGATGGGAAACAAATCAATGGATCAATTAGCGGGAGCAGGACAAGAAATCCTGTTTCCATCATCTCCTTCTGGGAGGGTAGATGGTAAGATTGAGAAAAACAAAGAGGGAACAAAGTGAAATATCACACTGCTAGAGCTGAAACACCAGATAGCAGTTAATTACAGGATTCTATTCAAACTTTTCATTTGGAAAAGTCAAATTTTCTATTCTGGAGTCCCATTCTTCTTGGCCAATCTGCTTATTCCATATGTTCCAACTAGAGCTTTCCACTTCTATTAAAAAAATCTATTGGTTGCGGCTTCTTCTCATAAAGTATGATTACAATTAACCTGCCAAGTTGCATTTGGAATGCTTTACCTCTTTATATTTGTCTTGAATCTTCATATCTTAAATTAAAATGGCCTTAAAAACAGATTATTTTAATATCGCCTTCTTATGATTTTTTTTTTACTGCCTGCTCTGGATGATAAAGATTTTGGGTCCAATATTCAAAGGCATTTACACTCTCTGAATGTATCTGATTAGAGTTTGAGATTGCTATAAAAAATCCTTGCTATTGATATCCTAATTCCCTCACTGTCAACAACACAGGATACTTGGGGTGATCCCTTAAGAACATAAGAAATAGGATTTTCATATTGGGCCAGACCAAAGGTCCATCAAGTCCACTATCTTGTTTCCAATAGTGACTAATCCAGGCCACAGTATCTCGCAGGATCCCAAAAGTAGTCAGATTCCATACTGCTTATCCCAGGGGTTTCCCCTGGTCCACTTTAATAAGGGTTTATGGACGTTTCCTTCAGGAGCATTCTAAACCTTTTTTAACAGCTACGCTAGCAGCTTTTACTACAGTAATCTCTATCCTGTAGCCATAGACAAAGATACATAGCTGGAATATTTAGCATAGATATCCAGGAACTTAACTACTGTGCCTATGATTCACTTTATTGCTGTCCCTTCTGAGTCTGTAAATTCTGGAGTGCCATAGCATCCTACCAATATCTGCTAACACTGTTATATGAAAGTCTCTTCTCCAGCCATTCTGTACTTCTTCCTTGAGATACACAGCTCCCAGTACCAAAAGATGTCCAAGTTATGCAGTCTTTTATTAGAAGTGTGCAATTCCCTCTTCCCCACCCCAAAAAAAAAAAGTTAAGTTCATGCTCATTTAAAATTAATTTTCCCTATTTTTAGCATATTTTATGTTCTACATATTTTTTATTTTGCCACACATTGTATGTGTACTAGAAGTGGATTTTTAGAAGAGATGTCTAGGAAAAATCTGAGACATCCAGATCAGAATGTCCAAAAATGATGGGCGAGAGGCAGCCATGCCTTCTGAAATTAATCCATCTCCACCCCAAAAAATGAATGCCTAGTAACCAGTTCTGGAGTCAAGCGCCACACATATAGCAAGTCCAAGTAGGTGCATGGGTATAGGCCATTTTACAAATGTGAGCATCCCCAAAGTACGCACTCGCAGAACTAGGCACTTGGACACCCCAACCTATGTAGATCAGGAAGGGGGGCATCTTTGTTATGAGACTAGCATGTCCAGCCCTGCCATTTCAGACACTCAGAGGTGTGGTGGTGCACCAGTAATATGTTTGGAGTATGAATTTATGGGCAGATTTCTTTGGCCAGGAAATATTAATAGTTGCAATAAAGGTGCATTTTGTTTTCCCCCTGGAAGTGTTGCAGCAATTAAGTGAACACTTTTTTTCACCTTATTCATGGTCAGGAGTAGATATAGGCATGGGCACCTTAACAGCTAAGGCATGGCATGTTTGCACCTTTCTAGAATCACACTGTGACAGGAAACTCCCTTGATCCACTCAGGGTATTCTTCCACCATGTCCCCATGCTACCTGGATGTTCTTGCTCCGGCGAAGTCTATATACCCACCTTTCAAAAATGGCTCCAGGGACATCTCCATGATTTGTACATCTATGTACCCATTTTCAAACATTCAGCTCACAAAAAGAGCTTCTAAAATACACCGCTAGAACTTTATAAGCATGCAAATAGATTGTATGCACATTAAGTCATAGATATACAGTTGATTAGTATACACTTTAAATACGTAGGTGCCAAAACAAATGCATGCTCACCTCTACCTTTTGCATCATGGAAATGATCCCCCAGTGGTCTGTGCCAAGAGAAGGACCACATCCATGTGGGGTTTTCAGGATTTCCCTAATGAATGCATTGCCTTCATTGTATACTAATACATTTCATGCACATTCATTCTGGATTTCCTGAAAAGCTAATGAATCTATTGCCCTTAAGAACTGAATTTGGAGGTCCTTGGTTCATGGTGAAAGCCCGAGGAGGAAACAGGATTGTGCTAAACCAATGTCCAATCCCACATTTCTCTAGAGTTTTAAACAAGTGATAACTGTATATCCTGAGGAATTTGACCCATATAATGGCAAGGGTTGATCAATTTATAGGCCTTTTCCTCAGTCATTATTGTTGTTAAGTGCCATTGAGTCGGTCTTCAGTCAGGCAACTCATAGTTGATAGAATGGCATCCATAGCTGCTAGTATTGTATTGATCCATCTCATTGCTGGCCTTCCTCTTTTGTGTTGATCTTCTAACTCGCCACATGATATGTCCAGGGTTTGAAAGTCTACATCTTGTCATATGAGTTTCTAAAGAAAGCTTAATTTTGATCTCCTCTAGTAGTGACTGTTTGTTGTTTGACAAGTCCATGGTATGCACAGTATTTGTCACCAGCACCATAATTCAAAGGCATTGATTTTCTTCCTGTCTATCTTTTTTACTTTCCAACTTTCGCATCCATAGGATATTGTTGTTGAAAATTCCATGGCTTGGACAAGTCAAATATTTGTATGGATAGAGACATCTCTGCTCTTGGGAATCTTGTCTAGGTCTTTCATAGCCATTCTGCCAAGAGCAATAACGTGCCCATCCTAGATCGTAATTTATTTTATTTATTTAGCTGTATTTATATCCCACTTTTCACTGGGTCAAAGCGGTCAATTGGGAGATACATTTAACACGAGGGGATATGACACACATACGCTAATACTTACATGGGCAATGGAGGGTTAAGTGGCTTGCCCAAGGCCACAAAGAGCACCTGTGGAACTAGAAACCCCAGCCCTTCCAGGCCAAAGTTGCTGTCCTCTAGTGTGATTCAAACCCCTGGCCCTCTAGCCCAAGGCAACTTGCCCCAACCACTCTTCATCATTCTCTTGGACTCATCTGCCCACATTGATTCTGCCATTGAAGAAACAGAACTTTTGAGATTTCCCATCTTCTCAATCCTTGCTTAACTGCCTCTTTTCTGCTTTTTGCAACTACCACAAATCTTCCACACTGATGTTTTTGCCTCCTTCCTGCTCCCTTCAATGATGGAATTCTAGGTTCATTGTTGAAATAGATGTGTTGTTTATTTGAGACTTGCAACAAACACAGTTAATTCAGCTTTCACAAATTTGAAGCGGCTGGAAGATTAGTATATTAACAAACTGAATGAGAGACAGAAAAGAAACAATGCAGCAATATTTATACTCTACCTTGTCTTTTGTGCTTCAGAAGGGGCCACTTCATGACCCAGCTAGTACAGAGGCCATGAGTGGGAGAAAGGGAGCGGCACTGGCTGATTGGCATCATGTGTAGATGGCATCATACCCTTTTACCTGGCATCTTGGGTATATAGCATAAGAACATAAGAACATAATATGTGCCATACTGGGACAGATCAAGGTCCATCAAGCCCAGTATCCTGTTTCCAACAGTGACCAATCTAGGTCATAAGTACCTAGCAGTTTCCCCAAAAGACACGGGTTCCAAAATGCATGTATTGTGCTTCAGAAGGAAATTGCAGTATTAGTTTGCTAGAGTCAATTTTCCGTACTAATGTCTCTTTTCAGAATGTCAGGGCACACAACAGAAAATGGGAATACCAGCAACTATTTATTTACTTATTAATATTTAGCTCCATTCTGTTCATTGACAACTCTAGGCGAATTGCAATAGGTACTGTAGTTACTTGTCCCCAGAGGGCTTATAATACGTTTGTAATTGAAGCAACAGAGGGTAAAGTGACTTGTCCAAGGTCAAAAGGAGCATCATCAGGATTTGAACCCCAGCTTCTGTAGTTCTTAGCCTGCTGTTTTAAGCATCATGGCAGTCCTCCATTAATTGTTTTAATTGTACGATTAGCCACAAAAAAGAAATCCGTTTAGATCCATATTTACAGTATATTACTATCGGTGCATTAAACTCGACTGAACAACAAAGAGCTGTTACTGTTCTGTTATTGATGACTTGGTTGCACACTGCAGGCAGCAATTTAACACAGGGCTATAAATAGAAAAATACCATGGATGGAACTGGCTGGTCTTCTGTTTATAATATTCCCCTCAGGAAAAAGTATGACATAACCTAATTACAGTGGAAGAGCTTTTACTGTCGGGAAAATTGTTGTTATTCCATTTGACAATCAAGCAATTAGTTTCTCCACTGGCTTTTTTACTGGATAGTACTAATTAAGTCATCTACCGGAATGTAATTAAAAATCAGTAAAGGTGTTTTTGCATTTTTAAAATTAAATACTGCCTCACAATATGAATGAAAATAAAGTAACAGTATTATGTCACCAATTTATTTATGCATAAAGGGAGTAATGTTATGAAGGATTTTTGGCACATATATGCCAATATACACATGGAAAAATGCCTCTTGTAAAATTAGCCCCCCACCGCAGCAGATGTAAACATCCATGGGTTCATTTTAGTCATCATCCATGCAAGTTTGTGTTGGTATCTTATAAAGACATGTAAGTACTGTACCTATGTGCAGTTTCTTTATAAAATATCTCCCAAAATAATGTCTACTTGCCCTTCACACCTAAGGAACCTGCTATAAAATTACCCACCATGGTAGAGGATATAAATATAGAAAATCCTCCTGAAGATTTGACCCAGACCCTTCACAGAGAAAGGGATTCATGCTACCTATAAGAGGGCATATTTCTTTTCTGCAATGATAATGAGTGGCACCAGAAGATTATCTGTGCTTCTCTTTGGGGAAAAGGCAGGCTTAACTATTAAACAAGACAGGGCTGTCCCAAGGATATCTGCTGCCCTAGGTGAACCCTCAGTCCTATGCCCCTCTCGGTGCGGCTCAGGGTCCCATGCCTTCCAATCACCCCCACCCCCCCAGTGCCGCAGGTCCTACCTGTTATACTTTAGTGTCTCCCCTTCCCTTCCCTTCCCTTCCCTTCCCTTCTCTACTCTACCCTACCCCCATAGTCCAAGTGTCTCCCCTTCCCTTCCCTACTCTACCGTACCCCATAGTCCAACATCCCCTCCTCCAAACTGTCTAGCATCTCCTCTTCCCTTTCCCCTCACCCAGGTATTCAATCAACTTTTTCCTTCTCCTCCCTCCCCTCCCCCACCTCACCCCAATCTGACATCTTCTCCCCTAGCCTTTCCTTTTCCCTCATCTTAGTTGAAAATGTCAACATACCTTAGGGGGATAGTTTCACTTAGGGTATTTTCTCCAAATGGGTTAGTTCTGTGCATACTATGGCAGTCGTGAACCTCACTTCTAAGCCAGGGTATGTAGAATATGATCTTAATCTCTCAAATTTACTGCTAATGCTTGGTGTAATACTTGCATCATGCCAAAGAGAGCCTCCTGCTAGAGTTCGTAAGATGTAACATGTATGGGTAGTTTGTCAAGATATGCTTGGAAATTCTTCTTTATCATTCCTGTGGCTCCCACTACAATGGAACATATTTCTGTATTTTTCTGCCACATTTTCTTGGTCTCTGACTGCATTTCTTGATACTTCAAGATCTTCTCCCTCTCCACACAATTCACAGAATAATCACTCGATACAGACACTTCTATTATCAATACCGTTCTGGTGTTTTTCTCCTTTAACACTATGTCAGGTTTCCTGGCATCCAGTTTCTTATCCATCAGACTGGGAATGTCCCAGGAAATCATAACCTCTTTATTCTCTTAGGGTCATGATCCCAGTGCTTTTCAGGGACAGTGATGTTGTAGGGTTTCCAGAGTTTCCAGTGGAGGAGGCGTGCTACTATGTTGTGCCTTTCTGTATAGAAATTTTCCACCATCAGAACTTCACAGCCTGCTATTAGGTGAGTCACTGTTTCCAGCTCTTTCTTACAGAATCGGCATATGTCTGTTGTGCCAGTTTTTCAATACTCACCGTAAACCATCTCATCCGTAATCCACTGTCCTGGACTGCAACTATCAATCTTGCAGTCCAATACCTGTGCCCTTCGGTTCCAGTCTACCTCTACTCAAACATTTGTGTGTCCGTTCTTGATTGACAAAAGGTTCTTGGAGTAGCACTCTGTATTTTCCACTGTATTTGTGCATTTGCCACTTATTTTTCCTCGCCTGCTGATCTAATTCTTTGAACAGTTTTTTTTTCTTGTTTTGCAAATTCTGTTACTTCCTTTCCCATGCATGCCTGTGGATTCTTGCTCATTTCTTCTAATTGTCAGAATGCTTGTCCAAGTTTGATGATGGAGACAGATCCTGGACATTTAGGGGTATGTTTATTAAACTGCGGTAACGTAGCAGCGGCTACGTTAAGACGTGTTATGTAACGTTAAGGTGCCTTAACATTTCATAACACACCTTAACGTTCCTGTCCGTGGTAAGTACAGAAAAGGGTGGAGAGAGGGTGGAGAGAAGGGGTCAATGGGCGGGGAGTGGGCGGGGAGCGGCCCCTTTCACACTAACGTGAAGAAAATAAGGGCTGAATCCTAATGCAACTGAAAACTTGGCATTAGCACACATTTGCAAGAGAGAGAAACCAGTTCTGTGTCAGCTTTGTACAGCATAGCCAGGGAGCCCCAGAAAAGTGATAGTAGTGATACATTTGCATAGCGGACAAAGTATGAAAGGCCACTATGGTGACAGTGTGAATGGGGCATAGGGTGCTGCAGGAAGGACATGTAGTGGGGGCAGCTGGGGCACAGGGCTGACCAGGCGGAAGCCTAGGTGACACATAGGAACATAGACATGAGAAATCAGCAAGACAGCTGCTGACCAAAGCAAAACACAAACCACAAATACCCTGAGCACCCTAGCCAATAGTTGCCAGAGCACACACCGGACACCCTCCCAGCCACCAGTCCTCCATGTGATGGGGATGGGGGGTGTGCGGAAGGCCATGTATGTCCCTCCCCCCTGACACCCCACTCCAGGCACCCGCCTACCCATGCAGTGTCTGACCTGTGATGGCGCACCAACAGCATATGCCCATGTCAGCACGACAGAGGGGATTGTGTGTGTGTGTCTGTGCTGGAGGGGGCAGTAGCACCTGCCTGCAGTGGCCCCAGGCCATGCCCTGCACCAGTATGTTGTGTGCAGTGCAATATAAACGCTCTGGCTGAGGAAACATACAGCTAGCCCAAGGGACCAATGTGACCATGTGGCAACACTGTAGCGCAATACACACAGCCAGTGTGTCCCTAAGCAGAGGTTCATAGGTTCAGGTCCCAGCTGCAGGCCCAGCACAGCACAGCACAACACATCCAAATATTTTACCCCACTATGTAGATGAATCAGAAACCAGAGGAGGTCCTACTGAGGAGAAGGAAAGGTACATTCCACTAATTTCTCCCCACCATGTACAGAGATCAGAATAACAGAAAAGCTCAGGCTGAGGAGAAGGAAATGTCCATCCCAATAATATACCCCACCACATAGATAGAACAGAAAACCAGAAACGGTCTGGCTGAGGAGATGTAAAGGTACACCACGATAATTGACCCCTCTATGTAGATAAAACACAACACCAAAAAAGGTCTGGCTGAGCAGACATATAGGTAGCCCCAGGGCCCATTGTAACTCTGTGGTGCAGCACACACAGCTAGTGTGACCTGGAGTGGAGAGTCACAGGTTCAAATCCCAACTGCAGGCACAACACAGCACAACCCAATATTTTACCCCACTATGTAGATGGATCAGAAACCAGAGGAGGTCCTGCTGAGAAGGAAAGGTACATCCCACTAATTTTCCCCCACCATGTACAGAGACCAGAATAACAGAAAAGCTCGGGCTGAGGAGAAGGACATGCCCATCCCAATAATATACCCCACCACATAGATAGAACAGAAAACCAGAAACCGTCTGGTTGAGGAGATGTAAAGGTACACCACGATAATTGACCCCACTATGTAGATAAAACACAACACCAGAAAAGGTCTGGCTGAGCAGACATGCAGGTAGCCCCAGGGCCCATTGTAACTCTGTGGCAACACTGTGGTGCAGCACACACAGCCAGTGTGACCTGGAGTTGAGAGTCACGGGTTCAAGCCCCAACTGCAGGCACAACCAAACATTTTACCCCACTATGTAGATACACCATCAAAATGTGCAATCCCCATGGCAGTGGCCAACAGGGGCACAAACACCCACTCAGCCAGGCTCCACTATCCAAATCCACATGTAGAGTCAAGCTGTTGGCCCCAGCATGGAGCTGCAGGTAGCATCCCAGCACCACCACCACCTCCTGCACAGACCGGAAATGTTGACACTGTGAGCAGGGCAGGGTGGCGGGCAGGTTTGCCAAACATCCCTATTAGTGCAGAGTGACGCATTAGGAGTGTGTGTGTGTGTGTGTGTGTGTATATATGTCTATCCATTGTATTGTGGCTGCCCACCCTGTCCTGGGCCCCCAATGTGCTGATGTTAACAGCGTTAGAATGCAAATTTGCATAATGAGGAGCAAGGTTTTGTGGGTATGGTCAGGACAGAGCATATTGGGCAGGCGGCAGCTGCACAGGTAGTAGGGCAATGGCTCGGTCACTGTAGTGGCAAAACACCACCTGCATGGACACGGGGGCCAAAGCATGTAATACTGTGAGGCCAGTCCACCCTGATTGCTCAGTGACCATAGTATGTCTAGGTCCCCCCACAGTGCTCCATATCATCTGTCACCAGTGATACATGTGAGATCCTAGTTCTGGAGTCCAATCACTAACATGCCTGCCTGGTGTGTATGTGTGTGTGTGTTCCACATACTATGGGTGCACAGGTGTGCTCTCTGTGAGCCTGCACTAGGGACTGGCAAATGGACTGTCTGCAGTTAGCTTGTGCATGGTAGGAACCCCTGTATGCAGGTGCAGGTGCAGGTGAAGTCCAAAAGGGCTGTCTGATGGTGACTGCCAGATGGTGGTATGTGGCTAGGGAGAACACACAGGCCCACCACCACATCATGGCTGGTCTGCCACTGCTGCAGTCACATGTATGGGTCCTGTGCACTAGCCCTTGAAGGCTGTCTATCATCATTATGACTGAAGGTCACTGGTGCAACATCCAATCCCCAGGCACTTTTCACTCCATGGCTGCTCTGACAATATGAGTGAGAGAGGGCCCTCAGGGGGCACATAGTGTAGACCACTTTTACTGGTAGGGAAACTGCTACATATCCCCCATGTAATCCTAAACACCCCCACTAACAGGTGTCCATGGCAGCCAGATCCCAACACTGTGTACACAGTGATATGGTTGAGGTCTGGTCCCAGCAGACCACATGTGACTACAGAACACAGATGGGAACAGAGCTACTCTCAGATGCACTGTTACAAACACCTGTCACCCACTGGTAGGGGTAGGGATGTTTAGCAGGACCTTTCTTTAGCACCACGTGTACTGTGTACCCAGTGCTGTGCGCCCACCTGTACCATCAGGGCGAACACAGAACCTGCTGAATGGCAGAGTGTGGCAGTATCATGCCCTGGCAGGACGGTACACCAAGCTGGGGAAACAGAGAGGTGCAGACACCATGTGGAGATCAGATGTATAGCACTGTTCTGCATGTGCAATGCATCATGGGTGTTGGTGTAGCTACCCTATCCTTGTGCACACAGCTGATGGCTGTGTGCTGAACTGCAGTCCCCCTGTACCCAGCCAGTCCAAAAGGGCAGAGAGGTAAAGAACTCTTGCCAGTACAATGAGGCTACAAACAGTGGTCATGGGTCGGATTCACCGTTGTTACCTCCCCTCATGCTGTAGCAACCAGTATAATTTGCATTGCTGCCAATAGTCATACCCTCACGGATCGGTACTGCCAGCCCCCAACAGCTGTGCCACAGTTGAAACACAGTCCTGCTGTCCATCCATCTGCGTGTGTCAGCTGTACATAGTCCTGTCTGCCTGTGCAGGCTGCCACCCCATAGCATGCGCTGGTACCCTGTCCTGCATTGTGCCACTGTGTGCATCCCTGCCTGTGCCCGATCTGCATGATACCACCACCCTGCTGTTGAACCACCATTTCAACTATGTTGCCACCACCACCTCCACCAGAAGAAATGTACACCCAACAACTGCCACCCACTGTCGCACAAGCATGTCACATTGACAGAGCCCTGTGCCATGGTACAGTCACCTACAACATGTTGGTCTAATGTACTGATATGGGCTGGCCACAGATATGGCACCTGCAGCCCCCCACCCCCGTCAGTCTCATGTGCAGTGCTGCCCCCCGTGGCCACCTAGTGACAGGGTAACAGCTGTCACAATGCCCCTAGGTGATGCATGTCAAGCTGAGGAACCTTGCAGCCCATAGGGCACACTAACCAAGGACTCCCTAACCTTATCATGGCACTGTAACCATTAGCGCCATATCCCCGAGTTCCCCCAAAGGTGACCTGTCCATGGGTGCCTAGTTCCACACCATGCCTAGAGACCCAGAGAAGGTGCCCTGTACGGCACCTCACAAAGCACCTGGGGAGCATCGTACAATATGGCAGCCACCAAGGTGCATACTAAGGTGCCATGTACGGCACAGAGACTACAAGAGCCCTAGAACATGCCATGTCCAGGAGCATGGGTCAGGGCACCGTATGACATTCCTATGCCCTATGGAGACCCATGATGTGCTTGGTAGCGTATCAAGGGCAAGGCTTGCTGCAAGGCGCTGTAACCAAAATATGCCTAAATCACGCATGATAAGCCTGACACACTGTGAAGTTAAGCTGCAATGCCCACAAGATCATGGTCCAACAGAGCAGCCTAATGGTGTATGTGTAGTGCAGTGGGAGGAAATATGTCTCATAACAATGTAATGTGGGTTCAAACCCCAGTAGAGGGGATCACATGTCTAAACAGATAGGACTATGGCACAGCACAATGGGGAATAACACAAAACCCGAGCAAGGGAGGCGCATGACAAGGTGCGTAGAAGTGCCTGCACTGCTCATGTGCGCTCCTACTGTGTCATGGGTGACCTGACCACATGAGGCATACAAGATGGCTGCCAGATCTAGGAAGCCTGCATTTTCCCATGCGGACTTATATCTGCTTGCGGAGCAGATCTGCAGCCGCCAGGGGTGCCTGTTCCCAGGCTCATCCTGCCGTCAGGACCTCATCCAGGTGAGGAGGGCCTGGGTGCGCCTCACAAAGTGCAACAATATAGTCGCAGACTACCCACATGAGATAAGTGCATGGGGACAGGCACAGCAAGCAAGGAGTGCAATACAGTAGCCAGTAACCACATCAAATATCAAGCACACACAACAAGTAGAAAGGACATTTCTTTGGGGTAAAACCAGGAGCAATGTAATCTGATGCTTGCAGGTATGCCCTACCCACAGGATGTTCCAGACCTCCTTATAGAGCAGTGTCACCCATCCTGGTGTTATGGTCTTGGCTTCTGTTGCAGTTCCATAGCCCTGCCCTACCCCCAGGATGCTCCAGGCCTCCTTATAGAGGAGTGTCACCCATCCTGGTGTTATGGTCTTGGCTCCTGTTGCAGTTCCATAGCCCTTCCCTACCCCCAGGATGGTCCAGGCCTCCTTACAGAGGAGTTTCACCCATCCTGGTGTCATGGTCTTGGCGCCTGTTACAGGTCCACAGCCATGACCTACCCCCAGGATTCTCCAGGCCTCCGGTCTTGGCTCCTGTTGCAGTTCCATAGCCCTACCCTACCCCCAGGATGCTCCAGGCCTCCTTATAGAGGTGTGTTATCCATCCTGGTGTTATGGTCCTGGCTCCTGTTGCAGTTGCATAGCCCTTCACCACCCCCAGGATGCACCAGGCCCCAACACAGAGGTGTCACCCACCCCGGTGCAATGGCAGTTGCAGCTGCTGATGTGTGCAGGCCAGCACTGTCCGCACATGGACCCTGGACCCCAGACAGCATGTTGCAGCACATCCCCATGCAACACCCTGGTGTGTCTGCTGTTGTGCGCAGGGCACAATGGCTGGACACCTGAACCATGCCCCTGCCACTGTGTACAATGGCACCTGACTATGCAGCCTCCGCAAGTGTAGGACACATTTCGTAGACAGGCCCCTGGGTGCAGGTGGCATATCGACAAAGTGCATATTTGCGGGCTGGGGCATGTGCCCCCACCCCCCCTCACGGTGTCCTGTGCACAAGGCATGCCATCATGCAGCCACCAAGGCATGCTGCTCATGGCACACAGCATGACGATGGTACATGTGGCATGGTGGTGCATGGCCACTGCATGGAGAGGCTGCTGCTTGGGAAGGGGCCATGAGGTGTACGCCCACGGCACATAGGTCAAAGGACAGATATGTGCAGCTGCACCTGCAACATGTGGGTGGCAGAGGCAACAGGAAGTGGGGGACAGATAGCACACAGCAGAATCAGCCAGCCGCTGCACCCAGATATGTGTGATGAGCAACAGCAGATGGCGAGGGATGTGTGCCCCCAAATGGTCCTGCCCATTTCTGTACCCACAGGTGGAGGACCTTTGTAAAAAGGGCCCTGAGCTGAGGCTACGGTACCCATGATTCCTGGTGCCATGACAGGCTCCAGTGGGATGACAGCCATTGTGGCCACAGGACATGTGTGCATGGTGTGCCAGATGTGTTACTGTGGTGCTAATGTATGTCTTACCCCCACAGTGGACACAGCTGGAGACCAGGCCCCAGCAGTGCTGGATGCTGGAGATGGCCAGCCAGCACCAGAGGAGCGATAGTGGATGAGCCTTGAGGTGGCAGATGGCGGAGTGGCCAGAGAATAGGAAGGGGGATGTAGCGGGGAGGGGGAGGGGAGCATGGATGGGGAGGGGGGAGCAGAGAGGGGATGGAGGGGAGCGGGAAGGGTGAGGCGGGGAGTCGGTGGAGGGGGAGGGGAGCAGGGAGGGGAGGTGGGGAGTAGGGAGGGGGAGGCGGGGAGCAGAAGGTGGAGGGGGTGAGGCGGGGGTGGGGGCAGGCATGGAGGCATGGCCAGCATAGAGTGGCACAGGCCATCACATGGTGCTGGGGGCCCCTGCCATTTGCCTCATGGCACCGGTGATGTACCCATCTGGATGCAGAGCCTGCGCAAATCAGCGTGGGATGGTCAAGGGGTGATGTGTGTGTGTGTGTGTGTGTGTGCATGTGCAGCCTCTGCATGGCTGTGACGATGCACATGCAGACATATGCCCTGTGGGAGCAGAGCCAAGCTGTGGGTCAGATGGCAGTGACCATGGGCATGGTGGCTGACCAGCTGCACATGCTGTGTGACATATTCATAGCAGGTGCAGCTGACCAGCCATCTGGCCAGGGCAGCCCCCAGGGGGTGTGAGTACCAGCCAGACCAATGTCACCCCTGCCCTCTGGCACCCTGTGCTCCAGAGCTGACAACACTGGTGGGATAGGGCGCGACAGGGCCAGGACCCTCGGAAGCACACAGCATGCCTATTTAACCCCCCTAATGTAAATAAACCTCTGTTGTTGCCATGATCAAAGCGACCCAGTGTCTCATTTCACAACATGGCGTGTGGGGTGTGATTGCCAGGTGTGTGCATGTCCCTGTGTGTCCCCCAGGGTGTACCGATACCAGGAGGTATCACGGTGGTGAGGGGAGAATGTCCACTGGGGACAGGCCCAGGTGATAGCCAAACATCAGTTGGTAGGGGGTGGGGTCAGTGGTGCGGGTGGACCTGCATTTGGGGCACAGACCCCAGAGGGCATAGATGGGGCTGCGACCTGGTGTTGACTACTGTTGGGTGTGGGATGGGAGAGCAGGGAGAGGGCTGGGGGGGTCGGTGGAGAGGTTGGTGGGGGGGCCATGAGAGGGAGGGGGCGATTGCAG
The DNA here is from genome assembly GCA_033557465.1 of Ichthyophis bannanicus. Lineage (NCBI taxonomy): Eukaryota > Metazoa > Chordata > Amphibia > Gymnophiona > Ichthyophiidae > Ichthyophis > Ichthyophis bannanicus. The sequence goes on along the minus strand of CM066032.1, from coordinate 862,002,102 downwards.
GGGACCCATATGCAGTACGGTATGCCAGCGGCAGAGGGATAGGGGTGGAGGGTGAGGACGGAGGTGGGTGGGGTGACTGTGGGGCAGGAACAGACCGGTAGGTGTGGCGCAATGTGCATGGGGCACCAGAAGCGTAGGTGCTGCAGGATGGACATGGGTCCTGCTCAGTACGGTGCATGCAGGTATGGTAGCGATGGTGGCACTGGCGGGTGTGGGGCAGATCAGACGGACAGGGGCAGTGCTGCCACAGATGCCACATCTGACTGGGCTATCCATGGGGACAGAATGGGCCTGTGTGAACCCAGGGGCAGTGGTTATGCCGGGGGGTGGTGGTGGAGGCAAGGGTAGGTGGCACTGGGGCACCAGGGGGTGGGGGCTGTGACGTGGCCTGGATATGTTGGAAGTGGCAGGGGATGCAAACACATGTGGGTGGGTCACAGGGCACCCGGGCGGAGACTTGTGTGTGGGTTGCGGCATAGATATGGCGGGGGAGGGTGGGATGTGCACAACAGGGCTGTGTTCTGGGGGGAGGCCTGGTGGGGGCAGGCACAGGGGAGGGTGTGGGGGCAGACATGGCCATTCTGGGTGACGGATGTGTGTGCGGGGTTGCGGGGGGGGGGGGGCAGGGGAGGCCCAGGTTGCAACCAGCAGGGATTGTTAGGGGAGGGGGCACCCTGAGCAGGGAAGTGCAAGGGACATGTGCCCAGGGTGGCCACATGTGTGACAGGGGGACATGGGCCATTCAGCTGAAGGCATGGACACGTGGCCACAAGTTACACCTGTGATGACATTATTTATTGTGTACATGGAACCCCCCACACCACCCCTGCATCCTCTGCTGCATCCGCCACGTCCTTGAGTACCACGTGGGGTGGGTGCTGCTTCTGCCACTGGCAGTGCTGTGACCGGCTGGCCCATGTGTGCCAACATGGCCTCGTGCACTGCCACCATACTGGCCATGCTGGTTGCCATTGACCCTGCCGTGTCATTCAGTGTCTGTACCTCACGGCGGAGGCTGCCCAGCACCAGTCATTGGCATTGCACCTCACGCCGCAGACGGTCCTGTCCCACCACCATCTCACGCAATGCCATCTGTATACCTGTGGGTGAGACATGGTGGAAGCCATGAGACATGGGTTGCACATTCCACCTGTACACATGAAATGGCTGGCCAGACGGATCAGCCACTCACCCTCTGCATCCTCATGCACTGCCTAGGAGTGGGAACACATCTCCCCAATGACCTGGAGGATGGCTGCCTGTGTGGGCCATGGTGCTGTGCCTGGGGATGGTGGTCCAGCTGCACCACCAGCTGCAGACCCTGCCATGACATTGCTATCACCTGCCTTGTCTTCCGCCGCACCGTCCTCTGAGAGGTGGCATACTGCTTTGTCCCCCTTCACCTCCAGTGCTGCCTCGTCCTCCTCGGGCATCTCCATATCCATGCCCGCCTCGGCCAAGGACACGGTCTGGGCCCATTGGGCTCCACCTCCACAGCTGCCTCCATGACATGTATGTTACCTGTGGGGGGTGAGGATACACAGCTCAGTTGTGCCGTGCCTGGCCAGACACTTACATGTACCTGTCCCATCATGGCCTGCCAGGCGGGGTGGGCCACGAGACACATAGGGCAATCGGGGCCATCCCCAGCTGTATATATTTGGCCAGGGACTGTTCCGGGGCAGGGTGGTGCACCATCAGTTGTATGTGTCCCCAGTGTCAGTGGTGCCTCACTGGTGGATGTGTATGCGTGCAACTGGATATGGGCCGCATATACTGCCTGGACTGCTGGAGTACTGTTGGGGTTGGTGGGTCACCATTGCCTGGGACAGGTGTGCCCTTTGGTGGCAGGGATCCATGTGCAGGGGTGCATGCCCCATGGCGGCGTGGGGCCATGTCGGCACAACCGCTATTCCACATTGGGTGGCTGTGCAGTGCAGGTGCATGGATGCGTGTGTGCCACATGGGTCTGGCCTTGCCACGCTGGCCACCCTACCCATGCCACCCGCTGAATGGTGGCAAGCCCCATGTCCAGCATCCAAGGCTGCCCTCGCATCCCCATTGCTCCCCGCCCTACCCACCTCGGGACACCCACCCCTTGATTGCCATTGCACATCGCAGCCATACCACCACCACCACCCAACGCGCAAGTGGGTGCAACGGGACACCATCACCAACACACCCTGACTCACCGGGCACTATACTGCCCCCGCCCCCTCCAGTGTGGCTCCACTGCACATAGGTGGTCAATGATCCCTGCCCCTGCTTGTCCCCCTCTGCGCCTGCTGCCTCATGCCCACCCACCCTCACCCATGTGCACCATCATCACGTCACCCTCCCATGGCCCCCTGGTTCCAGTATGGCCCAGCCTGTGCCAGCCACCCTCAGCTGCTGTATCACTGTCACAGGTCTCCAGTGAGATGTCTACGACATGCCACATGGGCCTTCACTGCCACCATCACCCATGGCCGCTCTGCTGCACCTGTCACTTGTGGTCACATTATCCCTCTTGGTACCCTGTCCGTGCATGGTCCAATGGCTGTGAACTGTCCTGGCCTCTCCCCAACCCCATGTGTTGGGACACCCTAGAACACATTCCTATGTCCCACCTGCATGTTGGTCTGCTGTATCCAGCTCAGGCGGCAGGCTGTGGAGGTAGATGGGCTCTGGTCTGTCAGCCAGTTGCTGTTCCAGCGGCAACAGTGTGGCTCCGTGTGGTGCACCCCCTCCTGTTGAATGGGCATGGCACCTCTCAGTGATGGCGCAAGCCCAGACCAAGCGCTTGATGTTGCAGAAGCGTTTCCTAATACTCTCGGTATCATGGGCGGGTCCCCCTGCTGTGTCCACTGCTGTCGTGACCTCCTCCCATCCATCATTTTTCTGGAAAATGGTGGTGGTGCTGCTGAGCCACCCAAATAGCACCTCGTAGAGTTCCAAGATGGCTGCTAGGAGGAAGTCATTCTCCTCTTGGTTGTAGCAGGCTGCAGGTGGTTGGTGATGTGATTGGTCTGGTTACTGTTGGTGTGTGCTGCCCTCATTGCCCCACCCCATGTCATGTATTTCACACCCCCAAACGCTGGTGCACAGCTTCCATGTACCATTATGAGATGCCATCTGTATGTGTCATCATGTATCTGTTGACCTTTCACACGTAGATGCTTGTGCGCACTTGTGTGACCACCAGTTCATGATTGACCTTAGCACATTTCTGTCTGCAGGTGATGTGGGATATGGCTGTCGTGCCTGGCTGCTGACCCCTGTGCATCTTTCACGGACAAATGCAGAGAGGAGGTTCAATGAGGCCCATGCCTCCAGCCGCTCAGTCATCGAGCACACCTTTGGCGTTTTGAAGAGTCACTTCAGGTATCTAGATAAATGTGTAAATGTAATTAATAGAGAACTGTAATTATGTAAATATTGTAAACCTAATTTTTGAAGTGTCTAACCCTGCATGTTGTGCCTAACCCTAAATCTATGTATATATGATCCAATTTTCCTGTCTTGATTTGACATATCCCACATTTGTAATCAAACCGCTGCTGATCGCTGGAAGTAGCGGTATATAAGTGTAAACTAAATAAATAAATAAATAAAAAATAAAAATAGATAGGACCGGTGGGGCCTTACAATACAAACCCATGACTGTGGCACAGATCATTCTGGCCTGTTGCAATCTACACAACATTGCACTCAGGCACAATATCTGGGTCAACATTAATGAGAATCTTGAGGAGGATCCACTGTGCCCTCCTGCAGGTTTTCGTGATGACACACATGCGGGGACGGCGGTCAGGTAACGTCTGATATTTGTCTATATGTACATGCTGTGGTGTATGTTTCTGATGTCTCTCTGCACATATATATGTTTCCCTTCTGTCTTTACATCCCCAGGAGTAGCCAATGTTCATGGCCATCGCAGCAGTGCAGTGGCACCTGTGAGTATGTCCTTCAACCTGCAAGTAACTGTGTTGGGTGAACATAGTGGTATATGTACTATGGGTGCACTGCGGCATAGCATATTTATGTTGTTCTCTGTCCACTGCACATATGTTGTTGTGCACCTGTTTGGCCTGCGCCTCCCTACCCCACATGTTCGGTTTGGCAACCATATGGCCATTAGTTCAGGTCAGGTTCTTGGTTTTCATAACTGTATTTGTGGCAACTGTGATGGACCTGTGTATGTTTGCAGGCGCAGGGTGTGGTGGTAGTGGGTGGCACATACTCCCCTTCCCTAGCATTGTGCCATAATACAACATCAATGTCTCCTCGCATGGACTGTGATGCTTGCCTCCTCTGGTCACAGCTTGGGCTCACAGGGGCCGTATGCTACTGGTGGCATGCTCTCCCCATCTCACTGTGTGTGTGTGTCTTTGCTTTTAGGACATGTCTATGTGACAGCACACTCCCTGCTACCCTTGTGCATTGTCTGGTGATGGGATGTGCTTGGACACCTGTGCGGTGGTGCTCACTTCTCTATCTCTAACCCTATGCTGGTGTCCTTGTGTACATTGTGCACATGTATTTACGCATGTCTTCTATGTTTTCTACTGACCTGTCTCCTGTTTGCTGCCAGTCCACTTTGCATCAACACTTCCATTTCATGGATCTCGCCAGACCTTGAACATGTGGCATTGCCTGCTTGACATGGCAGCCATGGTGAATCCACGCATTCCAGTGACACACCCTACCTTCACTGTGACCTCTTGTGGCCTTTGCCTGCCTCAGACAGTCCCTATCGGACACCTGATGCACACAGATGGTATGTTGCATGTTTGATCTGTTTTGACTCACATCATACTTCAAATGTTTCTTATGGGCTGCTTGTTTTGTCGTGGACCTCTGTGGGATCTGTGCGCACCAACACTGCTGGACTTGCTGTGGCCAACTGGGCAGTCTGTGTTGCATGGCCATAGACATGGCCATGTCAAGATGGCAACCTGGTCGGCCGTGCCATCTCTAGCTGTGGCCAACATGCACTGTGTTCTTTGTTGTGATTGTGTCCTGTGTACATGTCTGAGATCTCATTATTGTGGTTTTTCTCTCTCCATTGAGACCTTATTTTGTGTACAGCATACCATGACCTGTTTCTCCTTCCTCTATCACAGGGCGCAGCGAACACATACGGCATATCATCTACACTGCAGCTGGCCTACCCATCACAGTACCATTGGTGGACAGAGCACTTCCATGCAACGATCCCTGGGGGATGGTGCCATTGGGTGATGGGCCTCAGCGAGTGGGACACATGCCTATGATGGACATTATTGTTTGACTAATACTTTGTGCCAAACAGGGACAACTGACACAACATTGCTGCCGTACTCTGGCCGTGTGTTGTGGTCATCGCGATTGTCATGCAGTACAGTCTGCATTACTGTGGCACACTGAGTTGTCACACATAACCTTGCATGCCCATGGATCTGTGACAGCCGTACTGGGACATGTGTACTTTCAGATGACATTTTCACTATGGACAATGTGTACTGGTCCAAACATATACAGCAGGATGTCACATACTCACTGTATGTTGTGCATCTATCTAATAATGTGTTGATGTGGATGGGCCATGTGTGTGACCTGCAGTGAAGTATATCTACATATGTTTGTGTGGACAGTTGCATGCAGCCACGTGTGTGTCATGGGGGGAGGGACATCCTGTAGGCCCTGTTGCTATGTCTGGTTACCTTGCACTTGGACATGACAAACTGCCACCACACAACTGTGATGCATGCCACTATCTGTGATTAGTGTATGACCCTCACATGGTGTGTTACAGTTCATCTGGAGCAGCACTCTGTCATGGTTTCACATACATGGTGCATGTGCATCTGCCTGATTCCAGGTTTGCAATGGTGCATGTGCCTACATGGATTCTGTGTGGGTTCATGCACCATTTTTGTCCTTTCGTTCTAAATCTACATACATGTTATTGTGTGTGGTTCCTCTACAGATGTGCCGCTGTACATTGATTTACCTCCCCATCAATGCATGTGTGCCAAAACCTCCATATGACATAGCATTGTGCCACTGACATTGCATCATTACCTTTGCTGTGGTGCGGGGGTATCTCATTTTTCTGCCTTAGGTTGTGCATCCCCTGTTCATCGGCATATCTGTGATGCTTCCATATCGACAACACTCATTGCAGCAGGCCTTCTGCATGGTGCTACCTCTATGTCTGTGAGGTTCGGCTATGTTTGTTCTTTGTCAACATGTGCATCTCCTACCTCTTTCCATGTCTTCCTTTTGCCTTGTGTAACTGTCATTGCTCCCATTTTGTCATTAAAGGTGTTTCTGTACATGCGTAACTGATGTCTGCTGATTCTCACGCACATCACGGACTTTTGACTGGCCATCTACACTGCTGTAGGACCCATTGATACACACACATATGGTCTGCACAGTTGAGGGCTAGTGCTGGGACATTATGACATGACATTTTGTTAATGTGTCTGCATTTGCCTGTGCACTGGAGATCTACATTGCTGTATGGCAGCATGGCATCTAGGTATCCTCCGTTCCGACCCTATCGCCTTCTGGTTATGTGGGCAGCTTGGTGCACCTGCCTGGACTGTGCCCCTTGTTAGTTGTGTGTTCCTGTACTATTCCCATGATGATGCCAACAGTGCATGTCAGTGCCATCTGGTTCACTCACATCACTGTGTTGCCAGTCAACCTTTCAGGGCATTGCCCAATGTGTGTGTTCTATCATTCACAACATGTGTGTAGTGTATTAGACATTCTGCTGCTGCATTCCTATGCACAGATGGTTTCACTGATGGCCACACACATATTCCATTTCAACCCAGGTACATTCATCGCTCCCATGTGCCTGTACATTTGGATGTCATCTGTTTTGGAGCATTGTGACTTCTTGTGGGTGGGCATCTCTGCTACTTGGGCACATGTATTCCCAGGCTGCTGCATTTACATCCCCACCTGGGATGTGTATGTCGGACATAGCTGGCATTGGTGTTCGTTGGCACTGTTGCTGGCGGTGGCTGCAGGACTGATTGTATATGCGCCTGCCTCCTTGTCTACACATCATCCACTGCAGAGATGTTGATGTGTTAGTGTGGCACTATGGTTCTCGCACTGGTCTGCATACCTGGGGACCTGGATTCAATTCCCCATGTAGCATTTGTCAGGCCACATTCCCTGCATTGCTCTGACCAGGTCCAGTTAATCATTGTCACCGTTTGATGTACATTATGAGGGTTATGTTGCCATGCACACTGTTTTGCTTGATATCATGGTCAGGCTCTGACACCCATTACATTTATCTGTGTGTAGGCTAGCAGACATCTAGCTGTACATGCTTTTCCTGACTTGTGTGTCTTGTATTGCCAGGCACGTATGCCTTTGTGGACATTTCATGACTCCTGTGTGTTTGGTCCTCCACATGCAGCACCCACTGTGTACATGTGCACAGCATGCATCTGCTGGACATAATCTGTCCTGCTCCTCATCTGTTGATGGACCAGTGGCTTTGGTGTGACATTTTTTACAGACATTTGTCTCTGCTGCTGCATCACCACACTGACCATCCTGGACCACTGGCAGTTGCCTGTGTACCAGCCATCTGCCGCCTCATACGGTGCTATGACTTTGCATACACACATGCCATTTAGTGGTACATATTAGCATTGCAGTTTCTGTGGTTGTTTGGAATAGTTGTTAGATGAATGCATTGTGCCACCATAGTTTGTGGGTTTGATCGCATCATGTTCCATTCCTCTTCTTTTCTTGTGTTCTGCTAACCTTACCATGCAATGGCTGCAACTTTGTCACCTCTCCGCACACCCTCCCTTCTCTTTGCTGTGCACCACGGTGTGCCCTCTATGCAACCTATCTTTCACATATTAGCTGTTACAAATGGTTCTTATCATTATGCTATTCAAGTGAGCAGTTGGCTTGGGGGATTGGTAGTGCTGTTGTGATGTTGTTGTTGGACACGTTGTTGTGTAGGTTCGATTTTCATGTGCTCCTTTTTGGTTCTATTCCCCGTTTTGCCCTGGTCCAATGACCATGCACAAAGATGTCCCCTCTGCAGGCCCCTACCACCCTTTCTATTTTGGATCTTCACTCCTTGGCATGCTTTGTTCAGGGCATTCTATTTCATGGTGTGTGTGCATATGTTTATCTGTGTCTCTTGTCCCACTTACAGACTACAATATCAGCTGTGGGCGTCTGTTCTGCATTTGTGTTGCATCATGGGTACTGGTGGGGGTTGCCCTATCCTGGCACACAACAGGCGTTTTGTGTGGTGTCAAACAGTGTTCGTGTATGCAGACATTGCTGTGGAACTCAACATGGTGGTGTAGCCTGCTGGTTTGTTCACTGACTTTCTGCCCACTGGTCATGGGTTCGATTTCTATTTGTTCCCATTTTTTATGCCTGTCCTATACAACTACTTGTCATTCCTTTGGACAGTCATATCTCTGCGGATCTGTGCTGCCAGGCCATAGTACCCTCACCACAGTTGTCAACAATCTTTATAAGGTATTATAGGGCACCTTATTAGGCACAGTACAAGGCATGTTCCAAGGCATGTTAAAAGGCACGTTACAAGGCACCTTATTACTTGCCTTGTACTATGCCTAATGAGGTGCCTTATAACGTGCCTTATAACGCGCGCTACCTGACACGGCTTGCCATAATGATGCCCCACCCATGCTTTTTTATGGGCATCTGTATCTTTACCGCAGAACCTAACGCAAGTGACATTACCACAGTTTAGTAAACATACCCCTTACTTTCATATTTCAGCACCTTTTGTGTATTTGGATCCAATGATGCTGTCAGATAGGCTTGGGGGACCTACAATAGTAGCTCTGTAGGTGTAGTCAATCACTATAAGTCTTAGCCCTCCTTCAGCTCAAGGGATGTAAAATCTTGGCATACACTGATTCTTGTAAATTACTTCATGAGCATGGAGGAGTTTTCTTGTTCACACATCCAGTTTTTCAAGCACTTTATGAGGCCAATCCACAATTCCAAAACTGTAGGAGAGTACAGGAATTGCCAGCTGATTGCTGGCTTGTATCTTATTTTGTGATGTTAAAGCACTTTTCAATAACAGTTTTAATCTCCTGTAATATTCTTTACTGATCTTCTCTCAATAGTTTCTGCTCGAGTCTCATTCCTTCCTCTATTCCGAGATATTTATATATGCCTTCCTGTTCAAGGTCCTTGATGTCACAGCAAGGGAGATCTTTTCAGTTTTGCTCAATTTTCCTCTGAAAAAGGTTGCCTTAGCACACTTGTCAAGGCCAAACGTCATCCTGATGTCGTCAGAAAAGCTTTTCACCACACAAAGCTGCTCTGCTAATTGTTGGTCATTGGAACTGTAGAGTTCCAGATCATTTATTGATAGTAGATGAGAAGTTGCTTCTGGGTTGGTACAGTCTTTAGAATTCAGGTTAAATCCATACCTCAAAGAGTTGATGAGACCACTCATTGGATTAAGCTCCAAACAAAACAGAAGTGGCAACAGGGAATCTCCCTGAACTATTCCTCGCTGAATCTTAATGTTAGGAATGATGTACTAACCATTTTTGTATCTCAAAAAGAGTGCGGATTGACACATTCTCATAGTGAACTTAATATACTCTATCAAACCAGAATGTATTTTATACATTTCAAGGCACTACATTATCCAAGAGTGTGGGTGACCTGACAGCATATACTGCTGCCAAATCTTCATTTTGCCAGTTGTTGGAATACCTCATTTGCCTGCCCTTCCCCTAGCTGTACTCTGCTCACACCAACCCTGGCTATGTGGCCAATACTTACTGTTCACTGTGCATGGACCCTATCTCCCAACTCCCCTGCAGCTCATCATACCAGCAGCCCGCCAATATTTTTCCAGTGTACATGCAGACATCACCATCATAGTTTCCAGACAGAAGTTGCTGATCATGGAGATGTGTGCCCATTCTTCCATGTCCCAGCAGAAACACTCATGTCTGCTGGCCCTGGTTTTGTGGCTGTCAGGTTGTGATGCTGCACTACCGTAGTGGCCACAATATGCTGGCCCTCCAATACCTGTGCCCTAGGCAAGCACCTGGCTCACATGCAAATTGTACTATCCTCTATTGTCAAGAATGGTATATGTATGGGATGGTTTTGACCTTTAAACTGTTTTGGATTCATGGGCAGACCATGCATTCATGGTGCATGGCCAAGGCTGGTACAACTGTCACCTGGTTGGAGGCTGGTGGCATTTACATCTATACTAGCAGTGTCTTTGGGCCTCAGACACACCACTGGCCTGGCTGTGCCAGCAGTGCACAGCTGAACTGCCCATTGTGTGTCTGAACCCCTCCCTAACCCTGCCTATTCAGATGGTAGCATGGCGATTTTAGCGTGGAAGAGTTTTGGCCATGCATGCCCAGCTACCATGAGCTCAAAATACATCTTGGCCCCGTGTTCAACCCCGCACTTGTGGCTATAGTGTTTTAGTAGACATGCAGTGTTTCATCACCATACTATAAAATATTACACCATGAAGAGAACCGCAGAAGAGAATGTACATCCCTCACACAGGCAATCTAGACAAAAAAAAAGAATGGGAGGTCAAAGAAAGCACAATAAATTATCAATAATTTGATTTAATAATCAATTAATAATTGACAATAAAATAAATAATTAAAAACATAAAATTAATAATTAAAACCTAACATGGCCATGTTTTGGCAAACACATGCCTCAGGGGTACAATATTGAAATGAGTAATCTAAAAATGAAAAATAAAGCATCAAATTAATATATTATAATCAGTAATCATTTATCGGTAAACATATGTAATCAAATATAATGTTTTGTGTATTGATGTAATAAATTAAAATTATTTACTACATGGGGGGGCGGAGCCAGCACGAAACCGGCATGGAAGCATAAGTCCTCTTCTCCTAGGCCTTATAACAGAAATCAGCGACTTACCCGATAATAAACCCCTCTCGGCGATTGAATTTGTCGGGGCAGCTGTCAGGGATGTCGGGGAGCAAGCAAACGCGCCTCGATTTTCCCCCAACATCGACAACATCTGGGTCTAAGCGATCTAAGACTGACCCGTTGTCCCCACATAAGGCAGGGCCTCCTCATGAATCTACTGAGGATTTAAGACTACTCCTGCAGGAAGTCCGTGCAATACGGAGCCGCGTCGACTCAAATGGAGAGTCGCTATCAGCCCTCCAGGACGACATCAAGGAGTTGGGCTCGCAATTTCAGTCCCTCTCGGCTCGGGTGGAGAAAGTGGAAGAGTCGCTAGTGGAGCACGACACTAAAATCAAGAGCGTCTCATCTATGGCGCGTAAGATTGGCCGGCTTGAACAAAGTATGGATGACATGAGCGACCGGGCCCGCCGAAATAACATCCGAGTTATCGGGCTGGGGGAAGGCGCGGAAGGGACAGATCCTGTCAGATTTATGGAATCCTTCTTACCCAAGATTCTGAACCTGACTTTTGTTCCACCGCTGGAAATAGAGCGCGCTCACAGGATTCCTGCTTCTCCTACGAGATCCCGGTCGCAGGATCCGCGGCCTCGGCCTTTCATCATGTGCCTTCTTAGGCACCAACAGGTCACACAGATCTTTGCGGCGGCCAAAGCCAGTCCGTCGGTTCAGTACGAAGGCCGGAAAATCTCCTTTTACCCGGATTATTGTAAACACACCGTCGAGAAGCGGAGGCTATTCCTGGATCTCAGACCCCGGCTGCGTGGCTTGCAGGCCCGTTTCGGCTTATTCAGCCCAGCACGCTTTAAGGTGACCTTGGACAATCAAACCAGGTCGTTTGATGATCCGGCTCTTTTGCGCCAATTTATTGAAGAACATGAAGAGCTTCAAATGCAGCAAAGATGACCTAATGGTCTGACTAGTGATCTCTTGTGAGACTGTGGTCGGGTATGGCTGGTTGCTTTCACAGGCCGGACTCCTGGATGTTGGGTATTTTTGGGGCCGGGGGTTGTTATATTATCTATATATATGGTGTAGTTTGGTCGGGTGGTCGGGGTCTTAATAACATGTTTATCAATAAGAGGCTGCTTCATGTGGTTAATGTGTTTCTGCTGTCTTACCCAGCTGTTTTTCTTTTGTTCAATTGGGGGGGATTCTTGGCTCACTGAGACTTTGAGAATTGGGTGTACCCGAGTGGACCACACAGAGCTATCCTTAATTACAGTAGCAGATTATGGCCACTAAATTGCGGATCTTATCTCTTAATGTCAAGGGGCTGCGATCGCCGGTTAAGAGAAAAAAATTCAGTTATACTGTAAGCGTCAATCTGCTGACATTATTTTGCTCCAGGAGACGCATCTATCATCGGCAGAGGCTCAAAAGTTAGCAGATAAATTTTATATGGTGGCCGGCTGCTCTCCTGCTGTGCATAAAAAGAATGGAGTTGTTACCTTATTAAAAAGCGCCCTTGGGCCTTATTTGATCAGCTCCGATCAGGATCTGGCTGGAAGATGGGCTAAATCTACTTTACAAATTGGTGGGGAACTCTTATCAATTCTAAATGTATATGGTCCCAATGTTGATGACCCCGTCTTTTTCTTTAACCTTGCGGGGACCCTACATGAAGAATCTGGGGTTGTAAAAATAGTGGGAGGAGATTTCAATATGGTTATGGAGCCCTTGTTGGATAGGAATCCTGGCAGGGCTGAACGCCCCTCTCGAGCGCGTGATGCGCTTTCTTCCTTGATCACTTCTTGTGATTTAGTGGATGTGTGGCGTCTGTTTCATCCCCGAGAAAAAGATTTTTCCTTCTTTTCCCCTCCCCATAGCTCTTTGTCACGAATTGACTATTTCTTGATTTCCAAGTCCCTGATCTCCGGTTGTAGAGACTCGTCTATCTTGGGTAGGTCGGTCTCGGATCATGCAGCTGTAACGATTGATGTGGCCTTTGAGGGAATTGAGTCCCCCAATCAGACCTGGTCATTTAATCGGTCATGGCTGGCAGATCCTGCCTTTCAAGAGGATATTCGGCGAGCTATTGTTTCCTATTTTAAATCTAACAAAAGGGGAGATACTACAGATTGGGCCTGGTGGGAGGCCTTCAAGGCCTCTATTCGGGCGGAGATTACCAGCTTCACAATTAGGGAGGCCAAGCGGCGACAATCTACATTACGCGCTTTGGATGCGCAAATCCGTGCCGGTGAGCGGCTGTGGTTGGCCCACCCAAAGCCTGAATTACTCCTTCGCTTACAGCGTCTTCGCTTTCAGTATAATGACATATTGAGCACTGATGTGGAGCAAGTTATGTTAAAGCAGTCTGCTCGGTTCCATGTCGAAAAGAATAGAGCCGGTAGGCTATTAGCCCACACTATACGGGGACCACAAAGTAAGCCTCGTATAGCCGCTGTTTTATCCAGTCAGCAGGAGCGTCTCACTAAGGACGTGCAAATAGCGGACGAATTCTCCAAATTTTATAGTTCACTTTATACCTCCGAGTTCCCTGCCGACATTAACTCTTTCACGGGCTTCGTTAAAGACCTTGCTCATCCTGTCCTAGAGGCAGAGCAGGCCTCCAGCCTGGGAAAGCCCTTCCTTCGCGACGAGTTACTTTCGGCCATTCAAGCCATGCCTTCTGGTAAGGCGGTTGGCCCTGATGGCCTCCCCTCTAAATTTTATAAAGTTTTCCGTAACGAGTTAGCCCCGTTTTTGTTGGACTATTATGATGGGCTGGCTAAGGAAGGGAGCCCTACTGGTAGGTTCTCGGAAGCCACTATTGTGGTGCTGGAGAAACCGGGAAGAGATCCCACCCTAGTTGCGAATTATCGGCCAATTTCTCTTCTAAATTCAGATTATAAGATTTACGCGAGTATTCTAGCGCGTAGGCTCGCCTCGGTGATCGGAGACTTGGTCCACCCGGACCAATGTGGGTTTGTCCCTGGGAGATCAACCTTTGATAATGCCCGTCTCCTCTGTCATCTTATTGAAAAGGCCTCCTCTTCCACTTGTCCGTATATCGCTCTTGCTCTTGACGCTGAAAAAGCATTTGATAGACTTGAGTGGCCGTTTATGTTTTTCATTATGCAATGGTTTGGTCTTGGGGAAGGGTTTATTCACAAGGTCAGGGCGCTCTATGCTAATGCTTCTGCTAGTATCCTGGTGAATGGTATTCTCTCTCGGTCCTTTTCCCTCTATCGTGGGACAAGGCAGGGCTGCCCACTTTCCCCGCTTTTATTCAATTTAGCCCTGGAGCCTCTGGCCATAGCTCTCCGTGGACAGACAGATCTCGACGGGATTCAGATTGGCTCATCGCAAGTCAAATTATCTGCCTATGCAGATGATTTGCTCCTTTTCGCACAGCCGGGGGAAGTGAGGTCTATATTAGCCTTATTTGATAGCTATTCCAATGTGTCGGGATATAAGATCAATTGGTCTAAATCTGTGGTGTTTCCCCTTAATCGTGTTGCCACTTCGGCAGAGATGTCAGATTTCCCTTTTAAGTGGGAGGCGGGCTGAGTCAAATATTTGGGGGCATGGTATAGTGCGTCGGTGGAGGATCTGATTGCGAAAAATCTGGAGGACCTCCTATTGTTTCTTCATTCTAAGGTGGTGGCCTGGTCTCCTCTTAATCTTTCATGGTGGGGTCGCCTAGAGACCATTAAGATGACTCTTACCCCTAAAATTAACTATATACTAGGTATGCTCCCCTTTTCTATCCCGTCAGTGTGGTACCAAAAGATAGAACGTGTCCTTATCTCTTTCTTGTGGAATGGGAAGCAGCCGCGCATCGCTACCAAAAAATTGAAAGCCGCCAAAGACAAGGGTGGTGTGCACTTCCCTGATTTCCAGCATTATCACCAAGCTCTCTTGATTAAACAGGGCTCATCTTGGCTTGTCGCGGATGATACTGGCCAACGGCCGACTTGGCAAGTGGTAGAGACTAATCTGGCTGCCCCTTGTCCTCTCCGATACCTGCTGGGGGCGCTACACCCTGAGCGGTCCCCAGTAGGAAGAGTCATTAGATCCACGCAGGCTGCCTACCTGGCATTGACGAGGCTTATAGATCAGGTCGCTGTCTCCCCGGAGCAGACTCCTGTCTGGTGGAACCCTCACTTTCGGATTCGGGGACGCTCATTTGCCTGGAGAGCGTGGCAGGATAGGGGAATCTGGTCTTTGGGGCAATTAGTAGATGCCAATGGTTGGAAGGACTTTGCAGTGATTAAAGGGACATTCGCCCTGCCAGACTCATTTCTCTTTAAGTGGCTCCAATTGAAGCATTGTATAGCTGCCTCTGGATTCCTTAAACGTACATCCGAATCAACTAAGGATAATGAGTTGCTTTGTTGGCTGAGGTCCACGACGTCACAGAAGGGGGCTACGTCTAAGATCTATGCCCTCTGGAGGGAGTATGTCTCTCGAGTGCCTCTCGGGCTAGCTCGAGTATGGGAATCCGATCTGTCTCAGACTATAGCTTCGGCTGAATGGAAAATCCTATGGGGCCCAATCTCTCACATCTCCAGATCAGCCGCTCTTACCCAATCTCTATTTTTTTTTATGCACAGGGCTTTTATCACCCCGACGAAGTTGTCCAGGTGGGATCCCGGCAATCAAGGGATGTGCTGGTCTTGCTCCGCAGCTAAAGGCACTTATATTCATATGTTTTTTGAGTGTTCTTTGGTTCAAGCTTTCTGGAGACAGGTATGGCTCAGGATGAAATTAATCCTAGGCTTTACTGGGGAGCTGGACTGGAGAAGGATCCTATTGCGGTCCTCTAGTTTCCTCCCTGCCGAATCCCAGGACCTGGTTTTTTTATTTAATTTTATGATGGCCATTGCTATAAAAATGATTCTCTGGAAATGGAAGAGTTTCAGTAGCCTGAGCCTGGATGGATGGTGGAATCTGGTTTGCTATTATTCCAAGCTGGAGAAACTTTATAGTAAACTTCATCATCCTGACAGGGCTGACCTTAATGTTCATCGCTGGGCACCTTTGGATGCCTATGTGGCTCGTTCTCAGGCCTGGTAGTTGATGGTTCTGTGTGCTCTTCTCTGCTCTAGGATTAGTAAGAGTCGTTCTCAGTGAGCTGAGCCGCGGGTGGGGAGGGTTTTGTTGGGGGGGGGGCTATTTTGTGGGTTTAGGTTTATTGTATAGGATTCTTTCTTCTTTGTCTTTCTTTTCTCTCTTATGTTGTTTTGGTGTCTATACTTGTGTTAATGGTGTTTTGTAAAAGGCTAAATAAAGATAAAAAAAAAAAAAAAATTATTTACTACATAAATTACATAGGATTAATGATCATTAGATGTTAACTTATGATTGATATGTTGATATGTTTATTTGATTGAGTATAATGGTAAGTCTTTTAGGATTGGACACTACCCTTATATAATGGCTTCAACTTCTGACGGAGCCTTTTCATATGTTGGATGTGGTGTATACTACAATAGAGATATTATCCTGTTAAAATGATAAAATTATTAAGGTGCATGTTTTTAATGTGCAGTAACTGAGCTGATAGAGTTTTTGTATAATCTTTATTTCACTCATGCCTTTGTGATTGATTTTTGTGAGCTTAATACTATTCTAAAGAGAACTGTGTAATTGTGGATTGAGAAAAACTAGCATCTGGTGTGAATACCAATTTCTTTGACATCAGGTTGCCCAGGGCAACTGTCAATCTTCTCCAGTGGGAAAATGTCTTTTTAAAATCGCTGCA
Organism: Ichthyophis bannanicus; assembly: GCA_033557465.1. NCBI lineage: Eukaryota > Metazoa > Chordata > Amphibia > Gymnophiona > Ichthyophiidae > Ichthyophis > Ichthyophis bannanicus. The sequence continues at coordinate 861,985,436 of CM066032.1, read as the reverse complement.
GCATTCGATAGAGTTTTCATCAGTTACAGCTTTCTTTGGTCCTTGGCCGCATGCTCTAGGGATGTGCATTCATTTGAAACAAAATAGGAAATATCAACAATATTTTCTATTAATTTCAATCCAAAACATGGTGCTGGAAAATGCAAAATTCAGTTTTTCCTCCTCTGTTTCATTACAGTCCAGGCTGGCCTCAAAATCAGTAACGTTTGGAATAGATGGCAGGCCTCTTTCAGAAGAGCCTCAACTTCATTGGGGTTGGCTTGCTATTTTGCTGGTGATTTTCCTTCCTGTGTCCTGATTGGCCCAAGGTTTGTCTGGTCTGCAGCTCTATGTAAAATGCTAACTTTTTTTTTTGCCATATGAATCTATTTACTCCTGATATAGAGATTTACTACAAAGATCTTTATTTTGCTATGTTCTTGTGTCAGATATTCTGTGAAACCATGTCTAAGTATACTCTCAGAGATGTTTACCAGGCCTTGTGCATAATCCCCACATGAGTAATGCAATTATCTTCTGGCTGGCATGTCCTTTGTGTTTGGCCTGCATTTGCTGCTTCTCTCAGACCATGTCCTTGTTTTCCAGCCTGTGCTGCTATTCACATCATTCCTTTTCATCTGTGCCATATCTGAAAATAGTTTCAAAACTCTTGAGAGTTACTCCCTGTAGATGGATCTCTTTCACTGTGAGAAGAACCCAGAGGATGTACAATGTGTGAGCTTTGAAAATATTGGCAGGCATGTCCCAAATTGAAAAGAGTGGTGGGGAAAGAAACATCAGATCTTACTGTACCTCCTCTCTCCTGTTAGTTCTAACTTTGATTCTCTGTTGAAGGTACAGCATGCATGGCTGTGAATATGTCCACATTAGATGGAACAGTGGCAGACAGCACACAGGCACAACAGCAGAAACTCTAACATGTATGCCTCTGCCTCTGTGCAGCACATGGTGCCTTTAAGTTTTGATGGCAAGATTCAGGCCTGGATTTAGGCATAGGCAACATTGGCAATTACCTAGGGTGCCACATTTTGAAGATACCAATTACCCAGGATAAAAAGGAGCCTGCTACTGCTTATTTTTATGGCCTGCTATACTTTTTGAGACAACATGGTTGTTTAGAAACTCTATAGGAAGTGTGTCTTTGGAATAGTGTTCTGCTTAGAAATTTTCCATAAATCCATCAAAGATAATTTGTTCTCAAAGGGGCATGTTGTAGTGCAGAGTTAGCAAGCAGTTTCAATACCATGCTAAACGTAGTGTGGTGTCCTCATGCTAAAAACCCTGCGCTACCTTGGCAGCATGCGTCAGAGCAGATACTGGGTTGTAGGGTCTGCACTAAAGGTGCTTGTTGCCGATAGCATGGCTACAACTAATGTCACCTCAATGTGTGGCATTAGTTGCACCCATGGCCTGTTCTTCATGTTAAAGGATGGCTTATCAGTGTTAACTACAGGGGGATAGATGTACATGCCTCCCTGAAGTTAGCTAGAAGCCCCGTACTAGTAATGCAGCCCATACATGTGTTACCGGTGCAGGATGTAGTAAACATGCGCCACAATAAATTAAAGATGAGTAATGAAACAAATGATAAAACAAATGAAACAAATAATAAATTGTAAAATAATTGTAAATAGTTAATGAACTAATATTTAGTAGGCTTACTTAACCCAAGGTCAATCTACTCAGATCTGTAATATTCTTACATATCATGTTTGTCTTATTTTTCTGAGCGAGACTGGCTTAAACCTGGTGAAGATGGATACCTCATCGAGCACTAACCCCAATCTTGTCTATCATGTCCTCAGCCTACTCATTGTGAAGAAGGGGTTGAACTTCTGTGCTGTAGTTAACTATCTGTCTCTAGGTGTGGTGATGCACTTCTTGCATACCCAGAAGCTCTTAGGGGTATGTTTACTAAACTGTGGTAATGTCATTTGCGTTAGGTTCCGCGGTAAAGGTACAGATGCCCATATAAAGGTGTGGGTGTTGCATCGTTCCAGCAAGCTGTAGCAGCTAACACGCATTACAAGGCACCTTAGACTAATGAGTTTTACAAGGCACCTTGGAAGGCACCCTGTAAGGCACCTTGGAAGGCACCTTATAAAGCGCCTTGTAAGGTGCCTTGTAAGGAGCCCAGTAAGGTGCCATGTAAGGTCCATGTATGGTGCCTAGTAAGGTGCCCTGTAAGGTGCCTCATAAGGCATCCTATAGGGCCTCCTAGGCCAAGCGCCATATTAGGCACCCTTGGACAAGGCACCGCAGAAGGCACCCTGGGCTATGGAACCATAGGTTAAGGTGGCCTAACAAGGTTATGTTGTCCTAGGTTAGTGTGCCCTAGGGACTGTAAGGTGCCTCAGGATGACATGCATGACCTGTGTGGAACAGAGACAGATGTAGCCATAACACTAGATAGAGCACTCAGGAAAGGCAATGAACAGGTGAGTGAAGGAGGGAGAAGTGGGAGCCGCTGGACCTGCCATATCTGCGGGCATCCCATGTGCCTGCCTGTACTGATGACAAACATGGTGGGGCAGCTGTACCACAGCACAGGGTGCTGGCAATGTAAAGTACCGGAAAAACAGTTGGTGGCAGACGATGGGAATACGTGTCCCCCAGTGGAGGCGGAGGTGGCAGGATAGTTACAATGATGGGTGGACAGAGGAGTGGTGGTGCCATGCAGTTCAGGCACAGGCGAGGCAAGCATGAAGAGGTGCAATGCAGGAAAGGGTAGCAGTGCATGACATGGGGTGGCAGCCGTCACTGGCAGACAGGACTCTACACAGCTGACAGACGCAGATAGACGGACCGAGGGAATGTTGGCAATTCTGGCGAAGGTATTATGGGCTGGAAGCACAGATCTGAAAATATATGACCTCTACAGGCATGCATACTATTTGAGTAGGACAGGCATGAGAGGAGGGAACAATGAGGAACTGAACCCATGAACACTGCCAAGAATGGCATTGTATTAACCAGTAGGCTATACCTCCGTGGTGTATGTCACAGCAATGTCTGGGTACAGAAGGACTGCAGGTCACCGCACAAACTGTTTGCTCTGAGTGCCAGGATAGGGTAACCCCCATGAGTACCCATGATGCAATGCACATGCTGAATAGCAGTCTACAGCTGATCACCAAATGGGGTCTGCACCTCTCCGGTACCTCAGCTTGGAAAGACGAACTGACAGTGTATGATACTGGCACAGAGTAGCTACAGACCATGCCATTGTGCAGGTTCTGTGTTCACCCTGAGGGATAGGATGGGTGCCCAGCACTAGGTCCGCAGTACATGTGGTGCTAGAGATAGGTCCTGCTGTACATCCCCATCACTACCAGTGTGTGATAGGTGTTCTTTGCAGTGCAGCCAAAGGTAATTTGGTGTCCATCTGTATCCTGCAGTCACATGTGGCCCTGTGGGACCAGACACCAGCCAGATTGGTGTGTACCCCGCGTTAGGGTCTGGCTGACATGGGCAGCTGTTATTAGGGCAGAGGGGTTCCTAGAATTGCATGAGGTGGGTGTAGCAGTGCCTTTATAGATCACAGTGGTATATACTACATCCCCAAAGGGCCCACATCGCCCTTTTTGTAGGTAAAGAACAGGTGCCCCTGCCCTGGGGAAGCAACCTCCATCCTATTTGTATGAGACAGCCCTCCTGGGTTGGTGGGCCAGAGCCACACCTATGACTGGAGCAGTGGCAGAACAGCAGAAATGCTGGGGTTAGGTCTGGAAAACCCCAACTGTCTCCCACCACTGTCTGCCAGTCACCAGCAGACAGCACAGTCAGACTGTACCTTAAAGGTGTTCTGACCATTCACAGTCTAACTGCAGACAATCAACCAGCCTGCTCAGAGAGGAACTATGTGCAGCAAGCAGGCAACTCAGTGATTAGGACATCAGGACTGGGGAACACAAATATATCACTGGAGGCAAATAGTGTAGAGCGCTATGTGGGAACCTAGAACTGCCATGGTCACTGCTCGGTCAGAGTGAGTGCCCTCCCAGCATGCCATGCTATGGCCACCCTGTCTATGCAGGTGGTGGTCAGGCACTACAGTGCCCCAGCCATTGCCCCACACCCTGTGAAGATGCATCCTGGCCAATCTGCCCTGTCCGGGCCATTTATTTATTTAGACAGTTTTGTATACCGCCTTATCCTTCAATCAAAGTGGTCACAACACAATTGGGGGATACATTTAACACACAGGGATATGAGACACATACACTAATACTTACAGGGAACATGGGCAATGGAGGGTTAAGTGGCTTGCCCAAGACCACAAGGAGCATATGTGGGATTAGAAATCCCAGTCCTTCCGGCCCATACCCAAAATACCTTGTTCCACATTATGCACCTATTCAGGCTAACGCTGGTAACAGTGGGACATTTTGGGCCCAGTGAAGGGTGATCAGCCACAGAACAATGGATAGACATACACACATGCTCATTCGTTTTGCAACATTGTACAAAGATAGGGGTGGTTGGCAACCCTGCCCGCCACACTGGTCTTGATCACAGTGCCGACATTGCTAAACTGTGCAGGGGGTAGTAGTAGTGCTCTGGTGATAACTTCAGTTCAATGCTGGGGCCAACAGCCTGACTCTCCATGCATCTTTGGATTGTGTAGCCTGTGTAGGTGGGTGTTTGTACCCCTGTTCGCCGCTGCTTTGGGCTTTGCACATGTTGCTGTTGTATCTGCATTGTAGGGTAAAACATAGGGACATGCTCTGCAGGAACCACAGCTGGGGCTTGAACCTGTGACTCTCTACTTCTGGACACACTGGCTGGGTGTAGTGCACCACACTGTTGCCACAGATGCACAATAGTCCCTGGGGCTACCTGTACTTTTCCTCAGTCAGACCTTGTATGTTGCACTGCACACCACGTACTGATGCAGGGCATGGCCTAGGTCCACTGCAGGGAGGTGGCACTGCCCCCTCCAGCACGGGCACCCCCCCTGCCAAGCTGACATGGCCATTTGCTGTCGGTGCTGGTAGTGCGCAGTCCCAGGGAGTGGATCCCAGGGTGGGGGGGCCATACATGGACATCCTCACATCCCCCCATCACTTCCTACCAATATTATGTCCCTTCAACATGGAGGCGGGATGGCTGGGGGGATGTCAGGTCAGTGCCCTAGCAACTATTGGCTATGGTGAACCAGGTAGATATAGGTGGATTGTGTTTGGCCTTGGTAAGCTGCTGTCTTGCTGATTTCCAGTTTCTATGTTCCTATGTGCCACCTAGGTGCCTGCCTGGTCCACCCTGTGCCCCATCTGCCCATGCTACGTGTCACGCCTGTGGTCCCCTATGCCCCATTTGCACCATCACCATAGTGGCCATTCATACTTTGGCACTATGGTGTTGCTGAAAATGGAGCACTACTATCACATTTCTTGGGCTCCCTGCCCAGGCTGTACATTGCTGACACTGAAATTTATTTATTTATTTATTTAATTTACATTCTCTTATATACCGTGCTATTCTGCATCAGTGTGGTTTACATTGAACAAACTGAAATTACATTGAACAGGGCATTATAACTTGGAGATAACTATTTTACAGGGAACATGGGCTATGGAGGATTAAGTGGCTTGCCCAAGACCACAAGGAGCACCTGTGGGACTAGAAACCCCAGTCCTTCCGGCCCAAGGTTGCTGTCCTCTAGTGGGATTTGAACCCCCGACCTTCCGGCCTGAAGTACCTTGCCGCAACCACTAGGCCACTCCTCCACTCCAATGGTTTCTCTTTCCTGCAAATGTGCATCTAACGGCTGGTTTTTCATTCGTGGTAGGATTCAGCCCTTCAGTTCAGCGCATTAGTGTGAAAGGAGCCTCTCCCCGCCCAATCTCCGCCCATTGACCCCTTCTCTCCGCCCTCTCTCCACCTTCTGCAGTGTTTACCGCGGCCGGGGATGTTAACGATTGTTAAGTAACGTTAACACGCGTTAACGCTACATACCGCGCGTTATGTAACGTTAACATTACATAATGCGCGGTATGTAACGTTACCGCAGTTTAGTAAACATACCCCTTAGTATACTGCTCACCAAATCTCTTGGGGTTCCCTTTTCTTCATGATATCTGATTTATGGCCATATTGATGATCTTTCTTCCTGGATTTCTCCTTTAATCTGAATGTCACACAGCATGTTCATTTTCCCACACATATAGCTGGTCATTCACTGGACCATATCTGTTCCTCTGAGACCATCTTCTCCACTCTTTCAAATACTAACTTCTGGCAATTACCTTGGACTGACTATTTCCTACAAAGTTTCTCTATTACAGTTCCAGCCCCTTCTAAACAAGACCTATTTATACCTCAAATATCTTGTTCCCTCCATAAAATCTCAATAGACTCTCTTAAGTCAGCAACTTTTTTCTTTCCATCAAGCTTTGCTGATCTCCCATTGGAATCCCAAGTAGAAACATGGAATGCTTCTCTGAGCAACTATGCAGAGTCCATTGCTCTCTTGAAAACAATTAATCAAGCTACTAAGCACCATCAACCATGGTTTCATCCTGGACAATGCCTGAAAAGGCAGACCCATAAATCTGAGTGGACATGGCGAAAACTACAAACTCAACAGCCCTTGTAGTTTTCAAAGAACAAAACAAAATGTATAGTCATCCAAAACAAAATATTTCACTACTCTGATTGAAAAGAGTCTAATAAGTCTAGGATGTTATTCCGTGTTTTATCCACCCTCATCAGCCCAGAGCTATTGGAAACCCCACAAGATATACCCTGCTCAGATATTTTAGCAAAGCTTTTTGTGGCTAAGGTAACATTTATAATTTCCACCAATTCTGGAATTCACTGTTTACTGGAAATTCCTTCATCTGAAACTCCAAATGAATCTTCAATAGCAAGTCTATGGGGTATATTTACTAAACTGCGGTAATCGTACATAGCGCGCATTATGTAACATTAACGATCGGTAGCGCATCATAATGCGCGTTATGATGCACTAACGATCGTTAATGTTACATAACGCGCATTATGATGCGCTAACAATCGTAATGCCCCGCGGCGCGGTAAAACACCGCAGAAGGTGGAGAGAGGGCGGAGAGAAGGGGTCAGTGGGCGGAGAGTGGGCGGGGAGAGGCTCCCTTCACACTAACGCTCTGATTTTCAGAGCTGAATAACAACGCAAATGAAAACCTGCCGTTAAATGCACATTACAGGGGAGAGAAACCATTTCAGAGTCAGCAATGTACAGCACAGGCAGGGAAACAAAAAAAAAGTACTAAGTGTGATACATGATCACAGAACAAAAGGGCACAGAAACACTGAAAATGACCCCAACAAACTGGAAAAAAACAATAACCAAGCTGGCCAATAGTGGTATCAATGAGAAACATCAACCCCTCCCCCCCCCTAGTAAGCTCCATAGAACAGATATAAATCGTGGAAGGGTCTATACTACGTCCCCATACAAGGTGAACTATTCCACAGTGAAATAGCGCTGCTCAGGGTTTTCCCCACCATCGGACAGGGTTCCTATGGCGTGCACATGTCCCGCAACATCAGGGCGGGCATGTCGGAATGGCAACTGGACAGATGCCGGAGAAGGGGATACAGAGGGCCGCAGGCGGCACATGCTGTGGTGGAGCTGGGCCACAGTGCGGACTAGGATGATGCCTAGGTGGCCCATACGAATGCTGAAACAGCGGAGCAGCCAGACAGCAACTGCTGAAGGCCCAACATGGGCATGATTGTGTTTTCCAAAGTGTCAAAGGGGATAGTACCCAACAGCTACCCCCAAGGGTATAGAACATTGGCAGGCAGGGCTGGGGGGGAAGCGTGGACATCTATGCAGGCACCCCTACCCCAGAACCCGCACCATAGGCAGCCGCCTACCTGCACACTGGATGGCCTGAGACTGCGCACCACCAGCTCCACCAGCAGAAGGGCATGTTAGCATGGTGGCTGAGGGATACTGGTGGTGGAGGGGGCAGTGGCAGCTGCCCAGAGCAGACTGTGGCCTAGCCCTGTGTAGGTGGGTGCCATGCACTGCAACAGACAGGCCCTGTCTGACCAAGAGTCAGGGTATCACCAGGGATTGCACCATCTCTGTGATAACATGGTGGTGCAGTGCACAAAACCAGTGTATTCAGAAGCAGAAGGTCACAAGATCAAGTCCCAGCTGTGGTTTCCACCAACCCAGTCCTCATATTTTACCCACTACTATAACATGCTAATACAGACAGAACTTTCTTGCAGATGACATAAACATGCCCAAAACACCTACATTTTACCCTACAGAACACAGACACTATAAACATGCACATTACCTAGAGCAGAGTCTCCCAAATGCAGTCCTGGAGGGCCAAACACCATTCCGGTTCCATGCTGCTTCTGATAAAGATGCCTGTGCTGCATTTCTATGCGCCACCCCCATGGTATGCAGATGTATCTCATGCATATTCATGAGGGACAGCATGAAAACCCGAACAGTGTTTGGCACCGCAGGACTGGAGTTGGGAACCTCTGCCGTAAAGCAGCAGCCAACGGGGGCAGACACACCCGCACCCACAGGCCCCATTATCCAAAGCCTCCTGGAGAGGCAGGACTTTGGGCTCTTCGTGCATCTCCCAATACTAGCACTTGCATACCTTAGTAATGCCACCCTAAACCTGGGAATATGGTACACATCTATCAAAAGGTTGCTATGATTACTGGCAGATAGCAATTCCTAGGTTAAGTACAATTTTCTGAGTGAGCTGCATCATAACAACCTTTCTGATGTCTGTGGAGTGTGCTACAGGTCTTGTGTCTGACAGTGTTTGCCAACCTGGGGAGTGACTCCTACAGTATTGCGTACCATAGCCATGCCTGCACTGTGCCCAGGAATGGTGTGGTGGCCTGGGCTGCCCAACACCTCTATAGTTGCACAATGCTGGCATAGGTGTGGGGAGTGTGTGTATGTCTATCCAGTGTGTGGTGGCTGCCAACACCCTCCACAGCCCACACTGCCAGCACTGTTGCCAGTATTGGCCTGCCAATGTGCATAATGAGGAGCAAGGTACCGTGGGAATAGCCTGGATAGGGTGGCCTGGCCAGGCCACATCTGCACAGGGCATAGGGCAATGGCTCAGACATTGTAGTGCCTGGTACCACCTGCATGGACAGAGTGGCCACAGCATGTCCTGCTGGGAGGTCACTCTCACCCTGACTGAGCAGTGACCATGGCATGGCTAGATTGCCCCACAGTGCTGTATAGTTTTTCTCTCATGTGATATTTATGGGTTCTCTTTTGGGGCATGATCACTGACTTATCTGCTTGGTGTGTATGCTGACCTCCCAGTTTTGAGTACATGCATCTCCTCCAGGACCGTGCATTATGGACTAGCTAGCAGACTGTTTGCAGCTAGTATATGTGTTGCTAGAACACCTTGCAGGGTGCAGCGGTTGGAGGCTTGCTGCTGGAGAATGTTAGATAGTGGGGGGGGGGGCGGGGGGCGGCGTGGGGGGGCGGGGGGTGGGGCAGGGGCACAGGGGCGTGAGCGGGGGGGGGGCAGCTGTGCATTTCCAGGCCTTCTGTCTGCTATTGCTTTATGGATGTGTACAGCTCTGCATTGCCTGCGCTGTAGGGTGTTTGATCCCTAGCAGGACTGGGGTGATGGTCCCCTCTACTGCCACCATTGCACATTTCACTATGGTGAAATTTTTGCCAGATGTAGGACATATAGCTATACTGAGATTTCCTTGCCCTTTGGTTAATTAAGGCTAATAAATAGTTAGAATTAAGTGAAACCCTAGTTAATATTGTATTTTGTTTACTAAGAGATTGGCTTATTGGATTATTAGGCTCTTAGATAGTCTGGTGGTGTGTTAGTTTTACAGCCCAGTAAACCATCTAAATGCCTTAAACGGGAATATTCAACGGCACCTACATGGTTAGTGCCATTGAATATCCCCATCTATGCCCATCTATGTCCCCATACATGCCCTGATGATATCTGGTTAGTATCAGGGCATGTTGGGGGCATTCTGGGGTGGGAGGAGGATCACTAACTGGATAGTGGCGATATTGCATGGCTACCCAGTTAGCGATCTTCGGCTAAAACTAGACCAGATGTTCGCTCACCTAGTTTCAGCCACGGATGCTACCGGGTAACAATGCAATATCGCCGCTACCTGGTTAGACTCTGTGGCAGGTTTTCCTCTGCGCCAAAAGCAGATATTCAATGTCATCATTGCAGCATTGAATATCTGGGGTTAGGAGTGAGTGGGCAGGGCTATGTGCCATAGTGGTGCATAGTCTGCTTAGTAGAATATTGGGCCCATAGTATCTAGACATATAGGATCTCTTCTGTCCTGCAGTGGTCCTATTTCTCCAAGCTGAATGCCTGTTTTAAGTTGGGATTGACTTTTGTAAAGGAAGCCTCTAATTGTAGGTATATTGGGAGGCTGTTCCAGAATGCTGGGGCCAGATAGTTGAATGCTGATTGTGGGTAACTTTGTAGTGGAATCTATGCAGTGGGGGGGGGGGGGGGCGAGGATAGAACCAGTTGATAATCGCTGAAAGATCTAAGGGTGTGACTAAGTGTTTAAAGAATGGTCAGGGCTGTAAGGTATTGGGGGGCATGGCTATGAATTGCTTTATGGGTCAGTGGGTCTTAAATTGTATTCACTTTGGGTAAAGAACCCAGTGGTACTGAATGTATAGTTGGGTAATATGATCAAATATTTTGGCAACAGTAAGAGTGCGGAGGGCAGTGTTTCGAATTGTCTGAAGAAGTTTAAGTTCAATGTTGGGAAGGCCTGAAAAACCTGAGTTACAATAGTCTAATTTTGATATAACAGTGCTCAGTAAAAATATGCGAAGAGCTGCCAGCATGAGGAATGGATGAATAGCTTGAAATCTTCTTAAGGCGACAAAAGTGGTCCTGGTAAAATGAGTGATAAGATGAGAAGGAGAGGGTAGAATCAAGATAGACCCCTGAGTATTTGAAGGAAGGCATGAGTGATTAAGATTGCACAAATGGATGGTGCAATGTCATTAGAATGTCATTTGATCCAGTCAAGCAAGTAGCAGTAGGTTTTGAAAGGTTCAGCTTAAGGGCATTATAGTGAAGCCATGTAGATATGACGTTTAAACTGGAATGCATGATTGATAGGTCGAGGTACTGTCAACTCAGGTGAGAAGTAAAATGTCACATCAGTATACATGTAGAACTTAATTTCTGTAGTCAGTATGAGGGTAGCGAAAGGACTCAGAAAGATCATAGGGTTAGTGGCTATTACTACGTAGATGGCATCTTGTTAGTTCACTATCCCTCCTCTAGCTCACCCAGTCTTTCCTCATTTAACATTTACTTCAACTCCGTGGCCACTTGGCTATTCAATAATGGTCTCCAATTTAATCCTTCAAAATTTCAAACTTTATGGGTAAAGGGGAATTGTTCCTCCTCCCTCCAAACTATAGGCTCATCCATTGTAGCAAATTGTTCAATTGCTAACTCATCTGGGGGTTGTTCTTGACAAACACCTTACATTCAAACCACAGGTTGTGGCTACAGTTTGCTCATCATTCTACACCTTTTGTTGGATCTGCTCTATTAAGCCATAACTCTCCAATTCAGCTCTTCATTCTTTCTTTCATGCATTGGTTGTATCATGGGTTGATTACTGTAATGGCATCTACTGTGGTCTTCAGACATCTTAACTAAGAAATTACAACTGGTTCAGAACACAGCTATTCATTTACTATTGAATGCTGCCAGATATGATCATGCCGCTCCCTTATTCTATCTGAATCACTGCCTCTCCTTTATCAATTTCACTTCAAGGTTCTCATGATTACCATTGAGCATATTATACAGCTCTCCCATTGTACCTATTGACTCTCCTTACTCTTTACTGTCCCACACTGGCCCTATGTTCTCAAACCTCTAATCTTTTAGTGATTTCTTTAATCTCTCATGTACATTTGGAATTCACACACCATTCAGCTTTTTATTTCTTAGCCCCTTATCTTTGAAATACTGTACTAGACTATATACATCATGAATCCAATTTTAAGAAACTCAAAAGAGCCTTTAAGACATATTACTTTGAGAAGGCCTTCCTGGAGTTTCAGGAGTAGGGCCAATGCCAGCCACCTTATACTTGTGGAGGAGAATTTTAGAAAGGATGTCTAAGTGCAATCTGGGAAGTATAAGCAGGGATATCTGAAAAAAAAGCAGACACATTCAGGTGCAGAGATGATTTCACAGACGTGGATGTACCCGATATGGACATTGGCATAAACATCCCATTAAGAAAACCTGGATATCTAGAAGTAGCCTAATTGTCAGAGTAGTAAATTAGAAAAAGGAAGCCTGGGTTCAAATACCTATACTGCTATCACTGAAATTTTTCTGAGTACTAAGGATGATGGTATACTTTCTCTTATATACCCTCTGGATGTTTTTCAGCCAAAATGAGAACTTTTCAGGTGCTTGGAACAGTATAAACTTAGATGTGATGCAGATGTCTGGGACATTTCTGAGATCAGGCAGGGATGCCCATATTCCTAGGAATGCCCCAGCCACACTTCCATCACGCCCCTTGTTCAGACTTGGGTGTCCTCACATTGGGGACATTCACAACCCCAACTTCTACAATGCTTTAGAAACATCTCTATGCCTGTTTTTGGGCTTCTAAAATGAACCCCATAACGTTTATCCTTTATACTTCATTAATTTGTTTTTCTAATGCTATCCTTGTAGTGGAGGCATAGCCTAATGATTAAAGCCCTGAGTTGGTAACCAAAAAAGCTGGGTTTGATTCCCACTTGATGATTGGCCACCAGAAAGAATTATTGAGTATTATGGACCTGCCACTTGGAATGATGATGGTATGTATGGTTATCACACCCCAATTTATATGATCAATCGTATTATTCGCTTACAAGCAGTAGTTGAGATAATAACTAATGAGACTAGTCATGCACTTACACTTTTAGCTAGACAAAGTACTCAGATGCGCACTGCTATATATCAGAACCGCTTAGCACTTGATTATTTGCTAGCAGCTGAAGGAGGAGTATGTGGTAAACTGAACTTAACCAATTGCTGTTTGAAAATAGATGATAAAGGTCAAGTAGTTGAAGAAATTGCTAAAGATATGCAAAGACATGCTTATGTGCCAGTGCAGACTTGGCACTCATTGAAATTTCCTAATTGGTTTGCTAACCTCTTTTCATGGGTGGGAGGATTTAAGACTTTCATCGTATTGGTACTAATCCTTGTTGCTGTTATCTTCTTATTACCATGTTTAATCCCATGTTGTATGTGTTCCATTCATAACACTATTGATAGTACAGTAGAGCGGAAGACCGCAACAAAAATCATGGCTTTATATACAGCTAGTCCTGGTAGAAATCCTTTAATCAGGATGTGATTCTTCAGAAAGTGATTTAATTCTCACACCTTATTAAGTAATAGGGTGAGATTAATCTAAGGGGGGAATGTGGCAGGTGCAGGCCTGTGACCCACAGTGTCCGAACATAAGCAGGCCAGCATGGCTAGCTTGACCTGTAAATGAGGCCTGTGGAGAGGCATATAGGATTGCACATCCCCCAATATGCTGCTATTGTAAGATAGAACTCAGTAGAAGTATTGAATTAGCTTAGGTAAGCAGAACTGCAGTATTGAAAGATGGAAAAATACAGAAAATACATGTTTAAAAGTTACTGATAAGAAAAAGTACATCTGCAAAGAAATAATTGGGAGTGCTGACAGATGAGTTGCAGAGCCCAGCTCCTCTGCACGTACAAATTGGTTCTATGGCCTTGAGAGTGTGAAAGTAACAAGTTGATGAACTGACCATTGTAATTGGGACTAGAAGGGGGGTATGCAGGTGTCATGCCCACTGGAGGGACATAATTGGATAAACTTATCAGTACCGGGACCAATAGAAGAGGTACGGGAGGTACGGGAGGTTACCGGGACCAATGAAATGTTTTTCTATACCTAGAATGGAACAGAAGTCTATAAAAGTTGTTGTAATGCTTGAAAACTTTGCTCAGCCATTTTGAAATTGACTGGTTCGAGACTTGTGCACAAATAAATGATTTGGACCTTCTGAACAGACTCCTGGTATCATTGGTTTGTCTGCGCTTTGCTGCTACACTAGGACTCCTTATGCCCTTGACAAGTCCCTTCACCCTCTATTGTCTCAGAAGAAAGGCTTGACAATGTACTTCCAGTCATACTGCTGCAAGAACCCAGGAGTTGCTGGGTTACCAAGAAACAGCATTGACTCAAAGATACACATCACGTTCCAGTTCTATCCTTAGTTGTCTTTTCTACCCTTCTCTCTATTCTATTTTGTTTTATGGAGTTCCTTTCTTATTTTTCTTTGAATTTTTAATTGTAAACTGCTTTGCTGTTAGCCATGCAAAAGGCAGCATATCAAGATTTTGATAAACACAAACAACAAATATAGTTGAAATGATATGAAAATAGGTCTTGCAATGATTTTGAACCCTCTGAGACAATTTTGAACCCTCTGGATTGTGTTACAAGATTGTTTTATTAAATTTTAGATAACTTTGATTGAAGATTTCAAATAATTGTGTGAACACATTGAGTACATTTAGTGCATCCTTGGTAAAAGAGCAATTTTATAAAAATTTGGATCAAATGATGGGAATTATGGCACTCTATTACTCAAATAAATAATATAGAGTAGTTTAGATGAAATTGTCATTTGTGTCTACTGATGATCCTTAAGACCCAGTTTCCAATAGGCCGATATTGAAACACCACAGCGGTCAACCATGGCACTTAAATATTGGTGGGATATTCAGTGCCAGTAGCCAGAAAGGAGCTGCCACTGAACATCCAGTCAGAGCGGCACTATCCAGATAACTGACGATACTTATCCTGATAGTTGGATTTTTAGTTGGCACTTATTTGGATTGTCAACTGAAAAGTCCACAAACCAGATAAAGTCAGCACTTATCCAAATAGTGTCAATATTGTTCTCGCTCCAACCATGGATAGTGCCAGGGTAGTCCATGGAGATCTATATAGTACATCTGAATATTGTGATCTGCACCCTTAACCCACTGGCTTCCCATTGTCTGACCAGCTAAGTCTTCTGAATATCAGCCCCTTAGTTACTAAATAAATGGAATTCCTGTATTTATTATGTTTTGATGCATATTCTTTCAGCAAGAACTACAATAAGAATGCTATTATTCAAAAGTCCCTCAAGAACGGCACTATGTAGGAAAAAACCTTCTCCCATGGATCTTCTATGGTAGCAAGAAGGAATATGATTCATAGACCATTCATTTATGAATAGGTGTGGTATTTTGGTATGTAGTGGGAAGGAGGATTTTGGACTAGTGCCTGGATTTGGTGGATAAACAGAAATTAATCAAACATGTTGACGTCGGGCAGTACTGGCAACTGAACAAAGAGTTCAGACAGAAGATGAAGGTGGAAAGAGAAGCCTACTGGAATGGTGTTGCAGCCAACCTGGAAGAAGCAACATCCAGGCACGGGTACCAGACTCTGTACCAGACCCTCAGGAGACTAAGTGGTAAAACTAAGTTGACCAATGACAACATCAAGAAAGTGGATGGCACCTTTGTGAGCTTCCTTGGTGAATGCCTGCAATGGTGGAAACAATTCTTCCAACAGTTGTACAACCATGATCCGCCCTAGGTAACACCACCAAAGCCACCACCTATTGACCTCAACAGAGAGCCAACAATGGATGAAGTGAAGAGTGCATAAGATCATTGAAGAATGGAATTGCACCCAGAGTGGACCAAGTCACTGCCAAAATGATCAAAGCTGGAGGAGACATCCTGCTGCAATGGCTTCACGTCCTCCTAAAACTCATATGGTACATGGCATGAGTTCCATCAGCATGGAAGAAAGCCATCATCATGCCAATCCTGAAGAAAGATGATAGACGGGAATGCAAGAACTACCATGGCATCAGCCTCCTTTAAATCATTGGTAAGGTGTTCATGAAGATCATACAATCAAGGATGCAGAAACGTTGTGAACATACCAGCCGAGAAGAGCAAGCAGGATTTAGGCCACATCGGGGCTGCACCGATCAAATATTCACCATTCGCCAACTGGCGGAGGAAATAATCATGTGTGGAAAGTGAACCATCATCGTCTTCATTGACTTCAAATCTGCATTCGACTGTGTTTACTGGCCTGCCCTGTAGAGGGCATTGGAAAACGAGCACATGCTACTGAAGATCCTCCAACTTCTCCAAGCATCATATAATGCTCAACTAGCAAGGAATTTCCTATCCAAACTGGAGTCCACCAGGGAGATGTCACCTCACTCCTGCTTTTCAATATCGTGATCAATGTCATTATGAGGAAAACATTCAAGGACAGATGCAGGGTCCAGTACAATGTGAACAACTTCCTGGCCGACTTGATGTTCGCAGACGACAGTGCCATATTTGCTGACACAGATGCAGAGGCCACCAAAATCCTTTACCACATCGCTCACATCGTCCAATCTTATGGCCTAAGAATCAATGCAGACAAGACCAAAGTTATGACCGCGGATGGATCACAGACCAATGTTCACCTAGATGGAATCCAAATTGAGCAGGTTCCAAAATTCAATTGCCTGGGATTGCTGGTGCAGGAGAAGAAGATGGCATCCACCACCAAAGTCCACAGCAGGACTGACCAAGCAACAGTAGCGTTTTCCTCCCTCAAATAGTGCCTCTTGAAGAAGGCCAATATCTCCACCAAGACCAAAATTCACCTCTTACGAACAATGATCCTACCAATTATCCTGTACAGATTGCAAACATGGACTCTGCTCAAACCTGACATGAACAAGCTCGAGGTCTTTCAGATGCGATGCCTGAGACAGATTTTGGGTGTCAATCATCAACCTTCAGTTGAAGAACAAATCTAAAAATGCAGACTGCAATGATTTGGCCATGTTTGCAGAATGAACACCAGTTGGCTTCCATACAAACTCCTCTGGTGAGAGTGACCTGTCCACTGGAGGGTTGAAAGAGCAGCACCAAAGAAAATGTGGTTCAAATGCATTGAGGAAGACCCAATGAACCATTGACTGACCATTGATGAGGCCAGAAATATTGCCACCAATTTACCAAGGTTGGAAGTGTATTGTGAACAACACACAGAATCCAGCGGCACCTACAGCCATGTATTGGTTGAGAGGACGACCTGCTCCCCAAATGCCAGCTAAGGATTAAAGAAGAAGAAGACGGGAAGGGGTTTTCTTTAAAACTCAGGCAAGACAGCAGTTCAGGGAAAACAAAAGCAGTTTTTTATTCTGTCACAGTTTGTTAAACCTTCACAAAGCAAAATGCAGAGCAGATAACAGTTCAGGGAAAACAAAAGCAGCTTACTTATGTCCCAGCTTGTTAAACCTCCAGAGGCTGGCTCTCCTGGCTCTTCCTCCAGCCACAAAGTTCCTAAGTATTCTCATTGCTCTTTAATATATTATAAGAGAAAGCAAATATTAATGCTGAAGCAGAACTCAGAATATTATGTAAACCGCTCTGATGCTAATTGCTTGGGCAGTCTATCAAGTGATACAATAAAAATAAAGATAAAGACGATGCAGAACTCAGAACTCCTTAGCACGGCTTGCCTTGGAAGGACTTCTAGCTCCACTGGCCTCTTTCCCTCCTGCAACCTGCTGGGTTCTTAACTTCTCCCTGTGAGCCATGCCCTCCCAGCCCTGAACTCTGCTGCAGACTCTCTTAAAGGGGACTGTTGATGCTCCCCTTGAAGAGGGACGGGAAACATAGAAACATGACAACAGAAAAAGACCACGTGATCTGTCTAGTCTGCCATTCCATATCAACTGCAATAGTCCCCATTTTCCTTTAGAGATCTTTGTCCCATGCTTGAGTTCAGATACAGTCCTCATCTCTACTACCTCTACTGGAAGACTGTTCCATGCATCTACCACTCTTTCCATAAAGAGATATTTCTGCATATTAATCCTGAGTCTATCCCTTTTCACCTTCATCCTATGTCCCCTCATATCAGAGCTTGCTTTTATTTATTTATTTAAAACATTTTTTCTATACCATCCCTTCTAGAGATCAGGGGTGGTTTACATTGTAACAAAGTTTTTACATGGAACATTAGAACAGTTTTATGACAATTAACTATTAAACATTCAACATTTAGTATACCTTTCTAAGGATTGTTTTGCTCATGAATTTATCAGTTGAGGGCTGGTTATAACTATAGGTCGGGAGAGGGAGGTAGAGGAAGGGGAGGGGGTTATGTGTTAGTAGTGGTGGTAGTAGTAGTAGCTTGTGCACTGGAAGGGTTGTGATTGCTGTAGTGTTCTATGAATAAAAATGTTTTTAGCTCTCTACAGAATGTTTGCAGGTCTTTAATTGTTCTTAGAGAGACAGGAAGGGCGCCCCAAAGGGTGGGGGCTATATATGTGAAGGCTCGGTTGGTGGTAATTTGTTTAGTCTTGTGGATTAATGATTGAACTTGTACTTCTGGCTCTGGTGTCTAATTGCAAGTTGATTAGAGAGGAGAGGTGGGAGGGGGCTATGTTATTAATTAGTTTGAAAGTTATCATTATGATTTTATATTTTACTCTGCTAGCAATTGGGAGCCAATGGAGTTGATACATAATGAGTGTAATGTGATCTGACAGTCTTGCATTGTTTATGTTTATGTTTATTTAAAATACTTTCTATACCGCCCCATACCAATGGCGTCTGGGCGGTTTACAAACAAAATTAAAAACAGTTACAATATAGGCTGTCGGAAAAGTTAAAAAGAACGCCAATTAAAATCTTAAAAGGGACAGCAGAGAGACAGAAAATAGAAACAGCAAAATATAAGAGGAAACATCAACAGGAGGAGGGGGAGGGAGACACAGACGGGGGAGGAAGGTCAAACGCCAAGCAAAACAAGTGGGTTTTTAGTTGTCGTTTGAAGGCTTGATATGATTGCTCTGCACGAAGAGGGGGGGAAAGTGAGTTCCAGAGCCCAGGACCCAGAAAGTAAAAAGCCGAAGAACGTGTAGACTCCAGGTGAGCTTGAGAGGGAGAAGGAAGGGCCAACCGATTAACGTGAATAGAACGGAGCAGAGGATGGGAAGTACGAAATTGAAGAAGATCTGCAAGATAGAGAGGGGTACCAGTGTGAGTCACCCTGTGCACAAATGTGAGAACCTTATACTGTATACAGAAGGGAACCGGTAACCAGTGATGGTGCAGAAGTAAGGGAGTGACATGGTCGTAACGAGAAGCACAGGAAAGGAGACGGACAGCTGCATTCTGAACGCGTTGTAGACGGGAGAGTTGAGATTGGGGTAGACCAGCAAGAGAAACATTACAGTAGTCGAGACGGGAAATTGCAAAGGAGAGAATAAGAGTAGCAAAGGCAGAGGGTGAAAGAAAAGGACGCACAGGACGAAGTTGTTTGAGGGATAGAAAAGAACGTTGAACTATGGAGGTGATGTGTTCTTTGAAAGAAAGAGAGGAATCAAGAATGACACCAAGATACTTGAGGGATGAGACAAGAGGAATGGGCTGGGAAGAGAGGGAAGGGGCGCAGGTGGGGGAAGGGCTTCCAAGGGTAAACCAAATGGCAAATGATTTAGTGGGGTTAACCTGAAGAAAATTAGAGGTGAACCAGGAAGCTACCGCAGAAAGACAGAGGTTAAGAGGAGAGATATCAGGGGTATGTGAATCATCGAAAGAGGCACTCCTCTTGTATGTTTATGCCACAGAGGTATATAAATGTCTCTATCGTATCTCCTCTATAGACCCCATCACAATAGGGTTAAGTGATCATAGCACACTTTCAATGGGTGGCATTAAGTGCACCCGTATGCTGCCTAGCATAGTGCTATGCATTAACAATGCTCTAATGACAGGTGAACAGATGCACACATTCCCTAAAGTTAGCAGGGGCCTATATGCTAATTTTGTACCTCAAACAGAGCCCCTTAATGTATTCAAACTCAACCTACAGCATAAAACAATAACTCCTCTCCCCCCCCCCCACTGTTCCTTACTCATTTATTCTAATGTGCCCCTCCTATAAAACATTGTCAGTTTTCA
Organism: Ichthyophis bannanicus; assembly: GCA_033557465.1. Classification (NCBI taxonomy): domain Eukaryota; kingdom Metazoa; phylum Chordata; class Amphibia; order Gymnophiona; family Ichthyophiidae; genus Ichthyophis; species Ichthyophis bannanicus. The sequence continues at coordinate 861,965,371 of CM066032.1, read as the reverse complement.
TCGCTAACATTGTAATATTTTTATGTCAAAGGATTTCTATAGAAAACTGATATGATCTATACATAGTTATACTGTTATATGTAACCGTTTCTGTTCTATCTATTGGAAAAAGAGATAAAATTTCAAAATAAATAAATATAATAGGACTCATGTATAATGCATTGTATTTCGCTAATCATGATTTTTATTAATGCATGCATCACTGTGGAGATGTCAGTGATAAAAAGGTCATAGTTGATGCAATAAACAGAATGGGAGTGGAGTAAATAAAGTCTAAGTGGTATGTTTACTAAATGGCGGTAAAAGAACAGTCTTTTCTGTGCGGTAATGGCAGCGATAATGGGCTACCGTGTGCTAAAAGTGCTAGGCGTTTTAGAGGCATTCCGGCGTTAAGGGGTGCTAGTAGACATTTGGCGGGCGATAACAGGACGTGCTGCATTAAGGGGTGCTAATGGACACAGCGGGCGGTAAAAGGACATTAAGGGGTGGTAGAGGACACTTAGCGGATGGTAAAAGGACATGCTGTGTAAAGGTGTCTTGCATGCACCCTAATGAAGTAAAGCCTCTAAAATGTTGAAAGGGGGGGCAAGGAAGCCACTGGCGAAGGTATGGATGCAAGCACAATTGGTAGCTGATGGAGTTGATTGACCAGATGCCTGGCTATGTGGAAGTATGTGTGATGAGCATATTTGACCATACAGAAGACCTGTGCTGTTGACTAGGTGAGATAGGCGGCTGCCTAGTGATGCTGGTAGTGGGTGTTGGCAGTGTCATGGGTGGGTGGTTGCGGCAACAGAGTCAGTGGAGGTGATGCAGCAGTGGGGGACGCTGTGACAGGCATGCAGTCCTAGATGCTTCTGAAAGCATACACCATGCCGTGAGTTTTATAATAGTGTCTGTGAGGTGGAGACATGTATCCAGATGTACTGTCAGTGTGTAGCATGACATAGGCCAGGACTGTGTCTGGGTGGAGGCAGCATGTTCCTGATGTGGGCAGCAAAGGGAGGATTGTCCATGAGTGCTCATGTGGAGCAGTCACAGGAGAGGTTTGCATGATATGGCTAACTGCTGCAAATGACCCCTGATGGCCATGGTGGGAAAGCTTACTGCCAATAAGCTGCCCTACCATGAATCTCTCTGATGGTCAGATGGTAGGTGCAGGGCTGTGTCATGGATCTTTCCAAGCAGAGAGTTTGCAGTTTATGTGGTGAGTGGATGTATGAGATCATACAGGCCAAAAGCATTTTAGTGTGTGTGAACCAAAAGTAGCAGTGCCATGGGGTACATGAAACACCATTTGTGCGGGTGGGACTGATGCCTCAGCCTGTGAAACTGCAAGACAATACACTTGAACTGAGTGGCATGATAGAAAGGGGCAAGTTGAATCCATTTGCCCCATGTGGGGCAAATAGTGATGGCAGAACAGTGCAGGGGATGGCTATGCAATGGGTGTTAGGTGCCTGAATGTATGAGATATATCCTCTTTACATAAAGCTGGGAGGTCACAATGATGGCAAAACAGAAACACATCTATACCAGTTGATCCAGACATCTGCTGCGTAAACATCACTGACCCACTGCAATGCGCCATGGCAGAGCCACTAAAGCCATGCTCACAGATGTCCAAAATGGGGAGTGCTAAGTTGGGCTACCCAACGTGTCACATAATGCATAGAAGTACGATTGTCTGCAGGTCACAGCAGCACCAGGACTATGTGAGGTGGGCAAGTGCACCCAGGCACAAAGTGAACATGCAGGAATCAAACCTGGGACCTTTGACAATGGAGATATTGCATCAACCAGTAGGCTACACCTCCACACAGCCTATAGATCTCTGATCAAACTGTTTGCTGTCTATGCAGGTATAGGTTGGGCCCTCCATTACCCATGAGGCACTACACATGCAAAACAGCGGTCTGCATCTGAGGAACCAATGGAGAATGCACTGATCCAGCATATCAGCTCAGTTAGATGCACTGGCTGCGTGTGCTACATGCACATAACAACAGCGAGCCATGCTGCAGAGTGGTTTCAGCTGTCACCCTGATGGTGAGGAGGGGTGCCCAGCACCTGGTCCATTGAACCTGCACCATTAGTGATGGTTTCTGTTGCTGGTCCACATTGCTGCTAGTGTGTTAGGCTTTTTCTTTTTCTTCTTCTTCTTTTTTTTTTTTTTTGCATGTTGTTGGTGATGGTGACAGCAGCTGCTTGGTACTATATTCTGCCCATGTTGGACATCACTCTGTGTTAACAATATAGGTGAGTGTGTAGTGTTAATATGCTGCTGTTATGGATCACCACTGCAGTGGGGGTGTATAGGCTGCTGTGAGGCTACAGCTACTGTCATGTCTGGACTCCAGTGAGTAGGTATGAACCATTGCTGCCCCCAACCATTGAGAACTAACAATTAACTACAGCACGGGCAGAAAGACTACCCTGCTGTCCTTCACTGGGCTGTCAGCCAAACACAAATCAACTAGAGTAGGTCTGCTAATCAGCATGCATGGAATGTGCATAGTGTGACCACAAGCCCACCAACTTGAGATACTCAGCATTAATAGCCAGCCATTTACTCAGTGATTAGCATCCCCAGATAGAAAATGCAGCCACATCACTGGAAACAAATGTTATAACAGAGCTATGTGGCTACATAACCATACCATGGTCACTTTTTGGTCATAGTGAGAGTGCCATCGCAGCATAACATACAGTGGTCACCCAGGCAATGCACGTGGCTGACGAGCACAATGGCATCTTAGCCAGGGATCCTACAATTGTGACAGACACATCTAAGTCAATCTGTGCAATTTCAGGTGATACTCATAATCCTCTGCTTTGCCTTATTCACATTTTCCAAACAGGCTGGAAAAAACTCAGACAATATGAGCCAAAATGGAGTGCAGAAAGCCAAGGACAAACGAGAGCCATACACACATGCATACACTCTCATTGATGTACTGAGCAAAAGTGGAGATGGTTAGCATTCCTGCTTGACACTCCTGTCTCAATATCAGCTCAAGGATTGATAACGTGTGCTATGATTGTACATGCTTTATTACCATACATTACACTAACCACAGATTGATAATGTGTGCTCTGTTTGCATGTGCTATATTACTGTGTGCTATTAGCCTCCAACCAGCTGTGGAGAGTGGAGCCTGTCAGTGCTGCTGGTGGGTGTTTTCACCCTTGCTGGCCATCTCCTTGAGGGCTGCACATGCTGGAGCTGTACTTACACTATCAGCTAAATCTTGTCTTCAGGAACACTACTACAGGGCAACAATCTATATAGATGAAGCTGATAAGTTCATAATCACACATTTTAGATTAGAAGAATACAGCGGCTCCATTCACAAAGCAAATCAGCCTAGGTGCCCAGTAGTCTGCCTCATTTTCCGAAGTTAACCCTAGAAAATGGTCAGCCAAACAGAGATGTATGTTGTTTTTCCCGCGGCACGGGGTTATAACTGTAGAGCGCAAATGCGGGTGTCCTTCTGATCGCACATTGACTATTCCATACACACGAAGGTTCATGCAGGAGTTCTCTAATTCGTCTGAAGGTAAATGTTTTGATTTTTCATTGGGGACTTTCTCGCAACGAGTCATGCAGGAACCCTCATACACACACGATAGAGCAGCATTATACTTGCTCTGCCGTTTTGTTTCCAAACAGTAATATTAAGGTTATTCAAGAAGATATTAATACAACCCCCTCTTTTCGTTTAGTTTTTTAAGATGGAGTTCAAAACTTTTTTCGTGATTGTATTACCAGTATGGTCTGCTCTGCTCTGACTGGCTCTTACAATATAATTATTCAATGCGGCTTACATATTTAAATTTATGGTCGCACGGTATTAAACTAGATGTTGTGGGGGCCAGTTACATGGTTTATTTAAAAGCCATTTGCAGTAAACTGTATTTTTTACTTATTGTTATTAAATGACATCATACTGCACTTGCTCTTAGTTATGTCTAATATGCATCACAAAGTTTATGGTAGTTTGTTCTTTTATGCTGGTTCGCTCCTGTTACCAAAAGCTGATATGACATAGACTTGTTTATGGACTTATAGTATTAAAATATGGTAAATGCAACCTTTTTCTTATTATAAACTGCAGTTTTATTTCTGATTCTTCATTCTCTACAGAGAGTTTAGATATATTTTATGGTTAGTATTATATTAAGTATTTATGGTTTTCACCTTTGTCTTTAAATTTATTGTTTCTTATTTCCCTCTTTTAGCTTTACAAGACTTTTATATGGGCTAACATACAACAGAGGTATCCATATACAATATCAATTCATTGATTTACATCACACCCTTACACGTTCTTCTGTCATTTCTTGTTAATATGTTTTTTATGTTACATATTTATGATTTTAATTGTTCATATAAAATGTGTGTTTTTTGTTATTTTAATACGTGTTTATATTATATTAATTTATTCATTTTTCTTTTTAATATGGCTTCTGTATTTTAATTCTTTTATTGATGTTTAATCATGTTTTAATTATGATTTGTATATTTAGTATGCCAAATTAACCCCCAATGGAGGTTTATCGAAACACAGCCTGTGCCGGGTTTTCCCTGGTTTATGAATAATAAAAAGCCCTGTCTTTCCTCCTTACCATGTTTTGGACTGGATGCTATTCCGTGAGGCCAGTTGGATGTGCTGGTGCCATGGTGAGGGGATGCCACTGCACTGGCATGCCAGCTGGAGCATGGTGTGTTGGGGACATGTAGCTTTGCAGACATCTCATAGCCCAGGATATGGTGCATGCCAGGCTGTCTATCTGCCCAATTCTGCAATTGTGGGTGTGTACAGATCCCGCGGTTGTGGAATTGGGTCCAACTTGGCCCCGTCCAAGTTGTAGGCATTCAGACAGCTGAGGAGTGCACACTTCAGAATCGGCCTCCATGGGAAGAAGAATCCAAACTGTGGTTACACAATGCAAAGTTCCAAATTAGGAACCATCACCTAGGAAAAGGATTTAAGCATCATTGAGGATAATACCTTGAAACCCTCTGCCCAGATGCAGCAGCAGCCAATAAAACAAATAGAATGCTAGAAATCATAAAGAAAGGAATGGAGAATAAAATGAAGGATATCATAATGCCTTTGTATTGCTCCCTGGTGCAACCACACTTTGAATATTGTGTGCAATTCTGGTCATAATATCTTAAAAAGGATATAGCAGAATTAGAAAAGATACAAAGAAGAAGTGACAAAAATGGTAGATGAGATGGAAGGATATCCCTACAAGGAAAAGCTTAAAAGGTTTGGGCTTTTCATCTTGGAAAAGAAACGACCTAGGGGGAGATATGATAGAAGTTTATAAAATAATGAATGGAGTAGAACGGGCAAATGTAGAGCAGTTGTTTACTCCTTCAAAAAGTAGAAAGACTAGGGGACATGCAATGAAGCTAAAATGTAGCACATTTAAGGGGTATGTTTACTAAACTGCGGTAATCGTGAATAACGCGCGTTATGCAATGTTAACAATCAGCACGTCATAACGAACGTTATGACGCGCTAACGAGCGTAATGCTCCGCGGCGTGGTAAAACAACGCAGAAGGTGGAGAGAGGGCGGAGAGAAGGGGTCAATGGGCGGAGAGTGGGCGGGGAGAGGCTCCCCTCACACTAACGCGCTGAATTTCAGGGCTGAATTCCAACCCAAATGAAAACCTACCGTTAAAGGCACATTACAGGGGAGAGAAACCATTTCAGTGTCAGCAATGTACAGCCCAGGCAGGGAAACCAAAACACAGTGATAAGTGTGATACATGTGCACAGAACAAAAGGGCACAGAAACTCTGAAAATGACCCCCAACAAACTGGAAAAAAACAATAAACAAGCTGGGCAATAGTGGTATCAATGAGAAACATAAACCCCTCCCCCCCAGAGTAAGCCCCATAGAACAGATATAAATCGTGGAAGGGTCTATACGCCGTCCCCATACAAGGTGAATGAGCCCGCAGTGACATAGCACTGCTCAGGGTTTTCCACAACATCGGACAGGTGCACATGTCCCGCAACATCAGGGCGGGCATGTCGGAACGTCAACTGGACAGATGCCGGAGAAGGGGATACAGAGGGCCGCAGGCGGCACATGCTGTGGTAGAGCTGGGCCACAGTGTGGACTAGGGTGATGCCTAGATGGCCCATACGAATGCTGAAACAGCGGAGCAGCCAGACAGCAACTGCTGAAGGTCCAACATGGGCACGAGTGGGTTTCCCAAAGTGTCACAGGGGATAGTACCCAACAGCTACCCCCAAGGGCACGGAACATTGGCAGGCGGGGCTGGGGGGGGGAGAGTGGACGTCTATTCAGGCACCCCTACCCCAGAACCCGCACCATAAGCAGCCGCCTACCCACACACTGGATGGCCTGAGACTGCGCACCACCAGCTCCACCAGCAGAAGGGCATGTTAGCATGGTGGCTGAGGGATACTGGTGGTGGAGGGGGCAGTGGCAGCTGCCCAGAGCAGACCGTGGCCTAGCCCTGTGTAGGTGGGTGCCATGCACTGCAACAGACAGGCCCTGTCTGACCAACAGTCATGGTATCACCAGGGAATGCACCATCTCTGTGATAACATGGTGGTGCAGTGCACAAAACCAGTGTATTCAGAAACAGAAGGTCACAGGTTTAAATCCCAGCTGTGGTTTCTGCCAACCCAGTCCTCGTATTTTACCCACTACTATAACATGCTAATACAGACAGAACCTTTCTTGCAGATGACATAAACATGCCCAAAACACCTACATTTTACCCTACAGAGCCTCCCAAATGCAGTCCTGGAGGGCCAAACACCATTCAGGTTCCATGCTGCCTCTGATAAAGATGCCTGTGCTGCATTTCTATGCGCCACCCCCATGGTATGCAGATGTATCTCATGCATATTCATGAGGGACAGCATGAAAACCCAAACAGTGTTTTGCACCGCAGGTCTGGAGTTGGGAACCTCTGCCGTAAAGCAGCAGCCAACAGGGGCAGACACACCCGCACCCACAGGCCCCATTCTCCAAAGCCTCCTGGAGAGGCAGGACTTTGGGCTCTGCATGCATCTCCCAATACTAGCACTAGCATACCTTAGTAATGCCACCCTAAACCTGGGAATATGGTACACATCTATCAAAAGGTTGCTATGATTACTGGCAGATAGCAATTCCTAGGTTAAGTACAATTTTCAGAGTGAGCTGCATCATAGCAACCTTTCTGATGTCTGTGGAGTGTGCTACAGGTCTTGTGTCTGACAGTGTTTACCAATCTGGGGAGTGATTCCTACAGTATTGCGTACCATAGCCATGCCTGCACTGTGCCCAGGACGTGTGTGGTGGCCTGGGCTGCCCAACACCTCTATAGTTGCACAATGCTGGCATAGGTGTGGGGAGTGTGTGTCTGTCTATCCAGTGTGTGGTGGCTGCCAACACCCTCCACAGCCCACATTGCTAGCACTGTTGCCAGTATTGGCCTGCCAATGTGCATAATGAGGAGCAAAGTACTGTGGGAATAGCCTGGTTAGGGTGGCCTGGCCAGGCCGCATCTGCACAGGGCATAGGGCAATGGCCGGACACTGTAGTGTCCGGTACCACCTGCACGGACAGAGTGGCCATAGCATGTCCTGCTGGGAGGTCACTCTCACCCTGACTGAGCAGTGACCATGGCATGGATATGTTCCCCCATAGTGTTATATAACATTTCTTTTATGTGATATTTATGGGTTTCTTTTTGGGGCCCAATCACTGACTTATCTGCTTGGTGTGTATGCTGATATCCCCGTTCTGGGTACATGCATCTTCTCCAGGACCATGCACTATGGACTAGTTGGAGGACTGTCTGCAGCTAGTATGTGTCTTGCTGGAACACGGTGCAGCGGCTGAAGGCTTGCTGCTGTAGAATGTCAGATAAGGGTGGGGGGCAGCTGAGCATTTCCAGGCCTTCTGTCTGCTATTGCATAATGGATGTGTACTGCTCTGCATTGCCTGTCCTGTAGGGTGTTTGATCCCTAGCAGGACTGGGGTGATGGTCCCCTTTACTGCCACCATTGCAGGGGGGTAGAAAGTGGATATGTTGGCGGGAGATCCTGTCCCCCAACCTGAGCCCCAGAGGGTGGGTTGGGTGGTGGTATGTAATCTCCCTGGTAACCACAGCAGAATGTGGGTGTGGGGCCGTGCAGTCCGGGTGTTTATTAGCAGCTCTAGCCCACTGGTTACTTCACTGCCCATGGAGCCAGAGGTCATGGGTTCACAACCCACAGTGGGGTTGATCAATAGGGCTGTCTTAGGCATTATCTATTTTTATTGTATATTAGTGCTGCCAGCACAACCACCCTCAGGGTACTGTCACCTTAGGGTGGCTCATAAGGCGCCCTATAGGGTGCCTCGTACTTTGCCCTACAGGGCGCCTCATACGGCGCCCTATAAAGCGTCTTATAAGGTGCCTTATATGGTGTCCTATAGGGGATATTATAGGGTGCCTTGGCAGACAGCGCACTTTATAATGTGCCCTATGGAGTGCGTTATGGGGTGCCTTATGTGGCACCTTAGGTTACGCCACTGTGAGGGTGTGTTTGCTGGCAGCACTATTTACGTACAACTAAACTTCCTTACAGCCTAATACTTAACCCTTTCCAGGCCAAGCCCAAAACTTTCGGGATCCGAACAACTGCCTAAATATTCCTATCAAATGGTATATAATACATGACCATGGCAGAGGGAACGTCACTATTGCAACATATTGAATAAGACGGGTACAATTTTCCTGACATATGCAAACATTAACCCGGCTGCAGACTAAAATATTATAGTAGGCTTTCAAAGGGGGCAATTTTCAAATGGGATGCCTCAGCCAGCCTTATTCATTAGGCACACTGGGGAATCGAACCCATGACCCTTGTACCATCATTCTGTGTAGTTACCATTGTGCTACAGCTCTGTTTCTGTATTTTGGTGTCTGCGCGCCTTCTTACACTTAACGCGCAGTAATGCGCCCTGTAACGATTGTGGCTGCGCGGTGCGTTATAGCACGCGTTATCACTAACGATGTACCGCCCATGTCCTTTTTTGGCATTTCTTCCACTAACGCAGCTCCTAACACAAATCACACTAACGCAGTTTAGTAAACATACCGCTAAGACTAATTGGAGAAAATATTTTTTCACTAATGTGTAATCAAACTCTAGAATTTGTTACCAGAGGACACAGTAAAAGCTGTGAGTGTAATTGGATTTAAAAGAGGTTTGGACGAGTTCCTGGAGGAAAAGTCCATAAATATTATTAAAGAGAAATGAGGAAATCTCCTGCTTCCCAATTGGACAAGCAGCATGGGATCTGTGTACCTTTTGGGAACCTGACAGGTACGTATGACCTGGCTTGGCCACTGTTGGAAACAGAATACTGGACTTGATGTTCTTATGTTGCTATGTTACATATATGGAAAACATGTATATGTTTATATGAGGGTATCTGTACAAACTTTGAATAAGGGATATATTTATTTATTTATTTTGACAAGCTTATATACTGCTTTTCCAAAGATCAAGGTGGTTTACATTAAATATAGCAGAACTTTCCAGAGGACAAGGTTAATATAACAAAATGAATGTAATAAAACCGAACAAATTCACATATAATATGTGAACAGTAAACAATATGTAGAGACTTATGTGGACTTATAAGGGAAGGAAGGGGGAAGGGAAGGAATGGAGGTTACAAGGTGGGGATTACAGGGAGGGGGAAATGGTGGACGGCATTTAATTCTTCAGAGTATAGTTCTCAGTTCATGATGGTTGTTTAAGTGGTTGAGTTATGTCTCCAAAATGCTCTTTAAAAAGGTAGATTTTAAGGAGCTTCCAGAAGTCTACAAGGTCCATAGTGGCTATAAGGTTAGCAGGCAGTGAATTGCATTTGCTAGATGCATAAAGGGAGAATGTGGTTTGGTTGAATTTTGTAAGGTCCGAAGAAAGGGCAAGTAGATGTTGTATAGGGGCTCTTCTGTGATGATTACAAAGGTACACTAAAAAAATTTTTTTTTAAACTGCCTATAATGTTTCGATTGATTTTTACGTTTTTTGTTGCACTGAATCCAAATCTGGTAACCAATTTGCTCCATCACGTACAGATTTTTTGCTACATTGGGTTAGCAGTTTGAGGTGAACGTTTCAGATTGAGTGCGATCGAGATAAAAGTTTCTTGGATGAATTCTTTATACTAATTGTTTAGTAGTTATTCAAATAAGAATAAAGAAAATTGTAACAAGGCAGCACATAAGAATAGAGTAATGTCAACAAAACACACTGTGATGGTAGCAAAATTGTCTGCACTTAAAACAGCCACATACATGTGCACAAACATTGAGCATATAAGAGCGAGGTTAGACACAAAGCAAAGCAAAGAAATGTGCAAAAAATGCTGTACAGGTATGTATGTAAGAATAGAAAACGCAAACCGCACCATTGCAATACATGAAGACAAACACCCGATGGTGTGAAAATAAAATTCTAATAAATGAGATCCGACACTGTGGTAATAACTAGCAAATTTTTATTTCAAAGTTTAGTAAAAACCCGATATTTGTCAACACAGTTTAGATTTTAAAGTCATTCTTGGGTCAATCAATCTCCTGGTGGGCCCGTTTCTTCTTCCCCCGAATGCTTCTCTTGGTGCGCTGCTTGGCGTATTTTTCATCTGGGGTTTCCCGCAGCATCAACCAGCAGAAATCAGCCATCATAGTGGTGTTCCATCATCCTTGGTACCTTCTCTCTGCGTCCTTGATGTCCTGGTGAAACCTTTCACCATGTTCTTCACTGTACACCCCCAAGTTTTCGGGAAAGTAGTTCACATGGGAGTGCAAGAAATGGACTTTCAGGCTCATGTTACAGCCTTGTTCTTTGAAGGCATTGAGCATCCTGGCAACAATATCCTTATAGTTCTCATCCCGCCTGTTCCCCAAGAATTAGAGAACAACATCCTTGAAGGAATCCCAGGCTTCTTTTTCCTTCTCAGACATCGTTTCAGCGAATGCTCCATCTGAAATGAGTTTCCTTATATCAGGGCAAACAAACACTCCTTCCTTTAGCTTTGCTTCAGAAAGTCGGGGGAACTTTGAGCAAAGGTACCGAAAGCACTCAACATCTTTTGGAAGGGACTTGATGAATTGCTTAATGAGACCCAACTTAATGTGGAGAGGTGGTAATAGAATTTTATCACGAGGTACCAAGCTCTCATGAAGAACATTTTTCTCACCGGGTCTCAAATACTCCCGAATTGGCCAGTCTTTTTTCCCCCAGTGTAGGTTGCGGGCCCGGCTATCCCAAAAGCAAAGGAAGCAGGGATATTTGGTGAAACCGGATTGCTGCCCTAATAGCATGGATAGAATTTTAAAGTCTCCACAAATCATCCACTTATGCTCATCATAACGAATCTTCTGAAGAATCAGGGCCAAATTCTCGTATTTTTCTTGGAGAATAACAGAGTGAGCAATAGGAACTGAAGCGAATGTGTTGCCATTATGAAGAAGAACACCTTTTATGCTGTCTTTTGACGAATCAATGAACAGCCGCCATTCAGCAGGATCATACTTGAGTTTAAACTTTTCCATCACTCCGTATATATCGTTGCAAAATACCAAATCTTCCTCTTTGCTGAAATACTTCAAAAATTGTGTCTCGCGGTTGCGGTACCAATAAAAAGTTGTTCCTGGTGACAATAGATTTTTCTGTTTAAGCCGAGAACCTAGCAGTTGGGCAGCATCTTTTGGGAGTCCTAAATCCCGGACTAAATCATTCAATTCAGCTTGAGAGAAAAGTTCAGGTTTCGGATCTGGTTCAGTTTCAAACTCGGAAGTACTGGACTCATCGGGAAAAGCCATCTGATGAGTCTCATCATGATCAGAACCGTCCACACAAATATGATCCAAAGATTTTGGTGGTTCAGGCACAGGTACTTCGTTGCTATGAGGCATAGGCCTAATTGCTGAGGGAAGGTTGGGGTAACTTATTACGTTCTTATTTTTTAAGTTGTATCCCTTCACAATGCAAGAGCAAAAATAGCAGTCACTGCTGTGGTCTCTTTGTTCACGCCACATCATAGGTATTCCGAAACGAAATGCTTGTTTTTTACCTTTCATCCATAAGCGTAGATCTTCCTCACATGTCTTGCACACTTTGTGAGGAGCCCACGGTTTTGTCTTGATCGCCTAACTTCAAACCGAAATAGGCGAAATATACTTTTTTAATAAATGCAGAAATGTTCCTCTGCCGCTTTTTCATGGTATATTCCCCACAAATAAAACAAAAACTGTCCGGAGAGTTGACGCAACCTCTGGCTCTGTGAGCCATCACAAATACACAGCACTGCAAACTACAACTGTAGTGAACCACTTCGGAATAAAGCTGGATTACGACTGAGCAAACAAAAGGTAATAATGAACTTGCAAGAAACTGAAATTTGACAGGAACGTTCATGTCGCAACCACCGTGTTTGAGCGAGCGAACGAGGCGAGGCGAACAGGAAAGAACATGCGCCAGCGCGAGTACTGGATTTAGCCCCCCGCCTCCCAATTGTCCTGTTAATGTATAAAATGAATACAAAACACTCTAAAATATCATGAGGGAGTGTTTCTAGTTAGTTAACCATTACAACCTCTATTTTGGGCCAAGAAAATAAACTGCAGTCGGCTAAAAAGAAATTATGTGAACATTCCTTATATGAGTAAGAAATCTAATTTTGCAAAAAATCGTGACGTGATGGAACATTTTGGCTATTTTTCCTGGATTCAGCACCCCAAAATCTATAGGAATCAGTTGCAAAACTGAAGGCAGTTTTTTGGTAGTGTACCTATGTTATTAGTTGGTTTTCTTATTAAAGATTGTAGGTATTGAGAGGATAGTTTGGATAGGTTTTGAACGTTGTTATAATAGCTTTGTATTTTATGCGGTTCATCAGCGGAAGCCAATGCAGCTCTTTAAGAATAGAAATAATATAGCAAGATCTAAGAGCATTGACGAGTATTCGTACAGCTGCATGCTGTGCAAGTTGAAGTATATATAGGGAGCTTTTTGGAATCCCCTGAAAGATTGCATTGCAGAACTCAAGGTGGGGGGTAAATCATAGCCTGGAAAACCGATTGGAAATCATGGGTCTCAAGGAGTGGACACAGTTGTTGGAGGGTTCTAATTTTGTTATATATGGTTTTTGTTGTTTTGTTTATATAGAAACATAGAAATATGATGACAGAAAAAGACCACATGACCTATCTAGTCTGTCCTTCCATATCAACAACTACAACAGTCCCCTTTTTTCCTTCAGAGATCCTCTGTGTTTGTCCCATGCTTTTTTGAATTCAGATACTGTCCTCATCTCTCCCACCTTCACTGGGAGACTATTCCACGGATCCACCACTCTTTCCGTAAAGAAATATTTCTGCATATCACTCCTGAATCTATCCCCCTTCACCCTCATCCCATGTCCCCTCGTAGCAGAACTTGCTTTCAATCGAAAGAGGCTCTCCCCCTGTACATTTATGCCATGGAGGTATTTAAACATCTCAATCATATCACCTCTAACCCTCCTTTCCTCTAAGGTGTACATATTAAGATCCTTAAGTCTGTCCTCATATGCTTTATAATGAAGACCACTAATCATTTTAGTAGCCACCCTCTGCACCGACTCCATCCTGTTCACATCCTTTTGAAGGTGCGGTCTCCAGAATTGCACACTATACTCCAAATGAGGTCGCACCAAAGACTTATACAGAGGCATTATCACCTCCTTGTTTCTGCTAGCTATTCCTCTCCGTATGCACCCAAGCATCCTTCTAGCTTTTGCCATCACCTTTTCTACCTGTTTAGCTACTTTAAGATCTCCAGACACAACCACGCCTAGGTCCCTCTCTTCTTTAGTGGACAAAAGTACTTCACCCCCTATACTTTATTGCTCCCTTGGATTGCTGCAACCCAAATGCATGACCTTACATTTTCTAACATTAAATCCCAGCTGCCAAATTCTAGATCATTCTTCAAGCTTAGCTAGATCCCCCCTCATGTTATCTACACCTTCCTGGGTGTCTACTCTATTGCAGATTTTGGTATCATCCGCAAAGAGGCAAACCTTACCCGACAGCACTTCCGCTATATCACTAACAAAGATGTTAAAAAGAATCAGACCAAGGACAGATCCCTGGGGCACACCACTGGTAACAACCTTCTCCTCATAGTGAGCTCCATTTACCTGTACTCTTTGTTGCCTCCCACCCAACCAATTTCTAACCCAAGCAGTATCTTTAGGGTCCATACTTAGGGTGCTCAGTTTGTTTATAAGTCGCCTGTGAGGAACAGTGTCAAAGGTTTTACTGAAATCTAAATACACCACATATAGGGCTCTCCCTCGATCCAACTTCCTGGTCACCCAGTCAAAGAAATCAATCAGATTTGTCTGACAAGACCTGCCTCTGGTGAATCTATGCTGCCTAGAATCCTGTAATCCACTGGACTCCAGAAACCTCACTATTTTCTCTTTCAGCAGCGTTTCCAATAATTACTCACCACTGAAGTTAAACTAACCGGCCTGTAGTTTTCAACCCACATCCTTACTTCCGCTTTTGTGTAAAGGCACCCCATGAGCCTCTCTCCAGTCCTTTGGCACCTCTCCCGACTCCAATGAGGCATTGAAAAGGTCAGTCAGTGGAGCTGCAGAATGTCCCCAAGTTCCCTCAGTATTCTAGGGTGTATCCCATCCGGTCCCATTACTTTGTCTACTTTAAGTTGAGCTAGTTTCTCACGAACACAGTCCTCTGAAAATTGTTCAAGATGTCCCTCGCTTCTATTCCTGTTTGTGGGTGTTTTCTGAGGTCCTGCTCCTGGTTCTTCATCTGTGAACACAGAACAGAAATATTTGTTAAGCAATTCCTCATCAGCTTCTACATATTCCTCCCTTTCACCCTTGAGTCTGACAATACCACTTTTGCCCTTCCTCTTCTCACTAACATATCTGAAAAATGTCTTATCCCCCCATTTTATTGCATTGGCTATTTCCTCCTCTTTTTGAATCTTTGCTTTCCTGACTACTTTGCTAGCTTCTCTAATTTTTTCAAATATAGATGCCTGTCTTCCTCTCTCTGTGATCTCTTGTATTTCATGAAGGCCTCCCTCTTTTTCTTCACCTTTCCAGCTACTTTCAAAAGCCATAGTGGTCTCCTCTTTCTTTTACCTTTATTTACCATTTTAACAAAAAGGTTGGTTGCCCTTAAAATATCCCCTTTCAGTTTTTCCCACTGTTTTTGTACATCCACCAGCTCTTCCCATCCTGCTAACGACTCTCTGAGGTATTTGCCAATCTTGGCAAACTTAGTCTTCCTAAAGTCAAAGACCCTCACCTTTGAATGGATTCTAACAACCCTAGTCCTAATACTGAACCACACCATCTGTTGATCACTGGATGCAAAATGATCTCCCACTATAACATAAGAAACACTTTCACCATTGGTAAGCACCAAGTCCAGTATGGCCCCTTCACGTGTGGGGTCTGTTACCAATTGCCTGAATAGTTCTCCCTGTAGAGAATCCAGGATCTCTTTACTTCTAGATGATACTGCAGCTGGAATGTGCCATTCAACATCTGGCATATTGAAATTCCCTATCAGTAGCACTTACCCTTTCCTAGCAATGCTGCCTATGTCTTCAATTAACTCTCTGTCCACCTCTTCCTCTTGTGAGGTAGGTCTGTATATCACGCCAATGCAAATAGATTTCTCTTTCCCTCTTTCTAGTTTAACCCACAGTGCCTCCTCTCTCCCTTTTAAGGTCTGTAATTCCAAAGCTTTAATAGTATTTTTTAAATACAGTATAGTGCCACTCCTCCTCCCCTTCTTCCTACCCTGTCCTTTCTGAATAAAGTATAGCCAGGTATAGTTACATCCCAGTCATGGATTTCTGTGAACCATGTTTCTGTAACTGCCACCAAATCCAAGTCGGCCACTCCCACCAAAGCTTCAACATCAGAGATCTTATTTCCCACGCTACGGGCATTTATACACACTGCTTTCCAAATGTTACACCTGTTACCCATTTCCATAAAGGTATTTAATGTATCACCTACCTGGGGGCTTTCACTTACCTGGGGGCTTTCTTCACCCATCCCCAACTAATCTAGTTTAAAGCCCTCTTCAGTAGATTAGCCAGTGTACTACTGAAGATGTGTCAACCTTTCTTGGATAGATGGATGCCATCTCTGCTCTGCAACCCTTGGAACAACATCCCATGTTCTAGGAAATCTAAACGCTCTCAATGACACCATCCACGCAGCCATGCATTCATCTCCAGGATGCGAGTCTCTCTGCCTTGGCTTTTACCCTCAACAGGGAGGATTGAAGAGAACACCACCTGTGCACCTAACTGCTTCACCCTCTGTCCCAGAGCCATGAAATCAGAGGGATACCTGGCAATATCGTTTGTTCCGACATGGATTAGCAACATTGGGTAATAGTCAGTGGGCTTGATGAGTCTCGGAAAACTCTCTGTAACATCTTGGATTTTGGCACCAGGCAGACAGCATACCTCTCTGGACATCAAATCTGGTTGGCAGATGGATGCCTCAGTACCCCTCAGAAGAGAGTCACCAACCACCACTCCCTTCACTTCCTCGTGGTCACTGATTCTGCAACTTTGTGGTACTTGAGCTCTGGTTCTTCCCTTTCCAGGGATGCTTTTACCTCCTCCTCTTCCAGGGCTGCATAATGGTTCTTCAATTCAAGGGCTGGAGAAGTTGGATTGGTGATTCTGCAGGCCCTGGTGACTTGTGTCCAACCTTTGTCATTCTGTTGGCACCCATCTTCTCCTCTGCTGGAGAGCTTGGTTGCTGCAAGAAGCATCTCATCAATGTACTTCTCACTGTCTTGCATGTTCCTTAGCTTCGCCACCTCCTCTCTGAGTTCCTCCACTTGCTTCCTCAGAGCTTCAGCATGCAGGCACCCTGCACATGGAACCGGTCCTTCAACTGGGACCTCTGTCTGGACAGAGGCAAAAGCTGTAATGGGGCAACAGCTTTAGTGATACATTTTTTCCCAGCCATTGTTCTGTTCGTGGAGCTTAGGTATCTGTTAAAGCAAAAGAGAGAGACCTACCAAAGTACCAGCCAGTTTCCCAGCTGTCCTTTCAGAGAAAAATAAGTTAAATCTCTTTAATTACATTCAAAATGCGCTGTTCCAAGTCCCTGTGGTTTGTTAAATGGGGAGGTGCTCTATAATGCAAGACTGCTCACTAGGGGTGGGTGGGAGTTGGTGGGGTAGGGAAGGAACTAATACCTAATTAGGTGTCAGCAGTTCCCAAGAGCTGAGAAAGTTACCAAAGCAGAGTTTTAAACCTAACCCACTAAAGAAAATGTTTCTACTAAAGCACCAAAAAGAATGTAATTTTGTTTAAAAAAAACTTTTAAGAGCTCCAGTCAGAGAGCTAGCAATTTTTTAAAAAAATAAACCCTCAAATTCTTACCACTGTTTGAACTATATAGCCCCTGTTAGGAATGCCTCAACAGGGCAGAGCTCTGAAGCCTTTTATGCAAGCCTCAGCTGCTCTCAATTCATTCACAGGCTAATCAGGCCCTCTAACTCCTGACTGATTAGGTGTCAGCAGTAGGTTGATGTGATTATCGATGGTTATTCCAAGTATCGGGTTTCATGTTTGACTGTGAGGTCTGCGTTATCAACTATAAACGATGTAGGAGGGGAGAATGATTGGTCTCTGGTTATAAAGATGACTTCTGTTTTGCTATAATTTATAATTAGAGAGTTCTCAGAGAGCTATTGGGCTATTGCATTGAAACAGTTGATTATTGTTGTGAGGTTCATATTGCAGTAGAGAAAGGAGTATTTATCATGATGTCATCTGCAAGATGAAAGAAGACACCATGAGAACGTATGAGGTCACAGATAGGCTGAATGTAGATGTTAAATAAGAGGACTGATAAAGTTGAGCCCTGAGGTACTCCTTGCTTTTGAGTGTATGGGTCAGAGGTATTGGGTCCTGATTGTACAAATTGCTGGCATCCAGATAGGTAGGAGTGCAGCCAGTTTAGAGCTAGATCCTGGATTCCAGTGCATTGTAAACACTGTAAGAGTAATATGGCATGCTGTGTTGAATGCCGCAGCAATATCTAAGAATATAAGGACAAAACCTTGTATTGGTTTTTCTATGCCATTTATCAGCTCATCAGAAAGAGAGATTAATAGTTTTTCAACTCCTTGGCCTGGCCAGACACCATGTTGCTGTGGATCAAGTGGTGCATTGCAGTTGATATGATCTTGTAACTGAAGTTGGACAACTTTCTCTATGATTTTCGCCAGAAAAGGGAGGCTTGAGATTGGCCTGTATGAACTTGGTTCTGTTAGATATAGTTTGGGGTTCTTAAGTATTGGGTGTATGGATGAATATATCCTGGAGAAAATAAAAGCCATAATATCTTGTTTGTAACTGGGGCTAACTCAGCTCTTGCCATTTTAAACCAGGTACCTGTCAGGGATCAAGTGGGGATGTAATGGCGTTAAGGTTTCTAATAATGCTGTCAAGATTTTTAGAGAAGATGGGGTTGAATGCTTGCAGAGGATTGCCAGTAAAGGTCAGTAATGGCAAATAAATCTAGATTGTTCAAGTTGCTTTCCAGTGGTGGAATAACAGTGTCCAGGAAGGAAGTCTTGCCAAATTGTTTATAGCAGCGGTAGTTTGAGCTGTTAACAGTTTTGGTATATGATGGCATCATATGAGGGAGTTGAAAGGAGATGGTATAGTGGTCAGACCATGGCATTTGTGTAGTTTGAGTGTTAGAGAAGATGGAACTCTCAAGGAACTGAGAAGGGATGAAGATTAAATTCAAGGTATTACCTTTATGATATGTGGGACAATACATTATTTGAGTGTAGCTTAAGTACTCCATTGCATCGCATCGTAAAAGCTTGGCTTGCTTTTGTGAGATGGAGGATAGGTTTAGATCACCCAAGATTCAAAGGGCAATTAGGGTTTGTGTGGGTACAGATCAATCAAGAAGAACCACAAGATTATTGCAGTTTGCAGTCGGCGATCTGTATGTGAGGCATAGTGACATCTTCTTATTGGTGATGGCAATAATATTCATTTCATCTATGTTTGTTGTGAGCAACGTGTTAAACAATAGGCGCTTTTTCGCAAGTATGAATACGCCACCACTTCTGCGGCTGACTCGTGGGCAGTTGAACATGTCATAGTTTGGATTTATTAGTTGAATAACAAGGATAGTGTCTGTTCCTGAGAGCCATGATTCATTCACGCACATGACATCCAAGTCATGCATGTCAGGACTGTTACTTAGACTTATGGGTAATTATGGTCAGGATCCGATCCAGTTAATGAGTGCCTCAGCTCCATTCCTTTGACCTACTTTCATTCAGATACCGTATTGACAGAGGCGGTGGTGATCCTGTAGAATTTGCATGGGTAATTGACTTACAGCGATCACCCTGTTCTGTGAAGGTGTTTGCTGTCAGCTGTGGTTTCTTGGTCCACAACTAAGAGCTACGCCAAAGAGCCCTCCAGCAAGGCTCTTGGGTGCGGGCTGCACCTGGAGGGACTTTCAAATTTAATACTGAGAGTCCGGCAATTGGATGGGCCTAATTGGCCTTGTGGAGGTGATTGGGGAGGGACACACCTTCCTGCTCACCTGCCTGATGCCGATAAGGCTTCTGATGATGGCAGGGGCTTCTTCCCTCACCTGGAGGTGCTTTCAAATTTAATGCTGAGAGTCCAGTGATTAGATGGGCCTGATTAGCCTTGTGGAGGGATGTACCTAGGGTCCTGTTCAACAGAACTCACATTAAAATGCTTAAAGTATGAGAAAATAAATATTGTATACATGCAAAAACTGTACTAAAGTTTGGCCCCTTCTTTTCTGGTGCAAGAATCAGCCCTCTTGGCAGTATGCCAATCCCTCCTGCAACATGAACATCTCCTTTTTCCAACTTACTTTCCCTCCAAAATTGAAATTCAGATTTCCTGCCTTTTCTTCAATGAACTTTCTCGCCAAAAAGCATAGTTACTCACCTGTAACAGGTGTTCTCCAGGAGCAGCAGGAATCAGTCCTCACATATGGGTGACGTCGGCGCCGACGGAGCCCTCGCGGAGCAATTTTCCCCAGCTTTCAAAGAAAGCCTTTGGGAATTGCAGCGCGCATGCGCGGTCTCCTTCCCGCCCAAGGGTGCCATCTTAGCCAGTCTGATGACATAGCTAAAAGACAGCATAAAAATTTGCAAAAAAACTTAAGCAGATGATTGCAACTCCAAGGGGAGGAGGGAGGGTTGTGAGGACTGATTCCTGCTGCTCCTGGAGAACACCTGTTACAGGTGAGTAACTACGCTTTCTCCAGGACCAAGCAGGAAGTCAGTCCTCACATATGGGACTCCCAAGCTTAAGGCTACCGGAGACCCTAAGCACAAAAATGAGCTCCCTCTAGCTCAGCGGCACAGAAGGAAGGAATCTTCACTGAATTATTACCCACCGGTAGCCCCCATCCGGGATGGAGGGTAGGAGTTGCTCAAACCTCGAAGAGATTTCGGAGGACTGCCTGTCCGAAAGCACTGTCCCTGCGGGACTCCCTCTCGAGGCAGTAATGGACCGCAAAAGTCTGGCTCGAAGACCAAGTAGCGGCCCGGCAGATGTCTGCCAGCGGAACAGAGCGGAGGTAAGCCACTGACGTAGCCTTCGCCCGAACACAATGAGCCGTGACTCGACTTCCTAACGAGAGTCCGGCTGCCCCATAAGCCCAAGCGATACAGTCAGCAACCCAGATGGACAAAATACGCTTGGAGACCGGGAGCCCCAATTTATTGGGGTCAAAAGACACAAAAAGCTGAGCAGCTTTACGGTGCTCCCGCGTACGGTCAAGGTAGAAGTTCAATGCCCTTCTACAGTCCAGGGTATGCAGGACCATTTCAGCTCGGCTGGAGTGTGGCCTGGGAAAGAAGGTCGGAAGTACCACCTCCTGATTGATGTGAAAAGGGGAGACCACTTTTGGAAGAAACTTTGGGTGAGTCTGTAGGACTACCCTATTTTTGTAGAACCGAGTGTAAGGGGGATCAGACACGAGGGCCTGCAATTCACTTACGCGTCTAGCGGAAGTGAGGGCTATCAGGAATAAAGTTTTCCAAGAAAGAAAACGGAGAGAACAGGTAGCCATGGGTTCAAAAGGCGGACAGGTGATCCGCTGTAAAACCACATTCAGATCCCAGTCAGGTGCTGGCGGGCGCAGAGGTGGTTTAAGTAGAAGGAGACCTCGGAGAAACCTCGCTACGAGAGGGTCGCTGGAAAGAGGTCTGCCGTCCACCGGCACATGATGTGCTGAAAGAGCACTGAGGTGAACTTTGACGGAGTTGGACTTATGTCCCAGATTAGAGAGGTAGCAGCGACAAAATGCCTATCAGTGACATCTAACAGGGCCTTCAGATTCTATGCCCCTAAGTACTGGAACGCTCTACCCCCAGAGATTCGTGCTATCACTGATCTATCCCTTTTCAGAAAGGCACTCAAATCCCACCTCTTCCCCCAATATTACTTGACCAACTAACCAATCTTAATCACTACCCAAACTAAGAACAAATCCTGTTATGTATACTTGTAAATACTCTTGTAAATACTCTTGTAAATAGTTGCAGTAATGACGTCCCATGTTTTATCCAAGTTCTCTGACCTTGTTCTCTGTAAAACCTAACAGTTTGTTGTTATGGTATGTTGTTATATTGTGAACCGCGCTGATTCTGAATAGAGCGGTATATAAGAGCCTGTAATAAATAAATAAATAAATAAATAAAATAAAGTACTGTAAGATCACCGACACCGAGCAGGAGAAGGGATCCTGAGACTGCTGGGCACACCAAGCGGAAAAGCGACGCCATTTAAGGGCGTAGCATTTGCGGGTAGAAGGTCGCCGAGAAGCTAGGATGACCTCCTCCACCTCTGCCGGCAGTAGAAGGGGAGCAAGGACTACCCTTTCAGCAGCCAGGCCATCAGATGTAGAGATCTGAGGTTGGGGTGTAGCAGGGACCCCTGGTCCTGAGTTAGGAGATCCGGTTGAAACCCCAGAGGGAACGGATCCTCTACCGCTAATTGCAGCAGGAGTGGAAACCACGGCTGTCTGGGCCAGCGAGGAGCCACCAGGATCATGGAAGCTTTGTCTCGGAGAACCTTGAAAAGAGTTCGAGAGACTAGCGGTATGGGAGGAAAGGCATACAGAAGGCTCTCCGACCATGAGAGCAGAAAAGCATCTGCCGCTACTCGAAGGGGATGCGGCTGACGAGAGCAGAAGCGAGGAAGTTGCCGGTTGAGAGGACTGGCAAAGAGATCCATCGTGGGGAGTCCCCACTTCAGAAAAAGTTTCTGAACTACCAAGGGATCCAGGCGCCACTCGTGCGGCTGGAGGATCCGGCTGAGTTTGTCCGCCAGGCAATTTTCTTGGCCTGGGAGATAAACTGCCTTGAGAAGAATGCCGTGGCTGACGGCCCAAGAGCAGAGCTTCTGTGCTTCTCGACAGAGAAGGAAGGAGCCCGTGCCTGTTTGTTCACGTAGAACATGGCAACTTGATTGTCCATCTGGACAAGGACGGACTGGTGAGAAGTCAGGTGGGAGAAAGCCTTGAGAGCCAGACGGATTGCTCTGAGCTCCAGGAAGTTGATCTGCTGCGCAGACTCCCACGTGGTCCAGAGACCTTGAGTACATGCCCCTTGGCAATGCGCTCCCCAACCTAGGAGAGAAGCATCGGTCGTCAGCACTTGAGCCGGCTGAGGTGACTGAAAAGGCATTCCGAGCACCAGGTTTGGCTGATGAAGCCACCACTGTAGAGAAGAGGCCAGCGGCCCGGAGACGCGCACTAAGTCGGCTAGGCCGCCCGTGGCTTGTTGCCACTGCTTGCGAAGGCACCATTGAGCAGGCCGCATATTCAGGCGGGCATTGGGGGTCACGTGGACGGTGGAAGCCATATGGCCGAGTAGTCTCAGGAAGCGCCTGGCTGAGACCAGGGACTGACTGCGAAAATGGCCGGCTAGGTCCATGAGCCGTTGAGCCCTGTCGAGAGGCAGGAAAGCTCGTGCCTGAGGAGTGTGCAGTCTTGCGCCGATGAACTCGAGATCCTGTGAGGGGAGCAAAGTGGACTTTGCGAAGTTTATGACAAAGCCCAAGTACTGCAGAAGAGTCACAGTGCGGTGTGTGGCATTGGTGACTTCCGGAGAGGATGATGCTCTGATGAGCCAGTCGTCGAGGTACGGAAAGACATAGAGGCCGTGAAGCCGGAGATAAGCCGCCACCACCGCGAGACATTTTGTGAAGACTCGCGGTGCGGAGGATAGGCCAAAGGGCAGTACTCTGTACTGGTAATGATTTTCTGCCACCACAAACCTTAGGTATTGGTGGTGGCTTGGGTGGATGAGGATGTGCGTGTAGGCATCCTTTAGATCCAAGGAGCATAGCCAATCTCCCTGCTGGAGGTAGGGCAGAAGGATTCCAAGGGTAAGCATCTTGAACTTTTCCCTCACGAGGAACTTGTTGAGGTTGCGCAAGTCCAGGATGGGTCTGAGGCCTCCTGTTCTTTTTGGTATTAGGAAATACCTGGAATAAAAGCCTTGACCTCTCAGGTGGTGGGGCACCGGTTCCACAGCCTGTTCCTGAAGAAGACTTGCTAACTCCTGAAGGAGTAAGTCCCTGTGCAGAGGGAGTCGTGGAGGTTCTCCCGGGAAATAGGAGGGAGGGACCTGGTGGAAGTGGAGAAGATAGCCTTCTCTTACGACTTGAAGCACCCAGGCATCTGAAGTGATGTTGGACCACCTGTGGGCGAAGTGAACCAGCCGGCCTCCGGTGCTGGGAGGAACCAGCTGAGGGGGAGAGGCTATGCTGATGAAGTCAAAAACCCCCACCCTGCTGAGCAGGGGCCGATGGTGCAGGCTTGGGGGCTTGCTGCCTACGGGACCCGTTACCCCGTCCCTTGGCCTGCTGGCCCTGTTGGGGAGCTGCGGAGGCCTGATATTGAGGGTAGTGTTTATAGGCAGCCGCCTTTCTCGGGTAAAAGCACTTCTTTCCCGAGCCCTTCTTTTTCTGGGAAGGGGCGGAGGTCTTCCTAGAAAGCCTAGTTCTGGTGAGAGTCTCCGTCTCGATTTGTGCAGCCTTTTCAGCCATGGGCTTGCCAAAGAGGTTCTCACCTCGGCAGGGGACATCGACCAACTTGTCCTGTACCCAGGGTTCAAGGTCAGACGACTGAAGCCAAGCCTGTCGGCGGGCACCGATGCCGGCTGCGGCCACTCGAGCCGATGCTTCAAAGCCATCATAGGCTGCTCGGGACATGAATTTGGAGCATTCCCGAATACCAGCTGTCAAGGCCAGGAACCTCCGCAAAGGTTCCTCGGACAGCCCAGCGGAGAATCCGGCTATCTCTTTAGCCAGGTCTCTGAGATACATGCCCATGTAGAGCTGGTAGGTCTGGACCCGACAAGCAAGCATAGAGCCCTGGAAACACTTCTTACCAAGGCCATCCAGGTTACGGGCCTCCCTGCCAGGAGGCACCGAGGAGTGCATCTTCTGGCTCTTAAGCCTATGCATGGCCGATTCCACTACCATGGAATGGTGCGGTAGCTGTGCTTTTTGGAAGCCAGGACTCTTGCGGACTCGATAGATGGAATCGACCCGCTTGCTTAATACCGGCGACGATGCCGGACTCTCCCACATGCGGAAGAGTAGTCATTCCAGCATGGGAGGAACCGGTACAGTAAAGTGTTCCCTGGTGGGAGAGTCATACTGAAGGGCGTCGAGCTCTTCGGCTCGAGGCTCCTCCTCGGGATCCGCAGGGAAGGCCAAAGCCTTGGCCATATCCCTGACGAAGTCCGAGAACCGGGCATCCTCCGGAGGGGACTGCTTCCGAGGTTCGGACTCAGGTGAGTCCGAGGGGACACACCAAGTCCGAAACGAATCAGGTGACTCTTCCTCTTCCGACTCCCAGGCCGACTCCGAGGAGGAATCGGTGGGGTCGGCTTGGGCAGGCGGAGGCGTCGGCTGCCCCGACACCGAGGGAGTCGGCGTCGACGACCTCGGTCCCGAACGGGAGGCCGAGGGTGACCTCGACCGAGGATTGACTCGAGTTCGCATGGACTCGAGGATCGGCTCGGTCTCCGGGGTCGACTTAGACGTCGACGTCCCGGCGGTTGGGGCAGTGGCGCCAGCGAGGCTAGCGATCAGTGCCCGCTGCTGGTCCATGAAGGCAGAGAGTCTGCTCTCCAAGGCCGTCAACCTGAGTCCGACCTCAGGTAACCCAGCAGCCCCCGACTCGGGCCCCGACGGCGTCGGGCCCGACGTCGGACCCCTCTGAGGCGAGTCCAGGAGGACTACAGGACTTACCCGAGCAGGCAACTCCGACTCCAGACGAGGTCGCTTCGGGAGGTGCTCCTTCTCCAAAGACCCGGGACGGCTATCGGGGCTATGCGACCTGGCCCTCGCGGAGCCAGGAGCGTCCATCGACGCCGCCCTCGTGGGTTTTACCTTCCGTCGATGGTCCCTGGAGGGAGAACCCCTGTCGGAGGAACTTCGGCGATGGTCAGAGCTGGAACCTCTGGACGCCGAGGCCTCCGACGAGGTCCGGGTACGGCCGGGGTCAGCGAAGATTCGTTCCTGCTGGTGCCGCCGACTCCTTAACGCTTTGGAGGACATTTTGCCGCAGGCCCCGCAGATCAGTTCTTTTTTTTTGAAACTTTTATTTTCATTTTGCAACAAACAAAGAAACAACACACCAAAAGATACAAAACAAGTATACAATAAGGAAAAGTAAACCCATTACCCCCCACCCCGGTGCTTCTTCTCTACCCGTTTGTATCAGCATGTGAGCGCTTCCAATTAACAGTGATTATACATCAAACAATCAAAAATATCCACAATACAGCATGATCATGAGACAGAGATATATACAAAGTTAGACAGTCAGATGAGAGCATTTAGCAAAATGTACATATTCATTGAACATCTTCCATTAAGACCAATAAGAAGGAGTCTGAACGGAGGAAGCACACAGACGAGGTATTTGTTCATATTCACTGTAGAGACAGGCATGATTCCACCATTCATTGAGGCTCAGATGGGAACTAATTTCCCAGTATTACTCAATGAGGGAAACAGCAATGCCAAGCATAAAGTTCAAAAGGAGATAAGCCATTTCTTGGGAGAGAGGGGATCCCCGCAACTGGGCGAAGTCCCACTACCCTCCGAGAAAGGGACTCCTGAGAGTGCAATATAGACTAAATACGACCCCAGACCCGACGCCAGTTATACTGTAGTGCGGGATATTCATGCATAACATGAAATGAAGTAATAAACCAATGGCCACAGGACGTGTCCAGCAACCATTACCCTGAGTAGTGTTCCATATATCTAAACTGTGAGGAGTGTAAAAACACCGGTGGGCTATAAAGAAGAGGGTCTGAGTGAGTGAGACGGGTCAGAAACCCGTGTCCCTCCGCTCCAGATAAGGCTCCATTGCTCCGAGGTTAAAGTCACATGCTATTCTCTCTCCCATACTTTCTGCGCTATAGAGGTGTCTCTAGTGATAGCATTACATAAGGTTTAGTAAAATTGGATGCTACACCCGGTAAACTACCGAAAGATCGGAAGTTTCCAATCAACCTTATGCAGAGAGTGCCGATGGCGGGAGTACTCTAGTGCTCCGAATGCAATGCTGAAGTTACACTGACCAGAGTCGGGAGTCGAAAGGTTGCATAGGAATATTAAAGGCACCTAAAGTGTCGAAAAACATTGGTGGATAGTGGGAGTCTAATGGGAGAGTCATACCAGGGAGTAAGGTTAAAAGGAATCGGTGAGCAAAGGCCCGCTTCTATATCTAGCCACACAGGTCTGCTCGGTACTGGAGCTTCCCAACCAACAAGCACCTTGTTTGAGAAGAAAAGATTGAGGGAGCACTTGAATAAAATCGCCACCAAGTATTAATGGAGCATTAGCGGAGGCCGAGGCCAACTGCGCAAAACTTGCATAGTGAGCAGGGTGGTCCACATTCGGGACATAGTGCAAATACACGTGAATTCACTATCTCCAACCTCAAGGTGTACACGGGCCCATCTACCCTCCATGTCAGCGCTAATATCAGGTACAGTAGCGTGCAAAAACTTCTTGACCAGAATGACTATCCCGTACCATTTGGAAACGGTGGGAGAGTAGGCAGCTACCATGTGAGGCCTAGCATTGAGTTTCAGTGTTTCAGCAGAGTGTAGTGCGTTTCCTGAAGAAACACCTAATTAACGTGCTCGTGGCTAAGATAGCTAAGGATTTTCTTTTCTTTCTGCTGAGTGGACCAGCAATGCCTTGTACGATGAATAATAAGATTTTACATGAGGCCATTCAGAAAAGTTAAAATTCTGAGCATGATAGCACACATAATTTCACTGTGTCCCTCAAACTGACTGTATCGGGCTGTACACATGACATAGGAAAATAAGCTAATATAATACAATGAAGCGCCCCACATTAACAAAGATAACCGCAGTACGGTAGAGGAGAAGCAAAACCCCAAAATTACTGGCGACCATGTGTCTGCGGGGAGAAACCCCAGAGAAGGCCGGAATTGAAAAACATATAACCTGTAGGACTGTGCGTGCTCCGAATCCGACCGAGGCACACATCATGAAGGGATAGGAGACCAAAGACAAAAGTCATACAGAGAAAGAAAGAAAGTCCAGGCTATTTCTGTGCTGGGCTATGATCGCCGCATCGGGCCCTTCAAAATGGCGGACAGAGCCGGCAGATAAGAGTCCAAAATTGGGATTAGCGCATCTGTTCTGCTTCTTTGGAGTCCAAAAATGTTGATAATAGATCAGGATCCTCGAACGTCCTGGTCTGGTTATGGAGAGTCACTCGGAGCTTCGCTGGATACAACAGGCCAAAGCGAGCCTGTAGCTGTTGAAGTCGAGGGCGAAGAGCAAGGAGTTTTTTCAGACGGTCAACGGTAGGCTTTGCCAAATCAGGAAAGAAGGAGACCTTACGACCTTCATATTCCAAATGATGATTCGCTCGGGCAGCATGTAAAATTTGTTCCACTTGTTGATATCGTAGCAAGCTAAAGATAATAGGCCGGGGGGTCGTGCGGTTGAGCGCCATGCGGGCAGGAACACGGTGTGCTCGATCGATTTCCAGTTCTCTGTGAAAAGTAATCTTCAGCAAGGAGGGAAGAGTTTTGAGCAAGAATTCTCTTATATCTCCTGCTTCCACTCCCTCCGGCATTCCAAGGAGCCTCACATTGTTGCGACGGGCGCGATTATTGCTATCTTCCAACTCCTTTTGAAGATTCTGTATCTGGCGTTCAGCCTCGTCCAGTTTGCCCAAGCGCACCTCGTGCGAGTCGAGGACCCCCGCCATATTGTCCTGCCGTAATGAAAGACCTTCAAGTCGGTCTTGGAGCACTCCAAAGTCTTCTCGCATGGCTCGAAGCGCTTCTCCATTAGACTGCACCAATTCCTTCACGCCGCGTATTTCCTCCAAAATCTCCAGGTGCATTGCGGGTTTTTCACGAAATGGAACCATCTTCTGCGGGGAGGATACCTCCGGTTGGGAGCGTTTTTCCGGGAGAAGAAGACGGAGACCCGAAGTCCAAGCGCGCTGGTTTGTGGGCCGCCATCCCCCCCGAGGTGCCCCGGTCAGCTCGGAGCAAAATAGTAAATTTATATAGGTATTAAGTCAGGATTCTGAGTAGGCCTCTCGGGAGCTTCAACGCAAAGCGTCCTACCCGCTGGACATCAGGCTCCGCCCCCCCCCGCAGATCAGTTCTTTGTGATCCGGGCCGAGGCAGCGGAGGCAATTATCATGTGTGTCAGTGAGTGACATATTTCTGTCACACTGAACACACCGCTTGAAACCACTGGCAGCCATCGGGGGAAAAAAGGGCCCCTGCAAGGTCAAAGGACCGGGCTGCCAGCGAAAAACCGAAAAACGAAACTGACTAAAAATCAGAAAAAACCGAAAAATAACAGAAGGACTCGCAACGGCGTCGCGAGTCCGGGCAGGAAAAAGACCGGGGTCAAACCGAAGAAAGAAAAAGAAATAAATCACTAAAATCAACTTTTTCAGCGGGGACACGACGGGTACGTCTGTAGGGCTCCGCGGAAAAAAGAAGACTGGCTAAGATGGCACCCTTGGGCGGGAAGGAGACCGCGCATGTGCGCTGCAATTCCCAAAGGCTTTCTTTGAAAGCTGGGGAAAATTGCTCCGCGAGGGCTCCGTCGGCGCTGACGTCACCCATATGTGAGGACTGACTTCCTGCTTGGTCCTGGAGAATTTAAATTTCCTTTTTCAAACCATACAATCTGGTTTGAGATCCACTGTATATAAGAACAGACAATCAATGCAGAACCACTTCACCCTGAAGAAAGCCACAGAATTGTCAGCTCCACCTACCATAACCTGGCATAACCTGGAAAACTGCAAAGATCATGATACTAGCCACGGACGTCTAAGAGAACAGGGCATTTGCTGCTGGAGGGTGTGGTAAGGGCAATTAACATGGCTGGAATTAGAAAGGCTACTGAAGGAAAGGTACATGGACAAATTAATTGCTAGTAATGTAGAACTGGGAGGGCTGATGCCTTTCCCTGTGGGAAAGCAATGGTATCCTGCTAGGTATGTGTTTCCTGAATTGGCCATTGTTGGAGACAGGATATTGGACTCGGTGAACCTTTAGTCTGATCCAGAATAGTACTTCTGATCTTATGAACTTTTTAACCAGATCATAATAGCTACAGTACGTGGACATAACGTGCACAGGACAAACAGGTTCATTTGGGGTTTTTCCCCAATTTTCTGACTTCTTTTCAGTTCATTTTACATTCATTTTAATAAAATATTTTACCGTGTGCTAATGGATTTAATGAGTGCTAATTCATAGGTTAATATGTTAAATCAATTTAACATGTATTGATTTTTCTAAGGTTAGCTAATGAACTGAATGTGTGTTAATGAGTGCACATCATTAGTATATAAAGCTATCACTCCAAGAGACTAGTGAGATCAATATATTTCTAGTGTCAATCTTTGGGAAGCATTAATTATTAAAAAGAAAGGTCTATTGTACGTCCCTCATAGGCAGATCACCACAGCTTAAGTGTCTAGGCATGATCAAACAGTCCACAAATTCATAGGCATATTTTGCACATTTGCAAGTTGAAAAAAAGCAGGCACATGCATGTTCAGGCTCTATTTTGAAAAACTGGATGTGCCTGATATGCACGTATATCAAACATCTATATAGACATCCCCAGGATTGTATTTCAGAACCATCATAAAGAACAAAATTGCTGAACATGTAGATAGTCATGGCTTAATGGGACAAATGTAATAGTGGTCAAATTTATCACAGAGCTATAATTTTGTCAATAAAAAACACGACTCTGCACACTCAACTCGAAAGTATAACAATATTGTCAAAACTGATGTGTTCGTATAGAAACTTGAAACAGATATTATATGGCAATTAAATTAAGAAGCCCTACATACAGAAGCAACTATTAGGTCTCAGACTCGACGGGCAAACAGAACCCAATCAAAAATATCTGACTGGTCATAGCCCTTTTTGCATCAATGACCTTTGATGATTAGTTGCTCTGAAGGGGGCATCCACTGACTCTTTAACCAAAGAAAATAACGGCTTGAACCAGAAAAACTCAGCCAAAATTGTATAAAGAGAGTGGTTAGCTTAACTTAGCTTTGTAGGCAGTGCTTGGAAAACAGTGCTTGGCCAGCGCCTTATAGAAGAGCCAATCCCGAGTGTCTTTTCTATAAAATGCATAGTCCGCATGCGCAGTGTTCTGAAACAGCTGGCAAGTTTGGATAGTGTCTTCAATCAACGTGTTGGGAGGTATGCGGCTCTAATTCCTTCTCCCTTTACATTGGATATGTTGAATTTATATCATCACTGAAAGTATGTATGGATTAAAGTCTGATGTGTTTTTGTATTGTAGTGCTTTTAGCCACCCCATGAAGAAACCTTGTCTAGGTGAAACGCACGATAGCGCGCGTGAGAGCGTAAAAAAAGGGGATAAGGCGCTGGCCAAGCACTGTTTTCCAAGCACTGCCTACAAAGCACTTTGAATATTGTGTGCAGTTCTGGTCACCGTATCTTAAAAAGGGTACAGCGTTATTAGAAAAGGTTCAGAGAAGAGCCACCAAAATGGTAAAGGGGATGGAAGGATACCCCTATGAAGAAAGGCTAAAAAGGTTAGGGCTCTTTAACCTGGAAAAGAGACGGCTGAAGGGAGATATTATAGAAGTCTATAAATTAATGAACGGAGTGGAACTGGTAAACGAAGAACAATTGTTTACGATATCAGAATATAGAAAGACTAGGGGACATGCAATGAAGCTAAAGGGTAAACAAATAAGAGAAAACATTTTTTCATGCAACGTGTAATCAAACTCTGGAATTTGTTACCGGAGGATGTAGAAAAGGCTGTTAGTGTAGCTAGGTTTAAAAAAGGTTTGGACAAGTTCCTGGAGGAAAGGTCCATAAACCATTATTAAAGGGGACCTAGGATATCAATGCTTGACCCAATACAAGCACTGTGGAACCTGTGTCTTTTGGGGAAACTTCTAGGTACGTATGACTTAGATTGGCCACTGTTGGAAACAGGATACTGGGCTTGATGGACCTTGGTCTGACCCAGTATGGCATATCTTATGTTCTTAAGATGTCTAACAGCATAATGGTTAAAGTAGTGACTTAGGGATATTACGCTAATAGTGTGTTTTTAGTGTCCTGCACATGTGCGCGCCGCACGCACAAGTGCGCGGCGCGCTGAAGTGCGATATTGGCTTGGAAAGGCATTCCGAGGGCGGAGGAAGGCTCCTGAGGGGCGGGAGGACGGGGTCAATGGGTGTAGAGTGGGAGGGGAGAGGCTCCCCACACAGGAGCGGGGCTGAAATTCAACAAAAAAAATACCGCGAGTGAAAACCTCGCGTTAGAGCCGATTTAAAGGGAAGAGAAACCATTTCCAACCGGGGAAACCTACAAAACGTGAGCAGTGTGATACATGTGCACAGAACAAAATAGCAAATAAAAACTGAAAATGACCACATCAAAATTCTTAAAAATTATAATCCAGCTGGCCAATAGTGATATCAATGGGCAATATTAAAAAACACGTCGTAGACCCCTCCAAAAATCATTTCATTTTTTTGGAGCTTTCCTGGGAGTGTTTTTTAATGTTGCCCATTGATATCACTGTTGCCCAGCTTGGTTATGTGTTTTTTCCCTTTTTCCGAGGTCATTTTTGAGGTTTATTTGCCCTTTTGTCTCCATACAAGGTGAACGAGCCCACAGTAAAACTTTGCATAGCAGGGTTTCTGACCCTTTCGGCCAGGTTTCATATCTCCAGGGACTGCACTGTCTCTTTTGCCACAGTGTGGTGCAGCGGACACAGCCAGTGCCTGTAGGACCAGAGAGTCACAGGTTCAAATCCCAGCTGGGGCTCCTGCCAACCTAGTCCCCATATTTTACCCACCACTAAACAGAGATAGTAAAGACACTCCTTTATTGCAGAGAACATAGGCATGGTTCAAACACCTCTATTTTACCCTACACTACACACACACCATAACAATGGGCATTACCTACAGCCGAGTCCCTCAAATGCAGTCCTGGAGTGCCACAACTCAATCAGGTCATATGCTTTTCCCAAGATGAGGACATGTCAGCATGTTGGCGGAAGGCTACAGGTGGTGGAGGGGGCAGTGGCTGCTAGCCACAGCAGACAGTGGCCTAGGCCTGTGCAGGCTGGCACCGTCCACTGCAACAGACAGTCTCTGTCGGATGTACAGTCATGGGCTCCCCAGGGAATGCAGCATATCTGTGACAATGCGGTGGTGCAGTGCACACAGACAGCGTGTGCAAGAACAGAAGGTCACAGGTTCAAACCCCAGCTGGGGCTACTGCCAATCAAGTCCACATATTTTTCCCACTACCAAACCATGATAGTAAGGACAAACCTTTATTGCTGAGAACATATGCATGGTCAATACGCCTATATTTTACCCCACTGAGCACATACACCATAAACAGGCACATTACCTAGAGCAGAGTCTCCCAAATGCAGTCCTGGAGGGCCAAGCACCATTCAGGTTCCATGCTGCCTCTAATAAAGATGCCTGTGCTGCATATCTATGCACCACCCCCATGGTATGCAGATGTAGCTCATGCATATTCATGAGGGACAGCATGAAAACCCGAACAGTGCTTGGCACACCAGGACTGGAGTTGGGAACCTCTGCCGTAAAGCAGCAGCCAACAGGGACAGACACACCCACATGCACACCCACAGGCCCCATTGGCCAATGCCTCCTGGAGAGGCAGGACACTGGGCCCTGCCTGCATCTCCCAATACTAGCACTTGCATACCTTAGCAATGCCACCCTACACCTGGGTATACGGTACACAGTTATCAAACATTTCCTATGCTTACTGGCAGATAGCAATTCCTACATTAAGCACAGTTTGCTGATTGAGCTCCATCATGACAATCATTCTGATGTCTGCGGTGTGTGCTTCAGGTCTGGTCTCTGACAGTGTTTACCACCCTGGGGAGTGACCCCCAACAGTATTGCATAGCATATCCATGCCTGTACTGTGCCCAGGACTGGTGTGGTGGGTATGGCTGCTGAACCCCTCTATAGTAGCACAATGCTGGCATAGGTGTGGGGGTGTCTGTCTGTCTATCCAGTGTGTGGTGGCTGCAAACACCTTCCACAGCCCACACTGCCAGCACTGTTGCCAGTATTGGCCTGCCAATGTGCATAATGAGGAGCAAGGTACCATGGGTATAGCCCGGACAGGGTGACCTGGCCAGAATGCATCTGCACAGGGCATAGGGCACTGGTTGGGACATTGTAGTGCCCGGCTACCACCTACACAGATAGGGTGACCTCAGTATGTCCTGCTGGGGGATCACTCTCACCCTGACTGTGCAGTGATGACAGCATGGCTAGGCACCCCCAATAGTGCTATTTAGTATTTCTCTCATGTGATATTTATGGGTTTCCTTTTGGGTCCCAGTCACTGACTTATCTGCTTGTTGTGTGTGCTGCCATCCCAGTTCTGGGTGCATGCATTTCCACCAGGAGCATGCACTATGGACTAACTAGCAGACTGTTTGCAGCTGTTATGTGTCTTGATGGAGTGCCTTGCAGAGTGCAGTGGCTGAAGGCTTGCTGCAGGAGAATATCAGATAGTGGTGGGGTGCATCTTAGCATATCCAGGGCTAATGTCTGTCTGCTATTGTGTTATGGTTATGCAGGGAGGTATAATGTGGATCTTTTGATGGGAGGCCCTGTTTTCCACCCTCAGCACTGGAGGAGGAGGGTGGCAGTGCATGATCCTCCTAGGGGATACACCTGCCTGAGACAGACAGACAGAGAGAGATATCCAAGGTGTTTCTGCAGAAACTACCTATCTCACACATTAACACTGCTTTGGACCTCCGGCATGGCTTCTTTCAGCCATGGAAGGTGCTTTGGATCTGGTGCTGGGCGCCTCACCGCACCCTCAGGGTGAGCACAGTACCCGCACAATGTGACGGTGTGTAGCTACTCTGTGCCAGTAAAACACATGGTCTGTACCCTCTACCAGGCCGAGGTGCTGTGGGGGTGCACATGGTCACTTCCCCCTACCAGGCCGAGGTGCTGTGGGGGTGCATACCCCATCTTTTGTTTATCTGTGGACAGCTGATTTGCATGTGCAGTGCATCATGGGTAAGGGTGGGCTAACCCTATCCTAGTGACCACCGCAGACTGTCTGTGTGGTGACGTGCAGGCTCTCTACAGCCAGCCAAAGGCTTGCTAGCAGCTATAGAGCTGTAGCCCAATGGTTACTTCACTGCTTGTGAAGCAGGAGGTCATGGGTTCAAACCCACAGTGGGGTTATTTGATAGGGCTGCCCAAAGCATTATCTCTTTCTAATGTACATTTTTGCTGCCAGCACAACCACCCTCAGTGTACTGTTCCCATAAGGTGCCTCTGAGGGCGCTTTATAGGGCGCCCTATGGGGCACCTTATGGTTCCCGTCCATATAAGGTGCACTATACATTATCCTGTGACACAACTTATAGGGTGCCCTATTGGGGACATTTTAGGGTGCCGTGGCAGACAGTGCACTTTATAATGTGCCCTATGGAGTGCCTTATAGGGTGCCTTCTACGGCACCTTCAATTACGGCACGTGAGGGCGTGTTTGCTGGCAGCAATTAATAAAATAAAAATAAAGTGCTGCAGGAAACAAAACATACAGTGCAAAGCTGATGCCTCAGCCAGCCTTACATATTAGGCACCCTGGGGAGCAAACTCATGACGCCTGTATCAGCAGTCAGTGCTCCACTGCTGCTCCTCCTTGCATGTCAGCGCACCTACTTATGCTTTTCATTCCTTAAACTGCACAGTGCTGCCATTGAAAACAGTACTCTGACCTTGCGGTACCTCATATGGCACCCTATAAAGCGCCCTATAAGCAACATTCTAGGGTGCCTTGGCGGACAGTGCACTTTAAAATGTGCCTTATGTGGCCCCTTATGTTAACACGCTTTGAGAGTGCGTTTGCTAGTAGTGATAATTAACATAAAAATAAAATGCCTTCTAAAGCAATCTTCCCCATAATAGGTAATGCCTCAGCCAGCCTTGTTCATTGGGCACTGTGGGGAATTGAACCCCTGATTCCTGCACCATTGGTCAGTGTCTTAACCATTGTGCTGTGGTTCTGTTCCTGTGCTTGTACATCAGTGTGCCGCCTTATGCCGCCCAATATTAAAATGCCTGCGAAAGCAATAGCATGCTGCCTTATGCTGTCCACTATTACAGTGGCTCATAAAGTAATGCCTCAGCCAGCTGTCTTCATTGGGCATTGTGGGGGATTGAACTCCTGATCCTTGCACCATTGGTAAGTGCCTTAACCATTGCGCTGTGGCTCTGCTCTTCTGCTTGCACATCAGCGCGCCACTTATGCCTCCCGCGCAGCTATCTCATGCGCTAATGTGCAGGGCGCACAAGGGTGCCGCACACCTTAGCGCATATGTAAATTCCGGTTTTTCTTTTTCAGCAAGAAACGCCCACTCCTTATATGGCACCTGCACACTAGCGCGGCCCGCACATTAGCGGGGTTTTAGTAAACATGCCCCTTAAGAGCAGAGTGGCCAGTGCAAATCTCAGTGTGGGCCTTTTTGACTTAAGGCCACTCACTTCATTCTCCATCTTCACTATTCTTTCTGGATGTTTTAAGATGAAAACAAGCACTTTCCTGAGCCTATTCATGCCTGGAGCAGGTGTAAACATGTATTTGACTGTAGACATCTCTGACATTTCTAAGATCAAATGGGGACATGTAAGTCCATTGTCCCTCCCTGGACATGCCTTTGCCACAGCCTTGTGCTTACTTGTACGTCCCTGCACTGGAGACATCTGTGAACATCATTTGTAGACCAGCTATGGAGACGTGTCCATGATTTTGATGACCACATATACGTCTTCAGATGTCCAAATCACAACTAAACCTATTAAAATGATCCTTAAAGAGAAGTTTGGAAATCATTCCCTATCTCAATTTTTAATTCTACCCTGATGTAAAATGGAAAACTCAGTAAGAGAAAGTTGATGAGCCAGGCTCTCTCAGCCAGTTTTCTATAGTGAACATATTTGTTTTTTTCTTCCTCAATAGATCAGATGGCTTGTATTTTATTGACGGACTCATATCAACAAGATGTACTTTTTAGACTTAACATGGTATTGTCGATTTACAGGAAGATATAAAGCTATTAGTTTAGTTTAGTTTATTGCCATATTTGATATGCCCCCCTATCTCAAAACTGCCTCAGAGTGGTATTACAATTATCATTGTTAAAAAACACATTAACAAAGACAGGCCAGCACCAATTTAAAAAAAAAGGGACTCATGTGAGACATAACAGTAACTTTTCTGTGGGAAACAATTGAGTAAACAAGAGGGAAAAGGAAGAATGTTATCCTTTCAGGGTCCACATCCCTCAAATAGCCTGTTTATAAAATAGTTTTCAAGCACTTTTAAATTTGGCCTAAGAATTCTTAGTCCACAAATAAGACAGAATAGAGTTCCATAGTGATGCTGTCTTCCACTTATCTTCATAACAAACTCTGAAAACCGCAGGGAGGCGACACAAATTTTGACTTAATTCAGTGTGTTGGTCTATGAGATTGAATGGGAATGAAGCGTTTCTCTAGCTATATCAGAAGGTCAGAATAAACGGCTTTATGACTAAGAAGCAATATCTTAAAAGAAATCCTAAAACTACACAGGAGGCCAATGCTAGCTGCCAGCAAGGGAGAAACTGAATCAAATTCCTTCACTGAGTGCAAGAGTTTAACTGCAATGTTTTGTATAACCACTGTAAATCAGACTTCCTGATAACATTATATAAAATACTCTATTGTTGTGGTCCAGCCAAAAGAAGACCATAGAATGCACTATCATCCAAGCAGGATCAAACAACGCACAACTACCTGGGAGCAAAAAATCATTTCTTAAAAATTGAAGAGATTAGAGCCTCAAAGGAAAACCTTGTGTCCAACTGATAGCCCAACATCTATTGCCAGTCAGTTTCAGAGGGGCACCCATGAGTTCTGGAGACAAAGGAGGGCTCTCATAAAGATCAGTGATACAAAGGGTTAAACATTTGGCAGGATTCAGCATCTCTATTATCATAAAGCCACATGGAAACCATCTCTAGGTAACTGTTTAAAAGCGTTAACGCTGATCATTTGGAATCAGTGAAGTAGCGCAACTGGATGCCATCTGCCAATAATAGTCAGTAACACCTTGTGACTCAATTACAGTAGCCAGAGGACGTATAAAGATATTAAACAGTGTTGGAGCCAGCAAGGACACTTTATGGACTCTACATTACAAAGGATGAATAGTGGAAACCTCCACTTTAAATGCCACCTGAAACAATCTATCCAAATGTATGAAGAAAACCACTTAAAGACATGAACTTGGATGTCAATATTGTAGAGCTGCTGTAGTAAGAGTGCATGATTGACTAGGGGGGTCCTTTTAAAACCCTTAGTCATGATCTGGACATCTAAAAATGTGTATGCAGAAGTTGAAATCATGGAGACATTTCACAAATGTTTTTTTAAAGACATCTCTGGTGCAGGGACATCCAAGTAGGCTGGGGATGTGGTGGAGGCATGTCTGGGGCAATGCAATGGACTTAGACTTTGATTTCAGAAACATCGGTGACGTCGGTAACCCTGTCCACATTCAGACTTGCTCCAGGCATGAAGAGGCTTTGGGAAAGTGCTTGGCCATAAAATATTCAGAGGGTATAAAGAAGATGAAGAGTTAAGTGACTTGCCTAAGATCACAGGGAGCAGCAGTGTGATTTGAAGACTGGCAGCTTGGTCTAGCCAACCACTCTAACCATTAGGCTCATATTAGATGCCCCTGTTCTGGAATACTATTGTGGGGATGTCTATGTTGTATTAAAATGGGCAAATTTTCTTGAATTAAAACTGGTCAAAAAATCCTGAAATGGTATGGGTGAATTATGACCTCTGGCCTAGGAATTGTTCATTGCTGTTGTGTGAAATTCTAAGACACTGCAAATTATTCATAATGTAATTTTATAAAGGTTTTCTCATGTGTAAAGCACACAGCCTAGTCCACTGACCCTTAAACCTGGATATTCAATGCTGCAGTGATAGCATTGAATATCCAGTGATCACTGCAAAAACCGTAAGCCACCAAAGTTAACCGGGCAGCAGTGATATTGGATGCTGCCCAGTTAGCTCCTGTGCCTCAAAGTTAGGTGCTAGTTTTCTTTGCCTATCTTTAAGGTGCAGATCGCTAACTGGGCAGCATCCAATATCACTGCTGCCTGATTAGCGCCATTCTCCACCTCTGCTCCACCCCGGAAGGCCCCCAGCATGCTCTGATGCTAACTGGATAGCATCCGGGCACGTAGGAGACTTAGATGGGGATATTCAGTGGCACTAACCATGTAAGTGCAATTAAATATCCTCATCTAAGGCATTTGCATGGTTTACTGGGCTGCAAACCCTGTAAATGCCTTTCGAATATCGGGCCCCATACCTTTAAACATTACATATTTCTTTGTATGAATGTGTGTGTGTGCATTCTCTCTGCAAGTAAAAGAATGTGCTGCAGGCTCTTTGGGGCCCTTTTAGCAAAGTGCATTGTGATTTGCACCTAACGCACCAATAACATGCAACATTATAACACAATACATGCAACACCATTGTGCAAACTATCAGGGGCAATGAAAGCATGTTCTTATCAGTCAACACTCATCACTGTCCCCTAAAGCATGACAATGTGCAGACACACTTATCTCTACCTATTGAAGCAAAGGTAATTGCACCTGTGCTAATTGGGGCTGACTGTGGTACAGATAACCAACTACTAGCATGAAAACTCAAGCTAATGCTGAAAAATAATAATCCACTTATGAATGCATCAAAATATGACCTTGAGAATATACCACCGGAATTTAAAGACTGACTGAAAAATTGATTTAGCACTTTGAATACAAATGTCAGAGCATCAGAAGAGTTCTCAAAGAAAGTGGGAAGTCTCTACAAAAAGATGAAAAAGCCAAAACAGACAAAATGGATCTATGCAAGTCTTAAAATTGTCCAGAAATGCAGATAAGCTAAAGCCAGAGGAGAAAGAGAGGTAATCATAGTATTCAACAGAGATTTCCAATGTGCAGCAAGATGAAACAAGGTGATGTACTACAATGATACATGCAAGGAAATAGAACCAGAAACTATTAGCAGAAGAAAGTCAGCTTTCCTAAAGCTACAAGAGTTAAAGAGAAAATTCCAGCCTCGAATTGGAATACTACAAGATGCTCAAGGATCCATGTTGAATGATGCTGAGAAGATCAAGAAAAGGTAGAAAGAATACACAGAATATACCATAAAGATCAGGTGGACCAACAGCTGTTTCAACCTGTACCTTAGGATCAGGAACCATTGGTGATGAAAGAAGAAGCAGAAGCAACATTGAAAGCATTATCAAAGAACAAAGCACTG
Source organism: Ichthyophis bannanicus (assembly GCA_033557465.1). Taxonomy (NCBI): domain Eukaryota; kingdom Metazoa; phylum Chordata; class Amphibia; order Gymnophiona; family Ichthyophiidae; genus Ichthyophis; species Ichthyophis bannanicus. The sequence goes on along the minus strand of CM066032.1, from coordinate 861,925,255 downwards.
TACATTGATGGCATTCCCACTGAAGTATTACAGCAATCAGATGTGGCTGTTACCATACTTACAAGTCTCTGCCAAAAAATTTGGAAGATAACTTCATGGTCAACTGACTGGAACAGATCTGTGTTTATATCAATACTGAAGAAAGGAGATCAGACTGACTGTAGAAATTGTCACACAATCACTCTGATCCCTCATTTCATTCAGTGGAGACTACAACCATACCTGGAATGAGAACCACTTGAAGTGCAAGCAGGATTCAGGAAAGGGCAAGGAACAAGAGACATCATCGCAGAAGTGAGATGGATCCTTGAAAAGACAAAAAAATACCAGAAGAATATCTATATATGTTTTCCTGACTACAGCTAGTCTTTTGACTGTATAAACCATGAGAAACTCTAGACCACATTAATAAGCATGGATATATCAGAAGACCTGATAGTTCTCTTGCACAACCTTTACATAGAGCAAGAAGTAACAGTTTGAACGAAACAAGGTGAAACAGAATGGTTCAAAATCAGCAATGGTGTACAACAAGGCTTCCTGTTTAATTTATATGTAGAACAAATCATCAGAGAAGCAGGACTGTATGAAGACAACTGAGGTATGAAGATTGGTAAAAGACTCAACAACCTTAGCTATGCTGATGATATCACATTACTTGCTGAAAGTGAAAATGATCTGAAACATTTGCTTCTTAATATCAAGGAACATTGTCTTAAAATGGGTCTGCACCTGAACTTCCAGTGATGTCACCGAAGAATGGCCACCCATGCTTAAGGCTCTGGAGTAGCCTGTGCTTTCCCCCCAAAAATGAGCTTGATATTGGCAGCTGATATCCTTGGAGAGCGGTGTTGAGGCAACTGGAGCACCTGCTGTGCAGAATGGCATCCTAAAAAAGGGCACAGATAGCCGGCAGAGTGGACAAGCAACAGGAAAGGTAGTGATGAAAAATGCATGGAGCTTGGTCATGCACATATTGTCAGTCATGTCAGGTGGATAATCAGAGGAGAAGATCATGGAGGCCTCTGGTACCGAAAATGGTGGTCTGACCAAAGCTGATATGGTGCACTGGATGTGAGATCTGAAAAGAGAGAACGGATCAGTGATGGTAAAGATTAAAAATGCAGTTAAAGAAATCAAGTCTGAACTGAGTAAGTTGGGCTCTGATATGGAAACGGGAGAATAAAGAGCGGAGGAGAAGAAGGAAGCCCTGAGGGTAGAGGGGAAGGTAGTATAGAAAGTGAAAGCAGAACATTGAGATCTATGGGGCAATATGGAGGATCTCGAGAACTGGTTCCGCCAGAACAATGTATGGGTCTGGGGTTTCCCACAGAATGATGACTTTCGTGGTGCTACTGCTGTGATGCAAAAACTGTATGTGCATGTTCTGGGGAAACCAGAGGAGCCATCAGTGCAGATTGATAGGGCCCACCGAGCCCTGGGACCCACGCAGAATGAGCGCCCATGGGACACTATTTATTTTATTTTATTTAGTATACATTTGTATACTGCTACTTCCAGTGATCAGCAGCAGTTTTTGATTACAGTTTTTGATTACAGATTGGAAATTGTCAAATCATGACAGGAAATTTTTGAGGTATAAACACATTGATTAGACAGGAAAGCACAGCACACAGAGAACTATTTTACAGGGAACATGGGCTATGGAGGGTTAAGTGGCTTGCCCAAGACCACAAGGAGCACCTGTGGGACTAGAAACCCCAGTCCTTCTGGCCCAAGGTTGCTGTCCTCCAGTGGGATTTGAACCCCCAACCTTCTGGCCTGAAGTACCTTGCCCCAACCACTAGGCCACTCCTCCACTCCAATATGCTATAATATGCTTTTACCATTTCCTGGACAAAGAGCTGAAGGCAGGAAGCATGGGGAGATTGGATGGAGAAATGTGAAGGTGGAAGTGTTTCAGGACTTGTCAGTGGTGACCCCGCAGAGGCGGTGTGAGTTCCATGTGCTAAAGAAGGAGGAGATTAAGTGCAAATGGTGCTACCCCTTTGGGCTGCTGATGACTGTGCGGGACCTACAGCTTTTTGGCTAAGGAGGAATTCACTAGAGGAGAGAAGTTGAAGTATTTGTCAGCGCAGCAAAAACTGGCGGAGTTCCGATGGAGGAGGGTGAGGAGCGACCCCATGTGGTTACAAAGACAAGCAGCAATGTATAAGCACGAGGAAAAGCAATTAGCAGGAAATGAGCAGGACACTGAAACCTGAAGGAGCTCTTGGTGTGTGGACTGCCACTGCTGTTTGTCCTCAGATATGGGTCAGTGGTGGCAGCAGTGGGCTGATACCAAGCTGCTGACCTGGGAGAAGGGGCGGCAATGGTAGTGACTCCTCTGCCCCAGAGCTAAAATAAGAGGCAATGGGTCAGGATTTTTTTTTTTGCATGGAGCACTGGGTCTGAAGCAGCATGGAATCATGTGCAGGCAACATACCCACACATGCCTAGGGCCAGTTTTTTGCTCCAAGGGTAGATAGATTGTGGGGGAAGGGAAATGGGATGAGAAAGCATAGAAATAAACTTAGAAGATGCAGCCAGGTGTTTAATCTATGCGATGTCTGGAGGAGGCGTAACCTGACAAGTCGAGACTACATGTTTTATTCAACAATACATGAGTCCTACTCATGCATAGGTATTCTATGGTTGGGGAAGACTATGTGGGGGAGGTAGGGGCTTGTCATATCAGAAGTATTACTTGGTCCTATTATGCTCCCATTTGGATGGAACTTAGCCTTTGGAGGGAGGAATGAATAGGGGCTAGATGGAGGCTAAATGATCTGCTGATGAATGAGCAACAGGATAAAGTGATGATAACTAAAACAACCGAGGAATATTTGGCTATCAATGACAAGGAAGGTATGTCTCCAGGGACCATTTGGGAATATTTAAAGGCAGTAATGTGGGGTAAATCGGTAGTGTGGGGTAAATTCAATGCATTGGGGTCATATAAGAAAAAGATTAATTTGAAAAGGATGGGGAATTTGAGGGGGCAAATTACCCAGCTGGAACTTGATCATAAATGAGGGCTGGAGTACCCTGAAAATTTAGAGGAGGCATGGCAAGCTTTGAAGGAGCTGAAGCTGGATGACATTAGTTTGGCTTTGTCTAAAGCGAAGCAAGTTTCTACGAGCAGGGTGATGGAACCTGGAATCACATTAGCAAGGACAGGTGCCTTATACACAGGAAGGGATTAAAGGATGCTGCTTGTACTGTATATCCCTGAGAAAGTGGTAAGGGAAGAGGAAGTAAAGACTTATTTAGAGAACATAAATCTATCCAGCTTGACGGAGGAGCTGAGGGAGAGGAAAAAATAGCCTATCACCCTTATGGAAGTTTTGTGGGCTATAAAATCTCAACCAGCTGGAAAGGCACCTGGCTTGAATGGATTGACCACAAAATTTTATAAAATTTATAGTGAATGGATGGCTGGACCCTTATTGAAGTTGTACAATGTCCTTTGGGAAGGAGGGGAGATACCACAGCAGATGGAGAAAGCTGGGATGACACTACTCCTCAAAGAGGGGAAGGACCCTCTGTCCTGTGGCTCCTATCATCTGATCTCGCTTTTGGGGGTGGATTTTAAAAATTATACCAAAATACTGGCAAACAGGTGGGTGGCCTATTTGCCCCAGATGGTCTTTAAACTGTATTTGGTTTTCAGGCAGGCAACTCATAGTTGATATAGCGGCATTCATATCTGCTGTTATTGTACCATCTGACCCAGTATGGTATTTCTTATGTTCTTATATTCTTATTTCATTGCTGGCCTTCTTCTTTTGTATTGACCTTCAATCTTGCCAGGCAATGCAGTCAGAGACCAAGAAAGGGTGGCAGAAATACTTCCTATCATATTGGGTGTCACAGGCTTGATCAAAGGGAATTTTCAAGCACACCTTGATAAATTGCCTGTACCTTCTATCTTGTGAACTCCAGAAGGCAGCTCTCTTTGGCACGATGCAAGTACTATGGTGGACATCAGCAATTAATTTGAGAGACTGTGATCATATTCCACATACTTTGGCCTAGGAGTGAGTTTCATTACTGTAATATTTTTAGTGTTTAGTTGTTAAGGTATGCAAAAGACTAACCCATCGGGAAACATTGCCTCAGAATGAAACTATGCTATTAGACAAAGGAGTAAATGCAGGTAACCAGTAACCGGTAGAAAATGATTGAGCAATTGGCATGAAACGTCAAATTCCAGATTGATTGCTAATTTGAAAGTAATGTGATCTGCACCTCTGAGTATGATATTCTCTGTAAGAAGCCACACGAGTATGTCAGCTCCATGATGGTGGGTACTAACTGCTGACTTCACACAAACTCCAGAAAGGAACCTGCAATGAGGCTATATGAATATAATTAATTCTGTTCAGCAATTTGACACTGAATTGTAAGGGAGTCATGATAAAGTGGAAATGAGCTCCCCATAGCAATATTAAATGCAATGATTGATGTGTGCATGCTATGAAGAGTGGTCACTGGAAGGATTCAATATAAAAGCACCAGTGACAATTCTTTAGTTTTCATGGTATATTAGCTGCTATTGCCAGGCTCCCCTCTTAATGCCTGCACCGTAATGCTGAATTACATGGTCTGACAGCCACTGGAATATTTGCCTCAATACCCAGGACTCTATTGAGTTTAGTGAGTTTATAAAGTGAACTTAATCAAAGCTTACTTAATTACCTGCACCACTGCTCTCCCAATTGTCTAACATGAAGCAGACTTCAGCAAGGAGGATGACTGTGCTTGTACCATCCACCTTTAATAGCTTCACTCAGCTAGATTCAATGACTAGAGTAATATCACAATTCCCACATTATGGAAGTCAAACCTACCTATACTGCCATAGTCACTGAACTTAATAGAAGTAGACTTGGTGTAGTCAAGCAGGAAAGCAGGATCATATGAATGCTGACATGCAAGATGGAAATGCAAAAAAATAAAATAAAATAAAATACAGGGTGGCCCAAAAAAAGTGAGAACATCTCGTAGCATATAAGTTATTTAAAAATTCAAAAAGACGGATGAAAACGATTGTCAAATTTAAAAAAAAAAAGATGGCGACCGGAAATTGTCGAAATAAAGACGTTATATAGCTAAAAAAGGTAAATAAGTAAACTATTTAAGCTTTTAATTTACGAGATGTTCTCACTTTTTTGGGCCACCCTGTAAACAAAATAAGCACATCAACACTTGTTTTCCTTGTTTTTGCTTTTGCATTTGGTTTTATTTTTATTTTGTGAATCAGCCCCATAGAAAAGTCTGATTCAGCTAGCAAAACCTGCAAATTTTATTTTATTAAGGATCTTCCCTGTACAGCCATGGGGGCATCATTTTCAGAGGTTGCAGGACAGTAGTGCTATTAATGAGCATTCTAATTAAATAGGTCCCATTATGTAAAATATGATCTGCGGTAAATAATATACTTTTTAGTAAATCTAGCCCTCCCGAATTCTATTTAATATTTTTATATGTTTTTTTTGGAAAGAAAGTGGAAATTAGTGTGCCTTATTATTCTTATAAACATGATTTGATATTGGTTATTTCAATTATAGATACATGGGAACAAGTGTACATATTTTTAGATTATTTATTTTTGAGGATTAAGGACTTCTTTTATTAAAGCCTGATAAGGATTCACAATTAACACACCAATTAAATGCAGGTTGATTGTAAAGTCTTCACATTAGCTGTTGATAGCGTGACCAATATGTCCCTGGCAGCTAAGGCTTGATGCGTCATGCGAGTGTGTGCTTCGCTAAGGTGGGCTCACTAAATGACTCCCATAAAGGGGCACTTTCCCGATGCTTTTTCGTGCCTGGAGCAGGTTTAAATTTACATGCAACACCGGATGCTCATGATATTTCTGAAATCAGGCGTGGACGTCCAGGTTCCTGGGAACGCCTCCGCCATGCCCTCGTTCCGACTTGGATGTGCCCAGAGCTGGCTTCTAAGATGGCTCTGGAGATGTATCTGTGCTTTGGACTTCTCTATGCCTGTTTTCAGACATCTAATGCATGAATAGGGCATCTAAAATGACCCCCATAGACTCTCATGTGTTTTTATAAAACACTAGCGCAAACGCAGCAAAACTTGCACCTGGAACAAAGCCATGGACATTTACTCCTACTCAAGAGCAAGATATTTGCATGTAAAGTACACATGCACATGTGTTTTTATGAACAATACTCACAAATTGTCATTCTGTCTGCACTTTGTTCTGGATGTCCAAAGTTGCGTCTAAATTTAGATCTACTCCAGGCACGAATAAGCATCGGGAAAGCGCTCATTTTGGCTGAAAAGCATCCAAAGGGTATAGAGAAGATAATACTTTACCATCCCCAGTACTTAGCACAATCAGAATTACAACAGCAGTGGGATTTGAATCCTGGCTTCCCTAGTCCTAGCCCATTATTCTAACTGTTGAGCTATTCCTAGAAGTCCAGGTTCTGGGGTACTATATGGACGCTCCCGCAGAGCTCCATATTGGGCATGTCCATGTTTGTGAAATCATGTCTGCACCTGGATGTACCCCTCCACTAGTCAAATTGGCCACTAAACTCCAATTTTCCTAAAAAGAAGCACACACTTTCACAGGCTGACGGCATCATGAAAAAAGGTATGATTTATTAGGTTTGTTACATTTTGAGAGCAAGGAGCCATCTTGGATTTCTAGTGCACCAGTAACCAACAGCAGGGTATATTGGCTCATGATTCATGATAAAACATAGAGGAATAAAGGACAAGAATTTTCAACATAATCAGGAGATTTATCATGGATTCTTGTTGTGTATATCTACATGATAGACTTTCAAATATTTCATGGTTAATAATAATAATGAAGTGATCAAATTTGCAGATGACGCAAAATTATTCAAAGTTGTTAAAAACACAAGAGTACTGTAAAAAATTGAAAGAGGACCTTGATAAACTGGAAGGCTGGGTGAACAAATGGCAGGTGAAATTAAATGTGGATAAGTACAAAGTTATGCATTTAAGAAAGAATAACCCAAACTATGGTTAGGAACTACCACCCAGGGAAAGGATTTGTGCATCATTGTGGATTTTGTTTTTGCATTTTGTTTTTATTTTGTGAATCAGCCCCATAGATGATACATTGAAACCCTCTATCTAATGTGCAGTGGCGGCCAAGAAAGCAAATAGAATTGAAGAAAACACAAAGAAAGGACTGGAGAATAAAACAAAGTATATTATAATGTCTCTATATTGTTCCATTGTGCGACTGCACCTTGAATATTGTGTGCAATTCTAGTTACCATATCTTAAAAAGGATATAGTGGAATAAGAAAAGAAGAAGACTGACAAAAATGCTAAAGGTATGGAAGGGTATCCCTATGAGGAAAGTTTTAAAGATTTAGGGGTCTTCAACTTGACCAACTGACTGGAAAAGATCTGTGTTTACACCAATACTAAAGAAAGGTGATCTAACTGACTATGGAAATTATCACACAATCACTCTGATCCCACATGCCAGCAAGAGTCTACTGAAGATTATTCAACAGAGACTACAGCCATACCTGGAACGAGAAGTACCTGAAGTGCAAGCAGGGCTCAGGAAAGGGTGAAGAACGAGAGACACCATCGCGGATGTGAGATGGATCATTGAAAAGACTAAAGAATACCAAAAGGATTTCTATTTGTGCTTTATTGACTACAGCAAGTCTTTTGATTGTGTAAACCATGAGAAACTCTGGGCCACATTAAGAAGCATGGGTATATCAGAACACCTGATCGTTCTCTTGCACAACGTTTACCCTGATCAAGAAGCAACAAGTTTTAACGGAACAAGGAGAAACAGAATGGTTTAAAATCAGCAAAGGTGTATGAAAAGGCTGCATAGTTTCCCCTACCTGTTTAATTTATATGTAGAACAAATCCTCAGAGAAGCAGGATTGTATGAAGGCAACAGAGGTGGGAAGATTGGTAGAAGACTCATCAACAACCTTTGCTATGCTAATGACATCACATTCCTGGCTGAAAGTGAAGATGATCTGAAACATTTGCTTCTCAAGATCAAGGAACATAGTCTTAAAATGGGCCTGTATCTTAATGTAAAGAAGAAAAAGATTGTGACAACAGGCAAAATCAATAAGTGCATTGTTGATGGAGAGGAAATTGAAATAGTGGACGACTTTAACCTATTTGGATAAACTATCAACAAAGAAGCAACAAGCAGTCAAGAAATCAGATGACACATTGCTCTTGGCAGAATGGCTATGAAGGACCTAGACAAGATTCTCAAGAGCAGAGATGTCTTTCTGCATACAAAGATTTGACTTGTTCAATCTATGAAATTTTCAATAACGTCATATGGATGTGAAAGTTGGACAGTGAAAAAGATTGACAGGAAGAAAATTGATGCCTTTGAATTATGGTGCTGGGGACGAATACTGTCTATACCATGGACTACCTGAAGAATGAATTAGTCAATACTAGAGGAGATCAAGCCTAAGCTTTCTTTAGAAGCTCAGATGACAAGACTTTGACTTTCATACTTTGGATACATCATGCGAAGAGAGAGATCATTAGAGAAAAACATCATGCTTGGCAAGGTAGAAGGTCAATGCAAAAGAGGAAGGTCAGCAATGAAATGGATTGATACAATAACATCAGCTACTGGTGCCTCAAAAATGAGCCGCCTGACTGAAGATTTAACACAATTTAGGACAACTATCCAGAGGGTCGCCATGATTTGATACTGACTCGATGCCACTTAACAACAACAACAACAAAGATGGTGCCACAAATGGCACTGTGGTGGTGGCCAGAGCAGAAGGGGGTTCATGGCCTAGTGTACGTAGCCTTGTAGTGCAGCAGAGATTTATTCAACTGCATGATGGCTCACAGCTGTCTCTCCTGGAGTTTGATGTGCCATTCCTGGAGGGTGACAGACTGCCTGAGAAGTTCCATATTTTTTGCACTGAGCCTGGTGTTGCATATTTTGCTGCAGGAGCTGTTTCACGTGGCACAGAAGCTGCTGAGATTGGCAGTGAGTGCTTGGTTGTCGGCTCCAGAGTTGGTTCAAGGTGTTGGCGCCCTAGATAGACCCTAAACTTTACACTCCTCTTGGCTGTTAAAATCTATTGTTTAACTTTGAATGCCCTGTTCTTTGCTGCCACTCCAGAAGTTGCTACCATAGGCAAATGCCTGGTTTGCTTAATGGTTGGGCCAGCCCTGCCAGGCTGTCATATGCCTCTGCATCCTCTGCTGCTGTGTGGTCACTGGCAAATGGAGAGGGAGGCATAAACTGGAGAATGACTCCCTCCATTACATCCCCCTCCTCTGTTACCTGTCAGTCGTACTGCTGACATATTCAGTGCCCTGCTGCTCCTGGTCTCAGGATCCCTGCTCCAGTGCCTCAGCTGGCTTGCCATCATCATCCTGGGATGAAATTCCCTGTAGCATGGGGCCCTCCCAAGGGGGATGGCTGTTGGGGTCTGTGCTGCAGCTATCCAGGGTATCTGCTGATCAAATATCTCCTTTAAGTAAAACATGACATGCTATCAATCCTTATGTTTATGTTTATTCAATTTGATAGACCGCCCTTCTGTGATAAGCAGGGCGGTTTACATATCATAAAATACAGTAGAGGCACGAGGCCTAATGGAAAAGGAAAGGAACTACAATCAATGACAGGACAGTAGAAGAACAAGAAAGAGAGGACAGGACATAAGTGAGACAGTTATATAAAGGGTGAGGGGAGGTCGAAGGCCAGGGAGAAAAGGTGGGTCCGGAGGTTACGCTTAAAGGAGGCATGGTCGGGGTCTAAGCGGAGGGAGGGGGGAGGGAGTTCCAGAGGGCCGGACCGGTGAAGAAAAAGGCAGAGGAACGGGTGGAATGCAGATGAGCAAGGGAGGGGGAGGGAAGGTGAAAGGAGAGAGGAGTGTGTCTGGGAGTGTGAAATGTAATGAGATCAGCTAGGTATTGTGGGGTGCTAGTGTGGAGAGCCCTGTGCACAAGAGAGAGTAATTTGAATTGAGCGCGGAAGGGGACCGGTAACCAATGAAGATGAAAGAGAAGAGGCGTTATATGGTCTCTGAGGGAGGAGTGGGTAATGAGGCGTGCGGCAGTATTTTGAATCTTTTGACGTCGTGCCTGTTGAGATTTGGAAAGGCCAGTAAGAATAGAGTTGGAGAAATCAACGCATGACATGACAGGAGAAAGCAGTAAGGTTTTGAGGGCAGACGGGGAAAGAAAGGGGCGGACTGCACGGATCTGACGGAGAGAGAAAAAAGAGGACTTAGTGATGTGAGAGATGTGGGCCTTAAAGGAAAGATCAGACTCAAAGAGCACACCCAGGTAACGAAAAGTAGAGACCAGAGGTATGGGGGTGAGAGAAAAAGAGGGGCCAAGCGAGGGGGATGGGGCACCGTGGGAGAACCAGATAGCAATAGTTTTGGTTAGGTTGAGGTGAAGACAGTTCTGAATTAGCCAGTTTGCCACAGTAGAAAGACAAGAGTTCAGCGCGGAGAGATCAGGGCAAGAGGGAGAAGTGTGGTGAAGAAGAACTATGTCATCTGCGTAATAAAATGCAGAAACACCAGACTGTTGAATTAGTAAAGCAAGAGGGGCCAAGAAGAGGTTGAAGAGCAGGGGGGCCAGAACAGAACCTTGGGGGACCCCACAAGGGAGAGGGAGAGTGTCTGAAGCAGAAATGGAAGGAGAGGAGGAGAGAACAGCACAAGACCGGGAGGAAAGAAAGGAGTGGAACCAGCAGTAGACGGTGCTGCAAAGACCCGCTTCCCATAGGCGGAGAAGAAGAAGGGAGTGATCGACTAAGTCAAAGGCAGCAGAAAGATCAAGAGCTACCGCCACCGAAATATCCCCGCGATCGTGAGCCACATGCAGTGCATTAGTGAAAGCAAGCAACACCGTTTCAACACTGTGACCTTGACGGAATCCAGATTGGCGAGGGTGTAAAAAGTTAGTAGAGTCAAGGTGGTGAGAGAGTTGTGCAAAGATGATTTTTTCTAGGAGTTTAGACAGAAAGGGGAGATTAGAGACAGGTCGGTAGTGGGCGGGAACCAGAGGATCAAGAGAAGGATTCTTAAGGATAGGACGGACCAGAGCATGCTTCCAGGGGTGGGGGAAAGACCCTGTGGAAAGACTAGAGTTAAACATGGAGATGATATAGGGAAGAAGTGCTAGAGAGGGGGTAAGGAGCCAAGAGGAAGGGATAGGATCAAGAGGACAAGAAGTCTTTCTGGAGGAGGAAATGAGTTGATGAAGCTCCGCGGTGGAGGTTAGGGAGAAGGAGGACCAGGTGTGTGAAAGCTGAAAGGAGGGGGGAGGGAATGCAGCAGAGGGAGGGGAGAGGATGGGGTCTGGGCAGGAAGGCAGAGACGCTCTTAGAGAAGAGATCTTGTTGTTGAAAAAGGATGCCAGCAGCGAAGGGGAGGGGGATGACTGAACAGGTGCGGGAGAGGATGAAGAATGAAGCGAGGTGAGAGATCTAAGTGTGGCATAGAGATGTCGGGTCTGATTAGGGGCATTAGAGATTCCATCGGAGAAGTATGTACGCTTGGCAGAGTGAACATTGGAACGGTAGTATGAGTGATGTGCTTTAAAGGATGCTAAAGTAGACGGGGAAGGAGCCTTTCACCATAGCCGCTCAGTTCTGTGGAGCTGGGTACGAAGCAGGTGGAGCCCGCTGTGGTACCAGGGATGTGAGGGTCGACGATATGGTGGGCAAGGGCGAAGAGGGGCAAGACGATTGAAGGTGGCAGAGAGAGTAGAGGTCCAGAGGGAAGTCTGGGAGTCGAGGGAGAGGGAAGAAAAGTCAGGTGGCAAGAGCTCGGATGCCAGGGGGGAATTGTTGAATGGTGAGCGGAGTGATAACACGTGAGAGGCGCACAGGGGGAGGTGTTGAAGGAGGAGGGGAGGGGGGGAACCTGGTTGAGTGAAGGCAAGAAGCGGAAAGACAAACATGATCTGACCAGGGGAGATGAAGAGAGCATAAGTTATGAAGTGTGAGTGTAGAGGTAGATGAAGTCAGAAGTAGATCGAGGGTATGCCCTGCAGAGTGGGTAGGAAAGGGAGCGTGTTACACAAGGGACAGATCATGAATGAGAGAAATGACATGGGGTTGTAGACAGCCATAACATCTTAATCTTCACCTGGAATCCCCTTCCTCCTCCAGGGATCATTCTTTCATTTCTCTCATTCATGATCTGTCCCTTGTGCAACACGTTCCCTTTCCTACCCACTCTGCATATATGTGGAACCTTGGGCCGGAAGGACTGGGGTTTCTAGTCCCACAGGTGCTCCTTGTGGTCTTGGGCAAGCCACTTAACCCTCCATAGCCCATGTTCCCTGTAAAATAGTTATCTCCAAGTTATAATGCCCTGTTCAATGTAATTTCAGTTTGTTCAATGTAAACCGCACTGATGCAGAATAGCGCGGTATATAAGAGAATGTAAATAAATAAAAATAAAATAAATAAATAAATATATACCATCTGACAGATTGTTCCACAGAGTGTGACAGTGGATAGTACTCTCATGGGCAGCCATAGCATTGGCCCTCGCCAGGAAACTCTATAGCATACACGTGAGTGGGGCTTTCAGAAAGCCTTTGACAAGGTCCCTCATCAGAGACATTTGGCGAAACTAAAGAGTCATGGGATAGGAGGCAGTGTACTATTGTGGATCAGGAACTGGTTAAAAGATAGAAAGCAGAGGGTAGGGCTAAATGGCCAATTTTCCCAATGGAGAAAGGTGAATAGTGGTGTACCCCAGGGATCTGTGCTGGGTCCACTGCTTTTTGACATATTCATAAATGACCTGGAAAGTGGAATAACGAGTGAGGTTATCAAATTTGCAGATGACACAAAACTATTTAAAGTTGTTAAAACCCAAGAGGATTGTGAAAAATTGCAAGAGGATCTTGATAAATTGGAAGACTGGGCATCAAAATGGCAGATGAAATTTAATGTGGACAAGTGCAAGGTTATGCACCTAGGGAAGAACAACCCAAACTATGGTTACACGATGCAAGGTTCCACATTAGGAACCACCACCCAGGAAAAAGATTTAGGCGTCATTGTGGATACCATGTTAAAACCCTCGGCCCAGTGTGCAGCGGCAGCCAAGAGAGCAAATAGAATGCTAGGTATGATAAGGAAAGGAATGGAAAATAAAACAAAAGATATTATATGCCTCTATATCGTTCCATGGTGAGACCGCACCTTGAATATTGTGTGCAATTCTGGTCGCCGTATCTTAAAAAGGATATAGCGATTTTAGAAAAGGTTCAGAGAAGAGCCACCAAAATGGTAAAGGGGATGGAAGGATACTCCTATGAGGAAAGGCTAAAAAGGTTAGGGCTCTTTAACCTGGAAAAGAGACGGCTGAGGGGAGATATGATAGAAGTCTATAAATTAATGAACGGAGTGGAACGGGTAAACGTAGATCGATTGTTTACGTTATCAGAATATAGAAAGACTAGGGGACATGCAATGAAGCTACAGGGTAAACTATTTAAGACTAATAAAAGAAAATATTTTTTCACTCAACGTGTAATCAAACTCTGGAATTTGTTACCGGAGGATGTAGTAAATGCTGTTAGTGTAGCTGGGTTTAAAAAAGGTTTGGACAAGTTCCTGGAGGAAAGGTCCATAAACCATTATTAAGAAGTGACCGAAGATATCAATGCTTGACCCAGTACAAGCATTGTGGAACTTGTGTCTCTTGGGGAAACTGCTAGGTACATATGACCTAGATTGGCCACTGTTGGAAACAGAATACTGGGCTTGATGGACCTTGGTCTGACCCAGTATGGCATATCTTATATTCTTATGTTATGTTCTTATGAGTGGTAATTGGGAAAGAGGAAAGTGATTAGCATGGTTCCACGCTAGGTGAGAGGACTGAAAGAGGTAGGGCAAAGTTGGAAGCTACTCATTCACCATCATGGACCCCTTACAAATGTCCTCTCAGTCCATATGCAATATTTGGTTGCTTTGAGGTATAGTGTCTGACCACTGCAGCCATGCTGTGTGACACACAGCATGCACAGGTAGTAAGGGTACAGAAGCAGCAGGCTTCCAGTGCAGTTATCTATCCAGGGGATACAGGGATGACCACATCACATGCCTGACAGATATATTAGGTGAATGGGACCCAGGCCTCTCCCCCTGCATGTACCTCTACAGGACATCATGCACATATACCCTAAATATGATCCTTATTAGGGTTCAGGTGTTACGTTTTTTCAACCCAAATAGTGCACCTAGATGGAGTGAATATGGAAACATGAGATGGCAGGACACACAAGGAGAGGGAGGGCAGGTGTTGGAGGGTATTACTCATATATTCATCCTGTTTCTGGGAGGTCCTTAATGTATCAAAGTCTCCCACCTCCCTCATTGCCTCCTCATCCATAGTCAAGAGCACTTGCTGCACAAGCCCAGTGAGGGTCTATGCCTAGTCATCTGTTTTTCTCTCCTTGGCCTTAGACATGGTCTTCCTCTTGATCTTCCTCTATTTATGTTTGAGATCCTCAGGCTCAGGTTTTGTGGTGGAATATGGAATTAAGCTTCTGGCAGATGTAAAAGCAGAACTTCTGTTTGTTTGTTGTTTTTTTTTTTTTTTAGTGCTCACATGTAGCCCCTCATAGCTCAGGAGAACTCTCTGGTGCCTGATCACCTCTCGCAACATGAGTTCTACCTCCCACTGGCAGAAGTTGTCCTTCCTTGAGAGTACTCTTTGCTTAGGAGCCAAGGCAAGGCTGGCAACAGCACTGATCACAACCTTTTCAAAATGGAGCTGTGCATATCTGTATGGCCATTATATGCTTGTACAATGGGGAGGTGCCTTCATGTTCTCAATGTGCATATGTGTTATTCTGCAATGGGCTGCTGCTGGAGATGTGCTAACAGAGGATAGGGAGGTTTCTGAAACACAATGATTCCAAGGCAGCATGGTTTTACAAGAGGCAGGTTTTGTAAGACAAATCTCGTATAGAGTTGAACAGAGGGAGAACTCTAGGTGTGGTGTACTTAGATTTCAGTAAAGCCTTTGACATTGTTCCACACAGGTGACTTAAAAATAAATGGAGTGGAAAAGTAGCCTGGGAACTAAAAGAGCAGGGCTTGATTCTCACTAGCACTTCTTGTGGTCCTGGGTAAGTCACTTAACCTTCCATTGCCTCAGAAAAATCCAAGTATCAATGCCCCTGTTTAATGCACATTATCAAGTTTAAGTTACAATGTAAACTGCTTAGACTGAAATGATAAAGTAGTATAACAAACCTGTTAAATAAATAAATAAAATGAGTGTCCTTGGGATGGACTCAAAAGTGGCTGACTGGGGGCTGTCTTCATCTATCCCCAATGAATCTAGTTAAAAGACCTACTGAAGAGGGCTTTAAACTAGATTTATTGGGGATGAGTAAAGAAAGCCGCCAGGTAAGTGAAAGCCTTCAGGCAAGTAAAACATATAAAAATTGGTAAAACAGGTAATATCTGGAAAGCAGTATGCATTAATGTCCATAGTATGGGATATATGATTCCAGATGTTGAAGCTTTAATTGAAGATACTGACTTGGATTTAGTGGTGGTTACGGAGACATGGTTCATGGACAACCATGACTGGGATACAATAATATGAGGTTATAATTTATTCAGGAAGGAGAGGGTAGGAGGAAGGGAAAAAGGAGTGAAACTATGGGGTATGTTTACTAAAACCCCAGTAAAGTGCGGGCCCCGGTAGTGTGCGGGTGCCATATAAGGAGTGGGCGTTCCGTCCTGAAAAAGAAAAGGCGGAATTTACATATGCGCTAAGGTGCGCGGCGCCCATGTGCGCACCGCACCTTAGCGCATGAGATAGCTGCGTGGGAGGCATAAGTGGCACGCTGAAATGCACAAACAAGAGTAGAGCCACAGCACAATGGTTAAAACACTGACCAACGGTACAGCGATCAGGAGTTCAATCCCCCACAGTGTCCAATGAATAAGGCTGGCTGAGGCATTAATTTATGAGGCACAGAAATACTGGGCGTCATAAGGCGGCATGCTAATGTTTTTGGCTGCATATTAATACTGGGCGGCATAAGGCGGCGCGCTGATGTTTATGGAGGCATTATACTACTGCGAGGTATAAGTGGCGCGCTGATGTGCAGGAAGAAAAGCAGAGCCACAGCACAATGGTTAAGGCACTTACCAATGGTACAAGGATCAGGGGCTCAATCCCCCACAGTGTCCAATGAACAAGGCTGGCTGAGGCATAACATATTAAGGGGAAGATTGCTGTAGGAGGCATTTTTTCCATATTTTAATTATCACTACTAGCAAACGCACTCCCAAAGCGTGTTAACATAAGGTGCCCTATAAGGAACATTTTAAAGTGCACTGTCAGCCAAGGCACCCTAGAATGTTGCTTATAGGGCGCTTTAGAGGGTGCCGTATGAGGTACCGCAAGGTCAGTGTACTGTTTGTTATGGCAGCGTACTGTTTGTTATGGCAGCACTGTGCAGTTTAAGGAATGAAAAGCATACGTAGGTGCGCTGGTAGGCAAGGAGGAGCAGCAGTGGAGCACAATGGTTAAGGCACTGACTGCTGATACAGGGGTCATGAGTTTGCTCCCCAGTGTGCCTAATACGTAAGCTCAGGTGATTTACTTTGCCATTGAATGAGGATACCTGTGACCGCGGAGATGGCGTTTCTGTTGCATGAATGAGAAGAACTGAGCACTTGAAACAGGGTTTCACCCGAAACGTGCACGTCGTGCATTTTCACAGTTAGCAACTTTGAAGTGAATAAGAAATGTTATGACTTGATGTTCATCAAAGATAAGGGACTATTTTTACTGCAAAACTACTGGGGTGAGAAATAAAATGAAATAAAAGAAGTTTGCCGTCTGGTGGGGGTTGGCTATGTTGTTCCAGCCCTCCCTCGGCAGGCTCCGACAAAAGAATATTGAATATAATTAATGGGTTGAATATCTTGATGGCTATGTGATAGATATCTTTAATTTTCCATCAAGTAGAGGTCTTTTTTTGTCTTGTAATACGTAAGGCTGGCTGTGGCTTCGGCTTTGCATTGTACATATTTTGTCCTGCAGCACTTTATTTTTATGTTATTAATTGCTGCCAGCAAACACGCCCTCACGTGCCGTAATTGAAGGTGCCGTATAAGGCACCCTATAAGGCACTCCATAGGGCACATTATAAATTGCACTGTCCACCACAGCACCCTAAAAAGGCCCCTATAGGGCACCCTATAGGTTGCGTCACAGGAGAATGTATAGTGCACCTTATATGGATGGGAACCATAAGGTGCCCTATAGGGCGCCCTATAAAGCACCCTCAGAGGCACCTTATGGGTACAATACGCTGAGGGTGTTTTTGCTGGCATCAAAATATGTACATTAAAAAAAGACAATGCATTGGACAACCCTATCAAACAACCCCACTGTGGGTTTGAACCCATGACCTCTGGCTTCAGAAGCAGTGAAGCAATGATTGGGTTACAGCTCTATAGCTGCTAGCAAGCCCCTGGCTGGCTGCAGAGAGCATGCACGTCACCACACAGACAGTCTGCTGTGGTCACCAGGATAGGGTTAGCCTACCCATACCCATGATGCACTGCACATGCAAATCAGCTGTCCACAGATTAACACAAGATGGGCAATGCACCCCCACAGCACCTCGGCCCGGTAGAGGGAAGTGACCATGTGCAGCCACACACCACCTCGGCCTGGTAGGGGGTACTGACTGTGTGTTTTACTGGCACAGAGTAGCTACACACCGTCACATTGTGCGGGTACTGTGCTCACCCTGAGGGTGCAATGAGGCGCCCAGAACCAGGTCCACAGCACCTTCCATAGCTAAAAAAGGCCATGCTGGAGGTCTAAAGCAGTGTTAATGTGTGAGATAGGTAGTTTCTGCACAAACACCTTGGATATCTCTGTTTGTTTCAGTCAGGTGTAGCCCCTATGGACCCCTAAGTGGGCTATGTACCACCACCCCCCTTCCTCCAGGGCTGAGGGTGGCAAACAGGGTCTCCAATCAACAGATCCACATTCTACCTCCCTGCAAAGGTGGCAGTAGAGGGGACCATCAACCCGGGTCCTGCTGAGGAACAGACACCCCCAAAGGGCAGTCAATGCAGCTCTATACACATCCATAACACAATAGCAGACAGATATTAGCCTGGATATGGTAAGCTGCACCCCACCACTATCTGATATTCTCCTGCAGCAAGTCATCAGCCACTGCACCCTGCAAGCTGCTCCATCACAACACATACCAGCTGCAAACAGTGTGCTAGTTAGTCCACATTGCATGTTCCCAGTGGAGATGCATGCACCCAGAACTGGGATGTCAGCATACACAGCAAGCAGATAAATCAGTGACTGGGCCCCAAAAGGAAACCCATATCTATCACATGAGAGAAACACAATATAGCACTATGGGGGTGCCTAGCCATGCTGTGGTCACTGCACAGTCAGGGTGAGAGTGATCTCTCAGCAGGACATACTGAGATCACCCTGTCTGTGTAGGTGGTGGCCGGGCACTAAAATGTCCCAGTCAGTGCCCTATGCCCTGTGCAGATGCACCCTGGCCAGGCCACCCTGTCCGGCCTATACCCATGGTACCTTGCTCCTCATTATGCACATTGGCAGCCCAATACTGGCAACATTGCTGGCAGTGTGGGCTGTGGAAGGTGTTTGCAGCCACCACACACTGGATAGACAGACAGCCACCCCCACACCTATGCCAGCATTGTGCTACTATAGAGGAGTCCAGCAGCCATACCCACCACACCAGTCCTGGGCACAGTACAGGCATGGATATGGTACGCAATACTGTTGGGGGTCACTCCCCAGGGTGGTAAACACTGTCAGAGACCAGACCTGCAGCACACACCGCAGACATCAGAATGATTGTTATGGTGGAGCTCAATGAGCAAAATGTGCTTAATGTAGGAATTGATATCTGCCAGTTATCATGGGCAACGTTTGATAGCTGTGTACCATATACCCAGGTGTAGGGTGGCATTGCTAAGGTATGCAACTGCTAATATTGGGAGATACAGGCAGGGCCCAATGTCCTGCCTCTCCACGAGGCATTGGCCAATGGGGCCTGTTGGTGTGTGTGTGGGTGTGTCTGGCCCTGTTGGCTGCTGCTTTACGGCAGAGTGACCCAACTCCAGTCCTGGTGTTCCAACCACTGTTCGGATTTTCATGCTGTCCCTCATAAATATGCATGAGTTACATCAGCATACCATGGGGGTGGTGCATAGATATGCAGCACAGGCCTCTTTATTAGAGGCAGCATGGATCCTGAATTGTGTGGGGCCCTCCAGGACTGCATTTGGGAGACTCTGCTCTAGGTAATGCGGCTGTTTATGGTGTCTGTGTTTGGTGTGGTAAAATATAGGCGTATGAACCATGCGTATGTTCTCAGCAATAAAGGGTTGTCCTTACTATCACAGTTTAGTTGTAGGACAAATATGTGGACTGGATTGGCAGTAGCCCCAGCTGGGCTTTGAACCTGTGACCTTCTGTTCCTGCACACGCTGTCTGTGTGCACTGCACCACTGTGTTGCCACAGATATGCTGTGTTCCCTGGGGAGTCCATGACTGTACATCCAACAGAGCCTGTCTGTTGCGGTGGACGGTGCCAGCCTGCACAGGCCTAGGCCACTGTCTGCTGTGGTTTGCAGCCACTGCCCCCTCCACCACCTGTACCCTTCCGCCAACATGCAGACATGTCCTTATCTGGGAAAAAGCATATAACCTGATTGAGTTGTGGCACTCCAGGACTGAATTTGGGGGACTCGGCTGTAGGTAATGCCCATTGTTATGGTTTGTGTGCGGTGTAGGGTAAAATATAGGTGTTGGAACCATGCTTATGTTCTCTGCCATAAAGGAGTGTCTGTACTATCACTGTTTGGTGGTGGGTAAGACTATGGGGACTGGGTTGGCAGGAGTCACAGCTGGGATTTGAACCTGTGACCCTCTGGTTCTACAGGCACTGGCTGTGTCTGCTGTACCACACTGTGGCCACAGTGACAGTGCAGTCTCTGGAGATAGGAAACCTGGCCGCACGAGTCAGACACCCTGCTCTGCACAATTTTGGTGTTGGCTCGTTTACCTTGTATGGGGACAAAGGTGCAATTAAACCTCAAATATGACCTCCAAAAAAGAGGAAAAAAACCAAAACCAAGCTGGGCAACAGTGATATCAATGGGCAACATGACAAACACTCCCAGGAAAGCTCCATTAAAATGCAGTGCTTTTTGAACGAGTCTACGGAGCGTAGACCCTTTCAAAAATCATTTCTTTTTTTTGGAGCTTTCCTGGGAGTGTATTTTATGGTTGCCCATTAATATCACTGTTGCCCAGCTGGATTATAATTTATTTGGAATTTGTTGTGGTCATTTTCAATTTATATTTGCTATTTTGTTCTGTGCACATGTATCACACTGCTCACGTTTTTAAGGTTTCCCCGGTTTTGCTGTACATTGCTGACGGAAATGGTTTCTCTTCCCTTTAAATCGGCTCTAACGCGAGGGTTTCACTCGCGGTATTTTTTTTGCCTAAATTCAGCCCCGCTTCTGTGCGGGGAGCCTCTCCCCTCCCACTCTCCACCCATTGACCCCGTCCCTCCGCCCCTCGGGGGCCTTCCTCCGCCCTCTGTATGCCTTTCCCCGCCTCTTTCGCAAATCAGCGCCCCACACACGTGTGCCGGCCCGTTAATGTGACGCGCACGCGTGCGCGGCACTTAAGAGCACTTAAGTGCATCATTAGCGTACGCTATTGTGCGCCGCGCACGTGTGCACGGTTTAGTAAACATACCTCTATATGTAAAAAATAATATTAAAGCTTCAAAATGGCAGTGCTTACGAGGGAAGGAGGAGGCATTGTGGGTTAAACTGGAAAGAGGGAATTTAGCATCCATTTGCATTGGTGTGACACACCAATCTCCTTCACAGGCAGAAGAACTGGACAGAAATTTAATTAAAGACATTCACAGTATGGCTGTGAAAGGAGAAGTGTAGCTAATAGGTGATTTCAGTGTGGGAAAGGGTACATGTAAATGGAGCGCACTCTGAGGAGAAGGATGTTACCAGTGGTATGTCACTAGGATGTGTCCTTGGTCTGATTCTTTTAATATTTTTGTTAGTGATATTGTGGAAGGACTGTTGGGTAAGGTTTGCCTCTTTGCGGATGATACCAAAATCTGCAATAGAATAGATACTCAGGAAGGTGTAGATAACATGAGGAGGGCTCTAGCAAAATTTGTAGAATGGTCACAAATTTGGCAGCTGAGATTTAACCCTAAAAAATACTGGATCATGCATTTGGGCTGCAAAAATCTAAGGGAATGATACAGTATATGGGGTGAAGTACTTCTGTGCATGAAAGAAGAGTTGGACCTAGAGTTGATTGTTTCTGGTGATCTTAAGGTGGCTAAACAGGTAGAAAAGGCAACGATGAAAGCTAGAAAGATGCTTGGGTGCATAGTGTGAAGAAAGATCAGCAGGAAGAAGGATGTAATAGTGCCTTTTTATAAGTCTTTATTGAGACCTACTTTAGAGTATTGTGTGCAATTCTGGAGACAACCCCTTCAAAAGTATATAAATAGTATAGAATCGATGCGGAGGGTGGCTACCAAGATAGTCATTGGTCTTTGCTATAAGGCATATGGGGACAGATTTAAAAATCTCAATATGTATATTTTGGAAGAAAGACGCGAGAAGGGAAATATGATAAATAATAAATATATAGATACTCATATTCATTAATTCACAACTTACTTTTTCCTTTTTCTTACTCTATCTTACAATACCCAATTCTTCACATTATCACATTTACTCTTTACACTAATAATTCTAGTGAACTACAATACATTTTTCCTTGCTCAGATAAGATAAGATTTTTGAAATTTGTAAATATTTAAATCTGTATATATGTTTAAACTATTTATATACCTAATCAGCATTTACTCAGCATTGTAACCCTCAAATTACCATTTTTATTATATACAATTTAATGTTCACTGTAATTTCAATTGTTTGAATAAGTTTCAATGTAATGTTCAAGTTTTGTTCTATGTAAACCGCTTTGATTTTTCTGAAAGGCGGTATATAAAACCGTTCAATAAATAAATAAATAAATAATTCAATTACCTTTGTAGCATAAATGCACAGGAAGAGAGCCTCTTTCACTTTAAAGAATGCCCTGCAATGAGGGTGCACCAGATTAAGGTGAAAGAAGAGAGTCTCAGAACTATTTTGCAGAAATATTTCTTTATGGAAAGATTGGTAGATACATGGAATAGTGGAGGTAGTAAAGTAAAGACTGTATGTGAATTCAAGAAAGCATGGGACAAACACAGATCTCTGAAGGAAAAAAGTAGACTGTAGAGTTTAGTAGTTGGTATAGATGAGCAGATTAGATAGGCCATCTTTATCAGGTTTCTATAATTCTATATGTACATTTTTGAATGCATGATAACAAGCCATGCACATTTGCAAATGCAGAATGTCCTCCTTAACAAGTGGCATGCAAGCTCACATACCACAGCTGCCTCCAACCATCTATTGGAGTTGGATGTGGTGCAAGGATTCACATGTGGAATGTGTTCATTCAGTTTGATTGGTCATCAAATGTTTCCGCACCTTCATGTTTCCAAGGTGCCCTCCACTGCATAATGTGCGGTGGGTGTTAGGGGAGGGTGAGTAAGGTGGTGCAGTGGTGGGTGAGATCGCTCTGTGTGGTGCAATGGCAGATGCTTGCTGCTAGCACTGTGTTTTATCCTTCCCCTGCAAGTGGTGACCAGATATTGAGGAGAGTGGAATACTGGAGAAGGGAGTGCTGTGTGGGAAAGGACTCATATGTGTGTTTTAGCTCTATATAAATAGAGGACCACCACTGTCTCTTTTAGCTTGTATATAGTGACTGAGGAAGACCAACCAAAACCGTGGATTGCAAAGGAAGAAGTATTTATTCATTAAAAATCAGCCAGGCCCGACACAGTATAGTGACTGAGGGCCAGAGATCTTATGTGTGTGCTGGCTCTGTAAAAATATGCTCAAGGGTCCTCACAGTTTTAGCCTGTATATATGGGCAGGGGGCCAGAGCTTGTATGTGACTAACTCTGTACATATGAACTCCCCAGGACCCTCAAAGCCTTGTTACTCCTGTACATAAGGCCAGGGGGCCAGAAACCCACCATAGATGCCTGGCATTTGTTGTGCACATATATTATCAACTGTGATGTGAACCTGTCTGTGAAAATGTTGTGATTCCACTCTGTGCTGATCTTTAATAAAGAACCTATTGACACTTAGCATCTGTCTTCTACCTCACTTGTATATGTCTGTAGATGTGGTGCCTGGTATGCTACCATGCCCTCAATCTGATGTTGTGCCCCTCCTTTGCTCATGTGGTGGGCATACTGATGGCCCAATATGGGTGCATGAGCAGTGGCCTGCTTCAGCGTGGATGGGTGCATAGCCAATAGCAATCCATGGATGTGGTGATACCTGCTATTGGGGCTGATGACTCTAGCTGATGTCAGGCATGGTTGACCATGGACAACCTCAGCCACAGCAGCCCTGTCCTGGCCCATAATGTGGGCAGGTGCAGTGTGCAAGTGTGAATAAATGTTCTACATCCCTAGATATTATGGCCCTCATTCTAGAAAGCGAGTTGCGGGGCTACACGTCCTGCCAGGACGTGCAGCCCCACAATCTGCCTAGATTCTATTCACCCACTGGCTCTCCCCATACATGCTGTTTCAGAATGGGGAGAGCCAGCGGGGGGCAAATCAGGAGCGGGCCACCTGGCAGCATATACAGGGCTGATTCAGTTCATGAACTGTATGTGCAGCCAGGCCCGTTGCGATGTGCTACTTATTCCACCTCAAAGGTGGTATAAGCAGCACAATTTGGCCAATCAAGGCACGGAAACCACCACTGGGGCCAGGGCTGGGTGCAAGGGATCCCCGCTGCCTGATCCAGGCCGTGGCAGGCTAGCCATGGATTGGGTGGTGGGGATTTGGGGGGCTGGGAACTCAGCAGTCTGGAGTGCCTGTGGGCCCAATTCTGGCTCCTGCGTGAACATTTTGTTCCCATGGACCAGAATCAAGTCCAAACATCCCCATCTTCATTGGGGATCTCCAGACAGCCTGGACGTCCCCTTCCTGGAATGGAGCTCCACGTGTATATTGCCATGGAGGTGGGCAGGCCCCCACGGAACATGTTTCTGCATTCCAGATCCATATAATCTGGGCACATCTCTCCTGTAGATGTTAGCATTGACAGTGTAGCATGAGGAAGGTGTGCCCTGTGCAAAGGGGGGGGGGGGAGCATGGCTAGTGCTTCTGGAGGCCAGTTTGGGGTTACAGAGCTCTGTGAGAGGACGTGCTGCAAAGGATGTGGTTCAAGAGCCTTTAATAGGTCTTGTTGCAGATTATGTGTTGCTAGGGTGCCATGGAATGGCAGCGGATGATGTGACAGGCAGGGTCCTAATGCCAAGCACTCAAGTGGCTGTATGCCCATAGCCAGTGACATCAGGTACATGCTGTTTGTAAGGGATGGTAGGGAGCTACAGTAGTGGTTAGGTGCACCATAAATCACAACAAAGGGACAATATTCAACTTTAACTGGAGATTTATTATTTAGAACATGGCCCCTTGGACAGCTTGTTATATCTCGTGGTCTGCCATACATAGTTCTACCCTACTCTCCTCCTTCTCCCCCTTCTGCTTGGAGAGAAGCTGTATGCCATGAGTTGGCTAAGAACCACTACCATGGCAAGCACTTCTGCTCTCAGACCTTTCAGTTGCACCACCATGAGGTCCTGTGAGCTTGTGAGCACAGCAAATCTCTGCTACATCCATTCCAGGGAGCACCTAGTCCATCATGGAGGCAGAATAGAGAGGCTGGCAGAAAATTTGCTGCCTAGGTTCTACAACCTGTCTGCCTGCCTTCCCAAGCTCATTATACTCTTTCACATCATCACACCTTCCCTCACACTTCTCCTTCTCCCAACCCCCACTCTCCTTACTCATAAACTACCACACCTCCATAACCTCTCCATTCTCCATGCCATCCTCTTTCACACATCTCCCTCCCCCTCTTCCCCAGCCATTCCCATTCCTCATCGTGCAGGCTCATATGGGCCAAATCTGGTGACCCTTCCATTGCGGTCCATTTGTCTATCCCTTCTTCCTCTAGGTCATGCTAGTACCCCTCCTGCATCTGTTACTCAACAAGGATGATGACCACAACATCACCAACTTCCTCCTCCTCTCCTCCCTCTGCTGATAAGGAGGCTACCACCTATGTTGGGGAGCTGTTGTTGCTTCTGCTGCTGCTACTGCCACCCTCTGCCTCCATGGTGATGGTGGTGTCCACATCTGTCCTAGCAGCAGTAGTGCAGAGGTGGTGTAGCTGGTGGCAGGGATCATGGCATTGCTAATGGTGGCAGTGGGGCTGGCTGCTGGGATTCTGACAGTTGTGATGGCACAGGTTGCACTACTGGTTATAAAATATTACCTAAAGCAAACTATATTTTTGATTTAATATGCTAGAATAGTCATGAGTTATGTTTTTGTGCAATAATGTAAAATGGGTTCGAGAAACCTCACTATTCTCTCTTTTAGTAGCCTTTCCACCAAAACCATGCCCATAACATGCCTTCTTTGAATCTGAGCATCCCATAGCAATTTGATGTGTAAATTACTATATTCCAAAGTTGGCTTTTACATGTGTATGCAGTCTACATTTGGTAAATGCTAGCATTTACTTTATGGAAATACTGTACAATGCTCTAAAATGACTTCTTTTGTATCTCATGTACAGTACAATACAATAGAGATCCTGGGGGAATGTGCATAACTATAGAGAGGTCATATTCAGCAGTGGCAGCTAGACTAAAGTGCCTAGCTGCTACCTCTTTATTTAAATCCAGATATTCATCTCCAAAATGTATTCTGTTTCCAGTGCTGAATTTGGTAGTTCACCAAATAGCAGCATTGCTACAGGTATTTCAGCTTCCTTGGTTACTCTTCCACTGTGCATTCTGGGTTGAAAGAAAAAATGGTACCAGTAAATATATTTGTATACCCCATGTGACACCAATTGACCAATCACAGCTCTACAAGGTAGTCCATTCTACTTCGGCATCCATCCCCAGAAGTTTAGCTGATTCCATCAAAAATCATAAAATGTTCTCTGCAATAATCTTTATCCCTATCCCTTCCTTAACAATGTGTAACCAGTTGATCAATGACCATTTTAGATCTTCAAAAAGAATAACCTATATTCATGCTGTGTTGTGCCATAAGCATTGCTGAAACCTTGGCATTGATTCTGCTGAGGTGTTCTATTAGTCTGGATTTAAATGGATATCAGTCAGTTTTCTGTTCCCAAAAGTGTATGTACTGTATCTCTATAAATACGATGGTGGCGGATATTCAAAATGTTTTAGGAGGTTAAAAGATCCACTAACTGGTTAAACCACAATGAGTCCGATATTCAGTGACACTAACCAGTTAAAACCAGGGCAGTCTGTGAATAGGTTGGGAGAGGTGTCGATTGATATCCAGTTAGCATTCATATTTGGCCACTAACCAGATAGCTTAACCATTTAAAGATAGGTCAACTGAACAGCTGTCCTAATTTTAACAGGATTTTACTATGTAGAAACTGATGAAGATAAAGCGGAATTGCTTAACAAATATTTCTACAAGGTACACACCAGGAGCAGGACCTCAGAAAACACCCACACATAGGAACAGAAAGGACAAGGATCTCAAAAGATTTTCAGAAGACTTTGTTTGAGAGGAACTAGCTAAACTAAAAGTAGACAAAGTGATGGGATCAGATGGGATACATCCCAGAATACTCAGAGAACTTGGGGATCTTCTAGCAGCTCCACTGTCTGACCTTTTCAATGCCTCTTTGGAGTGGTCCCAGAGGACTGTAGAGAGGCACATGTGGTCCCTTTACTCAAAAGCGGACATAAGGATGACATTGAGAACTACAGGCCAGTTAGTCTAACTTCTGTGGTTAGTAAAGTATTGGAAAGGCTACTAAAAGAGAGAATAGTGAGGTATCTAGAGTCCAATGGATTGCAGGATCCAAGGCAGTGGCTGGTCTTGTCAGATAAATCTGATGGATTTCTTTGACTAGGTGACCAGGGAGTTGGACTGAGGGAGAGTCCTAGATGTGGTGTACTTAGAGTTCAGTAAAAACTTTGACATCATTCCACATGGGCAACTTATAAACAAACTGGGCATGCTAGGGATGGACCCTAAAGTTACTGATTGGGTTAGAAATTGGTTGAGTGGGAGGCGACAAAAGGTGCATGTAAGTGGAGCTCACTCTGAGGAGAAGGTGGTTACCAGTGGTGTGCCACAGGGATCTGTCCTTGGTCAGATTCTTTTTAACAACTTTTTTAGTGATATAGCAGAAGGGCTGTTGGGTAAGGCTTGCTTGTTTGCGGATGATATCAAAATCTGCAATTGAATAGACACCCAGTAAGTAGATAACATGAGGAGGGATCTAGCTAAGCTTGAAGAATGGTCTAAAATTTGGCAGCTGAAATTTAATGCTAAAAATTCAGGGGTATGCATTTGGGCTGCAAAAATACAAAGAAGCAGAACAGTGTAGGGGGAAGGTACTTCTGTCCATGAAGGATCAGAGGGACCTGGGCGTAATTGTGTCTGATGATCTTAAATAAAGTAGTTGATCAGATTGTGAAAGCCAGAAGGATGCTTGCGAGTATAGGGAGAAGAAAGGCCAGCAGAAAAAAATGAGGTGATAATGCCTCTATGTAAGTCTCTGGTGCGACCTCATTTGGAGTATCGTGTGCAATTCTGGAGACCACACCTTCAAAAGGATATATGTGGTTGAAGTCAATGCAGAGGATGGCTACTAAAATAGTTAGTGGTCTTTGTTATGAAGCATATGAAGATAGACTTTAAGATCTTAATATGTATACTTTAGAGGAAAGGCAGGATAGGGAAAATATAATAAGAGACCTCTAAATACCTCTGTGGTATAAATGCACAGGAGAGTCTCAATTGAAGGCAAGCTCTGCTACGAGTGGACATAGGATTAGGGTGAAAGGGGATAGACTCAGGAGTAGTATGTGGAAATATTTATTTACAGAAAGAGTGGTAGATGCGTGGAATAGTCTCCAGTGGAGGTGGGAGAGATGAGGACAGGATGGGAGTCACTCTGAACTACGAATAGTGGGGATATACGTCAGAGTTGAATGCTATTCGCAGGGGCCGTATTCCACTCTGGTGGCTCCCCACACATACATTGCCATTGTGCAGGGAGCACTTGATGGGGGCAGGAGGGGACTGGATGGGAGCAGAGAGTGGGCAGAGCGGGGGCAGATCATATCGCCTGGACATATAAAGCCTATTCTGTTCAGGGCCCTGTATGTCTGGTAGGGGAAAGATGGACGTGGGACTTATTCTAGGTGGAATAAGTCCGAGCAAAGGCAGTGATTGGACAGGCTGCCTCTCCTAATGCAAGCAGCTGTGGCAGGTGAGGCCCTTTGGCCCATCATGGCTCTGGCCGATCCCACTGAGGGTTGGGTGGTGGAAAAAGACGTATTCGGTGTTGATCATTCTGCGTTCCTGCTGAAGAAAAAGAGCAACTTTGAGCAAGAGAGTTTATATGTCACAAAGCTCTCTTTACTTTCACTTTAGAAGCTTGAATTAGTTTCCATCACATTAGTTCGGCTGTTGGGCACATACCTTCCCACCCACCCCCACACTACACTGACATGAGGTCTCTCTATGTTTCTTCCAAAATTCTCCTAGCAAAGTCCTCTTTCACAGCATCCAGCATCTCTGTTTCAGTTGGTTTCACAGCATTAATTCAGTATGACAAGGAATTCTTTAATTAATCGCATGATAGCATAGAGCATAAATGTAGATCAGTTGTTTACTCCTTCAAAAAGTAGAAGGGGACATGCAATGAAGCTACAGTGTAGCACATTTAAGACTAAATGGAGAAAATATTTCTTCACTCAACATGTAATCAAACTCTGGAATAATTTACCAGAGGATGCAGTAAAAGCTGTTTGTGTAGAGGGGTTTAAAAGAGGTTTGGACAAGTTCCTGGAGGAAAACTCCATAAAATGCTATTAAAGAGGACCATGGAGATCCATTGCTTACCTCTGGGATAATCAGCATGGAATCTGTGTACCTTTTAGGGAATCTGACAGGTATTTGTAACCTGGATTGACTGCTGTTGGAAATAGGATATCGGGCTCAATAGACCCTTAGTCTGATCCAGTATGACATCTCAAATGCTCTTATGTTCTTCACCACTATTCAGAAGTGGTTTTCTTTCTTTCCCTCCTTTCTCCCATCCACTCCAAGTTTTTGATTAATGTCCTCTTCCTTAGCAGTTATCCCCTAGACTGCATCTTAGGACTTCCTGCTTCAAGGGCAAGCAGGAATTTGGAGGCTTTAATTTCCTAAGTCATAGGACTTACTGTCACAACCTGACAGGGTTTTGTAGGCTTCATTTTCCTTCTTTCTGGGGCCTCCTCTCCCCCTCATGGCTTTTATGTCACTAGCCAGGACAGGACTACACCTTGCTGACTAGACTGTCTCTTCTACTTCCTTTATGGTGGCTTCTAGTGAAAGAGCCTTAAGCTGGGACCTGGCTTCCCTTAGCCATTTCACTGTAATTATTAGAGCTCCCAGCACCTACTAGGCCTCCCCCTAGTATGCGAGGGCAAAATACTCTGATGTGCAACCTTGTATATGCTGGGGTATTGTATAATGCTGGGGTATTGTATAATGTTCAAGTGACTTATATAATTAACCCTTAAGGTGATAATTTAATAAGGAGTCGCATAAAGATATGCACCATGTATGTGTGTGTGTAAATCATGGCATTTTAGCAGTTTACATGTATAAAGAGACACTAATGCACCTACTTTAGATGGTCACTATTTTGTAAACATGCACATTAGGCTGACGGTGTGTACTTTCACTGTGGACAGGCACATGGGTGGAGCTTGAGTGGAACAAGGATGGAGTGCACAAGTATGCATACAAATAATAAAATGCTATAATTTATGGGAGGTTTTGAAAAATGTAGGCACAAATGTTTACACCAGTTCTAGGACTGACATAAGTAATCATGGCTTAGATAAAGGCATGTATATGGCCACTTACACTAGTATTCTATAAAGAAAAATAGATGCCTTCCTTTATTTATAAAATAGGCTTGATATAGGCACGTCTTGAAAGACTAGAAAAGGGGCCTGTTACTTCTGGAGAGAGATCTGCAACTGTGAGTATATACTTCTGGGACTTTTCTGAAAGGAATTATTTTTATTAAAGCTAATTAATCTGTGAACCCACTATTTTTTGTTAAATCAGTCAGGGCCTAGTAGCAGCAGTTTAAGTTGACATTTAAAACACAGAAGAGAGCTTTCTGGTTAAATTTCATACCCAGCAGAGAGCTTGTAGTTTAAATTTAATAGTCACTCAGGGCCTAGCATCAGCAAAGTACTTTTATTTAAATTTAAAACACAGAAGAGAGCTTTCTGGTTAAATTTAGAACCCAGCAGAGAGCTTGTAGTTTAAATTTCATAATACGTTAGAGCCTAGCAGCAGCAAAGAGCTATAATTTAAATCAAATAAGAATATAGATTAGCACAAAAGGCAAAACAGGGTCAGTACTCTTTGAGCAGCAAATAGTCTTCTAGAGACCTTTACAAAGAGGCCTTCTACCTAGGGGGCAAGAGACCTGTGAAACTTTTTTTCAATAGGTGTAAACACCAGGTGGCAGATCAAAAGGCCATTTTGAAAGACTCAGCCAAGAAAGGACTGTTAATCATCCAGGAAGTTGGTCACAGCTTACCTCAGCAGCACAGGCATAAATAGCTCAACCAGAGCTCTGTGAGCCTCAGTCTTGAAAGAGTAGAAAAGGGGCCTGTTACTTCTGGAGAGAGA
This sequence comes from Ichthyophis bannanicus, assembly GCA_033557465.1. Lineage (NCBI taxonomy): Eukaryota > Metazoa > Chordata > Amphibia > Gymnophiona > Ichthyophiidae > Ichthyophis > Ichthyophis bannanicus. The sequence goes on along the minus strand of CM066032.1, from coordinate 861,894,268 downwards.
TCTGCAACTGTGAGTATATACATCTGGGACTTTTCTGAAAGGAATTCTTTTTATTAAAGCTAATTAATCTGTGAACCCACTATTTTTTGTTAAATCAGTCAGGGCCTAGTAGCAGCAGTTTAAGTTTACATTTAAAACACAGAAGAGAGCTTTCTCGTTAAATTTCATACCCAGCAGAGAGCTTGTAGTTTAAATTTAATAGTCATTCAGGGCTTAGCATCAGCAAAGTACTTTTAGTTTACATTTAAAACACAGAAGAGAGCTTTCTGGTTAAATTTCATACCCAGCAGAGAGCTTGTAGTTTAAATTTAATAGTCATTCAGGGCCTAGCATCAGCAAAGTACTTTTAGTTTAAATTTAAAACACAGAAGAGAGCTTTCTGGTTAAATTTAGAACCCAGCAAAGAGCTTGTAGTTTAAATTTCACAATAAGTTAGAGCCTAGCAGCAGCAGCAAAGAGCTATAATTTAAATCAAATAAGAATATAGCTTACCTCAGCAGCACAGGACAGGGTACTGTGTAGCAGCCCTCTTTTAATAAGTGTTATTTCCCTCCCTCCCTCTCCTGGGATAATTGTAGCTTTATAAGTACTTACACATTTTAACAGACAGGAGGTGCTCTCAGGTGAAGCTCGTTACCCAAATCAGTCATACACTAAGGACCTGAGATTAATTAAGCTTCAGGTGAACAAGGTATATTAAACGTATTAGGTACAGTTTTATTGGCAACCCTTAGTAAGTAAAGAACTTAAAGATCTAAACCAAAACTTAAAACTAAGATGCAGACAGCAGTCCAGCAGTCCAGCAGCGAGATGGGGGCTTTCCAGTCTTTTGCATTGAGTGTCACATGTATGATTTTCTCCCAGTTGGTGAGAGGTCTTACGTGTGCACTAGGTGCAAAGAGCTCTTTACTCTCAGGGAACGAGTCCGTTCTGTAGAGGCTAGAGTAGTAGACTTGGAAAACATAAGACAGACAGAGAGGTACATAGACGAGACCTACAGGGATATAGTCCTGAAGTCCCACCTCCAGTCTGGCAGCATCCCTGTTGCCATGGAGGAGCGAGGTCACATGACAGGAGAGCATCACCCTGGTGTGGCAGGAAGTGATCCTGTAACTAGGACCTGTCCTCCAGGTGATGTAAAACCCTATCACACTGAGGAAGTTTCTCCAGGGCCATGTGCCCATTGGGGAAGGGTTAGGACAGCCGTTATAGTTGGTGATTCGATCATTAGGCATGTAGATAGCTGGGTGGCTGGTGGACGTGAGGATCGCCTGGTAACATGCCTGCCTGGTGCGAAGGTAGTGGACCTCACGCGCCACCTAGATAAGGTCTTAGATAGTGTTGGGGAGGAGTCTGCTGTCTTGGTACATGTCGGTACCAATGACATAGGAAAATGTGGTAGGGAGGTTCTGGAGGCTAAATTTAGGCTTTTAGGTACGAAGTTGAAATCCAGAACTTCCAGGGTAGCATTCTCCGAAATGCTTCCCGTTCCACGTGCAGGACGCAAAAGGCAGGCAGAGCTCCGGAGTCTCAATGCGTGGATGAGACAATGGTGCAGAGATGAGGGTTTTGGATTTGTTAGGAACTGGGGAACATTCTGGGGAAAGGAGGGGCTCTTCTGAAGGGATGGGCTTCACCTTAACCGGGATGGAACCAGGCTGCTGGCATTAAACTTTAAAAAGGAGATAGAGCAGCTTTTAAACTAGATAATAGGGGAAAGCCGACAGTCGCCCAAGAGCAGATGATTCAGAAGAATGTATCCTTGAAGGATACTACCAAAAGCAGAGAGGTTCCAAAAAAGAGTAAAGTAGCCCAAATGCCCTCGAGTATGGAGCAGACAGAGCTTAAAGATCCCAAATTACCCATGTCTACCAATAGCCAAATTAATATGAATAAAATACAGTCTCTAAAATGCTTGTATGCAAATGATAGAAGTCTAAAAAATAAGATGGGAGAGTTAGAATATATAGCACTAAATGAGAGGTTAGATATGATTGTAATATCAGAAACATGGTGGAAGGAGGACAACCAGTGGGACACTGTGATACCTGGGTACAAACTATATCGTAATGATAGAGCTGATCAAATTGGTGGAGGGGTTGCGCTCTATGTTAGAGAGGGCATTGAGTCAGAAAGGATTAAAGTTTTGCAGGAAACAAAATTTGCTGTAGAATCTCAATGGATTGAAATTCCATGTAAAAAGGGGAAGGCGATGGCAGTGGGGGTGTACTATCGACCACCAGGCCAGAATGAACAAATGGATGATGAAATGCTCAAAGAAATCAAGGAAGCTAACAAAAGTTACAGCGCAGTAATAATAATGGGTGATTTCAATTATCCCGGTATCGACTAGGTCAGTATCACGGCAGGACATGCTAGGGAGATAAAGTTCCTAGATGACATAAATGACTGCTTCTTGGAGCAGCTGGTTCATGTACCGACCAGAGGGGAAGCCATATTAGACCTGGTCCTTAGTGGAACACCAGATCTAGTGCAAGAGATAAGGGTGTTGGGGCCACTTGGCAATAGTGATCATAGCATGATCGCCTTTGATTTAATCAGTGGAGGAGGGAAAGTACGGAAATCCACAGTACTACCTTTTAACTTTAGAAAGGGAGACTATGATAAAATGAGGAAAATAGTTAAGAAAAAACTAAAAGGAACAGTTGCAAAGGTTAAAGACTTACATCAAGCTTGGGTGTTGTTGAAAAATACTATCTTGGAAGCCCAGACCAGCTGTATTCCACGTTTTAAGAAAAGTGGAAGGAAGTCCAAAAAACTGCCAGCATGGTTTAAAGGTGAGGTCAGAGAGGCTGTTGTTGCCAAAAAAGCATCTTTCAGGAAATGGAAAAAAGAGCCAAATGACGAAACCTGGAAACAGCACAAGCACTGGCAAATCAAATGCAAGGCATTGATAAAGCAGACAAAGAGAGAATTTGAGAAGAAGCTTGCTGTGGAAGCAAAAACGCAAAATAAAGATTTTTTCAAGTACATTTGCAGCAAAAAACCTGTGAGAGAGTCAGTTGGTCCATTAGATGATAGAGGAGTTAAAGGGGCACTAAGAGGCGACAAGGCGATAGCGGAGAGACTGAATGAATTCTTTGCTTCAGTCTTTACTGAGGAAGATGTAGGGATGTTACCCATGACTGAAGTGGTATTTAAAGGTGAGGAAGAATTGAAGGAAATATCGATACATCGGGAAGATGTATTACAACTATTAGATAAACTGAAGAGTAGCAAATCACCTGGGCCGGATGGTATCCATCCAAGGGTGTTGAAAGAACTGAAATATGAGATTGCAGACCTGCTATTAGTAATCTGTGAACTATCATTAAAATCATCTCTAACACCTGAAGATTGGAGGATCGCCAATGTAACACCGATTTTTAAAAAGGGTTCCAGGGGTGATCCGGGAAACTACAGACCGGTGAGCCTCACGTCAGTACCGGGAAAAATGGTAGAAACCATCATAAAGAATAAAATTACTCAGCATGTAGATAGTCATGGCCTAATGGGAGTCAGCCAACATGGCTTTAGACAAAGAAGATCTTGTCTTACTAATCTGTTATGTTTTTTTGAAAGTGTGAATAAACAGGTGGACAGAGGTGAGTCGGTTGATATAGTGTGTCTGGACTTTCAGAAAGCCTTTGACAAGGTCCCTCATCAGAGACTTTTGTAAAAACTAAAGAGTCATGGGATAGGAGGCAGTGTACTACTCTGGATCAAGAACTGGTTAAGAGATAGAAAGCAGAGGGTTGGGCTAAATGGACAATTTTCCCAATGGAGAAAGGTGAATAGTGGTGTACCCCAGGGATCTGTGCTGGGTCCGCTGCTTTTTGTCTGTAAAGCAAAACATGTTATCCAAGTTGTTACTCCTGTTCTATGTGAAGCCAAACAGTTTGTCATGGTCATTTTGTTGTATGTAAACCGCGCTGACAATAGTGCGGTATATAAGAAATTGTAATAAATAAATAAATAATAATAAATATTCCTAAATGACCTGGAAAGTGGAATAACGAGTGAGGTTATCAAATTTGCAGATGACACAAAAGTATTTAAAGTTGTTAAAACCCAAGAAGATTGTGGAAAATTGCAAGAGGATCTTGATAAATTAGAAGACTGGGCATCAAAATGGCAGATGAAATTTAATGTGGACAAGTGCAAAGTTATGCACCTAGGGAAGAACAACCCAAACTATGGTTATACAATGCAGGGTTCCACATTAGGAACCACCACCGAGGAAAACGATTTAGGCGTCATTGTGGATAACATGTTAAAACCCTTGGCCCAGAGTGCAGCGGCAGCCAATAGAGCAAATAGAATGCTAGGTGTCATAAGGAAAGGAATGGAAAATAAAACAAAATATATTATAATGCCTATATATCGTTCCATGGTGAGACCGCACCTTGAATATTGTGTGCAATTCTGGTCGCCGTATCTTAAAAAGGATATAGCGTTATTAGAAAAGGTTCAGAGAAAAGCCACCAAAATGGTAAAGGGGATGGAAGAATACTCCTATGAGGAAAGGCTAAAAAGGTTAGGGCTCTTTAACCTGGAAAAGAGACGGCTGAGGGGAGATATGATAGAAGTCTATAAATTAATGAACGGAGTGGAATGGGTAAACGTAGATCGATTGTTTACGTTATCAGAATATAGAAAGACTAGGGGACATGCAATGAAGCTACAAGGTAAACTATTTAAGACTAATAAAAGAAAATATTTTTTCACTCAACGTGTAATCAAACTCTGGAATTTGTTACTGGAGGATGTAGTAAAAGCTGTTAGTATAGCTGGGTTTAAAAAAGGTTTGGACAAGTTCCTGGAGGAAAGGTCCATAAACCATTATTAAGAAGTGACCCAGGAGATCAGTGCTTGACCCGGTACAAGCGTTGCGGAAACTGTGTCTTTTGGGGAAACTGCTAGGTACGTATGAGCTAGATTGGCCACTGTTGGAAACAGGATACTGGGCTTGATGGACCTTGGTCTGACCCAGTATGTCATATCTTATGTTCTTATGCTTTCACTAGTCGATACTTTATAAAATTACCCTCCACAGAGCATTTTCAAACTACCAGCCTTGCTTCAAAGTTCATGGGGGCTTTTTGCACACATTTTCAAAGAAAAAGAATACACATTCATTCATTCTGAAACTGTGCAATGAAAAGGTACTCACAGAATGTTGCACAGATTTTTTTCTCTGGCTTATATTTCCAACCAAAACAATGCATGTAGTTTTGAAAATGCATAAATATGTGTCTTAAAGCAATCCTTGCCCCAATCCATCCCTCAGGAATGCCACCGCGGAAGGTCTGTGAGAGCATGGACAAATTTGAAACAGATGTGCAGAGGCATTTTATAAATGACATCCAAATGCAATCTGAGACATTCAAGCCAGGGTGTCTGAAAAAAAAAAGCAGGTGCATCCAAGTTCAGGCACAATTTCACAAATGTGCACATGCCCAATATGGATGTTTATGGGGGACGTCTATATAGACATCCCTGGAATAGTTTTCAGGACCAGGGTCATCTAGGAATATCCTAATAATAGAGTAGTACGGTAATCCTAGGGAAGCCAGGTTACCAATCTCACTGCTGCAATTGTGCAGGGCACTGGGGTTGGTAGAGTGTCATCTTCGCTATGCCCTGTGGATGTTTTATGTCCAAAACAAGTAGACACAGCTCTGGATGTCCAGGACATTTCTGAGATCAGGCAGTGATGTCCAGAGTCTTGGGAATACTCCAGCCACACCTCTACCATGCCTCCTTTCAGACATGGATGTCCTTGCATGGGGATATCCATAGACCTGGCTTATAAAATGCTTCTGGAGATGTTGCCTCTGGAGCTGTTGGACATCCCTATGCCCATTTTCAGATGTCCAAAGCATGAATAGGGCTTCTAAAATAATCCCTCTTATCTAGTAAACAGATATTTACATGGGTAAATGTATTTTGATAATTTCTCTCTCTCTATGCACTCTCAAGTATAATGGTTGCCACATTCTGCTCTTAGTATCTTCAGGTTTTGGCCTCCACTGGTGACCACAGTTTTGGGAGCCCTTGTAGGAAGTACAACATTGCTTCAAAGGCCAGACATGATTCACAGGATGACGTTTTGAACATAGAATCTAAGGCATTGCAACAAGGAGGTATTTGGGAAAACAGCAGTGGATCGTGTGGCCCTCTTCTGTAATCATATTCTAGGTTTCATGGTGCATTCAATCAAACAGAAAGGACCAGTGGATATAGTAAATCCCTTACATTTTGTGTTCTGTAAATAATGTATAGCAGGTTTTAAGGATTACTTGCTATTAATGCATGAGTCTTCTCTGAAACACATAAAAATGACGTCAGAGAGAAGACAGTAATAGTAGTGAGTTACTCACCAATAGGAAGAGGCAGGGCAAGATTAACCATTATGGAAACTAGGTAGTTGCCAAGATTGGTACCTGCTTTGAAGGGAGGGGGACAGCAGATAATAGATGTAGTCAGAAGCAAAATAGAACCAGACAGTCACACAAATTCAGAGAATATCAGCCCATGCTTTTTAGCAGTTTAATGTTTAAAAGTATGATGCCTAATAATATATTTATCCAAGACCAGAGAGTAGTTGCAGAAAATTGCTGCTAATCAAATAAAGTTTCTATTTATCTGCAAATTCTTGAGTTCCAGCTACTTTCTAGAATAGGATATAGAAGAAAAGAAAAGACAAGAAATTTGTGTGGTGTTTTTGGCTATATACACTTTGGGCCCAATTCTGTCCCAGACGTAGATCCTCTCTGTATGTCCGGTCTGAACCGGACGTACAGAGGGGATCACAATTCTGATCCCATGGGGCACGTCTAGCCCCGCGGGAACAGAATTGCAAACAGTCCTGCATGTGCAGGCCAGGACTGAGATTCAGTTTGGCCTGCATGTGCAGGACTGTCCCCGGCTAACTCAGTCAAGGCTCTTCAATGGAGCTGCGGCGCCATGGCGTCATGTTGCCATGGCACTGCAGCTCCATTGAAGAGCCACGATGCTAACTGCAGGACATTAAAGCCAATTTCCCAGGGTCGGGCTGCGGGGAATGTCCTCTGGCCCCTCTGCCCCATCCATGGACTGGCGTTTCAATTAAAGAATGTCCAGGGAAGTTATTCCACCTCGGGGGTGGAATAACTTCCCCGCACATGTCGCCAAGCTCGGACATACAGGGCCAACAATAGAATCAGCCCTGTACACCCAGGGCCGGCGACCACCCATACTAAGCCCCTGAGCCGCCCCTGTCTAACTTCCCCGCACAACCAGCGGGGGAGTTAGTTGAGGCCAGGTGAAGGCACAAATAGCAGGGATGGACATTTCATTGGGCCATCCATCTCCGCTATTCATGGCGCAGAATAACCCCCTTTACCTCTTGTTGAAGAAACATCCCATGGAGGAGTGCCTGAAACACCAATGCACTCTCTCCAGTGTCAGCCACAGCTTCTACAAGGTTAATAATGACCATTTCTATGTTATATCTCTTCCATAATTCTATTACAGTTTCAGCATTTTACCCTTCAGTAGCATCAATTAGCATTTAGAATGTTTGCCTTAAATAGTAAGCTTGGGGGGGGGGGGGGTGCTAGCGAGCCCAAGACCGGATGGCCACCTAATCCCGGAGCTCTCTACTCCTCTGGCCTAACACCGTGACTTTATTCATCTTACCGGGTGTATCCATTCCCAAAATTGATTCACCTGAAGTAGAAGGGTCACTGAAGAGCTACATGGCTGATGGAAAGTTGCTGGTAAAGGGAGTACGGCCTGTTTGCTCCTTCCCCACATGCTCTACAGCATGCTGCAAGACCAGACCAGCCAATGCGATACAGTTCACCACCGAAATCCAGCTTCTGCGGGGCTGAACTGAGCTGACCCCGCCTCATGTTGTGGCTCTCTGTTCCCCATCTGATAGTGGATCTATACCCGATGGGAGCAGGAGATGTGATTTGAGGCAATGTGACCACGTCACTGCAGGATCCGAGGAGCGACACTGATGCTGCAGTGCTCACTCGCTCCAATGTTGAGAAAATCAAAGCCCCCTCTCTCTCTCTTTCTGCTGTGGGGGACTTAAATGTTCCTACTCCACCATTGCTGTACTCAGCTGGTAGGGGTCTCTCAGCTGCAAACCTACAGACTTGGTTTCCCTGGCAGCTGTTGCTGAGCATGAGAGATGCATGAGACCAGGGTAAATGTCTTTTGTGCCACATTTCTTCAACTCCCCTGCCAGAGGGCAGCCTGAATCACAGGTTGTTAGCCTGTGAAATAACCCTCACTGGGATCATAGTGGGAGGTTCTTACCTCAACCTTTGGTCACCCCGTCCACTACTGTTAGCATGGCTGCTGTCCTTCCCTGCAGGACTGTGAGACAAGATCTGGTGTAAGGGAGTGGAGAGAGAGGGGAGAGGGGAGAGGGGAGAGGAAAAGGAAAGGAGGAAGGGAAAAAGAAGGGAAAGAAGGGAAAGAAGGGAAAGGAAAGGGGAAAAAAAGAAAAAAGGGGAGAAATAGAGGAAAGAAAAAAGAAGAGAATGAGAGACTATACCATTTCATGTTAAAGGAGTGTGACCACTGTACTAGAAAGGAACTTGTGTGTATTCTAGGGCCTATTCATTGAGAAGACCACCTCTCCCTACAACTATAGAGTGCAGTTGCCTAAATTTAATGGTCTATTCTAGCTGAACATGTCTGAGAAAGGATCTTATGCTGCAGCTTTGACCTGGTTTTCCCACAATGTTGAAACAGTGACTCCTGGCTACTCAATTCCTGACCAACCAAAAAGGAATGCTTCGCCTATCCACCTTGTCTTCACCTGCCACTAAAGTGGACCTTATGGAGACCCTACAAGAACTTAAGCTTTTTAGACTGGACTTTATCAAGGCGATGAGTGATATCAAAGTGGAAATCAAGACTCTGGACCATCAAATCACCCAAAATGAGATTAATATAGGTGAACAGATTGATACAACCACACTTTTCCAATCCATGCTCCATATATTGGACGTGCTTACAAAAGACCTACGGGAATGACATGATGATCTAGAAAACCACGAGCGGTGCAACAATCTCAGGATTCTGGGGATCCCTGAAACAGCCGGTGACAGAGAGTTGGTTCAACAGCTTTATTCTTATTGCATCTCTGGAACCATAGAACCACCCAAAATAGAGGGTTCCTAAAGAACAGGAAGTTCCTTCTAGCATTGCAGTAGGGATGAGAGGAGTATCTGATTTTCAATGATATGACTTAGGTCTCAACTTTTATGCTGTGAGAGGCAGGCAAGGCAGTTCTCCATGGTCAACTAATGTCCTTCTCAAGTTGGCTCAAAAATGAGGAGAACTCCCAGAGGATGGAATTACAAAGGGAGATTGCTGAACTGGAAAGGCTGTACCATGGGGATGCGGGGAATCGAGTCTGGCGACAATTGGTGTGCAAACACGGGGAGTTATTGGCCTTGGAAACTGAGCCCATAGCCTCTACCATGATCCGCATGAGACAACATTTTTATGAACATGGAGACAAGGTGAATCAACTGCTCCTCTGGCAGCTGAAGAGGCAGAGGGAGAGGGAGAGAAGGAAGGTTTGCACCCTCAAACCAGCTAGTGGGAGTGTAATCTATCACCCCACAGAGTTAGCAGTGATGTTCGTCAAGTTTTATAGTGACTTATCTCATTTAGTTGCTTAAGGGGTAGAGATCCAGGACTGGTTAGTGACTGCAGATCTCCCTCAGTTGTCACTGGAGTTGCAGGAGGTGCTGGAAAGACCTTTTTCACTGGAGGAGGTATGACTAGCTATCCACAAAAGCACCAGGCCCGGACATGCTTCCTGCTGAGCTATACAAGGCAATGCCGGAACACCGCTCAATTGTTGGTTCGGGTCTTTAATGACATCCTGGCACGTGAAGCACTTCCAGCATCCTTCTATCAGGCATCCATTACTGTCCTCCACAAAGAAGGCAAAGACCCGATGTTGTGCAATAACTACAGACCCATCTCCCTATTAAATATTGCTTATAAGATTTTTACCAAAGTGTTATGCACCTGCCTGGAACTTCAGATACAGGAGCTCATTCATCCAGACCAGATGGGTTTCATGAAACACAGATACGGCTTTGAGAATGTTCAATGGTTAATTAATGTCCCGCATGGTGTCTGAAGCAAGGCAGAACAGTACGCAATTACAACGCCTGATGCAGAAAAGGCCTTCAATAAGGTAGAATGGCCATATTGTGTTGGAGGTGCTAAGGCAATTTGGGTTCGGGCCCAATATGTGCAGCTGGGTGGCAGCAATATATGCCAACCCAATGGCAACAGTGTTGGTTAATGACTTTCACTCTGACTGTTTCAGGCTAGTATGTGTTACCAGGCAGGGCTGTCTGCTTTCACGACTGCTCTTCATATTAGCCATCAAATCATTCACTTGACAAATACGCTGGAGGGTGGTGGAGATGGGTATAAGCCTTGGTGGGCATCTGCATGCTGTTTCCCTGTATGCTGATGATGCTCTCATTTATCTTTGTGACACGGTCACCACCATACCCATTAGGGTGGTCCACTGCCATAGGGGAAAAACATAAAAGTAGGAATGTCTTTGCTCCCTGGCCTAATTCTGGTTCCATTTATGTAGAAAACAATGTGTGCAAAGTTGGAAGCCAATCAAATAATATTTAGGGGTGGCTCAAGGTCCCTATCTATCAGGCCCCTGGATCCCCCACAGGGTTCGTCAGACCACTGGGTATTATCTGCTCATAGACGGGGGTATCATGCTTGCCAAGCACTCAATGTGGTCCAGATGCTAGTAAGGACTTTGACGATGTGGGGAACATCTTACGGTGTTGCAAGACAACACCCAGAAGGAACTGGAGTTGCTCTTCTTTTGTGGTGTGTCGGCCGTTGAACTCCTCAATGAGTTTGACCCCTCGCTCAGCCACATAGTTGATCACTGGAAGATTTTTTACTTTCTTCAGACCGTCTTTGAATGATGCATTCTCTTCCCAGTCTTCTGGGTCTGCATTAAGAAAATCACTGTTGATGTCGAGGTGTTTCAGGAAATGGATTGACTTGCGAGTTGCAAAAGATTCAAGTGGTGGAATCATGGAACTTTTCAATTCGACCTGCTTTGGGGGATCTTCGTCTTCATCATCATCATCATCCTCATCGCTTTCATCTGATTCTGCCGGGATCATGGCCGACACTATGGCCCGCTTTGTCGGTGCTGAAACAGCTTCATCGAACAGTGACAGTGCCACAAGCTCCTCTGACACATACCACAGATGCTGTTGCAGTTTTTTCTCTGGCCGCTCTTCCAACACGGTCATTGTGGTAAGAGTGTAGTTTCTTCAGCATCTCCAAATCTGTTCAAGGAGCAACTGCGGCATCAGGGGCAGAAAACCAGGCTTCCACATGAATCAGGGTGGAGAAAATGCTCACATCACGAACACAGGACTCCTCCCGTTGGGTAAGATCTTTGAGTTGTCCTCGGAACATCCAAATCTTGAGACAGTACAAGACTGTTGCCATCCATCTGACATGATGGAAAGCTCCGGGTTTCTTGAAATTGAAACTAGGAAGATTCCCTCCAAGGCAGACAATAGTTAACTCCAAGAATTCCAGGTAATCATCTCGGTGATTGCCCTGTGCCAACTTGGATTCCGCAAACTTCATGATGCGATCCCTGTCAGGTTGCAGCACCTCCAAGTCTTTTCCAGTTTGATAGTTGGACTTGTCAAGGGAGCCCCAATTCTTTTGGAACCGGCGAAAGAGTTGGACATCGGGACCCGATGAAGCTCCAGAGCATGTAGAGAATACTGCACCAAGAATTATTTTGTAAATGTGATGGCGGCATGCCAAATGAAGGACTGTGCGACGGAGTCTCTGTTCTAGAAGAATGCACTCTCCTGATCGAAGTCCCATGTTCGATGCAGTTGTATCAAAGCAGAAGCCTGCAACCTTTTCATCCAAACACCATTCCTGTAACAGTTCATAAACTGCTGCAGCTTGATTCTTGCCCGTTCCTGATGTCAGTTTTGGTACACCAAGAAGTTGTGTTTCTCCAGTGGAGACAGCCGTTATCAAAACTGGAAGGCGGTCAACGTATGTGGTTGAACAGAGGAGAGATGGCAGTAACTTGCTATCCCAATGCACAATGCATGTTTTGCCTTCGGCTTTGAATGCGTTGTGCAGGTCCGTCCATTGTTGCTGACGGTGCTTTTCTCTATGGTGCTTGACGCTGGAGCGGCTGATATTGAGCTCCCCAGGATAATGTCCCAGACTTCTGGCGGTTTCAGCTACCACAAACAGAGCACTGCGATCCACTGTCCCTGTCCAATCCAGGGCTGCTGTAAGCTCTGGGGTCCAGATATTGTTAGGTCAATACTGCTTCGTTTGTGGAGTTGCTTTCTTCTGTCCGTTATCTGAATCCACAGATGTCGACGAGTCTTCACCTGACTCTGCTGAGGAAGAAGATCCTTCCAGCTGAACTTGGCTTGTAGTTGCCTCGGCTTCGGCAACATGTTTTTGTCTGCGCCTTTTCAGTTCTTCTTCTCGCTGTTGCGATCTTGCTTCCATGTTGGCCAGTTTCTTGTCCATCGTGCACATTGAGCCGCGGCGCCCTGGTTCTCATTGCGCTATTAAGAATTCTTTGTCTTCTTGAATATGAATTAAAGACATTGCATTGGCATGCGCCACATCAAATAGGTTTTTCATTGCAACCTGGTATTCTTTTTCATTTGCCTCTTGTTTCCCTCCTCTCCCTTTGTTTTTCTTCAAAAGTTTCCACTGATTGAACAATTTCTTTACTTTTTCTTGAATTTTGTCATTTCTTTGAACAGGAAGCCTGGCCTTTTCCCAGTAAGCTTCTACTTCACTTGTTACAATAGATGCACTTTCACTAACGCCTTTGTTTAATGTCATATGGTGATGTAAAAATACACTTAACACTTGCTCCTTGCTGGGGAGTTTGGCCCCCAGAATTGTGGTGGACATTTCTTCAATGAGATAAAAACCACGTTTTTTCGCCATCTGAAAAGAATAAAGATACAAAGATAATAGTACAATGTCTTTGCCACCTCTCAGAGATGAGATTAGTTCAAATATGACACAATCAAATGTAATCAGCATGGAACTGAGTGGATGATACAAGATGATGCAACGTTTCGTCATCTGCTCCCAGGGGGAAATCTCAAGACTTTTTGAGCCACCCCTAAATATTATTTGATTGGCTTCAAACTTTGTACACAGTGTTTTCTATCTAAATGGAACCAGAATCAGGCCAGGGAGCAAAGGAATTCAGGAATTCATTTTTATGGACCACCCTAATACCCATAATAGTCACTGCTGAGCAGTTTTCCCTGCTCTCTGGTTTCATAGTAAAAAGGCAGAAAACTGCCCTTCTTCCCTGTCTGACAGAGGCAAGCCATAGCAAGGTTGCTCTCCCTAGTGATTTCCTAATGGTGGATTGCTTTAAATGTCTCGGTGTGTGTATCCTGAGGGTGCTTTCTCAGTTATACCAACTAAACTATCAACTGCTATTAGACGGACTGAGAAGAGAATTAGAGGCTTGGCGAACTAGTCCTGTGTCATGGTTGGAGCACATCAACACAGTAAAGATGCTTGCCTTACCAAAGTACTTTTACTTATTTATGTAGATAACTATTCAAGTACCAAGAAGCTTCTTTAAAGCAGTCAGAAGGGCACTTATGGTTTTTCTCTGGCAGGGGAGGAGGCCCGTGTACTCGGGCCACCCTTACAATGCCCAAAGGTTGTAGGGGGTTAGGCTTTTCGGACCTGGATCTATACTTTTGGCATTCATGCCTTCGTACGGTATTCTTCTGGATGACGGATTTGTGTTCGGACTGGTTATGTATGGAGGAGAGTTTAATTGCCCAGTACTGGAATTGTGCTAGGCTACCTTCCATTTCAGAATGGATGGTTAAAGTCTGGGATATATATAGAATGGAGAAACTTATGGCTGAACTTCAAGGGAAACCAGAAGCAGTTATCGATCGATGGACTCACTTTTTTCAAACTGTGGTCCCGTGATCTTCATGACAAGCTGTGCTTATGCTCCTTCTAGAATACAGTATATTTTGAGTTCCAGTCCCGTGGCTCCAAGACCTGATGTCTCATAGTATGCTGGTGTTTGATGGAGGGTTTGGGAAAGGAGGGTGGGGGGGACAGTCAGGTTGGGAGGCAGGGATGAGGTGATTGGGCTAGATAGGGGAGGTCTGGAACTATAGAAACATGTTTGTTATTTTCTTTGACTATGCGCCTCACTGCAGGTGTGATTAGTGGGTGGTTTCTTTCTCTTCCTGCTGTACTGTCTCCTCACCATGCTTTTCTGCCTCCCTTGCTGGGTTTATATAGAAGGTGGGGGATGGAGCGGGGAGGGGTGGGAGAGGGTTAATTCAGGTTCAAGGAGTTTGACTACTTTTAGGAGGAGCTATGATCACTGTCTACAGTATAAGGGGTACTGTATTTAAGTCTACAGGTAGCTATGAGGTTCTGTATCATGTTACCACGATAGTTTGTTTTTCTCCAACCTGGTTCTTTTGGGGAGTTGTAATATATCTTGGAAAATTAATAAAAGATTCAAACATAAAAATAGTAAGCTCTGAATACTGCTATCACACCTTGGTCAAACGGCTGTATCAGAGACGTGGTATTGGTTTCCATGCATTTTATTGATTACATATACAGTATCATTATGGAGTGCATAAACACAGAAATTAGAAAGTGATCAAACCTGTTTCACAGCATTAAGTAATACACAGCACTAACATACATAATAAGTAATGTGCAGCACTCATACAGAGACAAGCTAAGGGGTATGTTTACTAAACCGTGGTAAAGGAGCAAGTGTGCTGTTAGTGCATGCTAATTGCACATCTGCACCCTTAGCGCATGCAAAAAGCCACTTTAGCTTGTGCTAATGGTACCAGCCACTTTAGCGCACGCTATTAGTACCTGTGGGTGGAGAGAAGGCATGCACAGGGCAGAGAGTGGGGGTCAATGGGCAGGGAGTGGGCGGGAATAAGGCTTGCTCCCTTAACGCAGGTACCTTAATGTCAGGAACCCTAACGCAATTCAAAGCCTCACAGAAAGGGTTTTTTTGAGGAGAGAGAGCCTATTTTACGTCTGCAATGTGATGCACAGACAGGGGAGCCCAAGTGAGTTATAGTAGTGCTCCATTAGCGACACCAGCATAGTGCAAATGGTCATAATGCAAATGGGGGCAAAGGAGGTGGCACATGGGTCATGCAGTGGGGGCTGCTGGTGCACAGGGGGGGGGGGGACCCAGGCAGCTGCCTAGATGGCACATAGTTTATCATCAAATCTCAGGAGTGGCAATGGGAGCTATGTGTGCCCCTTCCATCGCTAATCTTTTTATGGGGATTTTTGAATGAAAATGGATCATTCCTTCACCGTATGCGACCCACATTAAGATGGGGTGCCGTTTTATTGATGATGTCTTTATGTTATGGAGGGGCCCTCAAGAATCTTTACTATCTTTTTTGGAGTGGATCAATGGACTAGATCAGCATATCCGATTTACATATACCATGAGTAATAATAGTATAAACGTTTTGGTGTTCTGGTGGAGAAAGGGCAAGCAGGTCGGAGGACATTGATTTTTAGGAAATCCATTGATCGCAGCACTTTTCTGCGTTGCACTTTGGCTCACATTGTCCGAGTTTCTCCAAGCCTATTTGAAAAATGTGAGTAAGGTGAGTAAGGTGAGGCAGGGCATTGTGGGTATTGCCTGAAACAGTGCAGATTGGCCTGACTGTGTCTGCCACAATGGTAGGGTCACTGGTTGAGATGCCATTGTGCCCATCTGCCATGTGCATTACCTGGGTGGCCACTGAATGTCATGCTGAGAAGGCACTTTAACTATGATCAAAAAGTGACCATGGCACAGCTATGTATCCACATAGAGCTATTATATTGTCTGTCACCAGTGATGGGGATGCAAATCACTGAGCAAATGGCTGGGTGTCAATGCTGTGTATCCCAAGGCAGAGTGCTCATGGTCACACTACGCACATCACACAAAACAGCCGCCAAGAGCAGAAAAGGATAACCAACAATAGAAAAAACTGCTCTTAATATGAAACTCCAATATTCCAAAACTTACATCAATACCAATACCAAAAAATCATTCTCAGGCAAATGACCTCAGATGGCACAACCCCACATTTAGTGAAGAATCACCATAGGGTGTTGATAGACGCTCACATCACCGGTCAAAGCCTCCTCCAAGCTCCCTAACCAAGTATACAAAATCCTTACAAAAGTCTTTGATCAACCACAAGCTTATCTCTGGGAAAAATTATTAGAAAACTATATAAACCTACATAAACCTATAAACCATCCACTCACATACAACACTGATATCAACATTCACACGCAATCATTCCATTCATAAAAAAGTGTCTATAATACAAATATAGGCTTAATGCCAACGGGGCTGAACGCAGCCGGAGCAACTTCAGAATAGCACCTGCAAATGTAAAAACAGATGATGAAGTAACCAACTTAATAACACCAACAAAGTGGTTTAAAAAACTTATCTTCTAACAGAAGTCTTGCGGCCAGCTGAGTCCACAGCCCTCAGGATAAACGCTCATTACTATAGGTCCACTCCGACCTTCAACACGGGAGACAAAAATATCATCAAATGACATCACTGTCATTCATTCATATAACGACCCGAGCCCTACAAAAGCTTTCGTTTCGCCATTAACTGGCTTCATCAGGAGCTACGCCGTCCAGATGTCATTACTCCACAATGGCTACTCAAATCTTCCCGCTACCCCAAACACAGCGTGTGACGCATCAATTATCCTAAACCAACCACCAATCACAAGCATCTCTGAACCATGACGTCATCTAAAAGCTATACACACTCATTCCAAATAACACACCCAAACTATTGAACTGCACAGTGAATAACCCCAAACTGAACACATAACGCAAAGCGCCAAAAACATAACATCAAAAAGTCCAAAAAGTAATCAAAAAAATAATGTCCATTCTAAATGATCATTCAAACCTCCATGTTGCAAAGTGTCCAATTTAAAGATCCAGCGTTGTTCCTTCTGTAGAAGTAATTTCTTACGATCACCCCGCCGAATATCGAAAGGTACAAACGCCAAAACAGTGCAGCGAAGATCCTCAAACTGATGGCTTAAATCCACACAATGCTGAATCAACGGAGTATCAATCCGTGCCTTCTTCAAACTGTATTTATGTTCAGCCAACCTTGTCTTCAGGGGCCCCGTAGTTTTACCTACATATAGTAACTGGCACTCACACCATATACCATACACTACAAAAGAAGTACTACATGTCGCAGCCACAGGTAAGCTCTTCACCCACCGTCGATATTTCTCACAGATATGCATACTCATAATGCTACATAAAGAGCAATGCTGACAAGCTGAATGACTCTTTACAGTTGAAGAAATAACCGTAGCACGTCGTAATACAGCTGGACACAAACGATCTTTAAAGTTACGTACACAGCTATACGCCATCCGTAACTCACATTTAGAAAGCTTAGGGTGCCTCCTGATAAGACTCCAATGTTTATGTATCATTGATGCAATCCGATGAGACAAACTAGAAAAAGGTAAAACACAAGTGACAGTGGGCGATGGATTCCCAGTAGATGAAGGACTAATAGGGTGAAGCAGCCATTCCCGATGATTATATTTAGCTCTTTTATAAGCCTTATTCAAAACATCAATAGGATAACTGCAATCCATAAATTTGTGCATCATGCGTTTAGCTTGAAATTTAAATTCTTCATCTGTAGAACATATATGCCGGCACCTTAAAAGCTGCGAGTACGGCAGACTACGCTTTAAATGCGGTGGATGAAAACTGGAAAAGTGCAGTAAGGTATTTTGATCAGTAGGCTTTGAATAAAGTATAGTAACAAAACAATCTCGTTGTTTAAATATCTTCACATCCAAAAAATGTATTTCACACACCTGAATATTGATATCAAATTTGATAGCAGCATGACATGTATTCAAATAAGCAAAAAATTCTTCCAGATACATCTTGGTACCCCGCCACAAAAGAAAAATATCATCAATATACTGGTACCTAGAAGTAAGGAGATCCTGGATTCTCTACAGGGAGAACTATTCAGGCAATTGGTAACAGACCCCACACGTGAAGGGGCCATACTGGACTTGATGCTTACCAATGGTGAAAGTGTTTCTGATGTTGTAGTGGGAGATCATTTTGCATCCAGTGATCACCAGATGGTGTGGTTCAGTATTAGGACTAGGGCTGTTAGAATCCATTCCAAGGTGAGGATCTTAGACTTTAGGAAGACTAACTTTGCGAAGATGGGCCAATACCTCAGGGAGTCGTTAGTGGGATGGGAACAGCTGGGAGATGTAGAAAAACAGTGGGCAAAACTGAAAGGGGGTATTTTAAAGGCAACCAACCTTTTTGTTAAAATGGTAAATAAAGGCAAAAGGAACAGGAGACCGCTATGGTTTTCGAAGGAAGTAGCTGAACAAGTGAAGAAAAAGAGGGAGGCCTTCATGAAATACAAGAGATCACAGAGAGAGGAAGACAGGCATCTGTATTTGGAAAAACTTAGAGAAGCTAGCAAAGTAGTCAAGAAGGCAAAGATTCAAAAGGAGGAGGAAATAGCCAATGCAATAAAATGGGGGGATAAGACATTTTTCAGATGTATTAGTGAGAAGAGGAAGGGCAAAAGTGGTATTGTCAGACTCAAGGGTGCAGGGGGGGAATATATAGAAGCTGATAAGGATAAAGCGGAATTGCTTAACAAATATTTATGTTCTGTGTTCACAGATGAAGAACCAGGAGCAGGACCTCAGAAAACACCCACAAATAAGAACAGAAGCGAGGGACATCTTGAACTATTTTCAGAAGACTGTGTTCGTGAGAAACTAGCTCAACTTAAAGTAGACAAAGTGATGGGACCAGATGGGATACACCCTAGAATACTGAGGGAACTTGGGGATGTTCTAGCAACTCCACTGACTAACCTTTTCAATGCCTCATTGGAGTCTGGAGTGGTGCCAAAGGACTGGAGAGAGGCTCATGTGGTGCCTTTACACAAAAGCGGAAGTAAGGATGTGGTTGAAAACTACAGGCCGGTTAGTTTAACTTCGGTGGTGAGTAAATTATTGGAAACGCTGCTGAAAGAGAAAATAGTGAGGTTTCTGGAGTCCAGCGGATTACAGGATCCGAGGCAGCATGGATTCACCAGAGGCAGGTCTTGTCAGACAAATCTGATTGATTTCTTTGACTGGGTGACCAGGGAGTTGGACCGAGGGAGAGCTCTAGATGTGGTGTATTTAGATTTCCATAAAGCCTTTGACACTGTTCCTCACAGGCGACTTATAAACAAACTGAGCACCCTAGGGATGGACCCTAAAGTTACTGCTTGGGTTAGAAATTGGTTGGGTGGGAGGCGACAAAGAGTACAAGTAAATGGAGCTCACTCTGAGGAGAAGGATGTTACCAGTGGTGTGCCCCAGGGATCTGTCCTTGGTCCGATTCTTTTTAACATCTTTGTTAGTGATATAACGGAAGGGCTGTTGGGTAAGGTTTGCCTCTTTGCGGATGATACCAAAATCTGCAATAGAGTAGACACCCAGGAAGGGGTAGATAACATGAGGAGGGATCTAGCTAAGCTTGAAGAATGGTCTAGAATTTGGCAGCTGGGATTTAATGTTAAAAAATGTAAGGTCATGCATTTGGGCTGCAGCAATCCAAGGGAGCAATACAGTATAGGAGGTGAAGTACTTTTGTCCACTAAAGAAGAGCAGGACCTAGGCGTGGTTGTGTCTGATGATCTTAAAGTAGCTAAACAGGTAGAAAAGGCGACAGCAAAAGCTAGAAGGATGCTTGGGTGCATACGGAGAGGAATGGCTAGCAGAAAAAAGGAGGTGATAATGCCTCTGTATAAGTCTTTGGTGCGACCTCATTTGGAGTATGGTGTGTAATTCTGGAGACCGCACCTTCAAAAGGATGTGAACAGGATGGAGTCGGTGCAGAGGGTTGCTACTAAAATGATTAATGGGCTTCCTTATAAAGCATATGAGGACAGACTTAAGGATCTTAATATGTACACCTTAGAGGAAAGGCGGGATAGAGGTGATATGATTGAGATGTTTAAATACCTCCGTGGCATAAATGTTCAGGGAGAGAGCCTCTTTCAATTGAAAGCAAGTTCTGCTACGAGGGGACATGGGATGAGGGTGAAGGGAGATAGATTCAGGAGTGATATGCGGAAATATTTCTTTACGGAAAGAGTAGTGGATCCATGGAATAGTCTCCCAGTGGAGGTGGTAGAGATGAGGACAGTAACTGATTTCAAAAAAGCATGGGACCAATACAGAGGATCTCTAAAGGTAAAAAGTGGACTGTTGTAGTTGTTGTTATGGAAGGACAGACTAGATAGGCCATGTGGTCTTTTTCTGTCATCATGTTTCTATGTTTCTATGTTTCTATGTACCACCGTATAATATATTGACTATATTGAGATGCATAAACATAACGATCTTCATAATCACTCATGAATAGATTTGCTAAAGTAGGTGCGAATGTAGCACCCATCGCTGTTCCTGATATCTGCTGAAAAAAAGTATCCTTGTAGAGAAAATAATTCTCTCTCAACGCTATAGCTGCCAAAGTCAACAACAAAGGAGTCAGTGCACGGTATGGCTGTTCCCGGGCATCCCAAATCTTCTGTAAAACATTCAAAGCTTCATCTTGAGGGATGGAAGTATATAGAGCTGCTACATCCAAACTGGCCATAAATGACACCTTCTCAACTAAACGCTCATCTTCTAATAACTGCAAAAAATGAGTAGTATCTTTAACGTTAAGAACGAATCTTAAGAACCTCACTCTTCAAAAAAGAATCCAAAAAGATCCCTACTCGCTCCAATAATGAATCATTACTTGATAAGATGGGACGGCCAGGGGGGGATATCAAACTTTTATGAATCTTTGGCAAGATGTAAAAAACCTGTATCTTTGGATATGGCGGATTCAAAAAAAGTTTTTCTTTATTCGTCAAAAATCCCAAGTCATAGGCTTCGGTAGAAACAGCCTGAATTCATGTCTGTAAAGCCTCAGTGGGATCGCCCAGCAGAATTTTATAATGACTCACATTATTCAATTGTCTCCAAACCTCATGCTCATATCGATGGTATTCAAAATCACCACCGCTCCACCTTTATCAGCACGTTTAATCACAATATGTGTCATATTTGATAGCTCCTGTAATGCTGCAAAGTCCACAGGAGATAAATTCTTAGGCTGATTATGATATTGCATTTCCAACGATACTAAATCAGCCAATACTAGCTGACGAAAAGTGTGGAGGAGATAAGCTTGTGGTTGATCAAGACTTTTGTAAGGATTTTGTATACTTGGTTAGGGAGCTTGGAGGAGGCTTTGACCGGTGATGTGAGCGTCTATCAACACCCTATGGTGATTCTTCACTAAATGTGGGGTTGTGCAATCTGAGGTCATTTGCCTGAGAATGATTTTTTGGTATTGGTATTGATGTAATTTTTGGAATATTGGAGTTTCATATTAAGAGCAGTTTTTTCTATTGTTGGTCACACTACGCACATGCCATGCATGCTGACACAGCCCAATGATAGACAGCAGGGGCAGTCTTTCTGTAGTCAATTGTTAGTTCTCAATGGTTGGGGCAGCAGTGGTTCATGGCAGGACCATAGCAGTAGCCCCACCACAGCCTATACACCCCCACTGCAGTGCCTGTCCATGACAGCAACATATTGACATTGGCCACTAACCTGCCCTGCTACTGGATGGTTAATGTACAACATGGGCAGAACACAGAGCCAAACTGCTGCTGTCATGGTCACCCTCAGCATGCCAGAAACAAGGTGAAAGCATAACACACTGCAGACAATACCTGCCACACACTAGCAGTAATGTGGACTTTCAACTTTGGTTAGTAGAGATCATCTCTAATAGTGCAGGTTCAGTGGACCAGGTTCTGGGCACTCCTACTCACCCTCAGGGTGACAGATGAAACCTCTCTGCAGCACGACTTGCTATTTATGTGCATCTAGTACATTTTACTGAACTGATATGCTGGATTAGTGCATTCTCCATTGGTTCTTCAACTGCAGACCACTGTTTTGCATGTGCAGTGCCTCATGGGTAGTGGAAGATTCAACCTATGCTGGCACAGACAGCAAACAGTTTGATCAGAGATCTGCAGGCTCTATACAGCTGTTTAAAGCTGCCTGGAGATGTAGCCTACTGGTTCGTGCAATGTTACAATGATCAAAAGTCCAGGGTTTGATTCTCATTTGTTCATTGTGTGCATGGGTATGCTTGAATAGTCCTGGCTCTGCTGTGACCTGCAGACAATCATTCTTTACTCTTTTTTGGAACCTCTCTGCTTTTGGTAGTATCCTTCAAGGATACATTCTTCCGAACCATCCGCTCTTGGGCGACTGTCGGCTTTCCCCTATTAAACTAGATAATAGGGGAAAGACGACAGTCGCCCAAGAGCGGATGGTTCGGAAGAATGTATCCTTAAAGGATACTACCAAAAGCAGAGAGGTTCTAAAAAAGAGTAAAGTAGCCCAAATGCCCTCGAGTATGGAGCAGACAGAGCTTAAAGATCCCAAAATACCTATATCTACCAATAGCCAAATTAATATGAATAAAATACAGTCTCTAAAATGCTTGTATGCAAACGCTAGAAGTCTAAAAAATAAGACGGGAGAGTTAGAATATATAGCATTAAATGAGAGGTTAGATATGATTGGAATATCAGAGACATGGTGGAAGGAGGACAACCAGTGGGACACTGTGATACCTGGGTACAAATTATATCATAATGATAGAGCTGATCAAATTGGTGGAGGGGTTGCGCTCTATGTTAGAGAGGGCATTGAGTCAGAAAGGATTAAAGTTTTTCAGGAAACAAAATTTGCTGTAGAATCTCTATGGATTGAAATTCCATGTAAAAAGGGGAAGGCGATGGCAGTGGGGGTGTACTATCGACCGCCTGGCCAGAATGAACAAATGGATGATGAAATGCTCAAAAAAATCAAGAAAGCTAACAAACGTTACAGCACAGTAATAATAATGGGTGATTTCAATTACCACGGTATCGACTGGGTCAGTGTGACAGCAGGACATGCTAGGGAGATAAAGTTCCTAGATGACATAAATGACTGCTTCTTGGAGCAGCTGGTTCATGAACCGACCAGAGGGGAAGCCATATTAGACCGAGTCCTTAATGGAACACCAGATCTAGTGCAAGAGATAAGGGTGTTGGGGCCACTTGGCAATAGTGATCATAGCATGATCGCCTTTGATTTAATTAGTGGAGGAGGGATAGTAAGGAAATCCACAGTACTACCATTTAACTTTCAAAAGGGAGACTATGATAAAATGAGGAAAATAGTTAAGAAAAACCTAAAAGGAACAGTTGCAAAGGTTAAAGACTTACATCAAGCTTGGGTGTTGTTGAAAAATACTATCTTGGAAGCCCAGAACAGCTGTATTCCACGCTTTAAGAAAAGTGGAAGGAAGTCCAAAAACCTGCCAACATGGTTTAAAGGTGAGGTCAGAGAGGCTGTTGTTGCCAAAAAGCATCTTTCAGGAAATGGAAAAAAGAGCCAAATAATGAAACCTGGAAACAGCACAAGCACTGGCAAGTCAAATGCAAGGCATTGATAAAGCAGGCAAAGGGGGAATTTGAGAAGAAGCTTGCTGCGGAAGCAAAAATGCGAAATAAAGATTTTTTCAAGTACATTCATAGCAAAAAACCTGTGAGAGAGTCAGTTGGTCCATTAGATGATAGAGGAGTTAAAGGGGCACTAAGAGGCAAAAAGGCGATAGTGGAGAGACTGAATGAATTCTTTGCTTCGGTCTTTACTGAGGAAGATGTAGGGATATTACCCATGACAGAAGTGGTATTTAAAGGTGTGGAAGAATTGAAGGAAATATTGATACATCAGGAAGATGTATTACAACTATTAGATAAACTGAAGAGTAGTAAATCACCTGGGCCGGATGGTATACATCCAAGGGTGTTGAAAGAACTGAAATATGAGATTGCAGACCTGCTATTAGTAATCTGTGAACTATCATTAAAATCATTTCTAATACCTGAAGATTGGAGGATCGCCAATGTAACACCAATTTTTAAAAAGGGTTCCAGGGGTGATCCAGGAAACTACAGACTGGTGAGCCTCACGTCAGTACCAGGAAAAATGGTAGAAACCATCATAAAGAATAAAATTACTCAGCATGAAGATAGTCATGGCCTAATGGGAGACAGCCAGCATGGCTTTAGACAAGGAAGATCTTGTCATACTAATCTGTTATGTTTTTTTGAAAGTGTGAATAAACAGATGGACAAAGGTGAGTCGGTTGATATATTTATTTAACATCTCTTATATACCGCACTATTGTCATCAGCGCGGTTTACATGAAACAACATATACATACAGAAAACTGTAGTGCATTTTACAAGTAACAGGAGTTTAGAACTTGGGAATAAAAGGTAAACTATGGGGCATGTTTACTAAAAGCCGTACAATTGCGTGCCGCACAATAGCGCACGGAAACGCGGCACTCAAACGCTCAGAAACGCTCTTAAACGCCCCGCACAAGTGCGCTTGGGCCCCGCACAATTGCGCGCCGCACTAACGTGCCCCGCAAAAGTACCCGGCCCGCAAATGTCCGATAGAGGCGTGGAAAGGCATTCTGAGGGCGGAGGAAGGCTCCCGAGGGGCGGAGAGACGGGGTCAATGGGCGGGGAAGGGGAGGGGAGAGGCTCCCCGCACAGTATCGGGGACGAATTTGCAGGTTAAAAATAGCGCGAGTGAAACACTCACGGTAGAGGGCATTTAAAGGGAAGAGAAACCATTTCCGTCAGCAATGTACAGGGAAACCTGGGAAACCTGCAAAACGTGAGCAGTGTGATACATGTGCACAGAACAAAAGTGCAAATAAAGATAGAAAAAGACCCAAACAAACATATTAAAAATAGGAAGTCAGCTGGGGAACCCTGATATTAATGGGCAAACATAAGAAACACACCCAGGAAAGCTCCAAAAAAATGAAATGAAGTATGGAAGGGGCTACGGAGCGGAGACCCTTCCAAAAACCATTTCCTTTTTTCTGAGCCTTCCTGGGAGTGTTTGCTATGGTTGCCCATTCATATCACTGTTGCCCAGCTTGGATATAGTTATCCCCAGTTCGTCGTGGTCGGTTGAGGGGTTTATTTGCACGTTTGTCACCAGACAAGGTGACTGAGCCCACAGTACAAATGTGCAGAGCAGGGTTTGTGACTCCTTTGGTCAGGTTTCCCACCCCCAGGGACTGCACTATCACTGTGGCCACAGTGTGGTGCAGCAGACAGAGGCAGTACCTCTAGGACCAGAGGGTCACAGGTTCAAATCCAAGCTGGGGCTCCTGCCAACCCAGTCCCCACATCTTACCCACCACTAAACAGAGATAGTAAAGACACTCCTTTATTGCAGAGAACATAAGCATGGTTCACACACCCATTTTGTACCCAACACCGCACACACACCATAACAATGGGCATTACCGACAGCCGAGTCCCCCAAATGCAGTCCTGGAGTGCCACAACTCAATCAGGTCATATGCTTTTCCAAGATACGGACATGCCAGCATGTTGGCGGTAGGGTACAGGTGGTGGAGGGGGCAGTGGCTGCTAACCACAGAAGACAGTGGCCGAGCCATGTGCAGGCTGGCACGTCCACTGCAACATAGGCCCTGTCAGATGTACGGTCATGGACTTCCCAGGGAATTCAGCACATCTGTGGTAACACAGTGGTGCAGTGCACACAGACAGTGTGTGCAGGAGCAAAAGGTCACAGGTTCAAAGCCCAGCTGGGGCTACTGCCAATCCTGTCCACATATTTTCCCCACAACTAAACCATGTTAGTAAGGGCAATCCTTTATTGCTGGGGATATACGCATTGGTCATACGCCTATCTTTTACACCACCAAGCACAGACACCATGACCAGGGGCATTACCTAGAGCAGAGTCTCACAAATGCAGTCCTGGAGGACCACACACCATTCAGGTTCCATGCTGCCACTCATACAAATAACCGTGCTGTATATCTATGCACCACCCCCATGGCATGTAGATGTAGCTCATGCATATTCATGAGGGACAGCAGGAAACCCCAACCAGTGTATTGCAAACCTGGACTGGATTTGGGAACCTCTGCCGTACAGCAGCAGCCAACAGGGACAGACACACCCACACCCACACCCACAGGCCCCATTGGCCAATGCCTCCTGGTGAGGCAGGACATTGGGCCCTGCGTGCATCTCCCAATACCAGCACTTGCATACCTTAGCAATGTCACCCTACACCAGGGTATATGGTACACAGCTCTCAAACGTTTGCTATGAGTACTGGCAGATAGATATCCCTACGTTACGCACAGTCTGCTCTATGAGCTCCATCATAATAATCTATCTGATGTCTGCGGTGTGTGCGTCAGGTCTGGCCCCTGACAGTGTTTACCACCCTAGGGAGGGACCCCCAATGGTATTGCATACCATACCCATGCCTGTACTGTGCCCAGGACTGGTGTGGTGGGCAAGGATTCTGAACCCCTCTATAGTAGCACAATGCTGGCATACGTGTGGGAGTGTGTGTCTGTCTATACAGTGTGTGTTGGCTGCAAACACTGTCCACAGTTTTGGCCTGATGATGTGCATAATGAGCAGCATGGTACCATGGGTATAGCTCAGACAGGGTGGGCTGGCCAGGATGCATCTGCACAGGGCATAGGGCACTGGCAGGGACATTGTAGTGGCCGTCCACCACCTCCACAGACAGGGTGACCTCTGTATGTGCTGCTGGGCTTTCACTCCACCCTGACTGTGCAGTGATGGCAGTATGGCTAGGCACCCCCATAGTGCTTCATAGCACTTTCCTCATGTGATATATATGGGTCACCTGTTGGGGCCTAGTCACTGATGTATCTGCTTGTGTGTGCTGCC
This sequence comes from Ichthyophis bannanicus, assembly GCA_033557465.1. NCBI lineage: Eukaryota > Metazoa > Chordata > Amphibia > Gymnophiona > Ichthyophiidae > Ichthyophis > Ichthyophis bannanicus. The sequence continues at coordinate 861,867,207 of CM066032.1, read as the reverse complement.
ATCCCAGTTGTGGGTGCATGCATTTCCAGTGGGACTAACCAGCAGACTGTTCACAGCTGGTATGTGCCCTGCTGGAGTACCTTGCAGGGTGCAGTGGCTGATGGCTTGATGCAGGGGAATATCAGCTAGTGGTGGGGTGCATCTTAGCATATCCAGGCCTACTGTCTGTCTGATATTGTGGTCTGGGTGTGTGTGGGGCTGCTTGGACTGCCCTGTAGGGTGTCTGTTCCCCAACAGGACTGGGGTTGATGGTCCACTCTACTGCCATCATTGCAGGGGAGGGGGGGGGTGTATAATGGGGATCTGTTGATAGGAGACCCTGCCTGTTTGCCACCCTCAGCTGGGGGGGGGGGGGGTGTTGGTGGTACATGGCCCACCTAGGGGGGTCTGTGGGGTTTCCCCTGACTGAGACAGACAGAGATATCCAAGGTGTTCCTGCAGAAACTCACAGATTACGACTGTTTTGGAGCTCTGCCATGGCCTCTCTCAGCTGTGGACCTGGTCCAGGGCACCTCATCGCACACTCAGGGTGAGCACAGTTCCCGCACAGTGTGACTGTGTGTAGCTACTCTGTGCAAATTAAACACCCGGTCAGTACCTCCTACCAGGCCAAGGTGCTGTGTGGGTGCACACGGACACGTCCCCCTACCAGGCCGGGGAGCTGTTGGGGTGCATTCCCCATCTTGTGTTCATCTGTGGACAGCTGATTTGCATGTGCAGTGCATCATGGGTATGGGTGGCCTAACCCTATCCTGGTTCCCACAGCAGACTGTCTGTGTGGTGACATGCAGGCTCTCTGCAGCCAGCTAGGGGCTTGCTGGCAACTATATAGCTGTAGCCCAATGGTTACTTCACTGCCTGTGGAGCCAGCGGTAATGGGTTAGAGCCCACAGTGGGGTTATTTGATAGGGTTGTCCAAAGCTTTTTTTAGATTTAATGTACATATGTTGCTGCCATCAAACACACCCTCAGTGTACTGTACCCATAAGGTGCCTCTGAGGGTGCTTTATAGGGCACCCTATAGGGCACCTTATGGTTGCCGTCCATATAAGGTGCACTATACATTATCCTGTGACGCAACATATATGGTGCCCTATAGGGGACATTCAAGGGTGCCTTGGCGGACAGTGAACTTTAACATGTGCCTTATGGGCCGCCTTATGTTAACACGCTTTGTGAGTGCGTTTGCTAGTAGTGATAACTGAAATAAAAATAGCTTGCCCCCTACAGCACTCATCCCCATAATACACACTGCCTCAGTGAGCCTTCTTCATTGGGCACTGTGGGGGATTGAACCCCTGATCTCTGCATCATTGGTCAGTGTCTTAACCATTGCGCTGTGGCTCTGTTCCTATGCTTGGGCATCTGCGCACCGCCTTATGCCGCCCAAACCTAACAGTGCACCGCCTTATGCCGCCTGAGATTAACAGTGCACCGCCTTATGCCGCCCAAAATTAACAGTGCACCGCCTTATGCCGCCCAAAATTAATATGCCTCCTAAAGCACTTGTACCCATTACAGTTAATGCCTCAGCCAGCCCTTTTTGTTGTGCACAATGGGGAATTGAACCCATGGCAGCTGCACCCACAGTCAGTGTTTTAACCATTGTACTATGGCTCTGCTCCTTTGTGTGTGCACATCAGGCGCCACTTAGCCTTCCCACGCACTATTGTGCCCCGCGCAAATGTGCGATCGCTTACTCCCGTTTTTTTTCTTTTCTCTGCCTGAACCGCCCACTCCTTATATGGCACAGGCACACTACCACGGCCCCGCACATTAGGAATGTTTAGTAAACAGACCCCTATGTCCACTATATAACTATATACAATAATCTATACGCATTAGTCACATTTGGGATTGCCTTGGTCTGAATATGGCGGTAGTATTTCCCTTGTGAAAGATTAAATTGGAAAATAGCTTAAGAAGAGGTGGTGTTTGAGACTTTTTCTGAATTGTGTTAGGCTGGTTATAGCTCTCAATTCTGGTGGGAGGGCATTCCAAGCTACTGGGGCGTGAATGCTGAAGGCTCTTTTAGATGTTTCCTTAGTGTATCTGACTGTTTGTTTCGGGATTGTTTTTTTTTTTTTTTAAACTTTTATTTTCATTTTGCAACAAACAAAAGAAACAACACACCAAAGGAGACAAAACAAGTATACAATAACGAAAAGTAAACCCAATTACCCCCCACCCCCACGCTTCTTCTCTAGCTGATTATGTCAGCATGTGAGCGCTTCCAAACAACAGTGATTATACATCAAAACAATCAAAAGAGTATCTGCGATACAGAATAATCATGGGACAAAGATATATACAAATTTAGACAGTCAGATGAGAGCATTGAGCAGAATGTACATAGTCATTGAGCATCTTCCATTTAGACCGATGATGAGGAGTCTGAATGGGGGAAGCAAACATACGAGGTATTTGTTCATATTTACTGTAGAGACAGACATGATTCCACCATTCATTGGGGCTCAGCTGAGAGCTATTTTTCCAGTATTTCGTAATTAGGGAAATAGCAATGCCAAGCATAAAGTCCAAAAGGAAGTAAGCCGTTTTTGGAAGAGAGGGGATCCCCGCAGCTGAGCGAAGTCCCACTATCCTCCAAGAAAGGGGCTCTTGAAAGTGCAAAATAGACTGGATACGACCCCAGACCCGACGCCAGTAATACTGTAGTGCGGGGCATTCATACATAACATGAGGTAGTGAACCAATGGCCGCATGGCATGTCCAACAACTATTGCCCTGAGTAGTGTTCCATTTGGCTAATCTGTCAGGAGTGTAAAAACACCGGTGGGCTAGAAAGAAGAGTGTCTGAGTGAGTGAGGCGGATCGGGAGACCCGTGTCACTCTACTCCAGACAAGGCTCCATTGCTCCGGGGTCAAAGTCACATGCAATTCTCTCTCCCATGCTTTCTGCGCTATAGGGGCATCTCTAATTATAGCATTACATAAGGTTTTGTAAAAATTGGATGCTACACCCGGTGAACTACCGATAGATCGGATAGTCTCCAACCAACCTTGTGTAGGGGAGGCCGATGGCGGGAGCACCTTAGCACTCCGAAGGCAATGCTGAAGTTGCACCAACTGAAAATAGTGTTTCGCTGGGAGACCAAATTCAATTTGCAATTCACTAAAAGTTTTCCAGCGACCTTCATGGAACAACTGACTAGGAATCCAAATGCCCCTAGTGTACCAGGGGCTCCACGCCATCGGCTTATTTTGTATGCGAAATCGAGTGTTATACCAAAGTGGGAGCTTGTCTAACGGACAGAGTCGGGAGTCTAAAGAGTGCATAAGATTATTAAAGGCACCTAAGGTGTCTAAAAGCATTGGTGGAAAGTGGGAGTCTGATGGGAGAGTCATACCAGGGAGAAAAGTAAGAGGAATCGGTTTGCAAAGGTCCTCTTCTATGTCTAGCCACACAGGTCTACTCGGTACTGGATCTTCCAGCCAGCGAGCGCCTTGTTTGAGAAGAAAAGATTGATGATACTTCAGGAAATCAGGGAATCTGACACCCCCATTTTCCTTATCTGCTTGCAGCTTATGTTTCGCTATCCTAGGTGTCTTGTTTTGCCACAAGTATCTAGTCAGAAGGCCCTCTATATCTTTATATATACGTCGAGGGAAGAGACAGGGCAACATTTCTAAGATATAATTCACTTTCGGAACAATCATCATTTTTATGGTTTCTAATCGACCCCACCAGGTAAGTGTTAAAGGAGTCCAGCGGTGAGTAAGCGCCCGGACTTTAGAGGTTAAGTCTTTGGCATTGAAGGAGATAGTGTCTTCCAAAGGAGAACAATAGTGAACCCCAAGGTATTTGACCATGCGAGGTTGCCATAAAAAGGGGAAGGGTTGCATATCTGCCTGATGAAGCAAAGGATTTAATGGAAAGGCTACCGACTTGGTCCAATTTATCTTATAACCGGACAGTTGTGAGTATTTACCAATTTGCTCTAGGACAGCCGGTACTGAGTCTATAGAGACAAAAAGCATAAGGTCATCAGCATACGCTGAAATTTTGATTTCCCTATGGGTGAAGGGGACTCCATGAATCTCCTCCGATTGCTGGATTAGTAAAGCCAAGGGTTCAAGTGCAAGATCGAAGAGAAGTGGAGACAGTGGGCATCCCTGGCGAGTGCCGCGTTGAAGGGGAAAAGGCTGAGACTTTAAAGCATTGGCACATATACTGGCGGTAGGCTGTGCGTACATAGTGCGAAGACAACGGAGAAAACCTTCCCCGAATCCGTACCAGCGGAGGACTGCAAACAGGAAGGGCCACTCTAAGCGATCAAAGGCCTTCTCAGCATCAAGTGAGAGGCCAACAAATGGGCGATCAAGATTAACTGCGGTAGTCAGTACATGGCATAGAGTCCGAGCATTGTCAGCAGTTGATCTACCAGGAATGAAACCGCATTGATCTGGGTGTATTAAGGTAGGCATCCTATCCGAGAGCCGGGTAGAGAGAATGGTGGCAAATATTTTATAGTCCGCGTTTAGGAGGGAAATTGGACGATAATTAGCTGTTAGTTGCGGGTCTCTCCCCTCTTTCTCAAAAACTACTACATTTGCCATTGAAAAGGACCCAGAAGGAGAACCCTCCTCGGCCAGAGCAGAAAAATAAATTTTCAAAACTGGAGCTAAGTCAGCGTGAAAAGTTTTGTAGAATTCAGCAGGGAGACCGTCTGGGCCTGCGGCTCGACCTGAGGCACATTTCTTGATAGCAGAATGAATTTCTGAGACAGTAAATGGTGTGTCCAAGGCCACTCTATCTTCGTCAGATAGGGTCGGTCTTTGTACCCCTGAAAGTAAGCGTTCAAATACATCTGGCTCAAAATCACATTCAGATTGATAAAGCCGAGTATAAAAATCACGAAAGAGTTCTAAGATTTCGGTATCTTTAGTGACCAAGCCCCCCCCCCGACGGATTACGGAGGGCGGTAACACGCTTGGCTTCTTTTTGACCTTTTAGGGCATTTGCTAATAATTTGCCAGCACGATTATTTTCCCGATAATATAGCCCTTGTTGTGATTCGATATTTTTAACAGCAGCAGTGTACAAAAGCTGATTGTATTGAAAACGCAAGCGTTGTAAACGGAGTAAAATACATGGGTCAGTACGGGACGTGAGGAGACGCTCCCCAGCTTGTATCTGCTGCTCTAGAATCAGTAAATGCTGCTTTCTTTGTTTCCCCTGCCGAATTTGATAGCTAGTTATAGTGGCGCGGATAGATGCTTTAAAACCCTCCCACCAAGCCCAGCTCGCTGTGTCATGGGGTGAGTTAAAATGAAAATAATCTTGGATAGCGGCCTTTATATCAACCTGAAAATCTTTTTGACCCAGTAGGGATCTATCAAAAAACCAAGCTCGGGGAGAATCGTCCCGCGCAGTGACACGTAATGATAGAGATATGGCAGCATGATCTGAAATATGGAGAGGATGAGTCCTAGTCGTGTCTACTTGAGAAATCAGTGCTTTGGAAATGAGAAAGAAATCTATTCTAGATTGGGAGTGATGGGGGGCAGAAAAGAAAGTGAACTCTAAGTCGGAGGGGTGAAGTAGCCTCCATATATCTACCAGCGCAAGATCTTGCATCAGAGCTGTAAGGGTAGCAAGACTCTTGGGTGGACTACTCGTTCTAGGCGGCTGTCTATCTATCAGAGGGTCTAACACTTGATTAAAATCACCACCAAGTATTAATGGAGTATTGGCAGAGGCCTGTGCCAACTGCGCAATACTTGCATAGTAAGCAGGGTTGTCCACATTCGGGGCATAAATGCAAATACATGTAAATTCACTATCTCCAACCTTAAGATGTACGCGGGCCCATCTACCCTCCTTGTCAGCGCTAGTATCAATTACAGTAGCTTGCAGAGATTTCTTAACCAGAATGGCTACCCCGCACCGTTTGGAAACGGCGGGAGAATAGGCAGCCACCATGTAAGGCTTAACATTGAGTTTCAGTGTTTCAGCAGAGTTTAAGTGCGTTTCCTGAAGAAACGCTAAATCAGCATGCTCATGGCTAAGATAGCTAAGGATTTTCTTTCTCTTGATTGGACTATTAATGCCCTTTACGTTGAGTGATAAGATTTTACATAAAGCCATTCAGACAAGTTAAAAATTCTGAGCTTGATAGCGCACATAATTTCACAATGTCCCTCATATTGACTGTATCTGGCTGTACATATGGCATAAAAGAAAATAAGCTTAGATAATACAATGAAGCGCCCCACATGAAAAAAGAAAAACCGCAGCGCGGTAGAGAAGAAGCAGAACCCCAAAAATTACTGGCGACCATGTGTCTGCGGGGAGAAGCCCCAGAGAAGGCCGAAATTGAAAAAACACATAACCTGTAGGACTGTGCGTGCTCCGAATCCGACCGAGGCACACATCATGGAGGGATAGGAGACCACATAACAAAAGTCATAGAAGAAAGAAAGAAAGTCCAGGCAGTCTCTGTACTGAACTATGACCGCCGCATCGGGCCCTTCAAAATGGCGGACAGAGCCGGCAAATAAAAGTCCAAGTCGTTGGATTAGCGCATCTGCTCTGCTTCTCTGGAGTCCAAAAATGTTGATAGTAGATCAGGATCTTCGAATGTCCTGGTTTGGTTGTGGAGAGTCACTCGGAGCTTCGCGGGATACAACAGGCCAAAGCGAGCCTGTAGCTGTTGAAGTCGAGGGCGAAAAGCAAGGAGTTTCTTCCGTCGGTCGACTGTAGGCTTTGCCAGATCAGGGAAGAAGGAGACTTTGTGACCTTCAAATTCCAAATGATGGTTCGCCCGGGCAGCATTTAAAATTTGTTCCACTTGTTGATATCGTAGCAAGCGAAAGATAATAGGCCGGGGGGTCGTTCGGTTGAGCGCCATGTGGGTAGGAACACGGTGTGCTCGATCGATTTCCAGTTCTTTATGAAAGGTGATCTTCAGCAAGGAGGGAAGAGTTTTGAGCAGGAATTCTCTCATATCTCCCGCTTCCACCCCCTCCGGTATTCCAATGAGCCTCACATTGTTGCGACGGGCTCGATTATTGCTATCTTCTAACTCCTTTTGAAGATTCTGTATCTGGCGCTCAGCCTTGTCCAGTGTGCCCAAGCGCACCGCGTGCGAGTCGAGGACCCCCGCCATATTGTCCTGCCGTAATGAGAGACCTTCAAGTCGGTCCTGGAGCACTCCAAAGTCTTCTCGCATGGCTCTAAGCGCTTCTCCATTGGACTGCACCAATTCCTTCACGCCGCGTATTTCCTCTAAAATCTCCAGGTGCATTTCGGGGTTCTCCCGAAATGGAACCATCTTCTGTGGGGAGGACACCTCTGTTTTGGAGCGTTTTCCGTGAGAAGAAGAAGGAGACCCGAAGTCCAAGCGCGCTGGTTTATGGGCCGCCATCCCCCCCGAGGTACCCCGGTCAGCCCGGAGCGAAATAGTAAGTTTGTATAGGTATTATGTCAGGATTCTAAGTAGGCCTCTCGGGAGCTTCAGCGCGAAGCGTCTTACCCGCTGGACATCAGGCTCCGCCCCCCTTGTTTCGGGATTGTTAATGTATTTATAGCAGCTGATCTTCTGGCTCTATTGAGGGTCTGCATGTGTAAAAGGTTGGCGACCGTTGATGGTGCTTGATTGTTTAAGGCTTTGAAAGTAGTGATTAGGATCTTGTAGCGGATTCTTGCGTTGGTTGGTAACCAGTGGAGTCTTTTTAGGATTGGAGTTATGTGATCTGTCTTTGATATTCCTTCAAGTACTCTGGCAGCGGTGTTCATCGCCAGTTGGAGAGGATTTAAAGTTGATTGGGGGAGACCATGTAGAATTGCATTTGCGAAGTCGAGGTGAGGCATTACCAAGGCTTGGTAGACGGTTCTGAAGTCTGTGGGTTCCAGTAAAGGTCGTAAGTGGCGTAGTGTGCGTATCTTGTGATATATTAGTTTTGTTATGTTTTTTATGTGAGTTTTCATATTGAGGCTCTGGTCGAGGGTGATACCTAGGTATCGTATCGTAGGTTTTACTGTCAATTCCTTGTCCTTTATCTTTAAGGTAGTAGGAGGTGTGAAGTTTTGGTTCTTTGTGATAAACATCACATCGGTCTTGCTGTGGTTGATTCTTAGGTTCTGTGAGAGGAGACAATCTTCTACTGATTCGAAGCATTTTGTCAATGGTGTAAAATCAGGGTGGTTGATGGAGAATGGCATGTATAGGAGAATGTCGTCTGCATAGTCTAAACAGGTAACATTAAAGGAACGGATGAGGTCACAGATAGTTTGCATATATATATTAAACATTAATGCTGAAAGAGAGGATCCTTGCGGTACCCCTTGATCTTGCAGAAATGGTTCAGATGTTCTTTCTTCAATTCTTACTTGTTGCCAACGGTTAGTTAGATAGGATATACACCAGTCAAGTGCGGATCCAAGAATTCCTTTTTCCTTAAGGCGATCGATAAGTATTTGGTGGCTTACTGAGTCGAACGCAGCTGAGATGTCCATGAATATAAGGATGAATCCTTGGTGGATATTATCTATTCCTGTGATTAATGTATTGAATAAAGTGATGAGGAGGGTCTCCACTCCATGAGCTTCTCTAAAGCCGTGTTGTGCAGGGTCAAGTGAAGCTTCAGTGTCTATGTGCTGTTGTATTTGACGTTGGACCACTTTCTCAATTATTTTAGCTAGGAGTGGGATGCTGGATATTGGCCTGTAGGATTCTACTTTTAGGGGGTCTAATTTGCTGTTTTTCAATAATGGTCTAATTGAGGTTTGTTTAAGGCACTGAGGAAAGGTTCCGGTTGAAAAAGATTGTTCAAGGATATTATGTATGAAAAAGCTTACTTCATATCCAAGGTCTTTTATCCAGGCTGCTGGACATGGATCACTTGCTGCGGTGGTAGCATTTATTGATGCGATAGTGTTTTCAATTTCTTTGGTTGATAATGTATTAAACTTGGTTAATGTGGTTGACTGTGATGGCTTGTCTATATTTGTTGGTCCAATGGTGCATATGTTGGTTGTTTTCGTCATCTTTGACTTTAAGTAGTTAGCATAGTCTTGCGGATGTATTGTTTGAGTGTGTTGGGGAGTTGGTTCCTTTGCCATTGTTCTTACAATGTTGAAGAGATCATGATGTTTATTTAATTTATTTAATTTATTTATTTATTTATTTAAAGTCTCTTCTATACCGCGCTATTCAGCATCAGCGCGGTTTACAATAAACAGTGAACATACACATTTCCAATAGTACTTTGTGTTTACATATGAACAGGATAATCAACTTGGCTAACAGGGTAACTATGTACAATGATTGCTTTAGGAGATTAGTATGGAATTGTTTCCTTCGATCTGCTATTTCCTGGCGATGCTTTTTTAGGTATTTGCAGTAGGCTGTGTAGGCTTCAGTAGAGCGGGATCGTCTCCAGTGTTTTTCAAGTCTACGAAGATGGAGGAGGGATGTTCTTAGCTCGTTAGAATACCAAGCTACATGTGTACGGTGGTTTGGCTTTCTTGCCATGTTTGATGGTTGAGAATTGGCTCTGAGAGTGTGATCCCAGGTATTGATTAGGCTATCCAAATCAGGTTTAGAGGTGTGTAGTGTTGGGAGAATATTCTTAAGTACTTCCTCTTTGTCAAAGGGGCGGAACCTCCTAATTGTTGGTTTGGCAAGGGTGGATTTGGAGTTAGTGGTATTGGAGGAGTTGGGAATTTGGAATAAAATGAGGCTGTGGTCAGACCATGGTACTGGTATTATGGAAAGATCATAATTGTGGTTGGTTTCTGTGGTGGCTTGTGGAACGAATATCAGGTCGAGTGTATTTCCCATAGTATGAGTGGGATCTTTGACTATCTGGTTGTATCCAAGGTTGTCAATCGCTTCTATAAATGCTGCGATTTGAGTGTCGTGTAGGGAGGGGAGGTTGAAATCTCCCAATATCCAATTAGATAGTCGTGGTTTTTCTGTGTTGCAGGCCCGGTCAACTATCGTTGGCAGATCATCAGCTGAAGTTGTGTATCTGGACTTTCAGAAAGCCTTTGACAAGGTCCCTCATCAGAGACTTTTGGCAAAACTAAAGAGTCATGGGAAAGGAGGCAGTGTACTACTGTGGATCAAGAACTGGTTAAAAGATAGAAAGCAGAGTGTTGGGCTAAATGGCCCATTTTCCCAGTGGAGAAAGGTGAATAGTGGTGTACCCTAGGGTTCTGTGCTGGGTCCGCTGCTTTTTGACATATTCATAAATGACCTGGAAAGTAGAATAACAAGTGAGGTTATCAAATTTGCAGATGACACAAAACTATTTAAAGTTGTGGAAAATTGCAAGAGGATCTTGATAAATTGGAAGACTGGGCATCAAAATGGCAGATGAAATTTAATGTGGACAAGTGCAAAGTTATGCACCTAGGGAAGAACAACCCAAACTATGGTTACATAATGCAAGGTTCCACATTAGGAACCACCACCCAGGAAAACGATTTAGGCGTCATTGTGGATAACATGTTAAAACCCTCGGCCGAGTGTGCAGCGGCAGCCAAGAGAGCAAATAGAATGCTAGGTATCATAAGGAAAGGAATGGAAAATAAAACAAAATATATTATAATGCCTATATATCGTTCCATGGTGAGACCGAACCTTGAATATTGTGTGCAATTCTGGTCGCCATATCTTAAAAAGGATATAGCATTATTAGAAAAGGTTCAAAGAAGAGCCACCAAAATGGTAAAGGGGATGGAAGGCTAAAAAGGTTAGGGCTCTTTAACCTGGAAAAGAGACGGTGGAGGGGAGATATGATAGAAGTCTATAAATTAATGAACGGAGTGGAATGGATAAACGTAGATCGATTGTTTACGTTATCAGAATATGAAAGACTAGGGAACATGCAATAAAGCTACAGAGTAAAATATTTAAGACTAATAAAAGAAAATATTTTTTCACTCAATGTGTAATCAAACTCTGGAATTTGTTACCGGAGGATGTAGTAAAGGCTGTTAGTGTAGCTGGGTTTAAAACAGGTTTGGATAAGTTCCTGGAGGAAAGGTCCATAAACCATTATTAAGAAGTGACCTTGTCTTTTGGGGAAACTGCTAGGTACATATGACCTAGATTGACCACTATTGGAAACAGGATACTGGGCTTGATGGACCATATCTTATGTTCTTATGTTCTTATTCTTCTACGTTTCTATGTGTTATTGCCATATTTTGGGTAGCCCAACATGGCATTCCCCATCATGGATGTCTGTGAGCATGGCTTTAGTGGCTCTGCCGCGGCGTATTGCAGTGGGTCAGTGATGTATATGCAGCAGATGTTTGTGTCAACTGCTATTTATTTATTTAACAGTATTTCTATACCGCCTTATCATACAATCAAAGCGGTGTAACAACAATACAAACAAAAATAGTAGTAGTGTAATTCATGCAGTGAAAGAGGTATTATTATTTGTGTGTGAGTGGATAGTGTGTTAGATTATGGCGAACTATGTACATTGTGTGCTATAGTACAGCATATGTTAAAATACATGGATGCAGTTTCTGTTTTGCCATCATTGTGACCTCCCAGCTTTACATACAGGCACCTAACACTGGTTGCATAGCCATCCCCTGCACTGTTCTGCCATCATTACTCACTGCAGATGGGACAAATGGGCTCAACTTGTCCCTTTCTATCATGCCACTCTGTTGGGTGTATTATCTTGCAATTGTACATACTGAGGTACCAGTCCCACCAGCAAAAATGGTATTTCATGTACCCCATGGCACTGCTACTTTTGGTACACACACACACCAAATGCTTTTGGCCAGTATGATCCCATACATTCACCCACCACACACAATGCAAACTCTCTGCTTGGGTGATCCATGGCACAGCCCTGCACCCACCATTTGATCATCAGGGAGATTCATGGTAGGGCAGCTTACTGGCAGTAAGCTGCCCCACCATGACCATCAGGGGTCATTTGCAGCAGTTAGCCATATCATGCACACCTCTCTTGTTGCCCACATCAGGAACATGCTGCCTCCACCCATACACTGTCCTGGCCTATGGCATGCCACACACTGACAGTACATCTGGATACATGTCCACACCTCACAGACACTATAATGTAGTTTATGGCACGGTGTATGCTTTCAGTAACATCTAGGACTACATGCCTGTCACAATGCCCCCGCTGCTGCATCCCCTGCACTGACTCCGCTGCCGCCACCTATGACACACCCACACTGACCATCACCAGGCAGCTGCTTATCTCGCCTCGTCAACAGCAAATATGCTCATCACACATACTGCCACATTGGCAGGCATAAGGTGAGTCAACTCCATCAACTACCAATTCTGCTTGCATCCATACCTTCTCCAATGGCTTCCCTGCCCCCCTTTCAGGTTTCCATATTTTTTCTGCATTAAGGTACATACCAGACACCTTCCCGCAGCATGTGCTATCACACATGGTAAGTATCCACTGGCACCCCTTAACGCCGGAACACCTCTGACATGCCCAGCACACTTACAACACGGTAACCCCTTATCTCTGCCATTAACGCATGGAAAAGACTGCTCCCTTACTGCCATTTAGTAAACATACCCCTAAGTAATGCACAACACTAATACACATAAAAAAGAATCCATATACAGAGAAAGAGAGATCCAATATGGGTATGGATAGAGAAAAAAAGGGGGAAAAACCCCATGCTGAAACCAACAGCTATCTGAAAGAAAAAAAAATGAAAACTTCAGTCATCCGAAAACAAACTATGCTCATCTATCTTAGCTTGTAGAAAAACTTTCAGCTGGTCTGGTTCCAAAAACAAATAATCATTTGCATGATATTTGATCTTACATTTACAAGGATAATTTAAAGTAAAACTAGCTCCTAAACCAAGAACCTGAGGCCTCATAGCAAGAAACTGATGATGACAAATTTGGGTAGGATAATTCACATCAGGTTATAGTACAACCAAAAAAAATTCTATCAAGAAGTGGAAAGAACATCAACAATCCAGGGCCCAATATTCAAAAGGTATTTACCTGGTTTACAGCCCAGTAAACAATGTAAATGACTTAAATCAAGATATTCAATGGCACTTACATGGTTAGTGCTGTTGAATAGCTCCTTCTAACCCCACTACATGCCTCAATGCTATGTGGTTAGCATCGAAACATGTTGGGAGCATTATGGGGCAGAATGGAGGCACAGACTGTCACTAACCGGGTAGTGGCGATATTGCACAGCTATTCAGTTAGTGATCGGTAGGTAAAACTTGGTGTGGCAAAAGCTATGGCATTGAATATCCAGGATTAAGGGTCAGTGAGCAAGACTCTGCACCATAGTGGCACATAGACTGCACAATCTCAGGGGCCCAATCTTTATCAGACTCTAGCAGCATAGTTAATAACAAGGTAGCTTTAATGGAGACTCTGGAATTAATTGAGCAGAAATATTATGCGGGCAGAAATCATTAAATGCCTTATTCAATTCAAGAAAAGTCAATATAGTATTAGACACAGAAACTTTAGATGGCTTGGATTTAGTCAGGAAATAATATACATAAAATACCGGAAGCAAAGAAGCCTCTGTAACTTACAAAATCTCACACATATAACTTTAAATAAATTTACTGGAGAGACTTTTTCTAATTTAGGAAAATTAACTATTGAATGTTCCTTTATTGTTAGAAGTTTTCCCATATTCTCCAATTTACAAGTATTAGTCATAGAAGATTTCAAAGCCTCTACTGATACTGAATCCACACGTTTAATTTCTTCAGAGAATCTAAGAGAATATTGTATTCATGACTGTCATATTTTCATATTCTGATGACTCAAATTTAACAATGACATCATGCTGTAACTTCAGTTGTTTTAACACCACTTTCTCCAGTCAAGACCAAGCACTCAATATTCTTTCCACCGACAAATTACTTATGTCACATTCATCCTGCAACACCATCATCGGAGTCGCTGAAACAGTATCTTAAAAATTGGAAGTTGCACAATCTTTATTATGTTGAGTGAGAGTCTGGGATAATGGTACCTTGGAATGAGTTGAATCATGTGAAGAAGAAACAGTAGTGGGCAAAGTACCAAGGATAGAATTATGGAAAGCAGCAGCCTCGGTTTTCCTAGCCATCAACATGTTGTCCGTATGGTGGATAGATGAAAACACGATTTAGGAAACACTTTATTGGAAGCCGATAGTAGAGAGCACTCCTCCAGAGATGCTAGCAACCCCTCATCTGATTCAGAAAAGGCTGGCACCACCACAACCAAAAGAAACTATATCAAGTAAGTTGCCTTTGAAGAGTCCAAAAGTATTGATGATGATTGTTGGGGACTTTGGTCTCTCTGTTAACTGTAGAGCTGGGAGCTAGATTATCAGATGGGGAAAGCGCTAAAAAGCAACCACCCCTGTTCTTACCAGCTACTGTATATTCCCAGAATTTCCCCCCTGCTTGGCCAGGAAGGGGAGAATAGATAGCTGATGCAGTCCTGAAGAATTAGGAGAAACAACTTTCCTTTTAGATGTATTATCTGAAACAAGCAGGAGAGCTCAGGCATATGGCGTCTAGGCAGTGGCCATATTGGGACCCAAGAGACATGGTATTTGGAGGTAAAATGATGAACTTGACATTTGGGTTGAGCTCAGCTATCATCAGAGGATGGCTTGGTGCATTATCCATAATTATAAGAACTCTGAAAGCCAAGTTCTTCTTCTTGTAATAATTTTAAATATCGATGATGTAATCCTCAGCAAAAATATCGATGCAGATTTGAGCATTCATACATTCCTTCTTGCTATGTCTGTAATAAACACCAAGGCTGGCTTTCACAATGCCCTTTAAAGCTTATGAGTTGGCAGAATGATAAATTACCAAATGCTTGATCTTTAAGTCACCACTGGTGTTGGTGTTGAGCATCACACTTATGGAATCTTTAGCAGGTTCTTGAAGTCATGCATTTAATATAGATACCTGTTTCACCTAAATTGAAATTTTGATCCAAAATATAACTACCCTCTTCTATTAATTTCTGTAACTGATTAAAATTCTTTGGTTGCTTGCTCATCTGCAATCACGGCTTCACCAGTCAGCTGGAGGTTACCAAAATTGTTATGATTTTTGAAACCGCTAAACAAACTATTAATAGAGTTGAAGGGAACAACCTCTGCAGGATTTGGAGATTGCTTTTTAAGGTCATCATATATAGTGAGTGCTTTCTGTTTGATTGTGAGAAAGATTGTTCCTAATCTTTTTTTGTGTTTGGCCTTCAATCTTTACACTCAGTAATTATTTCAGAGATAGCAATTTCTTTAATTTTTTTCTGGTGTTGCCTCTGATGGTGTGGAAGGTACACTGTGGAGGAGTGGCCTAGTGGTTGGGGGAAAGTACTTCAGGCCAGAAGGTCAGGGGTTCAAATGCCACTAGAGGACAGCAACCTTGGGCCGGAAGGACTGGGGTTTCTAGTCCCACAGGTGCTCCTTGTGGTCTTGGGCAAGCCACTTAACCCTCCATTGCCCATGTTCCCTGTAAAAAAATAGTCATCTCCAAGTTATAATGCCTTGTTCAATGTAAACCACACTGATGCAGAATAGTACAGTATATAAGAGAAAATAAATAAAATTTCTTTATGCCTGGTGTTCTGATGATATCACATGTCATCTCATTCCATTCAAAGTATTTCAATATTTCAGGCTTCTCCTCAATATTTATTGTTTTCCTTTTGAAATCTCTGCTTGGCTCTTTTGAACCTGGATGCTTGGGCATCTTTTAGAGTGTTAAATGAGCGTGGAAGAATAGTCAAACCACTTATTATCAGGTGTATGTGCATGTGTGTACACCTGCGGGTCAGTTCTGCCACACATAACTAAATGCATAAACCACACATAAACAAATGCAAACATTACACTCTAGGGTAAGTGTTCCCTAATAAATCTGTTGTGTTAGAGGAAATTTGCACTTTTGAAACATGCCTTATAGAAGGGCGTACCGTATTTACAAAATAATATTTTTTTCTTATTCTGCACTATAAAAAAATCCTCTAAAATATGATACAAATGTTTTTTTGGGTTTGTTGAAAACTGTATTTAGACATTCTTTGCTATATTTGTCATTTAGGTAATCATTTACTGTGTGCTAATGCCACTAATGCACATTGGGGCACCTTAGCATGTGTTAAGTGGCAAAAAGTAGTGCCCAGCATGACCCTAGGCAGTTAGAGCTGTGAGAAGCAACTTATCACACTAAATCATCAGTCACAATTAATGGGTACACTTAACGCCACCCATTGAGGTGGCAGTAAGTGCACCCCTGCTAACTGCAGTGCTGACAACTGGCACATGCTACTGACTGCCGTACTAAGTGCAATGTGTAGTCAATGCCCATTCTCTGCCCTTAACCCACCCAGTCCCTTCCCAGCCCCATACTAGGCAGTTTGCACAGGACTTTCAGTGCACTGGCTGCTTTAGCGCATGGTAACGGTTATTCTGGATCCATTCTAACTGCTTAGCATGTGCTTTAAAACCACAGTAAATGTTTGCTTATGTTAGTAAACACGCCCTGTTATTTTTTGCAAATTCCACTGCATACATTGATCCCTGTGGCAAATAATATGCATTACGGCATTAGCACAGGTCTCGGTAGATGACCCCCAGGTTACTCAGACTGCATGCTTGCTCTAATAAATAGTTTAAAGATGTCCTTTGAATAAAAATGATAGCAACAGCCCTAGATAATTCATTAAGGTCAGCCATCATTATGTCTGAGGGTTTTTTTTTCAATGTTCTATGTATTTTTATTGTGTCTGAAATTATATAGGGTTTTTTTCAGAACTATAAGCATGTCAACTCAATTATAATATAGCAATGCCTAGTAAAGAGCATTGACATCTTAGATTGGTGGAATTTCTCTTGCCCACTTAGCTCTGCATCTTTACCTTCAGTATTTACTTTCATAATGTTTGTATGCCATCAAAGAGTACTCTGAGGTAAAAGCTTTACCAGAGGCAGAAAAAAATACATTAAGTGTACAATACAGAAATAATAAAACAATGCCTATTTTTATAGAAAAAGAGTAGTATGGGTTTTCACATTATCTACTACCCCAACTGAAAAGTATGTTTGTATTTTGGTTAAAAACACTTATTTTATATACTTAGGAGGGGAGGAGGGAGCAAAAATCACTTTATCTTCCAGAGCTCATTTCTTAGATAATAAATTATTTGTGACATAACTATAGCCTCAGATTCTGCAAAGTTGTGCAGAAATGCATGTGCAAAGGAGTGGAGTGGAGGAGTAGCCTAATGGTTACAGCACTGGCTTAATAAACCAAAATACCAAGGTTCAATTCCCACTAGCACTCCTTGTGGCCTTGGGCAAGCCACTTAACCCTCCATCACTCAAAACAAAAAATATCCAAGTTATCAATGTCCCTATTTAATGCACATTGCCAAGTTTAAGTTACAACATAAACCACTTTGATTGAAATGATAAAGTAGCATAAAAAAGCTATAAAATAAACATGCAAACCTGAGTCTAAATTGAACAGTCAAACATCCCCTGAGGCTCCCTGAACCTTTACCTTTGCAACCCAAGAAAAAAGTGCTGAGAAACTGAAAGTCTCCATATATTAAGGGGTATGTTTACTAAACAGCAGTAAAGGAGCAAGTGTGCCATTTATGTGTGGTAATGATACACATGTCCCCTTAATGCCACAAAAATGCCAAGTTTCCATGCATAAAAGGCTCCTGCAGCATAAATGGAATAGTAGGTGGAGAGCCAACATGAAGGGACAGAGAAGGGGAGGTAACACCATGTGTTACTTTAACGCTCCTTGCGTTAACACCCCTAAGATCTCCTTAATGTCTGTAACCTCACTGCAATGCAAAACCTACTAATACTGTCCTACCATGACCCCAGTGAGTAGGCCATGAACTACTGCTGCCCCAACCATTGATGACTAACAAGGGACTACAGCAGATACAGTAAGACTGCCCCTGCTCTCGCCTTCACTGGGCTGTGTCAACCAAGCACAAACCAACTGCAGTTGGTCAGCACACACAGCATGTGCTTAGTGTGACCACGAGCACCCTGCCTTGAGACACTCAGCATTGTCAACCAGCATTTTGCTCAGTGATTGGCTTCCCCAAACAGAAATTGAGGTCATGGCAGGACAGTAGCTGTAGCCCTATGCTAACCTATATGCCTCTCACTGCAGTGGCTGTCTATGACAACAGCATATTGACACTAAGCATTGACATAAGAGAGTTAGTGTCCACCATGACAAAACACAGAGCCAAAATGTCACTATTGCCTATAGCATGCAAGAAACAAGGAGAAAAGCATAACAACCTACCATACACTAACAAGAATGAAGACTTGCAACACAGCCAACAGACACCATCTCTAACAAAAGCATGTTCAGTGGACCAGGTGCTGGGCACCCATCCTAATCCTCAGGGTAAGAGCTGAAACTACTCTGTAGCACAGCTTGCAGTTGTAATGTGCATGTAGTACACACAGTCAGTGCATCTTACTGAGCTGACGTGCTACATTCTCCATTGGTTCTTCAGCTGCAGACTGCTGTTTTGCATGTGCAGTGCCTCATGGGTAGTGGAAGGCACACACAGCAAACAGTTTCATCAGAGATCTGCAGGCTCTATGCATCTATGTTGCACCGTGAGGAGGTGTTGACTCCTGGTTGGTGTAATGTCTTCATAGTCAAAGGTCCAGTGTTCAATTCCCACTTGTTTGTTTTGTGCCTGGGCACTACTCGGGTCATAAGAACATGCCATACTGGGTCAGACCAAGGTCCATGAAGCCCAGTATCCTGTTTACAACAGTGGCCAATCTAGGTCACAAGTACCTAGCAGTTTTCTCAAAAGACACATGTTCTACAATGCTTGTATTGGGTCAAGCAGTGGATTTCCTGGATCCCTTTTAATAATGGTTTTCAGACCTTTCCTCCAGGAACTTGTTCAGACCAAACCTTTTTTAAACCTAACAGCTTTTACTACATCCTGTCGTAACTAATTCCAGAGTTTGATCACGTATTCAGTGAAAAAAATATTTTCTCTTATTTGTCTTAAATAGGTTACTCTAAGAACATAAGAACATAAGATATGCCATACTGGGTCAGACCAAGGTCCATCAAGCCCAGTATCCTGTTTCCAACAGTGGCCAATCTAGCTCATACGTACCTAGCAGTTTCCCCAAAAGACACAGGTTCCGCAATGCTTGTACTGAGTCAAGCATTGATATCCTGGGTCCCTTCTTAATAATGGTTTATGGACCTTTCCTCCAGGAACTTGTCCAAACCTTTTTTAAACCCAGCTATACTAACAGCATTTACTACATCCTCCTGTAACAAATTCCAGAGTTTGATTACATGTTGAGTGAAAAAATATTTTCTTTTATTAGTCTTAAATAGTTTACCCTGTAGCTTCAATGCATGTCCCCTAGTCTTTCTATATTCTGATAACGTAAACAATCGATCTACGTTTACCCATTCCACTCCGTTCATTAATTTATAGACTTCTATCATATCTCCCCTCAGCCGTCTCTTTTCAAGGTTAAAGAGCCCTAACCTTTTTAGCCTTTCTTCATATGAGTATCCTTCCATCCCCTTTACCATTTTGATGGCTCTTCTCTGAATCTTTTCTAATAACTCTATATCCTTTTTAAGATACGGCGAACAGAATTGCACACAATATTCAAGGTGCGGTCTCACCATGGAACGATATAGAGGCATTATAATATCTTTTGTTTTATTCTCCATTCCTTTCCTTATGATACCTAGCATTCTATTTGCTCTCTTGGCTGCCGCTGCACACTGGGCCGAGGGTTTTAACATGTTATCCACAATGACGCCTCTGTAGCTTCATTGCATGTCCCCTAGTCTTTCTATATTTTGATGGCGTCAACAATTGATCTATGTTTAACTTTTCCACTCCATTCATTAATTTATAAACCTCTATCATATCTCCCTTCAACCGTCTCTTTTCCAGGTTTAAGAGCCCTAAACCTTTTTTGCTCTCTTCATAGGGGTATCCTTCCATCCCCTTTACCATTTTGGTGGCTCTTCTCTATTCCTTTTCTAATAATGCTATATCCTTTTTAAGATACGGTGACCAGAATTGCACACAATATTCAAAGTGCGGTCACACCATGGAACAATACAGAGGCATTATAATATCCTTTGTTTTATTCTCCATTCCTTTCCTTATGATACCTAGCATTCTATTTGCTCTCTTGGCCACCTCTGCACACTGGGTGGATGGTTTCAAAATGTTATTCACGACGATGCCTAAATCTTTTTCCTGGGTGATGGTTCCTAATGTGGAACCTTGCATCGTGTAACCATAGTTCGGGATGTTCTTTCCTAGATGCATAACTGTGCACTTGTCCACATTAAATTTCATCTGCCATTTGGATGCCCAGTCATCCAATTTATCAAGGTCCTCTTTCAATTTTCCACATTCCTCATGGGTTTTAAGAACTTTGAATAATTTTGCATCATCTGAAAATTTGATTACCTCACCCTTTATTCCCATTTCCAGGTCATTTACGAATATGTTAAAAAACAGCAAACCAGGCACAGATCCATGGGGCACTCCACTATTCACCTTTCTCCATTGGGAAAATTGGCCATTTAGCCCTATCCTCTGCTTTCTATCTTTTAAGCATTTCCTGAACCACGATAGTACACTGCCTGCTATCCCTTGACTTTTTAATTTCACCAAAAGTCTCTGATGAGGGTCCTTGTCAAAGGTTTTCACAGAGTCCTTGTTTGGATAGAGGGAGTCTTTCAAAATGCCCCTTTGATCTGTCACTTGACTTTAACACCTATTTAAAACAATTTCACAAGTCTCTTGTCCCCCTATCTATAAGGCCTCTTTGTAAAGGTCTCTAGAAACAATTTATTGCTCAAAGAATACTGACCCTGTTTTTCCTTTAATGCTAAGTTATGCTCTGATTTGATTTAAATTAAAGTTCTTTGCTGACACTAGGCCCGAGTATTAAACTGAAACTAGAAGCTCTAGGCCCGATTCCACCCCACACGTAGATCCCTTCTGTGCATCCAGTCTGAACCGGACAAACAGAGGGATTGCGATTCTGATCACGTGGGACATGTCTAGTCCTGCGGGATCAGAATTGCAAGCAGTCCTGCACGTGCAGGCCGGGAATGAGATTCAGTCTGGCCTGCATGTGCAGGACTGTCCCTGGCTAACTCAGCCAAGATTCTTCAATGGAGCCATGGCACCATTGCGTCATGTTGCCATGGGACCATTGCGTCATGTTGCCGGCATCATGGCTCCATTGAAGAGCCGCGATGCCGGCCACCTGCAAAAAGTGGTTATTCCCCACAGCCCGACCCCTGATCTGGCCTTCTAAGGCCAGGGTCGGGCCGCAGGGAATGTCCCCTGCAGCCCTCTGCCCCATCTGCAGCCCAGCATGATAAAAAAAAACCCGTCCAGGAATGTTATTCCACCTCGGAGGTTATTAAACTGAAACTAGAAGCTCTAGGCCCGATTCCATCCCATACGTAGATCCCTTCTGTGCATCTATTCTGAACCGGAGGTGGAATAACTTCCTCGAACATGTCGCTGGCTCTGAACATACAGGGCCGACATTAGAATCAGCCCTGTATGTCCAAGGCCAGTGACATCCCACTGCCTCCAGGCCACCCATTTCCTGCCCTGTCTAACTTTCCCGCACAACCAGGTCAGATCATGTACCTGAGGACTACAAAAGTTCTGGAACTCTTGAATAACCTTGCGTATCATCACAATAATCTTTTTCCTGCCCAATAAAGAGTCATTCATTCTCCATGTATTACGGAAGCACAAACAAAGGAGAGGACCCCTCACAAAAAGCACCAAGCCAGAAAAAACATCAGGGAAAAAGGCACAGGACTCCAAGGAATATGCTAAAAAAAACAAAAACAAAAACCTTTTTATTCCATGACCTCACACGGCCGCCATGTCAGTGACCCACTCAAAGACCACCCAATTCCACAGAACACAATATAAGGTTATATGGTTCATAAAAACACTCACTTTCTAAAGTGAAACATGCCTCTTAGCCAGCTTTTACTTGATACTGCCCCTTGAGAGGCTCAGTTCAGAAGCTTCAGCCTGAGCCAACATCGATCACAACAATATCTTCCTGGACCTGACTGTTCTTACAGGACTGTCTGTGCAAGCTGCTGTGCCGCAAAAGCTGAATTAAAAATTTGTGTGCATCTCTTGCGGTGTGCGTTAGTCAAGCAGGACAGAGCAAAGCATGTTTGTGTTTGTTTATTGTGTGTTTTTTCTATGCTTTCACTGGATAAAGCAGCAAAGCCGTTTACAATCATTGACTATAAGACAGAAAGTGAAAAGAACTTCATTTCAAACAGGAAAGTCAGGGATACAAATAAAATAATTAGATACTGGAAAGGGGAAAAGGTCAGGCTGTCACCTAATGTTGACTGTAACTGAGCCAGATCAGTCTCAACCATTCACTGAAGGCAGCATCGAAGAAGTGTGTCTTCAAGGCAGTTTTGAATTTTTTTGTATGAAAATTCACAGATCAAACTATTTAGGGAATTCTATAGAGAAAGAGCCAGGAAAAAGAAGGCAAAACACCAAATGAATTCCAGTCTGGAGTGTGATACTGGTGAAACAACCAGTAAATTCTCATTCTGAGATCAGAGAACATGGGAAGGGTGATATACAGGGGTGTGCAGGAAAAAAAATAATAATTTTATTTCATTTTCTGTCATTTGCAGCTTTGTTTTGTGTTAATATATTTTTGTTTTGCATTGCTCCATATAAATTTTCATTTCAGGGTAATTTTGTTAATTAAAGAGGTGGTTGTGGCTGCTGCCAAAAAAAAATATAGCTGAAAGGTTACTAGAGGTTTCAGGCAAATAAAAAACAAAATGCTTTTTATTCTCATCTCAGAGGCTGGTTTCAACCTGATTTTAGATTAAAAGGCTAGCATCTGGCATCTCAAAGGGGGGTGGCTCAAGTCAACTGATTCTTAATTGTGTCTTATATTACTGTTGATCTTTGTTTCTGTTTCATAATTGGCCGATCGTCACTAATTGGACAACCAGGATCTGGATTAGACTTGGTAAGTGTCACTGATAGTATACTTAGCGGTATGTTTACTAAACTGCAGTAAAGTTACAGGGGGTAATGGCAGCGATAAGGTTCCTGAGGCCATATAAACAGTGGACAGGTAGGGGCCATCCCGGCGTTAGGGCGTCTTGGGTCTTTTAACGTGCACTAACATAAAAATGTGCAGTAAGGTTCCCTAATGTGAAACAAGGTACCCTAATATGAGAGAAGGTGCCCTAAGGGGAAACAAGGTGCCCTAATATGAGACAAGGTACCCTAAGGGAGACAAGGCATCCTAAGGAGAGACAAGGTACCCTAATATGAGACATGGTATCCTAAGGGGAGACAAGGTGCTCTAATATGAGACAATGTGCCCTAAGTTGGAAGCATGCACCTTAAGGCATGGAAACAGCTGCAACCCAAATGCTGGAGAGAACACCAAGGAATGTCAATGTAAAGGTGATGAAGGAAGGACAGGTGGGAGCTGAAGGACCTGCCATATTGGTGGGTACCCTATGTGGCAGTCAGTAAAGCGGACAGGCATGTGGGAGGCAGTTGTACTGATGCACAGGGTGGTGCCAATGTAAAGTGCTGCAATGTCAGTATGTGGCATAGGATAGGGAAGACATGTCCTCCTGCGGAGGCAGAAGCAGCAGAATGTTTGCAGTGACAGGAGGACAGAGTAGTAGTGGGTATGTGCAGATCAGGCACAGGAGAGATGAGCGCTAGGGGACATGCAATGTGGCTACAGTGTAAGCCATTGAGGACTACTGGGAGTGAATGGTTTCTCAGTGAATGCATATTCAGACTCTGGACTTCATTTCCAGAGGATGTCATAAAGACTGTTAGTGTAGCTAAGTTTCAGAAATGTTTAGACAGGTTCCTGGGGGATGGTCCATAAACCATTACTAATGAGGGGCTCAAAATATCCCCTTCTTGCCCAGTACACGCACTATGAATCCTTGGTCTTTTGGGGAAACGGCTAGGTAATTGTGACCTAGATTGGCCACAGTTGGACAAAGGATACTTGGCATGATGGTCAATGGTGGTTTACAATGAACAGTGAACAGGTTTACATTATAACATCAGTGGAAGTATTTACAGAGAACAATCAACATAATAAAAATTATTTTATATTGTAATAAGGTGTAACTATTTACAATTGTACAGATACAATGTTTAGGTTGTTTATGACTATGTATAGGATACAGATGCATAATCGTTAATGATGCTAGGAGGTATGGTCTTATGTTCTTATGTGCTATCTAAGCAACTGCCTGGTCCACACTGTGCACCAGCGGCCCCCACTGCACCCTCCTTTGCCCTATTTGCACCATCAACATAGTGCCCTTTCATACTAGGGGCACTATGCTGTTGCTGCTAATGGAGCACTGCTGCTAAAGGAGCACTACTATCACTGTCTTGGGCTCCCCTGTCTGTGCATCACATTGCAGATGTTTAAATTGTCTCTCTCTCCTCAAAATAACCCTTTCCATGAGGTTTTGCTATGCATTAGGATTCCCAGCATTAAGGTGCCATTGTTAAGAGAGCAAACCTTGTTCCTGCACATTCCCCGCTCATTGACCCCCACTCTCCACCCCAGGAATGCCTACTCTCCGCCCACAGGGCGCTTTACACTGCTGGTACATTTACTGCCAGCTAAAGCGGCATTTATCACATGTTAAGGGTGCAAGTGCACCGTTAGCGTGCATTAACAGCACATTTTCCCCTTTACTGCGGTTTAGTAAATATATCCTTTAGACATGGCTTCACAGAATTTTAGGCACAAGAACATGGCAAAAGAAAAGTCTTTGGAGTAAGTCTCTAAAGCAGGCATCAATTGATTCACAAGGTACAAAAATCCAGAAGGGTTTTGCACTGAACTCCAGACCAGACACAGTTAAGAGCAAGCTGGCTAGAGCCAATGCACATGGAGATGTACTAGATACTCCTGTAAGATGCTTGTCTTCTAAGTTAGTGGTTGCTGGTTTGAAGCCAGTCTGCCTGTGATCACAAAGGTGGGGATGGAGGGGGGGGGGGGGATAGAATTTGCATTTTTTTAAATGTTATGTTCAGATCAAAAATGACATGGAACAATATAAAAATGTTATTTGCCTAGTGATATGGAATTAGTAGTAAGGCTACATTCGAGTGACTATTTCCATGTAGGATTTTGAACTGAATGTGATAAGAGACAAGTAAGCAGTGGTTCTGGTAAAGCAGAGAAATGACACAGTCATACTTGGATGCATTACACAATAGATTGATGGTGGTATTCTGAACTGTCTGAAGGTACTTCATCTCTGAGACTCCAATTCCACAGTAAACTGAATTACATAGTCCAAGAAGCAAGAAACCAGAACATATACAGTAGTGTGTTGAGCTTGAGCCCTCATGTAGGATTTGACAGAATAGATATGATGAAGAGTGCTAAAGCAGACTCAGACAGTGGCAGAAGTTTGCTCTTCAAATCACTCCTAGATAGGTAAGAGAATCCACAAGAGTGATAGGAGAACATAGGATATGCTGGGAGTTTGAGAGCCAGGAAGACTTCCTCGAAATCCAGAGATCCTGAGAAATGCCTCACTCCCTCATCAGTTTCTTGGCCTTCTGAAACTCAGCACACTGGAGGTCCATGAGAAAGTCTTGAAAAATAAAGAATTTGTTGTTTTGATAGAACAGTTTGTTGGCTTTCCAAGTAACCTCTGTTATGTGATTGAGAATGTGGATAATCACAGTACATGGTCACTCAGAGCCTTCCAGAGCAGGAGCCAAGGCCCAGTACACCCGATCCAAATTGATGTGACCTTTCGCTGCCTCAGAGTTCAGGGCAGAGGGAAACCATTGCACAAAAAAAGGCCACTGGGTCCAGAAACTCCATCTCCCCTAGGAGTCCAATGACAGAGAAATTATTTCTCTAACTTGTGTTCTCCTAGTTGTCACTTCTTTTCTGAAACACTTTCTGGACATGTTCCAAAATCTCAATCTTCTGACATGTTTCAGTAAGAGACACTGTTAATGCCTCAATGTTATCCTTTGCCACATCTACATGGGCCACCATCTCACCAACAAATGAAATTAATTGTGCCACCTTTTCAACTACTGTCTCAAGACAGGAATCAAGAGTGGTATGCATCTTGGCAGCAAGAGTGTCTGTAATACTTTTTATCATGCGCATCAGGTCAGAGGACAAGAATTAATCTGTCTTCGTATCTTCCTCCTCCTCCTCAGTCAAGTCACCCATGGGTACAACAGGATTGGAAAGCCTAGCTTTTTTGATGGCTTTCTTAGACTTGCCTTTCCATACAGTATCTAGCAGCAAATGTTTACCAGTATCACAGGATATCTTAGCATTGGATTTAGCAGTAAAATCACTCAAAAATAAAGATAACAATGGAGGCGGTGGTGGGAGCTGAATAGGAACACGTCTGTGCACTTCAGTGCACAAAATCACCCTCTTTATAAAGTCATTTTCACTTGCATGTAGCCACATAGAGGCATATTCTAAGATGTGCACCCCAGGCCTCTGCATCCGGTTGGAACTGGACACACAGAGGTAAATGGGATTCTGATCCCGCGAGGCATGTCTAGGCCCTGTGGGATTATATTCCCATCTAGGCCTGTGCATGCAGGCCGAGACTCAAATTCAGTTGGCCTGCACGTACAGGCCTCTGCCAGGCTAACTCAGTCAAGGCTCCCGAAAGGAGTCACAGCACCATGTCATCTGGTTGCCATGGCACTACGGCTCCATTCAGGAGCTGTAATCTCCTGCCGCTGATGACTTCATTCATTTCCCACAGCCCGACCCCCAATCTGGCCTCCCAAGGCCAGGGATGGACTATGGGGAATCTCCTGTGTCCCCTTCACCCTTTGATGCACCCCAGGCCTGCTGTCCCCCACTGTCTAGGGGACTTATTCCACCTCCGAGGTGGAATAATTTCTCTGTCTACTCTGCCAGCCCCAGATACACAGGGCCAACATCAGAATCAGCCCTCTACATCCAGGGCCGCAGAAGCCCACTGCCCACCCTCACCATACCTCCGCTCCGCCCCCTTCCTGCCCCAATCTAGCTTCCCCGTTCAAACTCCCTGTTTGTAGGGGAGCTTAGTTGGGGATGGGAAAGGGAGACGAAGAGCGGGGATCGACGTATTACAGAATAGACCCCAAGTGTGTAAATGGCTTCATGTCAAAGGTTAACTGGTGGAAAAGTCTGCTTATTGGAATGAACACATTGGCTTTGCCAGTAGGCATAACCAGTGACCCTGTCTTGGCAAAGCATGGACAGAGTTTACACATGCGCATGCTGATTATGAAATAACTTAATCTATGTGCAAACTTGCATGCTTTACATGCATTCATTTATAGCAGCTCTGAAGCAATTGTAAATGTCTGATGTCTGTTTTAAGGTGCAAGCTCCACTTCTTATCCTATTAGTTTATAAAGACACATAGGCACCTATGTGTCTTAATAAAATATTGTCTATGTGGGTGCCTACTTGCACTCTTGAAGTAGGTGCCCCCTTATAAAATCATCTTCATAGTGGGTGATGCCGTACAGATAAGTGTTTTTGAATATGAACCCATAAGATGGCAAAGCAAAGGGATTTCTTTGGTAGTGGAGCTTTCAGACTTGCGGGAACCATAACATAGCATTTACTTTTATTTTAAATTGCTGCCATCACAGCAAGTTATCTCTCAGTAGACACCCTTTCAATGCCTGCTGCATCTCACCACTGATTATTAGAAATAAATCATTTTATTTGAAATTGTGTACCTACATTTTTTCAAAAGTTGGGCGGGTCGATTTTGGAAGGGATTCACCATGGTAGAAGAGCCCTTTAAGAATTTCTTTCTCCCATTGTGGAGAAAATCACCCATTCTGCTTAGAGGATCCCAAATATATCATGCTGCACCACTGTTCAATGACTGCCTGTGGCTGCAGATCAGAATTCAAACTGCCATGGCTCTCTTTTAAGACTTTGTATGGTGTACGCCCAGTTTCTATGGCTTTTTATTTACAATTATGCCTGGTGACTAAAACTGTTCTGCCTGAATGAAAAGGTTGAAATTTCCTACATTCTTTGAACTTAGTGACTCTTTTACTAAGCACCGCTAACTAGTTAATGGTACCTGACTGTGGTGAATGCTAATGTATGGGTACGCCAGCTGCCGAGCAGGAAAACGTGCATTAACTGGTTAGCGATGCTTAGTTAAAGGGCCCCTCAACTCAAAGGCTGCAGGTAATTTCAACCTAATCGTATAGGTGGAACAAACAGTTTAGTCACCAGGCTGAAAAATGCGGTAAAATCAATTCGGGGTATGTTTACTATTCGGTGGTAGCGGCTTCCGTGCTATATCAGAGCTGGGGTTGTGGCACACCCCTTAATGTAGCTATGTTTTAGGATGAAAATGCTTTTATTGAATGACAAGCAGAAGCTCCAAACAAAACAGCACAGTACTGTGGACTAGAGTGTGCCTGGTGAATGATGGTGTTGGATTCCATTGGATAGGGGGAAGGACGGGGGTGGGTGAGAGGGGGGTACTGCAAGTGGGGAGGGGGAAGAAGGAGTTTGGTTTTTCTGTGCTAATGTGTCACTAAGCACCATGTGTTGCGAAGTAACCATGTAACTATGTTTAAAAAAGGGTTTGGATAAGTTAATAGAGGAAAGGTCCAAGCAGCAAGGAATAGTTCTACCTTTTGGGATCCTGCTAAGTATTTGTGATCTAGATTGCCCATTGCCCGTAAGAGCATTTACTCTTATCATGAATGACAGTTCTTATGTTCTTATGATCATTACATGAACAAAAGTACCTCAAAGCTGACTTTTGCAATAGCTTCCTAAAAGGGCTCACAGAAGAGGGTTGCTCTTTTGCCTGCCTCTCAGGGTACCACAGAAGGCCACCTAGTTATGGCAACTGTACTGAAATGGAGCATCAGTATCAGCTACTACAGATGTGTCTGACAACCTGCCTTGATGACAGACAGTCATGGGTGAAGTCAATAAGTTTATTCAGATCCTCAAAGGTATCTGGATACAAGCAGGGGAAGAAGACATAATTAAAAGCAGTTATAGCTTCGGAAATTGGCAGATAAACTCTTCTTGAGCCCAAGTAGCAACTGCTATCCTGAAATTTAGTGATGGAGTCAGCTGATTTGTGCAAATGATGCCTAAAAATGTTGCTCTTTGGGGAAAAGCGCTGGGAGGAAAAGCAAATGAGTATCCTGAATCACTCCCATCTCTCATTTTAAGCAATGTAGGGTCCTGGGGGAGAAGAAGACCAGGGTTGCATAGGATCTGGGAGGGGCTTTGGTTAAGTAGAGGTTTTGAGGAAGAAGATGGAAAGGTAGTGAATTTTTTTTTAAAAAGAAGTTCCAGGGAGATATGGGCAACTATAGACAGGAGAACTTGATGTCACTGTCAGGAAACTGACAGAAACTAGGGTTATGCATAGGTAAGAAAAATTTGATTCGTTTTTATTTTTTTTACAAATGTTTCTCGATTTTCAGGGTCTTTTTTGGTTAATTTCATGTTCGTTTTAGTAGCGAGTTTTTAATGTTTCTCTAAATTAATTTAACATACATTAACCAATGAATTAAGGTGTGCAGTCAATTAACGTGTTAAATCAATTTAGTGCACACTAAGAGGCCCTTATACTAAAGTGTGATAAGTATTTGAACTTACAGCACCTTAACTACAAAAGTTAAGGTGTGCTAAGTACAAAGCCTTTGCGGTAAATGCATGGGGAAAGTGCAGCATCTGCCCTGCATTTAATCCACAGGGCAGGGGAAAAATGCAAAAGGAAGGGAAGACCTTCATAAGATACTACATATGCCAAGGCAGCCTCTATGAAGGTCACCACAAGTACAACAATAGCACAATGGTTAATTAGCCTAAATGAGTAACAGATAAAGATCAAATTGACCAATCTAGTCAACCCAGAAATACAGTATGTTTAGGGGAAATATGATAAAGGTTTATTTCATGAGTGGAGTGGAATTGGTAAATATGTATCAGTTAAATTAGTAAGTAGTATGTTTAGAACAACAAATTGGAGAACATTTTTTTTCACTCAAATGCACAGTTAAACTCTGGAATTCATTGCAGGACAATGCGGTAAAGTGTTTAGCATATCAGGGATTAAAAAATGCTTGGACAATTTCCTGAAAGAAACACCCATAACCTGTTATTGACAAAGTAGATGAGAAGAGTCACTGCTTATCCCCGGCATGAAATCTATTTACATTTTGGGATCTTGCCATGTAATTGTGATCTGGATTAGCCACTCTTGGAAACAGGACACTTGGCTTGAAGTACCTTTGGTCTGACCTACTATGGCAGTTCTTAGGTAGCTTATGGCCTACCTTCACAGAGCCAAATGTATAGGCTGCTTGGTGTTAGGTGTCCTCGGTAAGGTCCTGCACATCAGCCCTCAGTAACCCAAACACAGAGTCCAAGCTATTTGTTATTGTCCCTTTGGGAGGTCTGTAATTCCAGGATCATCTCCTGGAGAAGAATTGGCAAGTCCTGAGGGATAGCAAAGCCAATGTCTGTCATCAGCAATGGAGCCATGGGGGGCTGGCTGTGGAGATAGTACCCTCTGCAGGAGCCAGTAGAGGAGTGCTGCATCTGCCTGGGGTCTGGGTTCTAAGTGGGGACTGGCAGAGCTGCAGAAGTGCCCCCTCCTGGCAGTTGTCTTTATTTCTCAGCAGCCTCTTCCTCAGTTTCGTCCTCCTCCTTCTCCCTCAGCTTTCCTCCTTTTCTCCCTCAGCTTTCTCTTCCTGGGCTTCTGCTGATGCATATTTTTTAAAAAGAAGATAATGTAAACCCACAAGCTACAGACACCTTATCAAGAATGGAAGACCCAAGTGCCCTAGTGCATGGGAAGCAACATAGTACAAATACACACCATCTTATGTGACATTAATGCCCAAATGAAATTATATTTGGAACTTAGTAGACCAAGCTATGTACAGTATAACATGCACAGTCCATCTGAGAGTAGATGTAATGGGTCGGTTTCTGGATGATAGAGAGTGCATTAGATAATATTTGGTGGCTATGGCCTTTTTCATTTGTTGTCCAATACCAAATCAACTTACTTAAGACCTAACTGCTGCATGCAAATTGCAGTAAATAGCATTTAGGAATAGCTGTGCAGAGGTATGAAAGATGCATATAATTTAGATGTTTTCATCAACAGACTCATTATGATATAGGCCACATGCAAGAACAATTACATCTAGGGTTTTTGATTTTAGGTTTGAATCAATAAACACCAATAAATCCCTTCCAATGAAAGTAAAGTAAAATAGCAGATCCATTTTCAAAAGCAATTATTCAGATAACAGCACCTGCTCTCTGGATAAGTACTGTTGAAAGAGACCAGAGGCAGGTCTTGTCAAACAAATCTGATTGATTTCTCTGACTGGATTAGAAATTGATTGAGTCGGAGGCGTAAAGGGTACAGGTAAATGGAGCTCACTCTGAGGAGAAGGATGTTACCAGTGGTTTGCCGCACGAATCTGTCCTTCGTCCAATTCTTTTTAACATCTTTATTAGTGATATTGCAGAAGTGCTGTCCAGTATGGTTTGACGCTATGCGGATGATACCAAAATCTGCAATAGAGTAGATACCCAGGAAAGAGTAGATAACATGAGAAGGGATCTAGCTAAGCTTGAAGAATGGTTGAGAATTTGACAGCTGAGACCTAATGCTAAAAAATGCAGGGTCATACATTTGGGCTGCAAAAATCCAATGGAGCAGTACAGTGTAGGGGGTAAAGTACTTCTGTCCACAAAAGAAGAGCGAGACCTGGGCGTGATTGTTTCTGATGAGCTTAACGTGGCTAAACTGGTAGAAAAGGCGATGGCATAAACCAAAAGGATGCTTGGGTGCATAGGGAGAGAAATGGCCAGCAGAAAAAAGGAGGTGATAGTGCCTCTATACAAGTCTCTGATATGACCTCATTTGAAGTATTGTGTGCAATTCTGGAGACCGCACTTTCAAAAAGATATAGATAAGATGCAGTTGATGCAGATGGTGGCTACTATAATGATTAGTGGTCTTTGTTATACACACTCTCACTTGCTGTCACAAAAGACCTAATTCTGGGAAACAGAATCCTGCACATCAGCCCTCAGTAACCCAAACACAGAGTCCATCTGTGCACCTATAGATAAAAGCTGATATACCATAAAAGCATGGGAAACGGAGAACAATGGATCCAGAGGGGTTGAAGTATGAACCAGCCAATCTCTAATACTTCATTCCCGGGCTGTTGGTCCCAGAGAGGGGTGACAGTAGTGGAAATGGGTGCCCCTGCAGGGCCGGCGCTCTAGGCAACCACTAGTTTGTCTAATGGTAGCACCAGCCCTGCCTCCCTAGCATGTCTTGGTGTGACTTTTTTATCCAATCAATATTGGGGTAATTCAAATCACTCATTATTATTGCTAGCTGCCTCAATTTCTGATAACACTTTATCATCTGTCTGCTCATTCTGTCTAGGTGGATGGTGGAACACCCCTACTACTATTTTCTCCTTCACATGTGTAATTTCTATTCATAAGGATTCAATGGTGCATTTTGTTTCCAACAGAACTTTTGTTCTATTTGGTTTAATATTCTCTTTAACATATGGCATATGGCACTTTCCCTTCACCAATTTGATCCATCCTATCATTGCAATATAATTTGCACCCTGATATCACAGTGTTCCATTGGTTATCCTCCTTCTACTAGGTCTCTGAGATGCTCATTATGTCTTTCTCTTCATTTAGTGCTATATAATCTAACTCTCCTGTCTTACTATTTAGGCTTCCAAATGTTATTTTCACAACAAAGTGGTTCATACGTTCTTAGAAGGTGGGGATTGATTGACTGGGGAGCTTCATTGGGTGGTGTGGACCAGTAGGAGGAACCTTGAACATAGGAGGTCTTTGATTGGGGGGGAGGGCAGTTTTGGGGGGGAGGGGCATCATGGCTGCAACTGCTTGTCCTTTTCTTGTAGTTGCTCTCAAGGTCCGCATTTCCTGCCTCAGCAGGTAGCACAGGCCCCTGCAGTAAATATACACCTTGTGCATTAAATGCAGTCCAGATTTTGGGAATGCCACCTACATTTATTGCACAGGGTTTGAACCTACCATGCAGGCATTTTTGCACGACTTCAGTATTGCTGCCACTGCTTCAAAGGTTGTAAGTGCACCAGAAGATTGGTTTTGTCTTTAGGCTCTAAGAAGCACACTACGAGTTGCCCTCGACGGATTTTAAGTATATATAATTGGTTCGTTGGAGTCTTTTTCAAGACTAACACGTGATGTTTGGTACCTTCATGCGTTCCTCCTAAAGAAGGCGTTCACGCCGAAACGTGTTGGGGTTCCAGAATTAAAAAACAATTTGTACCAGTGTATCTGATCTACGTTCTTTGTGTTCCCTGCACCTTAGTAAACATACACCTATCTGTCTAAAAATTATTTTTGGACCTGTCCCCTTAAAACTAGTCAAAACCTTTTTTAAACAAAGCTATATCAATGTCCTTAACCACATGCTGGCAACAAATTCTGTAACTTAATTGTACATCGACTAAAAAAATACCCTTCATTATTTATAAATCTGATACGGGTTTGTTGCATGCAGTATTCCCAAGTCCTGGTACTATTTAATTGTATCAGTAAATATTATCATCAACATTTATTATTGCTTATCCACTTTTCCATATAATTAAGGTTCAAAGTGATATATAAACCTAAAAAAAATATACAATGTAAAAATGTAAAAAATAATTTAAATATAATTCAATGATAAAGAAAAGAAACATCTTACATAAATAAACATCAAATGATGATAATTAAAAATAATAATTAAGAAAAATAGTAAAAAAAATACAGAATCATAAAAAGGTGGATTATATCTAGGCAAAAATACACAGCATTAGACAAATGTTGGTTGGAAGAGCTATAGATTAAATAAATAAATAAATAAATAAATATATATTTATATATATATTTATATATATATATTTGTATTGGTGGATTTTGATTAGCTGTCTTTTTTGGTTGTCTGACTATGGATTTGAATTAGTTTTGTGCTGATTGGTTGCTTGAGAGTTGGGTTGTTTGATTGGTTGTTTGACTTTTGAATTGGTTGTATGATGATTGGCTGATTGTGGGTTGGCTTGTTGGTTGTTGATTGGTGAATCTGAAGTTGTGTGCAGTGCCTGATTGGTTGTCATTTTACTCTGGGGATGGAACTTTGCCGTCTTTATACTTCTGAGCTTTAGTAGCTGGTTATGTGTGTGTTTGGAAGGATGTTGGCTTAAGAGGCTTTCAAATCTTGCTTTCTCCTTGACGCAGATAAGTGAATCGAAACACAATATTGTGTCAGATGTATCTATATAGAATAATTTATGCTATATATTGCCTGGCTGTTTGGTATTTGTGTGCAATGTGATATAAGATATGTTTGGATCTTTGTGAGCTATTGCCATTGAGTTCATGTTTTTAGACCGATAGACTGTTCAGTCTGGACTTGGTATGCCTGATAAAGGTGATTTGAGGTCCTGTGAAATCTACTGAATATTTATTTATTTGTATTTTGAGTGGAGGCTTTTTTAAATTTTATAACATCACACCTAAGTGTGATGTCCAGAACAGCACCTATTTTAAGATTATTTATAAAAACAACATGTGAAGTGGCATTTTAGAAAGGGCATCCAAGTGTAATCTAGTATACCCAGGGCAGAACATGCAGAAAAATAATGGGGACATCTATGTTTGGCCCAATTTTAGAACCATAGAAGCTCCCATCATGGATGCCTGGACTAATGTACATATAGATGTCCCTGCGATGAAACTCTGGGGAGGGTGGGATATCCATCTCAAGCAAGATTGCATACAGGAACATCCAGCAGCATGGTAAAATGAAAACATGAGCCCTCATTTCCTGTCAGTTTTTGTTGAGAAATTGCAAAATAAAGAGAATATGATTGTTACCTCCTTTGCCTCAGCCTCCAGATGTTTGCCTGATAAAACGAGCGCTTTTGGTATGCATATTCATGCCAGGAGTAGGTATAAACTTTGATGAAGCTTGGGATATCCAGGATACTTTTGAAATTGGGAAAGGACATCTAGCTTCTTAGGAATGTCCTGGCCACGCCTTCATCAAGGGTTGAGGGCATGTCCTTGGCGCAGTTGGTTGGGGTCCCTTGTGAGTGACTTGATTATATCAAAGAACTCCCCTAGGCTTGTTGAGAGCTTTGAGCAGGGTGTTATGGTAGAATTCCTTCTTGGCCCTCAATGTGCTATCACAGTAGGCCTTGAGTTTTTCTGTGTATATGACGTGCAGATCAGGGTCTCTAGATTTCCTCCACTGATGTTCTATGCGCCAAAGGGCCTGTTTTTGTTCTCCTAACTTGGTGGAGTATCATGGTGCCTGTCTGTGTTGCGTAGTGGTGCTGGGACATAAAAGTGTAAAGGCTGTGGCAGAGATGGTTACATGCCATGTGATGATTGGTGCATCAAGGTCAGCTTTGGTCTCTGTTCTGAGTTCTTTCAGGGTTGGTAAGGTATGTTGCAGGAAGTTGTTTGTTGAAGGCTACAAAATGTCTGACTTTGGGGGTGGCGTCTCGGGGTGCATATTCGATGCATTGCTGAGGCAGAGTGACCTTGTTGAACTGGTGGTCTGACCAGGGAACTGGGATTGTGGTTGGGGGTGTGTACCCAGGTGTAGTCAGGAAGGGGTTGAGGAGGAATACTAGATCTAGGGTTCCTCCTTTGCTGTGTGTGGAGGTATTGATGACTCGCGTGTATGGCCTGAAGGAATGTGGTGCTTTGATTGCACTAGGGATGTCCAAAATGACTCCAAGGAATCTCTGTGTTTTGGACATGTCTATCCCCATTTCAGACATCCAAAGCAAGAATAGCATTTCTAAAATACCCCCCACGATTTTTTTTCCTTATGTATATCAGTTTGCCCTTATCTATGTTAAATTTAATTAGCCACGTAATGTAAAGGGATTTAGCTCACACCTTTTCTCAGAAGTTCAAGGTGAGTTTAATTTAGGTACAGTAGGTATTTTCCTGTCTCCACAGTGCTTACAGTCTAAGCTTGAACTTGAGTCAATGGAGGATTCAGTGACTTGCCCAAGATCACCAAGAACCACAGTGGGATTCAAACCCTGGATTCCACCCACAGCTCTAACCATTAAGCTACTCCTCCAATATGTAAATGCTCAGTGCCCCAGTCTATTAGCATCCTCTTACAATTCTGCATAATTTCCTCGTGTTTTACTGCTTTAAATAACTTTGTACCCTCTGAAAATGTGATCGCTTGGCTCATTTATGAAGATATTAACAACACTGGTTCCAGTATAAATCCTTGTGACACTTCACCATTCACATTCCCTTAAATGGCTACCAGAACGATGCACTATTGAAGGTCAAATCCAGGCTTCTTTATCTAATAAAGTACTAAAAGGCCCTATTACTAAGCTATCATCACAGTTATTGTGGGAGTTAGTACGTGCTGTTAGTGCATGCCCACAGAAACTGCTACAGCTAGAGGTTACCCCTGCCATTTTATGAGCCACCAGAGCTGCGGCAGTAGAGGAGGGGGATTACTCACATCTAATTCACCATTAAGACCACCAGAGAGCCAATGGGTAAGATGTGGGGATGGGAAGGGATCCGGGTTGTGGTCTTGTGGATGGCCTGATCAGGGATGAAGTTCTTGCAGGAGACCTCCCTTGTTAAGTTGCTTTCCAGGGGAGATGGTGCTGAAGGGAGGGTGTTGATCAGTGGGTGTAGCAGCAATAAA
Organism: Ichthyophis bannanicus; assembly: GCA_033557465.1. Taxonomy (NCBI): domain Eukaryota; kingdom Metazoa; phylum Chordata; class Amphibia; order Gymnophiona; family Ichthyophiidae; genus Ichthyophis; species Ichthyophis bannanicus. The sequence continues at coordinate 861,830,321 of CM066032.1, read as the reverse complement.
TAATACCAGGAGTCAGTTCAAAGATCCAAGCCAATTTATTGTGCACATGGCTCAGTTAGTCAAAGCTTCAAAAAGGACTGAGCAAAGTTCTTACAGAAACATATTCATTTATACATTTTTCTTCAGCTTGATACATGCAGACTTCTTATTGGTTCCAATGCCCCCTGCACCTGTCCAATCAGAGATCCCTCCTGGGCCTAGCACCCAGCTCCCTCCTCTAGGACTGTTCTAACAATGGTGCAGTTTCTAGGTTTGGATACTTCTCTACTGCAAGGTCGTCCCTGGCTCTAGGAATGCAAGTATTGAAACATTTCTATTTTTACAGCACAAGAGAATAATGAAAGATGTATGCAATTCATAAAAACCTCTTATTAAGCAATTTTAAAACAGCTTTCTCAAACTTTTACAGACTTTGGTTCTTTCTCTTAGATGGGGGTTGGGATCAGGGCCTAACTTACAGGCTTTCCATATTTGCAGACTATTATAGGCCATAGCCTGCCACATGTGGAAGGGCAGATCGGGGGGGGGAGGGGGGGAAACACTGATCAGTCGGGGGTTGTGTTGGATGGACTCAGATAGGGAGGGTTTGTTTGGTATGGGCTGGGATTGGGACTTGGGGGGAGGGGGAAGAATACTGTGGCTGCACTGCTTGTTCCTTTCCTTGTTTTTGGTCACAGGTCCGATGACAAAAACACAGACCCTTGCAGTCCTGGGCCTGGTGGTAAGTATATGCCATATTCATTAAATGCCGGGTAGATTCTAGGCACACCCGCTGCATTTACTTCCTGCATTCACTGCACCGAGCTTGCAATTACCACACCTTAACTTTTACCACACTTTAGTAAAGATCATGACAACTGGCATAATCAACAGGTTCATCGTTGAAGGAGAAGAAATTGAAATTGTGAACAACTTTAACCTACTTGGATCAACTATCAATAAAGAAGCAACAAGCAGTCAAGAAATCAGACGACGCATTGCTCTTGGCAGAATGGCTATGAAAGACCTAGATAAGATTCTCAAGAGCAGAGATGTGTCTCTCCATACAAAGATTCGACTTGTTCAAGCCATGGTATTTTCAATAACATCATATGGATGTGAAAGCTGGACAGTGAAAAAGACAGACAGGAAGAAAATTGATGCCTTTGAATTATGGTGCTGGCGGCGAATACTGTGTATACCATGGACTGCCCGAAGAACAAACCAGTCGGTACTAGAGGAGATCAAACCTAAGCTTTCTTTAGAAGCTCAGATGACAAGACTTCGGCTTTCATACTTCGGACACATCATGCGAAGAGAGAGATCATTAGAGAAAGACATCATGCTTGGCAAGATAGAAGGTCAACGCAAAAGAGGAAGGCCAGCAATGAGATGGATCGCTACAATAACAGCAGCTACGGGTACCAGTCTGTCGTCAATGAGCCGCCTGACTGAAGACCGAACACAATTTAGGATAGCTATCCAGAGGGTCGCCATGAGTCGACTCCGACTCGACGGCACTTAACAACAACAGTAAAAGGGCATTTTATAAAAGGCTTATCATCAGTCTACAGCTTGATGGTGGCTACTTTATTATCAACTATATCATAGTATTTACTCTTGATGCATATAATCTAAATTGTCACATTTTACTGCTGTAAGTTTATATTAAAGGGGTTATTTTAGAAGACTTCATTACAATGTACATGTCAATATGACCACTTACACGCATAAATTGCATCCATGTATAAATGGCCATTTTAGGAAAGGCTTCTTTTACACATGGGTGCCCACACTGTGCTGAAAGCAGATGAGGGCATGTCAGGGGCATTGACTGGGCAGAATCAAAATTGTCACTTGTATTATATATTGCATATAGGGAATGCGCGTGCAAGCTGGAAATTATCCTCCTCCTGATTTACACTGGCTCGTTGACACGAACAGGCATTTAAAAGGTGCTCATTTCAGACAGCCCTTTACAGGAGGGATTAAGGGGGATGTCCCTTTAATCCCCTAATATTTATTCCCCCTCAAAGTTGAAATGAGGTCAAAATAGAGGCCTGTATACAGTAGGTGATTAAGGGGTATGTTCATGAACCTGTACCAATAATGCATGTGAAGGCCACGCTACCAGTGCAGGATTTGATTTCCTGCAAGAGGGCGTGTACATCCATCCCCCTGCAGGTAGGAAGGACAAATTGTGCTTTAACATGGTGAACTTGCCACAGGTGTGTGATGTGCAGTTAGCACGGCAGACTAATTCCCATGCTAGCAGCACCATACCGGGAATGCCCCTGTCCCATCCAGTCTCTGCCCTGATGCGCACTTCCAGGATAAAGTATTTAGCGTAGGGGTCCCATGCAACCTTTTTAGCATTGAGCTGAAACTGTGTGCGAACCTCGCATTACCCTGTTAGCGCATTTTAGCAAACATGCCCCTGAATGTGGCTGCATGTCTAAGTTTGTAAAATGGCTGAGATGCACGGATAAATTTTATTTTATTTATTTAGACAATTTTGTATACCACCTTATCCTTCAATCAAAGTGGTCAACGAGACATTAGGAGGCATGCATTCAACAGTAGGGGATACGATTTACATATGTAAAAGGCTATCTACTTATAGATCTAAATGGGCATGGGTGGTTGGGGCTAAGTGGTGAGGGTAACTAGTGGGCCAATTGGGTGGTATCTAGTGCTTGGCAACTTAAGATGGTTGCTGATAGGCCTCAGTGAAAAGATGGGTTTTGAGAGCTTTGCAGAAGTCCTTGGTATCATTTAGGGTCCTTAAGTCCATGGGGAGGGAGTTCCATAATGCAGGCGCCAGTAGCGAGGGAGCTCTCTTACTGTAGACGTTACTTGCTTAGTCTTGTGATAACCTGTGGGTAAGATGATCGTGTTGTCATTGTTGGTTCTTCTAGGCCTGTTACTGACATCCTTGGTTATTACGTCCTGGAGTGCATCTGCAGAGTGTTGGTGGAAGATTTTGAAAATGTTCAGGATTGATTTGAATTTTGCCCTTGCAATTATTTGGGAGCTAGTGCAGCTGCCGCAGGACGGGGGTGATGTGTTTAGATCTTGCAGTGCCCATGATGATGCGTGCTTCAGTATTCTGCACCATTTGGAGTAGGTGAATAGACTGCTGGGGGAGGCCTTGGTATAGTGAGTTTCCATAGTCTAGCAGTGGGGTGATGACTGCTTGGCAAACTGTGCGGAAGTGGTCTTGGTCAAGGATTGGTTTGAGTTTTCTGATGGTCCTCAATCGGTGGTAGGCTTTTGCTGCAGTTTTAGTAATGTGAGATTGTAGGTTCAGAGATCTGTCCAGGGTGATGCCCAGGTACCTCACTTCACCCTTGATTGCTATAGTTTTGATTAGAATGCTGATTGTTTGGGGCGGCTTGAATGTGGAGTCTCTGGTAATGAACATAGCCTCTGTTTTGTCAAAGTTGACCATCAGGTTGTTAGCGGTGAGCCAGGTGTCCATGTCCTCAAGGCAGCTTGTCATCGATGTCATGGCAGGTGATTGCAGGTTGATTGGGGCATATACCATGATATCATCAGCATACATGATGTTGCATATGGGTTGGATGTATATATTAAAGAGTATAGATGAAAGAGCTGAACCTTGTGGTATTCCTTGCGTAACGGGGAACTGAAGTGATTTCTTTTGAGCACATTTGACTTGCTGTGTCCGATCCTTCAGGTAGGAGGTAAACCATTTTAGGGCGTTCTCACTTATTCCGATCTGCTGCAGGCGCTGTAGCAATATGGTGTGGGACACAGTGTCAAAAGCTGCTGATATGTCCATGAACACTAGCAGGAATCCATTCTTTATGTTGTCCATGCCTTTTAGAAGATTGTCGAAGAGAGAGGTAAGCAGAGTTTCCACATTGTCATGTTGTTTAAAGCCATGCTGGTGGACGTCAAGTGGAGTGTGCAAATCCATCAGCCCCCGTGGGCTTAACAGAGCCGTGAAAGGGAAACTCTCCCTTTGCGCTCTGAAAGCCGGCGAGTGTGACTGCAGCTGCAAAGAGGGAGCTGATGCAGGGGAGGGCAGGCTCTGCCGGGCAGGGGGGGCCCCGCGGCACACTCGATTCTGCCGCAGCGGCCGCGGCCCCGGCCCCGGCCCTGGCAGCGGCAGCAGACAGTTTTTTTTATTGTAAATTTTCCCTGGGCTGGGGGGTGGGGGGTTAGGAGTGGTGATGGGCTATGGGGGAACTAAGTCTGGATATGGGCTGATGGGATTAGGAATGGTAATGGGCTATGGGGGGCTTAAACTGAAAATTGGGTGATGGAGGGTTAGGACTAGAAATGGGCTGATGGGATTAGGACTGGGAGTGGGCTGATGGGGAGGTTAGGACTGGTAATGGACTATGGGGGGGCTTAAACTGAAAATTGGGTGATGGGGGGTTAGGACTGGAAATGGGCTGGTGGGATTAGGACTGGGAGTGGGCTGATGGGGTCTTAGGACTGATAATAGGCTGTGGGGGGCTAGGACTGGTAATGGGTTGGGGGGTTGCTAGGACTGGAAATGGGCTGAGTGGAAGGGAAGGCTTGAACTGCAAATAGCTGATGGGGAGGGGGGCTTGGAATGGAAATGGGCTGAGTGGAAGGGGGCTTGAACTGTAAATAGCTGATGGGGACGGGGCTTGGAATGGAAATGGGCTGAGGGGAAGTGGGGGGCTTGAACTGCAAATAGCTGATGGGGAGGGGGGCTTGGAATGGAAATGGGCTGAGTGGAAGGGGGCTTGAACTGCAAATAGCCGATGGGAAGGGGGGCTTGGAATGGGCTCTTATGGGAGGGAGCTGGGACATGAAATGGGCTGATGGAGGGGCTAGGATAGGACTGGGAATTGGGTGTTGGGGGGAGCTAAGATTGGAAATGGGCTGTGGTGGGGGCTTGGATTGAAATGGACTCATGGAGGGGCTAGAACTGGAAGTAGGCTCATGGGGGGCTTGGATTGGAAATGGGCTGAGTGGAGGGGAGCTAGGATTTGACATGGGCTGATGGTGGGGTTAGGAAAGGACTAGAAATGGGCTGATGGGAGGCTGGTATTGGAAATGAGCTGATTAAGGGACTCATATAGGACTGGTAATGGATGGGGGAGCTAGGACTGGAAATGGGCTGATGGGGGGACTAGAAGGGAGCGGATACTGGGTGGGGCTGGAACTAGAAGGGAGCTGATGTTGGGGGAGATTAGAAGGGGATGGGACTGGGAGAGTGAAATGGAGAGGGGAAAATATTTTGTGTGGGAGGGAATAAAAATCTACAATTGGCCGGGTGTTGGGAGAGTAAGTGGGGATTGAGAATGGAGGGGTAAAATTTGAGTGGATGAAATAGGAATGAGGAAAGAGCAAAAGGAGAAAGATTAGTATGTTAAAACAGATGTAGAGGTAGAATGGAAAAAAACTAGAAGAGTGAAGAAAGGACAAATGGACGGCAGACGATGGAGAGTTAGCAGAAGACACAAATAAACCAGAAGAAAGTGGCTGGAACAATTGCAACTGAAAAAAAATGCACAAAAGGTACAAAGATATCTCTTTATTTTGAATTTATTAACTGGAATATGTCAGCTCTGGGAAATGTGCATCATTAACGTCGGTGCTTTGTTTAGTACAAGAGGAAATTAATTTATAGTTTTATTTCTACAGTGTTGTACATTCCAAGTTTGACTTTTGGGGTTCCCAGTTTAATTATTGTCTTCCTGTTTCTAAATTGTGATTCCTTGTTTGGTGATGGTCTATGTTCTGCATGTGTAACAGAGCTGAGGTATTCTGTTTATGTAATTCCTATTTGACATTGCCACTTGTTCTCTTCCCCCAGTAGGTCATGTATTCTTGTTCTCTGAAATGTATTGGTTTAATATTTGCAGTGTTTCCTTTTGATAGGTAGGGTATGGTGTTTTATGAGTCCTTGTAGTGCTGTTAGGATACGGCAGGTTTGCTATGGGTTTAAATGGGCAGTGTTTGTAGTAGTTCCTAATGTGCCTGGCGGTTGGCACTGTATTATAGTAATGTAGAAATCTTTTAGTCTTTCTTTATCTATACACTCATTAAGAAGCATGTTTACTAAAAGTTAGTGTATGGTAACATTATGCAAATATTTATGCAAATGAGGCTCCTTATGCAAATGAGGCCCCGCACCGAGTCTCTGCACATGGCCCCGCACCCCCCTTTGGCCGCCGCTGATTGTTCCCATGTGTATATTTGTAAAATGGCTCCTCCTGCAGCACAAGAGTATCAATCCCCATGCGTTCCTGCACTTCCTTCTCTCTGAGGCCTGATTTTAGCAATTACATCTATTTTGAGGTGCGGCAAAAAAGTATGTCGATTTTATATTGGCCTCATTCATCTACCTCCTCTCTTCTAAAGTTAACATAGATTTGCAGACCTTTTCATTTTCAACATCCCTTCCACCACGAAAACGGCCTTTCTAAAATGTGCTTCATATAACTAGGTTCTTAGAGTGCAATTGGCATATTGTTGAATCCTGACAAAGCATGTCTGTTATTGCCTGACTTTTCCAACCCCTTTCTAATTCTGAAGTCAATAGTGGCTGTTTGTGGCCATGCCAAAACCAGAGCAGCTTGGGTTAATTCTTGCCAATAGAAGCTGACAAGCTATACAGAAGTCTATGGCATATCATGTTAGATTGAGTTAAATCGTGTTCGGTAAGCTGACAGTATATCATAGTAGTTAGCACAGAGCTTTGAACCTTGAAATGCTGGTATGATTCCCCTTGTCACCTTTCATTTGATTTCCCTCTGACTTAGGTATAAATTTAAGGATCAACCAACAATTGAAATGACATTTTTTGTTTTTTGCTTCCATAATTCTTTCTATTGAATTTCTTCTCTCTGCCTGATTTTAAAGGAAGTTAAAACCTAAGGAAAACATAGCCCACTAAAAAGCAACCTGCTCTGCACTTTCTTTGCATTTTTTCTGAGATTTTTCCTGAATTTTATATCTCGCCCACAGGTGGTAATATATTTTTGGACAGAAAAATTGTACTATAAATTATTTTTGCACTGATGATGTTATTTAAATAATCTTATTTTTAAAATATGTTATACTACTGCAAATCTGTCATACAATATCTGCATTCTTTGAAAATGATTCATGAAAATTCAGTACCCAGAAGATATTTCATTTACAAAACACTTACAGACTTTTCTGAATGCAAAGAAATTTTATATTTAAAAAAGTGCTGCTCTAAAATACTGCCTATGTCAAAAAAGTCATGCAAATCCCCTTTATTAGACATGTTTCACATAAGCAATAGCACCTTTTGGGGAGACTTCATTCATTTCTTTCAATATTTGAGTCTGTCTGTACAAATAGATTTTTGCACTTGCACATACAAATCTATGTACCCAGGATCAATAAAGCGTAGTTACTCACCTGTAACAGGTGATCTCCGGGAACTAGCAGGAATTTAGTCTTCACATATGGGTGACATCGGGTACTGATGGAGCCCGTGAGGGAAACTTCCCAGCTACCAATAGGAAAGCCTTTGGGAGCACTCCAGTGTGCCTGCACCTCTGCCTTCCCGCTCTCTTAACTCCCTCTCCTCAGTTGAGTTTGTAGCTGAATAGGAGTAAAAAAAAAGCAAAAGAAAAAAAAAACTACAACTCCAAGGGGAGGATGGTGGGTTGTGAATACTAAATTTCTGCTGTTCCCAGAGATCACCTGTTACATATGGGACTCCCTAGCTCACAGATCTCTGAAGAGTTGTACTGGGTCAGAAAGTAGGACAAAGTCATTTGAACCTAGACTTCCCTGCCAAGGAGATCTGGCAAGAATAGTGGGATTGGGGGGAGGGGGTAGGAGTTGTTTCTATGTCTCAAAGAGATGTTGGAAGACTGCCTAGGCAAAGACTGCATCCTGCGGGAGTCCTTATCCAAGCAGTAGTGGGCAGCAGAGGTATGGATAGAGGACCATGTTGCTTCTCGGCAAATTTCATCGATGGCTACTGAATGTAGGATGGCCACTGATGTTGCCATTGCTCGGACATTATGTGCAGTGACATGACCCATGAGGGTATATCCTGCTTTGTCATATGCAAGAGAAATACAATACGCTATCCATCTGGAGAGCATATGTTTTGTTACAGGAAGACCCAGGTGATTAGAATCAAAAGATACAAACAATTGGGAGGACTTTCTAATGTCCTGTGTACTTTGGAAATAGAAAGCTAGAGTCCTCTTAAAGTCAAGTGTATGCAGGGTTCCCTCTGCACGAGATGCTTGAGGTCTTGAGAAGAAGACCGGAAGGATCACTAACTGATTAATATGGAAAGGAGAGACAACTTTTGGCAAAAAGTAGGGATGTGTACGAAGGGCAACTTTGTTATGATGAAATCTTGTGTACAGTGGATGTGCCACCAAGGCCTGCAGCTCACTGATGCACCTGACGAAGGTCAGGGTGATCAGTAATAAAACATTCCAAGATAGGTATCACAGGTGTGTAGTTGCTAAGGGCTCAAACGGAGGCTTGAGGAGTTGAGACAATACTACAATACAGGGGGTGGTCAAAGGGATGGCTTGGTGAGGAGGGGACCCCTCATGAAGCGTGCCACTAGAAGAACTGTGGAGATGAGCCGACCATCCAAAGATTTATGAAAAGCTGAAATAGCACTGAGGTGCACTCATTTTGAATTTGTTTTGAGTCCTAGAGAGGACAAATGCAAAAGGTATTGAAAAAGCGTGGACAATGATGCTTCAAAGGGATTTTGATCATTTTGAGAGCACCATGACACATATCTATACCATTTGAAAGAGCATGTCTTTCTGGTGGAAGACTTTATGGAAGAAAGTAAGACATCTTTCATGGCTGTTGATGGTGGTAGATGTTGAAACATCATGCTCTCAGCATCCAGGTTGTCAGGCGGAGGAACTGCAAATTCGAATGCAGGAGTGTTCCATTGCCCTGATACAGAATACCTGGCTTGGATTCCAATTGGATCAGAGGAGTCTGTGTCAGCTGAAGCAGGAGGGGAAACCCTATGAGAATATTTGTTGTGGTGTATCACTAGAGGAGAGATCGGGCCAGAGGGCATGTTACTCATATGATATCCTGTAGATTCCCTGTGGCTTGGGTCCATTGGGTTGAGAAGGTCCTTTGTGTTAATTATATGTGGAGTCTCACATAAGGGACTGCGTGTACTGTTGATACCATGTGACCCAAGAGGCATAGGAAGTCTCAAGCCGTGACAGTCTGTTGTTGGCACATATGGGTGGCTAGGTCCACCAACTTGCTCATGTGATCCATAGAAAGGAAGGTTATGGATTGTTGGGTGTCCAGTATGGCTCCTATGAATTCCAATCTCTCGGATGGAGCGAGGTGGAATTTTGGCAAGTTTATTACGCATCCCATATGTTGGAATAGCGCAAGAGTTTGCTGAAGAGATGAACAGAATTCTCCAGGAGAGCCTGCCTTTATTAGTCAGTTGTCTAAGTAAGGGAAGACAAAGACTGTTGTTTCAAAGATATGCTGCCACCACAGCCATGCACTTTGTGAAGACCCTTGGTGCAGATGCAAGTCCAAAGGAAAGGACCCTGTATTGATATTAGGTGCCATGACAGGTGAAATGAAGATACATTCTGTGGTCTGGATGAATTAGAATGTGAGTGTAGTCCTCTTTTAGCTCTAGGAAACAGAGCCAGTGATGTTTCTGTAGGTAGGGAAGGAGGGTTCCCAGAGAGGTCATCTTTTACAAGGAACTTATTTAGCTCCCTGAGGTTGAGCATGGGCCTGTAGCCTCCTGACTTCTATGGAATAAGGAAGTAGAGCGAGTAGAAGCCTTTTGGTAGTTGGTTTGGGGGAACTACTACTATGGCTCCTTGGGTAAGAAGATTGTTGACTTCCTGCTTGAGCAGGGCATCCAGGGGTGATTGGGAAATTCCCAAAAATTTAGTTGGTAACCTTTCTGAACTATGGAAAGAGTCCATTTCTCTGGGGTGACGGAATGCCATCAATGTGCAAAATGGCAAAGTCTTCCTGGAATAGTGGTGGGCTCCTGAATGTGCAGGAGAAGACTGTCTGTGCTCCCTGTGTGGGAGTCAAAAACTTGGTGTTACTGGTGCTTGGGTGGCTGTTTGAGTCTTGGCTAATCTGGTCTTTTTTGCCTGCTTAGGACCCTGTTGTTTTTGTTGGGTCTGATAAGCTGGTTGGGAATATGAGGGGTAGAACCTTCTTTTTTTAGGATAGAAGAGTTTTTTAGCTTTTGCCTTTTTATTAGAATGATCAGCAGTTTTTCTAGAAAGCCTCTTCAGGGTTGTATCATTCATTTTGAGCTCTCCAGCCTTCTCCCTCCAGCTCTTTGCAAAAAGGTTCTCCTCAGTGCAGGGGATATTCCCCAGTTTATCTTTACCCATTGTTCCAGATCCGAAGCCTGGATCCAAGCTAACTGCCTTACATCAATGGCAATGGAAGAGGCCCAACTGGCTGACTCAAAGGCATCAAATGCTGCCCTATTTATAAACTTTGAGACATTTTGGTTATGTGCCAAAACAGCCTGGAAGGCAGATCTCTTCCTCTGGAAGGAATGGAATGAAACCTTCCCAGTCTTTGTTGAGTTCCTTGAGGAACATCCCCATATAGAGGATGTAAGAATTCATCCTGTTGGCTACCATGAATGCCTGGAAGGAATGGCAGGTGAAGGAATCAAGATTTATGGATTCCCTTCCTGGAGGAATCCAGGCATGGTTCTTGCCAATTTTGATGCAACACATTGCCGATTCCACCACCATGGAGTGGTGTGGAAGCTGTGTCTTCTGGAATCTAGGACACTCCGGTACCCTGTACATGGTGTTTAGTCTGGAGCTGATTGGGGAAACCGTGAAAGGGGTTTCCCACATCCAAAGCTTCAAGTTATGTAGGATCCGGTATACCGGGAGGATTGCAGCCTCCTTTGGGGCTGTAGGATACTGAAGAATTTCCAGCTCCTCTGCACTTGGTTCCATTTCTGATGCTGCCAGAATGAATAGGCCAGTCACCATGTCTCGGATGAACTACTGAAATGACATGTCTTCAGGAGGGGAATTTTGCTGAGTGCTGATGGACGGAGGCGAGAGTTCAGAGGCAATGTCCTGGAGGTCAGTGGAATGAAAGAAATGGTGGTCAGAATCAGAGGAATCCGAATCTGACACCAGCGAGTATTGACAATGCCAACAGTGGCATGACCAGTGTCGAGGTTCAGCAATGTCTTTAGGGCCTACACTTGGGTTAGTCCACAGGTTATCTGTTACCAATACTGATACCGCTGTCAGTACCAAGGCTTTGGTTCTCAATGTTGAGTGTATCTGTGTCGAAGGCAGTACCGACGCCAAAATCTGAACCAGAATCGATGGAGTCATCGAAGCTGATGTTCCTGATTGCAGTCCCATGGCTGTCAGTTCAAGAGGAACTGAAGATGCAAGGAGGGCCGCTAAAGTCCTCTCCAAGGACAGCATCCGCTGGTCCAAGGAGGTTGCCTCCATCTGTTCCAATGAAAGAATGGGGCTGGGCGCCAACGTACCAGAGCAAGGCATAGGGGGTTCTCTGGAGGCCAAGGCCTTGGGTGCCTCCTGATTCCCCTTAAAGGCTTTGGAGGACAAAGCCTCCCACCAAGAATGGCTAGGTCAATGTCCAGAATCGGAAGAAGTCCTGGATGAGTCCCAGTGCTTAGAGCGGGATCTCTCCCTCAATTCCCGAGACTTGCCCGAGGAATCTTTGGATCTTTCCTTCAGATCCTTCAACTTCTCTGAGGACTCTCAGAGTTTTATCTTGTCTTTTGAAGATTTTGAAGGAGACTTGTTTTTTTTGGTCTTTTCCAAGTGTCTTGACTCTTTTGAATGCTTGGAACTGTGCGAGCATGAGGATGCCCTAGAGGAAGTGGAGGCCAGAGACATTGAGTCTGATGGGAAGAGCTCTCCAAACATTTTGGCCCCTCTTCATCATCTGCTTGCAGAAGGAGCAGTCCTTGAGGATATGGTTGAAACCAAGGCATTTCAGACACCAATCGTGTTTATCTGTCACCGAAATGGTGCTGGAGCACTTGGTGCATTTTTTGAAACCATTAGAGGGTTTCTCCAACGTAAAGATGGTGGGCAAGGCCCAGTGGGCATGAGGCCCTGAGGTAAAAAAAAAAAACAAACACCTTTTTTTTTTTTTAAAGAAAGGAATTGAAAACAAAAAAGAAAGAAAAAGGATACTGGTATCAAGCAATATTGGTACAATTAGGCAGAAACGGTTTTGAGAAAGGCTTTAATGTTCTTTTCTCTGGTGAGAGGGTTATGACCTGTTAACTCCACGGAAAAAGAAGAATTGAGGAGAAGGAGTTGAGAAAGCATGAAGGCAGAGGTGCAGGTGCAGTGGAGTGCTCCCAAAGGCTTTACTATTGGTAGCTGGGGAGCTTCCCGTGTGGGCTTTCTTTATCTTGATCTTTATCTTTATTAAAATACTTGATATACCGCCCAGGCCGAGGCATCAGGACGGTGTACAATCATAAAATTAACGACTGCTAATAAAGAGAGAAGGGAACGCCATAAAATAATAGGACAGAGGGAGGGATAGTAAAACCATAAAATAGTAGGATAAATAATAATAAAAACAGATAGCAGATAGCCAGGATGCAGGAAGGTTAAAGGGGAAGGAGGGAAGAGGAGGGGAGGGACGTAAGGAAAAGGGGGAATGGGAGGCGTAACTAGGGAGAGGAAACACCATCAACAGGGGGGGCAGATCAAAAGCCTGACAGAAAAAGTGTGTCTTAAGGAGGGCCTTGAAACGGGTATAGGATGATTCAGTGCGAAGTGGGAGGGGAAGAGAGTTCCAGAGGGCAGGGACTAAGAAGAAGAAAGCAGAGTGACGAGTAGATTCGAGGTGAGCCTGACGGAAGAAAAAGACGATTACCGTGTGATGAACGAAGGAAACGGGGAGAGGGCTGGAGACGAATAGAGTCAGCTAGATACTGGGGGGTGCTAGAGTGAAGGGCTTTATGAGCGAGGATAAGTAACTTGAACATGAACCGGAACTTAACGGGGAGCCAGTGTAAAGATAAGAGACATGGTGACACATGAGCATGAATGGGGGAGGAAGAAACAAGACGGGCAGCAGCATTTTGAACAAGTTGTAGACGGCGGAGTTGGTAGGAGGGAAGACCAGCATAGATAACATTACAATAGTCGAGACGAGAAATAACCAGAGACAAGAGTGACAATGGAAGAAGAAGGAAGAATAGAATGAACAGCCTTGATACGATGTAGGTGAAAAAAGGAGGAGCGTACAACAGAAGAGATATGATTGTGAAAGGAAAGGGATGAGTCTAGGGTAACACCCAGGTAGCGTAGGGTTGGGGCAGAAGGAATGGCGTGGGGGCCCATGACGGGGAGCAGGGGGGGGGGAAGGGAGACCGAAGGTGATCCAAAGTGCAGAGGATTTTGCAGGGTTGGCGTGCATAAAGTTAGTGTCAAACCAGGAGGTGATGGAAGAAAGACAGAGGTTCAGGAGACCCAGATCTGGGGAAGAAGGAGAAGTGTGGTGGACCAAGAGGATATCATCGGCATATATGTAAAAGGAGAGGGCGGACTGCTGGATTAACAGGGCCAGGGGGGCAAGAAAAGCATTGAAGAGCAGAGGGGCTAGAATAGAACCCTGAGGAACACCACATGTAGCGGGAGTGGGGGTGGACGTTGAAGCGCCGGAGTGAACCGAAAAGGTACGACCAGAGAGGAAGGAATGAAACCACCGAAGAACGGTGCCACAGATACCAAAGTCAGACAATCGAGACAGAATGGTGCGGTGATCGACTACATCAAACGCAGAGGACAGGTCCAGGGAAACCACGAGAGAGATATCACCACGATCGTGAGAACGGTGAAGTTCGGAGAGCAGGGCAGTGAGGATGGTTTCTGTGCTGTGACCTGTGTGGGATCCAGATTGGCGGGGGTGAAGGGCGTGAGTGGAGTCGAGGTGAGAAGCCAGCTGGAGAAAGACAAGTTTTTCAAGAACTTTAGACAAGAAAGAAAGGTTGGAGACAGGGCGCCAGTTGGCAGGAGAGGAGGGGTCAAGGGTAGGCTTCTTCAGGAGGGGACGGACGATAGCGTGCTTCCAACGGGAGGGAAATAGACCAGAAGAGAGACTAGAGTTGAAAATAAAGAGAAGGCACAAGCGCAATGTCAGGGTTGAGTAGCCAGGAAGAGGGCAATGGATCAAGGGGGCAGGTAGTATGATGAGCAGACGAGATAGCCTTAATAAGTTCAGAGGAGGAGATGGGGGAGAAAGAACACCAACTGTGCGGAAAGGTGTGGGAGAGAGGTAACACTGGCTGAAAGGAGGGAGAGACAGGGGGGAAGGGAGGGGGAGACAGAGGGGGTGGGCAAGAAGAAAAAGAAGAGCGAAGGGAGAGAACCTTGTTGGTGAAAAATGAGGCAAGGGTGGAGGGGCTGGGGGGAGGATTGGAGGGGGCAGAAGGGATAGAGGAGATGGAGGAGATGGATTTAAGGACAAGAAAAAGACGTCTGGCAGAGTTTGATGATGTGGAAATGAGATGGGAATAGTAGGAGAATTTAGCAGAAGAGATTGCGGACCGGTAGGAGAGTTGAACGAGCTGGTAGTGGGACCGAGAAGCGGGTGTGCGGAGCTTCCTTCAGGACCGCTCTGCACGGCGGAGATTGGCACGGAGAAGGAGAAGACCAGGGTGGAACCAAGGATGGTGAGAGGCTGGACGAGGGACCATGGGGCAGAAAGGTGCTACGTTGTCGAGAGCAGCGGAAAGAGAGGAAGACCATAGATCAACCTGGTGATCAACAGAGAAGGAGGAAAACTCTGAGGGGAGAAGAGTGTGGGCTGAGGGGAAGGAAAGCAGGGAGTTTGAAGTGAAGCGGCGTCCGAGAGATGGTACAGAAGAGGGGATGGGGCCAGCCAGCCCGGGAGAGGGGAAGGGGAGGGTGAAGAAGAGACAGTGATGATCAGACCAGGGGATGGGGGTAGAGAAATATTCGTGGGGACAAAAGGTGAGGAATCAAGAGTGAGGATCAAGTCCAGGGATCGACCGGAGGCGTGGGTAGGACAGAAAACATGTTGAGTGAAAGACAGATCGGAAAACAAGGAAGAAAGAGTCTTGTCACGGGAACGAGAAGGGGGATCCAGATGAGCGTTAAGATCACCCAATGTGACCAAGTGCTGAGAGAGGAGAGTAGTGTCTGAGAGGGTATTTAGCAGGGAGTCCCAGAGATCAGGACGTAAGGATGGGGGGACATACAGGAGGAGAAAGTAGATGGGGGGAGTGGAGTCAGAACGTACCAGGATGGATTCAGGGTAGGCCCGGGGAGGTGATACCAGAGAGAAAGAGAGGGACGACCTATAAATGAGCACCACCCCACCGCCAGAGCGGCGGAGGCGAGGGGTATGAAAGGCAGAGAAGCCGGGTGGAAGACATTGATGAAGGAGGGCGTCCTCCCCCTCATGGAGCCAGGACTCTGTGATGAAGAGGGCATCCAGGGAGTGTTGAGTAAGAAGATCATGGACCAAATGAGTTTTGGAGCGGATTGAGCGGCAGTTGAGAAGGGCCAAAGAGAGCGTGAGGAAAGGAACAGCTGAGGAGGGCATTGGAGAGGAGGGAGGAGAAGCAGGATGACTCAGACGAGAGGAGCAGGGAAGAAGGTTGAGAGGGTTGCGGGCCAGAGGGCCGGGGAGGACAGGGAATAGAGACAAAGAACGATGTCCCCAGTGAACAGGAATGGCAGTCATGACCGGAGCCGAAGGGATAGGAGGGACAGAGAAAGATAGGGACGTTGCAAGGCAGGGAGAAGCGGAGCAAATAGTTAGCAGCAGCACAAGACAGCTAAAAAGGCAAGCAGCGCAACCATAGGGGGGAAAGGGTAACGTGTCAAAGGGGCAGCATGCAGTAAACCGGAAGGGACCAGGTGGTGAAAGATGGTGTTTCGGGTCGCCCCAGTCGTCGCCCCAATGAGCTCGCCCAAGGAGCACGACCTGCTCCTTGTGTGCACTCCTTCGGCGCGCCCCCATGGCGCGCACCGCCGCGGCACGGAACGCCGCTCTAGGAGCCTTGATATACAGTCTGGTACCTGTCCAATGACGTGGACGCGTCAAACGCGGCCGCGTCACTAACGGGAGCCGGGGCTTCAGCAGGACAGACAGGAGAGCACCAGGCAATCTGCAGGGGAACAGATAACACGGAGGGTAGCAGAAGCAGACAGTAGCAAGTAGCAGGTAACAACGAGCAGGCAGGAGACAACAGCAGCAGTGCGGAACGCCGCTCTAGGAGCCTTGATATACAGTCTGGTACCTCTCCAATGACGTGGACACGTCAAACGCGGCCGCGTCACTAACGGGAGCCGGGGCTTCAGCAGGACAGACAGGAGAGCACCAGGCAATCTGCAGGGGAACAGATAACACGGAGGGTAGCAGAAGCAGACAGCAGCAAGTAGCAGGTAACAACGAGCAGGCAGGACACAACAGCAGCAGTGCGGAACGCCGCTCTAGGAGCCTTGATATACAGTCTGGTACCTGGCCAATGACGTGGATGCGTCAAACGCGGCAGCGTCACTACCGGGAGGTGGGGCTTCAGCAGGACAGACAGGAGAGCACCAGGCAATCTGGCCAATGACGTGGACGCGTCAAACGCGGCCGCGTCACTACCGGGAGGCGGGGCTTCAGCAGGACAGACAGGAGAGCACCAGGCAATCTGGCCAATGATGTGGACGCGTCAAACGTGGCCACGTCACTACCGGGAGGCGGGGCTTCAGCAGGACAGACAGGAGAGCACCAGGCAATCTGGCCAATGACGTGGACGTGTCAAACGCGGCCACGTCACTACCGGCAGGCGGGGCTTCAGCAGGACAGACAGGAGAGCACCAGGCAATCTGGCCAATGACGTGGACACGTCAAACGCGGCCGCGTCACTACCGGGAGGCGGGGCTTCAGCAGGACAGACAGGAGAGCACCAGGCAATCTGCAGGGGAACAGATAACACGGAGGGTAGCAGAAGCAGACAGCAGCAAGTAGCAGGTAACAACAAGCAGGCAGGAGACAACAACAGCTCCGTCAGTACCCGATGTCACCCATATGTGAAGACTACATTCCCACTTATTCCTAGAGATAAAAGTTCTGGAGTCTATTTATTTATTTTATTTAGCTGTATTTATATCCCGCTTTTCACCGGGTCAAAGCGGTCAATTGGGAGATACATTTAACACGAGGGGATATGACACACATATGCTAATACTTACAGGGAATATGGGCAATGGAGGGTTAAGTGGCTTGCCCAAGACCACAAGGAGTGCCTATAGGACTAGAAATCCCAGTCCCTCCGGCCTGAGATTGCTGTCCCCAGGTGGGACTTGAACCCCCGGCCCTCCGGCCTGAAGTACCTTGTCCTAACCACTAGGCCACTCCTCCCACTACTGCAAAGATTCACAATGCCTGCTGTCAGGGGCCCCATTACCCACTAAGTTTGTGCCAAGTCATTGGTGCAGCAAAAATGCTGCCTTCCCATGACCAAAGAGTGCATCAGGCCATGGATTCTGTCTGTCTGTCAGTCGGCTGAAGAATGAGGCAGGCTGTGGTTACAGTCAAGAAGAGGCGGAATCCTAAACAGTTAGGGTATTTTTTTGGTTATATGGAAGGGAACTGAAGGGAAGTGGTGGGGCAGGAGGCCCGAGGTCCAGAGTAGGATGGAGAGGAGTTCAGATTGAGAAGGGCAGGAGGGCAGGGGGCCAAAGGGGAAGGGGATTGGGGAGCCAGAATGAAAGGGGGGTAACGTGGACTGAGGAGGGTTCAGGGGCTGGAGGAGAGAGGGAGAATGCCTGTATGCGAAGAGGAACATACTCTACACATTATCCTCAACCTCTCACTCCACCTTCCACCATCCCATAAACACTGCACCTCCCCAACTCCCCCACCAAGTTATTAACCCCACCCCTACTCTCCCACACATTCATTCTTATACAAAGCCTCTCTTCCCAACCACCACCATCCTGCATGCACACACACATATACACACACAGATCCCCTCACCCCACCTTCTCCCTTTTGCAGGAAGTGGAATTGGAGGGGTCAGAGGCAGAAACAGTACCAAAATGAAGGAGATGATGGCAATCACTGTGCTGCTGTCTTAAAAGCATTGCTCTACCTGCATGTCCCGGAAAGGGGTGGCAGTGGTGGAGGCAATGGTCCACCCTCCACCCACTGATGCTCTAGGCTACCACCTAGTTCATCTAATGGTAGCACTGGTCCTGCCCATGTGTGCTCACTTTGCCACACATTCTCTCATGCAGGCACACAAACACACATCCCTAGTCTCTCGCCCCACTTCTCAACTCATGTACACACACACATAGAGTTTTCCAACTAAACCATTCACACTTGTGCACCTAAACACACAGCCTCTTACCCCATGCCCCACACCCATACATGCAAATGCACCCATAGCCACACTTTAAGTATGGGTATATATTTCTGATATGAATAAAAGTTATACATATATATAAAACATTGTTTTGAGCAGGTCCCAATAATTTTTGTTTCTGTGCCAAGGCAGTATGCAAAGAGGCCTTGATTTTCACCTGATATCCTTCTATGAGGGGCATGCCCCTATTATCCTTAATGTTGAGATCTTTCTGAAATGAGCAAACAGATCTTTTTACTGCTACCCTGGACATGCCTCTGTCATGCCCCTGTGCAACAAAGACATGATCGCATTGGAATGTGCAAATTCCATCCTTTATAAAATGGTTCTTGGTACATGGATGTGATTGGCATATCTGAATGGGTGTCTTCAGATTTACAAATCATGAATGCAGATTCTAAATTACCCCCTCGGTAGATTTACCTAGAAACATGACAGCAGAAAAAGACCACATGGCCTATCTAGTCTGCCCCTCCATATTGACTACCACAACAGTCCCCTTTTTTCTTTTAGAGATCCTCTGTGTTTGTCCCATGCTTTTTTGAATTCAGATACTGTCCTCACCTCTACCACCTCTACTGGAGACTATTCCAGGCATCTGCCACTCTTTACGTAAAGAAATATTTTTGCATATTACTCCTGAGTCTATCCCTTTTCACCCTCATCCTATGTCCTATCGTAGCAGAAATTGCTTTCAATTGAAAGAGGCTCTCCTCCTGTACATTTATGCCATGGAGATATTTAAACATCTCTATCGTATCTCCTCTATCCCGTCTTTCCTCTAGAGTATACATAAGTCTGTTCTCATATGCTTTATAATGAAGACCACTAATCATTTTAGTAGCCAGCCTCTGCACTGACTCCAACTTGTTTATATCTTTTTGAAGGTGTGGTCTCCAGAACTGCACACAATACTCCAAATGAGGTCACACCAAAGACTTATACAGAGGCATTATCACCTCCTTTTTTCTGCTGGCCATTCCTCTCCGTATGCACCCAAGCATCCTTCTAGCTTTTGCTGTCATCTTTTCTACCTGTTTAGCTACTTTAAGATTGTCAGACACAATTGCGCCCAGGTACCGCTCTTCTTTTGTGGACAGAGGTACTACACCCCCCCCCCCCCCCACACACACACACACACTTCCTATTGCAGATTTTGGTATCATCTGCAAAGAGGTAAACTTAACCCAACAGTCCTTCCGCAATATCACTAACAAAGATGTTAAAAAGAATTGGACCGAGGACAGATCCCTGTGGCACACCACTGGTAACTTCCCTCTCTTCAGTGTGAGCTACATTTACCTGTACCCTTTGTCACCTCTGACTCAACCAATTTCTATTCCAATCAGTAACTTTAGGGTCAATCCCTAGGGTGCTTAGTTTGTTTATAAGTCACCTGTGCGGAACAGCATCAAAGACTTTACTGAAATCCAAGTATACCACATCTAGGGCTTTCCCTTGGTCCAATTTCCTGGTCAGCCAGTCAAAGAAATCAATCACATTTGCCTGACAAGACCTTCCTCTGGTAATCCATGCTGCCTCCGATCCTGTAATCCATTGGACTCCAGAAACCTCATTATTTTCGCTTTGAGCAGTGTTTCCAATAATTTACTCACCACAGAGGTTAGACTAACCGGTCTGTAGTCTTCAAAGACATCCTTACTTCCACTTTAGTATAAAAAGACCACATGAGCCTCTCTCCAGTCCTCTGGCACCACTCCCGACTCCAAAGAAGCATTGAAAATGTCAGTCAGTGGACCTGCTAGATCATCCCCAAGTTCCTTCAGTATTCTCAGATGTATCCCATCCAGTCCCATCTGTCTACTTTTAGTTTAGCTAGTTCCTCCTGAACACAATCTTCTGAAAATCATTTGAGATCCCCGTTGCTTCTGTTTCTATTTGTGGGTGTTTTCTGAGGTCCTGCTCCTGGCCCTTCATCTGTGAGCACAAAACAGAAATATTTGTTAAGCAATTCTGCTTTATCCTCATCATCTTCTTCATATTTCTCCTCTTCACCCTTGAATCTGACAATACCATTTTTGCCCTTCCTCCTCTCACCAACATATCTGAAAAATGTCTTATTCCCCCCATTTTATTGTATTGGCTATTTCTTCTTCTTTTAGTAGCTTTGCTTTCCTGACTACTTTGCTAGCTTCTCTAAGGGGTATGTTTACTAAACAGAAGTAAGGGAGCATGTGTGTCATTAACACAGGCTATTGGCACTTGCTCCCTTAATGCTGAAAAAATGCTGCTTTAAAGTGCAGTAAAGGCACCAGCAACATTAAGGATGCAGGGGTCAGAGAGTAGGCGTGACTGGGATGAGGAGTGGGCGGTTACAGTGTTTGTTGCCATACCGCCAATTGCAGAATAGCCTAAAAGCCCTTTGGCACTGGGAACCTGATCGCTGATTAAAACCTCCCAGAAAAGGTGTTTGTAGATGGGAGAGAGACTAGTTAAGCATCTGCAATGTGATGCACTGACAAGGGATCCCAAAATAGTGATAGCAGTGCTCCATTAGCAGCTACAGCAGAGTGCTCATGTAGGAAAGGGCACTATGCTGATGGTGCAAATGGGGCACAGGGGGTGGCATGGTGGTCATGCAGTGGGGGTGCTGGTGTACATGGCAGACTAGGCAGCTACCCAGGTGGTACATAGGGGCATATGAACATAAGTTCAGAATATATGCCATACTGTGTCAGACCAAGGTCCTTCAAACTCACTATCCTCTGTTCAATAGTGCCAAATCTTGACACAGGTACTTAGATGGGTCCCAGAAGGACATCCATGGTCAAAGAGGCCTGTATTTGGCCAAGCAGCTGATCCTCAGTGTCCCCCATATAAACATATAATGACTTTTCATCCAGGACCTTCCTGAAGCCCAGTTAAATGAGGAGCTGTCATGACATACATTGCCACTGCATGCCATTGTTTACCAATGCATTGAATGATAAACTATATGCCCCAATGTGACTGAAATGTGTTACACTGTAGTGTCAGTGCCTGTCCCCTAGCCCCCCCCCCATATTGTGATGGCGTTAACAACCATGAACCGTTCCACGCCATTCAGTACAGTATAGACCCCTATCATATCTCCCCCAGCCATTTCACCAACAGGTTGAGAGGCCTATCCTTTGTAAACGCCTCATATAGGGGAATGCTTCCATCCACAGCACAATCTGTGATGTCTGTCAGTATCACACAGTGACAGTGGTGGAACACAGACATATTGCTGGTATGAAATGGGGATGTGCCACATGGGGCTGTCCAAGGGACATGGAACCCTTGGAAGAGATACCAGTGCCCCCCCCCCCCCCCCGGTGCCACTGAGCCCAGCTGTGGAGTAAGAGGCCGATAGCGCCTGCAGCTCTAGCCCTCCAGGTAGCTGGAAAATGCAGGTGCTCGGGGAAATACCACAGCAGTGGCTACCATCCTCCCCCAAGATGTATCTGTGGCAGGCGGTGATGGGGGCCCCTGCATGGGCAGCTGGTGGGGGTGGCTGCATGGCTGTCCATGTGTGCCCCTTCCCCCCTCCCCCATCCAGCCCTTGTGCCCAAGGTGCCTGCCAAATCTTCATGTTTAACATGCTGGGACTGCGACCACCACCAATGACAGTGTGTGAGCATGTCTGCATGGTTGGGTATTGGTGGTGGCGTGGGAAGTGCACCAGCCTGCAGGAGACAGAAGCCTTGTCCTGGTTGTATGCACCATGCGCATTGCAACATGTGCCAAAGACCAGCCGAAGGGAAGCATGTCAGCAACACGAGCTGTTACCCTCATAAGGCAGCATTGTGGTGCAACACACACAGATGGTATGTATGTGTGGAGTGTCACAGGTTCTGGTCCTTGCTGGGGTTTCTGTATTGCATCTTCCTGTGGACAAGGTTTAGCTCACAGTGTAAGCACAGTTCCAGCATATGCAACCCCCAAGGAAGCGGTAGCAAGGGTGGAAACACCCACCAGCAGCACTGCCAAGCTGGTTGGAGGCTAATAGCACATGATAACAATGTGTGGTGAGGTCAAGGCACAGAATTGCACCTGTAAACAGAACACACGTTATCAATCCTTGAGCTGACATTAAGACAGGAGTGTCAAGCAGGAATGCCAACCATCTCCATTTTTGCACAGTGCACCAATGAGAGTGTATGCATGTGTGTGTATGGTTCCCCTTCGTCCTGTAGCTTTCTGCACTGCACTTCGGCTCACATTGTCTGTTTTTCCCAGCCTGTTTGGAAAATGTGAATAAGGTGAGGCAGAAGATTTGGGGTATTGCCTGAAACAGCGAAGATTGGCCCAGATGTGTCTGCCACAATGATAGGGTCACTAGCTGAGATACCATTGTGCCCATCTTCCACGTGCATTGCACTGTATGTCATGCTGAGATGGCACTCTCACTATGACCAAAACGTGACCATGGCTCGGCTCTTTATCCACAGAGAGCTATTATAATGTCTGACTTTAGTGATGTGAATGCATTCTCTGTCTGGGGGATCAAATGGCTGGGTGTCAATGCTAAGTATCCCAAGGCAGGATGTTTGTGGTTGCACTACACACGTCATGCATGCTGATCAGCAGACTAAATGCAGTTGGTTTGTGCTTGGCTGACACAGCCCATTGAAGGACAACCTTACTGCCTGTGCTGTAGTTGATTGTTAGCCCTCAATGGTTGGGGCAGCAGTGATTCATAGCCTACTCACTGGGGTCCTGGAAAAACAGTAGTCCCACTGCAGTGGCTGTCCATGGTAGCAGCATATTAACACTGCACAATAACATGCACTACTATCAGAGAACTAGTGCTTAAAATGGGCAGAACACAAAGCCAAGCTATTGCTGTAACATTTGCCTACAAAATGCAGAAAACAAGAAAAAGCATAACACGGTAGCAGCGCTGCAGATCAACAAGCAGAGACCATCGCTAAGAGTCAGTAGACCAGGTACTGGGCACCCCTCCTTACCCTCATGGTGACAGCTGAAACTGCTCTGCAGCAAGGCTTGCTGTTGTTATGAGCATGCAGCACACGCAGCCAGTGCGTCTTACTGAGCTGATATGCTGGATCGGTGCATTTTCCATTGGTTCTTTAGCTGCAGACTACTGTTTTGCATGTGCAGTGCCTCATGGGTAGTGGAGGGCCCAACCTATACTGGCACAGACAGCAAACAGTTTGAAAAGAAATCTGCAGGCTCTACATAGCTGGGTGGAGGTATAGCTTACTGGTTGGTGCAATGTCTCCATGGTTAAAAGTTCAGGGTTTGATTCCTTCTTGTTCATTTTGTGCCTGGGTGCTCTTGTCTACCTCGCACAGTCCTGGCTCTGCTGTGACCTGCAGACAATCATCCTTCTACGTTTCTATGTGTTATGGCCTCATGTTGGGTAGCCCTGAATGGCATTCCCCATCATGGACATCTGTAAGCATAGCTTTAGTGGCTCTACCGTGGCACATTGCAGCGGGTCAGTGATGTATATGCAGCTGATGTCTGGGTCAACTGGTATGGATGCGTTTTCTGTTTTGCCATCATTGTGACCTCCCAGCTTTATGTACATTCCGGCACCCAACACTCATTGAATAGTTATCCCCTGTACTGTTCTGACATCATTATTTGCCCCACATGGGTCAAATGGGTTCAACTTGCCCCTTTCTATCATGCCACCCTGTCGGGTGTATTGTCTTGCAGTTGCACAGGCTGAGGCACCAGTCCCACCCATACAAATGGTGTTTTCATGTACCCAATGGCACTGCTACTTTTGATTCACACATACCAAATGCTTTTGGCCTGTATGATCCAATACATCCACCCACCACACACATTGCAAACTCTCTGGAAAATCCATGGCACAGCCCTGCATCCACTATTTGACCTTCAGGGAGATTCATGGTAGGGCAGCTTACTGGCAGTAAGCTGCCCCACCATGACCATCAGGTGTCATTTGCAGCAGTTAATCATATCATGCACAGCTCTGTTGTGAGTGCTCCACATGAGCACTCATGGACAATCCTCCCTTTGCTGCCCACATCAGGAACATGCTCCACCCAGACACTGCCCTGGCTTATGACATGCCACACACTGACAGTACATCTGGATACATGTCCACACCTCACAAACACTATAATGTAGCATACAGCATGATGTATGCTTTCAGGAGCATCTAGGACTACATGCTTGTCACAGCGCCCCCTGCTGCTGCATCCCCTCTGCTGACTCTGCTGCTGCTACCACCCACCCTTGACACAGCCAACAGCCACACTAACCATAATCACTAGGCAACCGCCTTTCTCGCGTAGTCAACAGCATAGGCCTCCTCTATGTCAAATATGCTCATCACACAAACTGCCATATTGCCAGGTATCAGGTGAGTCAGCTCCATCAGCTACCAATTGTGCTTGCATCCATACCTTCTCCAATAGCTTTCCTGCCCCTTTCAGTGTTTCAGTGGTTTTCTTGCATTAAAGTGCATGCCAGACACCTTCCCACAGCATGTCCCATTACCACACAGTAAGTGTCCACTACTACCCCTTAATGTCCTGTTACCGCACTATAAGTATCCATTACCTTCCCTTAATGCAGCATGTGCTGTTACCGCATGGTAAGTGGTCCATTACCAGTCCTTAACACTGGATCACCTCTAACATGTCCAGTACACTTAGTGCACAGCAAACCCTTATCGCTGCTGTTAATCAATGGAAAAGACTGCTCCCTTACCGCCATTTAGTAAACATAGCCCTAAGTGTTTCCAAATATACATGTCTGTCTTCTGCTCTCTGTGATCTCTTGTATTTCATGAAGTCCACCACCTTCTTCACCTTTTCAGCTACTTCTTTTGAGAACCATAGCAGCCTCCTTTGCCTTTTACCTTTATTTACCTTTCTAACTAAAAGGCCGATTGCCCTTAAAATATCCTCTTCAACTTTTGCCCACTGCTTATCTACATCCCCCAGTTGTTCACATCCCACTAATGACTCCCTGAGGTATTGGCCCATCTTGGCAAAGTTAGTTTTCCTAAAATTTAAGACCCTCACTTTTTAATGGATTTTATCAGCCCTAGTCCAAATGCTGAGCCACACTATCTGGTGATCACTGGATGCAAGATAATCTCCCACTATAACATCAGAAACACTTTCACCATTGGTGAGCACCAAGTCCAATATGGCTCCTTCACATGTGGGTTCTGTCACCACTTGCCTAAATAGTTCTCCCTGTAGAGAATACAGGATCTCCTTACTTCTAGATGACATCATAGCAAGGATGTTCCAATCAACATCTGGCATGTTGAAATCATCAATCAAAAGCACTTCCCCTTTCCTAGCAATGCTGCGTATGTCTTCTATTAAATCTCCGTCTACTTCTTCTCCCTGTGAGAGAGAGAATTGATTTCTCTTTCCTTTTTTCTAGTTTAACCCACGGTGTCTTCTCTCTCCCTTTTAAGCTCTGTAATTCTATAGCTTTAATGATATTTTTTACATATAGTGCCACTGCTCTTCCCCTTCCTCCTACCCTATCCTTCTTGAATAAGGTATTGCCAATGTAATTTCAGTTTGTTCAATGTAAACTGCCTTGATATCATAAAAGGCGGTATATAAGAAGTGTTAAATAAATAAATAAAATAAATAGCCTGGTATAATTACATCCCAGTCATGGTTGTCTGTGAATCATGTCTCTGTAACCACCACTAAATCAAAATCGGTCTGTTCCATTAAAGCCTCAACATGTGCTACGGGCATTTATACACATCGCTTTCCAGATGTTGCCCATTTTACCCATTTCTATAGAGATATTTAATGTTTCACTTACCTGGGGGCTTTCTTCAACCATCCCCAATGAATCTAGTTTTAAGCACTCTTCAATACGTTAGCCAATCTGCTACTGAAGACATGTCAACCCTTCTTGGACAGATGAACACCATCCATACAGCCATGCATTTATCTCCAGAATGCAAGCTTCTCTGCTTCTGCCTTTACCCTTAACAGGGAGGATTGAAGAGAATATCACCTACACACATGTCTGCTTCACCCTCTGTCCCAGACATGAAGTCACTGTTGATATGCTCAGAGGGATACTTGGCAGTACAGAAAACTCTCTGTAACATCTCAGATTTTGGCACCCGGCAGACAGCATACCTCTCCGGACATCAAGTCTGGTCAGAAGATGAATGCCTCAGTACCCCTCAGAAGAGAGTCACCAACCACCACTACACTTCACTTCCTTGTGGTCACTGATTCTGCAACTTTGAGGTGCTCAAGCTTTGGTTCTTCCCTTTCCTGGGATGCTTTCACCTCCTCCACTTCTAGGACTTCATAATGGTTCTTCAATTCAAGGGCTAGAGGAGTTGGATTGGTGATTCTGTAGTCCCTGGTGACTCGTGTCCAGCATTGATCACTACATGTCAAATATATTGAATTGTTTGGGTTTACTGGCAAGGCTAACTTTTGTATGCCCAAATTAATGTACATTATTCTAAAATTGCCCATCTCTGCTCACATGTCTGGAGCCTTATTTTTCACATCCATCTTAAAGTGAGTTTGTTATCTTGGATAAATCCTAATAATAAACACCTGTGCAGAAGGGAGTATCTTGCCTGTGAAGATATTGTAAGGGGAAAGTGAGATGGGTGACCATCTGGGGTGCAGAACCATGAGGCATCAACATGCCTTCTGAGAGTACTTCATACTCTAATAGAAGAGGTAATAATGCAAGTTTAAAGTCTTGTGTGTTTTCTGATGTGTGGTTGCATCATCTGACTGGTTGTATCACTCACAGAGAGGGGGCACTTCTTAGCCAGATCCATCTTCCTCAGCTGCTCTCTTCTACAAACTATCTAGAGCACCGCTTAATCTGACAGTGGACAAATTAGCAGCATCTTTTAAACAAAGCAGTTCTCTGTCCTTTATTTTAAAATCAACTCTAAGTTCAGAGTTATAATTTTCGGCAAGTGTCAAATTTGACCTCTTCAGAGAAATTGTTGAAAGGCCAGTCTTTCTTCCGTTAAAAGATTCTTTTGAAGAAAATCTGCAACATTCTGGTTTTAGAATTGGACATGGACCTGAGACAGTTTTGTGTCAGTATTGGACATTGTACAACCACACAAGGGGAAAGTCTTATTTCTAATACTGCTTGATTTAAAAGCAGCATTTGATGAGTTGCATCAATAGATTTTATTGAAACATTTATGTGATGTGGGAATTGAAGGCTTTGCTTTGGACTGGCTTTATTCATTTTTTCAAGATAGGTATTAATTGGTGCAAGCAAGCCAATGATTGATGCTCTTTGGAATGTCTCATAGATTGTGAGGTCTCACAGGGCTCAATATTGTTCCTGTTCCTTTTTTAACATATCCAACACCTGAGAAAAAGTGATCAGTTAATTTGGCCTATAATACCATTTATTTGTGGATGACATTCTTCTCTATTCCCTTGACAATGATCACATGCTGGGTGTATTTAAATTTTAAAAAATCCCTACAAGTAGTAAGCAAGTAAATGTACAAGAACAGATTTCAATGGTACTCCAGCTCATATGAATTAATACATGTAAGTGAGAAATGCATAACTTTTCATTATAGATGTGGTTGATAATTTCCAAAAAATGGTCCTAGGCTATCAAGCCACATAGGCACATATGTTATGCCAACTCTATAAAACAAGTAAGTAAGAGAAAGTAAGTGCCAACATTTGCGCATGCTCTGAGGAAGGTGTAATTTGTATGTATATGCGCTGGAAAAAAATATGCATATATGCACATATTTTATAAGTATATATAAAAGTGGAAATACCATCTCCATTCTTTGCCCCCCAGGAACATATCACATGTAAATGAGGTGCTATGTGTGTATATCCCCAAACAATTTTCAATGAGCCCTCTTGCATGCAATGCGTGCTTTTAAGTCAATGCTGACCCAACAGCTCCTGGGTTTTCTTGGCAGTGTAACCAGAAATATATTGCCAGGCTTTTCTTTCAAGGAAATGGAGTGTTAAGTGGCTTACCGAAGCCTACAAGAAGTGCTAGTAGAAACTGAACCATGATCTCTTGGTTGCTAAGGAATGTTCTAACAACTAGGTTACTCCTCCACTTCTCAATGCAATCTGGTTGGGGCATGCTGGTCAACAAAAGTTTGGTTCATTCTTTGTTAAAATGAAATTTTCTCAAATTTTGTGGGGTTTCTACATATTTTCCCACAAATTTGTTTTAATGTGTGCCTTGTATGCACAGTAGATCATCTATGCACATGCAAATCAATTTCAGGTGCATTAATTCATAGGTATACAAGCAATTTGCATGCACTTAAAAATCCGAGGTGCCCGTGTGAACCAAATGTGTGCTTATGAATACACACCTCTACATTTTAGATGTTCAAGTCTCTTATGAAAGTATCCACTAAGGTAGTAGTATGATGTTTAAAGGTTCTGTTAGAAGCCTATCTTAATATGGAAAAGCAAGTGTCAAGTGCTTTCATCTATTTTAAGACAATTCAACAGTTGTGCCCTCTTCTCGAAAGAAGGGATTTAGCAGTGGCAATTCATTCTTTGATTGCCTCTAAAATTGACTTTTGCAACTCACTATATCACTGCTTATGGGCAGGCAATATCAGATAAATTCTGCTTATACAGAATACAACTGCTAGAGTTTTAGTTGAAGAAAATGCAGGGAACACATCACTCTTCTTTTAAAAGGCCTATATTAGGAATGTGCATTCGTTAGTGCATTTTCAGAGTGTTGGTGCACCTTAAAAATGTTAGTCCATGTGAAACCGTTCTAACACATATTAACTTAGGAACACATGTGAGCTTGGTTACTGCATGTTTAAAGGTTATAATACAAGTTTAAAATGTTTTATTGAAAAAAATATGAGAAAAGAATTTTTAAAAGTCTGAAAACTGGGAGGGAAAAAAGCTCAAAATGAACTGAAAACAAACTGATTTTTTTTCTCTATGCACATCCTTTGTTTCTATTGTATTCTAGGTTCTCACAGAATCATATTTAAGGCGTTATCTCTTATCCATAAATCTTTGAAGAATTTGAGGCTGAGTTTTATGAATTTTATTGAATCCATATGTTCTCCCTACTCTCCGATTTGCTCAATTTTCCATTGTCCTCGGAGATTAAGCTTTCTAATACCAATCAACATGTATTCTTATGTTTACTCCAGTAATCTGGAAATTGATCCCATAGGAGGACTACCAGGTGGACAATTACTTTAAGAAAGTTAATTAAAACATATTTTATCAGGCTTTCACGTGAGTGTACATTCTATTTAGCCAGAATTTTTAGGATTCATTTTTTTGTCAGTTTAATGTAGTTTTAATATTAATCATTCACTTTTATAAACTTAAAATCAATATTTCTGTAATATGCAAATGTATATTTATTGAATTGTTGATTTCTACATTAATTTATTTTGTAGATTTAATTGATTGATGTTTGTTTTTTATAACAAGCACTTTATTATATCCCACCTTGTACATCTCTGAAGGAAAAATGGATATAAAGCAATACATAATATGAAACTATAAAGCACTGCACTATTCTTTTCTTTATTCACATTTTCCTAGTTTTCTCCACTGCTGATGTTAGACGAAGGGATATGTTTACTAAAGGGCATTAAGGGAGCAAGTGTGCTGTTAATGTCTCTTGGTGGCACCCATGCACCCTTAATGCTGCAAAAAAGCTGCATTAATGGATGTTAAAGGCTCCTGCAACATTAAGGGCACAGTAGGTGGAGAGTGGGTGTTAATATGAGGGAGAGTGGGTGTTAACAATGACTGTTACCTTAACGCCTGTTATAGCACTGCTTCATTAGCAGCAACAGCATTGTGCCCAAGTATGAAAGGACACCATGTTGATGGTGCAAATGGGGCAAAGGAGGTGCACGTTGGCCATGCAGTGGGGGTTTCTGGGGTGCAAGGTAGACCAGGCAGCCTCCCGGGTGGCGCATCTATGATGTCCGTCATGATCCCACATCAACATTGGTGGCACACAGACATGCTGCTTTGAAAAGGTAATGTGCCACATGGGGTGGGCCAAAGTTTTCTGGCACCCTAGGGAGGGATACCAGCCAGCCCCGCCCCCACTTCTACTGAAGCCAGTTCCGGAGGAAGAGGATGATAGCGCCAGCAGCTGTAGAGTACAGGGAGCTGCAAAATGCAGGCACCCGGGGAAATACCACTGCTGCGGCTGACTGCCTCCCCCTAAGACGTATCAGAAGCAGGTGATGATGGGGTTCTGGCAGTGGCAGTTGTTGGGGGGATGGTGTATCCATCAATGTGAGCCTCTGCCCCACCCATCTGGACCTGGTACACTAGGCATGTGCCAAAGCTGCATGGTGGATCAGTCGGTACTGCTCACCACCCCTTCTGACAGCATGCTGGCATGGCAGCATGGTGTGGGAGTGTCGGCGGCAGGTGCAGCGGAATCTGCCTGCAGCAGACAAGACTTATGTCATGGTCCTATGTGCCGATCGCAACACAACATGTGCCAAGGTCTGCCTAATGGGTAACATGTCAGCCCCAGGGACTGATGAATCCATATGGCAGTTCTGTAGCTCAGCACACAAAGCCATTGTATATAACAGTGGAGTATCATAGGTTCAAGGCCCTGCTGTGGATCATGCATTGCATGTCCCTGTGGATAAACTTTAGCCTACAGTGCAGGTATAGCACCTGCATGTGTAACCCCAAAGGAATTGATCAGCAAGTGTATAGACACCCATCAGCCACACAGAGAGACTCTACTATCCACAGCTGCATGAAAAGTCAGCCTGATAGCACCAGCACACTGAGCGGTTGTTAATATCAGAGGGCTCTACTAGCACCTGCACAATGAGCACATGTTAACAATGCTTTAGCTGATATGGAGACCAAAGTGGCAGGCAGGAATGCCAACTATCCCCACTTTTGCACAGCATGGCGATGTGAGTGTGTGTGTCTGTGTGTGTGTTTATGTCTCTCCAGAGTTCTTTGGACTTCTGCACTGCACCGTGCCTCTCATTGCCTAGGCTGATCTCAGCGTTAGCCTGCAAATGTACATGATAAGGTGCAGAGGATTGTGTGTATGGCCCTAAACAGTGCCTGTCTGCTATGTGCATGGCCTGTGAGGACACTCTCACTCTGAGCTGTGACCATGGCATGACTTTGTAGCCACATAGCACTTATATAGTGCTCTATTCTAGAGATGTGGGTGCACTCCCTGTCCTGGGAAACCAGTCACTGTGCCATATTCTGGGTGTCCGTGTGATTTGTCCCAAACCTGGGTATACATGCTTTCCCTGTGCACATGCAGTGTGTGCTGACCATCACACTGGCCCCTTTGGTATGTGCATGGCTGAGACAGCTCTGTGGTAGGCAGCAAGTGCAGTTTAATGTTGATTTCTGTGGTGGATTGGTAGTTCCATATGGTTGGGGCAGGAGCCATTCCTGCACTGCTCATTGTAGTCATGGCAGGACCAGCAGGATGGTAGCAGCAAACCTAGTCAGCCCTCACTGTAGTTGGCCTGCATGGCACCTGCTTCTGCAACACTGGGCACTGACATACACTGCTCTAGCTGAGTCCTTCTCAAACAGGGGCAAGGGACAGATGTGTCAGCCACTTACAGCATGTTGCAACTATGCAGTAAACAAGGTAACTACCATAACACATTACAGACAACAGTTGTCACACACTGGCAATGATGTGAACCTGCAGCATCTTTAGCAGAGACCATCTTTAAGCGTGCAAGCTCTGGGGACCAGGGGCTGCGCACTCATCCTCACCCTCAGGGTGACTGCAGAAACTGCTCAGTAGCATGGTTTCTAGCTATCTGTGCTTGTATCATACACTTTCAGTGCATCTTACTGATCTGAGGTGATCAGCTGTATACTGCTGTTCTGCATGTGCACTGATTCATGGGTACTGGAAGGGCTAACCTATACTGGCACACACAGCAAACATTTTTGGCAGTGACCTGCATTCTCTTTATATCCAGCCATTGCTGTGCATAGAGGTGTGGAGGTGTACCCTACTGCTTAGTACAATACCTTCATAAGCAGTGGATGGGGGTTTGATGCCTATCTGTCTTTCCGTGACTGTGTGCTACTCAGATAATTTTCATGCCTCTAACAGTCAGAGCTCTGCTGAGACTGGCAGACACACAGCCTTATGGTTTGTTATGCATTCTGCCCACAATTTGGGCCAGCAAACAGACTATTCACCATCATGCCCTTCTGAGAGCATGGTTTCATTGGCTGTGCTACAGTACATTGCGGGGGTCATACATGTTCACCCTGAAGATGTCTGGCAACCACTTGGAGGTATGGCACAATGGTTTTGGCACATGCTTGATATCCAGAATACCAGGGTTCAAGGCCCACCAGCACTTCTTACTGTGCAGTTTAATGTATGCCACACTCTTCATGGATTGACCACACCTCCTTCTGACCTTGAGCAGGTCACCTAACCCTCCATTGCCTCAGCTGACTGTAGGTTCTTACAGTCCCTGTTTCTTATCAGACATTACAACTTTTTTGGTACAAGATATCCCAATATGACTGCACTGATTTGGTGGTATACTAACATGCTGTAACCTGCTTTTGCAACATGAGTCATGTATGCCATGATGACTATGATTGTGTAGCTTTGGCTCCACCTACGCACTCCATTTGTCCAGTTTGGATGACACCTGTCCAGATGTCATCTGCACATTTACCTGGGGTGTTGTATGGTGGCTCTGTGACTGGGACAGGGGTGAGACCCATATGTCTGGTATCAGGCCTTCCACGTGGCAGTGGTGCACATTGTCACACACAGTACAAATACATTGGGGATGGCACCTATGGAACATTGGTGCTGCTAGCCCATACCACCCTCTCCTCTTCCGCCATCCATCCACCTCTGTTAACTATTTTGCAGTGATGTCTTCTTGAGCAGGCTGTGCCTCTCCTGGGCCTGATCTGCACATCACCACTTCTACTCTGTCCTCATTTCACTGTACACATCATGCCTCTGCTGACTCCGCTGGGGGACACGACTTCCCCATCCTATGCCACACAATTACATTGTGCCATTTTACATTGGCACCCCTCTGTGCATTGGTACAGCTGCCTCTCACATTCTCATCCATTTTACTGACTGCCACATAGGGTGCCCATGGATCTGGCAGGTCCAACAGGTCCCACCTGTCCTTCCATCCATCACCTTTACATTGACTTTCCTCGGTGCTCCTTTATCCAGCATTAAGGTTACAGCTGTTTTGGCATGTTAAGGTGCATGCTTGACACCTTAATGTCTGATGTCTTGTTAGCACACATTAAATGGCCCATAGTGCTCTTAATGCTGAAATGCCTCCTACCCGCCAGAGTCCTTTATGCATGTAACACCCTTATTACTGCTGTTAACGTCTGTTGCTTTAATGCCCTTTAGTAAACATACCCCTAAGGGTCCCTTTTATTAAAGTGTGTAAGTATTTTGCACTTACTGTACATTAAGTGCAAAACCTAAGCACAGAAAGTGCAAGTGCCCTGCATTGTTGGGGTTTTGGCCAGCATGTTCCCAGCAGTTACCACACTGAAAAGTCCCTTGCTATGTATTAGGGTCACTCACAGTTACTGTGGGTGAACTTAACATCACCTATTGAGATGGTGTTAGGTGCACTTGCGCTAATAGCAACATTGACAGGACAAGTACCATGCACTAACTGCAATGTGAAGCCATGCCTGTAACCTGCCCATTCCCCACTGCATTGCACTATTAACAGTTAAAGAAGGCATCAGCGCATGGTTAACTGTCATTGCAGTGTGGTAACAGTTACTACAGCCCCGTGCTAACCACTTATCATTCGGTAAAGTGTGCGTTAATCATAGTGTACTTTAATAAAATGACCCTTCATCCATAATTGCCTTCTTCAATCCTAAACGTCCCCTTGTTTATCAGGACTGCTTTGATTATCTTCTAGTCCTTTGAAACCTCCTCTATCCATTGGAACCTAATTCATAAATAGAGCTGCCACCACATTTAGAAACCAGAGGCATACATAATAATTTCCCATAGCCTTACAACACCTTTGATTTTTTTTAAAGTAGTTCAAATACTGCCTCCTCTGCAATTAGGTTTATAATAATAATATAGTAACATAGTAAATGACAGCAGATAAAGATCAGCTTGCTTTATTTATTTATGTATTTGTTTGTTTATTTATTTGTCTATGCATTTATTTATTTAATAAATCTATTTATATACCGCGACATTCCCAAACAAATCAGATTAGTGCAGTTTATTTATTTATTTATTTATTTAGACATACTTGTATACCACCTTATCCTACAATGAAAGTGGTTACATTACATCACAATTGGGTTACATTCAACATGTGGGTGCTTTGCAACATTTAACATGAGGGTATTTAACAACATTAAGACAACACAGGTTGAGGGTTACATTTATCATGATGGTGTCGTGAGTCTAGCTGGTTTAGATAAGTATTGAGCTTGCAGTGGAGTTTACGTTGCAATCCCGCTCGGGTGGGGGTTGTTGTGTATCTGGTGAGGGCTGTTGTCTTTCTGCTCGTAATTTTCTGTGAAGAGCAGGGTTTTAAGGGCCTTGCGGAAGTCTGTGATGTCCTCTAATTCCCTTATGCTTGTTGGGAGGGAGTTCCATATTGTTGATGCCATTAGTGATGGTGCTCTTCTTGATGTATTTTGTTTAGTCTTGTGATATCCTGAAGGTGTGCTGATCATGTTGTCATAATTGTTCCTTCTTGGTCTGTTACTGATATTCCTTGTTACAATTTCTTGTAGTACATCCGCTGAGAGATGGTGGATGATCTTGAAGATGATCAAGATTATTTTATATTTTGCTCTGGCTACTATTGCTAGCCAGTGTAATTGTTGTAAGATAGGAGTGATGTGTTCTGATCTTGAGGTGTCAGTGATGATGCGTGCTGTAGTGTTTTGCACCATTTGAAGTGGGTGTAAGGTCTGTTGGGGGAGGCCTTGATATAGAGAATTTCCATAATCAAGCAGAGGAGTAATGAGTGCTTGGCAAACTGTATGGAAGTGGTCCTGGCGGAGTAGTGGTTTTATCTTTCTTATGGTCCTCAATCGTTGATAGGCCTTGTTTTCAGTTTTGGTGATATGAGATTTCATTTTCAGAGCTCTGTCCATTGTGATGCCCAAGTACCTAACTTCATCCTTGACTATTATAAGTTTGTTTAGAATGCTGATATTCTGTGGTGGAATGAAGCTAGTGTTCCTGGTGATGAACATTGCCTCAGTTGTATCGTAGTTGACCGCCAGGTTATTGTCTGCAAGCCAGACATTCATGTCTTCCAGGCATTTAGTTATTGTTGTGGTGTTAAGTGCTAGTAGATTGATTGGCACACACATCATAATGTCGTCAGCATATATGTGATAGTGGAGTTTGTGTCATCTGATGATGTTGCATATGGGTTGAATGTAAATACTGAAGAGCATTGATGACAGGGCAGATCCCTGAGGTATTCCTTGTGTTGCGGGGAACTGTAATGATTTCTTTTGGATGCATTTGGCTTGCTGTGTACAGTCTTCCAGGTACGATGGAACCATTTCAAAGTGTTCTTGCATAATCCTGTCTGCTGCAGGCGCTATAGTAATCTAGCATGGGACACTGTGCTAAAGGCTGCTGAAATGTCTATGAATACTAGCAGGAATCCATTCTTTATATTATCTATACCTCTTATGAGGTTGTCAAAGAGCGATGTGAGTAGTGTTTCCACACCATGCTGTGGTTTAAATCCGTGCTGATGAATGTCCAGTAGGGCATTCATGTCAATGTGGTCCTGAAGTTGTGTTTGCACTGTTTTTTCAACTATTTTCGCAAGGAATGGTAAACTGGAGATGGGGCGGTATGATTTTGGTTCAGATGGGCTTAGGTTATTATCTTTCAGTACTGGATGTATCATGGCGTGCTTGAGGGACTGTGGCATGTGTCCTTGTTGGAGTGAATCTTTGACAATTTTATGAATGTGCCGGGATAGCTGGCTTCTTGTAACTTTTATCCAAGCCACTGGGCAAGTGTCTGATGGTGAGGTTGTTGTGTTAAGTCCATGTATTTTATCCTCTTCTTGATATTCTGATGGTATGCTGAAATCCTCCCAGGTATGATGTGGCTATTTCATTTCATAATCATCCATTTGTCGTAGGGTGGAGAATGTCTGGGTATGGTTTTTCACTCTCACGTAGTCAGCAAATTCCTGTGGATCAGGATGATGGGTACATTGCTGTGTGGTATCCCTAGTGAGCTTTTGGTCAATGCTGAATAGTTCTCTCGGTTTATTGATAGACTTCAAGATTAGATTGGTGTGGTGCTGTTGTTTGCGCTCATTTATCAGATTGTTATATTCTAGTAATTTAGCTTTATATAGGGTCAGGGAGTTATGCGACTTATCCCACCTCCATTTTCTCTCCAGTCTTCGGAGAGTGCGCTTTGCATCTCTGATATCATTTGAGTACCAGGGGGCATTGATTCTCCTTCGTACTTGTGGCTTTATGTTTGTAGGGGCTGATGCTGCATTAGATATTATGGAGTTTCATTTTTCTATGCTTAGGTCAATGGTGTTGCATTCTTGCTGGAGTTGTGGGATGATTTCATCTAAGAATGAATCTTTATTGAAGGCTCTATATCGTCTGGTGATGCTCTCATCTTCTATGTGTTGAGTGGTTCAGAGAAGAGCCACCAAAATGGTAAAGGGGATGGAAGGATACACCTATGAAGAAAGGCTAAAAAGGTTAGGACTCTTTAACCTGGAAAAGAGACGGCTGAGGGGAGATATGATAGAAGTCTATAAATTAATGAACGGAGTGGAACGGGTAAACGTAGATCGATTGTTTACCTTATCAGAATATAGAAAGACTAGGGGACATGCAATGAAGCTACAGGGTAAACTATTTAAGACTAATAAAAGAAAATATTTTTTCACTCAACGTGTAATCAAACTCTGGAATTTGTTACCGGAGGATGTAGTAAAGGCTGTTAGTGTAGCTGGGTTTAAAAAAGGTTTGGACAAGTTCCTGGAGGAAAGGTCCATAAACCATTATTAAGAAGGGACCCAGGATATCAATGCTTGAACCAATACAAGCATTGTGGAACCTGTGTCCCTTGGGGAAACTGCTAGGTACATATGACCTAGATTGGCCACTGTTGGAAACAGAATACTGGGCTTGATGGACCTTGGTCTGAACCAGTATGGCATATCTTATGTTCTTATGTAATAAGTTATTATACAATTAGTGGAGTGTTAATCAAGCATACAAGCAACAGATTAGGGTAGCAGTGGGTTAACAGACTAAGGGGCATGTTTACTAAACACCGTTGCTGTGCGGGTTCCCGTTAGTGTGCGGGTGCCATATAAGGAGTGGGCGGGCCAGCCAGAAAAAAGGAAAAAACGGACCGTACCTGTGCGCATCGCGCTAATGTGCGGGTCCCACATTAGCGCGTGGGAAGGCTAAGCGGGGCGCTGCCAGGCACATAGAAGAATACAGCCGTAGCACAATGTTGAAGACAAAAATCAATGGTGCAGGGGCCATGGGTTCAATCCCCCAGTGTGCGCAACCAAAGAAGGCAGGGTGAGGCATGAATATTAATGGTAAAATAACTTGATAGGAGTGCTACCACCTTAGGGCGGCTGTCGGTGTTGCGCTGTTACGTTTTTGCGGCAGTAATTAATATGTTGCGTTATGAATTTCGCTGTAAAATCTGTGGTGCATTAGGCGGCGCGCTGTACGTCGCTTGCGTTACGTGCGTCGTTAGGCTGTGCGCGGGACATCTTTTGCGTATTGTGAGGCAGTAGGTGGTGCTGTGTGAGTTGTTGACGGCATGAAGCGGTGGGAAAATATCCAAACACAGGACCCGAGACGTAGCACAATGGGGAAGACACCAACCAATGGTGCAGGGCCCACGGGTTCAATACCCCATTGTGTGCAATACAGAAAGGCTGGCCATGGCATAACTAGTACTGCTGGACAAGAAAGTTGCTGGAGGCACACTAATTTTGGCCGTCACCAGGCATCGCGCGGGTAAGTTTTTGCGGCAGTAACTAATATTGATCCACATTATGCGTCTCGCCGGCAGATGTGGGGGTCGTGAGTTGATGCGCTGGAAATGTGGGCGGCATCGGGCGTCGCGCCGTTACGCTTGTGCGGGTCTGGCAGCAGTAGGCGTCGCGCTGTTAGTTGTGAACGGCATAAGGCTGTGCGCAAATGTCCATACACAGGAACTGAGCCGTAGCACAATGGCGAAGACATTAACCAATGGTGCAGGGGCTATGGGTGCAATCACCCAGTGTGTGCAAGCCAACAATTCTGGCTGAACCATGCCTAGTAATGTTTTAAAAAATATATTTAGGAGGCATACCACCTTAGGGCGGCTGTCGGTGTTACGTTGTTGCGCCAGTAATTAATATGTTGCGTTATGAATTTCGCTGTAAAATCTGTGGTGCATTAGGCGGCGCGCTGTACGTCGCTTGCGTTTCGTGCGTCGTTAGGCTGTGCGCGGGACATCTTTTGCGTATTGTGAGGCAGTAGGTGGTGCTGTGTGAGTTGTTGACGGCATGAAGCGTTGGGAAAATATCTAAACACAGGACTCGAGACGTTGCACAATGGGGAAGACACCAACCAATGGTGCAGGGCCCACGGGTTCAATACCCCATTTTGTGCAATACAGAAAGGCTGGCCGAGGCATAACTAGTACTGCTGGACAAGAAAGTTGATGGAGGCACACTAATTTTGGGCGTCGCGCGGGTAAGTTTTTGCGGCAGTAACTAATATTGATCCGCATTATGCGTCTCGCTGGCAGATGTGGGGGTCGTGAGTTGATGCGCTGGAAATGTGGGCGGCATCGGGCGTCACGCTGTTACGCTTGTGCGGGTCTGGCAGCAGTAGGCGTTGCGCTGTTAGTTGTGAACGGCATAAGGCTGTGCGCAAATGTCCATACACAGGAACTGAGCCGTAGCACAATGGCGAAGACATTAACCAATGGTGCAGGGGCTATGGGTGCAATCACCCAGTGTGTGCAAGCCAACAATTCTGGCTGAACCATGCCTAGTAATGTTTTAAAAAATATATTTAGGAGGCATACCACATTAGGGCGGCTGTCGGTGTTACGTTGTTGCGCCAGTAATTAATATGTTGCGTTATGAATTTCGCTGTAAAATCTGTGGTGCATTAGGCGGCGCGCTGTACGTCGCTTGCGTTTCGTGCGTCGTTAGGCTGTGCGCGGGACATCTTTTGCGTATTGTGAGGCAGTAGGTGGTGCTGTGTGAGTTGTTGACGGCATGAAGCGTTGGGAAAATATCTAAACACAGGACTCGAGACGTAGCACAATGGGGAAGACACCAACCAATGGTGCAGGGCCCACGGGTTCAATACCCCATTTTGTGCAATACAGAAAGGCTGGCCGAGGCATAACTAGTACTGCTGGACAAGAAAGTTGATGGAGGCACACTAATTTTGGGCGTCGCGCGGGTACGTTTTTGCGGCAGTAACTAATATTGATCCGCATTATGCGTCTCGCTGGCAGATGTGGGGGTCGTGAGTTGATGCGGTGGAAATGTGGGCGGCATCAGGCGTCGCGCTGTTACTCTTGTGCGGGTCTGGCAGCAGTAGGCGTCGCGCTGTTAATTGTGAACGGCATAAGGCTGTGCGCACATGTCCATACACAGGAACTGAGCCATAGCACAATGGCGAAGACATTAACCAATAGTGTAGGGAGCATGTCCCCAATCACCCACAGTGTTAGTCCACAACGAGGCATATGTTTAGGGGTGAGAGAACCAATGTTCAGCATAAGGCGTTGCGTTGATGGGCATGAGGCGGTGAAAAATATCCTTTTGGAGGCACTGTAATAGTAGCCTGCAGAAGTGGCGCATTGATGGGTATGCACAGGAACAGACCCACAGCACAATGATGATGACACTGACCAATGGTGCATTGATCAGGGGTTGTATACACGGCTGTGCAGAAATAGAAAAAGGCTGGGTGATGCATCACCTGTCCTAGGTAATATTGCCAGATGAGGGGCATGAAGTTATTGCCCACATAATGTGTAAGAGGCAAAAGGCGCTGTGCTTATATCAGAGCCAAATGAACAGAGCCACAGCAGAAGGGTTAGCACACTGCCCAATGGTGCTGGCATCATGGGTCCAATCCCCTGCTGTGTTCAATGAATAAGGCTGGTTGAGCCATCACCTGTCATGAACTAGGAGCCATGTAACCCTCAATTGTATGTACTACTGATAGCAAATGAACTATGGAAGTACTGTAATAGCAGGTAATGCATAAGGTGCCCATCAAGGTACCTCAGAGGTCAAATTGTAGCGTACACTCTCCACAAACGAAACACACAATGATGTGTATAGGGTGCGTTTTGTGTGCCGTAGGAGGCAGGGCATTGACCAAACACAGTCAGTGCTAGTACCATTGTGTATTGTAATGTATGGAAATCCAAAGTAGGTGAGCAGACATGCAAGATGGAACAGCAGTGTAGCAGAATGGTCATGGCACTGACTGAACGTGAAGGGGTCATGTGTCAAATTGAGCAGTGACTAAGCCTGGGTTACCTACATCTGCGTACAGCATGCAATTGGACAGCGATCTGTGTTGCCAGCTAAACACAAGCCCACCCCAGTGCACAGGAGTATGTCACCCTTTAGGGTGTCACTGAATGCACATCATAAACCACCATTTCAGTGATGGCGAGTTCACATATAACCCAAACACTGCACAGAGCTGAAAGGAAACGTCAAGCAGAACGACAAGAACCACAGACATCACATGTGCTGCAGTACAATAATGACATCCAGGACATGTGGCATCTACATAAATACACACACAAATTGGGTCTAGCTGGAGCTATGTACAGAGTGATGCAAATGTAACATCCAATCATGATCGTGTGCGACAGACAACGTGAAGATGTGTCCAGCAGATGCGCCTGAAATAGCACAACAGGTGAAATCTCATGATGATAGTGGACCAGCGGTTATAGGCAGAGCACACACACACGAGCCAACCATGGAGAGATGAAATGCAGGAAGGTGTAGGAGTGCAGGATGGCTTGTAGCAGCATGCACATCAGGGCAGGATGACACAAGAGCTGGGAGTCAGAAGATGGACAGAACCATGGGTCAAAACTCAGATGAGGGTACAATGTGCTTACATCACAAACCTGCCAACATCTGGCCGCCAAAGAAATGGAAACGACATCTGCACGACAAGCAGACACAGCCAACAGAACAGAGATTAATCACACCGAGGACCACTCCCAAAAAACAAAAAGCAACCAAAGGTAGCACAGAACAACAACTTCCACGTCATAGCAAAGGCTGCATTCACAAGCAGTCAAGCCACCCACACAGCACGCGTGCTGGTTGTAAGGACAGGCAAACCCACAGGAGAAAGCGGGAATAAATGCACCTGGTGATCTGCTGTGATCAGATCACATCACATATTGTATATGGTACCAGCGACACATGCACACACACACAAGGATATGTTATGCAGTGGATACAGCATGCAAAAGGAACAGAACACATCACCCCAATTGTAAAGGACCCACACATACCCCTACTTGAAACACTGACTAAATGCAAAGCCAACCCACCCACCCACCAATCAAACACAGAAACACCAAATCACAACCCAACAGTAATGAAACGCACATGGAAGAACTACCAGACCAGACGCTTCCAAAGGCTTCAATGTACCTCTGAAAATTAACTAATGCCTGTAATGGACGTGACATCTAGCGTCCTAACTGTATGCCTCCTCTTTACGCAAAACCCTACCAAGCAGCCCCGGAAATAAGACAGGCCAAATATCTTCTAGAATATAGCTTGAAAAAAAGCATTACCAGAAATCCCCCAAACCCCCACACATAATCAACCCTAGACGAATCAGACACTGTTCACAATCTGTCAATGTCCATAGCATGTCCTATGTGCCCTGTGGTCACCCTTAATGTAGCCTCCCTGGGGATGGCCCTGCCCTACCTGTAAACCCCACCCCTTGTAATGTAATGCAGATATGACCCGCAGAAATGTTGCATCAACATACACCTACATAAATGAAGAAAAACAAAAACACCCAGAGGAAAGTAAATAACCAACAAGGGCAGTGCTTGCTGTGTGGTTGAGCTGCCCAGCAATTGCGGACAGGATAGGAGCCAATTCAACATGAGAAAAGGTGCAGCACACACCTGCTCAACCTCAATATTACCACACCCCCAGGTGTAGTGCTGTGCAAACAACATTAAGAAAGAGACCCATGCAACAGCGAATATGTGCTGCCTTGTCAACACAGAGTGAACACCTTGCTGTACACTGACGACAGACAAGGGTGTGTGTAGAGGTGATGAAGCAGCTGTAAAATAATGTTTCCGTTTCCAGATATTCCATAAAAAAATACGATGTTGTGAGGCAAACTGCTAAGCACTGTGTGAACAAACATGCCCCCAACCATACACACAAACAACACACTGAGGGCAAGCCAAACATTACATTCCAAAGGGAGGGCCTGTATGGGGATGTGCCGCACTCAGTGATGTGCCAAATTGCAGACACATACACAGCTGTCATCAAACACCAATGTGAGCACAGGGGTCCATGGAAATTACCATCAAATCCGTAGACAAACGTGTAAATGTGGTCCATGAGTGGAGGAGCAGTCTAGTGTTCACATAAATGTCTTGCACACAAGGCAAACACGCACCATATCACAACAGCACACCATGCGCCCTGGGGCAAATCAGTGGAGGTACATGTGCAAGAAAAGCCAGGATTCCCATGGTCCCAAGGAGTCATGTGTGATGGAATGTTA
Organism: Ichthyophis bannanicus; assembly: GCA_033557465.1. Taxonomy (NCBI): domain Eukaryota; kingdom Metazoa; phylum Chordata; class Amphibia; order Gymnophiona; family Ichthyophiidae; genus Ichthyophis; species Ichthyophis bannanicus. The sequence goes on along the minus strand of CM066032.1, from coordinate 861,787,130 downwards.
AACATTGTAATGCATGTATGTCACAGAGATAAAGTACAGAAAGAGACACATGTCTGAACAATGAACATATTTATTTTTTCTAACACGTCTCATACATACCATACACAGTGTAAACAGAATTGCAAGGTGTGTCCCACCCTGGCAAATGATGGGAACACAGTCAGCAATGTCAAAATGCACATGCCATGCAAAGGTCAACTCAAGAGCAAAACATAATGGCACGAGAATAAATGTTCATCAGGTGCATGATATGCACTGTGTAGCAGGGCCACACAACACAGCAGATGCTGCATGCCCACAATGTGTCACACACATATGCGTGCATGTAGACAACAGGTGTGGCAGAATGAGAAACCAAAACACATAACATGTCCCCCCAAACATAGCCCTCATGCAACAGAGGAGGTCACCAAATTAAAAATACATATGCTGCCAATATGTTGTAATGTGACAAACACATCTGCAAGCGAATGTCATAACTCCCACATAATGGCAGATCACCACATCAGCAATGTGTCAATGTACACCCCAAATATTATCTCAAACTGACTGACTATATGCTAACAGGTAGCAGGGACACATGAACACAGAGTGAATACAAACCACAAAACAGGCAGAAATGTGTACACATAACACCATACAGGAGGCCCCCTTGCATTGTCTGTTGGTTACACAGTCGCTGGCCACATATAGCAGGTTACATGGAATGCAGATGTGTAGCACGAAAATGGTCACCCACAATAACACACCCCAAATACAATGTCCCAATGAGAGTGTGGTAAATGCAGGGGGTAACACAGGACTGTGCAGACGTGCAATGCAAGGCGTGGCCATACATGCAGAGTGTCATGTCTGAACATCAAACAAACACAATAATTAGCATGTGAATATGCAAAGAATGGCACATAATCTCACACTGCAACACACCGAGGTCATAGCTCCACATGTTGTGGCTCACAAACAGAGTCACTCTGATGCACAGCCACCAGCCGGACACTAACATGGTACTGTGATGCCACACATGAATGTAAACCACATTGCCGCCTACACACATCAATCAAGGATGTTGGTGGGCATGACCGTGTGTTATAGGAAAACATGTAGCATGTCCAGGTGTGTGGCAGGTGGACATAGACAATTGCAATGCTGAAACTGTTCCCCCCTGCAACAATCATGGCTGTATGCTACAGTTGAAATAAACAGATCAGGGTATCCTGAGTGCCATGTCACACACATGGGCCAAAGCTCTGCAGTAAACAACATGTGAGGAATGTCCAAACGACACAGATGATGTCAGTCCCTGATGCGCAAACTGTACCAAAAGCAAAGGCTTCCTGACATCCAAAATATCACTTACAAAATTCCCAGGCAAACATGGGCGTGCATAGTAAAGTGTCACATGCCAATATGGCACAGTCCGAGGAGGTTCATCTGTGTCCCTGCAATCAGCAGGACTGTCAGCTACAGCATGGCACAAACTGTGTGCTGTACATGTCTGTCATGGTCAAACAAGCAGTCCAAGAGCAATAACGTCCAGCACAGGCCTGTGTTCCACTCACAGAAGTCAAACATCAAATAGGATATTTCCCATTAACAATAACATGGTGCACTGTCCCACAACAGCTGTTGGATGAGGAGACGAGATGCACTGGAGGAAATGTGTCCATAATGTCCACTGCCCTGTGCAAAGAAAGGATAGGTGTGGCCAATGTTAGTAACCCTGCAACAACACCACAAATTGCCACAATGCACACTGCACTAATGAAAGATTGAAGTGATGGAAATGCAAACATGACAGGATATGCACATCAAATAAAACACAGATGTGAAAGGAACAGTACATGTTGCTGCAGACACGGGTGTCACATGGAGATGGGTATGTTAAATACCATGTCACACAGGCATCTCACAGCTACACACTATATGCATCCCTTTTTGTGTACAGAGATGCAACATTACATGTCCATGAGATCAAATGATACCCCACAAAAGGTACAGCCAGATGTAATAACAATTAAACAAAGGTGGAATCTAACCTATGTGTCCATGATGTGTCCCTCATCAATCCCATCAACTGCTGCATATGTACACCAGGTCACAGCGAACGGAGACGATATCAGGTCAACCAGTAGAACCAACATGTAAAGTCACACATCAGGGATCTTCACATCATGCCTATGTCAGACAGAAAACAAATGTTGCTCAACACCAGTCCCACATAACACAGGACACAACTCTGCTCACCAGAAATGTGGGTGATGATGAATAGGTGAACAGCACTACTGTAGAGGTAACAAACCCCACAATGCCCCCCAGGTGCCCGCACCCATCAAAGCATATGACAATGTATCATGCATGTACAATGCAGCACCACATAAGCAAACCAATAAACAGCCACCAGCACAATATGCGTAGTACAATGTGACAGCTGACATACGTGGCCTGTCGGTGCCCAAGTGCTAATTTGTGCACATAACGGTCGAGTGACATGCAAGGACACCCTGATGATGGCCTATGTAACTAAAATGGTGGAGGCAGCAGGTGTTGCTTCCGCAAAGCTAGCCCATCAAGGCCCACATGTGGATCTGTGGAAAATCTACCAGAAAACCCATCACAGGAAAAATACTGGTCACAACCGCACGTGGAGATGTGTGACAACAGGCAAATATGGGTAAGACCAGCACACAGAATATACGTGAACAACACCAGCTGCCAAATATGATACATAACAGGCTAGATGTTGTGCACCTGACATCACACACATACAATGTATCGGTAGTTCTACATACCCTGGACCCCAGCATTTCTGCTGATGTTCTGCCATGTGCTAATGACACACACCGACAGCACTGTCATCACGTATGTCCTGTGTAGTGGAAAGAAGAAACAACCTTGTCAGGTTCCAGCGCTGAACGCCACACTGCAACGTACTGTCCCCAGCTGTAATACACCAAAACATGAACCAACAACGGACTGTGCACCCTCACACTGCACAGATCTTGTACATGGGAGAGGCATCATGTACATGTGTGATGCAAATACCAAGGCCCCCCACATCCATCATATGCCTCCCCACCCTCCTGCTGTGCCACACACGTGCCAAAACAGCTGGATGGACACACCATGTTGGTGACGCATCCCAAGGTTCACACTATATGTCTGTGCCTCCCTTGTTCAGACAAACACCCCCTCTCTGTGTGCAGTACCCTCCAATTTTGTTTTGAAGCACAGTGTAAGTACCTGTGTCACCTGGAAATATGCCTCAATACCACCTGTATACACTGTGTAGATGCATATTATGTATTGTACATCTCCCCCAGCAAAGAATAATGACAGTTGTGTGTTTATCATGTGATGAAATACATGGCAAGGGCAGCACCATGGCTCTCCACAATAACCACCATGTCTGCATGTCACCTTACCGTGATTGTTGCATGTTAACCCATTGTGTAACTGTGAGAAAGTTCAACCAAGGATAGGTTTGCTGTCTCAATGCCCCAAATAACCCCCACATAGGTCTGTGTGTGTATGTGCATATAACATCCCTTGATAGTGTCCTCAAGGTATCTGTGTGTCTGTACCGTGCTATCCTGCCATACACACAGCACGTCCCACACGCATGAGGCAGATGTAGAGATACTATCAAATACATATGCCACCACTAAAATGGAAGACCCCATAAAATCGGAAGGGCAAACACATCTAGCGTCACATTTGCCTAACGAAATACACCCATTCAGCATCTAACCCACTGCACATCTGTATGTGTGTACATGTAATATACTGCTATGCATTACTCCACCACAAATGGACTGTAGCAATCATATGGCCCCCTGGCTGCCCACTGCACATGTCCACATAATTCACCATATCCATGCCTGTGACACCTGATGAGGCATACCTTACCACACACTGCGCTGCTGCTGCAGCAATACACGTGACACCTTGTCAGAAACACCATAGGAACGTTATCAGGTGCATGTGTACTGTGATATGTCTGACATATGGCATTGAAAATATCCAACATACAAACATAGCAAGCTGACAGGAGCAGAACACACACACACACAAACACCCACAGATTGCAGTACACAAACAAAGGTCCCGCATGAAAGCTCACCACAAACATGGACACCTCTATCACACCAAACCCCTAACCATCTGCCTGACCCAGGGCTCCTCACACACAATAACACCAAATAACTGTGTCTGGCCAGCAGTTGCTAGCACAAAAAACCACTAAATGGTACTGTGACCCCCAAAAGCTCTGAAAGGTGTAGCAACACCCTCTGACCCACAACACCAACAGCTGCTACTGTGCTCTGTCCACATTGTCCATCACACACCTCTGACGACATGTTATGATGGATGTTTAAGAAAAGGACAATGCAGTGTTGCATCTGAATGGTAAATGGTCCAAACATCACCCTTTGTAAACCTCACACGCATACAACAGCACATATATGTGGGTAGATGTGCAATACATACCAGTGAATCTGTCTGCAATCAATCGACGCCTGACCGATGTGCCTGCCTGTGTGTCACCACAGGCACGTACAGGGGGGCACGGTGGATCCTCCTCCACATCCTCATTAATCTCTGCAGGGATACCATGCCTGAGAGCAATGTTGTGCAGTATGCAACAAGCTACGATAATCTCTGCAACAGTCATTGGCGAATATTGTAAGGCCCCACCTGATCTATCCAGACACCTGAAGCGACTTTTCAAAACGCCAAAGGTGCGTTCTATGACTGAGCGGCTGGATGCGTGGGCCTCATTGTACCTCCGCTCTGCACGTGTCCGTGGTTGACGCACAGGTGTCAGGAGCCAGGGCCGACACCCATACCCTGCATCACCTGCAGAGAAGAATGTTGCATGTGAATGACTGAGCGCATGACACCATAAATTCACAGATGTATAGACGAGAGACATAACCCACAACACATCAGGACAGACATATTTTACATCACAATTATCCATCAGACCTAACAACTATTCTGATAGAAACACAACAAATGCCCTGTCAGGTCTGTAGAGACATGTCCGAGAACAACACAATCCCACCTTGTCCCCCCAAATGAGTCCTATGTTGAGCACACGTCCCATGTTATGTGGCTCATGTTCTCATCACCGACACCATCACCACCAATGGTAGAGTACGCAAATAAAACACACATGACACATACAAACAATATATGTTTGCAAAGTAAAGAACACAATAATGTTTGCTGGGCCAATGTAGGCGCACACACACAACATGTTTGACTGTGATGTCAGCCAGGATGAACACAATATCACCATGACACCCCATGTCGTCAAAGGTCTCCATATCTACATATAGCAGTATAACTTAAAATGCTGTTGACCGCTGTCAACAAACCATCTCAGTAGACACCATGTCTACTGTACCCTCACCGTTCCATCCTTGTTAAGTTGTGCTCCACAGAATATGACATTGTAGGCCACATGATTTGTAAAACATCACAGCTACTGAGTATGACAACGTTCCTGTGTATGTCCCACCAATACCCCTACGTCTGGCCAAAAACATAGGCCCACGTCTTTGCAGTCAAATCTCCCAAATGATGAGTCACATCAGGAGAATCACGGACAATGACGCCTCAGCACTGCACATGTGCAGTGCGCAAAGGTAATGCTAACCCCAGTCCGGCCCCACCCCTGTAATGGCAGAGGACAAAAGCATTTGCACAGCTATGCAAAAATGTACACCCAATAGCAAAGGCAAGCAACATGCATCATATGTTGGCAACCCCCCCCTGTCCAGCAAACAACAGCTGACAGACCCATGAATGATTGAGTGTGTGGCCCTCACACGCACAGGACACGCATTAGGAGCATGGATTGTAAATAACACACGTCTGACATGACCTAACACAGATACAATCTAAACCCATGCATACACAGGTGGGTGGAAATGCCCCCCCCCATCCCTGTGTGCAGAAGGTATACAGACACAGGTGCCAATACACACCCGACACACACATCTGAACAGTTGCATATGTTCCGTAACAACACCAGCATCTCCACATCACATATGGCTGTGAAACGGATGTGACATGGCTAATCATGTCCCCTGTTAAACAACGTCTACAGTCCTGTAATTATGTAAAGTCACAACAGTTGTCGGTTTTCTGAATGGGAGTTCATGTAGCTATAGCACAGTGGCCAATATCTGCAACACATGGGTAATGTTACGTAAACACATACATATATGACTAATCATCGAAGATATATATGGAGATACTCACCCAGCAATATACAGTCACCGTAATGTCCATCCTCAAATTCCCTAAATAGTGCTGAGCGATGCAGGATATAGGAGTCATGGGTGGACCCTGGAAACCTTGGGACCACATTCAGAATATGCAGATTAGCATCACATACAACCTGAACATTCAGGGAATGGTAGTGTTTGCGGTTGCGGAACACCACCTCCCTGTCTCTGGGCGGGACCAGGGCAACATGTGTGCAATCAATAGCTCCCATCACGTGTGGTATCCCGGCTAACGCCTCAAAGGCCTGGTCCAGGGTCTCCCAATGTTGCCTACTGTGGGGAAGGGCTATGTACGTCCCCACCCGGCTGACCATAGCACGCAGTACCTGGTGGAGACAGCGTGAGAAGGTGGGGCGGCTCATGCCACCCACTGCGGCCACAGATGACTGGAAACAGCCAGAGGCAAAGAAATGTAAGGCAGCAAGGAGCTTGACTACACCTGGTATGGCATGGGACCGGCTAGTCAGGGGCTCAAGGTCAGGTCGCAGATCCTCATACAGCCCCCTAATAGCCCTTGTGCTCAGTCGGTACAGGGAGATGACCTGGTCCTCACGCATGCCCTGGAGCTGGGCCCTGGGCCTATAGAGCCGCAGCTGCCGAGCCTGCACCTCAGTACGCCGTCTGTGCCGTCGCCGCACAGCACCTCTCTGGCCAGCCGCCGCAGCAGCAGGTCTGAGTTGCTGCGGGTCTACACCCATGCCCTGTGCCACAGCCCCATGGACATCATCTCCCCTGTCCAGCAACCGTAGCATCTGCCCACGTCTTTGGGCACATGCAACAACTATTATGTCCTCCATGTAAAGCCCTCTGTGACTACACAAGCACAAACACACAGACAAACACAGACACACAGACACACAGACACACACACTTGCCCAAACACTGCACAAATGGCAAACCACCACAAACATCAAAGACAACAGACAACTCCCACAATATGGCTCACTACAGTTGCTCCCAGATTCTCCAAACAAACACACGCGGCGCCTACCAAAACACCCTCAATGTTGCTGACTGAGCACCCTCTTTTTATACAGTGTACAGTTATTTTCCGTTTTGTCGGTACCGCGCCCCGTGTGCGCAGTGCGCATGCGCAGGAGGTCACGCATCGCCGCCTGTCTGTGCGTGCCGCGCATGTGCAAGCGTTGTCACGTGTGCGTGTGTATGACTGCGACGCGCATGTGCCAATTGGGGCGCATGTGCGTTTGGGTGTGCGCGGAGCCCATGTGAACCCCGTTACGCATGGGCGTATGCGTTTTCACCAAAGTCATGATGCAAACACAAACGGTCATGCGCTAAGAGTGGCGCTTGCGTGTCGCGCAAGCACCTTAAAAGGCCAGCGCATGAGCATGCGCAATGAAACACATGCGCTTCGCACAAGCAGCGCCTTCGCACACGACCAGCTGCAAACAAACCCCCACGCAATAAGAGTAGCGCCTGCGCAAAACGCACACAACCAAAGAGCGAGACGCATGAGCATGCACAATGAAACACAGGCGCGTCGCACAAGCAGTGACGACACACACTCGCGCATGCGCAACGTATGCACCATCCACAAACTACAAATGCACCCAAACGGAAGCAAAATGTTGAGGGTTGGTTGAGGAGTCAGAGCGAGTGTAATACAGAGTTGATGTACGTGAGAGGTGGTGTAGTGAGAGGTGGGTCAGTGTCATTTGGGTAGCCACATTTTCCCGTGGTGTTTGATAAGTACCCATATCTGTAGTCTGTCATTGTGTGTGTTACCTTGTCTGTGTATTGTGTTAGTGACTGTTCTGTTCCTGTGCTGCGTGCCTTGTGGTGGGGTCGTGGTTGCGGTGTCTGTCCCGTGCCTGTTGTGGGAGGGGCGGAGGGGGTGAGGTGCAGTGGGGAGGCGAGTGGTGAGGTGAGTGGGGAGCAGAGAGGAGGGAGGAGGCCGATGGAGAGACAGACCCGAAGCCAGCGGGGGAGGGGGAGTGACAGGGAGACACACAGGGGTACAGAGAGAGATAGGGAGCCAGGGACAGAGACAGAGAGGGATAGAGAGAGGGATAGGGAATAGGCAGGGAGGGACACAGACAGAGAGGGACAGAGAGAGGGGCAGAGGGAGGCTGAGGGTGGGGGAGGCTGAGCCTGGTGTATTTGCGGGTGAGGTGGTGCCGCCAGTACCACTAAAGGCAGGGCCTGCGGGGACTGAGGGACCTGTGGAGGTGGGGGCAGTGCCAGGGCCATCAGTACCTGCACAGCCTGCTCCCAGCAGGCACACAGGGAAGAGGAAGCGTGTCCCTGTGTCTGAGGCTCTCAGGAGGAGGGCATTAAAATTCACAGACGCTGAGAACCACAACCTCCTCTCCATGGTCCTTGAAAATTACGAGGTTCTGTTTGGCCGACAGAGCACAAGGACAGGCACAGCAGGGCGTAACGCGGTGTGGGAGGCGGTCCAGCGAGGGGTCGCAGAGGCAGGGGCCCCCCCACGGGACATAGATAGCCTGAAGAAAAGATTATTCCGACATCAAAAGAGGTGTACGGCAGCACCTCTGTGCCGAAAAAAAAAACATGCTAGGTTACAGGAGGAGGGGGCCCCCTGCCAGCCATGCTGACGCCCCTGGAGCAACAGCTGGCCCGAACGCCTCGGTCCCGGTCTACACCTATGGTCTGCCTGCGCTGCTGGATACTGCAGATCCACATGCAGGTAAGTATGTCATGCATATCCATCACATCGCATAACCTCCCTGAGATGATCAATGTGTATACAGCTGACATTTGCAGATGCACACACATACCTATCTCCCCATTCCAAGGATGTCGTTAGCCTTGTGTCTGAGGCTGTGTGCACACCCCATCATACCCTATGGTGGCCAACACATAGACACAGTGCGAACACTATGTCGGTAGACGTGAGGGTCAGAGATGTTTTGCGCAATGTGTCTGGGGTTGTTTCCCTGAGGGTGGAATGATAAAGCGGCCCGTGTAATCATATGTAGATGGTGATTACTGTCCTGCCAACACATGGTGGCATGGAACAGTTGTAATGGAATGTGTATTTGCCAGGGTATGGGCGAAGGGGAATGGTCACCACAAATGCAGTATACGGAAATATACATCCACACTGTATTTAACAATCCGTCATTTGTTCATGTTTTACAGAGTATTGTAAACATGGGAAACACACTATAATGTACCTGTACTGTAACCCAGTTACCCAGCCGCGTCATGTGACCCTTGTCAGGATCACTGACGGCTGGTACACACACAGCAGATGTATGAGGATAGTGGAGGAACATCCAGGCCTTGCCGTAACAATCCCTGTCAGTCTGACACGTTCTGCAAACCCTTTGTCATGCAACACAATCATTGACCATTGGGAAGCCAAGGGTATAGCAACCACGAGGGTTCCCCATGATTGCACAAACCTCTGGCCAGGTCTGTCATCCGCATCTATGGGATCTCACAGCTCATTACAGGGTAACTATGGCGTCAGTACAGCTGGACTGTTTGCAGGGCTCACCCCACTTTGACAAGGGTTATTGCTGGCAGATGTCAGATGTGGATGACACATGATGTTATCTGTGTCTACACATCTCTGTCATGCATTGTTGGTACCCCTCTCACACCTGTGTGTGTATGCAAGTAGTGGATGACACTAGTTAATATTATGTGGCGTGTCCGTGAACCGTGTCTCACACGTACGACACTCAGATTCCCCCTGGATCATATCCCCTCCATAGAGATATGTTGTTTAACGTACACAAGAGTACATGGTACATCTCACAGATGTGTGTGGATATATTCTGGGTATGTCCCAACCCACGTCAGCCTGCATGCACCCGCCCTCTCAATGTCTGCCTGTAATTAGGTGAAAGACAGTGGTCAGCCAACCGTGCTGCTACTAGAAACTGTCACTGGGATGAGGGACACCATGTACCATGTCCTGGGGAGTCCACGCATATTTGTGCCCACTCTGTCCACCCCCCCATGGGTCAGCTGTTCCCCCCAGAGGGCCGGACACCATTCCTGTGTCTCTCACTGCACACACACCTCACGTTTTCCGGAATGGGTCTTGCCAGTCACAGGATCACCCTGCAAAACTGCTGGTGTGTTTGCAAAGACCGTGCCATATGACATCTGCTAGCCATTGCTTGCCCTAAACAGCCAAATGTAACAGCAAAATGTGCATGTCCCTGGCCTTCACATTGTTTCACATCCCCATCTTCAGCTCCCCTGGCTCCCTGCCACCCACCCTCTGTCACTCTGTCTCTCTGTGTTTAGCAAGCTGCTGCCCCTGCATCGGGCAGTCAGCCCCCTGATGTGCTGTGGTCCATCAGTGTCCCAGTCATCCCCCTCTCACAAGGTGATGCGTGTTAGCTGATTGGACATGTGTTCCGTGTTGTAACTATATATAAAGGGTGCATGCACCTGCATGAACAGAACCTTACACCTGGACGACATCTGTCCACATGGACGTTGTGGTGTGCAATCATGTCACAATTCCCCCCCCCCCCATGTCACACCACAAAAACACCACAGATGCAATACACAGAGGGACAAATATGTAGCTGTGTGATACACAGCTGTCATGTACCCTACATAGGCTTTGATTGCTGCCAGCCCCATGGCCAATGACTATCCTGAAGGGGACCCACCCCCCAACGTTTCAGGGAGAGTACATCCTTAACACACATCCATTACAACTTCTGAGCGGGTAGGTTTAACAGGACTAGGGATCGTGGGGATCATGTATCTGTGGCATGTGTAGAGGTAATGCACATACCCATTCACTTGCAGTCTGGCTCAGTGCTATCACCCTCCCCTACGTCACACTCACACATGTACATGGCCAGTCAAATGTGGTGACATGTGACTGTTGGGGGGGACGGGGGACAGCACAGAGTATGGGTGGTGGTGCACCATGGGTAGCCTAGTATCCACACCTGCCAGTACAGCAGGCAGACAGTACAGCAGTGCGGGCATAGATATTCCCTGACACATGTTATGGGAAATGTCCTGGCCAGGTGTGTCAATACACGTACTAACATGACCGAAGGGCAGATGTGTCACCCTTCCCCTGACCCTGTGGCTGCAGTAACACACATGACCTGTGCTCTGATGATGACATATGTCCACCATGAGACATGTTGTGTACCCTCTCAGTTGCAGCTAGCCCTGTATTGGCGTGTTTATCCATGGCCCCCACCTAGGGTACAGGGAGACATCCAACATGTGGTACACATCCCAGCAGGGTGTGACACTGTTCCAGACATGTCATGGAGTAGAAGCCCCTAAACAACTGCACCATCACTGCCCTATGTCATCTAATCTGTCAATGTTCATTTGTGTGTGAATGTTTCATGTTTTTATGTAATACTATACGCACACTGCTACATGTGCCTGTCAATTGTCTCAGGATCATCTGCAGTGGTATCGTCCTACATTGTAGGTTCGTGGAAGGTACATGTAGCACTGGGGAGACAGTATGTCCCATGTGAATATGCCGTGAGCAATGGCATGCACACCCAAAACCTAGACTGTCAAGGATGGAGTACCTGTTGGTGCTGTGTAGCCCTGTCAGCACAGACATTACACACATGGGGTGTGGGATCGACTGCTGAATAGATGCATATGAGAGATATAGTCAAACTGGAGGCCACACAGGGGCATGCACGGCTGACTCCCAGACCAGTTTTAATGACACAGGTACATGGTTGTGGGCGATAGGTATGTGGGGGCTCTGTATGTACCACACATTCAGGGTACTCTGAATATCACATATGGGTGGTCTGGATCACACACGTAGATGTTGCTGTACAGCTTACACATATGTATTTATCTGTGTGTGCACACAATACAGGTGACTATAGTACATTGCCGACACATGTGGAGCAGGAGGAGGAAGAGGAGGAGGGAGGAGCTGGAGCTGGAGCAGGAGGAGGGGGGAAGAGGAGGTGTGGCACGCACCTGGAACAGAGAGCCCTGATACGGTGGTTGATGTGGGGAGTAGTCGCACAGGGGGGGGGAGAGGCTGGTCCCCGGGAGGGTCACATGGGACCTCCACGGAGCCCCACACCAACCAATGTTGTCTGCAGCAGGATTATGCTGCAGCAGCACCAAGGCGCAACGAAAACTGGCGAGGATGTGCTACTACATGAGCTGCGTGCCCGTGGTGCTGCATCGCAACGCGGACAATGAAGGTGGGTAATTAACATTCCTTCCATTAACCATCACTATGCTGTGTGTACATAGGCTCACAGATGTGGCACCCTGGGGCAGGCCTGTCAAGGTTTAAGATGCCAACACAAAGACACTTGTTGTTACAGAAGCTATCTTTGTGACACACATCAGCGTGCACTATGTGCAAACACAGGTGCTGGCATGGGAATCAAAGTGTGAGCCACACATGCACAGCATCATATATATCATGACACACAATTGCCTGTGCCAGACCAGTACCAGCAAGCAAGCACTGTGCCACAGGGTATACATCCACAATGTATACTGTGCAGACAGTGTGTTTGCCCCACACATTGTGCACAGCTAAGAGGGAGATGGTGGAGGGGGCGTGGCCACCACACACAAAACACACACACCTCTAATCCATTCAGGGGTGTGTATGTGGTGTATTGTGACAGCATACCCTCTACAGCTGTGATATGCGTGTCCACATTACACATTACACATTTGAGTTACCTAATCTTTGTGCCTTTGTTGCCCAATGACACTGTTACACACAGCCTGACAGCCAAGAGGAGTGTGTACAGCTACAGATGCCAGATGTACAGTACTGATGCGTCAGGTGCCTCTGTTTGTGAGGGTACACAAAATGGTGAACATATAACAGGAAGGTCTAGGCCCCCTGACTGTGTAGCACACCCATGTGCCATGCTACATTGTGACAACTGTACCGGTGTGCAGCAGCGCAAATCAGGGTTCACATACACAGGCGGGACATATGTGTGATATGCAACGTGATAATGGCCCCATCCCACATAGGCTTTATCAACAGGTGTCCACAACAGCATCATAGACGACATTATAGGGTACAGTGCCTCAATACACACAGAGAGGCACTATATGCACACCTGGACAGAATCAGATGTTCCTTTCCCCTGTTTTTGGGGGGCAACACGCCCCTGCGGTCACCTGAATGCCCACAACTAGGGTTGGCTGTGTGACATACAGCCAGAAGTGGCGACGCTGTCCCGCACATGTATATTCCTAATGTACAGTCGTCTGAGGCGGATGGCCATTAGGGTCGATACGCCACATTACGTGTCCTTGCATCAGCATTGTGGATGAGGCCATCACGGTGATGTGGCTGGGGGGGGACAATAAAGTGGAGTCCAAACTGTATGGCATCACACAGGTAACGATGTGATGAGGCCAAGTTGCGTTTTGGGGTCAGCACGCTACACAGGCAGACCCGGTATAGGTTCCCCTGACCCCAAACAACAGACACAATATCCCAAATCCCAAACCTACATCCCCAAAAAGGAAACGTTAAGCTGCGACGCAGCAACAGACTATTCAGCACCCTCCTGACATTGCAGATCCAGACAGTTCACGTGAAAAAAAAAAAACAGTTTCGCACTCACGGGAACATGCCCATTCAAACAATGTATGTACAGTTGCGCTCATCCGCTGGGAATACCTTGTGATGCCATGTGGCATGGTAGTCGGGTCGATGAACAGCAGTCTCATACAGGTCCAGCATGTGAGCAATGGCTGTATGGACAGGTCAGGTTGTGCTCACCTTCCCCTGGCGTCCACAATAGCCTATAGACGGCAGACACACATTCCATATTTGGACCCACCACACCCACTACAGATGCTATACATTGGCCCTGGCAAAGGCACATTCCATGACATGACCAGGTGATACGTACGTTCGTGTGCCAAATGCAAACTGCTAGCTCACCCTCTGTGCTGTGCGACGCAGGGGCTGGTAATACACCCAGGGACATCTGGCCTGTGGCTTGGTGTGAGCAGACTGCTCATTCGCCCACTAGGATTCCGTCTCCTCCCTCTTGACATATCTCACAGACACATGCCCTCTTTCCCCGGAGGGATCATACATAGGTGACGTGTGTTGTAACGTGAGTCCTCACATCATTCCATTCCTAGGCCGTGGAAAATGTTTTGCCCCATGCCCGTGGTTTGGCACGGTTGGTCTCCAAGTGACAGCTGTAGTAGTACCTGGGATCCTCACACATTTCATTCCCCCCTCTGACCCTGGTACTTGCACTGTAGGTTTGGGTTATCCACTCGGGATACCAACGATGTCTGAGCCCTGCTTGCTGTATCCACTAATGGACTACGCAGCATCCCTGTGTCATAGTGCTCACCAGGCTCTTGCCTCCACAGCACATTGTCTCGTGGTTGGTGTATGCCCTGGCTTACCCTCACCTGTCGAAGGCCACAGTTGAGATGCCTGCCATGTTGCCGCCCTCACATGTGACACCTTCTGTCACCCTCCCGTGCTTATGTGGCGACTGGGTGTGCCTGTAGGCTAGCATTGGATGTGTTTGTTTGTGAGCTATGTTTCCCTTGGGATGTATGCCCTTAGGTGAGCCAAGTCCACCGACCATGTACGGGCTCACTACCGGTGCTGTCCTCGCATTTCATACCCCAGGGCTGTGTGTCAGCATGTGAGCAATTGCCAATAGCAAACACTGCTGTTCTGCATCGCGCCTACGGATGTATGCTAAATATCATGTGCACCTTGCGACTCCACTGTGAAAACACACTGTCCTGCAAGCACCGGGCCCGTTGGACTTGTGAATGTGAACCCAGCTACCACACCTCAGACCCATGCCTTGCCTGATTGCGCAGCGCACAATCAGGGGATGGCACACTCTACCTATGAATCTAATATCCAAGGGCTGAACACACTTATTACTCGACGAGGCCCTGTCTACTAGCATTTGACATGGCCCCCTAGCATACCTCTGATAACATGTACGGTCTGGACGGTACATGGGGACCCGTGCAGCAGCAAGGACTGACATTCACCGCTTGGCCCTTGAGGGCACCACAACATGGGCCCCAAGGTGGTACATGCAGTGTTTTCTGCCCACTGGGGTCACCCCCGGGAAGGGGGTTCTTCGGTGTTGTGATTGAGAGAGAAACACTCTAGCTGTCACCCACCATGTGGGAGTGTTGAGGGTGCCAGCACATATCTGCGGTATGAGTGTTGCGGAAAACCAGCTGTGCACACCCCCCATCGGCACCATTGTAATGACGCACTGCCAACTGGTCCACATGGGCCCAAGGGTGGTTGTGTGTGCTGTGCCATTTCTGCTCGACCCCCCAACGTTCCCTGCAGGGTATGCAATCACCATATCTCCTACTCGATTGTGTGTGATTCCACCTGGTGTTGTTGCACGGCCGTCGCACACCCGCCAGCCACCCACGTTACAATGTACACTCTATTCTGCTGTTTCTGTCATGCTAATAGTACTGGCTACATCTTAAGTGGACGTTGTCTAGTTTCTTGCACACACAGTGTATTCCGTGTGCCATGTGTCTGCACAGACACGTTCTCAGACGGCTGCATAGTGTGTGAACCTACCCAATCATGCATGATGGCATATAATTGCATATGATACATGAACGGGATATTGTGGGTACTATGTAGTGGTTTCATTTAACCACATAACACCAGACAGGGAGGAACAATAACGTTGTTGTGGGAAGATATCCCGTGGGTTTACAAAGCCAATAACCTAACGTCTTATATTGATGGGGTTTTTTAATTCACCCAGCACAAAGTATGCTTGGTAGACATATAAATGAGGTTAATTGCGTTGCCAGTATTTAAATTGATAACATCATTTAAAAGTCACAAATCAACTCATGAAAACAACCTTCCACCCATGTCAGGCAATTAGCCTAAAATGGTTTTCCTAAGCAAAAGATATTACCAATGAAGAGGTCACAAAATAATGAATCCCACATTGCTGACCTTAGGCTTTAAACCTCCTGCTTATGGTCCCACAACACGAATCCTGCCCAGTGTGATTCTCTTCCCTTGCTGTCCACCACATCACAAATTAGGTTGGCTCAGCTTTCATTAATCTCCACAATTTCCCCAGCTGAAAAACCACTGAGCCAGGCTGGACCTGGATACTGTGTATGAGGCACCATATGATGCTTTCGTGAACTGTTTCGTAGTGAAGATAAAGGAACCAAGGGTAGGTTTCTTTGTGATGGCTGAATGGTGTTTCCTCACAGAGGAGCTAGCCACCATCGCCACCCCCACTTTGATAGAGAACCAACTCCATGGTAACACAATAGTTTTTTTTCATCTGCTGTTGGGATTTCCCACCTCATCAGATAAGCATAGGGTGGTGACTATCATTAAAATAGAACAGATGAAGTTCTCTTCCAGTAGGAGATACTATCAAGAGGGAAGTGCTCATTGCCCTGCATTGCCATTCACTATTAGAGATAGGGTCGGGAGATCCAAGTTGTTCATACCTGAAAACCGCCCCTGCTGCCAATGGTTCCTCGTAATGTATAGCCCTGGCCAGTAAGTATGTACTACTAGTTCTTATGTCCAGGCCTTCCAATCGTTTATCCCTGGACACTGGGATCTCCCTATCCCCCTCACCATACCTTATGGCATAGGGTCCTCTATGGTCCCTTCCAACGATGCGAGTCATTCTCTCTCACCACGTAGCCACGGTGTGATTCCTATTCACTCTGCCACTCCATGCCTCGTGGGTGACCCCAGTCCAATGGTCACTGCTGGCACTTGGAAATACGCTCCCAAGTATTAGGTACTGCCTTGGACTATCCTAGATCTCTGCAATGGGCCTTCTGACTCTTCCTTCCAGAGGGTTTTCCTTCCGTTCTCTATCCGTTATCTGCTTGGCCCTCTGCTTTCTACAGGTGATATTGGAACCTGTAGCCCTTGCTGTAGCTGGGCTGGAGCTTGTAGTCTGGGCTGTTAGCTTGTAGCTGGGACTTGGAGCTTGTAGGTTCGCGTTGCATTGTAGCTGCTATCTGTAGAAGCAGCTCTATTGTTATGCTAGTCTTGATGTGGTGCTCCCTGACACTATCACAGCGCAGCTGTTGCCTGAATCAGGCCCCTTGCCCAGTCTTGAGGATGAGGTGCACTAGGGATTTACACATCATAGGCTCTTCTTGATTTTGAAACAGCCATTGTATTCCCTCACCTTCAGCCCCCCTCATGGATGGTGCTGGACACCTGGTTGCATTCTGGGATTCTGTGGTAGTCTTTTTATGTGTGGAGCTCTATGTGTTATTTACCTCTACCAGGGACTAAGACAAGCGAGTCTTGTTCAGAGATCACAATCACGCCTTTATATAAACGTCCTACCTGAGCCATGACTAAAGGCTTCCTGTTCAGCAACAAACGTAATGTTTGTAGGTCTATCCCAGTGTGTAATGTTTCTATACATCAAAATATGAGAATTGTCATCTCAGTTAGTAGCACGTTGTGTACAATGCAAAGGGTTATCTTGTGTGTATTATGTGTTTTTGCCTAGATCTGCTTGACCATTGCTTACCCGGCCACAGGGTTAAAGTTCAATATCGACCCACCATTCTCTTCCCCACACAGGCATTACGATCAGGTACCCTTGCAGCCTAATACCGGCACAATGGAGAAGAGCCTTAATACAGGGAGGTGGTGCTTCGTAGTCGCCCATACACACATCCACAGATAATGCCTTATGGGAGGATGTGTAGGTTGGCCCATGGAGTGCGATCCAAGCTTGCCCCTGGACAAGGGAGATGGTCAAGCCACCGCCCCTGCCGCCCTAGCACCTCCTACCACACACCTATTCCACCCACACCCCCGCCACAGGGTCCAATCAAGCAATGACCGTGGTGGGGGGCCAGCTGCAAGGGGAACGTATATTTTTGCAGCGTTGACAGACGTGAGAGGACAGGCGCCTGATCGCCAAATAGTGCAATACCTATTACTGGACCATTTGCATACATATAAAGTCTCCGTCCAAGGTTTGCTCTCCTTTTTATTTAGCATAGTTTGTGTGCACATATGGCATGCCATTGAGCCATTACCTGAGGGTGTTGAAGATCTGGCTACGGTATTGCCGGGGGTTGTTCCATACTGTCTTGTAATTACTGCACACATGGCCATTGCACATAGGTGTATGCCTTGTTTGATGTTTACCACCGCGCTGATTTTAATAGCGCCGGTATAGAAGCAAAAGTTAAATAAATAAATACCTAAAATAAATAAATTTCATCAATGCCAGACGATCTGTGCATTGGCCCTTGGCTGCAATACACCAATGTTCACATAGGCCCAATGCCAAATTGTGGGCAGCTGCAGGGTTACAACAACAAAATCGTGGCCATTCCACGGTCACACCCCCTGATACTTCTCTTTTGTGACCATTGGGTGAGGCTCTGTGGCCATTGGGCCCTGGGTCATTGGCAGGGGTGGACATTGCGGGTCCCGCCCCTCCATGGCATCACATGTGTCCCGAGGGGACAACATTGGGTGTCATGAGTTGTGTGGCGATGCTGCTCTGCACCAGCAATTGTGGTGGGGGACAGACACATCCCTGTGACCATGACTGTTTAGGCGGGAGATATTAACAGCCACAGGGACTGTGGTTACCCTGGTCCCATTCCTATTCACAGAGGTTCATCACACAGCTACGCCTGTGGTTGCAGGTCCACATTTTTATGATGGCCATGGCCACGCTAC